>JBAJFG010000015.1:0-2844430 GCA_037903475.1 Ancylostoma caninum | reverse complement strand
AAATTGCAAAACCCTGCAGGATTAAGCATTTGGCTACCCAGCAAAAGCTTTCGACCACGGCAGGATTCGAACCTGCAATCTTCTGCTCCGTAGGCAGACGCGTTATCCATTGCGCCACGCGGCCACGAGGGCAAAACCTTTCCGAAACACTTTGGGTAAAATTAGCTTTCTAGGGATTTGGTCAATTTGCAGTAGGGAAACGGTTTTTTCCCTTACGAGGACAAAATATTGCAAAACCCTGCAGGATTAAGCATTTGGCTACCCAGCGAAAGCTTTCGACCACGGCAGGATTCGAACCTGCAATCTTCTGCTCCGTAGGCAGACGCGTTATCCATTGCGCCACGCGGCCACGAGGGCAAACCTTTCCGAAACACTTTGGGTAAAATTAGCTTTCTAGGGATTTGGTCAATTTGCAGTAGGGAAACGGTTGTTTTCCCTTACGAGGACAAAAAATTGCAAAACCCTGCAGGATTAAGCATTTGGCTACCCAGCAAAAGCTTTCGACCACGGCAGGATTCGTTCAACCTGCAATCTTCTGCTCCGTAGGCAGACGCGTTATCCATTGCGCCACGCGGCCACGAGGGCAAATCCTTTCCGAAACACTTTTGGGTAAAATTAGCTTTCTAGGGATTTGGTCAATTTGCAGTAGGGAAACGGTTGTTTTCCCTTACGAGGACAAAAAATTGCAAAACCCTGCAGGATTAAGCATTTGGCTACCCAGCAAAAGCTTTCGACCACGGCAGGATTCGAACCTGCAATCTTCTGCTCCGTAGGCAGACGCGTTATCCATTGCGCCACGCGGCCACGAGGGCAAATCCTTTCCGAAACACTTTGGGTAAAATTAGCTTTCTAGGGATTTGGTCAATTTGCAGTAGGGAAACGGTTGTTTTCCCTTACGAGGACAAAAAATTGCAAAACCCTGCAGGATTAGGCATTTGGCTACCCAGCAAAAGCTTCCGACCACGGCAGGATTCGAACCTGCAATCTTCTGCTCCGTAGGCAGACGCGTTATCCATTGCGCCACGCGGGCAAATCCTTACCGAAACACTTTGGGTAAAATTAGCTTTCTAGGGATTTGGTCAATTTGCAGTAGGGAAACGGTTTTTTCCCTTACGAGGACAAAATATTGCAAAACCCTGCAGGATTAAGCATTTGGCTACTCAGCAAAAGCTTTCGACCACGGCAGGATTCGAACCTGCAATCTTCTGCTCCGTAGGCAGACGCGTTATCCATTGCGCCACGCGGCCACGAGGGCAAATCCTTACCGAAACACTTTGGGTAAAATTAGCTTTCTAGGGTTTTGGTCAATTTGCAGAAGGGAAACGGTTTTTTTCCCTTTCGAGGACAAAATATTGCAAAACCCTGCAGGATTAAGCATTTGGCTACCCAGCAAAAGCTTTCGACCACGGCAGGATTCGAACCTGCAATCTTCTGCTCCGTAGGCAGACGCGTTATCCATTGCGCCACGCGGCCACGAGGGAAAATCCTTTCCGAAACACTTTGGGTAAAATTAGCTTTCTAGGGATTTGGTCAATTTGCAGTAGGGAAACGGTTGTTTTCCCTTACGAGGACAAAAAATTGCAAAACCCTGCAGGAATAAGCATTTGGCTACCCAGCAAAAGCTTTCGACCACGGCAGGATTCGAACCTGCAATCTTCTGCTCCGTAGGCAGACGCGTTATCCATTGCGCCACGCGACCATGAGGGCAAGTCCTAACGGTTTTTTTCCCTTACGAGGACAAAATATTGCAAAACCCTGCAGGATTAAGCATTTGGCTACCCAGCGAAAGCTTTCGACCACGGCAGGATTCGAACCTGCAATCTTCTGCTCCGTAGGCAGACGCGTTATCCATTGCGCCACGCGGCCACGAGGGCAAAACCTTACCGAAACACTTTGGGTAAAATTAGCTTTCTAGTTATTTTCGTCAATTTGCAGAAGCTGAACGGGTTGTTTTCCCTTTTACGAGGAGAAAAAATTGCAAAACCCTGCAGGAATAAGCATTTGGCTACCCAGCAAAAGCTTTCGACCACGGCAGGATTCGAACCTGGAATCTTCTGCTCCCGTAGGCGAGAACGCGTTATCCATTGCGCCACGCGGCCACGAGGGCAAAACCTTTTCAAAACACTTTGGGTAAAATTAGCTTTCTAGTTATCTTCGTCAAGTTACAGAAAGCCAAACGGTTGTTTTCCCTTTTACAGAGGAGAAAAAATTGCAAAACCCTGCAGGAATAAGCATTTGGCTACCCAGCAAAAGCTTTCGACCACGGCAGGATTCGAACCTGCAATCTTCTGCTCCGTAGGCAGACGCGTTATCCATTGCGCCACGCGGCCACGAGGGCAAGTCCTAACGGTTGTTTTCCTTACGAGGACAAAAATTGCAAAACCCTGCAGGATTAAGCATTTGGCTACCAGCAAAAGCTTTCGACCACGGCAGGATTCGAACCTGCAATCTTCTGCTCCGTAGGCAGACGCGTTATCCATTGCGCCACGCGGCCACGAGGGCAAAACCTTTCCGAAACACTTTGGGTAAAATTAGCTTTCTAGGGATTTGGTCAATTTGCAGTAGGGAAACGGTTTTTTCCCTTACGAGGACAAAATATTGCAAAACCCTGCAGGATTAAGCATTTGGCTACCCAGCGAAAGCTTTCGACCACGGCAGGATTCGAACCTGCAATCTTCTGCTCCGTAGGCAGACGCGTTATCCATTGCGCCACGCGGCCACGAGGGCAAAACCTTTCCGAAACACTTTGGGTAAAATTAGCTTTCTAGTTATTTTCGTCAATTTGCAGAAGCTAAACGGTTGTTTTCCCTTGGAGGACAAAAAATTGCAAAACCCTGCAGGATTAAGCATTTGGCTACCCAGCAAAAGCTTTCGACCACGGCAGGATTCGAACCTGCAATCTTCTGCTCCGTAGGCAGACGCGTTATCCATTGCGCCACGCGGCCACGAGGGCAAACCTTTCCGAAACACTTTGGGTAAAATTAGCTTTCTAGGGATTTGGTCAATTTGCAGTAGGGAAACGGTTTTTTTCCCTTACGAGGACAAAAAATTGCAAAACCCTGCAGGATTAAGCATTTGGCTACCCAGCAAAAGCTTTCGACCACGGCAGGATTCGAACCTGCAATCTTCTGCTCCGTAGGCAGACGCGTTATCCATTGCCCCACGCGGCCACGAGGCCAAATCCTTTCCGAAACACTTTGGGTAAAATTAGCTTTCTAGGGATTTGGTCAATTTGCAGTAGGGAAACGGTTGTTTTCCCTTACGAGGACAAAAAATTGCAGAACCCTGCAGGATTAAGCATTTGGCTACCCAGCAAAAGCTTTCGACCACGGCAGGATTCGAACCTGCAATCTTCTGCTCCGTAGGCAGACGCGTTATCCATTGCGCCACGCAATGGCCACGAGGGCAAGTCCTTACCGAAACACTTTGGGTAAAATTAGCTTTCTAGTTATTTTCGTCAATTTGCAGTAGCTAAACGGTTGTTTTCCCTTACGAGGAGAAAAAATTGCAAAACCCTGCAGGAATAAGCATTTGGCTACCCAGCAAAAGCTTTCGACCACGGCAGGATTCGAACCTGCAATCTTCTGCTCCGTAGGCAGACGCGTTATCCATTGCCCCACGCGGCCACGAGGCCAAATCCTTTCCGAAACACTTTGGGTAAAATTAGCTTTCTAGGGATTTGGTCAATTTGCAGTAGGGAAACGGTTGTTTTCCCTTACGAGGACAAAAAATTGCAAAACCCTGCAGGATTAAGCATTTGGCTACCCAGCAAAAGCTTTCGACCACGGCAGGATTCGAACCTGCAATCTTCTGCTCCGTAGGCAGACGCGTTATCCATTGCGCCACGCGGCCACGAGGGCAAATCCTTTCCGAAACACTTTGGGTAAAATTAGCTTTCTAGGGATTTGGTCAATTTGCAGTAGGGAAACGGTTGTTTTCCCTTACGAGGACAAAAAATTGCAAAACCCTGCAGGATTAAGCATTTGGCTACCCAGCAAAAGCTTTCGACCACGGCAGGATTCGAACCTGCAACCTTCTGCTCCGTAGGCAGACGCGTTATCCATTGCGCCACGCAATGGCCACGAGGGCAAGTCCTTACCGAAACACTTTGGGTAAAATTAGCTTTCTAGTTATTTTCGTCAATTTGCAGTAGCTAAACGGTTGTTTTCCCTTACGAGGAGAAAAAATTGCAAAACCCTGCAGGAATAAGCATTTGGCTACCCAGCAAAAGCTTTCGACCACGGCAGGATTCGAACCTGCAATCTTCTGCTCCGTAGGCAGACGCGTTATCCATTGCCCCACGCGGCCACGAGGCCAAATCCTTACCGAAACACTTTGGGTGAAATTAGCTTTCTAGGGATTTCGTCAATTTGCAGAAGGGAAACGGTTGTTTTCCCTTACGAGGACAAAAAATTGCAAAACCCTGCAGGATTAAGCATTTGGCTACCCAGCAAAAGCTTTCGACCACGGCAGGATTCGAACCTGCAATCTTCTGCTCCGTAGGCAGACGCGTTATCCATTGCGCCACGCGGCCACGAGGGCAAGTCCTAACGGTTGTTTTCCCTTACGAGGACAAAAATTGCAAAACCCTGCAGGATTAAGCATTTGGCTACCCAGCGAAAGCTTTCGACCACGGCAGGATTCGAACCTGGAATCTTCTGCTCCGTAGGCAGACGCGTTATCCATTGCGCCACGCGGCCACGAGGGCAAAACCTTTCCGAAACACTTTGGGTAAAATTAGCTTTCTAGTTATCTTCGTCAAGTTGCAGAAGCTAAACGGTTGTTTTCCCTTACGAGGAGAAAAAATTGCAAAACCCTGCAGGAATAAGCATTTGGCTACCCAGCAAAAGCTTTCGACCACGGCAGGATTCGAACCTGCAATCTTCTGCTCCGTAGGCAGACGCGTTATCCATTGCGCCACGCGGCCACGAGGGCAAGTCCTAACGGTTGTTTTCCCTTACGAGGACAAAAATTGCAAAACCCTGCAGGATTAAGCATTTGGCTACCCAGCAAAAGCTTTCGACCACGGCAGGATTCGAACCTGCAATCTTCTGCTCCGTAGGCAGACGCGTTATCCATTGCGCCACGCGGCCACGAGGGCAAAACCTTTCCGAAACACTTTGGGTAAAATTAGCTTTCTAGGGATTTGGTCAATTTGCAGTAGGGAAATGGTTTTTTTCCCTTACGAGGACAAAATATTGCAAAACCCTGCAGGATTAAGCATTTGGCTACTCAGCAAAAGCTTTCGACCACGGCAGGATTCGAACCTGCAATCTTCTGCTCCGTAGGCAGACGCGTTATCCATTGCGCCACGCGGCCACGAGGGCAAATCCTTACCGAAACTCTTTGGGTAAAATTAGCTTTCTAGGGATATCGTCAATTTGCAGAAGCTAAACGGTTGTTTTCCCTTGGAGGACAAAAAATTGCAAAACCCTGCAGGATTAAGCATTTGGCTACCCAGCAAAAGCTTTCGACCACGGCAGGATTCGAACCTGCAATCTTCTGCTCCGTAGGCAGACGCGTTATCCATTGCGCCACGCGGCCACGAGGGCAAACCTTTCCGAAACACTTTGGGTAAAATTAGCTTTCTAGGGATTTGGTCAATTTGCAGTAGGGAAACGGTTTTTTTCCCTTACGAGGACAAAAAATTGCAAAACCCTGCAGGATTAAGCATTTGGCTACCCAGCAAAAGCTTTCGACCACGGCAGGATTCGAACCTGCAATCTTCTGCTCCGTAGGCAGACGCGTTATCCATTGCGCCACGCGGCCACGAGGGCAAATCCTTTCCGAAACACTTTGGGTAAAATTAGCTTTCTAGGGATTTGGTCAATTTGCAGTAGGGAAACGGTTGTTTTCCCTTACGAGGACAAAAAATTGCAAAACCCTGCAGGATTAGGCATTTGGCTACCCAGCAAAAGCTTTCGACCACGGCAGGATTCGAACCTGCAACCTTCTGCTCCGTAGGCAGACGCGTTATCCATTGCGCCACGCAATGGCCACGAGGGCAAGTCCTTACCGAAACACTTTGGGTAAAATTAGCTTTCTAGTTATTTTCGTCAATTTGCAGTAGCTAAACGGTTGTTTTCCCTTACGAGGAGAAAAAATTGCAAAACCCTGCAGGAATAAGCATTTGGCTACCCAGCAAAAGCTTTCGACCACGGCAGGATTCGAACCTGCAATCTTCTGCTCCGTAGGCAGACGCGTTATCCATTGCCCCACGCGGCCACGAGGCCAAATCCTTTCCGAAACACTTTGGGTAAAATTAGCTTTCTAGGGATTTGGTCAATTTGCAGTAGGGAAACGGTTGTTTTCCCTTACGAGGACAAAAAATTGCAAACCCTGCAGGATTAAGCATTTGGCTACCCAGCAAAAGCTTTCGACCACGGCAGGATTCGAACCTGCAATCTTCTGCTCCGTAGGCAGACGCGTTATCCATTGCGCCACGCGGCCACGAGGGCAAATCCTTTCCGAAACACTTTGGGTAAAATTAGCTTTCTAGGGATTTGGTCAATTTGCAGTAGGGAAACGGTTGTTTTCCCTTACGAGGACAAAAAATTGCAAAACCCTGCAGGATTAGGCATTTGGCTACCCAGCAAAAGCTTTCGACCACGGCAGGATTCGAACCTGCAACCTTCTGCTCCGTAGGCAGACGCGTTATCCATTGCGCCACGCAATGGCCACGAGGGCAAGTCCTTACCGAAACACTTTGGGTAAAATTAGCTTTCTAGTTATTTTCGTCAATTTGCAGTAGCTAAACGGTTGTTTTCCCTTACGAGGAGAAAAAATTGCAAAACCCTGCAGGAATAAGCATTTGGCTACCCAGCAAAAGCTTTCGACCACGGCAGGATTCGAACCTGCAATCTTCTGCTCCGTAGGCAGACGCGTTATCCATTGCCCCACGCGGCCACGAGGCCAAATCCTTACCGAAACACTTTGGGTGAAATTAGCTTTCTAGGGATTTCGTCAATTTGCAGAAGGGAAACGGTTGTTTTCCCTTACGAGGACAAAAAATTGCAAAACCCTGCAGGATTAAGCATTTGGCTACCCAGCAAAAGCTTTCGACCACGGCAGGATTCGAACCTGCAATCTTCTGCTCCGTAGGCAGACGCGTTATCCATTGCGCCACGCGGCCACGAGGGCAAGTCCTAACGGTTGTTTTCCCTTACGAGGACAAAAATTGCAAAACCCTGCAGGGTTAAGCATTTGGCTACCCAGCAAAAGCTTTCGACCACGGCAGGATTCGAACCTGCAATCTTCTGCTCCGTAGGCAGACGCGTTATCCATTGCCCCACGCGGCCACGAGGCCAAATCCTTACCGAAACACTTTGGGTAAAATTAGCTTTCTAGGGATTTCGTCAATTTGCAGAAGGGAAACGGTTGTTTTCCCTTACGAGGACAAAAATTGCAAAACCCTGCAGGATTAAGCATTTGGCTACCCAGCAAAAGCTTTCGACCACGGCAGGATTCGAACATTCAATCTTCTGCTCCGTAGGCAGACGCGTTATCCATTGCGCCACGCGGCCACGAGGTCAAATCCTTACCGAAACACTTTGGGTAAAATTAACATCACAGTTGTGCATTTTAGTTAAGGCATTCATTTGGCACAAAGTATTTCTGTCGCAAAGCGATCGCTCCCGTTTATAGGAAAACCGTGGTACCGTACCCACGAGGTGGCTGTGATCTACCTTTGACCACGACCGCTCTATCGGCAATCGATGGGTTCGGCCTCGGAAGCAGCCTTACGCTCGAACCAGACTCGGTGGTGGAGGTATGGGCGATGCCCGCGCTTTGATTCCTTAGCTTCCTGAGGCGTCGTGGGGCGGCGAGGGGGTGCTATCAACGCAATGTGCCTCAAACTCAAAAACTGAAATTTATCGCAAAAGGAAGCTGAAAAATGCTGAGAAGTGGTCATCACAACAAAGAGAATACTTAGAGACATTTCTACACAATTCCAAATTGTGATGAAAGCTTTTCAATTAATTTTAATGTTTTGAAGGGTATTTAGAGAGTTAAAAAAATGAGCGGAAGGATGGGATAGATCCTACTATTATGATGAGTAGCAGATACGAAGAACAATGCAGTAATGATGCAATAAGGCCAGTGAATAGATTGCCGATACATGAAACGCCTGACGATTCACCCCACATAATCACTGAGGTCAGGTGGCAACACATATGTATTAAAGCACTGATATTCCAACGATTGGTGCTAACGTTTCTTCGGCTCTCCTTTCCTTTTGTTCTCCGTAGTGTGCTTTCGTTCACAAATCTTTGATTTTACTGCCTATTTGTTTGGAAGTGACGTTTCCAGAGGAAATTCATATATGACTATGTGTTATTTTTCATAGTTGCTCATGAGAATGAGAAATAAACTGTGTTTCTTTTTAACAAATCAAACCTTCCCCGGACGACGCCCCTTGACTCTCGAAAAAGCTTCAAAAAAAAAGGTTCTGCTTCCTAGGGCGTCGACTCGCGCCGACGTGCGGTGGTACCGGCTGACCTGACGCTGCAGTGCGCGAGGTGTGGACATCCTAATTTGTGATGACCTCAGCTGCCGCTCGACGCCCGAGGAAGCCGAACGAGGCCGCGATGGTCAATTCCTATGCTGCGAGTGGAGGCCGACGCCCCTCGACGCCTCTCGACGTCGAGTCTGGTTCGACCCTTAGTTTGGCTAAGCGTCGCCCACTAGGTGCGGTTCATTCCCTTTCAGAAAGTGACTTTGTTTCTCACAGTCTCTATTGCAGTTCCAGATCGCTGTGTCCGTTTCACACTCTTCTCCTTACTCCATCTAACTCATGAAGCCATGATTTCCTCTAAAGAAGTTCATTGAGCTAACTCCGGCCCCAACTCTAACGCATTTTTAATAGATCGTTAACTGATGTTCGTTAACCTCCTTGATGAAATTGTCGCATTCTCTTTAGTATTAATCAGGGAAGGATACTAGGGGGGTCCAACACGTATGCGAGGGAGGACTACATACACCCGCGAAGAGCTCGCTGTTTACGTAAAAAGGTATGATCGCTGTTTACGTAAAAAGGCGGTGCAACTCAACTATCAAGAAGGTATGCTTGAAGGCAGTGTTTCACCTCATGATAGGTATCGAGATATCAACGGAATGTGGTCCTACTCGACGTGCTGATTCCAATAATGTGCCCAAAATGATACGACTAAAACCTCTATTTTGAAGGCCAAATTCAATATTGGAGCGGACGAGTTTCCTTGCTAGGAAGCTAGCAAAAGCGTAGCTGAAAATTCAAGGTTGCACATAAGAATGAACTTCCAAGCAGTGGCTATTATCGATTGATCAAGCACTACTGTGTCGGAAGAACATGCCGCACTCTCAGCTAGGTCTTGCTGCGGAATGAAGCCTCTCGTCAACTTGCCGAGAATTTCAAAATTCTCGGCCAAAGAAACCCGTAACGTCTGGGGTTTTCGACGTTTTCACGGAACTTAAAGTACATCTCTGTGCTCAGCGGCTCGCGTATGTTCGACCGACATGGAAATCTCGAACGGGTCAACGAGCTGAGACACTGCCTTTAAGTATACTGTACTGGACTTTTCGATTCATTAGCTGCGCTATCCAGCAAATTGCCGTCTCGCACTGCATTCGATGTAAATAGCGCATCTCAGTCTGCGTTTGAACATGTTTGCCAACGCCAGTTTGTGGATATAGTAAATGAGAAGTCGGACCGCTCTACCAGACGTTAGCTAATGAATATGTGCGTGATTTTTAGAAGAAACGTACAAAATACTTCACTTTTATCTACATTTCAATATGAAAATCAAATGCAGGAATATGGTCATGCAAGGCCACAATTTGATGAGATTATACTCGTTCTAGCGGAGTTTCGTCACAAATAATTAATATCTCACTAAAATCAACAAAAATTGTACACGTCTATCAAATGGCAATTTTCGCTAGGTCACTTTCCATCTGAGTACTGTACTACAGCTTGTAGTAGGCCCATAGCAGTACCAGGCTTATGTACAGAATGCTAGGCTGCAGAAGTGTGCCGGATTTCCTGAAATGAAAAAAGTCGGAATGAATTTGTTAAGAAATATAGGCTTATAATGCTTTTTTTCTAGATGTTTGAGGTGGTAATAATCTTACTGGGCTGTAAAAAGTAACCGCTAAGTCACAGCTAACTTGCTGTTAACTTGGAACACTGCTATTGGGGAAAATTCGAGTGTGCAAGCGTTGTAGTGAGCACTGAGGCGAAACAGGGGCTTTACTTGTGGGTAAACTCGCAGTTCGAAGGTAAACTACTAGCTCGCCAATATGCCGATCTTCGTGCTTCGAAACGACGAGGGCATGGGAAATGAGAGAGTGCGTGGCGGGTCCGGGTCGTCCCTTCGCGAAAGTTCCCACTGTCCCGATCATCATGAAATGGCCCTCCCGCTGGAGGCCATCGTTTATCCTGATTTGTTGGTTATTGGTTTTCACTGCTGAGCTCCATACCTTTCGATATCACTATTCATATATTTCATCAGCGTGTTATTTATCGCATTAAATATTAATCCAATGCTCTTATGCCAAAAAGGTTGTTATGTTAACACTTTATTGACAGACGTTTCGACAAATCGTCGTTTTCAAAGGCCTGAAAGTATAATAGTTCAGATCTTATGAACTTGCGTCCTACCCCATCTGACGCCTTTTCTGCCATGCCTATCCGGTTAATTCCAGCTAGAGCCCACTGAGTAACCAATGTGAGATATGAACGTGCCCAGTGTTGCACCAACTCAGACATTCGGGCGTTTGGAGCGCCGGCCCACACCGTTTCTCGCGGCATGGCACCTGCGGGACAAACGCAAAAGTGGGCGGAGTTGGCGCGCCTATTCCGCCGTTTGTTGCTCCTTATCCTGCATTTGACCTGCTGTGATCCTGCTACGGGGATAGAGGAATCAAGGCAGGTGATGTTCTATTGCAACCGTTGACTACAAAAATAATACAAAAATGAGTTCGCCGGGCGCATGTGCTCCCTGCGCCAGCCCTCGACGAGCCGGACATCTGCGACGAGACGAATTCTCCCGTCTGCGTCGCGTCGGCACGCAACCGCATCCCACGAATCTTATCCAGCCAAATGGTACACTGGGCCACAGTTTCAACCCGGCCTCAGTTGGCCAGACAAGTCCCGTAGAACTCGTCTAGTCTCGTCTAGTCGAAAAAAAAACAGGGTGCAGGTTAACCTGCATATACCCTGCCTCATGCGCGCTCACAGCAGGTTTTTCTGCTCCATCCGCACCTTAGTATTCCTGCCCCACCCGCGACTACTTGCCGGAAGCCTACATCGGCCAAAAATGGGCGGGTTCACCGGCGCTCCAAACGCTCGAATGTCTGAGAACATGCGATGATGTTGTTTCGCACTGCAGTCTCAAATAAATAAAGTGATATCACATGAATTTCCAGCCTATGTGAAAGGTGTTTATTTTCACTGTCAATAATGTCCTCTCGCAAAAGACGACAGTTATAGTCATGATAAAAATTAGTGACAAAACAGTTTTGGCGCTGCGTCCTTCTCGAGGCCGCAGATGGACCACCGCCATTGCCGACCACTGTACGTAGCATCGCACATTCGCTTTGCATTCTCTTGTGCTAGTACGGTAACGTTTTAATAGTCAGATTTGGGATCTCGGGTAACAGACTGAGTAATACTTAAGCTTCTTAATCAAAAGATCTAAGAAAATTATAAGAAAATCAAATGACAAAAATCAGCACTTAAGGCTTTGGGGTCATCTTCATGCGATTTCACATCGACCAAGTTTTCTTGGAACTTATAAAGCGAAATCCGCAGACGGTTTAGAGTATGGTGTTCGACCGAAATTCACCCTGAAACCGGCGTGATTTTCAAAAAAGAAGCATTTACTACTAAAATGCATTATTTGGAAATTACCAGGGAACAGCAGACGCGCAGGGTGCTATAAAAGTACTGTCCGCCTCTCGTGGAGACCTGAAATATTTACGAAATCGCGGATGAACCAATGACAAAGTGTAATCCCTCCAAGGATGCCATGCCTAGGGCAGTGAAGTGGGAAACATGAAATTATTTGAGAAATTTCCAAATTTTTCTTGTTGATCTCCCGCAGAGTTATTAGGTCAGGGACCGATTCTGTTGTGTGTAGAAACAGTGCTGTCTCTATGTTGGCCTTTTCAAATTAAATTCTCAGGAAGTGATAAATGTGGTAAGAAGTGCTTCCTCTCTAAAAACTGTATCAGTTGAATTATCTAACTCGTCATGGAAATGATGCGATTTCAGTTACAGTCAGGGAGATGGAGGGTTTCTCTTTTCGTCGCTTTTATAGTTAAAATCACCCAACATTACTCCCTTAAGAAGCTTCTGGAATCAACTCTCATCTCATCGTGCTTCTTCTGGCAAGATCTTTTCAAGATGTAAGATTTAGCAGGAAAAATTTTATTGCGACCACTTGAAAGTAGAAATTTGGCTCGATTACAATTCCTTCGAACAGTCGACACCTCGAATGATTCAGTTTTTCAACTCTTTCGAATAGTCAGATGTCTCAAATCACTCGATTTTTGGGGTTTTCAAATAGTTTACATTAAGGGTAACTTTATTTTTGGGCTGTTCTGGACAATCGGTGTTTCAAGTGACTCGAAACTCGACTTATTCGAAACTAGACTTGATTTGGTTGGGTGAATGTCTATTCCCCGGCAGAGAAAAGATCACCACTATTCCCTGTCTGATGGATGGTACCAAAATGTGGCCATATGCTTCATCTAGCTTCAAATTTCGCTTTCGCACGCTGACTGGTTACATGGACGAGAACTGGGATGAGATTACTGAAACGGATCTTCTTTGGATGATTGAAAAATATATAATCACATATTATTTCTTATCACATATATTTGGACTGCATCAAGGTCCAATAGAGTTTGGTGGTTCAACTGTTGATACACTACGACACTAAGTCTCTTATTATCTACTTGTCCTACAATATTAACTAAGTGATACAGGGAAAGGAAAGAGAGTGTGGAGAAAGGGAGTATAGTGACCTTTGGGTTTGGAATGTGCACTGGAATGTCCGGGTCCAACCGCTTGTTACGGTCGACCTCGAGACTTGTTGTGTACTGCCCTATTCGACGGCGAATAGATCCCGCTACGGATCTAACTTGTCACTTGCTCATAGCAATATACTTGAAAGGGAATACTTGTCTAGCTAACTTGTTGTAGACTCACGCCGAACCGAACATCCGTAGTTCGGGCTCCTTTTATCCCCGCTTCATAGACATAAGGGGCGGAGCTATAGGATCAAGAACCATCCATTCATGAGAACGGAAGTTGTGGTGTGCGGAGCATGAATCTATGAATCATGAGTTCTCGATAGCAGAAGTCATGTCAACATATTCTAGTACTGATGTTCCGTGCACATGTCTGGTTTTACATCTGTTCACATGAGTATACTCATGTAATAAATAAATAAATACAGTAGCGAGCAAAAAGATTGCAACTTTTGGTTTTTCGTCTATAACTTCTTCCAAAGCAGAGCGTGGGCGTTCAAATTTTTATGAGAGTTGTAGATACTCATGAGAGATAGAAACAAGGAATAATCCCTTTACTCGATTGGCTTCACGTTTTTTTAAGAAAAATTTTTCTCACAGAGGCCTCAATCTGTAATTTGGTACCATTCGCAATGTCTCATAAAATGAAGTCCATCGTTAGGATCTGACCACGAATTGGTTCCCTGCAGCAGAGCCAGCCCGTATGTGCTTAAAAATGTGCATGCGCTGACCACTGGTTGACAACTGCAAAGACTATGTGAGATTAGTTCAGCAGTGATCCTCTATGGGTGTTTCTGTCACTTGCTCCCTCGCTGTTCCGAAATATTCGGACCTGTTGCCGTGCAGCTAATCGTGCACATCACGGAAAATAAGTTTTGGAATTTTTTCTGTCTCGGACAGTAAGACATCCGAAAGATCCCATGAGTGATAAAGATTTTCCAGGGTCCCTAGAATATTGCCGTATGCGTGAAGATTCATGCCGCCTTAGATTTATCGAAACAGGACTACTCGAAGTGAAGAGTGCTGGTCACTTACACGAGCATGAGTGGCCTCTTGCTCCATCTACGAGTTTTTCTACTTCGCCTAGAGCCTTTCGATTTAAAAATGTCTCATTTAGTTTGTTTCATCTTATTCAAACTGAACTAGCCAGTTTTTATAGCCAGTTTTTATAGTGCCAGGTCACAGCATCCCGCTTCGGTGATGTTTCGTAGAGTTCATTGCATTTTAGCAAGATCTACCTCATCAAATTCGAACCGGCATGAATCGTCACGCAAGTGGCAATATTCTAGGGACCCTGGAGAATCTTCATCACTCATGGGATCTTTCGGATGTCTTACTCCCCGAGATAGAAAAAATTCCAAAACTTATTTTCCGTGATATGCACGATTAGCTGCACGGCAACAGGTCCGAATATTTCGGAACAGCGAAGGAGCAATAGGCTGCGTTGAAACCGAACACTTGTGGCCAGACTTATGGAACCATCAGGCACATCCCTCCCTTTTAAATAGAGCCGATAGGTGGAGCCAGGGTGACAGAAACACCCATAGAGGATCACTGCTGAACTAATCTCACATAGTCTTTGCAGTTGTCAACCAGTGGTCAGCGCATGCACATTTTCAAGCACATACGGGCTGGCTCTGCTGCAGGGAACCAATTCGTGGTCAGATCCTAACGATGGACTTCATTTTATGAAACATTGCGAATGGTACCAAATTACAGATTGAGGCCTCTGTGAGAAAAATTTTTCTTAAAAAACGTGAAGCCAATCGAGTAAAGGGGTTATTCCTTGTTTCTATCCCCCATGAGTATCTACAACTCTCACAAAAATTTAAACGCCCACGCTCTGCGTTGGAAGAAGTTATAGGCGAAAAACGAAAAGTTGCAATCTTTTTGCTCGCTACTGTAAGTAGATAAATAAATAAATAAATAAATAAATAAATAAATAAATAGAATATTATTTCTCACAGCAATAAATTCGGCTGAATCTCCACCAATTATTAGTATATCGACGATTTAGACAGGAGAGTACTTTTCTAGACAGGACAGTACTTTTCAGCATCCTTTAGAACAAGAAGGACGGAACAATGCCCGGAATGTTCAGTGTACGTGCATTTCTTTGAGAAGAGCATATGCGGAATAGTCATTTGCTCAGATATTCAGTCATTCTCGAATTGTTCGAGAACTTTCGAGAGTTGGAATATTTGAAATCTTGAGTATCAGCATTGATATTGTTGTACTCCGGCTTCTTCAAGTCTTTTTTATGCGAGCAATTACTTATCTCTATGTAAGCAGTTTGCGCTTTCGTACCAAGTTCATCTCCAGTGTTTGGAGATGAACGCGCATGGGATCAGCGCCTCAAATGTGGCTGGCACTTGATCTTAAGCGTTATTTATAGTGCGTCGGAATCCGATCCCGTCGAATAACAAAAGGTACGTATCGATCCTCGTCGGAATCCGACGCATCGGAGTCCGACGACGATGCCTGTTTTTACTCCATCGGAACGATTTGCCTCCGAATCGTCGTCGGAGTCCGACGTCGCATCGGATCCACTAGTGGTTCCGATGCGACGTCGGACTCCGATGCATCAATCGATAGAACCTCGTGGGGCGAATTTTCTCAGCTGTTTTCACCCCATTTTCGCTATTTTCTTTTGTTTTTTCTTTCGTGTCACTAACTATCATTTACTCTCCAAATATGTAGCTAGCCCTAAAACCTATCGTATACTTCTTTACATCACCTCACCTCGATGTTGTAGTAATTGCATAATTGGAAGAGTTTGATAATGATATGATGTTATTTATGTGGAAGATTACAATAAAATTCTTGAGGTTGAAGAGAATTTGCAAAAGCTGAGAACTCCAAAAACCAAAGAAAAAAGTCAGAAACCGATAAATACAGCTTGATTTGCAAAGAAAACATGCAAAATTCATGGATAGAAACAGCTGATCCAAAATCGTGTGCTTGCGGACTATAAACAAAGCCACGACGCGTCGTTCCGATTTCGTATCCGACCGTCGCAGCCCGCATCCGATGCGAATCGGACTCCGACGCACTATAAATAACGCTTAAGCCTCGTGACACTTTACTATGGACCTCGGTTTTCTAACCTGGCTTCACTTGTTAATGCGTGCATGAATCCAAGCCAGTCATGACTTTTGATTTCATGAGCCCAGAAAAGTTATATTTGTATTCTAGCTCCTACCAAGTTCTCAACAGGTACAAAATGAATGACTGCTAAAAAAAACGTCAAAAGCGCGATACCTGTTCAAATAGATGGTCCTGTTGTTCAGTGGTTGAGTTGGTCTCCAGTTATGTCTGAGGTGTTCACCTTCTGTCGTAACGTGGTGGCGCAAGAAATTGAGCTGAAAAGAAGCAATAAATATTTACTTATCTATCCCGATACCGAAGTGATCTTCCATTTTCACAGTATTGCCTTGAATTTCCATGTCGTTGATATAAATTCTAACAAAAACTTTTCCTTGCGGCTGACATCTGTATATATAAAAGTGAAGGTTTGTGTGTGTGTGTGTGTGTGTGTGTGTGTGTGTGTGTGTGTGTGTGTGTGTGTGTGTGTGTGTGTGTGTGTGTGTGTGTGTGTGTGTGTGTGTGTGTGTGTGTGTGTGTGTGTGTGTGTGTGTGTGTGTGTGTGTGTGTGTGTGTGTGTGTGTGTGTGTGTGTGTGTGTGTGTGTGTGTGTGTGTGTGTGTGTGTGTGTGTGTGTGTGTGTGTGTGTGTGTGTGTGTGTGTGTGTGTGTGTGTGTGTGTGTGTGTGTGTGTGTGTGTGTGTGTGTGTGTGTGTGTGTGTGTGTGTGTGTGTGTGTGTGTGTGTGTGTGTGTGTGTGTGTGTGTGTGTGTGTGTGTGTGTGTGTGTGTGTGTGTGTGTGTGTGTGTGTGTGTGTGTGTGTGTGTGTGTGTGTGTGTGTGTGTGTGTGTGTGTGTGTGTGTGTGTGTGTGTGTGTGTGTGTGTGTGTGTGTGTGTGTGTGTGTGTGTGTGTGTGTGTGTGTGTGTGTGTGTGTGTGTGTGTGTGTGTGTGTGTGTTCCGAGTAGAAATCGCGGAGGATAAACCGATCGGGACCAAATTTTGCATTCAGGTCCATCGAGGACCGGCGGAGGTTATAAGCTACTTTACACCTAGGATTATCGATTGGTTTATCGATTATATCGATTTTATTGATTTTTCGCTGTTTTTGCTTAGGGACTGGCGAGAACATGCCTACTAAGGTTCCTCAATACGCTGAACACGAATATAACAAGCATTTTGCGCCAAATTATCGATTTATTGATTTTATCGATTTTTATCTATTTTTACCCATCGGGTGGTAAAGACATGTCTACTAGGGTATCTCAATGCGCTGAACACGAATATGGCAACCATTTTGGACCAAATATCGATTTATCGATTTTATTGATTTTTCGCTATTCTTGCCCACGGGGCGGTAAAGACATGTGTGCCGGTGTATCTCAATGTGCTGAACACGAATATGGCAACCATTTTGGGCGGAATATCGACTTATCTGTTCTATTGATTTTTCGAAATTTTTGCACACGAGTCAGTGAAAACGTGCCTTCTGGAATATCCGAAACGCTGAACGTGGATAGGGCAAGCATTTTAGAAGGATTTATTTACCAGTCGGGCAACTTCACCCCATTTTCTGAGGGAAGGGGGAGGGGTGAAGAGGGGTCAGTTAAGCGGATCACCAAATGATGAACAAAGGATTTTTTTTGTTCAACAAGGATTTTTTTTTGGTTCAACAAGTGTTGGCATCAGCTTTAAATGGCCGGGAGAAGTTGAACACCTGAGCGAAGCCGGGTACACCGTCTAGTTACACAATAAAATCATGGCTCACAATAAGGTGCTTGATTTGTTTGCTTGCTTGAAAAGAAGACTGAAAGATTGCACTGCGAGACTCGCGAGTTTTCCTTTGCTTTTTCTGCATTTTGTGACCTCCGTTGCACCTTTGTTTTCTATATTTGTCTCTCGGCTCATGCTGGAGTAGGACTCGTCAGCCTCTAGTCAAATTGTCCACGGTAATCCTGAAGGCACGATAAGAGGCATCGCAAGAAAAACTAGGTTGAAATTTGGGCATTTTTGTATCTCGTAATTGCTAGCGCCTTTTTTTTTTGTACTGCTGCACTTCTTGACGGAGTGTAATTACCGAAGTTTTGAGGTCCAAAGACCGGCACCAAGACCGGAATTGTTTGGCAAGTAACTAGCCATCGTTTATATTAATTGACATATGTATAGTCCTTGTCGAGAAGATAGACGGATTGCGCGTGTGGTTTCATAACTTTGCGGCCACAGAATCGCTGTGGGACCTACCTGGCCCTTCACTTGGAGCATGCTCTCTCCGAATCCGTCGTTCAGGTCCCGCCATGTTTCTGTAGCCACGGAATCCGTCTATCTTTTCCATAAGGACTGTACAACGAATTGATAAATTGTTCATATCTAACAGCAATTTACAACTCTTAAAGTCTTACCTCATCTTCGCTGACGTATCTTGGCTCAACTAAAATTGTCCAAATTACGCCCTCTGTGCATGGGGGTGTGGTCAGCGACCCTTAACTTTTACTTTCTCAGAGCAGGAAAGAATGAAAACGAAGTCTTTTTCTGTTGAGATTCTACTAAAATGTAATGTTTCACCTTCGTAGCGGAAGAATGTCACGGTGTCCTTAGGTAGCAACCCTGCTGGACTATATGCGTACTTCTCGACGACGTTATCTGCAAGAACGAGGGTTTCCTTGACTGACAACGTATTTCTATTTTTTCATAACATTACATGAGAAGCAAACTTCAGTGGCATCATCTATAGAAATTCTTTCAAAAAACAAAAGCAATAGCCACCTCCGTGACATAAGGAGGACAAGTAAATGAGGACAATTCCAGAAGCTTCATTGTTGCCTTACCGGAAGTATTTGTTGCTATGATAGCGTCTTGAAGATTTGCTAAGACGTCATCTTCATCAGCCACTTGTAACATCACGGACACCTGAAGCACAGTTTTTGTATAAGTTCACAAACTGCGTATACTACGGATCTGCAGAGGTGGGGTTGCGATTACTGTGAAACAAGTAGGGGTACTCCCCTCCCAACTCCATTTTCCATCCCCGCGAGACTAAGTGGCCGAATTTTCCAAAGTACTTCACAACAACTTGGAAGTTTTGCCTTGCCTCATTTTCACTCCTCTACTTTTATTATTACCTGTTATATATTTATTCTTAATTATGTGACGTTAGGATTAGTTTCTTTTTTTTTTGAAATTTCGTTATTAAAATTCCAACTATCGAGGTCCTGAAAATGACGAGAGATCCCAGTTTTTTACCCACACCCTGCCTGGCTGCCTATTTCTGCGTCTTCAAAAATAAGCGTGAAACGGGAACGGGGAATTTACACACTTCTGATCTGTACCATTGGCCGCTTCAGTGAACAAAAAAAAAATAAAAAAAAAATGAACAAACCACAGCAATGGCATTGGTTGCATTATGAGCTGTTGTTTCATTGTATCCATCTAGAACATGGACGAAGTGAACCTATACAATAGAAGGTCGTTAGTTACAAGAAAACTTTTGTCAAAGAAAGGGACTAGAGGAGACCTCCATAGGATAGTGGAGGAGATCCAGTGTGTGTTCACTGCCCGTAGAGTCGTAGTCGCCCCAGTGGAAATGAAACTGTTGCAAGTAATATTTTCCACGGAGACCACCACCTGAAGAGAAGGAGTCATGGCATGACAACATCAATGGAACCCTCATTTGAAAAGAGATAGAGGTATACAAATCCTTATGAAAGATTTGACCTCACTCACCACTTATGTATGGTTGATCTGTCCACGATTGAAATCCTTGAACTAGCTCTGTAAACAATCGCTATGGACTACCTTGGATGTAAAACACATAAGATTTTGCAAATTCTTACCAGTATGTCCATTATTCATGGCGGTGACATGACCTCTTGCATCGTAGTGGTGGAATTCGAGTGGGGTCTGATGAGTTATTACGGCCTTTGCTGGAAAGACTTGGAAGGTTATTACAGATAAAGATCTGCGCATGATACTCTGTTCGATTTCTGCTCAGCTTCCTCTCAAACTTGTTACATTTCTTATTTGCTCATTTATTTATTCATTTCTGCACTTAGAGGTGCCCCAAGAAGCCTGCTGTTACAAAATACATATGCGTCCCCGTTTTCTCCAACCTCTTAGCTCATCGCCTTTGAGCAGGTTGGGCCGAGTTGCGCGACCTATTCAATGTGGACCGATCCAAAATGTCGAAACCGCTGCCGTCTTTGTCAGCTGTTTTGACGGCGAAGTCGGTTTTTTGCATCGCTTTGCAGCGTTCCTGAGGTTGATGGAAGGGAAGGAAATCTCAAAATCCTGCCCTGACTAGTCAAAGTTTCGCAGACACACCAACGAATTCTAAAGCGATCCCAGAAGCATGAAAAAATTCGAAAATGAGGCACAGGCGGAAATCAGCCTTGTAAGCGATTGAACAAGTAGATTTTTCTAAAATGAGGAGTAGAAAAATAGGTTGTGCTTAGAAATGTGAAAGAGTAAAGCTAAGGACGAAAGCCATCAAAATCTTAGACATGAAAATTTCCGTGGGTGCTGCCTTTAAGCTATATTTATAGTACATCGGAGTTTTCGGATAGCGGGGATATACGTATCTTCAGTTGTCCGACCGGATCGGACTCCAACGCACTATAAATGTAGCTTTACTATTCTATTTTATTTGAACCTAACGGATTGCGGAAGCTCAAGCTGTGAATGCTCCCTTTTTCACTCTCTGCGTTATTGCTTTTGGCTGATAAGCAGCTCGGACGTCCTACTTATCTCTCTTGTTTTTATCTAGCTTACAATCCATCATTTTTTCCCTACAGAGTCGCAAGTTACAGCAACAAACCTATGTCGAGGTTGACTGGAGATTGTCGTAATCCATGTTCGCACAACTCACTCCAATGTGTGTCGTTGTAGTTCCAGTGTTCTAGATGATTTTGGAAAGTTGATAAAATTCATGATATAGCATTAAAGCAAATATGGAGATGCCCTACCTGCTGAGATTACATGAATAATCACAGAAAAGGAGAGTATTTGAGTCCACCGAAGACAATTCTGCGCCACAGTTCGTTGGAATAACAACATCGGTGTTTTCTCAAAAGAGAAAATTGTATTGACACTGTCCACGGATAGACCACGTCTCCATTATGGAATGTGGATTTGAAGTTGATTTTTGGAGGAAAACGAGATGTAAGAAGTTGTTGTCAACGACAGAATGATCGTGATAAATGACTAATTTGGAGCTCTTTCGGTCTTTGCATCCTTATAAGTATGGCCGTTTTTGCGCTGATTTAGTAAAAAGACTTCTCTGAAAATTCCAACAGAAGTTGTCAATCACATGGCACACGATCCTTACCAGAAAACTTCACAAACTTGAGAATTCTTCTGCGGAACTCGCCTTATCATTGATACTGTTACAATAGGCGACCTAATTCAGAACATTGAATGAGAAACTAATCTCGGACTTCCTCATCATTCGCTGTTAGTGAAATAGTGTGCTGCAGCAATGAGTAAAGATTTTCGAGGATTTCCTGGGTTAAGGTTGATATTGCATACAAGTTCTCCGGCGAGTCTCGCACTCGTCTGGTATCATCGTATCCTAACCGGGCTAACTCTAACAGAGAGATGGTCTTAGGTTCTGAACCCGAAGTATTACGCCTTTTGTGGCGGCGTTCCGTCTGTACACTTTTCAGAGAACGTGCACAACATTTCACAGTAATATTACACAGTGTTTTGTGGATGCTTTACTAATTCTTTAATGATTAGGCGCACCGAGGATGAGTTGAATGTGCAAATGGGAGGAAGCCCCCTAATCGGGAGCATAAATGGACGATGTTGAACTATTTTCAGACTTCTGAGGAGGAAATAACGACGAAATGTTTGTCCAGAACAGGCGAGCCTATACGGCATCTACGAAAAGGTGGTAGAAAATGTAAGATGTCGTGAGGTAAATGTGTCACTTACAAAGCCCCATAAAATAATCGGAACGCAACAATAAAAAGGGACTCGTATCTCTCCACTATACTGAATCAAATGTCAATCAACTTCCTCATGGAAGTAGCTACCACGCTTTTCTTCATTATTTCCACTACAAATATGAAGTGTCAAGATACATTTGAAGGCCGGAAATTGCATGTCTATGGGTGAGTAGTGCGTGAAGATCAATTTATTTATGTGGTGCTTTGAATATACTAGTGCCCCTTCGGGACGCTAGAAAGTGGGGCGGGGCAGCCACTTAGCGCATGTGCAAAAGCATCACATTCGCCAAATCCCTGGAAAATTGACAAGAAGTAAAACTAATCATTAAATAGGCTCAAATATGGAATCCATCTTATGGGTTGAGTATGAGTATGAAAAATACGTCCTCCATCTTTGTGAGTTTTCCTCACTACTGGGCCAACGCAAGGATACGCTTTTCCATCGGCGGACCTGGATCCTGCCGTTCTCCATACTATTGGGCCAAAGCGAACTCGAATCCTAGTGTTCTTTACACTATTGGACCACGGCGGGCCTTTCTCCGTCAGTGGGCCTTCATTCTGGCGTCTTCCTCAGAGTAGGGCCAAAGCGAACAATTCCGCCATCGGCGGACCCGTATTCTGGTGCCACCTTCACTGTTGGACCACATTCAATACGTTCACAGTCGGCTGAACCTAATCCTGGCATTCTCCGCTTTATCAAGTCACAGCGGAACCATCTTATATGTATTGGCGGACCCGTGTCCTGGCGTCTTCCTCATCGTTGGGCTACGGTGGGCCCTTCCTCCATCGGTGGACTCCAGTGGCGGACGCAGAAAGTGGGCGGGAGGGGGGGCGTGGGAAGAAAAGTGGGGTCTCCGCCGTTTTGGGGACCCAGACGGAAAATAAAATTAATAATAATATTAATTATAATAATAAACAATAAATAAAAAGTATATTAAAAATAATAATAAAAATAAACAATTAAAAATAAACTAACACAAGATTTTTATTTGTATTGTAAAGTAATTTCGAAAATTTGGCGACCCATTCTCGGGGGGGGGCGCGCCCCCCCCCTGCGTCCGCCACTGGTGGACTCGTATCGTGGCCCCACATCATTGAGCCACGGTGGACCCTTCCCCGTTAGTGGATCCGTAGCCTGGAATTCGCCATGTTATTGAGCCACAGCGCATTCATC
Organism: Ancylostoma caninum; assembly: GCA_037903475.1. Classification (NCBI taxonomy): domain Eukaryota; kingdom Metazoa; phylum Nematoda; class Chromadorea; order Rhabditida; family Ancylostomatidae; genus Ancylostoma; species Ancylostoma caninum. Next base: position 2,821,221 of record JBAJFG010000015.1, on the reverse strand, counting down.
CTGTATTGGCGAGCCGGTTCGCACCACTGGGCCACGGAGGCCCTTCTCCCATCTGAGGGCCGGCATTTTGGTCTGTTCCTCACAGTTAGGCTGAAGAAACCCTTACTCCATGGGCGGACTCGCACCCTGGCACCCTCCACACTTATTGCACTTAAGCGAGACCATATCTTGGCGTTCTCCACCATTCGGCCACGGCGGTCTTTCCTACATTGGTGGAGCAGCATTTTTGTTTTTTCTTCACTGTTGAGCCACATCGGACCCTACTCCGTCGATGTACCCACATCCTAGCGTTCTCCACGTTATTGAGCCAGGGCGAACCGATCCTTTAGTGGTGGAACAGTATGCTGGTTTGCGCAACACTATTGGGCTAAAAGGGGCTGGGCCCTTCAACCCTCGTTCAACTCTTATTCTGGTGTTTTTCCCCTAACAAATACGTCAAATCTGGCCCGCTCCCATCGGCGGAGCCATAGCGTTTTCACCACTTTTGGGCCATGGCACTCTTGTTTTCTATCAGAGCACCCGTACCCTTTGTAAATCTCGGAAGTAATGGTAAAGGCTTGGGCTCTCCAAAAATTTTGATTAATAATTTGTTGATTTTAATCAACTGTGGGTTGATTGGTTACACAATGTCATGCTTTGCTATATTCAAGCGTTTACTCTGTGTTTTAGTGAACAAGCTTTCTCGAAATGAACGGATATCGTGACTGTAAAATCGCATCGAGCCCTCAGCATGGAATGAGGTGGAAGCATACGCTTCCCGTGAGGCCAAACCACTAATGTTTTGAGCCCTGTAGGAGATGTCCCACCGTTTAGAAATGCGCCATGCAATTGAGATGATGTCGCGAGAAAAAGCCCCTATTGCTGATGGAATTGCAGTGGAATTTCTACAGGCCTGCGGACCCAAGCTCTATACCGCACTAACGAGACGCTTGTCCCGCTAGCTTGCGAAATCTCAACTATCAGTAGCTTGGAAGCAGTCCTCGACCATTTTTCTTTTCAATAAAGGAAACAAAGAACACTTTAAGGGCTACCGTCTTATCACGCTATGGCCAGAGTTATTTTCAAGGTTCTCCCGCGTTGCATCGCGACTTGCATTCGGAGAACGCTGGATGGAGCTAAGCCAGTAGAGCATGCCAGTAGGATTCCGGAGCAAGTTCAGCACACTGGATCACATAATCACCTGCTGTCGATTGATCGAGGCCGCCCCAGAATACCAAGAACCGCTGGTGCGCCGTCAACATCGAGGTTTTTACGAGGTACAAGGAGAGTTTGTATTTTGGATAACGGTAAACATCGAGACTAGTAGGCCTGCAGCAACGACACTTGCTGGACGTATAGTTTATGGAGAGTTATTTTGTACCTGTAATTATTCTTGCCTTTGCTAGGTCTGTTGCAATAATGTGTTCTATCAGCAACTTCGTCAAAAACATGGATATTATTGAAATATTGTGGAGTTTGCCCATTTCTGCTCCTAGATGCTTATTTCGGGGGCTTTCACCTGAATTTAGGGTGAATAATCGAATTTATGCTTGAGTTGCAGTTCAACTCGCGTGTCTCATCTATTACTAATCCGATCCATCATACGGCATTAATCAATATATCGATCACTTCAAGGAAACCAGTATACCAAAAGCTTTCCTCCATATTTCCCCATTGCTTTCCTCCGAATACGAGATAGTATGCAACGCGTGAAAACCTTGGAAATAACTTTGGCAGTGCTTCGACTGCTGCATGTAGAAGGAAGAAAAGCAGGTCTGAACATCACGACAAAAACAAAGGTCATGCGAGGCGCATTTTCTAATTAGCAGCCGGTATTTCTTCAGGGTGTTTCCCTCGAGCACGTCAGCGAAAATGTCTATCTAGGTCGCATGGAAAACGACATCAAGCCCGGGATTGAGAAAAGACGACGAGTAAGATGAGCCGCTCATAATTTGATTGAGAGCGTGCATACCATACCATATAAGCCGGCAGACGGCTGTGTAAGCTTATTCTGGTCTCCGCTGTGGCGGGGCCTTTCACAGCCGTCTGCCGGCTTATATTCACTTCAGCTGCCACTTAGCAATGGAGAAAAAAAAAGGGTGCAGGCTAATACCTGCCTGCATATATCCTGCCTTATGCGCGCTCACAGCGGGTTTTTCTGCTCCATCCACACCTTCAGCAAGTATTCCTGCCTCACCCGCGACTACCTGCCGGAAGCCTGCATCGGCGAGAAATGGGCGGGTTCACCGGCGCTCCAAACGCCCGAATGTCTGAGCTGCTGCACCAATAAGAATCAGGCTTGTAAGATTTGAATAAGTCACTTTTGTTGGCCGTAGTCCTGATAAATCACTCCCACAATTTGACCTTCATGGTTTCCACATAAAGTTTCCGCGGCACTTGAACGCCGGCCGAAATAGAACGGTGGGTACCCGCACTAGTCAGCCACTCCCTTTAGGCGATTATCATCAGAACATGACAGCGTCGGAACGAGGGTATGCTAGCTGCATTGCATACCAACGTTTATGAAGAGGAGTTCTTAGTGTGACATTCCTTGTATGTCATGCTATTTTCATACATTAGCAATACGGCAACAAACTCCACGAACACATTTTGAATATAAGAGTGTCATTATTCAGAAAACATAGCCATACTCTATTATCTTGTGCATTCGCCCATAGCATTTGGTACATCGACCTTTCTATTTTTGCAGAAAGCTGATAACGTGGCCAATGAAGTCAAGTTTGGAGGGCTCACGTGATAGTCATATGTTCTCAGGATTTGCTTGAGGCAATCATGTGTAAGTGCAGTGATATGAATATAAAGTGCTAGCAACAACACGATATTTTCAATCTATGAAGTCTTTTTTTAATAAAGTGAAAGGATCAAAACTTCGTAATTTGTCCTTAAGTGCCTTTTAATTCGTAACTGCTCACAAAGAAGAGGACATTTTATTCATTGTTTAGAAGTCTCGCAACATGCCAGAAGAAGTAGTCATTAATCAGGATTGTTATGATTGATTGAAGGAGAACAATACAGTAAAGAGACCATGGCGAGTATGCCAAAACGCTACCGAAGCATTCGTTCGAAGGCAACACATGGAAACTATGCAAGTAATGTTGGAAAGGCCAGTCGTTCAGTTAGCTTTTTTTCCAGTTAGTTAGTTGGTTCTTTGGTTTCACTGATGTTCCCATGATGAATTTGACACTTTGAACGTCAAAGCGATTGAAGGAAGAAGTTGCTCATCTTCTCTACGCACTGTGAGACGTTGTTATCGATGTGTTACAAAATATAAACACGAAGAGAACACAGAGCGCAAACGAATTTTGATTTCTTTTCCTCTGCTTCAGCTCGCCATGTTCTGATCAACATCTGCAGCGAGTCATTGCACGGCATAAAAACGAACTCGCACCTTTTTTTCTCTTGGAAGAGTACAGGAATGCAATTCTTTAGACGAAACAATACATCGAGCGTCGGTGGAGCTGACGAATTTGCAGACCTGCTGACACATAGCACACAGGCCGCGCCGTGCATGAAACCGTTATTTCGCGCTGCAAGAGCTTACCGCAGTAGAGTTTACGCTTCTCTTTTCATAATAATTGACACTTTCAAGAGGAAAAACACTAAATATCATGTAGAGTCAGCTACTATGACAGCGCGAGATAGCGGGGCTAGCAAGCGGCGAGCCGATAGGCCCACGTGCGCGGACCACATGCGTATATGCTGCCTGATTGGCTGCGCATCCTCACACTCCACGGGTATAACCATTCACATTCTCGATGCCGATGTGTGATGCGTGCGAGCGAGTCTGTATCCTTGAGCCTCCTATGCAAGCCAAAGAACATAGAGTTTGAGTTTCTCTCGTTTGTCTTACTTTCAATAAGTAGACCAAGTAGTGGGGAAGAATAGGAAGTAAAAATGGCAGAGTTATAAGTTTTTAACAGAATTGAAGAACTGCACACTCTGTTGTCTGTGCTAGACCGGTATCCTGCGTATAATAGCTGATTATCTGGTCTCTCTTTCTTCAGAGGTTTCACAGCAGCAAACGTCTACCAATAAAAGTGGCTTAAGAAGACCTGAAAGTGTTCAACTTGCTATATATTGTTCATACTACCATGCTTTGATTGCAGAGCATAGGATGCACTGTTCAAAAAGCCCTCGTACAGCAATAGTGCTTATTGTGTGCATGAATACGACTATGAACATTTTGTGTAACAGTTTGAACAAAAGTGCCATACTAATAAATGCTCTACCGACCTCTGCAGCATTACTGATCCATATTCTCCACCTACTTGCAAATTCTCCACCTACTCACGACTAACAGTATTAAGCATTTGTAAAGGAGCAACTTATACATGCTATCAATAGCAGCTCCTTATCCAAAACAAGAACACCAGCCCATTATGAATATAAAAGCTCGCAGAGCAGCGGGATTGTGCCCTAAGCAAGTACAACGAATAAGAGTAACTATATTTACTTACTTACTTATTTATATGCACTCAGGGTGCTCCATTAAAATCGCTTGAACAGATGAGTGGCAAGTATGACAACATTAATGCTAAACCACTACGCTCGAATGACCGAATCTTTAGTGCATACGAAAGCCGGAGCCCAGAAGAGTGCTCAAAGGAAACTTCTACAAGGAGATCCTTCTGTGATGTGATGCTAAAATCTAAACGACTCTTTCAATTCTCATGCTCTCGCTTGTCATGACACAAAATAACCAAGGTGTGATTAGAATCACTGTTGTGATATACATCACTTTCGAGCGGTGGATAAAAACGGGTAGCACCTAGGCGAATGGTCCTAAATTATGAGAACATATGAGATAAACTTATAATATGAGAACAAACGCATACAATCTTTCTCATTTGTGCGGTTTAAATAGAGAGCACTGTGAATAAAGTAAGAAGGAATGATGGTCCGAGCAATAAATACAGAAACAGTGCTTCAACGTTCAACGGTGCCACTTCTTACCAAATATAATTACGGAAACAGTGCTTCAACGTTCAACGGTGCCACTTTTTCTAAATAAGGGCAAGAAATCTGTCCTTGAATTTTGGGTTCCGATACAGGCGCTTATCAATAACAGTACAGAGCATCATTGATCATACAAAACTTCTGAATAGGAAGAATAAAGAATACTCCATCTAGAGAAAGCTCAAACGTTGCTAGGAAACTATAGGTGCGATAAAGGCAGAGTATATGATGGAGCAAATAAAAGCGCACAGATATACACACAATAACGTTCACCAAAATTGGTGTGTTTACAGGGTGACGACAAAGTCTCTGGCCAAATATAATAAATTGTAATACTGGGATCACGTAGGCTGGCATTCTTAAAATTTAGCTGGGTTATGTGGAATCCATGCGCTTTGAGAATCCTTCTCTTGGATTTTGGATATCTCTTCTGGCTTCTCCGTAAAGTCGACAAAACCGTTGGCTTCTGCAATGCACCAGGGCCGCAAGTTGGTCGAGAACTTATGACCTTGTTTTCTCGTCAGTTCTTCACCAAGGAAGCTGGTATTTTAGCGAAAGTTAGCTCATATTCTGTGCTTTAGGGACTGCACTTTGGAGATCCAGAGACCCCCGTTTCAGGGAGAACTATCAAGCGAATGGTTTTGTGAAATCAGGAACAGCAGAGTCTGAACCAACATTCTGTTGTTTTCTCTTTTGAAACATAATGGAAAACTTTTGTCAAAAGCCCACCTTATTTTTACAAGATGCGCTCAAGCCTAAGAAATAACATACCTCTTTGGATTTTGCTCTGCCCACTTTTGCACATTGTTTTGTGCATTCTAATGCGGAAAAGTGTCGGTGACAGTCTATTGACCATTTCCGGTCAATAAAACAAGTTTACATGCAATGATGGAAAGCTTCTACCCTCTTGAATATTAGGTAGAAAAGTGGTGATCTGAAGAGCAAATTAGAGGAAGTTCTTGGTAAAGATGTCATCGAGACTCTACATGCGGTCATTTCCATCTCTATCTCGTTTCATGTTTGCAGATCATACAAAGTTCAAATAGAGCTATGGATTATGAAATTTTGCATGTGTGTTCGAGACATTCGTGTAGTCAATGCGAATACAAAGTCATAGGTTTCCTCACAAAGCGCAAGAAATAATTGCTACAAAGTCTTTGGGCAAAGACTTTGTTGTCACCCTGTAATAGTGATAAAAACGTGAAAAGGATCTCAAACAAGCTCTTGAAGTGAATAAGTGACTCACGATTAAAAGGAATTGGGCACAATCAACGTGAAAAATATGTATGTACTACAAAGAGAAGGAATACAACTGCTTCCGTGCAAAAAAGGACTACTGAAGGTCTCAGATTTAGATATTCGAACAGAGGACATCAGAGAACACAAAAAACACATGAACGTTTACTCTCAGAATGCGACTCCGTCATTGGTCTATGTAACATGGCACAGAGCTGTCTAGAAGGTGTAGGAAAAAATTAATAGCGAATGAAAGGACGTAGGATTTGAGTTTTATTGAGTTTTTAACGACATAATCTGTCTAATGACATTTTTGACCTAATAATCGTCTGACTTTTCCAAACAAAACTAGTACGTAGACATGAGTCGATGAATACAATGCATTCATACAGTGCGTGTCAAAACTTTACGCCCACCCTAAAAATTCGTCGTTTCGGGCAAGGATTAAGCTTTCTCGAGTAATGGCGTTCACTGTCGTTTTCAGCGTGCTTAAAAACCCTGGAAACTTTCTCCAAGTCTTTTCTAGATGATCCTCTAATTTTTTATTAGTTTTTGAAAGGAAAATGCCGCGGTTCAAAACTTTACGCCCGCTCTTGAAAATGTCGATTACGGAGGAGAGTAATGGCGAATAAGCAGGGAAAAGATACGAACTGATGTAGTAGCGCTCAAGAAGACTTTAGGTAACCTTATGGAGCAGTCAAAATCAATGCCGAAGGTATTTTACCTGTCACTGACTGAGCAAACTCTCCCCCGAACAAGTGTGAACAGAACAAATTTTTTTAAAGAGTTCGGGTGGTCGCAGACACTTAGCTGATATTTCCATGAATAATCTTAATACGCATAGATGAGAAAGGACACACTAGGACACATTTCAAGGATGACACGACGACCATATCATCCGCCTGGTTCTCTTCGTCCACAGTGTCGGCCGAGGAAGATGCCCCAAGTCGTGATCCTGGCGAAGTTATGGACGTTGTGTTGGAGAAAATATGAGAGCAAAGGCCTTTGTAGAGCACTGCTATGAATAGCTAAGTCCATCGGAATCCTATCTGCGCAATTCCGATATTAGTGGTCTGTACTGACCATCGATGTTCAACCGCCAAAGTTGCGGCGAAAAAGAAACCTCCCATTTCCCTCATAAATCCCTATAGCAATGCAAGATTCGGTCTGGAAAATCGTTGCCTGTCTTCTACTAACATGAATGAACAGCGCTTTTAAAGTTATGAGTGACATCTTGCATGTTAATAAACACTATGAAAAATGCCGCCCAAGCCTACATTCTGTTCATGTTGTGTCTAGCAAAATCATTCGACCCCAAGGGTGGCGTGGCGTCCGCCGGAGGACAGGCATTGTGTTCCTGCTTCAAATGTCCTCAAATGCTGATATGCGAAGAGAATGGTCGATTTGAAAACAGTTAGCGGGAATTTAATGCTGATTTTCTCGGTCGACACTGTGAAAGAGAAGGACCAGACGGGTGATATGGCCATCGTGTCGACCTTGAAATGTGTTCTAGTGTTACCTTTTCCATCTATACGTATTAAGATTATTCATGGAAATATCACCTAAGTGTCTGCAACCACCTAAAGTCTTTAAAAAAAAAAAAGTCTTCCTGTTCACACTTGCTCGGGGGAGAGTTTGCTCAGTCAGTGACAGGTAAAATACCTTCGGCATTGATTTTGACTGCTCCGTAAGGTTACCTGAAGTCTTCTTGAGTGCTACTACATCAGTTTGTATCATCTCCCCACTTATTCGCAACTCCTCTCCTCCGTAATCGACATTTTCAAGAGTGGGCGTAAAGTTTTGAACCGCGGCATTTTCCTTTCAAAAACTAATAAAAAATTAGAGGATCATCTAGAAAAGACTTGGAGAAAGTTTCCAGGGTTTTTAAGCACGCTGAAAACGACAGTGAACGCCATTACTCGAGAAAGCTTGATCCTTGCCCGAAACGACGAATTTTTAGGGTGGGCGTAAAGTTTTGACACGCACTGTACATCCATTTATTGCAATGTAAGGTTCCACGATGCGACCTTTTAAGAAAAGACACATAATAATTTATTTATTTATTTATTTGATGCAAACATTACAAACACCTCCAGGAAACACAAAAGAATCGACAAGTCGTGAAATAGAGCAACTCTTGAGGAAGTAAAAATTTTAGAAAAAGGAATTGAAGTAGTAACAACTCTGACGCCTAAGTTGAATTAGCGATCCGCACTTCATCTTTCAAAGAACACTCCTTGCTACACTCGATGTTTTGGCAAAATTCAGAGAAGGAGTAAAATTGATGGAAAGTACCTTTTCCTCTGCTAAAGTATTACACTTTTCCATGGATCGTACCTGGCGTTAAGAAAATGCATGGGAGAAACAGAAATAGAAGCTTAGAGGGATTAATAGTTGTTCCGGCCCATGTTCTGTACACCCCACAGTGCTAGAGATTTCCTTCACGTCTTAGCATTTACGTAAATAAATATCTCGAAGCCGGCAAACGTTACTGCACTGATTGTGAGAAATGCAAGCTTTGTCATGCAGCACAACTGGCAGGAAGCAGCTGAAGTAATGGAGAGCACATTTTGGGCATCCCCGACGCACTGACGACCGCGCGGCTCACCGGTGAGCCGCGCCTTTTACTACTGGACCATATTTTTGAACTAGTTCGCAGCATTTTAGCATGAAATTAGTACAATACTCACGAACAATGTGTTAAACGACTGTGGTTCCAGACAGACATTTCTCTTTTGTTCGGACAACCCCCATGAGTAGAGGAGATTTTGAAATTGAGGAAGATTGCGTAATATTTCTTGTGTAGTTGATGGAAACAACACGCATTTTCCAAATGGAAACGTGTACGTTACATCTTTCAATTCAACATTCGTCAGGTAGGTTAGAGCCATAAGAACGTATACACTTCCGGGATACTTCTTTATAGCCTTGACAGCCTTTATACAAAATCCTCAGAACCCGATGCGTTGTGTTTAAGAAGGCATTGGACCAAAAAGCGCTCAAACCAAGAAGTCAAACTCCTGTTTTTTCCGTCCCTTCAAAAGAACGCTCGAAATATATCTGATAAAGACGTTGAAAAAAAACTTGAGGAACTAGAAAACATGAAGAATATCATTTTATGGATGCAAAAGAAGAGACAAGAGAAATGATACAATCCGTCACCTGTCTATATAACTTATCTGTAACTAAGTAATGTTTACTTGATGTTATCTCCTCGTACTCTGAACCTAGGAGAAAAAAGTGAGAGGGTTTTTGTGCCGATTCAATGTTTCTGTAAACTGAATAATATTTGTATTGGAGAGCCCAACCCGCTCACTCAACGCTGATCGCTCAACAAGCTGAGATTTTAGAGTGTGTTATTTTTTATTGTAGACCTCGTGCTTAGCAATATGGCGATCTCGTGGATTAGCCGCAGAAACACAAACAGAAGCAAAGAATTCAAGAAGAAGACTGCTAAGCGTCCAAGCGGAACAGCTTGGTTCAGAGACAAACAAATATTTATTCAATCCTTTTTCAAACATGAGCGTCAGTTCTTATACTTTTGAGGGTTCGACGTTTTTTCTCTTACCGAGCACATCCATGAAACATATCTAGCTAGAGACAGGAAGTTACAGACCATACGTATGCGTTATTATGACATTATCGAGAATAGGAAGAACAATCTATTTAACGAGGAATGTATGAAGCTAATTTCTTTCAGAATTTTTTCGAAGTGCTGGAAAGCCATTCATATAGAATGTGTTTATTGCAATTCTATTTTTACAATTTTACATCAATTACATCAAGTTGATCAAACAACATCATTCTAGATACTACGGTTGTTCCTCCAACTTTCATTATCAATAAAACAAATCCACTTCATTCATACTGTAATGAATAGAAACCAAGGCAATAATAAATGCGATTAACACGAAACTCAGTATAGGAATGAGTTCTTCAAGATTCACAGATGTGATGAGAACCCTGTAAAATGAATCGATTTTTCATGCTTCATCATAAGTGCATAAATGTAGGGAAAAGTCTTAGGGGAACCAGTGTTCCTCTTGTTCGTTTGCTTACGATAGATAGATGAACAAGTAGAGGATGTGGTAGCATAGTAGAGTGCACAAGTAAATTAGCCCCCTTCCATGCTGGCGTGATGAGTGGGGTCTTTCGTTTATTTAATTTCCGTGGTTTACCTATGAACTTTCCATTAATGTTGTCAGAGATGCTGATCATAGAATCTTTGAATCTCTTTAGGCTATAATCTTTGCTCTTTCGCTTACAGCTTACATTCCAAGGACGTTGCATCGGATCCATTACTGCTTTTCCCCATTGGTTTGCTTGACAATAGTAGTGAATGGAAAATCATTTCTGAGCCATGCCGACATTACTGGTGCCAAAATGATAGGTCAACTTCGCAAGAACTTTGTCAAAGCACACTAAATCAAACACACGGTAAGGTACCGAATGTCGTCTATTGCAATAGCTATAGTAACTTTTCACTACAGCAACCAAGTAATGAATTTTTGGAATTTCATAGATCTATTAATACAGAAGCTAGATAGACAAGCTTTAGACCATTATGAAGAGCAAGACCTGCTCTGCCCGTATCCTACAAAGGCTTTCTCTATTACCCTTTCTATGGTTCCTGTAGAATTGTACGATGAGGCAAAACATGGTTTTTGTGTTCTCCCAATTTTTCGACTATTTTTTGCCCTAACAGGATAAAAGCCAGATTTGGTGTTAGTTTTGCATTTGGCCAGGTAGTCGTGTTGTAAGCGCTCAGAAGCTATGACTAGAGAAACACTTCCAGAACGATACGAGTTCTCAAATTTAACCAGGTGATGGTCACGAAACTTGTCAGAAAGGAAAGTTCTGGCGGCGAAATGAGAATTCTGAAAAAGCATAGTTCTGGCTGCGAGACGAGAATTTTGAAACAGTCCGTAAAAATATTAGCAGCTAGGTTGGACGCAACTAAATCACTGGTCGCTCTGCGTTCTTGGCAGCCAAACATGGCAAAAAATGGGCAAAGTGGATTTTGAAGAGAAGCATTGTCGGTGAGTGCTTAACTTGTGACACCATTTACTTTAATTCCTCTAATAAACACTGATGCGAAATTTTCCGGAAAAGTGGGCCTTTTTAAGTGATGAGTAGACATTTTTTATTAAAATGGACTTTTGTTCCGTTTGTATCACTAAGGGAGATCTGGATATATTCAACAAACCTCGACTGCCCAGAAAAAGGTTTTTTTTCTGATAGATGGATTACTGCTCGAGGTGTTCGACAGTAGCTAGACCAAGCCAAGAATATTATTTACTAAATGCCCTGCCTATTAGCACTTGGTGCTCGGCTTCGAGATTCGGTTAAAAATGCCTCAGTTTTGGTGAGCCGAAGAAGCGTATGTCCACTGGCGGGGCGGGCAAATCCACACAGGTTCACATCCTACTAAGTACAATTTCTCTGAGTGAGGCTTCTCTTGTATTACTATGTTAGCCAGACCTTTGCCTAATAGAGCATCCTTTCGAGCTTGCGGTGAACCTAGTTTTCGGCTAGAAAATTCATGTCAATCAATGTGTAGTCAAAAATGTCCTTTCGCACTTCGTTGACTCCTGTGATTTAGGCTTTTTTCCTTACATAAGTTTCGCGCTATTGCTGAAATGTGCAGGAAGCGCTGATCATAATACTTTTTATTCCAAAGGAAAATCTCAACTCTGGACTGAGTTACGCACCTTGCGCACCATCAAAACGGCCATTATTTATGGGACAACTTAATATTTTCCCTCAGCTTTCGCTTGCAAACTCAGCTCGCAGCTAAGATTCTCCATTAATTGTGAGCACTATGCATCTATGCCCTCGTCATCTCCGGCATGCACCCCACTCCGCCAACAAACGTTTGAGCTACATGCATCCTCGTCTATCCCTCGGGATAAGTCCGAACACATCTCTAGACCAATACTAATAATATTGTTCCTTAGTCATATGCTTATTAGTTGGAAAGGAGTAGAGACCCAGGCTGCAAGAGCCTAAAACTAATTGTACTAGCACCCGTACTCTCTTTATTTATAAGATTTGAATTGCTTAGGTTTTTTTTAACTAGAGGTTTTTGGAAACAAAAATGCTCTCAGTTTCGGGAGAAATCCCTGAACTTGTGTTCGGGAACTGTCTCGGGGATGGATCAATTTACTACGACGACAAAGTTATTTCTTGAACAGCACCTGAGAACTATGTATGTGACAGGTTCTATACGGATGTAATATCAGCGTAAGCACTCATTGATCCTCAACCGTAACTGTTTCTAGTAAGCAGTACATGATTATTTCAGTGATGGGGGTCATGAAATTTCTAATATGTCTTTCTAATACGTCATTGATATTAGAAATGTCATTTCTAATATCAGTGACGAAAACCATAACAGTTGTAGTTTAATTCAGTGAACACAACAATCCTACGCAAGCCTGCACTTTGTTCCCATGTCAGCTGCTCATCCACAAATAGGAACTTTGACATATTGCGTCACCAAGTAACGACTATGAATGAAGTTCTCCCTGTAACTCTTAGAATAGTAATATTTTGCATGCAACGCAATAAGAATGGATGTGCTCATACTGTTACATTACCCTTTTCGAACTCGAAAAAATAGTTTTGGCAGTGCTGTCACCTGGCGTTATCAGAAACGTTTCCGTGAAAGGACTAGCAAGGAAATGTGCTCAGCTAGCGTGCAACTTGATGTAAACTTGGAGAAGAAGTCAAAATTGAGTGAGCAACCGGACGTTAGTGATCAAATGACGAAGTGACCAAGCGATCCATCTTGTCGCTGTCTAGAGGTGCAGAAGTGTCACTGTGAAACATTATGAAACATGTGTACCGCAAAAAGTTAATGCCCGTTGAAGTTTTTTGTCATTGAAGAAAAACATTCCAACTGAAGGACAGCAGATGTAATGGGTTACAAATCGCGTCTTAGAACAAGTACAGTATATTGCATAGTATATTGCAAAGTACTAAAACAATCATATGACATGCAGCAAAATCTCGAGTACAGGAAAAGGAAACGAATGTTAAAAGCTATTTCATGGCAGAGTGGTTACGCAATGCCTGAAGTAACCGTGCTGAGCACTTTATACAGAGCTTTGTATGGAATTCAATTTTTCAATAAACCTAACAAGATGCCTTACGCACCTGTACATAAGGTTTGTCCTTTTCATAAGCATGCGCATCAATCGCACTGCTTTTCTCAATAATGTAACACTCTCCTGTGAGAACCCACTACAATTGAGCGAGCATCAGCATTGCAGGTAAGATTTCTACATTTTCAGTGCTACCGTTCATTAGGGGGTGTATGCTAACGTCGCTGCACCAATTTGTCCATAGTAATGTCAAGTAGAAGCGTTTCTGCACGAGCTCCAATTTCACATTTCATCAGTCGTTTGTTAACCAGTAAGTAGTATTTATTCAGCTACTTACCCAAACATAGATGTGTAATACTCGAAGTGCGAGCCGAATCAGGATATTTGCAGAGCATAAAATTTTTGCCACCAGAGTGGATACACCAATAGCTATATGGGGTAGCCAAACAAGCTAACAAGATGAACAAGAAATAACCTAAGAAGAAGAGTGATCGAAATAAAGAACGAAATAAAGTAGGAAGGGAGAACTACTGGCTGCTAGATTGAAAAAGAAAGGCTGACAATTCTGTTAGACGATTTTCTTCAATCGTCTAAATAGGGCTTTTACAATCAAGAATCAAGAATTTAAGAAAATCAAGAAGAAAAAGAAAAAAAGAAGAAGAAAGAATCAAGAACTTTTACAAGAATCTGAGCAAGGAGCACCTTCAAGTCAAAAGCGTAAAATGTATTAACGTGCACTTCGCGGCATTTCCATGAAATCGCCGTATTAGTCATGAATGCGCTTGAACTTACAGAAGCTATTAAATACGGAGAAAACTCCAGACATGGTCGGAGCAAGCAGAAAACAACTTACTGCGCTCTTGTTGCTTAACAAACATGGTCGGAGCAAACAGAAAACAACTTACTGAGCTTTTATTACCTAATAAACAAACTCGAACATAAAATAGCCGTCTGAACAGAAGATTGGTCTGAACGTCCCACATAAACAACCTTTGCAACGAAATCTGGCTTAGAGCAGCGGGTTCAGAGCGGTAAAAGGAAATTTAGGGCATTGAACGAATCCATGCAGTCAAAGTCAAAATTTGACTGGTATTCACTGTTAAAAATATTAATTTCTCTATCTAAATCACTCCTGAATACAGCACCTACGACAATTGTTCGATAGAAAATGGGATTCTGAGTTTTTTTTTCTTCATAGCTCAGACCAATCCTTTGTTCTTCAGACACACATCAATCGATTCGTTGTGACAAGATCCCATTTACCTTCCAAGTTACCTGCAGTTACGGGTTAGCAGACATAACTCCGAAATAATGTTTCCGAACGATATGTGCTACTTGACGCGAAGAATGGAGAGAAACACGTGTATTTCCAGGGTATCCGAGACATTCGTGGGCTTCGAGTGAAAGTGGAATTGGTCCGGGGTTTGGAGCGTGGACCGAAAACACGCACTGAGCCTTCATTAGGAATCCCACCGTTTGCCCTGATGGAGAGCTGTTTGGAGGAAGGGGGGGGGGGAGAGTGGAAGAATACCTGCTTTCGTGCACCCGAGAATTCCCTGCATGAAAGCGCACACCTGGATTGGCCAACGAGCAAGGCTGACACAAGGGCACATTCACCCTATATGAGGCAAGTGCAGTAGAACGACGTGCGCTGGGATGTCGATGGTCTGACTTGCATGTTTCACGTTTGTTTTACTACAAATCAACTAGTTTTCATTGAATTTCAGAACGATATCTTATATTCGATGGGTAAAGTCTTTGGGTTTCTGAGCCACCACCACCGCTACAACATCGAGCGTGCTTGTGACTGTGTCTGGTTCCAGATCCATTAACACATCGCGACAACGCAGATTTTCCGCTAAAGGACCACTTTGTACCAAAGTGAGTTTGCGCTTGTTTCTCACCGGAGTTGCGAGAATCAGGGCATATTTGACATGCCACTTGGTAGAGCACTTCTGAAGTGTTACTGTATGTATACTGTAGAAACTGTAGAAAGACTTTTCTATCAGAATTCAACCAAAATTTGCACAAGACGGTTATTTTACATTGATTGATAGATTACAGATTGAGAATATGATATCCATTGTCTACTGCATCGCATCGCTGCGGGGTTACTATAATCATACTATAGGAACTGTGGGAAAGGTTTTGCATCAGGATCTGAATGTCAAATTCATGCCCAGCATGTCAAATAATCCCACTTCCAAAGTTCCAGTGAATTTGGTGAATAAAATGCATCTACACTATGCCTACAGTAACTACAGTACTGCGCTATGGTGCAAAAAGAATGTCAAATTCGTGCTCGGCATGTCAAATAACCCCACTTGCCAAAGTTTCACTGAATTTGGTGAACAAAATGCATCTACAGTATGCCTACAGTAACCATACGGTAACGCTACAGTAGCCTTACAGTACTGCTCTACGTTGCAGGATGAATGGCGTTTTCGTGTTCAGCACGTCAAGTTACCCCAAAGTTCAAATTTGCTGTAGATGCTGTGAGAAAATACATCAACATTATCTACAGTATGACTACAGTAATCCTACAGTATCGCAGTTACGGTACAAAATGGATGCCATTTCCGTGTTCAACGGGTAGAATAACCCCTAGGGGCAGAACTTGGAGGAGCTCCCCCTGAAAAAACGGATAAAACGGATACGACCCACCGGTGTGTCGTATTATCCGTTATGTGTTAACACCGCCGAAGGGACCTTTATTTTTCTCTTGTTGTGCATGTTTTCTTATTGGTTTTTTCCTTGCAGTTGTAGTGCTCTGGCTTCTATTCCACTCTTCTTATTTATTCTGCTCCCAAATGTTCTCTATATATTAAAGATGTGATAGAATCAATGTGCAAAAACTTCGTGGCTGCCGTATTTCATGTGCAGCAGGTCTACACTTTTGTTTTCTTCCCTGTGCAACCTTTCATTTCAATTTCTATCTCATCTTTCACAATTTTTTCTCGGCTCACACGTTCTTCTTGCTCCATTTTTACTCTGTGATCTGTAGCAAACAAATACCAGGCAGCGCGACGTAGCGAAGCAACTGTGCGTGGAGTTTAATGCAAAAATTCTGGTATCCCATTCAGCTATTTCTTTAATACTTCATTATTTATCGAAATTTTCATGGAGAACCTTTTTTTTCAGCGAGCAGACAGCACTGCGCGTCTAGTCAAACGAGAAGTCGTCTTCAGATCATGTATATGGTGGTTTGGGATGTTATTGAAGTAGTGGACTACAAGAGTAGGCGTAGCCAGGAATGCTAAATAGCGATATCACACTTAACTAGGGACATCCGCTATTGTTCTCGTGTATGGGAGCGACCAAGGATCGGGGTACAATCTCTGCTACTGAAACACTAAGAAAGCGCGTTTCTTGTATGCATAATAGTAAGCTAAGCTAACCACATCGATTGAAGCCGGATTCAAGAAGTCCAATATTGGGAAGCATTCAAGTGTGGTTAGTTTTTCATGGAAGGGTTTTTTTCAGTTTCAGGGGCCGCTATCGAATTGCGAATGCCCGACTACGAATTATCTTTACAGAATAAAGTTAGGTAGAGCTCATGACATTCATATTTTCCGTTCCAAACCCCTCCTGTCTTCACAGCAACCTATTCGCGGCGTAGGAACTATCCGTTGATAATCGCCGCTAAGCAGATACACCCTCCTTCAACAATTTCAAGCCGCTTAAAAGGAAATTTTGAATAGATATGAAGAATAAATGTGTCCTTTTTTGCAGAACAAAAGAGAAAATGTCAAACAAAGTCAGCGGTCCTCATTCAAAAAGAATTCAAGCCGAGTAATATTCGA
This sequence comes from Ancylostoma caninum, assembly GCA_037903475.1. Classification (NCBI taxonomy): domain Eukaryota; kingdom Metazoa; phylum Nematoda; class Chromadorea; order Rhabditida; family Ancylostomatidae; genus Ancylostoma; species Ancylostoma caninum. Next base: position 2,804,120 of record JBAJFG010000015.1, on the reverse strand, counting down.
GAAAAAAGAGAAGAATGCATGTGATCAGTCGAGCTAAGTAATGGACAATGATGTATTCTGCAGCCAGAGAGATTCCACGCGTTCCTGAAGAGTTTCATCAGCAGAAACTTCGCAAGATCCTAGACTCTAAGGGGGGGGGGGGTAACTGTTACGATACACAATGTCTTACATTTAAAAAAAAACTTCAAAGGCTCCGTTCTAATTATCAAACTTGCATACTCTCACTAGCCTGAATAGATGGAGTGTAAATCTCCATCAAGGCTTCTAACTCTTTCCCCTCAAAACACAAAATTTCTATAATGGAAATCCCCGCAGTTGTCTTGAAATAAATTGTAACTTATTTCTAATTACACAGTTTAAAGGAGAAGGAATCATGAGGTGAAAGGGCGAACAAAGATTTCGTAGTGCGAAATATTCCAAAAATAGTCGTTATCGAAATAGTGGTTCGCCGAAACAATTAGATTACGGTGAATTTATAGAAGCAAATGTGAAGTGCTTGAAAATAGGTGCATTTACACAGGTGTTTTAGGCAAGTTGTGAATTTCATGGGGAAGATATGTTCAACAATATATTTTTCTCGTGGAAATTCAGCTTGGCGGCACATTTTCTTGAAATACAAGTGATGAGATTGTTTGCCAATACAAAAAAGCGAAAGAGTGTGTTTGCGTGTACATTTACTGGGATAACATGATGGATTTCTTTCAGCGTATTCTCAAACGGACGTGGAGCTGGCAAGGACGGCACATTCAGTATGGCAGCGGACTTTGAGGATTAGCACCAATGTATTACTCCCGATGTTATCAAGATTTTTGCGTAGTTGATAGTCCTTTTGGTTGGCAATACATTTGGTGGCAGTTCTTGTACGTTCAATACAAATGGCAGGGCTCGTCTGGTCATTTTGTTGGCGTTAGGTCGCAAGACGAACCTTGTCACAAATGTGTTGCCTCCAGACTTCGGAGAACGATAAGACAATAGAAACCAAACGTCAAAGATGTCAACGAAAACGCATCTGTAAGAGAGGTATCATAAAAGAAATCAGGTTCTAGACAAATCAAGTGGTCCAGAAGCTGATCGACAATACACAAGCATAAAGTGCTGCGCAAGCCAACGATCCCAAAGAAATACGTTTAAAAAGACCTGAGCAAATAGTCGCAGTAAGCAATAAAAGTGCTCACGCAATGTCAACTCTATCCCACTGCAACGAACACCTAGGAAGTAAAACCATTTGATCGAAAATGTGTTGCATTCAGCGGTAAAATATATATCTAATCTTGGGACGCCTGCATGCATTTCCATACCAAAGTCAAAATGGAGACTGATCATGAGCACAAGTTTGACGATTTGTCCCAAGGCGTTCATTACGAATTACAGCAAGCTTATATACAGCACTTCATACAGCCATACAATTACGCGGGATGGCGCTAGACAAATATATATCGGGTCCTATTAGATTCGATGATTAAGATGCTAGACATGGGAAATAGGTGTAGAATTAGGTGAATCACGTACAGAAATTCTGGATTTTGTAGAAATGCAGAAAACTCCCACGGGAGCATGAGTGTCAAATTAGCTTTTTATGTGTTCTTGCTCTCTAACAGGTTTCAACAAGGCGTAGGAGGAGAGTTGAGAATGGTATAAAAATCATCAGGATAAACAAAGTTTCCAGCAAAAAGATGGAAGAGGCAATCTTGTTCAATGTGGTCGCCATTTGACGATTTGTCCCAAGGCGTTTATTACGAATTACAGCAAGCTTATATACAGCACATCATATCATACAGCCATAGCCATTGCGCGAGATGGCGCTAGACAAAATAATGGGTCCTATTAGATTCGATGATTAAGATGCTAGACATGTGAAATAGGTGTAGAATTAAGTGAATCATGTACAGAAATTCTGGATTTTGTAGAAATGCAGAAAAACAAGGGAACCAAATGTTAATTCAGTACTGCTCTTCTGATAGCAACAAATGGAAGATTTTTGTGGCAATAAGTAGGTTTTGGTAACTTGGACACCAATAAACATATTGAGAGTGTTAAGGATGTAAGCCCAACAATCCTATTAGGTCGGTGCAAAGGAAATAGTGCACTTTTCCCAAAAGCATATAATTTTCTTTGGGCGGAATGTGGTAGATATGGTGACGTATTTACTTGTAAAGCAAAGCGGGTTCTTCAGTAATCTCGGTACCAATGATATCCGTTGCACTCAGTAGAAATGAAATAATCCAAGGCTCCTAAACACCTCGTTTTCAACTTTTTCAGACTTGAGGATTTTTCTGCAACACTACAAATGATACAATTCAAAAGGCTTAACTGTGTTTGGTCAGAAGCTTAGTACATATTCCACATTTAAGCTCTGATGTAACGGTTCCACTGTCGCGGATACATAGATGACACTTTTGAAGTATTATTTTTGTGTTTCTAGTACTTTCTAGGATCATAAGCGCAAAAATACCTATTATTGGTGTTTGATCCGAAGTGCCGTGAGCGGCCTACAACAAAAACAACAAGAATATCCAAAAACTTATTTTTTGCACTCCAACGATTAGCCATAATTTGATTCCGAAAGCTAGCTCAAATTTCGACACTGAATATGGAGATGTCGTCTGACGAGGGGATATTTCATTGAAATGACGTCTATTCGAGAACAGTTGACCCGATTGCGGGAACGTACATTCTTCCTCATGATATACGAGCTAGGTAAGAGCAGAATAAAATTCAAACCGCTGCCGGCTGAGCATGAGAAATGTTGATATGCAGAAATGGACTGAGAAGTTTATTCAGACTGCGCTATTCTGTGAAGAAAAAGCCACGGAATGCGAAGCCATAGTTGCATAATAACGGATGCTCCTTATAACAACAAGCTTAGCTGAATAGCTTACAGAACACCAATCCAGTGAGACGACCTACAGGGTGGCGCATAATTACTGTCCCAAAACAAAAAAAAACGCATAAAACTTGTATAAATGAAACAATTCAGACGATCTCTCCAACAACTATTTGCTAACATCTAAGAAAACAAACACCAAGATATTATTCAATGTGCATCCTTTGGCGGTGATGACAGCCTTCAGAAGCTCAGTATATGACTCCACCGTGACACACAAGTGATCTTGTGGTAATTCGTCCCAGGCTTTCTTCAGAGACTTCTTCAGAGCATGAACGCTGGTGTGTTTTTTCTGACAGGTCTTCTGCTCCAGCAATGCCCAGATTGAGAAGTACAGGATATTCAGATCAGGCAAATTAGCCGGCCATTCGAATGCGCGGATAAAGTCCGACAGATTGGCGAGGCACCAATCTTGGGTGGACTAAGCCCGATGAGCAGGTGCCCCGTCCTGTTGTAAGATCCAGTAGCTGTTTTTGTAGTGCTCGGTGACCCATGGAAGCACATGTTTCTTCAATATTTCCAAACACACGTTTTTGTCGATTCTGACGTCTTTTTCCACAAAAAAAATGGAGGGGGCTTGCCCGGTCGCTGACACTGCAGCGAAAACCGTCGCAGAAGCTGGATGCAAGTTGAGTGATACAATCTGGCGCGCTGCATCGGATTCCCTACTAGTTTCTGTGTACACCCTATTATTTTGGGGATTGTACCCCTGCTCAACTGTGAGTAATTTTTCATCCGCGAAAACCGTTCTCAAGTGGGCGTCACCAACGGCCCCTCAAGGAGCGCGCGGCATTTTTTCACCCTAGCCGTTCTTTGGTTTTAGCTGAGGCCATGAAACTTTTGCAGCTTGTAAGCTCGCATCTCAAGCTTCTCCTCAACAACCCAATGGAGGCATTGCCGGGAGATACCCAGCTCAACTGCCATCTTTCTCATGCTGCGGCATGGGTTTCTGTCCAAACGTCTCCTCACGATTTTTCTCATGCGCCCAGTTGTCACCTTGACAGGACGGCCAGTTCTCGGAAGGTCATCAGTCGTACCTCTTTTCAGAGTCCGGTACACCAGCTTCCTGTTCACTTGAGCCGACGACAGATTTCCGAAGTTGTCAATCCTCTTCGTGCATCTCGAAGATTGTGGAACAGTGTGCTGACGGCTTTGCCATTGCTTGTAAAATGAGGCAAACTATGCTCATGTGTGGCAGATATATGCAGAATGATATGCCATACATTACAATAACAAAAACAGACTTGAGTCTATCAGTTAGGTCAAACCTCGCACTCGCGCAGTGATTGGACAGTAATTTTGCGCCACCCTGCAAAAACACCAATCATACAGTGCAGATTTAGACACGTTTTCTATACAATGCGCTAGAAAATGAGAGGATTTTTTGAATTTCTTATTCCTATATTTTTTTATTTTTACTATTTTTTCCTATCACGAGTTGTATACTATAAAAAAAAATCAGGAATAGAACGGAAATTGTACATGCAGCTACCCTACCTCAACCCTGCTCATTTGATCCCTTCGCAGGCGTGGCAATGTAGCTAGCATAATGTAGACCCTAGCATGAATAATTTGTGAGATTTGTCGGATGTTCGTCTAAGAATCGCAATTCGAATTTTTTTATTGAATACTGAATAATTTACATAAAATAACGAAGATATTTTCTTTTCAGGTTTTGTGGTTGCCCTCTATCAATAGGATTTGTTACCGAATAGGCGTTTCACTTTAACTTAAGGGTCTGTGGCTAGTCCTAATAAAACTAACTGAAGCCTACGGCGCCATATTAGAAGTTGGCACGAACATTTTTCCTCGAAGGGATTCTTTCAGGGACTTAGTTACGTTGGCATCAAGGAAATTAGCAGTGATATTGCCTTTGGCACTGCTCTGCGGGGATAACATTCGCATCCGAATGAAATAGACTAGAGAAAATAAATAGAGAAGGAAAACGCAACGTCATAGTTATGAAGAGGCAGAACTCCGAAGAACAATAAACAGACGAGAGTTACTTTGAATGTCTTACATTTGATAGAAGAAAGACGCTTCACCCACAAAATAGGTGATATATTGTGCGAGAGAGGGAAGATCAGAGAAAGCAAAGACGATTCACGGGTTATGGGAAACCAATTTTATCACACGAAGAAGTGAGTGAAGTGCAGATCCGTGCCACACGTGTTATGTTTGATCTATGCAATTTTAAAGAAATGCTAGACTGCGTACTATCCAAGTTTAAATCTCTCAACAGCCAAGATATTAAAACTTTTGTAGCTGCTCTCGTTTATTTGAAATAATAGAAGAGTGTATTCTAAACAAAAAACACATTGAAAAGTGAACTCGAGAAAAGTGAAAACTACAGGGATTAGAAGGCACACCGTGCGATGAAAGATGAAAAAGCGATCGGGTCGACTTGATAAAATCCTTTTCTTCGGGAGTTCTTCAACGTAACCGGGAACGCATTATACTTTAAAGGATAAAACAGAAATTCCATCACATCAATAACACACTTTGTTCTCATAATGAAAACTGCACCTGGTTTACTGCATTTTATCGGTGGTTCTCATTATTGAATACATGGAACAAGATCACGTCAGCAATCCATTCCAATTACTCTGAGTGTACCTCTGTGATAACAACAACCGTTCAAACCAGTCCCTAGAGTTCCTTCATCTGCTTGTGTGTAAGAAAAAATACAATGATATATAAAAGCAACGTTGACAACTAAGACGGCTAAGTAAAAGTAACAATTAAGACAGTTAAGTAAAACTAAACTAGGCTCATAAAACTAGAATAAGTGCATACAAACACCAAAGTCACCTATTTATAAAATAGATAGAAATTTGAGCTGTTCAACTAGAAGAAATTTTTGAAGAGGAGTTTGTAGCAACACTTATGTACATATGTCCATCACCGTACATAAAGCATTTTTCTGTCGAGTTCCCGAAATTGTTGAGAAATGTTCCAAATTTTCTGTTCAAGGAATTGCCCGGAAGCGATTTCCTTCCGCGAGAGCAATTCCAGTAGATTAGGTTGTCCCACGGTGTTTCACAAACCATAACTAAAGGTAGTGATTTCCGTCAAACTACCGAGTAATCCGCATTTTTCACCTGCGGTTATGAAAGCAGCTCCAATAAAGTTCTCTGAAGGTGTCCGATGAATATATTTTGTAATTCACATTTTGAGAGCAAGATATAAGCTGAAGGGTAAACAGGCGTATGTGGAAGCTTACCCAGCTGCGAAACTTATAATTGAAACCGCTATGGTTATAACGTTGGAATGGATATATGTATAGCGAGCAAGTGTTGGAGATCTAAAGGCAACTAATTGGCACTCTCAATAAAATAGAAAAAATGCAACTTTTCTTCTTCTTCTTTGTTTCTCATGAGCAGATTTTAGGAAAGTATAAAACTTGAACATCAGGTGGAATTCGCGACCTCCTGCGTGAGCTCAGACCACTTTCTTTGAAAGTATTGTGACACAGCTAACGAGAATCCAAGCAGTTGCTTGTCCATTTTTGTATCAAGTGTCGGTAGCGTGATGAGGCACGACTTATATTTGGTTAATATGTATGTATATAGAGTAAGATCCAGCAGATGCAGTAAACCTACATTCAGTCACTCTCTGACAAAAGTTTTTCCATGATTGAACACTTCGAATCAAGCAGTAGTAGTATGATCATTTTTTTTTTGTTTCCCTCAAGACTTGAAGTTTCCCAGCCAATGCCAACTTTCTTGAACATATTTGGCAGCGTAACGCTTCAGGATTATTGCAGCACGACTAACCATAGTTTCTTCACTTTGATTATGCGAAAGCCTCACCATAATTTTTGTTATGTGTTCACGTCGGTCACTTTTATATGTTCGATGAGATTACAAGTGCAGAGTAAGAAAATACAAAAACTTTGAAAAAAAAAAGCAAAAACAAGACACACGTACTTCAGTTTATTGAGATAGATTGGCCTTTCGTAAACAGGTTGAATTTCTCTCCAATTTTGGAGAAGACTTCTCCCATCGCGAGAAAGATAATGCCGGAGGAAATCGAGCTATAATTGTAACCTTATTTTTTGCAATTTTTTGCAACGAACAAACAACGGACAGCACAAGCTCTTTCTAAAATGGACAAATGACATACAAGTTTTGCCGCTTTGAGCACGGGAAAATCATGCCAAGTAACACTACACAGAGGGTTTCGACAGCAGATGAAGGAAACGGGTTTAAAATCAGCGCCACGTATTACATCTGACAGTACACATCTCGTTACGAATAGTCGGATCAAATAGTGTACTTTCCTAGTGAGTACAATTTATTGTCAGAGTTCTACGCGGGATTTGAATGACTACCGTTCAAAAAGCCTCTCGGGTTTAGCCACTCGGGATCGCCGATGATCCGCAAAACCTCTTAGCAATGAGAAATGAATAATTTAAAGCCTCAACCTAATCTTGTGGTTTTAAGAGGTAAAAAACTCTGTGAGACTCTTGTTCGCTAACATTTCGCTGTCCGTTCCCCCCCCCCCCCTACATTCACATGGGCAATGTGTTCGTTCCGTTTGGATTTACGTTGAGCAGTAAGCCTTTCGGATAACGTGTTACTCGAGAGGGACTCACTCGTCCAATTTTTACACCATTCCTGTTCCTTCCATGCGTTCAAAGGTAGTAACATGAGTAAAATGAAGACAATTTCCGAGGTCATGAAAGAAACTTTCTGTGGTAGCTTCGATCAGTGCCCTAATATAATAAGTGTTACGGCATCGAATTTGAATCTGGAACCTTGAGACAAGTATTTCCGCAACTGGATTAATTAAACCAATATTGATCTAAGCCTTTGTTGAACATTCCATTCCGCATATGTTGGTAATATTCTAGTCCGTGGCGGTCTGGTCCGGCCACTGATGGAGCTTGCAGATAGGACTTTCAATGAGTACAAAAATAAATAGACCCAGCTGCAAAAAGCTTATATTAACCATAATCGAGAAAAGGACGATGAATTTGCGTCATAGTGACCGCGTTGTCGAGGTGGCTGCTCGCTCGGGGAGGGGAACAATTCAAGCAGAAAGTGAAATTAAAACTAACTTCTCACTCGATGCCCAAAATGCATAGAAGCGTTAAGGAAATCACCTGTTGCTCTGAAACGTAACTTGGTTCCACTAGAATTGTCCATATTACGCCTTCTGTACATGGAGGTGTGGTAAGTGAACCTTAAAACTCAATGACTGAATTCTTGAAGTGAATTCTTGAAGAGCATGGTAAACGTTAATCATCATTGTACAGCTGAAAGAGAGAGCGCTGTGTAGTGTTGCAGAGCTTGCCGCTTCGCCTAATTTTTCTTGGCTAAATTCTTCACGTGTGATTATTCTTACACACACTTACTGTGTGTAAAGCACTTCGTTCAAAGAGACCTACAATGACGAGAGGGAAAGAAAACTGAGCTGGACAGGTCACGTTGCGAGAAGTGCCGACAGATGGACCCATAAGGTAAGATTCTTGAATCCATTAGACTATTCGAGACCTCCAGGCAGACAACTGGATCGTTGGAGAAAACAAATCTATTAAACAAAGCGCCGTAAGGGGGCTAGAGCGGTTAGAGATACGGGGCGACACTCATAGACACCGCAATCTTGAGGCGCAGACTGTGGGGCGAAATGGCCGATTTCCATGGACGCAGACACGTTCGTTTCGGGACTCGCGATTACGTCACTGCTGGCTCTCCCGCATGCACGAGTTAGTGGTTTCATCACCTTCGCTGGCGGTCTCGCCGCATAGGAGTGAGGGAGTGTTTACGAGCTTTCAGGCTGCACAATGTACGCAGCAGGAAAACCAGCCTTTCACTGTTGCAACGCTGTGTGCACTTGCAGGAAGAAATGGACGGGTGTTAAGAGAGCTGCAGCGTCTCGGAAGCTTCGGTAAGGCTGGTGGATGTCACCTACGCGGTCGCCTCGTCTGGTGGATGCTACTGTCGCATCCCCTGCTGAATTTCTCGCAGCGATTGTGTAGTCACGACATCCGTTCGTTTCGAGAAAGCTTCTGCTCTAACAAAGAGTAAAAGCCTCTGAATATGAAGGCATGACATTGTGTATCCAATCAACTATATACGGATACGGGACCAGCGATGAGAAAGGGCCAGCCGTGGCCCAATGGTGCAGCGGACGCCGAAATACGGGTCCACCGATGGAGAGAGGGCCCGCCGTGGCCCAGTGCTGTAGGGAACGCCAAGGTACGGGTCCAGCGATGGAGAAAGGGCCCGCCATGGCCCAGTGATGTGGGGAACGCCATGACACAGGTCCACTGATAGAGAAAGGGCCCGCCATGGCCCAGTGCTGTGGGGAACGCCATGACACAGGTCCACCGATGGAGAAAGGGCCCGCCATGGCCCAATGGTGCGGGGGACGCCAGGATGCGGGTCCACCGATGAAGAAAGGGTCCCCCGTGGCCCACTGGTGTAGGGGACGCCAGAACCGGGTCCACCGATGGAGAAAAGGCCCGACAGGGCCCAATGGTGCGGGGGACGCCAGGAAGCGGGTCCACCGATGAAGAAAAGGCCCGCCATGGCCCAGTGCTGTGGGGAACGCCATGACACAGGTCCACCGATGGAGAAAATGCCCGCCATGGCCCAGTGCTGTGGGGAACGCCATGACACAGGTCCACCGATGGAGAAAGGACCCGCCATGGCCCAGTGCTGTGGGGAACGCCATGACACAGGTCCAGCGATGGAGGAAGGACCCGTCGTAGCATAATGGTGTGGAGAACATCAGGATGCGGGTTCACTCAAGTGCGATAGTTGAGAATGCCAGGATGCAAACCCGCCCCTGGAGAACGGATCCGGCTTGCACTAACTGTGAGGAAAGCGCCAGAATACGGGCGCTCTGATGGAGGAAGGGCCCGCTGCGGCCCAGTAGTCTGGAAAACACTCGGATACGATTTTGCCTTGTCCAATAGTGTGGGGAACGGCAGGATACAGTTCCGCCGATGGAGAACGCGTCTGCGTTAGCCCGGTAGTGAGGAATACGTTCGAATACGCCATACGACGGAGAACGAACTCCTCATGCTCATACTCAACTCATAAGAAGGACTTCATGTTTGGGCCCATTGGAAGATTGATTCTGCTTCTCTATCGATTTTCTAGAGATTTGGCAAGTGTGAAGCGTTTGCACGTGTCCCAAGTGGCTGCCCCACCCCACTTTCTAGCGTCCCGAAGGGGCGCTAGTTGAAGAAATATTGGGAAGATCATGACAATATGTGGCTAACGACCGGCAAGGATTTAGCAGCACGCTGAAGGACCTAATCCCTCAAGAGCATGGAGGGAGAATACGGCGTTCAAGTAAGTAACACTTGTTGTTATTCTTGAAAGGATAGGCGGATTCCATGCGCGGTTCCAACGCGTCAGCAGAAGTGCGGCGAGGCATGCTTCAAGCAAGAAAGTCGAGTGGGTCTCGTGGCAACTCTGTGGCTGCTACGCTGTGGGACCACATATGGAATCCCCTTATCCTTAAAAAAAAGAACATTGTTGCACTCAGAATTGGCAACCCGGGCAACGCCCTACGCGGCCTCGCTTTCTGTTGGTGTACAATACACGACTGACGCTCCCCGTAATTCTCTAAAGCATTTTCATTTTGTACAGAATAAATGATCATCGGATATGAAAATGCTACTATGAACAGAGCTCCATTCAATTTCAGCACTATGAAGAGTCTACAAACTGCTATATCTCCCCTCCTCGCGAAGCCTCTACTCACTTACCTTCATACCGGAAGAACGTTGCCGTATCCTTTGGAAGTAGTGGTTTTAGGGTATACTCCATAGATCCCATTCTACCTGACAAGGTTAAAATTCACAACATGGATTATAATTGTGTATCTTCGAATATATAGAAGATAACCTGTCATGTTAGAAGTGATGAGAGCTTCTTCAAGGTCCATTAAAGCTTGTCCTCGCTTTGCTTTTTGTAACAAAACAGCAACCTATAACATTTCCGTTTAGGTGCATGACTGTATTTTTCAGACCTTTTTTTCTCATCAGGTAACCATTTAATTTTCAATTTTTTGTTGTGCGGATAACAACTTTGCCACACTTTAAAGATGAGCGACTATTGAGCTGGTGAAAATATTACAGAAACAGTAAGTCTAAGAAACTGCCGTCAAAGATTGAAGAAGGTTTCTCAAAAAGGTCAAATGTTACTGCTGTATGCTGAATACAATACGTATCACATAAATTCTAAAAAAAAGCAGGCAGTGACAGGTAACTCAATGTTTTCAAAATAACTGCTTATAACCGTTCAAAAATAATTTTTCAACAGCTTTATCCTCCAAGTTCCGGCAAACCAGGATCCAAGAGTGATGAAAACATCGTTCTTCCTTACTACCCATACCGTTCCCCCCCCCCCCCACCCCCCGACTACGTCTATGTCTTTCACTGATACAGAATGTATATCAGTCATGATCATCAAGCTTACCACTGCAATGCTTTCCATAACATCCCGGGCATCTGAAGCGTTGTAGCCTTCCAAAATGTGCACAAAGTGAATCTAAATATTGCCTGTAGAGTGAGAACGCGAAATGTATCTTGAATCAAAAAAGGTCATTGTAATTCAATTAACATAGATAGTGTCTTTTTATTCCCAAATTATGGTATGTGTCACCTCCATAGGATAATGGAGTCTTCCTATCGTGTGTTCGCTGCCGGTGGTATCATAGCCACCCCAGTGAAAGTGAAATTGTTGCAAGTAATATTTTCCCCTCAGGCCACCTCCTGAAAGTAAATCTCTTTTCTTCCACAGTTTCGCAGTATTTTCGAGGCACAAACCGGTTATGTATGGCTGTTCCGTTCGAGAGTGGAAAGTTTTCACCAATTCTGGAAAATGGTTGTTGCTCGGATTGGAACGTAGTAACAATGAAAATACAGAAGGATAACCTTTTTGTCCATGCTTGACTACTGTCACGAATCCACGAGCATCGTAGTGATGAAAATTAATCGGTGTCCAGCGCATGACTATTGCTTTTCCTGAAATTTGAGCTGATCAACCCTTCCAGCACATAGTTTTGATGAGCCACTGCTTCTTTGCGATGCCAACCTTAGCAACCGTCTCGTAACTGGTTATCGAGGAATTCGCGACATTTTTAAATATAATTTGCTTATTTTCCCTCCGTTTCCCGCTGTTTTCTTTGGCCAACGTAGTCCTTTGAAAGCCTTCCGCTTAATCTATGAGAAGATCCTATCATTGTAGGGCTTAGAGTCATTTCACCAAAGCTTTACGATTTAAAATGGGAATTCAAGGCGACAAACCCATTTCCGACATTTGCTTCAATGCTACAAGAAGCTGATGCAGCTCGTCCAGCTTAGAAAACCTGTGCGGTGAACAAAGACGACGTGTTGAATTACTCGATTATAAAGGTGGATCCATTGTCCTTGCAAGCTTTCAAGTCTATGGATTCTAGTAACCTCTCATGACTATATACATAACTTTATGTACCTTCTTTCGAAGGGTCACATTGCAAACAATTACAATGTGATAAATGAATGAATGATTGGATGAGAACCGAAGCAGTCATCTTTGCATCCACCCATAAAGTTTAGGGCTACGGTCACAGCTGGAAGATGCTCGATTAGTACTAGCTAAACGTAAAGGAGATGTGAATTAAAACGAAAGAAAAAAGCGGGCAAGCGGGACCCCGAGGTTCATTTCACAGAGAAAACCAGAAACTTAAGATATTATAGCAGTATCATTATTATTTATTTATAAAACAAGAAGGCCTCATTCTACTGACAAGTTCGACGCTTTTGATCGTCATTGAAAACATCACCATTTGAAGGAATCGCGAAGGTAAGATTTCGACCTTCAACAGGGTTAGATGATTCTGGAGTAGTGGTTTCATTTTGATGTCTAAGTGAGGTTACCCTCGCTTGATCTTTTCAGGCCCTGACAAAGACAAAGCCGCTGAAATGTTGGCCAATAAAGAACAATGCTCACAACTACGGCTAACTAGTTTATGAATTTTGCGGGATGTTCAGCATCATCTTCTTTCTCCTTCTCCTTATCCTGCGGTTCTCACGGTTATCCATCCAAATGTGTTCCCTCTCTTCCTCTCTTGTGTGTAAAATTTTTGCGTAACAGTAGTGTCTCTCATTGTGTTTCTATGTAATACCTTCGGACCAACTAGTTTTTTTGCTGCCGAAGTGTTATACGATTCTGTACAGCTTGTACAACAGGCTCAGATCAAAAAAGGGCAAATGGAAAAGGCAAACGCAGCAGAACCTGCCAGGCTACACCTCCAAGACATGGGAGACATTGCTGCATGAGAAAGAACTGCTGCATTCCCGCTGCTGCGAGCACCACAACCCGTGTTTCGGCTGCGCTGAGAGGGCTAGCTGCTGTCCGATTAACTGTGGTGTTGTTCAACCGCATTCTGCCCCTCATTTCCTCCGTTCTGTCCGCTCTTTGCCACGTGGCGACTCGCTCCCTGAGAGGCGTATACATATGAGCCGGTAGTTGAGCATCAGAGCTTAGTCGTATTTCCGCTTTGGCGGAGGCAAGGAGAGTCCTGTGAGACTCGTCAGGCCAGCTGATGCCCGCGTAAAACCGTGGCCCATTGCAGCAATCGCTCAGACGAGATTCTGGACGTGTGCGAGTGGTGTGCGAATCTGGAAGTCCACCAAGGGACCGCTGAGTTCACCAAGCGCTGCCGCGGAAAGCGCACAGAGTTTGAGACTGCTTTCGGAGGGGCTTGGGTAAGCATCCACTTACCCACTTCTGCAGTAGGAACACAGCCCTGTAGCCAGGTTGAGTTGCCATCCTAGGTTTGATGCATGCAAACCACTTCATCGCCACCACACATCCTTTGCGGGGCCAACGCAGTTCGTTAGGCGACAAATCAAGTTTTGACCTCGCGGTGTAACTGCTATTGAAACGTGTTCTGTCTGTATTCGATGCCCCAGAATCTCTGAGGGAATCACTTTGTGATAGTTCTCCTCGGAAATAGCGCTAGTGAGTTTAGTCGTAAATGTAAAAAGTAGTAAGGCGGATGCATATGTATATATTTGATATAATGGTTTGTATGGAAAGTTCTCGCTGTTCCCGGACCATTAACTTACTTTTTAATGGGAAAGCGCATTAAGAAACAAATAAGCCACCATCACATTCTATCATATCTCACAGTTTTCGGGAAGCGTCTCGACACCTCCGGCGCAGAACTGCTTGACTCGAAAGAGTTGTTCAACCAGCGATCCAAGTCATCTTCATCATCGGACGCTTTTGCGCATGGCTTCAGAGAGCGACAGGAGAATGTGGTAATCTGTTGGTGCAAAGTCAGGGCTCTACGATGAATGAAGCAGCATTTCCCATCCGAAGTCCACTAGTTTCTTACAAGTCGCTCTTGTAATGCGCGGACAAGCATGGTCGTGCAGGAGTCGGATCGTGCCGTAATTTGGAACCTCCTCTGCGATTTCTGCGGCCAATCTGTCTAGCTGTAGGCAGCACAAGTCCGCTGCGAGGAGAGTATCACGTGACAGTAAGTCGTAGTGGATGATGTCTTTGCTGTCACACCAAACACAGACCATGACCTTCATCCAGTGGAGGCCTGCTTTCGGCCGCAGCTCAGGCTGCTCATCTTTGTCAACACAGTGCCGGTGGCGCTTGATGTTGATACACAGACATTACTCCTCATCTTCTGTGAAGATGGGCTCCAGCCAATTCTTTATGCCCTGTACGAGTGTAACACTGTGGCCACCTCTGCACGTCGCTGGAGATCGCCTTTGGTCAGATCACTATCACTAACTGTGATAACTATTATACCCTATCTAAGTGGTGCAGTCAGTCGATGATGGTGGCAAAATGAACATCCAAGACTTTCGCCTTTCGATTCATAGTTTGCCAGGGATCTGAATCAACCAACTGCCACAATCGATCATTGGCGGCTCCGGAAGCGCGTTCCGACCATGTGGAAACATAGAAGTTCGAGTCGCTAACACAACGGCTTCTGAGCCAATTCTGGGCAGTGTGTTCGGACACGATACCTTCTCCAAATGCAGCTTTGATACGATGACTGGATGTGCCAGCTGATTCACCAGATTTGAAGTCTGATACAGAAAGGTCTCAGATGTACTGCTTTGAAAATTTCATCTTCCTGCAAGAGGTTGTGCAGGGGTTCGTGCATAATGATAACGATAAACTTGCACATACCTGACCTCCTTATATGTAGAGAAGACAACTTGCTACAAGACTGCGCCGAGTTTAACATCTTCGCGACAGTGCGCTCAACCGGTTGACACGCATTGTGCGAAGCGTGGGACGGCGTGCTTAACCGGGTGAGCACGCTCTATTCAGAGTTATATTTCTGTGAGTCATAATTGGCAAACTTCTATGTTGTGTTATATTAACAATTATTCAAGTTTTCTACACATGCACTAGGCAGGGCAGATCTTCACTCAAACTTTTTTTGATGGCGGTTGAAACATACACCACAGAGAACGATACATATGAAAAAGAAACTAGGATCAGTATCAAGTGAATGGCGACAGACATTTGGAAACACTCTTGACGATTACAAAATAGAGAAGATCGGGTTCAGATTTGCGCAAATTCGGGGTATTATGCGGCGGAGGAAAAATTCCTATCACGTGGGACTCCTACTCGTGCAAAAGCGCGTGTGACAAACCATGCCAAAAGCGTAAGGTCGCGAATGTGTTAGAAAAGCAGACTTTTAAAGACCGCGAGAACTTCCTTTACAACCTATATTTAATATCGATGATGATTTGACTCATTCTCCTGCTCTCGACTACTTAACGTAAGGTCATGTTCATGTATTCGATCACGGTGCTGATTAGCAACGAATCTGCTGAGGTCTCGCCGTTTGGATCCGCGTTATCGACAGGTCTCCGGAAGGAAGAAGTGAATGTGCTATCATTCTCAATTACTTCAGAAAGTTTCAGAATAGTTTATCTAAATCTAACTTTCTGGTTTTCATCCTCGTAATAAAAACTGGTTATAACAGTACATCCATACCAATATCTAAGTCGATGGGCGACTGCCTTCTTCCTCTGAAGCACAAACTATCCCATTGTCTCTCATGATGGTTCCACTGATCAGCAATTCCTGAAATTTCCTCGGCTTATATGGGAAACATGCATCCCTATGGAGGTAGAAAGACAAGGCGATCTCGCTAGGCTGCACAATCACCGCCCTCGACAACTGGTCGAACAAAGGAAATATGGTACATTTTCCACAACCACTGATGCTCTTACAGACTGCCAACTCAACTATCTCCTATAGAAGAAGGAAAACAACAAATACACAAAAATAATAAACATACCCTCTGAGGGGGTCGCTGAGAATATAACGAGTGAGAAGTCGAACCATAAACGAGACAATTGCCTATTGTTCATCTGAACGATGATCATTAAAATGCCCATACTCCTGGCAATCAGCATATTAGTAATGACAAAGTGACCCTTTTCCACCGACCTGTGAGAAAAGTTACTAAAGTTATTTCGATGGCACTGAATCAATGTGTTCGTGCAAAATGATTCTCATATTCATATTCAGCGCATTGGAGAACCCCAATAGACATATATTCCGCGCCCCATATGGCAGAATACCGAAGAACCAATGAGATCAATATTTCGCGCAAAATGGTTGTCATATTCACTTTCAGCGCATTGGACAACCCCAGTAGATATGTTCCCACTGATCCCTGGACAAAAATTATGAAAAGTCGATAAATCAATAACTTCGTGCAAAATTGTTGTCATATTCGTATTAAGCGTGTTAGACAACCCCAAAAATGATGTCATCGCGACTCCCTGAACAAAAATAATGAAAAATCAATAAAGTCGATATGATTGATAAGCCAATCGATATTCCGAGTTGAGAAGTAGCCTACAACCTCCGCCGGCCCCTGAGAGGCCTGCGTGCTGAATTTGGTCCAGATCGGCTGCTCTCATTTTTTATCAGTGGATTTGCACTGTTTGAAGTACCGGCATTGGAGATGTTGGGCAAAATGATTAGGGCAAAACGGTCACATCGACACTGTCGCTGTGAAGTATGTCACAGGTATGAAAATCCATCGCATAGTTAGCTAATTCATGGAAGAAAGATGTTTTTTAGATCCGAATTAGAATTATTTAGAAGAGTCATTGACGTAGATCGTGCCTCTTTGGTAAACAGTTCAGACGTCGGTACTCAAAGGAATTTCCAGTTCTTCTTATTTCTCTGGCCACACTTTGCCTAGGTCAGGCCACTCAACAGTCTATGTTAGAAAACATAATAGGCACTTTTGACATCCGTCTTCACTATCAAAAAATTGCGAGAGTTTCTTTAGCTGAAGCCTAGCATAGTGGAGTTATTTGAGATGCTCAACATGAATACCGTACCTATTTCGTAACGCAACTCCTTTTCTGTAGTGTTACGGTGGGCAAACGGTAGATGCAACATCTCCAAGGATCCTCTCAATTTTTGCACGTAAAGGTCCTTCGAGGTGCCGCACACGAATATTGTATTGATATTGTGCTGTAACTACATATATGTGAGACTACGATAGGGATAGAGTAGAATATTGGGAAAAATTGAAAATCTGAACCGGAGAATGGCAGTGATGTTAGTAATCGTGACCAGTGCGTGGAATCCCCCCTCCGTGCAAAATTTAAGATTATTCGATGCGATTTCGCATCCACTGCATCCTACCTCACAAAAGTGGTGTTACAGCACAGAATGAAAACGATATTCGTGTTCGGTGCATCAGATGACCCTCCTATTCAAAGTTTCAGCGAAGAAAAAGGAGCTCTTCAGAAATCTGGGGCCCTGGATGTGGAATGGTACCATTCCTTCGTCCGTGCAGATATAAGAGGGTAACAGAAATGAGGACTTCCCTTTTCGGTATCACCCTACGTAACGGAAAACGGTCGCACACAGAAAACGTTTAGACAACACCCACAAAGAGATTTAAGCTGTTTTTTTTTTCCAAAACTGGATGCATATTTTCTTACTTAATAATGTTTTGGCTCAGGGCGAGTTGGCGATGAATCAACCGTCCGTTAGAGAAGAATTAGCTAAATAATAGTCTGTAAGGGCACAGGATTAACGAGACACGCATTAAGTTTCATGTTCTCACTTGATAAAAACTCAGCAGCGTAGCAGTTGAGAACCATGACTGAAGCTGTTTTATGTAGAAATCTATTTGTTATACATATCTGACGTTATCCACGCATCATAATAGAACTTCCATTGAAATTCGCCGGAATCCGTGATCGAAAACCACTCCTGATGCATGCTAACTATCATAGATCCTGAATATTTGAGTCTGAACTCAAAGCTCTACATTTGATTCAGAGCTAGAAACTGGAAAAGCAATCGAAAAGACAGTAATGTGTGATAACAAACCATATCAAATCTTAGATTCACCCTTGAATAATTCTAGTTCGATGTGCGATTGAATGAGTGTTGGTTTATGGAGGAAAAGGCATCGGCATGAGGAACATCGATGGAGAGAGGCTGATCGATTTGGCAGAAGCGCACGATCTGGTGATACCCTATACCTTCTTCGCGAAGAGATGATCCCAGAAGATCACATGCAGCAGTGCAGGACGAGAAACCTACATAGAGCACGTGATTGCTGGACCTATGTGGTTGAAGATGGTAAAGGATGTCAAACCTATACCTGCTGAAGATGTGGCAGGGCAGTATACCCGTACTAGCGGACTTGGATATCCCATGCCCAGGCGACCTAGATCGGAGGCCATGCTGAGTATGAGATGGTAGAAACTCTATGCGCAGACGGCGAAACAGCTCCGCGATGCGGTCCTCAGCGACGGACTACCTGATTCAAGGGAGGAAGTGGTTTTTGTTCGGAACAAAGTGATGCACACTATGTATAGGGTATCACTAGATCATGCGCTTCTGCCAAATCGATCAGCTTCTCTCCATCGATGTTCCTCATACCGATGCCTTTTCCTCCATAAACCAACACTCATTTAATCGCAACCCTTGAAGTTATGGTTTGTTACTACATATCGTATTGTCTTCTTTTCCAGTTTCTAGCTCTGAATCAAATGTAGAGCTTTGAGTTCTCTTATACATATGAACAGCACGCAAGAGTTGGCTTTGCTCAATGAGAGTGCCATCATACCTGAATGTCATACTATGCGTGTGCAACCAAAATTGCATGATTTTGATTGAATGTGCGCCATTTCTGTTTCAGCAACCTGATATGAATGAAAAAAGACCGCGTGGCCACCGCGAAGCCGCGGCTGTATGAATCTCACCTCCGTCTAAGCTGCGTCAGGACTGTTACTGGGCCTATAAGAGGAACAAAAAGAACAACGTGATCGGAATTAATCGATCCCATTTTGTGGGATGCGCCACGCATACGCCTTTATCTGAGCATCGTAAAGCTTTGAATGCGTATATGCCCTATGCAGTGACTTGCGGGAGCATACGATACGCCAAGTCAGTGCTTCATCCTTCCAGACCCCTCTGGTACAAATTTAGCAACTTCGGATCAATGGATGGCTTCGTTGGCTTCTAGACGGAGTTGGACCATCGATCGTGCGAGCAAAAAGAAGGCATCTCACCACTGTTTTACGCGAGTTCAGCAATATAGTTGAAATGTTCCAAAATGGCCAGGGAATCATTCATCGTCAGCCAATCCAAATGTTTGTTCCGTCGGCCAGTGTTTGGATGTATAGAAAGGTCATCTTCTCGTGTCAACAGCCGCTTGGAAGTTACAGCTCATCGTTTGTCTACTGCAGATGCTGCGAACTCCACCCATTGCTGGCGAAACAAAAAGTCCTCAAAAATAGATATTTGCCGGCTATGTAGATTGTCAATATTTTTGCGAAAATGGCAAACAGGTTATCTCACTCGCAAACGGTGGAATGATGGTGACTACTGATACATAGGGTTTGCAGAATGAGATCCAGAAATAAGAAAGCATCTTCCTATTTGCTTCAAATGAAGATCTATCTTAGCTTCACGGATTTTCAATGTTTTATGGTTGTCATCAGGCTATATTTTATTGTCAGATCATGTAAAGTTGAATTAGAGAGACGGTAGATTTCCTGCGGTCAGAATAAGTGTTAATCGTATTAGGGTCACCGTGATGCTTGGTGTTTCCGCGTTTCTACGTTTTTCATCTTAACTGGACCGTTGCGGTTTCCCTCTTCAGTCCAATGTTGAAAGATAATTTCTTTTTCGCAGGTATTGCTGTTGTTGTTGTTGGTGGTGTTGTTGAAGAACACAAGCAACATAGAACATAGTCTTTAATGCTCCAAGCAGACATGGAAGTTGGAATTTACTCCAGTCCATTATCCTCTAACCCTTTGACGATAATCCCAGTCATAGGGAAAGGGGGTTGTAGAGGCAGCATTGACGTAAACGGACATAGTCACGAGGAAGACCAGGAACACAAGAGCAGCTGGAATGTTCATCCTGAAAATATTTTGAAAATATAGGTAGATCAATACAGAGGGCAAGAAAAGAAGGAATCTATGTAGATTAAAGCTACAATTGGGTGGCGCTTGATGTCCCTTCCTCTATGTCTCCTTTTATGGTGACATTGGTGACATTTGCATTTGCTAATAGATTTGAATGCACATGTTTTATGATAAGAGGACATGGGCTTCGCTAATGGATTTGTTTAGGAGGCGGAAAAAAGACAAGAGCGAATCCCCATCACAAGATAACGAAGAGCAAAGAGAAGCGCTAGCGTAATACGGAGAACGAAATATACCATCATGTTATTGCATGACCACCCCTACAGATTGATTAGGAAGTTTGTCGCCACGTTCACCTAGATGAAGTCTTACTAAGTCCTCTGATAGGTCAAATTTCCCATAAAATCAGATTACTTTTTATTAATTGATTATCATGTTTGCTATTACAAAATTTGATTATTTTTTTATCATTGCTCATTATTATTTCGGAAATACTCGTCAGAGCTACTGGAACAGATCAACTTTTACCGAAGTGCATGGGATGCGGACGTTGTTCTTGCAGGTGCGAAAATCCACTGCGTACCCAGCATACACCAGCTCTCTAATGGATCTCTCGTTTTCCTCACTGATTTTATTCATCTCAAATACGTGGAGGGTTCAGGAACGAAATTGGATGCTTTTCATTTAGACGTTTGCTCCAAGCCTGTGTTTGTCGTTCACGGTCCTCCTTTCGTTCAAATGCGAGCATAACGTCATCTGCGTACAGCAGAGTCCATGGTATCGGTCTCTGGAGGTCTCTGGTTGCGGAAACTGCACAGATTGACTTGAAATCTTCTGTGCGATAAGAACTAGGGGGACACTAGAAGTTTTTTTTTTTCAAAAAGACCATCCAAACTTATGCAAACAAAGAAAGAGTACGCTCACATTTTGAGTCTGAATGAGTGAGCACTGGAACACTGGGGTTATAGGGCTCTTCCGTTGAGTCGAGACTTAACCAACTGACACCAAATTTGGGGAAAAGAAGCGTCATGGTACGCACAATAACAGTATGCTACCAGATCACAAAACTTATGTGAAGCAAGGAATTGTATGCTCGGTAAAGAGGGCAGCCTATCTTAGACAAGCTCGCCTACAAGCTGAGCCTATTCGGAGCATAATTTTTCTAGTGAAACACATAAGTTCCCAGCCTCCTACCATACAGCACATACCTACTAGTAGGTATGTGCTCATCATATGTCCCACATCTTATCACCTATCTCATATTTTCTGAATATGTCTCCCTTTCCACTCGCACCAAAGTGCTATCGCAAGCCGTTTAGTGGAGCGTTGCCGCGCTCCAAAGCTAGACGCATCTATACGTGCTCCTCACATCGCCTAAATGTGAGCGGCACGTATAGACGTGAAATATAGTCGAGAAAACTCATATATTTTTGTACTTTGCCCAATTTCTTTCTTGTTTTGTTTCATTTGCCGATGATCTTCTCTCTTTCATTTCCTAAATGTCGAAATTGTACAAGAATCAGTGCTCTTTCTTACTAATTTGATCCCCCTTACTTCCAATCTTATCAGTTCGGAAATGCGGTCAGTTAGACTACCCCAGCCTTCGCCAGCAATCGCGGCGATCGCCACTACAGCCGGCTGTCGTCGCGATCACCACTATTGCTGGCAATCGCCACATGGATAAAGTGAATGAGGAGACTTCAGAAGTGAGAGAGATGATAACTCATGTGGCGTGATGATCGATAGGCATCGTTTCCACTGTCGCTATCACTCACATCGCCAGTTCATTTTGGGCACATCTTTGAAAGTACGAGCAGTGAGCTCCGTTTGGCAGCGATTCATGGCGATGTAACGTGGCAGTCGATACGTATCATTTCCACGGTCCTCATCTCTTATATCACCGGTTCATTTTTATTCATATTGAACTGGCGAAGTCTGGGGATACTCTAATAGAAATGAAACGATCCGCACCAAATTCTGCACGCGGACCATCCAGGGTCCGGCGGAGGTTGTAGGCTACTTTTGACCTGATCGTATCAATTAGTTTATCGATTTCATCATTTTTTTCACCATTTTTGCTCAGGAGTCGGTAGGGACGCGTCCACTATGGTTCAATACAATGAGTACGAATATAACAACCATTTTGAATGGCGGTATCGATTTATTGATTCTACTGATTTTTTAGTTCTCTGCTCGGAGACAGGCACGGGCATGTCAACTGTGGTTTCCCAGTACGCCGAACACGAATATGATAACCGTCTTGCACGAGATGTTGATTTATCGATTTTATTGGTTTTTTCCAATTCTTGCCCATGGAACTGTGAAGATATGGCCACTGGTGTTTCTCAATATGCTAAACACAAACACGACAATCATTTTGCACGAAATATCGATTTATTGATTTATCGATTTTTTCCATTTTCAACATGACAGACGAACATGAACACCTTCAAAACAACAAGGAAAAGGTGTGGAAAACTCACTTAGGAGCTGGAAGCGCCCGCCGCCCTTATCCGCCCCAACGTTTCGAAGGAATCATGGAATCAAATCTCGGAGAAAGATCAAATGAGGATGAAAAGAGCGATGCAGAAAAAGCTAAGACAACAAATAACAGTAAGAACAAAGATTATGATGAAATTTTGCTGCGTGGGTTGTACATGCTAAGCGCTAATTGTAACCCACCAATATTACTTTACGTCACTTTTTACATGTTCGGGCAGCTCCGCCTGATGTCTTCACATTGTGGGAAGCTGTCCGATCATGAGAGTAAATGCATGCATTGCCGCATCGCGGGTTGGGCGAGGCCGCGTGATCATGTGCATATTTTCCATTGTAAAATCGGTACCCGGTCATGATGAGGATCTTCTTGCATGCCTTCTCCTCTTGTATTCTGCAGTTAACAATATGCTCTTTCGAAAATGTTGTTACCTCTTGCTAAGGGCTCTCCAAGGCCTATTCTTGCAAAAACTAATTAACAACGAAATCTTTATTGACTGGAACACAAACTAAACATCCCGAAGTTCACTCCAGTTCATCCCATCAGTTTTGGTAGCCAACGTCTTGTTTTAGGTTTTTTCGTGGTTGTTGTAGTCGTCGATCTTGTCGATCTTGGAATTCCACGGGTTGGTTTTGGTGGTGGTTCCTTGGGGTATGGTGGTTTTGGTGGCGTATATATTTGTGAAAGTGGTGGAGGGGTTGTTCGTCGAAATGGTGGTTTTACTTTTAGGTTCCCAATCAATGGATTTACCGGCCCAGATAGTGATTTGTAGTGAAGTGGTGACACTTGCGACACGATTGCAGGTGCAAGTTCCTCGTCAACCGAATCGGCCAAACCATTGTCAACGGAGTGAAGAATGATCACGAGAGAGAGAAGAACCTGCAGAGTGCAGGCCTTCATTCTGGAACATAAAAAATATAATGGAGAATTCTATGTATTATAGATTGAAATTATGCAGACAACAGGCGGACTGAGGCTGCTCCATTTCCTACTATGGTGATGCTTGCAAGTATCATTTGCTGTGCGTAAGCAGCTATGAATATTCCTCTTAACGGGTGGTTTAGACGACGGAGAAAGACTCAGAACTGGGATACATTGAGCCAACAACTAAAACGGCACCTTAAAAAATGGTGGGAATGATTCGAAGTCGGTGACATATGTACGTGGTGAGCTCCCTTGTGATATACAGGCATTTGGTGGCTTTTGAGAATAGCATAACTTGTCTGATGAGCTGTTGATCCCAGGTTATGATGAATGCTCAAAAATATTAGGTTGTTACACTAGTTTCCGCTGCTTTTGCGTTGTGATTTTTTAAATACTCCCTTTCACATTCCCGAACATTCGGGAATGTGAAACATATTTCTCCGTCATGTCTTGAAGATGTAATTATTCTTAGGATGAACCCTTCGAGAATGTAAATTTGGTAACTGCACTTGCAAGAATAAGTATTTCGTCATAACGCTTTATGAGGCTAACCAAAATTAGATGGATCGATCTTGAGGCCATTCTTATTCTCCTCGTTCCTTCTCTCTCTATTCTATTCTCGAGCGATTTCAAGCATAAGCACCAAACTTGGTAACCCAAAATTTTAATTGTGCCGCTTCGCTCTATGGAACTGAAGCAAATTTTTTTCCACTGCGACTGAAAACATCAATCTTTGAGGACATTAATGGGTAGTATTTTAATGCAAGTTCCAAGCGTTCTGTGGAAATTACACCAGTTTGCCACCCTGTGGACGGCGCCTTATTTTTGTCCGAGCTCTCTGGAAAGGCAAATAGCTCGCATAAGAATTTTTAATTTCCCATTATGTAGCACAAATCTGACTCTAACCCCAAGAACTGAAGTCCGCTGTGCGAGAACCGGTTTGAAAAAGTCAGCAACCTAGGCACTGCTCGACTCAATTCTTTGCCTCGTAGTCCACTGATTTCTGGACCAGCGGAGTCGAACTCTTGCTGTGCAATGCAAAAGCCGCAGAAGTCCAAAGACGGCTGCTGCGTATACTTCGGTTGTAACCTTTTGTTATCTGATTTTTTATAAGACTTTTTTGTCAAAAGTTTCAAAATAGCGGAAACTTATGTAACGACCTACTAATATAACAAAGAATCTGAAATATTTCTAGAAGAGTGATTACATTTTGGTTCGCAACTCATCCACTAACCTTGCCATTATTTGTCTATTTATTTATTATCTATACGTGATTATACCATGCTAATGTAGAGATACAATCTCAAGAATACAAGTACAATGCATAAAAGACATCGAAGCGATAACAATGAGTAACTGGCTGGAAGGCGGAAGTAACTCATTGTCATTAGTGTTAGTAGAATAAATATATGATAAATCAATAACAGGAGTCGCTCGGATACTCATCTATCTTTCACTTATATTGTTTTAGAGAACATAGCAGAATGGACTTCTTGAAGGATTTCAGGAAAATCGACCCAGCTGTGCGTATAGAAATATTGGATCCTGAGCTGTTTTTCGCTGTGCAAAATTCTATTTCAAATGGGCCACCTCTTGTGCAAGAAGGGGATAGCCTATAAAACCCATTTATGGAAGATGGTTCTTGCCGTAAATTATTTTTCAGACCTTAACAAGATCATACTTGATCCTTCGAGTAGCTAGAGAAGGAATTTTGGAAGTTCGGTTCCGAGCAGAAGCCGAATGAACGTTGTCATACAATAGTTATTCCCTTGAGGTCTTATCCAGAGGTTTCTATAAAACTGTTCAAGAGGACTTCGAGTTTTATTATAGCACTTTTGCTTTGCTTCCTACAGAATCTTGCCCAAAGGAAGGGTGACGCACACAAAGGAATAAAACGAATAGGTGCTTTCGAACGGTTGATTTCTGAGTTAAGGACAGTAGCATTAATAAGACGAATAGAAGCCTCACATGCTCGTGACCGTCAAGATCAAATCATAGTGCAGCGTATATAAATGGCTTTTACCATGTTTAGTGCAAAAAGCGAATGTATTAGAAGATTTAAGACATCAATTGTTCGTCGAATCGCCCATCACCCGCTGTGATGGACGCGATTTGCCAGAAATAAAAAAATGGAAATATGAATTGAAATAAAATGAAACTGTCACGGGCCTCCTCTACGATTAGAAATATAACCAAGATATGCCCAATATATATAGAAAAAGTTGCTGCATCCTCCTGATCCACTTCATCGCTAGCTTCACTCACTCACTAGGGTAATACGTAGCTGTTCTGTCAAACATTCTTTTGTGCTTTTTTTTTTACTAAGTTTTGCAGAAATTGTGTCTGTCAGCGTTTAATTAAACTAAATTAATGCATAAATATGAAGTTAGTTCTAAATAGTTCATCCAAATTACATCACTACATGGGCTCCATCAACAATTTCGCAGACTCTTTTGTCTTATCCTCGTATTTGCAGCTTCGTTTTCCTCACTGGAATGCGAGCTTAGTCCTCGCACAGGCACTGTCCAGCTGTATCCTACGCTCAATTGAAACTGGTTCTTCCATGATTTTCTTATCTTTCAGGATGAGAGTTTGTACTTTGCTAGTACTTCTTGTCGCTCTCGTGACAATGCTTAGCTCCGTGTACGGCTATGGTTTTCCTGACTTGGTTGACATGGCTCGGGGACGCGAGGACTCTCGGTCTCGTACAAGCCCCGGAAACGGTTAGTGTAAAAATCATTGGGTATTTGACTGCTTTTCCGTACCATTCTTTCTATTCAGTCACTCATTAATCTCAAGTTGGACTGACCTTTTCATCTGTTTCTCCAGGT
This sequence comes from Ancylostoma caninum, assembly GCA_037903475.1. Classification (NCBI taxonomy): domain Eukaryota; kingdom Metazoa; phylum Nematoda; class Chromadorea; order Rhabditida; family Ancylostomatidae; genus Ancylostoma; species Ancylostoma caninum. Next base: position 2,777,577 of record JBAJFG010000015.1, on the reverse strand, counting down.
TTTTGAGCGTTGTACCTGGCAGGGGCGTGGCCAAACCTGTGATTGGCCCGGCCCAGCTTGCCGCCTTCTGCCGCCCAAAAATCACATCTCGTACGCCAGCGACGCAAAATTACACAAATAGCAGGGCACGAGTATTAGGTGTTGTGGAAGTTTGCGTCGTTGGCGTACAAGGTGTGATTGCTTGGGGCAAAAGAAGGAGGAAGGTTCGGACAATCGCAGGAGTTAGCTGCGCCCCTCGCCAGATATAATGCTCTACACCCGTTTCTCCTCAGCAACAAATAAGAACCTTTTGTCTATTGGTCTTCCAGGAGGAAGAGCGCCATCTAAATCGCGGCGATCAAAGTCATCATCTTCGCGAGCAAAACCACCAAAACCACCATTGAGATCACCATCTCAGGAGCTCGACGGCTATGGTTTAGCTAATTGGGTTGACATGGGTCTCCCACCAGGAGTGGCACCACCAATGTCACACCCACCACCTCAGCACTCAAATTCACCATCTCAGCAATCGAAATCACAACCTTCTCGAGGAAAGTCTCGATCAAAAGAACGGCGATCAAAACACAAGGGATAAATCGAAGTGAACTTCAGGATGATTCATTGCTGTTCGAATCAATAAAGACTTCGTTGCATCTTTGTTCTCGCATTACCATAAATGAAAGTTTCGAGCAATGTCAACGTCTGGTTGCACAATCACTTTCGCATATGGAATTCTGAGGTTTGGCACAGTAGAACTTTACAATTATGTAGAATGTATGTACTTTACAATTATGTAGAATAAGCTATGAAAATGCAAATGTTGGGAGCAAAAAAAAAACTTGGTTGCGCGCTTTTCATGCTCTGATAATTGAGCAGCAGCAGATAATTTAGTGTAAATCTACCGAAATCCAACAATGCAGATGCAATCGAAATTGTTGGATTTTGAACATTTTTGTGTGTGTGTTTTTTTGGACAGCACAAAGCACAATAATTCGGTGGTGACAGCTACGCAATTATAGCGTGTTTTCTTTATTAGCTCCTGCAAGCATTAAAGGCAGTGTCTCACCTCAGGGACAAGGTTCGTCAGTCGAAAGAATGCGAGCCGCTGAGCACAATGATGTACTTTGTTTTTCCTAGAAACGTCGAAAACCCCATAAGTTACGGGTTTCTTTGGCCGAGAATTTCGAAATTCTCGGCCAGTGGACGAGAGAGTTCATTCCGCAGTAAGAGCTTGCTGAGGGTGCGGCATGGTTTTTCAACACGGAAACGTCTGTTTGTTTGATAATAGCTGCTGCTGAGAAGTTCATTTTAAGGTGCAATCTCAGCTTCTCAGCTCCGCTTTTGCTAGCTACGTAGCAAGAAAACTCGTCCGCTACTGTGTCCAATTTTGCCTTAAAAGTAGGGGTTTTTGAAGGTGTTTTCTGACATCAAGCACATCGTTGGAATCAGCGCTCCGAGCTGGACCTGAATCTGTGGATATCTCGGCACCCAACATGAGGTGAGACACTGCCTTTAAAGTAGTAAACAATAAGACGAGGCGGACAGTAGAGAAGATGACGGATAGTGAACGACGAGTTGGTAGTTATGGTGTCCATGCCGATGTGTGAACCAACAGATGCATAACTGAACTTAACCCCGCTCTAGACGTGCCTTTATAGCCTGGGCAAAATACCTAAAAATAAACACTTAGGGGAAACATAAACAACTCACTATATCTTGATGACACTTTCATCCATAGCGGATAGCTCCGTCATTGGCTATCCTCACACAGCCTCAGAAAAAAAGATGTGTATCTAATTAGTGTACGAATTCATACCTGCTGCGGTGCTGGCGTAGCACCGGTGGAGTCTTTCGTGAATGGTGAATACGGACTGGCCATGTCTCTTCAGCAGTTACACTGCGGTGTCAAAACTCTCTCGTTCCTTTATACGCTCTCATCCCTGTTCCAAGTTGTTAAGTTGTTGTTCGAGATGAGACTCTCGTTTTCAAGTCATAAATTGGTACGGCAGGCAGCTCCTCCTAGACTAAGAGCAACTATTGTTGTATTCTTGCAGCAGACATGGGTAAGGTCGTCATACCTGTGAGTAGGTACCAAAACCAAAACCACGACAGCCTTGTCTTAAAATACGCGTTTTGCACGGGTAAGTCATCTTGGAAACTTGATTCTTCGTGAATATGTCTTGCGAGCAAATTTCTGGATAGATCACTTACAACAATTCTTGTATCGAACAGCTCGACCAGATCACCTCACCAAGTGGGTGAGTGGCAAAAAACACAGAATTAACAAAGAGGACGGAAATAGATGCGCTTATCATGCAATTCCAGTTAGGCATCTGTTGGTTCACACATCGGCATGGGCACCATAACTACCAACTCGTCGTTTACTATCCGTCATCTTCTCTACTGTCCGCCTCGTCTCATTGTTTACTACTTTAATGTTTGCAGGAGCTAATAAAGAAAACACGCTATAACTGCGTAGCTGTCAGCACCGAATTATTGTGCTTTGTGCTAATCAAAAAAAAAAAACACACACACACAAAAATGTTGAAAATCCAACAATTTCGATTGCATCTGCATTGTTGGATTTCGGTAGATTTACGCTAAATTATCTGCTGCTGCTCAATTATCAGAGCAAGAAAAGCGCGCAACCAAGGTTTTTTTTTCTCCCAACAGTTACATTTTCATTGCTTATTCTACTGGTTCAGTGTATAGCTAATTGTAAACTCCTAGACTTGCGCCTACTTTGCCAAACCTTCTCAGAATTCCTTGTGCAAAAATGCTTGTGCAACAAGACATCGCTCGAAACTTTCATTTATGGTAATGCGAGAACAAAGATGCAACGAAGTCTTTATTGATTCGAACAGCAATGAATCATCCTGAAGTTCACTTCGATTTATCCCTTGTGTTTTGATCGCCGATCTTTTGATCGAGAATTTCCTCGAGAAGGTGGTGATTTCGATTGTTGAGATGGTGAATTTGAGTGTTGAGGTGGTGGGTGTGACATTGGTGGCGCCACTCCTGGTGGGAGACCCATGTCAACCCAATTAGCTAAACCATAGCCGTCGAGCTCCTGAGATGGTGATCTCGATGGTGGTTTTGGTGGTTTTGCTCGCAACTTTGATCCCCGCGATTTCGACGCTCTTCCTCCTGGAAGACCAATAGACAAAGGGTTCTTATTTGTTGCTGAGGAGAAAAGGGTGTAGAGCATTATATTGTAGAGCATTATATCTGGCGAGGGGCGCAGCTAACTCCTGCGATTGTCCGAACCTCCCTCCTTCTTCCGCCCCAAAAAATCATACCTCGTACGCCAACGACGCAAACTTCCACAACACATAATACTCGTGCCCTGCTATTTGCGTAATTTTGCGTCGCTGGCGTACGAGATGTGATTTTTGGGCGGCAGAAGGCGGCAAGCTGGGCCAATCACAGGTTTGGCCACGCCTCTGCCAGGTACAACGCTCAAAAACCAGGAGGAACAGATGAAAAGGTTTGTCTAACTTGAGATCAAGCAGTGAATGAATAGAAAGAATGGTACGGAACAGCAGTCAAATACCCAATGATTTTTACACTAACCATAGCCGTACACGGAGCTAAGCATTGTCACGAGAGCGACAAGAAGTACTAGCAAAGTACAGACTCTCATCCTGAAACATAAGAAAATCATGGAAGAACTAGTATCAACTGAGCGTAGGATACAGCTGGACAGTGCCTGCGCCAGGACTAAGGTCGCATTCCAGTGAGGAAAACGAAGCTGCAAATAGGAGGATAAGACAAAAGAGTCTGCGAAATTGTTGATGGAGCCCATGTAGGGATGTAATTTGGACGAACTATTTAGAACTAACTTCATATTTATGCATCAATTTAATTTAATCAAACACTGACAGACACAATTTTTGCAAAATTTAGCAAAAAAGCATAAAAGAATGTTTGGTAGAACAGCTACGTATTACCGTAGTGACTGAGTGAAGCTAGCGATGAAGTGGACCAGGAGGATGCAGCAACTTTTTCTATATATATATTGGGCATATCTTGGTTATATTTCTAATCGTAGAGGAGTTTCATTTCATTTCAATTCATATTTCCATTTTTTATTTCTGGCAAATCGCGTCCATCACAGCGCGTGATGGGCGATTCGACGAACAATTGATGTCTTAAATCTTTTAACACATTCGCGACAACGCAGATTCTCCGCTCAGAGCCACTTTAAACTAAAGCGAGTTTCCGCTTGTTACTCACCAAAATTGTGGTAATTAGGGCATATTTAACATGCTGATCACAAATATGCCACCTATCAGGTTGCCGGGAATGTTCTCGCGGTTTTCGAAAGGGTGCTGTTTTTAACCCCAAACTGCCTTGCAGCAACCTATCTTTTGCATATATGAGGAAGTCAGGTATGTGCGAGTTTATTATTATCATCACCTGCAAACTCCTGTACAAGCCCTTCCAGGAATATGGAACTTTCAGAACATGCATTTGCGGCTTTTTGGTATACAGCTTCAAATCTGGTGAATACGCAACCGCATCCAGTCGCCGTACTAAAGCTGTATTTGGCAAACGCACTGCTCAAGATTGGTCCAGACGCTTCCATGTTGGAGACTTTAATCTCAATGTCACCGCATGGTCGAGGAGGAGTCGACAATGAACGATTACAGCAGCTGGTAGATTCAGATCCACGGCAAACTATGTGTGAAAGGGCACAAGTCTTGGATGTTCACTTTACCACCGATCACCTGCGTCAATTGGGCAAGATAAAACAAATATCACAGTGAGTAATCTTTATCTGACCAGGTGCGATCTCCAGCACTGTGCAGAGGTGGATACTCTCGTACAGAAGCATTGGAAACTAGCTAAAGTCCATCTTCACAGGAGATGAGAAGTTGTGCGTCAACACCAAGCACCATCGACACTGAGTTGGCAAGGTTGAGCAGCCTGAGCCGCAGCCGAAGACAGGTGATCACCCTCTGAAGGTTGTGGTCACTGCTTGTTGTGACATCAAAGGCATCATCCACTATGCACCACTGCCACGCGACACAGCCCTCACGCTAGACCTGTGTTATCGGCAGCCGGATAGATTTGCCGCAAAAATTAGCAGGAAAGAGTCCGAATCACGGCAAGATCCGATTTCTACGCAACGATATTCGTCCAAACACTGAAAGAGTGACTTGCCAGAAGCTAATCGACTTCGGTTGGAAAGTGTTGACTTACTCAGCGTACAGCCCTTACCTTGCGCCAAAAGATAACCACCTTCTCCCGTTCCTGTCTAACGCCATGCAAGGTAGACCGTTCGATAATGAGCATGACTTGGATCGCTTGATGGACAACTTTTCCGAGTCAATGCTCGAACATTTCTATGCCAGGGCATCGAGAGGCCTTCCGAAAATGGGCGAAGAGCGGTAGGACATAATGGTGGTTTACACATTTCTTAATGCGTTTTCCTGCTTTTGAAAAGTCAAGAAAATTTGCTGTTCCAAAAACCGCGAGAACATTCCCGACAACCTAAAAACCTACTTTACTTGGTAGAACACTTCTGTAGTGTTACAGCATGCATACTGTAGAAGCAGTAGAAACACCTTTTTTCCTCAGAATTCAACCAAAATTTGCGCAGGAGGGTTATTTTACACGTTGATTTGGAATGTGATATCCATTTTCTACCGTATCGCATTACTGTGGAGTTACTGTAATCATAATGTATCAATTGTGAGAAAGGTTTTGCATCAGAATTTACCCAAAACTAGGGTTATTTTATACTCTGATCTCAAATATGGCATCTATCTCAAATATGGATTCAAATTCCTGGTAAGAATTTCAAAACCCCTCTCTCGCCAGAGTTCCACTGAATTTGGTGAACAAACTATACAGTATGCTTACAGTAACCCTAGAGTCCTGAGCTACGGTACTAAATGAATGTAGAATTCGTCATGTCGAGTAACCTTACTCATCAAAGTTTCACTGAATTTCGTCACGAAACTGCATCTACAGTACGCCTGCAGTAACCATACAGTAATGCTAGAGTAGCCTTACAAGATGGGGTGCTAGATTGATGGCGTATTCGTGTTCAGCACGTCAAATAACCCCAAGATTCGAATTTACAGTAGATACTGAGAAAATAGATTAATGGTATCTACAGTATGCCCACAATCACCCTACAGTATCGCAGTTACCGTGCAAAATGGATACCATTTTTGTGTTCAGCGGGTACGATAACCAATAGGGCCAGAATTTGGGGAGATTCCACCTAAGGAAAAGGGTTAAAGCGGGTACGACCCCCCGGTGGCTCGTATTGCTCTGTACTTAACTTCCCATACGACCCACCGCTAGGGCGTATTTTTTGTTATGTGTTAAAAACCAACAAGCAATTCTGGTCCTGTCTTACAAATACATTTCCAACTTCTTGTCTTGACCAACCCAGACCCGGTGAATAAAGAAAAAACGTTGAGAACTTACTTGTGCTGACTTTGTCCAGTAGACAAGCAGCTGGTTTTGCACTAAACATGGTAAAAGCCATGTAAGCTGCACTATGATTTAATCTTGACGGTCACGAGCACTTGATGCGTCCATTCGTCTTATTAATGCTACTTATTATCCTTAACTCAGAAATCAACCGTTCCAAAGCACTCATTCGTGGCACCTTTGTGTGCGTCACCTTTCCTTTGGGCAAGATTCTGTAGGAAGCGAAGCAGAAGTGCTATAATAAAACTCGAAGTCCTCTTGAACAGTTTTATAGAAACCTCTGGATAAGACCTCAAGGGTATAACTATTATATGACAACATTCCTTCGGCTTCTGCTCGGAACCGAACTTCCAAAATTCCTTCTCTAGCTACTTGAAGGATCAAGTGTGATCTTGTTAAGGTCTGAAAAATAATTTACGGCAAGAACCATCTTCCATAAATGGGTTTTATAGGCTATCCCCTTCTTGCACGAGAGGTGACCATTTGAAATAGAATTTTGCACAGCGAAAAACAGCTCAGGATCCAATATTTCTATACGCAGAGCTGGGTCGATTTTTTTGAAATCCTTCAAGAAGTCCATTCTGCTATGTTCTCTAAAACAATATAAGTGAAAGATAGATGAGTATCCGAGCGACTCTTGTTATTGATTTATCATATATTTATTCTACTAACATTAATGACAATGAATTACTTCCGCCTTCCAGCCAGTTACTCACTGTTATCGCTTCGATGTCTTTTATGCATTGTACTTGTATTCTTGAGATTGTATCTCTACATTAGCATGGTATAATCACGTATAGATAATAAATAAATAAACAAATAATGGCAAGGTTAGTGGATGAGTGGCGAACCAAAATGTAATCACTCTTCTAGAAACATTTCAGATTTTTTTGTTATATTAGTAGGTCGTTACATAGGTTTCCGCTGTTTTGAAACTTTTGACAAAAACGTCTCATAAAAAATCAGATAACAACAATTAGAACCGAAGTATACGCAACAGCTGTCGTTTGGACTTTTGCAGTTTCTGCATTGCACAGCAAGAGTTCGACTCCGCTGGTCCAGAAATTGAGTCGAGCAGCGCCTGAGGTTGCTGACTTTTTTCAAATCGGTTCTCGCACAGTGCACTTCAGTTCTTGTGGTTAGAGTCAGATTTGTGCTACATAATGAGAAATTAAAAATTCCTATGCGAGCTACATATTTGCCTTTCCAGATAGCTCGGAAAACAAAAATAAGGCGCCGTCCACAGGGTGGCAAACTGGTGTAATTTCCACAGAACGCTTGGAACTTGCATTAAAATACTACCGATTAGTGTCGTCAAAGGTTGATGTTCTCAGTCGCAGTGGAAAAAATTGCACATAAGTTCGCTTCAGTTCCATAGAGCGAAGCGGCGCAATTAAAATTTTGGGTTACCAAGTTTGGTGCTTATGCTTGAAATCGCTCGAGAATAGAATAGAGAGAGAAGGAACAAGGAGAATAAGAATGGCCTCGAGATCGATCCATCTAATTTTGGTTAGCCTCATAATGTGTTATGACGATATACTTATTCTTGCAAGTGCAGTTACCAAATTTACATTCTTGAAAGGTTCACCCCAAGAATAATTACATCTTCAAAAAATATTTAAAACAGTATGTAAAAATAGGCAAAATCTATTCGGTAACCGCTTATTATAAGTGTTTAAAAATCACAACGCAAAAGCAGCGGAAGCTAGTGTAACAACCTAATACTAATATTTTTGAGCAAACACGGGATTCGTGACAGCTTCATTTTGGGCTACACTTTATCATTCATCATAACCTGGGATCAACAACTCATAAGACAAGTTATGCTATTCTCAAAAACCACCAAATGCCTGTATATCACAAGTGAGCTCACCACGTACATGTGTCTTGTTTTCCTTCTCGGTGCTTTAATTGAGGTCCGCTTAGACAAATACCAGTACTAGTGATCTGCAATGTTTTGATGGTTGTCTTGAGTTTGTTTTGTTCACGAAGTTGTTCTTTTGGCGTGGATCAAACACACTTTTCGTCATTAGTCTTCATCTTACGGGAGCAGCTGGATCTTCGGTAGAAGTGGTGTACCTTTGCTCTTCTTATCATGTTCGTTTAACGTGCCTAGCAAGCGTGGGTATGGCTATATGTCGGCACCAGTCCACCGGTTGAGCGGGGTTAACCAGTACACCCGCTTGTCGAACTTCCGGTGTGGCTCCTATGACCCTATTAATGGATGAGGGCATCTTGCTGGTTGATGTGGGGCCTGACATTAGTTCTACTCGCTTTATGCTTCTCTTGGCATTGATTATGTTTTATTTCCATAGCCTCGGCCTTCTAGTACTACCACATCTGCTTTGTCTTCAGCTAATTATTCTTTATTTATTATAACGTCGAAATCGTAATGCTTGATCCCCGCTGTCCCACTTATAGATACACTGCTTCTACTTATTTTTTGGTAAGATGCAGTACTTTCTCGTTTAGTCTAGTTATTTTAGCTCTTGGTGCGCCTTTTTGAGCGTATTAAATAAATAAATAAATTCCAAAATGCATCTATCCACATTTGCTGTAAGCTTCTAGTCAATCAAAATCAATTAGAAAGTCCATTAGAAGTAAGCATTAGCCTAAAGAGTGCCGATAATTTATTCATTTATTCACTCGTTCATACAATGCTTTGGGGAAAAGGGAAATTGTTAAACTGGACCCCAACGCCACACATTTGGAAAAATCATCATGAGCAAGGCTTGCCGTACTGCATCCAAAAGTCACTCCTCAACTGCACTGCGGCAAGCCTTTCTGGTGATGATGGACGGAGCTGCTGAAAAGGACAGGAAGAAAATGCAGCAACAAGTGTTGCAAGACAAATCTCAACGACCACTAATCTCAGCGAGGAATCTGATGAGAGCTCTCAAAGAGAAGAAAGGAAAGCTGCAATTTTCCAGAAGGGTAAGAACATTCTTCAAGAATTCTACGTTGAGCTCTTTCGTTTTTGCAATTTTGTACCGAGATGCTTGATGCCCGCAATTGAAGAACCTCTTCCCATTCTCGGATCAAAAGTTGTGCAAGTCATAAAAAGCATGAAAAAAGACTGTTGTACATCCCTGTCAAGTTGCTCCGTACAGGAAGTAGTGCTCTTCATCCTGACCTCACCAAGCACTTCAATAGCTACCGAAAGACAGTACCCACTGCAATTTTCGTGCCTGTGATTTTAAATACACAAAAAGCTGACCACAGTCCCAGTGATTCCACGAAAGTTGCATCGATGGATCCAACGATGTGCAAGTTATGACAAGTTAGACATGGTGTCCTCCTATACCCGGACGAGTTGTAGCGTGGTAGTCTCGCACGATAGTGGTGAGACAGGGATCAGAAAAGTGAAGGTTGTTCACCAACCACTTCGATGAAGTTGAGGAAGGTAAAAAGAGTGAAGTTTACAGAGTGCGAGATAGTGAAGCCCGTTTTTAAGATGGTTCGCGCCGAAACAGCTCTATTATTGCTCAAATATGGAAAAAAGACCACATGTTCAGAGGTGGAACGTCAAATATGCTCACAATCTCTACATTTTCACTTGATTTGCACCGGCACCCTGCTTTCGTTCCGGAACCCACGCTCACCTCAACACTGATGGCGTCTCCCCTTGATTTCTGCTAAATATTTAGGTAATCTCACAAAACTGTGTGTTGCGCAGTTGTCCGTAATCTTCTTCATGACATTCTCTACAAAATGACGCCAAGACCGACAATCTTCACCAGGAATCCACGAAGAAATCAATTTTTTTAAAATCTAGACGGGGAATTTGCGTCCTTTAGGTCCTTCAAAATTTTTCGGCAATTTTCAGAAAACGGTGAGTTGCGCAGTTGTCTATCAAATCGCCGACATTCTTACGCATATAGCGGTCATAAAAGCGAGTGCCTCCGTCTGAAAATGGCCCAGAAAACAGGCCATGTTTGAAAAGCTTTTCCACTAAATATCTCTTTCAGTTCAAAAAATCAGGTGTTGCACAGTTGCCAGCTGGCGAGCCCGTGAGATTCCGAGTAGAATGGTATATGATACTTGGTACTTCTTTTCATGCTGGGCTGAAAAAGCCCGCCTGAGACAAATGCACCGTGTAGCCCGGGGGGTTAGTGAGAGAGCACGCAATATGAGTGGGCGCCCGACGCGAGGGTGAGACGGACGGGGCATCTGTCTCGCTCTGGATACTCCGTCGGGAGTGAATGAAACTATCAAGTATTATATATCAATCTGCTCAGAATTTCTTTCTGAGTTCAGCTGACAACTGCGCGACTTTCATTTCTTCAAAATAAAGAAGATATCGTGGTTTTTACGTTTTATTTATTTATTTATTTATCAAATGCACTCATGGTGCTCCAAACACTTGTTGAAAGGAAAAAACACAATACAGAACTAAGGAAGAACAAAAAAATTCTTTGAAAAATTATGAATTTTGAAAAACAATACTCAAGCATCACAACTATTATCGCAGTTGCGTAACACACACTAAATCCCTTTGTCTAGCACCTCCAGCTGAATATTTACCACCAAATTTAGGTTTTCAATGGAGTATGCAACTACCAGGAATCACCGCCTAAAGGAAATACGTATATATATATATATATATATATATGGGTAGAAAAAAACACCCTCTTCATAGTCCATCATAAGGCCTCGAACTTATATGACCAAGATAACCAAGGTGTGATTGCGTCACAATCACTCTCGAGCGGCAGAGAGCAGGAGGAGGCACCAGGGCGAATGGCCTGAATTTCCATGCGTACCCCGGCGGGTGTAGCACCTCTTTCAGTCCCCATGCACGCCGCTTCCCAGGTGCTTGGCATGTAGTTGAGGTAAACAGTTGGTAGAGATGAAGAATAGGACGCGAATATGTGGAAGTAAGAGGTGGAAGTAAGAGATAAGGCGGTGATATATAGGTAGAAAGCACAGCTAATGGTTGCGAAACTACCAAGCAATTAGCGGAGGTTACTAAAGAGTGGGAGAGGATCTGATAAAACACAGGATTAAGAATGAATCGGAAAAGTGAGTGGCTGACGGTGTGGTAATATTTGATCGTCGTAGAAATCCGTGATAAATTGGCAGACATGAGAAAACCGATGCGCTGAAAAAAAAAATGAAGTAGCTAACAATTGTCATGAATGTCTAACAATTGAAACACATCAACTCCTCTCAATCTCGATCTGAAGATGGAACTATTCTGGGCTTGCAAAACACTTGAGGGAATTCGCTGAAACCACCTTGCAGTTCTATAAAAGAGTGAATTATACGTCTGCGTAAACCGTTCCCTTTCTATTCTAGAATAATGGAGAGCAAATCCGCTAGAACGTGCGCTAGTTGGCCTAAACACCCAATATTTGCTGGCTGACAATTTGAGCTCTTTTCGCATTATGCGGAAGCAGAATACTAGATCAGAAAGGATGCGCCTGTACTTAAGACTCTTCAATCCCAGTGACTTAAGTCTGGTAGGATAACTAAGTATATCGGTAATTCTAGATACTCGGTGGCACCTAAAATATAAGAGGCGGGTAAAAGTCTGCTGCACTTTTTCAAGTTTAGTAATATCCTTTCTCGAAGAGGGATTCCATATTTGCGAGCAGTACTCTAGGTGGGGTAGTACATAAGCAGAGTATAAACGTGTCAAAATTACCGCGTTAGTAATATGAGTATTCCGAAAGATAGCATACAGTGCAGCATACGCCTTTGTGGTGATATAATCAATATGATCCGAGAATTTGAGGCTGGAGTCAACTAGAACGCCCAGATCCTTAGTACAGACAGAGTTACTAATTTTAGTCCCATTCACAACATACTGAACTTCATCGGAATCATCCAAGTGAAGGACTGAGCACTTACTTAGGTTAATCTGCAGATATTTTAGGAGATTTCTCAGTTTATCTGCATTTCTGTCGCTCCACTACCAACTATTGTAACGTCGCATTGTTATTCCATCTGACATTTGCGCAACACTTACTTTTCTGAGCTGGCGTTGATATTCCAGGCCAAAGCTCAGATTTCAGGAAATCTCATGCCTATATTCTCAATAGTTTTTCTCAACCCGGCTTCGCCGACGACTCCTGAGCCTCATGTTTCCTGACGCTGTTTTGTGCGTAGAATTCAATCGAAACTGAGCGTTCCATGTATTTCTTGCTTCCCGAACAAATTGTGCGACATTATGCACCCTTTTGCAAACCGGGGTTTCGCCCTGAATCCAACTTATCCTCATCGTCGTGGGTGAAGGTTCCCTCCAACGGCGCTACCGTGAGTGATGGTGGGTTGAGATGTATCTCAGGTTATCGTACCTATGGTTGTAGCGGGACACGAAGCAGCTGTTCTCGCCCAAAACCACTCAGCTTTCTCTTGATAAAGTTTGTTCCTCGCACTTTGATCCATCATTCCTAAAAGCAGTGTTTGTCCTCCTAATGCAACTTCATTAGCACCACTATTGTTGCTTGCACATATTTAGCAAATGCAAATGCGACCACGAATACAAAAGGGACACAGCAATCTACATCAGCTACATCCGGTCGCAACTTTAAGCAAGATTCCTTCTTTTCTCACTTGTGAAGTTAGTTTATATGTGATTTCAAAATTGTTTCAGGATGAGCATTCCAACCTTTCTCGTTTACCTGACCACCTTTGCGTCTATGTCTGCTTATGTCGCTGGCTTCACATATGATTGGGATTTTATCCTGATACATACAATGGGATAATAAATTGGAGTAATTTCTAACTTGTTACATGTCTATTTGAAACGTTAAATAAATAAATAAATGGAGAACAAATGCGATTGATGTGGAAATTCTAAAAACTTGGAAACATTCAGCCTTGCGACAGTCATCCGCTATAAACACTGGTTCCGTCCGTGGAGAATGCAAGATCTTGTTTCAAGAGGCTCGCCAAATCCACTGACATGATCTCGAACTCAGAAAAAAATGCAATGGCATGTGGAGGGCGATCAGGGGGTGCGATATAGCCCGAAAAATTATCGGGACTTGCGAACGACGGTGTCGGGGTGTGCGCCATAACCCGAACACTGATGAAAGATTCAGGTGGATGCGGAAGACTATCTGACGTCACAGAACACAGAGTTCTGCCTATTTTTGCTTTTTTGCCATACTTGTTGCCTGCAACCAATTATTTTCCTGCAATGATGTTCAATAGACTTCTTATTGTCATATTCACTCTGAGAACTGACATTTATCGGTAAAGGCTCTGAAGTTTCTCGTCTACAATTTCAACCGACTTCCTACCTATAAAAGTATACATATATTTCGACATCTGATACAGAATATAATGCCCATAACTCCTGGTGCGTCATAACAACAGCAAAGTCTTACTCTCGATATCGTTTTCGAGATTTTATAGTACTAAAGCCTGCGTGAGCTGCCGAGTACAATGGTATACATGAAAGACCTCAAAAAAAACGGTAGCTTTGTTTTTAAAGGAGCTACGGCTGAACAAGCACTTTCTTATGTTGCAGAAAGAAATTACGGATCAACACCAGATCCAGCTCAAACTTCAGACATTGTCTAAACAGATTCCAGGTGTCGTTGTCCCCTGACCAGGCTGCAGATGATGCTTGATTGGATTACGGATGTGACCTGTAGCCTGATCAAGAAGCGGAAGATGTCTACGGCTAATGCTAAAGAATTTTCACAATCACCCTCATTTCCAAAGTCTCAGGAGATCTAGAGCTGGAGCTTTGTCAACGTTATCATGGATGTATTCTCAGGATTTTTCCTATAACTTCAAAAATTGCGTAGTTTTGCAATCACAGGAGATTTTCCCTATATTAATACACGAGTTGGAACCTGCCACAGGTACGCACTACGGTGAGAGGATACTCTAAGTGAGTTTGCTATTCAAGACGAGACCTCTGCCATAAGGTGGCTAGTGCCCGCAAAACCAGCGTGAAGTTGCTCGTCTCCGCGACTTTTCTCGTAGATTTACATGGGTTTCGTGGGACATTACATTGTATACAACCATGTTATTCGAACCGTGGGTATGCTAAACACATTTTTTTTACCGTAAGTCCGTCTTTGTAGGGGTGCAGTTGGTATACTATGGACACGGGATCTCACAAAGTTTCCTCAAATTTTGCATAGAGGGGTTGCTTTAAGCGCTGATCACGAATAACAACTTCATTTCGCATGCCTCCTTCATTTTCTTTCCAAAATCGCGGCATTCTTCCCCCAATTTCTACAGTACACCTACCGCATCTCTATGAAAATGCGGTCACTGTACAAAATGGATACGATCCGTGATCAGCATCCAAAACAACCCCTCTAGGCAAAATTTGAGAGGATTGTGTGAGATGCCGTGTCTACGGTATACCTACCGTAAGGATACGATATTAAAGTCCAGCACCCAAATAACCCTACTAGACAAAGTTCCGGGCGAAAATTTTTACTTCGAAAGTTTGGGGCAGAACTAGCCGAGTAGTGCCAAAAAACCTATTGATAATCAAGGAAACCCCGCGTTCGCCATCACTGCGATGATTCCAACGCGAGCGGTGCGGTCGCGCCGCGCGCTTGCCAACTCTGCAAAAATCGCACCATCATCGACGCCCACTGTAGAATGTTGCGTAAATGTGGGCGAGACAAGACATGAGCGTAGTGAATGCATGATTTTATAACTGGGTCACAAATACCGATATTTAATTTGTATCTACGGACGATAGTCACCACTTCGCTAACCTTGTGTTAATTTTGACCTTTTATCAACTCCACCAGAATCACATCATGAGATCCTTTCTGTTTGTCTTACCTGAGTTGTTTGGGAAGTTTTCATGCGCATCACAGTACTGATCCCAAGGTTTTTCCAGTAACAAAGGATGGAAGTTCAAGAGACAGCCATTTGGAACTGACTGTTGACATGCTCGACGGATAAAACTCGCTCCAGTCAGAGTCCTTTAAATTTTTTGTGTTGGAGCAGTTCAGCGTCGTTCTGATTTGCTGTTTGCGTTTTTCTTGTAGCGGCGTCGTTTTTGTACTTCATGTCTCTGTGTTTCCATTATTTGATTCCCATTTGTTTGTTTTGATTGTGTCCTTGCGCTCGGTCTTATTGATGCCGGAAATGTCCCGAGAAGACGGTAAAGCTTTGTTTTAGTATTATGAGTCAACGATATTCGTATTCGACGCCTCAGCGACGACCAGTCACACCAAGCAGTGTCCCAAATGTTTTTCTTGGAGTAGCGATTCAGGTACTTTCATCCTGCATATGCACTTACAAGAAAAAAGCAACAAAATCCCAAAAATGTGTCATTTCATCAGATTCCTTTTGCTTATAGTATCAGTAAAAGATTTTTTTTCTTTCCTTTCTCAATCTGCAATTTACAGAATCTGTATTATTGTTTATTCATGTAGTTACGAACGTTGCAGATCGCCCGAAGGTTTCTGTTTATTGATCCAAAGAAGAAAGCACTGGGCTATTTAGCGTTCGTTGCCCTTTTATCAGTGATCAGCTCGTTTATCACTCTTGACAGCAGTTACTATCTTGTGCAGGTATATTTCCGTTCGGTCGAAAGAAAAAAATCCTCACTGGGTGAACTATTCAGAAACATAGCGTTTTCAACCAGTATGGCGTCAAACTTGGCTGGATGTGGACATGCTTCGTTGTGGGACCGTTTATATGGTTTTCTTCTCGAGCTCATCATAGGTATGTTCTAAAGTTCACCACGTTAGCTTTCAACCAACCTTACTGCCCTATATCCCCATTCTTAAAAACTTCCATGTGGATGTAATCGCGGTCATCCCAACTAGGATTTGATTCCTTCTCTAGAACCGTCTTGTGATCCCGTTATTGCACTGCTGCAATATGGTTTCGCCGCAGTGATCCTCCAATTCTCACATCTTTCCCCACACAACATAAATTACAGGGTGGTCCAAAATTACGGAGACAAGGGTGCGATGCGCGTCTTTCGAGTTCTTTCAGGTTTTAGCATTTTGCATTCAGTATTTTGCTGTTCATTTGTTCGATCGTGAAGTTTGTGCCATAATCATACCTAACGCTACGAAATTGAGGGACGATTGTGCCGTCAGTCAAGCTTATTTGTACCACCCAATTACATTTTTTTGTGTAGTGTAGGCGCGCATGCTCTGCTAACGTGTGAAATTTGGAGAAGGGGCAATTGCCGGTACATCGAAAAGTGCGAGGTGTGGGAAATAGAAAAGCGTCAAAGCCATTGTGAAAGACCACCTGTCTTGGCTATAAGATCCAAGATTTCGTGCGGATACGCCGAAATTTGACGCGGAGTGAGCATGTTTTTCAAATACAGTCACCACCATTGACTGTATAGTGGAAGAAACATCACTTAAAACTTCGGGATTGGAGGTTTATGAGCCTAATAAGTTCCATTCCACTACCAAAACATTGAAAAAAAAAAGAACCGGAAAGAGCTCTAACAGACGTCTTTGCCCTATTTTTGCACAGAAGGTCATGTCCGCATCCTAACAACTACTGTTTTCAGTATTCTTAGGTATAGATTTCTCGTTATGGCTTTCATTTAAGAGCAAGAAGTAATTTTACTTTCATAAAACTGTTCAATCCTTGGAGCAAACGCTGCTAGAAGCGTGGAATTACCTTTGGAGAGGCTATCTAAGCGCCACTATAGGGGCCTACTCTGATTTCTTCAGCCTTTTTGTCACCGGTGATAGCAGAATTCCTAAGATATGAACATAGGTTCTGTTCATGGGTGAGTGAAAAACACCATATTGGGAACAGAACTGCCAACTCTCTTTCTAACGTCAGATATGAATCAAAATAATAATATATAAATATAATAATAAATAATGCAAATTTGGTGAGTCTCCGTAATTTTGGACCACCCTGTTGCAAATGCCAAGGTTGAACTTTGATTACCACTACCTTGGCCTCAAGTAGAGCATGAAAAATCTAATTTACTTGAAGAAACACGGTTTTCCTTGTTCGAAGTTACCATTTATTCAGGGATAAAGACAAATCAATCATCGATATTATGAGACTTGTAGTGGCTACGGCTATTTGGTACGTCAGTGTATGGCAGTGAGTTTTTATACAGTTAAACTTACGTTATTTTAGTTTTTTTTTTCTGAATTTCCTCATGGTTATACCTATCTGTCTTCTTCGTGCAACACTTCAAGTTTTTGTTTTGAATTCACTCCAAACTTGCACATTTCTACGTTATTTTAGTTGTTCATCGGGTTGAGGAAATAATGTAAAAGTCCTTTGGGGTGTGCACCATCGTGAGGGAAAACGGGGCGTGGCATGGTTCTGTGATTGGTCCGTTCAAATCCTCCTCCCGCCCTCAACGGTTGACTCGTTCCCTTCGCGCGCGACTCCACTATACATAAACATGCAAAGTTTGAATGCGACCGAGGACGAGTTGATCGTGAAGGGCGGGAAGTCTCCGCCTCGTTTTCCCTCACGATGATACACACCCAGTCCTTTGAAGCAAAGAACGGAAATTATTTCAATGACGAAAATCGATAGCTAAATCCCGATGGGAGTCCTCCCTTGCTCAGTTATCCTTCCAGTTCATCCACAGAAAGAAGAAATGCCCTGTATTTTGATAGCGTACGGCCTGGACTATACAGCGGTCTTATGCGGACTTCCCAACCCGATCCTGGAAATAAGAGCAAATGTTGGATCGATTGACCTTGAGGATTTTCGCTCGGTTACCCAAGTTCGGGGACTACTTTCAAGAAGTCGATCTTGGCACGGATTTGGCTCACTGCAACACAGATACGCTTTAAATGTGTTACGTGGAGTTCAATGCATATCTAACGTCGACCTTCCTCGTTTACAGTTCTTAAAAAGCTAGTAAAAGTTCATAAACCGTCTTATACTCTTTTATTAGATCGGAGTAGGAGGAATATAATACCAGAGAATAATTGAGTCAGTATATGTCCCATGTTTCTCGAGAATGAAGGTGTGTGAGCCTTTGAAAATTTGAACACAGTTGAAAAAGTATAAAATTAAGAGCAGTGGACTTTATATTTCTTCAAATTTGCAGTTGGGGCTTATCTCTGCAGTGCACTTTACATTCATTCATTATAGATTTCATCGTATAATGGAGTGGACTTCACGTTGTGACCTAAGTTTACGATATTCTCGCAAAAAATGTAGAGAGGAAGGCGGTAGATGGATACCAGGCTTTGACATATCGGGTCACTGCTTTCTTATGATTTACAGCACGCTTGTCATGGCTGAAGAGGTATGTATTAGAAGGTGGAGTACGTTTTTTTCATGATCGACGCTGCTTCTGCTTCATACTTTTCAGTTTTTGTTTTCTCTCGTTGGTGCCATTTTCCAATGAAGTTGCTGTTAGTTAAAAATTCAGGCAAATGCGTTCCGAGAATGGAACCAAGTTGTACATCGCGATGATGATTCCGGGCTGATAATGCGAGAAAAGCAAGAGCGTCGTACAAAACTTGCTCAATATTTCATAATTGCCATGTTGGTGCTCAATATTGTCTGGGTAAGTTAGTTCGATTTGTGATTGGTTACCCTATAGGTTACGCAATGAAAGATATGCAGAGCGTTTGCTAACAGGTTTAGCTTGGTTATGTGCCCATGAATCCTAGCCTTGATGACTTGAAGGCGCACCTCACAGATCTTTCTTTCAATTTTTGAAATGTATTTAGTCTATATCTAACCTCACACAAGCAAGTACTTCAGCTCTCTACTTCTTCTAATTTCAGATTAAACAGCTGACTATTTCTACTCTGTATTACCATATAATGGTCGATAAGGTAGGTTTGTTTCAATATTTTCAACAAAAAACACTTTACCCCGTCGGAATTTTCGCTTGCGTCTTACTTTGGATTTTCTTGATGCGTTTGTCCACAGAATCAGTCGTTTCTGTTTTGAAAAACGGGATGTTAATATTACAGCTGCTCTTTTTTCCTTTACTTTTACCGTAGATGAAGACAGGATTATGCTGATTTTACTTGTTCTATCCTTAACATCGCTAAGAGATCTACCACATTCATATTTATTTTGGTATTTTAGAGCAATTTAGTGAAGATTAGTTAGTGTTGATAGGCTACAATGCATAGTGTGGCGAAAATGGGGCGGTACCGCTGGGGTATGAATGGGCTATCCAGATACTTTTCGACTTTTATGTCAACTTCTCCGTCGTTTGCACACAGTAAATGCAGAGAACATTGAGAGAACAGTGACGACTGATATATAGCTACGTGTAGAGCATAGAGCTAGCTATTTTGGGCAAGTCACTTAGGTTCAACCTTATCAGTCGCGGGGATTTTTGGCTTCCTCGCATCTCAAGGCGGCCGCGGAATTGATATCGGAGTAGGCGGAACGTGTAAGTTCGAAAAGCGCGCTAGTAATTCTATTGTGAATAGAGAGTTTGTGCGCAATTTTTCTTCTATCATCAGGGAACTGAAAAAAAACGCTAGTAACATGCCCAAGATCCATGCGCCACTAAAACTATGCACGGACGCGCGGTCGGTGCTTCCTGGCATTTGTAGAATTATCAGAGTTGCTTCCCGACCCGGAGGTTTTCATTCTACATAGGGTGAAATCCCTAGACCTTTTCCGAAAGCACGACAGCGCCGCTACACATGCCACGAACACTACTTAGAGCTTAAAGGCAGAGGACCACCTCATTCTGCTTCTTGGATTTACCAACATATCCTAGACCTTCTCATCATGTTGATCCCTGGGATGTACATCAACAGGCACAGAAGCGACGAAATCCCCATTTTTGGAAGGCTCGAACTGGATAAAAATTTGGAGCCCGGAGGCGGATCGCTCCAAGCTGTGCTGGCTGCCTACCACGGCTGCCGCGTTGGTCAACGAGTCTTGGCGTGTCCAGTCGATAGGATCAACGGCTTTACATGTCAACTCGGGTTGGCAAACTGTTACAGACCTCGTCCTGGAAGACGGGTTTATAGACCATTCTGAGACAATTTATGTATACCGTTGGAACCATCGCGCCGAGTAGATGCAGAATCTGCTGTTAGCTGAACTATGAAAATGAGGTGGACCCCTGCCTTTAAGAGGTGGAAAATCGCCTTAGCTATGGTCTTTGAAAATAAACGTTCTTGTTTACGTTCTCTCAGTGATATTTGAAAGCTTACGATGTTTAGGTAGCTGGTGCTTTAGTGGCTATATTTTGGTGGTATTTCACCTATCACGTACTATATCCGGCTGGTTTCCTTCAACCGCCAATTCATAGAGTAAGGCCGTCCACGTCCCCTAGACGATGACTGCGTTCACAACAGGGTGATATTGTGTGATATTTTTTTAACACAGTAGTCGTTGAATTCATTTTCTTGTGTTGTTATTACGTTGCATTGGAATAGCAGCTCCATGGGTAGCTCTCTTTTTTGCCATATATGCTTATCTATCTTCATCTACTTGGATGTACAATTTAAGAGTTATTTAGCACACCCAGCAATAATGTCTTGTTTAGTACCTCTGCACCGCTGAATAATCTCTGCGCTAGCGCTAGTCATAGTAACTGCACTAAGTTTAGTTGCCTCATTGCCAGTGGTATGTTCAATTGTCTGTTTTGCCTGTTTGCCTTTCTGGTACATACGCTTGAAAATAACGCTTTGCCTTAACTGAAAGTTTTATCCCTAGAGGTTTTAAGAAATGTATATTGCAATAAATTCTGAACGAAGAGACTTGATTTACCTAATCATTTGCACACTGCGGACCGGACGCATTTTTGCCTTGGTGACCAATTAATGGTTGGGCTCAGGTCTGGACATGATACATTAATGTTTTCTGTACTTAATAATGTAGCCCTGGAAAAGGGCCGTCGGAAAAAGGTGCCTTTTTAACATAAAAGCATAACGTGATGTACTAGGTCCATCACATGGCCATGTGGATACGAAATATCGTGATGCGCTATGTCCATCACGTGGTCCGCAATGGGTTAGGTTAAGCCAATGAAAGAGGTGGGTATGTCACGCCCACCTTAAACAGCTTTGTTAGATCACAATGAAGTAGGAAGGTATACCAATGCTATGGGGTGAAATCAACTTGTGTAGGCTGTCGACGTTCCGATGAATTTCAAAAAGAAAATCTTGAACAATGTCAAGATCGGTGGGAAAGAGCCAGAAATCCAAGGAACCAATATGGCCTTATAGACCACTCATAGGCACGAATAAATGATTTTTTTTTTCAGATTGGATTGTTGAACCAAACTCATACTGGCTATTTTACAGGGGTCATATTACCGCGTCCACATAAGGAAATAGTGCGTGCGTGCGTAGGACGCAGGCTACTTGTCTGCACGAATAGCGTGATGCGTTGGGTACAAAGCCTAGCGGCATTTCTTCTCCAGCTGCTGCGATCCTCCCCTCTTGTGCTGTTAACAGGAAAGCATATTTACGTGTGCACGTCGTAGTGCCGCTAGGCTTTGCTGTTGCGTGGGCCTTACGCATCTGCATCAAATGGCCTTCACATAATGAAGAAGTTATGTGGTGGATGTAAGTTCTCGAGTGATACCAGTAAAGATCACGGAGACTATTCTCGTTCCAAAACCTCTTCTACTTTCTTGTTCACTTCAGTCGTGAAGATAATGTCATTGCTGCATCGATTTAGAGTGACGGTCAATCCCTTTGCTTCATAGAGGGCCATCGATCTAGTCTGCCGTTCCGCATCACTTGAGCGGCGCGGCAGACCAGCTGGCCTGTGAGGTTGTTGGGCGTTGCCAGTATTCATCTTACCGAGGCATTCCGGAAAGAAAACATACACAAAAGAGAACGGTGAACAACACCTGCAAAACATCAATATCGGCTACGCCTGATAACCACATAGACGTAGGCCTGCCGCGTCGTGTACGAGGTGCGGCGCGGCAGACCAGACGAGCGGTGTTCTATGGTGCAGAAATGGCTGGCTTTGTAAAGTGCAAAAGCTCAACTGACTGATTATTGCAGCTTCGCCATGCACAAATTTCTTCTGGAGACGATAAGGCGAGGAATGTTCTACCTGTCACAGAATCTGACCCTTTATGGGTCCGGCTTACCCTTGGGTGCATTCTAATGAATAAATGTCACAAGTAAAATATTACGTGAGCGGTCCTAGGACACACCATGATTGAGGATCACAGTCATAAAAAATTGTTATTCAGTGAGGGTTGGGGACAAAAACCATGGCTCCTTTTTACCGTTTCTGTTTTAGCTTTTCTTTTTGAATTTTGGAGCATCCATGCGTGTTTTTGGATGGAAAATGTCCTGTTAAATCAAACATTGAGAGAAATGCAACATCACGCCATCTACAAGCATTTTTTGTTAATTAACTAAACCGGTGAGCAACTAATGAGCCTAATTGAACCGCGAGAAAAACCAGCAATCATCAGTGCTCAACATAAGCCTTTTTTCATGCGAAAAAGAGTAACTCTAATGATGCAAAACCGACGAGTACACTAGATTTTCCCTTTTTGCTTCGCCGACACCGTCATTCGCACCTCATTTACGGCCAGTTAACGGCCAACATTCAAAGCCAATTAGCGTGTGGATGTCTTCACGAGGACGCGCGCCCCATTATAAGCGAGTCAATTCCACCGTAACCCGTGACAAATTGAAGACGACACCTACGGCGACAAGACGTGCCATCATCGCGTCAACGCTGCAGCGGCGTCGACGCCGACGGCAGCAGTGCGTCAGCCGTACGCCGCCGTCGCTGCGGTGATCATCACCCGCTGTAATGGCTTCGTGTCAAATGTCACGATTACGCAGTTAGTGATTTAATGAGCGCGTTGGGATGCAGCTGTACGGTTAGGAGAGAGCAGATTTGCGCAAAATTAGTTCTTATTGTTCTAGGTTCTATTTTTATCTTAATAATGAAACTCGATAAAAATAGACTCAAGTGCTCCGCGCAAATAACAGCTTTTCAGGGTTTGGCTCTATGCAATATATATTGCGCTCTTCTATGACTATGAGTATGCAAAGTTGCTTGGCTTCAACACTGTGCCAAAAACAGACCAGATGTCGAAATGGCTTGAACTTTGCAGCTAATTCATGTGGGATATTTGTCAACACAGTGGCATGAAAGTGTTTGGGAAATCACAACTCTTTGATGGTCGTTAATGAATTTTTAGTAACCAGTTCCCTTGTCAGAAAACTGCAGACCTTGACAATGCTTTTTGGATTTTTCCAGGAAAAGTATCTGTGTATCCATATTTCAAAAATTCCTGGTGTGAAAATTTCTTTCTCACATTTTTTTTCGATGAGTCATAAGAATCATGACTTTTCCCCCTACGAATTTCCATCCTACACCCTTTGCAGCTTCTTCACATTAGTGGATTCAACACTAGCGATGAGAAGCCACTCATGCTTTCAAGATTGTTAGTGGCGAATGCGCTGCATCTAACACGCAAATTCACTACCAGTTCTTGAGAAAGGTGATAGTTCTTGTTTCTCAACTCCATTCACCTCAAGTACGGACAAAGCGGGATAGAAATATAGAAGGGACCGTCGTACCGGCGCAAAACTACCAATTCCATAGTTTAAAAACCATGCGGAAGCATGCATAGTGAATTATGCACCTGTTAGTTGCTGAGCTCGATTCTAAAAACATGCGTACTACTAGTTCTAGCTTTTGTCATTATGTTGGACGGAAACTAGCAAGGGATACGGATATTCTAGGAGTATATGTCTGTACGGGAACTCCGGAGATCCCGTTAGTTAGGTCATATAATATAATATAATATAATATAATATAATATAATATAATATATACATAGATTACTTTGCATTCTTGAGCGTAATCAGTTCAGTACAATTATGACTAATGTAGGATTTACTTCATTACAGTTCTAGAGTTTGCAACGCCATTCTTTTAACGTGAGAAATTCTCTCGTACAACGATCAATCGATAGCGGCTGCGCCGGCAGAGGCGCGGCCGCGCGTTGGTCCCGCTACGCGCCCGTGACTACGGTGGATTGTGCAGCGCTGGGCGTGCATAGAGTAGCTTCTCTAGCGATGATCAAGAAGACTTATAGACTCGTATCCAGTACACTTCATCGGTAAACGCGCTCTTTCGGATACACCTGGGTGGTTTGGATATTCTGCTATCTGCTATGCAATAAAAATTTGCTCATAAAAATGTGTATCCACCCTTGTCGCCGTAGAATATCTTTATACAATTCACGTCCGATTGGTGAAGATCGATTGTCAGTAGCATATACATTTCTTGTTACCTCTTGTCAATCCACCAAGCGGTGAACAGGTAGATAAATTGCTTACATTGTATACATATTAGAGTGGAAGAAGACCGGTGGCAACGGCTATATATCCGCTATGTTTTTCCTTTCAAGGCTAAATACAGAAGATGCAGACCTGATCTCATAAATAAAAAAAAACCAACATAATTTTTGAATATCATGAATCATCATCTCTGAATAATGTCTATATTGTAACTAACATTTGTTCTATAATCATCTGACCTTTTGCACTGCTGTTCGGCGCACCCCTGACACTCAAAAGTGCTGCTGAAGTGATCTCCCTCCACGCACTGCACTTACTGCAACACCAACGCCTGATGTCGTAAAGTCGAGCTCATTAGCGAAATCCCCGCGGAAATCGGTGAGTTGCACGGTAATTGTCGACGTGAAACATCACAAGTTCACTGAACCACTTGTACAGTATCCTTTGCGGACGGCAAATGTCACGATGCACTAATTAGGTGGACATTCTGAACTGAGTGCAGATTTTGAGCAAGTTCCATCCTTGATTACACGAGAACTTTCTTACCAGATCATGCAGGACTTTTTTTTACATCCCGTTGTCCTTGGGTCTTGTATTGGCAATAGGGCAGCTTCAGTGGGACAGCAAGTGTACTTCTCTGTGGTGGGGAGAATTCACTGAATACACGATTTTTTACCAAAACACTAGGTTGGAATGGCCTGAAAGAAACTACGCGAACCAACAAGTTATGGTTCGTTCGAAATGCGATTCTGAGCTGAAGCCGAAGGCTACATTATGATTGCCTCGGAATGTTGTTGTCTTAATAAGGGGTGACCATAATCAAATCATGTAAATTCATCATGACAACACAAAAAAGTAAGGAGAGGGTTGGCCCAAAGGAAATTTTCATCTGTGAAATGACATCATTTGGTGTGTCCCTTTAGGATTCAATCCGGATCACCCCTAGGCTGAATCATCCTAGGAAATCCCTAAGCAGTATCGAGGCGCATTACTGAACAAAATATGCAGTTGCAAATAATTGCATGGATAACCTCGAAAATGAAGCTCGAAATAGACATGTTCAAATGTTAAGAATACATTGTACTGGCTGACCTCTTCATCTGACTTCTTCACCTCTTCACTAGTTTGCACAGTGGTCGCGCCTTCATATTTATAACACTACCATATGAATGAGTGGTAATAAACATTAGTTGATTTTCTACACCTGGAATGAGGCCAAGCCTAGCAAATAATTCTCCAGGTCACGTAAATGCGGCATCTCGTCAGCTACTGGGCTCTAGGGAATGTCAAGAGGACAACAGAAAGAGCACTAATCCGATGATCAGACTTCTTTATGATGTTCGTAATTCGTTGGCCATGGGTTTTTTCGACGGATACGACGACAAGGACGCCGGTCTACTTCACCGAGGACTTCAACAGTAAACAACTTCCCCTCCTTACTGATGGTGAGGAGTTCCATGGGATGTTGCTTACTTTTTTCCTTTTCTCCGTCTAAGGGAAGGAACGAAACGGAGCCTTCTCTCTACTCTTTATTCTGTTTAACTTCTTCGTTTGATTTTTATTCTCTTACTAATTTTGCTTATTTATTAAGTTGGTCATTCGGGCCCTGGTTGCTCTGTGCTTAGCAAGGTGCGCTCGTATTTCGGGAACATGACCTCGGCAGGGGGCCTCTTCACCAACTGCAGAAGGAGTACGGCATGTTCAATTTCTAGGAGCTAGGACCAGTCTTATGTAGTGCCTTGACCAACCACTTGAGTTATTAAGTTAAAATGCTATGCACAGACGTGGTTCCTTCTTGACGTTTGAGATTTTCGGTGCAAGTTCAAGTGTATTTCAATGAATGAATAAAAATAAATCAATTAATTGATGAATGCTCTTCAAAAAAAGATACAATACTGTTCGTGTCCCTAGAAAGGACGGAATCCACTGGAAAACCCTTGCACGCGAGTAGGATAGATGGAAGTAGTGCTGGCGACCACTCTGTTCAGCCAAAGACCGACGAGATTACAAGTGACACAGGTGAAAACGAGTCGAGTGTTGAGGAACTAGTGGCTTCTTACATAAGCAGTCATCGAACTGGTGTGAAAGTGCGTCCGATCGCCAATGTCGTGACAAAGGGAGAATTTTCCATCGTCTTACACCTAAGAAGGCCATTTCCACGTCAATTAGTGGGGGAACCAAATCGCTCGGAACACTGCTGAACTCCACAATGCTCCGGCTCGAGCTGCAATGCGAATTATAGTTATTGATTGTGCTGCAGAGCTTTTCCGTCAAATTTCCAAGCGTGCTGCAAATATTACTGTACTATGAATGTCCTTAGGTGTTTTTCCAGCATCAAATGCAGTGAGAATAGCCGGTGAATTCGATGAAAAGATTAACCGGGTGTTTAAATGATGCATAACCCCTCGAGATTAAATCAAGTGTTACCTATTTTAGATATTTCGCGGGAGTTTGGAGTTTTGGCTGAGGTGTTCAGAGAACACATGATGACAAGTATGCCTTTTTATGGACAGTCACTTCACACTCCATTCGCAGGAATTTGATCAAAGGAATAATGAGAAAGTCCTCCAGGATTGATGTGCTTAAATCGTGGAGTAGTATGGGAGGCGGATCTGGATAAGAAGCACTTTCAACTGATGTATTTTGTTGTAGTAGCTTGATTGTTATGGCGTTGAGGTGATCTAGAATGTTCGATCTACTGTTGATCTGTTGTGATCTACTCTCGAATGTTGTGGAACGTCACATTTTGGGGTATATTAACCACATCACTATCGTTGTATCAACTTGATATTCATACGCTAAACTTCGTATTCACTTGCCTTTGCTACTGTTCTGGTTCTTCTAATGAACTGTTCAATTACGGCCACCGAATAACTACAACATATCTAGTATAAATAAGTTGTCAGCGTCACCTTGCACTGTTTAGTGGGCCCGTCACTCGGGTACTATCGCAGGCCTAAAAACGGTTGCTGCAGACAATCTAGGCAAATGCTACAAATCCTACACAGCCTAAGGAGAATTTCACGCTACTCCTTGCCAAGTGCTATACCCAGCATCTTCCGGTCCAAAAAGGGACCAGGTCCAGAGCGTTCTGCTCCCAGTCTCGTTGTGCGACAGCCGGGCGGTGCGTTGTTTTTGTGTGCGAGCCAAATTAGCTTTAGTGCATCGCCATATGCTCTATCAAACATGCACGCCGTTCTACCTGGAATAATTCGATCAAAGCCGGCACATGTTCGGGTGGAAACGACGGCAACAATGGTGATGGACGGCGGATTTGGTGGTGTTTTTCTTCAGGAAAATTCTGGAAGCATAGGAAATCCGCTATTTTAGTAGCAGGTTTTTCAGTAGCGATAATTCAAAGAAATTTGGATATTTATCTCAAAAATGCCTGATAGAGTGATCTCATAGAACATATGTACATAGGTCAGCGTTTTTTGCTAATTATCACCAACATATTAAGGAACAAAATTTTCCACTTCTTAGTCTAGGTTGCTTTTTCCTTCTCTCTGATGACCAAATTTTGGCTATAAGTATAAGCAGTACTTGGACATCTGAAACATGGTAAATATAAATACAGTGATGAATCACACAATATATCCTGGCCTCTTTTTCTCCTTTATGTCCTTTTTTATATAAGCACTTTCTTTTGTATTTTTAGAGAGAAAAGGGAATTTTTCCTCTATAATGTATATATGTAGGTCAAATTTGAAAATAGTTTTGTATCAAGGCAAATTAATTTTACTGGGTTGTTATTAACATTCCATTTCCCTTTGGACATTAGTGTTTATAATAGAGCATTTCACTTCGCAGATCGTTGACAGTGAAGCTAACTAATTTGGTTATTAGTAAAATAACAAAAATAAACATGACGGGGATGCGAAAATCAAATATCCTATTTGTTCCCCAGGTATTGCCAGGTATTGCCCTATAACGGTGAGCTCTTCCAGAGGTGACACAATTGCAGATTGTGACACTGACAAAGGCATAATCGTCAAAATCACTTAATGTACCAAGGTATTGATTGGGTGGAACTCAGACAGATCAAATCAATCATCAATTAATCATTAAATAAATAATTTGATGAGTGGACTAGGGACGCATCAGAAAAACGGAATACTTTGGAGAATAAAAGCCCTTTACACAGCTCTTGTTCTCATTCTTTTCCCCGGAGTTGAGCGACTTTTTCTTTGCAGAGCACTTCTATTTTAGACACAAAAATCTGTACCAGTTATTCAAATATCGAATATATCTAATGCATTATGCGGTCAATGCATTAAAATGCACTTATTTGTTTGTTTGGTTTTTGCCTCATAAAAACTGAGGCAGTGAGTAGGATGGTAAACAATGACAGACACAAAACAACATTGAAATGTATAATTGCAAAGAAGTTACAATAGTGTTAATAATTCCAAAGCAACCTAAATCAGTGCTCAGAATCTTGGTCCAGGCGACCTCATGGGCAGCATAGGGAAAGTGTAGCGTTCTGAATGGGAAAGAATCACGGGAGACGGGGAGAATCTGCTCAAGGACCCCTTTTCCTGGCAGATTGTTGGGATGCAGAGCCTTGCTAGCGTTTTTTGTGCGGCTTTGAGTGCATTTAAATAGACAATAAACAATCGTAAAGATGAAAAAATAACAAAGCGAAGCCTAAAACGATTTCTGCCCCAATAGAGCGGCTAATCACCAGTTCTTACGTTGATTCGTTGAGAATTTTCGTTTTTAATGGGAATTTGCCACCTATTTTAGCTTAAGAAGGGAAAAGACTCTTGCTAGAGCCTCTAAAGTTATGTTGAACTTCCAACCTAGATTATTCTCTTCCAGTTAGCTTAGTTTACCCGTAGTGATAGGAAGAAGATGATTGCAAGGACTATTCCTATCTGTAACCTGAATCCAGGAATGTCGCACGCTCTGAGACATGCTTGGTGCTCGTAAATGGAAGCAGATCACAACTTCTTAGGTATATTACCCCAAACCCCTTCATTTCCATAGAAATTCATTACAGAACAGATGATCTACCGTCCCCAAACTCGCGGCTCCTCACAAGCCAGCCGGCTCCACCCCCTCTATCGTCTCCGCCAATCAGCGCCGCAGCTCAGACCACAGGCCGCGCCCCTTTTATGGGAATGCACTCATCTGTCACTAATATATACACACTCACACACAGCACAGCAAGCGGACACACACAAATGGACAACGTCAACGGATTACCGCGAACGGCCAGTGAGTTCCACGCTTTCATCCAGAGTCCATTTCATGCATTTTGACCACCCATGCTGCCAGAATCCTTGGCCGTTGATCAAATCAAATCTGATGGATAAATAGGAAAAACGAATTTGTGTCGGAGCGCGCAAAATTTATTGACTAATAGGTGTGCGACCGTGTGTTCTATATCAAATTTGTTATCGTAATTTTATAACTAGATAACCATATTTGGCTACATTAGCATGCGGCCAGGCCATTTTCGGATGTGGCATGGTTATGCGGCGGACGCATAGTTACTCGCAGTTCTCTAACTGTTCTTCAGCGCTTTGAATTCACTACGCTTAGTATAAACGCTAGTTTGAGACCTCAACATCCTTAGTATCCTTGAAGTTAATGCTTTCAGTGATCTCTCCCTATGATCATCCACTGGAAATCAAGCAAGATCCACTGGAAAAACGTCATGACAAGGTGAGTTCCAAGATGTTTAGGCCTAATTAAAAGGTACTTAAGAGGGTAGTACCCTAAACAAAGTGCTATTTATCCAAGTAATTTACGCTTGCATGTTTAGGTTTGGTCTTTAGGGATTTGAAAAAAAAGCAGAAATACGTATGTTATTTACCCAGGACTAGGTAGGTGTCTGGGTAACTACGTGTGGAAATACCTGGGTAAAAATGGATATGTTGAGGCTTTCTGGGCATGTTCACCTAGAAGGATAACCACTTTCGCAACTCCGTAAGGTCTTTAGTATCCACTCCGCCTGGAAAACATGTCCAAAATATACCATGGAAAAAATCATGGTATAGTATCCATGGCAGCCATTTTCAATCCCACTGGGCAAGATCCAGAAGAACCATCTGATTCCAGGACAATTTTGCCAGAATTTTGTCCTGAGAACGGGTCTACCGGCACTACTGATGTGTAATTTTACTGTTTTCACATCTTCATCCCTCCAGGAATCCAAGAAACAACGCCGCAATCGAACCACATTCACCACGTTCCAGCTCCACGAATTGGAGCAGGCATTCGAACAGAGCCACTATCCGGACGTATATGCTCGAGAACAACTCGCTAACAAAGTAAAACTGCCAGAAGTACGAGTGCAGGTCAGTTCAGATCAGCTGCTCTCGTACATATTTCAGAAGAAAATCTCATTCCGGGGATAATATTTCGAGATAGCTGCTAATACTTTAAACTGATCCATATCGGGCTAGAATTTTCCGTCGTCGGAAACAAGCCAAGCATTCCTGACAAATAATTATACTCCTCCTTCCATATACTGCTTATCCAACATGTGATAATTCTCCAACTTATTCACTTACTAAAATTCTGGAAGGATCACGAAAACATCAAGAACGTCTAGGTGTTGATAGAAATCTTGCAAACAACGTTGTTCTTGTGTGAAAATTGTGCGAATGACACCAGTCCTAATGTCCAGAAAAGTGACAGTTGTCCTCAGTAGCAGAATTTTCTGGAAATCTCTGCGAGAAACCCATTTAGACATAAAGACAAAATGAAATATAAATGCAACATAAATCTTTAGAAAAAATAATGGTGTCGCAATTTCCTGGCCCTCTTTTGGAATGTCCAGAGCTCTCATGTCATACGAGTCCTTCATTCATCCCTCATCTTATGTCTAGCTGCTCTTCCTCCTGTCAGTTTGTCTGTCTCCTCTATTCCTTTGTTACGTTCCCTGTCAAACCATCATATTTTGTTTTTCTTTAGAACGCAGTGATTTTACACCAATTTGATAGAAATCGAAGCAAAATCATCATTAAAACTAGAAGTAGGATTTGAGGTAAAAGTAAAGATGAGCGGGAACAGAAATCGATTTATCGATTACAGCATTTAAATACTCTAGCCGGTCATTTTGGCACTCGAACGAATCCGCTCGGGAGTGATGAACGCCAGTTTTAAAGGGATTTTTCCGCCTAACAACTTGGTTGTTGCACCTGTTTATTATTTTTGATTGAGTCTGTGCTCCCAGACGCAAGGGAGAACGTTTAGAAAGGTGGACCTATCCATGGTGCCGATTGCTAAAAGCAATGAAGCCTAGGCAATGCAAAGAAAAAATGTGAAGAGGTCGATTTTACAGAGACCTAGATACGGTACAAGCGACTAAATGGACGATTGAGGGAGCAACTGAGGAAAAAATAATCCTGGAAACAGGAACAACTTAGCAAATTTTTGACCTATATCCCTGGAATGAACTTGTGATTCTTTGCCATGATACTATTTTGGTGCTATTTCCCCTAGATAGCATCCAATCAAGTTTATGTCCAAGATCTGATATTGTGCCGTTATTGTCCTGCAATTGTCTTGGACCTTCTATCCGTTGGAGACAGTTTTCATAGTTTAGTGTGCGAAATTCACCAAGGAGCTGTTACTATGAGACAGTATTCATAAGGTCGATTGCTAAAGGTGTCAGCCTAGCACTGCTCTGAATCTTTGATAAGACAACTGTGGGCTCACTGAGGGCCAAACGCGGGCTAATTGTGGGTGCTTGTGCCGCTATTGTCCTGCAATTGTCCTGGACTTTCTATCCGTTAGAAACAGTTTTCATAGCTTAGTGTGCGAAATTCACCAAGGAGCTGTTACTATGTATGAGATAGTATTCATAAGTTCGATTGCCAAAGGTGTCAGCCTAGCGTTGTTCTGAATCTTCGGTAAGACAACTGTGGGCTGACTGAGGACTAACCGCGGGCTAATTGTGGATGCACCGACAAAGGGTGTTGCGGCGAAAGCACGGATTTGTGCTGCTGCTGGAATGACAGCAACTTTTCAGTAATCATGTAACACTTCCATATATGAGTATAGTGTTTCCAGGATATTTCTCTACGATTTTTCTGTCGGTACTACCGCAGCACTGAAGTAGGCCACACACTGATCTGTCATACATACCTCCCAAATGCACATTTTGCGCGCTTTTTAATGCCGAATTTTGCATGTCTTTTGCTCATTTAATTGCCGTTACTGTAATACCATCATCTGAAATTTCAATCTATTAAAAGACAAGTCATCTACGTCAGCAAAATTAACTTGTGGCCAATTCTCAAATGTAATTCAATATTACTGCCGCTTTGTTTTTTTATTTCGTTCACTAGACGTCATAAATAAATCAGATGAACGGCGCGAGTTTTTTCTGCGGTTCATCGCTCTACCGTAGTTATTTTCGTCATAGATTCGGTTGCGCATGAATGAATAGTGTTTTTATGGACTGTGCTTGTATATATGGGGAGGGTGTGAGGCTGTATAGGCGGCTGTGGGTCTACAAGCTTGGAATTCTCTGGAAAAGTTTGAATTATGCTCGAGTTACCTTGAAATAAACTAATAGTTTCACTCTACTTGCCCTTTTATGGAAAAGAAATGTAAACCTTCCGATCGAATGATGGAAATATGGCAGAGAATACTATTTAACAGAGAAATTTGTAGTAAGACCATCTTTTTGAAAATTCCATTTCAGCGATTTCCAGGTGAACTTCAGGAAAAGCCCAGTTAGATCGTGGAAATTTCAACACCGCTGAAGTTTGCATTAGTTGCGCACCTCCCGCTTGAATCTCGGACTATTCCTTATCAAATTGGGCGGTTGGCGGGTAAACCCCAATTAAGTTCCAGTTATTTTCTGCAATTTTTTTCTTCATAGTTTTCCTCAGATTAAGGTGAAAGCCGCTGGAGTAGAATCATCGCAGTGCTTGCAGTAAAGGAACTTACCTGCATCCTGCAAGCAACTTACCTGTCGAGGCTGCCAGTAATTTATGCAAATTTTTTCAAAAGCATCTCCGCTTCAGCACGGAGATCTCATCAAAGTATTAATGATAGCAAGCTAACTAGTCAGTAAGTAACTAGTCAGCAAGCCGCTAGTAACTAGTAACTTACACACAAGTTGGCCAAGTCAGGCTTCCTATCCTGATGCCACCAAAAAATGAAGTTAACCTGCAGGTAACTTGCAACTAAACTTACTCGGTAACTCTCATTTATCATGCTCTGTTCATAATTCGGGTCTCGCACCTGTCATGCTTATCCACTTGTGCGTCATGAACGGAGCTAGAGATAACTAGCTAGTAACTTGCAAGT
The DNA here is from genome assembly GCA_037903475.1 of Ancylostoma caninum. Classification (NCBI taxonomy): domain Eukaryota; kingdom Metazoa; phylum Nematoda; class Chromadorea; order Rhabditida; family Ancylostomatidae; genus Ancylostoma; species Ancylostoma caninum. The sequence continues at coordinate 2,743,714 of JBAJFG010000015.1, read as the reverse complement.
GGCCAGCTCAGTAATACAAAAAATTTGACTGGTAAGATGTAAGTACATAGCAAAAAGAATTCTCAGATTGTTCATCTTTGCCGCCTCATCTTCTACAGTTATCCGGACGAGTTATCCACCTCCACTTCATCAAGAGGTTCTTTTATCAATAAAGACCATGGACTAGTTAGTAATGGTTGCTTCTTCGAGATGATTGAAGGAGCTGCAGGGTAGGATAACTCGTCCGAGTGAAAATCGGAGCAGATGGGGAGTGGTGTCCAAAGAATGAGTCATTTTTCAGGCCAGATTGAGTGAATATGTATATAATTATAGGATTCTTCTCAAAAAAAAAGATATTTTTTGATCTCTGAACTGTTAAAAGCTAGCTGATGAACTTGAGGGACCTGTGCTGGATAGGCCCCAAAGGTGTTTTTGACGGGCCTAATTGGATAGGGCCTGCCAGCCGTGAAATTAACCATTATTTCAACCTGTTATAACCAATGCATGATATTGATGAAGCTTCCAATTTCAGCACCTGGGCCTTTAGGACCAGTTTTCATCGGTCTCCTACCTACCTTCTTTTGCAAGATTACGGTAGCGACCAGCATCGCGCACATTCTTTCACACGCTGCGACGTTAATCGCTTAATCACAACAACGTCACGATGTGTGTTGGGTGGCGTGGTGGTGGCGCATGGAGGGCGCGAGTGCATGCGCCAGCGCTAATCCGACAGTAATCTTACAGTAATTCGAGTCCACGTCACGGTCGTGTCCCAGTGTGTTTCGTCCACAAAGACAATGGATTAGTTGGTAATGGTTGGTGTTTTGTGATGGTGACGGCAAAGGGTGGAGGAGAGGAGAAGTGGTCCGTGTGGGGGGAAGAGGGGTTGCTTTATAGCTGAGGTACGGTAGTCTCATAGGGCCATTGGGATGACAATTATTGATTTTTGAGCTTTTGGTTTAAAATTTCTAAAACTACGAGTGTTTCTTGAGGAAGACTTGGCTGAACCTGTTTTACACATGTTAGTCTTGAAGATGACAGGTCATGGTCAGCAAGGCCTGTCAACTGGGCCTAAGCCGTGCCTATCCCGTAACTGACCACAAAATGCTTGTTTTTATAGACTAACTACTATCTTACTTTTTCCTCCTCCCCACCCCCCCCCCCTCACTCCTTCCTCACCTCAACCCTCCCTGCCCCCACCCAGTTTTCTGAGGTTTTGGACGAGTTTTCCAGCCGAAAATTGGTGTGCTTTTTCCGAACGACTTGTCTTGTCAGCGATTACAAGTAATTAGGACATTATCTGAGTTGAATAGTACTTCAATGAACTTCAACAAATATTCGAATATTCGAATATATCACCATTGGAGGGAAGAAGTTTGCTCATCAAAATCCTAGAGAAAGAGAATAAAACGAAAAGTTCATAATTGCACCCGCTTCAAACTTCCATATTACTGCACATGTTCGAATATTCGAATACTATTCGATTCTGTCAACACTCTGCAAATAATGTAGAGATGGCAAGATCACATACATCACATATCCCTGAAGAAATTCGTCCACCCTGGATGAATAGGAAGTTCAAAACCTTCCCACAAACATCCCAGCACTGATCAATTAGGCATGTCAAGAAGGCCTATGTACCATGCCTATTCCGCTTCCCACTGAGAACGCCTTGTAATTTCTTCGGACAAACTATAAATTTCTACTTATTCCTACCCCTACTATCTCTTTTTATTGCTCATGTCTTTTCCTTGTGACTTTAAGGAATCCTAGGAGTTCTTGAGGCTAAAACCCCTATGCCCGTGGAAAACCCGTCTAAACCCCATTTCAGACTGTATAGCTCTGCGTTTAATACAAATCACGTCCTTAACCACTAACTGGACACCATAATTGATTGCGCAGCAATTAACGCAAGCAGATTTGAGTTGGGGCAGCTTTGGCGAGCAGCACCGGATGTGCTGTGCTCCTGTCTCACTAATGACCTACCACCGACTACGGTAATCTGACACCTAAACGGCTGGGATTAACGTGTGCGTAACCATCAATGGAAACAATCGACAACGCAGATGTGAGTTCAAAGATGTTGGAGATCGGAAGGAGCGGGGGGATGGGGGCGGGAGGGAGGGGAAGTAGGCTCAGGGTCGGGTAATGGTGGTCCGAGGGGTCGTGGAGTTTCCAGGCCATTTGTTAGGGGATTTATTTACTTATTTGCATATATAATTATTTATTTGTTTGTTCATTGGGACCAGGTCACAGTGCCACTTTTAATATAAATTTAATGGTGAAAAAAGCCTTTTACCCATGTAAATAATGTGGAAAAAAAAGAAAAAAGCTGAAAAAGAAGATGCAAAGGATCCTCAGTATCCTCATTCTCATTTGCCATTGAGAAGAATAAAGAAAGAAAGACAAAGAAAGCGAATGGGAAAAAGAGAAAAAAATTCAACACTTCCACTAACCAAACTGACTGTGTAGCCATTAGCAAATTCCACACCTTGTCCTGCTCTACCCAGAGTAATCATTCGCGTTATCAGAAAAAAAATTGTGTAATTGCACACGATACCCATATTTTGACGAAAAAATAAGCATAACCTCTGCCATTCCCGCTTCTACATCGTTTTTTATCGATCTGAAGTGCATTACTAGGAGTTCCCACGTTTGCAGCATAACTGCCAGAATTTTCCGGAACAACCAGATATTTTCCCACTCATCCTGGGAATCTGTCACCGTCCACGATTTATCGATCGCACTCTTTCGATGAACATAACAATCCCTGCCGGTACATATGTGCACAAGACGAGACAAGCAAGCGATAAAATCTTTGTGTGGCACTATAGCCACAAATACTTCTTGACGAACATGTTGCAAACACCCAATATGATCGATCGATTTGCCCAATCAATCAATAATCGACTGTGTGATCAATTAGGGGAACGCGTTCGAAATGGAATCCTCGTCTAATGTTCTACGTTCTAGCCCTATAAATATGGAGCGTCGTTCTTAACCATGGCCTAATGTCTCATGCCCAACTGCTTTAGTTACGATCGAATAGTTTGATGACAGTGGCGGACCCGGGGGGGGCCGAGAAAAGGTTGCCAAATTTTTGAATTCACTTTGCAATACAAATAAAAATCTTGTATTAATTTACTTTCAATTCTTTATTTTTATTTTTCAAGTAATTTTTTAATGATTACTTGTTATTATCGTTAATAGTTTTATTAATTTTTTTTCCATCTGTGCCCCCAAAGCTGCCGAGACCCCACTTTTTTCCCACGCCCTCCCCCATCTGCTCACTTTCTGCGTCTGCCACTGCTTGACGAGTGTATTCGAATTCGAATATTCGATCTCGAGTGAGTGAAAATTCGGACGTTCGCCCGAAAGAAGACAATGAAAGGAGGGTGAGAAGGGCTGTAGGGCTTTCTCTTCTTTCTCGAATATTCGATTGTTCAAGTCGATTCCTAAGTTATTCATGGAAATAGCCAAATTATTCAGAGCTTCCCAGTGGTTTGGCGAGCTCTTGAGGTGTCTATAATGTTCAGCGATGAAGGACAACAATAAAAAGAAATAATAACATATAGAATTCAATCCATAAAATCCTGAAAGGCCTTCTCTAAGAAACTATGTATATTGCCTGAAATAATTGTGGATATTCGGGATGAGGTAAACGTCGACCATACTCCTTAAAAAATCAGGGGAACTGTTAGAGACATCCCTTTAAAATGTTTTCATAAAATTTAGGAAGTTCCGCTCTCAAAGCTCTTAGATATCCATGCATTTCAGTTGTTCGGAGATATACACGGGGCATTTTTAAGAAGTTCTTTCACCTCTTTTCCTTCCCTTTTCTTTGTTGATTCATTTTGTTCATCTTTTCCGTTCTTCTGCTACGAGGATTAGATCTTGTAGTTTCCTGTTTTTTTTTCTTGAATTTTCCCGTACTAAGCGTTAATAATTGACGATTTCCCTGAATGTCAAGCTAGTTCTACCTTATAAACTAATTAAAACGGTTCAGTAGTTGTAGCTGGGAAAGGGTCATGACCAGCTGAGTGTTCAAGCTCCGATTTTTCTTTTGTAATTATCCCCGGCTTTTACTATTTTCAGAAGGTATTTGGCATAGTTCCATTATGATTCAGTTGAAAATTATCTAACCCACTGTTTGCACCCTTGATTCATTACTAACACCCATTTGAATACTAAATCCCATCGATTTGACCTAGAGAATAGCTATCAAGGACATAGAAAAATTAATTATAAAGAACTTTGGAAAGTCTAAAGAATATTACAGATTATGAAAGTGCTCCAAAGAGCAAAATACAAAAAAGTAATATACAGAAGTGAAAAATCACTTTGAAAAAGGTTAAAGTGAAAATAATCGAATCCAGTCGTGTCCGCCCCTCTCACTGGCCAATCCAGAACGTCGAAAGGTTTGTCCAGATCGGAAAAAAAATCAGTAAAACCTGAAAAATCTCTTGGGAACTGTTGATACAAGGTTTGACGTTTGCAGTTTTGAACATTCTAGTTTTTTTTGCATACTTGATTATTTCCCTCATCAAATTGAATCTTGAGGGATAGAAGAAAGAAGGGAGGGGGCTTGACCATCCAAATTTCGCGAACCCGTGAACCATTCGAATTCATCTATAATAAAAATATCAAATTATTCGAATATTTGTTTGAAAGTATGTATTTGTTCAGTGTGTGCTGCAAGTCCTTCTTTTAAAAATAAGGCTCTTATTTTAGGTGTGGTTCCAAAATCGTCGCGCCAAATTCCGACGGCAAGAGAAGCAAGACAACCCGATCGCCGAGATGCCACCGGTAAAACAGGGCCAAATCCCTTCATGGTACGTAATTACACAAAATCCCTGGCTCATCGTCGCTTAAAGTTTCCTAGAGTTCCCTTTAGGTCCTGGATGGCACAGCAATCTAACACCAACACCAACGAAGAATTCCCGCCCTCATTCCCAACATTTGACCAGAAACCCTTCTTTGCTGATCTCAAGCCGTCATTTATGAGCTACATGCCCTATCAACCATTTCCCAGTGGTGGATTTAGTACAGGTGAGTTATCTATAGTCGCCTGTACAGTCTCCGCTACAGTAATCTGAAAATTTTCAAGGACTCGCACCAGTCGGCCTCCCGAATGGACTGCACACACCAACCGGTTTTCATCAAAGCGCCCCACCATTCCAAGTGCTACCGTATCCCACGGAGAATCACCAATTAGAGCATCATCTGGACTCATTCCCTAACTTGGCGTAAATTCCAAGTATTGCAAATAATTTAGTCAAATTTGTACGTGAATGTTAGTGAAATTGAATGAAGATTCTAAATAATCGGTTTTCAGCCAGTGTTCCTTGTAACTGTCGAGCTTGGATGTCTCTTCCAGTGTGTTCTTATTCACATATTTATTTATTTTAATGCAACAAACAAGTACTATCAAAGTAGAAGCGAAAGCAAGCGAAATAAATCAACAAAAAAGCCACGAAAAATCTCACCAATGAAGCTTTTCCGTGCGCTGAAGTCCTTAACTGGGTTCGGGTTAATCATTGAGATTACCCATGGTAAACGTGTTAAAGTACCATTGATTACGATTTGCAATTCATTGATTTGTTTCTTTATTACGCGTAGGCGTCCACCATTGGTGTCCGGTAGCTCAAAGAGAGCCGGTGGTGTGACTTCGTCTGCAATTACGACCTCATCACGGTGTCGGCCAACTGAGCTATTTTTTTTCATTTTTTTGATATTCATGAAGTGTGATTCCTTCCGCTATAATGTTTCCCTACTGCCAGTAAGTAAAATCTCCTTCAGATGCATTGTACGGCGTCCTCTCATCGATGAAAGCGGTGCGGTGGCAATTGCGGACAAAGTCGCTTCATCGGCACTCTCTGAGCTAACAGACCATACATCTACTTGAGCAAAGAAAAGTTGCTGAGTATCAGCATTTTTTCGGGTTATAAAGTCGTTATAAATTATGAATAGAAACCTTTGAACTTAAGCGTAAGTAGGCATAAAATCATCTCGAAATTGAATGGTGTTATCTAATGTGCATCATACTTCGGTTACGACTTAATTAGGGGCAAATTGTGTGCGTACATTTGACGCGCGTGCGTCCGTATGATGGAGGATAAAGGCAATTCATACTGAATGCGTGCGACTGATGCGCGTGCGTCTATATGATGAAGAATAGGGCCCAGTCTCATAGCAGTCGCATCGCAGTCGCAGCTCAGACGCACGCGTCTACGGCCTCGCGGCAGTCGCACCTTCTTTTCATTGGGGATCTACATGCCGTGTTGACCGGTCTTCATGAGAAATCCTTGCAAATGAACGCGTGCGTCTTACGCGCGAGTGACGCACGCAACTGATATAAATTGTCCTATTGTCGAACAATACTGATAATAGCACTGATATGGCTGAGGAAGTGATATAAAAGAGTAAGGATAACCGAGTATGATTCATTTACTAACAATGCCACGTCAATACGGAAGCAGCCGAAGAGGTAGCTACAGGCGCATCCGAAGTCGTAGTCGCAGCCGGAGCTCCACTAGAAGCAGCAGATCGCCAAGGCGTAAGACCACGGCAAGAACCACTGGACCCCGAAGACTAAGTGAGATGTTCAGAGTTTTTTCGTTCCCAGAGGAAAATAATCATCTCGTTTTCTTTGCTTAGGTGGCGCAGCTCCCAGAAGGCTGACCGCAACATCCTCAAGATCTCAGAAGTCAACGCCAGGTCGACGAGTAGCCAAAGCCAGGACGCCACGGTCTACTTCTGGAAAAACCGCAACTAAATCTCGTCGTGCCGCTCAGACTTCAATCAAAACGCTCACCGATAGCGAGAAGCAGCCAGCAAAAAGCGCGAAAAAGACAAAGGTCACATTCAAAGGGACAGCCGATATTATAGGAAAGTAAGGGGAAGCCTTATTCGGCTTTTTTTGTTAATTGATCAGTTGCTTTCATCTTTACACTCACTGACGGCTTAACATTCAGAGGTTTACGACGTGATGCCAGAGGACGACTCCGAGATGCGCGTGGACGATTCGCCAGAGCGTAAAGCGAGGAATTGCTAACATTTAGTAGAAAAAAGCGCAAATCGGCTCACTAATAAATCTTTCTCAGATTCCAAGCGTTCATCCTGATAAGGAAGTATGAACTATTATGTCGCATCTGCTACCGTTCTGTCCGATCACAAGGGCAATTTATACTGGATGCGTGCGACTGACGCGCGTGCGTCTATATGATGAAGAATAGGGCCCAGTCGCATAGCAGTCGCATCGCAGTCGCAGCCCAGACGCACGCGTTTACGGCCTCGCGACGGCCGCGCGTTCTTTTCATTGAGGATGTACATGCCGTGTTGACCGGTCTTCATCTAAAATCCCTTGCAAATGGATGCGTGCGACTGATGCGCGACTGACGCACGCAGCTAGTATAAATTGCCCTACACACTAATCGACTGAAAATAAAATATTCTATTCTACTGAAACTAGACCATACCAAAGAGAAAATGTAATATGTAGATCCTCGAAACGGCGTACTGTCATGACTTAGTCCACAAAAAAGTTCAGCTGAAAACCCTGCGGATACTACTCAGAACCACAAAAACAACTAGCCGACAAGCATTTGGCGGGCAAGTATCTGATCACATATGAAACTTGCTTTTCCAGAAGCTTGTCGACAACTTGTTTTTCCTCTTCCTTGTCGACAACTTGTCCACCCGAAAGCTTGTCGACAACTTTGCTTTGAACTTCCCTGTCGACAACTTGTCCGCCTAAAAGCTTGTCGTCAACTTGTTCGGCCAAAAGCTTGTTGACAAGTTGTTTTTGATGAATCGTTGTCGACAACTTGTTTTTTCTCTTCCTTGTCGACAAGTTGTCGGAAGGAAAGCTTTCGGTGGCGTGATGACGTCAGACTTGTCAACAACGATTTGCTAGTTAAAAGCTTGTTTGTAAGTTGTTTTTGGGCAAAGCTGGGCCGACAACTTGCTTTTGAGGTTCTGAGTAGGATACAGTGTGTGAATATAGTTCAATGCTTACCAGCAGTGGCGGATGCAGAAAGTGGGCGGGAGGGGGGGGAGTGGGAAAAAGTGGGGCCTTCGCCGTTTTGGGGACCCAGACGGAAAATAAAATTGATAAAAATATTGATTATAATAATAAATATTTAACAAAAATTATATTAAAAATAATATTAAAAATAAACAAGTAAAAATAAACCAATATAACATTTAATATGTATTGTAAAGTAATCTCAAAAACTTGCCGACCCATTCTCGGTGGGGGGGGGGGGAACGAAATGTACACCGTTCCATGTATTTTGTGATGCTGATCTCAAATCCGCGTTCCTTATTTGCGTGGAGTTCTCTCTGAAAAGTTAGGTGGCATGATTTCAGCAGGCGCAAGACAACCAAAATTTGGCTTCCCAGATATATTCTGCTGAAATATGGCGGGAACCTATCTGGATCTAAGAAATTCTTACAAGTATTAATCAATTTCGATTAGTTGACAAGCTTGAAATTGTCTTCACGCATATTGTCAGCAGAATATAACTTGAAAGTTTGGCTTGTCTAGACAGGCTGAAACTATGCCACTTAACTCTTCCCAGAGAGCTCTGCAGCAGAAAAGGAAAACGGATTCGGAATTAGCATCGCAAACTTTACATGATAGGGTAAATTTCGTTACGAATTGCCATTTCGTTTCGAGTCGCTAATATCCTTCCCTGGTGAGTCGTAAGGCCTTTGGCATACTACGACGCTGTCGTTGCGGACGTTCACCACCTAAACTTTTTCCACAACTGCTCCTATGCCAGCGCGCTATTCTGTGATAAAATATGAGAACTTGTAAAGTTTTTTTTTTCATCATTTACCCTCTAAAGTTTGGTGGCGATACATTTGGCAAGAGAATGTGTTTGGCAAATAATTCTGTAAGATAAAATTTTGCATGGCAATACATTTTCCGGAAGAAGGGTCAAGATTTTGTTTGGCAAGACAACCCTACAACGTCACCTATAGGTAAACATGCTCTTGGGAGCAAGGTGAAGGATAAATTTGGGTATGTTAACAGGGTTACCATGGGTAATCCAGTGACATTTACGGGTTAGGCCGCCGCTATACTCCTCGAAGAGTATAGCACCTAACATCGCCATCGCCAAAGATTGGCGATCGCCCGTCGTCGAAAAGGATCGGCGACGGTGACCGGACACCGTTGACGATATAGCTTTTAGAGCTTCAGTTTCCAAAATCCACTGTAATTCTACATCTTTAGTTGCTACGTACTGATGAAGGAAATGGTTGTACATGACATACTGGCTACTGCAACTCAATGCGCTCCTAAAAATATGGGTGTAATTTGCGTAATAATATCATTAGGTCTTTACACTTGATGCGCAAGTGTGATTTCTCTCAACTAATGCGCTCTGAACTGTCATAATTTCCTTCTTCTTCCAGGATTCACAAGCAAAATCTCCGAAAATCTGAAATTTGCATAGGATCTTCGATAGTGAGATACTCAGACAAAAATGTCAGGACATGCGGAGGACAATAGCCCTCATTTCTTATAGAAGTTTGTTGATCATGCGCTAACCTCCTTCTTCGGGACATGCGGAGGAGGGTACTGGAACTTGCGGAGGACTAAATCGGGAATTGTGGTCTGTAACAGACCGAGTCTCCTGACCAAGCCCTCCGGGTGCCGTAGTCCTACGCATGAGTGAGATACTTTGTCTGAGAAGAAGGAGAGAAAAAAAACGAAAGAGTGAGAATGAGTGAATGAGTAAGACGTTTATGAGATTCTCGAACGTAGCACCCGCTTAAATACTCTTTTTTTTTCGGAATATTGCTGGATTTTGAGGTTAGAGCTCATGTCCAAATCACGTAAAGAATCCACGGAATCGTGGTGCAGTTTTTCTTGCGTCCAATCCCTTTCTTCTGACATTCTTGACCCTCGTTACATAGGTAGTGCTACACGCGCTTTTGCATGAGACCAGTTTTTTTTAGTAGTATAGGATTTTTTTCGCAGTAATTCGTCATTTCTTGCGTTCGTTTAACACACTGAGAAAACGTGATGCACATGTGTCGCACGAGATGTCCTATTTATGTCCATAGAACGCTCCCCTGTGGTTAGTTGGTGCAAATAGCGAATTATTAGAAAAATGTCCTCTGGACATCCGCGCTCGCCATGCACCAGTGTGCACAGTTCGCAACGGATTAACATTTATGATGCGCTCACTGACAGTGTGTGTCACCGCTGGTACTTCAACTTGGACTCGAGGATTTCAGGATTTCTACGCGTGCTGCCTTCAACATTATATGGTGCATCATAAAAAATTAAATTTCAGGAAAAAAATGAATCAGTAGCAAACTAATGCTTGTCACACTGTGTCAGTGTAGAAGAAGTAAACACAAGCAAGGAGAAAACATGTCCGTATAAAGACATCAATTTTGTAATTTCTCCTAGTAAAAATGCAATGAGATTGAGTGGCCACAACCCGAACCGTTCGGGGTATGGCAGAGTGAAAATAAAATGATGGCATAACTCAAACCGTTCGGATTGTGGCACTCATTCTCTACTTTGCCTTTTTACTAGGACAAATTACGACAAATTACTTGGCAGTGCCATACATCGTATTATTGCATTGAGCGGCCAGTTAAGTGCTGCTCCCTTCTCCTTGTAGCCGAAGATGAGGGGTGCTACTTCAAAATTTCAAAAACTGTGTTCTCGGTGATAATGTGATACTAGACACAGAAGCAAAATGTGAAAATCACTGGATGCGATGAAGTACCGCTGTACCGCTGCATGACATCAGAATAGTGCATGGTCACGTGGTTTCTGTAAATTGAAGACCTAGGCGCTCCGACGCCAACATTATCCCGTCGCCATCGTCGATCCTTTTCGACAACAGCTCATCGCCAATCTTTAACGACGGGCGATCGCTAGGACTTGCACTAGTTTCAGGCCTCTGAAGATGACGTTGAGTCGAAATGTTAGGCCGTAATAAACGTGTCCTTATAACAACCTGAGTGGCACAGAAGAATCTATTAAACAAAGCGCCGTAAGGGGGCTAGAGCGGTTAGAGATACGGGGCGGCACTCATAGACACCGCAATCTTGAGGCGCAGACTGTGTGGCGAAATGGCCGATTTCCATGGACGCAGACACGTTCGCTTCGGGACCCGCAATTTCGTCACTGCTGGCTCTCCCGCATGCACGGGATGGTGATTTCATCACCTTCGCTGGCGGTCTCACCGCATAGGAGTGAGGGAGTGTTTACGAGCTTTCAGGCTGCACAATGTACGCAGCAGGAAAACCAGCCTTCCACTGTTGCGACGCTTTGTGCACTCGCAGGAAGAAATGGACGCGTGCTATGAGAGCTGCCGCGTCTCGAAAGTTTCGGGGAGGCTGGACCTACGCGGTCGCCTCAGCCCCTGTTGAATTTTCGCGGCGATTGTGTAGTCACAACATTTGTTCGTTACAACATTCGTTCGTTTCGAGAAACCTTCTGCACTAACAGAGAGTAAAAGCCTCTAAATAGGAGGGCATGACACTGTATATCCAATCAACTATATACGGATGCGGGTCTACCGATGGAGAAAGGGCCCTCCGGGGCCCAGTGGTGTGGGGGATGACAGGATACGGGCCCACCGTTAGAGAAAGGGCCCTCCGGGGCCCATTGATGTGGGGGACGCCAGGATACGGGTCCACCGATGGAGAAAAAGCCCGCCGTGGCCAAATGGTGCGGCGGACGCCGAGATACGGGCCCACCGATGGAGAAAGGGCCCGCCGTGGCCCAGTGCTGTGGGGAACGCCATGAGGTGGGTCCAGCTATGGAGAAATGGCCCGCTAGGGCCCAATGGAGCGGGGGACGCCAAGATACGGGTCCACCGATGGAGAAAAGGCCCGCCGTGGCCCAGTGGTGCGAGAAACTCCATGACATGGGTCCATCGATGGAGAAAGGGCCCGCCGTGGCCCAGTGCTGTGGGGAACGCCAAGAAACGGGTCCACCGATGGAGAAAGGGCCCGCCGTGGCCAGTGGTGCGGGGAACGCCAAGAAACGGGTCCACCGATGGAGAAAGGGCCCGCCGTGGCCCAGTGGTGCGAGAAACTCCATGACATGGGTCCATCGATGGAGAAAGGGCCCGCTAGGGCCCAATGGTGCGAGAAACTCCATGACATGGGTCCATCGATGGAGAAAGGGCCTGCCGTGGCCCAGTGCTGTGGGGAACGCCAAGAAACGGGTCCACCGATGGAGAAAGGGCCCGCCGTGGCCCAGTGCTGTGGGGAACGCCAAGAAACGGGTCCACCGATGGAGAAAGGGCCGCCGTGGCCCAGTGCTGTGGGGAGCGCCATGAGGTGGGTCCAGTTATGGAGAAAAGGCTCGCTAGGGCCCAATGGAGCGGGGGACGCCAAGATACGGGTCCACCGATGGAGAAAAGGCCCGCCGTGGCCCAGTGGTGCGAGAAACTCCATGACATGGGTCCATCGATGGAGAAAGGGCCCGCCGTGGCCCAGTGCTGTGGGGAACGCCAAGAAACGGGTCCACCGATGGAGAAAGGGCCCGCCGTGGCCCAGTGGTGCGGGGAACGCCGAGACACGGGTCCACCGATGGAGAAAGGGCCCGCCGTGGCCCAGTGCTTTGGGGAGCGCCATGAGGTGAGTCCAGTTATGGAGAAAAGGCCCGCTAGGGCCCAATGGAGTCCGTCCGCCGATGGAGAACGCGTCTGCGTTGGCCCGATAGTGAGGAATACGCACGAATACGCCATACGATGGGGAACGAACTTCTCATTTGCATACTCAACTCATGAGAAGGGCTTCATGTTTGGGCCCATTGGAAGATTTGTATGCTTCTCTCATACGTAACTTATAAGAAGCTCAGTTAATGATTAATTTTATTTATCTGCTAATTTTCTAAGCATTTTGCACGTGTGGAGCTTTTGCACATGCCTCAAGTGGCTGCCCCACCCCACCTTCTAGCGTCCCGAAGGGGCGCTAGTTATCACATATAATCGCTAGGATTTTCATCGCAAGCCGCCCACAATCAATACGTATCAAAAATGAAGTCGCCAATCTTTGGCGAAGCTAGGTGCTATACTCCTCGAGGAGCATAGCGGCAGCCTTAGCGAGATAAGATAGCGATTATGTGGGATAGCACTTTCATTTCATACTTAGTTGGAGTAGTTGGAGGCTCAGCCATCGACGGTGTCGGTCCGGATGGCTCAGCCGGCAAGGCAGTGGACTTCGAAGATTGGTATCATGGCACGATTCCTGATAATATCGGGATTTTTGCGCCATCGATAATACTTTTGTTTGGCTAAACAGTTGGCAAGGCTTGTGTGGCGATGCAATTGGCGAGGTTTGTTTGGCAATAGATTTGGCCGGACCTCTTGTTTGGCAATACATTTGAAGGACTTCGTTCGTTTTATGACAATCATGACTCAATTTTCTTGCAGAAAATCCTCACGGTTTGGAATTTCTCTTCCCTCTTTTTTTCTCCTTGCCTTGAAGGATTTCTGCTTTCCAAATGCATTCTGAGCAGAAACCACTTTCATGATCGAGATTCTGGCTGGTTCAGCTCCTGCTCCAGGATTTTTCGTTATATGTTCGTTCATCTTAATACCTTCTTTCCTAATCCGAATTTTACTTTTCATGTGTCGGCATTCTTCATTTTTTTCTACTAATATTGTTATAAATGTCTTTTTCTATGATCCAAGCCACCCCAAGGCACAGATCCCCCTGCACTAGGAACTCAACAATAACGAAAGAACAATTCAAAACCGCTGACTTCCTGTTGATATCACGCGACTTGTACATGCTTATAATCGCAGAGCAGCAGCTTTTCTTATCCGGTCGGCGGGAGGTTTTCTCGAAACCGCAATATGAGGCGATAGCATCGCTCATTTCCTGGCGAGATCGTATCGGCAGATAACCGCGTGAGCAGAAGCGGCGGAATTTATGCTGCACTCCGCGCCCTCCACTCATCCCTCACTCGCACACACACGCACAGCCGCACTCGCTGCTGCTGCTGCACAACTGCGGGACAGCGCTGCGGCTCTGCCAGCAGCACCAAGCAGTACAGCATATAGTGCTGCTTCTGCTTGGCCAACTCCAATAACTAATAGCTTCTTTTATGCTGGCTGAGCTCTTTTTGCAATGATTTCTTTTTCAAGAAGATTCAGTTCTGCTATGTAGTTCACTTCTGATTCTCCTCATAATAGGAAAATATTCTTTCCTTAGCTAGTGCCATGAAAATTACCTCCGTAAGGCTTTGCCTCCCCGAAAACTTAGTTTCGACGCGGTGATACCCCTAAAAACCAAAATTTCACCATGAACGACAGCTTTTGTCTGGTAACTAAGCCCAATTGCCACAAATAAATTTTTAAAACAGAGTCTCAAGGCCCTATGTGAGCAGTGATCTTAAAAAGAGCTGTACATTCCGTGCCAATAACGCAATTGTTGAGAACTTTCCCACAGAAGAGGATTTTTAGGACGACAAGGGGTACAGAACCCTCATTTAAAGCTGGGTGCCAATGGAGCCATAGGCAGAAAAATTAGATACAACAATTTTTTTCGGGGAATTATCAGGAAATCCACTCAATTCAGCTTATAAAAGTTGGGGACTAGGGAGGCTATCCAGACAAATTTTCAGGAATGCCGGTAAAAACGAAAGTGATCCGATGCCACCATGGATTGTTTATTTGTCGTCTTTTACCCTTTTGACTTTCCGCATTTATTCGTTACTAGATTTTAACTATCTATCCACTATTTAATTTAACCTAATTTGACCTGAACTAACCTCGCTCGTTGAGAGGGACACATGCCATTCTTGGTTCGGACCTCCTTTACCTCCTTTTTCATTTCTCTCTTTCCCAAACCCTACCGCATCGTAACTGATATCCTGCGATAAGTACAGAGGGTAAGACTATATGTCACGATCCTATCCTGAACACAAAATTTTACTTCTTCATTATGGGCTCAACGAAATCGCGATGGATGGGATCCGCACTACGAGCTCCTACGCACTAAAAAAAAACCGCGATCCTGGGCTTCTCCCATATTTCACGACAATTCCAGACTCCTCTTGTTCGAAGAAGCTCGTTCAATGACCTTGAGCAGATTAAACCGGGGTTTTCAGTTTCTTTTTCTTCAGAGAAAACCCATGAGTTTGACAGATGGATAAATCATTGCTGCGAAGCGTCACTACTACCAACGAAAACAGCAAACATAGCTTTCCTTTCGAAAGTACACTCTGAGCGGAATCTCCTGTAATCCCTATGGCTTTGACGTAAGAACCTACAATGAGTTCGACTGCGGAACAGTTGTCGCTATGCCATGGATAAAGTCAGGAGTGAAGGCAAAATCCGAACAAACTCAATCTATGGAGCTGATTTTGCATTTCTGAGATTAGCAAAAGATTTTAATTTTGAACTGTATGCAACATTTCACTTGATTAACTGATCTGCATTCCAGAAGAACAACATGAAGTTCTGTCTCCTACAAAGGCAAAGTGCTGGAAAAATAGAGGATGTTCAATTGTTTGCAAGTAACAGTAACTATTGTCAAATTCCTTCCGACCCAATCGAGGGTGATTCCTTCGGTGATGTCGAGGCCGTCACCGATGAACGTCATGACATTGGTGCCATTTCTGGTTGCCAAGAAGATTTTCTTCTCTCGGACCTAAATCCAGGAATTTCAGTCCGTGCTCGAATATGGGCAAAATGTAGAGTTTAAGTGAAAGGCGTACTTGGGTAAAACAATTCT
The DNA here is from genome assembly GCA_037903475.1 of Ancylostoma caninum. Lineage (NCBI taxonomy): Eukaryota > Metazoa > Nematoda > Chromadorea > Rhabditida > Ancylostomatidae > Ancylostoma > Ancylostoma caninum. The sequence continues at coordinate 2,728,009 of JBAJFG010000015.1, read as the reverse complement.
TTGGACAAGAAACATGTCCAAAACTTGAGAAAACACTCCCAGTATCTCCGAGAAGTAATTGCAAGCTTGCAACTGACCAGTAAGTTGCCTAACCGGCGAACTCACCAACAAATCCTATCTGTCACACTGTCCCATGCGATTGCTATGGTATTTTTTACGTCAGCAGCGAACGTTCGCCAGTTATCCAGATCGGTTATCGTGTACTGTTTGTTTGTGGAAAGGAAACACAGAGATCATGTTGAATTACCGTGGAAAAACCCATTAAGGTCATATTTCCTCAAAATGGAAAACGAACAACCTTCGTACCTCTTTTCAAACGAAACTTTTCATCTCGAGCTATTTAAAAGTTACTTTAGCCCGGAAACCGCCAAAATGTGCTCAAGAGACAAGCGTTTTATTTGGTAAACCACTAACCACAAAGCCGGTTCTCTGCTGCATATCGCAAAGGTCATGGTGCCCCTTCGTTGTGTTCCGGGAACAGGACCCAGCTCCCTACCTCCTCAGCCCAAAGAGTCCCCAACTCCAGAAATTTCCTTAAAGGTGCCGTCGCACTTCGGAATCGTTTTTGAGATTTTTGCACGGAAAAAAATCTACAATAGCTTCTGATTACAATAGTATACGGGAATCCGTGGAGAACATCTGAAAATCCGTCTTCAAGCTCCAGGTTTCGGAGAGTTGATGGGCGGAGCCAGAGGCGGGGCAAGGGCGGAAGTACGAAGCTTCTGAATAATGCCATACCGGAAGCGATCCTTCTGGGGAAATTCCTATTTCACTTAAGACTGTTCCACACCATCTACTTCACAACATTATAGGAGAAGAGTTTACTTGTGACAAACAAAAGAGGGCCTGCTATGGAAACTCCGTAATCCCGCATTGGCTCCGCCCACAATCTCCTTGAGAGCTCAAAAACGGGGTTTCTGGGCAGATTTGCACTGAACCGTGAAGTGATCAGAAACTCCTGGCTATTGTTTTCATGTGAACTCTAAAAAACCAATTCTGAGGTTCAAAGCTGTCTTCAGCTGGGATCACTAACGAAGGTAGGGGGGCTAGTAGTGAAAAATCCAGCATCTGACTAGCAGTGGCACGGTATAGCAACAGAATGTGATTAACAGTTTTTTCTCCCTGCACTCATCAATAAGGTAGAAAATGTGTAAATTGTTAAATTTGACATTTTTTTGTATAAAATTAGAATTATAGGCATATAATTCTTGAGAATAGAAAATACTGTAGAAAACATAGCAAGTTTACTTAGATGCCAAGGTATTAACACTTATGTAAAATAGATAGTGTTGTATAGAGCCGGCTATCCTTGTGATATTCCTTTCTTTGGATTTTCTGGAATCCTTGACCAGGAGGGATACGTTTTTTTGAAGTATTTATCATAATTAGTTGCCCTTGCTTTAATAGTAAGACGTTGAAACGTCATCCTCCTCGGAAACGAAGGATCCGAGGTCATAAAACGTCCGGGCGAACAACGCAATCGTCACATGTAACGAGTGAATCAATCGTTTATCCATTTGTGTGACGGGGGCAGCGCTCCCCCCGTCGTAACACAGCGACAAGATGGCTGCTGGTGATCTTATCAACTAACACTGATCCTTGCGCAGGTCAGCGCATCTGCTCCTTTTTTCCTATCTCTAGCTGTAGATGTACAATGTGTCTTGAGTCCTGATGAGATATTCCTTCGTTCGCTGACATATCCATATCCTCGAAGATTTTTTGGGGATTCATCCCTGAGCTCTTCATCGCTTAGCGCAGGACTTCAGGATCAACTAATCGAAATTTGCCCTATAAAATAGATTTCTTTGTTATTTTTTGGTGGGCAAACTTTGTTTTTGATTAGAAAAAAAGGGTTCCATGCAACATTTCAATCGAAAAAAAGATCCAGCCTTTCGGATATTTCTATTTGATTCGACTTTCGACACAACCATTCAAGATCATTTGAAATTATAACAAACCAACCACAAGTATATGTATAATAATCAATTTTCCTAGACAACTCAGTTTTTCGTATGAAGGCTAGTGAAGCTACACTTCCACCCTTGAACGTCTCCCCATGAATTTCTTTGCATGAATTTGAAGAAATTAATTTGAGTGATCTCTAACGTTGCTACTCGATTAGTAGAAAAAAAAACATTTGCTTCATCCTGAATCATCTTCAGGAAATTTTTGCTAAATGTGCGGTCGTCATACGCATGTAATAAATATGTCAATAAATAATGTCATACGTCATGCGCATGCTGAGACAGTGTGGTAAAGGAAATCTGTGGAAGTTTTGTTGATTCGTTACGGCCCTATAGGGCAATTTATACTAGATGCGTGCGTTTGACGCGCGTGTGTCTATATGATCAAGAATAGGGCCCAGTCACCTCGCTGACGCAGCTCAGACGCACGCGTTTATGGCCTCGCAGCGGAAGTACGTTCGTTTCATTGAGGACTTCATGAAAAAAAATCCTTTACAAATGCGTCTGACGCACGTACCCTGCTATAAATTGCCCTTATAAAAACACCAAGAGTGTATCACTTCATGACTCATAATACCCCGACGGTTTTCATTCATCACTCTCTGTAACGGATGAGCAGGGTTCCTGTGAGAAACGTCGACTGCCGGCACGAATACGCAGGAACGAGGCGAATGCGAGCGCCTCACCTGCGTCTGTGCTGCGTCAGGAATGCGCTTTCATATTGTACCGCATAGCCGTGCATGGTGACGCGCACATATTTAGTATAAATTGACACATTCCCAATCCTACATTAGGCAGATGGAGGAGGAAAGACGTAATTACTACATTGCTCTCTGCTCATAACCTGCCAAGATGCTATGAACTCTCTTCTAAAGTATTCCTATAATCCCCCGTTTTTTTATCATTTTGAACTAGTAGCGAATACCGGTCACACAACAACATAAGATCTGAAATGCTACATCTACTTATTATTAGTTGGCAGTTCATGTGTGTGTGAGTCTGTGCGCGAGATCCAGCCATCAAAAATGGATAATACCTACGCCATCGTGTTCAGCGCGTCGAACTATGTATGAAAATGTGGTAAATTCTCTGAACTTTCTGCCCGCGGTGGACCCGCGGTGGATCCGCGGTTGCCCGCGATAAATCCGCACATGCCCATGGTGGACAACCGGGAGTGACGTCACTCCCGCGCTATGCCCGCACGTGCCCACGGTGGACCCGCAGTAACATTGCTATCCGCGGTGGACCCCACATGCCGCACGGTGGACCCGCAGTAGAGCTGATTGCGTCATCAATGCCAACAAAAGCTCCACGCACGATGCACGCATGGCCGAGTGGATAAGAGAGCGGACATGGAAACATGAGTTCGAAAAGGTACGTGGGTTCGAATCCAGTGGTGTAAAAACGCTTACAGGATGAAATATCAGTGCGAATCCAGTGGTGTAAAAACGCTTACAGGATGAAATATCAGTGCCATCGTGGATTTGCCTCCACCTCCTCACGACAGTGTCTTCGATACAGGACCATTTTTAGAAGAAAATAACCAGTCCCTTGAAAATGCATATTCCCCGGTAAACCCGCACATGCCCGCGGTGGAGCCGCACATGCAGCGGTGGAGCCGCACATGCAGCGGTGGAGCCGCAGTACATCCGCGGTGGAGCCGCACATGCCCGCGGTGGCGAACCGCGGATCCACCTCGGGCGTGCCGCGGATCCACCGCGGGCAGAACGTTCAGAGTTTTGAATTTTACCTAGATTTAAAGGTGTTTTGGGCCACGAGGAAGGCGGACGACGAAGGACGCGGAAGAAGATTAGGCCATAGTGTATGTTAGAGGTGTGCCGGCGGTGTTATAAAGATGTTCCGACGTCCAAAAGTGCGGAAACGCCAGAGTTAGGTCCAACGGTGTACTAAGGGTGCACTGGCCTCCAAAAACTAGGATACGGTTGGAAACGAGTCCCATCGGTGTGGCAAGGGTGCGCCGGTGTTCAGATCCAACCCCAATTTGCACCGATTTGGTCACTTTTTACTATTTACGTCCACCGTAACGAACTGAAGTGCGCTACCACAAATGGGTGGAAAGGAGTTGCCCATAATGGGTCAATGGTTCCGTGAGCCGCGTTAAAGACTACTTTTCTGTGGACTGTGTCTGCCGGTATCATATATCTGTATATCCTAAGATGCAGTTATCTCCCATTAAAAATGTCTCTCTACGCCTAGAGGACAATTTACACTAGATGTGTGCATTTGACGCATCTTATGATGAATGATAGGTCCAATCGCAGCTCTACCGCAGCTGTGACGCAGGGGCGACGCACGCGTTTCTGGTACAAATACCCCTCAATAAGACAGATCGTCGGAACTTCCGCAGAAATTGCCGATTTACGGAGCCAGCTTCCATCGAACCTCATCATACCTTTGTTGCAGAGGCACGGAACAGCGACAATTTCTGAGAGTCTCATGAATTTTGACGTCGCGTATGAATTTTACCGTAAGTGCCGCGGCTCTAACAGAACACTCGGAAAGAAGACGAATAGGAGTTGGTCCTAAGCATTTTTTGGTGGTCTAACAGCCTGCTAAGCTTTTCACCCGGAAATTTTGAAAGTTTTCCACTGAAGAGGTGTTAGAGGGCTTTAACCATGTATTTAGATTCCATCACGACCATCACACCATTATACACATTACGTCATTCTTACTCCTGTACGGAACTTCCGCCTAGACTGGTCAGCACTTCCGCGGAGCTAAGCCAGCAGTCTACACTAGGCTTTGCAGAGATTCCAGAGGTTTATCAGGGGTTATCTGGATGAATGCACTTTTTCGCGGAAAATTTATTAGAATGACTATAGTTTTTCGCCTTGTTTTGACTTTCTCAGTATGTGCCAAGCACGAAAGTGTGAACGCTGTTCCAGAAAATCCCGCAGAATATCGATTATTTCCAGACCCCACTACATGTGTACGTTTTCAGCATTATTATTATTTGTATACAACTGTCACTGTCGCGCTCTCTTTTGCTTATCGCACTGCAATAACATCGCCGTGCGTTATCAGCACGCTGCGTCTCTGCTCAACCCGTGCTATTTCGTCCGTCATCAGTTGTTTCTCGCGCGCTCTCCGCAATCCGTGCGCTATTTCGCAGTTCCAGCTGATAAGATAAGTTCGCTCAGGTGTTGATGACATGGAGAGTGGCTCACGCCGCAAACAGCTGCGACCAGCGCGAGTCGAAGAGGACGACCAGTCGCCGACTGTCGCCACCGTAACCCCGGCTACCGTATCCGCTGTGGAGATGAACACCACGAACGGCACGAGGACGCCGGCCGTCGACGACGCGGCACAGCCCGTGTTCGAGAACAATGTGAAGTCCGAGGTTGACGAGGAGACCGGCATTGAGATGATGTCTGGTGAGACGCGAGGCCCGTACCCGGTCAAGGAGCTGCGAGCGTCGAGTAGTGAGGCGGAGAATGCGATTACTGTAAGTCTTATGGATTTTACTGGATTTATAAGGCTACTTCGTTATTTCATTGTTCTAGGGGAATTTCAATTAATTCATGTAATATTTGGATCATTACCATTATTGTTTTTGTTTTATTCGGCGCTCGGTATCGGCGGGTGACCGTGGGAAAAATGGGCTCAGCCCTGGTGGAGTAGCGCGAATTCTGAAACTCTTGAAATTATCATGGAATTCAGGCGAATGGACGTAAATAATCCTAAAAAGCAGGGAGTGAAAGACTGAAATTATTATGTATATATTCTATAATTTTTCTTTTTTATTTCCTTATTTATTTTCTTGCAAATTTTCGGCTCATCCCCGTAGTATGAGCACTCCTTCTGCGACCATTACTGCTTGATTTGGCGAATCAGTTTGATATACTTCATCTACTCACTTTTTGTTTTACTATTTACATTATTATTACTACATTTGTACTCAATTTTTAAACACTTATGGTGCCGTCCATCATTTTTGCACCACAGAAAACCACAAACTTGGTCTTCCGCGCCGCACTACCCCAGTGGCGCGGTAGACCATCTGGGCGCTTTGCTTGTCGAGCGTTGTCGTATTGTTGTTTTGCTTATATTTCCCAGCTTTTTTTTGGAAAGAAAACGAAGACGACACAAAGGGATACGGTCGAAAACGAAACAAAACATCAATACCGAGAACGTCCGACAACCTTACCGCCCAGCCGGTCAACCGCGTCGCGTAGGTGATGCAGCGCGACACACCGAATGCGCGGCTTTCTGTGATGCAAGAATTATTGACCGGCATTGTATTCAGATTTGATTGCTGTTTATCTCTTTACCCACGTGGTTATTTTGGTTTCAGTCATTTACTGACAAAACTTCTATAACTACATAGACTGCTATGAACCATGATGTATTTTACCAAATTAATTATTTTACTCTATTTTTACTTTATTACACGGAAGAGAACATAAAAATGCGAAGAAACACAAAAAAGGCTAAGAATCATCAACTCGGACGAAAAACGTCCGGAAACTGCATTATGGCTGCAGACGATATCGATCGCTGGCACGCGCGGCGCGGTTGCGCGGCGTGCTTTTCGAGGCCGCGAACAACGCACCATCGTTGACTCTTCCTGTAGATAGGTAGCTAAAATTTTCCCATGATACTGCATCATTATGGGCGAAGTTTCCATAACTTAAGCTTACTAAATTCAAAATAAATAAATGAGTAAATTAACATTTTTTCAGCTGATGGATCAAATGGGAAATCAACACTATTTCGACGTTGATTCTATCGACCCCATAGTGAAACGGATCAAGCCGTGTCCTAACGCGCTCGAAGCGAACTGTATCGTTTTTCACGTTGGTAGGTGGACCCCCTGATTTTTTTCCTCAAAATTTTGATTTATCATATACGTAACCCGTTGAGGCACGCAGTCCAATCAATAGGACCACATCAATGTACAGTTGACCCGGTTTACGTTTGATAACGACGATAATGCAATGATAACGCCCTTATCTTTGGCGGTTTTATCGCTTTGATAGCTAGGAATTCCAGCTAGAAGGTTCCACAGCCCCTTGCAGAGCTGCTATGGGCATTGCTAGATTAGGACAAGCTGTGAGATCCCGAAATAATCCAGAATTAACAAAAATTAAGTTTAAATGAGGAGGCGGTAGCCACTGGCAGGTTGCCAGTGTGGCCTTATCTTCACGACGTCGACGCGTTTGCAAGTTCCGAGATTCCTCGGCACTTAGTCATCGCTGGACGTGAGAAGGGAATGTCTGAGCTCTCATTGGAATAATTTCTGGGATTTATCCTGAAATAGAACCTGTAACAGAATATTTCAGCCAATCTGACGGCTTTTTAGGATTAAGAAGACCTGCAAATTTACCATGCCTTTTTTGAAAAAAAAAAGAATTCCTGCATGATTATTGATATTTCTCGTTATCTGTTCACCACACTGTGGAGCCTATCAAGTAAAAAGTTCTTGAAAAAAGCTGAAAAATAGGTCTTTTATAAAATAACGGAAAATTAGGGAAACAAAAAGCTGAAAAAACGGCAGTGCCTGGATGCATCACAGAGATTACCCAGGGTAAACGTGTTGACGCCGCGCTAACGATAGGCAAATTAGGGGCTATTAGCACATTTACCCTGGGTGATCTCAATGGTCCATAAGGCGCATGCTCTTCAAGAGCGCCAGAAACTTATGAAATTTGCAAGAAAAAATACTTATTTACTATTCCTTTACTCTAGGGAGGGTTTTCCTCATCTAGAAGCGAACATTTCATTTTCTTTTGTTCTGTTGAAAAATTTTTGAACTCTGGTAAAATAATCTCTTCCAGAGTCGCTTATCCAAATTCTTATCACACGTGATGTCAAATGTGGAGAGGACCTCGTGGCAATTTTCCTACCGCAGCAACAACCATCCACAGCATCTGAGGATACCGAGAAAAGTGAGTTTCCGCCCAAGTTCATCCAAATTGGACAAAAGTCATGTTTCAAGAAGTTAAATTCGGGAAATTTCTCTTACCGCTCCTAGGGCTAGAAGAGAGATCCAGAGAGTTCACTGTTTTTACGAAATCCACGGCTGACAAAAATGCAGCATCAATGGATTCAAGGGAACTTTTCTCGTCAGGAGACAGCATTTGCTGAAAGCAGCCGCCTTCGTCCCCGAGAAAAATGTGTATAGCACCTGTTGGGTTCTTGAGTAGAACAGCAGAATGCGAAGGAATCCGTGATTGTTGAAGAAAATTGAAAAATTTTCTCTGAAAGCTGATTGACAGTTGTTTCCCAACCGAGGAGGAAAATCGGGCACTTCAGGATAGTATAGAAAAAAACTGCAATAGCTTTTTTTTCTGGAATTCCTTCCACACTAACTCGTCAGGTAAATCCAGCGAGCGGAGATTCTTCAAAGATTAGTTTTTCATGCTTTTTTTGTTCGTAGGTGATACAAATTCTTCATCACAGCTACCATATTAAAATGTGTGACCGCTACTGTAGCAGTGACTAAGGGAAGACGAGAGGGAGGAGGGGATTCGCATAAAAAAAGGTGGGGTCTACACAACAAAGAAGACCCAGGCGGTGAGAATCTCAAATATAGAGTTACCAAAACTTCCAAATTCAGGTTGTCAACAATATCAAAAAGAAATTATGGTCAAAATAAGAAATTAAAAGCGAAATAAGTTGATGCAACGTTTTCAACCTCAAAAACGTACGTTCCTCTTACTTTCACTGCTAAGAATTTCTGTTGCACGTGAAATGTTCTCGACAATGTCGCAGCGCGCTTTGTGTCCCTCTCGCCGTCTGCGTCTCTGCGTGCCTTGCATTGCCTGCCACGGAACGCAACGCGGGTGGGGGAGCGCATCTCACGCAATCAAAACTCTTGTAATGTGCAATGAAATATTTTTCTGTTTAACTATTTGTAGGATTCAATCGAAGGATTCAAATACAATCAAATTTCGAATAAATCGAATTGTGAGCAGTCTAAGGACTACTGCTCATAAAACCTGAAGACCATGTTGTTCAAACCTTCTCCAGTACAAAAAAAACTTTATTCAACAAAATTCAGGCTTATCTCTGAATTTTTGCCCTAGATTTAGAAAATGCATAGCAAGTAGGCTCATGGTTGTCTGTTTAGGGTTTCTATCTTCGATCTTTTCGCATTTTTCTCTTGATGGTACACCATGAGTGTATAAATAAATAAATAATAAATAAATAAAATATTTACTGTTCATTCTTATTCTTAGAAAATTGATGAAAAAATACAAATAATAATATCTTCCTCAATAAAGGATAGTGCTTCTCCGAATCTTCAAAAATGTCCCAGTAATTTTCAGGATACCCCTGCCCCAAATGCCATATTGCAAAGTTCAACAACATCGACAATCTCACTGCTCACCAGAAGTTCTACTGCAAAGGAAATCAACGTGGTAAGTTTTCCCATAACTCCTCAGTTTTTCCAATTTTCTTCCCTAAACAAAGGATTTCGCTCCCAAATGCACTTCGTCCGTGGGCGAACTCCGATATCAGCGCTAAGGGCGTTTGAAATCTGCGATGTTTGAAAGTGTATTAGCGCCTTCGGCACATATCTATCGGCTGCATCTCATGCTTATCTGCCATCTCTCGAACCGCGCTGCGCCTCGTCGTCGTCGTCGTCGCGAGCCACTGGCAATCGCGCGGCTGTCTGAGGGGACTTTTTGATGGAGTGGGCCGGTTAAAAAGCGGAAATATCCGACCGCTGGGCAACTGCACAGTGCAAAACATGTCTATTGATTAGATTCCAAAATTTCAGTGCTGATAGCACCGCCGGCGGCAACCTTTGTGCCGAGTATTCATCGACAAGGAGCTGTTCCACCACCGAATGTGATCCTAGTGCCTATTGCTTATCACGACCATCAACATGAAATGGTGCAGGTGGGTATGCATTTGTTTTTTTACTTGTTTACTTACTTGTTAATTAAGCGTCCAATAGGCTTTTTTAATAGTCATGTGAGAGTTACCCAAAAGGGAAGGAGGAGACATGTCCATGGAAGAGTTCCTCGTTCTACTCCTCCTGGATCATTTTTCTTCTCATCTTCCACATGCGGGATTCATAATCATTCCCACGAAGACGCTAGCCTATCCATAAACCCCGGATGGGCGAGTTTTCCAGGCAGAAATTGAATTTTTTCGGAGAAATTCTTCAAAACGGGGAAATAGTGCACATCGAGAGTAGTGGAATGCGACAAAAAGCAACTAGCCCATTTTGAGACTGCATGCATCACTGGGGTTACCTAGGGTAAACGCCACAGAAACTAACCCATCCTGAACATGGGCATCAACACGTTTACCCTGGGTAATCTCAATAATGCATCCAAGCTCTGAACGTGTGAGAGACTACAATCTCCTTGGAGATGTTCAAGAATTCTGGCAATGATCTGCTTGAAAAATCTGGTCCCCTTAACCTGATTTTCAGCTCCTCGGACCACCACAAACCATCGTCCCAGTGGCAATAGGACGTCCCACCGCTGCACCAAACGGAATGCCTCAAATTGCCGTCCCACTCACGGATCCGCTGCTTGTACAGCGCGGTCTTTGTGGTGCCGTCCAGCCACCGCCTCAGCTGAAATTCGCTGTCGGAGACCTGACTGTTACCATCCCAGTCGTGCCGATAGAAATGGGGTATGTCTATACCAAATGACTATTCTGTCTTGAAAATTACTTTACTATTACAGTGGTCTAGCTGGACTGAAACGTACAGTGGAGCGACCAGTCTCCACCCCTTTAGACCTGTCAAAAAGGCGACGAGAAGATTCTGGAAGTTCCGGCGCAACTACGCCAAGTAACACAGTTAGGGTACGTTCAGCAGGTTCTCTGGATTTGATCCTATTGTACAGAAGAGGGTGTGTTTCAGACCTCCCATTCTGATGTGGAGAAGCCGTTTCTGTGCTCCTGTGGGGTGTCGTTCTCAGCTGATGAGACTCTAAAGGCTCACAAGCAGTATTACTGTAAGATGGTGGAGCGTAGTGACGACAATAAGGATCCGCCAAAAAAGGTAACGGTTAGTGACGTATTTTTCTTTATCTTACCAATGACCCCGCGAGCTAAGCCACGCCCACAACGGCTCAGTTATCTTAATACTGGGAGCGCGGTCTTAGCCACGCCCATAAATACCAAGTTATCTCAACAATGTAGGCCGCAAGCTTGTTCACATCCAGAACAGCGACGCTGTGACACGCCTACTACGACCCAATTACCGCACGCGATCTTAGCCCCGCTCATAAGGCCTTTACTCTTGCTATTCCACTCAGAGGCAGCGAACTAAACCACGCCCACTCACTACTCATACGAAACCCGCAGCATAAACCACGCCCACAACGGCCTCACTATCCTATTCACGGCTTCTATGATACAAACCGCGCTCACAATTACTCAACTTACTTTACTCACGAAAGGCGCGACCTAAACCACACCCATACTCTTGCTCACAGCAGAAGCAAACACGATCAAGGCGTAAAACTGCTAGATCCCTCCACTCACAACAACCGCGACCCAAACCACGCCCATAGCAACTCGTTCCCTTCACTCAACACATGCGACGCAAGCCACGCCCACTCGTCGTCCACCTAAACAAGAGGGTCACTACGGGGGAGTAGCGCCTTGATCTTTGTCTTGTTAGCTTACTGATTGTCGAATAATACTAAGTGGAATTTTCTACGTCCTGGAGTGGGCGTGGCTTAGGTTGCACTTGCGGAATGAGTGTGAAAACCGCCATTTGAAGCCTAAATCAGCAAAATCTTAAACTTCTAGATAAAAACCCGCTGCAGTCAGTGTGACTACGAGCCGGGTTCACTGTCACAGCTCTCGGTACACGTTCGTACAGTACACAACGAAGTGCAAGCATACGTGTGTCGTCTATGCGGCTATCGAGGATTCAGCCTTCGAGGAATTCGTAGCCACATGAGGTACTGTTCATCACATTACCGAACGACTTTCGTAGCAATTCTACATGATTATCTCATCATTCGTGCAGCTTTCTCGCATTAAGTGCAGTTTCAGGTCACATTCCGAGTTGGACGCTATGAAATTTGAATTCCTGCTGGCAAACCATATTTCCAAAGTGAAAACTGAACGAAAAAGCCCGGATAATCAAGAAAACATGGATCAAGACTAATGAGCGCTCGAAGCTGAGACGATCTCTTTTCATGGATATTTGCTTCATCGCAGGATTAAAATGTCTATTTATGGAAAATCTTGAACGGTGAATGAATGGAACCGTGTGTATACCTTCTTTGATTTCGGGTTGCTCGTGTCAGATACGTATTGATTTTACTGATTTGCAGTGTTATGTGGGAACTCGGAAATTTACGTGATTAGCGAGTCCATATTGCCCATTCTTTCAAAGGTACCAAATTCTATGTCAGTTGTTGTGCAAGATATTGTTTGATTATTCTTGCTAATAAATGAATCCTTAATTTGAAGACATCATCCAGAAATAAAGGCCCTCTGGGGAAAACAAGGTAATTCCTGGAACTAGGTGATAGTGAGGAGACGTACAACTTCATGGGAAAGGCCTAAATCCTTCTTCCCAACTTGCAAGCTATTACTTTAAGGCTATCTAATTGTAAGAAGAATGGTAAAAAAGTGAAAGGCCTAGAAGTGTTGAAGTGAGGCTGTTGGTGATAAAAGGTCATTCTCTGAATGAATATTCCCCCATGAACATACCTTATCAACATAACATTAATTCAGACTGTAAACAACCCGAACTGGTAAGCCCTATTTTCATCCGTACGACCATCCCAGCCTGGTGCAAAAGCAATGCTCGGTACACAACTCGGTGAGCGTCTACGTACCTTGCCAACGAAGACCAGATCCCTCTAACAGTGTTCAGCAACCTCCAATCAGCAGTCTGGTTTCCCATTGCCAACATTCTAAAGCACTGCTCACAAAATCCTGCCTTTCTGCTACAATGTCACAGTTTTCGTGGCTTTGGACCAAACGTTCGACCTAGGATCCCCAAGACTATTCTGTCTCTGAAGCTCTATTGAAACTACTGCAGAAATCCCTGAGAAACCTGAAAAACATGGCATCTAGTGACAATTTCCTTGGCTCTATATGCGCCAGCTGCGAGGGAGAGTGTCGAAAACCATTGCACCTAACTTTCCTGGATCTGGAGAAGGCCTTTGACCGCGTCCCCACGAAGTCATTTGGTACGCTTTGCGGCTTCACGGCATTCCCGAAGATCTGATCGAATGGGTGCGGATTCTTTACGCCGACCACAGCAGCAAAGTTCAAAAACCATCAAAACCTCAGATATGAAAATTTCCGTGGGTGCCGCCTTTAAGAAGACCGAGTATTTGACCACCGACAAACACGAGTCCGGCATTATCAAAGTTAATGGCACGGATCTTCCGCGAGCCGCTACGTTCAAATACCTCGGCTCAGTGGTTTCATCAGACGGCAGCCTCGTCCATGAGATCACCGCACGCGTCGCCGCTGCGTGGTTGAAGTGGCGCTCGCTGACTGGTGTGCTATTCCACAAGGACATACCAGACCGGCTCAAGTCGAAGATCTACCGTACCGTGGTACGTCCTGTCGTGCTGTATGGTGCCGAGTGCTGGCCCGCCACTAAGGAAGTGGAACGCCGAATCAGTGTCACTGAGATGAGGATGCTGCGGTGGATGGGTGGCATTACCAGCTAGATCGCATATGCCACCAGGACATACGACAGCGATTTAGGGTAGCTGCGATAGCCGACAAGCTCCGTGAGGCGCGTTTGCGATGGTTTGGTCACGTTCTTCGCGCTGATGGCGACAAAGTCTGTAGGATTGGCTTCGATGGAGAGGTACCAGGAAAGTGACCTAAAGGACGACCAAAGCAACGATAGCTTGACACCCTACACGCTAACCTCAAGACGGCTGGGATCCATCCCGACCAAGCGCACGACAGAGCACTCTGGCGTCAAAGGATCAGCAAAGCGGACCCCGCTGCGAAACGGGAAGAACGCTAAGAAAAAGAAGAAGAAGATGTAACGAGCATGAATACAAAACAAGCTATTCTTCGGCATACTCGTTCAAGATTAGAAATGTGAAGTACTTTGGGGCACTCTGACTGTCTAGAGGCGTATTGGTCCTTTACTTCTCCACAGTTTTTAGGCTTTTCGAATCCGCCGCTCGCCTTTGCCCTTGCGTTCTCGTTCCTCGTCAAAAGTGAAGCTGAACTTGACTCGCAGCTCAGCTGAATTCGACCGAACCGAACTGAATACGTGAGCGCTAACGGCTCTCCTTGGATAGCGAAGGGGCACAGACCAAACCAGCTGTCCTGAGGCGGAGCAAGGACGTGGCATACGACGTAAATGCAGCACAACATAGAGTTAATCAGTATTCGGGCAAAAAAAAAATCAGAATCACATTCACATACAACAACTACAGTTATATTTGTCATACATAACAGAAGCGGCAATTAAGCAATTTATTCGAATGAAATTGAGGAATAACAATCTCTTCCAGGAAAGAAAGTCGACGCAAATTTTATGCGTGATCAATACCAGGAATTCCTGATCAAGAACAAGAATGCAAAGCCCCCGATTAATCCACTGCCGAAACCCATGACAAAGTTACAAAAGAGGGCGGAAATGAGGAAGCGAGGGTAAACAAACTCGATGAAAATAGACCATGAACGGTCTAATTAGTTGTCTTATGATTCCAGTATCTTTGTCGAGGCGGATAATACGGAGAACGACTATTCGTTCATGGAAAAGCCAAAGTCTGAGATGCGTCCATACGTGTGCAGACTTCGGACTTCGTGAGTCGCTTTACTAGATCAACTTCTAAGGATACAGGGACCTCTAAACCCAAGCGTTTAGGATCGAACATGTAGCTCCTTTTCCATCGGACTACTAGTGTTTGTTTCAGGAAACTGAAGTGGAAGACAACAGATTCTGATGGCAGCTCGGGCAAGGTGAGAGTAGTAGCACAATTTAGTTGAGGTTAGCGAAGTATGGGGATGCCGCAAGCTGGTTTCTCCTAAAGCCATGGACGCCGAATCCAGGACAAAATCTTTCCTGATAGCGGGCTTTCCAATACTGCTTTTTCAAATAACCAAGCAACTTGTATCTCCATTTCCTCTCGATAAATTTTTTTAGGGAAAGAGAGAAAAAAAGGGATCAAGGAGAAGGCGCAAGAGATCAAAATCTAAAGCAAAACGAAGACGCTCTTCTAGCATTAGCACTGTAAGTTTTAATAATAGTTGGTAGCAATAATAGTTCAACTATTACCACCTACAGGAGTTGGAACCTGGCACCATCTCTTCCATTCCTGGCGCTGCACAACCAGCTCAACCCGGAGGTGAAGCCGGAGCTTCCACAATGCTGACACCTTCAATGGCTATGGCTCCTGGAGTAGTCCAGTCCGGTAGCGAGGTTACACCATCAGCTATGATGACGCCCTCAATGGCCATGGCTCCCGGGTCAGCTCAGCCTGGAAGCGAAGTCACCCCATCTGCAATGCTAACGCCTGCCATGTCCATGGATCCCGACTCAACTCAGCCCGGAAGTACAAGGTTGACGCCTTCAGTGGTAGCGGGTCCTACTGAACAAGCCCCTTCCACAATGGGAGCTCCTTCAGAGCCAGCTCGTCCAGAAGGTGAAGCAGCGGCTTCTACTATGCAAGCCCCTTCGACGATGGCACCTCTAGAACAATCCCTCTCTCTGGATGTGACGCAGAAGGGTGAGGGAGGAGCAGTAGGCAGCAGACGGCATTCTACTAAGCGCAGTTTCTGTATTGGTCCATCAAACGAAACCGCAATAGCAGAGAGGGCTGAGGTGGGCATGACAACGAAATTGCACTACTAAAGTTATTTGTGAACTCATGTTGACAATTTCAGGAGATTCTCGAAAAGGTCACCCAAGAAGACTCTGTGAGACCAGTGAAGAAAAAGGTACAGCATAGATTTGAATGTGAAAATTAATAATCAACACCTCATACCTTTGCAAAACTGACATTTACAGGAAGCGAAAAAACCTCCTTCGCAAAGGAAGCCATTGTCAAAGGTAGGTTTTCAGATCTTTAACGGGCTGTCCAATTGCAGTTCAGCACTTCCTTTGAGTATTCCTCGCAAGCTTCGAGATGTTGTTAAGTATATTTATATTTTCTTGTTAATCAGCTGTTGTATTTTCTGTTTATACCGCCTTTTTCACAACGGTGCAGATCCTTGTCTACTATTCCCCGTCGCCCAGCACCACAACAAGATCCAGACACGCGTGGTTTGTAGCAGTTAATAATGTGCAAAAACACCAGCTTGTATTGCGGTTGTTCGGTAGGAATAGTTGAACAGTGTATCAAAAGAACCTGAGTAGCAGCACAGGCGGTGAGCCAAGTGAATACGAAGTGGATACAACGTATACGAAAACATACATCTCCAATGGTGGGGTTTATATACACCAAGAGGTAGACTTCCAAAACCTTCCAGGGTAGATCGCAATCAATCAGTAGTAACCATACATTCTTCATCACACAAATAATTCAACGATCAAGCTCCTGCAACAGCTGCGATGTCCATCGTATCAAGGCTCTAAAAACAGAAGATGATAGTTTTATCAGCAAACGATGTCGTTTCCCAAAAACTAGGTTAAAATTGCTTACGAACCTGGTCCGATCAAGGTGACTCGATGCGCCGTTTTCATCTGTCGCGTGAAACAAATATCATATAGCAGTCAATGACATGAAATGTGAGAAAACAATTGAAGATGAGCACCCACAGTGAAAGCACAAATCGTTGGATCGTCAGCCCTGCAAGAAGATGCAGGAATGATGCTAGCAGAACTTTCTCGAATCGTCAACTTCAACCAGTGATCGCCACTCCAGAGGACTACTGCACCGGGACCACATCCATTATTGAATCATAACCATGGGTACGAGATTATCCATCTTTTCAATGATGCAGACGGTTACGGCCCAAGTTGAATCCTTCTTCGAATGCATGCATTATCACCCAGTAGCATCTACATGCTAATGACACCTTTCATAGAACCTCACGCAGGATGGTGATTCTATAGTTGCGGTCGCCGACGATGCCTTTTCGGTACTTCTCGATGCTTGTGCCGACTCTAATGGAGGAGCGTTCGAAAACTGATTCACAGAAAACTCGACAGCCCAGGATTTAGCGCCTCCCACCTCAGAAACTTCTGTGCACCGATACCAAGCTAAACAGACACACGTGCCTTCATCGGCGCCAGTGGTGGAACTACTCGTGGCGACAGTAAAAATCTTGGACCGGAGCCACTTTGCATTGCGAGCGGAGCGTCCATGTGTGGATTTTTCGGGGCGCTGTGTTGTCATTGATGTGTCGCCATTTCTATCACCAATGAAGAGTAGTGTCGGTAGGGGGTCTTTACTGTTGTCGAGGTCTATTTCGTCACTGGCACCGGTGCCCAAAAGTTTCTGAGATCGCGGCACGGGGCCCTGCATGTCTGACGCAGTCCATAACCCATGCGCTTCGTCTCGTTCCCCGCCTGCGTAGTCCTAGCCGGTAAGGACCACTTTTAGAGTCACTCCCCCGTAGATTATCGTTGGCAACACTACTGTTCAGAGATTTTTTCAGAAGTGTACCTCCTCGGTTTAGAAATGAAAATTCATCTTATACCCACAACTCTAACACACCTTGTAATAGCACTCATAGGGAAGCAGAATCGCTGCCTCTTCGTGCACAAACATACCATTTTCATCACTAGTCACATAGTCACAGTCCCACAGGTTTGTGAATCACTACTCAGAAAATCTGACTTAGGAATTGGCTGACACCCAGCCAGACGAGGAAGAAGAGGAGAAGACGAAAAGCTACTTTGGTCCAGATGTGAAAGTCGACACACTCAAAGTCAAAGAAGGGGTAAGAGTTGGTCATTTGTTAGCGTTGATACCACAGCAACAGAAATTAGGCGCTACATGAACGTTAATACAAAATTTTCTTCAATCTTATCTTAAAGACACCGTAAAGTTTTTCGCTTTATTTTTACGTCCCCATTTCACCACCAAAACCCGTGAATTTCAGGAGCACAAACCAGGCGAAAGCTCGGAGGTAAGTTGATTTGATAGTATTAGATGATAGGTAAAATAAAGCAGTCGTTTTTCCAAAAAAAGGTTAGTTGGTCAATCAGAGACATGGCAAGCGAAGTGAATTGGTTAATTTTTCCTGCTGTCATAGAAGGATGCCTTAAAGGTGCAGTATAGGTGAACGGATGAGTTCTTTACAGGCTACAATCTCTACCAGAGGTGCCGTAACAGGAGAGGCAAAGAGTCAAGGGGATGAACTCAGAAGCGCGAGGGATGATGTGTTTTCAGCACTGGAAGAGGTTGGCAGCTTTACGCCTTACTTTCAACTGCTCCAGTCTTTTTTTTTTTTGAATTCTTTCAAGTCCTGAAAACGAGAAATGTATGACAAATATGATAAGTGCTCTGCGGCATTCCGCGCTGCAGAAAGGGCGGGGCGCAGCGTGACTCTCGCCGTCTCGGTCCTCTTCACACCTGCTGAGCCTCTCACCTCTAGCGATAGCGATGCTACAACTTTGTGGAAAACATAGACCAGTTTCCTATCTCTGAACTTTCGTACCACGGTGGGCCCACCGTTATTCCACGGTGGACCCCCAACCGACGGTGGGCCCACCGTTATCTCCCGGTTATCCCTCGATTATGGCATCCTCCCCCACTTATCCCACTGTTCGCCCATCGTTGTTATCACTCTCACGGTGCACCCACCATTTCCCCACGGTGGGCCCACCGTGCTTGGACAACCCACGGTGGAACCTCCGTTTGCCCACCCTTTGCCCACTGTTAGCCCACGTTCCCGTTTTTTTTCCACAATTGAACCACCTTTTGCCCATCATTTGCCCACCGTTATCCCATCTATCCCAATTCCGCCTTACTCCCCGTTTTAACCACCAAAGGCCCGCCATTCGCCCACCTTTACCCCATCTAAAGACCTGCCCAGCGGGAGCGCGTTTGCAGAATGACATAGGTGTTTGATAACAACATCATCATTCATTGTGTTTGCTGGTTCCAGTCCATTCATCCGATTCCGCTCCCGCTTGTGGTGTGTTCCTCTGGACTTCTACTAACTCTGAGACTCCGGCACGGCAAACGGCGTAAACGATTGTAGTAAAAGTATGATGCGAACTCTCCTTGATCAAGTGAGGATTTTGTTCCAGTGCTTATTTCAGTACTAGCTCTTCTAGGTATTCTTTGCCGCAGTCAGTGGGCACATATCGTAACTAATTGTTAGAAGAGGAGTAATTGAGTCGACACTCGTGAATGCTCGAATATCGTACATTCCTTCTGACTTCACGAGGAAGAAGGCCTGTCCAAGTACGTGAGTAGATAACCTCCGAAATGTTCGTTCCAAGTGGATGAAAATCCTGCTCATACTCAGGCCACATGGAAATGCAAAGTCCTTAGTTTCGCTCCACTCGCGAAACATTGTTGTTCTGTTGCAGTCATGATTGTACTGTTTTTTGTTGTATGTTGGAAATAAATCACTATGCTGTTATGTGGTGTTTGTCCAGAAAAAGGCGATCAGGACACGATGAGAATGTGGGCGGGAGAGCATGATGACCCCCGCCTGACTCATCGAATTGCCCCGATTAACCCCTGGAAATGCCCTGATTAACCCTCGGAAATACCACGACTAACCCCTGGAAAATCCCTGGAAATACCCCAGTTTCTCCACGGAAATCCCACAGTTCCCCCTCAGGAATCCCCCAGTTAGCCCAGGGTGGCCCCACGAATAGCCCGCGGTGGCCCCACTGTTTGCCCATGGTTGACGTGCCGAACATTAACCATGGGATAACGGTGGGCCCACCGTGGTACGAAAGTTCAGAGATAATGATACATACTCGGAATAAAACGGTCGTGAACCTAGTCTATTTACTTGATACAAACGCACTTACAGGGAACTCCAAACGGCCGTGTGCAAGGGGCGGGACCGCAGAGTTGCCCTCTTGGGCAGAGACACAGGGGCTCCACATGCTGGCTCTGCTTGTCTGCTTCTGCCAGCAGCAGAGAACTCAAGTCCCACCCCGCGACACGTTCCCGCCCTTGCACACGGCATTTTATACTTCCCTGTATAAGTGTTTTCAAGCTCTCTTCCTCACCAGCTCATTTTTTTTACCATAGCAGGCGACATGATAAACTTCAAGTAGTATGGAATAGGAAATATTTTTGATTATTTTTATTTATTTATATTACTGTATGACTCGGTAGAAAAGCAGAGAAAAGTAATCTTATATTGTGAAGGATGTGGATCTAACGAAATGCTTGGGTGATTTCGACACAGAAAGCGTAGAAGGAGTTGGTGCTAGTGATGTGAGCTGATTTTTTTCATTTTACCTACTATATACAGGTAGGATAGTGCCTTTCAGTAGTAAAGGTGTTTAATTCCAGCGAAAAACATTGGAATCTGCAAAGAAAATCCTACGTATTGCCCATAAGGAGAAGGTCAGGTCTTTTTCAATGTAAATCTTTAGGAATCTTGTGTATTCCCAGTAAAACTTATTTACGAACGGAGAGAAAGAGAAAAATCGAACGCTTAAAGCTGCTTGAATATAAAATTAATTTCTTCCACAAAAATATCCCAAATACCGCGTTCTCCTATGCATTGTACAGGAAAATTTTCAGGCAATCGAGAAGACTCTCACAAAAGAGGAAAACGAAGTAGTGTCGAAGTTTTTCGCTGGAAAAATCCCTTACGATCAAAATGTAGGAATATCCTAGGGAATTTTCCATATCCAACGATGATATGTTTCAATCCACAACAATTTATTTCAGGTGTTAAATGTTCTGGATCGAGTACTGGACAAGACAATTGACTACCTGCAGACACATGGCGCTAACTTGGATGCGGAGACGAAGAGGCTCATAGAGAAACGAAAAGCGGTGAGTTTCTCAGATGTACAATTGCGAACAAGTAAAAAATCAAAATTTTCCCTATGGGACCACTTATTTTAACACAATGTCGTCGAATTCCAGCTTAAAGCAGCTATGTTGGAAACTATGCTCACAACACCGAAGTTTATACCTACTACATGGGTGCAGCACTATGACAGTATGTTAAACACTCAGCTATTGTTCTTTACCAGATCTTATGTGGGATATGTGGAAGCTGATTCACGAACGTCAGGCGACCTGTAAATCCTGTATTTAGCTGTTGCCTTGGTGGTAGCACCAAAAATTGCACCATGGTCAAATGTGTCGCTCAGCCATTCCCGAAATAGGGCTACCTATCTTGCAGCAGCAAACCGGAACGAGATGGGTGCGGTGCGGGACGATGGGGGATGACGGAGCCTTGCGACTGGTCAATGTGGACGGATTGACCAGTCGCAGAGCTTGGCCACACCCTTCGCGGTGTAACGCTCCACTCCTTCACCATCCTCCAGTTTTTAGTCTAAATATTAAACTAGCAGTAATGAAAATACAACAAGAATCAGGTTTTACATCTTACAAATCTTCACGCTTTGCATACTTCGTTGAATGGTTGTGCTTGGTGATCGTTTACTGTTAGATCGTTAATGTGTTGCACAGCAATGCACAGTCATCCACACTATGCTCGTCGATCTGGTCCTCGCTCATGGCCCACTTGGGTAGAAAACCGTGCTGGAATGAACAGTGGCGAGGCGGGGGTAGGAGAGGGGGGGTGGGATACGTACGTAGGAAAGGGGAAAAAAAAGTAGCAGCTCTGCCAATTCGCGCTTCAGATGGAGTAATAAGGATGCCAAAAAAATAATTTTGGTATAAAACAGTAAAAAATAAATACTTAGAGGATAACATTAAAGGTAAGCAGTTGGAAACGAACTTATGCAAAACTTTTATTTGTTTATAAACTAGTTTCGAAAATGCCGTCCCCCCCCCCGCGTCCTCCACAGGTGGGAAAAGCTCATGCCTACGAAAAACAGTTTATCATATGTACTATCTGGTAGTAGGTGTCTAATATTGTCCTGCCACCCAAAGCATTTTCCAGGACTCCACAAACAAGCCATGCAAGAAACATCAGGTATCAACTGGGCCAAGGTACTCCTGTTCTATCCGCGCCAAAGGTCATTTGACGATGGAGAAGCAGACATTTGTCAGTGTTACTTCATTACTTATTTGGAATCCTTTTATAGTAAATGTTATGTGCATTACAGTTGGCAACTTTACACGACATCGTAGCAAACATTGGATCATTGGCTGTATATTAGGACCGAACGATTCGAAAACATTTGAGGAAACGGAGAGAGAAAGACAGTCAAAGGTTGTAAATTTTTTTAAATGCCACTTGAATTGTTGAATTTTAATGTTAGCGAATTCATGGCCAAAATTCATGTGGGAAAAAGAAAATTAGACGAAAAATAGAAGTAGCAGCACCTATTCAGCTTATCTGCACTGTTCCAGGGACTTTTTATGGACACATCCATAATGGAACACGCAAAGAACGAGGGACCACTCACAACCACCACAATGAACACAACCACCTTATCTACAAGAAGTGATATGGAGCTGTTGAGCACGACGGCTCCTGCCACTAAAGTATAATTATATTAATTAATGTTTCATAGTTCAAAATCAGATATTTCGTAAATACTCTCAATGAAAAGCATAAAATAGTGGCAAGGCTGTTATTGGTGCTTTTTCATGAATAAATTTTTTTGTTTTACTTGTATTTGTCCACAGAAGGTTGATTAACAGCAGGTTCCAGATGCTAAGGATTTTCTTCAAAAAATTAAACCTTGCATGAAAGCTTGTCGACAACTTGTTCGCCTATAAGCTTGTCGACAACTTGTTCGGCCAGAAGCTTGTTGAAAAGTTGTTTTTGACAAATCGTTGCCGACAACTTGTTCTTTTTCTCTTCCTGGTCGACAAGTTGTCGGGAGAAAAGCTTGTCGACAATTTGGTTTTCGTTGGCGTAATGACGTCAAACTTGTCGACGATTCGCTAGTTAAAAGCTTGTTTGCAAGTTGTTTTTGGGAAAAGCTGGGTCGGTAACTCATTTTTGGAGTTCTGAGTAGGGATCAAATCTAGTAGGCTTATTAAGATCAAAATCCCACAACAGGATGGAACGTCCCAATTTGGAGGAGCCTATGTGGGAATTATCACGAATCGGGCTACAGATGATTACTATACTCGAGACCGGGAGCATTGACCAGCTACACTGTGCTGTGTGCGCCAAAGTTGTGGTCTTATCAAGGCGCGATGGGCACAAATCACATCAGGCATGATGTCAGATTGGTGCCCTTCCCAGAAGTGCAGGTTCTAATTGTAGAAACCGCGGCCGATCCATAAAAAGTCACAAAACAGTTCTGAATCCCATGCCTTTTACTCTGTCTGGTTCTCGGATAATTTCCTACTAAAATCCAGGACATCTTGGATTTCAAAGATTTCCATAGCTGCCGAATGACACAATCGAGGCAGTGCTTGCCCCCCCCCTCGAATGGGACAAACTCGCCCCCGCTCATTTCTCAACTAACTTTCGAAACTGACCTCTCCTTATCTTATCTGTGGTTTTGTTGATGTGGAGGCTCCCGACGGTGCCGGCACAGGGAGGACAGTCATACGCTTCCATTTTTAACGCCTTTATGTCATCTTTATTGCCGTTTTTTTTCTAATATTTCTTTGAAAGATAGATTTATATCTGTCATCAAATGCATTCAACCCAGGAACTAAGGATCCAGGATAAGAACGTTCCAGTTCGTGCTCATTTCTGGCGGAAAGCCTCAACAACCGTGCTTGTGCCTAATTCCACGGAGACCTTTCAGTAATTGTAGGTTTCACTAGATTCGAAATTGCTTGGGGACCATTTCCTCGAGAAAAAATAATATCCTGGAATATTTTTTCCGCTATGCAATGAAAATGGATAAATATACAGTGCCTATCCCTTTTCCATCGAGGAAAACCGTCCATGTGGTCTACCGCGCACCATCGCCTACGCGACGCGATTGACCAGCTGAGCTCTGTAGCTGTTGGGTGTTGACATTATTGATGTTTTGCATATGTTTTCACTCGTTTTCCTTTGTGCCTTTGTTTTCATTGTGAGAACGATGGAAAACATAAGCAGAACCCTAACCGACAACAAATGGCAATCACAACGCCCAAATAGGCCGTACGCGTCGCGTAGGGGATGCGGTGCGGCAGATCAGACGGGCAACTTTCTGGCATGCAAAAATGATCGACCGACATTGCATGTGGGCTGGAGAAGTACCAGGTTCTTCTTTCAAGAGCTTATGCCTGCATTAGCATGATATCGTAGAGGATTCATACTCGTAATGGGAATGTATAGCGGTGAAAGTGCTCCAACTTGAAAATTTTTCTGTAAAAAACTCTCACCTCGCTCAATTGCATTCATTCACCACAACTTCTCCTAAATAGTTCTCCTACACTCTTAAACATTACTCCTCTTCTTTATTTTCTCTCTTTTCCTTCTTTCTACCTCTTTTCGCTCGCCTTCGACGACCATCTTCGGCGTTTTTTTTTTTCATGAAGCTATTTTGTGAAGTTAGTAGAAGTGTTGCGTTATCTTTTTCTTAACCCTTCATCTTTTACTACCATTTGAAGAAATAATTCCAATCAATTAAAACCATAACTAATAGCCGGCCTGCCCCACTTTTTGGTACAGGCTCCGCCCCTTGCCACCATCACTGCTTCACAGCTCATAAATTTCAAGAAAAGCCTTGAATAATTTTCGCCGCTCTTACTTTGCCGTTATAGTCCTCGAGGACTGTAGCACCCTGCGTCGCCGTCGCTGGCGACTGCGAGGGCGGTGAGTATCGATTTGTGGGCGGGGCGTCGCGGCGGCCGCCAATGTTGGCGACTGTGACGTTGGTGCTTATCGATTGGTCGCCAACGCTAGCCATCGGCGACCGCCACCGCCGGCGACGGCGACTAGGGTGCTATACTCCTGGAAGAGTATAACGGCTACCTTACTAGATGACTTCCTAATTGGTAACTACCATCAAACATTCCTCGTTTTCTCACAGGTCCAGGGTAAACAAAAACAGAGACCCTCATGCCCGGCTGGGCACATTCCAACTTCAGCGGCGGATTCTGTGGCGATTCGTTTTGGGTAATACAATTTACCTATGCAAGAGCATTTTTACCTCTTTTTCTCTTCAGAAAGCATTTCAAGTGAGAATACTCCGGGGGAAATTTGTAGCATTGAAAAAAAAAACATTCAGGGAATTGTCCAACCTCTGCCATTGTCACCGCCGTTTCCATCAGAATGCTTCTCCCACACGGTCCTTGTGGCTGTGCCAGCTCTCTTTCTGTGCGCCGTCCTTCCAGTGATGTACCTTCAAATTAAAACGTCTCGTGCGTCTTCACTTCCATGGACGACGCTGCAAAGTATGAAATGGGTAAGTACGCGATTGCACAAAACTACTGTAGTAATACGCGAATTTCAAAAAAAAAACACTAAAAATGACTATCGCAGGGTACAAAAAAACATGGGGTATGCGCTGAAATACAGGCGGTTCAGAAATGAGTCGGTATTAGTGCATTTTTACGTGAAAAGATCAGAGGGGCCTTTGGCAAGTCGCGCATGTTCAGGCTTGTTAGCCGCAGTGATTTTTAACTGCTTAACATGTTAGAAAGGATCCCGGAAATGATATGGGAGTACGTGGAACCCATGGCTCACCTCAGGTCCGTGAATGCACCAGTACCGACTCCTTTCCGAATGCCCTGTAAATGGAAATCCTACGAGATTTAGGTTGCGAGTATGCCTTAAATTTTTGACTCTTTAAATTTTGTTTATTCATATTACAACTTTCAAAATTTTTGAATCCTGATTGAATATCGCCTAATCCTTCTGAGGTCTTGCAGAGAAAATACTCCGCCTGAGTCACATGAGTACCAACGCAAGAAACAGCGATAGCGCGCGTGACAATGCTCTGAAGAATAAACACGCTCCAATGACAATAGTGTGAAAACCTTTCACAGGGGCGTCTATCGTTACTGCACGCCGTGAGAAGAGGCCGCGTCGCACCATCCCCGCTGCGCGGCAAACCAGCTGCTGGATGCCGTGGTTGTTGAGCATTACTGGAATTGCCGCTTTGCCATAGTTCCCACCCCTGACATCGTTATGAAGCATTTTTCTGTGCACTTTCATCGTTGTGTACGAAGGCGACAGTCACGGTAACACCTGCCAACCAGCTGGTCTGCCGCAGCGCGTAGGCGGTGTGGAGCGGCTCTGCTTTCCGAGGTGTAATGAAGATTAAAGGCCCCTGCAGTGTGGATTTAAGTCTAGATCCAATCCATTTGGGCAGTGGATGATTGCATGTGAAATACTTTGGGCCAAGTATTTCTATGGAGATATAGCATGGCCGATTTCAGCTCCTGGCAACTCTCATGATTGGCGACAAACTTGTGCTACTGTTCTTCATCCTATGGCGAACATTTTTTGGACCACAAGCCGTAGCTGTTGTGAACATAACGTACCCAATCGTTCAATCGGTGGCAATGGTGAGCTTTCTTTTCTCACAACTTTAAATGTTATGAATTTTTCTGTAAAAAAAAAACAAAAAAGAAAAAAGAACAACTTGTAAAATCAGCATGCAGAAAATTTTTGCATCTAATCGCAAGTTGGAAGATCCTACGTGTAGGGCAATGCAATCGATCAAAAACTGCGAAACGAACATAAAGAATCATCATTTACATCCCTAGACATTGCTGTCAGAAGTGTGAACCATGATGTGGATAGCAGACTCGACGAGGCGCCAGCTGCCAGCGCACAGAGTGGTGCAGCGTGCACGACAACTCGTCCACGGTTCACAATTCCGGCTGTGATATCTCCAACAAAGCATGATAACTGTCCGAATTCCATTTTTATGTGTAACAAGAGACTGAGACGACCTTTTTCGAGTATATATTAAACTTCAATACAGCAGCAAAGAACAGATGCATTCAAAAAATCAATAATTATGAATATGTAAATCTGCCACTTTTTCAGCTCCTTGTGCTGATACTGATGAACGAATCACGTCGTGCTGGTCTGTCGAATCCAGGAGCAATTTTCTGCATCTGGCTAACATTCGTCGTCTGTGGAGCACCTGAATTTTATGCATGGATTACGATAGGCAGTGATCCAAATGTTCGCGGTTACTCTCTGAAATTTCATGGCAAATTTTTTTCTCTGCATAGAACTATCCGAGAAGCAGTAGACTTGTGCATACAGATGCATTATGATCTACTCAGCTAGGGTATAGAGGGAAAGGGCGGCGCAACCCGAGTACTGTGATTGGTCGATTGCGTGAATTGACCAATAACGGAGCTTGACCGCACCGCGCTTACAAGTACAGTGAGCGTCGATGGAATTGCGTTTTTCGCGGACTCGAGAAGCACGCCGCGCGACCGTGCCGCTCGCGCTGTAGTCGTCGCCGTGATAGCAAGCCATAGGGTATTTTTGATAGTTGCACTCAAAATAAGGTGAAAGATTATTGAGAAAACCTTATGGTTTGCTACGGCGGCAATTCCAGCACGAGCGGTGCGGCCGTGTCGCGTGCTTCCCCAGTCTGCGGAGGAGACATCACCATCGACGCCCACTGTACAATGCCCCACACCCGCCCACCTAGTTTGTTGCGTTACAAGCAGGTCTCACCACGAAATGCGTCCAGTCTCATGAATGCCTCACCGGCTGGTGGAAGACGACTGCATTGTTCTTGAACTGGCTGTCGAAAAGAAAAATAATAATCATTGTATTTTGCATGAAAATGGCAAGAGTTCGAAAAAAAAACAGGAATCTTAGGGAAGCTTCTGATAAGATGAACTATTCGTTGATATTGAGAATAAGAACTCACAATCAGCAAAACATCAAGAATTTTTATTGAGTATGGCATCTGTACAGTGCTTTCCGTACGCGACAATTGCTGAGCATTTGTGCATAAATTGGCGACTCGGACATCCATTGATATCTTGGTTCTCATCCATGGTAGATCACTCGGCTTCTTGTTCTAACCTATCTAAATGGGTAATGCAGCGCGTGCGAGTAGGATAACTCCTATAAACGACATTTACAAGTGTCATATCAAAGGAAGTAGATCATGATCTTTGAGATTTTTGTATTGGTTCCGTGGGGAATTTCTATTTCTTTAAGAAAAACTGAAGAATTTTCAGTGAGGTTTTTTTCGGTTATGCGATTCAAATGGCGCGCGACTCTATTTCGAGCGTGATCGTCCAATTAGAGCAATGTTGCGCCACGCGTATTTACTAGTTATAAACTTCCTCTTTGTTTATCATAGCTCAACAGATAATTTGTTTTCAGTTAGTTGGTCAGGTGGACTTCATACAATATGTCTGTTATCTTGCATTCTACCCACTTCTTCTGCTCCAGCTGCTCCTCAACTGCTTCTCTGATCCATCTCCATTCTGCAACAGTAAGGTACAGGAAGCTCCAAATGTCCGCAGTCAAGAGGGACGTGGCAACGACGCGGCCTTAGACAGAGACACAGGCGCTCGGCATGCTGCCACTGGTTGGCTGCAGAGTCAGAGAAGCCAGAGGCAGCATAGAGAGCGCCTGTGTCTGATCAAGGAGCCGCGCCGTGGCCACGCCCTCTTGACTGCGGACATTTGGAGCTTCCTGTATGTTATGAAAGCAATTTATTCATTCAATTGTACCATTTTTTCCGTAACACGCTAGTAAATCCTTGTTACCTGCATATTTTCTATTTTCTATACCATGTAAATTTGGCATCTTCAATGAACGTCGATGGAAGTGACAAATTTGCGGTCAAAATTTGGAGTCAATCGTAGCTGTATTTTCTCAAGGTGTTTGATGGTTCAGTGGCCAAGAAACACTGAAACAATGAATATCGGAAAACAATGAATAATTTGGCGACTCCAACGCGCAGCGCTGTTGCGCTTCTGCGCTTCTCAAGTCCACAAGTTCGTCAGCTCCATTGGTGGAAGGTAAAGATATCACAAGGTAAAGATATTGATACAGATACATCCTCTACGGATTTGCACCTGTAATATCTTTGCCACATGACTGTCTCGTAATAATAATATCCATTAATATCCATTTGGTGATCCAAAGAACGTCGGGTCAAAGAAATCAATGTGATCTTCTCGGACTAGTCTGTATATATAAAAGTCAAAGTTTGTATGTGTGTGTGTGTGTGTGTGTGTGTGTGTGTGTGTGTGTGTGTGTGTGTGTGTGTGTGTGTGTGTGTGTGTGTGTGTGTGTGTGTGTGTGTGTATGTGTGTGTATGTGTGTGTATGTGTGTGTATGTGTGTGTATGTGTGTGTATGTGTGTGTATGTGTGTGTATGTGTGTGTATGTGTGTGTATGTGTGTGTATGTGTGTGTATGTGTGTGTATGTGTGTGTATGTGTGTGTATGTGTGTGTATGTGTGTGTATGTGTGTGTATGTGTGTGTATGTGTGTGTATGTGTGTGTATGTGTGTGTATGTGTGTGTATGTGTGTGTATGTGTGTGTATGTGTGTGTATGTGTGTGTATGTGTGTGTATGTGTGTGTATGTGTGTGTATGTGTGTGTATGTGTGTGTATGTGTGTGTATGTGTGTGTATGTGTGTGTATGTGTGTGTATGTGTGTGTATGTGTGTGTATGTGTGTGTATGTGTGTGTATGTGTGTGTATGTGTGTGTATGTGTGTGTATGTGTGTGTATGTGTGTGTATGTGTGTGTATGTGTGTGTATGTGTGTGTATGTGTGTGTATGTGTGTGTATGTGTGTGTATGTGTGTGTATGTGTGTGTACAGAGAACTCCAAACGGACGCAGTCAAGAGTGACGACCGCGGCGCGGCCCTCTTGGGCAGAGTCAAGGGAATTCAGCATAGTGTGCGCCTGCGTCTCTGCCCATGAGAGCCGCGCCGCGATCTCGACTCTTGTCTGCGTACGTTTGGAGTTTCCTATATGTGTGTGTATGTGTGTGTATGTGTGTGTATGTGTGTATGTGTGTGTATGTGTGTGTATGTGTGTGTATGTGTGTGTATGTGTGTGTATGTGTGTGTATGTGTGTGTATGTGTGTGTATGTGTGTGTATGTGTGTGTATGTGTGTGTATGTGTGTGTATGTGTGTGTATGTGTGTGTATGTGTGTGTATGTGTGTGTGTATGTGTGTGTATGTGTGTGTATGTGTGTGTGTATGTGTGTGTATGTGTGTGTGTATGTGTGTATGTGTGTGTATGTGTGTGTATGTGTGTGTGTATGTGTGTGTATGTGTGTATGTGTGTGTATGTGTGTGTATGTGTGTGTATGTGTGTGTATGTGTGTGTATGTGTGTGTATGTGTGTGTATGTATGTATGTATGTATGTATGTATGTATGTATGTATGTATGTATGTATGTATGTATGTATGTATGTAATTAATAGAAATCGCGGAGGGTGAACCGATCGGGACCAAATTTTGCATGTAGGCTCCCCACTGGCCGGCGGAGGTTATAGGCTACTTTGCACCTGGGATCATTGACTGGTTTATCGATTATATCGATTTTATTGATTTTTCGTTATTTTTGCCCAAGGGTCGGTGCGGACATGTCTTCTGGGGTTCCTCAATACGCTGAATACGAATATGACAACCATTTTGCACGAAATATTGATTTATTGATTTTATCGATTTTTTCCCATTTTCGGACGGGGACGGACAAGGGCATTTCTACTGGGGTTTTTCAACACGCTGAGTACGCGTATGACAACCATTTTGCACGAAATATCGATTTATCGATTTTATTGATTTTCGGCTCTTCTGCCCAATGAAGCGGTGAGGACATGTCTCCTGGGGTTTCTCAATACGCTGAGTACGAATACAACAACCATTTCGCACAAAATATTGATTTATTGATTTTATCGATTTTTCCCATTTTCGCTCGGGGACGGACAAAGACATATCTTCTGGGGTTTCTCAATACGCTGAACACGAATATGACAACCATTTCGCATGAAATATCGACTTATCGATTTTATTGATTTTTGGCTCTTCCGCCCAATGAAGAGGTGAAGACATCTCTCCTGGGGTTCCTCGATACGCTGACTATGAATATGACAACTAATTTGTACGAATACATCGATTCAATGTCACCGAAATAGCTTTGCTAACTTTTCGCCCTCAAGTCGATGGGAAAGGGTCACCTGAGCTTTGTTAACATGCTGATCACCAAAATTATGGAGATTTTAATGAATTTATCATTGATAGTAATTGGCCTAAGCAGTGTGATATAGCCAAGGTTGTAAAACACCCGAGCGAAGCCGGGTACTGCAGCTAGTGCTTTATATCTCTAAGGAGTGTTTAGCCTCCACTTAAAAAACAGCTTTGTCTAGTCAAATCAACCTTATTTTAGCACTTTGAATATACAAAAACCCATCCGGAAACCTCAGCATCCTTTGTGAATCGTCAAGTTCTCTGGTGGTTCGGACCACTTGTATCGAAGGCCTCTAAGGATTCGTTAGAGGTATCCTTTGCTTGAGAATTTGTTTCATATTTCTCTTTGAGTTTTTTTTTTGTAGATTGATAACCTTTTTGATTTGGACGATGACCTACAGGCGGACAACCTTACAGCTCTATGGGAAACAGAATGGAATAAATCTGTCAGAGGTGTGCTGTGCTCTAAACACCACAACTTTGTACTCACAACTGTTTCAGTTGCAATCGTTTTCTTTTTTTTTTAGACTATGAAGTTCGGAAGCGTTCTCAATCCTCTAGCAGTAACTTCTATACTGATGAAAAAACTCCATTAATATCCAGCAATGGTAAAGGTTATGGAACTGGTAAAAACACTAAGGAAGCCATAAAAGGTTTGTTATTGTACGTATTTTGAGGGAGAGAAAGAGAGCGAGAGTCCCAATCTGACAACAAAGGCCTGCTTAAACAAGAAGCGCTGGTTTTATTGTGTTTTCCCCTAATTTATAATTTAATACCATTATTTAACTGCATGGCCACCATTTGAAGTTTTAAACCTACGTTGAACTCCGTTTTTGTTCAAGAAGAAGTTCCTCTTCCATCGATCATCGGCGTTCTTTGGCGTATGTTCAAGTGGGAACTGATCGGTGGAAGTGTCATCAAATTATTCTCGGATCTCATTCAATTCGCGAATCCAGCTTTTCTCAGGTACTATCATATCCCATAAATGTTCAGATTAATCACATTTATTAAGTTCATTGAACCGCATACGGAGTTTCTTTGATCTGTTTTCTGTGCACAGCTGTCCCGTTTCTTGTACTGTTCAATACCACTGCCTTCTTCAGCCTACTCATCACGTTTACTGAAGATCCAGATGCACCTTTGTATGAAGGTCTTTTCTTCTCTGGAGGTCTATTTATTTCTGGGGTGTTACGATCTCTTCTTCTGAACAACTACTTCACTCTAATGTTTCGAGTTGGAACAAAAATTCAGAGTACTTTAACTACAGCCGTCTACAACAAGGTGAAATTTTAGTCAAGATGTTTATCTAATGACAGCCGTTTACTTCTTACTTATGTGGTATTAGTTTTCAGGTTCTAAAATCATTTTCCTCCGAAATCTCTGTATGACCATATAGTTTTTAGACACTGAAGCTATCGAACTCGTCCAGAAGGCAAAAGACTCAAGGAGAAATCGTGAATTTGATGGCTATCGACGTAGATCGTTTTCGATTGATCACTCCACAACTTCAGCAGTATTGGAGTAGTCCTATGCAAGTGGGTTTTAATTGCGTGTTGGGACAAGTATTTTGCAATTTTTACATATGAACAGAATGCATGAAATATCTCGAGTTCCTCGGATTACCGCTGAATATGAAAATTTCTTGGAAAAAATCTGTCATCATCTCTCATTCCTCCTATCTCTCATCATAATCATTCCGTGCGGTTCTACACCCCCACATTATCGGATGGCTGTTTTTCCTTTCCTCAAACATTTTGCTGTGAGCTATGAAAAAAACCTAGTTGTAATTGGTGTTTTAAGGTCATAATCTGCATGGTACTATTGTGGCAGACAGTTGGCTTCGCTGTATTTGCTGGTTTTCTCGTCATGGTGGGTGTAGTCTGTTTCTCGGTGCCGCTTCTGTGAATGCCTCATTCTTCACATGTAGGAGGAGTTGTCGCTGTTTCAGATCTCACTGATTCCTTTTAATATTTGTATGTCTTTGATTTCGAAAAAATGGACGGTGCAGCAGATGCGCTTGAAGGATGAACGTATTCGAATGACGAATGAGGTTTTGTCTGGGATAAAGGTGAGGTTGTTGCTCTTGCAAATTGTGTCTCCTCGAGATTTCACAGCTGTATGTGTTCCCCTTTTTTATTTATCCCCCAAGTTGTTTGGACGTTGAGTTTTACCTCCATTGGCAGCCTACATAAAATTAGTAAAGTCAAGCCATTATGTTTGGATAGGTTGTGAAGCTGTACGCATGGGAACCTGCTCTCGAAGATGTCGTCGACGAAATTCGAGTGAAAGAGATGTCTCTCGTCCGCAAAGCCGGCATCGTCAAAACCCTTGCCGATATGTTGAACATTGCAGCACCATTCCTGGTAACATCTCCCTGTTTTTCAGTATTCTTTTGTCATTTTTATTTTGTTACAGTATATATTTATTACATGAGGCGTCTCATGCAAAAAAAAAACAGGGAGTAACAAAAACGAAAAAAAAACCTGGCCATCAATTGGTAAAATCAGACCAAATGAAACAAACAATGGGCTTATAGAAAAACTAAACAGATCGGCAACAAAGCCTAGGATACCATCAAGATTTCAGATAGTTGCGCAACATGTTTTTGAAGGATCGTAAACTAGAAGGAATTGCTTGCACTCTGCTCAATGCTAGATAGTCGGAACCTGCTCTATTGATGAAAAAATTTGATCGACATTTGAGTCTGGCTCTTGGAAGGCAGAGCTTCCGTGAGCCTCCTCTGGTTATGGAAGGTCTAAACGAGAAGTAGTTCTCAGGATCAAGGCCAGTGTGACCGTGAATTATTTTATGGAACATGAGTAGATCGAATTTTCTTCTCCTCCAGGCAAGAGAATTTAGGCCAAGATTCATATTCCTCTCCTCAAAGGAGGGAATCCTATCATAAAAGAACCCGACTTTTCTTATAAAGAGTTTCCTTGTGAAACTATTCTGGACCTTTTCAAGCTTATCACTAACCTTCCGTTTGTGTGGACAAAAGATAACGGTCCCGTATTCAAGTAATGGTCTTATGTAGGTTTTGAATGCACGTAAAAGAATCATACAGTCCTTTGTCACCAATGCTCTGAATAATTTGTACATTACACCCATAGCCTTCACAGCGATTTGCTCGCAGTGTTGGTCAAAGTTTAGGTCGCTTGTTACCAAAAAACCTAAATCTTTAATTTTGTCAACCACTTCAATAGGAGTTCCTCCTATAACATATCCATGACAATTATTCTTGCGTCCAATATGCATCAGCTTAGTCTTTTCCTCTGAGAGCGGGATCTCCCATTCCTTAGACCAGTTATGCACAATATCGATTGCATTTTGGAGTGCTAACCAATCTGAACTTTTACTATAGATTTTGAAGTCATCGGCAAAAGCACAGCAGTTCACACCGACTGTTGAAACGAGAGGGGGAAGTTCGTACGTATAGATGTTAAAAAGAATAGGAGAGAGGACTCCCCCCTGTGGGACCCCACTTGTGACCCGTCTCGGCCGAGAGAAACCAGATCCTATTCTTACACTGAAAATACGATCAGAGAGAAACGCCTGAATCCATCCAATAATCCTGGGGTGAATTCCAATTCTATCTAATTTAGCGAGTAATTTATCATGGGGTACTTTGTCGAAAGCCTTGCAAAAGTCAAGAAAAACAACGTCGGTATCATGCCCATGATCAGCATTAAATGTCCAGTCATTCAAGGACTGAAGCATAGCGGTTACCGTAGATTTGCCTTTTTGAAAGCCATGTTGAAAAGGAGATATAATAGAGTGTTCTTGTAGATGTTTTTCAATTCTTTTCTTGAGAATCTTTTCAAATGCTCTGGCAAAAATCGACGTAATACTGATTGGGCGATAGTTCAGTGGGGATGTGAACGGAGGTTTCTTGGGTAGAGGGGTCACAAGAGAAAGTTTCCATCTACTTGGCACTTCTGCACACATAAGGCTTAAGTTGAAAATGTACACAAGTGGCCCAGTGATTATATCCAGTACTTGCTTGATAAATACAGGGGGGGGGGGCCATAAGTTATTGTACAACGTTTGCTCATTTATTTCTCCACCAGCAACACATGGATTATCCTGCTCTTTTCGCTGCCGAATAGAGCAGGGATCAAAGTATCTTACAGTTAAAACCCGGTTTCCCGGGAGAGTTTTGCTTTGGAGCAGTTGGACTTAGAACAGGTTTTTGAAAAAAGCGGGTTGATGTGGAAATTTTTTACGAAAAATCCACCAAATCTCTAAAGTGGGGTGTACTGCTTAGATGCATCTTAAAGAGCAAAGAATGCTCTTTCTAAAAATATCAAACTGTTTTTGTGGCTGTTTTGCTCGGAAATTGCGGGCAGAGTTAGTGCATTTTGCGGCACCGAAAGTCTGCAATGAATGTTTCCGATAAACTTTTTTCGTTATCTTGGAAGTATCCAGGAGGTTTTTGTGATCAAAAGATAGAGCAAATCCAGCTCTATTAAACAGTGCCTAGTGCGGCAAAAAATATTTTACTACTGCGGAGAAATGGGCCAGCAAACGTTGTACAATAACTTATGGCCCCCCCTGTATTAGCGGGATGTGATCAGGAGTATCCGAGTGAGAAGCAGGCCACGCAGAGAGTGTACTGAAAACCTCGTCGCCGTGAAACCACAGAGAATCGCTCATTCTTGGAAAAGCTGGACCGCTAGAGACATTTAACGTTGAACCAGAAATAGTGAAGGATCGCGCAAAAACGTCTGCTAGCATTTCGGCCTTATCTTGCTCAGTGAGTGCAATTTTTCCATCATCTTTTACCAAGGCCCCAATTTTGGGCTTCGAATGAATTCTAGAATTAACTAGTTTGTAAAAAGCGCTTTTGTTTTTAGATCGAATAACCTTCTTTTCAAGATTGGCATTGTACTTCCACAGTTTTCTTTGAAGCAACCTATTAAGTCTCGAAAATCTTGCCCAGTTGTCGCTAGTTCCTTCTGCAACAGCTGCATTCCAAGCCAGTAACCGTCTGTGGGCTAGTGAACTAATGTGAGGCGGCACCTTGGATGAGTTTAGAGGAGCTTTGACAAGTGGGACGAAGAGATCGATACAGTGGTGTAAAACCGCTATGAAAAGTTCATATTTACCATCAACGCTACTGACAGTATCAAGCGACCCATACCAGTCAACATCGTATAAATAGTTTCTGATGTCAGCGAAGTTAGCTGCCTTGAAGTCACGTTTAATGACGTAGGGATCCGTAGTAATAGAAAGATTCAATTGGAAATTGATAGAACAGTGATCGCTGGTACCGACAGGGGCATCGATTTTCAGTTCCTCTATTAGCCGCTTATCACTAGACAAAACTAAATCAAGAGTGTTCTTCCTTAGTGTGCCACCACTGACATGTTGTGTCAAGCCATAAGACTTGCAAAGTTCCACCAAATGTTTGGATACAGAGTTAGTTGCAAACGGCTGTAATGCATCCCATTTGATGTCAGGCATATTAAAGTCGCCACATATTACGCATTCATGATGGCAGGATATCAAATCACCTAAGGCTTTTAACATTTGTTCACCCATACTCACAATGCAAGATGGCGTTTTATAAAGCACGACCAATCGGACTGGTTTATGACCAGAAAGAAAATCACAGCACAATATTTGCTTTTAATATTTCCATATCTGTCATTTCAACTTTCTGAATGTACAGGTAGCATTAGTCACATTCGCCACATACACATTGTCCTCGCCTGACAACGTTCTCACACCCCAAATCGCATTTGTTTCGTTGACGCTCTTTAATCAGCTGAGAGGACCGCTGATGATGGCAGCTGATCTGATCTCACAGACTGTTCAGGTAACCAGATAAATTCCAGAAATTCTATGCCGAATTCTGCGAGCTCTTCCAGGTTGTTGTATCGAACAAGCGACTGAAAGAGTTTCTGATAGCTGAGGAGTTGTCTGACACAGCCGTTGACCGAGATCAGGATGACGAATGTATGCTACGCCTATTCTTCTGGTTGACTTGAAATTTAGTTAGACAGCCCTACGTTTAGTTTATACTGATTCTGCTCAAATGGAATCGACTGCTTTTGCTTGGGACCGTAATGAGCCGCCTCAGCTCCACGATGTCTGCATCAAGGTTCTTTTTCCTTCTAGAACATTCTTTCCGTGATTTTGAAATTACATATTTCCTTTTTGATTTCAAAACAATTTGTGTACCGCGGCATTTTGGGTAGGTATATTCCCTAGGTTCATCGAGGACAGCTGGTGGCAGTCGTCGGCACCGTTGGAGCTGGCAAATCGAGCTTGCTATTGGCATTACTCGGTGAGATTTCAAGCATATGAATGTAAAATTCAATCCCTGCATAATCCTAAATTCTACTTACGTTTCTCCAACGTGGGCTGTCAAGTCTTCCGGAGACGGAATTATATCCTCTGTGCATATCTTTTCTCGTTTTCGGATATGTTTATGGATATTTGCTTTTACATTTCCTAAAGAGCTTGAAGATTTTACATGTAATGAGCACATCTGTAGAAAATTGCAGGCGAAATGGAGAAGCTCCGAGGTTATGTTGGTGTACGCGGTACAGTAGCGTACGTTCCACAGCAGCCGTGGATTCGAAATGGTACTCTGCAAGATAACATTATTATGGACAAGGAATTTGACAAGGCGACTTACGAGGCAGTGCTAGAGGTATCTAATGATTTCCCTATGGTTTTTCTTCGTTTGATTTAAATGTACTCTTATAGGCGTGCGCTCTCAGGCAAGATCTGGCTCAGCTTGCAAACGGTGATCAGACGGAGATTGGAGAGAAGGTTGGCTATCGAGTCGTGGGAGCAGTGTTTTTTCGATAGCGAGTAATAGTAATCTTTATCCAGGGAGTGAATCTTTCCGGTGGCCAGAAGGCTCGTGTTGCTCTTGCTAGAGCAGTCTACCAGGATCGTGACGTCTACCTGCTTGATGACCCTCTTTCAGCTGTTGATGCGCATGTGTCGAAGCATATCTTCAGCAACGTGATCGGCCCAGATGGTCTCCTTGCAAAGAAAACAAGGTTGGTCAACTTAGTGTTGGTCATGTCTTTTTTTTACTAACGCGAAGAAGGTGATAAGCGCAGTTGTATTAGCCGCTATTTCTCACAGTGATTTATGTTTAAGTGGGTTTTCCTTTCCATTCTATTTCAAATGTCGAATATATTAGAATTTTTTAGAATACTAGTCACTCATGGGCTATCGTACCTCAAGGATACCGATGTTGTAGCGGTTATGAGAGGTGAGAATCATTGCCAGCATGTTTCCGCCATTTTTGGTGGCTACTTGTTTATATGTACTGATGGTTAATGAAGCAATGTCGTTTGCAGCAGGAACAATAGCACATCTTGACACATATGAAAATCTTCTTGAAAATCCTGATGCATCAGAAATTCTTCAAGAATCTGCGCAGAAGAGCGAGGAAGTGCCGGTCACTGAAGAGCTGGAATTGTGAGCTTTGTGGTTACTATTGTTAGGTCACTTCTTTTGTTAGGTTACTTCCTTTGAAGATTAATTGTGATTTGATATCACATTAAATGTGGTC
This sequence comes from Ancylostoma caninum, assembly GCA_037903475.1. Classification (NCBI taxonomy): domain Eukaryota; kingdom Metazoa; phylum Nematoda; class Chromadorea; order Rhabditida; family Ancylostomatidae; genus Ancylostoma; species Ancylostoma caninum. Next base: position 2,689,464 of record JBAJFG010000015.1, on the reverse strand, counting down.
ATATTTAGGTCAGAGGAAGATGCCGAGGAACGTGCTATGGATGCTGATGATGTTCTATCAGTAATAAGTAAAACCAGCCGTGCTTCCAAGCGATCACGCAAGGTTTCCTTAGAACTTTGCCTTGTTTTTGATTATGGAGAGGTTATCCTATCCTCGCAAACATTCACTTCATAAATGTATGAAGTTTCAACCATCCCTAAAAAGAGTTGTGAAAATTAGTGGCGAATCATCTAATTTGACTGTCTATGAAGTATCTTCCAGCCATTTCTTTCTTTCTTCTTCTTCTTTTTTGTGGGGGTGGGGGGGGGGGGAATTAGATTTCATTGAGTAGGACGTGACCATAGAGAAATATCCCGACGAAGTACGGCTTCTAATATATACGAATTTTTCGTTTGAATTCTTGGTTTAGGTGTTCCCCTGAAGCTTTGAAGAACTCAGGGTAGCGATTAATGCATAATACGAAGATGTAACTATGTTTCGAATCGCTCTGTATTAGGTAGTTCATTGTTTTCAGCCGTCTCAGGGCAAGAAACAACACCAAAAGCTGATTGAAGATGAAACAAGTGCTTTAGGAAGGGTAAGCGGAAGCAGTGATGTCTTTTCATCCCGAAAACTACATATGTGTACACTAATGAATAAGTTTAGGTAAAATTCTCGATCTATTTGGCCTACTTCAATTCGATGGGTATTTTCCGTTATTTTATTCCATTCCTGATAACTTTAACACTCAATTCTGTGTTTGTTATGCTGAGAAGTCTATGGCTTACCGATTGGTTGGTTTTTATGGCGATATTTTGAGAAGTGTTTTCTCAGAAGTGCAAGTTTTTTGTAATTTTTCAGGTCGAATGATAATATTCCGGGAGCAGATGAGGCACTAGCGAAACCGCTAGGGATTCGCTTGGGAGTTTATGCGTTGATTGGATCGCTTGAAGGTGGTTTTTTCCACTAGCTTCGACTTTGCGGTTATTTGGTCTAATTGGCTGATCAGCTGGTAGCAGTGCTCTGTAATAATTTCGGTCCCGATTCCATTCTCGAAATTCTCGCTATCTATGCCTTTTTCTGTCGGCAGATATCGCAGTTTTTGCCGCACTTCCCTCCCCCACCCTCCTTCCTCTTCCCCAAAGTTGCAACCATCTCATTCGTTGGTTTACGAATGCTTGGCATATTTCAGTCATTTGTCTCTATTTGGCACTGACCGCACTGATTCTTGGTGGAGTGGCAGCGTCGTTGAAACTACACAAGCCGTTACTCCACAATATCCTTCGAAGTCCGCTGTCACATTTTGATGTGACGCCCTTGGGACGTATTTTGAACAGGCTCGGAAAGGTGAGCCATTAACACCTTACTCTTCGCACTGCTTTTTTTTGTTTGTTCACTTTCTAATTGTCACTGGGAATTTATTTTTAGGATATGGAAACTGTGGATCTTCGCCTCTCATCTAACTTCAGGTTTCTTGCCGTGGCATTCATGAATGTGTTACAGGTGATTTTCAAGTATAATATGTAACCTGTTGTTTCGAGACTGATCTTTGGCATGTTATCTCAATTTGTTCAGACATGCATCATCATCTCGATCTCAACACCACTGTTCATTGTAGTGATCATTCCCATTTTCGTCATTTATCTTCTTATTTTGGTAAGCAGAGGAGAAGCTATTCAAGGTTGATCCACTTTCACACTCACTTTTTCGCTGCGTACATGATATTGCGCTTTATTGTGGGGCATAGGTCGAAAAAATTTCGCGCACTATAGAAAAGAATATGGTAAGGGTACGTTAAGCTCCTAAAAGTTGTAGATCTAGGTTTTTCTTTACATAAGATTTTTTAAACATCTTACTTGAGGGTTATTCTCAGATTTTCTTGTTTTACTGTCGAGGTAAACTATTTTCCATACGCTCAATTATTTGCTTTTTTTTGTTTCTTTAATGGGCGTTTGCTGATAAACTTGATTTTTTTGTGTTTTTTTTTGTTTTATATTCATCCTGCATCGATTTACTGGCAACATCAGTGAGTCTTTTTCAGCGCTACTTTATCCCTTGCTCACGACAGCTTCAAAGACTAGCTTCATTGACTAGATCTCCGATTTACTCCCACTTCGGCGAAAGCGTGCAAGGGTCGACAACAATCCGCGCCTTTGGATGGACTGAGATGTTTAAAAGGCAGAATAAAGAGAAGGTAGCTTAGCAAATAGTTGTTGAGATGGAAATTATTAAAGGTTAAACGTTTGTGATGCATAATTATAGCTGGGGACGCATGTACGTTGTTCATACTTCTCACTTATCTCCAACAGATGGTTGTCAGTGCGGCTGGAACTTTTGGGAAGCACAGTCATTCTAGGTAAAGAGTTTTTCTCAGTTCTTGGGCATTCAACGAAACAAAATCTTTCCAAGTTGTCACATAGTCGAAGAAAACCAGTGCATTTTCATCATGCAATCCTTGGGGACCTTAGTAAATTTCAGCTACTTCCTTGCTCGCCGTGATGTCTCGTGACTGGGGAACGATCACAGCCGGAGCGATTGGGTTGTCTGTTTCGTACAGTTTGAATGTGGGTTGTTTTTCTTTATAGCCTATTAGTCATTTTTTCTCGAATATAATCAAGTGAAATTGTATTGAGCACGCATGAGATAGACTATCACATTCCTACACTGCTCGATAAGTAACGTGGAGGCGTTCTGGGGAAGTTAGTTATTATTGTCTGTTTTACTGGGACGGCAAGCACTAGGCGACAAAGAGGGGCGTTCCCGTACGAGATACCTCGATGGCAGCAGCATAGACGTAGGCATTGCTGGCATCCTGCCAGCTCCAGCGTCGATGCATACCGACCTGGCCGTGGGAATGTAATAGGTCCCCAGGTGTTGCCACCATCGACCAGGTCGTACTGAGAATAACAAAGTCAGCGTATTCCTATTAGTTCTATGGCTACCTTGCCAGAATAGAGTTATTAAAAAGTCGTGGAAATAACTATGTGAGGAGCAGGGAAAAATAAGTCAACATTAAATTTAGCAATCATGCAAATGACTGTGCGGATATTTCATCACTTATCTCTACGAAGAAATTCCAGAACTAAGTCCAAACTTTGATTTTATGAAAGGTTTAGAAAATATAAATGACCGTTTCGATGAACCAAACCTCTACAAAAGTAAAATAAAATCAGCAGCTTAGTTAGAGAGGTACTCTTTTCCTCATTCGATGGTCCTTCTCCATCCCTCATTCGAGGAGCAGATGCTCTTTTCGGTACGCAGTGTGTCGGAATAGCGGCCCACACAAATTTTGGCTTTCTTAATGTTTTGAAGCTTTTTCTCTTCCAGAAAATGTGTCATCAATAGGAACGAAGAGCATTATAATTGTGTCAAGTCTAGGCCATATAGTGATCATATGCAGGACCTCTCATCCAAACTAGGAAATGAATACGACCGATTGATTGATTGGCAACATCAATTTCGGTTCAGTTATCCACGTTTCACGGAATTTTCAAAAAGTCACAAAAAAAATGCTAACATTTGAGGTTTCTACCGATGTTTCTAATACAGGAAGGGTAGCAATACGCGTTTCGCTTCTGGAAGAGCACTGTCCTGCACTGTTCTTTTATACTAACGTCAGGTACGAAATGAAGAAATGGAGACTTTTCAACCTTTCTAGCAATAACTTCGACTATTGTTTTCATTTATATCTAAAGCTTTTGTTTTCATTTATATCCAACCTTTCTTCATCGTTCCTTGTTTATTGCCCTTCTCTAGAACCACTTCCGTGTCCACTTGAAGCAGCCAGTAGGTCCTGGAACATAATGTTAACTTAATGTTCCACCGCTCTGAACCTGCCAAATGCTAAGCGCTTGAGCAATGTACTGCAAAAACGTTCGGAAACTATCTTCCCATTGCAGACTTCAAGGCAGAACATGCTCTTTCAGAAGCAAAACGCGTGTTGTTACCAATCTTGTTTTAGGCTAACATCGGTAGAAACGCTGCTCACATATAGAACTATTCTCTCACGAGTTCGAAAAGAGAGGAAAAGCAAATAACCTTGTGGGTAGATGATTATCCTCCATATTGGCTTTTCCCTAATTACCCACTTGAATATTGTATACAGTTCCCTAACGAGCTTTTCCTCCTTTTTCTTTTGCTAAAAAATTGCGCAAGGAGATGATCGATATACGAGCGTTTAACCTCAACATTCCTGACGTCGACCTATACAGCTCCAATGTACCAGTAATTAAAGGTGCGAGAGCCATCCGAGCGAGCGCTTACTGCCACCCTGCAGAGTGCAGAGATGACAGAGTTCTGCAGATCTCGTCCGAGACACGCCTCTCGTTGTCGCCTAGTGCAACGCACCCGTTTTACTGGGAAGAATATTGAGGCAGACTTTAGAAAAAAAGCGCAGAAGTGTGTGCGGTATTCGGGACTATGCATAAAAGTACTATTTTACAGTACAGGCTGGTAGGTGAGAAATACGGAAAATTGTTATCAAAAAAAGGTAGTTCCAAGTGTGCTTCGAAGAAGATAATAATCGAATATTTGTGCATACTTTCTGCTTGAACCCCGGATATCGCACATTTTCACTCGTCCTATTTTCGCTAACTTCCCCGACCCCCTCCCTCCTCCCAGCTATCTTCTGTGGTCTAGCGAGCAACATGCATAATATTCTTTCTATTCCAAACAACTGAGAAGGGTATAAATACCGGAACAGGGGTCTCAGCATCGAAGGAGTAATCTAAATTGTCTACATATTTTTGTTTCATAGTTGAATACATGAGTGGAAAGTGCTGATTGATGTTAGCTTCCTTACACTGAGATGCAACTGTGACGCTGCAATTTCAATGACAAACCTATATCTTCCCACTCATCTCATGAGACTCTAAATTCATGCATTGCTACCACGATTGCAGATTACATTCATGCTCAATCTGTTTGTCCGACAAGTGAGTGAAGTGGAGACAAACGTAGTAGCGGTTGAGAGAATCAAAGAATACACCGAGACGGCAGTAGAGGTGAGTTTTCTTTTGTAAAAGAATGTGTTGCCAGTCAAAGTGATTGCATTAGTTCTTCTTCTCTTCTCCTTTACTGTACTTAGGCACCATGGAGACGACAGCGAAGGCCTCCAGTTGGCTGGCCCAGCAAGGGTGAAGTCGACATCAGTGATTATTCAACTCGTTACCGGCCTGGATTGGATCTTGTTCTGAAAGGATTGTCAGTTCATATATCGGCTGGCGAGAAAGTAGGCGTTGTTGGGCGAACTGGTGCAGGTGCGGAGTTTCAGGAATTGCGTTTATCATCAGTCAGAGCTGAAACTGTAGTTTTCAAGGAAAATCGTCGCTGACTCTAGCTCTGTTTCGAATTATTGAGCCAGCTGGTGGAACGATTCTCCTTGATAATGTTGATATAACCTCCATCGGTCTGCACGATCTCAGGGAGCGTCTAACCATTATTCCACAGGTATATTGCGAATTCAGCGTTGATAAGAGCAGATGGAACAGAATTCGCAGGAAATGTTCTTTTCAGGACCCGGTTCTCTTCTCTGGAACGCTTAGATTTAATCTGGATCCCACCTCAAAGTATAGTGACGCCGACCTCTGGTCAGCAATCGAAATGGCAAGTTTGAAACCATTTGTGGAAAGCCTCCCCTTTGGGCTTCAGCACCAGATCGATGAATCTGGTGAAAATATCAGGTGAGTAGTGTGCAGCACCAATCATTACCGACTATTACGCATCCTGGAAGTTCTAGTGTTGGGCAGCGTCAGTTAGTCTGTCTTACGCGTGCGCTACTGAGGAAGTCGAGGATATTAGTGTTGGATGAAGCTACTGCGGCCATAGATGGGCATACTGACGCGCTCATACAAGTAAGATTTGCATTGTGTCTTGGGTATTGCGCAAACTACCCAGGACTTTTCTTAGGGTACGATACGAAAACAGTTCGAAGACTCGACAGTCATCACCATCGCTCATCGGTTGAACACCATTCTGGACTATGATAGGTAATGTTCCATAAAAGTAGAAGTTATAACTCTTGAGACTGTTGGGATTAATTCATAAATGCGATAACTCTGTTGGGATTTCACGTGTTGGCTTTGTATCATCATATAGAACTGTTTCCTTTAGGGTTCTGGTGATGGAATCAGGTCGTGTAGCTGAATTTGCTCCACCTCAGCAACTGCTCTCAAACAAAAACTCTATATTCTATTCGATGGCTGCTAGTGCTGGCCTTGTATAACGGAATATTTTTATATTAATTGTTAACAGTGCTCAGAGATCAATTGACCCATTCATTCATTTATTCGTTCATTCATCCGTTCATTTGTTCATTTTCTAAATAACACTGCAATGGTTTTTCTCCACATAATGATGATGACATCACTTTCACATATTGTTGTGGCTTTCATTTTTCTTGACATACTTTGTTAGTATCGTTTGTTACTTGATATTGTTTCTTGTTTGAAAATTTGTGCATATAAGATCTAGTAAAAACTCGCTGAAGAAACGTATTTAGAAACAGCGAGCGGTTAGAGTTCCAAGTCCGAGGGGTAAGAACCCCCACATATAGACGTTGTTACCGGAAAAAGGGGGAGGCGCGCTCGGACCCTGCGATTGGTCAATTCGTTCTACTGGTCAGTCGGAGGAGAGGCCTCTCACACTGTCTTTTCCAGGAAGAATGCTCCACCCCAACTGTGACAAGAACTTATTATTCTCATTTCGCTAGAGAACGATCATAGTTAGACGGATATTAAAATGAAAAAGAAAGAACGTTGGACGTTGTGCAGAGATTGTATAGGATAGCGAGAGGGTTAAAGTATAGTGCAATTTGCACTACAGGGAGCATCAACCACGATTGCACCTCCCGCAGCCTGGAGCGGCGCACCACCGTTCCTTCACCCGACACCCACAGCGTCCAGCCGCGCTGAGGTGCAACCGCGCCGCGTAGATGGTGCGGCGCTCAAGGCCGCGCTGAGGTGCAATCGTAATTGACTCTCCCTGTAGACGCATGTGTCTACTTGATGAAGAATAGGCCCAGTCGCAGCCCTGACACAGCTCAAACATACAGTGAACGGCAATGGCGGTGGCCCATCTGCGGTCTCGAGAAGGACGCAGCGCGACCGCCCCGCGCGCCAGGATCGGTGTCGTCTGCCGCCGGAGTGCTATTTCTAGACTCTTTTTGATTTGGTCGAAAATCCTTGAAATTGGGTAGAAAAGCTGGTAGAAATAGCATAACAACAGCAAGAACATCGGTTACGGCGCGCGCGGCGCGGTTGCGCGACGTCCTTCTCGAGGCCTCGAATGGGCCAACGCCATTGACGTCCACTGTAAGTCGGGCGCAAGCGTTTTTGGAGTCGCGGGTGTTCACGGCAGTCGCACTTCCGCCAACAAATGCATGTTTCTGGCGCGCGACTGATGCACGCATCTAGTATAGATTGCTCTAGTATGCGCAACTAGTCAATTATTATCGCTCTTAAGGGCAGAGGGCCACCTCGTTCTGCCTGTTGGATTTACCAACATATCCTAGACCTTCTCATCATGTCGATCGCTTGGATGTACATCAACAGGCACAGAAGCGACAAAATACCCATTTTTGAAAGGCTCGGACTGGATAAAAATTTGGAGCCCGGAGGCGGATCGCTCCAAGCTGTGCTGGCTGCCTGCCACGGCTGCCGCGTCGGTCAACGAGTCTTGGCGTGTCCGATCGATAAGATCAACGGCTTCACATGTCAACTCGGGTTGGCAAACTGTTACCGACCCCGTCCTGGAAGACGGGTTTATAGACCATTCTGAGACAATTTATGTATACCGTTGGAACCATCGCGCCGAGTAGATGCAGAATCTGCTGTTAGCTGAACTACGAAAATGAGGTGGACCCCTGCCTTTAAAACAAATCACAGGACTAGTTAGAATGTGAAAATGCTGGAGAACATGTTAATACAGTGTTAGTTCTCTGTCTCACATGTTCAACTTGTGGACACGAGTTCGTGCAGGACTGGACACTGATTTACTTGATCGGTGTCGCCTATACAAAGAACTTTCAGAAACAATCATGCTGTGACAACCAGGTGTCACCGGTTTCTCTTTCTTCCTTTCCTCTTTTGTCCTAAAGTCCTAAAGCCAAAACATCTCAGTTTCTCCGTCCCTAATACTCCTAATTATAGGACATCCGAAACGGAGTGAACTTTGGTGCAGTCAGTTCATCGGAGTCCGATCGGGTCTGATAATAAAAGATATGTATCTCTTGTTATCTGACCAGACTCCGATGAATTTGATTTTGCCAAGTTTCTGTGATTGCAGCGTGGGTAAAATGGAGTTGGGGGGGGGGGGGCACTTGGTACAAGTCGATAATATGACCTGTTCTGCACGTTCAGACTCGTTAGCTGACACGTCCAGAACGCTCTGACTTAATAGCTCTCTTAATGTACAGTAGTTACCTGTAATGCAAACAAGTCAGAACGTGTAGGACAGGTCATATCATCGATTTATACCGAGTGCCCCCCCCCCCACCTCCATTTTACCCTGCAGCGTTGTTGAACCGTGCACGGAATCCACTCATCTTTCCGAAAAAGACAGCACTACTGCACTGTGCGTCGATGGGCGTGCATTTTTGGCGGACCTGGGGAGCACGTGTCGCGACCGCGCAGATCGCGCTGGAATCACCGCCTTAATGCGAATCAGGATCTTTTTTTATACTAGTTCCCCATCCTATTTGATGTCAGCTATCGAGAAGCGTCCCTAACAATGAGGAGCGCACGTAGCTGCCTAGTTAATAATCTCAGGAAACCTAACAACCGAGTTTTGCATGACACTGAAAGATGGCAGAGGCTTCGAGAAAATAGAGTCGGACTACTAAAGATGCACTACTTTTCCCTTGAAAACGGAGTTTTGACCAACTCATCAATAATCTCTGAAAAGTCTTGCGCCCTGTTTGTACGTCCTGATTGTTTATATATGAGAATTTGAATTCTTTGGCGGTATTTACGGTTGATGCGCGTCAAATTTGACGCCGCGATATACAATGCAGAGTTAAGAGACGGAGAGAATTTTGGCAGGGAGGGAAAGTTCCTGGTTATGCCGTCGCGATGGCCGTACGAACAAAACTACGTTTTGATCTCCGCCGCATCGAGACATCGCGAAAAGTTCGTGAAATTTCGAGCCGACGCGTCAAATCTGACGCACGTCAACCATAAGTGGCCATTTTCACCATAGAAGCTGAAGTGACTAGCATTTAATGACTGCTAATACATTTATTCACTTCTGACACCGCGTATTATTCGTACTAACATTGACTTCTTGTGAAGACATTGTCACATTACATACAGCTGGGGAGTCGATTTTCAGGAAGGCACCCTGTATGGATTCAAATCTCTCTGAATCGACAACGTGGTTGGATGCAAACCTCTTCCAGACAAATCAGTTAGAAAACCCAGGTGTAGAACATCATTCCCTTCAACTTCAAATCATAATTTTCTGTTTCTTTTCTACATTTCAGTTATATACCTTTATCGAAAATTATTTAAGGTCAGCCTAGCCAATATGCAAATGAGACAGCCGAGGGTCAGTCGAGCCGTTATGCAAATGAGACAACCGAGGTAAGCTATAGGAAACTCCAAACGTACGCAGACAAGAGTCGAGATCGCGGCGCGGCTCTCATGGGCAGAGACGCAGGCGCGCACTACGCTGAGCTTCCGTGACTCTGCCCGAGAAAGCCGCGTCGCGGTCCTGACTCTTGACTGCGTCCGTTTGGAGTTCTCTGTATTCGAGTATTGGAGATGTACAGTAGCAATCGCGTGGTAGTTGCAAAGGTGACATAACGATCTGAGACTTGTCAGATGTCTAACCTTCTCATAATTTTAAATTGACCGCTGACTTGTGCAACACCTTATCTTTGACGTGTTTTTTTTTTTGGCACAAAAAAGTTGAAGGAGGGACAACTCAGCAGTCAAGCAGTAACTATTAGTGCATAGTCGTGATCAAACTGTGATTCATCTATTCGTGTCATCTACAGCGAGCGTCGTTGAAGGTGCGTTTCTTTTGTTTCTTTTACGGGCTCCGAAAGCACGTAGCGCAGTTGCGCCGCTCACGCTGGAATCTCAGCCGTTGTAGCAAACTACGTGGTTTTCTTGATAGTTAATATTCCTATAGTTGTCTTCAAGTAAGAAGAAAAGAAAACCCTGTGGTTTGCCATGACGGCGACGATTCCAGCGTGAGCGGCGCGGTCACGACGCGTGCTTCCCGAATCCGCAAAAAGAAAACGCAGTTCTATTGTCGCTCACTGCATTTCGAAGAAATTCTCTTGGTGAAAAGAGAGTTGTGGGGGGGGGCACTCCTGTGAAGCCTAAGCCTAAGCCTTAGGCTTAGGCTTAAACCCGTGCTTGAGCATAGGAATAGGCGTAGGCTTAGGCTAGCGCTTTTACATAGGCTTACAAGGTGAAGCCTATGACCTTTTATAGGGTGCCCACCCCAACTCCCTTTTCACCATTCTCTTTGTAGTTTGGAATAGAATCCTTTTCCTCGCTGTCAGCAGTGGAATTACATTTTTGACGTGCAATTCTTTATGCTAGTACGAAAAAAGTGGTTATTTTGGCAATACACCGATTCCAGTTGAATCCTTGAATTCTTGGATAAATCATGAAGCAGACTTCGAAATTTAACCCTCATCCGCTATGTCTCCATTTGCTGCCCCCAAAAGCCCATCAGTCTCCATTGATATGACTTTTTAGCAACCCATGTGGTCATACATCCAATCACCATCGGCCTCCCTTTGATCAGCTTTGTTTACGTCAAATCACCCATTGGCGGCAGGGAAAGTGGGTGGAGCTACCAACAACAGCCTCCCCACCCCCTCCCCCAGGTGACGAAGGGGTGGGGCCAGGGGGGGGAGTCTGCACTTTATTATGTGTAGTAGATTCATCTATTTGTAGATGTGGTAGTCGTTTCTAGTCTTTCAGGACCTTATTATGAAACTTCGCTCTTTTGTGCAAGAACTGGCTGTAGGGCATTCGAATCGAGCCATGTGTTTTGACATTTCGAACTCAATCGCTAAGAGACGTGAGGAATTGAAGTCTAAGTATGGTGAGTTTATTCACAATTATTTCTATAGGTGTTCTGATTTCACTATTTTTCTATCTGTTTACGCAAACTCTGATCATTTTGTACTCCAATATTTTTGTATGCTTCTCATTATTCTCAGTTCGCCTACACTTTAGCTTCATTATTGTCCTGTGGATATATACCACCGTTTGGAGAACTGTCTCGTATAGAATTCATCAACTGGAACATGGACATCTTGTTTATCTTCATGAAAATGGCTTATGAAAGGAACTTAAACATCGCTTGTCTTGTTTTGTCAATGGAAATTCCGGTATGTTCTAAACCATTGGAATTTACGAGGAGTTCAAAATCAACTAGGAAGGCAAGGAACTGTGTTTGCTTTAAAACCGTGTTCTGCATAGGATGGAAAGATGCAAATTCCACCATTGAGGAGGGCGCATTCACGCAGAATCTGTGCAAAACGCGAGATAAACCGGGTTTTACATGGTATCTACAAGAGCAGACATGCGTTTTGCATGGGTTAACGTGTGCTGGCCCCTAATTTGCATCCTAGTACGACTTTCCACACCTTGTTTGCAGACAAGCGCGGTGACACCGCCACATGGCTGGAACAAAAATCTTCCTCTAACAAGAGCAGTTTCGAACCCGTGCTGCAACATCGGTCGTCATTGCACCGAACACCTTCAGTTCTCATTTGTGGTCATGTCACCCTCTGCTGGAAGCCCATAAAGAACACATGTGTTGCATTCAGGGGTCTTCACACCTTTGTTGCAGCAGCGACGTCACCGCAACAGAAGTGGGTGTGTGGCAAAAGCTGTCACAGGGCGACACCTCACGCTTGGATACTGATACAACTTGCATATACGTAGCATGCGTATTTTCACTAATCTGGACTTTCCTTATTCTTCATAGAACCCTAGATTAACTCACGATTTTGTCAATCTCATACTGAATCTATGCACACCCATGCAAAACACGTTTTCTAGCTTCCTGAGAGGTCATAATATCCAAAATTGAATGAAGCTTCTTGAAATGCTCCGCTAAGAAAGAATATGAAAAGAAAAAGATAAAGATTAGTGGTGTTGATGACAGCGCTCATGGATATATTCAATGAGGTGTTTGATGTCACGCGCATTCGATTGGCGGCGTATCACATTTGTAAGTGGAACACAAAAGTCGTCACATACTACAGATAACCCCAAACGGCCGTGTGCAAGGGGCGGGACCGCGGCGCGGCGTGACACTCGAGCTCTTTGCTGCTGGCAGAAGTAGACAATCAGAACCAGCATGTAGACCCGCTGTTCTCTGCTCAAGAGAGCTGCCCCGCGGTCCCATCCCTTGTCCATTTGGAGTTCCCTATATGGCTGCAGTCCGTGGCTCAGGTATTTGGACTAAACGACATGCGAACTAATCTAAGCTTTTCCTTTTGCACAAGCAGGCATGTCACCTGACGGGACCCTACAACTTATGAGTTCTAGGCATTCGACCCGAAATCTGGCAAAATCTCGCACATGAATATTTCCGTGGGTGCTGCTTTTGAGCGTGCCATCACTTTGGATTTCATTTTAATATTTCATCACACTTATTAGTCTCCTGTTACTTTTTCTATTGATTCTTCCCCATACGATGTTACAGAAAATATCGTTGTATCAACAGCTTCAAAACTCCTCGGATGAATGCTCATTTATAAGATGCTATAATGCCATGAATGTGAACCGAAATCAGGAGGAAACTTCTGGAGTTCAGGTGTTCGCGTTTTGAATTCCCGTCCCACTAATGAAACTCCTGCGGAATGGTCTTTTTCTAGGACAACGAGCTACAACCATCTGACGATACACTGAAGAGAGGTGAGCATTTTTGCCACCACTTTTGTTGATGGAACCCGTAGTAGTGACGAGCGATACTGTGGCTGCGCTGTGATTAGCTGAGAAAGGCTGTTTCATCCCTGGTAAGGATTTTTTTACAGCATTCTAACGGCCATATCTGGAGGGCAGTGTTTTTGATCAACTTATCTGTCTATCGCTAGAAAAATGAATTATCGGTTCTAAACTCAAATAGTCGGCTCTGAACTAACTTTGACCACTTTAATAATGGACCTCTAGTTTAGAGTCAGGACGCGCAACTCCCTCTGAGCACAGGAATACCACCAGGGACGATTCTGAATTGAATTGTGGCGATTCTCTCGCTGGCAGCTGCACCTATCAGGAGGAAGAGAGCGACAAAAGTTGGCTGATTGAGCATGAGGAGGAGGTGATCACTGATTGTAACGGACGTCTCGATGAACAGCTGGGTAGGCTGCTTTAATAAAATGAATGTTTTGAAGTATCTTCTGAAAGGTAGCATCCGCTGAAATTCTCGACTCTGAGTGCCAGTAGTGGAACCAGCCCCCAGCACTGGTCTCCCCGGGAGTAAGCTGGGCTTCGAAAAAGGGTCGAAAAGTAGAGGAAGCTTCGTACTGGAGTCCGGGCCGAGCCTCGAAAAAATATCATGGTTTTGTGCGTTCTAATGAAAGCATTACTTTCATGAGGCAAGATAGGGGTGGCCTGCCAGGCCTACGGCATGCAGACGAGGAATGAGCAAATTTCCCAAGACGAGGATAACGGTCCGGATAACGGAGTGTCCAGAACCTGTGAATAACGTCCGAACAGATAACCGGATACGGTCAATCCGCTCATTTCTGATGTAGTCTGCCTTCTCACCTTTGGTTTGCCGAAAATTTTTTGGCCGCATGGAGGTTTGGAAGAACTCTCTCCATCTGGTCCACTCCTTAGATGCTTAAATCCACCGTTCACATTTTTCCAAAAAAAAAAAGTAGTGCCAAGGTTTCTAATCTGTAGAAAAAACTGAAAATGGGGTTAAATTTAGTGACACGGTATGGTCTGTTTTTATTCAATTAGGTTGAATGGAGACACCTCTAAGAACAAAGCTTTCAATTTCTTTGCTCAATCTCCGTCCAGCTCATTTACATTTTGATTGATCAGTGTAATAGCACTACAAACTTTTGACCTACTCAAATAGTTCCTGTTTTGCACAGAATAGCGGTTTATTTGTTAATTCCAGATCTACCCGTTGGTCAATTTGCCACTAGATCGTCGGAAAACTCTCGTAATTCTTTGGATAAGGTATTATTGCTTTATGTACTTGTTGGTTCATCATAATAATCCAATATCTATCCATCATCACGAAACGTCCAATGTATTCTATCAATTTTTACTCTCGAAAAAATGCTTAGAATTTTTGGAATAAAATATAATGATAGGTTCCAAGTTCGGAGGTATTTGTGAAAGTTCCCATCAATTTCTAGGTACAGTCTGTTAGCTCAGAGATGGCACCTGGGTCGACTTTGTCTGTAATTATGACGTCATCCCGAAGTGTAATTATGACGTCATCCCGAAGGATCTAGTTTTTACACTTTTTTGATATGTACTAGATGTTCCCTTACTGCCACTTAGTAAAATCTCCTTCGAGACGCATCCTGTAGGCAAAGTCGTAGTTGCAGACAAAGTCGACTCAGGTGCCATCTCTGAGCTAACGGACCATATTTTTTTAGATGTCAAAAGTTGTGGTGGTTAGACCTTTCAAGTGGCTGGATCCTCAGTGTCCTGAAGACGATAGTGAAATTCTGAAGAAACACGTTATCAATGAGTAAGGAGAGATGTGTTCAGCACTTACTCTAATTCCAAGTTTCACGTTGTCTAGCTGGTTTTTTTTTGTTTTGGAAACGAACTACTGCTGCAGTGCTGACGCCATTATTGTTTTCGATTCGTTTCTGCTGTGTTTGCTACATGTTCGAAATTCTGTAGAATTGGATTCACTCAAATGTTGTACTGTGAACAATGTACTCTACTTGTTCGATGATGGATTAGACAAGTTCTATGACGGGTTCACCAACATTCTTCATTCAAAATGTGGTCTCAGACGACCTAGATCCAAAGCAGACAATGTTGTGCATTTTTTGCTTGTTTCTTAGTTTTTACGTGGTTGGAGTATTGGAGTAGACCCTCTCTACCTTCCCGAGCGTATTTAATTGTTTCTTTTATCTCAAGTTCACTTTACCTGTTTTTCACTGTTGTTTACGTTGATTGTTAGTAATTTTTGTTGTGAAATGAATCTTCCTAATTTATCTAGGTGTACAAGGTGTGTCTCAAATAGGGTGATAGTTGACTATTCCTACACCATCCAGGGGTGCTCCTCGCATCTGTCACAAAAGTACGTATACAATGGAACCCTACCAACCGGCATTATGTATGGGATTCCTCGACTAATCCGAGGGGTCATCGCTTTAAGGACCATTCGAGGTTATATTATGCACTTGAAATTTATTATTTGATATCGCAATAATATCATAATTTATTATTTAATACCTATTTTCTTACTTTTGTTATCATTATTATTACTATCTTATTTTTATTATTACTATTTTGGCGTCCTTTAGATACCTTCACTCTCCCTTTCTGTGCATGCATGCGTGCTTTCTCCACTATTAACTGTGCTAGCACAATGTGTCCACATTTTTTGTTCGTAAATTAGTTTATATGTGCGTTTTATGATTGGAAAACAATTTCGATCTAATTCGTAAATTTCTTCGGCTTTTCAGATAAGGGTTTGCTGACCATCGATGATAACCATGAATATGGCTCTGGTTCTCTTGGTGAAGGGCTTCGCTGCGTGGGCTGTTCATTTATTTTTAGATTCATTTTCTCTGCCGCCATTTTCATGATGTGACTTTGCAAGAAGATACCCTGCAAGTATATGTATAGTACTTTTCAGTATGTCTGAAGTTTTCCTCGTGTTCTTGTCGCAGAACGGCCGAGCCAGCATGCAGCTCCTACTACCCTATTTTCGTTATTGGAAGCGACAGCTCATGTTCGTTACTGGATAAAGATGGAGTGTCGCCTTATCCACGCATGGAAGGAGCAGTTGAAAGCTAATTTAGAGACTAAAGCGAGTGAGTGTTGGTCTACAACGGTGCAGTCATAATGTAAACATTTGCAAGAATGTATTACTACAGTGCATTTCATAATTATAGGAGACACCCAACTTTTTTATCCCCGACTTTCCCGCAGACGTCCCCATTTTCTCTTCAGTATTACCAGCATGATCGTCCGGCCTACGCCGGACTCTCAAGCTTGTTTAGGCTCGCTTCGCTCGCCACGCATTCGAGTGATACATTCTCACTACTGTACGCCGGCGCACCACTCTTGCAGCTGTGGACCCGTCCAGTAGCATTTCCCCCACTACTGGACACCGGCGCATCTTTTCCATAGCGGTAGCCCCTTTTCTATCATTCCCCCAACGTCCGTGCCTGCGCAGCCCTCATCTGTGGCACTTCTCGTCCGTCTAACCCACCCTCTCCCTTCTAGCAGCACCGTACCCGCCTCTTCCCTTTTATACGGTCTTACAATAACGGGCCGGTATCACTCATTCCGACTGGGATGAAAAAAAAAGCTCCGGTTATTAAAAGGACTTAACATGTCTGAACATGATTGAGAGTGGGCCAAAACCCCTTTATATCAAAGTAAAAATCAAAATTTGCAACCTTTTTGTACATAACTCGGTGCGCTGAACACGATGGTGTCGATAGTTTTTAAAGACAACGGCTGGTTCTCTTGCACGCACACACACGCACATAACATGCCAATTGATATTAACTAAGATTGTAATCAGCGCCTAAAATAAACCTGGTACCCTAGTTTTGGGCTCATGGCATCGACCCTAGATTTTTAAAACTTTATTTTTTCGCTTTTTGTACATCTCGCAGCAGTGACACACCTTCAAGATCCAACTGGCTTATTAGTTGCGTAATCGAAACTGTAAAATTTAAGTATTTTTTTTTGTGAGCTTCTGTGGGCCACACCAAACAGTCTGCTACTTCTGCTCCTTAGGAGGATTCTGAGGACATCCGCATCAATAGTCGTAACGCATCCAGAACTGACTGTCTCAATTTTTCATCCTCTCATTTTCGATGGCGGCACTCTTCCAATTGGCTATCTAGAATCCTCTGTGGTCGTGCTTCAGAAATACTACTGACCCTCGTCACAGGCTGCTCCTCGGGCTCCGCTAGGTGGCGGTCTAAGGAAACAACATTTGCCCGGCATTGGAATGTTTTCGCATTTGCTCATAAAAACCTGTGAAACTGTCGCTTAAACAAATGGAACTTACTCTCAGGCACTTTCTGATGTCCTGCGCCGTTAAATCAGATTCTGTCCTATGCCTGTTGAAGTCTCTGCTCTTCTCGAAATGGGCAGGGATCCATCAAAAGCGGTGACGAATATCTCACAATCGAGGAGGTGTTCATATCTTGTCTCAGGTACTGTGATCGGCCATGAATTTGGTGGCGGCGTATCAGTTTTGATAAATTCAGCAATCAGAATCATTTATTAGCAGGTTAACAGGAGAGAGTGAAGGCCTTCTGCTGTAGGAACTTTTGGCAGGGTGCTGTCGTATCTTTGGGCTTGCTTCTGTGCAGAAGCAGTCCTGAGCAGGTATAGGCTGGAATCTGACTGAACAGCGCCAAACATCAGAAAGTGCCTGGGAGTAAGCTCCACCAATCTGTTCAACTGTTTCTCAGGTTTTAAAGGCAGGGGTCCACCTCATTTTCGTAATTCAGCTAACAGCAGATTCTGCATCTACTCGGCGCGATGGTTCCAACTGTATACATAAATTGTCTCAGAATGGTCTATAAACCCGTCTTCCAGGACGGGGTCTGTAACAGTTTGCCAACCCGAGTTGGCATGTGAAGACGTTGATCTTATCGATTGGACACGCCAAAACTCGTTGACCGACGCGGCAGCCGTGGCAGGGAGCCAGCACAGCTTGGAGCGATCCGCCTCCGGGCTCCAAATTTTTATCCAGTTCGAGCCTTTCAAAAATGGGGATTTCGTCGCTTCTGTGCCTGTTGATGTACATCCCAGGGATCAACATGATGAGAAGGTCTAGGATATGTTGGTAAATCCAACAGGCAGAACGAGGTGGCCCTCTGCCTTTAACGAGAAAATGCGGGCAAACTCCAATGCCGGGCGAATGTTGCCTCCTTGGATTGCCACCTAGCGGAGCCAAAAGAGCAGCCTGTGGTCAGAGCCAGTAGCATTTCTGAAGCAGGACCATAGAGGATTCTTGACGGCCCATCGAGGGCGTGGCACCGTCGACAATGAGTGGGTTAAAAATTGAGATAGCCAGTCTTGGGTGCGTTACGATTATTGACGCGGATGTCCTCAGAATCCTGGTAAGGAGCAGGAGTAGTTTGAGTAGACAATTTGGTATCAGTGTGGCCCACGGAAGCTCACAAAAATATTTAAGTTCTATAGTTTCGATTACGCAGCTAATAAACCTGTTAGATCCTGAGTTTGTGTCACTACTGTGAGATGCACAAAAAGCGAAAAAAAAAGTTTTAAGAAACTAGGGTTGATGGCAGGAGCCCAAAACTAAGGTATCACGGTTCCTTTAGGCCCATGGCATACTTCACAGCGACACCGTCGCAGTGAAGAAAATGAGTGGAAATGATGAAAACAAAGTGTTACGAGTTCTCATATCTTATCACACAGTTTGCATGGAATACCGTGCTGGCATAGGAGCCACTGTGAAAAAACTTGTGCTGGTGAACGGTCGCAGCGGCAGCGTCGCTCTGTAGTATGCCCTAGGCCTTAGGCGCTGATCACAGTGGTACAAAAGAAAAAATCCTGTAATTTGCGGAAAAGCCAGGTATGGAAAAATTGGGGGTGTCCTATAATTATGAAACGCACCTTATGTACATTCTCAGCGCTCTGTGAAACTAGAAAACTTACTCGTGATCGTTTTTCTCTCCCTGTCTCTTCAAATGACTTCCAGTTTCCAGGCCCATATAAGCAGTTGACAAGCCAGTGACCAGGATTGGCTCGAACGAAATTACCGTCTGAATGTACAGAAAAGTTATAAGAACACCTCAAATGCTTCTACCCAGTATGTATGTCAAGGATCAGAGTACTTAGAAAGCATAAATCCCTCAAAAATGGATAGACACCACGTTATTTTGTACTACAAGTTTTATGGCCAATTAGTCATCTATTTTAACATAAGTTGCGCTTTTTTCAGTTTTCCGACTCAATGTCCTTTCTCCGCAACGTGCCCTACACAGTCTGAAAGCGCGTTCTTTGCTCTACAATCCTATCACCATGCGGTTTCACAGGATTTTGAACTACTTTATTTTCAGGCTTAAGAAGAAAAACATCTATTTACGGAAAAACACCTTCCCTTGTATTCACCAGGGACCAAAAAACACCCGATACTATTTGAACGTGTGAGTTGTGTAGAATATAAACGTGGAAGAAAGTCAGTAATGGAACTATTGCACGGTCAGTTTGGCGAAGCTGGCAAGGGTGGGGTCCGACGTTATCATGGGGTAAGATGACTAGACCGTTACGATTCGATCCTTTCAGGAGGTTTACCTCAGTTGTTTGGTACCTCTAAGAAGTATAATGTTCGTCTAAACTACAAGATCCCTCTAAGGCGATTCCCAGCAGTTGTTTTTTGTTGTTGTTTTTTTTTGTTTCTTGTTGTTCATGGGAGAAATCTGTTCGGTCGAAGTGGTTGGTTTCATTGAGAGCAAATATGTCTTTTGTTGGTTTCATTGAGAGCAAATATGTCTTTTTGACTTGGAAAACCACTGATGACCCGTCATTTCAGGCAAAACGTCTCTTCCATACTTAGCAGAGGTCGTTTGCCTAGTTTTGATGGCCTTTCGAGCTTTAACTGAATGCCAGGATAGGTAGCTGTCGTTCGCGCTGTTTTTCATTGGCTCACTGCTCTTTCACAGGCTTAAAACTCAAGCATACTGTCGTTTTAGGAAGAGCTCTTCACAACGCTCTTATAGAGGGAGATTAGCGCTTTCGAACCGTATATGAGGTGCAGCTAAAATATAACTAACAGGTGGAGAAAAGTGCATCCGAAAAAGAGCGCAAAGACATATGTCAACACCTAATAGTTCGGAAGTTTCTTCTCATTGACACTATGCATACACCCACGAAGCTTGTGAAATCCCTATAAACGTACATTTGTCCGCTGGTCCATCGTCAAATGCTCTTTGTCGTGGGTAGAAGAACATTACTCTATCCCAGTTTATGGCTTCACACTGACGCTTTTCCTTCTCTTGCTGAGCTGAAACTTACATCATCACTATGGAAGAAATTCAAATGTAATCTTTGCACAGATGACATGATGTGGTTATTTCCAAAAGAAGAAGCGGATAGTAGGGATCATGCTACTTCCTCCTCATTAATGATTTCATGTCTGTCAATGACATATGTGTACTGCAGTGGCGGACGCAGGGGGAGGGCGCCCCCCTCCCCGAGAATGGGTCGCCAAATTTTCGAAATTACAATACAAATAGAAATCTTGTATTAGTTTATTTCTAATTGTTTATTTTTATTATTATTTTTAATATAACTTTTATTTATTATTTATTATTGTAATTAATATTTTTATTAATTTTATTTTCCTTCTGGGTCCCCAAAGTGGCGGAGATCCCACTTTTTTCCCACGCCCCCCCCCCTCCCGCCTACTTTCTGCGTCCGCTACTGGTATACTGTAGTCGTTTTAATTGAGGATCACACTTGATCACATGTCTATATCAAATTACAAGTTTTCACCTTCATGTTCCCTTATCCAAGAGTGAGGAAGATGCTCTGGTTCTGTCAAAAGAATTTTTAGCACCTCCAGTTTGATCTGAAATACGAAATTATTAGTAATATGTACATACTAGTAAATATGTACAAATCTGGCAGTAAAATGTAATAATCTAAGATGCAGGCTTCCTTGGCTAGAGTGATTGTTGTCTTGGCTAGAGCAAGAATGTTCCTTTCCATAATTAATCGTTCATAACGGCGCACAGGACCGGCTCGATAAAGCTAGTTACAAATCTTTCCAGTTGATATTTGTCAACTACAAAAATCTATACACTATAGAAGGTTGACGACGACGTTAGATCATAAAAAAAATTGTGGGATGTAGTGGATTTCTTCTGAGCTGTGAGCCAAGATAGGTATTGATCTTTATTACGGCTAACGTTGCGGTGTTGTCGGCTTCGTCAGAGCCCGGAAAGTCTAAGGCATCAGTGATTTGCTCGTCGAACGCCTCATCCTCTTACAAAATATCATTCATCCAGTCCATACACTTAAAAACAGTACCGGAACCACTGACAAGGTAAAGCTCACCTTAGTTGCCGACGCGGCGGTAGAATGAGCAAAAAAGATGGGTGCCTCGCTATTACGAACGAGATCGCTTTATACCAAAACCTCTGCAGGTGTTGATTTACGTGGGCAAGTTGTTAAGTCACCTTATAAATCCTTATGAAGCACAGATATGATATTAGTGGTCCGTCGTTCTACCACCGCGTCGGCAATTATGGTGAGCTTTACCTTGCCTGTGATTCTGGTATTGTTTTTAAGTGCACGAACTGGATGAATGGTATTGCGTTTGATGATATTCCTCAAGAGAATGAGGGGGGGGGGGATCGCTGATGTCTTTGACTTTTCAGGCTCTGACGAACGCGACAACGTCGAAACGTTAGCCTCAATAAAGATCAATACCTGCCTTGGCTAGCAGCTCAAAAGAAATCCGCTGTATACCACAATAACGATGCCAAGATTCAAGCACCGGTGAACATGAAAACGATTACGAGGAAAATTGTAGAAGATTCGTTCCCCGATTTCTTGTCATCGTATAATTTATCAGAACTGAAATGATATGGATCGACAATAATTTCGGAGGTGGAGGAAAGCTTTTTTCAAAAAATTTTGAAAAAAAATGATTGCGAAATTGGTTTTCTTATGGAACAAGAGCGCACAAAAAATCAGGAGAAGAAGGCTTTTTATGGATTGACTGCTAAGGGCAAAATCAACCGCATCACTTAACCTGTAACTCAAATTATTAAAGGAAAAATGATTTCTCTAGGTTAGATGTTTATTTTTCTCATAAATGAGACTTTAGATGGGGAATCGCTTCATCTCTAGTGAACCTGTCACTCATCAGTTCTCGAGAAATAAAGATGCTCTGGACACCTTCTGCTTCTTTTGAAGGGCAGCACTCGTCCAGATGTTCGCGTTCGAGCTTTTCCCGAGTTTCGGTGTTTTTATGGACCTAGAACTCATACACATGCGTCAAATCCACCATGCGGGAAATTCACAAAATCTGGGCGCTGTTTTCCATGTATTTGTGTAAATGGGCAGAGATGTTCGTTGGTTCCATCAGCAGGCGCATTGTCGCAGAACACGTCCAAGGCTGTCAGATTCCTGATTGCGATTCAAGCTTTCTAGCAGGTAAGTTATCATTCCTTGTGTTCATTCGACATTTGCGATATTTTACACATACACATATAGCAGTTGGCGAGCGTGAGTCGTGAGCCAGAACTATCGGCGGAATAGCACATCACCTTCCGCTATCAATGTATTATCAAACGCGGCAATAGAAAATCCACAGGATCTCGAAGTCATCATAGAGAAGGCTGAGTTCATGTTCATTAGCTTGCCCGGTAGCAGGAGAAGGACAACATGAGCTGAGCAATGGATTCTCGCTCTACGTACAAAAATACCAATAACGGAACTCCTCAACGCGCTCCTACCACTGAACGCCGCCAACTAAAGGAGATTTTTGATAGCTGCAGAAATTGGTTGATGGTGCCAGAAATCTTTCGGACTCTCCATCCAAGTGCGACTTACGTCGTCCTGATGTGAACAGAAGCGTTTAAGGAATATGTTGTTAGTCCCCATGTTCTCCAGTTCTTGAACCTTTCTTAAGTGTTCTTCCATAGAGTTTATTTAGAAGGATAGAAATAGGAAAAAAAACAGAATTTATAGAAGAATACTCTAAGTCTCCTTAGAGTATTCTTCTACAGAGTGCACTTAGTCCACGGTCACGAGTGCCAAGATCGGTGGGACGCGTATAACGGTGAATTCACAAGGTTGGTTCAACGTTGCCTTCGAGAAATCCTCTGTAGAGGGTTTGGTACAATGCCGAATCAACCAAGAGCGGAGGAGACATTTGATGGTTAAGATCGTGAATCTAAAATTTGCTCCACTTTTAGACCTTGGAAAAAGACGTTTTAGTCGAAACGTTAGGCCAAAAATAAAGATCCACTCAAAACTGGTAAAAGCAGAAGCATGTACAGAAAAACATGATGATATTGTTCGTCAATATTGGCACTTTAACTCGATGTCGAAAATCTGGATGGGTGCCGGCCTCAGCCTTTTCGGCTATACACAGGTGTGCGTACGTAGCGACGTTTCACCTTCTTTTTCTTCTGCTTGAAGATGTCTTCGTATTTGTTAATGTGTTTGGTTGCGAAGACAAGAATTGTATCCAATAACTGATCCAACTCTTCCAGCACCTGAAATAGTCAGTTGTTATTTTTAGTAATTAGCAAGGAATAATCATATACCTGTTGGGAAAGTGGAGTTCGACCTGAGAAGAAATTCGCCATTTGTTCGTTTGCCTCCTTTGAAAGTGATTTCTCAATTACCTGAAAGCGAAACGTACCCCTAACAGTCTATCAGGAATAAAATGCTTCTTACTTCCTCTAACTAAATAAAGCACAAACTGGTAATACACTCAATACCACCATCTCAAAATCCATGCAAATTTCAGGTGTGTTAAACGAATCAAAGCCTAACCTCCTACTCTGATGTTCATTGACGATACATTTGGCGAGGTTTGTTTGGCAACCTCGAAAACGAGCTTGCCATCTAGCTAGGCAAACAAAGCCCGCCAAATGTATTGCCAAACAAGAAGTCCCGTAAAATATATCGCCATGCAAACCCCGTCAAATGTATCGCCACGCAAACCTCACCAAATGTACCGTCAAACAAAAGGGTTATCAACCGCGCAAAAATTCGATATCATCAGGAATCGTACCATGATATCAATCTTAGGAGTCCACTGCCCTACCAGCTGAGCCATCCGGATCGACACCGCCGATGGTTGAGTCTTCAGCTAAGAATGAAATGAACGCCTTATCAGAACACCCGTAAAATGTGCCGTCACGCAAACCTTGCCATTTGTATCGTCAAACAAACCTCGTCAAATGTATCGTCAGCAGATTCTCTTGCCAAATGTATCGCCAAACACCCGTAAAATGTATAGTCAACAGATTCTCTTGCCAAATGTATCGTCAAACAGGCTCTTCACTCATTCTCCCGTAAATCATATTGCCAAACAAAATTTTATCCCGTAAATCATATCGTCAAACACATTCTCTTGCCAAATGTATCGTCAATGAACATCAGAGTAGGTGCTCACCGAAAAAGCGATGGAAGGATGCCGTATGCAAGGATATGAAGGGAGCAGGAGTTACAACGGATGACACAAAGTCGAGCTCTATGGCGAAAGAGAACCAAAACAGCGAACCCCGCGAATGCGCGGGACAAACGCTAAGGCAAAGAAAAAATCGTCGAGCGCTGGCGTACATACGTACCCGGCGAACTCATTTTTGTACTAATTTTGTAGTCTCCGTTTGCAATAGAACATGACGTGCCTTAGTCCTGCTATCGCCGTAGCAGAATCACGGCAGGTCTAATGCGGGATAAGGCGCGACTAACGGCGGAATACTCGCGCCAACTCGGCCCACTTTTGCGTTTGTCCTGCAGGTGTCATGCCGCGGGAAACGGTGTGGGCCGACGCTCCAAACACCCGAATGTCTGAGTTAGTTCAGTTCTAAAGAATCAAAGCTTTTCTCACGTTGTGCTGGCAGGTTACTTCAACGATCTTCTTTGCAGATTCGATAATTATTCCCTTAAAATTTACAATTTCCATATGCTTACAGTCTCTTACACTTATGCATGTGCTCTTTTTTCTCTTATGTAGTGTGAAGCATCTGTTCTGTGAAAACCCACTTCGTCAGGTTTTGGATATACTAAATCAGTGATGTGCCTTCCTGATTTCATTGCAATGACAACCTCTCTTAAATCTGCACGCTGTAAAATTTTCCATCATGGACTACATCCTTCTAATAAAATTATTGCGGATTAGCTATTCTCAACGAGGTTAAGGTTGTAAAATAGCCAACCGCGTCGATGTCATCGAACACTTCTTTTTTCATTTCCTTCCATTCCTTTATGTGTGCTGGCGGCACGCTTCTTCTTATGGTTGCTGGTCCTCTCATTGAAAGGGTCTCCGTGGAAATTATCTCACTCGGTTTCGTGTTACTGCAATTCTCTTCTTACTTCATGTATCTGTTGGGTTAGTGCATAATTATTCAGCGTTTTTCCTTATTTTTTGCTCATGGGGACCTTCGCTTTTTCTGGTGAGTGTATTATTCAGTATCCCCTTTTGAAACATGCGTCTAGGCGACTGCTAGATCGTTGCGAAATAGATGTCGGGCTTTGAAAGTTGACTCCATCAGTCATGGATCGGCTCGAACAAAATATTTTCATTCGAGTCAGAAACCTGTAAAATCAGCTCAGCAACGTCATCTTGTGGCTATTTTACTTCCTTCATCAAAGATAAATCTGGACTTTTTGAAACCACCAAAGTCGACGAACATGTTTTGAGCAGAGGTACTATTGTCACCTAGGTCAGAGTCTTTACTGTGCTGTCCCGGTGAGCGGTCAACCATCTCCTCATCCCGCTTCTAAGAAACACCAGCCGTATGGAAGAAATACTTCGACCCAATACGCAGTGGAGCAGCGTGGGTCGTATGCCCACTTATTCAGCGGATCGCTTACATCTCCGCCGTACGTTTAGTATTTGATCAACTTTAGCTTCAGAACGGAGGGCAAGCTTTGACGTTTCTACGAAGAACATATTTTTAATGTCGTCGGTACGTCTGAGATAAAGATTTGAGGCAAAAGAACCTGAGAAAGGTATCTTGATGACGTTGAAAAGCCCAGAGGAAGATGTCGTATTTGGCAAAACGGATGAATGCAGAGATTAAGCGAGCCCTCGAACTGTCCGCAAATGTGGTACGATGTTACTCGTTCCTTTGCGATGTAGAGAGTAAAAAATAAAGAATACTGTCACTCAAGACCTATTTTAAGGGACCGGTCCTAGTGATTGATTTCGTCACCAATAAGACAATGGTCCAGCGAGTACGGCACATAAAGGGAAATCCCGATATCTAACTATAGTCATGGTCATCCTGATTCAGTGTTGTTCCTATGTGGCCATATCACTTTTATCATCATGCATCACTAGCGCGAGCCTATGCAAAGGCTGGAGCGTAGCGGTGTAGACCTGGAATGGTTTCATTCATCAGTGTATGGGAACTGTTACCGGCCTTCAGTGGTTTTATTCAGAGCACGAATATGGAATATCGGGCAGCAGCGCTACACATCCGCTCTTGTGCTTGCTCTAGTTATACGTGAAACTATAGTGATATTTGGCCGAAAACAAAACAGCATTGAATCAGAATGACGAGTACAGTCCCATCGGTGCCGCCTTTAAAATCTGCGAAATAAACGCGATGTCGCGTCGGAAGCGCCGCCTCGCCGTAACTCTGTTCAACGTGATCTATTTGAGGTGAGAGCCACATATTCGAAATCAGCGCCCTCTGTTCTATCACAGGGGCTATTTAAAATTCAGAAATTTTGAAATATTTGCGTCTTGCTGACGTCACAGCAGGCTGGCGCTAATGACACCCGGATGCTAGTCGAGTCTTACCTAATTGTATCCTCAGGTACCACCGATTCCCCGCAATCCTAAGAATTCTTGTAAGACTGAATTTTAACGAAATGTTTCTAGTACAAGAAAAATGTAGAATTAGGATGACCTTTTCTACAGATGTGAAATTTCACAAACTTCAGTATCGAACTCCAAAGCTTCGAATCTAATACCGTTTTCATTGAAAATCAATGGCAGCACGAATGTCCATGAACAAATTTCTAAAAAAGGTTCTCATTGCTCATGACTCCACTTAATTTTCACGCGTTGTCAATCTCTCATACAATACCCGCACTAAGTTTGTTAAAAATGAGCGTTCAGAACGCGGATTTGCGTTCTTTTCGTTCCAGGGCGATAACTCATCGTAACAAAGCGATTCACAGACCAAACTAGGAGTCAGATGCAGAAGTGGAGTGGGCTAGCATATTTCATGGAACCAGCACTAAATTTCGATTTTGAACATTGAAATTCCAGAGTCATTTATAGAGCTCGGATCATGCCGCGCATCAAAGTATGTCGCGCGCCATGTGCGGCAAGGCCGCGGCAGAATTAAAAACTGGCGAATTTCGTTGTTGAAAATCAGAATTTAGGGCTGATTTCATGAAATATGGTAGCCCACCCCATTGCAGTTTTCGACACCTGATTTGGTCTGGGAATCTCTTTGTTACGATGAGCTATAACCCTAGAACGAAAACAACGCAAATCCGCGTTCTATATGTTCATTTTTAACAAACTTAGTGCGGGTACTGTACTTCCACGGAGGTCTAACGATTTTTTTCTAAATTTTGAGTATTGCCATCTTTTGTGGTTTGAATTCAAAAATTCACTGTTTCATGGGTGCAGAAAATTTAGTTTTTTTTTTTGTGATTTATTCATGTTTCATCACTCCAACTGAAATGTTCCTGCTTCACAGGATAATTATTGGTTCTTTCACACTAACATTTACGAAGGACTAAAAACGAGTTTTTCGGATGTTCGGGTTTTATATGGGGAGGGGGGTTGGTCCGTATATATCTGCTTCTGGCTCGTCTGGAAATCATAGTGTAGGCATGCGGTGTGAAGCAAAATTAGGACGTCTCTTCTCTTTATACTTGCTTCACTACGGGTTCACTCCTTTGTCGAGGGTCAGCCCGCGTCCAAAAATAAGGTAATGCTAGGAGAGAGGTCCAAAGATGTTTTATAATAATGGCGTCTCTTGATTTTTCGGTTCACTTGAATTGAAAGAATTGGCTGGATCTATTTCGCACTAGCGCCGCGACCACAACATCGCCGAACGAGTATGTTGCCCCAACAAAACGAAAAAATCAGATCATATAGTTATCCACCAACCTCTTACTATTATTGATATTGTATAGTAGATTTATAAACATACATGGGAGAACAGGGGCACGTCCTGATGCTCTCTATTGCAGAACATTTTTCATTCTTCGGAATACTTCTTTCACGTAACTTTCGAAGATCTTTTCCCTGCTCCACTTCAACCTTCGACTTATTGATGCAATGAACCACCACCTTACTCTTCTCTCCTTGTGCTACTCCTGCTTTTTCTTTTGACTCCGTCTTTCTTCCTTCTTTCTTTGAGTCCATGACATACTGAGGTCGGAAACCAAGCGATTCTTGTCTCCCACCTTTCACTTTTTCCTTCAACTTAGCGTGTGGAAATGAAATTCGAGCATCGTCACCTCCACTCTTCTTCACTGCACTGTTCTTGTTGGAATTGTCATCAGTGGATAACCGAACATGGTCTTCTTTGGGTGTTTCCACTCCAACATTCACCAAAGCCTTTTCTTTCGACGACCGCCAAATAATTCCGCCTTTTTCTTCTTTAGCGGTTTTAGCATTTTCTTTCGACGACAGCCACCTAATCCCGCTTTTTTCTTCTTTAATGGTTTTACCTTCCATCTCCAAAGATCCACCGCCACCCATTATCTGCATTAAATTTTTGATAATGTGTAACAGAAAATTTTGAAAGTCAAGCTATGAAAAATTTCAACTTCTCAATGATGGGTTGTATTAGTTGCAAACCAGTGCCGGAAGCAGGAGTCGCTAGCCAGGAAGGGGCGTGGGAAGAAGTGGCAACTCCGCCACTCCGCGGACCCAGATGGAGTGATAAAATTACCAAAAATGTCAATTTTACCGTACTGACAACGTGATGCACGTGGTGCATCACACCATTTTGTCTGTGTGGGCCCCTAGTGCGCAAGTTGCATCACGCGAAATGTGCTCCTCAAGTCTATGCTCGGTCCGCGGTGCATTAATATTAGATAACTATTAATGAATATTTTAAGAACAATAATGAAAATAAGGAATAAAAAAGAGTTTATACGACATTCTTACTCTATTTTTCGTAAAGTAATTCCAAAAATTCGTCAATCCATTCTCGAAGGTGGAGAGAGCACCCTCCCCCTCCCTGCGTCCGCCACTGGTACAAACATAGGCTTATCCGGCCTTCTTAGCCGCATTTTTCTCCACCAATTTGATAATGTTTTGCAATGCTACCCATACAATCCGAGGCCTGATGCCGGTACGACTGAAGCGGAAGCAGAGCCAACGTTATAGTGAGCCAATCCTCGATCCACAATCCTCGAGCTTGAAACTGAGATTTCCGCACGCAAGACTCTCGAGGCGTTTTGGATTCATGTCAAAAATCCAAAAATGAACCGCAAGGAGGAGTGCCCCACTGTTACCAATGAACTCCTACCGTATCTTAGACTGTGTAACATCTAAGTCGAGATATGGTTTGTGGCAGAACGTCTCATTCTACTAACACGTCTGACGCGTTCGGTCGTCACAAACTTCATTCCACGGTGAACTTAGAGAGGTGCGACTTCTATTCCCGCTAGTTTTGTGATTTCGTAGTATGGCCTGGTTCTTGATTGCTTGACCAAGGCGGCGTTTGTGGGGCTACATTAATAGATCAGTTTGGCCCTTTCAGGCCCCGACGAAGGCGAAGCCGCCGAAACGTTGGCCAATAAATAGGTTCACTAACAACCTCGTGTTCGGCTACAAAACTATATTTTATACTGATAGTGAGCTGAATTTAGCAACCATCCTAACTCAGCCAAACATGGCCAATTTGCAAATTTCATTTTAATTCCTCATCAGATGAGAGCAGAACTATCTAAATTTTGATGTGGCCCCTTCGCTGCCTGGCTTCATTCTAGAAAAAGGTCAATTATTTCCGTAACTAAAGCGTAACTTGCGACATTGTTGACACCGCGAAAGTGAAGCTGGTACTGGGAAACTTAAAATAATTGTAAAAATGCACGAACACCTATCCAGTAACCGCTGCTGAGCAGGCCAAAGCCAGCTCGTGGTGGATCGTGTTGATGTAGTCTTGTTTCGGTATAGTGGTAGGAACGTAACGGAAGCGAGTCTACTTTATTATTTTTTCTTTTATTATTGGAATCGCTGGCAGAATTTCTCGGGACAAATGGAGCGTCAGCAGCGAGGTATCTGTGGCCTCCAACGGCCATTCGGGTATCGGACCCACTGTATTGGGAGAGATTGACAAACCATGTACAAACTAGAAACCAGCGCTGTCTTCTACTGTAATCCTGCAAAGAAAAGCCAAACGTACCATATCCCATAGAAATTCCACTATACCGTAATCCTGAAAGTATATATGTGATAATTACTGGCAACATACACTAACAACATACACTTTCTGAACCAACCCATTCATTTCCTGTTTCTTTTTTCCTTCTTGATTTTTTCTAAAAACATGATTATGCGTCATGTTAGCAGGAATTTATGAGAAATAGTGAAAACGAAATGATTGTGAATGAGCATCGTAAAAATGTAAGAAAATCGACTCCTATCCTACTACAATATTCCTGACCTTCCTTCTACTTCGTGACTTATGTTTCCATTCGAGTTCCCTAAAGGCTTGAGCATTTGAATAATTACCAGGAAAAAATTACCAGAAAAAAAAATGGTTTGCTATGACTTAACCTTGGCGGTTCGTTTGCAATGAATGGCCTCGATATGCTATTGGTTTTCTCCATTTCTGTATAGTCCCTCTCCGGATTGTCAGCTTCTACCCATATTCTAGAAACACTGAATCGTGAGATATTCTAGACCATGCTCAATGGTCTTTCCACAGTGTTTTGTATTTGTATTCCGGAATTGCATCCTCTGAGCGTCGATGGAAGCGCGTAATTCGCGGACACGAGAAGCACGCAGCGCAGCCGCGCCGCCCGCGCTGCACTCTCCGTCATGGTAGCAGAACTGGCTTTCCTTGGTAGTTTTCCATCGTATTTGATGCTAACTATCGAGAAACCAAACTAGCTATCAAGAAAACGGTGACGGACGCGAAAGTGAGCGGGATGGGGGGGGGGGAGCTTGGGAAGAGGGTGGGGGCTACGCCGCTTTATGGGCCCATATGGAAAATAATACTAATTAACATATTAATTATAATAGTAAGTAATTAGCTAATTGAAAAAGATGATAAAAATAATAACGCAAAATTAAATTGATACAAGATTTTTATTTCGCAGAGTAATTCCAAAAATTTGCGACCCATTCTCGGAGGGCCCACACCCCCTCCCCCCTGAGTCCGCCACTGCAAAAAAACCCTATGGATCGCTATCTTGGCTTCGACTTCAGCGGGGCTTTTGAAATTATCTTCTTTGCTCTCGTATCCCTGGTGTTCATCCGCAGGGAGTTCTGGGAAACGAGTTGACACTAAAAGTTTCCAGTATTGGAATAAGTCTATACCGTTTGAAAGCACTAGTTGTATTAGGTGAGTGCAAAAGTTCCGGGGCAGTTGGTGGTATTTTACCGTGCAACATCGTTTTGCTCCCTTCGTTTACGATATCCTGCAGCCTTTTTCGTGTATGCTGGTAGCCTGAAAAGTCTGCTACCTATACAATTTTTGTCTCGGGTCTAGTTACAGCGTTGCTCTGTTATGGGTGTAAAACCAATGCTATGAGCTGTGCAATAATTTGGGGAATTTCGCTTTATAAAATCAAATCGAGACGACTAACAAGAGAAGAGCCCCATAGCGGTAGCCCAAGTACCAGTAGCCCAATAATGCGTTTGTGGAGAGTATGTTCTCTAAAATGCCAGGTGCTCGACGCTTCCTAGGAATTCTGAGCGGAGATGAGAGTCCGTAAAATGCTTCACAAGTTGGTCGGAGATTTGGTCATCGCAGAGGCGCCAAGAAAGACCAGGTTGAACCAGACCCTGTGCATAGTGTGCAAGACATTACGGGGTATTCAGTCAACAATGCCTCGTCACTTGAAGAAAGTCGGTAAGAAGGGGAAGGTGAGCAGATGGATTTTGCGTGAGTTGAGCGGAGAGCACCAACGTCCACATTGGCAAATTTGCAGATATTCGACCTCCAGATTTCCTAATAATTCGTTTCCTGGGAGAAAAGTTATTGCTGATAGAGAATGGGTCATGTACGACAATAGGAGGAGATCATCCCAAAGTCCGGGCTCCTGCCCACCCACCTAAAAAATGGTCGAACCATCACTACCTTCTTTTGAAGAAATTATGACCTTTCATGTTCAGCAACGTGACTTATCTGCAACGAATTTATTTCCTAATGAATGCACAATAATCGCCCTATAGTAGTTTCTTTTCCCTAAAGTATTCACGGGAAAACTCTTAAGCATAGGGCCGACACAGGCGGAAATATGTGGTCTGTTCCGGCTATGGGATAGCACACACCAGCATGTTGCAGTTTCAACCGTATAAAGAATTGGCCATTCGTGCTCCGAAATTCTAGCCTAACCTATATTACTCCCTATACCTGCCTCTAACAGTGTACCCCCATTTCAATCTTCCATGACTTTACCTCCGCTGTAAAACTTTTAATGAACAGACCCTACTGGAAAACGACGTGTGCCATTATCACAGGTGTAGACCTGTCAAATTTTTAGCTCCCGGAAAAATCTTTTCTGTGTCATATTGGCAACATTGCGCAGATGCCAATGCTTTTTGTTTTGAACAAAATTGCTGACCTTGAGTCAAGTTATGGCGCTTTGAAAAATAAGGTGAAACTGCCCCATAACTTTTGCACGCAGCTAATAGAAGTGCAGGCCGACTGCTTCAATGTCGCGCCAAACTCTCGTACCTGGATGACATTTATAGGTTGGGTATGCAGCATCATATCTTCTGATTGAATTTTTCTAATTGGCTTACCATGTATGTGAGTATTTCTGTGCACGAGAACCGCCTATTGTCGTCATAAACTAGCTATACTGTTCATCGCCCCGAGTTACATACGAGAAAATTGCAAATTTTGATTTTTACCTTGACTCACAAGTGTTTTGATACTTTAGCTATCGATGGCTGCATTGCGGACCGGGAGTTGTTTTCACCTCAGTTAAAATAAGGAGACTGGTTCATGATTAGCAAGTCAGAAAAATGTCTGGGTAGGGTGACGTTAGAGGAGTGGAGGAGCCAGATAATGGCAAACACCAAGGTTGAGCATGGTACTGGGGAAGATGTTGAGGAAAGGATCCAAAGCTGTGTATCGATGCACATGCAGCCAGTGTGATAAAAGATCTAACCTAACAAGTCCACAGCGGTGAGATAAGCGTGAGCAAGCCAGGAAGCAGTGGACATATTGGGAAACGGACCCAACGCTATGTGGTGGGTGCATCGGCGCTCAGCCGTTCGCATATGAGATCATATAGGATCTCACATGGACGGCGCACAGTGGCGCTGTAGAGAGGAAGATGCTGACAAACGGGTTCACTGGCCGTGAAGGAGACGTTGGTGCCATTGGTGGTGAAAATGCTGCTCAGACATTTGCGCAGCTCAATCCTCGTCGAACATGAGCTCTACAGCCGTCACAATTCTGGCAGAGCTGCAAATCCAGCAACACGACGAAACCAGTGTTGATTATGTGTGCCTGAAGTTTCCTGGTTGAACTGTAGAGTCACCATAGTACTGGGGCAGGAGGGACGGAGTCTGTCGCGGCTAAACTCTCATCCTATTCTCCCGCCATAGTACGCCAATAGTTGAATGAGTTCGAAACTAAATGCGAAGTGTCAAAACATATTACATCCGTCTGAGAGGGAGGGGTTGAGGGCGGAACAAGCTCAATCCTCCGAGGATAGAGCTGCTCGAACGTCTGCGTAAGGGTTCTCCAGAATGAGGGAGGGGTACGCCTGCACCCGACGTGTTCCCAGTTGCGTGACGGACGCTCCAGAATCGGTTAGTAGGAGGAGGGGAGCTGCGAGCACTAATGGGTTATCAGTTCTTTAGCCGGCAGCAAAGCTAGCGAAGCGAGCAGCAAAAGAAGCCTGAGAGTCTGGTGGCCGCACGGTCATACTGATAACGATTATAATTCAACCTTGTTCGCAGATGTTGTATGCTGTGAAGAAGGAGCCTCACCCTTTTGCCCTCATACGAGCTCTTTTCTCAGCGGGTGGCTCTGCAAAAGCTGAGGCAGCCCACAACGTTTCATCTATGGTCGAAACTGTGGTTGGTTGATTTTCCATGAAATCGTGAAGTTCGTTGGTGAGAAATTGAGCATTCATTGCAGTTCCTGAAAAATAACGTGTGCATATTCGAGTAGAATTTCGTAAGTTCCGTAAGCCTCGGAACAACCTCCAAGAAAGTCTACGAACGAACCTATTGTTTCGCTAGTCATTTTGGTGAACCTTTCGGAACGAACTGCTCGGTAAGTACTTGTTAGTAGAAATAAGAGTATGTATGGCAGGAAATCAGTTAAGTGTTTTATCATAAAGCTCGATTCGTCAAAACACCCTTATACTCAAACAAACCAAGACACTCGAACCGTCCGAGCGCTCTGCAATGAGCGTCCGAGCGCTCTCCGTTGGCGCTTGTAGTACGGTCATTGAACAGCCCTCGCACGGTCATTGCTGAGCGCTCGCAGAATTATGGGGAAGCGCTCACACGGTTTTCCATGTTTCTCGAGTCACTGATTTGGATCGATCATGTACATAACGAGAACTATTTGCGACTCCGTGAAACAGTTTGAACCTCACGAGCGCTCCACCATCCCCTGCCAGCGACCTCCGGTGACCATATGGCTCGCATTCGGTGTGCGCTCGGACAGTGCAAGTGCGAACGTAATGCTTCTCATTTCGTTCTCTTTTTTTCTATTGCTTCTTCCAATCCCTCATAAAGCCAGAGGTGCGATAATGTGAGACGTATCTCCGCCCATCATTACATTCGATGGTGTCCAGATAGGAAACCTTTACCTATGCTGATGAGGGTAAATCGGATCCGGGACGCAGTCCAAGACTTAAAGATGGATTTAGGAAGACGCAATTTAATTTGAACAAAGCAGGTTTACATGTATATGCGCAAATGTGGCTCGAATTCGTCACTGAGAAAAGTCATTTCAAGAATGGCCGGCTGATACTTCCAGAGGAAAGTTCTCCCGAAGTTGTTGTGAATTTACCACGAAAAGCTTCAACTAACAAAATCGCTTCTAACTCCAAAACAAAGCTTAGCGTAGTTGTCAGACAGGTTACCAATGCCACTGTCACTGAGGACGGAGGGCGTTTTGGGGCTCAGCCAGAAAAGGGACGTGGCTGACGGTGTCCCGTTAGCCACGACCCTTTTTTGGCACACACACACACACAGCCAGGAAGGCTCATGCAGAGGGGTGTAATTCTTGAACTGGAATTCTTGAAACCCTCCAGAATTTTCCCATGGAAGGCTACTTGCTGTGCTGTTTGCTGATTGCGAATCTTTGCCAGCGCATTTGGTCCCGATTCAAAAGTGTATTATTTCCCTTTGATCTATTGAAGTTTTTCGAACCTTTTTCTTTCGAATGGACCCTTTAGATGATAGTTTTACTTTGAGTGCTCCGTAGCGATAATTCTATTTGTTTATAAAAGTAGTCGAAACGCGCAATATTCACATCCTCTAGATGAGTCGGTGTAGCTGTCAGAAGAAGCACCGTAACACCTGTGTTCCTCTAGGTCATCATTAGCCAAGCCGGTACTATTGTACTTGAGCGGCCCTACTATCGACCCCAAACTCAAAATCATGGATTTCTCTGAAAGCTTGCATGCAGGGGTGATTCGATGTGCTGATCACGAATATTATATTCATTTCTCATGGTAGTATCGATTTTATTGATTTTATCGATTCTTTCCCAGGTATGGACCTCCTCTCGGATCTCTCTGAAAATTTGCCTACTGGGGTTACTGAAGGTGCTGGTTACAAATATCATGGAGATTTCGCAAGACAAGTTCGACTTGATGGGGAAAACTCCAGTAAAGCCGGCAACTACACCGCCCTACAGATAAAAATCTGGAGAAAACCAATGAAATCGAGAATATATTGCAAAAGGGCTACTGTATTCGTGATCAGCAACTTCAAAAACCTCTAGATGCACTTCTTCAGAGAGATTTGAGATACGAGTCGAACTTGGAAAAAAACGATAAAATCAATAAAATCAAAGCTATCACGCGGAATGAATATAATATTCGTGATCAGCGCCTCGAATTACCCCTGTAAGCAAGTTTTCGGAGGAATCCATGATTTTGAGTTTGGGGTCGATAGTGGGGCCGCTCAAGTACAATAGTACCGCCAAGCCCCTTTTTTGGATGAGCCTAAACGCCCCGCCGATATTAAGAGCATATAGCGCAGGGGCTCAGCAGTAATTCACGAGTAGTTGTTGAGAGTTCGCTGTCGCTCGCAATGTCGTTGACGCGCTCTAACGCGAATTCAGGCACCAGAGCGAAGTGTAAAAAGTATGTACCTCGGAAACATGTGATACCACGTGCGTTTTGTTTAATTTTTCGTGGTACTGCTCTGTGTAGGACTGTGCTTTCATATGATACTGAAAACATCATAGAAAAGGTGTACAGCGGAATTTTCTTCTTATATTGAGGCTTTTCACAGTAACATTGCAGAATCACACGTGTGTTAAATTTCTTTTGTTTTATTTC
Source organism: Ancylostoma caninum (assembly GCA_037903475.1). Lineage (NCBI taxonomy): Eukaryota > Metazoa > Nematoda > Chromadorea > Rhabditida > Ancylostomatidae > Ancylostoma > Ancylostoma caninum. Next base: position 2,652,934 of record JBAJFG010000015.1, on the reverse strand, counting down.
GGGCTTGAGAGCTTCATCCTTTTGAAAAGTTCTTCTGATACTATAATTATCTCGAATTGACTGTTTTCACTTGTCTGCACCATTTTGGTAACGTGTTTTGTTGCTGGTAAGCTCATTTCATACCTTTCATCCTTATTTCACTTCTATTTTTCCAGAAGATAGGTGGTCTTTATCACCGAAGGCTTGTTGCCTTCACTAGATCGTCTCATTGGTAATAATGATGTCCGTCTTGGAGAACAGGGAGCTGTTCGGTGCATCTTCTGAACGATATCGACTTGTGAACGAGGATCGCCTAGTGCAACGATTGGGAAATACTCGAACGATCAGTGTGAGTCCAATTTTCTGAGAAACAGTTTTTTATTTGCCTTTTCTGACCTAGGTACTATTGTACTTGAGCGGCCCCACTATCGAGCCCAAACTCAAAACCATGAATTCCTCTGAAAACTTGCATGCAGGGGTGGATGTGCTTATCACGAATATCGTATTCATTTCGCGTGGTGTTATCGATTTTATTGATTTTATCGACTTTTTTCCAAGTTCGACTCGTATCTCAAATCTCCCTGAAAGTGCATTTAGAGGTTTTTGAAATTGCTGATCACGAATATAATAACCGTTTTGCATCATAGCCTCGATTTCGTTGGTTTTCTCCAGATTTTTATCGGTAGGGCGATGTAGTTGCCGACTTTACTGGAGTTTTCCCCATCAAGTCGACCTTTTCTTGCGAAATCTTCATCATATTTGTAACCAGCACCTTCAGAAACCCCAGCAAGCAAGTTTTCAGAGAGATCCGGGAGGAGGTCCATATCTGGGAAAACATCGATAAAATCAATAAAATCGACACTATCATGCGAAATGAATACGATATTCGTTATCAGCACATCGGATTACCCCCGTATGCAAGTTTTCAGAGGAATCCATGATTTTCAGTTTGGACTCGACAGCCCAAGTACAATAGTACCCTGACCTATATTACTGGAAAATTATTGAAATAATCAAGTTTCTCGAACGAAAAATAGTGCGCTGATTCTGTTGTGAAGCGGTTTCCTTCACATATTGAAGCGTTCCCACCTATAATCAAGTGCTGTTATCGTTTTAAATGGGTAGAAACCTCTTGCACGATGTTTAAGAAGGAATTAGGAGAGAAGTACGGGAAAAAGTATGTGGTGCTTAGCAAGCCAAGCACCTGGATTATTCTTCCGAAACTTTTTGAACAGGCCCCTTTGTTTTTAACGTGACATCAGTCCATCCACGCAAATTATGCACTTGATAATGTAACCGTTCTAGCGATAGAAATTTGATCCTTCACTTCTTTGCGTTGTACCATCTACTCTAATGATTACATACATCGATGAGGGTGCGTTTTTCTCGGCCTAAAGAAACACTGCGCGACCGCTAGAGTCCTGTACCTGACAGTAAACCAAAGGTTTTCTAGATAATTAGTTTGTCTTCTTAACAGTTAATATCAATTATGAAGAAAAACTTCCAAGAAAATCTTAATTTGCCAATGTAGCTCCAATTCCAATACATGCGGCGCGGCTGGCAAATTAAGATACTTCCCATGTCCGTCGAAAGCGCGTCGCCATCGACGCTCACTGTATATCGTTACTTGGACCACCACCAGTACCACTAGCGGCCTTTTTCTTGTACATTGCTTACCATAAAATAGACATCATTTGGAGATTATTTATTTCTACGAAATAATTAGGTCGGTACAAGGAATTAGACTTGATGCTCTGCTGCCGTAGTAACTGAAAATGAGTTATCGATCAGGAGCGGTAATCCGTTCCCATCAGCTCAAAATCAATAGTGAACCGGCACTTTCATTAACCGATGAAACCTATCAATTCTCCCTGGCCCTTCATGGTCCAGTTTCCGCACCTGTGTCCTCGCTAAAAGTTATACGTGTTTTGTTGTTGAGATGACTTACTGGCTCTATTCCTTCAGGTTTTCCACGTGATTCTAATATTTTACAGCTTTTCAGGCCCACGAAGCTTGTGTGAATACGCTACGATGGAATCGAGGTGGCACGTAAGTTCTCAGACTGTTGCAATCTTCACTTTTTGATCTTTTTTTGCATTGTAAGCTCCATTTTTTCGGTTAATAACTCGCAGCTATATCTTGCTCGATTCTTTTGCTCACTTTTACACCCAACTCGTGTTACCCACCTTATAATTGCTCAAGTGGTAGTCCTGAAACAGTGTTATGGCAACACTTTTTTTCGTGCATTCTATTTAGCTTTATATTTGAATGAATATCTGGGCATTGGTTGGTTTCAGCTTATTAGCGTCTGGTTCTGATGATCGTCGAGTGAAGGTATGGAATCTCGCTGGTGAATGCATCGCTTCGGTTGAGACCGGCCACCACGCCAACGTATTTGCCGTCGAGTTTTTGCCCGCAGGTGAACCAATCAATAATCACTAGTCACCTTTGTTGTGATCCTCTGACGTAGTTTCGAGAACTGGGGAATAGCATTCTACATATAATAGATTCCGGTTGACTTCAGGTAATGATCGCATTCTGGTTTCGGCAGCTGGCGATCGCCTAGTGAAGATGCATGATCTTGACGGATTTAACGGTAAGTTTGGTGCGCTATACCCCTTCCTTTTTCTCCTCCTACTCCCTCGCTCGTCTCCTCGCCTTTGATTCTAGAACTTTTTTTTTTTTGAAGATGAACCGATTACCTGGACGACAAATGGGCGTGTGAAACGTCTAGCAACGGCTCAAGATGAGCCTTACTTGTTTTGGTCAGCTTCAGAAGATTGCTACGTCAGGTTTGTTGGTATTTTCACTTTGAGGAAAGAGTTACTCATAGCTCTGTTGCAGGGAATATGATACTCGAACAAATGAAGATCGAAAGCTTATTAACACTGAAGAGAAACGCGTGAAATCGTTTGCAATATGTCAGGGACGAACTGAACTGGTTCGTATATGGGCACAATCATTCCATTATGCTGTTTTAGGATTATCTATTGAAAATGGCACAATTTCTACAATTTAGGTGGCTGTAGCGACCGACGAAGCTCCAGTACCGATCTATGACAGGAGAAAAGCAGATAAACCGCTGTTGACGTGTGTTAATGGTTCGTTAAGACTTACGTTTAGATTACGTTCTTATTATGGGTCTGCTTCTACGTAGCGTAAAGTACTTTAGCTGACGACAAATGTCATGGTAATTTTACTTACACCACTCATGTTTCGTTTGATGAAATGGGAACAGAGTGCCTTGTAAGTTCTTCTCGTACTTTCTAGCTGGTAGTGTTGGTACTCTGTAGCTGTGTAGTGTAGTTGGTGCACAACATTTTCAAGCTAGTTCTGGCCTCTTGTTTTCCCTAATGTTCTGCATTGCTTTTAATTTCAGGTAAATCAGGGTTGTGGTCCTATTTATTTGTTCAAATTGAAGTCTGATGATCGACCTACGGTTCTACAGAAAATCAAGCAGATAATTGAGAATAATGATGATGGTGGGTTCAAGTTGTTAGTTTGTTTCTCTTTCAATCTAACGCTGTTCTATTTATTTTTCCCTCCTCCTTGCAGTAGCGGGGTATTATATGGACGATTTCGCATAAATTGTAGTCTTTCTACTATTTAAACGAGTTTCTCCTAGTGGAGCATTGGATAAGCAACATGCAGGGTCCGAAATCACGTAACAGAGAACAGCGCCGCAGGAAAAAAGATTTTAGTGTGATTTGGAACATTGTCATAAGATTCATGTTCACTACCTAGCATTGAACAAATGACAGCACCTCACCTTTGAACATCATGCATGAGATTAACCCCAGACCCGGGTTGTTGACTTCCAGCTTTTCCCTATTCCTCAAGCGCTTTTCCATCGTCTCCAAATTCCGACGAGGTATTTAGCGTGCCTTATCCGTGGCATTTTCAGAGCCCAATTCAGTGAGATTTGGACAATTGGGTGATCACTCGATGAAACGGATAGGTCCTAAAATTTATTCGCGCCCAACTCCTTAATCAGTCGTGACTTGTACGTAAGAGCACTGTTCAAAAAAAAATGTCCTGACGAGAAATGACACTCTCGCGTTTGCGCCGGTCGTGCGAGGTTCTAATCCTTGCCGTTCACGTTACGTTTACCGGTCTTCTAAGAGGCAGCACCCACGGAATCTTTCGACTTAGGCTTATAGTTTACAGTTTATTATGGAATCAACCTTTTATTCGAATGCCGTATCTTGGCCTGGTCAATATCTTCACTTGTTATACTTATTATAGATCAAAAACATGTATCATATACTTATGTTATTATACTTGTTATACTCCACCAATTTTGTCTTATCTTCTCTGATAAGTCATCACGCCATCGAATGCAAGAATGACCTCGTCTTCTTCGGTTCATATCTTCGGATGGTATCCAAGGTTATCAGTTGCGCCCATTCGTCATATTCCATTCCTCTTATCTTTTTAGCCCACGACATTTTTTTTTTCACTGTTGCCGCTTTCGTCCAGACGCTCAGCTTTGTGAGCGCACTCATCCTTTTATCACTAAATCTGTCCATTATTGTCACTCGCAGCATCTTTCTTTCCACCTTTCCTTGCGTCAGTTCCAGCTTTCTCATATCGGACCTGTTATATTGCATGAGATATCCTCAAATCTTTTGAAGGCACCCCATCCTCAATGCATTCGGTGTGCAGTTTCATCAGACTGATTGAGTGGGAAAGAGAGGCGACAACCAAGGTAATGGGCGTGATCTGCGAAGATGAAGATCTTGCAATCAAAGCTTCGATGTTTCACTGTTTGACCTGCAATCACGTGTACTGAACACCATTTGTTTGTTTTGCTAGAATATGCAAAAAGGAAAGCTATCAACTAAGGTACAGCTTCATAATAACAAGAAAAGAAATGGCTGAACACAAGATCGGCTAAGCTGCGCTGCCACCACAACTTGATCCAACGAAATCGCACTGATCCTGCTAAGGTGGATCTTGCGCATTCGCAGTTATATCTTGGTCGTCAAGTTTTTCGTGTTACTACTTTGTAGAATTGTTGAGACAATAGCTAAGGTTCCAAAACGATGAAAACCTCAGACACGAAGATTTCTATGGGTGCTGCCCCCAAAAATGTTTCGACGACCGGTGAGCCTATCTGCCGTTCGAGGTAAGCCACGAGTTTGGCGGTGAGGAATGCCCTAGAGCAATTCATGAAAGCTCACAAGATAACGCGCCACGTTAAAAGCCAAAAACATGGAAGCGCCCATCCTCGCGTCATTTGACGCAGCAAGTATGCACTGCGTTGCTGCATACTGTGCTTTACCATAGAGCGCAGTGAGGCAAAGGAGTAAGAAAACCTTTACATGAAAAGGTGGAGCGCTCACTTATCCTACATAGCCGAGTGGCAATCTCAACGATGTCCCCAGATCATAGCCGGTACCATGCTATTAAAACTGGTGCTGGTGCTCCGACTACGCTTAGCCTGCTAACGGTGATGGTTCTGGTTTACTCTCCAACGTAATCTAAAACAGCCACTTGCTATGCAGAAACCTTGAAAATGTTACAATTCAAACAAACTTTATGAACAATTTATAATAAGTAAGTATTTATATTTTTTTTTTTCAGTTCCGGCAAATGGCAAGCATACCTTAGCGTTCGCGGATGCACGTGAACAAGCCAAGGAGTTCTTTAGCTCGAAGAAGTTTCCTGAGGTTTTTTTTTGCCATTGACATTTTAGCAGCTCTTGCTCAGCTTATCACGAATCTACACTATTTTAGGCTATTGACATCTATAGCCGTGCGCTTAGCCTTTCTCCAAGTGACTATGATCGTAGTATATTGTTATCAAATCGCGGTATGGGATATCTTTGTCGACGATGGGAAGGCGACTCATATGCTTGTGTGCGAGATTGTGTTGAGGTGAGTGTCCACTCATCATGATGGATACACTATTGTTATAATCTCAACTTAGTTTTTGAAGAAAAAATCCCACTCACTTTATCCTTATTTTCCCATCATTGATTAACTTCGTTGATATTTTCATTCTTTCAGGCTCTTTTACTCTATCCAGGGAATTCAAAGGCGTTATGGCGGTTAACGCGGTCACTTATGCTCCTTGAACAGTGGGATCTAGCGAAGGAGTGTATAGATTTATTCAAAAGAAGGTTTCCCAATGATCGTTCTATAGTACGGCTCACGGATCAGGTTTGTTTCCTGTTCATAATCTACAGGGCTTAATTAGTGAAATTCTTGACACAATTGACACTAATTATCAAGTGCTTCATCGATTTTCTTCAGAATCTTCGCATGAGATTCCCCTTTCCACAACATTTCTTAGCAAGTAGTAGCGCTCGTATGACAGCCGGCGATTAAGCATATAAGCTAACAAAAGCGGGATTTATGTCCTAATGCAGCGGATTTGCCGTCGCTGACCCCCAACAATCTAAAGATAGTGCGCGATGGGGGATTAGAGTGGCGTAGACTCATCTATCAATTATCCCTTCTGTTCCCGCACATCTGCTCATTTGGCATAGATGAAATTTTTCTTTAGGTATCTGTAGCAATGGATTCGGCACATGCTCATCAATCGCATGTTATGTGTGACGACAAGAGTGTTTTAGACTATAGCGGTGAGAATTTTGTGTGGAGATAAGTTCTCTTTTCTACAGTTTGTCCAAGGATATGCACAGAAGATGCGTTAGGGTCACAAAGTTTTATTGTCATGGAGTGTGCATATACTTTCACTGCAAGACTTTTTCTGCCATAGAATTAGACGACCTTCCGAAACTTATATGACTCCCACGGCCACTTTCATTTGGATACAACTTTGTTTTGGACTGCAAAACAAAGGCGATAGGGGCAGAGCGAAAGTATGCGGAATTTTCCGTTTTATTTTTTTTTCGTCCTTCCGTTTCACGTGCTAGGTTATTTGCACTTCTTTGAATGTTTCTTGAACCTTCCTTACTGGGTGCGAGGAGCCGTGTGCGCCTATTTGTTGAGATATATGCCCAATCGTACTTCTGAAGCAGTTCAATTGCAGATGAGACGCACGCGGCAGTCGTGCGTTACTTTCATTCAGCATGTATATGCCGCCTTGATCGGTCTTCGTAGAAAATGTTTCGCGGTTAGAAGCGTGCATATGGAGCACAACTGACGCACACATTTAGTAAAAATTGCTCTTCAGTGGTTGATTGCAGTAGATTTTCAGATGTTTGGGTAAACACTCGTTCTGAATGAGTCAGATGAACACTCATTCTGAGGGAACTGCTAGATTAACACCTACTTCTATCAACTTCGAGTACGGTGCATTCGATGGAAAACATACAGGAAACTCCAAGTGGACGCAGACAAGAGTCGGGACGGCGGCGCAGCTCTCTTGGGCAGCGACGCCTGCGCCCTGCATGTTGAGCGCGGTTCTCTTGGGAAGAGCCCATCACTCTTCCCAAGAGAACCGCGCCGCAGTCCCGACCTTTGTCTACGTACGTTTGGAGTTCCCTGTATGTCCTATACTGAATAAACTTGTTAGCCACGCTCTGTCGTCTTAACCTTTAATTGACAAGAATTGTGCTCGAATGACATGCTTACGTAGTTGTGCAAAAACGAAATATTTGCAATGCACCAGAGCAATAATGTCGTCGCTTTTTAATAAGTGAAGCGTTTCAAAGTCGTCCCATTCACATCTTTGCAGAGAGGTTCTGTGGACAAACGAATACACACACGGATATCAAAGAAGCTAACTTTTTCGGGTCAAGAAATCAATATATTGGTGAGATTTTCCTAAATTCTGTGGAATAGTGAGGACTAAGAGTGCACTCAGTGATTTTCCTACATTCCAGTTGCGGGATCAGATTGTGGTTCGCTTTTGTTGTGGGAACGATGCTCAGGGGTACTTGTTGCGGCGTGGAATGCGGATCATTCAATCCTGAATATTGTCCAACCGCATCCTACACAATTTATGCTAGCTACATCAGGGATTGAAGAAGTGATTCGCTTTTGGGAGCCAATGGAAGAAGGCAAAGAGGTGTGTTACTTGCTTATCGAACTCGTAATGGTGTACAGTGTGCCTTTATGTGTTAATTTCTGAATAAATACACATAATGTTGTCGTTTCGAAAAACCTTATTAAAGGCAGCGCAGCACTCACGGAAATTTTTACCTCTGAATTGAGTCGCTTACCGGGTAGCCGTCTGACCGCCATCATTTTCTGTGTTATTCTCGTGTTTCACACTAGTTCACCGTTGTCGATGAGTTTATCGTCCCTGGAAACCCCGACATACCGCGAAATCTTCAATCTAAAAATTTCCGTCTGTGCTGCCTTCAAGACACCAGTGATCTATCTGCTCAGGATAATTCTGTTTCATTTCTCATTTTCTCTTTCTCAAAACGGTCATTATTTTCACTGTTCTAAATGAATCTAAGCAGTTTTCAACTGGAAAAAAAGTCTCGTTTTGGATTGTTTTGACTTCCTTCTTATTGTTTGCCACCGAATTTTGAATTATTTCATCTCAGAAATCCTTTTGTGGCACTTTTCCTGAATTTTGGCGAAAATGAGGCAGTATCGCAACTTCTTTCATTCAAATGCCAATGCCTCTTTATTCTCTAGTCCCTGAATGAAATTTGGCGCCTCGATTCCGACCAGCATGATGTGACATGATGTCATTATTTTTCTCTAACAACGTAGTTGAATACGAATTGTGAGAAAGCACTATGCTGAAGTACTTTTATTAAAATAGGCCACTTCGTAGTCTGCAAAAAAAAAACTGAGATGAAAGAAAGGGATTGTCAGTCTTGCAGTTCTGAGCAGCTGCACTTTCAGCCATTCATTAGAAGGCGGCTGTCATTACTATGAAGGCCCTTTATTTTCCGTAGGCCATTCCGTTCATAGTAGTCAGAACAGTGTAAAGGCTGTCCTCATCCACATCGCATCCGGTCATCATTTAGAGGCCATCGTTTGGTTTTTCTATTTAAATGGGCTGAAATGGAGAGCCATGGCGTAATCAATGCATCGGCTGGTAATAATTCTCCTGCACTAGCCATCTGTTGAACACATTTGCCGTTCGAGGGGTACTAGCCTAAGGGCCAGTCGTTTTATGGTTATAGAGAATCCAAATATTATTGCATGGTACACGAGGGAGTATGATTTTACACTCGAATTTCCAAAAACAGGTGTTCAAGTGATCCTAACCTTCAAATATTCAGGTATTTGGAATCGTTTTTTTTTTCGGAATCGACTGAAACCTGTTCTGAATTTGAACTTTCCAAAGCAGAAAGTGTCTTTGATTTATTATCCGGAAACCCTCATCCATTCTCTTGCCCTCTACTTTTTTGAGCGCAAAAATTCGTTATGGTTCCTTTTGATTCGTATATGGTGACTTTATGGGGTTTTCACGGTTGCTAAGCTGAACATGCTATTTCAGTGTGAAAGACGAATAGCTGAACCATGGTCACATTTCGGACAGCGTAATCGACATCCAACGGACGAGAGAGACATCTTTCTGCGCCTCATTGGTTCCCAAATGGTATGTGGTCATTTTTTAAGGCACAGCTAATCTTATGTAATGCTCGAGGGGCTTCTGGATCAGTTAGTGTTGTACAGGGTGGTCCAAAATTACGGAGATAAGGGTGTGACGTGCGTTTTCCGGTATATCTCGAGTTTTGGCGCTTTGCATTCAATGTTTTGGTGTTTATCTGTTCTACCCTGAAGCTTCTCTGAAAATAATACCAAACACTACGAATTTGAGGAACACCTAGGCCGTCATTCGATCCTGGTTCTATCACCCAATTATATTTTTTGTGTAGTCATGCTAACGTGTAAGCTTTTCCAAAAGGGACACTTACCAGTACATCGAAAAGTACAGGGTGTGGGATACAGAAAAACAGAGTCATCGTGAAAGACCGCCTAACTTGGATATGTGATCCAAGATTTCGTTCTGATACGCCGAGATTCGACGCGTTTTTGAGCGTGTTGTTCAGAACCAATTACCATGATTAACTATATAATAGGGGAAACACTTTTTAGAACTTCGAGATTGGAAGTTTGTGAGCCTAATAAGTTTCATTCCAATTCCACTATTTAAACATTGAGAAAAGAACCGGAAACAGCTTAAACAGAGGGTTTTGCCCTGTTTTTGCACAGGAAGTTATGTCCGCTTCCTAACAACTACTATTCTTGGTATTCATTTGTGTAGATTTCTCGTCATGGTATTCATTTGAAGACAAAAACGGACTTTGCTTTCATAAAACGGTTTAATCCTTGGAGCAAAGCCTGCTTAGAGACTATCTCCGCGCCACGCTCACTCCGATTTCTTCAGCCTTTTTGTCGCCGATGATAGCAGAAATCATAAGATTCATAAGATAAGTTTTGTTACTGAATGAGTGAAAAACACCATATTGGGAACAGATCTGCCAACTCGCTTTCTAACGTTAGATATGAGTCTTTTGGTGAGTCTCCGTAGTTTTGGACCACCCTATATGCGGGGGAGGGCGCGCGTTTGGGCTCAGCCAGAAAAGGGGCGTGGCTGACGGTGGCCCGCGGGTACGCACGCAGCGCGCAGCCGCTAAGTGACAGCCAGGAAGGCTTACGCCTGGGGGGTGAAATTCTTCAACTGTAATTCTTAAAACCCTCCAAAATTTTCTCATAGAAGGGTACTTGCTATGCTGATCGCGGAATCGGTGCCCATTTTGTCAAACGACATCATTTTCATCCAGTTGAAGACCTAATCTTTGTTCAGGACGTGAAATAGCCTCGCCGCACAATTCTTCAGGGGATTCTACGACATCGTATTTGGTCCCGATTAAGAAGCATATTACCTCTCTTTGATTTATTAAAATTTTTCGAACCTTCTTCTTTCAAATGGACGCTTTAGATGACAGTTTTATTTTGGATGCCCCTTGTGGTAATTCATCGTTGGTAGTTTGTAAAAGTGGTCGAAACGAGCGACGTGCACATCTTTCTATGTGAGTCGGTGTAGCTTTCAGCAGGAGCACCGTAACACTCATATATCCATAGGGCATCATTGGCCATGCTCCTTTTTAGCTGAGCCCAAACACACCGCCGCCATATGTGGGTACTATAGCACATGATAATTTTCCGGACTTCGCAGCTGATTAGTTCGTTCAGCGTGATTAAATGGTCGAAAACCAACAAAATTCGATTTTTCCAAAGAAAAAGTCCGAGTTTCAATGTATACGGCCCATTTCTTGTGGGCGTGGTCTATGCTGAATCATAGCGTTGACGCAGTGAAGTTGAAAGTGTTAGTTTTGTTTTTGTTTAGATTAGATATTTTTACTTACATTAGTTCTATTTCGATCTTATTTTGTAATTATAGTCTGTTCATTTGGATCTTGTACTCTTTACTTTGAGCCCCTTGCCGCAATATTCACGTTGGGGCAATCTGATAGACCTCTGGGGCACCTTGATAGGCTTATCAGCACTTGGGATCGATGGAAATAAGCTTGATAAGTGTATCACCTTGTTTCATCATGAAATGACCGGCATAGAATGCACTAAATGAACAGACAACACAAAACTTCGGCCGGAGCACCCCTCCGCCACCCCATAAGAGCCATTAGTACTTGGTAACGAAGACGGTTAATTTCTAGCAGTAGCTTCGATAGAGTATGGGTTGTAATGCGGCGAAACTGTGCGGGTCATTCATCTGTGATTGGTGCCTCCCTTGAATGATCCCTGCACTGAAGCATACCCCCCCCCCCGCTCCGTTTCACATCATTATGACCCTAACACGCACCGATACTATCTGTCATTTGTGTCAGTTGTCCATTTCAGATGCGAAGCCGTGAGGAACGTCCCGAATGTGTGACAAGCTAGCATTATTATTCCGGGTACTCTTCGGTTTCGATTCTATTGTTAGTAACTTCCCATGGCAACGTCTACGTGTCAACGCGCTATGAGCAGGCTTTTCCATGTAGCTTGTTCGCATATCGTCCGTTTAAAGAGAAAAAATAGTGGTTATTTCTAGACACTAGTGTGGGTATGAAAGCATTAACCCATTATAGCTCTCTCTACTCTCTACCGTTGTATCAAAGCTAGTTTTACGTGTTCATTTCTGGTCTAAAAGTGGAATTTTAACACATTTGCATACATACATGGTTTAATGCTTGTCATATAAGCTTGCATTGTACATGAATTCTTTATAGAACGAGAATTTTTATACATACTATCATCACAGACAATCATAATTCGCAAGAAAGGCTTAAAACCCGAAGCACACACAAGGGGACCATTTCTCGTCAATTTTTCTTGCCAACCTTTTCTTTACTGAGAGAAAGTGAAGAAAAGACGGAAAGATATTTCTCCATAATTACAAATACACCTGCTGACGAGTAATAATCCCTCAGTATGCATTAACACTAAGAGACTAGTTCAGCAACAACAAACGAAAAAAAAAAATCTCAGCACCTGATATTCAAGTAAACACCGCATAGCTTAAGAAAATATCTGTTTTAAATGGTGAAAGTGTAGAATAATTGCTTATTAACACTCTCTATGTGTACTTCTCAATATTTGTTTTCTATAGAGAAAAAGATTTTCAACAGTAACAAACACCTGAGAGATACAGAGGCAATACTGCATAACAGAAAAGGAAAAGAAACTTACACCTAACATTTCAGAGCTTTTTTTATTGCTTTGCTCTCACCCATTTCCAGTAAATCCACTAATATATGTGTATACAATGGCAAGAGTTCAATTTTCACTACCTCGTATTTAAGTGAGTTCAAGCCGTCGTTCATCCATTGTTTCTTCGTTTGGGCCATTAATTTGTACCGACATCTACAAAAACATTAGGGAGAAGTTTTCTTATACTAAATAGAATGGAAAAGTAGTACTCACTTGTTCACCGGATTGCTTTTCGCTTCGTGGGTGTGTTTGATCATTTTGTATCGGGCAATTTTTGCTGGATATCGGGCTATTTTGTAACCTACCACCGAAACTCTAAATAAGAACAAATTAGCGTCAAGGAACAGCTCTCTAAGGTCCATATCTCATTGAAGCCCCTCTGAAAAGTGCACAAAAGGGTTTTCCACGAAGTGTGTTGAGCATCTAGCCTTGTTAATAATAAATAAGCGACTGAGTATGTCCACTAGACGACCGCTTAGAACATGTGCATTCATGATGATCGACAACAAAGAAAGAAGAGCCATAAGCAATGAAGAAAGCTTCCACTTTGTGTACGAATAAATAGTAGAATCGATCTCACCTAGCTCTCGCAACCTCAGTTACACCAGTACATGCATCCTGGCACAAAAAAAAACAAAGAAAGGAAAATCTGCTATTTTGGGGTAAGGATCCAGGACAGTGTCCCCACATCACTTATTTTCAAGCTTTCTATTATATTCACATTGTCTCTAAAAAATTCTTGCCTCACAATGCACCGCCCATCAGCAGAGCCACGTTGCACCACATATGATAATGCATAGGTGATGCGGCGCGGCTCAGCAGATGGGCGGTGGGTGCAGCGTGAGGCAAAGAGTTTCGAGAGCAGTTGTAACTGAGGTTGTAAGGCCCATCATATCGGTACACTCTGTCCTTTGACCCCCTTCCTTCAAAAAAACATAGGGCGGCCTTCTATGCGATACTGGACTTCTACCACATGTGTACCTGTGCCGGTCGCACTCCCTCCTGCAACATATTCGATGTATTCTTCACCATCGATCGATTACTGTCGACAGCCAAAGTGCAATCGATCGATGACAACGAACCTATCGAAGATGTTGCTGGAGTATGGCCGCTGCAAGGGCATATGTTGCAGCAGAAGTCCAGATTCACTTGAAGTCCTGCTCTCACCATCCCCAAAATGAATAACTTAAGAGCTGCTTTTTCGGCTTTTTCAGAGGGAATTATGTGTACTGCTGTGATCTGATCTGACGAACTCAAGTGTATAAAAATCTGGAAAAAAGCGAGGTAGAGCATACCATCGGGCAGCTTACGGATCCAAAACGCTTGTGTCCTACAACATTTTCAGTGCAACCTCACCAATCAGCAATACATCTGCTTACGTGACAGAATTGTGGCTGTTTAGGCCCGCCATTCAATTGCTATTTGAATACAAATTTGTTTGAGCTAAATATTGACGTTTAAGAGTCTTGGTGAATGACCAATATATTTTATTATGTGCATTCACAATTTCCCCATTCTCTCGTTCAATGACGATTCTCCAACGTTTTTAATCAACAACTTGAGTTGATCAATCGTTCCATGCATGAAATTTGGAACAACGTTAGCATTCTGTTCTAGTAGCCAAAAACAACTGTGATAAGCAAAATATCCATGAAACTTTTAGCACTATTCAACAATACAGCACTGCCACAATAGCTACCGAGCTTTTGCGAGTTATGAGCAATTTGAATGCTCCCACTCTCCTAAAGTATGCATTCCGGGGGTGAAATATAGCATCTAATCCGCATCATTTCCGAGAAAGATCCACTGCTCTCTTATTAGTCCTCTCTTAACTACTTCAAGAATGCACCACCAGAACAGCTATATTTTGCTTAACGAAGGATGGGACATGAAAGATAGAGCTGGATTTTCAATAATCCAGGAAAAACACTACAATCCTCAAAACATGGTATCAAAAATGCATCCGACATACATGAAGCTTATCCTAGTTTCTTAATATTCTCTCCATCATCACGTTCTTCTACATAACCCCCTTCACACATGCGTCATAAAACAATCCTGCTTCAAAGGATGCTCTACGGGAAGATGCACTTCAATTCGCTTTTATTTCTAAAGCCACCAGGATTACGTCACGCGTATTCTTGCCCCAAATGAGGCATGTAAAGTGCATTGCTAATGAAATTTCCCATTCAAGCATTTCTTCTGCAATGTCTTACTTTCAGACGGGAGCGAATTTATGCATTTCCAACACATTTGACATGTAAGAAATCGTGCCCACGGATTGAGGCTTGCAAAATGGATTAAAAAGAAACCGTGACGTGGCAGTACTGAATCACTGCACTTGTGTACTAACACAATGTGAGAACGTGAGGTGAAGGGAAATCAAAAGATGTAATTTCAAATGCATAAGTGCAAATGAAGGTAAGTGTACGATTCAAAGTAAGTTCTACTGTCACCAACGATTTGACTCAAACTTCTTTGCATAGAAAAACGAAACGGAAAGAATTGGAATAGCCCAGAGTTTATCACTATAGCATGCTAAGAAACCCAGCACAATCTTCGCGAATTCCTCCGTTTTCGTATCAAGAAAGTGCAGATACGAATGCATTCCTACGCACACATAGAAAAAAAGGCCACACAGTATATTTTTGCCGATATTATGCCTCTGGATAAATGGCACACTGCCTTTTAGAGTCTTAGATCCTTTGAATTCATAAGGTTTGCGGCTCATTCTCCAGGTTTAGTAACAGTTTCAATATCAAAAGCTTTCACGCGCTTGAATTAGGAAGGCCTATACTCCAAGACAAAAGCATGTTAGGAACAATTATCTCCTACCTAACCAAAGAGGTGTAGGAGCAGTGCAATTACTTATGTTTAGCTTGTAAAAGGATCCTGGAGTTAGTTGAAAAGAAGCTAGAATACTCCAGTAAAAAAAAAAAATTCGGCAAACAATGATTTTGAGGCACTCGTTGCTAGGAACAAAGAAAACAAAAAGGCTGGAAATAGGAGAAAACTGTTTTGAAGGTTTTGGCTTTTGTGAACAAGTACGCAACTGTTTTCATATTTTCGTCTGTGTTTGCTTCGTAGATTTAAGATGGATAGAAGAAGTTTTATGGGTTCTTTTTAGCAAAAATGCTCAAGTATAACTGAACTGAAGTGTCATTTGAATCCTGCTTTGCTTCAGGAAGTTACGACTTCTCACTACACGGGTTTAAACCCTGTACGTATTCGAGTAATTCCGCAAAGTGTGATGTACTTATTCAATTCTTGTTGCATAGAAGAACAGAAACAGAACACATTTTCTCTGAAATAACTGTTTCGCTTGTCTAATCTCAATTTTAAAAAAGTTCCGCTCATTCATTACCGTAGGAATAACTGCAAGAACAAAAGCACAGCGTTTCAAGTGTTCTTGTGAGCTGACAAAAAACGATGTGTTCTCATGGCAACAGAAATACCCATTGCAATTACATTTGAATAGAAAATTGCCTTCGGCTTAATCTCAGAGGAACAGGGAAGAAAAAAAAAAACGAAAGCGAATAATCACAGAAAATTGTGCACCTGTCAGCCAAATCATCGTCTTCACCTCCCCAACCCCAATATCGGTTTGAAAAACCATTTATGGAGCGCAGCTGCTGAACAGTCATGGCACTTATCCCACCGAATATTGCCGTGTAGGGTAATCTGAAAAAGGAAAAAAACTATTTTCCCTAGCAAAATTTGTAATATTTTCTCAAATAACTCACTTATAATTGAATTTATCAATAGCAACACTCATATGTCGCGGAATCGTTGGACAAGAATACAAATTTCGGTCATCTTCGGGTAAAAGATCGACATCGTGGAAAATAAAGCACTCCCATGGATATAATTTCATGCCTTCCGCAAAACCAACGTTCATCAACTGTAAAAATAAAATATATGGATGACATTGAAATCGAAGGACAATACGATTAAATTGTACCTTTGCCCTATTGAATGTCTGGTTGGCAATTTGTTCAACGATTATTATGGCGTAATCGAGCTGTTGTTTGGTCAGAAACGAATGTAAATTGTGTAGCAGAATTCGTAAATGTGAATCGCGATCACGATAGGGAACCACAATCGCCACCTGTAACTTTGTCATAACAATAACAAACGAAAACGAAAATGCAAATGAGCCAAGAGCAGTGAGGCTGAAACATCGGAAGTCACTATGAAACTCACCCTATGCCTCGACCTACATTCTTCTGGTTGCCCATGACCCCCTCGCTCCAAGTATGGGTACAGCTTTTGGAGAGCATCCATAGATGGCGAATCCATAAACACCCTGATAGGCCCAACAAGGCCAGGCGGCGTCAGTGGGCATACCTCTAGCTTTGGATTTTGTAATGTGAACGGGTAGCTTTGATTCATCCATTCATCTGAAAGCATGACTTCTCAACGCAAACAGGTGAAATTATTTACATTTCTATCTTAGTACAAGGTATTGGAGGTGACATCACAGACACGCTGCATTTTACAGTATCAACTTCCCACGTGATTTTTGAGGTGAAAGTTTTTTCCTCAATTAATCCTTCCCGAGATTTTCAGAACAACAGGGATTGACGATAGCCTGACGCACCCATCATCCCCCGATAATTCCGCCCACTACTCAAAATTAGGATTAAACGCGATTTAGAGCGAACCAACAACAATTACGGTTCAGGTACAACTAGATAACGACCAAAACATCCTCTCGCGTTTCTAATGTACTATGCTCACTGTCAAGCCCACTCACAAGACCTTTTCGAATGTTTTGCTTTCAGTGAAATCGAGCCATGATTTAGCTAGTCAAGTTTCTACCAATATTACCACAACGAAAACGAATAATAGACGAAGAAAAAGTGAAATCACATGGACTAAGAGAAAAAAAAACTTTCATGAGAAAACCCAACCTACTTGGCTCCATTCTTTGGACCCCTACCTTAAATTTTGATCAAAACTGGGAAATCATCGAAGTTTCGTCAAAAGAAGAACCAAAAGCAGTGAAATTAACATCAACACGAACAGTTTCAAATATAAAAAAGAAACTAAAAAATAAGAATGACTATTCGGGGATTACAAACATGCGGTTAGATCAATAGTTTCAGCTATACCATTAGGGCAGAAAAACGACTTCGTTTCAAGTTTCTAAGCCGAATATGGCCCTGAACTAAATTAGTTGAAAGAAAATCATATTCCAATTCAAGTTAGTGGTCGCAAGACCAAGAAGTTCGAAACATCAATTGTCAGCCATGAAATCAAAGTAGGCGCATACATAATTTGTTCAAACGCCTTTTTGGATAATAGCCAACTACTTCTACCGATGTCTATCTGTAAAGCGTAGCGTGCTTCGGATGGGCACTTCTATAATACTCTTCCCCATCCCCTCCCCCTTCCTACCTCTTTAAATACTCATTACACAACCTTGGTTTGTTTTGAAGTTGGAACTGGTTGTTCTGTTATCTGCGAAAAATGATAACAGAAAAACAAAATGTTCAGTAGGCGGTAAACAGGAAGTTCCACACAATTCTGGACACAAACATCCAATATCCTCTTTAGTCCCTTACTAGTACAAAGTCACTAAACAGAAAATTTCTGCTATACGGACGTACTAACGACGACCGACAAAAAAAACTTTGGGAATGACATAAAACCAAACCATGAAAAGCGATATGCAGCGCGGCTCCATAATGTAAACATAACTATGCTCGATCGTCTCGAATAGCCATAAAAATGACGATGACGACGGCATAAACACTAACAACACTTGATTGATTCACCAAACATCCGACATACCTTCATCAGAAACGGTAACATTGAACATTGATTCGGTCTCCGTATGAATGTTGGGAGCTTCACTGGGAAACTGCGATAATGTGAAGTGGCTGGCACTGTTTTCCGGAGGATGTGTTGCTGTGTTCTGCAGAACTGAATCCAACGGATCATCGTCCAGGTAAGAACTAATGCGATCGAAGTTCTCATAAATCGACTGGCCCTGAATGTGCAAAATTACGAGCTTCTATATAGGCTCATAAGACATCAGAGAGAGGGAAAGGCCTATAAACTCTATAGAAAAAGAACCGAAGAGTTTAGTGCTTGTAGTGCTGAAGCCTAAAGCCAGGGAAAGAAAACATCGAAGAATAGTGTGGTATATCAAATCGACAAGAAATTGGCCAAATGCTTATTTTTTGAACGAACGAAAACCTCCCCTACCGGAAATGAACCCAGTTTCGGGGAAAGAACAAACTTCTGACCCGTCAGAAGCAACCAATCGCTTGGAACACAAAAGGTAGAAAAAAACTGCAGGTTGATTAAAAGAAGGCCAGAGTCTACAACCAGAACGAGAGCACGGATATCCTCATAAGCGTTCTACTGCGTCCGTTTTTTTTGTTTATTATCCTCAAAAAATCATCCATGCCAAAGATTCACCATACAGTTAGCCCCGGTTACCCTTTCATAGCTCTGTTAACAAAGCATGAATTAACCCCGTATCACAGAACAAAAAGCCAGACTTCTCATGTTTAAAAAAAACCCTTCAGGGCAAAATCCAGTCCTTCTGTACCTGAAATTCGAACTATACCCTATGTAAACTATGAAATAGATAAATTATGCTATTGATAATTTGCCTATCGTGGTTCAAGCTCAACAACAGTTTTCACAGACTTCTGACAGAAAAAAATTAAGCATGAGGCTGCTCAGTTACAAACAACAACAAAAAAGAGAGCGGTTATTTCCGTGGGATTTGTTCTCAGGTAGCAAAAACAACTGTAGCGATAATCGTGTGTAATAAACTGGTATCGAATTAGTTAAAAAAAAAGCCCTGTATAACCCAACGGGAATACTCACCTTATCGATGGCAAGATGAACGACACCACAGGCGATGAACAGCGCCAACACGAGTTTGACCTTGTTTCTCGTCACCAGCGTCATCACATGTATCGACGTCGACCACCGTGAATGTGGGGGACGACGAGGAAAGCGACCAAAGAATCGCTATGAGAGCATCTGAACATCCACTATTGGTTACGTACGACAAGGGCAGAGAACATTTGTCTCGACGCATCACATAAATGACATAAATCGGCAGGTTTTGCGCGAACACACAAGAACAAACCCGACTCGATATGTCAAGCAGTCCACCCCACATCCATCAAGTTCCCGAAAAACACGCGTTCGACGCAAATCAAGCACATCGATAAGAAGAAATGAAGTTAAGTGTCTCGTCACGAATATCAGAAATATGAACACCATCACAGAACGTAAAAAGTGTGAACGAGTTTAGCGTTGATATTCACATGACCGCACTGAAGTCATGTGATTATCGAGAAGCGCGAACTTGTCTATAACTGAAGACAGCACGTTTTCAGAGGCAAATCAGGTTATTCGAAGAGAATAACCGGGATGTTCCATTGAAATACACGCTAAGGATAGAACGAAAGGGAATCCAAGAAAAATTACAGAAACAACACGCTATCGGTGCGGTTCCTGACGCGCGCAATTAAGCGCAGAGAAAACAACATACAATTTTTGCAGATTTCTCACAAATTTCGAGTCATTTCCTCGTTGGATATGAGCCCTCGTCTCTTAAAATCAAAGGATAGGGCGAAACCTCCGACAAGAAAATTTCCGTGGGTGCTGCCTCTAAACGCAACATCCATGAATATTACCATTTTTCAGGTGACCTGTGCCCCATGTAAAGGATAGCCAGAAATGCATAAAAAGTAGAAAGATATCCATAAATCCGAAATTTCAGTTAAAAAGACATCGAAGTTAGACGAGAATTCGTGGAAACAACATCAGTGGGTCCTATGACGTATAGCACTGATTACTTGATAGGACTCACATACAGTGGACGTCAATAACGGTGGCCAATCCGCGGCCTCGAGAAGGACGCCTTGAAGATGCGCCGCGCGGGCCATGGCCAATGTCTTCTGCATCTATTTCTAGCAACTTTTCTACCCGTTTCAAGGATTTTTGACCGAATTGGGTAGAAAAGCGCCTAGAAATAGCACTCCGACTGCAGATGACACCGACCCCCGTTGACGTCCACTGTATTTACCCACTAAGCATACTGATCCTCGCTTGGCCACGTTTGTTTTTGTAATATAGAGGGGATATTTTCGCAGGCAGGCGATAGATTTGTTTATTTCTTTCATATTAAATAACATATTTCATCACAGAAACAAGAATTGATGCTGCTTTTAAAGTGAACTGCTGAGCGCCCACAAAAAATTTTCTACTGTTACTTCACCTTTCATTATTTCCTAAGAAAAAATTACCCAGAAACCTACAGTGAGCGTCGATGGCGGTGCGCTTTCCGCGGAGATGCGAAGTACGCAGCACAGCCGCGCCGGTCGCCCTGGAATTGGCGCCATAGTGGCAAATCGGGGTTCTCTTGACAGTATTTCATCATGTTTGATGTTGACTATTTAAAAAAAAACTATTCTTGAGGTCGCGGACCTCGTCGACGCCTATTATAGGTGTTCCAATGGCATATTTCCGTGCTTGTGTCATTCACTATATGTCTCAAATGGCAGAGCCGAAAAGGCACCACAAATTTTCAAAACTAAACAAAAATTGTGAAATCATACGGAACCATGGTAAACCGTCAACTCGTACGTTTCCCCTGTATAAATGACTAGCAAATGAAATGCAAACAATAATAAGCACTGAAATACTAGAATGCTGAACAAATGCCAGAAAAGAAAGCGCAGAAATTCGATCCCACCTTTCTGAATGTAAAATTACTTGCAGTGGAAGTGCTGACCGTGAGCCTCAACCACCGATTCACGTTAAATACCGTAGAAATATGTGGTGGGAAAGGCAAACACTCCGAATTCCCTCGTAGATGACGATGATTTTCGAAATATATGTGGCTCATCGAAGTCAATGAGCAATACGAACGAGAATGGGCGAGATGATAGCCAAAGCATACATTTCTTCCCATTCATAATACGTTCACATTTAATCGAATGACCTCATTCAAATCGAGGCAAATACCAGAATATCGAACGGGAAAAGAAAGAAAGACTCAGTACACGTTGCCCAACACTGAACATAAGAGCGTACGCCAACAACAGATGGCCACCCGATGGAAAAGAACTTATGACTATCACACAAAATCGACGCGCGTACCATCATAAATCTATTCGAGCGAGAACAACCTCAAAGCGCCGGCCCGGATGAATAACTTTACGCAGCATCAAATAACACTTTGAGGCCTGGCGCAAGCCGCTCCAAGACAAGCCCCGCCCCTTCGTGTCCAAGCGTTCTTAGCGGGATTTAGTGGCATTAATGGCTAACGCTACCAAGAAATAAATGTGTACAGAAGCATCATTTTGAGTCCACTCCTAAAAACAACACAGACATGAAACCTACTTCCTTCTAATCTCTGCAAAAGCCTCACTGTCACTGACGATTTTTTGAAAGAACGACGTCTCCTTCGTCAAGAGTTAATTACCTATAATTACCCCTGCGAATTAAAATTATCTATATTTCGCAACCTCAAGGAATCGCCTGGATATTCTGCACTCAAATATTACAGAATGCTTGAAACAGGTAGTAAGCATGCTTCCAACATCAAAACATCACGTTATTAATGAGAAGCAAGATCTACAGCTGTGACGACCTCATTAAGTTTGGCAGCTGGTGTGCATATAAGGGTGAGCCCGTTCAAATGAGCAAGAGTGGTGCTTTGGAAAATAATAGAAGGAGAATTAGAGGGTAATAAAGAAATGTGAGGAAATGGGCATGACCAGACCAATATTCCTCGTTTGGAAAAGTGAATGATTTCCCGGCCAATCAGCTCTCAAGAAGGGAACAAAATTCTCAAATAGGGGTGAGTGTTATGGACTCCAGGAAAAAAAAACACAAAAGAGACAATTCACAAATCTCTGGTCTACAGATGGCCATAAACTCTTTTAGATTACAGTTTGTTTCAGAAGCGACGATAGCTGACAGTAACGATGAGTTCCAGAACATCCAAACCTGCATTGAAAAAAAGAAGTAGGGCAACGTATTCTAACGCAAGTTTCTTTAATCAATCTTCTAAAGCTGAATGGTGACAGCCGCATCGATTTACTTCTTGGCGCAGAAAACTACGCGAAACACGTGAAAAACCGAAATCCAGATATTAACCAATGATAAAGGCGTTACTAAAATCGGAGAGCATTACTACAAAATAAGACATTTTCGAATAGAAAATGAAATGGCAGGTGGGCGATGGCAAAAAAAAAAAACGTATTGAAGTAATCAATACGCCCTTACATGCTGAAACAAGGAAGAACATGGAAACCACAGGGTATCGTCACGTGGGGATGCCTGTGGGGATACAGAGCCGTTTCGAAATCTTTGGTAAATTTGCGCCATGAACGCAGATCGAACCTCGTAATATGTTCAGTACAAAACCTAGCAGCAGCTCCTACCAGTTGCTGCCATCATCCCCTTAACTGCTTCCCAAGCTTTCCTGCTTTGAGCAGAAATTGACGAAGGTTGGCAGCACTAACACCATAGGAGAATTAGCTTAATTGTAAATGTAGGAAAAGAAGTCAGTTGATGAAAAATACGCACGCATGCAGACATGCTAGCACCTTCACTAATATCACCCAATTTGGCAACGAAACAAAGATGGACGATCAGCTGCTTCCATCGAAGAGACAGCGTTCGAATGAAACGACCTTGCTTTATCGCCAGTCTGGCACTATCGAGCCAATGCGCATAACCATGATTTTTTGAAAGACTTACAGCATCATGAGAAGGAGACAATGTGGTGCAAATATAAAAATGAAAGTAATATATGAGAGCCTCCCTTATAACAAAAGATTCAGCCAAACAGCCGTACTGATCACCATAATACACTAGAGGTGTAACACAAAACTTGCACTGAATTTATATATTTGGGACCGAGATATGACTGTCGAGATAGATCAGAAGCAACCGTAATCCATAGGCTCGCAAACGGACTAATGATAAATATCTCAGTAATACTGGTTGATGAAAATACATGACAAAACATCACTTATGATGCGTTCATATTGAAAGCGCACCAAAAATATCGATAAAATTATTGCCTATTTGGTAAAGCGAAAGTGGTGTGGAAAGATGGAAAGTGCTCGTCGAACAATCCAGAATGTAAATCTGGCGGCTGCTGGAGTTAAATGTAAAGGATTTGAAAGGTGTTTCTTTTGTAATTCACTCCTTGCAGCCAACGCGCTAAGTATTAATGTAAAATGCATGAGAATCACGTAATAAAAGCAATGAGAATGATTAAAGGCAGCACTCTAAAACCTTTCAAGTCCAAGTTGAAGTCCAAAAGGTGATAAGCACTACCATTGTATCATATGTGAATTGAATGGTTGTCGAAATGTTCCAACACGATCTTAAATCCATGAGGCTTATCTGAACTCATGTCTTACGTATCGTGTCAGTTTACACGAGCCAGGCTACGTCTAGCTAGATGTGACATTCTCATTCCGTAGTGGGACCCACATCCACTAATTGATAAATCAATGGAGGAACGAAAAAAAACCACTTTCAACGAAATCCCCCATACGGAAGATATAAAAAAACAGTGAATTTCGCTAGAGTTCCGTTAAAAATGAAAAAAAAAAAACGATGCTGGCACGGAGAAAGAAGAAGCAAGTCCGTTCAACAATAAACTCATATAGTTAACCACAACTTTCGAGAATTAAACATGCTGCACATGGTTGCGTGCAGTTTAACGTCCGTTAAACTAAAACGCTGACTCAACGCGAACCACTTCTTATGTCACAGTCGTGCGTGAACGCATAACGATGCTTCCTCATTTCTGTTAAGAACAATATTTTCGCCAATATTGACAGAAGGACCGGTTTTCGCGGGCTCCATGCAGCATGTCTCATGCATCATGCCTGTGCGAGCAAAAAGAAACTATGGGAGACGCATTGCATGAACGAGAGAATGACTCAAAGTACATGAAATGTCTAACAGAATCGCTGGAAGTGGCCCGTATCGGCGGTGGGGTAACTAGTCATCCTCAAAGAATCAAATGCCAATTTAAACTTCAGAAACTCAAATGTTGTAGACAAATACTAAACAATCGTCCCAAATCATCAGATTTTGCCGGTATTGATATTTTGCTTGTGTTTTGATTATTTCCAATATTTCCGAGGGAGGACAAAGACAAGAAGAGTGACAGAAAACACCATTCGACAACGACAGCGTCCAGCTGGTCTGCCGCGCCGCGCAGATGATGCGATGCAGCAGACGAGGCGGGCGGGATTCTGCAGTGCAAAAGTGATTGACCGACACTGTATCACGACTATTCACATCATTACGAAAACGCTAGAGATAGTACTTCTTAGTGAGTCCAAGTATGCCATCCAATAGGTCACATCTGTGAATTTTTGGCAAAAAAAAGTTAAAAAAACACGAGTCCACCGAAAGCTCAGTTCTGATGCCTTTCACAAGTACTATCATTCTGAGCAGTTCAAGCAGATTCTAATATTGTGAGAATCGCGAAAACGACCTCTGAAGTGAGATCTAATCTTTGAGTTCACTTATCAGCACAGATAACAAGGACAAGACGTCTAGACCGCACCTGCACAAAAATTCTACTTCGAGCGAAGATAAATGAAGTCTAAACAGCTGTTGCTTGACAAAAGACAGACGAGATAGACACACTAGGAACCACTGTATAGAGGGCCGTAGATCCGCCTTGTCCTCAAGGTGTCCTGCTGGCAGCATTCCCGCAGCCAACCGGCTGAGTATCGATCGTCAGCAGGACGCCACGTGTGATCTCAGGCGGTGGGTATTGAGGACGAGGAGGATCTACGGCACTGTATATTCTGGAGCGATTTCCCTTGAGCCACGTCCAGTGTCCTACTGGACCATATTCAGAAGACAGGAGTAGAGCATGGGTCATGGAGCTAGGGAACGGGCGGGTCATGTTTCCGTGACTGCCCCACCCCCGTCCCCTTTGGCATGCTCATTACAAAGAATAACCGACAAGTTAGACCTTTGCTGAGTAGATCTACTAGCCATGTAAATTGACGTGTCGTCGGATCGGGGAACATGTGTGATTTATCCCAGTTAGACAGTAATTCCTCATGCAGTCTCAGGATAGCCAACACGCTAACAAATTTCGTCATGACGCGCATCTCATCTTAGAGATGAAACCTTCTGTGGATGATGCTTTTAACAGACGCATATAGTCCTTGTCAAAAGGAAAGGCGGATTATGCGTGCGGTTTGATATCGTTGCTGCTGCAGAATCGCGGCGGGACCTACTCGACTCTCTCACTTTGAGCATGCTCTCTCCGCATCCATCGCTCAGGTCCCACCACGTTTCTGCAGTCACGGAATTCGTCTATATCTTGGAGGAGGACTGTACTTACGGTCAGCCTAAGGGTGTGAGGCGTCGTACCTGTAAAGAGCGGCGTGATGCAGCTCTGCGATTGGCTAATTTATCCAATTGGTCAATCACAGAGCCCCACCTCCCCGCCCACTTCGGGTGTAACGCTTCATACCCTCAGCCTAATCCAACTTTGACCGCTTCGTTGGCGTCGCGCCGCGACCGCTCAGCAGCACTATTGCGACGCGTTCTCGCTAATATTCGGAGACGTCATGACACGTACCTGATGTTTCATCAGGTTAGGATGATATAAGAGGTAATAAGAGCGCTAAGATCCGTCAGGAGTCATGTGGCTCTTCTTGGAACCGCAGCAAAACCGCTCTGCGTCAGTGCTACTGTGCGGTTCCGAGGCGGTATTATCGAAGCAGTCAAAATTCAGTCGGAGTGATCTCGACTACAGGAAAATCCTAGTCAGACGGTAACAGTAACTTAGAATCATTAGGCTACTAAATGACCGAATTTAGAACTCTTTGAAGAACAAGGCAAGACACCAAAACAACCTGTTGCGCATGATCGTTTATGTGGAGGTTATTCGACATATCGATCGAACAACAGCCATTTCTCAAACAGCGGTCGTTTGCGCATGCATTCCCATGCTTCTTTTCTTGAAAAATACTATAACTACTCGCTCAAGCATGGGAACGATGTTTTGAAGAGCAAGCGAATTCTTCGTTTCTTATTCTTATAGTCTGTTTCACCTAGGGAACGTAGTTGTGAAGATTTTAGAGAAACAGAGAACGCGAGAAATAGTGCCGTGTTCGAAGAGACGGGCAAGAAATGCAGAACATGGGCACAAACACTCAACTCTCGTCGTTTTTGAAACGGGCTATACATGTGAAGTCCTTTCATCCTCAAAATAAATCCAGTACAATAACCAAGTTGAAAAGGAACCTATTTTTAAACTGCTCATTGTTGTACTCGGCTAATAAGAAGCATAGAATGGTGAATAAGCCAATCATGGACTTAAATGGACAGAAATACCACTCATTAGGACGGATAAGATGCTAAAAAACTTTTGCTATGATGACCTATGAAGAAAATATTGCATTTAGGCCTCGATCATATTATATTATCTTCTCGAAATTCTATGATTCTTCGAAAGGCAAACTGTACCAAAATGTCATCGTTCTAAGATACAACAATCAGTCAAACGTTAATGTCATGAATCAATCGTGAAAATTTCGTGAAAATTCACGTAAACCTTCTCATTCCCCCCCTCCCAACTTGACATCCACAAAAATGGGAAGAGTTGGATATGAAGAACTAGGTGAACTACGTGATTCACGTCCATATTGCGTAAAATGTGTGTCACACATAATTCACCGATCAAGGATCATCGCGAACAATTAATTCAAGTAAGAATGAGTAAATAATAATGGACCATCTTAGAAAACAGAAATTTGTTAGGGATAGCCACTGATATAATAATAAATTTCCATAGAGTTGGGGAATTCCTAGCAGTAACATATGATAAATTCCGGAGCAGAACGACTCGTTCTGTTACGCTTTAGAAAAAGTAAAGCAGAACAGCATATGTTATTTTACTGCTGGCACAACAACTTCCACAAACGCAAGCACATAACTGCTATTATATGCTTGGAACGTGATTTTTCGGGTAATTATTGTCAACAGGACTCGAAAAACGAGGTAGCAATGGACGAGAGACTGAGACGATAAGCCAAACACGTAAAAATAAGAGTAACATAATGAATGACATGACTGAAGGTCCTTTCCAAACAGACATTATCGCAGACAAAGCGTAGGATATTTCTACCTCATATTATGTCGAGAATATCGTACTTGGAGCCAACATCATTCATGTGATCTCGCTAATTATTATTTTAACCAGAAGTATATAGGCGAGCAAATGAACCGAGCAGTAAATTAATGTTTTTATGAGGTATGCTTTGTTTGATGGACTAGCGAAAATTGCGGAATTAAATCGCATAAGCACTACGATACATAAAGTCCACTTTCAAGTGGTGTGACGATAAATTATCAACGGGGGTCATATGAGAGGAGAGGGTCGTTGTGAAGGGTACGAATTTGTTCGCGGAAGGCGTGGCGTGTAGGAAAGATGAGCGCGGCTCTATATATATGGGGTGTCCCACAATGATGTTTACACTGTAAACATTAATTACTCACATAAATGACAGTACGTGCGGATTTTTTTTTGTAAAAAAATATTAAGCTAGTCCCAGAATGCTGTTTGCACTATTAAGGTGTACGAGGCGTTTGCATTCTCAGTACCTCAAAAATAAGTTTCTGATCGCATCTGAAACTTACCCACCAATAAGTTGTCGACAACTTAATCTCACACTTCTTTGTCGACAAGCAGTCCGCCCAAAAGCTTGTCTACAAGTTGCTTTCGCAGACTGTTAGTGAAAAAAGGCAAAGCTAAGTTGTCGGCAAGCTTTTGAGGGACAACTTGTCGACAAAGAAGTGTGAAAACAAGTGGTCAACACGCTTTTGGGCGAGTGAGTTTTAGATGCCATCAGAAACTTGTTTTTGAGATTCTGAGTTTGGCGCTGTGATAACTATTGTAAAGGCGTGCTCGGTCGGTTTTAGTAAACGCGCATTCAGTTGGTTTTGGCCGCACAACGAAGGCCTTAATCTTACAAATAAGATAGAAGTGGATACCTAATGCAATAAAAAAATGCGACTGTGAGTGCCTGTAATAGGTACTATTGTACATCAGCGGCCCCACTATCGACCCCAAACTCAAAATCATGGATTTCTCTGAAAACTTGCATACTGGGGTAATTCGATGTGCTGATCACGAATATTATATTCATTTCGCATGGTAGTATCGATTTTGTTGATTTTATCGATTTTTTCCCAGGTATGGACCTCCTCTCGGATCTCTCTGAAAATTTGCCTACTGGGGTTTCTGAAGGTGTTGGTTACAAATATCATGAAGATTTCGCGACAAAATGTCGACTTGATGGGGAAAACTCCAGTGAAGCCGGCAACTACACCGCCCTACAGATGAAAATCTGGAGAAAACCAATGAAATCGAGAATATGATGCAAAACGGCTATTATATTCGTGATCAGCAACTTCAAAAACCTCTAGATGCACTTTTTCAGGGAGATTTGAGATACGAGTAGAACTTGGAAAAAATCGATAAAATCAGTAAAAATCGAAGCTATCATGCGAAATGAATACAATATTCGTGATCAGCACCTCGAATTACCCCTCTAAGCAAGTTTTCGGAGGGATCCATGATTTTGAGTTTGGGGTCGATAGTGGGGCCGCTCAAGTACAATAGTACCCTGTAATATAGTGCCAATGTGCGTTCACTTACGCTTGAAACGTCACATATAGGGCATTCGGAAAGGAGTCGGTACTGGTGCATTCACGGACTGGAGGTGAGTGGTGCGATTGTGCACTATCAAGCATGCTTGATATTGATTGAAAGTGGCCGCGTATCAGTCCATGATCCTTCCACCAATACCGACTGCCGGTTGAATGGGCTGTAGTTAGAGGGTAGGTTGACCTATGAATATTTGTAAAATACACATTCAGATTCCCCGATCTGAATGTGTATTTTTTACGATCCCCTCAGACTTTCTGTTGCGTGGAAATCTGAAGAACATGACGTATGCTACAAAATCGCAGACATCTGATGTCATGAGAGATGCGATTATGACCATCCGTAGTTTCATTTTCAGAGAAATCGTAGCAGATGTTTGTCGATCAGTCCCACTGTAAAGCGTTGCAGACGACCCATGACAGAATTATAAAAGTGACTTATTAGTTAAGCCAAATTAGTTAGCAGCGTCATATTATGGTCGAGGAGAGGGTGCAGTGGGAATACGCATTCGTATCCAGAAACAGAATAGTATTTTCGCCAGCTGAGAAAAGAAGCCATTATCCGTAAGAGGGTCATCAAATTAACCACTGCGTACCGTACGCTTGGCAACCAGCCGACGGCACCGTTTACTGCTGATCTCGACCTAGCGCACTTGGCAATCGCTAATACGAACCTATCCTTCTTGGTTAAGGATCGTTTTCGTTGGATTTGCACTTATTGAGCAGAAACGGTATGGTTGAACGACAGCTTTGCCTCTGTTCAGTACTTCATTTACTTTCACTTCATTTATTCACACTATATATATTATCAATTATACTCCGGTATTTTACAAGTTTTTGATTCATTGCTGATGTTGTTTACCCAACTGCTCTTCCTTGAGAGTGGAAGATTACATTGAAAGTGAAGAGGAAAGCCACTACATATGGTTGTGCACATCCCCTTTCACATTCTGCTTCTGACAACAATGTTTACAATGCTATTACCACTAAAGAAAGGACTCTTGCAGCGACTGCCAAAATCTCACATGAGACAGAACAGAAGCTTCCTTCTCTTGCTATTCCTATGAACAAAGATTAGCGCATTAAAAGTTATTGCTTTTGCTTATTTCCTCTATCAACAACCTCAGGATTATCATATAAGAAAATGTAAAAGTATGCCGAGGTTACGTTGGAAGTGAAATTTAACCGTACGATTTGTCTAGCACTTCAATTCCAAACCTAGTACAAATTTCATACGAAAAATCTTTCGATTCCATTGAAATTGTTATGTCGTGGCCTTCATCACCCTGAACTATGACTATAACCCCGAGTTATGCTTCTAAGACGTGACCACAGGGTATCAATTCAAGTTCAGGAAGGGAGAGCAGAGAGGTATTCTCAGATGGGCATTGATTTGTGCTTCTCTTTTTCTCACATTTTAATGAACAACTTCAAAAAAAAAACGATATGATGTATCGAACAAAAAAAACGATATGATGTATCGAACAGAGGCAAAGCTGTCGTTCAACCATACCGTTTCTGTTCAATAAGTGCAAATCCAACGAAAACGATCCTTAACCTAGAAGGATAGGTTCGTACATATTAGCGATTGCCAAGTGCGCTAGGTCGAGATCAGCAGTAAACGGTGCCGCCGGCTGGTTGCCAAGCGTACGGTACGCGGTGGTTAATTTGATGACCCTCTTACGGATAATGGCTTCTGCTGAGAAAGGAGATGAAGTAAGGGTTGTGCGGGTTTCAAATTTAGACCTTATCCTAGCTTAAAGACTTTACCAACAAAATGTGCAGACCTCATGCAATAACACGCTACAATTCTATGATTTTGTAGGGCGATTCTATCCCACTACAAGTCAATTTAGCCTCATTCACGAGCTAATCACTTGCGTTCCTCAAGTTCCAAGGAAATAATTCCAAAACAGGAGGTTGCCAGCACCAAATAAGCTTCAGATATGTGTTTTACAACACTGAAATCCTATAAACAATGCATTCTCCTGAACTAGGGAAGAAAAGATTTCCTAAGCACATTTCAAATTATTAGGGCTGAAATCCTGGGGATGAAATGCATATACCCAAGAGATATCCCTCCAAGTAGCGTCAAAGACACGAATAAAAGTGAAAAGTACGTTCTCAGCAAGAAAAAACAAACAATGCTGCGGTAGCAGCTCGTCCAGGCGAGGCGAGTACCGATCGTTCAGCCAACCTCAATGATGGGGCGGGGCATTCGCAAGAGGCGCGCGATTGCCACCACGCGCTAAGATGCAAGCGAAACAATCGTAAATACGATTAGTCGTAGGGACAAAAGCCGACATGTGGCGGATAGATTGTACCCTAATGCAATTCTCTCTTGCTCTTCAACAACAACAACAATCGTTCAATATCATTTCGGTCTATTTGACAACATCATTCAAATTCGAGCATTCGAACGGCAGACACATAACGAACATAATAAATCAAATTGAGGATAAATCACGATCAACTTCCATTGTCTCGCTCCAGTTAATCTCAAAATTAACAACCAAACAAAAGAAAATCGTTCGTATAGTTAAGTTAACACAATGATGAACACAATCTGACAAGCACAATACGAAGTATATGCAGGTAACCGTTTCGCGGGGGGAACGGGCAGCACCAGCGGCAGCGACGGCGGCGCACGCACGAATGAATGAATAAATGAACAACAACATCATATATACATGATAATATAAAACATAACATGCAAAATAAAACAGCTGCGCGAGCGCTGGTCCGATTAACGTACCCCTGTGTATGTGGTGGTGGCGATAGATGCGGATGCGCCGCGAGGAGTGTTTCGAAGAGTTGTTATTGGCAGTCGAGTGTCGACATCTAACACAAACCCAGCAACGGAATAAATGTAACAATTTGTAAGTATGAGGTGAGACAATAAGTGAAACACATAAAAAGAATGAGTAGAAAGAAAAAATAGGTGCGAAATCTGGCTAGAGAACTCTTGGCAGGAGTTAGACACTGGGCGGAACGTAGTTCGGCTGCGATGACACGAAATAATCGTCGAAAAAGTGAAACAGGTGGTCAAATGTCGGCCTCCGCTCCGGCACTTTGTCCCAGCATTTCAGCATCACCTGCAACTCAGTAAGATACGGCTGTTTTCCTCTTCAGTTCGGCAATTAACTGCCTCTGCCACAGAGCTATTAAGCGCCCATGCATCAATGAGACGCTCCTAACCTCATTATATATTTGTTCGGGACAGCCGCGAGGCATGGGCATGCGATAGCCGATCTCCACCTGCTCGACCACTTCGCGATTATGCATGCCTGGAAAGAATAATCACATTGGGAAAATCAGAACTGAAATTTGAAGGAAAGACGGAAAATTTGGGGAAAATCCTCTCAATGACTAAGAAAATAATGCAAAACTTCGTGAACCAAGTGCGTATACTGTGTTTCACCCAGTGACATGGTTGTGAAGATATATTAGAGAAATAAAGGACATGAGAAATAGTGCCGTATTCGGAGAGGCAGCCGGGAAATGCAGATCATAGTCACAACTACTCAGCTATCGTTGTTCTTGAAACGGATCATAAAAGTACCATATATACCTTTCTTTACCAGCCGAAGCATATCACATATAGTCTTGCTAATATTTCACCTCTTTTAAGATAGATTTTTCACATTTTATACTCTCGCCCTCCAGAATCTCAGTTCGGTGACAAAGTGAAAACTCTGAATTTGAAACAAAAAAAAAAAACACAAAATTGAGATTATTGAATCATTTCCTCTGAAAAACAGCTTTTTACATAGCATCCAAGGTCTAACCCTGGATTATCTACCAATAATCTGCCCACTCTTCTGGCTTACCGAATCGTTTTTTTTTTGTCCATCCCAACGTTGTACACGTCATATAGTGATTGATGTGCAGAGGAAAAAACGGATATCTAGCACGTATCCCGACATATCGTTTCTGTGACAAAGCGCGTTGTCAAGCATACGAGAAGCGATCTGACATTTTTCCTAGCGAATGTAATGTTGGCTTTCTAGGCAGGGACGAATGAAAACCAAAAAGTCCTGAAGAGATGAACGGTTTCGAATTTTCTCACGGAAAATCACATGCCACATGAAATGTCGACGTTCTTTCCACTGATTCACCGCTTGACTTTCTCATATTCACGTCATTCTCCTTGCTTTTGCACGCAGCTCACATTCTGCAATGGTTATTTCGCAGTCACTTCTATCTCTGATTCGACTATTACCTCCTAGGTGCTCATTACTTGTGCCTGTCAATTACTAGGAAATCCCAGATGATCATCAGCTGACGGCAAGGAGTTTGCAAATGCCTCATCGTGGGCGGAAAACTCGTCCACAGGAACTCAAATGGAGATCTACTACACTAAATATGATTTATAAATGCTATTGATCTGAATCAATCCTTACTTTACCGTCTCATAGTCACTCTTTGGATTCTGCAAAACCTCACTGCTTCTTTTACTGGATGAGGTAACACCGTTACCCTACCGAGGCATGAAAAGAAAAGAGGAATCCGTTTCCGAAAAACGTAATTACAAAGATTGACTTGTTCCCGTTGCTATAAGAAGTATACTTGCTTCTTCGCAGCAGGGGAAGCATTCACCAACGAGATTACCCATGGTAAACGTGTCCTCGACGCACAATGTGACGGTAATATGGAGTTCAACATGTCTACCCTGGGTAACCTCAATGATGCACCCCATCCTAGGAATGCAAGCAAATGATGGTTCTTTACCCTGTTTCATTACAGCTTCATAACATTTGAAGACAAGCTTATTGTTAGAGATGCCACGCAGTAGTTTTCCCGTTAAACGTCGACAACTATTGACATCACGTTGGCAGCAAAACCGCCCACTGGTCCACACCTGCAGCTGGTCAACATTCCTCATATGGACATGTTTAAACGCACTATACTGTTTTATCAGCAGCTCCAGTATCTTCAAAATACAGCAATAAATACGGTGATTATTGACAAAGCTAAGTAAACTTTGTCATTACCTACTTCGGCACGTGCTGACATTCGCAGATGCGTAAATTAAAAGTGCATTTCACCCACTTGGAATGCCAT
Organism: Ancylostoma caninum; assembly: GCA_037903475.1. NCBI lineage: Eukaryota > Metazoa > Nematoda > Chromadorea > Rhabditida > Ancylostomatidae > Ancylostoma > Ancylostoma caninum. The sequence goes on along the minus strand of JBAJFG010000015.1, from coordinate 2,618,591 downwards.
TATTTATTATTGCCATTGATTCAACAAATGAACTGCTGATAAAATAATTGCTTTTCTGAAACTACTTGTTTGATTGAAAAAATGACTCACATGTGACGTTTTTTTATTCTCAGCAAAACAAACGGCCATGAATTCACATTTTCCATCTACCCCAGGGGTTTCACCTTCATCCGGTGCTCTCTGTTTCTTCCTTACACGGATTACGCAATGGAAAACAAGCAGCTGTGGACACGATATTTTGGAAGCTCTACTTGAAAACATCCCCAGTGCGGAAGTAAGATGGAAGGCAAAAGGGGCAAATCAAGTCAAATGCACTGACATATGGAAATCAGTTGAAAAAAAATATTCCTAACTCTAAACCCACACGAGAAACTCGTGAAAAAATCATCGTCATCAATTAAAATATTAGTATTATGCAAAGTTTTTGATTTAATAGGACCATGAAGAATTTATGAAGGAATTTTGCCTATTTGCTCGTTTCTTTCCCTGTTCCATGTTTTACACGACATCAGCAACAGTGACCTGTTGAAGGGCAGATAGGCTTATTGAATGTTTGTAGGCAGTTGTAAGGAAATTCTTTTGAAAGTTTCAACCATAAACTGGCCACTGCACTACGAAATAAAAATCTCATGGGGAAAAAATGTCATTGTTCGACCGTGAGATGTTTTCGGCATTGATAGCGCTAAAAACCAGGTATCTAGCATGATCATGGATGTCTTTATCCTTGAACGTTTGCATTTTTTTCAGCAATTAGGAACAGAAAAAGACCCTATAGGGTAAAACAGTAACAAAAGCCTAAAAAACACTCACCAGGATATGGCACTTGTCCTTTGGTCATAATTTCATACAACAAGATTCCATACGACCAAACATCACTCTTCACTGTGAAGTTACCGCACGTTGCGGCTTCCGGCGCAGTCCATTTGATGGGGAATTTCGCTCCTGTACGCGCCTCGTAAATGTCTTCTTCCATCAATTTTCGGGCAAGACCAAAGTCAGCGACCTATAACGACGATTATTCCGAGAAATATATACGACTGCTAAATACATTGCATTAATGAAGAAAAATCTCCTACCCTTATGGACTCCATAACTATCAGGATGTGCTCGTTTCCGAAATTCTTTTTTTTTAAAGAAACGGATCATTTTTTCCTCATTCAGCGCTTTACTTCTCATGGGTAAGTACACTTTTTTGCTTCCAAGGCTGTTCCCACAGGGCTATAGCCGACCAGAAAAAATGCATCCGCTGAAGGTCACAGAACTATAGCAACCCAGCAGCAGAGATATCCAGCAACAGTTTCAAAGAAAAGCTAAATTTCAGGATCAGTTAGGAACCTTTTCGTAGGATAACCTATTCATACCATTGGGAAAAACCCATGTCACTTCAATATTTCGAGTTTGGACCAGCCCTAAGAAGCCAGGCAGATAAAGGATGTTTTCTGAGGTTTCCAGTTGAAATCTGCAAAGTGTGCGTTTGCAGGGAAGCCACGTGACTATACCCAACCACAAGAAGGCGCACATGTGGCTCGTTTCTCTGCCGAAAACAATTTCTTCCGAAGGTCTGAAGCCTCTGTGGTCATAAATCTAGCCAATAGCATGAATACTAGGAGAACGGGCCTCGGTCCGAGCACAGGTGCGATAGTCGGAGCCGAGGCTCTCGCCCCCTACACTTCGGACAGGGGTCCGGCAGACCCCTTCACTTGAGCGAAGGGGAGGAGACCGGGGTGAAACCCCGGTAAAAAATTAATAAATTTTTTTCGGGTGATGGAAACGATGAAAGAAATGAGAAGAAGGACGCAAATGAGGGGAAGACGAAGTAACAGAAGGCAATATCAGGATGCTAGACGGAAACATATTATTAGGGACAATTACTGAGACAATTACACATTTAATGAAGGATTATAGTAAATGTGTGTGCAGTGTGAGTTGGCCGGAACGAATGTCTCATAGGTTACGAAATTCGAGTTAGACTACTGTATTGGACGGATTGCAAGGGGTTGAAGGAATAATGAATAACACGGCTGTGAGTGAAAATTTCCATAGGGTGAAGGGTATCCTTGGATAGCTGAAACCTAGGAGATGAAGAATGCACCCTGTTTGCATAGAACAAGTCAAAACTTGAGGAACCGCTTGCATTTTTCGAAAGCAATACTTTTTGCGGCACTTTCAGTTCTATGACTAATAAAAGTATTAATAGGAAGTGAATCAAAAATGGGACAGTCCTGGGAAGAAGAGGAGGAAAAACTGTATAATGTGAAACCAATTGCAAATCCTCTAGTGAATATCTTACTGGAACCAAGTTGAGGTTTTTGAGACCGACGAAAATAGCGAAAAACAGTAGGTTTTTTGCAAATTTCTCTTCAACCACTGAACCAAACGAGACGATCAGGAGATGATCGTGAAGTAGAAGAAATTCTCTATCGATCCGTATATGATATGATGGGTAAAAATCTGTCCTGCGCTGTGCAGGAGGGGATGGAGCCAAAACCAGTACATTGGCTCCCACCAAAAGCGAGATAGTGCAATGAGGGAGGAGGGCGCAGAGCGAGAACCGGAGCCATCCTCAAGAGGCCGACTCCGGTACCCTTCACCTTTAGCGGGAACGACTTACAACGACTTTCCAGAAGAAGTGACGAGTGATATAGGTGTAATTTCACAAAAAGTGGTCACTATGTACCCTTCATTAATATGTCCACGTTTCAAATAAGGAAGTTATAAGGGAAAACAGCCGTTTTTTGGCACTTTTCAGAATGATCATAAGGGAAGGGGTTGCCGTGGGTGAATTATAGGGTATTGGGCACTGGGAGGTAGGATATGAAGTGCTGATTTTCCTCGGACCCTCCCATTTTGGAAATAGTAGCAATCTGAGTGTTTTTTATGTTGAAATTAGTGTCAGATTTCCCTCAACGAAGCGATGACTCATCGCGCCGCCGCCGTCACTTCGCTGCACATGGAAGGGTACCTGAGCTTGCCTAAATAGATGTTTGTAATGTGACGACCTCCACCCCTTCCCCCCCCCCCCCCCCGGTCGTCGCCTCTTCGTGACAGCCGACGCTAAGAAAGCTGCCGCTACCCCCTCTCCGCCACCTCGGAGTCCATGACCCCTTCACTTTTAGCACCTCTGACAGGCCTCAGACCTCTCAAACCCCCTTCATTTCGCAGACCCCCGGCTCCCCCCTATCGCACCTATGGGTCCGAGTTTCGTCAGAGGGTACAATACTAGAGTGTGTTTCATCGGGGAACGTAGTTGCGAAAATATTAGGGAAAATGAGAACGCGAGAAAGATTGCCGTATTCGAAGAGAAAGACGAGAAATACAGACCATAGGCACAAATGCTTAACTATCGTCGGTTTTGAAACCGACTATAACCATTAAGTCAGGCCTGTATTTTCGCACAAATATGCACTACATCGTTAATTATTTGCAGAAGAAAGCACTCCTGAGAAATTATGGATTAAGTGAGATGAATTTAGAGGCAAATGGGATCACATTAACCTATTTTCAATGACCTATAGCCAAAACTGATCGCTATAGTAACGGGAACAATCGCAAAAAAAAAACCCACAGCAAGAATTGAAAAAAGTCCAGAAGAGATAATTTGAAAAGAAGCCACAAAATAGAAAGATTGGATTAAAAATCGCCTTTCATTCATTTGTTAGGGGGTATAAAGCCATCCACCAGCCGAATTTCAACACATTCTTTTTTCAATTACCCCTCGGGGAATCTCCCATATACAGCAAGGAAAATGCATCTCACCAAGGTCACAATAGGGCTTTCGTCATCATGCAGTTAATCAAGCGGATAATACGGCTGGCAACTATGAAACGCGGATCACTCATGTGGAACGCGTAAATCGAGAATCATCGCGAAATGGAACAAAAAGCGAGTGCACTCTTGATAATCCATTTAATCCATGAAAAATGTCTAGAGGACTTAAATTTGTGGGAAACAACCAGAGCTCTCATTATATGAAAGCGTGCTCAATGTGCTCTACAATGCTGCGTTACCTGATCCAGTTATCGCAGCATCTTCACAATTTAGCAACCCATACGGCTCCATCGAAACGAAATTTCTCGTATTTTCCCTCTACCAGTGATTGCTTATGAACGGCAAACCCCAATTCATGGTATATCCTTAACAGGAATCGCATAAAAGTGCGCACCAACTCTGTCAACAACCACAAAAAGCACTGCCACACCCTTACGATAACAAATTGGAACGGCAGAAGTCATTTATTTTCAACATTCTGATAGCTCGTTGGTTTCTTGCGCATGTGACTAGATAAGTAACGATTCCACTCATTTTTCAAAATAGTTGGGACAAATCAATTCGTTCATTAATTTCTGAAATGAACTACTACACAAAAAATCAGACTATCAAACACAAAAAGAGCCGCTGGAATGCCCTTGTATCACCCACTGAAACACTACCACTTTCAGATTTTGTACCTAGCGTTGATGGCAATTCTTCCAGGCCGTCATCCCAGATTTTCTGCTAGTAAGCAAACAATACATCACTTCTCCAAATCCAGTACTATTGGGATACTTCAATGTATACAAGTCCTACGAAAATCTAGCTAAAGCAACATAGCTCGTAAAATAACTAATTCCATAGATTTGAAGACCCATTACATAACTCTGGCAAGCGGAAGGGATGAACGGAGGTTTTGTTTTGGTAACGCCGATGATAGATTTAGGAAGAACTTCTCTCGAATTCACAGCATTTCCTAATTCATGACTCTACATGGAGCTTCCAGCATGGAAAATACCGTGAAACGAAAAGTATTGCTTAGAATAGCAATAACAACAGTGAAACCACTAAATTTGGGAAAAATTCTCCAATACTCGATGTTCAGTAGCTCGCTGAGAAAGATAGCCTATCTACTAAAGAGAATACAACCAGCACCTGCACAATACCCTCACACCCTTTAATTACAAAGACGTAACCTCTATACAAATTATTACCTTGACGACTGGAACACCGCTGATCTTCTCTCCCACAAGGACATTTCTTGCCGCCAGATCGCGATGCACCAATTTCCGTTCTTCCAAGTACATCATTCCATTGGCAATCTGTAACGAGACAGGTTCTTATTTCAAATGAACAGTTACAGGCAAACAAGTGAGAATTCGATTCATACCTGCGCAGCCATATCGACTAAGGCCTGTATTCCCAGAGCAGCACCTTCATTCCTCAGGTAGTGCAGAAGTGAGCCGTTGCACATGTATTCCGTGATAATGTAGAATGGCTCTTCCCTAGTGCAGACAGCGTATAACTTCACCAAATTGGGATGATCGCATTGTTTCATGATCTGAGCTTCTCTGGAACACGGCAAAATGAGAAATATATGAGCTTGACCAGTAAAACTGAAAGAGAAACAGTCGTTCCTTATAGGGAAGACTACTCCAAATCGTGTGAATGTTTCATCGTTATACCTATTGAATGAAAATCAAAAGCAGTATAATCATATGAAGAAGCAAGTAAGCGGAAGAGCACACGCCACAGGAAACCCACCCTAGGAATGCTTCCGGAGACATCGTTCCTGGCTTCATTGTCTTGATAGCCACTTCAACGATTCCGCGCCATTTACCGTACCAAACCTAAATAAGCGACATCAACATGATATGGAAATTTCCCAGATCTTAAAAGCTCAGGTAGAGAACAAGAAAGTACAATGGTTACCGCGTTTGATGAGCTCCCACTTGAAACAAAAAACTGTCGACAAAAGGAGTTTGTAAGTCAAAAGAGGAAAAATCCCCATGAAAATTAAGGGAAGGAGAGCACACTCACAAAACATGCTATTCAAAATAGAAGTTGAGGAAATTGGTCGCAGGTAGGAAACAAGTGCAGCCCTCTACTGCTCAAAAACATTTCGTTCATTACTACTATTACTCGTCTGCTTTCCCCCTGCTCACCCCCACCCCCCCCCCCCCCCACCCCCCACCCCAATTTCCGTGCCATCCTGTGTCCTAACATCGAGAACTCATAGAAACTGGGGACAGATAGACGTCACTCACTTCACCGAAGTTTCCATCACCGAGTTTCCTCTTCAACTGCAACTGATTTCTAGGAATTTCCCAATTCTGCTGAGTATCATGACTAAGATCTGGACGAGTTGGTGCGATTCTTGGTGCGGGGAATGTTAATTGGCAACATAATCCATCAGCCATCTCTGGAAAATGATCCGATGACTCAAATAACGTCCGCTAAAGTTGAGCAAACGGAACTCACCGGAATAGTAGGCGACAAGCTCTTGTAGGGTTCGGAATGTTCTTCGGGTAGTGATGAAAAAGCCTTGATCATGGTCAAGCCGTTTGATTTTGTAATGTTTTACGGAACCTTAACGAAACAAAGAGTAAACTAGGGAAAACCAGAAAATCTCCCAAAAAGAAAAAAACGCATTACCTCCTCGAATATCATCAGAATCACGAATAGTCAGAGCGAACTCTCGTCCGTCAGCTTCCCTTTCACGGATCAGGAAGGTTCCTTTCGGTAAATTGTTCGCAAGCACCAGTCGCTCGGCTCGATTTCGTGGAATTTTCCCAGCATACCACCTGCAAAGCTCCATAAGAGAAACATTTACCAACGGCAAACCTGTATGAAACGCGTTCTTGGGAAACGACTGGCACAGACACTTCACTTTCCGCAAAAACCTACTCTTCGCTTTCGATCGTCTGCTGTTTTGCCACAAAGTTTCTTGGCACATATCCGGTGTTTCCAGTGCGTTGATGACGTACATACCACCAGTCGCAATTGCTGGAATTCGAGAACATGAAGAGAGCTTCAGAACCCACAAGAGACCTCAAGAAATATTAAATCAGCGTATAAATTCAGCCCGAGCGCTAATTCCAGCTAATATGTGAGCCCGTCAGCTCTTCAAAACAATCCACAATTAGCCATTTATAAAAACTATGCAGAATGGATGTTACCCTGCATCCACTTCCAGTCTCATGCCATGGAATGAGCGGCTGTTCCAGCGGCTGGCACATTGAGGTGTTTTGCGGATGCGCCGAACACCACGAAAATTAGGTTGGAGTTTAAACTACGTGGCGCCGTTGTAATACTAGCACTTGTTTCCGCGTGTGCAGATGCTTGAGAGAAAAAGCAAAGCAAGACCTGAGAGGCAAGCAACTTGACTTTTCGAGTTGTAATGCGCTATCTAGGTTCATGCAGTGTATATTGCTGACAGCGTTATCATAGCTCTTGACAGTTTCGACATCGTTTTTCTAAATTCCGATGAAAAGCAAGTGCAACATTGGATTCGCAGAAGGAAATAGATTCTATAAAGTGGAAAAGTTGGCAAACAGTGTTGTTGGATTAGGACCTGCTTCATATCCACCAAGATTCCACATACAGTCCTTCTCAAAAATACTTGCCTCATGCTTCACCGCCCATCTGCTAAGCCGCGCCGCATCACCTATGCATTATCATACGTGGTGTGACGTGGCTAAGCTGACGGGCGGTTCAGTTTGAGGCAAGAATTTTTGAGAAAGACTGTACTTATTTCTTGACACTTATTGAATGTGAGATTTTATCCAAAGACAAGGAATTTCGAACTCTAATTTCGAAGAGGTGTATCAGAACTCCTAGCAGACGCTTTTTATAAAGGACCTTATTCGAAATCGTAGGCATAGATGGTTGTGGCCAGTTAACTTGATCATCATCGATTTTCTGGATAACACTGCAATCACAGACTAGTGTACCGAGATAAAATCCCAGCGGGGAAGGGGGGAGGAGGGAGGTGTCGTCGTCGTTGGGAAGGAATTTGCATGATGCGAAAAAAGAGAGGGGCAGTGTTTCTGTCGGCTAAGAAAGGGAGCAGAGGCGCATGAGGGTGAAAGGGGTAGGATTTTGCATACAGAAAGTGGGGCGGGGGGGGGGGGGGGGGGAGTTATTGCGTAGGAACTTCTGCCGGCTCAAAAAGGTGGAAGGGTCACATCGGCTTCATGTTTGATCATCACCGACCAGGCTGCAATCAGGAAACCGCTGAAGCTTCGAATGAAAAAAAGCATCAGTTCACGCGTCCTTGTTGTCTGCACAATGTACAAATTAAAACAAATAAAAGGTTCAGAAAGTCACTACAGTAGCATGAATACACACAGAATTTCGTACATTACAAGCTCAATAGTCTAAACTGGAACAGTTGTCTGTTAAACATTCAAACTTTCCGAAATTGTTCGAAGTTGAATGAAGTTAGGAAATAAACGGCTAAGAACCAAGGAAATTAGAACTCCGAGCTTCGAGTCCTTCTCATAGCCCGTAAACATGGGATCACGACATCCGTATTCGTAATTCATCCTAAAAGGTGTTTGTCGTGTTTCGGCAAGAAAGGCAAGTTCGGGACGTTGCTGGATCACTCAGGAAAGAAAAACAGCCCCTATTTACACAACTAGACCTCACTTTATTCCACTATTTAAGAATAAATAATAATAATAATAATTCATTAAAGGTGAAATAAAGCAAGGTCCTTATCCGGAATGAGTACACTACCCCGATCCCATGTATATCGATCCCTTGCGGAAACTCAATTGCATCTCCCCCTACCTTCAATTTCCCTTTCTTTCACCGGTCACTATCATCTCTATGGCGAATTAATTCGACGACATGATAAGACAAGTTCGACTGATGCGGATGTCTTGCAATGGGAAACAGGTTAAACAACAGCCGTAATTGACGATGAGAGAACCCTATAAACGAGGAACGCAGGGGAACACACATCACCATTTCTTTCTGCACTAGAGAGCACCTGCACCACAAAAAGGTTGGACGCTCTTCGAGCGCTAGTAAAAGAAGACCGCCGAAATTCTATGAATGGAAATTTTATCCTCTTCTCAAGTAGCCCTCTCAGCATCGAGATAAAAAAAAGAAGTTTGATACCAAGAAAAAATGAACTTTTCTGGATAGATTTTAGCATCTGAAGCCAATAAAACAATTATAAGCATGAGTACACATAGGTAAAACCTACCTCTGATCCAAGAGATACATAATGTCGCCTTTTTTGAAACTGAGATCACCATCTGCACGGGAATCGTATGCATACAACGCCACCAGAATTTCCTTGTCTGAAATTCAAAACATGATGGTAATATCGATCTTAATGGGAGCAATATGAGTACATGAAAGAAACATTGAACAGTATTGCCCACAAGAAAACCTGTTACTTGATCAGACAAAACGAAGAATATGTAAACACTTAAGAAGACATTTGCAGGGTAGCAAATGTTCTAACAATCTTAGGACATGAAATTTAGATTAAATAAGAACCAAAACGAAGTATACGTCTACCCTTTCGTGAACTACGAGTGTTCCTATGTGGCAAACAGAAAAAGTATGATTGATAGGGTGTATAAGCACGGTTGTCTCTAGAGCTGCGCATAGCAACTGCAAAGAACGAACTTTCATCGCTAAGAAAACCATCAAACTTCCACTCTGCGCAGTGTTGGAGCCAAGTCAGCCCCGTATTAGCTATGGTAGCGATTCCGCTTTCATCAACTAATTAGTTCTGGGTTGTCATGTACTATGGAACATACTCGGAGGATACCAAAAATACAATGGATAATTTAATTCCACACAGGTAACCAATTTCATCAAAATTGTTACAAAACCCCTAATTCGATAAATTTTGCTATGCCAGATTTCCTAGAGCCCTACTTTGGAGATGACCTTGCACAGATAGAGCGTAGATGGATTAGGAACAGGAAAAAAAAACTAAGGGTAGAGTTATACGCATTAGTGATTAGACATGCTTCCACAGCATTCTTCAGCAAGTTTACATCTCTAAGTGCCCAACTCCATATAGCCAGGATCAAGCGATAGGAACAAGATAGCAACCCCCACAAGTTGGAGCTGATCAAAGTAAAGAGAAGGAAACGTACTCGAAATAGTATTTCTCCTAACAAAGGAGAACCTGGCGTGTAAAGACCCTGATCTCGAAACTGTCACCCTTATCTGATGCGGTGCCTTTAGCGAAGAAATATTGGGCAAGGCTCCATCTTGCGCGAAGCGACTAAAATAGGCTGCCGAGATATATTCTGCTGAAAGATCCCGCTGATTACCTAGATTTACGGATTTTCTGGATGATTTGATCACTTTCACTCGTGACCTGTTTAAAAATTTTAGCAGAGTATATCTCGTAAGCCAAATCAGACTGCTTTGAGCACGGCAGAGCCACACCACGTAGCCCTCCATAGGGGGTTTAGCAGCAGAAAAGAAAGAATGAAATCAAGATCAGCGTCAATGACTATGTATTACACTATGCATTTCGTTGCGAACGGCTAGACCCTCAGGTATCCCCACTGCATGGTGACCTCAGTCAAACGGAAACGAAAAGAATGAACCGAAGTAGAGAAATATAACGGCTCCATGGGAAACAAAATGTTTAGCGTGGCCAAAAAAAAAAGAAACCATAAGTTATATGAAATCTTGGAAACTATAATTTATAGCACATCTCCCAAAATTAAAAGTGAAGAACTACGGGCTCAAAACAATGCACTGCCTAAATCATACCAAACGAACTTGTGGTTGTTTCTCAGAACTACTTGTTTTTTCTTATCAAATTTTGTTCCAGTTCTCTGATTTACAGTGAACGCAACTCAGACAGTAAATTATCCCCGTCAACGTCACATGTAGAGGGACAATCGATCTTCATCCACCGTAGAAAGGCACCAACTGGTCATATAAATTGAAACAGTTAGTACTTTGAATCATTGTCGGCGGTTTTCTCTCCCATAAGATAATCTGTACAGTGAAAAAGGTCTTTTCTATTGATAAACAAGGGAACCAATAGGAATCATTCCATTTAATAACATCAGTAACCAGCCCTAAACCGAAAATTTAACACCTCCTGCCCAGTTTTCGATCTATTCCCCAAGAAATTTGGGCATTCATTCTAGCCACTCCATGCCGTCCCTGTTAGCGATTCAGCTACCCAGGAGACGTGATGTGAAAGCGTGCACATCGGAAAGAGTTGATGTATTCAAACGAAAAAGTAGCTTAAAAAGAAAAGTACACGGATAAAACTGCATTAGCGTGCCAAAGGCAAAGGCCTTCAACAAAACTCCGGCAGAGTGCATCCCACAAGCGACGGAAATGTTGGTCATGTGTAGCTCAAGCCACTTACGACCGTGCCCTTCTTAGATGTCTGGAATGTGGGAATGGTGCGGTTTAAATTACGGCAATGCTGCTTTCAGCTGATACTATGTGACAAAAGAGCGGTATCCACCGGTGAAGTGTATGGACGTCAATGAACTAAAGACGATTATACTATTTTAGGATTCGTATCCATATTTCCTAGGTCAGTGACGCAAACGAAGCTGTCTCGTACATTTCGACTGTACTCCTGTACTGGAGGGAATAATAACGCTATCACCTACCAATATTACTGTTCCTGTTCACACGCCAATAAAAGTAGCGGAAAAATAAATGTTGGAAAGTGATATAGGACAATAATTAGGTGAAGTCTCCTTCAATAGATTAAATCTATTTTATTTCTCAACCATTACTCCTTTTCCGAAACTTTATTATTCCGAAATAAAAATTTTGTGGTCTTCTTGTGGTCTCTCTCAGTTCTCGAAAGGCTCGAATTCATCCAGGAGCCTCATCAAACAAGGCAAACGTTGGAAAGTAGCGTCCATGAGGATCCTTGAATGAAGGTGAGTCTCGATGAACCATAGGCTCCTTAGTTATAGAATGAAGGAGATAACGACTCCAATATGTACAAGTGTCACAAACGCCCAACTTCGTCAACAAACCACTGATAGTAGAACAACAAATGGGTATTATAACCGCATATAGCAGCAAATAGAGTGAAACCATTTGAAAAAAAAAGTAGACCGCAGGCGGATGAAAGAGCATGTACCGAGATAAAGGAGGATTTACGGATTTAAAAAGGATAAAATGAAAAAACGCAGCCCACCTGACTGCGCTACCCGCGCCGGTGTGGCATGTTCAACCACATGTGCCTCTCGATCACCGGCATTGTTCACCAGGTACATCGTCTGCGGTGTGTTGCTGAACTTTGTGGCATCGACGCGCTCGAGCATACTTCCGCCATGGCCGTCGCTGGATGACGGCCCCCGATGACGTGAGAAGCATGCTCCCATCGTATTTCTGTTACCTTAAGAAAATTGCAGTCCAACAAGTGCAGCAGAGAAACAGAATATTTCTAAGAGAAACGGAACAACGCCATTCGCGACTACTCTCGTAGCGATAAAATTGGGTCACGGAACACCGTTGTTAGAGACGAGAAAATTAATGGGAATTGCTTACAAAACGATCTGAAAACTCACCTTAAAAGGAACCTATTCGGTGGGGATATGTGGAGAAGACACTAAACTACCACATTACCCGTATGATGGCGTGGAATCTGAAAGAAAGGGCGTTTAGTTCGAAACGAGTGGAGCGGAAGAAATGCGGTAAGTCGACACCGATAGCACTTCTGCAATTCTCGAGGACGGAAAAAATAGAGACAGTCGTTGTCAGCCAAATCACTACAGATGTCCCGATTACAGTTCACATGAAATGTCGAAAATTAGGACGTACTCGTCCGCTATCAGAAGAAACTTCGCAGTAATACCTGACTCGCGTGTGTATCCATCAAAATGATGGATTTCAAGACGAATTTCTTGGCAATGGAATATAAAAAGCATATCGGTTTGGTGGAATTGAACATGAATGGAGCGATAATTTCAAGAAAATCTTCATTTCCAATTCCTTACCAGCAGCATGCACAATATGAACAGAAATCTCAATTTAACAGCTACTTCCAGGAATTTTAAGAGAACAGTAATATTACATGAGAAATGATACATTGTAGTCCAGCCTATACCCATATAATATAAAACTGGAGGTTTCAGCTTTCAGAAAGTCCTGCATATAATTCACAGCCATTCCAATATCTTTTGAATAAAGGATTAACATATATCTTGTTCCATGATAGACGTTATCGATGCTATGCCTGATTTTCCATATAGAAAAAGGAGTGAAATGAGAAAGAAATGGATGTCTTCACAAAGTTTACCAACGCGGAAGAGGTCGCAATGCATATGATTCCATCAATAAGAAGCATGACAGATGCATTCACATGCCACTGCAGGAATTCTTTGTGATAAAAAAGTTCCGATATCGATAGAAAGCGACAAGTTTCTCATAAACAAAACATGCGATATGTAGTTTCTTTACATCTTTTTGCTGTCCACTTTGATGCGAGGGGAAACCAGGCAGATCTCATTATGGCTGGAGGAAATGAAACTGCATAGAAATTGAGCCAGGATCTTCCAAACAAGAAAGTCTATAAGCTGCTTCACCACAGCTCGGATGCGTCATTGAGATTATCCATGGTGTGCCTGTTAACATACCAAATTCCCCTTTATCTGGCACCCATCAACATGTTTTCCCATACTTTATAATGTCTGTGCCCACCTGTTACCCATAGGTAATCATATGGATGGTATGAAACTATCCCTCTTCCCAATGATGCATTGCGACCCAGGTATATATACATAGACAGGAGCAGAGGAGATAATGGAAACGGAGGGGAATGCGTGACAACAAGCGGTACTTGGCACGGGACAAAGCATAATTTGGATGTTTTCCATAACATGGATGATAACATACAGTACTATAAAATGGATGTTTAGCGAGAATTTTCTATAACATGCATTATATTCAACTGTGGTTATTTTGAGGCCGAATACGTGAAGGCTAACTCAAGAGAGAACTGCATAAATTTAACTGAGCGTTGAAAATATTAATTTAACTAGATATTATGGTGGGGAAAAAGAGTATTATTCAACTGCATCGCTTATGAAAATAGTCTTCTGTATGTGGTTATTCTTGGATACCACTTCTTGCACTTGTACTATGTGCTATGTCATCGAATATAGTGTTCTAGCGGAATAGAGCGTGGGCTACGAGCATGTCCAAGCCGAATGGATCGAAGTGCATGGTCAGCATGTATGTGCGAAAATCGAGTGAGCGCCGATAGAGCTGACAGTATCGCGAACTTGAGAGCGTACAGCAACACGACCGAGTTGCGCGCTGGAATCGTTATCTTGCGCTGCCATAATGGCAAATCTTAGCTACAGTGGACGTCAGTGGCGTTGGCCTATCTGCGGCCTCGAGAAGGACGTCGCAACCGCGCCGCGCGTGTGCCGTGATCGATGTTTTCTGCCGCTTTTATGCGCTTTCTAGCAGCTTTTCTACCCAATTTCAAGGATTTTTGACTAAATCGGGAAGAAAAAAGCTTAGAAATAGTATTCCGGCTGCAGACGACACCGATCCCAGCGTTCGCGGTGCGGTTGCGCGGCGTCCTTCTCGAGCCCGCAGATGGGCCACAGCCATTGCCGTTCACTGTACATGTATAGGAAACTCCAAATGTACGTAGACAAGAGTCGAGATGGCGGCGCGGCTCTCATGGGCAGAGACGCAGGCGCACTATGCTGAGCTCCCGCGACTCTGCCCAAGAGAGCCGCGCCGCGGTCCTGACTCTTGACTGCGTCCGTTTGTATTTCTCTGCATGTTCAATTTTTTCTGTATATGTAAGTCCGCTATGAAAAACACTGAATTTCGCTACGGCCACCTAATACGTTAGCACATGATAGCAACTCCAACATGCGGCGCGATTGCTTTGCTGTACGCTCTGTAGTCCGCAGATTCGTCATCCTTATCGACGCTGACTACTCAGAACTTCCGAAACAACTTGGAAACAAGCAATCTGACAAGTTGTCTGAAGGCTTTAGACAACTTACCACATCGCTCGTCCCTTACGAAATAAGCTGTTTCCAACCAGTTTCGGACGAAGTAAGTTGGAAACAACATGTAATGGCTGAGGCTAGGCCGAAGCTACGTTGTATCCAACTTGTTTTGAACCTCGATAAGTTGGACACAACTTGTTTCCGCTCTCGATAAGTTGAATAAAACTTGCCTTGGGCATGATAAGTTGGAAACAACTTGTTTCAAAACTTCTGAGTATGAGTTTCCGTAATTCTTTTTCTCCTTCAATTTTCCCTTTTAGTCGGTAGCTTATTATAAAGTGTTCTATGTCGCTAGGGATATCTTCCCTCTATCTAAGAAACTGTTCTCTTCTTTTGTTTAAAACATCAAAATGCTCTGGTTCTGGGTACGAGAAAGAACGCTGAGTTGTAAAAAAACGGTGCTTTCGATTCCCCTTCCACTTTCAACCCACTCGGAGCTTGAACATATTCAGAACTTCTCGAAGAATCTGTGCCTTACATAATATAAAAGGTATTGCATCCGAAATGACCGCTTAATATTGGTTTTACGGAACGAAAAAACTATAATTTCAAGACAGACTCGATGCCTCTTTCAACTGCCCGATTCGAATCACCTTAAAATTGCTCGAGAACAACCAGGCGGTCTACAAGAACATCAAGCGTCTCGGATCTAGAGTTTGAAGGAGGCCACTCAGCAAAAGTGACCCAACAGCAAGCGCCAAGTCATCCTACACGTTCACTCCTTCTTCGTTCTCCAAACCCAAAGTTTAGCAAATAATATCCTGTACTACAGTGAACTTTGAATTCAAAAAATCTCCTTAAAAGAAACGAAGAGGGATGACTTTACTACCAAAAAGTGTGGTCCGTTTCATAAATGAAGAGAGTCAGAGAGACATTCAGGGGAAGAAAATATGTAGAGGTGGGAAAGTGTGCAGTTGTCGACGATGCAAGCTAGGAAACCAGGCCAAATGCATAAGTACTCAAACTTTCGTTGTTCTGAAAAAAATGCACAATTACTTGCATGAGTATGTCGTATACGTTACTCGCTTTGTATCACACGAATCAAGAAGTGCTAAACCGACAAGGCTAGTTAGACCGGTTCAACAGAATGTCGTCCAGCCAGTGTAAACTCGCATATGCGCAAGACACGGCAAGTCTTCGCTGCGAGAAACGGAAACAAAAGGGATGATCATAGCCTTGGGTAATAGAACACCCATCCATTCATCCAGTGATGCATCTGGGCTACTGCCGGCGTACATCATTGAGAATGAGATTACCCAAGGTACACACACGTGTTAACACAACCGAACTAACCGCCATCAACACAAGCGTCAACACTTTTACCCTGGATAACCTCAATGGTGCATACTGACCCAGGAAAATCTGTGAAATGTGTGGACCTCGTCAATCCACAACATCATCACTTACCACGCAAAGATCAGCACCGAATTTGGAGGTATTTCTCCAGAAAGAAAACGAGATATAGAACGGCCCAGGAGAGAATCCACATCTGCAACAGCAGATACTATCGAAATCGTAGATAAGCATCACCATAAAATAAATGAGTGCGCGTGAATAGCAGGTTTGGAAGTCTGAGCATAGAGCGAAAGCCTAGCCGGACATGGATATCCACAAAGTTCACAATACCCACAAAGTCATCATCGGCCAAATTACGGACATAAATTCACACAACAGCGAAATGAATGCAGCACAGCGCTGGTAGGACAGAGTCAGCGCTGAATCAAACCGTTTTTCAATGAAAATTAGGAGGGAAATGTGATTAGAACAAGGAAGAAAAGACTTCAGCAGGACCGGTTGTAAGCATTAGCTTGCAAAGACAGAACTAAGCGGCTTAGCTAATTATGTAAAGCCAATAACTATCGAAACAAATAGTTCCCTTATAGTTACAGGAAGAGAGGAAATGAGAACTAAATTTTTCCTTCGTTAACAATCTCAGCTTTGCCTCCAATGATATTCGTCGACGATTTAAAATCTATTTTCAATAAAACTACTTCGTAGCCAGAACTGGTACGCTCTCACTCGAGGTCAAAAAGTTTCGTAGGTGTACAAAAATTTTCTCCCAGCCACCTACATATATAACGGACTTTTATAAGGACCGGAGCATAGACTATCCTATCTTTTTTTTCCTTTTTTCAGTTTTTTTTCCCAAGTCTGCAAAGATTGACTAAATTGAACAGTTTTACAGAGAAGGAGCAGCTTACATTCTACATGAGATCTCAATGATCTAGACCCGCCCTCCGCGCTGCACCACAGCACCACAGAATCGATTGGCAGTGAGAACAGTGACATCAATGGAATGTGCGGATGCGCAGGTAATCAGAGTACCAAGACGCAGACGATGCGGCGCGGCGAGCGCGTCCGGACAAATGAAGTTGCATTTCATATCTTTGATCAAAACTAAAAGCCATGGGAGAAAATGACTATAAATCCTTCCAGAAAATTTCAATAGAAGTGGTGGCACGGAAGTTGGTGGTTTCGGGCAGTGGAAACCAGAAGTCTGTTGGGATTCATACTAAAACTATATTTTACAACGTTTATGTTGCCTATTTCCATTCCAAAGGAGAGAAGATGAGGGCGGGGAGAATGACAAACGCAAACGGTCATTTCCAATCAATAGAACGCCCTTTTACCACCTGCACTCTATGAGCAAGACATGTTCTCTTCTTTGAATGACGGCTTCAAATAAAAAGTGACGGATATAGCACTAAAGAGTAAAAAGGATAAGGAGAGATGTGCTCGACAAGACGTGCGTTAATGCCCACTGAATGAAGTTTCTACATATGGAAAGCAGCGATAAGAGCATGTATTGATTGAAATTATACTTTCTGAGATATTCCAGTCTCCAAACGCTCGAGAGTGCTTCAGATTCGATCGAACAGGTTCACTTCAAAGAGTTCTCGTGTTGAAAATAGGTTTTTTATGCGTCTAAAGTGGAAACCACAAAGATATATTGGTGAAACCACTGTTTAGGAAAAAAAAAAGAAAACATGATCGGCGGGGAAAATATAGTACGTTCCAACAAGAGTGGGAGCTGAAGAGAATTAGAGAGAAAAAGCTGTAAAAGCGTTCATATGGCTAACAAAAACAGAGCCTGCCCTTCAGCGCAGAAATCACAGTTCGTGCGCAGCGGTCTAACTGACAGAATTATAAAAGGTCTTGTCATCCGATCGGTTTTCTTTAGGAATTCTGGCCTGAACTTCACATAAAGGAGTTACTTAATTACCTGATCACGAAAATTGCACTAGTTTCCTACCTAAACTCCGTCCTTATACGGGTGTAGTAAGATTACAATAAAAAAAAGGGGATATGCCAATTTTGGCAAGGGAATGGCAATTTGGTAAGGCATTATTCCACTTTTCCACCTAAAAATACCGGAAATTTCTTCACTGATTGATTAAGGGGTTATCGAAGGTGATGAACATGACATTACTCCTTTGTTTTTGTTTTTTGTAAGGCTACATGCAAATAATGTGGGGGAAGGAAATAAAATGCCAGTATCGGTGGGGAAATCAGAGTAATGTCATGTTTATCACCTTCAACAATCCCTTAACCAATCAATGACGAAGTTTCCGGGATTTTGGATGGAAAATGGAATAGTACCTTATCAGATTGTCATTCCCTTGCCAAAATTTGCATTTTCTCTTCCTTTTTTTACTGTAATGTTACCAAATTCGTATAAAAACGGGGCTGAGGTACGTAACCAGAGCGATTTTTATGATCGGGGCATAAAATAACCCTATTTAGTGAAGTTCTAGGCAAAAACTCCTGAAGAAAGCCGATCGGATGATAAGACACATTTTACAACCAAATGACTTAGATCTCGAGAAAGATCGTATTGCTAATCCTCAGAAGATTCAGACGCATATGAGAGGCTAGACGTCATGCTTGCAATAATAATAACGAGCGACGAAGCATGTTGTTTTGATGAAATGACTAAGCGGATTGGCACGCGAGTTGTTGTTTTCATCACCTCCGCGAGTTATTCTTGAAGAAAATGAGCATGAATCAAGGCTTACAGCTTATCCGAGCGCAGGGATCAGTTGTACGAATGCAAATTCACGTCCGAACGACGACATGACGAACAACATCGACACCGGCGGAATCGATCGCGGACGAGGGTTCGACGGCCGGCGGCTGCGGCTCGCCGGCGGAGTGACCTCGTCGGGCCGCGGGTGTCGGGAGGTGGCGGTGGATAATAGCCGGTGCGGAGTGTGGGAGAGAAGCAGACGACGATGCACTCGGGGAGAAGCGATGATTCCTCCGGCGGAATCGTCCGTCGAACGTCATCCGCCACCGAATATGTGATGATGATCCAGAGAACATTATCACACATCGCGTACCACAGTCACCTGGTCGGTGATCTGTCATCCGGAGGTGGCGCTGTCACTACGCACCGCGCCTAATGGTCATCTGCTCTGAATGTTCTGTGTAGAGATAGATCTACCCAGATCATCGATGATTTATCCACCTGTTTTCGCGCGGCTTAGCATTTGTCCGCTACCAGAGGGAACTTTGACAGCGGATAAATACTTATTCGAGCGAAAACATAGAACTTTTCGGATTGCAGGATAGATATGTGAATTGTTGTACAACAATGCTTAAAGGCAGCACCCCCTCAAGCGTCCGAGATTTTCTTTGATTCCGGGGTTTTATGAGTCCTAGAACTCAAATCCCATAGCGAAATAGCGAGGAACTCGCAAGAAATCCGCGAAGGTGCTATCTTCCACGAGTCTTGTAGCGCTCCGCTGACACACGTGAGTCCCGCTACGCACGCCTGGTCAAAGGCGCTAGTGAATGCGGCGAGTTTTTGTTAGCTGGCGCGTTGTCGCTGCGAAAGCCCGAGCAACGGGGCCGGATTTATGGCATTTGTATGATGTGCTGCCAGTATGTGTCACCGTTCGTAATGACAGTGCCGTTATGGATGTATGCCATAGGGCGTACACCTACAAATAATCACAAGAACCTGAGTTGTGATTGAAAATGGCACGCATGAGAAATTGAAGGGCTCAGTAGGCCACGCCTGGTTGGGTCCCACCACGGGCACCCTACAACTACGGTTTGATGACTTCTATAATTCGGTACTGACTAGGTCAACTTTTGCCACTTCATCCCATCTACATATTCAACTCCGCTGGATTAGAACCTCAAGGCAGATTTGTGTTCAGAATGTAATAGAGGACAATCTGTTCCGATCTTGTGCCAAACAATGCTCAATTCATTCCGAATTTTCGACTTATCAGTAAAATAAGCTTCTTCTTATCACCGTTCCAGGGAATTATCGGACTTCGCACACATCCAGTATTGTAGCAAGAGGAGAAATTACATTTTATGCTTCACAGCATGGTTCGTGCAATCATGAACATGTATTACCAGAAGAGGCAACGACGTGGGACTTCGATGCTTATGGTTTAGTGCGTAAATTGCAAGTTTGTGCACAAACAGCGAACACTCCTTGTTTTTGAGTTGATGAAAAGTGAGACTTACGGAGGAAATCAACACTAAAAAATTAACACAGTGATAAGAAGAAAAGGTAGGAATACTCGTCGTATAAAAATAAGCGGGTGCACTCCACCTGTCACAATTTGCTGCAGCTCAGAACCTCGTCGTAAAAACACCGCACGCGCTAAGAACTTGTGCCAACATTGTGTCCTTACTACTTGGTCACTATGTTTTCGATGTCCACGGATGTTTGGAAGAAGCATGTAGTAAAAATTGTACCCATTGGTTTCTTCCTGATACTTTTTTCACCCACAACAACAAAACCTTCCGAATGAAAGGAAAATCAGATCTGAAAGGGTGTAATTCCGAAAAAAAAACACGGTGTTTTGTTAGGAACCAGACGAAATAAACATTGATGTCGCCAGTCGATGGGAACCAGCCGAAATATGATGACACGAACAACGCGGTCGAATAGAATCTCGCGTTGTTTTTCGTTGTCTTTTTGTAAGGGGTCCAAATATTCTAGCGCAGGAAAGACGTTACAGAGAATTCGATTGTCTCCAGTTATCAGAAAAGGAGATAAGAATCAGCTGTAAAAGAAAGGTGTCATAGGCTGAGAGAAGAAATAAAACTGAAGAAATAGGACGTCAAGGATCTCAATCCCAGAGCAACAAAAGGTGTCAAGAGAAGGGAGATGCAATTTGTAAGTCACTTACTCCCGATTAGGCCAATAAATAGAACATTAGTGTATCTCCGATTTTATTTCGAGAAAAAAAAGACAAATGGTGGCTGCTTTCCTCAGAAAAGTTATCGATCTCTTGGATCTGAAATCTACCCAGAAATACCTAAATTTGTAGACAAATACGCCATCACACTGGACCAAGTTGACGTGTGAAAGTATGTCTCAGCAGTCGGCATCAGTGCCGGTCCAAAACGGACACGCCCTTTCCCTTTGTGTGGTTGTCAGTAATCTCAAGGTGAACCTACAGAAAAGAACTAGTACCTCGCCTCTTTTATTATTTAGGTAGTCTTTCAAACGACACATGTCGCAGGTATTTATAAAAGCCAAGGTCTCCCGAAAATGAAGAACACTGTTCGAGTTGCTGCAGAACTGACAGCCTAGTACATTTGTGTAATGCATCTGAATTTCCTCGTGAGAAAACATAACAGTCCATTCAGAAAGTACATTCAGCCTTTCTCAAAAATCCTTGCATCACGCTTCACCACCCATCTGCTAAACCGCGCCGCATCACCTGCACATTGTCATACGTGGTGTGACGCGGCTGAGCTGACGAGCGGTTCAACATAAGATTAGGATTTTCGAGAAAGACTATAGAGGTGGAGGGTTCATGGGCTGAGACGTGGTCATTTTCAGTCAATATCAAGCATGCTTGATAGTGCACAACGACACAGCTTACCTTCAGTGTGTGAAAGCACCAATATTCACTCCTTTCTGAACGCCCATTCCACCAGACGCTTCGCTATGCATAGAATAAGGCATCCAGAAAGGAGTGAATATTGGTGCGTTCGCAGACTGAAGGTAAGCTGCATGGTTGTGCACTACCAAGCAAGCTTGAAATTGATTGAAAATGGCCGCGTCCAGTCGATACCAAAATCATGTCTTATGGTGCATTTGCAGACCCAGGGAACGCCGCGCATTGCAAATTATCGACTCAGTTCAATTTCGATTGAAAACCACCGCTTCTGGTGAAGGTAGACCACTTTATCTTCTTAAGCTAATTCGAGATATTGGGACGCGAATGTAATTTGTATACACGATAAGGGAGCTTCCACTGCCCGGATGTATCACTGGAAGAATTGGTTATCTCATATCCATGAGTATGATAACCAGCTGTGAGTAGCAGCTGGGTATAAACAACGTCACGTATGGGTAAGCATGCTGATGGATGCCATGTAAAGAGTACATAACTTCGAATATGTTAACATGTTTACCATGGGTATTGTTTTATGCTTCACCGAGGAACATAGTTGTCAAGACGTTAGAGAAATAAAGAACGCGACAAATAGTGCCGTAGTTAGAAAGGCAGGCCAGAATTGCAGATCACAGGCACAAATACCCGACTATTGTCGTTTTTGAAACGGACTATGGTCTCAATAATGTATCCGGGCCAAGGACAATGCGTATTGAACAAAAGCAAGTATCATGCGCTTGTTCACTGTGCATTTACCTGGGGATGATAACTGAGAAGAAATCAGAGCAACAAAAAAAAATGCCAGCGTGTCGAAGCATTCGGCACATGGCGAGGTGAGCGGGTCCGACCTGCATGTTTACCTGCGATTTAGTGTATACATATATTGCAAGTTTATGCACCGGTACTCGACTATAGTCGCTTTTGAGGCAGACCACAACAATGTTTCGCTTTCATTCCACTGTGACCAGAGTAAACACAGGCCTTTGACTGCAAAAAGTTAATAAATCGATCGACCGCTCGACCGAATATACTTCCTCTTCAGAGCGCAATTCTTGAAAACCTCAATAACATGGGCGGCAATGTCAGCAAAGCCCTATCTAAGACCTCCCCCGCTCAATTAAGGGACAGCACCATCTGCTGTTCCATACACGAGAATCCTTCATTATACCGCCGTGTAAGCGCTGCGCGCATGGCACGACGGGTGGTCAGTCGGCCCGCGCGCGCACGCAGAATTTCGCCGCGCGGCGGCGGCGCGACGGCAAAATTACGCGCGTCCATAGTTCGCGCGGGGTCAGCACAATCGATATCGGTCGGCACCACGCGGCACACGCGCGTCGGGCAGCCTCGCGGAACCAGTGTACGGCCTCTGCGCCGCCGCTTCGCCACTCACACACTCTGTCGCCGCTTCGATTTTCTCCGTTTGAAACTGCTCGCAATGTTTCTGGATCTCCTTTACCGCTCACTCGTTCTCTTTTGCTCTGTTTGCTACGTGAGGTGAAAGGGAAGTGCATCTTCATGCTTTCCTATCGTAGCGTAGTAATCGTTGCGAACATGCCATGTTTGAAAAGAAACCCTTTGATGTTGTTTACACTAAGCGGCGACCATAAACGCGGTGCTTATCACCAGCCAAACTTCTCCATTGCGCTTTCGAGCTGAACACTGTTTATACATTTGAGAAGTTTCTCCGTCACCTTGAAAAACTAAATATTCTTAAGATACGAAGAGAAATTCAATACAATTCATATGGCAATCACGGCGCCAGCATTCTAGCCATTCCACAAGTTTTTTTCTCTTCTCTCGATCTCCAGTGATTAAATAAGACTCAAGAGCTCGGAAATAAGTGGTTCAAATCACAGAAAATTACAGAGAAGCTCTAAAACTATGGACAAATCCCAGCTTACTCATTGAGAGCCCATTTACGTACACCAGGTAGCTGCCGTAAACACAACGTTTATCACCCTGTACTTAAAAAAAACACCTTTCATTTGAAACTGCTCGCAATGTTTCTGGATCTCCTTTCATTTGAAACAAACGCTAGTCTACTGTTGCTTCAGTGATAAATTTCCATTTATAGAAAGTAATAACGGTGAGGACTAGAGACTGTCCAAAAAATAATGTCACTGAGAATTTGTGCAGTGTCGTGTCTGCCTTTTTTACTCGTCTCCTCGACCCCATAGTTTCCCAGATTCTTTTTCTCTAGTATGCTGGTGAAACGAAACATATTCAGCGCAAATAAAAGTTAAAGGCAAGAGCTTTGTTAATTATGTTTGAAATGGTGTTTCCATCGGAGTTATTCCAAGGCTTAAAAGAGCTCATTATTCCACTCAGTTTATTCCACAACTTGAAAGGGGATTAGTACAGGAACCCTCACACAGCAGCGACGGATGGTGATGTCGGCATGACGACCGAGACATTTTCGGGATTTGGCCTTGCCTTCACTGCGTCTTTTTAGTACCCATAAGGCATGAACGATGGATTTTGTTCAAACAGTACACTACCTGGTAAAAGCTAGGAAACTCTGTAAACCATCATGTTGGAACATGGCCTGAGGAAGGGCCAATATCATATCTTTTGATACCAAACACCACTTGTTATTGTTCACCTGGGTGGTTTCCGCATCGGTCGCAATGCTGGAAGTTTCTATTAATCGGAAGTAAGAATCATTAAAAAGTCTCTAACCGATTGCTGTTTATAGTTGTGTCGTGGAAAACGCAGCCTCTGCTTTTCTTTGGCATAATTTATACCTTCTCTGATAACTGTGCAGGACCAACGCAGACCAAACAGCGTAGTGGTTCGAGTAGAAACCCTAGCAGCAACGGTTGTCAGTTGCTGCCGTCCTCCCCTTGATTGCTGCTGACTCTCAGCAGTTGCTGCTAAAGACCTGACAGCTTGAGCAGCAATCGAGGGGAGGATGGCAGCAAATGGCAACAGCTGCTGCTAGGGTTTCTACTCGAGCCATTACGCCGTTTGGTCTGCGTTCTTGCTGCACAGTTATCGGAGTTAAAGCATTTGCGCAACATTTTAGTTCGCATTATTTTACGGAAAACTGTAGCACTTCGAAACCTTGAGTTGAATTGAGTAGACGATAAACTGCGAGATTGTCGCGATGGTACACACTTTTTGTGGCCCGTTTCACTAGAGAGGCGGGTTAAATAAAAAGGAAAGGAAGAAAAACTAGGGAGAAAAAAAGAAGCCAGGAAAACACACCGAGAATACTTTTTGGGGCTGGTGTTTGGTGGACACTCATACTACGTTTGTACTATCTTCTTCGCATTGAAAGCTGACGAATACCCTAGAATTTCAAATAGTAATCAACTAAGTAAGAAGTAATCAACTAAGTAAGATGAACAGAGAACTCCACGTACGTTTGGAGCTCTCTGTACATACAGGAAGCTCCAAATGTTCGCAGTCAAGAGGGCGTGGCCACGGCGCGGCTCCTTGATCAGACACAGGCGCTCTCTATGCTGCCTCTGGCTTCTCTGACTCTGCAGCCAACCAGTGGCAGCATGCCGAGCGCCTGTGTCTCTGTCCAAAGCCGCGTCGTGGCCACGTCCCTCTTGACTGCGAACATTTGGAGCTTCCTGTACATACCTGACAAATAACCATGCAGGTGAAAAAAAAGATGAAACCAATCTAATGACAACACCTGTCAACTTCTCAAAATCCTCTAGAAGTCAAAACGAAGAATAAACACTGCAATAATAAACACTGTATTCCTCCAATGTTTGTTTTACCTCTCGATTTCTGTTTTTCACACAGCAACGATGGCGCGCGGCGCAAAAATATCGATTGGCGGTGAGTAATCACCACCAGCGCTTTGTCGTAAACGTTCGCGGCCAAGTCTAAACAAACTCTCCGAAGAATCAGATTGCTCATCACTTTTACAATTTCTCTCACAAGTCATCGCATTATTTTATTGTGTTCCGGGTCACATGAAACTCTCAATTTGCAGAATGGATTATGCGGCGAAATGTCAACTGATCAGTCTTGTTGAAGAAGAGGAATGCATTTGGAACACAAGTATTGAGGATTACGCACGACTTGATAAGAAAAATGCCAGTTGGAATAGGATTCATGCGGAAATGGCACAAAATGGCTACACTGGCGGATGTGGGTATTTTCTATCAGCCCAGTTTTCTTCTCATCTATATCTGTGGACTCTTAGTGCAATGTTTTTAGTGCTGGAACTAAAAACACAATGGAAAAACCTAAGAGATCAATGGCGGAAAAATTCTATGACCAAGCCTAGTGTGAACTGCAGACCGTGGACATTCGAAAAGCACCTGCTTTTCTTGGCAACCGCTCAGAATGAGGCGTAAGTACTAAGTTCTACTTGTAGCTCCTATTTCAATGTTATGAGGGGCTGTACAGCTAGGTTTCTCCTCTCTCTGTGCAAGTGAAACTTCAAATCGAAACCAAAACTAGTTAGAACTACTCTGAATTCATGAAGTTATATAGCGAAGCGAAGGGTTCTGAATTCGCTACTAACTTGAAGCCTGTCACATCATTTTAGTGACCGTCAACGACTACATATTCATTTCTAATGCATGAGAACCCATTAAAGAATCGAAAGAGAAGAGCTGGAGAAGAACTGGGGATAGTAAATTGAAAAAAAAATGGGCATATGAGAGCGAGATCGAAGCAGCAATGGACGGCCACCGATCGACTAATGCAGCCTCATTGCAGGCACATATTCCTGACCTCAACACATTGTGGAAACATTATTTGCGTTGGGGTTTGCATCCTTAGCTTCCGCACCAACATACAGGGAACTCCAAACGGACGCAGTCCTTCCCCATGCCCGCGTCCATTTGGAGTTCCCTGTATGCAGACTCTCTTGAAGTCGGATTTGCAGGGAACACCCATGGTAATTTTGCTCTCTCCGGTTTTGCTGTAACCATAGGTTTAGCCTTATGGTGATTTGGTTTGCTTCAATAAAGGCCCGTTGGGGAAGAATGGTTTAGTTAGGAGGGATGGAAATCTGAGAAAGTTGGAATGGAAAACACCTTTTCATTCCACATTACTACTCATCCGTAAGGAGCACGGAAGCACATCTAACCTCTTCTATCTTGAGAATGCTGATGCTTTCCACGGTGTGAGTTTCACAGAATTATTGGGACTATTCCGTAGGCTTCGGAAAACTCAAAATTTCGAACATAAACATTACCGTGGGTTTTGCCTTCAAACAACGACAGCTGCGCCGGATCAACTATCTACAGTTTGCGTCAATGGGGATTGCACTTCCGCGGCCTCAAAAAACACGCCGCGCGACCGCGCCGCTGGCATCCTTTCCGGGACAACAAACTAGAGGGTTTCCTTGGTAGTGAGTTTTCTTGATAGTTGACATGAAGTGTGATGGACAACTATCAAGGAAATCCTATAGTTCATCCCGGGAGGATTCCAGCGGCGCGGTCGCGCTGCGTGTTTTTCAAGGCCGCGAAAAAGCAGCGCCATTGCCCTCACTGTACATTGTTTGTACACCACGTATTTGACATGTCCAGTCCATTTTGAACATAACAGCGATAACAAGTTTTGACAGGTCGTACAGGTTTAACTCAGTAAGGGACACATGGATATCCTACTATATTAAAAGATTTGGTCGCTAATTCCCGAGAACGCCTCTGTTACTGCGCGTCGACTCTCAGCGCATTGTCGATACGCAGTGTTGTGATGAGTACTTTAAAAAAGGGGCCCCTGGCCTAAATTTCCACATTGTCCGCTTTTTTCTTCCTAGATCTTTATCTTCCTTGTTATAGGGTGACACCTCCCTAAGGGCCGGCGTAGGTTTTAGGCTAGTTTACACCTGGGATTATTGATTAGTTTATCGATTATATCGATTTTATTGATTTTTCGCTATTTTTGCCCCAGGCGTGGCGAGGACATGTCTACTGGGGTATGTCAGTACGCTGAACACGAATATGACAACCGTTTCGTACGGCACTATCGATTTATCGATTTTATTGATTTTTCGCTTGTTTTGCCCCAGTGACGGTGAAGACATGGCTATTGGGGTATGTCAATACGCTGAAGACGAATATGACAACCGTTTCGTACGGCACTATCGATTTATCGATTTTATTGATTTTTCGCTAATTTTGCTTCAGGGACGGTGAAGACATGGGGGTATGTCAATACGCTGAACACGAATATGACAACCGTTCTGTACAGCACTATTGATTTATCGATTTTATTGATTTTTCGCTAATTTTGCCCCGGGCGCGGCGAAGACATGTCACTGGGGTATGTCAATACGCTGAACACGAATATGACAACCGTTCTGTACAGCACTATTGATTTATCGATTTTACTGATTTTTCGCTATTTTTGCCAGGACCCGAGCAAAGCCGGGTACACAGTCTAGTAATAAAAATTCAAAAAATAATGGTGAAACTAAACAACTGGATTCAAAGAATCAAACAGATATAAGATTTTTTTAATCCAGCAAGCCATTCTCAGGGGTGAAGGGGCTCCCTGCAAATCCGATTTGGAGCCCAATAATCCTAATAATGTCGATTAACGTTACAACAAAATCCTAGCACATGGTTTTGTTTCCTGACATGGTTTTGAAACGAAGTGGTAGCGCTGTTCCCATCCGTTGGGGTTTTTCCTTGATTTTGACTGGGCCAGTGGTAAACATGCGCCGGTCTCAGGTAAAGAGGCACACGGGTCCATTGGTCAGAATTTTCCCGCCAGTGGTAAACAGGCTGCTGGTCTCTTGGTAGAAGGTGGCAGGCATGGGTCGTTGGCCAGGTAAATGGTAAACAGGCGCCGGTCTCAGGTAAAGGGGCACACGGGTCCTTTGCTCAGGACTTTGCCTTGGGTTCCATTGGGCCAGTGGTAAACAGTTGCTGGTCTCAGGTGAAGGAGCACGGGTCCGTTGGTCAGAATTTTCCCGCCAGTGGTAAACAGGTGCTGCTGGGTTCTCTGGTAAACAGTTGCTGGTCTCTGGTAAAGGGACACATGGGTCTGTTGGTCAGAATTTTCCCGCCAGTGGTAAACAGGTGCTGGACTTAAAGGGTCACACGGGTCCGTTGGTCAGCACTTCCCTTGACTGGGCCAATGGTAAACAGGGGCACATGGGTCGTTGGTCAGAATTTTCCCGTCAGCGGTAAAAGGTGCTGGTCTCTGGTAAAGGGACACATGGGTCTGTTGGTCAGAATTTTCCCGCCAGTGGTAAACAGGTGCTGGACTCTGGTAAAGGGGCACACGGGTCTTTGGTCAGCACTTCCCTTGGGTTCGACTGGGCCAGTGGTAAACAGTTGCTGGTCTCTGGTAAAGGGACACACGGGTCCGTTGGTCAGGACTTTCCCTTGGGTTCCACTGGACCAGTGGTAAACAGGTGCTGGTCTCTGGTAAAGGGGCACACGGGTCCGTTGGTCAGGACTTTCCCTTGGGTTCCACTGGGCCAGTAAACAGTTGCTGGTCTCAGGTAAAGGGGCACACGGGTCCGTTGGTCAGGACTTTCCCTTGGGTTCCACTGGGCCAGTGGTAAACAGTTGCTGGTCTCAGGTAAAGGGGCACACGGGTCCGTTGGTCAGGACTTTCCCTTGGATTCCACTGGGCCAGTGATAAACAGGTGCTGGTCTCAGGTAAAGGGGCACACGGGTCGTTGCTCAGCTCTTTCCCTTGGGTTCGACTGGACCAATGATAAAAAGGCGCAAGCAAAGGGGCACAAGGGATTTCAGGATTTTCCCTTGGATTCGACTGGGCCAATGGTAAACAGGTGGGCCGTTGGTCAGAATTTTCCCGCAGTGTAAATAGGTGCTGGTCTCTGGTAAAGGGACACATGGGTCTGTTGGTCAGAATTTTCCCGCCAGTGGTAAACAGGTGCTGGACTCTGGTAAAGGGGCACACGGGTCTTTGGTCAGCCACTTCCCTTGGGTTCGACTGGGCCAATGGTAAACAGGCGCCGGTCTCAAGCTAAGGGGCACACGGGTCCGCTAGTCAGGATTTTCCTTTGACTGCGACGCTGTCAGCAGCAAAGTTGCGCCCGTCTCAGGTAAAGGGACACACGTGTCGCGCCGGTGTCAGATGAAGGGGCACACGTGCCGCGCCGGTCTCAGGTAAAGGGGCACACTTGTCCACTGCGCGGTATTTTCCCTTGGGTTTGACTGGGCTAGTGGTAAAGTAGCGCTGGTTTTAGGTAAAGGGGCGCACTGGTCCATTGGTCGGAACTTTTCCTTGAGTCCAACTGGGCCAGTAGTGAATTGGCGAGGTCTGTTGGCCGGGATTTTCCCGTGAGTCCGGCTGGCTGGCTCAGTGGTAAAGCGGCGTTGGCTTCAGGCAAAAGGCAACACGTGTTCATTGGTCGTCAACAAAAAGAAGGTCATGGTCTTCAAAAATTTCAATCAGTCAATTTTGGCATATTGTGACTCCTCGACAAGCTGTTTGCCACTGTTCAGTTTGAGTTTCTCAAAATCTAAGGATTAGTTCTATTCAGACAGGTGTTGAGACTGAATGAAGTGCTTAATTAGGTTTGTTTGCAGACACTCTACTCGAACTCTAATACCAACAGTGATAGAATGCGGTGAAACTTTGAGCCAAGGAACTCACGGGGTTACTATCTCGCGCAAAAGCCTAGACAATAACTTGCGCACCCACCTAATGTGTCTCATCAACCCCATGGACCACCTCCCTTACTAGAAACTCAAACAAAAGCCTGGACAATAAATTGCGCACCCACCTCATGTATACCGCCAACCCCGTGGACCACCTCCCTTTCCAGAAACTCGGGCAAAAGCCTAGACAATAATCTACGCACCCACCCCATGTATCTCGCCAACCCCGTGGATTGCCTCCCTTCCAAGAAACTCAGGCAAAAGCCTAGACAATAATTTACGCACCCCCCCCCCATGTATAGGGGTATCAAAAAGTTTCCGGCCTCAACCTGTTCCATCCCTTTTTTCTCAAAACTTTGAGTGCGATCATGTAGCCTAAAATCTTCAAATCCACCATGCCAAGTTTCATGCTCTTAAGCTGACTCATTCAATAATAATGGCCCTTTTTTCTAACCTAACCATAGTGGGTTTCACATGCTTTTCGACAGCGCACCCGTCCACAGATTAAGAGTTGCGCTTGCTGCCACACGAGAACGTGGATTCGAATTACTGAATCACATGTCCTATAGTTTGGACCTTGCACCCAGCAACTATTTTCTGTCTGGAAATTTGAAACAGCATCTTCGCACGATGGGACTGGATGTCGAAAACGTCAAAGAGTCGGCTGTTGAAAGATACTCTGAGTCAAATGAGGAAAGCAGCTCCTTGAACGGTTTGAAAAAATTCAAATCGAGCCATGAAAAGTGTATTAGTGTTCGAGGGACCTGTATTTTACTACAACAAAATTTGCTCGCTGTAGATCTTTTGGAAGTACTCTAGGCCGGAAACTTTTTGATAACCCTATATCCCGCCAACCCCATGGATTGCCTCCCTTCCAAGAAACTCAGGCAAAAGTCTAGAAAATAACTTGCGCATCCACCTCATGTATCTCAGCAACCCCGTAGATTACCCCCCTTTCCAGAAGCTTAGGCATCAACCTGGACAGTAACTTGCGCACCCACCCAATGTTTATCGCCAACCCCGTGGACCACCTCCCTTACTAGAAACCTCCCTTACTAGAAACTCAAACAAAAGCCTGGACAATAAATTGCGCACCCACCTCATGTATCCCGCCAACCCCGTGGACCACCTCCCTTTCCAGAAACTCAGGCAAAAGCCCAGACAATAATTTACGCACCCACCCCATGTATCCCGCCAACCCCGTGGGTTGCCTCCCTTCCAAGAAACTCAGGCAAAAGTCTAGAAAATAACTTGCGCACCCACCTCATGTATCTCGTCAACCCTGTGGACCAACTCCCTTACTAGAAACTCAGGCAAAAGTCTACAAAATAACTTACGCACCCACCCCATGTATCCCGCCAACCCCGTGGATTGCCTCCCTTCCAAGAAACTCAGACAAAAGTCTAGAAAGTAACTTGCGCCCCCACCTCATGTATCCCTCCAAGCCCGTGGATTACCTCCCTTTCCAGAAACTCAAGCAAAAGCCTGGACAATAAATTGCGCACCCATCCAATGTTTCTCGCCAAACTCGTGGACCACCTCCACTACTAGAAACTCAGGCAAAAGTCGGTATCTCGTCAACTCTGTGGACAACCTCCCTTACTAGAAACTCAGACAAAAGTCTAGAAAATAACTTGCGCACCCACCTCATGTATCCCCCCAACCAGTGGATTACATTCCGTTCCAGAAGCTCAGGCAAAAGCCTAAGCAATAATTTACGCACCCACCCCATGTATCCCGCCAACCCCGTGGTGGATTGCCTCCCTTCCAAGAAACTCAGACAAAAGTCTAGAAAGTAACTTGCGCCCCCACCTCATGTATCCCTCCAAGCCCGTGGATTACCTCCCTTTCCAGAAACTCAAGCAAAAGCCTGGACAATAAATTGCGCACCCATCCAATGTTTCTCGCCAAACTCGTGGACCACCTCCACTACTAGAAACTCAGGCAAAAGTCGGTATCTCGTCAACTCTGTGGACAACCTCCCTTACTAGAAACTCAGACAAAAGTCTAGAAAATAACTTGCGCACCCACCTCATGTATCCCCCCAACCAGTGGATTACATTCCGTTCCAGAAGCTCAGGCAAAAGCCTAAGCAATAATTTACGCACCCATCCCATGTATTCCGCCAACACCGTGGATCGCCTCCCCAAGTATCCCACCAATCTCATGAAGCATCTTCGTTTCCTGAGCTTAAAGGCAGAGGGCCACCTCGTTCTGCCTGTTGGATTTACCAACATATCCTAGACCTTCTCATCATGTTGATCCCTGGGATGTACATCAACAGGCGCAGAAGCGACGAAATCCCCATTTTTGAAAGGCTCGAACTGGATAAAAATTTGGAGCCCGGAGGCGGATCGCTCCAAGCAGTGCTGGCTGCCTGCCACGGCTGCCGCGTCGGTCAACGAGTCTTGGCGTGTCCAATCGATAAGATCAACGGCTTCACATGTCAACTCGGGTTGGCAAACTGTTACAGACCCCGTCCTGGAAGACGGGTTTATAGACCATTCTGAGACAATTTATGTATACCATTGGAACCATCGCGCCGAGTAGATGCAGAATCTGCTGTTAGCTGAACTACGAAAATGAGGTGGACCCCTTCCTTTAAGCGAAAAATAACCAATAACTTATGCTCCTACTCATTTATACCATCAACCCTGTTGATCATCTCCCTTCCCTAGGCCACGTGGATTTGAGTATTGATCACGTTCTTAATCATCACTTAGAACTTTTTTGGTTTAGTATAAATGAGCCACGTCGTGTCGGTGAATATCGGTGAGTAATGACGAAGAAGGTTGGTGGAAATAAGCGATCGGGATGCTTATTCTCTTTTCACAATAATTTGTTTTCAGTTTTTGTTCAAAACTTTGGGAAAGTATAAAGTTTTTAGAATGAGTTTGGTTTGAACTAGAAGGATGGGATAGTCACATACAGTGGTGATGCTGAGGGTGTGTTTGTATGATTGGCTTACTCAGTTATTGACCGAGTGGTTTGTACAATACAAAAGCAGTTGTGTTCTGTATTTCACGCTGTCCTTGGTATGCTCGCTGCTCGCGAAAGACAGAGATAGAAACAACAAAACAAATTGATTCACGGATTCTGTGAGTTCTCTTCTCTCATTCGCTACGCTATGTGCTCTTTTTCGACTGAATAATTTTATATGTAGATATACATATACAGTTGTGAGATAGTGTAGCTCAAGTTGAGGGTGTGAATCTCACACAACCTGTTGGCGCGCACGAAAAACCACAACGGGTCAATACTGTCACACTACGGAAAGCAGCACAATAACGTGGCTTACGGGGCCACTAGTTTCTTCCAAAGAAAAAGAAATTCAATGCAGAGGTTAACTGCTTATACTGTAACGCGCTACATCCTGCACATATTCGTGTCGGGACCGCATGGTGCTTTGTGACAGGTTCAAGCGTGTTTGCACCTGGCTTATCGTTGTTATGGATCTCTTCCATCCTTCCTGCCATTTCTTCCAAATAATTTCCCGCCCCAACCTAATATCACGACAAACTTTTTTCCTTTGTAATAATTTATTTATTTGTTCATTCTAATGCACTCGAACAATGCTTCACAGAAAAAAAGAACTCCATGGAAAATAATAAGTTTATTTGGTTGGTAAGGAAGAAGAACTCGAATTTCGCAGTTTCGCTCATTTTGAATGGACGTGGTTAAAGATTTTGGACTAGTTGGACATTATGTGTAAATGTTATTTTCTTATTATTACAACTATCCTTTTTCTAAGGAGATATCTTACAAAACTTCCCCCATACAACGCTTCCAAAATAGCAGCATAATTGAATTTTGAGACAGACATTGCAACTTGCATTGGAACGTTCCTCTTTGCATTGTTGTCAATAGGAGAGTTGTTTTTGCTTAGTACCGACTTGTCTTCTTAACTAACTTTAAGCAAAATCTAAAGTCCACTTCCGGAATCTACCATGCAATATAGCCTATCAGATGCGGATGTGGGCGAAAAGGGAGTTGGGGGGGGGGGGGGCAGTCTTTGATTTGTGGTGGGCTCCATCCTAGAAGACTAGGCCTGAGGCATAGGTTAAGCCTAAATGTGAGTGCTCCCTTCCCCAATTCCCTTCTCCCCCGATCTATTACTTTCTGAAGGCTGTGGAGGAAATTTGTTACGGTTTTTGCTTCTACGAGAATGCCACAACTTTATCATCTCAAAGTGTTATCACATTTATACTTCATACGTCGTTTTTTGCGCGCTCTTCTTGTCAACCACGTGGCGTCCATGGGCAAGGTCATCAATTGCAGATGGATTCACGATATGCCCGTCCCGTGCCGAACCGCCGGCGATCGATAATGGCGCGCTAGGGCAGTCGCCGGCCTACTATGAATGGGACCTTGGGCAATATTTCTGGTTAATTGGACGTTCTGTTCTCATATCCTTACCTTTCTTTCCTTCTAAGACGTTGAGTAGACTTATTTAGGATTTCTTGTTGAATGGGAAAAGGAAAATCTTGCTAGTTTCATACAATAGCCTTTTCGTTTCCTATTCTGTTGAAAATGCTTTTGAATACTATCACTTTGCACTCTGTGATTTGCGGTACACACAGAAGTAGGAAAGTTTACGAGGTGTTTTGTATTGTGGTTCCGCAAGCTTGATTCCTACTTCTTTGATTTGTGAAGTACTTTTGAGTAGTGGATGTGCCTGCAGAACAAGTGCTCTACTCCACGCAATTATGTGAAGTCGGTGCTTTGACTCTTCAGACGAGCAGATGTGATGCAAAGTACTACAAAATATGATAGTAGAATAGATAAACAACTTTTAAATCTCGAAAAGAAATTCGCTTGGATATGCTAGGTTTCCGAAATGAAAGGTCATGGGGTGGAAATTTCTGGACTGAATAAGTGAGTCCTTCTAAAAGGTCTTGGGAGGTCTTAGGTCCTATCTGCGTGAGCTTTTTTATAGAATATACGGACAGTCGGCGCGTCTCTATCTGTGAGCGCACATCGTTAGAACGAAAAAAAAAGTAGGCATCGCAGTTGCTGACATAACAAAGAAGCGGCGTTTCTACTTAGTGACATTCCCTTTTCTAGAGACAGAAAAGAGTCCGCAGTGAAAAGATGGCTCACCTCAGTGTTCGGCGATCCAAAAGAGGAGGAAGCGAGAAATGCAGCTATGAAAATACGGTAGGGAGTGGTCATTTCACTGTGGAGTCTTCCTTGTGTTCTATAGTCGTTTCGGCGCGAGTCTGCAGGTGGTGGTGGTGGTAGAGTTAGATGAGTAAAAAGCGCAACGCGTGTAGAGACGTAGTGGTGCGGGCTCGCGAATGAACGACTATAGTCGGTCGTGCTAGTACTTTCCCTATGAAGTTTTATTTGTTTGTTGATTGTTATGCTTTCCACTAAGGAAGCCTCCACCACTCTACAGTCAATATTGTTATTCTGGTTCTTTTTATTGTAGTCTACATTGCAGGATGGATGTCGCTATGAAAAGGGAACTGATCAAGCTGGTTAAAGAGGAAGAGATGCTTTGGAACACGGACTGCAGGGATTACTACAGACCGGACAAGAAGAACCTCGCGTGGTCACGTATTCTGACGCGACTTCAAAGAAAAGGCTTCCGTGGCGGAAGTGAGTGGATTTCTCCTGTCATCTTTTTTCCCGGGATCTTGGCATTTTCATTTCATTCCTTTTCTTCTTTCTCGAAACCGTATCGTTTTATTTGCACTTATTTTTTTATTAATGATACATATACAGTGAATGTCGACGGAAGGGCGTTTTTTCGCGGGTCGAGAAGCACGAGCGCGCTGCTCGCGCTCCGCAATAGCAAATCATAGGGTTTTCTTTATAGTATTTTATCCTATTTGATTTCGGCCGGAAACAACTAATTTCCAGGAAACTATGATATGCTATCATGGCGACGGTTCCTGCGCGAGCGTCGCGGTTGCGCTGCGTTTTCCCCGGTCCCGCGATGAACGCGCTTCTATCGATGCTCATTGTAGTTTCAAGGCAGAGTGCTAACCTCGAAGTGAAAGTAATCGTAACGAAAATTAAAAAAAACTTGTGGGACTCTTTTTACAGTATCTAAAATTAGAAGAAAAAAAAACGAAGTTTTTGACCGATCTCTTTAGCAGTTTCCTAAGCATCCCTGAAAGTATTTCGTTTTTGCACTCTTGGTTATTGGGACACCATGAAGATTTTGAATTTCTTGTTTTAGTAGGAGGCAGTCACTTCGAGCTTCTAAATCTGCACATCTGCATCTATTGCTTTGAGACTGTTATAATCTGAAATTCCCTGACAGATTTGTCCCACTAAGTACATAAAAGATCTGCTGTTTTTTTTTAAAGCAGCAATCCTGAAAATGGAAATCTTTCGGTGTTCGAGCTTTTCGGGAAAATGCGTAGGAGTTGAGGTTAAATTGACTTCAAAAAAACTAAAAGCAATGAATTTTCTCGTAATTTTGACCTCTGTCGACTTAATGCATGTTCAAAGTATGCTGATAAAGATCTAATGAGGCC
The DNA here is from genome assembly GCA_037903475.1 of Ancylostoma caninum. Lineage (NCBI taxonomy): Eukaryota > Metazoa > Nematoda > Chromadorea > Rhabditida > Ancylostomatidae > Ancylostoma > Ancylostoma caninum. The sequence continues at coordinate 2,581,920 of JBAJFG010000015.1, read as the reverse complement.
TTGGCTCTTGAAGTATAATTTCTACAGCTAATTATTCTCCATTTTTCATTGGCAAAATATGGAAAAGGTGTTTTGCTGCTTGAGTGAAAGAAAGAAAACAAGCCAGTCAAAAACTTATGGATGGATCAGGACCAAGCATCTGCGAGCAAAGTGTTGTATCGTTATGTATTGATGTACCTTTCATAGGGCCGTTTGAGGTCAATGTGAGCCACATGGATACGTATCTTACGCAGTTTAATGAGGTGCTGGTGAGAGTCGCCAAGAATTTCCTCGAGAACGAAAACGGGAGTGCATTGCATATATTATCTTAATCTCATGAAGTCCCATTTCAGTGTTGGAGTTGAAAGCATCGTGGAAAACCCTGCGCGATTCAAAGAGGAGAAACTCCATCCAACCGAATCTGTCAGGAAAGCCTTGGATGTATGAAAAAGACATGGAATTTATGGATGGGCCAGGAAATTCGTGAGTTGTTCTTGATTCTTTTCAAATATTCAAGTTAACGCAGTGCTTTATTACAGAATGCAGTTTTCTCCACACGAAAGCGATTCCAAAAATGGAATTGTAGACAGTCCAAGGAGTTCAGCGACGCCCGAAAATGAGGGAACTGCGGAGGAAGCAGCTAGCGGTGCAGCATCGGAAGAAGCGAATGATGATTTCTTTGTACCTACTGAAGTTAGCCAGGAAGCTACAGAGGAGTGCTCGGAGCCGTCAAGAAAACGGAGCTATGCTGGAGGGACTGTCTCGAAGAAGAAGAAGAATGATTCGCTGCAGGAAGGTAAGGACTGCATTAGCTCTTCTGTCTTGTATTTTCTTTCGACGCTGTTAGCTCGGATTTTGTTTTGCAAGGGTTTGCTTCCTCCAAGGTTTAAGAGGGCAAAAGATGTTCATTTGTAGGCTGTTCTCGTACGAAATGTTAAATCTATCGAGTTTGTTGTTTCAGTCATCTGAATCTGAATTACGTTGAACTTCGATATCTGACCTTATTTGTTGTGCATTAATCTTCCAATACCCTTTCTCCTTACATAATTTTCAAAAGAAAAAAAAAAGGAAGTTTTGCATACTTAATGTCATCACCGGCTAGGCATTTCAATGCCCTCTTCCCTTTACTGCTGAGTGCAGAAAAGGCATGTCAAGGTGGTGGAAGCTAAAAATGTATAATGAAATGGACTACAAGAGTATAGGAGTATATAATTACTATTTCTCTATTAAATATCTTCCAGAGTATGCAAGGTGTTGTTGCTCCAGAAAAAGTAAACTTTTTCTTTTAGTATCCAGCGAGGTGATCGACTCACACGATCCCTTCCCATCTATCTCCTAAAAGCAATATGACCTCTTCACCCATGCGATCCCCGTGTTCTTAGTAATCTACCATCATACTGTTCACCTTGGTTACCTTTTCTCAAAAGAGTTATGCAGGAAAGCAGGCACGAGGCATCCTCCAGAGATTCTAGGTCTTAGTTTTGGATCGAATTCAGGATACAGTATTGTAAATTTTTAATCTGGGAGATTAGTCATGCGCCAGTCCACATTTGCGCAATCAACAACCTTTTGAACATAGCGCTTTTGTTTTCTACGTCTTTTTTTCACTGTATACTGCAGGTGGTTTATGTCCAGGTTTCAGGCCTTGACATGATTCGCGAAATCACAGCTTCGTTAAGGGAACGGCTAGCAGCAGCGAGCATGGATAAGTACGACAGATACGGTAAGACTTCATTTTTCTTTGAAAACTTTCTAGCTTTACCTCTGTTTTAAAATCTTACAGGAGCCTTTATTGCATCCTCCCTCAGAGAAATGTCGGAGCCAGCAGCAAAACGGAAGATGGCTGAATTAATGGATATTCTGCTCAATAATCGCTGAGAATTTGTGTTTTGTTTAGTACTGAGCTGTTATTTTGTTGACTCTTGTTAATCGGACGAGACTGGATCCCAGGTGATTAGAATTGTAGCACTACAATCGTCAAAAGCGGGTTTATGACGCATCTAGGGAATCTGTGCAGTGTTTGTTTGTCTTGATGTTACTTAACGATTACGAGTTTTTAATGAAATGTTCAAGATAGCGAGTTTAATCATGAGAACAACAAAAGGGAGCTGGTTGTGGACTGGAGCGACCATGATTCGCGTGAGTAAGAGAGCATAAGAAGGGCCGAAGCTGGATTAGCCTGGTTTTATGGCGGGTACTTTCGATTTCACTCCAGTCGTCATGAGAATTGCGAAATGAATGGGATGCCGCATGCGTTCTTGTTCGGGACTTGTTCTTGTCTTTATGTAAGTGCTTTTTTGTCGTGTATACACCGTTTCTAGAGCGGATGTACCGCAGGGCAAGGTCGTGAGATTGTTGAATGGACATGTGGCTTATATCATTTTTTTTGCATGAGCAGAACTCCTAGATTTACAGGATCTGACTGAGGTGTGGAGGGTCCAGAGGTATGGACATGCACGTCACGCCGCTCTACCTGTTTTGACAGGTTGGAATAGGAAAACGAAGGGTCGGACAAGAATGAGAGTGGTGATGTCAATGAGATGTGCGGATGCGCAGACAATCAGAGTGCAATCGTGCAGCTGATGTGGAGCGGCAAAAGGGAAAGAAAGCTCAAACCAGATCATTGTATTCGCATAGCTTCTAATTGTAACTCTTACACCTTTGAATGGAGTGTGGAGCATTGTAGCCAGAAAAGACTGCGGACCGACCTCTGTGATTGGCCAGTCCAATGAGGTGACCAATCGCGGAGCTTTGCCACGCCTCCTTCAAGGAAGAACTTTCCATACGCTTATGAATCATTTCGACGATTCAAAACTCTGGGGATTTGTTGTTGTAAACATTGAATCGTGACGTCACGAGTATGTACATCTGACAAATATCTTAATTTTTGCTATGGAAGAGCAGATGTAAGGCTGTGAAACATACCATATGGTGTAATGATTCTGGACTGCCCTGAATCGATATTTCTTTAGATCGTCCTATACCTTTCAGGTCCAAAAGGAAGCAACGATAGCACGCGATGGCGATAATGAAATAGAGATAGATCGGCCGGTAATCTCTTCGATTCCCATGCTCGCAGAATGGCGATGACTAATGACAGATGAAGTGTGGGATGGGTACCTTTTAAATGTGTATATTTGGAGGCGCACGGTCACTGAAGGGGATTTTAATTTTAAGTTCAGACTTCGGGAGACTTCAGCTCTAATATTCAACGAGCATACTAGTAAAACTAATGAATTCGTTCCGGTTCAGAATCATCTGAAGAACGGGACTTCATTGGCAAAGTGTGAACTAGTTAGAAAAGCTTATGTTGAAAGGGAATATGTAATCTCAACAATCAGGCCTGGATGCATGATTGGAAGGATGGGTAATTTCATACTCACGGGTATGATTATCTGTGGGTAGCAACTATGTAGATATAGCTTCCAAGATCGGCTGTTTATAAATCTCGGCATGACTTGAATTTCGTACTATCTTATGTTGAACTGCACGCGAGATTAGTAGTCAGTTTATTCAGAACGGCCAACGTTTCGGAGCTATCTCCTTCTTCAGGGCCTGGAATGGGTAAAACAATTCGTTGAAACTGCCCCATCAAGTGCATCAGCGATCAAGCTAAAGTCCAAGAACTTATTTTTCGATCACTGGAGAAAACGTACTCAACTGAGAACGTGTACACACCTCGCAATACGGCACTGATGGTGAGTAGTGCCGGGTGACCGCTCGCTCGTCGTCAGTGGTTGCGGGCAATGGAGACTGACCGCTCGACCACGACTTGATCAGAATCGACAAAGATCTAGATAAGAGGCAAGCTCGTTAGTGATCGAAAGGCATTCATCCTTGCGATTGATTGATGGGCTCTTAGTTTTGATTAAAAATGCTTCCATTGTTTTGCGCACCGTTATATCAGTTTCTTGTCCTAGTATGGTGATTCGGACTTCAAAATCGACGTTATCGTGCTTTTGTATTCGATGTGCACCTAGTGGCGTGGATTTTCTGGAGTTTCGTCTTCCCTCTAGATGTTCTTTAATTCTAAGCTTTAGGGGTCGTGCTGTTTCGCCTATGTAATCGTCGCCACAGATCATGCATGATATCTGATAGATGACTCCTGACATCATGCAATCTCCCTCTCTCCCAGAGGGACAGATGATACAGTTAGGTGTGGTGCAAAGACGATCATATAGACGATTCCTCACTAGCCGATGCTTTAGATTATCGGAGGGCACATCCACTAGGTTCACTATATCGTTCAAACCTGATTTCCTCAAGCAGACCCGTATAGATCTGCTTATTTCGTCCGAGATGAATGGGATGCACAAGGGGATCTTATTTTCTGGACTAATACCGTGCTGCTGGTTGTGAGAGGTCTTATGTAGATATAGATAACGCCACGTATGGGTAATCATGGCGGGCCATCGCTACATAGTGGAGATTACCCAGGGTAAACATGTTCATCCTCGTGTTACCGATGGGTAGATCTGAGAGGTGCTAACAAGCCTGAGCTGGGTAATCTCATGCGGCCCGTGATGGACGCTAGGTAAAAGGTAAATTTGAGTGCACTAAAACGATCTTCTTGAGTCCACCAATCTCACTGATGCATCCGGGCCCAGGTTCCATAAATCTTGTTGATTCACAGGAGTAACTTAACACATCTTGCGATAAAATTCTCTTCCAGTAGCAAAGAGGAAAAGAAAATAAAGCACCCAGTGAGAAAAAGGAAAAAAGGTCAACGTAATGTTTTGGAATTCAAGAGGGAAATGAAACTACATAGCGCAGAACGTCGAAAATCAGGTGAAACTACAAAGAAAGACCTTTGGCGGTGTGCTTCTGAAGCGGAGATGGAGATTTAGGAACGAAGCATAGGTAAGAAAGCTCAAGTCTGCCATGAGGGACTATGAACGACATCATGAAAGTGTAATGCTGAAGCAATAAATGAATAACGACTAGTTTCACTTCGACGAGGTTTGGATTCCGTGCTGAAACGCCGTTGATGCTCTTATTAATCATGTAAACCTTAGGACTTTAAATTATGCAGTGTCACATTAAATGTGTCTTTCTAATGTTTTTTGATGTTGCACCATCTGGGAAGCCACTGCATAAGCTATGGTGTAAAAGATACTCTTTTTTCTTTGTCGACGACTTGCAGTTCCACTACGCTTCTTGACCAACGTCATTTTTAGCTTCTATGTGCATTTCTACGGTCTTCAGTAATTGGTCTGGTTTTTATAGTATTGCTCAAATAAAAATCGAATAAACCTATTCAATTCATTAAATATTAATTGATGAGCACGTCCGAAAAATAGGATGTCTCAGAAACAAAAGTTCTATGACTGTTCTTTCCTATTCTCAAAAGTTGTGGAACTCTCACTTTTCTCAAAATTCCAACTTTTGACTTATTCGAAATCGAATATTCGAATATCGAGGATGTCTAATACATTGTTCGATCAACATACTGCTGGTTTTCCTAGAGGAGGAATTCCTGGTTTACTTTTACACCTGTCTAGCGCTTCGAGTACGGCCGTAATATCAGATAGAGAATTAAATATCGAGTCGGGCGATAAGTTCGGGTGGTTTTTTCTTGTTTTTTCTTAAACTTGCTCCGTTTGATTGAGTTTCATAAATCATTTTGAAGCCTCTGCGGTACTCTTTAGAACTATTACATCCGACTTTCTCATTCCCGTGGCGCTCTACTTTTTATTCCACGAAATGGGATCCTCCAGTTTGAGAAGAACGAACATCTCCTACATCTACTATCATTTTATTAGGTGAGTTATAAGTTCAGGGAATTTTTCAGAAATCTGCAGCTGTTGGTACACGAATATCTGCAGGCAACTAAATGCAAGTGGCAGAGACTTGCCAGCAGCATGATTATTTTTCAGGATCACTTTGTCACTTGCTCACTAAGATGGCAGAAAGACAATGCGCCCATTTTGTGTGCTCATTTTCGACTTCTTCGCGAGAGGATTCACTGCCGTCTAGCCTACATGGAGATCAATGCCAAAGATGGAAGGTGCCAAATATCAGTTTCCAGCGTCTACTACTGTTACGAAAGATTTTGCTCCGGAGACCATTCGTTGGTGGATAGAGTGTGATCGGGAAGATCATCCATTTATGATACCAGGTTGGAGGCAAAGGAGGTACTGAATAACCAGCAGATGCATAGCGGGAGTCTTGCAATGCACGTCGGATGTTTGTGGTCAACTGCACTTCGACTCTTGCGCAAAATGGACCAGATACCTAAAAGGCCTTCAGTAATCCCTTATGTTTTGTGCGAAGCCGGTAACGACAGAAGAGAGGCCATTTGCGCGACCTTCTGAAAAACATCACAGAGGAGGGTTCCTCCACAGAATCACCACCTTTGATGAACAGTAGTGCCTGTGCTATAATTCTGACCAATCAGTACGTCGGTGAAGCGTTTTGAGAAGCTCCATCACAAGAATACCCATGGAAATGTGCTCATCATCTTCTGCTGCGTCGATGATCCTATCCTATGGATATCAGTTCCACGAGGGAAGTCTTTTGATGCTGATTATGTCTGCCAAAAACTGGAAGAGATGGTCTTCAGTGCTGCAGAACAATGCAGCAGAAAATGTGAGATCAGATCCTGTTTCTGTGAGACTGTTGCCATCCACACTTTGCGAAGAAGACCTAGGAAAAACTAAGTAGTTGCATTTGGATGAGCTGAAGTACGAGTTGTGGGCATTCTTAGCGTCAACGAAGCGCTTCTACTCTGAATACGGCATCCGCACTTTCGCTCCTCGTTAGCAGACATCTACCATAAGGGTTGTTACTTCCAATAAACATGAGAGTTCTTGATTTGAATCAAATTAATTTTTAAATTTTTTTAAACTCATGACTCGTCGTAGTACTTCAATTGTGAATCGAATGAGGCTCAAGCCGCTAGGAACGTCAGTGGCACCTACATAGAGTTTGGAAACACAGCGCAAAAATGGATATCCGCCTCAGAGAGGTCAACTTTAGCCTGGGGGTACTCCGCGTTCTGAACATATAGTTTCTACAAGAATGCGACGATTATCCGCCGGGTAGTGGCGGACGCAGGGGTGATTATTATTTTTAATGTAATCTTTATTTATTATTTATTACTATAATTAATATTTTCATTAATTTTATTTCCCGTCTGGGTCCCCAAAGCAGCGGAGACCCCACTTTTTTTTCTCACGCACTCCTCCCCCTCCTCCCCTCCCGCCCACTTTCTGCGTCAGCCACTGCCGCTGGGGTATACCATAGCTGTAAAGGAGAACCGCTGTTGATGTCAACTTTCAGCAACATCTAAGTGCAACTGGTCCACTTTGTGATCCTAGAGCGCGGTACGAGATGCTGGGAAGAGCTCATTTCCCCTTGTTTTCATTTGTTTACAACTATCAAGATGTCATGCAATAAACGTTGGAAACACATAGAGCCGGTCAAGACCTGACCCTTTTCCACGTGCTCAGCTCAGAAAATAACTAATATATATGACACGAGATTTCCGGAATTACCACAAAAATAACCATGTAACCCCTATTTCAAAGTGCCGCTTTTAACCCTATTGATGGCCGTCATAAAGTTGTTGTGGCAACCAATATAGATTTCGCCTAGGTAAAGAGGGTTCCGTGGGGTTTTTAAGAGAACTCACATTTTAGGCACAATGGCACATACATACACACATAGCGTAACATTACCACAACCATGTTCATAAGCTTCCAGGATTCCATTACGACGGAGTGTAGACTGAAAAACTCACGGTGACCTTTGGGTGAGATTCCGACTGTCACCTTTGCACAGTCACTCAAATTCTGGACGCATACATATACTGCTTCAGGAAAAGAAACGCTGAAGGCGTGGAGTGCGAGCTTTGCGCACCATGCAGTCACTAGGCGCTCACTCATGGAACGCACCTCCAATCTCAGTTTTGAGTGCACATGGGGGAAATTTAAGAAGAGAGTGCGCAATTCTCTTAGAATACACCCGCTTTCTAGAAATTCACCATCTGCGACAGTAGGAGGTACACTCTCACTTTGGCCCTGACGGAATCCTCTCCATGAGAAGGGGCTAAAAAATGGGTTCCCTTGGCAGTTTAGCACGGAATCATGCACACTTTTGTGATTAGCATCTCCTGAAGACTGCCTCAATGTGAGAGTCTTAAGAACAATTTTGGAGGAGGACCGCTCTTTTTTCCCAGTCAAGTGTGGCACTTGCCACTTTTAAGGTAAGAGCAGTTTTGCCTACAGGCCGCAAAGCCACATGTGTCACGTGTCCGAGTCATCATAACTGAGCTTCCATCATATTGCCGGTAAATTTGTGGATGCACAGCCCATGCTACGCAATCTATACCATAGCGCTAACCGACATTGGTTTGTGTAGTTAACGTTTCATGAATCTCAACTAAGAGGCGTGGCGAAGAACACCAATCTTGTCCTCTGGTGTAGACTCCATAGATGACCCGATTTTTTCATAACAGAACTCCAGTGTGTAAATCCTCTTTTTTATTTGACGCTCACATAACATAACCTAACATAGCGCACCATGATATAACATAACAACATATAACATAACATAACATAACATAACATAACATAACATAACATAACATAACATAACATAACATAACATAACATAACATAACATAACCTAACATAACATAACATAACATAACATAATATAATATAACATAGTATAACATAACATAGTATAACACAACATAATATAACATAGCATAGCATAACATGACATAACATGACATAACATAACATAACATAAACATAACATGGTGCCTTCAATGTCCACGGTCATAGTTGCTCCGAATGCTGATGTAAGAAATCCATTTTTGACACATCGTTTTTAGTTAGATCAGCAAAAATGCTTCGATCCCTACCACCTTCTCTTACTTCTGCTCCAAATGGTGAGTGTTTCAAGCGTAGGATGAAATCGTGCAACATTTTAACATTGTTAAATTTAGAAGATCTCGGTATTCAGCATGGATGACGTGATAGCTTGTGCTCCTGGTGCTTTTTGCGAGGAATTCGGTTCACTGCTTCAGCAATGCTGTTAACCTGTTGCTGTCCACTTTTTTCTGACTCCTCCAGTAGTTCTATTAGTTCTATTAGTATTAGTTTTTTCTATTCTTTTTTTTTCCTCTGCCTTGTACAATTTTAATGCTCAGCAATGCTTCCTCCGATAAGGTCCTTTTGCTTTCATCTCGTTTATCATCTTCAGCACAGACCCTCTGGGAACTTTGGTAATTTCGGCTATGGCCTCCGCTTGCCCGCTACTCTCATCAGAATTTCCAAATTATTTAAGAAATAGGGGGGTCTCTGTTGGTGAGGTCTCTGCTTTTCTTCCTTTACCGGGGAGGAGGACAGGCAGGTGTATCTTACCAGAGAGTTGCAGGCTCAGTGCAGGCTCCAATCCACCCGATCTTTTAGCATCCCAGGGATGGCCTTTGCTGGAAAACTCTACTTTTTTCCCCTTTATCTCATCTTGTTCTCTTTTTTTTCTCTCTCTCTTCTTTCTGACTTGTTTTTTTGTTGTTAACCCATTATTGGGTCTTCCTTTCACAGCTCGTTGTTTTTCAAATTCCGTAAACTGCTTTAGCGCACATCAAGTGCATAATAAATAAATAAATAAATAAATAATACAACACGGCATTGCACAGCATGACATAACATAAAATTGGATGAAAAGTGTCCGTGTATGTTTGCAGTGTTTATATGTATGTGTATATGTATGTGTGTGCGAATCTGGGCAAATTTTTGGCGAAAAATTTAGGAAAAAATGCGGGAATTTTGAAAAAAAAATCCTATTGCCGTGTGAACTCCAGCGTCAACGGGGAAAAGCTTGCAAGTCCCTGTCTAAAAACCTATGCCAATTTCACTGAGAAGTACTTTTGCAGATGCTGAAAATAATCTTTATTTAGTAACGGAACGAAAGGCTTTTTATGGCTTTTTTTTTCGAATGGGGGCATAGAATGCAGTTCCATGTATAATCGCACACGTTTCGCCTCGAATGTTCATTTCCGTCCTCCTTTTATTAGAATTCATTGGTTGGAATCGGTTATGAAAATGTGATTGCATTCAGCCATGCCCTCTCCATCAAATAAGCCGTACCCACGCAAGCAGTGGAATAATTTCTTCGCCCCTGTTCGTTCTATGGATGCGAGACGCTGGCAAAAACGCCGGCAGCCATCTGGGCTCGAGCAGCACGTAGTGCCTCCATTGTTCGTGGTTCCTGCGTATCAGGGCTGCTGTAGTTCTTAAGCTATTTTGGAAGGGCACAATCCCCCATCCATAGTCCACCCAATGGAAATGCAGCTGCATCTGAGTGTGGAGTATCCGGATGAGTGCAAATGGGAAGTGTAGAACTGATAGCCGAGTTTTCCTCTCGTGCTGTAGTGACTGACGGACGCACGCAGGCATGTCGTGCGCGTTATTCTTCCAGAATGGCTTCCGAAAGAAAAAAAAAACCCTCCTGAACCATGATTGGTTCCTTGGCCTGGGCCTAGATGTTTCATTGAGATTACCCAGTGTAAACGTTTCGACTCCCTTGTTAACGATGGGTAAACTTGTGCGGTTTTAATACGTTTACCCTGGGCATTCTCAATAATGTATGCTTCCCCTGGATGCGTCACTGATATTACCCATTGTAAACGTGCTGACGTCATTGTAGGCTATGGGTAAATTTAGGGCCATAAATACACTTACCCTGGGTGATCTCAGTGATGCATGCTGCTCGTCATGGTTAGGCAGAATGCGGAACGCACACCCAGGACCGGATAGCATCGGGAAAATGGGTAATTTTACAGCTATAAGTATGGTTACCATGTCAGGATATGGCACTGACAAGGTCGGATAAACAGGGTAAACATGCTCATGAGCACCACGTTATAGTGCATTTATCCTGGCTAATCTCAGTGACGCATCGGCGTCTGTCGGTTAGGCAGAAGAGATCGTGAATCTCATAGCCATGGGTATGATTACCCATGTCAGGATGTGGGTATAGACGTTACCTGTGGGTAAACATGTTAATGGCTGCCAGATTGGGGTAAATTCCAGTACGTTAGCATGTTCGCTATGGGCAGTGCTAATAAGGCAAATGGGATCGCATACATCACTGAGATTACCCACGGTATGGTTGCTAACATCCTCCAAATTTACCCATCGCCAACAGCGACGTCAATGCGTTTATCCTGAACAATCTCAGTGACGCATCCAGGCTCTGCGTCCAGAAACTGTGGAATGGTAAGCTTATCAAAATTGCATAAGCTTGACGAAAGGGGACAGCTCGAAATGGGCTAAACCCAGCAAAGAGCAGTTCTTGACTGTCCAGGGGACAACTCATCCAGAATTTCACTCTGAACAAGACACAGGACGCTAACTGAGTCGGAGGTAATGATTGACACAGCCAATTTTTAAATCTTTCTTATTCTATGACAGTGAATCCATCACCTGTCGTATGTTTGAAATCTCAGCAGTGAATGTTCATCGGAAATGAGCCCCTTTTCCATAAAAATCCCCTAGATGGATATATGTTCATCGGAACACCCCCGCATTTTCGCCGAACACTGCAAAAACTTCGAACATCTGGCTGCTTTGTTCCCATTAGACGCTTCGTTGCCGTCATTTGAACAATAGCATCGCTAACTAGGGTGGAAAATCGTCGATAGAAGTCATTAAGAGCTAAGTATAACTTCTGTGCGAGTTAATGTGTTTGAGAAATCAGAAAGTGGGAAATTAGATAAGAGGATAGAACAATGCCCTTTTCTGAGTGGATAATTGCCCTGCCATTTAGGTTTTTGCTACATTTGCTCTTCAGCTTTTGATTCCTTTGAATAATGTTAATGGCAATAGAAAGCTATATAAAAAGAATACATGCAATTTTCCCGAGGAAAATTACATGTTTTCTTATATAGCGTTACATAGCATTACATATACAGCGTTACATTATATTACATCTGGAATTTTTCTCCTTCCACGAATATCTTCTGTATTTTCAGTTTCATTACTGCAGCAGTCACGTATATCGATTCTGGAGTGGTGCGAGAAAGGACGAAATGATGTCATCCAGGCTAAAAGTGGCACTTGCGAAAGTTGCAAAGATTTTGGAGCTTCTTGCAACGCAAGAATGACATTACCTAACATGACATAACATAACATAACATAACATAACATAACATAACATAACATAACATAACATAACATAACAGCATAACATAATATAACATAACATAACATAACGTAACAACATAACATGACATAACATAACATAACATGATATAACATAACATAACATAGTTACATGATATAGCATAACATAACATAGTTTTTCCTTTTTCTCAGAGTTTTCAGTGGGTGCACTACACCCCCTGTAGCAGCTCCTGACCACGCGTGGCCTTACGAGAACCCATGGTAATTTTTACCAGTTCTCGCAGAAAAAAATAACCTCATACATGAGGCATCTAGTGTTTGTGAGTGAGCTATAGTTGTTGCTCCAAGCCTGGAAAGTGCAGCACGTTCAGTACAGCTGTCACAAGAGCAGGTCCAGTAAGAGATGTCGCTATAGACGTACTAACGAGTAAAACTACGTAGTAAACGTGTCGTTTCGTTGTGACACTCATTGTGGACTTTATTTCAATTTTTTTTGAGGGAAAATAAACTAAGATAGCGACTATCATAGAAAGAAACCGTGAGATTTTTTAATGAGTCATCGAGAAAATTTTTCGTTTAAAAGTAGCGAAAAATTTTGTCTGCACTTGCCCTTGAATTTTTGATTTTTGTCTCTGATATCTCGTAGCAATTAATATTTCAAGTTATATGACAAAAACTGACTTTTAACCAACTCTATTTCGAAAGTTTCTGGCGTGAGCGTCGCTCCCGCGTAGTCGTTCAACGGCGGACGGGAGTTGCAGAGCAGCAGCAAAGGGGCGGGGCGAAAAATGACTCTAGCTGTCTGCGTCCTCTCTGTCATTGCATATTCTATATCCGATCGCCGTAGGAAATCTGAAAACATGAATAGAGAGAAGCTTTTTCGATTGAACGCGTCCGACGTGATCAACTTTACGGAGAGATCCAACTCAGAACCCCTAGAACAACTTGCTGACAAGCATTTGGCCAGCAAGTTTCTTGTCGCATGTGGAACATGTTCACATCTAAACTTGCTGACAGCTTGTTTCTGCCTTATCTTGTTGGCAAGTTGTCGGCCCCAATACTTGTCGAGAACTTGCTTTCGTCTTTTCCTGTCGGTAACTTGTCAACCATACGAAAATACCGACAATTTGCCTTCCCCTTTCCTTTCCAGCAACTCGCCGGCAGTTAGGGCTCGCCGAAAACTTGCTTTCGCCTTTTTACTACCAACATGTTGATGACAGACTTTTCACAATTGTACTCTAGGTAGCCACTGCGACGATGTCCTCAATGGTTGCATAGTATATTACGCGGGTGAGGAAACTAGCCTGCAACTTGCTTTGACTCTCTTTTGCTAACAAGATGTTTGGCTGAAAGTTTGTCAACAGCTCACCGACAACTTTCTAACCAGAAAACTTGTTGGTAAGTTGTTCTTGTGAGAAAGTAGTCGACAACTTGTCCCGACTTTTCCCTGTTAACAAGTTGCTAGCAGAAAAGGTTGTTCACAAACTATTTTCTGATAGTATGATGACGTAAAACTTGCCAAGATCGATTTGCTATTAAAGTTAAAAGGTTGTCTGCAAGTTGTTTTGAGGTTAAGCTGGACTGACGACTTGTTCTAGGGTTCTAAAAAATGCATTACCATTTTCCCTTGCAACATATGTGTAGCATTCCCATTGCGAGAATTTCGGCGCGGAGAGTTTTCCAGTGAATAGATGAATGGCGGCTTTGATTTTTTTCTGTTTGTGTTGGTAAGACGCTTTCCAACGATGACGGATTAGTTGTCTAAGCCTTCCAAGAAAGTAATTCCGCTAGAGCGACAGCTAATGCATAGCGTAATAATGTAAGATCCGATTCAATCAAAAACTGATGTTTCTTCCGTCTCAAGTGTTTTTATCTCCTAGTAAGGGCAATATTTGGTAGCGTGATGGGCTTGCTGACATTAGAAAATCCATAATACCAGGCGCAATTGCGTGGCAATTTCATTTATGGGCCGGCTTCCTCGCCTTTGCGACTTTTTTCATCCGGGGTAATCCACGGATATTGCATGACACGAGACAAGGCCTTGAGCAGGATAAAGTTAATCTACCAGTGTTAATCCACTAGTACTGGAACACTACTTTTGATGCATCAGAGAACATGGAGGTTACTATTAATATATAATACATGAACTGTTATAAGACGTAGCGATGAAACAAAGTAGGGCTTGGCAAGGCTTTGTTTCAGAGATTCACCGCCTCTTAGAAGAAGCTGCGTGAATTTTTCAAGAAGAAACTGCTAGAAATGCTTGTATTCCAGAAAGGAATCAAGATGATCCTGCGGGAAATCCGAAACATCCAGAAAATCGTGTAGATATTCTAAGGAAAAATCCAGGACTTTTGAAAAAATTCAAGATATCTCCGATCATCCGAGATATCTAATGAGTTCCAAGGTATCTAACGAGTTTTATGTCCCTCTGTACGTGTGTACCATTACCTTATTAGGAATTTCGAACTAGGTACGTATTCCAGGAACATGTGTTCTCGTCCAGAACGAAGTCTGCTGCAAAAACCATGGTCCAACAGCTCTACCCCGAATATGATATGATCGGAGACCTTTGAAAATTCCATAATTTTGGTAGCTCGCTTTATAAATTTTTTAGGAACAAAGAAATTAAGGAGTAATAAATAATTTATAACCATTCGAAGCGCCATGAATCACTCTTTCAGATGATGTCAAATATGTTAGCATGACAGTTCAATATGGCGATCATTAGTACCAGAAAAATTAGTACAAACACGCATTTCCAGTTCAACAACCGAAAACAATTTTCCATCCAGAAAAGAAAATTCTCTGGATCATGAAATCATACTAAAAGTCTTCCATTCAGCCTGTTGATCCATCGAGTACAGCTTCCAGGATTCTTGAGTGGCTTCTATGGCTTCCAAAGCGTACTTGTCGAAGCCTCTCACGGCTAGAGGTAGGTAGTCGGCTTCTGAGGGGCAACCCTGGAATTAGGATCCTCGCATTCCGCTTTTTATCAAATTTCGTGCCTTCCAGTATCACCGTTAAGTTATTATGTATCCTAGAAAACAATAATGAATATTGGTCACTATTGCTTTTTACGTATCCCTCTTAGAATAAGCTCCATTTTCAGAGACAAGAACTAACCGTAGAAATGGACGCCTTGCATCGCCAGGGAGGGAAATCCAAAGCAAGAGAGGAAGGAAGCTAAGAAAAACTGGAAGAAACCCTTTTTCCTGTCGAAACCTCGCTTTTCAATGTGCTCCAAATAAAATACGGAACTAATCCAGAACGAATGCACTAACAGTTTTTTACGCAGACGCCGCGATCGTTACGGCGCCGTTATTTATATCGGATATTATATTACGTTTATTAGAGCCATTTTCGTACTAATAAATGTTGGTAGCGCTTTGCCCGTTCTTTAATCGATACTATAATTCGTAAGGCTGATTGAATTTCGAGTTAAGTAAATATTTCCTTTTCAAGGAATCCTATTATAGAAGCGTCCGGAAGACTGATTCAATTGGAAGATAAGAAAAAAGACGACTGATGAGCTGGCTATTCATAGGCAACGTGATAGAGGAATGAATGAATGAATGAATGAATGAATGAATGAATGAATGAATGAATGAATGGATGAATGAATGAATGAATGGAATGGAATGGATGAATGAATCAATGAATCAATGAATGGAATGAATGAATGAATGAATGAATAAGTAATTGAATGAGGTGAAAATTGTGTAGCAATTATTGTTAAAATTTTTCCGGTTCCACAGGAGTTATATACAATGACGCGGCGTCACACCTCGATAGAGCTTGTGATCCTGAGGTCTACGTCTACAGGGTCGGTAGTGGTGTCATAATTGCCATCTGGATTTTTTTTATACTGAGGGCTGATTTCGGTGGTTTTATCACAGTCACGGCTGTTTACCCATTTATTCGTGTTTTCCGATCCTAGTTATTTTGGGATTCCAGGCTGGAAGGGTGGGCAGGTAGCGTTTAGAAAACCCCAGCTAGAAAATATTTCGTGCTATCAGGTTGGGGTTTGAGCAGATTTCCCGGCGAAATCCATCTCACAAGCCTTTCATTTTACTACATGCGCGCCAGGATATCCCTTAAAGGCCGCCATTCTTCCAGAAAGGGCGTTTCTCCTGCTGACGGCGTTGATGCGGCTCCATAGAACACTCAGTCCTCGCCGGCTACTATCCCCGAAAACAGATATCCGCACGTCGGCGCCGTCGTCATTGAATGCACGATTGACCGGGAAAAAACCTCCACGAACACATCAAACCACTCCTTTCAGAGCCGGAATCGATGTGGTGACGTTGAAAGTGCGCAAGCATTTTCGCTATGGAGCAGCAGTTAATGTCCCAGTGTTTAATGTCCCTGGGTGCACGTGCATAAATGTACGTGCCAAATTGAAGAATCGACGCTGCGTTGGCGGCAGGCCAAATTTAGCCCACTGGCTCATTAGGGCTGCTATTAACGAGGACAAGTCGTTCGAGCTGTGTGTTTTTAGGGACTTCGATTTTGTGCCGCGCGTTACACTTTCGCGGAAGCCGGCGACACGATTCGTGGGATTGCGGTCGGAAAATGAATAGCACTCCAGAGGTCGTCCTGGCCTATTTCTTCCTGGATCCTTGGGTTATAAATTGTTCTTTGACGCTTTGCTGGATATACATTTTGGTTTTTACCCTTTGTGGGTGGGTTGTTTCGTAAATTTGCCTGGAATTATCCTAGAAAACGAGGAAAGTTTATTCTCCAGCAGATTGCCAATTTCCTTTCCGAGAATCTTCTGCTATTGCTACTAGCAATCAATACATCTAATAGTTTTTTTTTCGAATGCTACAGTAATTCGCGAGTATCCACAGTGAGCGTCGATGGCGGCAGCTCTTCCGCGGCTCCGAAAAGGACGCCGCGCGCGCCGGAGTCGATGTCGTCTGTCGCCAGAATGTTATTTCTAGACGTTTTTCTTCCTGATTTGATCGAAAATCCTCAGAATAGGGTAGAAAAACTGCTAGACATAGCATAACGGCAACAGATGGCATCAATTCCAGCACGCGCGGTGCGGTTGCGCGGCGTCCTTCTCGAGGCAATGCTACCGCCATCGACGCTCACTGTATAGCATTACTTGTAACAGACTGAAAAAAGCTTAGCCTTTTCAAGCCAATATGTGGTGCAAGTGATGATGGAGGTTAAAATAATTTGACAATATGATTAGTTTTGGGAATAATTACAATAACAAGTATTAATCCGCAATAATACTGCAGTAATAATCAATTGTGTAACAGAAAAGGTCAGTCGTTATTGCACCATTAGCAATAGGGACAGCGCCGCATCACTCATTAATCCAGGTTGGTAAGCGTCAACTCAAAGGATCAGCGTTCGGGTAAACACTTACCGAGTGATGAGTCACAGCCCCCCCCCCCCCACTCCCCACTCCCGGGGAAAGGGTGAAGTAACGATTGGCATTTCCTGTAACACAAGCTGTGGAAATGGTCAGAAAGAAATCGAGGCTAAAATCATACAAATCTGGGTTATGCTTATTGATTGATTGATTGATTGATTGATTGATTGATTGATTGATTGATTGATTGATTGATTATTATAAGAATTCTCATTAGCCCTTCGCTCCGCTATGCGATGATTTTACACAAATTTCGAGAATCCGGTACTGAGGTTGCCTAGGAAAAAAAATTAACCCGTGACTTTACAATTTTCTAAAAATTCAGTTCCCCCTCCCCGCTCTCAATCCACTACTCAGGAATCCTAGGAACATTGTTTGGATAAGATTGAAGGATGCAAATCCCACGATTAAGGCATGCATGCTCGTGTAAAACACTATTATTTTTGAAATCAAAGGTCAGATCCATGCCAAATCCATGCAAAACCCATGCAGTATTTATGCGTCTCCAAATCCAATGGAAATCCGGTGCAAAACACTTGAAAAATCCACGATTTTCTCAATTCTATGCAGAACACGTGCATATCGATGCAAAACACGCTTTCTAGGTTCTCTCAGAGTATGTGGGTCACACAGGTTTCCGAAAGAGAATTCTTCTGTACTATACGTGGAAAACTTTGCAAATTTGGTCTCTACATATTTATATGAAAAAAATTTTTATGCTTTAATTCGACAATTTGTGGTTAACGTGTACTCTTGAGGACCATGGAAAACTGCTGAGTTTTCTTCTTAAACTTGTAGCTCAAAGAACGCAATTATATCCAGAATTTTAATGAAATTCCGGATTTGAAGGTGATATACATAAAAGTGTGGGATCAGTGGCGGATTGTATGCCTTTGAAGTTACTTTTACAATGAAATTATGTAACTAAATCGCTCATGGAGCAAAATTAACAAGCAAATTTACAATTTTTTTCGACTCCATAAATTTTATTCTGGACATTTTTGAGGGCCGTAAAAAATTGCTAGAGATTTATAGGATGCCTGGATATTTTGATATTTCTTTAGAAGATGCCTAAAAATTCTGCAACACATATCCAGAAGCGGTGGAAGCACAATCACCGCTGCCTCTTAGAACGCGGCGAAATTTTCTGGATTTTTTTTTTCAGCTCCTAAAAAATTGCTTTAGTTAATTGAGTGATGGAGGAACAAGTACATGAGGGATGCGTCGGCTAAGCTTTCCTAAGTTCTTATAGAAAATGACGATACCTAATAAGGAAGTCATTTTTGAAATGACCGGAATCTGGTGCTTAATCGGGCTTATTTCACATCATTCGTCCAGCTCTAAATCCATCTCCACGTCAGTATCCAAGGAAAAAAATGAACTCTTCGACACTCGCTAAGTTCAAACCATTTCTGTCCTTCAGAACGAGAAAAAAGTGACAATTCTTGAGGTAAGATATTCAATTGGCTTTCTTATTGGGCTTACTGTAGTTTTTTGGAACATTCTTTATTATGAGCAAGTGGAAGGATATTGTCCATTTTCAATTGGCCCTTTAATTATTTTGGCATTTGTTCGTCTTTAAAACCATTTTTCACATAAAATTTACAGAATTGTATTCGAGAATCATAACTGCTTGCTGCTTTTCATGTAAGGACTGCTCGCGCCGCCCACAATACTTGGACCAATCACAAGCTTGCAGTGGTCCCGCCTAGAAATTGTGTGCATCGTAGATCCAATCCAAATAATTCTTCTTCAGAGAGTATGAAGACTTGGACATCGACATGAAAGCGCTACGAGCGAGTCTTTGTCAATTGCCGGACGTTCCTAGAAGCCTCTAATGAAGCCCGAGGCATAGTTTGTCCAGTAGCCAATTTGCAATGAAAGAGGCATTATATTAGGCCGCTTCACAACGGCGGTCTTCGCCAGAATTCCTAGGAAACTCTGCTTGAATTGCTACAAAATGTGTAAGGAGTTCCCCAGGGAATTAGGTAGAACTTACAGGGGATTTGGGGGAATTAGGTAAATGTACGATTCACACGAGATTTAGCCGGCACTTACCACGAAAACGGAAGAATTTTGCGAGAAACACAATTCACACGAAGCTTTCCACGAAACCAGGAGGAAATCGCCGGCATAAAGCACCAGGGTACCTGCCACTGAACTGCGCATACTATGACGAACATAGCGGCTGCTTATTCCCATTCATTTCCCATACTAATTTTCTGAAATAATTTTCCCAATGTCACTGTTTGGGGTGAAGAGCACTGTACCAGAAAGGAGCGGTGTTGTGCAGCTCTATGATTCGTCAAGCCATCCAGCTGGCCAATAGCAAAGCTGTGCCACGTCGCTCTTTACTGGCACAACGCTCCACACACTACTCTTCGTTTTCCCGAGGACTTGTATCCAGTACCACTGTTCCTCATTTCCAGTGACATACTTGTTCATGCGAGGATCACTAGCCCCGCCCACAACACCTACACCAATCAAGGGTTCGCTGAAGCTGGATCACCCCTGTTCTTTCGCACCAATAGTGATTTCCTATTCATGGGATACCACCAGATATCCCATAAAAGGATTTTTCATAGGGATTACGATAATTTTTGTAAAACTTGAGTAGAAAGAGGAGACATGGTGAAATGTCGTGGGAAACAAATTAAAAAAAAAAGTGGAAACGGCCTTTTTGTCCTTCAGAAAAATTTCATTCAACGGCTTTACAGTGAATTGAGTTAATATACCTTACTGTTTAGAAATTTACTAGAGACTTTGCAACCCACAACACTGGTTACGGCCAAAGGGGGCGTGGCCTAGCTGCAACTCGGCACAAAATCTCAAAACTTTTAGGAAAACGGCAAAATCGTTTGCTGAATCTCCGTAAAGGCTAACATACTGCCAACACAACGTGGTAATTTAGTCGCAGAAAGGAAGCGATGGCAAAAAATGTGGCCGGCTCAGTCGCGACCTGCGCGCGTCCTAATCGCGACACCGGTACAGGTACACCTTAGCTCCGGTACACGTTAACTCCTCCTTGTTTGTGTGTTCGGTCTGGGAAAAACAAGCGGCAATTAAACGTTGTTTACGCTGGTAATTTATATTGTTTACTATGCTGAGAAGTTTTTAATTATAGTAGCTACTACTACATTTCCGTAAACGCTCAACAAACATCATGGAAAGCTGCAACGCCAAGTGAGGTAAATGCCAAACAGGTGGTAATAATAGCAGGTAATAATTCTGCCGCATTCACGATACTCACAAGATTAACCGCGTACTATCTCTAAAGGTCGCGAAGGACATGGTATTTCCAATGAACAGTCAGCAAAAGCGCGTGACTAATGCCGTGGTCTTCAAGGAAATATCGCTTCTGAGAATGGAAATCGCTGTAGCCGTACGCACGCGTCTCGCCGCTTGCTTGGACAGGTCAAAACAGGAGCAGATGAGAAAGAGAACGATGGTCAATGAAATGTGTGGATGCGCAGACGATCAGAGTGCAACATTTCAATCTACGGTGTTGTGCGTCTTCACAAGTCGTCCGTAAGTTAGTCATTTTCATTATCATTTTCGTCATGGAAACACGTCTGGATGCATTTATTACTTATTTTTAGTAATTCATCTGAATTTATCACTATTTATTTTCAGAGACGCTAAACAGCGAATTTTTGAATTTATATACAACCCTCGAGTTAATCAGGCCTTGCCCCAATTCCTTTCTTCTTCGCATGCTTCCTTTTCCAATGTTTTACCTTTTTTCTTCTAGCAACCATACCTATTTATTGTGCTCTTTCAGAGCGGAAGTTCCACAGCACACAATTCCGAGAAATTTCTGTGTGAACTCTGGAATTTTTGCGTATTTACGGACAACTAATACTATTTTGCTGAGCAGTAGATGTTCCCACAGTACCTTTATGTAATCCAAAAATCTGAGAACATTTCAGGTTTTTATAACCTCCAAGTTGCGAAAAATTCTGAATTCTCAAAATTCCTCTCCAGAACGCTCTCTGGATGCCATAAGGCTCTACGTAGTTTCATTTTCTGTGCTTGCAATTTGGCTGCCTCGGTTATCTCTGGATTTTCCAACTTCTTCTGGATAATAAGGTTCTGACCCTTCTTATATGTCATTCCCCTAGGAATTTTTACCGCGATTAAAAATCCACTAAGCTCGTGCAGAAACGAGTTTCACATGTTTCCGGGTAGGTGCACACATGCCTATGTGAGTTTTCCAGCGGAAACTGGAGCAATTTTCACCACGGATCCATTTTTAGCATGCAGGGCTGAATGCTATGTAGAATATTTGTGGAATGGACCGATATTTCTTGGGAAAGCTATCATTTGTGAGGTGTCTTTGATCCTGGATCCCTACGTATGGGACGATGTCAGCTTCCCCAGATTTCTGATTTTTCCTGGGCTTTTCTCCTGCATGCTGAAGACCCACACGACTCTGTATAAGGGAGAATCCTTCGCTCCGTCACAATGTCTAGTGAATAGTGCATCTGAGTCCGCAATTGCACCACTCTTCCCCTTCCCCTCCTCATTACCGCGAAAATCACTCATAGTACAGTTTCTCAGCGCACTTTTCCCGTTTCGTGTTGAACAGGTGTTAAAAGTGGGCGGAGCCCGGGGGCGAGTGAGTGAGCGCTTCTGACCTTTTCTCCACTCAGAAGGCGTCGTGGGCGTGGCCAGTGGCGCGGTGCTCACATTCACACGCACGCACACACGTATCGATTCTGGAGCCAGCTCGAGCTCACTCGTTCAAAATGAAGGCCGGAGGGATGTCGACGGCGCTGCTCTGCGTGGCCGTCGTCGCTCTGGTTGTCGCCGATGAAACACAACTGCTTATGCCTGGTGTTGTACCGCAGGTACGTTGTTCAACGTGTTCACGTATTCCACATGGGACCTATTTTTGCTCAACTCCATTTTAAACCACTCATCACTCCTTCATTTCTCATATTCTGTGGCTCTCCTTTTTCTCTCATACCTTACTCCTCGAAACTTTGGCGAAACGCCAAAATACCTATGGACCAAAAATAGTGTCCAGCCATGACGTCATCCCGCTCGCTTTCCGCCGCGGGGCGTCCGCTCGCTGCACTTCAGCCTACCTAATTAATTCGCTAGTTAAGCTCCCAATGACAATTCATTGCACGAAATGGTACCGTAACCTGATTTAGTACAGTATCCCAATGGCCTTTTCTCCCCGAAACACCTGGCTTAATCATAGGATTTGGCTCATAATAACATTTCATGCGTGTCCGACGTGCTTCTTGAGGTTTATGGGCGCAGACGAGGGAAGGTCCCATCAGGAAATGTTTTGATGAATAGGACTTCAAGGGAAATTTATAGAAATTTCAATTTCCGGTTTCCGGTGTTTTTATGATAAGACCTCTTCACAGTAGCGGGAAGCTGCTAGGAACTTATTTCCCGTTTCCAGAAATTCAAAACTGCAAAACCTATTTTGAATGAAAAAAATTCATTTCATTCAAAACCTATTTTGAATGAAATAGTGTGAAATTTATCACAGTGACAGGTTTTTTCTCGAATATTCGAAGAGCGGATTCTTTATCTCAGAAAACAAACGCAGATCTGCATATACCAGCAATTTTATCCTTTTTTTTTGCTGTCATCTTCTTCCCTGTCCTATCCTCCAAGGACCGCATGCATTCTTGCGATTACCCAGGGTAAGACTGGTAACAACGTAGAAGTTTATCCATAGTTAACAAGGGCATCGACATGTTTATCTGGGATGATCTCAGTGATGCATCCAGGCCTAGAGCATTCAGGAACAGTTGTCCGAATCCTTTCATAGTGCACGTGTGGCCGAGTTGTTAAAATTATGAATTAAAATCAATTACACAGGATATTTCACCCAGAAGTGGGGCACATTTCGGCTAGAGCGTTATATTAGCCATGGAGCGCACTATTCATTGAAAAATCTACATGGTCCTGAAGCTACCGTTCCCTTGTAAAACTTTATAGCTGTCGTATGTATTGAACTACTGTCTCGCTTCTAAAAGTCTTTCCACCAAGAGTTTCAGGCTTTTCCGGGTGTAATAGGCTTCCTTAGTGGGTTTTCCGTGTTTTTGTCATTTTTGAGATGAACGTCTAGGTTTCCTAGTTCTTCACTTATCCCTCCCTAGGTATGCTTCATGTGCTTTTGTTGCTGGCAGGGAAGTCTAGACCTTACCTTCTATGTATGGCTGCTCTAAAGACATCACTACAAAGGTTCTTCAAACTGTTATGACGAGGAGAGTATCCATAGAAACTGTTTTCTGATTCATGCTTCAAAAAAGCTCGTGAATAGGGTGATCACGGAATAAATGAGCCCGTCGGCAGCCAGTTTAACAGCAACAAGCTAGCCATTTCGTTTTTTTACTTTTAAATACTAAACTGTTCCCATGTTTCGCATGTTTCGCACACAATAAAAGAATTCTGGATATCAGGATCCTACCCTAGCCATTAGGGGTAGTTGCTATGGGAAAGCCGGACGCTAGTCGCGACTGCTGCATTAGGGATGGAGATCTATACCATTTTTTAAATGTTAAAGCCTGTTTCATAATCTCATCGATTTGAGGAAAATGAAATAAATTCTAATTTCCTTTTGAACCCCAAGTGGAAAGTATGGAAAAAGGGAAAAAAGCGAAAAAAAGAGGAAAACTCGATAAAAAAGGAACCCTACTTCTCCATAAAAAATTACACATCAAATTACAGATAATTACAATTACAGTCAGTGTGCTTGTAACTTGATGCTACTACAAAGTTGCTCCAAGATGAACCAGCCAGCAGGAATATTAAGGAGAAAATGTGCTTCATTCCACATTTCGTGACCTTCTGACAAAATACACCTCTCAGCTGCTCACTAACGCGACATAGTGTCTATTTCGTGTGAAATTATTGTAATTGGCAAGAATTTCCCTATTAATGTCTATACTAGGGATACAGTATACGAAGCACGATTATTGGTCCTAAACCGACTTTCCCAATTCTGTGACAATTTCCTTTTCCACGCCTACTTGTGGCAGTTCTCCTTCCTCATTAGTTTGGTTCTTGATATGTACTCTTGCGACGTGGGTACATCAGAATCAAGTATTTGATATGGCAACACCTGTTGATTTTTCACGGTTGATTAATTAGGAATCACGTGAACAAGGCGTCCGCTGGGAAAAACTTGTGGGTAAATTTATTTCCTTCTTTCATTCCATCCTTGAGTGCTTTTCCCAAAAAAAAAGGATTGCACAAAAAACTAAAAAAACCGTGTTGGAGTGAATTTTTCCATTATATTTCATTTTTTCGGACCCATTTTTTATCGCTGCTACCGTATCCCATCATCATAAAAAAGGAATATCTTCAAAGGTGTTCGAATGACTATGTAGATTGCCCTTTGAGAGTTCGAAAAAATTACAGAAAAAATCTGTGATATTTCCTGTTTCGACTTTGCTATAAATAATGACTGGCGATGGCTAAGTGGAAAAGTGTGCACTAAATTGCAAGCTGATCCGCCCACTTCTGAAGAGGTATGCCGCCGATTAACGTGAAGTTTCTCGAGTAGTTACTGCGCTCTGCATCCAGAAAATTGCAAATGTTGTATATTGGAATTTTCAAACATCTTGGAATATTTAAAATATTGATTGAAAAATTTCTTGACTAGCATTTTCTATCTTGAAATATAACAAAGTCGAAATTAAGCTGATTTTGGAAAAAAATCCTGTTCCTTCAAAATTTTATTAGTAACCATTCAGAACTGACACGTTACCCTGCCGATTGTGGTGCGCTCCGCCCACCTCACGTAACTGTGCCGCTCGTTTTTAGGCTTCTTTGGAAGATTTATGGCTAGAAAATGCTTCCAAAATGCATCTATTTCTCTTCGTCTCTTTTTCATTTCAACACTCCTGCCCACTCATGGAGAAACTGCCATACTCAATTATTTATTAGCACCACCAAAAAAAGTGGGCGTGGCCCGTCCCCAACCTCCGCATTTATGCATACTACGGTGATGTCCATAAAAGTGCACGCAACCAACCGCGGGTGTTTGCCGACGCGTCTACGTGCCGCGGGCTGGGCGTTCTGTGCTGCGTGTGGCGTCAGTTGACGACGACGGCTTCCGCACAGCGTGAACACCAGATCGATGCACGTCATCTGAGTGGCGCATCTGTGCCAGCAATCAATGTGCGCTACTGCTTCTTCTCACAGGCCCGCCACGTCATCTGTGCGGCTGCGTCGCCCTTTCAAGGCCCGCGGGCTGTGTTGACGTTTTATGGCTATGCGTTCGCGCACAGCCATTAAACGTCAACACAATAGTTTATGCAGGCAAAAGTGAGCGTTTTCTGGAATGAATCAGTAAATTTAAATGTCATGTGGTGGAATCGGGTAGTGTTCGGCTAGTAGCGATCCAGGAGTTCTGTGGAGAATTCTGTGGAGCGTCTCTAGAAATCCCGAAAGCATCCGCGAATACGGACCCCAGTACCCCAAGAGAAATGGACCCCGATCACGGGAACCCCGCACGCCGTTTTATATAATTTCCATGAAACAGGAAAATTTTTTCAAAATTTTTTTAGCGAAAAAATTTTCAAATAATTTTCATCCCTCTATTTTCGACATTATCGTTCCTTAAACTTCTTTTTTCTTCTCGTTAGAGGATGACATTTCACAGCTACTTCACTATACTGCCCTTTGAGCCACAGAAGACACTGAGAGATTTTATGCAAAAGAAAAAAAAAAGAACGAAAAAGAAGAAAAGTGAAAACACCCGGGTCATCCCTCGTACTATTTCATTTTTTTCTGCATACCAAAAAATGGTTTTTTTCCAGACCGAGACCTATGTTTGCACATCCGTACCGCTCGACCCTGAGGCTGAACACTACCTAAGTAAGTTAGAGCTATAAAAATTTGCCAAAAATTTCAAAAAAAATCAATAAAATCAATTAATTTTCAGCTGGATACAAGGCCAATGTAGCTTCGCACAACGCTCATCATATTCTGCTGTTTGGTTGTGAGGAACCTGGAAGTGACGACGAAGTTTGGTTGGTGACGTCATAGGCATTCATTCGCTCATTCATTCATTCATTCATTCATTCATTCATTCATTCATTCATTCATTCGTTCATTCATTCATTCATTCATTCATCCTTTCATTTAGGGATTGCGGCGAGATGACAGCAGTTAGTGATGGATTACAACGTGCTCCCACATGCAAAAACAAGCCAGCGATCCTTTACGCATGGGCTAAGGAGGCACCTGAACTGAAACTACCCGAAGGTGAGTCGTAAAATCAATATATCGATTGATTTGCTGTTGCGTGCAAAATGTTGTTTCAGGTGTTGGATTCCGTGTTGGTGGAAATTCTGGCATCAACTACCTCGTGATGCAGGTGAGTGTAACGGGTTTTCCTCCAAAGATGTCAGGGTTAAGGGGTGGCAAAAGGGTTATGGAGCTTACCCATTCTGGTAGGGTATGGTTGAGTTCTAGGGTTTCCCCGCAAACATCTTCATTAGCGACGGGGCGCATTGGAGTATGGTTTCCTTATCCAAGGCGCTCTGGAGCTGGATTGAGGACTATCAGGGTTTCAGAGATTAGTCCTAACTCAGATTACGGTTCATAACCCTAAGGAACTCTAACAAAAACCCCCATCGTAGGACTTCCTTGCTTTAAACTCAATGGAGACCTTATTTTTGTTGGTTTCCTTGGACGTATGGGTTACCAGCAAATTTCGCTGCTAGTTACGTGAACAGATCGTTAAACAATGAGCGTGGGTTTTGATTTTGTGCACTATAAATCCTCACGAAAAAGATACGAATCGATTTTTCGCCAAAACATTCTGAAACTCGCTTGGAAACATTCATTTCATTTGATTGCACATAGATCGAGAAAGGGCACTTGTTGAGGGGTTTATAGACTCCCTCCGGGAAATTTCCGCTGCAAATCCAAAGCGGACGAGTTTTCCAGGAAATTTAAAAAAAAATGATTAAGACCACCATTCAGCTTTGCAAACCATTTTTTTTACTACATTTGGATACATTTCCACCTCGGAGACTCGTCCACTCTGGATCTGGTGACTATTCGGTCCGCCACTCCCACTACCTAGATTACCATGGAACCTACTAAAAAATTACCATGACTCACCGTATCCTCGAATTTCTTAGGCAATTTGTTTAGGTTCACTACATGCAAGATCGCGATGAACTGGACCACAGCGGTGTTACCATCCAACATACCGAAGAACCACAGCCAAAGACCGCTTCCACCATGCTTCTCGTCACCGGAGGACTTCTGCCACCTAAAGCTACTGGTAAGGTAATTTTCCGCCTATTGCTGCGGTATTACCGGCGCTGTGATAACGTCATCACGGCTAGCGTCATGAAAGCGAAAATTCAATTTCAAGGGAGTCTTTGCAAAATGGCGCGAAAGCCCTTAGGTCATAACTGCTGGTGCTGAAGGCAATCAATATTCCTGAGCAATAAAAAGAAGGCTATAAAGCGGGGACTTCCTGAAAACAAAAGTACATGCAATTAAGGGACTGCATTTGAGCGAAAAGTACGTTTTGTCTAGAGCCTTAAGCGCATAGAACGTGCAGAAAACGCGCTTCAAACGGCTAAGTGGGGGGGGGGCTAGAGCTCAGAGCGGCAGAGAGACTCTGCGTCTCTGCCCTTGGTGTTTTCAGTGGAAACTAAGCGCATAGAGATGAAGTCGTGCATTCGAGATGTAATGTTATGTATTTTGGATGAAGGAAGTATTCACCGCCATGACGTGGTCTGTAACTACGTACCAGGCGAACTACCGTATTCGCCGCTTTGAAATTGACAAATGTCACTCTATTAGAAAGCAATTTTCGATTCCCTCGCATCATTATGGATCTTATACGGTCGACTAGACACTAAACCTTGTCGAATCGTCTCTTGATTGAATGGCTCCGCCCACTTTGCATCGTAATTGCGGACTTAAAATAGAAGCTCCAGCGCATCTGATCGAAGCGTTAAAAAAACAAAGATGGCAGCACCACTGATATCAGAATTTAAGGAAAAAAGGGAAATTACCGTCTATAAAGTGCATTCTACGATTTCCTTCCAAATCACTGATGATTGGGCAACAGGCTGTATCACTATGGCTACAGTATCCTATTGTTCTCCATATTCATGGCTAGCTATCTCGGATTGTACTAGTCCATGGAGCAGACATAATAAAATTGTCTTCCTTTTACTGCTAATTCTATTTTACGATCGGTCCCTGGGGATATGGTATGCTGGCAAGTCCAAGTAATGCAGACAATGTTCGCATGTGAAAATTAGGTTGAATTGAATTGGAAGAAAGAAAGAGAGAATGAATGAATGAGTGAATGAATGAATGAATGAATGAATGAATGGGATGAATGAATGGATGAATGGGATGAATGAATGAATGAATGAATGAATGAATGAATGAATGAATGAATGAATGAATGAGCGAATGTGATGAATGAATGCGATAAATAAATAAATAAATGAAAAGAGAGAGGGCATGAATGAACAAATAAGAGGGGGGATAAGAAATAAAATAAATGAAGTAAATAAAACAGTCACATGAATAATGAACAGACAGAAAGTCAACAGTGGCAAACCACAGGGGGGAGCGCCCCCCCCCGAAAATAGGGCGCTGGATCAAAATTCTTTTATGGAGCAAGCAAAAGTCTTGTTTTAGTTTATTTCCAGTCGTTTATTTTATTATTATATTTTTTAAAAATAAATGTTAGTAGTTATTAAATTTTAAATTAGTATTTCTGCTACTTCTTTTGCTCCATCTGAGTCCACGGAATAGCGGAGTTGCTAACTTTTCTCTCACACCCCCTCCTCCCCCTGAAAAAAAAATAAGGTTGATAAGAACAAAAATTAATTTTAAATTCAAGTATTTGAAAGTGAGTACTTGAGAGCACTTGGGAAGATGGTAATAAATTTAAAAAAAGCTAAAATGAAATTGTTCACCTCTTTATAAAGTAATTTCAAAATACGGCAACCCTTTCCCGGGGAACGCGCCACTTCAGGCCATTCTCCCTGCGTCCACCATTGTTGATGAGATGGATAAATAAATACGTAAATAAATATGGAAGCCGTGACCCTGATCATCGGACACTTACCACCTGCACGCGTCAGGCCCCGGTACGACTGTGTATGGAAAACTGCTGGAGCCGCTATTTTCCCAGTAAGGACAGGTCAGTTTCCTACCTTAGATGACTAGTAAAATGTTGGAGTAAATCAGGGCACCTTTTGGACAACGCTCGGATTTTTCCTTCCAAGTTCAAAAAAAAAAAGGCAAAACGGCCCAGCGGCGCGCGTACGGGTGGTAAGTGTCCGTAGACACGTGACCCTCACTTGTTGACTGGGTCAGTACTACAGCAGTAGAGCGCGGTATAGCAGGTGCACTGTCACATATACTTGGCTCCGCTTCTTTTATAGACAACGTCAAACGTGCGCCATGAAATTATTTATGAGCGCATTCTGTGCATGAGTAACATAAAATTGCTTTGCCATTTCATTTTCTGTTATGGTATGAAATAGGAGATTGCCAGGAAAAATTATTCATTGAATTCACAGCAAAAAATCACGTGAATTGCTATTTAGACGTGAGGTTATTTCCCGTTCTACTCCCTGAAATTCAATCTATGCCGGCGAATTCGATATCGCCGGAAGCGGTATAAGCGAAAGGTCTCATAACAGGGACTACTACATGCTACCGTAGTCTCTTTCGTATCCACTACCGTATATAGCAGCAGGTGTGCGACCAATTTGAGACTCTAATCTATGTAATTTAAGGAATACCTTGACTTTCTGCGATGAATGTCTGCAATTACGGACCTAATCACTACTCATCGGCTGCAAAAATAAGAAATCGTGATGTAATTCGATTTGAAGTATGCAAAATACTCGATTGCTTGTGCTAGGGAGAAATTTATGTGAGCGAAGGATATGGTAGCATCGAAATAGTGTAATTACGTAACTCGCGATGAGATCTTCGCGAACAAATATTTCTCTTCAAGCTTAACCTATCCTGAAGCTAAAAATACAGCAATAATTTCGAGTGTTGAAGCCAGCTCCAAGATATAATCCTGAAAAACGAATAGTATACTGTATCTTAGCAAACTGTTACGGTAATGTACTGTCCTATTACGGTAACGCACTACCGGCTCATAGGACTTCTTTTGTAAGGACATTTTTTTCTGTTAACATTAGAATTTCACCCAACGAATCGGAAATCAACGTCACGAGACCTCAGGAAACGGAAAGTTGGGATGCAATTACACTAACTGCTACTTACCGTAATACAGTCGTACTATAATCTACTATGTTCTTGATTACAGCTCAGCTCGGATTTTTTCTAGAGCTTTGTACGGATTCTGGATTTTTTAATGGTATCTTTGTGGGAGTTTAATTAGTAGATGAGGGTAAGACGCAAATGCAGAAAAAAGCGGGGATAATTCATACAGGACTTAGATGTCGGAGGACATCTCACAGTTTCTAGGATTCTTCATTCACTATAAAGGGATTTGATCCTTAATTATTTTAAAATAATTTTTCTCTGTCGAAATACAGGTTGATACAGTGTTTGTGCAGTGTTTCTAACCTACAGAAACCGTACAGCCAATCATGGCCCAACTACAGTATCCTACAGTATCCATTGCAGAATCGTTCGAAACCGCATGTGTCATCGAGGAAGACGTTGTTATCCATCCATTTGCGTTCCGTACCCATGCTCATCGTCATGGTGTTGATGTTTCCGGATGGGTTGTTAATGAGGTAAGCCGATTTCCCGCGTTTAGACATAGGGAAGATCTCTTTGGCGATATTGATCAAAGGGGAGGGGCTAATGGTGATCTCAACCAATCACAGTTCTTGTTAGTAGGATTCTGCAGAAGATGCCGAAATTTACGTATATTCGCACTTTTAGAGGTAGAATTTCAAATATATGATGTTTTCCGCCAGATACTGTCAGAGAGATTATTGATCAAAATGGGCGGATCCTAATGAAGGCTGCAACCAATCACAGATATTTCAATTCCTTAACTGTTTTCGTGCTGTTCCAGTAATGAAAATTTTCAGTAATTTACAACAATTAAATGAGTGAATCTTGCCTTTACGAGCCCTCCCAGGCGCTGAGAAAAAACTGATGAAAAAGAAAAAAATGAAGAGGAAAAAAACTAAAACCAAAGCTGGGATTGGGCGGAGCTTAGGTTGCACACCAGTTTGCAGAATTTCCCACGTCTCTTGATCTCTCAAGTAGCCCATCAGTAGTTCATAACGGGGAAATAAGGTAATTGTGCAACTGTGCAGTTTCACAGACACCCAAACGTGTGGAACTAGCACTAGAACAGGCAGATGTGGGCGTGGCTTACATTCTGCAGCCAATCACAGCTTTTGCAGAGAATTATGCTTGTGAACGAGCTTTTGAAGGCGCAACACCTAGCTGATCACCTTTACGAAGAAATGCTAGTGTGATTTCACAACATTGAAATTACCGTAATACCTTACTTATGCTTTTTATGTGTTAAACATTGGATCACCACAATCAACAACGTTCTGAAGCAATTCCGATGCACTAGTCAGTCACAGTACATTAGATACGTGGGGTACTGTAAATTTTCTTGAAAAACGGCAATTATTTTCGCTTTTTATGACATACCAGCACAATTAACTCGAAAGAAAAAGCAGCAATTAACACGAGACGCAAAATTGCGTACTGCGTACTTTTCAATGTATCGTCACAGCTGCTGCGATGCTCCTTTCTTTCCAGCAATTTTCGCTAAAAATTGAGTCCAACTAATTTTCCGACGCAATGATTTTTTGCTGGATATTTTCTAAATTTAAATTACTGAGCTGACATCAACAGCCAGGCGTGTATTCTGTAATTACGGACTTGGCTCATCTGTGGAAAACACGGTCCTTAATCGGTTAATTGGCAATTGCAACGACTAGTAGGAATTTGTTTGCAGTTTACATGTGATTTAAATACAATTCTATGTAGTACGCAATTACAGAAAGATTCCATAAGCTCGAAAACGTGTCTTTAAAAGGTTATTGTGTATTTATAACGCACTTCATTCACAGAAAATTAGATCTACAACAAGATTACAGTATACGTGTCAGCATAATTCTGGCGCATTTCCCTCTCCTTATAAGGACTAAAGTTATTCAGATGTAATTATTACTAATACGCACCTTTCAATGCTAAACATATGCTGTTATACGGTAGTTTTTATATAGCACGACTCGTTCGCTGTCACAGGGCGGGGGGGGGGGGGAAGCGGCGTAGAGATAACGTGTTACGTAGAGACTCAGAGAAACAGACAGTGGGATTTGCGCAAAACGGAAATAAAGCGTATAAACTTGGTTGAAACGAATGAATTATGACGGCACAAGTGTGAGATGGCTTGCATATTATGCTTTTCCACTTAGGACCCTCATATCGATCGATTTTCAGGATGAGAAAGGCGATGACCAATGGTTCCTGATCGGACGACGCAATCCACAACTGCCACAGATGTTCGCACCGGTTCAGAACACATCGCTTGTAGTTCGTCAGGGAGATATGCTAGCCGCTAGGTATGTCCAAGCCCTAAGTGGCAAAATCCACAGATTACTGTAGTTCTAAAAGTACGTAATTGCAGATGCATTATGAAGAACGACGAGGACCGTGTAATTAAGATGGGACCGACGGGAGAAGATGAGATGTGCAATTTCTACATGATGTACTGGGCTGAGGGCGATCGGGTAATCGATTTATTGATTTTTTTGCATGGGTTGCCCAAGAGTTGGACTTTGCTGTTTGCGCGGTGGGCGTGGCCAACCAATAATGTGGCGAGGGGATACACCTAAGAACCAAAGGAACCCCGCAATTATTTTGATTTACGGCATTTTCTCACTTCTGAATCATTAAAATCCATAGCTGAACACCAGAAAACTGGAAGGGATAATTTTTTGGTGCTGTAGTTCTGATATTTTAGTACACCTTTAGACATATTTTAGTACGTGAACACAAACAAATAACGCCAAAGTGTGGCCTTGAAGTGTACTCGAGTGTGGTGAGTTGTACCTGGAAAGACGAGGGTGGAGTTGCGGCCGAGCTCTACGATTGGTCAATGCATCCAACTGGCCAATCCCAGCGTCCCGTCGCACCGCCATTTCTAGGTCCAATGCTCCACATCGTTGTTTTGAGATGTAAAATCTACGTCCGAGTTATGGTGGTGAGTGTGGGGTGTTGTACGTGGGAAGACGAGGGAGGAGTTATGGCCAAGCTCTATGATTGGTCAATTCACCTAACTGGCCAATCATAGAGCCCCATTGCACCACCATTTCCATGTACAATGCTCCACATCGATGTTTTGAGATGTGAAATCTATGTTCGGGTTTTGGTGTTGCAGGTCTTATGGTTCACTTTTAGTCATATTTTAATCGACAACTAGATAAGTAAATAAATAAATAGTAAATGAATGTTATTTAACAAATTCTGTTTCCAGGTGCTCAAGGATAACACGTGCTTCTCGCCAGGCGCTCCCGTCTATCACTGGAGCTCAGAAGCTGGCCTCAACCATATTCCAAAGTGACGCGGTTACCCGTGACGTCACCGTCTCAGTACGGCGTCGCGACATCCAGACACGGGCTGAGATGAGAGGGGGCTGAGAGACTGAGGGGGGAGAGTGAGTGAGGCAGAGAGAACCATCTATCATCACACACATCTATTCGTTTCATTGTATAAACATGTTGCACCTTATTTCAACAGTCGCAATTGCTTATCAGAGATTACGGTAGCGAGTATTACGGTACGTTATACGGTACTGCGTTGATTTAATGAATCGTGGTGTTTGTTGTCACATGGGTTTCCTGGAATATGTAGTGAAGGACATGGATTCTAACAATGGCTATTATACACCTTTCTGGGTAAGTACGTAGCTGGTCTTTCCATAATTATCCATATAAAAATGCCATTCTCATGGTGGATTGCACTCCTAGGACGGAAAAATGCACTAGGAGGCTTTTTTAAGGGAGAGCTGACGGTTCAACCACTGCACTTCGTTACTTTTCTATGGTGGGGGGAGGGGGATGTGCTAAAAAATCCCATACAAGTGGAAGCAGATTACAAGGATCTGCAACTAATAACTGAATTTCCGAAAATGCCTCCGGATACCGCCTATCTCTGGGAATTAGGAGGACAAGGAAGATACAACTTACTCTCATTTTACTGGCAAAAGCAATTTATTGAAAATGATACATGAAACGCTATAGTGACAAGTAAATAGATAAATATACAAATAAGTAGGAGAAAACTTGCCAGACGCTCGCGATATCCGTGCAATCCATGTAATCCAGTGGTGAGATTCACGAACGTGCATGGGGAAGGATCAACGAGTTTTCGGCTCCCGAAAATGGAAGAATTCTCCACTAAAAAAGGTAAACGTTGCACGATCAAGTGGTATCAGTGGATTTTATCCAGTAGAAATATTTGTAATGAACTCCTGTAATTTCTTCCGAGACAAGTATCCATTTTGGATAAGTTGGAAGCTTAATGTCTACTCAGAAGCGTTCACCAACACTGCAGCCGTATTGTGTCAGTTTCTCCCAGACTTCTACTGAAACTTCTCCAACATCGTGCTTCTCTATACCACTGTATAAATGTCACCAGTGGAGTATCAGAAAAGAAAGCGCCCTACTAATAACCCAATAGTTCCTCATAAAAAGATAATGGTCAACAGCGCAAAGCGAGATGTGAATCCAAGCTAAGGTTGAATTTCCAGAAAACCAACAAGTAGCTGTTTATGGTCAGTCGTCAACGAATATTCCCTGAAATGTTCTCGAAACATTTTGGGGTGCTTCGATTTTTTCCTAACTCTGTTTGTATATGCTTTTATTCTGGTTAGCTTTCGTGACATAACGCCTTTTTAAGAGGTTAGTTATGTAAATCACACAAATTCGTTGAGATTAGATGTATAGGTTTTGATCTACATTTACAATAAGCAACATACTATAATGAAACTAACAATCTTCCTGTATACTGACATCAGGTTGACAAGAAAGTAATGGGAGGAACGATATCCGTGCAAAATTTTCATTCCTAGCTCTTACGGAGACTTTTCCCACTGAACCGATCACAAACGGTCTGGTAGGGCAAAGATGGCACCTGGGTCGACTTCGTCCGCAATTACGACCTCATCCCGAAGTCGGCCAAATAATCAAATTTTTACACTTTTTTGATACGTAACTGGTGTGATTCCTTCCACTCTGATGTTTCCCTACATCCATTTAGTAAAATCTCCTCCAAGACGCATTCTGCGGACAAAGTCGTAATTGCAGACAAAGTCACCTCAGGTGCAACCTTTGGTCTAACAGACCATACCTTTCAAATCAATAGCATAACTCCAATGCATGGGTAGAACGTCGATTCTCTCTTTTTAGAACCGCACAAGCAGCATCTCGACATACAAAGGGACTCTTGTTCAAAAATGATCAAAATCTACAGGCCCTTTCTCGCCCAAGAAGTAACTGAGAGTTAGGACGAGATTGTGGACAGAAAGCGACAAAGCAGTGGAGTAAGAATAGCAGGTTACTAGAGTGCGCTAAAGTCCCGTTAGTTTAGGCCAGAATTTTCATCGAGAAGAGCGAAATTCAGCATGTAAAATATGTGGCGTAGAGCACGGTCTTCCGTTTTTGTACATTTTTTCTTCCATGTTTCCCCTCAGTTTTCGGACCTGTCCTGGCCATATAGTAGCCGTGCCTGTCTCACCTTGGGGAAACTACTCGATTCACAGATTAGTGGTGGTCGCGTACTGTTGAATATTTGACTTGGCGCTTTGCCAAAGGGTAATATATCCGAGAATCTTGTATTATGGCAGCAGGCCATACGCAACCGAATCATCAGCAGTTAAGAATCAGAAGGGTTTGAAAAATTTCTTTCATTAATTCCTCCTCAACCTCTGGAACCCAATAATACTCTTGTGGAGCTGACATCATCGCGGAAAATTGAAGAAGCGCAGCAAACGTTTCACTTCTCGGATTCTTCGGTGACACGGATTTCAAGATTTCTGGAACAGGGACAAAAGCTTGCCGTTAGTTGACAGCATCAAAAAGGAGGGTTTATTGTATCTTCATACCTTGGTGAATCGTAGCCGTCACTACCTGTGTAAAAAAACTCTTAAGAGTTGACTACATCTTTTTGAAATTGAATTATTCCATGCATTCAGCGGTACTCCTACTAATGTCACATCTCTGGGGAAAATATCTAGTAGCTGTAATAGAGACTAACTCCAAAAAAAAAGAGTAAGGTGCAACGAGCAACGTCCAAATGTGGCGCGTTGTAAAGTTCATTGTACAACCGAACAGATTGTAGCTTCTTTGTATAGCACATTCACATTTGAATGCTCGTACTATTATAGATTAAGGTCGAATGAATGGGGCATCCCATAAAAAGACCCATTAATGCCGATAACCTCACGTTTTATTCCACTGAAAGCAGGGAAAACTACAGACCCTTTAAACCACAGAAAAAGTAAGACATGCACATATCCACATCACCACTGTCGAGGTTTTTCTGTACATAAAATACATGCGGACACACTATATCAGTGAGTAGAAGACTCAAATGCCCTCCTCTCTCATAGCGATCAGGAGATCCAGCGCGACTTCGACATTTCCATCGGTGGACTCGAGAACGGACAAATTCGCTGCCTCATCAGTGAAGCCAAACTCGTTCAGCTGCACCAGTTGCGATGCAAATCGCGATCGAAGCTGCAGGATGTGGTCCGACGGTCCTGGATTTGGTGGCGGCTCGGGCGCGGCAACTGGTACAGGAATCGGAACAGGTGGCGGTGTTGGAACAGACGATGCTGGGCGTGATGTGGTGCTAGTGCCACTACGGCCGGATCCGCTGGGGACTGCACCACCAAAAGCCAGTGCCATGGCCTGGAAACATGAATTTCCAGGTTCACATGTAGATCAACGCAAAAATCAGTATTGAGGCTCTCAGCCCAAAACAACAAGAGTAGGATGGCCGGCAATTTGCCAACAATAGCATAATAATAGTGAATTTTAACAACTATTCAGTAGTTTTCTCGATGAAATCACTAGTAAAACCGGGAAAAAATTCAAGCCAGGAAAAAACGAAGAAATATTAGGTGAAAAAGAATACCTGTCTCAGCATTTCTTGAGTAATTTGAGGCGGCTCAGCTGGTGATGGCGATTCGTCTGCCTGCACTCTTGGAGTTCGCTGAAAATTTTTTAGAGTAGGCAGAATAACGCGATTTCCACCAGCATAACGCTTAGCTTGCAGCTTTTACGAATCTATAAGAAAAGCGAAGCATTTAACGAGCTGCTAGCCATCAGATGTGTCTGTCAGGCTACAGAAAATCATAGTCGTTGAACACGCTAGCTTGATGGCGCTCGAAGCCTTTTCAATATCAAGGGAAGCTGCAGCTTCATTTCAAAACCAGACAAAAACACAAGCTTTTCGCGTACAACTAGTTAAAAACTGCGAAAATAGAGATTTTAACAATGCAGTTATGTTGTTGCTGTGGTAACCTTACGATAAAACGCACATAATAGCTATTGTAGTGATATAAAGCATTATAAAACAAATCTTTGAACATATACTAGAATGCAATTAGATAAGAGGCTGAAGTGTCCGCTAACAAGTTAGTTGGACAGGGGCAAGTATGAAAATGCTAAAAACCTAAAAAAAATGCGAGAATATATGCGTTATATGCATTCAAGAGAATGCAAAAACTCACCTGTGACGATCCTCTTCCCCTTTGAGCATTCTTCTTCAACAGCCAGTTGATCGCAGGAAGTAAAACAGGATGTTGTGAATGGAATTTTCGAAGCTTAAACATCAATGATCAGGTAATTCGACAAAGACAATCAAACAGACACACGTTACCTTCTCCAGCGACTCCTCATCACCAGGCAACGTTACCATAGCCTTGAGCACATAATAGTCATTAAGAATGTGGCAAGCAATCGGGTCCTTGCGCAGTTCTGGGAACATGTCCATGAATATTTTGAGGTAATCGGGCATAGTGACGTCCGCAATTAAGCGTAGATGCATCTGCAACAGTAAAGGCTTAAAGGATGACAAAATAAATCGAGCAACAGCATTTCGTAGAGAGATATCCGCTGGAACATCGAATACACTGTTCAAAAACCATTGAACTCACATATCCCGATTCTTCTTTCTGAACATAATCGAACAGACGATCACACTCACGCAGCATTCCGCTGTCGCATGGCTGAAAAAACCAAGGCAGAGGTACTGAAGGCAAAATAAGCACCGAGATTGCGTAATACGCTCCAATCTTTCATTAAAAATGCGCGAAACTCAAAATTGTATTCGTTTTCGTCCTGGAAAAGAAAAGAAACAAGAATTTAGCAGCGTATTTTCTATATTCTCAAGAATGCTAGTTATCTATACCTCACATAGCCTCTTCTCTTGAGAGCTGAAATGGTCAGCGACCTCCCGTGACCCCTTCTTCAGGCAATTCTAGCTATTTTGATCACAACTCACCCTTCACCACCTTAGGGCACATCAATTACCTATTTTTCCAACCCGGACATTTTCATCTATGTCAAGCCATAATCTAAGAAGTACCTTATTCATCTTCGGTTCCCCATCGTTTTGGAGTATCCTCAGGATATCGTTCTCACGGATATTATGATTGCTGAGCAGCTCATCAGGAGCGATGAATCTACCAGTATGCGACAGCACTATAAATGCATTACTAAGAGAAATAAAATGGAAGTTTTAAATTCACTATTTAAATGAATCTGGTGAAATAAGTGGAAGCATGGAGGCAAACACATCCACGAACATAGAAGCCAAGAAGAAAAAGAAAATATAACTACAGAGGAAGAATGCAGCCAGACTATTCAAACAACGATAAAACAAAAGTATACAAAGTGAAATTGGACACCCAAGTGCGGAAGCAAACGTAATTCTGAGGGAAACATCGTTTGGAAAGGGAAAAGAAATTCCATCAGGGAAAAATTACCCGAATACAGCAAATGAGTGATGCAAGGACGGGAAAATTTGTAAGCAAGACGAAATTCTAAGAGAAGCGACTACTACGGAATATGAAATTCCGAAACAAAAAAATAGCAAAATAAACATATTCAACAGAAATGGAGGGATTTAATAACTGGGTAATGACGAGACGTACTCTGAACTAGATTTCTTAAGCATACTGTCATTCAAATATTGTTGTCCCCTTAATATGAATGGCAAAAGTGATAATACAAATAGTAACCAAAAGAAAACGTGGGTGATCACTCTAAGCCAATAGAAATCAAAATGAGTGACTAATAAGAACAGTGGAGAGAGAGAAAAAGGTGGAGAGAAACAGAGAAAGCGTGTATTTCTACGGGAGGGGGCATAAAATCTCGAAGATTACTAGTACTAACGAAATTTAATGATAATCAAGATATTTTGTTTGCACATAAAGAAGCTTGGAATTCCTTGGGAGAATTTCCTGCCAAATGTGGAATATACTGCTGCACTCAGCGCTTTACCGCAACAGCAATACAACTGCCACCTAATTTGTTTGGTACTTCATGCAATCGTGAACTGTATGGGTTTGGGTAGAAAAAGAGCGCAAAATCCAAAAAGTGAAGCAAAAAAGAAACCAAAGTGAATGAAATAAATGAAAGATATGACAAGTGATGCTTACCTGAACGATCTGCATCTTTCTGCACAATTTTCTTTATGACATCTCGAGCAGTAAGCGATTTCAACTCATCGAGTGGATAAGTCGAAACTTCTCTGCCAAAATAAACCTTCACCATCTGAGAGTAGAGGAATATTAGGATATTACTGATTAATTGCATGTAAGTCTTACGGTAATTGAGGTTCAAAACCACGTCAATAACCGGAACCAACTGATAAATGCTTTCATTGTACAGAAGTTCTAGCAACAGAAATGTAATCGATGCTAAAATATGAACAGCCTGCAATCAACGAAGGCATGCACCTTACTTCCCACTTACGCTAAAGTGAACGACAATGCCTAACAAGTTCGTTTTGCACACTTTACATACACCGATGAAATGACATTAGATGCTGGAAACAATCAGAACAATCCCCGCATTGAAAGCAACTATATATGGACAATCATATTATACAAGACAAGGAGAAATTTGGGCAAGGAACCGGTCACTTGGTAGATAATGCCATGAGCTTGGCGACCAGAGGGTTTTCGGGTGATTTCTGCCATTCCTTCTTGAGAAGTTGCTTTAGTTGAGAGAGACGGTATGTTGGATGTTCTTGTTTTAAACTCGGTAGCATCTTCTCTTCGAAGGCCTGAAAAATATGTGAAATCGAATCAACGAACAAAATTTGGTGGGACTCTCGGGATTTCCCGGTCAAAATATCGCTTCAAACGAAAGTCAAAGATCTTCCACCCTTACCTTCAATAAGAGGCAGATAATTTCTGACGACACAACTACAACGAATAAAGCTATGTTTAGGGTTTCCTCGCGTAACCACAACTGAGTAGGATGCAATAGCGTTTTGACATGAGCATCAAATTCAATCAAAGGGTAAAATGGTCCGCATTATTATGTTCACGTGATGTCCCGTGTATTCGACTTGATCGTAAAGCCACAGAATTGCTGAATAGGTATAGTGCTGTAGTTTGAGATGGTTCTGGCCGTTTTCGGTTTTGATGTTATATTCATTTTTTTCGACCGTTTTTGTTTTCACGCCAAAACACCTGGATCACACCACTACCGGGAACGCTCGACAAGCACAAGGCCCAGCTGGTCTGCCGCGCTGCGCAAACGGTGCGGCGCGGCAGACTAGATGGAAGATGTTCCATGATGCAAAAATGAACGGCCAGCATTGTAAAAGGAGAATGCTGTTACCTTCTAATGGAAACGGAAAACGTTGCTATCCTACTCTCAATGTACCGAAAAGAGTTTAAAAAACATCTAAGAAAAAACAGAAACTAATTACACTTACAAGATAAGCAGCACGCATGCGCTTCTCAGGATGCTTATCAACTTCTT
The DNA here is from genome assembly GCA_037903475.1 of Ancylostoma caninum. Classification (NCBI taxonomy): domain Eukaryota; kingdom Metazoa; phylum Nematoda; class Chromadorea; order Rhabditida; family Ancylostomatidae; genus Ancylostoma; species Ancylostoma caninum. The sequence goes on along the minus strand of JBAJFG010000015.1, from coordinate 2,540,422 downwards.
CAGTAGTTCCACCTAGGATTTGAATAGCTTCAGAGACAGTTCGAGCGGACTCAGCGCCGTCTTCCAAAAGATTCACATTTTCTTCAAGATGGTCCACCACCTAAAAGAATTCATTGCTAGCAAGATAATTCAGACGTCGCAGCAGCAATACTTGGGATAATTTGCTAGCGAAATTGTACCGAAGGTATAAATTGTTAAAAAAAAAAGAACAAAAAATGAAGCAGAACAGCTAACCTCGATCTTCTCGGCGGCCAACTTTTGTCGCCTCTCTTCCTCCATTTGCAGGCGTAGTTCAGCCTCCTTCCGTTGCTCGATGGTAGCCCTGGAAGAGTAATCGCTCTCAAAACCATGAAGGGAAAGCATATAAAAGAAATGTATAAGAGATTGTCGAGAAAGCGAGATGTATAGCAATAAAACATCGGCCAAGGAATTTCAACATACCTAGTGACTTTCTGTGCATGAGAATCAGCTGTTTTAGATGCAAGTGTGTTCATCTCAGCTTCAGCAAGTCGCCGGTTTTCCTCTTTTCGTCGAAGTGCCTCTGCTCGTTTCCGCTCCTCCTCATCCTAGAGAAAATGGGTAATATTAAAGCAGATATACACGCTAAAAAAGAAATAATATTACAAACTTTACGCTGTAGCTTCCTATTAACCAACTTGTCATCGTCAGCCCAATATGCATCTTCAGCAGCCTGAATACATACAAATCGAAGAAGTACCAATATATGCGTAGCTGAGAAGGAAAATGTAACTGAAAAGACCTTTTGTTTTCGCTCTTGCTCGTCTTTCTTAGCTGCGGCTTTCCGCTCCCGTGCAGCCGTTACCTTCGGATTTTCATTAGCGAATTTCTTTGGCATAATTTACTTACTGAAAATATACAACGCATTAAAACTTGAATCAATAGCTAAATATAGCGTGCAAATAGTGATGACTACACAAAAATCCATCTTTAATGATGCAAGATGAACGTTCCAAGTATGCACCTCCCCGAAAGGAAATAGGATACAGGAATAATACAATATTATATTCTACTTGTACTCCAGAATACTTGATTTACGGGTTTTTCACTTAGCAAGATTAAAAAAAAAAACACCCGACAACTAAAATACGGACAATGATGTGCACACTAAGCGTAAATTCAGGTGTAGTCAGTGTACCATGAACCAACATCTCATACCTGTCGGCAATTCTTCAGAACTGGTGGGCGTTGCCGCTGGCCCGCCCCTGTAGTAGCTGTAGTAGTGCTGTATTCTGGACCAATTCTGCTGTCATAGGTGATTTATTATATTCGAACTGTTCTGCTGTGCTGTTTTGCATCAGGAGGCTTGTGGACATGGCAGTCTTCAGTCACACTGCTGATATTTTTTCCCGTAGTAGGGTTCTTTACTATTACTATACTGGCTATTCTGTTGGATAAATGTATATTCTTGCTGGTGACAATTGCCATGAGGAATGATGAAAGCCACTTCTGGTGTTTTCTGATGCGGCTGCTGCACATTTCTGAAGATAATCATCGGTCATCGGTGCGACTGTGACAGCATGGCAGCACGTAGTAGTCTGTATGGTTATGACATCTCATCGTTCTTAACAATCATTCGCCTGTAAATTTCATCTTCATTATATTTTTGGAGGCCAACTATGTGTCATATGATCCTATGACCGAAACAGCTGCGCGCAGCTTTGTGGAACAGGCGCGGTGGCTGGGTGGCTTCCGCTGCCAGCGAAGCTGTAAAGACATAATAAACAGGGTTATGAACTAGAGATCTCTCACACACTTCATATTCGAATGAAAAAATAAAATGGAAACATCTTAGATACTCTGCAACAACTACTTGATTAGCTTTTGAAAAAAAGTTCATGATCGCATAAGAAACTAATTTTTCAAAAGCTAGTAAAATACCACTGGGTTGGTGCAGAAGTTTTGTCGTTTTTTTTTTCAAAAGTCTACAGTTCTCCTTAGATGTTGTATAACAACAAGTTATGTGTAGGAAAAGCGCAGTAGAAGCGCTCGGTCACAACTCAGTCGTGACCACCACCGTTTCTCTCACCGCGCGCGTAGTCATCAATCAAGCGCGGTGTTCGAGCTGAGGAGCTGCTGAGGGGCATATAAAAGGGCTACTGTTGAGGGATAGAGGTAGAGGATCTGTTAGCCGCTTACCGGTACCTCGCTTCCCCCTTTATTTTCCTGCCCCTTCCCCTTTTTTTTATAGACCATTTTGGTATTATGTGTGTAATTTTATTTCTTGTAATGTTCTGCTATGCTGTGTCATCCATATATAGGAACTGAATGAATCTTACATCTAAATGAGTTCAGGCATGTGCTTGTTCATGTAAATGAAAAGGGAATTACTTGAATCCAAATTTCAAGTTAGGAAGAGGAAGAAAATAGCTACAAACTTATTAATCTGCGGGTTAATTTATACGTAGCAGCTTTTAAAATTACATACAGGTTCCGGACTATGTTCTCCCCTTCTAGAACCCAGCAAAAGAACTCCCCCTTTTATTACTATTATTAGCGCATGTCACTTCCTACTCTCTTAAAGTGCAAGGCCAACAACTACACACAGTTAAGTGACAAGAGGAAAAGCTCTAACGGGTGAACTCTTGATCGTAGGAAAAGCCTGGCCAGGTAAGCGACACCCTTGCACAAATACCGTTAACTGAAGAGAAAATGGATGTGTTCGCTTGAGAAAACGCGCAGTAAAACTCCCCCCCCCCTTTTTTTTTCAGTAAGTAGGTTAGCTCTGTTTCATTAAGGTTTCCTCGATAACCTTCACTTTAAAACAAGCCTGAACTCAGCATTTAATTCCTACTAGTAGTAATTTTAACGCAGCTGACTTATAGTTTGGTAGGCTTACGGAATTTTCACAGAAATCTCACTTTTCTACTAATTATGGCTGCCCAAGCACTGCTCCGCAAGATTCGTTATCACCTGGATGCCAATCTAGCTCCTGCCCACCCGTATGTGCCGTGTCGCGGATATTCCCATAACTGCCATATGGAGAGAGCTCCCCAGAATCTTGGGGAGATGCCGGAGGACCTCCACAAGAGGCTGAAGGACTCTCACGTCGTTCGCCTCACCATCGCGGTAGAAATTCTGGACAGGCAACCATTCGAAGATGTCCCAGGCTATAGGCGTGATGCCTACATCTACCAGTTGTTGCCGTCACTGAGGACGCGTTTGACGGTGTTACCGGCAGGGTTATACCCTATATAAAAATTGCGGTAGTCCGTAATGAAATTGCCGCCGATGGACGCTCTTGTATAATACATGCCAAAAATGCGAGAAGGACCATCCCGGATTCACTATGAGGAACCATCTTCTGAAGCATCATGGAGCAGAAGCACCCGTTCGCCTTTCTGATACAAACAGATATCGGCGGGCCCCGGCCCAGAGAGTGTCTTCAGTATGGAGCAGGTATGGCTCCAGTTACCACGAACCGGACGACCCCCAGCCGCAGACGTGCGGACTGCAGGCCACTATGAATTCTGGGTACCCACGCATTATTACATTCGTGTACACACCCTCTTACCTTTGGTCACTTTATTACACTGGTCCTACGCACCTCCCCTCACTCACATATTTTTTGCAACCTGGTAGTATTACACCCTAGCCTCCCACCTAGCCCAGTCCCCGCCCCCCTTCCCTCACTAGCTATATAACCACAGAATTTTTCTTAGAATCCACCCTTATTGCAGCGCTCTGTCACTGCCTATATTTTCAACTACGACTAGCAACCACCAACCACTAGCTACCAGCTGTCAATCACCAGCCATCAGCCACCATCTCCAACAACCCACCAACCATCAACCACACCAGCGGACACCGAAAACAGTGAGTCTCACACATACCCTACTCATAACATCTAACGTGTTCACATTTATACTAGTAACCACGTAACAAATATTGGGTATTGTGTCATTTCCATTATATTCTATCCTCGTATCCTCACCACTTATATAGTTTCAACCTCCTTCATTTCTAGTTAATAGCTCTAGGATCAGTAGACAACCCTCTGCCCCTCACTTATTAACAACACTTCAGAAAAGTCGTTCCTTCGTGTGGATTTTGGCACAACACCCCGCCCCACCCCGGTCTTTATTTTTTTCAATAGGGGTAACATCAAAATCAACAAATACACAGAATCATACTAGTAATAAAATTGAAATTCTCACTACTATCTAAGAACCTGAGATCATTTGCCCCACATCTTCTTTGTTCTCGAACTTGACCTACTCCTCGATTGCGCTGACATCCTAAAGCAAAAAAAAATCATTCGTTGAACTTGCGAAAAAAACTTGCCAAACTGCCCTCGTTTCAAAGAGTCGACTCCTAGATAGTCTGAAAAAGGCCCAAGAACAAGAAAAGGCGACAGTCAAACGAAAGTGCCAAGAAATGTTTGCTGAGCGTGACACTCCAACCTTGTATGCTTTTAGCAAATTGCTTGACAATCGGGTAGAGAAATTCTCCGGAGACACGGATAAAACTTTTGAGGAATTCCTGGATGAGTACAAGGACCTATTCGATAGCCTTAGTATCCCCCATGAGCATGCCAAAAGCCTCCTACCACTCTACCTTACTGGAGGAGCAAAACTTAAATACCAAAGCCTAACGGATAAAGAAAAGTCGAACTGGCAGTCCATAGTACCCATGCTCGCTAAGAAGTTCAAAAACCAAGCTATGCTAAGCAATATTCGCGATGAACTGCACAATTTAAGGCAAGGGAAAGATTCCGTAGGAGAGTTTGCGAGGAAAATACTAGCCAAAATCAAAGTGGCATTTCAAGGAGAAGATAGATCGGTCCCGCGCAAACTCGCCATCGATTTCTTCATAAAAGGGTTGCGACCAGACTTAAGGAAAGCCAGTAGAAGATTGCCAGATCTTGAGGATTTTTGAAACCACCGTTGCCAACGCCGAAAAATAACAACGTATTGTATGAATACCACCGATGGAGAATGTACTAAAAGTACAACTTTGCAGCTTCAACGTGCCATTGTACGACGGACTACCTAAATCGCAATAAAGCTGCGCGGAACTGTTTACTGATGTCGGACGCCGCAAACATCGCGCCGAATTTAATAATGTTCGCCGGTTGAGTTTGTACTTCCATTATACCGGAGTTAATGACGACACTACTGAATGCTGTTTGATGGCACCCCACGGAGCAAAATCGTCCGAACACGGCACAATTTACATTTACTGGCTCACCGAATATGAGAGACGTCAGAACTTTAATCGGCGCTCATCACCGGTCGGATCCGATGGACTCCGCTTAATCGCTACATCGGATCCACCGGCCGGCTACGGTCTTCCTTTCTTTTCCTTTCCCATGTCTTGTCCGAATTTTCCTCTGCCGCCTTCTCGGAATGATATTTCTTTTACGATATAATTTCTTTTGAAGATGACTAAATTTCTCTTTATTTTTTTCAGTATATACTCTCTCCTTCTGGTGTTGTCCCCTGTTGTCAAACGTTGGCTCGTGTGATTCCCTTTCTGTTTATTCTAGCTTTCCCGGAATAAATGACTTTTCAGTTTTTCTCGTAGAATAAAAAGGCACGGTCGGATAGAAATGGATGATCCATCGTACCAGTCAACTCGTTGCAATCACTGTTGAGTTGAGTTTTGCCTGACACTTCCAGAAACGACTCTTTTCCTGGATCTGATTCTTTTTGTTATGACAAGCAAGTCACGTCCCGTTTACTTACAACATCTATGTGCACTTAACTTTGTCTTCTGACCAACACGCTGGCTACAATCTGGGTCCGTATGTGATTAAGGGGTTTACCGTTAACCTAGCTAAGGCACCGCCGTATAACAGCTCGCGTCGTCCCTAAGCCCGGGGTAGGGAACCCGGCGGTAATGCCTTACATGGAAGTTCCGGCGTTTCCAGTTATACCTTACATGAAAGTTCTGGCAATAGTCACCCTTACATAGAGGTCCTGCCTTCCTCATAGAGCTTCCGAAATAATTTAGATCTCGGCTTCTCCTATAACATCTCACATCCAAGTTTCCATTTTGTTATAATACCTCTTCATGGAAGCCACAGTTAGCGCAAATTTTTCACAAAGTCTTTACGAGCGATTTTCATTCGAGGCCATCCATTTTCAAGTATATCTCATCACTCTTCATCCTTTTATTTTTTGCAGATTGACCGTAAGACTTGCCCTGCGCTGGGTCGTTCCCCTCCCCCTCCTCGCTCGGGAGAGATTTCTTTTGGGGCCAATTTTGAATGGGAAGTATTCAAATTTTGGGGGGAGTGCAGAAACGACCAGGAGGAAATCTCGAACGGGTACTAGATTTTAGCAATTAGTGTTTTCGAGCGAGTCTTCAAAACCTGGCCAGGTGGGCGCTTGCCTCTCTCCCAAGTAACTCACTAGATCATTTATTGCGACGCCTGAAAAGAGCGCATTCCCTGTTTTTAACAAGCTTCTCTTATACGGTCATTTATATATTTATAGATGGACCTCCTTGCAATCCTCCTCCGTATCAATCGCTCCCTCATCGTCACCGCTATCAGAAGATCGATGAGGAAGGAGAATACCCATATAAAGCCCAGCCAGACGTATTGAAGCCACCGCCGAACTTCCTCGCTGTAATGCTAGCCGAAATTAAGACAATGAAAGACTATGCATTCTTCTTCCGACTCAGCACCCTTCTGAGCTTCTATCTGGACAATGTCTGCAGCGGATTTCGGATGATGATCTACGAACGTGGACTGGAAGGATCCTTAGTATTGCGACAGTGGTCTTTGACGGCGCCTCCGGTGAGATCATCGACAATTCAGAAGGAGGAAGAATACGTCAAGATCTAACCGGAATCAATACCTCTTCGAGTGCCATAAATGCCCGCACGTCAAGTTTCACTCCTTGAGGGTACACCTGAAATACCGGTGCGACTTCCAAATGCACTTCCCGGGGATGCCGCTAATCGACTTCACTACTCCTGAAGCCACAGCTATCTTTGCTTTAGAACAAGTATGGATAGGAATTCCGCGCCTCCCGACCTCACTTCTTGCACCAGAGGTAATTAAGACGATCAAACCAATGACGCCACTACTACAACCGACGGCGACTCCACCGCGCCCTGACTATCCCGATACCGTCCATTTGGACCGTGATTATGACAACCACAATTTTACGATCTATCGTCGCAACGGACTCTTGCAACCGCCGAGAACTTTCCATCTGTACTATTGATCCCATTCATTTTACATGGAATAAAAACTGTTGAGCGAATTCAATATACTTTTTTCGTACCTATGAAGAGATATCTACCTTTCTCTATCATACTTGGCAATCAATATTTTCGAAACAGACTTTGTGTACTCCTGTGTTCAATTCCTTTCAGCCAATATTGTTTAGAACAGACTGTGGGTCCCACTTGGCGAAGAAAGTCCTGCTCCAATAAACGAACGTCTTCTGCAACGACTTCAACGAGACAAAGCGGAAAGCCAGAAGTTAACACTCGCAAAAAGCCAGAAGTCAACACCCAAGTCGAACAAGACCAAATCCAACAAGCCCAAAACAACCACTACTTCGACCATGCCTAAGCAAGGTACAGGTACGCCAAAGGAAGGTGATGACATTGATTTTAAACAAGATCTAACTATTCCTAATCCAATTTTGCCAGATCAGCAGCAGATTTATAGAGCCTCTAAGATGCTGGGAGACCGCATCGAAAAATTTTCAGGAACAGGAGAAAGAACATTTGAGGAATTCCTGGAATTACACAGACTTGACTGCGCGTTTTGGCATTCCACATAGTGTCGCAAGGACCTTGCTGCCCCTATATCTTGTAGGCGGCGCAGAGCTAAAGTACCAGACCATCGCCATTCATGACACACTACCGTGGAACGAATTGGTAACTGAGCTGGCGAAGAAACTTAAGAGCGAAGCGCTCTTGAGTAACTTGCCCGATGAACTTCACAACATGACTCAAGGAAAGGACTCGGTCGGAGAGTTTGCGAAAAAAAAGTCTACAACAAAACAAAGATCGCATTCCAAGGACAAGGCGAAGGAATTGTTTCCCGTATGGCGACTGATTTTTTCATCAAAGGACTTAACCCGGAGATCAGGAAAGCAATCCGAAGACTTGCGGATACGAATCAGTTCGACACAGTGGTATGCAATGCGGAAAAAGAATTTCGCATTCTTGAGCAAAAACGGAAGGAAGATCGAGAAACCATCCAAGCCATCAATGCACTACCACCGCAATAGGAGCAGTGGGTTTAGACACCCAGTTGCCCACACAGTCGAGCCCACCAAAAAAACCCCTCCTACGATTACCACGCATTCTTACGCCACACCTCCAGATTACACTTCACTACCTCCCCCCTATCCACACACTATATAATAGGTTACATCAGCACATTCACCTATGAATTCAGGGTACCCACGCTAATGACATTCGTGTACACACCCTCTTACCTTTGGTCACTTTACTACACTGGTCCCACGCATAACCCCTCCCCTCACCCACATATTTTTTGCAACCTGGTAGTATTACACCCTAGCCTCCCACCTAGCCCAAGCCCCGCCCCCCCCCCCCCTCCCTCACTAGCTACATAACCACAGAATTTTTCTTAGAATCCACCCTTATTGCAGCGCTCTGTCACTGCACATATTCTCAACTACGACTAGCAACCACCAACCACTAGCTACCAGCCGTCAATCACCAGCCATCAGCCACCATCTCCAACTACCCACCAACCATCAACCACACCACCGGACACCGACAACAGTGAGTCTCACACATACCCTACTTATAACATCTAACGTGTTCACATTTATACTAGTAACCACGTAACAAATATTGGGTATTGTGTCATTTCCATTATATTCTATCCTCATATCCTCACCACTTATATAGTTTCAACCTCCTTCATTTCTAGTTAATAGCTCTAGGATCAGTAGACAACCCTCTGCCCCTCATTCATTAACAACACTTCAGAAAAGTCGTTCCTTCGTGTGGATTTTGGCACAACACCCCGCCCCATTCCGGTCTTTATTATTTTGCAATGGGGGTAACGGCAAAATTAACAAGTACACAGAATCATACTAGCAATAAAATTGAAATTCTCACTGCTATCTAAGAACCTGAGATCATTTGCCCCACATCTCCTTTGCTCTCGAACTTGACTGACGCCTCGATTGCGCTGACATCCTGAAGTAAAAAAAATCATTCGTTGAACTTGCGAAAAAAAAAACTTGCCAAACTGCCCCTCGTTTCAAAGAGTCGTGGCCTTTCGCCGCGAACATTTCGTCGACTCCGTTACAACCTAGCTAGAGGGGCCTACTTCCGAAAAATCCTGGAACCGAAGGAAACCCCGCGCTCCAGTAGGGAAACTCCGGGAAAACCAACCCCCAGAACGGAGCCCCAATCTTCCACCAAGCCAGAGACTCCTGAATGTAAACACCCATTCACCGGACTCCTAGATAGTCTGAAAAAGGCTCAAGAAGAAGAAAAGGCGACAGTCAAACGAAAGTGCCAAGAAATGTTTGCTGAGCGTGACACTCCAACCTTGTATGCTTTTAGCAAATTGCTTGACAATCGGGTAGAGAAATTCTCCGGAGACACGGATAAAACTTTTGAGGAATTCCTGGATGAGTACAAGGACCTATTCGATAGCCTTAGTATCCCCCATGAGCATGCCAAAAGCCTCCTACCACTCTACCTTACTGGAGGAGCAAAACTTAAATACCAAAGCCTAACGGATAAAGAAAAGTCGAACTGGCAGTCCATAGTAACCATGCTCGCTAAGAAGTTCAAAAACCAAGCTATGCTAAGCAATATTCGCGATGAACTGCACAATTTAAGGCAAGGGAAAGATTCCGTAGGAGAGTTTGCGAGGAAAATACTAGCCAAAATCAAAGTGGCATTTCAAGGAGAAGATAGATCGGTCCCGCGCAAACTCGCCATCGATTTCTTCATAAAAGGGTTGCGACCAGACCTAAGGAAAGCCATTAGAAGATTGTCAGATCCTGAGGATTTTGAAACCGCCGTTGCCAACGCCGAAAAAGAACAACGTATTTTGGAACAGGAACGCCGAGAAGAAAAGGACATTCTGGAAAGCATTAATACTCTGGTCTTAGATGATGAAGTGGAAGAATTACAAAAGCAGGTCAATTCCCTCCAACAGCGAAGCCAGCCGCAAGGACAGGTCGCTAGAATGCCTGCCCGAAATCGTGCATTCCCTCCACCACGACCACAACCAAGCAGTGCCAGATACAACCGAAGACCACAACCCGTGTATCGTGGCAATCCACATAGTCGTAGGAACTTCCCAACCAATCCATGGTTCTCCAACAATCCTTTCCGCAACTTTTGGAATCAAGGAAACTTCTACAATCCCTTACGCTGCCAGAATCAAAACTACCCCTCAATCCAACCTACGTACACACAACAAACTCCTTTGGAACCTTCGCAACCAGCCATAATGCAAGGACTGCGAGGAGCACCGCAATACAACCCGCCATCAAGGTTTCCATCAGCCGCCCAAAACGTTAACTTTCTCTGTTTGCTTGCGATAATCGTGACCGCACTCATTCCATCCGTCGCTACCCGCGAATTCCAGATCTGTGGTAGTAGCTCATTCCCTAATGTACTTGCGTTGCCTAAACTAGTCGAATGCAGCGTGTCTACCGAAGAACCCATGATCGAGACGACAATAAAACTCTACGCCGAAAATAGTAACCCACTGAAGATGACCGCGCACAGATGTTATAGAGACCTGATTAAAGTCTCTGTGCACAATTTCTTGTACACTCGCAATCGCCACTCCGTGATAGATCGCCAACGGATCTCGATATCACCAGAGGAATGCCGCTCAGCAGCTGCCGCTCAGTTCACGGTCATTCCCTCACAGAGATTTCCAGCGGACTCAACACCACCCATGAAATTGAAGATGAAAACGGAAAGTTGCCACTTTGGGGAACTAATGTATACCTTCGCAGCGTATATTCGATCGAACAAGGATAAATTGCCTCATTCAACGGTGAAACTATATTGAGCACTCTAGGAAATCTAGATAACTGCTCCCTCTCGATTGGAAACTGCCAAACCCCAAAGGAGACTATAATATGGGAACCCGTGCAAATCACACCTTACTGCTGATTTAGTGAAATAGGCGAATTTGATGCGTTAACTAGTATGAGATACGTCCTCTTGCCGTAACATGAATTTGCGTTCGAATTTAGCTCTGACCACCTCCTCTGCTCTAATCTACTTCAACATTGTAGCATATTCAATAGTTATCTGACTACGTCTAACCAAATAGTTTCCTTCCCCAAAGTTCCACCAAACATAATGATCCAAGATTTCGTTTTGGAAAAATCAGTCACACCCCGTAGAAAACGCGATACCCGATATATTACAGACAGTGAGAATAGGCAATCTCGCTACGATTTGGTTCCACTACAAGCCTTACCCTTGATTCAGCGACTTTATAACGTCACCGAACTAAGTAAATTACCTCCATTCCAAACACAACTCATAAAAGACGTGAAGTTAAACAATGGAATGTAACTAACCTCGATTTTCTTCGTAGAACCCGTTTGTACGCAACTGAACAATCGCACGTTAGCGCACTCCGAACCATTTGATATGCCGAATATCGCTTCCGCCAGCTGACTTGGCTCCGAACGATCCTATCTTAAAGATCACTAAATTATGCCGAAGTAGCCATTCAACAAGATCTTGAACTAGGCGTTACGGACATTTTTGATGCCTACGCGCGCGGTGAGAGAAAAGGTGGCACCTTATCGGCACCTTGCCTTCACCCCCCTCTTAATTTACCCACCCCTTCCCCTTCGTCTTTTACAGTTAAGCCATTCTGGTATTGTGTGTGTAATTTGATATCTTGCAATATTCTTCCATGCTGTGTTATCTATCAATAGGAATTAAATGAATATTACATCTAAATGAGTTAGGGCTTGTTCATGTAAATGAAAATGATTAAGTGCTTTAGCTCCAGGAAACTCTTCCAAACCAGATCTCGAGTTAAGAAGAGGAAGAAAATAACTACAGGAAAAAAATTCACCGCTACACTACATGTTAATTTTATGTACCAGAGATAGCGGCCCATCATAAAATTACATGGAGGTGCTGAACTAGGTTCTAGCTTCCTAGAACTCGGCAAAAGAACTCCTTCTCCTTTTATTACCATTATATTAGCGCATGTCACTTCCTACGTTCTTGAAGTGCAAGGCCAACAACTACATACAATTAAGTGGACAAGAGCAAAAGCTTTAACAGGTAAACTCTTAATCGTAGGAAAAGCCTGGCCAGGTAAGCGACACCCTTGCACAAATAACGTTAACTGAAGAGAAAATGGATGTGTTCGCTTGAGAAAACGCGCAGTAAAACTCCCTCCCTCTTTTTTCTCAGTTAGTAAGTTAACGCTGTTCCCTTAAAACTTCCTCGATAATCTTCACTTTGAAACGAGCCTGAACTCAACGATTAGTTCCTCCCAGTAATAATTTTGACGCAGCGAACTTAACGTTTATTAGGTGTACTGAATTTTTACAGAAATCTCACTTTACTACTCGCTATGGCTGCCCAAGCACTGCTCTGCAATATCCGTTATTACATCTTATCTTTCACATTCCTCCAATTCACTACACAGAGACTGGTGAACCCAACCCCTCCACCCCCGGGCGACGTCTACTGGGGCTGACCATCTTCACTTTTCAATCCTCGATTTCAATCCCTGACAACCATCACTTTGGATGACCCATTTGAACGACTTTTCCACCTACGCTGTCGCTAGAGAGGGTTTACACTAAAAGCATGCTGTGCAAGTAATCTAATGTACCAGAAGACTACCAGAAAAAATTTCATCACTCGCGATGAGGATCTCATACTGAAATCTGGTTATATGACCACCCCCAACGTTGCCACTGATGTAATAAGACCATCATAAAAGCACATGTTCCGATACTTCAAGCCTTTGTTTGATGGGGATTGGCAGCATGGGCGACGGAAGGTGAGTATCCGCTGCGAGCTATGTTACGAAGCATTCTTGAGGCCAATCCTGGATCAATATCATTTGCTAGCAGGTAAATTGAGTTTTTCTTCCGTCTGCTGCTATCCTCCTAACTTAAATGTTGTGCAAGAACTGATCCCGAACTATTGAGCAAGAACTGCTCACTGAGTTTGAGCGAGAACTATTCTTCGACTTATTTTTGATAGCTGAGATGGATATCTTCATGAGGAGATCTTTGAAAAATTATCGGATTTTTGAGGAGTCTACAGTAATCAATAATGTATAGTTGATAAATTTTCACACATCGTTCATGAAAAGTCAAGATTTCGGTAACGGCTCCCATAGTTTTACCGAGTGCACGAAACCTCGTCTTCCTGGGCAAGGTAAATAACATAGCTCCTTGAATTTCCTTTCCTGTGCTGTGCTGGAACAGCAATAGCATACGTACAGCACATGAATCGTCAAGTGCGTACGAGTTTTTGCTCGGCTATTAGCGGGCAGTGATAATTGTTCTTGCAAAGACAAATAAACACTTGATGTTCATTAATTTATACAATCGAGAATGCTTACACACATTTGCGCTGGAATGAAGCCACATCAGCAAAAGTAGTATTAGCAGCGTTGCCCCGTGAAATGTACGGCGCAGCAGACACACGAGTACTGTAACGGAAGCACCTACACTGTGTAGTACATATGGTTACGAGGAGAAAGAAAAGTACATGATTACGTGGTGAACAGAAGTGATCTACGAGAAAATCCCGACGACGAATAATCGACGACCCATTTCAATCACAGACGTCATAAAATACAATAGAGGACTAGTGATACGGAGAGGAAAAATAAAAGACGGGCGGGGGACGACTATCGGGGCATCGTCATGGATGCCCTCGGGGGGTTACTAAGGGTGAAAGGTGCGAGCCCTATGGCTCCTACGGCCGCCATTTTTGCAATGGGGCGCCGCCCAGGTGCAGCCAGACGGTTTCGAACTCGGATTCGAGGATTTCGGCGCCCTTCTTGCGAGTCAATCCAGTCTGGTCGAGCGGGATCTCACACATGTGCAGGTCGTCTCGGCCTGGAAATTAGTCGGAATCAAGTATTGTAAGAATTTTTTGGAATCTCTCGATAGAATTGGCAACAACAATGAAAAACGAACTGTGCTATAATTTCTCGCTAATTTAAGATTTAAATTCAAATTTCAAAACATTTCTTGAGGAGGGAGAGGGGGAGAGATGAAGTGGAAGGCTTTGCTGAAAGAAGCCCTTTAAAAGCAGGGCACTTTCCGGCATCTCTTGCACGTATTGCTGAATTTTCGTCTCCTGCACGTGTTGCTGAATTTTTTTCTCCGAAAACGACAGGAAAATAATAGAACTTCGTTAAAATTTTTAAATCAGGAAGAATTCCAGTATCTTCTTCACATATTGAAGTCCTTCTGCTTGAATCTGCCCAGTCAAGAAGAAAATTCAAGGAGAAACAGGGTATTTTCCCATTTTTTCACTTAGAAATGATTCATTTGGCCTCGTGTCCCCGTTGCTACATATTCACCCTGTATTTTCTTTGAAAAAAAAAACACTCATAAATGATAAAGCAAGCTGCAACTTGCGAGCATTTTCTACAGAAAATGGGAAAATGGACACGCCCACAGCGCACCGCTTCAATAGTGGGCGTGCCATCCGTGCCAGTCTCCGTGCACAAGCTTTTCTGATACTTTTATCAACAAATCTGGAACGATGACTTAAACAAAAAAAGACAGGAAATCTGGGCCCCTTCAGGGAAAGAACATTATGCGACCCAAACCACGTCCATTTCCCTAGTTTTGTGCTGAGTTTTCCTTCACGACGTTCAAGAGAAAAAAGAGAAAGTTCAGTACAGCCCGCTTAGTGATTCTTCGAAATTTAGTTCAGAGGAGAAATGAAAAACGGCAAAAATGATGCGATAACGTGGCCAAGAGTAAATATCTGCTCCAATTCAAATTTGTGGGCAGAGAAGCGAATATCTTGACCTTCCCCTCCCTCCTAATAAATGTTTTTTTTAAGTATCACAGACACAGCCACGCAAACTTGTTACAACTGAAATTACTAATTTGAGAAAAAAATGAAAACAAGCAAATTCACCTAAACATCATCCAGAAAACAAGAAAAAGCTTACCAGCAACGAGTAGAACTGGCGTCTTATTAGGATGCATCTCAATTTGACGCTGAATCCACTGACCATTAAAGTGTGCGTACCATAAACCTTGTTGTATCACTCGAGTATCTGTAATTATGCCTGAAAATTTAGGATCTTTCTCGCAGAAAAGGGCTTTTCCTTTTGGGACCAACTCCACACTTACCGTTATTGTTGTTGTTTTTGTAGATATCAGCAGGGCGTGAGAACGGTACTTTGAAGTATCTTTGCATAGTTAGCGCTGGATTCACTTGTGGTGCGATAATCGTACGTTCTGAAACTAAACATCATCACTTTTTTGCGAAGCTAAGATAGCGAGCTGCAAACTGTCACAAAGTTCCAAAGAGTGATAGGGATATTTTGAGGCAGACATGGTTTGAAACAAAAAGACGGAAAAGATGAAATTTCATTTTTATTCTTGAAAAAAATTTAAATTCCTGAAACGATTTCATTCAAATGCTGTTGCGGAGTCGTACCTGCTGCATTATTAAGTTTTCACCATTATTTTCGAGCATTTATTTTAATCGACTCATTTGACTTATCGATCCAACTTTGGCCACGCCCCTTTTCTCAACTGATCACACTCATACATATTTACCCGTTTAATTTACCCCAAACTGTACAGGTAGCTCCAATGGTCCGGGAAACCGCTTGCTTTCGCCTGACCACCTCTTTGGACAGGTTAGAACAGGAATACAGGCTTTGCACAGGTTAGAGCAAAGGGAGCGGACAAAATAGACAACGGTGATAACAGTAAAGTGTGTGGATGCGCAGACAATCAGATAGACTGGCTGCGTATGGTGCAACGCGTGCGAACGGTTCCCGACCACTGAATTCTGCTGTAGTCTCACTCACTTTAGTAGTAAAAATAAGGAAAATAATTAACATGAAAAAATAATAGAAATGACGCCCTATAACAAGTATTTCACCTACTTTGTGCATTTGCGTACACTGCATTTGGTGCCCGTGGCGCAGTTGATTCACGTTCGGTCACACTTTGATTCCTTGACTTCCATGCATTGTAGATACGCAGACGGCGATGGAACTCCTCTTTACATGCCAGTAGCAGATCCATGTCTAAAATTAGTGCCTCACGATTTATAGCGATCGTTAGCTGGCGCATCGGAATATCAGTCAGTTGTGTGGACGAACTCACACCATGTGACAGACGAGCACGTCACCTCATGAATTTCGGAGAACATTATAAGGAGCCCTATAGGTGGTGATGCGGTCGAAACAGCTGCGAACACCTTCATCGGCGAAAATTATGCCATGAATTTGCAATGATGTCGACGACTGGCAGCCGGGGGCAGTTGTTGAAAAATTTTGCACAAAATGGTTGGCGGTTTGGAATTCTGCATCTAGATGACCCTTGAAACCTTCTGGGTTGATAAATAATTGAGCATACCTAGGTCTATACCTTGGCATACCTGATTACCCAGCCATTAAGATGCAACTTTTCACGACACCCACTGTCGCTCCTACACATAGTCACAAAAAACGTCCCCGATGGGCTGGTATACCACACATAGCAAAAAATATTGCCTTTAAGTTTAAGCTAAGAATAAAGAACACATGCAAAAGAGGTTCACCACCGCTGAACCTGCGCTAACGGCGTGCATATGCTGACGAAACATGATTTAATACCAAATTCTTGGCGGTTTTTCCATGCAAAAAAACATCCTTGAATGCAGCATCCACGGTAATTTTGCTCTCATAGATTTCACCATATTCCTTGGTCATTTTAATCACACTGTGAGCGTAAATGGTGGTGCGCTTTCCGCAAACATGGGAAGTACGCATTGCGGCCGCGTCGCTCGTGCTGGAATTGGCGCTGTTGTGGCAGATCAGGATTTTTTGGTAGTTTTTCATGGTATTTGGCGTTAACTACTAAAAAAAAACTGGCTAACCATCAAGAAAACCCCATGGTTTATTGTTCCGAGGGGGATTCCATCACCAGCGGCGCGGTCGCGTCGCGTGCTTCCTGGGCCTGCAGAAAACGCACCTTCATCGACGCTCATTGTGTTCAACTGCGTGTATTTGATCAGCTCTGAGGGCTAGCGTTTATTTTATTCTCATTTTCGGCTACAAACCGTCGGGAAGCCGAGCGGATGTCGCGCATCTCCAGTAAATCACAACGATTTTTTGCATTTTTTTTACAGTGACTACGACCAGTACTAGATTAACTACACAAAAAATAAATTTGTACTAATAACTGTGCAAATACGCGACTTTGTCACAAGCTTCATAAAAATCACGGGCATGCCGTGCGCAAGTCGCGCCGACTAGGCCATCAGAGGAAATCGCGATTTAGAAAACCTTGTGTGAAATCAACTAATACCAATGAATTTCACGTTTTTTTTTTCAATGTAAGTGTCCTCCTTATCAAAGCCCGCTCCTATACTGCGCGTGAAGTATAGCATGTGCGCCGCTGTCGCCAACGACAGCAAGCCTCACAGGTATCGATTTTTGGGCGGGGCGTCGTTGATGACCTTGCTTCGCGAGGCAACGATAATCGATACGCATAAAATCGACAGCACCTGTGCAATGGCGTCACGTGGTCTACAGCGGCACGACAATTGCAGCATTTCGTGTCAGGACCCATCAGATGACAAATGGCTGTCGACGCTCCTCTCCGGGCCAAAGTTCCCAATTAAAAAAAAAGTGGGCCGGTTAAAAAAAAAACTCCTTAATTCATTAATGAAGAACGCGAATGTCAAGTCCCCGCACTCTTCGTGTCAGGACCAATTTTGTCCCTGCCCTCAGGCAACGTTGTTCATTTGTTGGGGCCGCTACTCGTTGGCATTTCCCAGGGGTGACTTTTGCGACATCGCTCAAGAATAATGAAGGCTATGTTCCATGGACTGCATGTAAAAAGGATGTCAACTCGTCCACGCTGCTGATCAATAATCCCAATCGATACGCATCTTACCTGTGCTGGTATTGATTGTGTCTCTGAGTTCAGCATACCTCCAATTCGATAAGTCATATTTTCCTTTTGGCTTCATAGAATCTGATGACGAACCAGATGACCTAAACGGAAGGCATTTTTACTGTGTTCCACAGAACCACGCGGTCATCTAACACATACATGCTCGTGGTGGGCGTGTCCATCATCGCTCCGCCTCCGTCACGTGACAATCGCGTCGCTATCGCGGCGTCGAGACGTTCTCGTTCTGCAGCGGCCATTCTAAAGCAGAATTTTCAGGAACAACCAATGAGAGATTGACTGCAACGGCCAATGGATGGACCTCGGACGAGTTTTCACGGGCACTTACCTCTTCTCTTCTTCGATGCGTAATGCTTCAGCACGTTGTGCCTCGGCGGCCATTTCTGCATTGAAGCGTTTCTCCTCCTTCTCACGTTCTTCTGCTAGTTGTTTGCGTCTGAAAAGAGTGGGGACAATTTGATCTACAATGGAATTGCCAATTGTAAAACGGAAGCTCCGCCCATGCTACTCATAGAGTGAAATCTTCACTTGTTTGCAAAGATTCCACAATAGAAGGGTATTGGCGTGGGGGTGGAGTCATGTGAGAACCCCTCTTTACCCATTTATTCCTACCATTTGTCATGAACCAAACAATCCAGTGAAGCAATTGTGCTCCCCTTAGAGATCACTTGAAAGCAGAGACGCAGAGACACAGAGAAATGACACCAACACAGCAACGAATAGATGTGCAAAAAAGGCTGGTAATAGAACAGGTGCATAGAAAAACCAATGCTTGGATGGGTGATATGTATCATGAGGGACGAATGAATGAATGAATGAATGAATGAATGAATGAATGAATGAATGGCAGTAAGGCGCAAGAGGGGCAAAAAAGGGCAGATCGACAGTAATCAATCGACCAATCACAGAATAACAGCGAGAGGAGAGCGCCGATTTGAGCCAATAAGAGAATTTCTGATTATTAGCATAGCTTTGGCCTAGCCTTTGCACTGGCAACTAGTATATTCAGGCTAAGGAAGGAGCAAGGCATGCAAATTTATGGGCGATTCTGTTTGTTTGTGCTAAAATTTATGGATCCATCCGGAAAAGGGCTATGGTGCAAGGCATTTGAGACCTTCAGCTGGTTCCTGTGATTATATTGCAATTAAGTTTGCTTGAAATCAACTTAATAAACAGCTAGCCACTTAGCACAGGAGGCGATTAGCCAATCAGCGAGGAAGGCGACATAGGTGACAATCAAGAGGCAAACCTGAAACGGGCCGAAGAGGAAAAAAATACCCCGCGTGCAAGGGAAATTTCCCGGTAACGACCGCCAGCTGCAAACTCCGCCAAATCGCATTACCCTACGTCAATGGTGCTCTACCGTAGCCTGTCGACTTTGGGCTCTAGACGGAATGGAGCGAACGGCTGTGGGCTGTGACAGGCGAAATGGCCGGGTAACGAGACGAGAAAGAACGGCCGAGTGACGTGGCGCGGTGCTTTGCCTGAAGAGCTGCACCACGTCGACGCACAGGCCCCCGCTTAACCATGCATTATGGAAATCCAGGGTTGTCAGGAGTCAGTCGATGGGTGAAAAACGTCTGCTGCACCTGCAGATCCATCAAGTATTGTTACAAAACTTTTAGAAGAGAAACAGCTGTATCGATCACGTTTTGGCCTTTTTTCAAGAATTTTTCCAGAATTTTCTTGTCTTCTCCGTGCTGTGCCCGTTTTCTGGAGCAAGCGGAATATCATCGAATGCTGCATAGCACAGCGCCATTCCATATCACTAGTAAAAAATATTGAGGTAATTTAGCGTACAATTATGTCATATCTTCCATCCCTAGCGATTAGAAGACGGAAGTTTGATCTGATACTATTCCATAAAATCATCAATGGTATGTGTAAAATCAGACCTGAAATGTTCTGTTCATCTAGACCCTCTCTCACCAGGGGCAGCGCAATAAAATATTCTATTCTACGGGCTAAGCACAATTACAGGTTACATTTCTTTACCAACAGGGCTGGATTCTGAGTATGTGAGACTACACAATAGGAAACCACTTCCTACCAAACTCAATTCTTTTAAAAATATGATCGACACTTATCTGGGAATGTAGGTGGATGCTCAGTGAATTCCCACAATCCTTGTGCCTACCCGTTCTTCTTTCTCTTTTGTATAATTTGTTCTCATAGTTGTTGCAGTTTTATCGTTTTAGTTTTATGCATCAAGTTTGCCTACCTCACTTTCATTGTTACTAGTGTATTACACATGAGTGATCTCATGTAATAAATTATTATTATTATTATTATTATATTTCAGATGAGCGTGTCCGGCTACCACAGTGTGCAACTAATCCTGCATGACAAATGACTGGACGCACAAACGCACAACTAATGATGCCCAACCACGAATGCTTGCTGGGAGGGTTTAGAGGTAGACCAAAGCTTCCAGTTACCGCAGCAGGAAATATGCAGAATTATTGATATCCGAGTTGAAATAGTATAAATTCCAGAAGTAGAGCAAAAATGTTTGTTTTGCTAGCAAATCTGTTTCGATAAGGAAAAAACCCATTGAAGTTGGTTCTGATTCCGAAAAACTGTAAAATTCAATGTGACGTGGGGTGTTCCTTAGGTATCTTTCCCATATAGTGGTTTCTACTATTTTTTATATTACATATAGTATTACTTCGTTTTCTTAGTGGTACAAACAACAAACACATATTATTCACACATTGTTATAGCAATACATATATTAAACTACTATGCTGCCCTATATTAAACTACTACATGATGTAACGCATTATGCCATGTTATTGTATATTATTTTGGGTGTTGTATATGATATTATTCTACTATTGTATACATAACACTGTTCTCATTAGTACGTCTTACTATTTGTGCCATGTACTACATCACTACACTAACACACCACTAATACAACGCTATACTTTGCTATTCTACTATACTATACTATACTATACTATACTATACTATACTATACTATACTATACTATACTATACTATACTATACTATACTATAATATACTTAGTATACTATACTATACTATACTATACTATACTATACTATACTATACTATACTATACTATACTATACTATACTATACTATACTATATACTATACTATTCTATACTGTACTATACTATATACTATACTATAATATACTTGGTATACTATACTATACTACACTATACTATACCATACTCTACTACACTACCAGTCTGATCGTCCGGCTGAGGCCGGACTTCCAGACTTCTATTGATGGTCGCTTCGCTCGCATTATTCACAGTTCTTCACATTCTTCATTTACAAAAAATCGTTCAACAACAGCCAACAATCGAAGCATGAATAGCAACATTCCCTGGACTTTGCCGTTTTTACAGCGGAAGCTCGACTCCGCTGGTTCAGAAATCCGTGAAGTACGAGGCAAAGAATCGAATGGGGCGGTGGTGGAGATCAATGACATTGGCAAATTGCTTCTCGAACAATTGATATTCTTGTGATCTGATAGCCGGTGCTGTGTTAAGGCCAGATTTGTGCTACATAATGGGCAATTAAGAATACCTTTGCGAGCTCTTTGCCTTTTAAAGAGTTCAAACAACAAAATTAAAGCGCTCTCTGCAGTTCGAAAATCCCTATGCAAAAACAGCGGAAACTTATGTAACAACCTAATATAAAGTGCCATTTAATGTTATTGTTAGTGTGCCATATTATTTACAGTGTACTACGTCATTGTACTAATGTACTCCACTACTATACTTTACTAAACTGCAGAGGTATACACTATTGACTATTATTATTTCATGTTGCTATAGCATTATTACATTTATGCATCGATGCGCATTACATATAGGATTACTTAGTATTGTTGTAAGTCTGCTACTATATTTACATCTCTCTTACTACATCACTACACCAATATATTCTATTATACCATACTACATATATCATATCACTACCTACTGTAAACATTATTATTTACGTCATATTACTTCAAAAACATGTATAATAGCTCTAAAAATATCCATAAAAAGGGATAAATATTCCTGAATATTGAAAAAAAGTTATTACATAATTATAAACTACTAATCATTTAGGTAGTTTGAAAGGCTGACAATGATACTCTACCAGGTTCCTCCACCATCAACCCCCCCCCCCCTTCCCTCCCCCAAGAAAATGTATTGTGATGGTCCTTGGGAACGCATGAATTCCGCCCACGAAAGCCACGAGAATTCCCAGGGAATGCGACGACACATGAGCCGTCAACAAATTAGCAATGAGAGTGATATCATTGTTCGCGCTATGGAATCTGAATCCAGATTAGTCCAGACGTGAAAGTGCAAGCAATTTTCCTATTCAGCTCTCTCAGCTAAATAATATCCTCTGGCAATCGTAAGAAAGTAGTCATCAGGAAAGAATTCAGAGAGCGTTTATACTCGAAGCGTCATGAATGATTCATCGATGCAAGTAGTAAAACGCTTGAACCACCTACGTACGACGTGACGCTATGCAGTATTCTGACGCCATAGACTGCATTTCCACGCCTTCAATAGCAATTATGACAGAACCAATTTGAGAAGTGAAGAAACGCCGACGTCATGCGGCAAACTCGTGCTAGCACCCAACAAAGAGAGGAACCACTATTGTCGTACATATGTGTATTGAGTGGGCGGAGCAAATTGTTCTTTTATCCCTCGAATCAAAAAAAGGTACCGGTAAGTGTAAAGCACAAGTGGCGAGATATCCAAGGACGAGTCAAGGCTAAGTTGGCCTATAACTTAGTATATAGTATTACATTACTGTACTTTATACTATTACATATTACATACAGTACTGCTTCATGTTATTATTAGCACAACATATTATTTGTACTAGTTACTACATTATTATACCAATATTTCACACTATTACACTATACTACACTATACTACTATATATTATTAGTATATAGGGGGATTGCTGCAATTGAATAATATGTGGTATGGTATAGTGTACTAAGTAGTAGTTTGATTATATATAGTATGGTACACAACACTACTACGTAGCATTATGTACCATACTATATATAATCAAACTACTACTTAGTACACTATACCATACCATATATTATATCACACCATATTTATTATTATGTGAGTGGGACAAGTTTTACTTTTAGTCCTTCAATCATAAAGAAGGTTGGCGGTAAATGTAAAGCACAAGTGACCAAATATCCAAGGACGAGTCAAAGATAAATTCGCCCATAACTTAGTATATAATATTATATTGTCGTACTTTGTACTACTACATATTATTTACAGTGTTACTTCATGTAATTATCAGCACAGCGTATTATTTATATCACTTACTACATTACTATACCAATATTTTACACTACTACACTGTAGTATAGTACACACTAATATATATTATTAATACTACTACAGGTACTGTGTATATCACACTATCAGATATTACTGTATACCATACTATATATTATTTCCCTACTACACTATACTACACCATTATTTGTGCTTAATATCATAACATTTAATTCACATTTTCATGGGGGTAAAATCCTGGGGAAAGATCGTGAACTCCATAGAAGGCTCATGCAAGGCGAAAAACCTAAGCCACGACCTGGCTGCAAGCAAGTCATAAAATCGAGCCTTCGTGGAGTTATGCATGAAAATAAAGTGGAGCACTGCGTAATTGAGAAGCTTTGCTGGATTTTTCCAGATCAAGTATCTATAAACATATATAAACAAAAAATTTCAGAAAAATGGAATTGTTAGTAAGCAAAAATGCCTCTAAGCAGGTTGAGCAATGTTGGAAAGCAACAAATCAACCATAAGGCTCCCCGAATTTTCCGAAAAACGAGAATGTCTTCACATACTTTGCATGCAAAGGGAGACAAACTAAGCCTATTTTCTATTCTCAGCATATTGGAACTGCCGTTGCTGAGGGGGAAAAACCGTATGAGCTCATCAGCGCCAGAGCGTCACCACCAGCAAAAGTACATCTGAATAAAGTAGAAGTTCAGCCCCCGCCCGTTCGTTCGTCACCACCCACCCGACGGTGTTTCCCGGGGCCCTCCTCCTCCTCCGCTTCCATGGCCGCTGCTTCGTTCACATCCATGGCGGAATCGATATGGGAAATGGCGACCGCGCCAAAAACAAAGACTCCAAATGAATTAGGCAAGAAACTGGGCGTCAACGCACGCACGCACGCACGCAGCCCATGACCACGCTATTGCGTCAAAAGCCTCGCTAGGGGTGATATCCGAGAAGTGTCTAGTTCAATTTGTGCATAGCCGGGCTACGGTAATGAAAAATGTCCACATTTGTGCACGACTTTTTGTTAGTAATGGAGCCGCATGATCTGACGTCATTTGACCAATCCTAGAGCGTTTTTCCAGGATGCTAAGAGGCTGCAATGGATCAAATGACTGTAATGGGCTACAGACGTCCGGTTTCCTATGAGGTCTCTGAGGGGAATAACGACGGACGTTACTTGCGAGCAACATTGGGAAAAGACGGAGGTGCACAAAAAAACTTAATTTATGCTTGGAAACCGCATTAAAACGAGATGCGGCACCGCAGCCGTCCAGTTTACGTCCGAGTTTATGGCGAGGACGAAATCCAGAAGTAGGGAAATGAGAGGAGGGGGGTGCATGGTCGTAGCAGAGAACGCCCTAGTTTTTGATGGATTTCCCTGAGAAAAAGTCGGAGCCTCGCTTGCTTTCGACACATTGGTGTACGGTCCTTGGCGAAAAAGAGAGCCCATGCGCGATTTGATGGTGTCGTGCCCGTGGAATCGTGGCGGGACCTACTTTCGTTCATCCGTGCCATCTTTTCAAGAAAGACTATGTACCTTACACGTCACCTGACATGTTAAAGGCAGCAGGAGCTGAAATCCTCGACTTCGAGCTGAGCTGTGGGTGATGAAGTACAGACTCAGCACATCATAAATGTGAAACGAACACAGACAATGATGGCTTACCTGCAGAGAAAATGGAACATTCGTGGCGAACACGCCTGGCCGTGTTCGCGCGCGTACGAGTTTTCCCCGGCGCAAAAGCCATTGCGGTGCGTGGTTTGGCGCAAAAGGAAAACGAAATGCATTCAATTCACAGGGTTTCATGGCGGGACTCGGCCAAAACCACGCGCCGCAATGGCTTTCGCGCCGCGGAAAACTCGTCCGCGCACGAACACGGCCAGGCGTGTTCGCGACGAATGTTCCATTTTCTCTGCAGGTAAGCCATCATTGTCTGTGTTCGTTTCACATTTATGGTGTGCTGAGTCTGTACTTCACCACCCGCAGCTCAGCTCAGAGTCGAGAATTTCAGCTCCTGCTGCCTTTAAACTTTAACAAGAAACGTGTGATAGCCATATGTAAAACTTGTTTGCACCTGTTATCTGTGTATTTTGTTGCTCGTACATGTGATACATGTTAAGTAATGCTATATAAGGCCGCGGTTTTCAACAAATGTCATTCTTCATTGTCTGTTTGGATAAAATTGTCTTCACCACTGCTAAATGCTATGACAGGGACGCCATCTAATGTATTTTTTTATTAACAGGGGATTACGCTAAGTCGTTCTGCCGCCGGAACATTCTGGAAGAAATCCATAGTTCCATACAATACCTAAGTATTTTGTTGTTATAGCCCAAAGTCGCATTATGATCACCCTAACCACCCATTCGTAAACCCAGGGCTGGAATTCATGAAGCGATAACCAAGCAAACCTGCGAAGGATACGGCTATTGGTCATCATATAAACCATGTAATGCAAAGAGACGCAGGAAGTGAAAGTTGGTTTGCTAGTCTGGTTTCGCTTGGTTGCGCGCCCATGAATCCTAGCCCAGGCGTATTGTAGAATATCTTTCTTACATTGATCTAGTGACCCATCGTTGAGGATGCAGATGAAGCTCAACAAACACCTGAAGTGGTGAACATTCTAGAATAACATTCGTGAATAATACATTCCATGAAATGTCATTGTTTTGTATAGGCTTGCTTTATGTCTTATCCGTGCTTGCTTTCTGAGAAAATTCTTGAAATTTCCATTATAAATTGCTCCATATATAAGCACGAGGGTTAAGCAGTGATGTGGTTCGACCCAATAAAAGCTTTGGGAGGCAACGCTCCTCGACATTTTCCGGTAAGCAGGGAGATCCATATCAAATAAGGAGATTCCTTCCACAATTTATTTTCGTCTATACTGTGTTCTGCTGCTTTAATAAATATTCTACTGATCGTCTCCATCACCGCAGAAGCATACAACTTCTCCAATAACATTGTTTTAAAAGATCGGAGATGACTTGATCTGGATTTTTACACTTTTCCCGTGTTCTGGCTCATGTTCATCCAATTCCAGAGAAATTTCTCCATTCATGGGAAAGATGTCGCTCAGAATCCGAAAAAGATACAAAGAATGTACACATTATAGTGGTCAAAGACCATATCCCGAAAAAATAGATAGCCATGGAGACTGAGTATCCAGAAAGCTTATCCAGAAAGCCAGCTAACCCAATTGTCCAGGAAGAAGCAATCACGTCAGTTGAGGAAATAGAAGATTAACAATGACGCAGATGCAAAGATGCAAAACCCATTATCCAGAGAATGTGATGAAAATCCGGGCACCGTGGGAGAATGGTTGTTGGACGAAACAATGATACCCTCCCCCCCACCCCGCAACCCTAATGAAGAAAGAAAAGGAACCTTGTGCAGAAGATTTCTGGTTCTTCCCAACTATATTGTTTCACAAGAGGGGTTCCAGTAATTATTAGGTTGGTTCAAATCCATAGAGGGAACTAGGCGGCTGAAAAATAAAATCCTGGCAAAACCATGGAAGTGCGGGAAAGCCGCTTGTCTCTAAACCCACTGTAATGTGAGTGCTTCTACTTATATGACACGCCACAAGTAATAATAGTATAACTGAATTCGTCATCTATGGATGAAGTTCCCGTGATAGCCTTCACGTCATGCAATTTCCTCAGGCACATGTCAACACGCAGAAAAAAATGTCGAAGGCAAATTGGAGTTGATTGGTGTTTGGATTGCGAGGAAAGATGAGGTTACAGGCTAGAGATTTCCAGGAGTTTCACGAAAATCACAGAAAATAGGAAAGAAGCATTTTATTATTTGTTCACTTATTTTTATTCTCCTTTGGTACAAGATGATACATAGGGCGCCAGTCGTTGTTGCGCTGCTAAAAATGGGGCCGCTCCGCGCGTCACCTAAGCGGCACGGCAGGCCAACGGTCACTGTGATTGTCGGGTGGTGCCGGGAGAGCCGCTTTTATAGACCTCATTATAAGCGTACGTAAGAGTGATAGCACATAAAGAAATTAGCCGTGGAGACTATAGCCACCGCCCGCAGGGCCCAGATGGTCTGCCGCGCTGCATAACGGTGCGGCGCGGCACCTCGTTCTTAGATGCGCAGTAAGGATTGACGTCACTTGTCTTTATGATCGTATAGGATGTTTATTGGGCGTAATAGGCCCTGGAAAATAAACGGTAAAAGCTCGTACACGCTTCCAGTGCACGCATCTAGTATAAATTACCCTGTAATCGACTTAGCCAATCGATAATGAACCGCGTCACACACGTGAGCCGATCGATAATGCACAGCGCCCAGCTCGTGCTACATCGGCCGAGGCCCATTGATTTAGTGCAGTTATTTCGATCAAAATTAGAAAATTTATTTATTCTTATTACATAATAATTTATACTTGTCTTTTATTTTTATCAATTACTACTCTAATCGCCAGTCACAAAATTGATGGAGCGATTATTGCAAAGGAAAATGCGCGCTTTGCCAAGTGGGCGGGGCTCAAATCAATCGATAATGCATGGCGTCCCCCCGATGCACGCCGCACACACAATGGCAGCTTTTCCTTTCGAGAACACCAATACGAGTAGAGCAGAAAAAACCTCTGTGATTATCCAAGCTAATATGGGATATATTAGTCTTAGCTTATACTAGTCTCATGTTAGCCTTATTTAACTTTGATTTTCGCCCTTTAAACCATAAACAATGGTATCATGAAAGCTTATTGAAAACTAAATTAGACCTCGTGGACAATTACAGCGCTGTCCTCTAGAATTTCCACAGCAAAAACCTCATTAGCAGTGAAAACTCGTTCGAACGGAACAGCTGATTACAGCGCAGCCATGATGAAGCGGGAAAATTTGAAGCGATAATTTTGATATTACACTGCTCACGTGAAAAATTGCTGCACATCACGTGCATGTGGCGTGCAGTGCACGCGGAACTTCATAATATTCGTCCGCATCTCCTCGGAAATGTTTTATTCAGCAGGTAAAAAAAAATCCAAGACTTTCTGCGTAATTACACGAACTCCGGAAATAGACATATGAATATTCCTATAGCTAGCAGGGGCCGCATGTGTCTCAGTAGCAGGATAAAATTTCATTTCTAGACAGGAAATTGCCTGCAAACGAGCAATTTGTGTGCAAAAGCGCGTGGTTTATGTTGCATATACTGTAAACTGACTTATTTCCCAACGGCAAAATGCTAAACGCTGCTCGCTCTGTAAAATTCATGGACCTAATTACCGAATCTGAGAGGAAAAAAGATAAGTTTTTGGCAACACATAGCTAAATTTACGGAAAAAACGAAAGAAGCTCATGAACTCTAG
The DNA here is from genome assembly GCA_037903475.1 of Ancylostoma caninum. Lineage (NCBI taxonomy): Eukaryota > Metazoa > Nematoda > Chromadorea > Rhabditida > Ancylostomatidae > Ancylostoma > Ancylostoma caninum. Next base: position 2,511,681 of record JBAJFG010000015.1, on the reverse strand, counting down.
CAGGCTTACCATAATAAAAGTAACTACTGTAACTACTGTAGTGCTCACAACTCTTACGCCATTGGTCGAACAATCGGACTAAACATATGAGGTCAACATCTTATGGCCCTGGGATACGAGACTTATACCTAAACCTACCTAGGCCTGCTAGATTTCGTGGGCTTCTTTCGTTTTCCCGTAAATTTTTCCATAAATTTGAGTCTGCCAATAACGCACAGCCGCGCCACTCCACCTACGCGAAGCGGCAGACCAGCTGTTCTTGTTTTCAGCGACTTGGCGGTTTTCAGCGTTTTCTTTGTGTGTTTGTATTTACTCCGAAATGTTCACTCTGAAATGCCTGAGTGAAAACATCAGCAAAACATTAATACCGGCAACCACAGTACCTAGTTGGTCTGTCGCATCGCACAGGTGGTGCGGCGCGGCAGACCAGAGCGGCTGTATTCTATGGTGCAAGAATGATCGACTGGCACTGTAAGTAAGACTCTGGATAATGACCACGATGATTGAAGATAATTGAAGGAAAAATATAGGATGGGTAGCGTACAAGATGAAAAGACGCTATGCATTATCGATCGGTTCTGGCTCCGCCCACGTCTCAAGGCCAGCGTTTCTCTTCAATTTATGAATTTTATTGCAAACTGTGTTTTTATGGTTTCGAAATGGGATTAATCCATTGTTATAGTCGTCAAGATGTTACGGTCCATACACAAAATACAGACCCGGAAATGAAAGATTTCCAAGAACAGCACTGGAAATAGGCGTGTGACGCTCGAAGAAGAGAGAGGAAATAACATACTCTCCAGAAGCCAGAAAATTCTGTGGCCAATAGCTACACATTTTTTTCTGGATATTTGTGGAGCAAACCGCTTACTCCTACTCCTACTCCCAGTGGGAATATCAAACAACCACCAAAGCAAAATAGGATTGAATGCTCGAAAACACTTGGAGTTGAACCGACGCTTCGAAATCTTCGCTATTAGCCGAAAAGAAAGATGTTAAACACGCACGCATGTCCCACGCACGCAGCCTTTGATGAAATGGGCGTGATGCAAGCAGGACGTGGAGCAAACGAAACTACTAATGCTTATGATGCTGAGTCTCATCAAAGCGACTGAGTGCGCATGCGTCCGCCGCTCGCCAGCGTTAAGTATAAACTGAAGTGTAGTAACCTACTACAAATTGGCCAGTATTCATATTGGGATTGATTATGAGCTTCTGCAGCATGTAAGAACTGAAGGTGGGCGCGGTCCGGTATAAAACCGTTTAGGAAACAATCCTTGGCAGATGTTTCAGGAAAGGGTCAGGACCTGTATAAGGTGAGGCCATAAAAGCAAAAGTAATATTAGGCTATGCATATATTTTTGCGATTAAAAATGCCTAGATTATGTTAGAAAAATGCTCCAGAAAGGAAAATTAAAAAAAAAAACAAGTGAGGAATGCTCCCTAAAGGATCTAATCCAGCATGCGTCACCGAGATTACCCAGGGTAATATCCAAGGTTATCCAGAGTCGGCTGAATTTGGGGCGTTAACACTTTGGGATCATCCCTCGCATCTGCGAGATTACCCAGAGTAAACGTGTTAACACCACCAAATTGCCCATCGTTAACGTGGGATTCAGCACGTCTACCCTGGGTAATCAGCCAGACCCAGGAGAGATATAGATTATCCCGTACTGCGCTACATAGCTGATGGGTAAAATTTTCGATGAATGATGGTTTTGGGAACAGTTACCCTGGGCTTGGATGCATAATTGGGATTACCCAGCGTGAACGTGTCGAAGCCAATCCTACCGATGGGCAGTTTGGGGGTGTTAGCACGTTTACCCCGGGTCATCTCAATGATGCGTGCAGACCCTGCTCGACAACCAAACCTAATCAACACGGAAATAAGCTCGGAAACCTACTTGCATGAGCCTCAAATTTCCCCTATAGAATTCTGGAAATGGGAAAAACCTTAGGGAAGTCTTATTTGAGATAGGACACCTCATCCGAATGCCATATGGATTCAACATAAAAACAGCTCTCAGTGACAAATAAGACTTCACAGCAAAGAACGTCAATGCTAATATGTGCTTGAAGTGCTCACGTCACCTCGACAGCTGGAAAACGAGTGGAAAAAAGATGCCCTCGGGATATGTCCAAGCGCTCATGCGAAGTGGAAAATGAAGAAATCGAGAGCAGTCACAGATCTCATTACTAGTAAATAGAGCCGCCCCGAGTGGATAGTGTCGCAGCGAAAGTTTGGCCTTTCGGCGACGGTGCATTGGCAGGGACGGGGGCGGGGTTTTCGGCGGTTCCAGAGGGGAAAAAATTGAGGGACGCTGGAATGTAATTTGTTCGGCTGCTGGAAGAGTGGTGGCGAATCGGATATTGAGGCCGCGGACCGAGGCACACCGCCCGCGGGCCTCTATCTACCAGTACCGCGCCGGAATAAATGTGGTTTATGGACAGCGGACGCCACTTATCAGCAAAAGGCTTCCACAGCATCTGCAGGGATGTCTCCGCCCCCTGCTAGGCCCTCGATGCTAACCACGGCACCAGAGGACCCCTAGAATTGCAAGAACACGAGCAGATGCATAGTGCACCACCACGGCTCGGTTTTAATTAAATCGGACAACTGACAAAAACACCATGATGATGTCATCATTTTCATCCATAGCTTTCTAATTACCCCCACCGCCCAACGTGACGTACAAGGGGTGAAAGTCCGTAAAAGTGCGTGTTCCAAGTAATATGACGTACTGAAGTCGTTCCTGTTCAAGACGCTCCTCCTCGGCTCGCCTCCTCGCCGTCTCCTCCTCTTCTTCGCGTCGCTTTCGTTCGACTTCGAGAAGTTTCTGCTGCTCTTCGACGGCTAATTGCTTCCTTTAATTGGGAATAATTAACCAGTTGACGTCCGAAATTGGCAAAATGACGTCAGCATAGACGCGCTTACTTTAGCTCAGATATCGTGCGATCCACACGCTGCACGCATTGTTCGTAGCAAGCCATGGCCCTGTCGACTTCGAACTCAAATTCACTGCCCTGAAAATGTCACAAATAAGCTCCGCCCACTGAGAAAGGCATGCGAAAGTGAGGTGAACACGTACACGAATGCTGTGCACAAGTGTCTCGAGGCTTTTCGTCGTGTCACGCGCTGGCGCCGCCCATTTTTCGCGGCTATTCGGTTGTAATTGGTTGATCACTGACATCATTTCTCGTGATCGTCCCAAAAGGCTCAGTGATTTTCGGTAGAGATCGAGTCTGAAAAATAGTACTTACAAGTACTAGCTAGGATTAATAGCACAGGAGGGCAAAATGAGGAAAAAAACGGAAAAAAAGAGGAGGAAAAGTGAACGGAGGAAGGAGATTTCCTAGGATGGGAACATGAGAAGAATAGTCTCTCGCTTCGGAAAATTTCAGGACCCTAACCCTAAAACAAGTAAGAAGAATGAAAATTAGACCATATAAAGAAATAAATATGTGCAGAGACAGTCCGATAATAATGTCCTCAAGGATTTTCAACCCTAAATACCCTAGCTCGGATACTGTAGCAGAAATCGGCGCCTGTGCAGTAGCTCTTAATCAATATCTCCTTGTTGACAAACAGCCAACGTCAATGCCGGATCGAGAGCTAATCATGGATTACACGGCTAATTACATACATGTGCATCCTATCATTTCTTCCAAGAATTTTCCAGGAACAGAGCTAATCCAAATCCTTGGGTACCGCTTCGTAAATTAGGTTCGTGACTCAAGTGGTCCCGTGCCGAAAAGTTGATATTTATACGATTAAAATAGGAAATAAGCTGAGGTTGGATTCATCAATGAGGTTATCTAGGGTAAACGTGTTCACGTCCGTGTTAAACATGGGTAAATTTGCGTGGTGTTAACACGTATACCCTGGGTAATCTCAATGAAAAATTAGTCAGGGACAAGGATTAGGTTTTAAAAAATCAATGAAGATAATTGACGCGAAACAGCGCTCTCCATCTTTGTTAGGTACCTATTTATCTGTTTATATTTATTTATTCCTATTATTTATTTATTTATTTGTTTACTCATCAATCTGCCGTACAGAGAAAAAATCCAGAAATCGCAACATAGCAACTATTTTTGTTACAGTAACCTTGAGCTCTATTGTTTATGAGGTGAAGTATGCGTTCCCTTCATTCTTTGCAAGATCCCAGCTGCCAAGTCTCGAGAGAGTGCGGCCAAGCTTCGTGATTGGCCACTCCAACCGCTTAAACCAATCGTGGGGCTTGGCCACGCCCCCATTCCCGCACAACGTCCCACACCTCGAATATCTCATTTTCTTACATATTGTTTTACTGTTTCTACAGTATAATTATTTTCATAGTTCCTATTACATTCCTGAGGGATTCCACACATACCTATTTGTGCTCATAGGCAAAAATGAACTTTTGAAGACTACATCATTTTTTTCAGAAGTAAGCTGTATGTTCCAGCAGTGCTTCCTCATAACTGTTACAACTGTACCAAAAAAAAACTCTATTTTTTTCAAAAGTGAGAGAAATATTTATTAATTTCTTCACATACCAGTGACCATTTTTTGAGCGCAATACGCAAGAATGCTGAAAGAGATAACAGCTGAAAATAAACTTCTGCAGCTGCATCAAATGCGCTCTCTAGTCATAAGTTATGCAAATGACGCAAGTATCGTAAAAAAATAGTCAATTAAAAGTGCAAGCATGGTTGAATACATTATACACAGCATCAAATGACGAATTTTGATTGCACCAAAAAGTCCAAGAAATGACTGACGCATTAAGGGGAACTATGGATTTTCCAGAACATTCTGGATAATCCGAACGCAGTAAACCCGTGCCACCCCACTGTCACGAACCTTTCACCGCCCAGAGCGACAAATTAAATCTACCATCGCAAGTACTCAATCGTATGCGGACCCGGACCAGAAAAAAGTCACCACTGCACAAAAACCATCCATACATTCTAAAGTCTTTCCAGAACAATCAAATAAGCAAAAACATGGCAGCGTTCAGCCCTGAATTGTACAACATCTTCTTGCATAAGCAATTTCCGATCTATTTTCGTGACATTTCAGCGAAACATGTGTGAAAGCAAAAGATCAAAAGTTTTTAAGGTCACATGTAAGCCATTAAGTCCAGCAAATCTCTGGAGCAATTTCCGTTTAGTGCAGGAACATGTATGTATACAGAGCAGGGAAAATGCCGACGACAGAGGCTAGCTCAGGCGTGCGATGCATCATTGAGATTACTCAGGGTAAACGCGCTGACGCACGTGCTAACGACGGGCAAACTTATGTGGTGTCAACACGTCTACCCTGGGTAGTCTCATTGATGCCTGCGTCTCGTCTATAAGATGGTACGTGGCTGCAGATGGTGCCGCAATTAGGCGGCGCACTTGGGTTTGGCAACTCACACTGGGTAAACGGTCATGAATGCCTCTTCGGCGCATACCCCATAGTTTGTCGAGGGTTCCGTAACCCTGTGGTTTGAGTTTACGCCCCTTTGCGATGATGAATGCCAGCCCAGGTTAGTTTGATGCCTTGAGGGTCAACAGCCTTAGGTCCATTTAGGTGCTTCAGGTTTGTAAAGGAGAAATTCAGGATAAACACACAGATCCTACGCTTGCATGTATCATTGAGATTACCCTGGGGAAACGTGCTGACGCTCACGTTGGGGATTGGTAAATTTGCGTGGTGCTGATGCGTTTACCCTGGATAATCTCTGTAATGCACAGTCAGTGAAAGTCCCATGCGTCACTGGAAAGGCGGTAATCTCGTACCCATAGGCATGATTACTCATGTATATTAGGTACGATTACCCATGGATGGCAACTGGGTATAGACAATGTCACTTATGGGTGAATATATTGCTACCATGGGTAACCTCGACCATAATTATATACGACGCAGCGAAATCCTCGCTTATTCTTCACTTAGAGTGGAAACCCCACGTATAAACAGGTAAATTAATAAGTAAACAAGTAAACAGGTGATGAACAATCTTGGACCTTTTAGGTGAGAGGCCTACGGATGGAGGCATGTGCCCTTTTAAAATTTTCTGTTTTAAAGCCGATCTACACAGACTTATTCCAATAAAAGACTGGTTATACAAAGCAGTAATTATTCAGTAAATACTATAATCATCGAAAATGAATCTTAGCGATGAGAAGGCTAATTTTATCCCAGGAATTGTAAGGTAATATTCTTGTAGAACTTAAAATAGCGTTTCACAGCACGCGCTATCGCATTCCTGTCATTCCCATTCCCAGTTTTTCCCGGCGGCGTCAGCTCGAAAAAGCGTTGTGCATAATTAAGTGAAAGGAGCGCCCTTCTCTTTTCCATGGGCCGAGAAAATTGCCTTCTATTACATATGTCACAATCGATTCCTGGAAAAGCGCTATCCGGGACTGTCTATCAGCTTCCTGGGAAATATCCGGATAATAGGACCGACGGAGCAAAACGTCATGGGGAAAATCTAGCCAATTTCTCACGTCTGATGACGCTATTAGCGTACGTGAGCTATAAACGACATCCGAAATGATGTCAGTTGTCTATGGATATATGTATGTATATGTATATGTATATGTCATTCCTGTGCAATAGATTGATAGCACGGGGGCAAATTGCAACGAAATGAAGATGATTAGAGGAACAAAGGCATTTCTGTAGCACGGCAACGCTCCACCTCTTGGAAAGAAAGAAACATGGAGGTCAGGTAGGATTTCCTACTTGTGATTCGCTTGATGTCAAGGTAAAAGAACAAAAATGACCGTTATGATCACCAGATCTTGGTCTGCCCATTACTGGCAACAGAACGTGGATAAAGGAACAACATAATCGTGGAGATGGAATGTTAGCAAAACATCACCCAGGGTGATACGCGCTTGAAGGCATTATCTCACCTCAGAATCGATTTTAAGATTTTAACATCAGAAGAATCTTCAAGAGACACTGACCACAGTGGTATACATATTTCCTTATAAAAATGCCAGAAAAGCCCTTTTTAAGCAAATTCTTTTTAGAGAATTTGAGGAACTCCTCACGACAGCTAGCACAAGGAGTTGCGCTCCCAACACATTGCGCGCCAATGATCGATATTGCCGCCGCCACGGCATGCAACTATTCCGCAGCTATCACAAGGAGTTGCGGAGGCGTTGCATGCCGCGTGGCGCGCAACGTGTTGGGGGCGCAACTCCTTGTGATAGCTGTCGCAGCTGGCACATCAAACTCTCCATGAAGTAGGGCTGCATGGAGGGGTTTCTGGGCATGGTTGCAGAGAGATATGCATACCATTGTGTTCAGCGAAGCTTGCAGATTCTTCTAATGTTAGAATCTCAAATCGGTGCTGAGGTGAGACATTATCTTTGAGCATCAAGTATTTAGCCATGTAAGCAACATGAAGAAGTGGTACAACTTTAGCACAGCCGCGTAATGGGACTGACGAAGAAGCGTGAACAGAATGGACCTTTTCCTATTGCAAAATGAGGGTAATTTATGTAAGATTCGGGCGCACTCCTATCGATGAATTTCTCGCATTTCCAGGAAAGACGAGGAAAATTTCTGAGAAGCATCCTCAAATGTACAAAAAATAGGTGTAGATAATATTTCTATTCATTGAATCTGAGTATATGGTTTGGTGGAGAAATGGATAAATAACTGAATAAACAACAAATAAACGGATAAAGAACGTCTAAGCCCAGCACACCAATCCGCTATAGCTCTACTCTGTAAGTATCCCACCCACTAAACTACCACTTCACTTCCACTATTGAGTGGCAGTTTTGAGAGATAACTACCACTTCCGGCTCATCAAAAAACGTTTTCCGGACCTGAACTCCCTGGACGCAAGAAGTGTAGATTTCTAAGATAACATCTATGAAAGAACGCTGTAGCTTCCACCCCCCCCCCCCCCCAAGGAGTCATGGGGAGGGGGGGGGGATCCATAGAGGCTTGCTCTCTTCCAGGAGTGTGAAACTCTGAGATCCAGGAAGGATCATGGAATGTCAAAATCAATATTATACTTTATTATATTTTATAATCAATATTATATATATATTTTTTTCCATCCGCAGTGAATATAAGAGGCATAATCATTCCTACGCTAATTAAGGAACGTTTAATTTGATCTGCTAAACAGGTGTTCTAATATCAATCTGGTAGTAACCAGCAGGTAGTCGATAAGATACTTATTAGATTAAATATTGTTTATTTCCTGCTAAAGGAGACTCCCGTGGTCCAGACCAGCATGCTGTGCTATACATTATCGATTGAGAATAGAGCGGCGATGTCAATGAAATGTGCGGATGCGCAGACGATCAGAGTGCCAACGCGCATGCGATGCGGCGCGGCGTGTGTGCTCAAACCTGTCGGAATCCTAAATGCATAACAAAGTCAATTTAAGTAATAATACAAACTTACAAATTTATACGCTATGAAATTGTACTGTGTATATGGCAAAAACTTGAAAAACATCGGTAAAATCCGAACCCAGTGTAGATAATCCAGTGGTTTTATAGTCTTTGAGTACAATTACTGTACTTAATCTTACGTAATCTCATGTCGGATGCGAAGAAAAAGGTTACCTACATAACTATACTGTGAAAGACTATTCAACTGTGCTAATTTGCACGCTATTTTCACGTCCTACAAAGAATTTTTCGCAATTTTCGCGAAATTTTCCAAAAACCCGTAGACTACGTAGAATAGGTGCACTTTCCGCATATGTAGCGATCCAAAGAAACCTTCCAGAAGAAGCCATTTCCGGAAAAAAAGGTGCATAAAGCTGCGTAGGTGTTCCAACGACTACGTGTAACTACGGAAATTTGCAGACTTATCGGTACAGTATGAAAACGACACCGGCTCGGGACCACAATTCGACGTGTCCAGGGGTTTTTAAGTATGCTGGCGGGTACACGAATGGCGATTTACATATGTAGACGAAAAATTCGCGTTTCTAAGGAAGTCAGCTGATTAAAGCCGAAGAAAAAAAGCACTGGCAGCTGGTCACCAAGGCAATTTTGCTCGTACTGGATCGCAGTTGGCATAAAATTGCTCCAGAATGTATAATCCATGGTTGATTCCTAGGAGCTTGAGTCACGCATGTTGTGAGACAGGAACGCGTAATTGTTTTCTCAGGGTAAAAATGAATAAATCATATTGAAGATAGCGTTTCCGTGCCTTTTGTGGAGCTATAGATGTACATAGAGATCCCTTCCATCCATCATTGAGCTTACCCAGGGTAATCAGGATTACCAGCGAATTTTACCGTTCTTCTGTAATTCATTAAAGTTTACCCAAAGGCTATGTGGTAGACATGAGGTGATCTATATCTCTTATAAGACTGGGAGTGGGTGCATCAATGTGATTACCCAGGGTAATTGCGTTGACGCCGGTGTTAACTATGAGTAAACTTGCGGTATGTCAACACGGTTACCCTGGGTAATCTCAGCGATGCATGCGGCTCCCAGGCTCGGGTGGGCGGGTAAGCTTTTACCCATGGTAGCAGCTGGGTATAGACAATGTCACGTATGATTAAAAACGTTGATGGGTGCAGGACCTGGATGCATCACTGAGATTGCCCAGGGTAAACGTGTTGACGCCGTGTCAACGATGGGTAAATCTGTGTGGTCTTAACTACTCTGGGTAATCTCACAGGTGCATGCGGCCCCAGGGTGAAGGGTGAACTCGGGTACATCAACGCTCCTACCATGGGTAATCCCAATGATGCATGTAAGCCCTGGGTAGGTTGCAGGGTAAGCCAAGTAACAGCGGCTGTCCTAATTCCAAGGGGTTTCCTTCTGGAGCAGCAGATCCGAAAACAAAATGAATAGGATCTTGAACAAGGAAACTTCCTCAACCAGGTGCTATCAAAATCTCGCAATTTTCCAGCAGTTCGCTCACTTGACAACGTGGCCATGGAAAAACCCAAGCAAAGTTCCCGGGAATTGCCATGGCGTGCGTCATAAGACTACCCATTTGCTTGTTGGTGTGATGTTATGGCATCTCATCTGACAAATGGTACACATGGAGGGCATAGAGCGCAGTTTTATGAGGTCTGGCTGGTATTTATCATACTTATAGATGCAAGTTCGGTGTTGGTTGTCGCCAATGTGCCCTACATGCCTCCAGATAGACGGAAAGCTCCTATTGTCGATTAATTTACCTAAGGTGTCAAAATATGCGTTAACCAAGGTGTGAACTTATGCGCGTACATGCGAGAAATTTCTGGAACAGCTCTAGAAATGAAATTAGCGACTACTACACTTGCCTGTGCATCAATCCCGCGGCAGACGCACGCATTCATCCGAGGAGGTTGCATGCCCCTTCAGATCTATTGCAATCAACGGGTTTGGTGATGCATTCCCTGCTAAGAAGTGCATACCGGGAAAATTTTGCACTTCTTCCGAAGATGATGCACCACGGGGAGTAATCTCGTACTCTTGCCTTGGCCACGCCCAATTTCTCACCAAAAGAAGATGCTGAAAACGGGGTTTCCGGTACTTCGGAACGGAATCATGTATACTATTGTGACCCATAGCTCCTATAGATTCTTTTCATATGAAAACCTCAGAAAACGAAACTAATTTGGGACGGTTCCTAAACGGCAATGTAGTGATGGATTCTCTAGGAAAGCTGCAGCAATGGCCGCCAAGAAACGAAAAAGAAGTGCTGGGAATATGCCAGAAAACGTCATCATAAGTAGGCATAATAAAGGCGACTTTATGGCAAATATGCACATATATCATCTAGTGCGTGGGCATGGGCAATTTTGGGTCCATGTGGGTTAGACAGCAAACGGCAAGTGAGGGCGTATACCTAGATAGCGCACAAAAATTACGGCAACAACGCGTGTTTAGGTTTAAAAATCGCTCGTTTTTGAAGTTGAATTCAGTCGCAAGGCCGTTCTGGACGTTTTAGCAGAAAATTCACACGTCTACAGATGGAGCACTAAACATCCACGGATGAGTTTTCGCAAATACGTGTGCTATGTAGGGATGAACCAGGGGTAAACAGTGGTTTGCTCTAGGTAAAGCGATCCCCTTGAACCCAAAAAACTTGTCGTTACTTCTCGAAACGTGAAAAGAAATAGAAATCCACTGTAGCGCCTATAGCACCAAGTAACGACGCATGGAAATACAGCCGAGATACCTGATATACCTGCGGTAAAAACTGCAGGTATCGGCATAGCATTGTCGTCATGAAAGCGCCCAATTTCGTTAGCTACCAGACATGGAAGACAGAAAAAAAGAAGAATAAGTGAAAGAATAAGATTCGCAATGTCGGGAAGGAAAATACAGCATTATTTCCACCATCTTCTGGATAAAATTATACCACTCGGGGAAGAGGTAGTGCTTTTACTTGAGACCAGATAAAAATTGAATAAATCTAATAAACTTCCTGAATAAATTGTCAAATTATCAAATAACTAGAAAGCTCATATCAAATCTAATGTGAGTATAGAAAAGCCCAATTGCGAAGTACTTAAAGCTACAACCTATAGGTTAGAGGTCCGAAAATAACCAGCAGTACCTAATTTTAGTAATAACCCAGCTAATAATATTCCGGCTGTAGTAGGGGCTTCTACATGAGCTTTAGGTAATCATAAATGTAAAAAATATACAGGAAGTTTTATTATAAAACTTCACCTTATTTAGGTTATCCAGGGTAAACCTGCTAACACCCCCCCCCCCCCAAATTTACCCATCGTTAACGCGGGCGTGAACACGTTCACCCTGGGGAATCCCAATGATGCGCCCAACCCCAAGCCCCAACGCGGTATAGATTACTTCGTACCTTCCCCCATAACCTATGGATAAACGTTTGGTGAGGGGGGGATGGGTAGTCATGATTAGCATGGGTAAACTCAACGATGGATAAAACGCCAATATTTTACCAGTAAACATCACCACAGTTTTACCTTATACACCTCTACAGCTCCTTATATATTCAGGCATGTGAAACTCACTCTACCTCTAACTCACAACCCCAAGAACACGTTGTCGGCCCAGCTTTGTCCAAAAACAACTTGCAAACAAGCTCTTAACTAGCAAGTTGTCGGCAAGCTTTTCACCGACAACTTGTCGGCAAGGAAGAGAAAAAACAAGTTGTCGACAAGTTTTTGGAAAAGCAAGTTTCAGATGCGATCAAATACCCGCTCGCCAAATGCTTGTCGACAAGTTGTTTTTTGGGTTCTGGAAACCCAAAACACTCGCTTCTTTCATAAACATTCCGGTCTTCGTTTCATTCGAAACCGAATATTTGAATATTTGAGCTCGAATACACTTAGTACTTAGTTCGCGTGTAACCCGGATATACTGCCTTTTCCTTTTCTACTCAAACAAGCGCTATCACGTGAGAAATAGGCCAATTGAAGGCTAACTGTGGCCTTTTCAGCAGGATAAATTGCCTCATATCAGACGAGAGGTTGAGACGGACGCACGTATGCAGCTCGGACAGCGTTTGAACAGCGGCTTCCAAGTGATCAACGCTGATAATACAGAACTCTAGAAAATCCTAGAGGTGTTGGAATCAAAGCCCTTCACGGAAAATCCTGGAATCGAGTACCTACTCTGCAAACCGGACGGACGGACATTATAAATCAGCCAATAAGGAGCAGTGCAAGCTACGTACATGGGAACTCGTCCACAACCACGGTTAGAGAACTAGTAAGCGGAGGATAACCAGTGGCAGGTGAAATAAAAGCCCAGCTATGTAGATTCACATGTCTTTGACAAGCAATTTTCGTGAAAAATCCAAAAAAAATAGGCCTGGATGCAAGAGATAGGAATAGAGGAGTCACGCACGTGATGCTGGCGAATTGAGCCAGCGATGCATTGGATAAACAACCACAATCGCCTGCTCCCTACTACAATTATGTATTCCTCATGCTAATTACTACCAATTAGCCGCTTAACCTATTTTCAACGCATCTCCAGGCAATCCTCCTGGCTCGATGGGGAAAATGAGAAAGAAAAGAGAAAAAGGAAGAAAAATTCGTTGGAAGAGGAGATTAGTAACAACGTTCGGAGGAATATCCATAAATTTCGCCATTAAGGAAACGAATTTTCTCCGGAAACTTCCCCTAGGTGCAGAATTTCGAGCTCTCCTTTTATTAGAATGCAGCTCGACAAATTGTGTGACAAAAAGGACGTGAAATTCACATGGAGATACCACGGGAATTTCCCAGGTTGTAATTCCTGGAATTCCTGGAAGAGCGTAACAGAAAGAATGGCGCTCATGTTTGAAACCTGAACGCAACCACCAGCTACATAATTATGGGGTGTCCATACACTGCAGCAAGGAAAAAACGCATTCCATCCAGAAAATTCGTCCATCTCTAATAGCGCGTCTATGCTACCGTATCTGGGTCTCCCCTAGCTGCCTGGCTCACTCTCTGGTTTACATGCTATTTCAGTCAGAATAGTGATAAGCTTCTCTGGCCTCTCACCTCCTCCATTCTGTCTCCACCTGAATCACCAAAGTACACTCAAATATGTCCAATTTATCAGAGAAAAAACAGCCCACATGCCTTAAAAATAGGAAATTTATTTATTGGGGAATTATTGGGAAGAATTTTTTGTGGGACCTCAGGATTGGTAATTATCGAGAAGTGCGAGGCAATTAGGCAGATTCAGGCCTTAGCTCGTCTTCAAGGACACGATGCTGACTGCCATCATGACTAAAATTGCCTCAATCTCTTTTAGCCCTTTAAGGACAACCCGCGGCCCTCTTGGTCACGAAACTGATCCAGTAGTTGTGAGTCACACTCATAAAAAAATTCTCAGCAAAATTCTCAGCAAAAAGCAAGAATTTATACCCTAAGCCCTAAATTCTTCGAAATTTTCCGGGTCTACTTATTTAGGACCATAAAATTCCCCAGGAGTTCCTCTAAAAACAGAAACATTCTGGTTATAATTATGGAGACAGCAAAATAAGACATTTTCCGTTATCTCCTATTGTCACTTCTAAGAATTTCAGGCTTTCCATGCATTTTGGTGCACATATAGAACCCGTGGTTTACTTGACAGGAGATTATTTTGGCTTTGAGCCAAACCTACAGTATATAGGCCCAGGGTATCACCTAGAGTCCCCGTTCGAGTCAACCCTGCAAATGAGCTATATGGACCATCAAGAACTTTGTCGTTTTTTTTCGATTCCGCAAGAAGCCAGAATGGGAATCCTAGGAAGCCATAAAGAAGTAGACAACAGTAAAAATTGGCTTCTAGTTCTAGATTTATAGAAAAACAGGCTCAAGAGAAGGATGACACGATAACGATTTTAAGGGCATCGTCCCATCTCAAGGTCACTTTTGAGATTTTTGCACGAGAAAAGTCTCCAGGACCTGCAAATCGCAGCCATATGCATGATTCCGCATGAAAATGCTGAGAAATCCGCTTTGAAACATTTCTTTTGGAGAGATTTTGGGCGGGGCCAGAGCTGGAGTACGAGAGTTGGGGTTCCGGACCATGTATTCCTTTGGTGGTCACGCAATGAGCGCCTATCCTCGTATGGAGTTTATGGTGAAGAAATTTCGCAAGGAAGAAGGAATCTTTGCAGCATTAACTTGTTCGCTGGGAGTGCAGCATCCGACAAGCTGGAGGTGCACTTGTACCTTAGCCCCGCCCAAAATCTCCCCAAAGAGAAAGGCTGAAACATGGGTTTTCTCGCGACTTCGCATGGGATTATGTATACTGTTGTGATCAGCAACTCCTGTAGATTCTTCTAGAACGAAAACACCAAAAAACTGAACTCCACAAGTAAAATAGAAAGAGAAACGAATTAGAATGAAATGATGGCTAGTTAGTTAGATGAAATGGAAAAACATTTCGTTGCGCATGAAATAAACTAAGGAGCTCAATCAAAGCTCGAAACCATTATCGCCATTATACTCCTTTGCATGTACTTACTAATTCTTAATGCATGAGCAGCTTCGAAAAAAAAGTTCTCTCTCCGCATGACTGGTGTCACTTGCAAATGGGTAGCCTCGAAGAAAAACTTCCATATTTCTGTGAAATGCTTAGCTTTCCCCGAGTTGTTTGCTTGTACTTGGGCAAGAGAGGAATGGAAACGAGTGCGGCTTCAAAAGTGGTTATATTAAGTTGGTTTTGCATTCGGGAGAAACTGGGCATATAAATGCACGTTCTGGTTCATATGCTACTCCAAGAAAGACTCACAGCTCTTGTACCATCGATTCGTTTCAAATTATTTGTGCTAGTTGTACATAACCCAAGCTTTTTGATAAGGATTTTTCTCTTGAAATCTGTATTAAACTAGAAGATCGCTACTGCATATCAGGAAACAACGCCGCGCCGCTCCAGCATCGCGGCGCGGCAGACCAGCTAGGCGCTGTGGTTCTCGGAAATGATCCGGATTGCTGCTAGCCCTCCCCCCCCCCCCCGACCCTTGCGATACAGCTCCCTCAGCGATTTCCACGACATTTGAACTGCCTTCTCTTTTCTTGGAGAAAATTCTTGAAATCTACCAAATCTCCCTGTTTTAGTATTAAGATCTTCTATATGACGCTAATTAGCTTGGAATGTTTTACTTCATGTAGCTGTTCAATGATTGGCCCCTACTAAAAAGCTAACCCATAGCCGAAATATCATGGATGTGGGCCCTTTTTCAGGCGCACCAGGGCATAAGCAATAGAATTGGGGACACGAAAAAAATGGTAAAGAAAGGCCAGGACCTTGATCCGTGATCGTGGCAGCCCGATTGGACATTGTGCTGTTCATGCAAACCAGTGTTCCGCTCCATTTTTTAGTTTTTTTAGCCAAATTTACAAAGAATCTCATCCATGTCGACACCTTTGCCCTTTTAAGTGTCCCCTAATCCGAACATTAGGTTCCAGAATTCCAATACAGGCAATCTCAAAGACTTTAAAGGAAAAGAGGGAACCCACATGAAGCCAGGAACTTGAACCAGAACATATGAGGTAATCTGATCTCAAAGCGGAATATTTCCACCCGCAGCAGGCTTGAATTTTCCCACGGCCTCCAGATTTATCTTTTTGGAAGATTTCCCTCAATAAAGGAAAGAACGTAGGTTGAGGCTCGGCAGAAGGATTGACCCAGGGTAGTTTATTACTGCGTCTGCGCAGGGTTAACATTGTAACCCCTACTATATGTATTACCACCTAGAACCTCACATAGGAATCCAATTAATTTTTCCGTATTATCTGGAGTAGGGGAAGGAGGGGATCCACCAGAAGGAAACAACCCAGTAGTCACATCTACATATTAGATGTGACTACTGGGGTGGGTGGGATTCATGAATGCTAACTATGCAAACCAGGGTCTGGATGCATAGTTGGGATTATCCAAGGTGTTAACAAGCTTATCCTGTGTAATCTCTATGGCCGCGGCCTCAGCGATGGTTAGCGTGATTGGTTATCCTATAGAATACGTAATAGTGAGAGACGCAGGAAAAGAAAGTTGGTCTGCTTCGCAATTGAGGTTACTGTAATTGAGGTTACCCAGGGTAAACGTGCTAACGCCTCCAAATTTACCCATAGTTAACACGAGCGTCGTTACACTTACCCTGGGTAGTCTCAATTGTGCACCCAAGCTCTGGTTTTGTTCGGTGAGGGGTTCATAAATCCCAGCCCCAAGGTAAGCCTTCGATAGAAGGGTTCCTGAATCCTAACCTCAGGGTGAGCCCTCGATAATTTCAATAAAATTTGTAGAATCCACAAAAAAGGAAATAAAACAGAATGAATAGCAAGTTGATTCCCTTCATGGAACCTCAGCTAACTGGTTCCGACAAATCACTTTTTTTAGAGCGTATAGAAGTCAACTGCAGGATTCAAGGCAGTGTGAAGAACCCCGAACCACTATAATATAGGCAGTAATACCAGCCGTAAGCATCAAAAGCGCACACGTTGATTTCAGTAAGGGTAGGAGGAAATGCTTCTACCCAATAGACCAACAAACAAGATTAATGGGGATATCCATCAATTCGTGTACCCGGAAATGCTTCATTTAGAGAGCCTCACGAGATGAGCCACATCTGAGAAGAGGTTTTCTTCCACCCTTTCAGCTTACTTGTCAGCATCACCCAGGTTTACCAAGACCTAGTGGGTTTCTAGCTTTACCCAGTCCCAAATATTAAGAGTATTTAATGCATGTAAAAGTTGTAAATATAAACAAATATAAATACACCTATAAATATAAAAGCACCAGTTAATTGCACAGCAGAGTATCGCTTGTCTGGCTTGCCGTGCTGCACTACCAACGCGGCGCGGCATACCAGCTCGACGAATTGTTGGCGGGCGGTGTTTTCCACTGTTCACATGGTGTCACCTCAGAATGCTTGGGCTTAAACTGAGCCAGACATCAACACCGGCAGCGCTTGAGAACCATAGCACGAGCTGGTCTACCGCGTCGCGTGGGTAGTGCGGCGCGGCAGGTCAGACAAAACAAGTCAATTGATCGACACTGTAATGTAAACAAGTCAAAGAAGACATCTACGGCATCGGATTTTAGCACGTGGACAGACAAAACTCTAAGAAGGCCCTAAACAGCAAGTCGCGCACAATTAGAGGGCACTAGACGATGTACCCGGCTTCGCTCGGGTGTTCAACTTCTCCCGGCCATTTAAAGCTGATGCCAACACTTGTTGAACCAAAAAATCCTTTGTTCATCATTTGGTGATCGGCTTAAGTGACCCCTCTTCATCCCTCTCCCCTTCCCTCAGAAAATGAGGTGAAGTTGCTTGACCCGTAAATAAATTCTTATAAAGTGCATGCCTCATCCACTTTCAACGTTCTGGAAAGTCCCAGAACGCACATTTTCATCGACTCGTGTGCAAGAATGTCGAAAAATCAACATAAATCGATATTTCGGTCAAAACGGTTATCATATCCGTGTTCAGCGCACTGCGATACCCCGGTAGACATGTCTTTACCGCTCAGGGGCAAGGACAGTGAAAAAATCGATAAAATCAATAAATCGATATTTTGCCCAAAACGGTTGCCATATCCGTGTTCAGCGTATTTATTTGCCTCAGCAGACATGTCCTCATCGCCTCCTGGGCAAGAATGGCGAAAAGTCAATAAAATCGACAAATCGATGGTGTCATACAAAATGGTTGCCATATTCGTGTTCAGCGCATCGAGACACCCCAGTAGACATATCTTTAGCACCAAGTGGACAATGATAGCGAAAAATCAACAAAATCAATAAATCGATAATTTGGCGCAAAATGGTTGCCGTATTCGAGTTCAGCGCACTGAGATACCCCAGCAGGCATGTTCTCGCTAGTCCCTGGTCAAGAAGAGCGAAAAATCAATAAAATCGATATAATCGATAAGCTAATCGATGATCCGAGGTGCAAAGTAGCCTATAACCTCCGCCGGCCCCCAAAGAACCCACACACAAAATTTGGTCCCGATCGGCTCATCCTCCGCGATTTCTATTCCGAACATACAAACATACAAACAAACAAACAAACAAACAAACAAACAAACACACACAAACTTTCGCTTTTATATATACAGATAAATAAGAAGTGCGAAGTCCTGGCCGGCAGGAATACGCTTGGAACAAACAATTACGCTCAGCAAATAAGTGCACGACTTCAGTGAGTAACAACATTCTAAAGATTACCCTAGAAGGCGTACCTTTTAGTGCTACGCTGGGATTGAGGGTTCTGCGCAGAACGACACTGAGGGTTCTGCGCAGAACGACACGAGCAAGAACGTTGATGGAAATCCCGGAAATGTCAGTCCTATGGTCCTCAGTGGTCCTTATCCACATAGAGTAGCACTCCTAGTAGATGACAGATCGTGGATTCATTATGAGCAGAAAATTTCGCGAAAAAAGGATGAGCCGAGCACGTCGGAGCATCCAAGGTGGACAAAGATTATAGTTCAAACTGCAATTAGCTTCGTTAAGCTTCCTCGCATAAGCGACATTTCCGGATTGCGAACATTATTAAGTAGGATGTAGC
This sequence comes from Ancylostoma caninum, assembly GCA_037903475.1. NCBI lineage: Eukaryota > Metazoa > Nematoda > Chromadorea > Rhabditida > Ancylostomatidae > Ancylostoma > Ancylostoma caninum. The sequence goes on along the minus strand of JBAJFG010000015.1, from coordinate 2,492,744 downwards.
ATCAAAACAACAAGTTCTCGACAAACGTGACCTAATGCCAAATTTCTGACCTCAGACGCCAGCATGCGGCACAGGTTACCATCGAGGAAAATGTTAAGACGTTTGAATCTCTCGGTGTTACACTGGTAATATGCGCCTATGAGCTAGATATCTTCAAAAAACACCACGGTCCGGATGCACTATTGAGGTCACCCCTGGTAAACGCGTTAAGTTACCCGGGTTTACCCTGGAAATCACAAACACGTCTACCCACAGTGATGTTGTCCATATCCAGCCGGCACCGTTGGGTGATCATACCCAAGAGAATGAGATTAACTTTATTCCAACGACGCATCCGGGTCTAGGGCCTGAATGCATCATTGAGATAACCCAGGGTAAACGTGTTGACGCGCGTAGACAATGGGTAAGTTCGTGGGATGTTAACATGTTTACCCAGGGTAATCCCAACAGTGCATGCGGCCCCAGTAGCGTGGTTCAGGAACGTTTCCGGGAAGATTGTAGCCCTTCTACTAGATCAGGATGGATGGGTTTTCTCGGGAATAAATTGGTGCACTTCCGGCCCTCAAAATCCATTCCTTTCCCTGGCTTTGATAAATTTCAAAAAATAAAAATAAAAATAAAAAAATACACCAATTTTTCCTAGGAAAAAGGTCTATCCTAGGTTTTCTGATAAATGCCATCCTGCGAATGTTCGTGAACCCTCCTAGTGAGGTCCCGAATGAGGTCTATGAGGTCTACGCCTCACCCATGGGCCTTGTGACAATTCGTTACGTGCGCATAAAATTATTTCCTGCACGTCACCGCAAAGCACATAAAATAAGGCAATAATAAGCTACGTTGGGGAGGGAAGAGGAAGAGGAAGTAGAGGAAAAACCTTTGCTCAGCAGTGTGAACATTTGCAGAAAATTGGATACGTGTCTTTCCGTACAGCTCTACTGTGAACAGATCAAATAGCAGTATTTTACATGAATAATTAACCCGTCTAGTTCCTGGGATAGGATATGAGGGGTCAATATGAACGTGCAATGAAAAGTCCAACAGCGAACGGCTTTCCCGAAGAAGCGTGGACAACTTGGGGTTTTAGGACCAAATAAATGTCAGTGTTGCAGACATTAACATTTATTGCACGTGCAAGGCACATGAATTGTGGACAAAACAAAAAAAAAGAAGAAACGGACACAACCAACGCACCGGAGAAAAAAAGAGCAAAAATTCAAGAGCACGGGTAAACAGAAATGACACCCATAACCTGGAGGTGGTGATATTTAGAAAGTAACGTGAGCGGACATATTACCAATAGATGGTGTTAACTTAAGTAATTTGGCGTAATCAAGTCCTACTCTATGGGTAAAGAAATGTCTTTTATGAGATGATTTGGCTTTACATTCCACGCAATTTTGCAGACAAAATGAAATACCGACGCGATACTAAAAACAGGGGAGCACAGGGCAAGGTGGAACAGCATGGCATAGCCTGAGTCGTGCTGAAAATGAGAATGGCTGATGTGGTTGTTAGTGGTATGGCTGGAAGCTACTTACTGCCCCTCTAACGACCGCCATACACGCTACCATACGAAGCTAATTACGAGACAGCAAGCCACATGAAATACGTACTAGACATGCTAAGCACCTTCAATGACGTCATTTTTAGTGACATTGGGTGAATTTGTACTGGATGCGTGCGTGAGTTCGACATAGTCTAGGAAGTGAGAGCTTCAAAAGTTTGCGTTCGGGGTTTCAGTGTTGTTGAGAGGAGGATTTGTGCTAGATGTACTTATCAGGACCGCAAGTGGCCATGCGAACTAGCTCGTAATGGCTGCGAGACGATGCACGCACACATCTGCAGCAACATAATCCTTGTTATCAAGTGCAGGAAATAAAAAGTAGGAAAATAAATAAGTGGTTAATGTAAGTGTAATGTTCAGTTTCCGTTCCGTGCACTGCCTTACACCCTATATTGATAATGTACTGGTAATCCTTCACTTTATCAACATTTGTTTTGATTTTTTGGTCATCCTGAGGTTTATATTTTGATTTTACCTGCTTTTGGTATTGTTAGTCAGTTTACTTTGTATTTAACTGGAAAAAAAGAAAAGTTTCGTTCTTTAGGCCAGCTTGGTTCTGATGGTCATTAGCTCGTTCTGCAACACTTGCTCAGCTTCGCAATGAGCCTGAACTATTAGGGGTAGGAGAATAACCAACACCCGGAAATCCAGCACTAGATTTCTTGCACGGAAATTTCCTGAAATACAGCCTTTCTGGGTAATGTAGTTGGTAGGTAAGGTTGGGGTTGCTGTCTCATTATTTTTTATCTGCTCCCAGAGGTTTAATTACCCAAGTTCTATGCCGAACAAGTTCGAAGCTCAGTGACATGGTATCAGACGTCCCCCAGGTTGAATTACTCATACAATCGCCGTTACTAATAGTTATGAGCGCATAATTTTGAGATTGTGTGCTAAATAAGTTCTAAGTAATCAGTAGTGATAAATGATAAGTAACAACCCGTAAGTAATAATCTGTATATATAAAAGTAAAGTTTGTGTGTTTGTATGTTCTGAATAGAAATCGCGGAGGATAAACCGATCCGAACCAAATTTCGCGTACAGATCCAAAAGAGGCCGGCGGGGGTAATAGCACCTAGGATTAAGTTTATCGATCTATTGATTTTATTGATTTTTCACTCTTCTTGACCATGGACTAGCGAGAACATGCCTACTGGGGTTCCTCAATGCGCTGAACACGAATATGACAACGATTTTGCGCCAAATCATCGATTTATTGATTTTTTTGATTTTTTCTCTATTCTTGATCATGGAGTGATAAAGACATGTCTACTGGGTATCCCAATACGCTGAACACGAATATAACAATTATTTTGCCCCAAATTATCTATTTATTGATTTTATTGATTCTTCGGCATTCTTGCACATGGGTTGATGAAAACGTGCCTTGTGGGATTTTCTGAAACGCTGAACGTGGGTAAGGCGAGCATTTGAGGAGGATTTGTTCACCAGTCAAACAAATCCACCCCATTTTTGGAGGGAAGGGGGAGGGGTGAAGAAGGGTCACTCAAGCTGATCACCAAATGATGAACATTTTGAGAGGATTTTTTGGTTCAACAAGTGTTAACATCAGGTCCAAATTGCCGGGTGAAATTGAACACCCGAGCGAAGCCGGGTACGGCAGCTAATAAGTAGATAAGTAATAGGTCCTAAGTAAAAAAAAGGACAAAGTAGTAAAATTTCAAGCTGAAGTGTTCACATTTATGTTTCCAATAAAAGTTGAAAAATAAAAAGTACGCGTGCAATGGAATAAATTTTCCCCATAACCTGTCAAGAGGGAATGTGGGAATGGTGCCGCCTACCTGGAACTTGAATGAAACCCGAATGAAAAGTGAAAAAACCGTCATCAACGGCGATGACGTGGGTGATTTTCATTATTGAAATGGATATTTTCGTTCCCCACCCGAGGCTGCCAAGTGGATGTGTTGAAATTCGCACAAATGCATGGCAAACCTATACATTTCTAAGCAGGTTGACGTGTGAATATTCTCATGTTTCAGCCCTTGGAACGCCACTTCTTTCCAGAAAGGCAAAACACCTCGAAGACCATTCAAAGGAGGAAATTTACCAAACAAATAGGATGAAGATGGTTTAGGAAACAGCGGCATAGTACCACATACCAGACACGTCAAAAGAAACCTTGTCGTGGGTGGAGCATACCCAACCTTCAACAAGATCCACGAAATTGTGCAGAAAAAACAAGATGCAGAGGAATCACTATTGTTTAGAATCCCGCAAGCAGTTTTTGCGATCTCACTGGTAAGAAAGATATGCGGTAAATTCTCAAGCGAGGCGAAAAATGGCTCGTAAGCGTACACTTTCCGCCTCGTTCGCTCGACGACTGGGCCGCTCTGGCCCTTTGCCAAGTCAGAAAGTCGATATTGAATCGAATTTAGCCTGATGTAAAAAGAAAAACTCGCTTCTGAGCTAATGATAGGTGTTCTACGATAATCACAGTGATTCCCCAACATGAAAGATATCCCCTCAAAACCATATACCTTCCCCTATAAAATCCAACGACGCTCCACCTAACAGCCATCATAAAAACAAGCATTAGATTTGGAAATGGTCTTCTGGCCCATTGATGCACTAGTGTGCACGCAATTTAATACAAAGAAGCCTCACAGTGAGGATTTTTGGCTTTGCTGCACATTGTCTTAGTGGTGTAAATTGGCGTGTTGTTGTGTAAATGGTCCAACTTGTGCAAGGCAGACTGCGACTTCTACGTAAAGCTAAGGATGGTCTGTTAGTGCTTTGGGAAATGCATGCCCCATAGTGACAATTCTTGGCTCTGCTGCTCATTTTTCTAGTGGTGTAATTTGGCGTGTCGTTGTGTCAGTGGTTATGTTAAGAGAGACAGACTGGCACAGCTTCTACGTAGAGGTGATTATGGTTTCGTGGTGTTTAGCAACTAATTTGCACGCTAGTTGATGGAAAGAAGGAACATGATTGCGATAGTGCAGCTTATTTTTCAAATGGTGTAATGTGGTGTGTCGTTGTGTCAATAGTTCAACTTGATCGAAGCAGACTGGCACAGCTTCTATTTCCAGGATGTCCAAACAGCTGAGAAATGTTGCAAGAGCTCATGCATGAATAAAGGTGATACTTCACATAAAGTGCCCATAATATTCTGCAATTTATGGCTTCCTCAGCACCTGATCCCTAGTGGGCGTGGCTTAAAGCTACAGCATTCATACAAGTTAAATCATGGGAACAGGTTTAAGCAACTCAAACAAGTTTCGATACTGTAAAACAAGTTTAAACTAGTCGGACAAGTTAATGCAGATTAGCTCTTCATTGAGCATAAGCTGAACCTTGAAGTGGAAGGCGTTCACGTGACCGGAAATTTCGTTAGAGCGTTAATGCGAAATTCGTTAATTCGTTAATCTAATGGGGGGGGGGGGTGGGTAAGGGAAGCCACCTAGTTCATATGTGTGGAAGAAATGCGTTAAAAAATCTTTCACTCCATCAATTCGTTAAATCGGCGTTAAAATGACCGTTACTCGTTAATGCGTTAACAGATCAAGACGTTAATTCGTTAAATAGCCTGCAGTCGTTTATAGAGAATAAGTCAGCTACTGCCTATCTAACAGCAGTAGAACCGATGGAGACGTAGTAATTTCTCACTTTCAAAAGTGAGAGCACAATGCCGTTCCACCACTCATTCTTGCAGAATGCTGTCCCTCTGGTTAGCCGCGCCGCACCACCCACGCGACGCGGCGGACCATCTGCGTGCTGTGGTTGTCAGTCGTGCTGGTGTTGGTGTTTTGCTTATGTTTGCACGTGAGTGTTTCAGAATGATGACAAAAACACACACAAATCGGCGAAAAATACGGCTCGACAACAACAGCATCCAGCTTGTCTGTCGCGTCGCGTAGGCAATGCGGCGCGGCGGACCAAACGGGCGGTATGCTGCGGTGCAAGAGTGATTGACGGGCATTGTATGAGGGGAAGCAATGTTTTCACACATGATTGCACGAAATCGCATGTACGGTAATTACAGTGTTGTCTAGGGGTAATATGTAGTGCAACATAAAATCGCACATTCAATCGCACGCAATCGCACTAACCTGCCAATTCCACCAATTCTACGGTACAGTATCAGATGTATAGAAACGTATGCTTTGCAATAGCTTACTCTCTATAAATAGAATGTCTAGAAAACACCGACGTCAATCTTCTATTTTTAGGGCCCATAACAATGAAATCGCATCGCAGCGCGATAGTGCACCGCAACGCGATCGCATCTTAATTTATGGTCTTTTTCTCCGCTGCAAATAGCTACAACGTTATTAGCACGCGTCGTAGCGTCTAATTAAATTTCGCAAAGTTATTTTTGGTTATTATGAATATGATTAGCGGCAGGAAGTGAAGCGTATGAATAACAGCTTCTGCAGCTACAGAAAAGTGGGCGGAGCCTCCGCGAAAAGCTGCAAAATTGGGAGCCAGGACAGGCGAATCCTAGGGGAATCCACGGTTAAACCCTGTCGGATTAACCGCGGTCTTCCATATACGGCCAAAAAAAAAGTTTCTGAGAAATTAGTTCGGATTTAAGGTTTTCCAGAGCATGCAACGACTTCAGAAGCTGCAAAATTAAGGCCATGGTGAAGAGAGCGAGAAAAAAAAAGACAAAAATGAAGGGATGAACGGATGAAACGCGCACCTCGGCTTGAAATGTTTCCTGGTGATGTATCCGCGTAGATGACTCTGGATTCGTACAATTTGTTCAGCACGCCAGGCGATTTTCTTCGCAACTGAAATAATTGGACGAGTTTTCCGGTTCGTTACACGCTGGTGAACCAAACAAATTCACAAACGCGCACTATAATTTAATATACGTAGTAGCGTGGACATCCAGAGACAAAATGTTGCGTGAAATTGAGAGAAAAAGGAGAAGACTCCCGAGGAGAAGGAAATGACAAGAGAGAAGAGAAGAAAAGGAGAGAGAAATTGGAAAGAAAATCCTTCAGTATTGTAAAAATACAAGAGATCAAAAATGCTACGATCAAATTATTAACGTACCCATGATTCACACTGTAATTATGTATACTGTATAGTTCATACTACCCCCCCCCCCCCCCCGAGAATGGATCGCCAAATTTTTACAATGCAAATAAAAATCATGTATTAGTTCATTTTTAATTGTTCGTTTTTATCGTTATTTTTAATATAATTTTTATTAAACATTCATTGCTATAATTAAAATTTTTATTAATTTTATTTTCCGTCTGGGTCCCCAAAACGGCTGAGACCCCACTTTTTTTCCCACGCCGCCCCCCCCCTCCCGCCCACTTTCTGCGTCCGCCATTGGTTTCTACTTATACTATACCAGTCTGGCCGCCCGGCTAACGCCGGGCTTCCAGTCTTCTAATGATGCTCACTTCGCTCGCATACTGCACCTTGAAAGCAAACACAAAAGTGTAAATGGATTGATAAAATCTGCATCCTTCCACGCAGTTCTATCGATCTCCTGAGAAACACTTGATCCCGTAGGTGGTAGCTTTTCCCCATGAACAAAACTGGGCTCTTCCATATGAGCGAAATTAGTGGCCGTAAAGGACTGAGTGCAACCAATTCAGTGGAAATGTTATCTTGAAATGATTTAGGCTCGACTGGTTGTTGTGGTAATTCGAGTGATAAGGGTCCACCGGCATATATAAATGGAAAGGAAGGAGTGGTTCATTCAGACACAAACAGAATGGGAAGAGAACACGGATACGAAAGGAAACAATGTACATCTAGGTGATTTAGGTAGGAGGGTCCGCCGAAACAGGATAAGCGTACCCCTTTTGCAGGAATAGACCCACCTGGTGAATTCTTATTACTTTTGGACGCCGGCGTACCCTTATCACACCGTTGGACCCGACTCCAGGCGTTTCCCCACTTTTGGACGCCGGCGCACCCTTATCACACCGTTGGACCCGACTCCACTTTTGGACGCCGGCGCACCCTTATCACACCGTTGGACCCGACTCCAGGCGTTTCCCCACTTTTGGACGCCGGCGCACCCTTATCACACCGTTGGACCCTCCAGACTCCAGTTGGACCCGACTCCAGGCGTTTCCCCACTTTTGGACGCCGGCGCACCCTTATCACACCGTTGGACCCGACTCCAGGCGTTTCCCCACTTTTGGACGCCGGCGCACCCTTATCACACCGTTGGACCCGACTCCAGGCGTTTCCCCACTTTTGGACGCCGGCGCACCCTTATCACACCGTTGGACCCGACTCCAGGCGTTTCCCCACTTTTGGACGCCGGCGCACCCTTATCACACCGTTGGACCCGACTCCAGGCGTTTCCCCACTTTTGGACGCCGGCGCACCCTTATCACACCGTTGGACCCGACTTCCAGTTTCCTCACTTTTGGACGCCGGCGCACCCTTATCACACCGTTGGACCCGACTCCAGGCGTTTCCCCACTTTTGGACGCCGGCGTACCCTTATCACACCGTTGGAACCGACTCCAGGCGTTTCCCCACTTTTGGACGCCGGCGCACCCTTATCACACCGATTGGACCCGATTCCAGGCGTTTCCCCACTTTTGGACGCCGGCGCACCCTTATCACACCGTTGGACCCGACTCCAGGCGTTTTCCCACTTTTGGACGCCGGCGCACCCTTATCACACCGTTGGACCCAACTCCAGGCGTTTCCCCACTTTTGGACGCCGGCGCACCCTTATCACGCCGATGGACCCGACTCCAGCACCCTTATCACCCGTTTGGACCCGACTCCAGGCGTTTCCCCACTTTTGGACGCCGGCGCACCCTTATCACACCGTTGGACCCGACTCCAGCGTTCCCCACTTTTGGACGCCGGCGCACCCTTATCACACCGTTGGACCCAACTCCAGGCGTTTCCCCACTTTTGGACGCCGGCGCACCCTTATCACACCGTTGGACCCGACTTTAGGCGTTTCCTCCCGTTTTGGACGCCGGCGCACACTTGTCACGCTGTTGGACCCGACTCCAGGCGTTTTCCCACTTTCGGACGCCGGCGCACCCTTATCACACCGTTGGACCCGACTCCACGCGTTTTCCCACTTTTAGACGCCGACGCACCCTTATCACGCCGTTGGACCCAACTCCACGCGTTTTCCCACTTTTAGACGCCGGCACACCCTTATCACACCGTTGGACCCGACTCCAGTCGTTTCCCCACTTATGGACGCCGGTGCACCCTTATCACACCGTTGGACCCAACTCCACGCGTTTCCTCACTTTTAGACGTCGGCGCGCCCTTATCACACCGTTGGACCCGACTCCAGGCGTTTTCCCACTTTTAGACGCCGGCGCACCCTTATCACGCCGTTGGACCCAACTCCACGCGTTTTCCCACTTTTAGACGCCGGCACACCCTTATCACACCGTTGGACCCGACTCCAGGCGTTACCCACTTTTGGAGCCGGCGCACCCTTTATCACACCGTTGGACCCGACTCCCAGCATTCCCACTCGTTAGCCCGGCGCACCCTTATCACACCGTTGGACCCGACTTCAGCGTCTCCCCTCACTTTGAACGCCGGCACACCCTTGCTATCACACCATTGGAGCCCCGACTCCAGCATTACCCAGCTTGGACGCCGGCGCACCCTTATCACGCCGTTGAACCAACTCCAGGCGTTTCCCACTTTTGGGCGCCGGCGCACCCTTATCACACCGTTGGACCCGACTTCAGGCTTTCCCCCACTTTTGGAAGCCGGCGCACCCTTATCACACCGTTGGACCCGACTCCAGGCGTTTCCTCACTTTTGGACGCCGGCCACCCTTATCACACCATTGGACCCGACTTCAGGCATTTCCCCACTTTTGGACACCGGCGCACCCTTATCACACCGTTGGACCCGACTTCAGGCTTTCCCCCACTTTTGGAAGCCGGCGCACCCTTATCACACCGTTGGACCCGACTTCAGGCGTTTCCCCACTTTTGGGCGCCGGCGCACCCTTATCACACCGTTGGACCCGACTTCAGGCGTTTCCTAGCTTTAACGCCGGCACACCCTTATCGCCCCCGATGGACCCGACTCCAGGCGTTTGCCCACTTTTGGACGCCGGCGCACCCTTATCACACCGTTGGACCCGACTTCAGGCGTTTTCCCACTTTTGGACGCCGGCGCACCCTTATCACGCCGTTGGACCCGACTCCAGACGTTTCCCCACTTTTCGACGCCGGCGCACCCTTATCACACCGTTGGACCCGACTTCAGGCGTTTTCCCACTTTTGGACGCCGGCGCACCCTTATCACACAGTTGGACCCGACTCCAGGCGTTTCCCCACTTTTGGACGCCGGCGCACCCTCTTTATCGCCGGTTGGAGCCCGACTCCAGGCGTTTCCCCACTTTTGGACGCCGGCGCACCCTTATCACACCGTTGGACCCGACTCCAGGCGTTTCCCCACTTTTGGACGCCGGGCGCACCCTTATGGCGCCGTTTAAAGGTCCCCGACTTCCGGCGTTTCCCCACACTTGGACGCCGGCGCACCCTTATCACGCCGTGACCCGACTCCAGCATTTGCCACTTTTGGACGCCGGCGCACCCTTATCACACCGTTGGACCCGACTCCAGGCGTTTCCCCACTTTTGGACGCCGGCGTACCCTTATCACAGCCGTGGACCCGTCTCCCCCCACTTTGGGCGCCGGCGCACCCTTATCACAGCAATGGACCCGTCTACCCACACTTTGGGCGCCGATGCACCCTTATCACAGCCGTGGACCCGTCTCCCCCCACTTTGGGCGCCGGCGCACCCTTCATGTAACGGTGGGGGGGTCGGCATCACTCTAAGCCACGCCCTCGAATTTCGTTCTACACACACACACACACACGTGACACACAAAGTAAGCCCGTTATTATAAGTCATGATTTTACTTACACACTATTTAATACACATATTTTACTTCCTCTACTTCTCCAATTTTACTATTTACTCTCACAGATTTTGCCCCGAAGATTGCGCGAAACATTAGAGCTCCATTGCCCGATAAAATATTGTATTTTTCACAAATAAAATTAAATATTTTATGACGTCTTATGGTTACCCAAGAGCCAAAAGTTCAGAGGCCGCATGCATAAACGAGATTACCTAGAGTAAACCTGTTAACACTCCCAAACTTACCCATTTTCGACAATGGCGTCAACAAACTTACACTGGATGATCTCAATCATGCATCCAAGTCTAGGAAATACAAGGTAAACCAGCGCATCGGATCAGTTACACAACGCTTCACCACGTGTTCGAACAAGTTTGAACAGTAGGAGCGTCTGACAAGAATGAGGCATGGGGATATCAATGAAATGTGAGGATGCGCAGACAACCAGCGCGTCGCGTAGCGTGGGGTAGCGCGTGCGAGCGGGTCTCAACCACTGAAGTGCCCTAACAATTGCCCAAAACGTTCCCAAGACTGCGGTGAGATGGAAAACACTCCAAATACCGCCACGCCCTCCCTGATGAACACAATGAGAGAAAAGTAACGAAGTCCTATGACTACATTCCTAGTTCCTTCCAATGGTTAACGAGCGTAAAACGTTAAGGCGTTTAATACCACAACGTTAGGAAACTAAAGGCTTAAAGGCTCCAATTACCTTAAAAACCCCGGAGTTACACCATTCCTTAAAAACCCCGGAGTGAAATCCACGATAAAATTTTCTGGATAGCTTAGGATCCAGAAGATATTATACCCAACTGATCGCAGAAACTGTCGCATTATTCAAACCTAGAAGTGGAGTTATTTCCCAGCAGATGGCTGGTCGAATCGATTACTATTCGAAAATTCAATCGAATATTCGAGTACCTACTCATGTAAGGACAACAATGTGAGAGTTAATAGTGAGAGCGCATCATTTATTATATTTCTTTATATTTTTATTTTAATACTGGGAGCGCCCACAGGAGGCAAAGAACGGCAGAATATAAGGGAGGTTCCATATTTCACTCGGGTACAAGTTGTACTTATATCAATTATATTCGAACAATCGAATTATTATTCGAATACTGTTCAATTCGGTCAACATTCTATAATATGTATTCCTCACTATGTCTAGCTTTTCCCTCGAAAAATCACAAGGATTTCAATTTCCAGGCAATTTCTCTGCAATTCGCCCAGGAAAATTCATCAGTACTCTCATAGAATTCACATTCGCTGGTAAAAACTTCCGCAAAACCCTCGAAATGAATTGCAATTAACGCGGAAATTCCAATATTCCAGTTCTGCTGTGAATCTTCCCACGCAAAACTTTTCCCAGAAGTATCGCCAACGTCATTATATGAGCAATCAAATAGGGAAAAGCCAATGGTAATAGCAAGAAAGGCCAGCGATGCATTGGGCACCAAACATCGAACAAAAAAAAGGTAAGAAAAACCTTTTAAAAAGGCACTTCCAAATTGGGATTAGCCCTACGAAATCTGGGGCTTATCCTAACCCAAACGAATACTAATGGGTTCCACGAGAAGAGCGCATTTCAACCAACAACACTGCGAAAAACAATCGCTCTATCGTATTTCTGACACATGGCGTAAAGGCGGAGCTGGCGAAAATCTAATTTTTAGCGAGCAAACATCGTCCCTGGCAACAGATTCTCTAAGGGTTCCGGCTAATTAGCGAATGTCTGAGTTTGTTCGTGGAATAGGGTTTATTTTCACAGTGCAGACACGGCCAGAGTGGCCTGGCTCAAACAGGGTTATGCAGGGGCACTTGCGACTATGCATCCATATGAAAATATTCCAGAACGTTCTCAATGCATTTTAAGGTGTCTCCATACATTTTGATGAAGCAATAGGATAGGGTAAACATTTTCAAGGACAAAATTCGTCAGAATATTGAAAATGGAGAGCAAGAAAAAAGATTCAGGAGATCTCAAGAAATTAGGGGAGGAAAACGAAGAAATATGGACTTGAATAGATGTTAGGTTTAGAAGTATTGTGCAAATGTTTTGTTATTCACAAAAAAAATGAACCACAAGAAGTAGAATTTTGGTGCAATAACAAGCAAAAATAACTGTATGTATTGTGTGCATGGAGAGAAAATGTTACTCAAAAATGTATTGAGATGAGGAGTCTGCAATTACTTAGTCACCATCATGTTTTGTACATGTAATATACGCTCTGACCGCGTCAGTTGTAGAATACCAATAGCACGCAACGCGTCTCGCAAGCGTCGCGGCAACACAGGACGGGACGAGCGGGACTGGCGCTGGTCCGATTTTTGCACCACCTACATTTTTGCATATTTGCTCTTGAATAATTAGTTTTGCAATTGATTTCCGCACAATTTCGGGTTGAAAAAATAATTATTAACGGAAATCAAAGAAATGCAACATCTGTGCTCTGGATATTTTCCGTGGACAATGCCCGACAAGCGCAACAGGCTCGTGACACGCCACGCACCCGTTACGCGTTGCGGCAGCATAGAGCTAAGGAATGCAGAGGGACCGGCGTAGGTCTTCAATTTTGCATATTACAAATCTGTTATCGTTCCAAACAGAATGAATAGATTATTCTTGATTTTTGCTTTTACTTTTTACCTCTTGATGGTTGCTGAATAGCCAGAAGATGCACAGAGCGCCAAGATGCGGTGGAAGTACTGCCGCGCCGCGTGGGAGATGAGGCGCGTGCAGTAGGGGTACTAGGCCTGCCGCAGTTAGTACAGTACATAGTGTGAAATCGCAAAAATTATTTTTGTCGATTCTGAAGGCATAACATATCATTATGCCGCCTTCAGGTAGAAAATCCAGGACAAAATTAGAATCCAGCTTAAAACCAATATTGAGGGGCATAGACTATAATTCCACGTCATTCCAGAGCTAAAATTACCCCCATTGAGGTCATAAGAAGAATGTAAGCGTGGGTAAAATTATATTGATGTCTAAATACAATGTTTAATGTAATACTATCTCAGGCAAACTCTGGGAAGAGGTTATCAAGTGGTAATCCTAGCTGGAACATCAAATTACTGGGTAAACTAGTAATTCCCCAGAAATCATGTACTTAACCCGCAACGGTACCAGAAGACCGACAGCAGGTAACGCGTCGTGCGTCGCGTACTACCCGTGTAGCGTCATTAGATTACTGCTAAGGCATCAAACAAGAATGAATTCTAAATAAAACGTTCCTGTTATTACTATTTCCACAAACTAGAGGGAAAACCTCCTATTTTCCCCGGAGACGTAAAAAATGCCCTAAAGGGAAGCGCATAGCTGCTAATTAGCTCAACAACATGCTCTCACAATAATTGAAAACTGATGGGCTTTTCTCATTCTGGGAAAAGCAGCACGTGCTGCAAAGGGAACGTGTAGGAGCCCCAAGGCCTCTAAAACCTCAAAAAACCCGACCTGAAATGTAGGACTGGCAGCTAGTACATGATGACTACTACGTGGAGATCAGGGCGTAATTGGATCCATGTGCCGGAACATTGGCCAAGGATTAGATGGACGGGATAATTGGCCAGCAATTAACAGAGGAGCTCGATGGCTAAACGAGGTAGTGCATGGATTTAGCGATCAAAACGAATCATTCCGATGCACTAGTCGGTTCGGGGACATTATTTGTGGCAAAATTACACGCCTATAACCTTCCTGGATTCTTCCAGAAGGAACTGGCTCTCCTTATAAGACATGATGCTGTACTAATCCTCCATGAGTTGCCCCCGTTTTCAAAATTCCCTCGATGGAACACTGCGATTTTTGCAGACCCATATCTTTTCCGGATTCGCGGAAATTACTAAAAACTTTTTTGCTAGGGCAAAAATACACTTAGATTTTGTAACATGACCACGCCCACCTTTTTCTAGAAAAGACTAAAATCCTATTCAAAGCGAAAAAATCTTCTCGTAAATATGGGCAAAGACTATGTACGAGTTATTCATCATGAATTCACCTGACCACACCCGCATCCACTCAAATATTAATTGAATTCTATATAGAGGCCAAGAAGGGGAACTCGACAGCATTCTTGATCGAATAGTATCCCCGTCCTACAACCCTACCCCCCCCCCCCATCCACTCCCTAATTGGAAGGTGGGTAAGTGCATAGGAGTAATGACCTTGCAAAGAGGCGATTCGGAATGAATGAGTTCAGCGCCTTCAGAATCATTTATTCTTTAGTATGTAGAATTTCTGAGCTCAAATAGAGGCGTATCACGTGTCTGTGTATCAAGAAAAAACTTGTCATGTTCAGAACCTCTAGCAGCCCTGATTGACCGTAGGTCAACCATTGGCACTGGGTCATGTTCGCATAACGCCAAAAAGCTATTATGAGCAATCAGCAGCGAGCTACTTTCAAGAGAATCGTTGTAATTCCTGATGAAATCACAATTAACTGTTAACAGTTTTCTATTGATTATCTAATTTCATTGTTTACTTATCAAAATAAATCTAAGGATTAAATGGAACTAGCCAGAAATGGCGCTGATGCTGGCTGGCTCCATCGGATAAATTTATGCGTACTCGGAAACAATCCTAGTAAAGTACATATTTGGAAGCATTGGCTTCAACAAACAACATCAGCTCACAACTGTCAGTCAAATGGAGGACCTTTGTCAGTGCTGTTATTGCACCAAACACCGAATGGGAATCTCGAATTGGACGTAGGTAAGCGATAATTCTGGATAAAAGGAATTATGTATGTACTTTCGGATAACTGAGTAGAAATGAAGGAGGTGGGGAAGTTTCACTCTGAAAAAATGCATTTTTGCCATTAAAAACGTCAAACAATCGACGAAAATTTAGAGTCACCGTAGAGCACTCAGATATGGCTTTTTAGAGGTGGGTTTCATGGATACCCGGGAACATTCCAGGATTTCGTGACCTTTTCATAAGTAAATTTTCAAACTGATTGTTAAATTACTTGAAATTCTACAAACTTCTTCATAAGTAAATTTTATAACAATCCCTAAGAAATTTAAAAACTTCATGGATCTTCGAATTTCCCGACTTTTAAGCAATAACGTTCACAAAAATGTATCCTTCTCAGATATCCAGAACTATTCAGGAAAACTTGGAAAAGGTTCACAAGTGTGGGTCTTCCTCGGAATTTTCCAAATCTCCAATTGAATGGAATGGAAAAAAAATGTGAAAAAACAAGCTTCTATATAAGTAAATACTGAATGATCACAGAATAAAAACTTATCCAGAACCTATGGAGAAAGAAGACGATCACTAAGTCTTTCTCGAGGATTGAAGGGCCGAATTTAACCCAATTTCAAGGCATTCATTTCCAGAAAATCAGTAGCGCTCAGCACCTAACACGGTCATGCGCACTAAAACTCGCAGTTAAATCTAATTTACAGACAATACAGCCTTTTCAAGGGAATAGATCAATTGTGTGCATACTCGCAATTTCTACGCTAAACGGCAAGCAACCAAGCACTATCATAGTGCCAGGTAAATTTCGAACTTTTTACACGTCTCTTTCCTTCGGATGTGGAATGTTATATCTGAAAGGGGCGGTGCAGTCCAGCTCTGTGAATGGTCAATTCGTCCAACTAGTCAATCACAGGGCTCGACTGCACCGCCCACTTCAGGTATAACGCCTCGTACCGCTTTCCTTCTCTAATTTCTCTCCATTTTTCTTCACCGGTGAAGCAGACTCTTATCATCGGGCATTTTACAGGCACATTCTGTTATTCGGCATGAATTTCAAGTGAATGCCAACTTCCTGCTCATGACATTAATCAGCTGAGGACAATCAGCTGATAGCTGCTGCGGAGATTGGACCAGCGCGGGCTAGTACATCATCAGAAATAAAAGGGCACGGGCTTAAACAGTAAACACTCCTCTATAAGGCAATTTATACTAGTAAGTGCATGCGTCATGCGTACGATTACGTACGTGCATGATGAAGGATAGGCGGACACATACCGATGACGTAAGTTTGAGGCATTTAAGTTGAACTGCTCTTATGGGAGCTTTTTTTTTAAAAGGACGGACTTGACAGATACACGGTAATATACTGTGGACCAAATGAAAATCGGATAATTTGATGTAATTTAGTTAAAAATTTAGAAACCAATGTGAAAAAATCACATACTAGAAAAAAGAGGGCTTACATGACATGCCGGAAAACATATTATGCATCCAAATAGCTCCAGAACTTATAAGTTAACAATGAAGAGTAATGGGCATTAGTTTGATCTAGGTAACGTGAAAAAAAGCTAACTGCCATATGAGAAGCAGGCGAAGAGAGGGGGCGGAGCCTAATAGTGCAAGAGCCGCTCTAAGCCCGGTGAAATCAAACATTCAGTTGCCCACTTCGGAAAAAACGGAGCTACAACCATATACAGATACTCAGGAACTAATTTGGACACTTACAGATTCAAAAAAAGAATCGAATCCGAAAACCCTATGGATTTGGGAAGGATAACAGATATCCTTGGATCCTTAAGGGACCATTAAGACAACTCGCGGTTTATCGTGGATTATATGTAGTAACAAAAAATCTACGTATAATCACCAGCCAATAAGAAAAAGGATGGGTGCCGCCCCGAAAACACGGAAAACATGTACAATATCGAAGATTCTTGTAAAAATAATTGACTCTCGTGATTCTACTCTTACTTTCATATTTACCTTAATATACATATACTGACCAAACAACTAAATAAGTGAGTAAATACATGAATAAATAAATAAA
Organism: Ancylostoma caninum; assembly: GCA_037903475.1. Taxonomy (NCBI): domain Eukaryota; kingdom Metazoa; phylum Nematoda; class Chromadorea; order Rhabditida; family Ancylostomatidae; genus Ancylostoma; species Ancylostoma caninum. Next base: position 2,475,561 of record JBAJFG010000015.1, on the reverse strand, counting down.
TAAATAAGCATGTAAATAAATAAGAACTGAATAATTGGATAACTCGATAAAAAACCAAATAAATAAATTTAATTGTGTTTTTGATCTGAACAGCACCAAGCATAGGATTAAGGAAAGAGAGTAGGAGGAACGGACGTCATTTTTACCGACTCCTGCTCAGGATGGGTAACTGGTAACCCGAATCAGAATAATCGAACCTAAAATGAAGGGAAAGGCGGCGAACGAGGCGAAAACGCCGAGAACGCCCATAACTGACATCAAATCAAAGGGCGTGGCCTAAAAGTTGGGTGTTTACTTCTTGCGGGAAACTAAGGCGGCGAGGAGATTAACCTCGACGATTAGGGGGAGCACTTGAACTTCTCGGCGCCTTCCCCCCAAACATGCCAGCCTCAGGGGATTGTTTTTCGGCGAAGATCGCCGAAAAAAACTGCCCTATATTGCTAGGGATCTCGACTGGGTCCCCAGGGAATCCATAGATTTGATTCTTGATTGGTAGTACTGTAGCGAGGTACTGTAACAGACGTCATAGATACCATAAAATGGATTATAGGCTGAGCAATCCTGAAAATGTTCGTGCATCTATCGCGATGCCTAGCTACCATCCATGGAAACCTGGCTCCAAAAACCATGGATACCAAAATTGGGAATTGCAGTCGTAAAAGGCAGTGAACGGAGGAATTCGGACGAGTTTCACAGGCACAGGGGTAATCAGCTGATTCAAACGAATTCGTCGAGACAGCCAGTAATTAACGTATCGGATTAAATTTCCATCGACAAATGCAGTGCTACAGGAAAAACATCCGAATTCCACAAATAGAACAGCGTCTGCTGAGCAAAGAACGCACAAATCAGATTAGAGCAGCAGTTTGCGAATGGAGCGCAGTTTCACAAAAAGCTAAGGACTCACGTTTAATGACACTCCAAGCTCCGTATTGGGCTTTTCGCCAACGAGCTTTTAGTAGCCAGGATCGGACCTTTTCGATGAGTTGTCGCATGTGTTCGGGATCTTGGCGGAGTAGCTGAAATCCAGGAAAATTTGCTGACTTCCGGGAAAGGAAAGGAATGGACCACAAGAAAGAATTTTCTCTTTTCCTTCGCGTTCCTTCAGCGCCACACTTCTCTAGGAACTCATATTTATCGAGAATTCCCTCACAGTTCCAGAAAATCTTTGCAGAAACCTCCATTCTGCACTAATGGAAGGCTTTTCAGAAATGATTCCAAGGGGATTCTGAAGAAATTCTCACTCTTTCGGGAAAAAAATTCCTCTTAAGTAACATTTATGTGCATATGTAATCAAATCTGCAGCTCTATTCACTTAATTTCACCTATTTTTCTGCTTATATCATCAGATCCGAGCCCATTTCAATAATTTGGCTGTGGGCGGAGCTCCCCGCGCTCCTTAGCGAATGAATGATATGATTCGTCTGACAGCAAGGAAGTTAGTACCCATACCTACCCAAGAATAAAAATTTGCGGCAAAATCACTGAACCGCCAGTGCCGCTAATTTGACTACATATGACCGCCGCGCGTAAGCACGCATGGGTAGCTCCGCCCACATTCCCCAACCTCATTGTAACGGGCTATATCGATGATGTAGAGAACTGAGATCATTTATAAATTCCATAGATATCCAAAAACTATTGGGTTGTTATATAAGTTCCCGCTTTTTTGTAATTTTCGACAAAAAAAAAGTTTTATAAAAAAATCGATTAACAATGGGTATCAGGCGAAGTATGCACCACAGCAGTCGCTGTTCTTTTTTTTTCTGGGACGCCTAAAAATTTTCCAACAGGCCAAAAATTATGACAGGTCAAGCACATGGGAATACTGTCAGGATGGCTAGAGCCGCGGCGCGTACGCACGCGCTCCAATTCTTGTCAAATTATTGAAATGAGCAGCATGTAGGGCACAAAAAACCAGGATTTCTCAAGAATTCTATACATCTCCAGGGATCATTTTCTTCTTTTTTTTTCACCCTAGAACATCCAGAATTTTTCCATACTACTGCTTGGGACCCACCTGGTCAAACTCGGCAAATTTCCCAGGTCTGAAGAACACTTTCGTTTGCCCAAATTTGTAGTCGATGTTATTGAGGCCGAGAGCACGGAAGAGACACTAAAAATTAGAAATATGAACGGGAGAATTTGCGAAGATGTGAGCAACTTCTCAAATTTCAACTTTTTACATAAACATGTCTAAAAAGCTGATTGTTACACTGAAATTCAGGTCAGGCGATGACCTACCTTGCAGAAAAGTCGGGGATCCAATCGAACCAAATCTGGTGGCAGTTGTCGTTGATACATGGAGTAGAGATCAGCGAATGAAGTCCTTAACAGCACTCTCTCAGCATTGTACCATACAGTGTATGTATCCACCACAGTACACCAGCAGAAACTCTGCAGGACCCTACTCACCTGGATGGAAATCCTTTCTGCATCAGCTTCAACACACTAGCCATGCCGGCACATTTCAACTGCGACAGAATCGCTGCTCCATCGCAAATTTGCGCACTCATCGACGAGTTCGGCTTGACACAGCGAACGAAGTGAGTGCCCTGAATCGAACGTGAGAAATTTACCGTTGTATAGGTGGATTTTTCTGTAATTGCGGACCTAAGAATAAATACCCGGGCGAGACTATCCCAACAGCCGTTTTCGGGGTCATGATGATCAAGTTACCAGTACCCTATTTGGTAAGAGGAGTGGGAAAGTTCGATATAACATAAAAATATTGTGCTACCATTTCGTCATTTAGCCTTGGGTCAAGATATTTGTGATGGAGCGCATTGTAACAAAAATAATTTACCATTAGCTTGAGAATATTTGTGTGAAATCGGGGCTACACCTCACATCTCAGGGCCCGGATACATCATTGAGATAACTCATGGTTAGTGGGTTAACATACCCAAATTTACCCTTACCTGGCACCCATCATTGATATTATATCTAGGTGAACGTGTTGAAGCCCATGGTAATGGTGGGTAAATCTGCATGGTGTTAACACGATTACCCTGGGTAATCCCAGTGATGCATGCTGTCCAGTCCTTTTACCTATGCGTATCTTTGTCTGTACCTAGCTACTGCCCCTGGGTATAAGATTACTCAACCTCCAAATAATGCATTTGACCATAATTGTAAGCTCATCCTTAGGTTACTGAACTCCTCTGAGGCCAGCATGCATTACTAGGAGGATGGGTAATCTCATATTCACTGGTATGACTACCCATGGGTAGCAAGTGGGTGAAGTCAATGTCATGTCTGGTCACGCCCGGGTAAACACTATGATGGATGTCAGGTAAAGAGTAAATTTGGGTGCGTTAACACGTTTACCATGGGTAACCTCGATGGCGCATCTGGAACAAGAACTACATTTGCTTGAGAGTTTACCCTTAGGTAAATAAACTCGTCTGGAGCCCGCAGGCATCACTAATATCATGGGTAGTCTCACACCTATGGGTGTGATTACCCACGAGTAAAGTGGCTGGGTAATGACGACGTCACGTCACATCATGTATGGGTGACATAATGATGGTAGCCAGGTAAGGGGTAAGCTTGCGTGCATCAACAATTTGTCATGGGTAATCTCAATGACGCCTGCGAGCCAAGATTTCCTTATGAATAGCAGACGAAGACATCACCACCAAACGTCGCCATAAGCGGCGCAAAAAGTGAGGTTACATTGAGGTAGGCATGCGCTAATCGAGGTAAAGAAGGCTTAACCATTGTTCACTAGGGCGTTAAAATTAACCAGTAACAGCTGAACAAAATTTCTGAAAAAAAAAAACATGCAGAGCGCATCTAAATGGTGTTATTCCTATCTAAAGACGAGATGGGAAAATTCTAGAACAAGCAGGAACACGTCCTTCACTTCTTATTTCTAGATTTTTCCAAATCCTATGGTCTCGATCCAGGGACTGCCTCGACACTCTTTTCAACTTTTCAACTTTCAACCTCAGATTTTTTACCCAGGTTGCTATTTCTGTGGGATATTTCGTGGCGGCACCACTGACTCCGCTCAGAATTGCGTTTTATTTGCAGGAAAAAAATCAACTAGAACCTGGGAAGTTCCAATTGAGGGTTTTCTTCCATAACAACCGTAAGCGGATGGAAAGTTCCACAGCGCTTTATTATAAATTTGTCAGAAACCCACTTATCCTTTGAAAAGTCATTATTTCCTAACATTTTTCAAGGATTCAAGGTACTCCTTTGGGAAAAATGTGGAAGTCCAGGAAAACCACATGGATTTTCCAGGAACTGCCTCTTAGCGGAAAAAAATCAGATGTCCTTAACCATTTCACCATAGCCTTTATAAACATAACCCAGGGATAAACAAACTTTCTTACCCTAGTCAAGAGCCTTGCAGAAAATGCACCCACTCCAATGAATAGTTTATTCAAAACCGGCTCTGCGCCGTCATTAAAACGACCTTTTGTTTTCCGTGGGCCACCTACCGTATTCCTGAGCTTCTCGAGCAACACCGTCAGCTGACTGCGGAACTTCGCTCCCACGCTGGCTGCTTGGAGTCGACTAGTGCTCGACCTCCTACCCGGAGCTGGTTCGGGGGCATGGCTGCCTTCGAACAGGCTACGGATGAATACCACGCTGAAAACGAGCGATTCTACGGCGTAAATATGTGATTCGGGGGTATCGCGCAAAACGCGCCCCATTCGACAAACCTGCTCTGTTCCACCAAGAATTCCAACGAGTTGTGCAGCGTATCGTTGTTCTTGTCGAGGAACTGTCCCGTCTCGTAGCATACCGTGCCGGCGTAGTGTCGGACGAGGAACGCTTCATCTTCACGAAGATCGCGATGTTGACGTAGGCGAGAACGTCGCGGACTCTGAACGCACATAGCGGTAGTTGTTACTGGGTCGAAATATTAGCAGCTGAGCGAGCTTTCCTATGTGTTTCCATATTCGCCGCAAATTTCAATGTCATGGACGTGTCTTGCTATACGACTGCAGGATTTTGGAAATGACATTAAAAACCATGATCCATTCAACATTAAGACGTGTACAGAGCCTTGATTCTATAGTGGACGTCAATGGCGGTGGCCCATCCGCAACTCCGAGAAGGACGCCGCGCAACCGCGCCGCTTGAGCCATAACCGATGTCTTTTGCTGCTGTTATGCTATTTCTAGCAGCTTTTCAAACCCTTTTAAGGATTTTGGACCGAATCGGGAAGAAAAGCGCCTAGGAATATGAATTCCGACGGCAGACGACACCGATTCCAGTGCGCGCGGCGCAGTTGCGCGGCGTGCTTCTCGAGGCCGCGGATGGGCCACCGTCATTGACGTCCACTGTATGTATTTGAACGACTCAACCAGCCATAACTTATAACTTAGATTCTACGGGTTTTTAAAAATAAAATTTGTAAATTTCTAAATCATACCTCTAGTCGGAAGTGTCCCTTGTTCGATTCATAAGCAGCCATGGTGTAATGCTGAGGACTAGGACGAGGCAGACGAGCCTCCTCGTCAAGCAGGTCGAGCAAGCCGGATGGTTTTCTCTCGAAAAGCTCTGCAATTGAAAGTTCAAGGAAACGCTCAAAATCAAAAAAATATTTTCCTATAGATTTTTCTACTGAGATTAGGGCTATTTATACTGGCTGCCGTGCGTCAGTCGCGCGTCAAACGTGAAGGATTTTCCATGAAGACCAATCAACGTGGCATGTAGCTCCTCAATGAAAAGAATGCACGACTGCTGCGAGGCCGTAAACGCGTGCGTCTGAACTGCGTCAACGATGCGACCCGTCCTATCGCTCATCAAATAGACGCACGCTCGTCGAACGCACGCACCTAGTATAAAATGCCCTAGTGGGGATTCTTCAAAGCAAGAGAAATAAGCCAAATATCCAGTCGTAGGGATGAACTTTTTTTGGAGGGGGGGGGGGGGGTGGAGGGGGAGAGGAGAGCAATATATAGCTCATTTCAAAAATCTAGCTAGGGGCGGAGTCATATGCATCTAACAGAAGCAATATACTGTTGCTCCCGCTCTGCGACAAGGTAAGACGGGATTGTGACCCTCTCATCTCGAGTTTGTAAGTAGAACTCGGCTCTGTCATTAAAAAAATGCAGCTGTGCAGAGGAAGCCCCGCCCACAGCCAAAAATTTGAAATGAGGGGAACATTCTATGAAAATCACCATTTCCAGCGTAAATTTAACACTTTATTTCTGAAATTCAGACATATTAACGTAATTATTCTCACCAATGCAGTCATGGTTGTCCGAGTACTCGATCCTAGGCACATCCAGACCTTCTTTGGCGTACAGCTCCTGTTCTTGTTTCAGAATACGCTCGTTGAAGAAGTGCTGGAGCTTTTCATTGCAGAAATTGATGCAAAACTGCTCGAACGAGTTCACTTCGAAGAATTCTGCAATTGCACAAAGTGCAATATTTGTCGTAACTGCTAGAGGACAACCTCCAAACCTACCAAATCCAGCTATATCCAACACGCCAATGTAGCTCGCACTTCTTTCAAACGGAATCGATTTATTGATTCGAGCCACCAGCCAATCGAAAAGTCGCGAATAGAGCGCCTTAGCCAGTGCATCTCTGCCGGCAGCTGCTTCGTATGGTTTTAGTGGTACTCTGCAACGGAAACATTGACGTGTGGTGGTCCTACAGCGATGGATACTGTAGCCTAACCTAATGAGTGTGCCTTTAACACCTCCTTTGGTGGCCTGCATGATTCGTGACACTAGGCCCATTTTCAGTTCAGCAACTTCCATTCCAAGCAGATCAGCTGCGATATTGAGTGACATCTCGCTAGCTGGATCCATTTTGCAGCCACCTAGACAAGCAAAAATAAAACTGGTGCATGGAAAACTAGGCCAATCGTAATTCGTCAGAGTGGGCGTGGCTTTACTCCCACGTGTGAGATTTCTGTCCTTTACCAACAAAACTCATGATACATAGGGGTTTTCCAAGATGAAATCGGTGAAAGTAAATCTATCTATCTTCAATATCACCTGTCTTGTAGAAAAAATCAAAAATCTCCAGAAAAAAAAGAAAATTCTGGAAATTCGTTCCTGCTTACCCCGATTGTCATCCACACTATCCACAAAATCAATGTTCCCTAGATGGAGTACTCCTGCAACCACACGCCATATGTCGAAGATCTGAATCCAGAAAATCTCTAGATGTATTTTAGAAATCCAGAGACCAATCAGAGACGAGAGGTTTTTAGCCAATAATGAAGCGACACGCAGTCAGCTTGGCGGTTTGTAATTGGGAACATCCCATTAGACGGTAATTGGGATACCGATCCTGGATCAGTTGTCAAAATTTGCTAAGTTGCGCTAGGAAAAATGTTACGAGGTTTTTCTACAGCTGCTTCTTAAGTCTAGCTGTTAGCCGAAGTGGGCGTGGCTTCCTCCCCAATACGCCACAGTGAAATTCATTCCTTGTCCAGCAATTTTGAGAAGAAAAAGATTTGAGACCGGCATCCCAGAATGTGTAGCAGGGCCAGCAGGCAACTTCGGCTTTACCCAGGGTGAACGTGGTGATACCTTTACCAAGAATGGGTAAATTTTGAAATCCTAACACTTTCTCCCTGGATAATCTCAATGATGGATCAAGGCACAGGCTATCAGCTCGGTGGTTTGCACTTGTGAAGACATTGTCGTACCTCCAGCGACGCGATTTTATCGCCGCGATTACCATCACAAGGGAATCGCAGCGATTCTGTTCCTTCCACAAACGTTATAGCAGCATACCAACAACGCCAAGTAAGCTACGCCAATCGTTATAACGATCGAATGCATGGCATTTTTTGTGCAATAATCGATCGCAGTAAATGAAACAGAATCGCGCTGCGACAAAATCGCTGCGATTGGTATGATTCCGATGTTCGCGGAGTAACTTATTACATAATCAAATCAAAGAGAACATAGTACCTCATTTGGTGAAAGCCCAGCTCTTCCAAGTGCATCGCTCAGATGTGAGAAGTCCGCCGCATCGTCCACGATCGCATCGGTTAACATTCCTACTTTTTTAGCCTGGAAAATTTACTTCTTTTTTAACTTTTTACTTTTCACTTTAACTTTTCAGCCCGAAAAATTGTACTAGTGATGAAAGGAAAGAGAGTGGAGCGTCATAGTTGGAAGAGGCGGTGCGGTCGGGCGCTGCGATTGGTTCATCTGTCCAACTAGCCAATCGCAGAGCCGTGCCCCACCCCACTTTACAGGCATAACGCCACACACCCTGAAAAGGCAAGTAAATAGCCCAGCCTTTTCGATGAAGATTTTCCACAAAAATCCCAGACAACGCCCCCTTTCTCCCCTCTAGGCGTCCGCCACGCAAGAGCGCATACGCACCTGTTCACTAAGCCTATCCGGTGCTATCGTCGATTTTGATCCTGGTCTCGCAAAGAACGTTGTTGTGCCGCATTTTAAGTACTGGAAAATAAGGAATTTTCAAAAAAAAAAGAAAAAGGAGAGTGGAAAATGTGGAAAATTCTGGAAGAAATTGTGAAGTTCCGGAAAAAAATGAGGAAACTATAACCTTGAACCTATCCGGAGGAGCTAAACGAAGCCTCTTGTAGAGATCAGCTGGAGCACCAGCGATCAGCTGATAGAAGATGTGGTAATTTCGCTCCCCATTCGCCTGACGACATAGTCTTGACTTTTCCAACAGGTAGTGCGACACGAATCCGCCAGCGACTTTATCCTGTAATGCCCAGGATAGGTATTGATCGACTGAATAGAGAAATTTTCCACAAGTCACTCACATCGGTGCCAAAGTGGATTTCAACAAATTTTCCGAATCGACTTGAGTTGTTGTTGCGCAGCGTTTTCGCGTTACCAAATGCTTCCAGGATTGGATTTGCTGGAAAATTCGAAAAAAAAGTGGGAGAAATTTTCCAGGATTGCATCGGTCATGTAAAAGAATCGCAAAAAGACTAGACGTTGTTTATTTAGGAAGGAGACAAATCAATAAGCATGTTTTGTGCGCTGACTACTGAATCTGCTTTTAACCGGTAGGACTCACTTTCAAGGATACGTTGTTGTATGGGGCCAGCACTAGCACCCCAGTTTTCGCATAGATACCTGGAAATAATCAAAAATAATAAAATTATCCAATGAATGAATAAATAAATAAAACACAAAAACGGTCAGACTACTGCAGCACAATAGCAGCACAATCTGCTGTTGTCCCTACCCCCTCCCCTTCCACTTGTTATAGATTATTCACTCACAACAATTTGTGGGTTCGAAAAATTCCCGAAAAAGCGCATGGAAACTGTTACAGTAATCCTGCTACCGTACCTAAGAATCGCCTTCTGTGACTCCGTTTTTCCTGCTCCAGATTCACCTGAGACGATCACTGATTGAGATTCCTTGTTCCGCCGCATGTCACGATATGCTTTGTCAGCTGCAAAAATTACAGTATACCCACTTTTAGCTACAGTAATCAATCAATAAAAGTACTATTGAACCAGCCGTAGACGTAGATACGGTAAATAACCTACCAACAGCGTAGACATGCGGTGGCATTTGCCCCAAGGATTTCCCTCGATATTTATTGATCGTATCGATCGAATACAATCCAGGAATATCCTCATATGGATTAATCGATATTAGTATGTTAGCTACGTAGGTCTGAAAAATCCATAAGTAAACAGTGAAAAATCGATAAAATCAATAATGCGCTCACATAAATTTGCTTCTTAGAATAACGTTGTCGGCAATTGTTAAGAAGCGTTCCTTCGTTAAGATACATCAGTGCGCCTAAATTGAACTTACGGTCATAAATTGATTTAAAAAATCAATAGAATACTAAATAAAAATATTAGTAAAATATGAAGTGAATAATAAACAAAAAATAATTTCAAAAAATTTAAGAGATTACTGAAGTTCTTTAGAGGTGAAATCGCAGGGATTTCCAAGGTTACAACCACTTCGTAACCAAATAACTAGAGTGTAGCAGAGACAACGAAGTAGGAAGAGACGCAGAGAGTGAAAGTGTGAGTAAATGTGCGAACACTAGTTTACTTAGTATTTGTACAACCCTTTCTCATTCCAAATTTTTCCTGAAGAATTTTCTGGATAAATTTCTGATTTTCTGAAAGATTTCCCGTTTCAGAATAATTATGTGAGTCGCCTTGGGTGGTCCCATCACTAAAATGTGAAGCCCTGTATGGAAAGGTAACAATAGACGCGGTTCGGTGAAAACTGTATGACTTTTATCTGTTTTACCTAACCCTGAACAGAATGACAATCTATGTGCGTGCATATGCGTGCGTGCGTGCGTCACAGATGCGATTACAGAGTTTTGCTAACTTCGTGACGTCAAAAAGAAGTGAGCGACAAAAATAATCGCCCAGGGATCAAATATTCCCACTCTCAGACGTTCGTGCGCGAGTTTCGTCCGGCAATTCGCCTTTTTACCAGTTTCAGGATAAAATCCTGAACAGACACAGACATAGTTCCGGCTTGTATAGGGATTGACCGGAGATCAGTTCCGGGTTTCGGTACAATAGCCATGGGGCAACCTTACTCCAGAGATGTGCATGAGACAGGCCTCAATAGGCATGTAGGCCTCACTCTAATCACCGGCTCGGCTGAGAGTGGAGTCCCATTTAACTCGTCTGATAAGCTGACAGAGAGAGTGACCTTGTGCAAAAATTGGCTTCCCACCAAGACTACAAAAGCAGGCATGAGATTCAATTGCCTGACACCCAATATTTTAGAATTTTTAGCAACTCACAATTATCGTCTACCGTCTTTTTCGGATCGTCTTCGGCAGGGAACACCTCGTCATAACTGGCTTTGATCTGAAAAAAAGGGAATTACATGGCACCCGGGGATGTGATAGGGTCAATTTTGAAATCCTCGCATAAGGACAGTTTATTCCGGATGCGTGCGCGTTCCTGACGGAGCCCAGATGCAGTTGAGACGCACGCACGCGATGCAACGTAGGCTATTCGCAGCAGTCTCGCGGCATTTATACTCACAGTGTACACAAGATGATAAATCCAGTCCGTTGGGCAGGCGGTATCACAGTAATTACTACAGTAATTTTCAAGCATAGTAGGTCCAAAACACTCCGGACTCAAAATCGATACTGATAGATACGGGGTTGGACGTTCGACAAACCCTGATTGTTGCTTGTTCACACTATAGTTATGTAGGAATCGCATTTTATTTTACGCCTAGTAATTACGGTAATACCACCTGCTGAGCGGACTGAATCTCTGATTTTGTATGGCGTAAATGCTGCGTCGACTGGTCCTCATGAAAGATCTTCCGCGAATGGATGCGTGCGCCCAACGCTCAGCTGACGCAAGCATCTGGTCTAAACTACCCTTGCTAAACCTTCCTCTGTGTCTATCTGTCTGTCCGTGTGTCTGTTTGTCTGTATATCGTCTGTCTGTTTGTCTGTATGTACGTGTCTGTACCGAAAATACCCACCTGTCCTTTCCCGTCTTTTCTCGTCACCGTGATCTTATCGGCGCCAATGTCTTCCAAAGTTCCGAGGACATACCCTTCCTGCACATCCGGAGCCCAAACCAGGCGACCGAAATCGCGCGCCGCCATCTCTGAAAATCGATAAATCGATCAGGTGTCTATCGAGTTTTCAAGATCTAATGGGTATGGGAATCTAACAAGAATGGTTCAGAAGCGCACAGTAAGCTGTATTTCTAATTTAAGGTCCGTAGTGGAGGCCGACCAGGAGAAGGGAACCTAATAAGGTGTAACCCGAGACGCTCACCAATCCAAACGACAAACCGATGGGCGGAGAAGTTAGTGGTCAAATGAACGTCACCCCTAGCAAGAGCTCAAAATGATTAAGTGATCATTTATTGTTTGATCAGCGTGAACATAAATGGACTTGTTGCCCAATCGATTATTGATTGATCTGTTACCCGATTGGTTGTGAAAACTAATTGTAAGTAAAATTAGACGAAGAAAAGGTGAAATTACTTGGATCTGCTGATAGATGTTGGCGGGCTTGAGGCACTGGCCGAGCAACTTTCGGAGCCACGGTCATTCCTGGAAAACTACTGGTATTGGTCAAATGTCCGCAATTGCACAAAAAAGCAGAAATCACGAGGAGATGCGGTTACGGTATGCTCAGGAGGCGTTAGTAGTGAAATTGCACTCGATTAATTATATTTTACGGATTTAATTAAATTTATAGCCATACATCAACAACATTAGTGCACCAAAATGAGATCACCATAAAGAAATAAAGTAGGTAAAAGGTGGTAAAATATGAGATGGGTAAGGAGCTTATAAGGGAAATGGGGGAAATGGAAAAATGGGCAGGGCCAGCCCAATCACTCTCGCCTTTAAAACCAGAGCAGCGCTACCTGTTCCATTATTAAGAAAAAAATCGCTAAAGATTCACCTATTTATTTATTTATATTACTCAAATTTACGCAGAAGACACGTCAAGACATAAGTAATAATAATGTATACAAACAAAGAGGTGGACATATATAGATCCTTACTATTATTTAAAACAACGACCTAACCTCAGGGGTCAGACTCGAGCACGTTCGTCCCAAAAGAAAAGGGCCTGAAAGCATGGAGCATGGGAAGGGAATCCTAGATTCTCCAACATTGGGAGAGAACGTAGGATGTGATTTAGCCAGTGAAACACCCAGTTCAAAGAAGGACGGTCCAGAACCGGCAGTGAAATGATCAAGGGGGACCAGAAAGTCGTCACTAATTTCCCGTTCGCTAACGGCAGACAAAAAGGAGGCCATTAAAGCTGAAATCGCTGCTTAGCCAATGATAAAAAAGGAACTCCGCCCATTGCCATAGAAATGAAGAGGGCTTTAACAGCACTACGAGTTAAGAAGAAATAGAAAATTTTCTTGAGTTCAGAGCAGCGAATTTCACTCAGGATTAACGGAAAATTTCCATGTGGAAAGTGGGAAAAAATCTGGATGGGTGTCATTCTCATGTAAAGCAACTTTCGAATTTTTTCCAACAGATATCCTATTAAAGAGATAAAGACTGCAGTTGAAATCCCCGTGGAGTATGGCACCGCTCAACAGACACCAATTTTGATACGTATCGATTAGTGTTGGGTCGTATGCCAGCAATCGATACGTATTAGATCGCACAGCAGCAACACCAACGACGTATACTGTTAATGCAAATGACATGGTGATAAGGTTGCTGCTATACTTCCCTAGGAAAAGCTATACTTCCGTCGCCGCAGCTGCGACGGCACTGGTTTCGGTGCATATCGATTGCGGGCGTGACGCCGCCGACGCTGCCCCACTGCCGTGGCCCGCCAATCGATACGTATCAAAGACAGTGTCGCAGCGATAGAAAGCGCTTAACAGCTCCTGGAGTATAGCAGCAGCCTAAGTAATACATATAACAAGGGAAACAACAAAGAGAAAGCAACCGTTCATGTATAAAAGGTAGTAACATGGACCATATGAGAACCGCCCCGAAACCCGCGGTGTCCTCGGGTTATGCGGCGCCGCCACGCTTCAGTGGTTTCAACGCAGCCAAAGAACCAGCGAATCTTCTCGTAAACTCAAAAAGTGTCGTTGAACATGAAATCCGCCGCGAACGGGTGGAAACCAACCCAGCAGCGGGGTGGGCCAGGACGAGCAACTCGTTACGATGCGATAAACCATAACTAATCTGCTTAGCAGCGCTTTTCTAACGATGACTAGCCCTATTTGCACTGGCCTTTATTCTGCGGAAAGAAATAAGCTCGTCGATTTCAGAGTTTTGCTGAGATTTCCTTTTTCTGTTCCACACTTTCCACTTAACGGACATTTTTGCGATTTCATTTTTTTTGTATTAAGGGGTTTCCAGGGAAAAAAGCTGTTTTTAGCAAAACAACGTAAGCTACTAAAATTAAAACCCAAAAAACACATCCCAGACATCCTGGCAGGGATGAATGGGTGGCAGTCAAGACGTACGCCGCGACGCGACCGCGCCGCACGCGCATGCCTCTCAAGTTCAGGTTGTTTCCTAAATTCGAAGCACTAAATGACATCGATGGCCACCTCCTCACAGTTTGTGGGTTCCGACAACACTCATCTGTCCCATTCAAGCTTAGAATAGTTGTCCATACCCACGCAGAACTACTTGTACGCTCGAAAGCTGCAGCCGCCACGCGCACATGAATCGACCAATCACAGGCAAGAAGCGTACCTATTGTCACGCAGTCCCGTGAAGTTCACGGAAAGCTCTTGTTAAAAAAATGCATTGCTCTGGGTTTTCCTGCAATAATCCTACCCTGCAAAGAGTCATCTGAAAGTTTTATCGCTCAACTTTCCACTTCCAAACTCTTTAGGCAAACTTTTCCATTTAAATTGGTGAAGAAAATCATGATTTCTTCGCCAATTAGATACTTGCTTAGTGTCGTTTGGTCTGGATGAGTTTAATGAATCCAGTTGACAGAGAAAGTCATCAAGTGCTCCACTATTTCAACGAAAGAAGGATACTCAGAGGTTCGGATATTGAACTGTGAGCTTAAACCACTTTAGGCTTCTGGAGATGAGCTAACATTTCAATTCCAGATTTGTCGTGACGCCCTCGAAACTGACCTTCTGGATTCTGCTAGCAAAGCTGCTTTCGAACTGGTCCACTTGGCATTTTGTCACTTCGTAAATTTTCTCTATAAAATTTCTCCTTACTTAGATATATTTCACAAACTGGACTGAGTACAAGATTTTAGAAAAGTTAGAAAGATGTTAGAGAAGTTATTGTGTAGTTTCAATCCATAGTTGGCCCAGGATCAGGCATAGAAAATAGAAAATCTTAGGAGACCTTTACGAAGACATTACTTCCAAGTAAACAACATACGCAATTCAAGCGCCTTAAGAACTCAGGGATTGCTATTCCCAACGAATTTCGTGATATATCTGAGAATATTAATAGTAACAATAATAATAATTTATTACGCTGCTTAAGGCATACGTGAAAAATTGGAAAATAGAACGGCGCTACAGAAAAGAACATGAGCATAGAAATCAAACTTAATACGCAACATTTGACGGTTACATTCAATAAAACCAATAGGTCAGCAATCGCTTGGAACCCATGCGCTTAAAAGCGATGAAGTTAGAAGTGGAGGGAGTACAACCACATCTCAATGATAAGTAAGAAAAACAAGCTCAGCATGTGAAACCTACACGTCTAATTGTTGTTTTTGGACCTGCACATGAAATTTTCTCCGAGTTCCCCCGGTTTTTGACTGAACAATCTCGAAAAACTTACTAGGTTCAACCTTGAGCATACCACATAACATTTTGTAAAGTGCACAAACATTTCCTTCTCGATTCTAATGTATGGATTCTGTAGTAAGCATTCCCTATCCTCGCCCCAGGTATCCTTGAGTACAAAAAAACCCCAGTCCTTATCAGCATCTTTCTTGTAAAGTTGTTCTGAATCCTCTCAAGCAAATATATGTCCTTTTTCCTATGGGGATGGAAAACCACACAGCACCGAACTCAACTATGGGTCTAACATATGCTTTATATGCTCTCAAAAGAATGTATCTATCTTTGACAGATAGCCCTCTAAAGATTTGATAAGTGCGGAATGTGTGGAAATTTCCGAGGAAAACCCCTTTATTCGATCGATAAATTTCCTGTCTCCCAAAGCAATTAGTTCCCAATGGATTTGCACAGAGGAATTCATGGACTTGGTGGGAGTTCTACGTACGACAAGGACAACCTACTATTGCAGTGCATTTTCCACTGTGTCCCTATACTCGTCATATACTAGTTTTCACAGTTCAATAAACTGGATTCACATTACACAACAGTAAGAGTAATTGTCGTGATTGCAGTAGCTATTAGTGATGGGCATCATCATCATCACAAAATTACCGGAACAGTACAATTACCGGCGATGCTAGGGAAGACATTGAATGTACATATAATAGCAGCAATAGTTGAAGATGAAGGATTTGAAATATGTTTGCAGTTTGAGCAATTCGACATAGGGATCGAGAAAAGATTGGATTAATCGAATGAATTACTCGAATTACAAGAGTCCAGGAAATTTTTCGTGTTGGAGATAGCACAGAGTCCTGGACCCTGATTCTAACCGGTGTGCATCAAAACTCAAAACATTGCCAAAAACCTCGTTTAGAACGGAAAAAGGGCTTATTTCTTAGGAGCAATTGGGCGGAGTGCCCAGGACAACTGGCTATCCTCCTCAGCAACAGCGAATGGCAACATGTCTTTCCCTGTCCGAGCGATGAGATCAACATGTTTTGCCACGTCAATTTGGCACAGCAAACTGGTACAGAGCCGCTCTCAAATAATGTGTTTTGAAGCTATTCCGGAACAATCCATGTACAGTGGACATCAATGACGGTGGCCCATCTACGGCCTCGAGAAGACGACACGGATTCTGGCGCAACCGCGCCGCGCGCACCGGAATCCGTGTCGTCTGCTGCCGAAATGCTATTCCTAGGCACTTTTCTTCCCGAATCGGTCGAAAATCCTTAGACCGGGTAGGAAAGCTGCTAGAAATAGCATAACAGCATCAGAAAACACTGGCTATGGCGCGCGGCGCGGTTGCGCTGCGTCTTTCTCGAGGCCACGGATGGGCCAGCGCCTTTGGCTTCCACTGTACATTGTCGGAATGTCCAGAAAGTCCAGAATTAAAACGACTGAAATGACTAACAAGTAGACATAGTCACTGAATTTAATTAAAGGTGAAGAGAAAGTGAACGAACAAACACAAATGGACAGATATACATCAAAAAATTGTTCTTCTATCGATTTACTATCAACATCAATAACTTGCAAGAATTTTTTGAATTTCATCAGCATATTTAGGAATTATTCGAAGAAAAAAACTTTATGAGACCGAAACAATTCAAAATGTTTGCGGCAGCTGCTGAGTCGCTCGCGAACCTTGACAGGATACCTTTTAGGCACAGAATGTTTTCTATATCTTTACCCAGCGAATTACCCCGCTGAGGCATTTCTTGCCAAAATACTGAGAGCAGAACTAGGCAGTTTTTCTCTAGCTGAAGAACACTTACCCATTTGAGAAAACTTCTTGAGATCGATATCTGTGCTCAATGTATAAGTAGTAAAAACTGTTGCGTCTTATGACGTTACAATTGAAAAAGTATCAAGGGAAGTTCCACGAAAAGTTGTAGGAAACGAACTTATAGCAAAAGAATTTACTAGGAACGAGTCAAGCAGTCAAACAGAATGGAAATCGGAATAAAAACTGCCCTTCAACGAGAAAAATTGAAAAAATCAGATCAGAATCCAA
Source organism: Ancylostoma caninum (assembly GCA_037903475.1). Taxonomy (NCBI): domain Eukaryota; kingdom Metazoa; phylum Nematoda; class Chromadorea; order Rhabditida; family Ancylostomatidae; genus Ancylostoma; species Ancylostoma caninum. The sequence goes on along the minus strand of JBAJFG010000015.1, from coordinate 2,458,339 downwards.
GAAATTCTGCTATTGCGAAATGCTAGAAGTTACGTGGACGACAAAAAGCCCAAAGGTGGTCGCAACAGTAGACGAGCAGCTCTGCAGAATGACGCATCACCCAAGAAACGAACGACGCACCGCGTCATTGATTGCAAATGACTGCAAGATTGTAACTTATCAGTAGCTGCGTCAAGTGAGGCAATAAAGGCGACGGCATGGTTTACGCACAAACACCTTTGGTTTCATTACTATACAAGTGCGAATTGCGTTCTCTGGAGAGGATTTTCCCCCGTATTCCACGTTAAAAATCCATCCGACTCGCGAAATGACGCGAAATATAATTACATACTACGTGAAATAATCAAAACGGCCGTGGCCTGCACGTTTTCGAATGGTACTCCGCATGCATCACTGGGTTTACCCAGGGTGAACTCAGGGTCAAAAAATAATAAATAAATCTTTTTCGATGAAATGGCAAGGATTTCTGGTGCCATAGCCATTTTGCTGCAAAACGACCAGGGCCTGAAGGAACCATTGAGGTTACCCAGGGTAAACACCCAGATGCCCTTGCTGACGATGAGTAAATCTGTGTAGTGTTAAAACCTTCATCCTGGGTAATTTCAATGATTCACCCAGATGCCGTATGCATCACTGAAATTACCCTGGGTAAACGTGTTAATAGTTCACGAATTTACCCATCGTTAGCACGAGCATCAACACGCTTATCTTGGGGAATCGCAATGATGCATCCAGGCTCTGGTAGCCTCAATGATTCATCCAGATGCCGCAAGCATCATTGAAATTACCAAGGGTAAACGCATGTTTTACCGGGGGGGGGGGGGTAGATCTGTGTGACGTTAACATGTTTACCCTGGGTAATTTCAGCAGTCAGGCCTTACATGGGAACAAGAAAAGTTACTGCTTACCCGAATAGCGAAACTCTGGGTAACCCCACCCCCATTTTAAGATTTTTCCTGCTAAGTGATATTCAACCCTTTGAAATAAAACGTTTCTGTACAGCCCCTACATTTTTGATTCCAGGCCTTGCATACATCGTCGAGATTACCCAGGGTAAGGTTGTTGAGGCCGTGCTAGATGCATAAATTCGTTAGCAATCAACACGTTTACCCAGGGTAATCTCAATCATGCCTCAGGAAATTGTCCGGGTACTCAGCTGCTTGCGGTGCCCGCGCCCCCTGATTGAGCATGAACGTCATTTAACCTGGATGGGTAATCGGGGACGCGATAACAGTTGGAATAGAACGCACCCCTTGCCGCTCGCATATGCTCTTGAATATAAGATATATGAGTAGATCAGAAGCTAGCCATTCTTCCTCATATGTTAATCTGATATGATATGACATCATGCGTAAGTCTGCAAACACAGAAAAGTGCAAGGAATATCGACATTATAATATTGAGCGCTCCATTATACACGAAGTTCCTACAGCTCCGCTTCGGGTTTGAGAATTTCGGTCTACAGGCTGGATGCACCACTGAAATTACCATGGGTAAACGTGTTAATAGCTCACAAATTTACTCATCGTTAGCACGAGCGTCAACCTGTTTACCCTGGGTAATGTTAATGACGCAACCAGGCACAGGCCCTCAGTCCACAAAGTTATCCTAGCAGTGAAAAGTTCGAGGATTCCAAAAAAGAGGCATAAAAATGGTTCAGCGGGAGATGGAACCGAATGCAATGCGTCACCGCGGGAGGTATGATGAGCAGTAGGGGATGGAACGAACACATTCAAAGCCCAGCGAAAGAGCAACAATGGGAACCCGTAACGCGAGGACGGGGACGGAACAACAGTACGAGGTGCAAAAATAAATGGCGCTGGAATATGACACTGCGCAGCACTATTCTTGTTCATTTTTTCAGTCTATTTTCACTATTTTTTCTGTCGCACCCTCGAGTTGGTCATACAAAAAAACTATATAAAAAATGCCTGGATGACCTTTCTGGGAGAGGCAGGAGTACTCTGAAGACCTTCTGGAACAATCCAAGCTGAAGAAGCAGAGGAGGAGAAGGCACGGCCATCCTACGTATACACAGTTGGGTAACTCATGGAGTGCGTCTGCGAGTTTGTCCGCAATTACGACCGCGACGTAGTATCAACCGGCTGATCAGCTGGTTCCACCTGCTTTTCACGCTTTCAAAAGTAAGTTCTAATACATATATTGTGTGATTCCTTGCACTTTTATGTTTCACTACTGTCACTTGCTAAAACATCCCACCATGCACATCCTGCAGCATCCTTCCATAGATCGAACCAGTGATCAGCCGTCCGACATCGTGTTGCAGCCGTAAATGCAGACAAAGTGATAGACGCACTCCGTAAGCTACCCGACTATATGTAACCGACTATATTTAAGATACAGAGCTCAAATTTAAGGATGTGATGTGCATAAGGACATATATCTCCTAGACTGCACGATACCAAACAAATAAAGGAATTAACTATCCAGAAGAATTTTAATTCTAAAGTGCAAATACAGACAATTCCTATGAGCGCAGACGAACACGGCTTCATGTAGAGTAGCACAGGACGTCAGAAGAAAAACAGTGATGTGTCTGCATTTAATGTTATGTCGTTGCATAATCAATTTCAATTAATTCAATCATGTTGTCCTTCAAAGAGGATAAACTTATTGTTATGGCATCTTGGATCAAATGATAAAGAATAAACGGAAAAATGCATGAGAGCCTTACGTATGTATGCCATAAAATTCGGCCATATCCGTGAATCAAGGATTTCTAGATTTTTGGATTTCTCACCACTTTCGGTTTATAAGAAATTCCTGGAATTCGGTGAAAATTCGTGAAATTAGAACAGAAAACACTGAAACTGCTAACGCTGATCACGGCGACCAGCGATGTGAAGTTCTTAGATAATTTTATGTCTGACATTGTCTTGAAAATTGCACGGTGGCATAGTACAAGAGGGAATATTCGAGTTGCTTATTGTCAGTTGTTATACAGATAACCGGGGCGAGCAGTGGCGGACGCAGAAAGTGGGCGGGAGGGGGGGCGTGGGAAGAAAAGTGGGGTCTCCGCCGTTTTGGGGACCCAGACGGAAAATAGAATTAATAATAATATTAATTATAATAATAAACAGTAAATAAAAAATATATTAAAAATAATAATAAAAATAAACAATTAAAAATAAACTAACACAAGATTTTTATTTGTATTGTAAAGGAATTTCGAAAATTTGGCGACCCATTCTCGGGGGGGGGGGCGCGCGCCCCCCCCCTGCGTCCGCTACTGGGGGCGAGCTTTGTTCATGTTATGAAACTTTTCCTACCAGCACGGTATCATCGAAAAGTCTCTTGGAGGACTCAGAACCCCGAAAACAACTTGTCGACAAGCATTTGGCGAGCAAATTTCTGATCGCATCTGAAACTTGCTTTTCCAAAGCTTGTCGACAACTTGTCCATCCAAAAGCTTGTCGACAACTTGTTTTTCTCTTCCTTGCTGACAGGTTGTCGACCGTATGAACTTGTTTTTCACCCATTCTTCACTGACAAATTGTCAGCTTCACAAAATTGCCCATGATACGACTTCTGGAGTCTAGCGTAACCGCTCTACAACAAGAAGCAAACGACTTCCTAAAGCTGTACCATAGCAACCATTGCCCCCTTGTCCTCAATGGTTGTATCATATGCTATAATGGGAACTTGACTCTCTCTCGTCGAAAGGTTGTTCAGCTAAAAGAATGTCGAGAACTTTTTCGGCCAAAAGCTTGCTTGCAAGTTGTTCTTTGGAAAGGCTGGTCGACAACTTGTTTTTCTCCTTCCTTGTCGACAACTTGGTTTTCGGTAGCTTGATGACGTCAGACTTGTCGATAACAATTTGCTAGTTAAATGCTTTTTTGCAAGATGCTTTTGGGCGTACCTGGTCCGACAACTTGTTCTTGGGGTTCTGAGAGAGGACGCCTACAGTGATCATTTGACACGACAGAGTCAAATCGAATCGAGCTTCGAATAAATCGACTTTCGAGTCACTCAGAACATCAACCGAGTATTCGAAAAAGCTCAAAGATCACGTTATTAGAAATATCGACTATTAGAAAAAAGATCTCATCGAGTCAAAAATTTGATATGTGGCTTTGTTCAAATCTTTCATAGTTCTACTAGGAACCTTGGGTTTCGGAAAATACTTGAAACTCATTACTCCTTAACAAATTTACTATACAGTGCGTTTCATGATTATAGGGTCATTCAAGTTTTTGCTCTAGCGAGCTTCATCGTAAACCAATCGATCTGATCTTTTCTCCATTCGATTCTGGATGTGAAATAACCGCTAGAGACTTACTCTTCATTAACATCATCCATAGTTAAGATTTTCATAGAGAAAAATGGAAAAACAAGTGTTTCATAGTGTTTCAAAATTGTATTGTATTGTATAATTATATTGTAAGATTGTATATTGTATAATTATATTGTAAAATGCTATCCCTAAGCCTCAGTTTGTACAGGGTCATTGATAATGTAGTCTCCTGTGAGCGTGTCTTTTATTGGCTTTTTACCTATTGTTATGACAATAAAGTGAATTTTTTACTGGTAAGGTTGATATTTAAATTAACTGAATTATTCGGTTTCTGTTCCCAAGTACCCAAGCAGTGTTCCCAAGCACAAGAACTGTCACCTCTCACTGGAACCTGTCAGCGGCCTGCCCGGAAATGAGGATAAACACATCGCGGTAATCCTATACACACTTCAAGGACTATGCGAGCAGACATAAATGAGATGCAAATAAGCACAGCGAGGACAAATGACCGACAAACAGACCAATGACAATGGAAAGCAGGGGATTGCCAATGACAATGGCAATGACAATAGCTGCAAGAACAAGAGAAGCCCTAGTCTTCAGGAATAAATTGGGGGCATCCGGATGGCACAGAGCCAGAGAGTCCTCAATTATCCTAGTGAAGTGCCCCGCCATATGTCAAGAATAATGCTGCGGATCGTTCCGTAGAGTCAGCAGCTTAATTGAAGGCTCCCATTTTGGGAAGAAACTCCAGGAGCGGGGGGGGAGGGGGAGGATGCTGGGACCAAGCTGGGGACGCCTCGCACAGCTTACTTTTCCATTCCAAACAAATAAATATCCGAACGGGACGAAATGGAGACGGCGGCATCGATTTTTGGCCAACGCTGACCACTTAGTGCGCTCGTACGTACCTCTAAGTTTCATTGAAGGAGCCTTCGTTCAGATAAAAAACTTTAAAAAATGAATTTGTTAAGTAGCAAGTAGCTAACAGCATTAATAAAACCCACTATGGTTTAAAAAAATTGCTTATAAAAGCAAAAATGGAACAGATTTGACTGTGGCAAAGCTGAACACCAGACACAAGGAACAGGGACATCCTGGAAGTAGAAGAGGATTCCTGGAAAATATCTTAATCACACTGATTTCTTAGTGTCGCTGTACATGCTGCTGTCCAGCCGAGGCCCTCCAGGGCTTCTAATACCCAATTTTCGAAAATGTCAGGAAAAAAACGAGTAAGAAAGGGCACCACGCCACAAAAATCCAGAAGAATAAGAAAATAAGAAGAAAATAGCGATTTCCTGTGGTTCTAAGTAATTTTACATTGGAAATATTAACAGACACATAACCCCACCCCTACACCATCAGGGTGTCCTCAAAGACTGCTAGAAGTCATCTGGGTGAAAATAACTGGACCTATTATTCCAGTGACGTTCACACTGCTATGAGTTAATACGACCGGTTTGTGGCAATGCATGTATGTACTTTCGCCGTCGATGAGGTTCAAATAGCTGTAGAAACAGGTGAGTCACATGGATCAATAGCTATTTCCCTCACAGTGAGATTTTTTCTGTGAATTCCTTCCTCAAGGCCTTACTGATCGCATCTGTGTAGGACTTCTTATCACTTCCAGGATTCGCAAGCTGGCTGATTCCTGGATTCCAACGAAAGAGAATAAGATCCTAGTCAGCGAAAGATCCTGGTCCACAGCCTTGCTCCAGTCCTAATCGGATAACTTTGTCTACGGAGCTGGTAATTACGCGAGTTTGCGGACTAGCTCGCCCAGTTGTGGAGCTAGACGTTGAAAAAGTAACTTTACTGAAGCGAATATAAAACAATAAATAATCAAAACAAGTAGATAAACAATAATTAAGCGAAATAAACTGAAATAAAATGAAAAATAGAACAATTTGTTCCGTCTCATGGAATCCTAGACCAGACTGATCTCCTGTCTTCACCTTGACTGCTGTGAACAAATAAATAAACAAGTGAAAAATAAACAAATAAATAAGTAAACAACTATCACAAATTGCGAGAGATGCCTAAGCCAGTTGAAGTCAGCTTGTTAACTAGTACTGAGGGTAAAAAACGATGGGTGTCAGTGAACAGACTCAAATAGAGCTCCATGGGTCGATGGCCGGAAGCTTCCAGAAGCTTCCAGAATGGCTATGATGCGATGGTGGTGGTTTACTCATTTGGAGACAATGAAAAAAAGCTCGGAGATTTTGTCCAACATGGGGCTACTTTCAAACATTTGTCTAGCAAATAATGTAAGACATTAAATCTTTGTAAGCTCCCTAAATCTAAATTCTCCTAATTTTTTGACAATAGCCGACATTTTATCAGATTATACTCCTCATAGCAGTGGAATAACCTGGAAATGAGCTGCTCAGACAAAATGTCGGAAGGACCGCAGCAGAAAGAGATCGCCATAATGTGGTTAAAGGCAGAGGGCCACCTCGTTCTGCCTGTTGGATTTACCAACATATCCTAGACCTTCTCATCATGTTGATCCCTGGGATGTACATCAACAGGCACAGAAGCGACGAAATCCCCATTTTTGGAAGGCTCGAACTGGATAAAAATTTGGAGCCCGGAGGCGGATCGCTCCAAGCTGTGCTGGCTGCCTGCCACGGCTGCCGCGTCGGTCAACGAGTCTTGGCGTGTCCAATCGATAAGATCAACGGCTTCACATGTCAACTCGGGTTGGCAAACTGTTACAGACCCCTTACCGGAAGACGGGTTTAAAGACTGGAACCATCGCTCCGAGTAGATGCAGAATCTGCTGTTAGCTGAACTACGAAAATGAGGGGGACCCCTGCCTTTAAGAAGCGAGAGACACAGAGATAAAAAGACTCGGAAGGACCGCGAAAGCACAGATTTATCTGATTAATTATCTGATTTATTTATATGATTTATGATATGATTGATATATGATATGATTTATATGATTTATCTGTGCTGTTGCGGTCCTTCCGAGTCTTTTTATCTCTGTGTCTCTCGCTTCTTAACCACATGATGGCGATCTCAGCAGTTCAGAAAGACCACAGCAGGTATTCGGAAGAAGCGCAGCAGGAAACCGGAAGAACCGCAGCTCCTCTCTCGCTTCTTCCGATTTTCTGCTGCGGTCCTTCCGAAAACTTGTCTGAGTGCGTCTGCTCCTGGAAGTTTGCAATATCATGAGCTCGTTGGGAATCCTGGGTTACCTTAGACGGATTATTTGTTTGTGTATGTATAATGTAGCGATATAAAAGTGAATTTTAGCAAAAATCAATGAATAACCTTGAATAATTGTGGTAAAAACCCCAAAGTCAAGGATAAGAACATTAGAATTTCAAAGCTGAGGAGGTGTAGAAATCCAAGAAATTTCCGGAAAAGACGAGCAACGACCTAAGACCTAAGACCCGGAGCCAAAGCCGACATGGGGAACATGAGTAGGCCACTGTGAACACTCGTTTCGTCACTTTATAACCGTGCGATGACCTGGATTGAGGGTTACAATCCTCAACGCACTGGCGCCTAGATTGTTACTGAACCGTGGATTGCGCAAGGTTAATTTCTATAGCAAAAAGAACGGCAACTGATCCGGGAAGAATGACCTTGAAAGGAGATGTCTGCGTTGTAAGAGCAATGTAAGGAGGTAACTACCCTGTTTTATCCAGGTTTATGGCGGATTTGTGCAATTACACAATTACGAGATGACAATAAGGAAGTGTTGGGCCCCAATCCATCCTTTTGATCGTTTTTTCTGTATTTTTTGATCTAATATTTATTTGTATTCTGGTTCTGTGCTATTTCAATTCCTGGCCGAGGCGTCCTCAGGATGCATTTAAATATAATAAAGTTGAAATTTAAAAAAATTGAAATACTAATAAGAATGAGAGTAATAATCTAATTGAGTATACACTTTTAACCCTAATATCTATGGTCATACAAGAGACGTCAATCATTATTGCACATTTAAAAGCGAGCCCGCGTTGCACCACGCGGCGCGGCAGACCAGCTGGGCATTGTGGTCTTCTGTCTAATCAAGCTTGCTAGCTGAATACACAAGCATAAAGGAACTTTCGGTGCAAAAAAGAAGCAGATTAGCTTTCCCGATCAAGCCAGGGAACCACGGCGCTCAATGGTCTGCCGCGCCGCGTAGATGCCGCGGAGCGGTCGCGTTTCCAAGTGTGTAATAATGACTGGCTCCTTCTGTAGGTTACAGTTGTGCAACTGCATCATGATCATTACTGCTTTATAAACTTCAGAGCAGCGGGAAGTTAGAACAGAGTTTTTACTCATTTTTAAACAAAAGTTTATGGTTTATAGATTCTTTAAGTTGAGAAATGAGCGCCTCATAGAAATTTATTGAGTTTTCAAATGTGTTTTACTCATCTTCAAGGACATTTCCATGAATTCCATGGATTTTTCAGTTGTTTTTGTGTTATTTTCCTATATTTTTTCCAGAAGAATGGTACAGTAAATATGTTAAACCTTGCATTTACTCAACAGTCGACTTCTAGTCCACAGCAAGACACCCAGTCTCTGTTTTCCGGCCAGGAACCCCAATTGAATCTTATTGCTTTAACAGCTGCGACCTTTTGACAAATAGCCAATCAACGGTTTCGTAAAGTGCAATTCATGCAAATTAACGGAAAAAGGCAAAAAGTGGTTGCAAAGTGCAAAAAGTACTCAGCTGCATAAAGGCGCTACTCAAATTATCGATCCCGTGAATTCACCATTGAAAAAAATCACTGAGTTCGAAAAGGATAAGCTTTTCTTATGACTGTAACCTCGACTTTCCATCGAAAGTATACTCAGTATATACTTGGGTAAAGGTTTTCGAAGGTTTTAACTCTCGAAAAAAAAGATAGAGAAGAAATGGAAAATACTCCTCAGAAAAAATATCCCAGTTCCAAATGGAAACGAAAGGTGAAATTCCAGAAGTCAAGAAATTGAAGTACCTCTAGCCTGGAATTACACTACTGAGTCTTTACCTGCGGCTACCAGATAATTCCAGAAAACGTTCATCCAGAACAATTAAGCGTTCCGTGAAATGACATCGGTTCCAGGGAGATTTGTGCAGAACCTCGAGTAAATCATGCGTTTATAGAACCCAACATGGATCTCGCTCAATTACAGAGTGAATTTCAGGTATAACTAAAAACTTTAGGTTAAATCCTTCTGGAATCTTGCAGAAGACCTTTTAACAGTTTCTTCCAAACTTTTAGTCAAATTCCGCTTATATTTCAATCACAACCTTCACATCTTTTTCGAGGATCAAGGCCGAAGTATAGTAAGTTTCACTGGAAACGTACTTGTGAAGATATTAGAGATGGAGAGAACTCGAGAAATAGTGCCGTATTTTCTAATAGGCATGTGAGAAATGTAGATCACAAGCACAAATACTCAATTATGGATATAGTCTGTTCCAACAGCGACGATAGTTGAGTAACCGTGCGGACAGCCTGCTTTCTCCTCATTCCTCTCCAATTGCTGCACACTTTCCCGCATTCTTTATCTCTCTGCTGTCCTCCCAACTATTGTCGCTGGTGGAACGCACTATACCACCGCAGAAGTTTGAATTCTTCCCATCATGGGGCTTTCTTCACGTATTCCAGAGAAAGCAACTACATAGAGCAGCTACAATTTAATTCTTTATTTGTAGATGTGAAAAAAAAGAATCATTAGGCGGAGAGGAACCCCAAATTGGACCCTCTTCCCCCATGCAAGAACAAGCCAAGATAGCAGGAATAAATAGGTCCCAATCCATCGTCAATCTCCAGGTTGTTCTCACCTAATGAAGGGTAAAAAATCTCCTGTGGAAATGCTGACTAACCAGCACCATTTGATATTTCGGACCCCATGGACCCTGGGAAGATACACTGGGATTACACCAATAAAAAATTGAGGATTTTCACTTCCACAAACGAAAAATTTGCTGCACACTGAACCCGGACTTTTATATGCAGGTTTCTCTATATGGATCTGCAGAAATAGAGTAGTAGCTAAGGAATACGAGCTCCATACAGTCGGATGAGAACGAATACAGAACATTTATGTGTTCGAAGAGTTCATAAATTCGAATATTCGAGCAGACCGAATAAATCGGAAACTCATTAGTATTCGAAAGGAGAGAGGCAGTGAATGAATGCTGTGATCCAATGAAAAATGAAGAAAAGTGTACAAGACGACAGGAAAAGAGCATTAGCCGTGGCACCATACCAAACCGTATCCATGGCAAAATGACGCCTCACCGGCGGGTCATGGGTAAGCTGAGCCGGGCCGGGGTTGCAGAGCTGGGCTGTGAGTCAGCCATCGGACACCACCTGTCAGTACGGTGCGCGGATTGACCAAACACGGCATAATACACAACGATCAGCCAGGAATCAAACAAAGGCGACGGTCGGCGGCCGACGTTTGCAGGGCGAAAACGAGCGAGGAACTCGGCGAGCAAACCTCTTGCGACGAGTCTGAACAGGCCACGAAACTCGTAGTGAGCAGATCCGTCACGCATGATAACGTCACAAACTCGTCCCATCCCACTACGGCGGTACCCCACGTGCGCGGGCGGGGAGTGACGAGGCTTTTTTGGACTTCGATTGGAGGCATGCGCGCCTACTCATTTCTTGCGGGCTAATAGGATTGTTTCTATGTGTTTTTACCAACAATATGGCTTTTTAGGGCTGCTGCCGGCACATTCAGAGCAAAATACTGCAAGATCCATCCCTCAATGCCTTGATGCCAGCCAATTAACCTGCGCGCGTGTTTGTTTTCCTCCAACGAGACGCCAAGCCACGAACCGGCCGCGCTCTGTTCATTTCTCGCCAAACTGCGCCCGAACAGTTGGAATTCTTTTCCCTTCAACATCTCATGGGTTCATTTCTTTCTTTTTTGCCATTTTATGCTTTCGAGGTTTACTTTCTAGTAGAACTCTGCTTTGCGAATCTTTTGATGCATTTTCTTTTCTTAGGATTCGAAAACCTCTATTTGAACCCTGTCTTTGGCATTTTTTTCTCTCTTTCTAAATTTATTTTTGGTTCATTTCTTCTGCTTTATTTCTTGGCTATGCTTATAAATAAATAATTTCGCTTGGATACAAGTTACAGTTACAGTTACAAGTTGGCCAAGTTAAAATCCTCCAAATCTTCTAAAATACCGTTTTAATCTGTTCTCGTCCTTCATTGAGAAGTTCCAATTTTTAGTCCTCCAGCTGGCCAGAGCTTGCTTTGCCTATCATAGAGGAAATATGTATGCTTACGAAGCAAAATCTTTAGGTGATTTTAACTCAAGAAGGAGTTGAAAGTCTGCCAACCTTTTAATGTGCGCTTCCGTTTTGGTTTGCTTACATCTGCAAGAGTTAAAAATGCAATAAGAAGGGACCGTGAATATCTTTCTTCATGGTTTGGTTACATCTCACTTCTTAACATCCTGATTTTTTCCGATTTCTTCTTTGTAGATTATAACATCTTAGTCGCTTTCTCACTTTCTCTTTACATGTTTTGGTCATGCTCTTCTTGTTATACAACTTTAAACAAACAAACAAACAAACAGATGAGACTTGCATATGCAAGCTTTCCCCTACAGGCTTCGATAATTGGTCAAGCATTTGGCCAAGCCTATATGTTTTGAATTTTGTCAGATTTCGCATCTTTGGGGCATATATCTAGAATTCAACCAGTTGTGAAATAGCGCGAGAAACACAAGAGTACTATGAGATTGGGGCTGTTTCTCGTACGTTTACCACGCTCCTGTTGCCATGCGGAGGCCACGCTCGCTTGTCCAGTTTACTGGACATGGATGAGTTGGAGCACAGTCCTTCCTTACGCTTTGTCACTGTTGGCACCTTAAATGAACATCGACAATTTTGACGGGTGCTGTCTTTAATCTAGCATCGGGGCAACGAAAGGGCAGGCTAAAACTTGGTTTTCTAGTCACTTCGCTGCCGTAATCCTCCCTGACCCCCTCCTATTTATTAAAAGTGTACTCTTAGAACCACAAGATGAATTGTTCAGGGCGCACCTTACCGTAACCCATTCTGGCGTGGCGCAAAGTGTTAGGTGTCGCCAAACTCGCAACGCTACATTTGACGGTCAAAGTCAAGAAAATGAGAGCTTACGGATGTCTAGTGACGCTAACTACAGCGAGGACTGTACTAGAGGCCTCCTCCATGTGTTTCTTTTAGTTTTTGAGTCCTCTGGTTATTTTTTTCACAAGAGAAGGAACAAACTTGACGCCATTGATAAAACATATTGCTGGATCCACAATGGATAATGTTTCTGAATGCTCTACTGGTCTATTGACTTACTGTACACCTTCATTTGTTTTCTGAGGAAGAATATGTGTATATGTGGGTGATCCTTTCCGGAATTGGTGTGTGTCTTTGGTAACATCAGCACTACAAAATTGAACATAATCTTAGTCGAAGTAATATATAGCACCTAACTAGTAATATCGGGATGGACGTCTGGCAAAAACCGCAAGCATCCCATTTCTCAATCCCCACTTATTGTACTATAAAACTGCGAAGAATTCTTTGTTCGCAGACATACATAACACATTCGCGCCCAACTATTCCCATTTATAATTGGTTCAATTATGAATTCATACTTACAAGGAGAGGAATGTCAGGAAGATTGTTGCTTTTGTGCTTCAGTAACCTATTCAATGGTCATCAACTCATGAAAAGTTTTCTGGAAACTACGTATACTGCTGTTGATTGAGGCGGTCGGATTCTCGCAACGCGTACACTCTTCAGTATAGTTATCTCCAACAAGCAGATCAGTGATTGACATGTTTGAGATAGTTAAATGTAACGTTCGACCATGATAAGTTAAATGTAACGTTCGACCATGATATGACATGCAGGGTAGAGATAGCGATTTGGAGTGAGTGGAGATTTGGAGTGGTGGCAAAAAGAGCGTTGAGAACATCCATATGGATTTTTCTACAGGACCATATGTACAATAGATGTTCAAGGTGCTGATCATGACACACACACACAATCGTTTTTTATGCCTCCAATTTCATTCCATCCAAGAAGATGTGATGTAGTTAGTTTCTTGTGGGATTTCACATGTCGAACGAAACTATGAAACCATAGTCCATGAGATGCAGTAAGAGGACAGCATATTTGGTTGCCAGCCTCGCACAACATCTGTGTAACATTCCTCATAATAGGTCCTGCTGCTGAAACGTACACAGCATTCCTCATAAGCGCAGCTTAAAGTACTGAGGGCTGCTGAATTGAGAGGTCGTTGTCACATATCACGATCAGTTACCGAGCTGGTGAAACAGTTTTACTTCAATCCTGTAAACTTTCATAAATGTTCCATCTGGTGACGCCAATGCTAAGAACACTAATGGTAATTTGAATTCCAAGTGTTCAGAACTTGATGTGGTCGCAAAAAAGTTTTTGGTCTGATCATGGTCGTGATTTCATAGAATCTGCCGCTAGTCTGAAAAAATATATTAGAGGACTTCGAATCCAGGAAAACCACAAAGAAGAAGCCTCCAGAACAATCATCGTTGCAACTAGCGTCACTAGATATCCGTAAGCTCTCATTTTCTCGACTTTGACCGTCAAATGTAGCGTTGCGAGTGTGGCGACACCTAACACTTTGTGCCACGCCAGAATGGGTTACGGTAAGGCGCGACCTGAACAATTCATCTTGTCTTAGAACCGTGTTGCTCGAGCTTTTTTTCTAGTACTTCTTCCTTCTAAAATACCGTTTCTAGCAGTTTATTATAATTATCGCCTTCGACAGTTTTGTTTTTATGAGTTCTATGTTTATGTAGTTTGTGGACTTCCTTCACTTTCTTGCCTCCATGTCAGTTTTCGCAAGGCTTGTGTCTGAAGCAAGAATCATTCAAACCAATCTCGATTATAGATATGGTAGATGTTAAGGCGAAACCATTTTCTGACGAGAAGCGATGGGTTGTGATTTACCCAACGTACATCAACAGCAAGAAGACAACACTACAGGGTCGTAAAATTCCGAAGCAGTTGGTACGTAACTTAGTAACATTGAAGTTTCTTGTTATCTGTTACTGATTTCTTATTTTCACCATTATTTCGAAGTTTTTAGGCCGTTGAGAATCCGACCTCAGCGGAAATACATGATGTTTTAGCAGCTACTGGATTGAATCCCATCCTTGAAGTAGGTTACGATCGAAATTCGAACATTTTAAGCTTGTTATACATCTTAATTACTGGGAAATGTTTATAGCGAGGGAAGCTTCATCCGAGAGAGCAAGATCGTGAGCCGGAAAATCGGGGCCGAGTTCGGGTTCAGTTGAAAAACGATGATGGGACTCCTAAAAGCAAGGACTATCCAAACCGTGGGTGCTTTGAACGTGTCTTTGTTCATTTTGTTTTTTTTACCCCAGCTTGTTCCCAGAATGTGAGGCAATGATGTGGTATCATTGTTATGACTAGGGTATTCTTTTTTCTAGGAGCGGCTTTGTTCAAGTATGTCGCTAGCATGATTCCTAAGTTAAAAACACGACAACCAGGATATGCACCCACCGCCGCTGGCGCGGGTTCTTCAGCTGCCAAAAAGAATAAGAAGAAGAAATAGAGTATACTATCGTTGCAAAGGTAATACAATTTTCCTGTTTTTTTTTGTCTTTTACCAGTGGTTCTTTTCTTGTCATAGTTCAGCCCTTCTTTCGCTTTCTGGATTCATTTTTTTTGTGAAGTAATCTTAGAAATATGGGTTCAAAGATTTAAAAGACTTTGCAGCTTGGAAAATCCAACGAATTCCATACTTCTCTCTATCTTTTTGTTGCTTGATACTTCCATCAGCTACATTTCCCTTTTTTGTGAAGTATTGTTAAACGTGAGAGGTTCTATAGAGTCATATCAGCAATATGTCACCGTATGCAATCATAAAAATGTTTTATGAGGGGAAAGCAACTAATTTTCTTCAGTCTGACGCAAATCGCAAATCATCTAACAATGCTAAAAAAAGCTTGCCTAAGCTTGGTTCATAATTGTGTGCAATATGTTTTTTTTCGCATTCCGATTTCTGTAACCCGATATTTGACGGTGTAGATCACTGTTGGTCTGGGCCAGGTGTCTCCTTAGTGCGTCATGATTTGAAAGGAAGCATATTAGTCATTAGCTTTAAAATTTCGAATTCAGACTTAATTCTTGAATGGAAGTATAGCTCTCTTACTCGAAATTTGTGTTTAATTTCTATCTCGTATCAGATTTGTGAATTAGTGAGTTCTCGCTGTTCATTTTGCTCCAAAAGGCTGGTAAGGTGAGAGAATTTTATCCCATTTCTGGGTATTTCATCATATTTTGAAAGTACAATCTTACAAAAACACAGTTTTCGCCGTTAAATAAAATAACATGTCCTTGATACATAGCTGTCATCGAACTATCGTGTCTTAAGTTTTTCATGAGTGGCTTAGAATTCCTCAGGCGGTTCCACGAACTATGAACTTCCTTGTTGGGACTGCAGAGCGAACTGCCCGTGCCACATTTTGCGATAAAATGGCGCTGAGTGTGCGCCTTACATGGCTCTACCCTTTGATGTTTTGAAAGAAAACTGTAATAAAAAAAGAAAACTGTATTAACCTGAGTGTAAAGTCATATGATTGCAGGCACTCGTCACTTCAGGAGCAGATGATGCCGTTTACTGTTTACTGATCCACAGATTTCTTGTCGATTTGTAATGTTAGCCTTTATATAGGTATGATTTCTTTCCTCTGGGTGTATTTTCTTTGTTGGTAATATTGATTTTAATTTATGTTGATTGTTACGTCTGTAATTTTACTGTGATTGTAGTTTCGATTATTTTTATATACCTATGAATTTTGATCCTTTCTTTCTATCCTTTTACTGACAAAGCGAAGGACAGCTGAGGAGTGAGCTGATTTGAGGAGATGCAATGAGCGCCTTTTGCTAGACTAGCGATAAGACAACCCCTTATCAGAGTATGTCGAGGCGGTTGGTGTCGGTTTTCTTCCTCGGCATCACGTATGCCAGGGTTTTCGAGGAATTCTGTTTTCAACGGTCCTTCATTGTGCAGATAATCTCCTCTTTTGATGACTTCATGCTACATTAATAATTCGGCTATTTGGAGAGCAGTAGTGATTGTTTCATCCTTTTTGGTTTTGCTTTCTCTGTTTTTATCCTTTCTATTTTCTCTTGAGAAGAAAATTTTGAGTTTTTCAGTACTTTGACAAGTGAACAACCTTTTGCAGACGTAAATCTGCAAGTTTTATACACTTTGGATGCACTGCCCTTTCCACGCTGAAACGGGGAATCGATTATTCCTGGGATAAAAATCCAACTCTTACGCGTACCTACCCATCATTCGCCATCAATCAATCCCTGACACCTAACATCACAGTTTTCGTTTGGAACGATTTATTGCTTTGATTTAACTACTATCTAAATAGTACTGTTGTTAAATGAATTAGACTTTGATGATGGGTGTGATGGGTCTGTTTTGCACTACTGCTCAGGTGTCGATAACAAATTTGGTTCATCTGCACTTCCACTAGTTGATAGAGTGTACATTTCCTCTATCTATTATTAGGCCAGGTCACTTCTAGGACAAAATTGCCTAGAAATCAATACTAACGTTTGAATGATTTGCTGATAAATCTATTCTAACGCCCAGATTGACCGTGGACAGGGGCCTTGTGTTCTCTTGGTTTTTGTGAGGGAATAACATGGATTTAGCAGCGCACGAAGACATCTCCGAGAACTCAGTCAACAGAATTTTATGAGCGGCCATAAAACCTCTACGTGAGTGCTCCCACATCGACCATCAAGGTTGATATTTGAGAAATTTCAAGCCCGTTATGGCCGCTATGGTACTAAAATAGTGAGTTCAGTGAAATATGCAAGATTTCATTCCAGACAGGTAATTAGGGCAACTTATACTAAATGTGTTAGACGATCACCTTGATCACCTTGACTCCCGTTGATCTTCGGATGTACCGAGCGGGCGCCAGCAATCCTTCCATTTGTCCCTCTCGCGAGCCAGAGTTGTCCAGTGGATTCTGTCCGTTCGAGGGACACGAAGAGCATTATATCTTTCTTTGAAGGACTTCGTGAAGAAGTCTGACCATCGGGTCGGTGGTCTTCCTGTCGTGCGCTTAACGTCCCGTGGAGTCCAGTCGCTGACGGCTCTTGTCCAACGGTGGTCGTTAAGACGCATCAGTGTCCGGCCCACCTGATCTTACTCAACTTGGCGTAAGCGGCAGCGTCCCTGATCTTCGACTGTTCACGAAGGGTGGAACTCCGTATTCCAGCCCTCACTTGTGTGAGGCGGGTTATTCCTAGCATCACCCTCTCGATGGAGCGTTCGATGACGTTGACCGCATTCTCATCCTGCTTGCGTAACGCCCAGGTTTCCGAGGCGTACGTCAAAGCAGGGAGAACCGTTGTATTGAAGAGGTGGGCACGGAGCCTGGTGTTCTTCGTCTTCTTCACTACGTCCTCGATGCTCTTGTAGGCTCCCCAAGCCGCTCGCTTCCTCCTGCCCAGCTCTGGAGCGAGATCGTTCATCATGTTGACTTCCCGACCTAGATATACGTAGCTGGAGCATTCGGATATGGTCGTTCCGTTGAGCGAGAATGGGGCATCCGGGACCCATCCGTTCCTCATGAACATCGTCTTCGTCAGGTTCAGTTGGAGACCGATCTTTCCACACGCGTCGTCAAAGTCGGCCAGCATCCGTTCCGCTTCGCCGATAGTTGGTGTTATAAGGACGATGTCGTCAGCGAAGCGAAGGTGGTTAAGTCGCCGGCCATCAACTTGCACTCCCATGCAATCCCATTCCAGTCTTCGCATGACGTCTTCGAGAGTGGCGCTGAATAGTTTTGGCGACACGGTGTCGCCTTGTCGAACCCCTCTCTTGACGTCGATAGTGATGTCGTCGTAGAATGGAGAAATCCTGGTCGTGAAGTTGCTGTAGAGCTCACGAAATATCTTGATGTACTGAGTAGGTATGCCCTGGTTGCCCAGGGCTTTGAGGACCGCCTCTGTCTCCACAGAGTCGAAGGCTTTCTTCAAATCGATGAACGTGAGACAGAGAGGCATCTTATACTCTCGCGATACTTCAATGAGTCTAGTGACCGTGTGTATGTGATCGATCGTACTGAATCCTTTTCGAAACCCTGCTTGCTCGCACGGCTGTCCTTCATCTAATGTCCTTTCGATCCTATTTAGAATCACTCGAGTGAAAAGCTTGTAGATGACGGACAACAGACAGATGGGGCGATAATTGCCGATGTCCTGTGGGTCTCCCTTCTTGTACAGCAGCACGGTCCTGCTGGTCTTCCATTGGTTCGGTACCTTGCATTCCGACAGGTACCGCGTGAAGAGCCTAGCCAAGGTGGTGATAAGAACTGGCGGTAGGTTCTTCAGATGTTCCGGTCGAATCCTGTCGGGGCCCGGTGCTGTACGATTCTTCACCGACTTGATGGCATGTCGGACTTCGGAAGGGAGAACTGATGGGACAACGTATCCATCCTCCCTTGGGTGATATTGGGGGAGATGGACGTGGCTATCGAAGAGATCCGAGTAGAAGTCGTGGATGACCTTCTCCATTACCCGTCTTGATGAAGAAATTGTTCCTTCTGGGCGCCGGAGGGCGGTCATCTTGGTCTTACGATTGGCGAAGTCACGGCGGGCGTTGCGAATGCTTCTTCCTGCCTCTGCGGCTTCGGCCAATACTGCTGCTCGTCTCTCGTTAGACGATACACGCACATTTGACGCGCGTGCGTCTATATGATGAAGTATAGGCCGAGTCGCATCGCTGACGCAGCTCGGACGCTCGCGTTCACGTCCTCGCAGTTGTCGCACCTTCTCTTCATTGAGGATGTGCATGCAGCGTTCACCGCCAGTCTTCATGGAAAATCCCTCGCAAATGATTGCGTGCGTCTGACGCACGCACTCTAGTATAAATTGCCCTATTCTGCATGCAGCATTAGACAAACCTAGAATTGTGTAAGTATTACTACAGAAAACGATGGTCCAGAATTCAGCAGCGCTTTCATGTCGGCATCTACCACCTACTTTCGCTTCGTAATCTGCAGCGCGTACAATAGTAGTCGCTTACAAATTTTCTTAGTGAACATTTGTGTAGATGTCAAGATTCATTAATACAGGGTGGCCGAAAATTACCCGTGCACAAGTTCTTTGGTGTTAAAGCCAAAGTCATGAGTTCACTTCAGGTGCAGCTTGTAGACCCTTTACTTATTGAATAAATATAGAACACATTTCGGAATTTACTCTATCAACGGGACACTGGCTTTGAAAACTAAAAGGCGCCATTGTGTCATTCCTGTAGATAAAACTTACGTTCGATTTTGTGCCACTGCTCCACCACAATAGCCTTCGAGCCGAAATTTTCGATGTGAACTGAGCGTATCCTGTATTACAACATTAACTAGACTAAAAAGTTTGAAGTAGTACGATGTCCTTATGATCCGCCTTGACGAGATATCAAAATTTTATTTGGTTATTAATTGGGATGAACAAGCAGAACATTAGGGACTTGTAACTGTGATTTAATCATTTTTCGGAGCACCTTCGAGTGTATTTAAATAAATAAATAATAAATACATAAATAAATGCACAAAAGACAATGCCTAAAACAATCGGCAAGACTGCATCTGGAAATCTATGCTCCAGCGAGCTGATGCAAGGGAATTTAAACCTCTGCAACTGTATTGCATCTACAGGGTAGCTGGGAAGCACTGGCGCGCGCGAAAACTCTGCATTTTCGAAAAAAAACATGCATTTCCTGTCTAAATTTTTCTAACCGATAGAACAAGAACACTTCAAGTAACACTATACAAATGAGTAGCTCAAAATGTCAGCAATTCGTCTTGGTGCAAGCTTCAAACGGGCGACCGCAGAAATCGCGATGCGCCTCGAGCTAGCGTAACTTATTTCGTCATATTCTCCGTAAGATGAGATTGTCTAAAAATGGGAATCTGTTCCATGCCAACTTCCGTAAGAATAATCCCTAAACAGAGGAATTGCGTGTGTCACGATCGGGACTGCTCCGAGTCCTTCCATACTTTCCTAAAGAGAATCCAGGTTTATGGGCATCCAAGGAATTCAGTGTCGATTTTCTCCACGTGCAGGAATCCAGTCGTGCTTGAAAGTTCTATAACAATTATGTTCTTTCCAGAGAACCACATTCTCAGCCAATGGTTCCTCCTGGCATAAATCAACGTTAGATGAATATAAATTTCAAAAAGCGCTCCAATACTTTTCAGCCAAGTTGGCCAGCTTTCACCTCGTTACTCGGATAATATTATGTACTAGACGGCATACCCGGTTTCGCTCGGGTGTTTTACTTACCCCATTTTTTGCACTGATGTGAGTACAGTCGGGTCCGGCCGCCGCCACCCTCCGGCGCCCCGGTATTAATGAGCTATAAAATACTCGAGCTTGTGAGAAAGCGAAGGAAAATACAATTTTAGTCCATAGTAGACAGAGTGTAGTGGATATGTTAAGGCCCTCCATTGCGAAGTAGTTCTACCGCCGTCATTTATTTTTCGTGGAGCAGTTCTTTACGGCGGAGTTACTCTCTCCCGGTTTCCCTCAACTTTGAAAAAGTGGTTTTTCACTATTACTTACACTATTACTATTACTTACACTTACATTTATCGTAGTTTATCTTCGAAAGAGTTTTCCACTATTACTTACACTTACACTTATCGTAGTTTGTCTTCGAAATTTATGCAAAACGTTGCCGGATGCCTTCCTGGACTACCCGAAGGAGATCACGGGGGACGTTCCAAGCAGTGAACCCCAAACACTGCGATACTTAACTCTGGATCTCCAACGGAGTGGAACCAGCGATAGGGACAGATTGCAATCTGCCACTCAAACCACTGAGCCATCCGGGCTACTTTTTATGTTGGAGTTTGTTAGATAACTGCAGCAGTCGTAGGCAGCATACTATATGTATTTGCAAAACAGGGGCACAGGGCAGGATTCGATCCCCCGACCACCGCCGCGTCGATCATTCGCTCAACCCACTGAGCTATGCGCGCACGCAATGCAAAATACAAATGGTGTCCACTATTACTTACACTTACACTTATCGTAGTTTATCTTGGAAATTTGGGTGAAAAGGGAGTTGGGTGGGGCCATTCCTGTGAAGCCTAAGCCTTAGCCTTAAACCCATTCTTAAGCATAGGGTTAGGCTTATCTACCCTGTCACCTATGGACTAAAATTGTATTTTTCTTCGCTTTCTCCCAAGCTCGAGTGATTTATAGCTCATTAATACCGGGGCGCCGGAGGGTGGCGGCGGCCGGCGTCCGCCGGCGCCCATTTGCAGTGGCTGCCGGACCGGACGGTAGTTGGTGATATTAATACATTCACCCAATGCGCTCACCATTTAGGTGATCACCGTGTTCGATAATCTCGGTAATCTGCAAATAAATCGATAATTTCGTGCAAAGTGGTTGTCATATTTGTGTAAAGCGTATTTCAGAACCACAGTAGAGATATCCTCGCCCGTCCCCGAGTGGAAGCAGATCCCCGAGTGGAAGCAGAAAGTTAGATAGAATCAATAAATCAATTAGACGACAACATTGTGCAAACTTATTTTCATATTCGTGGTCAGCATGTCCTAGAATGTGATGGGGATGTTCAAACCCGCCCTGTGGTAGAAATGGAAAAAATCAATAAACTCAATAAATCGATAATTTAGCGCTAAGTAGTGGCCATACTCGTGTTCAGCGTAATGAGGAACCCCAGTATACTTGCCACCAGACCTCTGAGCAGAAGTAAGAAGATTCTTTAAAATAAAAAAAAATCGATGATTTAGCGCTAAGTGGTCATCATATTTGTGTTCAGCTCATTGAGCAAACCCAGTATATTTGTCCTCGCCTGTCCCTGAACAAAAGTAGGGAAAGTCAATAAAATCAATAAAACGTTATTTTGGCGCGAAAATAAATCGATATTTTCTGGAAAAACGTAGCCTAAAACCTCCGCCGGCGCTTGATGGGTATGGGTGCGAAGTTTGGTTCCGATCGGTTAATCCTCCGCAATTTCTTTAAGGAACATACATGCTTGGGATTTGGCTTGAATCAGGAGGAAAAAGATCTGCTCTCCGGAGAGTTTGAAGCGGTACCTCCTGAGTGCGTTTTCAGGATACGAATGAGCAAACAAATGAACAAGAAAAATGACAGAATACGTACATTTAGAGCCGAACAATATATTGGATCTATGGTTCAAATGTTTGAGTAAAAGAAAGCAATACATTCCTTTAGGAATGAAAAGAAGGCATTTAGGTTTCTTTTTTTTCAACATTAAATTTTCTAATAATAATTACAACAATTACATTACAATAATTACATCCTCTCTGTTCGTGGGAGCAGTTATGAGCGAATTGCATTGTTGCCTCTCTGATTTTCTGAGCAGAAAAGTCCTCTGTCAAAATACTGACACTCATACGCAACAGGGATACAGCTTTAAATAATTTCGGTTTTTTTCTACTGAATCTGGAGAGCTTCTCATCTACTTCCTTGTGCTAGTGATCCACCATTGTATAGCGCACTTATGTGCACGTAAATAAATAAATAAACAAGTAATTGAATTGAGTTATTCGACTTTCATTTGATCCGAAGTATAGTAACCTGCTATAACAATTAATTTCGCAATATGCTTGCTAAGTGTTGGCGTATTTGGGTGTGCCTCATGTCCAAATTCAGTGAAAGCTCGGGGCAGAATCGGCTTATCGGGCGGGGTACAGGCTATAAGCTATGCTAATAGCCTCACTTTACCCGATCATTTGTACTTTGTTGTCGTGTTAGGTACAAAAAAGATACTTCTATGCTCCGCTAGATAACCCGCTCGATACGTAGGGGGAAAATGAGCCGTAAAGCTCTTGAAAATAGAAAAAATAGATACAGCATTCATTAATACCCTTTCATAGTAGCCTTACGCATCTTCAGTAATTACCAAACGCTTGCATTGCACTCCTATTTTATTTTTTAATGTATTTTCTAAAAATTAATCGAGGAAAATCGCTTTTCCAGGATGAACATGGAAACCACCGCCGCCGCTCCCGGCGCCTCTTCCCACATGCCAATGAGCACCAAACACATGCACATGAATATGAAGCCGATGTGGATGTGGTTCCATACCACCGTCAACGATGTGGTCCTCTTCGAATCCTGGACTGTCACGACGCCTGGAGGTGTGACTCCTCCCAGTAACTGCCTGCTCGTCGCCGAAACAGCTGTGTTCCAGGAATGGTCTGGACCTGCTTCGTGGTGATGGCAATGGGGATTCTGCTGGAGTTTGTACGATACGTCCGATGGCGCCTGGAGCTACGAAACCGCACTGAAGTGTTGTTATCCACCAAGTACGCGACATTCACTATAGACAAGTCTCAGAGGTAACATCCATCTATGGAGTCCAATCGATACGATCCAGAAATGGTTTCAGTTACGTGTCGCGGCTGTTCTCCACGACGCATTTCCTGCAAACCGCGTGTTTCGGCGTTCAGTTGGTGCTTGGATATCTCCTGATGCTTATATTTATGACGTTCTCTGTATGGCTTGGATTAGCCGTATGTATAGGAGCAGGTGAGGCTCACTGCAAGAAAAATTTGTCGTAAAATACCGCGCGGCTTGTGGCATTACGGCATTCTGTTAGAGCATTGTAATTCGCCAGTGGTAGGGAGGCTCATGGGCCGTCTGGCCAATCACGGTATAGTAATGTAAGCAAGATGTTGAAGAAAATTCCCTACAATTTTCTCTCAAAAATTTCCTTTCCCGCAATTAATCATCCACAACTACAACAGTTGACCACGGAGACACAGACTACATTATTGATTTTTTTCAGGCATCGGCTTTCTGCTCTTCGGCTCGCGGCAAGAGCCGCGATCGGCATCACGTGAAGCAAGCACTGACAGATGCTGTTAAACATCAACGTGATCTCATTTCTACGGAATAAATAATGATTTTTTTGCTACTTTCGATTACGGTGGAAAAGCGCGCTGTCGCCGTTATCCTTATTCTGTGATGCATCACCAATCGATATATTGATTGCATAGGTTTTCTGCAGGAAATCAAAGCTGCCGCAAAGATGATGATGAAAATGTATTTTCATTTTCGCATCGGGGAGCCGATATTGTTTCGGGAATGGATGGCGACGAACATGACAGGTGAGGTGTTCTTCTGATTTTATGAATTTTCCTTTTTTTATCCTATTTTTCATTTTCTACCGCTTCATTATAATACTGTCAAGGTTACTGTTCTTGCGGGGTATAGATAGCTAATTCATTATTCTCTATTGTTAGTACGCCACTACTCAGTTGTGCTTAATCTGAATAAAATCATTTTAGGGCGGGGGAGGGTGTATATCATCGTAAGGGAAAATGGGCTGTTACAAGGCTGTTGTGATAGGTGAGTTCGTCAAAGGCAAATCAGGCAAATCAAACCTGATAACGCCCCATTTACCCTCATGATGACACACACACTCATTCTAGGGTGGTTTTTATTAAAAAGTCAGTGAATTGCACTCTGGAAATTGGAATGAGAATTCTCCTATCGCTCACGAAAATGCCAACGATGCATCAGGATACACCTAAACCTCGCGATTGGTTAGTTCATGCAATCGGCCAATCGCAGAGCTCGGCTGCGCAGGTCTTCTGAGGAGTAGCGGACCGCATTCCCCCTGCAACAGCAACTACCATGCAATCAATTAGCGCGTATGTGCTGGTTTCAAGCGTAGATGTAGTCGCTGAGCCCTATAAAATGACATTTTTCGGCTGTGGCTCACGATGAGACAAAACGGATGAGGTCTTGTCATTCCATGATTGGCTTCTTCTTTGAATCGCCCAATCACAGAAACATGGCCCCTCCCTTTTCGCCCCAACACAATGCCCCCTACTGGTTCTCAATTTTTATTCTATGAATTCACTGAAACTGTGGAGAGTCCTCGAAAATTCTTTCTTGATCCCAACAAGCGCAGTATTTTTTTCTTTTTTAACTATAGGGAGCTTTTTCGACTAATTGACGAATTTTCACAAGGAATTTCCATCTCGTTCCGTTCGGAATCTGGATGAGTGATCCTTTTGTACCGAAAAAAAGCACCCACTCTCGATTCAAGGGATCTACGCGTTCTTCCTCCTGTGGCTGAGCAGATTCCAATGTTGAAAAGGGTGCTCTCGGCTCTTTCACTATTGCCAGAAATCTCACATTGTCGATCTCCCATTGCCTTTGGAAACTGATATTCATATAGGATCTTCTGACCTGTATGCTCTAGAGTTTGTCGCCATGACTTTAAAAGAGGAATTTTCTAAAGCAGTGTTATTATATTCATATTAATACCGTGCAATTGTTTCCGCAACCTCCACAGCGAAAATTAATGTGCTGAAGGTATAATTCATATCAACAAATCTTGTTCCCATAAAATTAACTAACATTTAATTTTCCAACTCAAATGAGCGGTTTTCGGCCGAATTTACCACCTGTCACATTAGCTTTTAGTATAATCGAATCCTTGAACTCCTTCAGACGAAGAATAGCAGAACTTTTACTAAGGTCATAGATTTTCTTATTTTTATGCTCAGTATCACACAGTGGTGTACACAGAAAGTGGGCGGGAGGGGGGGCGTGGAAAAAAGTGGGGTCTCGCCGTTTTGAGGACCCAGATGGAAAATCAAATTAATAAAAATATTAATTATAGTAACAAATAATTAATAAAAATTATATTAAAAATAATATTAAAAATAAACAGTACTATTATAGGAAATAAAAGTAAAAAATAAACTAATACAAGATTTTTGTTGATTTATGTATTGTAAAGTAATTTCAAAAATTTGTCGACCCCTTCTCGGGGGGGGGGGCACCGTTGTTGTGTTGGTTTTTTTAGCGATTATCCTATACGTCGTACTGGAATAAATAGGAAAAAATAGCTTCTTGATTTGATCTAGAGTTTCTTTTGGATACACCGCTGCATTTCCAGTCGTAATTATAGTCAAATACACTTAATCTTTAACTTTTTTCTCTTATTTCTTTAATTTTTTCCTCTTATTCCTCCTGTTTCAAGGCTGATTGATTTTGTGGAAAATTCTTAGAGCGTGTTGTCTTGTACTTTCAATATCCAGTAGTTTCGAGTTCTAGGTGAGAAGTGAGGAAAGACACTTTTTTGTTGCACAGCGAAACTTTGAGATTTAGGGAAGCAGTCTACAAAACAACCACCATCCTACAAGAGGTCTACCCATGACAACTTCGCAATAGTCATCCACTGCTTTCAGGATACGTATTCTCGTGTATCGGCGTCGCATTCATAGCTGCAGCATATGAGGTGATAAAGTTCCTGAGGTCTGGAGTGGAAAAGAAAGTCAACGAACAAAACGTGAGTCCCCTTGGAGCCAGTCTTGGCCACAGTGACGCGGAGAATCGTCACGACTCTGTATCTCTATGCTCTTGCCGAAAGGGAATTTTGCAGCTGTGTGGATGCGATTCGGAAACAGCTGCATTACATGGTATTATCGCACCTGCTGGAATGCCATGTGGAACCACCAGCGAAAATAGGAGGACTGAACTGCCGTAGGTTTTAGTTCCACTGTACATGGTGGCAGGATTAGGAAAGTGGGCGTGGCCAGCGAAATCTTTTTCCAGCCTCTTTTGAGTCTGGTTCCCGAAAGATCCAGAAATATTGACATTGTTTGTGAAATGGCCCTTTCATCCGCAGAATAGCTCTCAGAAGGTTCGGAGAAATAGGCGTGGCTAGGAATTTGGTGATCCCATCTGTTTAAGCTCCCTTGGATCCGGAAAAGTGGGCGTGGCCTGTGAAATGGACTTTTCAGCCACTGAGAGCAGTTCTCAGAGGATTGTGAGGAATCGTCCTGGTATGGAAAATCATCCATCCAAACTTGGAGTGGCTCTAAAAAATGGGAAAAGTGGGCGTGGCCAAGAGATTGACGTTCTAGGACCGGGAAAAGTGGGCGTGGCCAGGAAATTGGCTGGCCCAGTGAGATTTTGCGGCGGGCTGGTGTTGTTCATAATAAATTTTCTTCAAAAAAAATTTCAAAAATATGAAATAAATTAGTTTGTATTACAAAATACGATCTGGGTAGAGGTGTCGTTATGAATATACAAACATAGAAAACAACGTTAAACTTTATTTCTTTGGCACTGTTCAACTATCCCATGATGCCAACGGATCCAATACCACCATAGCCGACACCGCCGTATCCAATACCACATCCAAGGCCACCGTATCCGAGACCACCATACCCGAGAGCACTGTACATTCCAATACCCATTAGACCACCATAGCCGTAACCACAATTGTACGTACCACCCTGAAATTAAAGGAGTTTCTGGATAAGGGAGGACCTGGCTAGAGTGCTAAAAACTCACCAGTATCACCTGTGCATCTGTCTCAGTAGTCAGTGAACATAGGAGGAAGGCTGCTGCTAAGAGGACGCTAAAAGACTTACTAGTAATGGTTAAGGTCATTGATGACAGCTTCACGACTCACAACTGGACAGGAGACATCTTACAGAGCGTTATATGAGGCGCAGGGCTTAGCTAGCTACTTTACCATTGCTTTATATACCGCATCTCTTACAATATCCTGTATTTCTTTACAAATCAGCAGCTAAACCGCGTACTCTAACGATAAGTGCGGGGTGTTGATTCTAGGACAAGTTTTCGTGGGTGAAAGCGAGGAAATTTTGTTGATTTTACCTTTGCACTGAGTGGTAGTACTCCGTAGCAACACGTTCTTCTATAGTGTATCTAGAATCTATAGTAGTAGAAAATCCGTGTGTTCCTGTGTAGAGTACATCACTCGTCTTGAATTTCTCCTTGGATCTTAGCGAGATAACAAACTGCAACTAGATTTTATGCTGCTTTTTTATCATCTTTCTGATTTAGACTAGTATGTAGAACAGGGCGCTATCACATTTAGAACAGGGGAAGAATAAAAAGATTTGAACATAGACATAGTATAGAGTACAAACACAAGATCATATTACGCTCGAAAGGATGACATTGAAACGACAAACAAATGCAACTCCAGAGTTGGGGAAATTTGAAAGTAAAGACAAAAGTATGTTTTCCTACCAGATGTACATAGGTGCACCTCCATAACCACACTGAAAGACATTGTCCCACCTCCAATTAATTTTTGAGTTTATTTTTTGTTTTTTCTTTTTTTTATATGAAAAGAATCTCCTAGAGCTACTGATCACAATGGCATACATGATTCTGCGCAAAACCGCCGAAAAACCCATTTTCGAGCCGCAATTTTTGGGGAGCTTGTGGGCGGAGCCAAGGACGATGAGAGTGCGGTGACACGAGTTTCTTTTTGAATAATGCAGTAGTAGGAGCACTCCTTTTAAGAAAATTCATACTCCTCGTGAAAGTTCCTCACCAACCTCCCTAACACATGGGAACTGTTTTCCATATGTGATGAGCAAGGGAGCACATGGTGCGGAAAGCCTGTAGTCCCGCCTCGGCTCGGCCCACAAACTCTCCCAGAACTGGGGTTGAGAACGCGTTTTCGATAGCGTTATGTGCATGGCAGCACGACGACGCGAACGGGTGAGTGCATATGCCAATCGTAGGATAATGGTGCCGCCCACTTGCCGGCCGGCAACCCGATCTGAAGTTGGCCACATTCCGATATATGTATTTCCATAATTGTTATACATTGGCTACCAAAGGTGTACTAAATCGCACTGATAAATAACCTTCGTTAATTTCCAGATTTCTGCCGTCAAATCTACTCCGCTTCACTCATATAGTTTCCTCCTCAATCTATTTTGTACAAATGTTCATCGCGTACTCGTTGATGATGATCTCGATGACTTACAATGTGCCAATATTTCTTAGTTTGATCATAGGTATGTTTAGTTACTCCCATTGTTTTCTGGTTGAATAACAAAACTTCAATTTCAGGACATATCCTCGCATTCTTCTTCCTAGGACCGCTTATTTCCGTTCGAGAATATGAGAAATTGGGTGACTGCTGTGGATAAGCCAAGACTCTTTAGGAAATTAACAAAACTGCTATTTCTAAATAAAAGTTTACTTAAACTATTCATACAACTAAAACAGTAAATGATACGAAGCGTGGACACAATGTGAAGGTGCTTCACGCCTTTAAGTTAAAATAATGGGTTAAACCAAAAGTGACTAGCCTCGAACAACAAAATCTCCAAAATCACAGATCACTTGGTGTCTGGTTCTTCTACTTTGATTACGGGGAGTTCATCGGATTCAGTTTTGAAGAGTGGTAACTCCTCAGCTTCCTCATTTTCCTGCTCGTCGAGATCGTGTTCACCGCCAGAGTGGTCCGCGTCTGAGTGGGCAGTTTCTTGGGCCTCTTCCGTATGTTCCGGTTCTGGCTCTGGTTCCGGTGCCTTCAATTTTTCCTCCTCTCTCCTAGCGAAGAGCTCGTCTCGGGTGGGGTAATTCGTGATGGATACCTGAACAACTCAAGGATCAGAATTGAGAAGAAGAAGAAGGAGATAGCGGCCAAGGCATTGCGGTAACGAAGTTTTAACCAAAATGAGTTAAAGTACAGGAAGAAGAGTAAAAAAAGGCAGCGCAAAGATCTGAAGTGGCTTCACAAACGGCAGTTTTTTACTCTCAAAACTTGTCCACGCGGCTGGCGGGATCCATTCATAGGCGGAATAAACGAGACCCCTTTTTTCGGTCATTCTTTTCTTGAATAAAAGAAACCCAAAATTTGAATGAATAAACAAGCAAATACGATAAATAAACAAATTCAAGATGCCATAGAAACAATCAACGATTAGTGTTTATTTGTAACTCACCTTCTCCATGTTCCCAAGAATGTTTTTCACATCTGACAATGGATGATAGAGCCATGGACATGTGCAAAGCCAACCACTGTACTGAAAAATCGGCATCATGAACTTCGCTGACAGCGAGAATAGAAGCTAAACGCCCTTAAACACTTACCCGCTCGGTTCGGCTGAATACTTTGACGCTAGAGGCATCTAGGCCATCATAGGTATACTTCTGTAGCAGCTGATGATTGTCTACTAACCAAATGTGCCCAGCGTACTCGCTGCTGTCCAGATCGGCATACCGGACAAGGAAAGTCCCTTTCTAAAAATCCAAAGCATAAGCTAGCGAAGGATTTCTTTGAACTCAGCTTTGAAAGAATAATGGGTACTATCGTACTTCAGCGGCCCCACTATCGACCCGTAACTCAAAATCATGGATTCCGCTGAAAACTTGCACACAGGGGTAATTCGAGGTGCTGATCACAAATATCATATTCATTTCGCATGACAATATCGATTTTATTGATTTTATCGATTTTTTTCCAAGTTCTACCCATATCTCAAATCTCTCTGAAAAGGTGCATTTAGAGGTTCTTGAAGTTGCTGATCACGAATATAATAGCTGTTTTGCATCACATTCTCGACTTCATTGATTTTCTCCAAATTTTTATCTGTAGGGCGGTGTAGTTGCCGGTTTTCTTGGAGTTTTCCCCACAAAGCCGACCTTTTCTTGCGAAATCTTCATCATATTTGCAACCCGCACCTTCAGAAACCCCAGTAGGCAAATTTACAGAGAGATCCGAGAGGAGGTCCATACCTGGGGAAAAATCGGTAAAATCAATAAAATCGATACTATCATGGGAAGTGAATATGATATTCGTGATCAGCACATCGAATTACCCCTGTATGCAAGTTTTCAGAGAAATCCATGACTTTGAGTTTGGGGGCGATAGTGGGGCCGCTCAAGTACAATAGTACCGAATAATGAAGCGAGGGCAAATCAGTTAAGCGAAAGTACAGTTCTTCTCAAAACGATGGATGGATTCCGTGCCTGCAGAAAGGATGTGGGACCTGAGCGGTAGAGACAGGGAGCGTCAATCACGATCACTACTCCCGCAGCCTGGAGCGCCGCAGTACCCACGCGGCGCTGGCGAGGCAGCACACGAAATCCGCAGCATCCAGCAGCGCCACGTATGTAGGTGATGCCACGCTCGAGGCCGCGGGACTAGTGATCATGATTGTAGGGAGAGCATGCTCTAAGTGAGAGTAAGTCCCGCCGAGATTCTGTGGCGTAATGCTATGGAACCGCACGCGCAATCCGTCTATCTTTTCGACAAGGACTGTACACTGTAGATACATAGAGAAAAGTAAATTTTTGACACCCCAAACCATAGATAAACAAGTATTCTGAAAAACTACGAAATCACATAGCCTGAATGCTTGCAAGAACTCCATCTATTCGTAGCCCATGCTATTCGCAGCCTGCTGTCGTGTGAAGCAGACAGCAATTTGTTATCAATTTACCAAAAATCCAAGTTTCCTCCTTCATGTAACACCCCTTTTTTCACAAAGAAAAGAAAAAAAGAAACGAAAAAGAACAAAAATAAGGGATGAACACCCTACCGGGAATGCCATGTTCCTTTTCTTCTGTTTCAATAGCTCTCCATGAGTAAGTGGAGGTGGCGGTGCATCAGGATTCGCGTCAGCTTGCTGGCTAGCCTCTGCATCAGCGCCATTTTCGCCTTTCTTGCGCTTACCAGTCCTAGCAACAAACTGATAAATGGCAATTTATGCAAATCTACACCACGAAATCCCTTACCTCCTCCTTTTCGTTCCAACATCATCCACTCCTTCGCCTTCTGCCATCTTCGCTTTTCTCAATCGCCTTTTCTTCCTTCCCTCCTCGACATTAATAATTATCTGCTGTTCTTCAGGATCAATAGGTTCTTCCTTTACAATGACATCTGCAAGCGTATTCTTGAAGCTATACCGAAACGATGTAGAGTAGAAGTGTAGCGAAAGTTGCTCACGCTGGAAGTTTGGGCTGTTATCATAGACCACTGGAGGCCCTTGGATGTATTCCATAGGGACGGGAGCATATGTGAACTGAGCATGTTGCATTGGTATCTAAAATAATATTGAAAAGAGCTATTTACAGTAGATGCATGCTAGACTCAGGCGCACTTCTAACGTTCAAAGAACAAAAAATTCCGCGAGGAAATTTTGTGGATGAGTTTTCGTGATGAACGGTGATCCCAACCCAGTTATACTTCAGCTCTAAAGCGTTATTCGTGCTTGCGGCGCTGCGAAGTTGACGCACCTCTCTCCAGAACTTCACAGAGTTTTCGCGCTGGCTCGAAGCGGTGAAAATGGAAGAGCGGTTGTGCTCCCAAAAGTCGCTACGGCAAAGTCAGCAACATCCCTTACCTGCCAGGATTTCTCTTCCACCTCTCTGTTCTGCACAGTGTATCGACGAGTCAACTTTGAGCCCCGCAAGCATGAACAACGCCTAACTCGACGGTCTATCAAATCGTTTACTTCTTTAAACGTTCCCCTTGGAAAACGAGGCATCTGCGAGAATGCAATGGGGTGCATCTAGTATGGACTGTCTTGATGTCATAGACAACCTTCCGCAAAGCTATGTGATGAGAACAAAGAAAACCAAGAAAGAAAGCAAGAAACGGCACTATGAAATGCATTTCTGAAAAGAATTGAAGCATTCACTTACAGGGCGTCCATCCTGAGTGTAAACAATCGTTCCTTGAGGAGGTAAATGAGATATCTGAGAAGAATACCTCATGCAAATTCGTCCTAAGAATCAGCAAAAGAATAATTACCTGTCCTGGGTGAGGAATGTACGATGCTGGCGGTGGTGGTGGTGGTGGTGGTGGCGGAGGTGGCAACTCTCCTTCATAGGTGACGTACCGCACTGGCACGTTCGCATATTGTACTCCAGGTCTCATGTGCATGCGTTGAGGGACATAGGGATGTGGTGTTGGCACTCCGGAAGGATATCGTGGCTGCACGACCATGTGTGCTGGAATTCTCTGAGGAATAGGAGGACCACGAGTGCCAGCGGCACGTGGTGGTAGCACTATGGAATACGGGACATTCGAAGGCGGAACATTCTGCTGAGGTGGGTACACAGGTGCACGAGCGTAGCCCTGAGTGGGTAAGGACGGAGCAGGATGGGGAACTCTGCTAGGGATTTGAGATGGTGGTACAGAGCCTCTTCGAAGAAGGTATTCTTTCTGGTCTTGTGACAGAGCTCCTGAAGCAAGGAAGTACTGCTGCCGTTGCAGAAGATTTTGCTGGTACTGAAAACGAAAGAAGTGATAAAATCAATGTCAGATATTGTATATTCTAGGAAACAAACGTAAACAAAATGTATTGGAATTTACTGAAATGCATCCATGCTACCAAAACTTGCAATAGTATGGTAATGAAATAAAAACTGTGATAGAGAAAAGAAGATGAGTGGAAAAGATCTACAGTCTCTCTCAAAAATCCTTGCCGCCCGTCAGCTGAGCCACAACGCATGATAATGCATGCAGGTGTGACGCGGCTCAGCAGATGGGCGGTGCAGCGGAGGCAAGGATTATTGAGAAAGACTATAATTAGATTGAAATTTATGGAGAGTTCTTCTTGAATGTGTACCTGCCGCTGTGCAGCCAAATACTCTTTGCTCGGAACTCGTTGGGTTGGAGGAGATGGTTGCTCTTCCTTGATCGGCGCAAGTTTGGAAGCCTTCTCTGGTGTTTCAACCTGGAAGCAGCGCTTGAATTGAATGTAAAAGTCAGAGTATGAAAAAAACAAGAGAAATAAGAAGACTTATCGCTAGAGGAGTACTGCACGCTAGCTTTCTCTCTCCATCTTTCTCTCTCTCTTTTGTTCTCTGAAACTGCGCAGAAAAACGGGAGAAATCCTCGAACTTAAAGCATTCTTTCCTATGTGTCTGGAGGCGAGGACGAGTTTAACCGTGTGAATATCCGCAGGTCGCGTCGTAGAAGCGGAATCGATGTGCTCTCGACTAGGCAAAAAGTGGCAGCTGTAAGTCGGCACATCGTTGGATGGTTTTCCCTCTCTATCCGTTTGGGGCGGAGGTCGTATGGCGCGATTCTTCGGGTGGCACCATAAGTAAACGGGATCCGAGAGCGCTCCTGGCACCCGGCATACCGTCTCGCGTCACGGTTAGCCTGGAT
This sequence comes from Ancylostoma caninum, assembly GCA_037903475.1. Classification (NCBI taxonomy): domain Eukaryota; kingdom Metazoa; phylum Nematoda; class Chromadorea; order Rhabditida; family Ancylostomatidae; genus Ancylostoma; species Ancylostoma caninum. The sequence goes on along the minus strand of JBAJFG010000015.1, from coordinate 2,424,127 downwards.
CTTCCTGACAAAGCAATTCGTCCAACCACCCCTCATCTGACCGTAGAGAAGAACGTTGAACTTGAGAACTTTTCGAACATTGGGCTTACTTGAATACCCCAGTGATTGTGCTGTCAAAACAAAGAAATTTTTACGGTATCCCGATGATTGCTCTGTTCGTCAAAAAGCTTTCTGAAACAATTGAACAATTACTTCCAATTCGAATTGCTGAATAATTGAATTACCCGAACTTGTGGCTTTTTGAATTTTTTGAATATTTCAGGGGCACTTGGTATAACTCGTATTGAAAATTGGACGCTTGACGTCAAATTGGTCTACGTAAACATTGATTTTATCAAAATCATATCAATTCTATGCGAAGGTGCAGCTCATACAGAAATGAAACCTAATTTCAGGGGTCCGTTACGTAAAGATGCCTGCAACTTTTCACGCTCTCTTCCACGATAGGGGCAATGGGGGAAAGGGAGACGAGTTGATTGGTTGTCAGGGTGATCCAGGAAAACTGCTACGCGTGACCGTAACCCAGGTGGCACTAGTACGCCTCAATTTCGGCCTCTCTATTGTGCCACCCGAAGAATCGCGCCATACGACCTACACCCATCCGCTTGCGATCACGCCGAAATCGGGAAAACGAACGTTCAAAAGATTGCCAGAGCATCATGTTCCCCAATTATGGAGGTGCTGGAAGCTTTCTCTCTTCCTTTCTATCTTTCTCTCTCTCCCCCATTTCTCTCTCTCCCCCACACTCTCTACTTCACTCGCTGGAACTGCGCGAAACACGTGGAAAATCCAGATAATACATAGGAGGCTCTATCATTCAAGATGTGAATGAAGGTTCCAGTGAGTTTAGCCATTTGAACCCCACGGGTCGTTCCGCAGAAGCAGAGCAATGCGTAGTTCGCTAGGCCGTAGGTGAACAGGAGTCGTGAACCTGCTCATCCCTGGATTCGCCCGGCACCATGGATTTCACGGTAACATCGGATGGTGACACATTTGGTAAAGTTCGTTTGGCAACCTCGCAGACGAGCTTACCTACTACCCAGACAAACAAAGTCCTTCAAAATGTTGCCAAACAAGAAGTTTCGCCGAAGGTGTTGCCAAACAAACCTCTCCAAATGCATCGCCACGCCGACCTCGCCAACATGTTCCCTTGAATTTGTACTGCCAAACAGACATTTGACCCATTCTCCTGCAGAGTGTATTACGAAGCAAAATTTTGTCCCGTAAAGTGTATATATTGCCAAAAACATTATCTCGTCGGATGTATCGCCACCGAACATCGGAGCCCGTAGATTTTGGTAGCTACTGGTGACCCGTTCCTACAGATTTTTTCAAAACCGTAATGATAACAAATAAACAAAGATGACCGTACTTCTTAACAACTGATAATCAAGCGTCACCTTGATGACAGCGTGTTGTGAAGACGTAGATGAAGCAGCTGGTTGAGCACAATCTCCAGATTCGTAGAAGAAAGAAGCAGTCTGAGGGTCGAATTCTCGATTTGTCGATAAGTATCCCGGAGTGTAGTCGTCGCCCTTCTCAGCTTGGTCACTCTCCGACATGCTGAAGCTCGTACTAAAGGGCTACTACAGCATAAAGCGCTAACAAATACGAAATAGAACAAACCGCTCAGCTGACGGGGCTTCCGACCACATTTGCCACGAGGAGGCGCTGATAAGATCCTCATATCCGCTGACGTGTTCGCAGTGAGTGTCGACAGGTTAGAACATGAAAATAGCTGTTGTTGGACAAGCAGGTCAGATTCCTGTTAATTCTACGCCCCGCTTCAATAAGAGAGACAATTAGAGATTTTTGAATCAAATTTGATTTTTCTGCATAGGCCCTCAATTCATGTTTGTATTGCGCGTCCACAAGGCCTCGTTCAACAGGTGCCCAAGCTATCTGCATAGTTATAATTATTACATTTGTGCGAGCAGCTATGCAATTCTATTGTGGTAGTTGACTCATTAATATACGAGTTTTCCTTCATCAGTTTTGTTTGCACTAACATTCAAGGGTTTTGTGTTTTGCTTATGATCATCCTTGAGGAAGGTTTTTTAGTGTATTTGTCAAATCTCACCATGGTAATCCTACGTTTAACTCGTTAATACGTTTTTTTGTAATTTGTATTATATGCTAATGTGCGCGCTTGTTTGCTTCTAAGGATATCGGCTAGCACTGCCTCATTCCATACGGCTGGCAATAATCGTTGAGAATCAGGGTGTGTTAAAGGTAGGGGTCCACTTCATTTTCGTAGTTCAGCTAACAGCAGATTCTGCATCTACTCGGCGCGATGGTTCCAACGGTATACATAAATTGTCTCAGAATGGTCTATAAACCCTTCTTCCAGGACGGGGTCTGTAACAGTTTGCCAACCCGAGTTGACATGTGAAGCCGTTGATCTTATCGATTGGACACGCCAAGACTCGTTGACCGACGCGGCAGCCGTGGCAGGCAGCCAGCACAGGTTGGAGCGATCCGCCTCCGGGCTCCAAATTTTTATCCATTTCGAGCCTTTCAAAAATGGGGATTTCGTCGCTTCTGTGCCTGTTGATGTACATCCCAGGGATCAACATGATGAAAAGGTCTAGCATATGGTAAATCCAACAGGCAGAACGAGGTGGCCCTCTGCCTTTAATTTAGAGGAGCCACTTTTTCAAGATTTACCAAAGCTAGAAAAAGAATCCATCCGGCAAGGACTGGCCTAGAAAAGATAAACAACAGCGGCAGAACTAGCTAGAAATGATTATAAACCAGTATCTATAGGTTTCAATAATTTTTCAGGCTCAACAATTCGGTGAGCATCATAAATCAGAGCAGAAAGAATGCAGCATTTATACCCCCATGTGAACATACATATACGTTGTGGAGTTAACTACAATAAAGGACATAACAACTCAATAAATTAAATATCAAGGGTATTCATTGTATGCAAGCAATGGATTGAATTTTAATAATCACACATGTATGAAGTATCTCAAATACAATTAAACAGTCATGCAAATTTGTGACCTGATTTGCACACGGTCAGACTAGGTGTCTAAGAATTATTCTGCGAAAAGATTTCACTCAAATATCACTCCTATTAGTGCAACTCCGTCGAAATTCAAGCAACTTAGACAGCTTTAATGATTTTTCAGTCAAATTACGAATATATTTCGCAGAATAAATCCCGGCCAACAAATCTGACCACGTTTAGCCTTTGTGGATTGAGCCTCTTCTTGGGATTGGTAATCACTTCTGTTTTCTTGTGGATTTCAGATGTTCACGTAACAGAAAATGAGGGAAAAGGACCATGTCGAGTGCACTTATCACAGCAGTCAAGAGAGTTATGTCGTAGTAGAAATAGAGACCTGGAAATCTTCTTGATTGTAAATGGAAACAACTGAAGAAAGATATGAATCTGAAAGGAGGCCACAGACGCAGGGGATGTTAGTATGTGAATCAATAAATCAATAACGGCGCAGCGAGGCGAAAAGGTGAGTGTACGCTAAGGATTAATGATAGAACAACCGCAAAACCATGGTTTATATGTCAAAGGAAGATGGAACAGTTAAGTTTTTAGCAAGCGGTGCAGTCACTAGCACCGCAGAATTGTAAGGGAAGAAAAAAGGCGGGGAACATTTCTCGCATGACATCAACTCACCGAAATGTTCATCCACTGAAAGAGCAATAATGATCCAGAACACCACATCGAAAATTACCCTTAGGATCTGAGAAAAATTGAAGTTCAGGATTAAAATCTGCCTAAAAACTTGTAGACACCTGCGCCACCTCACCAAAAAATAACCGCAGAGTTGTCCAAACGAAGGGGATAGTGTGAGAAATGAAACCATCTTCAGCAAGTATCCGACACAGTTTAAGGCTGCAGAAGCGCCAAGGAGCCCCACGAGTTTCTTAGGGATACCTAGAACGATTTCTTTACAGCGATAAAATAATGTGCTATCGTGTAACACTAAAAGAAACTGTGCGCATTTATTTGCACTATGACTGACAATAGCGAGAACTGGTCCCTACCACGAGATACGGCTCACATTCGTGGGAAAAGTGACTGACTAATGGAGTGTTGTCTACCTCTGTACCTCTCACAGTCATAAGAAAACATGACTGTGGATATTATTCGTCTGGGGACTAGTTCTCGCTCAAATGTGAACCCTTGCTCTCCGGCGCACCTGCTTTCAGAAATACGAAGAAAATCAATCCAAATGTCCATATTGTCCAGGAACATTGCATGAAAATAAAAGCAAAAAACGTCCCTCTAACAACATCCTGAAAAGTTTACTCAACCGCTACTCCCTTTGCGAGCGAATTTGCTCACCAGATGGGTACAAAATGACATTAAAAATGAGGCTACACTAAGGAAAAGCTTCCCTAGGGCAGTTATCATCCATAGGACTTCCGAAAGAAGTTGGTGAGTTTGTTTTTCAGTAAGGGCAATTTACGGGTGGTGCGTGCATTCGACGCGCATGCGTCGTGTGTCGTTGGAGATTGGTCCAGTCGCAGTTCTGAACCGCCTTCAGACGCTCTGGCAACAACGCTTGGATTTGTTTTCGTGTGTTCTACAAAGTTTTAGCTGTCTTGCTTCCCTCAAAACCTTGAAACCCTAGGGCGAAGAGTGCTGCCGCGAATCGGTCTCAACCCGATGAGCTTTTTTTATAGAATAACCATCTGACAAATTTAACATGAACAACAATTTGCCACTTACAGCCAACCCACGTGATCGGTCTTTTAAGTACATTGATTGGGATTTATGCCGGGACTATTACGTTAATTGGTCGCAGTTCTAGCAACTGTTTCAGAATGTAATAGTTCGATAGCATGGCCATTGATTTGTTCAACGACAAAATTCGATGTATCAAGCCTGCGTTTCTTTCGCCAAGGCACCTCTTGTCCCGGTCAATCTACTCCGAAGGAATGGAATGCGTATACATACTGTCGACTCCAAAAATCAGAGCAATTCAACGTGTTTTGTTTAATTACACAAGGCACATTTTATCACACACCAAATCATGAAATTTCTCGCTTTCAATCGACGATCGATAGCTGAAAGCGCGCCGAAACATGTTTCGCCTATAACAACGTGGCGAGACTTACCCCATCTTGGCAGCCGACCAAGTGGCAAAATTCGTGAAAAAGACAGTGTATCGTGTGCGTCGATGGTAGTGCGTTTTTCGCGGACTCGGAAGCACGCGGCGCGACCGCGCTGGATTCCGGCGTGGCCGCGTCGCGTGCCTCTCCGTTCGCGAAAAATGTACCGCCCTCGACGCTCACTGTATCAGTGCACTGGTGAAAACAACATTTTCTCACTAATAGGAGCAGAAAGTACGCGGACGCATTACACCTAAGTATAAAAGGGGGCCGGCCCCAATAATTTCTAAACCATTGTGCTCTCCTCCCGCTGTTGTCTCTGTATCGCTTCAGCGAAGAGCTAATTTGTTCATATGTATACTCGTCACCAACGTAACCAACGTAATCTTCAGCATTGCTTTTGAATTAGTTTCATGCTTTGTATAGCTTGTGTATATATGTCATAAACACATCTACAAACTACAGAGTGGCCGAAAATTACCTGTGCACTAAAATTTTGATGCTCTAACTAGCTCGTCAACTGCAGACAGCTCAAATTTCCATAAAATTTTATCGATCACTCAAAATGTCTTAAAACCTACCAGACTTCAAAATAGCCTTCACTGGCTCTCAATGTCTTCATAGATGCTGCACATGATTCTCGCAAGTGCCTCTCATCTTATTTCGTCCCGGGCCATTTTCAGGGCTTCGTTCAGGTAATATAAATGCTTGCAGCGGATAGAGCAGGTTTTCCTCTTCAAGGTAGCCACGGGGGAATATCCATTGGGTTCAAACTTGGGCTATACAGTAGTCACTTTCCATGCCTAACGATCTCAGACAAGCGCTCAATAGTCCAATCTTTAACATTTTTTGTCTCTTCTGCAGGAGCGGAAACCTGTCGAAAAACAACTCTTCTATTTTCAAAAAATGCGGACCTCTACGATTTAGAAATGTCTTGAATCATCCCCTAGCACAGACAAGTTCAAATTTTAGCATCGGAGTCTACAAAAACTAGGGGAGCTTTGCCACTGGACATTATATCGCCCCACGGCGGCAAAGATAAGGAGTGAACTGTTCTAGCAACAGTTCTGTCTTGGGGTAGGCCCAAGCAATAGATTTAACAGATTTCGCCATAGCCTTGTCACACTCCGCATTCGCTTTACTGAAAAGTTTTTCGCCAGCAAGGACGACTGTGTGTTAGCGAGAATGATGGAATCGCTTCAGCATCTGCCTACCTAAATCTTTCCTGTTCTTTTTCATAGTACCCGGTAAGGTGTGGGTTTTTTGAGAATGGTAAGAATAGGTGTTCAGCTTCTCTCACACGATTTTTCTTATGGGTCTGCGCTCAATCCTACCTCCGTCGCCATTTTGCGCAAGTAATCTACGGATTTCTGTCAATTATGCTCCGGCCAACCTTCACTTCCTTGGGAGCGGGTGCAGTAGTAGCAAGACATCTGCCCGTTTTGTCCTCACTGTTTCCAAGCTTTTTGAAGCTTTTCATTTTATCTTGAACAGTTTTTCGGTGCAGGGACAACGCTTTCTTAATGTATGCCACGGACTTTCAGTCCCGATGCAGTTGAGTATTGACACCGCTCATGACGTTGGAGGCAACCATCGCAAGATGCTATGACTTGGAAACCAAAGACAAGGAAGCAACAGGAAAGTGAAGGAAGAACGCGAAAAAATTTGGAAGTCCTGCAGAAATGGGGGTGCAGTGGTAATTTTCGGTCACCCTGTAGAATTGCGTCATTTTCTCTTTTGAAACAAGCGATTGTTGGGTAGATGAGGTCAGGAGAGCAGAGTTCAAGAATCTGCGGAGTCCTCTTATAAGGTGTAAGTATGAGAAAGAAACAGAAGAATAGTCGTCAGTGCTTCTCATGCTTTTGCACTGCATGTTAGATCCCAAATGCCCACATGATTCATGACGACCTGGCCATTATAAGTGTTCGGATGCCTGTGATACTTATGGACACGAAATGCTTTGCAAATGACTTAACCATTCCAAATCATCTTCCCTGGCCTCGTTTCTTGTTGCTTGCAACCAGTTTACCTCAAGTTGTCAACTAGCAAACAGCTATTTTAGCAGTGCTTGAAGAATGAAGGTTGCCTACCTGGTTGCAATCTTCTGTCTCAGTTACCTGGTCGCCGCTAACGACAGGGACTGCAGACTGGAATGCTTCAACGCTGCTCTTTCTTTTCGCAATCACCGAAACAAAGTCGACGTTGAGCAGGTAAATCATATTACATTCACGGGAATTCCTGTAAATTTGTTGCAGTTTTCAGCATGTGATGAAGGAATGCGATGCTTTTAAAAAAAATCTGCATTACCCGTGCTCCAAGGCTGTTAAGCTGATACTTGAAAACAATGACATAAAAACGACGATAGAGGTAGGACAGACTGTTATTTCAGGATTGTTGCTACCTTGAATAATCTTTATTTCATACTACATCACAACTCGTTCTCAGGAGACTCAACTCTCAGGAACTTAAGTGTAATTTATAAATTTTTTAGATGAACACTAGGTTTAGATTTGGTCACGATCTTAGAACTACTACCAAAGAACCTAAAATACCAACTCTTGTCCGTAACCGCATATACGACCGTCTCTGCACAACACCCGATAGTATAATTTGTCGGCTTGACAGGGAAGGCAACTGCATGAAATCGTATGTTATCTATGTGCATGATAAAATGTAGGGTATGCGCTGATAAAAATATTAGTTCAAGCTCTAGCAAATCTAGCTTTCTAGGTTGTAATCGAATGCAAATGCGCAAAGAGTGGTGCCCTACCATAACCAATAAACTCGTTCCATATGTCAGACTATGTGATATCTAACTCGAGACATGGCTTGTGGCAGAACGCCTCATGCTGAGAAGTTCATCACGTTCGGTTATCACTAAAAAGAGATCCTGTTCGCTAGACTTACAGAGATGAGATTTCAGATTTCATAAGGATTTTGTGGTTTTCAGGTTTTCAAGGTATTTCCTTGTTCTTCGTTGATTGACTGAAAAGGTGTTGGTGCGGTTATTCTCACAGATCACTGACCCTTTCAAGCTCTGACGAAGGCGAGGCCGTCGAAACGTTGACCGATAGATTACACTGACATACTTGCATTCGGCTTACAAATTTATAAATTACCAGTTGCTTGATGTTAAAATTGGTCCCTCGAAAAGGCTGAAATGTAGGCTTGAAACTCAAACACTTAGATATGGAAATTATCGTGGTTCAAGAAACGATATTTTCGAACTGTCTTCAAGGATCATGTAGTTGGCGTAGCTAAGGAAGTTTTGCGCACAGGCATAGGTTCGCTGATTTTGTCAGTGTATTTTCATGGATTTGCTTCTTACGCCTTTATTTATGTTTAGCATGCTAGAATAGCCCACATACATACCTTTCCATCATTTCGAAACAAAACACACAAAAAAAACCAATGAATTCAATAAATCTTACAAAATGCAGATTCGTGATCAGCGTGGTTAAATAAACCTCTGCCTCGCCACGCCTGCAGCAAAACTTGCGAAAAAATCAATAACTCAATAATCACATCGCGAAGAATGGTCATATCCGTGATCAGCATGGTGAAAAATCCCTCTGGGTGTGGTTCCGCCACGACTGCAGAACAAATTGCGAAAATTCAATAAAATCAATAAATAAATAGTCATGCCGCGAAAATTGGGCGTAAGATTCGTGATCAGCGTGGTGAAAAGTCTTCGTGGGTACAGTTACGCGACGACTGCTGCCCAAATTGCAAGAAATCAATAAAATCAATAAGTCAATAACGACGCGATGCAAAGTGGCCATCAGGTTCGCGATCAGCGTGATGAAAAACCCCGATATGTCCATTTCGGTCAGGATTGGTTCGATAAATCGATATTCGCATCGATTAAATCCGGGGAACAGTGTTCTAGGCCCTCCGCCTTGTTCGGATGGTGTCCCATGTTTCCGAGCCCCCTTCTTCACCACCTTGCTTAGATATGCATTCCTATCGTTTGAATTTGGCGCCCACGCGCGTCGTCCAGACTTTCGAAAAAAAGTGTCGTAAGCGTCTTTAAGTTTTATATATTGACACTGATGTGCTATGCCAAGGCTCGAAGAGAGCCTTTGAAAAATGAACATTTTGGAATCAGAACTATGTATTGCAGGGTTGGAAGTCTGACGTTGCATCCGACAAGGAAACTGCAAAGAAAGTGAAGAAGTACTGCTGGAAGGCCTGCCGCAACCGCAGGGAAAACTAACCTCATACGGTTGAACCTTCTCACATAAATATTATGCATGGATTACTGAAATGATTTGTTTATTCACAAGTGCATTCCTTCCAACTAAAAAGATGCCGTTAGCAGAGGATCGAATTACAAATCTTGATGCTTGGAATCTGAAAAACACGTGAATAACACAGACGCACTGAGTTTTCCGTAGAGAGGAAAGGTGCAGTGGAAGAGAAGGCTTCGCTGGGGAATAGTTTCCCAAAAAAATAACAAAAAACAAAAAATTAAATAGGGGTAGGCCACCATGGTTAATGCATGGTGTGGGATGGGGAAGATTAACTTGAATAATCATATGGAGATATCGGAGGGCAACGGAGTGGCAAAAATTGCACTTTGTGAGAGCTTCTCTATATAGATCATTTTTGCAGCCAAGCGGCGGATACCCTTGGCATGTTCGTCGGAACAGTTATTCGGATGGCTTTTTCCACAGCACACATTCCCGGTTATTAATCGCGTACAGTCACAGTCCTAGCTAGCACAAGCTCACAGCCTCAAAGTGGCACCACTACTGCGCTGATTGCCTTGCACATTAACAGATACCGCATGAACCTTAGCCTGAAGCTGCGTTCTCCTACCCATAGGTGCGATAGTGGTGGGACGGAGGTCAGAAAAGTGAAGGTTTTCCCCAATCACTTCAATAAAGTTGAGGAAGATGAAAAGATTGGAGTTTGCAGAGTGCGAGATAGTGAAGGCCTTTTTTTTTTCAAGGTTGTTAGCACCGAAACAGCTGTAGTACCTCTCAAAAAGGAGAAAGAGATCACACGTCCAAAGTCAGAATGTTAAATATGCTCGCAATCTCTACACTCTCAATCTAACATGTCAGACAGCCGACATGTCAGAAATCTGCACCGGCGCCCTCTTTTCGTGCCGGGACCCACGCTCAGCTTCGCGCATACAGCGATCATAAAAGCAAGTGCGTTTGTCTGAAACTGGCCCAGAAAACAGGCCATGTTTGATGTTTTTCCGCTAAGTATCTCTTTCAGTTCGAAAAATCAAGTGTTGCGCAGTCGTCAGTTGCCGAGTCCGTGCGATTCCGAGTAGAATAGTATATAATACTTGGTACTTCTTTTCATGCTGGGCTGAAAAAGCCTGCCTGAGACAAATGTCCCGCGTAGCTCAGGGGGGGGGGGTTAGCGAGAGAGCACGCAATATGAGAGGGCGCCCGACGCGAGGGTGAGACGGACGGAGCATCTGTCTCACCCTGGATTCTCCGTCGGGAGTGAACGAAACTACCAAGAATCATATATCATTCTGCTCAGAATTTGATTCTGAGCGGAATGATATATGATTGGTCAGCTGACAACTGCACAACTTTCAATCCTCCCAAATGAACAAGATATCATTGTCTTTAAGTTTCAGAAGATTTCTCAGTTATTCTTAGCCACTTTTCTGTCATTCCAATACTATATAGTGTAATGTCGCATAGTTATTCCGTCTGACAACTGCGCAACACTTACTTTTTTGAGTTGAAGGTGATGTGCCAGGCCAAAGCCCAAAATCCAGGCAATCTCATGCCAACGTACTCATCAGTTTTTCCCATATTCACCGATGACTCCTGAGCCTCATGTTCGCTGACACTGTTTGGTAGGTAGAATCTAATCCACAATTGCGCTTTCCATGTACTTCTACCTTTCCAGAACAAAATGAGAGACTTCTCAATCATTAATGGTGTTCTTCCCAAGAGAAGAATGTTTCCAATGGAGAGGCGACACGATTTTCATTTGTAGAACTTAGGTAGAGGCGACATTTCTGGCAATGGATTATATTAATCAGAAAGGAGCAATCGCCAATTCGTCTAGATACAATACCTATAAAAATGGGAGGGTTGTAGCAAAAAGGAAGAGCTGTAGAAGTAAAGAAGACGAGATAGCAGATTGCATGTCGACAACAGAAAAAATCAGCTATGTAACATTTAAAAACCGCACTTGAGCTTGCTAATCAAGAGGATATGTGGAACACTGATCTTCCGACGACAAGAGGAAACCTAGTGCATTGTCCACAGTAAGGTAACGTTGGTAGAGTTCCTCTCTGTTGTCATCCCATGAATTGTTTTCCTCAACCGAGCAGAAAAGGACCTGTGAATGATGTAAAAGTGATGCAGAATGGAAGAATTTTGCTAAGAACTTACTCTGTCGTCCTCCGAGTGAGTAAGGAGATAGCATGACGGGAAATGTCGGGAGTAGATAGAATGCACCTGAGGATGACGAATTTGAAATCATTTACGCGTGAAATCTACATAGGGTGAGTGTCGCTGTTGAGTGAGTGACGAACGTTCAAAGTCTACATCATCGCGACCGCACCGCGCTAAGGAATCGCTATCTATCTTGTCCCGCCCCAAAAACTTGCCGTAGGGTTTACGACAGAAGAGCGCTAAACATCGCTGCGGCCAGCCACCACGGCAGCTCAGAGAAACAAATCCTAGCGCGCGCGGCGCGGTCGCGCTGCTGTGAAAGGTCGAGTCCGCAAATTTGTCGCCTCCATCGACGATCACTGTGGACACATAGGTGTAGAGGTATTAGTCCGGTAAGCCACACCTACGAATTCTCGAGGAAATGAATGAGCTACCATTATATTACATATGTAATTAACAGGGTGTCTTTCTATGAATTTACCTCCGTTCTCTTGTACCATTAGGTGAAGTAACCATGCTCATCTTTTGATGTTATTCAGCTAGGTCTGGTTCTTACCCATATGACCCACATGCTCATAGCGTTCACTTACTGTATACCTACTGACGAGTATGCATCAACTCCCGATTTGTGGTGCGCCACTTTTTGGTGGTGGATGAATAAACAAACAAACAAACAAATAATATTTATGTGAAAATACTAAAAATCTCAATAAAGCTGGAACAGCAAAAACTCTTGAGATATGTGTTCTGAATGTGCATTGCTCGTTTCCTATATGACTGCATATGCGTAGCAGCTGCGGATGGCTTATCGACAGGATGATCAAATTTCTGTCATTTTCCACAGTAATGTCTCAACCACTCCTCTCAAGGATCAAAGAAATCGAAAAATCTGAGCCCTGTTCACAAAATTATTTTGAAAAAAAGCCATCTTTCAAAAAAAAAAGTAGGAAAATGCAGGGGATGCGAAGCCACTCAAGCCAACCGTTAATGTATCCCTATCCCGCCGAAACATCTATAGCGGTAACGCTCCTGCTGCGCCGTCCAAGTGGTGCGGCGCGACAGACCAGATAGATGGCACTCTGTGGTGCGAAACTGACGAAACTGTAGGTAGCCTTCACATTTTGTGGCCAGATTACGTCTTATCTTTGGAAGCTTGTGCGCGCTTTCGTAAACGCATTGTGCGTCAAGCCGTCGATCGCATAACGTTGAGCTCACGAACATAGGCGTGCCCTTCGTGCCAAAAATCACATCCTACCTACTCCGAATGCGGTGAGTCGTGACCGACCCATACATCTACTCCCGTGGCTGTGTGACAATAGGTACGCTGCTGGTCTGTTATTGGTTCTAGGTACGAGCAGTTCTGCATGGATATGCACAACTTTTCTAGACTTGAGTGGGACAGATGAGTGCTTTCGGAACCCACAAACTGTGAGAAGGTGGCCATCGATGTCATTTAGCGCCTCGAATTTGAAGAAACAACCTGAACTTGAAAAGCGTACGCATGTGGCGCGGTCGCGTCACAGCGTACGTCTTAACCGCCACACTACTCTCGTCTGTGTACATACGTAGAACAGTGACTTAGTGCGCACCTCCTTAGATACTTTCTCCTTGACTTCCTTATCCGCGAAAATGTTAACGATGACAGCACCTGTAAGAAGTGTCTATGTGCAGTGCACTGATTAACATCCTCATGCTGAACGTACTCACCTGTGTCTACAATAACCGTTCTCATTGACTCAATCACATCTTCTCTGAGAAATTCATCCGTAGGACCTATGAAATCAAGAATGATGTTGTAGGATACGTCGATGAGGACGACATCGTACTTTTTACCTAAAGCATTCTTAGAAAGAAAGACGGGTAATTTGCAGACGATTGGTGGATGATATAGATCCACAAGATTTGACTCCAGAATTAACGTTTTCAGAATTCAATTCACCATCAGTTCGACCTCAATGTGTTTTAATAGGCAGAGACCACCTAAAGGAACGGTCCCATCTCGATCTTTTTTTGAGATTTTCACATGAAAAAGGTTCCAGGATATACAGATCACTGTGATATACATGATTCCGTCCAGGAATACCGCGAAACCGTTCCGTAGCTCCCTCTATTGTGGAGGAATTGAAAGGATCAAAGGCGAGAGTACTACAATAAATTGAGAAGGCCAAATGTTTTGCATTCTCGAGAAGCGTTTGAGAATTTCAATTCCTTTTAAAGTCTTTTTTTTCAACTCGTGTATGACAAAAATTATAATAACTAACCTCTCTCCGCAGCATCACGAAGGAAATCAACTCCGTCTTGTATAATAATTCGGTGCATTGGCGTTCCTTCAAAACCATACCATTTCTCCGCGACTTCCTTCATTACTGGATCGATGTCCACAACCGTCACATTCAGCTAAAATTCATTTATTCTCGTATTTCCTTAGGTGTTCGTGGGTTCTTACGAGGGGTGTACAGGATTTTCCATCTCCCATACGACCTTTTTTGGTCTTCCGTTCTACGTTTCACGCTTTCCGGAATTTCGCCCGGAGAACGGAAAGGTACGGATGATCGAATTAGGGGGAGGATGCTTCTTACTTCACTGTCAGTAACAGGTGTTCGTAAGCTGTGAATGTCTATATGTATACAGTTACTGTAGAAACCTAATGAATAATCTTCTTTGCCCTAGCTCTGTACTCCCTCTCTTCCATCTTTTCGATCTTTGTAGTTTTGTATAGTGAATAGCCCCTTCTTATTTGTTTGTCATGGTTTGAATGTGAGTGAGGGGGATTCTCAGAGATGACATGTCCTGAGGACTTGTACGCGCATTGGTTCAGGTGTATATAAGCGGCGCGCATCATTACAGCAAGCATTGCACTCATTGTCGACTCCGCGAGCGGACGACTATCGGTGCCGGGAAGATTTCGGTCGATAACCGTAGTCGATATACTGATTCCCTGCATAGGCTGGTAGGTGTAGAAGGGGCACTTCGCAAACTATTAAGCTGTCCCATAAATAATGGCCGTGAACCACTGGACAACTTCTCGTCCACCATTATGAGCTGACACTACTTGATGGTAGCCAAACAAGTACCAAAAAATTCAGTGTCGTTCTTCTCCCGCAACGTCCTCTTGTTATGAGGGACTGTTCTCCACTGCTGAAATAACGACCAATGTTGTCAGTCATGACCTCTGAGGACCTTGTGGAACGAAACTTTGAAGACCATTGGGAAGTAGTGCATCACTTGCAATATATTCTTTTGAAGTTACATAATTTTCTCCAATTCCAGTCAAGAACATATTTCCAGAGGACGGCCTTCGAACAGGAAGGGTTGCACTTTCAACATCATGGCTTTCTTGTCATAAGCCTGAAGAAACGCGAAAATGGATCTAAAGAAATTCTCTGAACTTCATCATGGTGGACATATGTAGTTCTCAACAAGCTTGTCATTGTCCAACAAATTCGCCAGATTTGAACCCGTTAGGATATTTTATCTGGAGCATACGGAAGTCGATTGCATGTGTGAACTCCATTCGACAATGGGAGCACTGGAGAGGGACTTGACCGAAGCCTGGAATGATCTTCTCACGGAAATCATCGCCAGAGCAGTGTACGACTTCCCAAGGTGATTGAAAAAGTGAAATGGAGCAAATGGTGGCCATTTTAAGCAAGACCAGTTGTTACGCAGATAGTCTGCAATGATGCACAAATGAATTGTTGACGTTTGATTAGTGTGGAAAATCCAGGCAAGAAAAGTCCGTTCCATAATTTTCTGCCACCCTGTACAATACCAGCTCTAACCTTCGAATTTCAACGTTGAAATTCAGAATTAATTTCATGAAATATGCTAGCCCGTAGAGGTCCATTTCAGCTGATTTGGTCTGGAAACAACTTTTCTTCGCTGAATTATTGTCCTGGATTCACTCTTAACGAAATCGGTATTGCATGGTATGGTGTACCTTTTGATTTTTCATTGTGCTGAGGTAATTGTTAATGACTCCTCCACCGAGACCAATAACTAGAACATCCTGTTCCCTTGTTGCATCGAATTCCAGCGCTCCACACATAAATGTTCCAACAATCATCAGTCGGGCGTAGGTCATGGGGACAGTATCCTTTCTTATCTTCCATGTTTTCGTGTCCAAGCCCTTCACTGTCAGCGCTAAAAAATGCATTCAATGTATTGTACTCTAAAAGTGCACATCATTGATAATTCATATTGTAAACGCATGAATTATCTCACGACTAGGCGGTTGGATCCTCGCTTTTGATAGCGTCAAGATACCTTCATCTCCTTTCCTCTTCAATTTCCGGTATGCCAGAACTCTAAAGAAAATTCTCTGATGTGACGTTAGTTAAATAGAGCTCTTTGATGCGAAGTTAGGACTCTATTGCCCTATAACAAAATGTGTAGTTCAGAGAATAATAATAATCGCAATAATCTCACCTATCAAAATCATCCACAATCTCATCAATGATCTCAAAACATGTGTCATCCTCCTGCTCGCTACAAATTTCGTCCACCTACAAGGAGGATTTTACATAGGCGTGTAAATTACAAAAAAGATTATCTTTGCAACAGTTTTCAGTAGTAGTTTGGTGAAGAGAGCCTATCTATATGTACACTACATCGCTACGTATTTTTAGATTAAGCAACTCCCACCTCCCCCCCCCCCCCCTTTCGATTTCTGAGCAAGAGGTAGGTCGGCTGTGCACCCTTCTGTGTCCTGAGTCAAGACCCTTCCATCAGTAGCTCTCATTTAAACCCTTCCTTCAGTATCTTTCAAGCAATACGTGGAGACCCTTCTACCATCATATCACAAACAATAAAGGAAACATTGCTCGATATCACAAATGTTTGGAAAAAATTCAGCAAAACATCCAGAATTCTTCATATTCACACTCATTATTAGAATACCACCAGAATAGCGCATACACGTACCACTCGATTTGAAGTTCTGAGCAGCAGTTTCTTAACAGGTTCCTCTAGTTCAAAGCCTTCTTCTGGAGGAACATTTTCAATAGGGAGATTCTTTGCATGCGCTCTCCGTTTGCACTTCGTCTCTTGGGCCGCTGAGTCGCTCACAGTTTGCTCATCCAGTGATCCAATGAGGATATGCTGAAAGTAGCAGATGAAGTATTTTACTGCACTTGTGCATAAATTCAACGCTTCTGGCGCATACTGCTTGAGCTTCATGTAAGAAATGTTCTAGCATTATAGCAGGTGTTCCAGGTGCTGATCTACAATCAGTTATATCTTTTCGATAAAATTGTTTTAGCAACACCGTTAACTTGCAAAAATTATATTTTCAATCATGATTTCCTTGGGGAGGTGAGTCCTTTCTGCCTCAAAGGTGGTGGCTTTTGCTGAAGCGATAAAAGCATGGGCAAGAAAGCGATTCGTTTAAAGCACTAAGCAGCAGCGACCAAATAAGTAACCGAAATCTTACCGCTAACAAAGATGACAGAACAAATACAGCAACTGACAATGCTAGAGGCAGAACATTTAGCATGCCTGTTTCAATTGATCGGGCTACGTGACAGCCTTCGAAAATTCGAAATGCACTCAATTTAGGCCGCAGAATTTCTGATCCATCTCAACTTCAGAGTCTGCAATCAGTAACAGATTTCAGTATACATAGCGAGCAAGAAGATGGCAACTTTTAGTTTTTCTTCTGTCTATAACTTCTTTCAAAATCGAGGAAGTAGGTTCAAATTTTCAAGGAAGTTGTGCATACTCATAGGCTATAGAAAAAAGTTAAAGCCTCTTCACTCCATGAACATCCTGTTTCTTAAAGAAACTTTTTTCGCAGAGGTAGGGGTCTGTAATTTGGCACCGACCGCAATGTCTCGCAAAATGGCATCTATCGTTGGGATCTGACCACGAATTGGCTTTTTGAAGCTGAATCAATCCGTTATATGCTAAAAAAAGATGGGCATGCACTGACCACTAGTTGCGATCTGCTGAAAACATTTGAGGTTGCTTCAGCAGGGGTCCTCTGTGGATGTTTTTGACAGCCTGGCTCCTTCTGTCAGCTCTGTTCAAAAGGAGAGATGCTGCCTACGTTTCTATAAGTTTGTAACATATGTTCAGCTTTAATGCAATTCATTGCTTCCTCGGAATTCCGAAATATTCCGGCTGGTTTCAGTACAGCCAATTGTGGACATCACGGAAAATAACTTCTGGAATTTTTTCTGTTTCGAGGAGGAAGACATCTGAACGATCCCATAAGTGGTAAAGATGCTCCAGGATTTCTGGAATATTGCCGTGTACATCACGATTCATGACTCACTTGATTTATCGAAACAGGACTACTTGAAGTGGCGAGTGCTGGTCACGGGCACGAGAGTGTGTGCCCTCTTGCTCCACACACGGATTTTCACACCTATCCTTGGGTCTTTTGCTTTGAAAATGTCTCGTTTCATTTACTTCATCTAATTCTAACTGAATCAACCAGTTTTCATTGTTCCACGTTAAGTACCTTACTTGCCGGTGTTTCGTGGAGTTCATTGCATTTTAACAAGGCCTACCTCATCAAATCCAAGGCGGCAAGAGCAGTCGTCTACACGTCAATACTCTAGGAATACCGGAGCATTTTCATAACTTATTCTACTGTTAAAGTGTATTTCTCCTCGCGGCAGTAAAAATTTCAAAACTTATTTATCGTGATGTGCCCAAATGGCTGCATTGAAGCCAGCCGAGATATTTCTGAATTTCTGGGGAGCAATGAACTGCATTAAAAGCAAACACCTGCAAATAAACTTATAGAAACGTCATCGACATCTTTCCTTTCCAAACAGAGCCGATAGAGGAAGCCACGATGATAGAAACGTGTACGGAAGATCACTGCTGATTTAACCTCATGGTGTCTTCGCAGATGTCAACCAATGATCAGCGCATGAATATTTTCTAGTACAGAGAACTCCAAACGGACGCAGACAAGAGTCAGGAGCGCGGCGCGGCTCTCTTGAGCAGAGTCACGGGAGCTCAGCATAATGTGCGCCTGCGTCTCTGCCCAAGAAAGCCGCGCCGCGGTCTCGACTCTTGTCTACGTACGTTTGGAGTTTCCTATATATACGGATCGACTCCGTTGCAAGGAACCAATTAGGGGTCAGATACCAACGATAGGTGTCCTTTTGCGAGAAGTTGCGGTTGGTGCCAAATTACAGATTTCGACCTCTGCGGAAAAGAATTTCTTAAAAATCAGAAGGTCAATGTAATAGGGATGTTTTCATTCATTTCTATATTCTATGAGTATATACAACTCCCTTAAAAACTTGGACCTCCACGCTCTACTTTGGAAGAAGTTATAGGAGAAAAACTAAAAGTTGCATTATAGGAGAAAAACTAAAAGTTGCAATCTTTTTGCTCGCTACTGTATGTTGGGGGTTCGTGGTGGCGAGTTCTTGCAGTAGCTTACGCAGCCATAACCCTCCAGCCAAGATGGATTAAATCTGAATTTACTGGGTCTCTTGCGATATCTTCATTTTTAACTAGGCATTTCTGCAGGGTAGGTACTTATAGGGAGTCCAAAATAGTGTTTACCCTGCTTAAACTTTGATACTTCGGAAAAAAATGTCAGAAATGAAAAGTATACATGCCATTGTCCTCCCCGATCCTGAAAAACCACCATATTCTGACTACACTGAACTACAGGCCTATTAGTTTAACTTCGGTCTTCGTCCGAATCTTTGGGAGAATATTGAAAACAGATCTTGCGAAATTTGATGATGAACATAAAATAATACCGGAGTGCCAACATTGCTTCTCCATACAAAGGACAACCGAAACACCATTGATCGAATCGATGAAAGATTGGACTACTGCACAAGAAACGTGCAAAAGCACTCACGTGATATATTTTGGCTTTCTCAAAGCATTTCACAAAGTGCCCCGTGAACTCTCGATTCAAAAAATTAAGAGGTATGGCATCCATCACCTAGCCGTGAACTGGATTGCTGAATTTATTAGAAGAAGAATATTTCAAGTCATGGTTGGCGCACCCATCTCCTCTTTTCGAGCAATTACAAATGGTGTACCTCAAGGAGGTGCGCTTTCACCAGTGCTATTTAACATATTCACAGCAGACCTGCCATCGGAACTAAGATACTTCTGTGTCACACATAATATGTCCGCTGACGGTCTTAAAATTTACCGCACTACTCGAAATGAAGAATGTATTAATGGTTTCCAGGGATTTCTCGCGCGTATCACGCTGTCCCAACATTAAATTTACAGTCTATTAGCTCAGAGATGGCTGCTGAGTCGACTTTGGCCGCAATTACGACCTCATCACGGTGTCAACCAACTGATCTAATTTTCACGCTTTTTTCACATGTATGTAATGTGATTCTTTCCAATTTGATGTTTTTCCACTGCTATTTGGTAAAATCTTCTTCCTGACGCATCCTGCGGCGTCTTCCCACCGATGGTACCAGTGCGGTCGCAACTGCAGACAAATTTGGATTACCGTCCCCTCTGAGATAACAGACCATAAGTCCCATGTCTCTCAGAGGATCGGAATATAGCGAAATCTCCGCGATGAAGATATCCGTGAGTGGCGGCTCCGATCGTATTCGTTCTTGCTTCATTAGCTCTTTTCACTCCTCTTAATTCACTTCTGTCAATTTTCCCTTTTGATTTCTTTTGTTTAGACGCTAATTGATCCGTGGTCCGCTCTCCATCACATTTCAAATAAGCTTTCAATTTTCATTTATAGTAAAAATTACTAGACAGCTGCTATAAATAAGACGAGATTCAACAGTAAAACATTCGCAAAATGTGCAAAATTGCGTAAAACCACACTACCTTAGTAGAAATATTTGTTTAGCTCAGCTCGCAACACATGGTGTGATGAAATTCCCCCGGCCTTTTGAAGTACAAAGGAAGAAACAATCTATACGGAAAAATCACCAGGTAGGTCAAAGATCAGGTAAGATGCAAAACTTACAGAAAACACAACAACTTGGACGAACAATTTGACCACAATACTAAATTTACACATTTTATAAATACTATAGAACAACATGTTAATCGCTTAGAGCCACCGTAATCACCGTAATAAATAGGGAAAACGAAACGAAACAGTTTCACGTAAAACAGAACAGCGCGAAAAGAGATCACTGGTCTTGCATACATTAGATGCAGACACCATACAAAAATGTGCCTAAGAGAGTACTGTAATCATATGCAGTAGTCAAAATGGTCGACCCGAAATTCAGATTCCGACTCGCATACGCCAACAGAATTGCCGGACTGGTTAGTACTGTACAGGAAGGAAAGAATGTGAGAAAAGGTGCTTAAGATTGAGAATTGTGCGATGTTTTGGACTTTTTCGCTGATGTCGACGGTAGCATGCTCGCACCACCCGTCGCTGAGCCGGCCAGCGATAGCGCCGCTAAAGCGGTCGGATCCATGAGCAGTGATTGCATCGCTAGAGGATTCGTCATCAGCGACGCCATCAGCAGCGGGTTCAACAAATCCTCCGGCTGAAGCAAAACGAACTTTTGGAAGACATCATAAATACTGGTTTTCAACAATGAAATAAAAGAAGCGACTTCAATTCCACCTCAGCCACAAATTGGTGCAACATATTTAGTACATTGAAGGAAAAACATTGCCATAAAATATAGGTGGAAATGTTGAAGCTCTCCATCATGTCTCTCCTTCGAACATGAGAATTTTCGAAAATAACGGAAATAATACTGATAAAAATGTGCTTACCTTTGCATTAGCCGAGCTAGCACCTGACGTCGATCCAGCTAACGCATAAGGATTGAATCCAAGCAAAGACTGCTGTAATAGCGTTTGCTGCATCAACATCTGCATCTGAAGGGCCTCCAACTGCTGTTTCGTCGCAGCTTCAGCAGCAAGCGCTGCGGCTGCAGCATTCGTCGACGCAGCAGAAGTTGATGCTCCTAAATATGGAGCATCCAGAAATGATCCTAATGACCTGCATAAATGATAACCTTCAAAAATTCTATATTGCTTACCCCCAAACACACTGTTACTGTTAGTCTTCTCAGTGGCCTTCGCAGTAGCTGTTGAGTTAGCCGAGGTTCCGCTCGTTCCCGCCACAGCATCGCCACCCAGTCGGTCTGGATGAGAAAGTCCCACAACCAACTAAAAATCAAAAGTTGAATAGCGAATGACAAGTGTGTGAAGCATATACACGCATTCGAGGTAAAAAAAAGTGTGAAAGGTGTATAAATGTAAATAGAATTCATATTCTATCTCCTCACCTGAGCTACTGGTACACTACTGCTGTGAACGTTCGCTTCTGGATGAGCATCAAGCCACGAGGCTAATTTGCTCAATGTTGGCCACTTTGAAGCAGGAAGAAGTGCACCGGTTGACCTGCATGATATTATTGGGTGAAGCACGACAAAACTACCCAGATGTCCACTTTCACCAATCTTCTCGATGACTCATGTTACTGAGTAAAAAATACATGAAGGATGATGACAGTTACCGTGATAAGAACGCCGTCAATAACCATTACTACCCAACAGTGAAGAAGTGGCTCACCTGTTGAACACAGACACTGGTCCATCTCCTGGCACTGAAGCCGCAGCCGCTCCGGCGTTCGACGCCTTTTTCGGGATCTCTCCAGGCTCCAGTCGTGGGCTCGCCGATGGTTTCGGTGTGGCAGGCGTAGGAGTTGGCGCTGCACTGACCGGCTTAGAGCTGGGCGCAGGCGTGGTAGCAGCGCTGACAGGTTTTGGTGTTGACGGTTTAGGAGTAGGCGGTGCTGACGGTTTCGCACTTGATGGTGCGGAATCGCCAGTGAGATTTGTGACCACTGGTGTTGGGGCCGCTGGTGGTGGTTCTTTTCCTGAACATCAGCATCTCAATTATTGGTAGATCCGGACTGGGCGAGGAGGAATTCAGCGAAATTATTCAAAACATACCTAAGCTCGCAAGATCTAATGTGTACGTGGGGTGCGCAGTAAGCCAAGCGCTGAGATTTTTCAACTTTGGCGCTGATTCACCTAATAGCCGCTCTTTTGTTCGAGTATCCTGCACAGGTATTCTTGTGTCTGGAAAATAGCAGACTGAAAAATAGTAGAAGACAATATAAATATACGTAAAAAAAGGTGGACAATACAATTACGTAAACATCTTCAACACACAACTTTTGGATAGACAAACTGCATTAAAAATGGATTATTGCTAACCTGGTGGTAAGCTCGCCAGAATAATAAGCTCATTAAGACCCAATTGTCCCATAGCAGCAGATTGTTGCTGCTGCTGTTGTGACGTGGACGGTGCGGTGGCAGAAGAGGTGGATGGCGCTGGAGACGAGGAAGTCGCTGCCGCCACTGCTGCCGCTGCAGCAGCATCCGCCTAGAAACAAACGGGTGTTCGTGAGCGGTGCGAAAACAACGGATCAAAGATAGAAAGAAAAATTTTACTGGAGCTAGTGAATATATGCATCATGTTTAATTATATCGGGTAATATTTTTACCAAAGAAACTAGAACGGTAAATAAAAACGCGGATATTTACCTTCTTCGTCAGATTCAAAACATCAGCTTCGGTGGCAGCCGAGCCCGACGCAGCACTGGCTAACAGCGCTGCAGCCGCTGCTTGTTGTGCTGTCGCTGACGCAGCAGCGGCGGCTGCTGACGTTCCAGCTGTGGCAGAGCCACCAGCTCCTGAGGCACTTGGTGTCGCTCCAGATGCACCTGCTTGATGTATATACACACACTTCAAGAAAGTTGAACAAATCCCGATAAATCAAACTTACCAGCCATCGCGAACAGGGAGCCGAGCAATTGTGCAGCTGCAGCGTTGTTGCCCATAAGTTGTGGCATAAACATCGCTGACTGCAACATCGCCGCAGCAAGTGGGAGATCGCCCATCTGTGACAGCATAGACTGCTGCATAAGGGCACGCATTTTCTGTGCATCTGTATCCACCGTGCGTTTGCGACCGCGTCGCACCTGAATTACCCAGTTTTAGAGATTAAAACCTACCGACCAAAGAGAGTAGCACAAGAACAAAACATGCCTGTTGCTGCTGCCGAATTCTCTCTTCCACATCGCTATCATCCACACTCTCAGTGCTGGCGGTGCCATTCCATTTACCCGTCTCCACAGTGGTGCATACTTCAATCACTCGTCGCAGCAAGGTTTTCTCAGTAGGTCGTATGATCTACAATGAAAATTATATACACTAAGTAAATAGTACTAATGGTAGATCAAAACCAACCTTTTGGAACGCTGGTTTTTGCAAGATGTTAGCCGAGATATTATCGATTCCATGTTGGTCACAAACAGAAATCAATTCTTTATCATGTTGTGTGGTCCATCCAGACGGCATAGCTTCAGCAGAGCACAATTTCAACATCGGTGTAACTTTGTCAAGACCTGCTGCTAGGGCGTGAACCTAAAAGCAAACGATCAATCCAAATCTTCAAACTCGTGAAACCTCACTATAACCAGTGGTATGCGTACAAACTCTTACTTTTCTCGTCAGATGTAATCGGTTCATCAGCTTTTGAGCTTTTCGTGAAGTCATCGCATCAACAGAGAGGGCTCGTTTTGTGTCGAGTGCAGAAAGTTCACCACCTTGAGCCTATAAGAGGAAAATAACGCTCCATGTTAGGAATTCGGCGAAGCATTCCACCGGAATGTTATAAAAGAATTTCTAACGGAAAAAATAGTGTGTAAAAAAGAGGGCTACGATAAAAGCCAGAGAAAAAGACTGCGGCGTGAGGAATTGATAAAAAAATGGAAAACGCCAAACATTTGGCGATGTGTGGCTATCACCAAACGGCTGAATAGAAAGAATAGCTTTGAAAAATGTTCGGGACTCAAATATATTAACAAATGTTATGTGAGAAAACAGAAACAAAGATAATCACCTTAGTGCACATGGCAAGAATGCAGTACAGATGTTCTTGCATCTCCTCGTCGCTCTTTCTCTCCAGCAACGGCGAAAAAGCTCGGAACGCGTCCCAGTCAATCATTGTTGGGTCATTTCGCTTGTCCTTCATACCAAACGACCGCAGTACTCGCATATATTCCTGTTCCTCACGTCGGCTCCACCTACACTTCTTCTCTCTGAGTTTGGTTCACGAATATTAACAACAACACAACACAACACTTCACGCCGAACACACCAGAACAACAAAACTGTCGTATGTGGAAGCATCTTACCTCAATTTCTCATAAACAGGATCAGTGATGTTCCTCTGACTAACGGCAATTAGACGTCGGAACCTCGCTGCGACTTCTCCTGCTCCTGGAAACGTCTCAGGCAGACCGGTCTTCGTGTGGAAGCATAGCGCCTCATCGGCACGGATGGCTTCGATATTATCCAGACCTTAATTCGACGGAATAGATACATAGTAGGCCAGTCGAAACGATAATAGCCAAAGAAAGCGGAGTTCGTACCATGCTTGTATATTCCAATCAGCAGACATTTGTCACAGTCAGCGTCCCAGCCATCACACATGGGCTCAACCAGGGTTGGCACAGTGATGTCAATTGATGACCAATTTCCTCCAGCTTCGATTTCAGCAGCTTTCCCTCCAATGATGGTCTGAATCCACGTATAATCGTCGATAACAACAAGAAAACCCTTACACCAAGATGTCAAGTTTTCTTTGGTTTTGAAAGTATTTCACTGGAACGCAACTCAAAACAAAATTAGGTACCTTTTGCAAGTGCCTCAATTGGTCAATCTTCACAAGCAGCTTGTTTGCATGTCGATGTACATGTCTCTGGAATGACGCATCCAATGCAAAATTTGGTGGGTTGAACTCTGGAAGCGCTGCCCAGCCCTAAAAATCTCATATTTCAAAGAAAGAAAAAGGTGATGAAAAGTAACAAAATGGAGATGGAGAGAAAAGTCTCCGAGATCCTCCACCTGGTGATAAATCGATTGCGATCCCTTGGCCTCTTTCGCGTTTTTCGCACCTTGGGGAGCTATCATCTGCCATACTGTTTGCCTAATCCTCTCATCACCTCGGTACTCTCTCACACAGTGAAGCAACAGTGTCCTGGCCATGTGTGCAATGTCCATTTCAGACACCTTCAATGAAAATACGTTATTCATTATGTTCCACAAATGCTCAAAATTAAATCAGACCCACCTCGAGCTCTCCACTTTTCTTCATTTCCGCCCATCGTCCCCATCCCCATGATGCAAGCACTTTCTCTACCTAAAATAAGGCACATGTATTGACAACAACAACAAAACCCATTTTCGCAAGCAAACAGCCCATTATTATCATAGTGAGCGTTTATGGCCTTCCAGAATGGCAGAAATTTTTGAGACACTATGTAGTGTGGGGAGAGACAAGCGCGGCAGCCAAATGCATTCGTGTCCAGATAGAAAATACCTTCGCAATTACAATATTTTTGCAATGCCTTTCTCATGTAGTCATCTATCTCACTCAATAAAAGCCAGAGACGGCTATAAGAGACACGGCAGGCCACAGAGCCTCGGCACACGAATGTTCAAACTGTGCTTTCGAAATCCTTTGCCGGTAAACCGTACCTTGAAGTACTCGCTCTTGTTGAAAGCCAATTCATCGGGTCGATAATTCACGTAATCGCCGTCTTCGTCATCGCCACGTCTTCGTTTACGTCCAGTACTTTGAGAATTAGCTCCTATAACATATGCGTCTACAAAAATCACAGAAAAAAAACAGAACTCTCACTCCTCAGCAACAGAAAAAAAGCAGAGCAAAACTATAATGTAGTTTAAACTAACGCGAGAAGGAAATGAAAGAAACTTCAAATTAAAAAAAAAACAGATCAAAGTGACAAACAGCAAACAACTATTCATTCACACCAAATCGAATTATCAAACACATTGAAAGAATCGCATGGTTCCTACTGTCATTTCTTATTTCCGCTATTAATTTACTTAATTTTTGCGCTAGTGAAAACTCATAAATGCTACCCACCAGTTCTCTTCCTGCCCTTTCCCATCTCATCGCTACCATCAGAGTCTTCGCCTTCCTTGAGCGAATTATCTTCGAAGCTGCAATGACACCTTCATCGACCGCTCTCAAAATCCCAGACTCAACCAATAAAACATGCCGTTTTGTTCGCTTTCTCGGCTCCTGCATAATAAGATCACGTCCATCTGGGGTTGCTGTAGCTTTCTCAATATCCACCTAAAAGTATTTACATATTAAACTACAGAAATTAAGTAGAATTCCAACAATCACCGACTCTCATTTTATACAGTTACTGAGAACTGATACTATTCTGTGCGGAAATACCTGTGCTTTTTCAGCCCATTTAGTCCAGAAGTTCGGATCATCGATATCGATGTCATCTCCACGATTATGGGTTGAGTTGAATGCAGCCTTGGCAAACAGCGATCCCTAAAAAATGAAAAATCATCTGCAATGTCCACTGACAGTAACATTATCTCACTTCTTAAATATGGAGTTGCAAAAGTGAAAAAATTTAAGCAGAAACTAGCCAATACTGAATTTTTCTATGATGTGAGGTGAGGAGCAACGCAATCACAGAAAAGATTTATGCAACTACAGCATATTATTTGAAGGAAAAGTATACAAGTTTCAAACGACAATAGAAAAAAGAAATATTAGGGAAAAGGAATTGAGGAAGGACGATAACCGACCTTCTGCCCTGGCTCTAACGTAATCGTGGTGGTTCGCCGCTGAAGAATCGTCTCAATATCTTCTTCACTGAACTTGCTGCCTTCATCAACATTCTCGTCCATGATAGAACCATATGCACCCTGAAGAATCCTTGTTGCAAATTCACCAAAAAGACGTCGAATAAAACTAAACAAAAAATAAAGATTAATACTCTACCTTCTTTAGCAGCTCCTCTACGTCCTTTTTACTCAGAGATGTGCTACTTTCCTTTAGAGCTGTTGTAGACTGCAGAACAGCCTTGTCCAATCCAAGTTTCAAGGACGCCTTGTCGAACATCTCCCTTTCGTAGGTGTTTGCAGTGACTAACCGATACACTTTCACCATCTTCGTTTGACCGATTCGATGACACCTTCAGAAAATAGACAGTAACACTCCTAATTAGTCTAGTTCACCGCATTTCTTCTAGTATTTACTGTACAAACAAATTACCTCGCTTGTGCTTGTAGATCATTCTGAGGATTCCAGTCCGAGTCAAAAATGATGACAGTATCAGCAGCAGTTAAGTTGATACCCAAACCTCCGGCTCTGGTACATAGCAGAAAGACAAAACGATCAGAATCTAAAAAAAGCAAATGAATTTTCCAACTCAGAGGAAGGACGAAATTGAATTCTCCAAAATTACATTAAACAGCCACCTTTCTTTGAAAAACGATCAATCGACGCTTGGCGCATGTCTCCCCTAACATTTCCATCAATTCGCTCGAACGGATAGTTCATGTTCACGAGGAATTCCTCGAGAAGATCTAGTACCTTGACCATTTGAGAGAAAATCAGCACCTTAAGTCAGAATTTGAAAACACAATAACAGCGAAAGAGTTTGATCAAAAGTCTCCGAAAACTAGCTAACCTTATGACCGTCCTTCCTCAATTTCGGCAAAAGTTTCTCTATGAGCACTACTTTTCCAGATGCTTGTACCAGCGCTTTGTGAGCCAACGTCTCTTCGTCCCACTCAGGATGCAGCAATTTTAGCTCTGACATAATGGTTTCCTCGGCTCCCTAAATCACACGACTAATGGCGTGATGAGACTAGGACCTAAGGTATTCTCCACGTAGAAAATGTGTACCTGGATCAGGAACGGATGATTGCAGCACTTGCGCAGCTCCATCATCACATTCATAAGCGAAGGCGCTGAGGTCCCTACAATGTGTGACGATATTTTGCCATATATTACTATATTATTATACTATGATAATATAGATTACTTATATTATTGCAGAACTACATATATCATGGTTTAATACATCTTGCGAAGAAAAGACCATCCATCCATGCCATAGCTCGTAGGATTTTCAAAGCGCTGTTGCAGCCCCTAGACCAACAATTATCGAGTGCAAGAAGATCCCTGCGTGCGAAGTCGTTCAAGCGAACCTCATTGAAAATGAATGACCCCGTGGAACGGGCAATGTCACCCGCTCAAAACTGTCCTACATGAGCCGCTGTGGAAACTCTGCTTGACTCGTAAAAAGAAGGACAACAGAAAAATCCGCTTCTACCGAAATGGCACTCGTCAATTTGTCAATCTATTCTCTTTTTCTTCTGCCAATATGTAGTTAAAACCGCGAGCAAGGGAACAAAAGGTTTATAATGCGAGATCGCTAAGCAATTTCTGAAGGGATTTCACTGACGTATGTGCATAATAACGCACATACGAAATAACGAAACAGAAACAAAATAATTTGCAGAGCACAGAAAAATTAATTTGAGCAAAAAAAAAACAGAAATCTTACCCTTGCACAAGTGCGAGAAGTTCCTTTCAAGAATCGCACGGTAGAATTTCTTCTGAGTATCCGAGAGTTGCACCTGTGATGAAGAGATTAAAGTTGCAGGGAAAAAAAAACTCTACGTACGTATTCTTAAATTAAAGATCCATAATGTCAGGAATGTCAATGGGTTCAATGTCACACCTCAATGATCGTTTCCTCTTTCGGCTGCAAGGATTTCTCCACATCCTCTTTGAGGCGACGAAGCATCATGGGTTTGAGAATTTCCTGCAGCTTTTGCACCTGCTCATCCGACTGACACTGTCCAAACTGCTCCAGGAAAGCAGCTGCAAAAAAGTCAATAACTTTCTTCCAAAGAAAAATTAATGAGAAAGCTCGTTTTGTAAGGGCATACCTGAACTGCTAAACTGCTGTGGATGTAAGAAATTAAGCAGCGAAAACAGTTCCTCAATATTATTCTGGAGTGGTGTTCCTGTGAGCAGCACACGATGTTCCATACGAAAAGCGTGCAGTCCTGAACACAAATGAATTGAAGCATAAATGCTTAGAACTATGAAAAAAAGTAGATAAACCACTGCAGATAGAAATGCACAACCATGTCACAAACCTCCCGTAAGCAACTTGCAGTTTCTGTTCTTAAGTCGATGAGCTTCGTCGATGACACAGACTTTGTAAGGAATTTTTCGCAGAAACTCGCAATCCGTGACCACCATTTCGAATGTCGTGATCAACGCATCCAGTTTCACGAGATTTTTCCGCCAAGACTAAATGGAAAAACGCCCGTTACATCCATGCTGCAGCGCGTATTCCATAAACGAGAAGGAAATGATGTCAAGCATGCAAAGCTCTTTATCCTTACCATGAACCAAAAAAGAATTTAAAAAAAGTTAAATTAAATTAAAATCAGATGAGAACAAAGTAGCTAACCTTATTTCCTGCTGAGTGCTGCTTGGAATAATAAATCTCGTACTGCTGAATAACATCACGGCTATGTTGACTTCCATGATAGACCACTGCATTCATGTCTGTCCATGTTTCAAATTCCCGAACCCAGTTGTGGATCGTGGATAAAGGGACAACAATAAGGAAAGGACCATGGATGCCGTACCTGAAAATAACGAAACTAAGGAAAAATATTTATTAAAAGAGATAGTTGGAATGTTTCCTGGTTTTGAAACCTCGGCATAATGTATGTAACTGTTGTGCCTACGAGGTCTTTAAGTGGAACGTTTCTTGCGGGCTTACGTTTCAAATATGAAAATATAAATATGACAATAAATAGAATATAACACATAAAAATAAAAAAGGGATGTCTCGTGGCAGTTGTGCGGGAACTCCGCTCTCTTGAAAATGCTCTGCAAGTGCAGAAGAAGTGCAAGAAATAAGACGACAATGAGAAAAAAATCCAAATATTTCGCCTTTAGATCTGAGAAAGGAGAACAGTTAAAACTCACTCATAGATCTGCGACAAGAAAGTGATAGTTTGTACTGTCTTTCCAAGACCCATCTCATCCGCAAGAATACAATTTCGCCTAGAATAACACTACATTACCCAGTGCAAGATAAAATCGAAACTTACATAACCGTTTTGAAAATTAAAACATCAAAATAAAAACCAAAAACTAACTCATTGTAGTAGCAGTACAACAGCCAATCTACTCCCTCAAACTGGTACTCCCGCAAGGTGTTCCCGTCTTTCCAGACGATATCTTCGGGCATTTTGCTCCACTCGCTGGCTTTCGGTCGCGCCTTTTCTTTCTATAATTATCAAATGGAAAGATCCAGATGGTAACTGTGAGGAATATCCTTACAACTTACCACTTTAGCCTTGTCTATGACCTGCCTCTTTCGCCAGAGAGCAACTTTCTCTTCTGGAACGGTCTCGATCGGTTCCCAAGTGACTTCGTCATACGCAAGACTTTTCCACTTCACGAGTGCATACTCCAACCCATCGTCACCGGTTCCTACGTCTACTATTCGGTCGACAACGGTGTAATCGCTGTTGAAGTCTTCGTCATCCTAAAAAAAAAAGAACCATGGGATCGAGTGGATTGCTGCCATCCTCAAAGCATTCTATTCAGCCTTAGCGCCTCCAATCAACAATCCTAATTCGAGATCGTTTATACCAAGTAAGATCTCATACGAAACATTCTGCGGACAACGTGATTCAATCGTGGAGGTATCGGTCGCTATGAAGAAAAAACCTTGAAGCACTCACTGCATCGTTGTTTGAATGAGCCTTTTTCTGCCGGAAACGCTTGACCTTTCCAACAGCGCGTTTATCGACTTCTTCCAGCTCCTGTAATCAGAGTTTCTCCTTTCGATACCCCAATAATGAGCTGTTCCTAGACTTACCTTCACAGTTTTCCACTCGCAGTGAATGTAAGCCTTTCCTTTCCATTTTACTAGGTATTGCGGCTCACCTTCTTCAGGATCGCGGCAGTTAAGGATCTGAAAAAGCTCTAGTTTAGAAACGGTGACAGTGAAGCTACTTTTGCGAAATCTGCCAACACTAATCGATTGAAAAAATATTATGAGGTGTAGAATATGAAAATTCCACATTTCGGCTTGAAAAAGCATAGCTTACGAGGCTCTCCCAGTGGCAAATTACCGATGTCAATATTTCTACGTGAAAACTCACCTTCTCAACGATCTGATGATCAGTGGATTGCGTCTCTTGAGAGTCAGTGGTCAAAATTGAGTCCTCAGCATCGTCGTCAGCTGCATCAACTACGTCAGCCCATT
The DNA here is from genome assembly GCA_037903475.1 of Ancylostoma caninum. Lineage (NCBI taxonomy): Eukaryota > Metazoa > Nematoda > Chromadorea > Rhabditida > Ancylostomatidae > Ancylostoma > Ancylostoma caninum. The sequence goes on along the minus strand of JBAJFG010000015.1, from coordinate 2,392,564 downwards.
TCGACGTGCTTCGCTTCTGCAACATTCATGTTTCGTAATACGAATTATCATATGGAAGCGGACTCAGCTTCACTAGAACTAGCTTTAGATAAAGATAAAAACGAAAAGTAATTATGACAAACTCAATCTCATTAAAATGCATAGAAAGACAAGCATTAATTTAGAAGTAAAAAGGTGTGAAAACCACGTTAATTGAAATATCCTTGTCTGTAAATGGAAAGGGACAGTGATCGGATGCATACAGAAACAGCCTAACCTCATCATCCTCCGCAGCGGCAGCAGCGGCCTCCTTCGCCGCCTTTGACGCCCTCTTATTAGACTTCCGACGTCCATCAGGCACAAAATCGTCGTCGTCGTCTCCCGAATCATCAACGCTCTTTTTCTTTCGCGACTGAAAGGTCACATAATTCCATTTCAATATCTCTCTAACAGTGTTATCTTGAACAATCTGCAACCTCAACTAGAACACACCACCAAAGACCTACCCTGACTACAGTAAGCCTTTTCGGCTTTCGTCCTTCGGAAGCAACAGACGGTGGTGCTGGAGTTGATGGTTCGGTAAAGACGCCGTCAGTCGACTCCGCAACTTCGCTAGGAGTCGCATCTCGATCCTCAAAGTTTTCTTCTTTGGTGAGAGCAGCAACCTGAACAAGATTTTATGAGCAAGAGAACCGATGAATCTTGTTTGAAATTGCACAAAACCCACTCGATCTTTCTTCCTTGACCTTTTAGGTGGTTTTACTGAAGGCGGCTCACTTTCTGTAACTTCGCTCTCACCTGGCGAAGGTTCACGGCTGGAATAGAACACATAGAGATTAAAGATAAGAGAAAAGGAATAAGCACAACGTGAAAACGATATAATTATTTGGACAAAAATAGTTAAGTACACGAAAATGTTCTGTGGATTGTAGTGAATCCAGTAAGTCTTTTAGGTCAGAGTTTTGATGTTTCCTCTTGAAACATATAATCTACAAACTCTGCATCAATGAAATTGAAGGAAAAATGAAGAATCCACCGAAACAATTCCAACAATCCTACCTGCAACTTGGCCCAGGCGTCGGCTCATCTGAAGTCTCCTCCTCGGGTTCTACTTTAGGTTCTTCTTCTTCAGCTACGGCAACGCTTGTGGTATCGACAGAGTTCTCCTCAGCAGGTTCCTATGAAAGAAAGGGTTAATAACAAGTGATAGATAGTTTAGTAGAGGAGCGCTACCTCAAGTTCCTCCTCTTTGAGGTCCTCTTCCTCCTCCTCTTTCAAGTCATCGCTGATAGCCAACGCAGGTTGCGTCTCATCCGATAACGTAGAGTAGTCAGCAGGTGCAATTCCACTAGCACTGGTTGTAGGGGGAGTAGGAGAGGGAGAAGGTTCCTTCTCCTCCTCTACTTCTGCAGGTGGCTCTTCTGAAGGTTCAGGTTGTTCAGGCTCTTCGGTACGCATCGGGGGCGTTGCGTCGTCCCTAAATTCAGTAGTTGGTTAGCCAAAGTCACTTCAACTACGGTATACATCGTTACCTGTCATCAAACAGATGAGCTGATGGTTGTATCAAAGGTTCTGGAACTATTCTCGCTGGTTTCACGTCTACTTCCTCCTCCTGAGAAGGAGCAGCTTCCGATACAGGTGGTACAAAAGGCTCGGGCTAAAAAGAGCGTAAATCTTCAAGAAAATATAGCAAAAGAGAAAGAAAAGTGGCAACAGTGCAACACAACAAATTGAACTTACCTTCTTTTCAACATCATCAATAGACCTCCTTTGCTCCACCTGAGCCTGAACATCCACATAAGGATTATAGACCACCGGCTTCTGATCAACAGACGCCATAGAAAGCGGTGGCTGTGGTTGCGATGGCGGCTGCTGATGTAACTGCGGCTGTTGGCCCATAGCTTCTACAGCAGCGTGTCCATGTGGCAACTGTAGCAGCGAGTGTTAGAACGGTTCGAAGCAAATCGATTGGGAAACAATAAGCCACAATAAGGAAGAACGCTTCACAGTTTGCATCAAAAATCATAAAAAACCACCTACCCCATTGTTTTGGAAGCCGTTATCCATTCCATTAACTGGCATCGGCAGTTGCTGTTGTTGATGAAGCTGTGGCGGCTGGATTTGTGGTGGCATCTGCTGCTGTGGAGGTTGCATCATATGTTGTGGTTGTTGGGGTTGTTGTTGCTGAGGTGGGAGCTGCTGCTGTGAAGGGATCTGCTGCATATGCTGTGGTGGAATCTGTGGTTGTGGTTGGGTTTGTGGCTGCTGTTGTTGTTGCTGCTGCTGTTGTGGTGGCTGTTGCTGCTGATGGTGTTGGGCCAGGGGTGACATCATTTGTTGAGCTTCCTGGAACACGCAACCGATTATCGTGGAATATGCAGAAAAGACAATCAGAAAACGACTCCGCCCACCTGATACTGCTGTTGTTGTTGTGTGGGAGTTGGCTCCGGAGGGACCGAGTCTTTTGCGTCTCCGTTGAACGCCTCATCTCCATTTGGCGATTCACCAAATCGATGGTACACACTTATCAGCGTTCGACCCGACGTTTCTGGCTTGATATTCACCTGTAAACAAGTATGTCAACATCAAGGCAAGCACAAAAAATCAATATAAAGTTCCTCAGTGACAACATGACGTTTTTTTTTGAACACCTGATTATACGAACACTATAGCAAAACTATTTGTCCCCTATTGAACTGAAAAGTTAAATGATAACGGCAGCCATTAGTACCCTAGTCAATTACATGGGCACATTCAATCAATTCCATTCAATTCATAAAAAAGTGCACTCTACCTGAACTTGACTTCCGCTCTGTGTGACTTGCACCGGTGTGGTTGGAGTCGCTGAGGGGCTCTGTTGGATAACCACTTGCTGACTTGGTGGCCCAGTATTTGGCCCACTAGGTGGCCCCATTCCTGGTGTTGGCATCTAAAAAATGCCCACAATTTGCCAATAAGTTGGCAACTGCTCAAAAATAAAAAAATAGGCGTCATACCTTCAAAAAGTAACTATAAAAAACCCACTTGTTGATTCATAGGCATTCCTGAACTCGCATTCGACATCGGAGTCATACCCGGTGGTTGCTGATTAGTTTGTTGCTGTTGCTGCTGTGATTGTTGCGCTTGTTGTTGTTGTGGGGCGGAAATCGGTTGACCGGCTTGGGCGCTCATTTGCAGACGATGATGTTCCGCTTGTAAATACTGCAGTCGCATTTGCACCTAAATAATGCTATTAAACCATGCATTTTCTTGAGAAAGCCTTTCCATTTGCAAATCTATACAATGAGATACAATGAGAACAATTCAGCAAAACTAAATCCACAAAAAGTCCATAACAAATCGGAGCGCCACGATGTTCTGGGAAACTAGCACGGCAGAAGAAGTGTTTCCGGTAGATAATTGGAAGAAGCCAATAAAAGATTCTTGAAGGAGTACAGTAATCATCCGTAATGAATGAATGAAGTGATTCTAGGATCAAAAGATAGCCTGACACAGCTGAATTAATTGGACAGCACGACTGCGTGAATGATCGTTTCAATAGTCATTTCAGGATGTTGCCCATGTATTTTTCATCACTGCCAACAAAGCAAACGCTTGGGCCAACGCGGCTGCGGCAAAAACAGTGGATTCTATTCTATGAGGATATAAAGCCACATACTAAACGATTAGAAACACTAAAAACGTGACTGTGCGCTTCCTCATCGAAAACAGCTGAAAAAATTGAAAAAGAAAACAAGCTAAAAATGAAAAAAATCTCTAGATAGCGTGATTTACTCGTAATGCTAACAGTCGCTTGCAATGATGTACTACGGGTTGTATAGTCTAAATCTTTGGTCTAGGTATTTTTTATTGGCAATTCACCCCCTCGTACACACTTTGATTCTTATATACCACCTTCTTTTTCGAAAAGTCAGCTCCTCTCTAAAAATGACAGTTGCCTGGAATAAAAACCCGCTATGCTTACGCAAATTCATTTTCCCACAAGATCTCTAAATTATAAACGATTGAAATAATCCTAAGCAGTACCTATGATGCGGATAAAATCCGAATTTACGCTATAAAAAGCCACATGAAACTACAAGGCAATCAAATTACAGAAAATAAAACTCCAGTAACAGCAGCAATTCTGCTTGCGTCCGCACTTTGAAATGAAACAATATGCAGAGCATTCATGGCTGTTTATTGTTACTCTATTGATTCACAGTGAGAAAGTGGTTTTTAGGCTCAATTTAGTCGGAACCGCTTAAAGGCACAACAGCATGTGCGACAGAGAAGCCTTCGCATATGAATGAAGTAAATGGCTCCGCTTCATACAGTATGTGAAACATACACATGAACTGCATGTGTTGGAAGTGAGCCGTCCCTTTTTTTCGTCCCTTTTTATGGAGTAACAAAAGTCGGCATCAAAACATGCCATTCGTAGAAGAAAAAAAACATAGATTGGGGAAAGTCAGATGACAAAAGCAAAAAAATTATGGAAGCCTCACATTACTCTACCTACGGATCGACTTTCAAGTCTAATTCTTTCGATACGACAGCCTTACCCTGCTGCGAACCAAATGGTTGCTCTCATTCTGAGAGGTAACTTCCATAAAAAGCAAGAAAAACAACATAAAAGCATATACACATTGAAACACCCTTCGAACTATCTAATGCCGCTGTTGAGGCAACCATTTAATGTAAGTGATGAAACGCTACAAAGCTGACGAACCTGTTGCAGCTCCTGTTCAACCATAGGTGTTCTTTGCTGTTGATACAGATGTTGCATTCTCTGCTGCATCCCACGCATTTCCATCTCCAGATGATAGAGTTGCTTAAAAGTCAGCTACTTTATATCTGCAGCAGGAATATCGGACAGCAAATCACCTCCTCGCAATTACTGCGGAAATTCTACATCTAACCACCTCACAGGTGGTGGCAACAATAAAATAGCTCGATTGTTTGCAGGATAGCCTGTCTTGTGCGTGAAATCATCCCCTACCATTAGATAGCGTATAGGTCTTGATGAAAAGGGTGTTGAAAACAGAAAATAACAAATTTGGGACATCTACGATAGCTTTACTTATCTGCCAAGTTGTAAGTCTAACAAACGTTGCCATGAACGTTCCTAGCTTCTCACCGACTTAATTGGGGAACCTTTCAACAGAAAAAAAGATTATATATTTTGCCACTTCGATGCTTAGATGCGACGCTGCCAGGAACAAAAGCCTGGGACGAAATAATCCTACATGAAGGGTAATCATTGTTGCACTGCAGACGAAGGTGGACCGCAACGCACCACACTGGTGCGACGCGGCAGAGGAATCTGGTGACCGTCTTTGTTATTCATTCTGCACACATCCGTGATACAGAAACATTAGTCACGAAAGCAATAGCAGCTCTACCGGTGACGCTCAAGAATCGAGGTACGCTGATGTTCTGCCGCGCCGCACCAGTCGTACGTAGCAGTCCTCCTTTGCCTGCACTGCACTGATAACTGTCCTACGCTATAATCTCGCTTGAAGGACTCCTTCTGTATATGTAAAAGGAACAGTTCTCTTAGAAGTCAAAAGCTCCCCATCTCAAAAACATCAATAACAGATGCGAGTGGATACCTGGGATGACTGCTGCTGCTGCTGACCCCACTGGTCTGGTTGGCTCGGGTGTATACTCGGACCACTTTGTGGCGTTTGTTGTTGCGGTTGTTGCTGTTGGTAGTATGGATGCTGTTGCGGCTCCCAATACTGATTCTGCATTGGTAACTGAAAAACGGACAATACGTCACTTTCTCATAAAAACCGAAAAAGAACTTAAAAAATAAACTCACAGGTTGCTGCCCCTGCGGATATTGTGGTCGCATTTGTGGAGGTGGATATTGTTGCGGTGGATAACCGCCCTGTGGCGGTGGCGCACCGTAACCATAATGGTTCGCAGCTGGCGGTTGTGGAGCTCCGTAAGCATTCGGCCGTTGTTGTTGCGCTTGTTGTGATGGATACATAGACTGTTGCATTCCTGGATACGCAGGTTGTGGTGCGTACTGGGGCCGATACCCAGGCGGAGCACTTTGAGGTGGAAAATGTGGAGATTGTTGCGGTGGACCGGCACCACCGTACATACCCATCTGGCTACTCTGAAAATTTGGAAAATTGATTTCAAAAAGTTCACCGACAAGCCGATTTTGACTGCAAATTTAGAGAAATCGAACAAAATAATAAATACGTCACCGAAAACAGCGGAGAACAGTAGAAAAAACGCTAACCTGTGGTGGATACATGCCACTCATCTGCTGCATTGACGGTCGCATCATAGGATTATTAGACATGGCGGCCATGCTTTGCATAGGATCCATCTCCTGCTGTAAAATCGAGACTTCAGCAAGTGATAAAAACTTGTTATTTAACATCCGGAACAATATTCTGATGTCAGAGAAGTTCATGCGGTCGAATCGGGACAAGGTGAGTCTCTTGAGGGAAATCCCAAAGTAAAGCAATAACTGAAAAAAGACAAAGAAAACAGATGGGTAAAAGCTGTGCAGAAGAGATAAACTGCAAGGTGTGAGGTTAAGCCACCTCTCACAGCCTAATCGTAATGCCCCACGGGTGAACATGATTTTTAGACAGGACAACTTTTTCTCACACTAATCCTGCAATTAAACCACACCCCAGAAATAGTCCAGCCATGAAGTGTCGGTCAAAACGGGTGCGAGCCAGGAATTTGAAGCCAATAGATGTCTAGGTAGTATAGTGCGGCAAATAAGCGCACGTTATAGATTTGACGCACGCCCAATATTTCGTAAAACATCGTGTAATTGATGGCATATGCGAGAAATAAGATGCACTTTCGTATATTATACCTAAGTAGTATGAATCAGACTTGACATATTTCTTTTACTTTCTGGAGATAATGACTCGCCTTGAAGGAAACTTCATGATGCAGTCACTGAAGGCAAAACCAACTAGAGTAGATGGCGATGAAGATGGACATTTTGCGGACTCCATGGCGGAAAGCTACGCGACCGCGCAGCGCGTAGAGCCCACTACCTTATACTGCCGTGATGGTTAACCGGAGCTATATCTAGTGTTTTCGTCGTATACGATGGCTTTATGGTGAAAAGAAAGACACTAATATCGCTACAATTAGCAAATATGGAGGGGTCACATAGTAACTGCAGCGGGCAGCGCGGTAGGTCCTCAACTCTGCAAAGTGGTCAGCTCTACCTTTACCCAATGTAAGTGACCCTATTTTTACGTGAATGGAAAACAATTCGATGTTAGAACTTCACAACAGAGATTTCTCCGTGCGTTAGCAACTGACCCCGAAGCAGGTTCAAGGAAAATTCAACCCTCATATGATCCCCCTGGCATTCATATGCCATACCACCGCCATAGCGGTTCGCTCTGCCCCTTACCCACCTCGAACCTTTAGGATTATACCGTTTTTTGACTGAAACTTCCCAAAGGAGCTTCACCAATCTAATCTTTCCAAATGACCCCTGCGAATCTAGTCTAGCAAGAAAGTAACCTGGTAAACAAAGACGAACAATATGAAATTAACCTTTTTCTTGGAGCGACTCTTTGTCGCTGGAGCTGGTTTTTGTACAGGTTGTGAAGGCTGACCCATCATCATCATCTGTTGTTCGTATGGATTATTCATTGGGGTCAATCCGCCACTCATTGACGGATAACCAGCAACAGACGGTGGCTGTCCTAAAATGGTCACATGCCACAGATAACCCTATCGTTTCCATGTAAAACCTTCAAAAACTCCTTCATGAACGATAAGTGAATCAATCGATGAGAAAGAATGCACCACCAACCTTGCGACATTCCCATGCCACCCATACCGCCATAGTCGCCTAACTGCGACATTTGTGGCACATATTCGTCGCCTTCATCCATTATTTCTTGATCTACTTGTATACTATAGGGGCGACACAATTAACAGCTTATCATCTGAAAATGAAGAAAATTGATGATAAAATCAGAGCATGCACTATAAAGTGCAAAATATTCGACAAAATAATCTCGTAGCTGAAAACGGGAAACAGCACAACTTTGAATAACGTACGAGCCTGCACCGGTGGCACCGCGTAAACATGCGAAATGTTCGACTATCAACGCTGATTGATAACAAACCGAAATCAATACAACAAAACACCGAAATGTTTTTGAAACAAAGGCAGCCAGCGACTTCAGTGTCCACGGACGATGCCGCACTTTTCCGAAAACAAAACGTAAAACTTTCTTTCTATAGTAAAACAGCGAAGAGGGAGAATATTGATTTTAGCTAAATGAAAAACAGAAAATTTTACGGGATTAAAGGACAGGATAAATTGGAGTCTGGGATTATTGCAGAGTGCAATTCCGAATTTATTAGGCAGAGCCAGAATAAAAACTACCATTTTCGACGAATGCAAGTTTATAAAGTTCATGAGAACGGCAAGACAAATTTTGCGTAGCTGACACGGACAATCATATCGTAATTAAGGCGTGAGATGAAGATAATTGTATCTCAAGAGCTTGAGTGAACGGAAGAATAGTGATGGATTCAATTTTGCCCATTTCTATCAAATACAGCTTGAAACCACAGAAAAAATGTAAGGAAGTAAAGGGTAGAGGTTTCCTTCCGTTTGACCCTTAATATACATTTAGTGTAAAAATGCATCTCACTTCACGTCTTAACTACGGTAAGACGGTTTGTCTGGGATTGTGCAGAACCAACCTTATAATATTTGGAAATAAAAGTACATAGAGGATCTTCCACCTCGACTGGGGGTGAATATTGTAAAAAGTAAAAGTGGAAAGCAACGAACAAATATAAGAAGTAAAAAGGCATGAGCTACAATTAAAAAAGGGAGAATAAGATAAATAAAGAAAAAATGGAAAAGGGCACAGAAGTAAAAACAGAAAAAAAGAAGATACTCTAAATGGACAAAAAATGAAAAAGAAAAGAAAATGCAAAAACTAACAGAAATCAGAGAGAGAACGGAAATGAATAAAAAGGTGGGAAAAACCCAGACATTTTGATACCGCTCCTCCTTGCGTCATTCTGCAATTTCTTCTAAAGTACGAATAAATTACAAAGGAGGCGTGAAAAAAAATGAAGAGAAAATCATATTTAGCTGGCCTGAAGAACTTGCAGAAAAAAGATATCAGAAGCGCCTATAAATTCGTAGAAAGCATGTTGTGAAAGAGGTTCCAACCTTAGTGAAATAGAAAAGACTTAGTTCCCCAGCAATAATTCATCAGCATTCTTTATATAGCCGACGAGCTCGTTCATAGTGGAACTGTTGAGCATCGCTAAAGTTGTTTAAACAAACTTTCGTCGGCGAAAAAAAAACGCCGTTCAAATGGGTAATCGATTAACTGTACCGAAAATTAGAGACTAGTTCACCATCATTTTCGTCGTGTCGACAGGGTCTATACATCACTGCTGCAATTACTGAACCGTACTTTGAATCGGAACTGCAGAATTCGACAATGCTCCACCCGGACACTTCTGGAACATTGGCGGATTTCGCCGCGAATGTTCGAGAAGTGTCGTCGGCGGTTAGCGGTTGATTGACTGCTGGCTTCGAGTGAATGTGAGTGACCCGTGCAGTTGTTTTGGTGCGCATGCAGCACACCACCTTACGAGATGGCGATCAATACGGGGACAAACACCCACACCACACCACACCAACACACACCACTACTCTGGTCAAAACGATGCTGCTGACATGGATCGCCGCCCCACGCAACCTCTCGCCTGCTGCTGGTCGCCCGTCCGCCGCCGCTCGTCAAACAATTCTGTCGCTTCTGTGTGTGCGCCGGTGGTTTCCACGAAAGTCTTTCGTTGTTTTCGCAGTGTGACATGGATATTCACTTCTGGCAATGCATTGCGAGGAAGGTGACGGAGAAAGAATGGATTGGTCTAATCAGGTGCCGCATATTGTAAAATATCGACCGCAAGCAAGTGTAATGTAAATAAAAAAGTCCACATCTAAAATAGCAATGATCAATAAGGGTCAGAGCCTTTCGCAGAATAGGGTATGAAAGGTATTCTCTATCACTAAGAACGAGAGCTGAAGAGGTATTAGACAACAAAAACATAGAGAAACATACGATGCTCCACGAGACAACCAGTCAAAACTTGGGTGCTTGCCGTTCAGTGCAGAAAATGCAAGCTTCCGCTCAAGTAATCCGCAGAGAAGAGAAGCAAATGCAGAAACACAAAGAAAACATTCTCATCGGAACACTATCCGCATGAAAAAAACCTTGACAAAAATAAATAAAAATCAACTACATAGTCTACCAATACCTCAACAAAAACTATGGCTATTTAAGCTTCTATTTATTTACTTAAACTAAATATATGGCTAAATAAATATAAATCTGAATGCCCGCTCAGCTTTTCATAGGAAAAACGTGCAGACTTCTTTGAAACAATCACAAAAAGGGAAAATCCAACTAAAATGAATCGAATTATTCCAAGTTCGACTCCAGAAAATGAAATTTGTTCCCCTCTCAGCATTGGCGAAAACACTTCTATTTCACCCATGTATCAAAAATAATATGAAAAAAGAATTTCATAACGAAAAAAGAAGAACGACACCAGTACTGTATTCTATTCTGAACACAATAAGTGGTATTATTCAAAAAAAAAAAAAAGAAGATTGAATAAAATACAATCACGGGAATTTAGTATTTCGGAAGAAGTAAGAGACGGAGAAGGAGCGCGAACTTCGGGGAGGAAAAAAGGGAAAAACAAAGAGAAAATGTAGGAGCGAAATTCTCAAATTCATATCCTCGGAAAAGGTTAAAAAACAAGCAAAGTATCCTGTTCAAATGATTAGGTCAGTGTTTTGTAAATGGAGCGCAAAAAATGCAATTTGCTATTGCTTGAAGGCTTCTATTTTGAAAGAAATAAGTACTCCAACAAGAACTGTTTCATGGTAGAACCCAACCACAACTGGCTCACAATTCGCCAGTGCTCCATTAATGTGTGTTTCATAGACAAATGTTCACGCAAAAATTCATCAAAACTCACCTCTTAAATTCTGCTATAAAAGGAAATTTATTATCGCAACTGATACGCGGTTTTTTTTCTCTGTGTGGGAAAAGTAGACGTTGGGCAGTTGTCGGTGAGAGAAAGAGCCAAAGGACACCGTTGACACAAAGGAACACAGCTCTCCGCGCGAGGGAAGGGAGCGATCGTCGCGCCATCGCGCAATTTGAACCAACCGGACGAACCGCGGGAATGTTCGCAAGGACGATGACTTCATGAAATTGGCATAAGCTCAGTGAGAAGTTGTCCTTGGAATTGTTCGTTAAGAACTAATAATACGCCGCATTACACTCGGCTCTTCAAAGCTGGCGCTAAATCCAGAAAGCAAAAATCAGCTGCTTGGCTGCGGAGAGAGCACGCGCGGCGCGGAGGCGGCAGAGGGACGCGCGCGCGACGCGGCCAGTTGGCGCCATGCCAGCGTCGTCGCGCGGCCTTGCTAGCAGATGGTTCCCTGCACCTCTCCAGAGCCCCCGACTCGCCTCTCGATAACCCACTAACGACAACCTGCTTATTATAGCATCGGGCCGCGTATATGCTGGCCGGCTGGGCAAGCGTGGACGTGCCGCCGCCAGCCACCTTCTCCTCATCAACACTCACACATTCACCGACGACGCACACATGCACAACAATCGATGCATCACACACACTCTAACACGAACGGGGATCGCTGCTGCTACTGCTGCTCGGCGTCCTCCTGTTCAGCTCGACAGCATCCGGCATCCGAGAACGTGCCCGACGACTCGGCCGCCGCGTCCGAGTCGCGCCCCACCTGGCCTTGGCGCTCGCTCTGACCTGCTATCGATTTGCTCCAGCTACTACAAGCGATTCGCCAGCGATAATAGACCGAACAAGTGCACCGAACCGGGCCCATTGATCAGTGGGGGCGAGGCTGAAATGGGACCGGTTCTTGCAAGCTCGGCTGAGTTGCAGACCAGTCGACGCTTGTAGAGTCAATGAGCGCATGTAATAGAAATTGTTTCTCGTAAAACCATCTTTAGACGCTCTAAAAATAAAACACAATCACTAAAAATAAAATTCAATTGCTTCTAGAGGTAGCTTTTCTGTGTCTGCATTCCCCATACTGGGCATTCACCTCGGAGTAAACAACGCGTTGCAATACGCGCGCGAGCTGATCATTCCAATAGATCAAATTCTCGATCGAAAGGCTACGTGCGAGTGGGTTCTAGCGGTTCAGACGTAGCTTTTCGATTGAGGATTTCATCTATTGGAATGGATCAGCTCGCGTGCGATTGCAACGCAATACTTACTCCGAGGTGAATGCCCTGTATTACCACCGCATCATCGATGAGTGTGGTTGCACAACCAACTTTTTACTCGACGCTTTATCATATTTTTCATTATGTTGGACGTAAGCCAATCCATAGAAACGTGACGAGACCTACCCCATTTCGAAGACAGTCCAATGCGCAAGATTAGTACTGTCTTTTTTCACGAATCTTGCCACTTGGCAGTCCGCCAAGATGAGGTAAGTCTTGCCACGTCGATATCGACGAGACATATTTTGACTCGTTCCCAGCTACCGATCGTCGATTGATAGCGCCAATTTCCGTGATTTGGCGTGTGATAAAGTGCGCGCTGTGTAATTGAACAAAACACATTGAATTGCTCTGATTTTTGGAACACAAAGTGGAAAAAATCAAGATCTGTTCAAAAAATCATAGTTATTCGGTGGTTTGAGTGTAGGTGCCCAACTAGTGGTTTACTTGACGCGTAATCGTGTTCTTTATTATGGTGGACGTGAGCCAACGTGGCGGCAGCTAGGCATAGTCTGATAGGTCAGAGAGGGGCGATGGAGTGAATTTGTCTGCAATTACGACTTCAGCCCAACTGATCTAATTTTTGCAGTTTTTTTTTGTGAGTTTTGATATGTAGCATGTGGTATTCCTTACATTCTGATGTTTCGCTACTGCTATCTAATAGAACTTCCTTCCAAACGCATCCTGTGGTGTCCTCCCATCGATGGAACCAGTGCGGTCGTAACTGCAGACGAAGTCACTCCATCGGCCCACTCAGCCACTGCTACCCTTCGAGATTGAAATTTTTATGGGCGTCCAATACGAAAGCTCGTTGGAATTAACTGTTCGTTTTATACATCTTTTGTTTTGGACGCGCTTCAAATTTAAAGGTGAGAATGGTAAGAATCGCCAATTCCTAGCTAGTTTCAAAATAAGCGTCTTGTTTAATTAAATTCGCGGAATTGGAGTGATTAACTGACGGCATACCCTATCCGTGGAATAACATTGAGCCAGAATATCCATGTGTTGTCGATTTCACTCAGTGTTATTCTACGTTGTTCTACAGGGTGTTGGTGCATAACCAGCGGCGGGATGCATCATGGAGTTTACCCAGGGCAATTATGTTAACACACCCAAATTACCTTACCCTAAACAACACAAACAGGTCAACACCTTTACCCTAGGTAGTCTCGATGAGCATCCAGGCCCAAGGTTCTGATTCATAATTCAGATTGCCCATGGTAGACGTGTTAACGTACTTAAATTTACCCTTTACCTGGCAATCGTCAGCATGTTTACTCAAACATGACGTTGTCGATACCCAGCTGTCCATGGGTAATCGTACCCCCGAGTATGAAGTAACCCATTCTTCCCGTGATGAATCTGGGCACAATGGTTTATTCGACACGTGGTCATATGACCGGATGCACCATTAGAAGCATGGGTAATATCACACCGTTGGGTATGATCACCCATGGGTAGCAGCTTGGTGTAGACAACGTCATGTATGGGTAGGCATGTTGATGGGTACAAAGTAGAAGGTAAATCTGTGTAGGTTAACATGTTTACCGCCGGTAATCCCAATGGTACATTCGAGAAATACTTAGAAAAATAGATATAAAGAAGGGACCGCTTGCATAATTGAGATTATCCAAGATAAACGCTAACACGGGCGTCGGCGCGCTCACCCTTGGGTAAAGCCTGGGTAAACGCGCTGAGTCTCAGTGATGGGTCCAGGCATAGCTCAGTCCCCGAGTAACGTGCAACTCTATGAAAATTAGTGAATTCACCACTGAAACTTAGCCCTGACCTAGCGCTAACCCATACTAGCTGTTTCCAAGGGATCCATGTAAAATATCGATCAGTGACGGATCGATAACGACGTGGCGTCGTGTGCAATTACGCGAACACATTATTCCTCACCACTCCATGGACAAAGTGTATCCAGATGCCAATGCGAAAAAACGCATGTATCCCAACTGGTCCTGTGTAATGCATCTTTCGCGCGAGCGACGATGCCGCTTCAAATACTGCCGAACGAGAAAAAGTAGCTGAGGTGCTGTTGGTGAGGTTACACTGCGGAAAACTATGAACAATGAGCATTCCAGGAACATTGCTAGAAAGCTAGGATTCGATGGATTACAGGATCGAAATTTTTGAGAACAGTTGAAAGAATAGAAGTGAAGTTCGCAATGGAAGTTCAAGTGCACCTTCACAATGAGGACAAAGATTTAATTTCAAAAATAGGCATGGAAAACAAAAGTGCAAAACTGGATAGAAGTAAAAATAGGGGGAGAAAAAGGGAAATAAAGGGTATTCTCGGATTATACAAAATAGAACAGAGGATGTATGTAATCCACAGAATTTTTTCAGTAGGAAAAAATAGACCAGGGGAGCAGAGTAGGGAATCCCAAGGTGCTGGGTCCTGTAAAAATTCGAAGTGGATTTTCATGTGAAAACACAGAATCGTGCCTAAGTTAGGGTTAAAAATAAGGGTAACCAGCATAAGAGAAAACAATTAAAATCAATTATTACGTGTGAACCATACTCAGAAAGGTTACTTTACTAAAATTACTTACACCGAATTTATTTTTGTGAATAGACCCATGTTAAAAATGTATTTTTTTTTCTGGAGCAGAAAACCTTACGAGGTTGGGAATATTCTCAGTGCATAAAAACTCGTAAATACTGCCATTTTTATTATTTATGTTCCAGGATATTCTCAATGCGTAAAGACTTGTAAACACGGCAATTTTTATTATTTATTTCCCATTTCAAGGTCATTTCAAGGCTAATGTCTGAAAGAGAAGGGATAATAATAGGGAACTTTATTATATTTCTGGAATATTATGAATATTTCAGAAAGCCCGTTCATAGATTCAGGTCAATTTTCGAATACGGAAATGCGCACGCTCAGGGTTTACAAAAAAAATCGGAATGTGTTCGATTACCAAGGGATTTGTGGTGGAAAGTTTTAACCAAAGAAAAAATATCGAAACCAGTTAATACAGTAAAAAATATTATTAAATAACGAAAAAAAATTCAGTAGGATTCTGTAAATTCAATATTTCAGAGTGTATTATATTATGCTGTTGTCCCCGAGCCTCATTTTTATTCCCCATCCAAGCTGAAAAGAAAATTTCAAAATATGTTTAATTACACACTACATACAACAGCGATTAGAAGGCTTAGTAGGGGTGGAAAAAAGGGAAGAAATGTGTAAAAAGAATATTACTTACTCGTAATTATTTTTATTTTGAATACTGGTCTTTATTTATTTATCCATTTTCTATGCACTACAAAGTGCGCTAGAAATAAAAATATCTGATGCAAGGACATAAAAAATACACATTTATAAAATATATAGTACCACAGCTACAAACGAATAGAAGTCAACATAGACTTTTTTAACAAATTTTAAATAATTTGACAAATTATTCAAGAAGATGAATATGAACAGTATATTGAAATAACTCTGCTTCGAAAAAAAAAAACGTTTGAATAATAGATCACGGGAATGTTTTCATTTTGCAACGAGGAAATATATTCCCAGTTATTCAACGAAATTGAAATTTGCACAAACGACGCCCGGCACGATTTGTGCACGTAATGAATAGCCTGGCAACGTGCCAAAGAAGTTGTCAGCTCCAACGCAATCGATATGTGATGAGACACACACACACACGCACAGCAAGCACCAGAACAGCGGTGAGACAACAATGTCGGGAAGGCAGAGTCGCCAGTTAGTCAGTGACGGCGGCGGTGGCGGCGGCGATTCGCCCGCGAATCAGCCGCCGCGTCCGCGGCCCTGCAGGCTGCTGCCACAGGCCTGCAGATGATGCTGGTCGTGTTCGCCGCTACTCAACGCTGCGCTATGTTCCGGAAGCATATACTAATTGATTGGGTGCTAGCCGCCAGGGACGACGACGACGACGACGTTGGCAGATCGCCAAAACAACCCACACCGAACGCCGCCACCGCCGCCGCCGCGACGACATCGCGCCATTAGTTGATGGGTAGGGTAGTGGCGGTGGTGGTGATGGTGGTGGTGGTCGCCGTTCACAGCCGGAGAGGCTCGTAAAATCATTTCCAGCACGATGGGCGAAGTTGAAGAGTTCATGAAAGGGCAGTGGTGAGTT
Source organism: Ancylostoma caninum (assembly GCA_037903475.1). NCBI lineage: Eukaryota > Metazoa > Nematoda > Chromadorea > Rhabditida > Ancylostomatidae > Ancylostoma > Ancylostoma caninum. The sequence continues at coordinate 2,376,165 of JBAJFG010000015.1, read as the reverse complement.
GCGGTGAGTTGTAGGAGTGGGGGATGATCGGGGACGCCAGAAAAAATCCAAAAAAGAAGCGAAAATGGATGCGTGAGCGGCAGAAACAAGCAGTTCTACAGCGTTTGGGCAGTATTAAACCCCTTCATTTATTCTATATAGGTAACACAGCCTCTTTTGCCTGAGTAGAGTGCTGCCTCCTGCACACTGTCATGCCTGTGCGGATGGATTATCGGAATTCACATGTAGAGAGGTGAGGTCCTCCGGGTGAGGCGAGGGAGGGGGAGGGGGGATGTACCGATCACGCTGGAGCCTGAGTCTGAACAAGTCAAGCTTACAAAATCCTTGTAAAAAACAAAAGATTGATCCATTATATTCCAAAAATGGGGGTCATTTGGCGCATCGACTCCGAATGCACTACTGATACTCAGCCGATTTTGAATTTTGAGAGGGCGGGAATTTCGAACGCACAAGAAGGAGTTTTAATTCAGAGGAGATAATTTTTCAGAGGAAAAGAGGATTTGCAGTGGATAATAGGGGTACATTAGTGTTGCGGCCTTTAACTCTGGCATAGGTAAATATTTCAATTTAATTTTTGGATTTTCTGGATCCTTACCTTGGCCGAAGATGTTAAAGGGACATGGCCAAGTTAGTGCCCTAGGTTCAGACGTGGTCATAAATTTAGGCTAAATCAGGGAAAATTCCTAAGAAAAAGACACATGGATTACTACGTCAAAGTAAAAAAAAATAGGATTTTAAATCCAGAGAAAGGGGAAAGGGGGGGGGGGTAGTCGTAAACGACTTGTTATAATCACTATGCACGACTCTGCTCTTAGATTCCATAGTGAGATCCATGAATTTTGCCGGGAATGTGCTCGCAACTCCCCCCCCCCCCGCAACCCTTCAAGTGGACGAGTTTCCGGTAATAAATAAGTATAGTTTACCCGATGGACTTTGTTACCTCTTAGACTGAAGTAACAAAAATTGATGCAAGTATTGGTATCTATCAAGTGATGTCGGAGAAACTCGTCCATTCAGCAAGAGCGGAAAACATGCAACTACCCGGGAAGCTTCATTAATCCTACCACTGATCTTCTTCGGATGGATCTCCAAAGATCAACTGGTCAGAAGCGTTATTTAATCAATTCTACGCAGAAAATCGATACAGCATTACTACACTTGCTAAATTTAAACCTACCCTACTATATATTTACCATATCGTATTACAGTATTTTTTGAGAGCATGGAGTGAGCCACTAAACAACGGACAACTATCAAATTTCAGGTACGCCGCTGGACAAGCGGAAGTTCTTGTCCGAACGCTAGAAGAAACCCAGGAAACACTAACGATATTAACGGACGTGGGATGGAAACTCAATGATCAAGGGACGGGAAAAAATGTCCATAATACCTCAAGTAGACAATTTCCGAAACAACTCCTTTTTAGGCATTTTATCGAATTTTTTGAGACATGTTGGAGTTTTTGGAAAGACCGGATCTCGAGCTAATCTTAAGTCAAAAGCATGCCCAAAAATATTTAATTTAATAGGAATAATATGGATTCGCTCCAAATCCAACTCTACACATTTAATTCCCCAATTCTCTAAGGTAGTCCTCCCACATCCGTTTCTAGAAACCCCGAAATTTCTCTGACTCTCTAAACCTCTTCTAAGATGACACTATACTCTGGCAAAGTTAATAAGTGAACAGGGGAATGCAGATGAAGAGAAGACTGTTCCAGCAAGTGACGATTCGCCTCACTAACGAGCACTTCTATTAAAAACATGTTCGAATCGAAGAAACCGCCGGTCAGGAGTCTCCACAGCACTCACCGCCACTCTCGTCGTCTGCACTCTCACCCTGCAGAGCGCCGTGCGAGAGACGCAGAGCGAGTTTTTCTGGGTTAGCGACGGATTTGAAGGTAATTCAGGGAACTTCGCGTGTTCATGCTGACTTTGAAGTGCATCTTCCAGAAAAGTCCAAGAATTGAAGATTAACTAAAGGGTTGCATTATTATAGTGCGTTCTACCATGGGCGACAATGGGGAAGACAGCAGAGAGAAAAAGATCGCGGAAAAGTGTGCAGCAACTTGAGAGGAATAAGAGAAAACCAGGTTATTCGCAGGGTTACTCAGCAATTGTCGTGTTTGTAACAGACTACAGATATTCTTCTTAGTGGTTACACTAGGTTTTCTGAGGCCCACAACATCGGCCTTGCAATTTTTTTCATTTTTGAAAGATAATATTATGAATCCGGATATTCCAGAAACATCCAAGCTCTCGTTTATTTCATTACGAATATCAACAAAAATTATCAAAAACTTATAAAATATTCCAAAAACTACAACTGCAAGTGATAGAGGAATTAGCACACCTTTCACTACCTCAAAACAATGTAAATAAAAACTATAAAAATTTCTAAATTATTCCAAAAATAAGTCCTGATGTGGGAGGAGAATTAGTACTCTTACAAAGAAGAGAATTTAATAACATAAGGACAAGAAAAACGGAGCAGAATGGCAGAGTTCCTACAGCACCTTTTCCAAGAAAATTCGAAAAAAAAAAAAAAGAAAAACGGGGCCTAATGGCAGAGTTTCTACAGCACCTTTTCCAAGAGAATTCGAAAAAAAAGGAGGAAAAATGAAAAAAAAAGGTAAAAGAAATGAATCTGAGAAGAAGAGAAATTGGAAAAATATAGTGTGTTTCACCGGGAAACGTACTCAGACACTCGGGCGGTTGAACCGCAGCAGGAACACTCTGGTCTCCGCCCATTTTTTGAATTTGGGGGCAATAGCAGCACGTTTCCTCGTGCAGCACGTCCCCTATTTAGCCCAGCACGTGCCGTGATCGCCCCGCAGCCGCGCCACGTGCACATTTGCGTGGGCGCGCAAATTCGAAAATCGATCGATTTAATCCGACGCCGCTAAAGCTGCGGCTCATCTCATTTCTTTCCTCATTCCCTTCTTTCTCTCTTCTTGCTCCCTTCCCTCCCTCCCTGCCTGTCTCGACTCGAACACTTTAACAGGTCGAACGGCCAGTGGAATGGTGCCTGTCATCGGTGATGGAAACCCATGGAGATAGCTGGCTTGTATCGTTAGTTGTAACAATGATCTATGATTGCTCTTAGTTGTTCTCGTTTTCTTTCCTTCTCTCAATTTTTGAAGACTCCTTCATTGATCCCGTTCTAGGTCCATTTTCCTGTAATCATTGTGCATTTGTGTTTTGTTTATTCAACTTTGAAAAAAATTTCAAATTCATTCTAAACTCCTAGAAAGAAGTACAAGTTTTCAAATTCAATCGAACGTGTTAAAACAGCAACGAAACATCCTCCTTTGCCTCTGTGGCACCGTAGTCTAAATTTCTTTTTTTTTCTGCGAAAAGTTTGCGCATAGAGCTTCTGTAAGCGTTGCGGCGATCGCACGCGGTGACGCGGTAAGGAGGCGGACAAGGGGTGGGACTAGTGTGAGATCAATAAGTCGGATACATTACCGGTGATTGCCAATGGCACTCACACTTGGCTCGCACCTCTAATTACCCGGCTGTCTGGGTAAGAAACGCGGCGAGCCCGGATGGAGTTCGATTCAAGAAGTTGTCGAGGTTCTCCTCTAGTAATCCGAAAGCTATATAATACTGCAAACGTACTATTTAGGTCCCAAGCTTGGCCTATATATCTGAGGTTGGAAGGACTACCTTTCAAGGAGAAATTGAAACCTGAGAATGTCATCTTGGCTGGGGTTGTATTTCTCCGTAAGAGTCCAAGTGAGACGATGCTTTTTTGTATCGACGTGATGAAATCACGTCACAATAATGTGGTCGTTGTGTTTCTTTGTGCTCCACTGCCACAATTTTGTTTTTGTTCTCACTTTTATTCTCCTCATGATGAAGTAATTCGTTTTCTTTTTTTTTTGTACTCTCGTACCATATTTCTTCACATGTTAATCTTGTTGTTTTTCTCAAATAAATGAAGAACTTGTTGGATTTCATTGCGGATTTGCAATAAATTGAGTTCACATTTTGATTTGTCGCTCTTTGGCAGTGTTCGGCTGCGTTACAATAACTTCCTGAGCCGCTTTTTGGACCTGAAGCTGACCCAGAGCCGAACGCCTCCTTTCGTTCCTGGCGGTTGAACCGCAGCCTTAATAGGCCATGTCCCACTACGGTACCAGGTAGTGGCGCGTTCCGCCATGAAAAAGTTGCTTTGAACCGCAAATACAACTGCGGTTCAATTCGGTTTCTCCTGCGGTTCAAACGCGCGAGTGTCTGAGTAGTTGCGAAGATATTAGAGAAAGAGAGAACGCGAGAAATAGTGCCGTAGTCGAAGAGACAGGAGAGAAATGAAGATCATAGGCACAAATACTCCACTATCGTCGTTTTTGAAACGGACTATACACTAAATGCCTGAGCGGGTCAGAGAAAATTCGAATATTTATTGCAGCAGAGATTTGAGAGCATGAAGTGAAATTCGGGTTCAACTTTATTCGAATATTCAAAATTTTGGTGGGTTCAAAATATTCAGTTCATATTACAGGCAGCATGCATCAATAAGATTACCAACGCTTTTTAAATGATCTGTAAACCTCTGTAATGTCAACATATTCACACTGGGCAATCCCAATAATGCCTCCAAGCTCAGGAAATGTAGTAATATCGAAATATTTGAAAAAAAAGGGGTACTTGAAAAAGCTTAGATGCGCGGGAAACTAGAAAAATTTGGAAGTAAAAACCTGGCATGGACGTACAAATCTTAAACAGTGCCTGAGAATTTTTAAGAAAACTGAAATTTGGAAAAAAAATTAAAAAATGATCACTGGTACAGAAACAAATATTCTTCCTTAAATGTTTGTATTGAGCGCATTGATAGGTTATCATCTCTGCCTGCAGATCGAATGATATATAAGTAAATGAACGAAAAAAGCAAATAAATAAATAAATAACCCTTTCCCTTTAATACCCCTCCTCGCTCCCAACGCGATAAGCTATGCCACCATAGGCTAGTAAATATATAACAATATTAATCGATAATCGATTGAGCGAGGTCGACAACTTGTATTGTCCTAGATTGATTTCGTGTACTAATCGTATTGTACTTTAACTGTTAATGTCTGCAACACAGAACAGCTGAAAACATGCGAGGAATGTTAACTTCTCATCCAGGAAATGGGAATTTAAGTGGAAAGATACGCAAATTTGCACACTTTTCGACTACGGTCTTACTTTTCTCTGATACTGGTTAAGCGGCAATTCTCTCATTAATTTCTTCAATAAGAGTAGTTTCGTGAAAATCTCCAGAAGTTCTTTGAAAAAGAAAAAATTGGCGGCCCCATGCATCACTGAGATTACCAAGGGTAAACATTGACGCCCGCAAATTCACCCATAGTTACCACGAGCGTTTACCCTGGGTAATCTAAGGGATAGAAAGGATCCATGAATCCATGGGCATCATAATTTTAGAAAAAAGAACTGGAGCTAATTCAGCAAAATGAGCAAATATATAGAAATTAATGTATTAATAATACATAAGTTTTAATTTGTAATTTGTAATACATAAGTTCACAAATAATAAATCTACGTACAACTGTAGTTGGCAAATTTAACCTAAAAATTTCCGGGAAAGAACCCACGAAACGCCGTGAAACCACTTCCACGAAAGAGTCGATAAAGTTGTTGACAAACAGACACACACATTACAGCGAAACTTCCAGAAAATTCGCTCGGCTGGCGTTTTTTTTTTGTTGCAACGCTGCAAACGCTGTTTTCGTTGACGGCAGGGAAACTTTACAATGGCAGAACGTAATCCCGTAAAAAGGGCAGAGCCCTTACTTTTCTGGAAAAACTATAGGCGGAAAATACGTGCTACTCCTGTGCCAACGTAGTTTTCACTGCGAAATTGGAGAAAATCACAAATTTTTGCTTGAAAATGCTGATTCTGAAGGAACTTACTGCTTAAAGCTGGAATAGATTCCGTGAGATGGGAAAAATCCAGGAAGAAATTTCTGTATTTCCGAGGAAGTAGCAGGCAGCCAAGGGAGTCAATCATTTTCATGAGAGAAAGCGGCTGTCCTTCCAAGGTCAGGGACTGTTCAGATCAGCATGGCTCACAGTAGACTGTCAACTTACTAGTTTCCCAGGGAGTTCGGATTTCTCCGGAAAGGCCATGAGGACCGAGTTTCTGTATTCTTATGTTCTTTTCGTACCTCCACCATATAATGACGGAAGAATAGTTTATTATCTATTTGTTACCTCTTTTTTCTTCTCCAAGCTCATTCTAACACTAAGGCATCTACTATTGTTTTCCAGAAGAGTCTGAAATTATGAAGTCGTGTTGCTTACATTATTTGTACTGAAGATAGCAAACGCTCATCTAGAAGAAACACAGTAGAAAAAAAAAACAAGTCTTTTGAAGAGTTCTCAGAAAATAAAGCTGTGAGTTTTTCACTGGGCTAAAAAATGACACAAGTGCATATTTGGCGATGACATTGGTGAAAAGTTCAAAGAAAAAAAGAAAAAAAAAGAATGAAGGGTGGAATTTGAAGCACATTGAGCCATTGAATCTAAACTTCTGGTGTGCAAGAAACGTAGAGAAATGTAGGATTTAGTGCGTGGAAGTTCTCCTAGTTCCTCCAGTTTTCACAAAAAAAAAACTATAAATCGAAAGCATCAAAATATACGAACTATGATTTCGAAAAAAATTAAAAAATCGCTAATTTCTTCAAGATATACAGAGAGAAAACCAGCTGAAGGAACTGAAAACGATGCAAGCTGTGGACGGATTTAAGTTGAATAAAAAAACTCCAAAAAAAACAACACTAAATTGCCGGAAAACACAGGACTAAGCAGTAAAAAAAGCTGAATTTCGAATCCCCCATTTCTATGAGAAGTAACCTTAACGCTTAATACACCAATTTTCATTAATTCGATTAAAAAATGCCAGCTCTTCTAACGAAGTCCATATTTTTTCAATTCAGAGTCCTTAGATGAGCGGAAATCTAATCATGCAAGTTGAATATAGTGTAAAAAGCAAACTACGACCTTTAGCGAATTAAATAAATAGTAAAAAGGACAAATTTGATGAGAACCAGCTTCAGTACTTATTACAATAATTTTCAGTAATTCGATTCGAACTGCAAGGAATATTATGCCAGGGTAACCATTACTTTTTTAATGTTCAGCCGTGTTCAACGCAGTACCTGGCACAACGCCAAAAAACCACGCTGCACAATGTTTGCCGCTGACTCAATCGTTTCCGCGAACGTGCCGCGCGCGAGGGACGCGCGACTCGTCGCCGCGCGCGCGAGGGAGGTGGCGTCGGCGGTTGCGACGCCCCACCCCCCGTAGCTTCGCGACGAATCGATACTACGCCGCTTTCAGCCGCGTCCGTCGTCCCCGTTCGTCCGTTCGTTCGTTCGTGTGTGTGTGTGTGCGTGTGTGTGTGGTATGGCCCCCGATTGATGTGCTGCGACGACGACGGCCACAAAAAAAAGTTGAGAACCCGCCCTTACTAATCCATATAATACAACCTGAGAGCGAGGCCGACGACTCTGTTCTCTGGCGCGTTCTGAGGGACACCAATGCGCGAAATCAATACTTCAGCTGCTCAGAGGTGTTTTGTTTCAACTTAATACAGCGTAATATGACGTGATGCAAATGTACCGTGTACTTTTAAAGACGTTCAAATTCGACGTATTTGGTGTAGCTGCACAACAAGTACTTTACACAACGCACAACTGTTAAATTCCTTTGGTGAGGATTATTTTATCGCTTCCCTCACCACTGATGAGTTCTGAAGAGATCATATTCCTTCTGAAAGTGGATCATCTTTCTTCCTCACACCGTAGCGATTTCTGACCCCTCGGCTTTAAAGAATCACGCGTAATTTGAAAGAAGTCCAAGAATGGACGTGTCCAAATAAGCATAATGACGTTTAAATTTTTGAAATTTTTCTTAGTCATAGATGTTTTCAAAACACAGCGGTAGTTAGAAGAAAGTGGAAATGCGTAAGTCGACACTTACATTATTTCTTCAGTTATGAAAACATTTGTATCGTGGCGTCAATTTCTGGAACTATATTATATCGATTTCTAGATTACGTATATCAATATTATTGTTCAGTATAATTCCCAGAATTCTAGTGAAAGAGCCGAATCTCTTCAGATTTTGAAAATAACGATTTTGTTCCATTCTTTAGAATAATCGCATTTGGTGGTGGAAATAGAACTGGGGTTTCAGCCACTTTGGAGCATGAGAGCCGGAATTTTAGGAGAAAAAACTGCTAAGGATGTCAGTTCTAGTGTCGAACAATTAAAAATAAGTGCTCAAAAATAGCAATAAAAATAAGGATTCGAAAACAAGCTAGTACAATTTTTCCAGCAACTTTGCAAAGCATTTCTGAGAAGTTTTGCTACTCTTTCCAAAGAAGCCCCCTCCTTCTGCCCCGGTCAGTGCAAGGACTTACATATAGTCTGTCTCACTGGGGAAATTAGCTGGGAAGATTCTAGACGAAGAGAGAACGCGAGAAATAGTGTTGTGTTTGAAGAGTCAGCCGAGAAATGCAGATCATAGGCACAAATACTCAACTATTGTCGTTTTTAAAACTGACTATATTTTGCAAGTATGGCGAAAGAAGCAAACTTGCGAAGGCCATTATCATATCTACAATGATTGAAACATGAATTCCTATTTCTACATTGCTGGAAAGAAACAATGTTCAGAATAGGAAACTTCTCTCATTTTTAGTAGGAACTGTAACGAACATTTTGAATTTCTAGCAGGAGCAATATCAAAAACTAATTTAGAGGAGGAATTTTTACTATTTGCACATTTAATTGGAATTTCCTGTTGCAATCAATTTACTTTAAGATTTCCAAAGGTCTTGCATACGATGGTAGACCGTTCCATGCATAAGAAACTTTCCCATTGTGGTGATAATTGAGGCGAAGCAAGGTGATGAAAGCAGGAGGAAAATTAAAAGACGGGATGAATGGTGTGAGATGGAAGGAAAAATAAGGTGAAAAGTGGGAAGGTGAAAAGTATATGTATTTCCGAAAAGTTGTGGCAAACTGAGCAGTGAAGATGGCTGGCCCACTTAATTTATATGGAATAGTAGGATGAAAAAAGTTTTGTTGTGAAAAAAAGGACGTGAATGAACTTATCGCCTCACGTACGTTTTGCTTAGTACTCCCTCCTCCCTTTTATCCATTCCTGTTTAGAAGAATAAAAATACGTAAGAGGGGAAAGTGGTCAGGAATGGAAATATGAAATAGAACACTAGCAACTCGAATATCTCATGCGTACATAGCAAAGGTATAAAACGACATGCTGCATAGATAAATGGGCGGAGCAACTTGCAACATAGTGCATGGTCCTGCTACATTGCTCCTCCTGCTACATTGCTCCAGACTTGAGTGCGATTCTCACTCAGTATTATTTTGTACATATTAGTTCGCATAAATTCAGAAATTTGAAAGAAGACAACTCAAAAAGCGGAGTAGCTGTTTAACCGACTTGATCAGCTAAGAATGTATGGGCGGAGCAAGTTGCAACGTAGTGCACGTTTAGATAAAATTAGATAAAATGAGGTTATGTACAGATAGGAAATAATGTATTTTTTGAAAAATTAGCGGAAAGGAGAAATTTTGGACAACAATAAGCGAAAGAGGCTTTCGCTGGCTCTAGAACTCTGCACCAAGACACGCACAGGATCAAACATGTAAATGGGCGGGGCAATTTGCAGGTCGGTGCATGGAGTATCCACTATCCTCTTAATTGAAATACAAGAAATATCATTTTGCATGTGGGAATATGCAAATACCCTACTAATTTCAAACAGAAAAAAAAACAAGAAAAAGTATAGAATAGCAATAGCTCAACAACTTTATTACGGAAGGTCCCCAGAAGCAATCCTTACCACCTACATCCATCTAAATACTAGTATCCCAAGACATACGACCTCATAGTCATTCAAAAACGCGCCGGCTTTGTTCCGCGCTCGATCCGCAGTGGAATGGGAGACAAAAAAAAGCGCTGTGCACGGATGCGTCGATGACCTCGCTGGCGACTGCAGCAAGGCGGGAACTTTCCACAAAACAACACAATGCTACTTTGTTCGCTCACCCCGCCGTTCACGTAGTAATCAATTCGATTTCAATAACATTCAGCACAAGTTTTTCGTGCGACTATACACAAAACGACGCCAAACAGTTGTTTGAGACATCCGAAATTTCTATAGTCATATTTAGTAAAGTGTGAGGAACGAGATTTGGCCGAGAACGGTGAATACTGCAAATAAAATAATCCGCACGATCAAGTCCTCTCTAGATGATTCCCACTTAAAAAGAAGCTGTTTCCTAGGTGATACAGACGTAAATTCCTCGCCAGTTATACGTATAAATCCAAGGTGGGTGTGCTCATTTGCTAATAACGACGACGAGTCCGAATCCTCGCAATTCAAGTATAATTACGCGTAACCGCCATGCAGCCACTGCTGCTACATCGAGCTATTTCGATATCGGCCGATGAAAAACACGGACGAGGATCGATGAACGCGAGGGTATGCAACTGGAACGAAGCCAGGAAAGGGAACGAGTGTATTGTGTATTATTTAATTTTCATTTGCTGTGGCTAATCTCTTAAATCAATCGAGGAAAAAGGAGGAAAGAAAAGGACAAAACATGGGAAAGAGCACTGTTCATAGTTGCTTTCACCATGTAAGACATTTGGAGAGACATTAGGGAAGCAGAGAACAAAGAGAAGTATGCGACATCTGGAGTGGTAGACGACAAGGGCACGGAACAGATACAAATACTCGACTAATAAATGTATAGAACTATGCAACGATTTTGCAAGAGACCATATCACCCTAACTTTTCCATCAGGAAAGGATCTTGAACATGAACAAACTCTTGGAACACAGTTATCCTAGAAAAACTTTTGGTTTTTTCCACTGCCTACATATTTATGAAACGGTCTGGAATCGGAATGATATCGAAAATTGGCGCCGGTGGACCAGGATTAAGAGGTCGTGTTATAAATTTCTTGAACAAGGGGTTTTTTGACACGCCAGTTCTACTGGGCTTGGTGGCGGGTTCCCAAAATCAGCGCAATATAGCGGAACTTATAAATTTTGGGGTGCCTACATATTTATGAAACGTACATACTGTAGTATAAAAACCGCCACCAAGCCCAATAGGACATGAACTGAGTTAGAAAAGAAGTAGTGTGTGACAACTGTAGTTGCACAGGTAGAAGTCAGGCAGGGCGGTACAAAAAACACGTATTAATCTACTTTCACATGTACCTAGTAGTTCGAGGTGTCAACCTTTGGCAGAACAAATACAGGGTAGAATTGAGTCATAGTTATGTGGACCTAACATGAGCTCCGAAAGGCATATACATAGTTTATGAGGGTGGAAGTAAAATAAAATATAGTAATCCAAAAAGTTTAGGGCAGAAGACGGTACATAGTGCAAAAATGTCTGCAAATCGGAAAACTTTGTAGCAGACATAGACCCCTGACATAAAGGATCACCTCACTGCTTCGAATTCAAAAAGTCTGCCCTAGATGAGCATGAATCTCTAATTTTCTCCACTAGTTTCCAGCAGTGGCGGACACAGGGGGGTCGCCAAATTTTTGAAATTACTTTACAATACAAATAAAAATCCTGCATTGGTTTATTTTTAGTTGTTTATTTTTTATTATTATTTCTAATGCAATTTTTATAAATTATTATATTTCCGTCTGAGTCCCCAAAACGGCGGAGACCCCAATTTTTTTCCCACACCCCCCCCCCCCCCCTCCCGCCCATTTTCTGCGTCCGCCACTGGTTTTCCGCGATACATACGAAGTGGAAAAGGAAACATTTTCAAAACTGCAGTCTTCCTTCGAAACATTCTATCATAACTTCTAGAGTAAAGCCAGGATAGGATTTTTACGAGACAATGACAAAGATGTGGTCGAGAAAAACTAACTTAACAAGGCTTTGCGGCTTTGCAGAGTCGGACTCTTCAAGTTTTTCTGTGATCATACCAGAAATGGAAAACATCCACATCATGGTTGCGCAACGCTATTGCGCACTGAATTTTTGAATAAGATGGTGCTTGCTTGCGTTGTTCTCATATAGACCACTAGTTGAAATCAACCATATATTGTTTTCCTAACTTACTTCCCAGGAATTTTTGTCTTCTGTGAGCAAACCCGGAAACCACGACTGGCCAAGATGTGAGAAAATGATATAGGAAAGAAGAAATATAAACGCGTAAACAATTACCAAAAGGAAAATCACATTTTCACATTAGATACTACTCAAAAAAGCCCAAATGTGTACGCTGCGATGCATGCGGTGACTGCCCGCAGCTGCACAGCCGAACATGCTGTTTTAGCAATTAAAAAGCGGACAGATGTAGCAGATGAGTTATTGGATTGGGTGTCAACAGAGGGGTTATCCTCTGGGGAAACGAAATTAAAAGGTATTCTCATGCAAATAGATGTGTACGTACTCGTCGAGACCGCATTCAAATAAACAAGACATAGTCGTGAACTTATACCCGTGCATTTTACTTAATGTCAGTTAGTTTTCTCGATTTTTCGAGGGTATTCAAACAGCAGTGAGCAAGTCACAAGTCGAAGGACTTCTTACCTTGTTTTCAGTCTGTCCACTGCCCCAACGTATACTGAACTATCTACTGCTTTCCTCCAAATCGAACACGTTTCTGCTTTCTATGAAAAACCTCAGGAAATACTGCAATCCATGACATATGGCGTGACTGGCAGCCGCGCCGAACCGGAATGATACTCAGATGCTTGCCCTACTCTCACGAAATCAGAGTCACCAAAGCAGAAGGTGATGTCATCGTCGTTTTCAAAAGTGTAACATAAAGTAAGCACAAAAGAAGAACTAGGAGATTGCGAAACTGATCCATTTTGTGCTGTTGCTCGAGCAGCCGTGAAAACCGCAGGGCACTCTGATCCCTCTGTGAACTCTCGCGGGCACCTTAACGCTCGTTCTAGTTCTATTTCATCTATTTGCGTGCTTTCTCTTTCTGTCTCCCTCTACCTGCACAGTTCTCTGTCCTCTGATATGTTCTCTGCTTGTTACTGGCATGAAACGTCGATGCAGCAGATTTTATCAGCAAGTACATAACTCTAACATTGGCCGTTGACCCAAAGACATGACAACTACTATTTTTATTGTTGTGATAAAATCGCCTTATCTGCTTCAAGAACAAAATGTCTCTCTACAGGGGAAGCTTCCGATTGCCTCGCGTTTCTGCAACAATGCACAACACATCACTGGAGTGAAAATGCTGTTCTGCGACGTTGATGCATCTCACCAGCGTTCTCAAGGAGTTTCTACGTCGTTGTTTTCGGAACCTAGGCATGTCACTAGCTGAGCGACACCATCACCGGAGGAGAGATACTGTTCTGCGGCATAAAAGGAAGTACCTAACCTTAGGAACGATCTCGAGATTTTGAAATCAGAAGAATGTGCAGGCGACGCTGATCACAATGGTATACGACTCAGCTCAGAAAATTGCCGAAAACATTTTTTAGAGTCCCTCGTTTTTGGATAGTTTGACATGTACGAGCTACGACAACTACCACGAGCGGTGACGTCGATGACGCCAGACTTCGTGACTGCCGCGGCATATCGTAGGTAGTGCCGGTAGTTGTCTTAGCGAGAATTCCTCGAATTCTGCGAAAATAAGAGGCTCTAAGAGGGATTTTCCGGCAGGTTCCAAAGGTAATTCATGTAGTACCAATGTAATCAATGTCGCCTGCACATTTTTCTCATGTCGAGGTATAAAAATCGATCCTGAGGAGAGACAACACCGTTAAGAGCATCCACAGCCGGGTTATTATTAGTAAAGGACAGCAGAGGTCACAAACTCACGAACTGCACGCCGGCATTAACATTATCAGTTACTATACACTAAAAATTACCTCTTTAAACCTTGAAAACAAAGCTGGAAAACAGCATCAGACGACAGTAAGACGCGTAAGTTACTACGCATGCCTATCTAACCCATTGACGACCGCGCCCATTTTTGCGTGTCTGGCGCGTGGGACCAACGCCCCTTTCAAGAGCGCGGCGCCCGCGGAGTTCCACACCGTTACGTTAAGATAATTAGGACAAAAACAGATCATTTTGCAGAAATAATTTGAAATCTAGTTCAAGAAGATTACTAGTATCATCGGACCAAAAAAGGAGAGAACCTAAACGCTTTTGGATTCCATTAAGGCCGAAGGAAGTTTGTAGAAGGTGTTTTTAGTGTTATAAGGGAGTGTTCAGAAAGTATACACGTCCGTACGGCACTAGACTGACGAATAAGGAAGTGCAGGATGTAATGTACGTGTTTCTATGTAGGAAACGTTGCTTTTCTTCAGAATATTTCCATCCACTACACTAAAAATGTAAAGCAATCTCCATCGATTTCAAAATCTCATCCTTTTCATGATATTTGTCGCAATAAAGGAGAACTCTTTCTTGAAACATAGTTGTTTTAGACCATTTTAGGAAGTATTGTACACATTTTATGTGGAAATGCTACAAATTATTTCGAAAATAGGTTCCAGTACTTGATAATAGGGGCGCGGCTCACCGGTGAGCCGCGCGGTTCCACGCGACCAAAGAAGCGCGGCTCACCGGTGAGCCACGCGGTCGCCAATGGGTTAAGCCTAACTAATAGACTTTGGTTATGGTTATGGGTTATGCGACAGAATATTGTCGACGCGAAGTTGCTGCGCCATTGCCTCTGGAGGTAACCCATCTTCTGCAAAGCAGCACTATCATGAGTGTGGAGATACTGTTCACACATGAGGGCAACACCTCTCCGGTGCTTTTGTTTTCAATAGCTCAAATCTTGTTCCGAAAGCAGCACCACGTTCACAACCACCTTGTTTTGTGCAACATCATGGCGCTCACACGAAGTAGAAAAAGTTTGGTATGCTACAGTATCTTCAGAACTATGAAGTTTTTCATTTCATTATACATGCTCAGATCCGTTTTGTGCATTACCCTTATACGGACACTAAACATTGGAATATGCTTTTTCTGCACTCATCAGTAGGGGGAAAAGGCATAGGAACGTCTAACAGCCCACTTTTAATTTTCTATTTTTATTCTTATTTTATTTTTTGTTGAGTGAATGCGTTTTTCACGCATTCACATTTTGGTGTATGAAGTTGCTGCGCTATTCCCTCTGGATTTAGTGCTAACCGACCCCAACACCTGAGTGAAGTTAGTGTTGTGCGGCAAAGGTGAATCTCACTCTTTCGCATGGAGTTTTTGCGTGCTTGAATTCAGAAAAAAAAGCATCTCACTGGCTAACCAACACCAGCACCGGAGCAGTTGCTGCTTTGTGGGGTCGTTGGCCGGAGTTTTCGTCAAAGTGCTGTAGTGCTCTACACCAGTTTGAAACAGCAGATTGCGGTACAAAGCATGGTAGTAATGCATCTTTTTCAGAATGGGAGGTTGTAGAAGCCGCAATTCCAGGACTGGCCTCATATATCAATGTTGAAACAGCTTAGTGAAACATTCTTCAGATGAAATCAAATCTGTCCACGATTTTTATGCCAGTACAAGGATGGCATGTAAAGAAGGTTACTATTTACTATAACATAAGACGGGATCACTTGTCGAAAGAAATGCGAGGATAAACTGTCAGTTTCCCAGTAACGTTCAGAAAATTTATTATTCTACTCGGAGTAAGAAGTCATGTGAGTCGAACATAAGTATACATTTGTACGGCATTTATTTTTCCACAATGCCACTTTGTTACCATAGCGAAGCTCTGCAATAAAAGACAACGTCACTAATTACGAGATACCCAGCAACGAACAAAAAGGCTCGGATCGATGAGATTTATGTAATTTGAATAGAATAGCATATTGATACCAAAGGCGAAGATGAAAGCACGGTAATTCAGCTCATACCAAACATTCTGCAAAGGAAGAACGCAACAGATTTTACAACTGTATTTATTTATTTACACACTCATCTACTTAATTAATCCATAATCATTATCATCATAGTGTCTCAATTCATATCGAACTGCCCTCGCGATGATCTCAGCAGCTTTTTTGAAAATTTCATTAACTAGGTTTGTCTAGTAATTTGTCGTTAGAACCTTGACTCCTCATGAAAAGGCGCCCAACTTGGGCGGCCCAAGTGTCAGACGGTTTGAAATAATTAGAGAAGTTTTCGTACTCATCATAATTTTGGCGTCAGGAAGACATGTGTTCGAATTATGTCAAAAAATTTCCATAGCATTACTTCGATAGGCAGCTGCAAAATGATAAAAACATACAAGTATCGGAGAAAGGACAAATGAACGTAGAAGCCTATCCTACCACTTGTTCTTCCTGAATTTCCGCATTAATATTGGGTCAATCAAAACAAAAATCCTCAGGTTTTTGCCACAAATCATGCAATCCGTCATGTTTATTTTTATTATTATTGATATAATTTTTATTATTATCATAATTGAGGTTTTTATTAATTTTTTTCCGTCCGGGTCCCCAAAACGGCGGAGACCCCAGTTTTCCCACGCCCCCCCCCCCCCGCCCACTTTCTACATCCGCCACTGCCCTATCCATGACAACTCTTAAGGCGAGTGTTCTAAAATTGACGATACCCCACCTTACCGACCATATCATAGCACCGCCATCGGGTACCCAAGGGTTTGTTTTTGCGAGAATCTTCTGCCAGTGGAGGAATTCCTTCTCTTTCTCAATCCTGCTGTCTGTTCATTCTATAACCACAATATGTAAGGCTGCATACTTTACTAGCATCTATGCGGATGAAGATGTCCAACATTGTTACCGGTGAAGAACGGATCATTCCATTCTCTCAAAAATATAGATCTCGGAAAAAATCATAGAAGCTTACTGATTATCAAGAATCGCGTTGAAACAGAGAATTTCCTAGAACAAAACCAAATTTCTTAGTATGTGTACATAGCCGCAAGAATTGTAAGTTTTATTTTTCGTTGTTGATTAAAATGTGGCAATTCCGAGAATGTAAATATGAAAATGACTGAAAATACTTCTGTGAAATGTAGAGGGACAGTGAACAAGGAGACCATTAAGTCCTGTAAAATGGGAAAATCTCAAACAAATGCACAAAAGTATTGTGAATCATGATAGCGATATCTCTATATTCGTAAAAATTTTACTGGGGATGGGTCATTGTATGAGTACTACCCAAACTGAAAAAGTAATCAATCACAATTATGCAGACATGCAAACGTTGACTGACAACGGAGATATTCACATCTAATACTACAACTATACTTTATATAAGATTAGTAAGTAGGTTAACTAAAAGGAATGATATGTGGATTTGATCCAAATTCACAACATGGGTTATCACAATGAATGAATAGCATCACAACCACATGAATAGCGCATAAAACAGAAGAAATGCAAAGACAAAAACATAGCCACCGTTAGACCTGTCCAGCTGACCAAGAACGTAAATTATAAGCATCTATACAGGAATCGAGAAAGAATAGATTATTAGAGTCAATAGATAAATCATTCACTCTCGGAACCGTCACTTATAAATCCGACCGTCTCTTCCGTGCTAAGGGGCTTGAAACCCTGAAATACAGAATTAGCTTCTTATATTGAAGTGCAAGAAAGAAGAACTGAGTGTCAATCTCATCAAAATCTCCACAAAATAACCAGAGGGCTACCACAGCACTCGCGAACATAACCATTTTCGAAGTTTTGTGCATCATCCATTCTTCCTCGTACGCTTACCATCACAGGATAGGAGTGATCGTCACTGGTGCTCACGGGTACCGCCAGGGGCCATGTGGACGTGAACCACAGGGGCCATGTGGTTGTGACCCATATGGCCCATGTGGAGGTGACCGCCGTGATTACCGCCGGCTTGGGGGTGACTTCCGTCATCGCGCTGGGTCTGCAGAATTTGACAACTGAGTTCGTTACAAGTACAAGATTAATGTTTGATAGAAAATATGAAAATGTCGCAATAAGGGAGAAAGGAAGCGATTAGCAGTGTTACCATGACTTGAACAGACGAGGAAACAAACATAACTTTAGCACCCTCACAAGGAAACAGATTCCCGAAGACAGAAGAAAGACACTGCTCTGAATATTGACAAATACAAATATTGACACACTTCAATTGCACAGGATCATGTGAGAAATTATCCCACGTAGCAGACACTTGGTACAGCAAAGAATATGCGGTTATACCTGAGGCCGAATTCCGGCGTGGCCGCGGCCGGCCATCGGCCTGCCAGATATGGTCACCGACATGTATACTGTAGATATGGCATCTCATAGAACTCTCTCAAATTTCGCAAATAGAGGTTCTTCGATGTGTTGAACACAAAACCGTATTCATTTCGTACCATAACTTAATTTTGGGGAAGTGGATGGTGGAAAACATACATGACCCCGGCGCCATGTAGCCGTTAATGGCCACGATAGCGGCCACGTTTGGCCGCCTTTCGAAATTTGGCAACCAAATATGGCCGAAATCTTTAGGAAAAAATTTGGCTGAAAGTTCGCATGGAGGGGTTATTTTAGGTGGTGTACACTAAAATCGCATCAAATTAGTACATATAATAACCCCATTTTAGTAGAGTTACGGTAGCTGTCATATCTCGCAGAACTTTCTGAGACTGCGCATAGGCGGTTATTTGAGCTGCTGAACACGACTGTTAATGTCATTTTGCATGATATTGCCGTTAGCCTGCTGAAGTCAGCTTTTGTTCTGACTTCTGACCGGCCAAATGTGGCTGGTGACGACCATGCCGGAATTCTTCTGTTCAATATTATCTCCATTATTGAAAACAATAACAATGCTATCAAATAACAAGAAAATCCCCCAAGTCATTTCCATGTTTTGAGGAATGTCGTATCCTGTAAAATTTCGGCAGGTAAGTGATCACACAGTCTTCTCTTTGTTTCACAAATAGGCAAGACACGTTCATGGCTAATGGGCTTTTAGCGTTAGAAAGCATATGTTTGATAATGAGCGTTATGGAAAGCTCATTTCTCTGGGGTTCAGAACATCCTCCACCGTTCTCTCTTTCAAAGATGCTTTATGCGTTGTAGACAAACCATACAAAATGGAAATGGAAGAGGGCATCACAATGCGCACTCCCATTTCCATCCTCCGTGGTAAAGAGATCTGGGTGTAGTTAACATCAAGTCGGTGCAACATGGTACGGTGAGGCAAGACCCTTACACCAGCTCTGGATAGACGGAAAACACCAATGCAACAACCTCGAAGATGATTACCTTCATAGGGCATAAAGGATAGTGGTCCACGTTAATCAATCCGTCTGTGCGATGCGCCACGCATTTTACTTCATCTTAACATTGTAGAGTCATTGAATGCGTATGTGCCCTATACAGTGGCTTGCGGGGCGCATCCGATGTATCACGTCAGTGCTCCACCATCCGAGACTCCTCTGGTACAAATTCATTGAACCCGTAGGAATGGAGGGCTTGGTTGACCAAAAGCGTGATCGAATCATTGACCGTTGTGCATCAGGCAGTGCGCCTCTGAATAATGCGCAACACGCGCCCTTCCGTGAGCATAAGATAGTTAGAATCTTCTTCAGGAGAGGAATGGCGCCACCAGCTCAGGCATGCAAAACTTCCTGCAGCTGCGATGATTAACCGAACGCAAACAAAGTTTTTTTTTTCAAATTCAAATCCTAAATACCTCAGCACCAGGATCCTGTTGACGATCACTCGCGTGAAAAGCTTGTAGACGACGGACAGTAGGCAGATGGGGCGATAATTGCCAATGTCCTGCGGGTCTCCCTTCTTGTACGGCAACACGGTCCTGCTAACCTTTCCTTGGTTGGGTACCTCACATTCCGACAGGTACCGCGTGAAAAGCCTAGCCAAGGTGGTGAGGAGACGGTAGGTTCTTCAGATGTTCCGGTCGAATCCTGTCGGGGCCCGGTGCTGTACGATTCTTTACCGACTTGATGGCATGTCGGATTTCGGAAGGGAGAACCGATGGGATAACGTACCCATCCTCGCTAAGATGACATTGAGGGAGGTGGATGTGGCTAGCGAAGAGATCCGAGTAGAAGTCGTAGATGACCTTCTCCATCACCCGTCTTGATGAAGAAATTGTTCCATCCGAGAGGGCAGACATATTGGTCTTGCGATTGGCGAAGTCTCGCTGGGTGCTGCCAATGCTTTTCCCTGCCTCTGCGGCTTCGGCCAACACCAACGAATGGATGATCTAGATGAAGGCGAGATTGTCAAGGCCGGTATTGATCCACATCTTCTCAACCACAAACGTCCGGTTCGGGTTGTTAGCTGTTCGAATGAATCAATGTCCATGACCAAGTTCGTGTTGACGAGGACACCGACTCCACCAACTCCTCTACTGTCGCAGGTTCCAAGGAACAGTTCTTCTCCAGTATCGAAGGTGGCGTTCAGTGGTCGAGTGTCCCCTAGTCTCGGTCAGTCCGATGACGTCGTACCTGATCTTCCTGGTCTGCATCATCAAATCCTCGATGGAAGCCTCCGATGCAAGCGTGCGTGCGTTGAAGGTACAGAACGTCATAGTAGTCCTTCCGGTTTTAGGCAGCCTAGATAACCCCTTGGACCTCGTCCTCACTGGCGCTGCCGTACCAGCGACTCTTCCGAGATCAGGGGGACACTCTCATTGCTGTGTCGAGCTTTAAGAAATTTTAAGCCCATATAAGATAGCTTGCTGGGCTCTATTCCCCCGTGGGAGGCTGGAGTGTGGTTTCACCGGAAGTTAGCCGGGCTTCGCGGGAGTGGACGATGGAGCTTATTTGTTGTAGGCGACTCCGAACCGCTTCCCTTGTACCTCCCAGTCACTTGAATGCAGGGCCTTTGGTCGGATTGATGTGCAGGATACAATCTGCAGACACGCAAGCACACCCATGCACGCATGTATGAACATAACTACGCGCTGACAGAAAGTATAGGTCGTTCCGACACTGCAGAGACAGGAAGTCCATCCCCTGAATTCACCCGCGTCTTGGGTCAGGCACAAAGTCGCGTTTGGTCCTCGATTAACCCCCTACCCGCCACCTGGGGACGTGCCACGTAGCCTCGCGACTAACCGGCTGGATCCCTCGTGTGAGGGAGATCCGTGGACTGAGAACCGTGTTCCTAGAAAAGTTGTGCTGTCAGAGCATTGTGGACGAAGTAGTACCGTAGGTAGCGTTGTTACTTTTTTTAGTCGTAGTGTTCGATTGTTTTCTCGTTCGTCATTATTACTGCCGTGTTTTCTCTAGTGTAGGTCTTTAATACTGAGTTTTTTTCTCTTTTGACTTCTGTGATCTAGTGCTTTGGCGAGAAAGGCGCCGTATAAAGTGGCATGTACAATCCGTCAGTGCTTCCACTTCGTTAGCGCTCTTCTCTAAGCTAATGTCTCGTTATTCCTGTGTCCTTTGCTTCCTAGTTTTGCGAGCCCCAGTTGCGAGGGACCTTCGCAGTTTCGAAACCACCACCTCTTATTAACAGTTGCCAAGATAAAAGCCTTCAGTTTTCCCTGTTCGATATCCGAGCCGTACTGGTCGAGACACCAGTTGGACCATACTCTAGATCATATCTGACCGAACAGCGTACTAGACGGCTTAGCGCAAGAAACGGCGCAAGCCCTTCTCCAAATCGAGGAAGGCGAGATGCAACAGCTTTTTTTTACGCCGTGCTTAGACAGGAGTTGATGGGAATAGAGCAACTAAATAGAGAGTTGATTGCTGGCTATGAAGTAGCACTTGTTGGCGATTATCAGAAGAGGTCACAGTATCCACGCCGTGGGATAGCATGCAAATGACTCTGTAATTCGTGCGTTTAGCGGAGCTATCTTTACAGTTCCTGATCAAAGTTTTCGAGTTTCTTTGCCAGTTAACAACTTGCTTTCCATAACAACATGGACAAAGGGCATCAGTCAATCAGCGGATCCCTAGAAAAATATCCCGCATGATACAGCTGCCATTTTGCTGTAATTTTCGCTTTGACTGGCTCTATCCACCTTAGAGCGGCCAAGCCTCCTCAACAAGAGTGGATGGACGAATTCTCCCGTTCAGAAAAAATCAGCCTTTTCAAAGTGGTCACGCTGTCGCTCGATGTTCCTGGAATTTACCAGAAGTAGACCGTGTTCCGTCATAGTTTTCAGCGTTTCCAGTTTTTCTCGGCAGCTCCAATTCTGACACGAACCGATAATGAACAGCCTTCACTAGGCCTGCCTGATCTTCTTCAACGTTGAAGCTGGAGGGCGGTATGTCCCTGGCTATAACACGTTGCTAATGTTGCGACGAACGGTCTTCACCATCCTCCGTGTCGCTATTATAACGCTAGTTGATTAGATTGGGAAGAAGAGAGATAAATATAAACGGACTTGAAGACAAGAACTTTCTTCTAGAACTTCAAAGTAAGCGATTAAATCCAATGCCTATCTAAAAGCAGTGGTTCTCACAACACATAAAAACGAAAAAAGCACAACAATAGATTGTGACAACATTGGACAACAAAAATGGCTAGATACTTGTTGACTAGCTAGCCGCCTTTACATATTAAGCGCCGATAAGCCAGGGGAGGACATTCGGACGTGAAGTGGAATTTACACTTCGTTCAGAACAGTGAGGAGGACCCTGATCTCCTTCTTTCCAACTACTAGAGCTAGCAAATGTGTGAAAGACATTTCGTAGCATCGAACGAGCTCAGCGTCCTTGGAAAAGTGAATCCAATTGATTTTTTTTCTGAGATTGAATGAATAAAAATGAAAGCGCACGCTGAAAAGCGTAGAATTTCACGATCCACATTCGAGCTGTGGACATAGTGAAGGAGAATCAGAATGATCAACACTTCGAAAAAGCTTTAGTACGCGAGTGCTGTTCTTGTGGCAAACACATAGCATTGCTCACGAGGGTAGCCCCATCCTTACCTAAGACTACCTAATACTTCTAATCCCTACATTTTACAACACGCCGCATGCATTCGTACCTTCTTATCGAAATTCGCATGGACTCGAGTAGATGCCGCTCTTCGCCTACGGATTACGACGAATCCGACGACGAGAACAGCAAAAGCAAGCGAAATCAAAATCCCTGTTGGTCCGGTTGCCGCGGTTGAGGCTGAGCGAAACGCACCCGTGAATGCATACGAACTATGCAAAGACGATGAACCACCCTCGTGTTGCCTCTGAAGCTGAAGAACCATAAAAGGCCCGTCAAGAGAAAATAACGTGCATATAGACGCAAAGCATAGAGTTCTCCCTTAGCAAGTGCGACTTGGACGACATAGCACAATAATGATGACGAAAACCTACCCTGAACATCCACAAGGTGGATCTTCCCGCGTCGATGTCGCCAACGAAAATGCGCTCGCCATCAGGAGAAACGCGTAGCACATGAGGTTGACCGAAAGGACGGCTGGTTGGTGCGAATGCATACTCAATCAGGCCAGTACCAGCCCTGCCGATGTAGACATAGATGGGTCCCTAAATTGCGACTCTTTTCAAACTCAACGTTAACAAAGGAAAAACTTAAGTTTTAATTATTCAATAACTCCCCTTTTTCTAGAATTTTTCTTGAAGTACTTCACTAGCTATGATTAGGCTGAGTAGTACACATTGAACCGAATAAAAACCAAATGATTTTGTTACTTTAATTGACAATTCAGGAAACAATTTAAACATCCAGATATTCGAGAATGAGGAAGATATGAAGCTCTTCTTCACTTTCGTACAGCATTACATTGGTCTCCATCGTTGAAACATTCGGATTTTCCATTTATCCGAATAATCGATATTCGAAAGCAAAAATATTCGCTTTTCAATAGCTGGAAAACTCGAATGTTCCAACATTGGAGGCCAATACAGTGCTATACAAGAGAGAAGAAGAGCTTTAGGGCCTTTTCATTCCCGAATATCTAGATGTTCAAACTGTTTCCCAAATTGTTAATTGAAGCAACAAAATTAATCAGTTTTTACTCGATCCAATGTATACTGAATAGTCAAAAAAAAAATGAGTACAGTTCACCAACTAATCCACCAGTCCGCATTTGAGATAACTGCCTGGATGCATCGTTAGAAGGATGGGTCATCTTATACCCATGGGTATTATCACCTATGGGTAGCAGCTGGTTAAAGACGTCACGTACGGGTAAAGATGTTGATGAGTGCCAGATAAAGGGTAATTTTGGTGTTTAACACACATATCGGAGGTGATCTCAACTATGTATCTGGGCCAAAATGAAACCCAATGGAAATTATTTCCTATTATATTTTATTTTACGAAAGATGACTATACGAATAAGCAATTTCATACAAATTTCATTCCATAAAGAGCTATTTCAATGAACAGAACCATTGAAATTCCATCCGGCAAGTGTCCTACACCTCTACGCTCCTTCGGGTGCTTGAAACAACACGCATATAAACAACCTGACTCACCGACTCACGGTCAGCACGTCCAGGAACCATGTAAACGGATTCATCGTAAACGTCCGTCGAATAAATATTTGAAAATAGCCTGAAGCAGCGAAATACTTTGCCAATTCAAAAGTAACAATAATTTTCTCCAACTCACCTTGAAGTCCATTCCATTATGAAATCACCACGGTTCGACAACTCCTGCACTCTGCCATTTTCACGGTCAGCCACCAACAGATGACCTCCAGTCGATGTAGTAACCACATCGTGTGGTAGATTGAACTGAGCTGGGCCATTGCCAGGCAAGCCGAACTCATACTTAATAAGGTTCACTATGCTCGTTGGATTTGAAATGGCACTCATTTAAAAGCATCACCATTCTCTTTCCTGTTTCACTATCAAGCTGCACAACTCGACTATTGCAGTAGCCATCGGCAACAAAGACACCTTCATCCGTCTTGACAACACCAGCTGGTTTGCAGAAATGAGTTCGGTCGCTATCCGGCAATAATTTCACACCACTCTCCCAAACCTGTATGAGGTCTGCAACAAATGTACTTTTTTTTGAACAAAAACAATAGAGAAGCTAACGAAATCTAAAAAAGCCAAAAACTAAAAAAAAGCATGGTTTTTTTTTGAAAAGAACGAAAAAAAAAAACAAATTGACTATGCCGATCTACTACTCTCGTTATTCACATGAACCAAACCTACCTTCTCCACTAATCTTCCATTTCGCCACGGTATGCGCTCCAACATCAGTGGTGTAGATGTAGCCCTCCTTATCCATGTAAATTCCATGTGGCAAGTAGAACCTAGAACTCTTCTCATAGGTTGTTAAATTGTTAACCCCTTTCTACATATAAACCATTCCCCCATACCTAATGATCGCTGCCGTCAAGGACTACCTAGAAACCACTTACTCGAAGGTTCTATAGAAAAACGCGACGATATGCAAACAAATGCACCTCATCCTCTATGAATACGCCTCTCACTGCAGTCACGCCAGCAATGTGAATTCCAGGTATAGGCCAAAATGAAGAATACTGCTGAGAAAGTTAAGAAAAATGCGAACACAGGGATGAGTACATACTCAAGCAAATGGGAAAGAGGACCCTGTTCCATTGCTCTAGAACTAGAAAAGCAACTGACAGCTATATTCGTTTCTATCACTTAAAGTTTGAAGTTGCGCTGGATTTCGACGTATTGAGGGACCTAGAGTTTAAATCCAACAGTGAAATAGAGCGAAACACACGAGAAAACAGCAAAATCGGGATGCAAAATCGTTTTGGAGTTCTTGTTTCTTTGGAGATGGTCAGGCAACAATGATTAAGGTGGTGCACGAGATTCTTTACCGTTTTGAGCTCCTCTTTTTGCGAGAATTCGGAACACACTAAGACACCTGCCACAGAAAGGTATACTTTCATCTATCAACCCTGAGGCTGCGCCTGGGCGCTGTGCCGTTATTGTTAACGACTGATGTAAACGCATTAGCAGCAGACGTCTGAATATGCTTCTCGAATTCTCCGCAAAGGGGCTCGAAAACTGTCTTTTCTTAGACTTCATGCACGAAATTATGTACAACATTGGGATCAGCATCGCCTTACAACTCTTACCGCGTAAAAACTTCAAAAAAAAAACTGGTGGAACACTGCCTTTCAGCGATGAAGAAGTGAGCATACCCTCAACTTAGTTCAGAACAAAGACATATCCCACACTCACTTGTTCTTTCCAAGCTTCTTCAAGATGCGAGTTTCATTGCCAGTGATGGAAACAATGAGGATAACATCTTCCTTGATCGGATTCTTGTCCATCAACACATTGTAGTGATCAAACGTGCTATAAAACATATTCTAAAACTTCTCTAAAACAAGAACAACAAGAATCCCCTAGCGAAATCTCACTTCTGATTCCACACTCGTCCTGCTCTGTGGAAAATTACCAAATTGTTCTCCTGGAACGTCAGTCCAGCCACCTGACCAAGTTTCACTCCTCCAATACTTGTGAATGCTCCCTCCTCGATAATACCAAATGGTATCTGAAGTCCATGACTCTGAAGTCATGAATGATATGAATGGTATTCTTCTTACTGCTCAGAGGAAACCGATATCGCAGGCGATTGCCAGTGATAAGGTGACCATGAATGAAGGAAGTTTTCACGCGATAACCATTGAAATGTGTTTTGTTATTCAATTTGTTTCCTTTCATTGTGGATCCTCATCTTCAGGTCCCACCAATGAACAAAACTTCGCGTTCGTACAGAGGACATGAGGCCATCACACTATGCACATGACGCTGTGGTGAACTAGGGCAAAACTGATAGCGTCCGGATTCGGATACTTTTGCAGCCTTTCAGAACAGGTTAGAGAAATCAAAAAGTTTTAGCGGCATGAGAATGAAATCCTTCTGCTATATTTTAGTATTAGGCCTGGAGTCAATGAAGAAAAAGCTATGAAACCTACACTGCTCTGGTGTGCATGATGCTCAAGATCCGGACGAGAAGGTAGCAACTGTGTGCCCTCTTTGGGATACTCCCTTCGCATCTCATCCTAGAAACGAGCAGAATCAAACAAAGTCGATGTTCTCCCTCTCGTTTACTGGTAATGATGTTCTCACAGCTCGTTCAGCATTGCCATAACATATTGCTCCTCGTGGGAACGGATTCTCTTTATTTGCATCGTAGTAGAACATCATGTAGAAGTTGCACATCTCATTCACACCCATGGATCTGGAAAAACCCGAGTAAGATAGGTCCATGATCACTGAAGAGACAATCCGAGAGAAGACCTAAAGGGATTTAAACGATACAGTTCATAGTAAATGCTTCGACTTGAACAGTGTTCCCACCCTCTATCATTTTTTGAAGAATTTCTTGAAACTCATGGGTTAACAGTGACCTCTCCCTAGAATAAACTCCAAGACCCCGATCACTATCGACAGCAGGCCGGTCGTCACAAGAGAGTGAATAAGGCGTCAGTTGAAGATGGGTAGGAATCTGAGGAATGGACGTGGAGCAACCTTTATGTCAAGAAGAAAAGCTCAAAGTAAAACGTAACTAAACTCGATGTCGTCTTAGCAACAAAAGTTATTTTCGCACACGTAAGATTATTTTTTGACCACCAGTGTGTACCGAAACAAGGTAGATCCTTCATGATTTCCTTAAGAACAAGTTAACTGGTCTACCCTTGCTGATTCTGCTGTGGCAAGAAGTTTCACAGCAATACGACCTTTTCATAGACCCAGTGCAGGCTACTTCGTGCGAAGGAGTGGATTACACAGGATACCTCCTACCAGTGGCGGAAACAGGGGAGAAGGGACGGAGGAGCCTCCCGAGAATGGGTTGCCAAATTTTCGAAATTATTTTACAGAAGAAAAATCTTGTATGAATCCACTTTCGTTTATTATTCTTATATTTCAAATAATTTCCATTAATTATTTAATGTCATAATTATTATTTTTTATTAATTTTATTTTCAATCAATTCAATAGGTCCCCAAAGTGGGCGACAGAGACCCCAATTTTTCCCACGCCCTCCGCCTCCCTCCCACTTTCTCCTACTGAGAAGCTATGGAGAAATGTACTAATCCGCGAGGAATTCCACATTTGAGATTCTCTGTAGTAGTAGCACAGGTAGCAAGAGCAAGATGACTGGAAATTTCACAAAGTTCAAATCTTGTTCCCTACTCCCATATGACTAAAATCGTGTGTAAAAAATTGAGCGCTATCTCCAAGAGGAATTCTATGAATGTGTACACCTATTATTTAACCAGCCACGTGTGCTTTCATCACATTTCTATTTATTCAAGACACACAATCCTTGCTCACTACTGCGGCTGATTTTTAAACAAGCGCAAAGGTCCTGTTTCAATGAACATTCCCATCTCCTGCGTTCCACA
Organism: Ancylostoma caninum; assembly: GCA_037903475.1. Taxonomy (NCBI): domain Eukaryota; kingdom Metazoa; phylum Nematoda; class Chromadorea; order Rhabditida; family Ancylostomatidae; genus Ancylostoma; species Ancylostoma caninum. The sequence continues at coordinate 2,347,887 of JBAJFG010000015.1, read as the reverse complement.
CCGACTTCTTCACTCTCTCTGCAACCTACGAACTGCTCTATGATTTCTTCAGTAGAACCACTTAAAAGTTCTCGGTGAAGAATTGAAAACGACAGCCAAATTCATATTCATTGCTGCAGCCGGTTTTAAAAATTTGTGCGGTTTGTGAAGGGTAATTAGATTACTTAGATTTAGTCCAATTCAGGATAGATGCGTGACGTCGTCTCCAAAAAAAGAACCCGGCGAAAAAACACTGTCCCATTCCGGATTAACAAGGGCATCCTATTGAAATGCAAAAAAAGGACGTTTACAGATGGCTAGCGCTATGACCACTTTGGAAAAATAGAAGAAATGACGTGTGCAGGTTTTTTTATGGGAAATTCCCTCAAATCTCATATGCAGTAAACGCGAACGTCCGAGACGCAAGTTATTCTTTACAGCAGGCCCTACAGATTCTACCGTGACCTGATGCAGCAATACGTAAAAACGTGTAGCGCAGAGGGTGGCAACCGCACGTACTCATCTGACATGACTTGTTAGTAGAGAACAGAGTGCAATCTCTGCAAATAAATCCATCTAGCGTGACGTCCTTTGACTTCACACCTGCTCAACAACACAAAAGGGCAACGTCTGCGTCTTTCAATTTCGAGCGAATTTCACCAAGAACTGGATTTGGCGAATGCGCACTTGATTAGTGACTTCTTACGTCATCAATACTTCCTGGACGGTCATTGGCTGACAGTAATTACCCAAAAATCAGCTCGAAATATTGAAGAATCACAGTGACGATAGTGTCACGCAGCGATTCTCAACCGCCATTGATCCCGTGCCTAATCGCGGCCCTGACACTAGAAAGGACAAGCACAGCTGCGGAACCGTTGCACGCCTGTCTCCGCCGAAAATGTCAACAAAAGTCAGTGTGACGTGATGTCGACAATTTCACGTCCTTCAGCACATTTCGCCTCCCAAGTAGTGCGTAAAAGCTTGAATTTCAGATCCACACAAGCCTACACCCATACGAGCAGGTCGATATTGATAGAATAAGAAGAGGAAGAATAAGCGAGCATATGCTGCGAACAAAGAATACCGAGAAAATCTTTAACTGATAATTAAACACTAATACTCTAAGTAATTTTTGATTGACCCACTTAGCTACTTAGGTTAATGAATGAATGGAGAGAGAAAGACCAACCCCATAGCAGTTTTAGTTGTCTTGTCATGAGAATCGAAGCGGCATGTCGACGCCATGAGATCGCCCTTTCGGATCACTGGATTGGTGGTAATAGACTCGAAAAGCTGGAAGAGATCAGTTTGTTAGGTGCCCTACAGAATCAAACCACTAAAATTTCAGTCACCAAAAGGAAGCACAACTATTAGGCTAAAGAAAGGTGAGTGTAAAAGGCTTTGAATATGAAAAGTAAATGGATGAAAACAAGAGCAAAAAAAATGAAAGTATAGCGCCTCGGCACTGAACAAAGCCAGCGATAACCCCACCTGTGGCCACTGTGGATTCCTAACCCCTATCTTCGTCCACTGTCCCTCATGTTTGTAAAATGCGGATACCACTCGTCCCATGGCATGTGTGTGAGTTCGGAATGCAAACGGATGCAGCTCGATGTCTCCATTGTATTCACAGGTTGTATTGATCTACAAAAACCCGACATAATTCATTGCTTCCATCGACAAAAAAAAAGTGACAAAGAATGTTGTAATCACCTGCACTTGGTTTCTACCCGGAGGAATAGATTCACCCGAGACAAAGAGAAGTACCATGGCGAGATTCTGTGGTTTTTTGTGCGTCATGTGAAGCGTGACTCCAGAGAAGTCCTTTACATCACCGGCAAACGGTTGTGCATAGTGGACCTGAACATAATATATGTTAGAATGTGCAACATCAAGATGAAAAATTTAACTGGCTTCAATAAAGCACGAGATCAAATAACCTTATCAAGCAGAGTGTAACATAATATCCACTCAGATCCTATAGAATATAGTAGTTCTTAATATATAGTAGTTCTCAATTCTTACGTTTAAATTTATCTTAGTTGGGTGGAAATGTGGACGTATAAGCGCCTTCTTTTGGGATAACCCGTACTCAACCTAACAGTAGTGTACAGCCTATGGCAAAGGAGTAAACCTACAGTGGCTCTTCAAATTTGTAAGAATCCCAAGGAGATTCTGACCAAATGAGCTCATTATATAGGAAACCCTTCAGTTGGTGAATCAAACCCACGGAAGCCAGACGCTATTCCTCTGCTTTGTTATTTTCGAATAGAAAAAAAAGAAAATAATAATAGAGGTAAAGACAAACAACGTAGTAGACCAACCTGCATTACAAAGTATTTTATGCCATCGCCTTCGTGGCCCACACTGAAACCAACGTTCCTCGGAAGAGTAAGACTCGGAGCTGAAAAGCGGAAAAACCATTACAGCAAGCTTTTTCGACTGAGAAATCCCACCATTTCGTGCCCAAGCGTACAGAATATGGGTGGATCCGTATCCACACGTTTCACCACCACTCCAAAAAGCTTTGGAATGCGCAGGCTCTGTACAGCCATACAGCAGTATATGATGTATTCGATCAGCATGTGCGAGAGGCTCAAAGCCAACTGAAATAGCGTACACTCGAAAATAGAAAAAAAGTCGCTGAAGAAAATGCCATTACCAATATACCCTTCTGGAGCTTGTCGTGCAACCGCAACGTAATCATCGCTCTAAAAAAATTGTGATCAACAGAATCTTCCCTCGCCACAAATCCTAATATTATTTGTAGAATGTCACGCAGTCCCTCCACAAAGCAATACATTGTCCACCGTCACAATATCTGTCCTAGATACGACCTTAAGGAACGCAACCCATCAATGATACGTAAAAAGTTGCAAGCGATCGACCGCCCAAACCGGTATTTTACGTGCATGTGACTATTCGCCGAGCTTGTAGTCGGTACTATGATTCAATCACTTGGATTTTCCAAGACAAAGCAATCGGGATTGCACAACAGTGATCGTCCACCTACGCCTTTGGTAGTGCGAAAAGAAACTGATACAGGAAGCTACAAATGGCGAAAAAAAAGTTCCAATGTAAACTGAATAGATGAACAAAACAACAGTTCCTTTTCATACATAACGCATTCTACTCTTTGCAAAAATATTCGGTGTTGTTTATTATGAATGATTATCTGTCAATATTAATCACTCGATGAAATATTCTATAGTCCCTTCCAAAAACGACGATGGTTGGATTTTTGTGCCCATGGTCTGCATTTCTCGCCTGCCTCTCCGCACACAACACTATTTCTCGCGCTCTCTCTTTCTCTAATATCTCTACAACTATGCTCCCCGGTGAAACGCACTATATAGTGCATTTCGCCATGGATCATAGCTGGGAAAACAGCAGCGAGAAAAAGAATGGGGGAATGTGTACAGCAATTAGAGAGAGATGAGAGGAAAGCAGAATATCCGCACGGTTACTCGATTTTTGTCGCTTTTGGAACAGACTATAAAGAAAACTCCAAATGTACGCAGACAAGGGTCGGGACAGCGGCGCGGCTCTCTTGGGCAGAGACTCAGGTGCTCAGCATGCACAACGCCCGTGTCTCTGCCCAAGAGAGCCGCGCCGCGGTCTCGACCCTTGTCTGCGTACTTTTGGAGTTTACTGTACATACGCTATGCTCTATATCAGAAATTTATAGAAATTGAATGCACCTGCGTAGGACTCAACAAGTTTATTCTTCCTTACCGTTAGCTATTCTGAAGATTCCCATGATTTCCACTATGCATTTGAAAAACAATGACACAAAAACGTAAGCAAATGAAGCAATATGAAATAATCATGATCATAGGAGGCTTTCGACAGCTAGGAAAAAAATGAACTTACATCATATTGAAAATTTTTTTTCAAGTGCTAGTGTACACGGTTTTACAATGCACTTTTAACAAAAGAACTGGTTTGTATTTAGTGGCGACTAAATGGGACTTTTTTCAGTGAACTGGTGTTTCAACAATGGAGTTTTTTTCTTCGGAACGAGCACAAAGTGACTGAAATAGGAAAAATGGTGCAGATGATCGATGTTTTTAATCTAAACATCTAAAATACCCGGCCAAATACCCAAAAGTGGACTTCGGAAAAGGAAGTAACGTTAAAGAAAAAGAGCTTTGTTTAGGACAACTGACATCGAAAAATTTTATTATTGCGGACATAAACGCTAAAAAAACTATCGATTAATACGCTCTGCGTCTTTGATTGCGGAGCAGCGCTATACGCCGTCCGTGAACAGTTTAGAGGGGTAAAAAAGGAAAAAAAGGAAATGTAACAACAAGTGTATCAACGTACTTTCTGTGGAGAATATCCAATCATCTGAATAGTAAATTTGCTGACATCGGGTTCCAGTTCCTGTTTCCGCGAAACTGAGGCAGCACTCGCACAATATAATAGAAACACCAAGCGGTACATCTCTGAAAGCGGGCGACAGCTATAATACAACAGAATATCCAACGAATAACGAAACGAACAACGTTATATTTAGTGAGAAGCGACATGCGCACTGAGTATTGACGAAGGCGGGACGTAGAATGACGTCATATAGCCACAAATGAGCATAGAATGCACAAACAGAAGGATATCCTCAAATAGCAACGGGTGGGTGTAAGGGTAGCATTTCGATCGCCTGCGACAGCATCATTATGAATTATAGATGCTATATATCGCCGTGAAGCTTGGGCCATCACATGGCATATGCAAATGAAGCTCATTGAATGCCTGGTGTCATAAGTGTATTGCAAAGAAAACCAAGCATTATGTAGAGTTTACTTTATAAAAGCCGCTTGTAATATTTGTTTCTGAATGGCACAGGCAATGGCCTGCTTGGGCCAAAATTACTTGAATAATTCCTTCGTTTGTTTACTTGTGAGAAGACCTATAGTGGATTTCAACTGTTGAGGCCCTCGCGGACCAACACAGTCCGCAGTGGCGCAGAATTCTGGCTGTCTGCCGCAACAAGTATAGTCCTTGTCAAAAAGATATAGTGCGTTTCACGGGAAAACGTATTCGCGCAGAAATTAGAGAATGAGAGAACGCGAGAAATAGTGCCGTATTCGGAGACGCAGACGAGAAATGCATATCACTAGCACGAATAGTCAACTATCGTCGGTTTTGGAACGGAGTATAGACGGATTGCGTGTGCGGTTTCATAGCGTTGCGGCAACAAAATCATGGTAGGACATACTACACCCTCTCACTTAGAGCATACCCTCTCCGCATCTATTGTCCAGGTCCCGCCGCGATTCTACAGCTAGGGAATCCGTCCATCTTTTTGAGAAGGAGTATGTAAGCCATGCACGCCCTCTCGCTCTCTTCCACGCTGCGGCGTATCCTACTGAGCCGTGGGGGCCTAAACCCTTGGAATTATCTGTAGTTTATTCTGGATGTTAAGCCTTACAGCGTAACCACGGAAGAGTCTTTTTACGTGGAATTGCAGTAGTGGAGATATCAGAGGAGAGAACGCAAGAAATAGTGCCGTTTTCGAAGAGACACACAAGAAATGCAGATCACAGACAAAATACTCAACTGCCGTCGCTTTTGAAACGGACAATACTCGCAGGCCGCAGGCATCGCTGAAATTACCCAGAGTAAACGTGTTAATGCATCTTACTGCCAACTTTAGCAGTCGCTAATTGTGCGTCAGCACGTTTACTCCGGGTAATTTGAATGATGCATCCAAATCCGGGTGAACAGATGGTAGCTATTGGACTATTTTTTAAATTACTACTATACGCCGAGAAATTTGTATGAATACCCTCAGCCGAAGTGCTCCAGTGTGAAAAGTGGTGTTTAATGCTCATGTCCAAGTTTTTTTCCTCTATTTCGCTGTCTACTTACTTACTCGCAGCTTGTTTTTTGCTTACTTATGCTATTTAGCATGTTCATATATCATCCAAATAAATGAAGATGGTAAGGACTTAAAGTTTATACTTCGAATAAAATACCTATTTTTCAAGCCATATTTTTGACTCCGTATTAAGCTTTTGCAAAGAGCAGCAGGCGTCACGAGAAGGACAAAAACACGACAAGAAAATCAATAGGGTGAGAAGACGAGTAACCTAGCCGGGAAGGGGGTCTCCTATCAACAGTTTCACCGTTTACCCAAAAGAGAAAATATTATGATGGAAAGTACCACAAACCTGTTCTTAACGTGCGCTTTCAAAGGGAATGATATTATTTCAAAAGAAATAACCTGAAGGGTTGAACATAGATCATCTTTGCACAACCAAAATAACGGAAAAATACGTTGTTCGAACGGGTTCCGAGAGATGTAGCGAAGTGAACAGAAATAAATAGTTTAAGTTTACAACGGATCCAAAGGCAAAGAGGATTTCCATCTCCATCTTTTTTATGTGACTTTAAAGAGATGCTCTAAGCAGAATCGCACATTTTCTAAATGGCATGAATGACGCGTATGGCTGACTGACATTTGTCATGCGAACAGAGCACGCAATCGAGAGCAGTCTGCTTTGATATTCCGCAAAAAAAGTATGAAACACCCTAAGCTTCATACTTTTTCTTGTGGAATTTGGAAAGAATAGACTTGCCTTGAATTCTAAGTGCAGCTGTGATCAATACCAGTGCCATGACCTACTATTAGTTACTAGGGGAGTGCAGGGGTGTTTGAATAAAGTATATCTCAGTCATGCCTAATTGTACCATATTTTCATAATAACCGATGTTCTCGAGATTTTTATACTGTAAGAATCGACAGATGCCCTAATTACAGTGGTGCACTTAATTCCCTGCAAAAATTTCGAGAAACCAGTTCTTGAGCCGCTTCTTTTCGGGAGAATTCAGTTTGCGCATCGAGACATCTACCACAAGGAGGTGCATCTCCACCCATTGTTTACTGTTACCACCAAATGGCAGGATGGCACGGAGTTCAGGTGCTGATCACAGCGTCTACTCCAGCGCTGATGGATGAAGGTGCACCTCCTTATGACAGATGTCCCAATACGCATGACGAATTCTCCCCGAAAGAAGATACTCAAAAACGGATTTTCCGACAATTTTTCGAGGAATTATGTACAACATTGTGACCAGCATCGTGTGACTATTCCTAATAAAAACTATAATGATGTGATACGCTGTCTTTAAGTATGCATCTCGATATTTTGACCTAATTTTTGAAAGATGTATTATATTAAATTAGGCTGGGTCATGTTTACGCAAAAAATGGATGAAATGACGCTTGCATTAAGCGTAATAAGCTCTATTGTATTTCAACAATTCTAAATTGTTTCCGATGGGACAAGCTATACATAGCTGCGATTCATTTCACCGGGGGAAATAGTTGGAGAGACATTAGAGCAGAAAAAATGAGAAAGTGTGTTGTGCACGGAGAGGGAAGACAGGGAAAAAACAATGCGAGCAGAAATACTGAAATGCCCTTGCTTTTGAAATAGAGTGCAGCACAAATTGCGGGATGAATAGTGAGGTTTCCTATGAAAGAGCAAATTCGATGGGATTAAGAAAACAAATTACAGGAAGCTCCAAATGTCCGCAGTCAAGAGGGCGTGGCCACGGCGCGGCTCCTTGATCAGACACAGGCGCTCTCTATGCTGCCTCTGGCTTCTCTGACTCTGCAGCCAACCAGTGGCAGCATGCCGAGCGCCTGTGTCTCTGTCTAAAACCGCGTCGTGGCCACGTCCCTCTTGACTGCGGACATTTGGAGCTTCCTGTATAGTGCGTTTCACCATGGACGATAGTTGAGAAGACAGCAGAGAGGAAAAGAATGCAAGAAAGTGTTCAACAATTAGAGAGGAATGAGAGAAAGAACGGTCACCCGCACGGTTAATCAACTACTGTCGCGTCTAGAACAGATTATATGTCAGTTCATCAAATGAGAGAGAGAGCCTCGATCAAATATGTTAATTTCACTAGAGTTAGGAGTTGGAGGGAAATCTGACAATAAAGAACGTGGAAAACCATGCGGCATACGGCAGGGACGCAGAGGAAAACGTACATGTTTGCTTTTTAGTGTAGAAGTTGCAAACTTATGCACAAATATTCAACTCTCGTCGTTTTTGCGCCAGAAAATAGTTTTACATACGTTTGTGGACTAATGACCTATCGTAGAATTCCATCTGAACTTTCCGCCCCCGAAACTCTCGAAATTTTTCAAATAAAATTTTTGCCCAAAGACACTGCACTCTGGTTTACATTTTCGCATAACATTATATTTTATAGGAATAAAATAATGAACCAGACGATATGCAGGAGATTGCAGTAATCAAGGCCCACACGCACGCGATTCATCACTTGTTTGGACAGGTTAGAACAGGATGAAAGAGAATCGGAGAAACATTTTTGTACTGACCACAGAGATCTGCGACAAAATCGACTAGAGCTTTAAATGACGCCTCCGTCAATTTTTTTTGTGGCTAAAAGTCTTCACTCTTTCAACCAAGCAACTAAAAATGTGCCAACGACACAAAGACCATAGATGACCAGAATTGATAAGCAGCGCAGCGACAAACGACGCGCCAGGAAGTGTCAGGAATCCGTCTCAAAGTAAACAAATAGCAAGTCAGGCGTACTAGTGAGAAGTGGAGAATGTCGGGAGAATGTCAGCATGTGCAATGAACGTAGCACATATCTAAGTTATTGAAAATCGAAGTGAGCGGGGTGGATTTCGGGCTGCGACTGACCTGGATCGCACGCACCTCCAGAGAACGAGCCGCGCGGCGTGGTGTGTGGTGGTCGGCGGTGGTGGCGGGGGGCGCGAAAAACACCGACTTGTTCAGCAAATTGCACGTGAAACATGGCAAACAGCGAAAGAACCGCGGTGCATTCAACGAACGCATCGTGTCGCATGAAGGACGCAGCACAAAATTGCATCAAGGCCATCAGAACAATTGAAAAAGTCATAAAATCGCATTAACCGCCATTATGTCGGCGCCTGTAATTCAAGCGAAGACGATATGCATCGTCATACAGTTAGCACAGCATACCATCGTGCATAACATATGGCTTCCTCAACGGCAATACCAGCTTTGATTGTCAAGTTTGAGGTTCTGCACGATCTGGGGGTTTTGGGCGACCTAAAACTCAACTCCAACATAGAAATAGCATAAAACATGCCGGAAATTCGCGAAATCGTGATGTTGCCCTCTGTGTGACTATTCGCGCTCTACTGACACCCGTGAGTCTCGCTATGCAAGCGCGTGGTTGTGAATGTGACGAGCCACTGTCGGCTGGCGCGTCGTCGCTTGAAAAACATGTGCACGGGGGTTCCCCACTGCGATTCGGATTTCTTCACAGGTTAGTCATGATTTTTTTCTGTTCATTCCACAATTGTGAAGTGCTGATTGTGTGCGCCACTAGTACATAGCGGTCCAACTCGGAGTCGAGGATTTCGACGGGTGCTGTCTTTAAAGGTTTGCGTGCCAATGGGGAGAAACATCGTGAAAACACTATGTCAAGAAATATGGAACGAATGCAAGAAATGATGACTTACTGGCGAAGATATTCTGAGTTTGCGGTCACGCCCTACAATGTGCCAGCTTACTGGGGTTTGGTCGCTCAAAAGCAGGCATTCTGCGTGTAGCATTCCCCTCTCGCCGTGGGCCCCACAAACGTCAAGGGGGACATTTACCCGAGTTGCGGAAAAATACTCTTCTTTTTTGATTTCTCGTGTTCCCTCTTCTCCCCAGACTGCTTGTTTTCCCTCCAGTTTCCAGTATTCGACAAACTGTATACAACCACTCGAAAGAAATCGAAAGAAAGAAGAAATTGAACCATTCCATCAATCATCCTCTTGCTCCCAATATTAACATTATTTTCTGGGTAACTCAATTTCTCCGAAATTCCACGCTTTGTGAACGAAAAACCCAGCCGGCAAAGGAACCAATTTTCATACTGGCCTATAGAAGAAGATGACATTTTGTTAGAAAGCAAGATCGTCGAAGTATGGGCTACTATGCTAGTATGCCAGAGGAATCTTCTCATTCCAGAGGAATTTTCCCATCCCCATTTTCCCATCAATAGCGGACTTAGCATAGTAAACAGTGGTTTGTGAAGCAGGATGACTCTGCGTCGTTGCACTGTTGTCTAATCTTCTATGCTTGTTGCACCTGGGGAATGCAAAGGTTCTTTTTCGCCTTCTTATTCCTACCATGCAGCACGGCACAGTCTTCTTACTCGACTCCAAAAGCCGACCAGAGCAAAATTTCTCGCCTAGGTCGGAGCTGCCATATTTGAGCTTGGAGAACCAACTCCAGCAGCTGCCGGATACTGCGTGGTTTCCATATACTAATATACTCGAACTGGTCAAATTTTAGCTACGGGTATAGAAGAAAGAGATGAAGCAGTTAACAAAAACTAGTTTTTCTTGACCTTGTAATTTCGACTTCGATTGCCTGGAATTCAGGAGGAATTCCAGGGGGGAAGTTAGCGTCTAGAAAATTTGATCGCAGTGGTTCTGAAGGACAAGAAATGCGCTTTCTAATGGTCATAAGAACTGTTTTAGATATCAGAAATTGGAGAGAAAACAAGCTATTCAAAAACATGTGAACTTTGGGGGACTCTAGATGTCGAGACTCGCGCGATGCAGTGCACTCGACTGCGGCGCGGCTACCTTTGGGCTCGGAGAAAGGGTGAGTGTAGACCATGCGGTGAGGCAGACAGCCAGAGTAGTGCGCTGCTGCGGAGTGCATATATAGTCTGTTCCACGGGGGAAGATAGCTGGGGAAACGCTGCAGAGAAGAAGAGGGCAGGAAAGTGCGCAGAGATTGGAGAGGGTGCAGAGAAAAACAGACACTGTGCACGAATACTCAACTATCATCGCTGGTGGAACAGACTATACTGCGTCGTGGGGGCATCGATAGCTACAGTGCACAGTATACAGTATCGATCGGGAACGATAGCCACGCACACGTATTTGCCCGTGGTATGTGCCACAACTTTTGTTACCAGCTGAGACAAATGTCGGGCTACAGGTTACAAGGGAACAATAGGAGAAACATAGATGTGACACTGCATAACGAGTGCTTTTTGCCTGACATAGACCTGATGGGTAGACTATGAAAGCAGCCAGAAAATGAAACTCAAGCCGAGGTAAGTTGGTGGTAGGTACCCAAAAGAACATTTAAAGAGTGTCAACATCGGAATCTCAATCAAAACATCGGCTTTATTTGGGAGAGGAGGGGGGGGGGAGGGAGGGGGAGGAGCTTTTAAATACCATCTTACAAGTGATGAATGTTGAGGACCAAATGTAATTCTTGAGGAAAGCAAGAGGCAGGACTTGAATATTCCCCAACTAGCGTGAAGATTGCAGTTTTGTGCGCAAATATTCAACTCCGATCGTTTTTTTTAGAGGGACTACGTGAGAGTTTCTTGGAGTCTCAGCAAAGACAATATCCAGCTGTTTATCGATGTGAGGCGAGTTCAAGTTTAAACTATGCCAGCAATTTATAAACCAGCACGCTGCTAATTCTTCAATAAATAAATTTCCATTGTTCGGAAAGCATTCCTGCTGCGGAGGTGGAGAAGTCACCGCCAATCATGTGAAGGCAGGAGTTTAGCCTCCCTTCGAGCTGAAGCGTATCATGGGGAAGGAATATCTATAGCCAAATTTCTTGGCTCAACATATCGGCATGAGAAGGATGTAATATGGAACATCGTTTGGACAGGGGGGGGGGGGGGTGGTGGCTTGAAATTGTCGGAGCGGATTTTGCTTCCCAGCCTAGCAAGACAGTGATTCCTCGTAGCACATCCAGATTGGGTAAAGAATGGTATGTACATTTCTAACAGTTTCCATATTCAACTGTCTTCGAATCCTAGCATAGTGATTGTGGGATACAGCAGAATACTTTCAAGTTGTTAGGCAAGATAGTTATGGATCTTTCTTGAACCTATGTACACTATGTGACCTTTCTGTAGCTCCTCCAACTCAAGAATGAAATTTTGGACGCACTATCTGTCGACTTGTCTTGCCAGTCAACTTGCATGAAACGTGGAAGAATGGTAGCGAATGGGTGTGCCTCTGAACAGTGATTTGCTCAACAACAAACCCATGAGAGGACTCGTCGATACCCAGAGCACGTGCCGCGCCGCAAGCAACGCCGCGCTCCGATTGTTTGCGCATCCACACATTTCATTGATATCACCGTTTTTACTGTCATCTAATCCCCTGGCTTCTCATACCAAACAACCAAAAAAAAAACTGGTGAGATGTATAAGAGTGACCCTCGCCCACTGGAGTTCCTTTTACCGTGGACGTCAATGGCAGTGACCCATCCGCGGCCTCGATAAGGACGCAACGCGACCGCGCTGCGCACGCCGGGATCAGTGTCGTCTGCTGCCGGGATGTTAACTCTAGTCGCTTTCTCCCCACTTTGGTCAAAAATACTAAAAATCGAATGGAAAGCTGCTAGATATAGCATAACAACGGCAGAAAACATCGTTCGCGACGCACGCGGCGCGGCGTACTTCTCGAGGCCGCAGATGGGCCACCGCCATTGACGTCCACTGTACGTCGACGTCCTTCGAGGTGAAACAGCTGTTATGAGTAAGAAACTGGAGAGCAAGTATCATTCTACCGTTTGTATCCGTATCCTTAACTCTACATGACAGACGCCGTTGCATTTTCTCGTTTCTCATGAGAAGAAATGTCCACAATGGAATCACCGCTTCAACAACTGCACAACTGTTAATCAGGACGAATTAGAGATCTCCACGAATTGTGAGGTTGCTCACGTTACACTGACAAAAAATGGTTTCGCAAAGGCGTTCGCAACTGCATTTACGTGAGAATAACATCATTAAGGTTTTGCTGTAGTGGATGTTGCAGTTGCATCAGCGCAATGATGCAATTTGAGGGAGCTGAACGCAAAGCGAAGGGTACATAGAACATGGGTAAAACTCAGGGGCAGCACCTACTGGAAATTTGGTCTAAGAATTACCTTAATCTAAGAATTGGGAATATATAATCTCAAGTTTCAAACTATGGCGAACACGAATTCATTGATGAACTGTGTCCAATCGTACAAAAAAAAAACACGGTTCTAAGGGAAGTTGTGATTAGTCGAAATGAATATACAGTAGGTGCCGATGAGGTGGCGTTTTCCGCGGTCTTGAGATGACGCGACGTGGCCGCGCCGCTCACGCCAGAATCATCTCCGAGGCAACAGATCATAGGGCTTTCGGCACTATTCCACTTGTTCTGCCCCATAATCTCAAAATCAAAAATTCCTCTGAAACTTCGTCTAGGGAGGTTGTTCGGTGTGTTGATCACGAATATCACACTCATTTTGTACCGTAAGTCCATTTGGGTAGGGTTATGGTAGGGTAAGGGAAAGTGCGGCATCTCACAGAATCATCTGAATTTTTCTCTAGGGGGGGGGCGGGGGGGGGGGGGGGTAATTTGATATGGTGGTCACGGATATCATACTCTTTCAGTGCCGCAAGCCCATTTGGGTAAGGTTACGGTGGGGTTAGGGCAAATGCTCTCCATAGGAAGACCTCACATTGCTTTCAACTTGCAAAATCAAAGTGATATTCGCGATCAGCATGTCAAATAACCTCCGTAGGCAAAAAAATCAGGTGATTCGGTGAGATACCTTACTTACCATAACCCTACCGTAACCCTACCCAAATGGAGTTACGGTACAAAATGAGTGTGATATTCGTGATCAGCATACCAAACAACCACCCATCCCCCACTCCCTAGACGAAGTTTCGGAGGAATGTTTGATTTTGAGATTTTGGGGCAGAACAAGTGGTATAGTGCCGGTTTCTTGTTAGTTAATTAGCTTTCTTGATGATTAACGTCAAATATGATGAGAACTATCAGGAAAACCCTGATTTGCCATTACAGAGCCGATTCCAGCGCGAGTGCCGCGTACTCCTCGGTGTTCGCGGAGAATGTACCGCCATCAACGCTCAGCGTGGAAGATCACAGGGGATAAGGATCCTTGAAAGAAGACGGCGATCCGCCTCATATTAAAGTTCGTACGCCAGGGGACAATAATCCGAGAGAAAACGGAGAGAAAAAAAAGAATTTGTGCGGCTTCGATCCAAAGAAGTTTCAATAATCTAGAGGTATTAGTGCAACAATGATAATGCTTGTCATCACGATGCGTCGTAGTGACAATTTTGAAACGTCCCGAGTGTAGCGCGGGGGATGTCAGAGTCGCCGATTGATGCACAAATACTCAGCTATTGTAGCGTATAGGACGCAGTATACAACTCAGACATAGGACAAACGTATAAACATCAACACACCGTCTTTCAGTATAGGGCTTTCATACTTTTGCCGCGGCCACAGTCGACCATGGTCACTGCAGAAGCGCGACACTGGTTTTGATAAATATCGATTGTTGGTGGCGCGTCGATGGCGCTGCAGCGTCCACCCTGGGCAGCAAATCAATAAACAGCAAGATCAGTGTCGTAACGGCTGCAGCGGCCGAAACCGCCGAGATTATCGTGGGTACTACTATAACAGCAGGAGTTAAAAATGGGTTCGTCGTGCAAATGTGGTGTAGAGCGCATCAATTAATCCTCACTCATCTAGCTGGAAGGTGTGGGGAGTGGGGCGTTGAGTAAAAGTGGGAGTGGGGCGTTGAGTAAAAGTGAGGCCTTCAAAACAGCACGAGCCGAAGTTTTGATTGAGCGAGAGGGATTACTTGTGAACGAACTATTTTTAGAGTTTCAGTCAGTGGTTATGAGGCCAACTCGTTCCATATTCGTCCGCCCGAATGGAATCACTTACCCTCTAAAGTTTGCCAAACCAGCGAACGCACTGCTGAGCGCATTTCATTAACCTCCCAGGCAAGGGATGTATGAAGAAAAAAATGGGGATATCAATCCGGGCGCAAAGTCTCGAATTCTAAACTCATGCGTTTCTAAACTGCCGTACTTCTCGAGGAGTATAACCACATCAGCCGCGGCGCCATTAGTTTCGTTGCATATCGATTTGCTGCCGACGACAGGAGCGACAGCGCGAACGACGCGCCGCCCGCTCTCGCTCGCAGTCGATACGCACCAAAATCACTGTCGCCGTCGCCGCAGCGACCGATACTCGAGGAGTATAGCAGCAGGGTTTGAAAGCAGTGGTTTGAACAGACTGTTGCAAATAATTAGATGTAAGAGTTTTAATCGCCGCTGTAAAGCAATCATTTGAAAAATTTATCGAGGCTTTGGAACTGAAACGAACCCTCCCGAATAGAAACATGAAACTAGCGAAAGACGTCTACTTCGCGGAGCAGCAGACGGTCCTCGGACATTTACCGCATGCACGCGTCGCGTCAGACCATTTGCATTTTTGAACCTAGGAAGTCAAACATGCTTCAGAAGGAGCCCTAACACATTATAGCACCTTATTAGGCATATTAGGTCAAAGATGACTTGTCTTTCCCAGGAAAAAAGCGTAAGCAAACGTCTTCCATACACTGTCTCACCGGGGCCTGGCGCGCGCGGGTGATAAGTGTCCGATAATCGCAGCAGGCGTTTTAGCAGACCATGTGTGTTCAATAGGCGCATAAAGTGGGAAGATGTGGTTTACAAAGAGTGGAACAGCGCTGTGTATCATGCAATAAATGGAAAATCGAAACCACTTAGGGTTAACACGTCGAAATTTGCTGATTGAATAGACGCGGGAAAGCGATAGAATAGCCTAAATGGCGTATTTTGAACAAGGGATGGTGGCTTCCACGTTGAATTACATGCAAATTAGCAGCGTCAGAATATTGCCTACGTGACCGGGAAATGCCTTGGCATTTCTCCACCATACAAACACCTCTTAGTTATCAATTTTAAAGGAGGAGAGGGGTGGGGAGGCCACGGGTCGAGTTTGGAAGTAAAATCGAGGGATAAAATGAGTTGAAGATTCAATTATTTCCACGAAATCCTTTTATGGAGGGGAAGTTTGGCGACCTTTACCCCTCTCTTCTGACTCCAGGCCAAAGCCTTCCCTTAACAAGGAATAGCAAAGTCTCGAGCAAGAGCAAAAGTATTTTTTCAATATTTCAAGAGTAGAGTGCCAGGGTTCTTGAGCGGAAAAGAGCTCGCAATAAATATTATCTTAGTAGTAAGAGACCAGCCTTCTCAGAAACAGCATCTTTGGGAGGATGGAGGCAGTCTGGAGAAGCACTTGCTTCCACTAAATTCAAGTCATCCCCCATCTACACCGTGTTTTAATACCTGTATTCCTGGAACCATGTTTGCTACAAAAACTCGTCCACAAACCCTTGGATAGAGAGAAAGACAAAAATAGTGTGAACTGGAACTGCAACGTCCACTTTCAATGTCAATGATCGATGCAAAGTTTGAGTGACTATCTGCTCTGCCCAGTGCATGTATAGAAAGCTTGAATATTTGTTACTATAACACTACATAGAAGTTTGCTAATTATGACTGCTTCACAGAAATATAGCTCTGAAAAGGGCGTGCTCACCCGGTTGAGCACGCGGTCCCATGCGTCGCACCATGCGTGTCCGGTTGAGCACATTGTCGCGAAGGTGTTAAATAAGATACTCCATCTCTACCTTCATTTGTGACTACTCCTCCTCCCGCACCCTCATAGGATCGTACCCATGCGTTCCAGTACAGGAAGATTGAGAAGGCTCATTCTGCTTCCTAGTTTTTACTATCACCCATCCATAACTAGTTTCATTTTTATTCTACACTTTACTACAGCCCCCTAGATCGCCTTCACTTGAACAACAATTATTTCAGTGGACTAGTGTAAATATAGTTGACTGCACCCAGCTGATTCTGGGACACGTGCCGCATATCATTGCGGAGCGGCAGACCTCTGCTGTATATAGGCTTCCATCAACTACCCTAAAGTGACCCTCATCCACTACCCTGTTTCCCGGGTCAGACTGACACCTATGTGTTATATGATATACATAATTAAGTATTACTACGACCAAATTTGAAAAAAAGGAGAGCATACCTATGGGTATGATTGCCCTAGGCTAGCAGCTGGTTGTAGACAAAGTCACGAATGCGCAGACCTGGGCCAGCATGCATCATTGAGATTACCCAGGGTAAACCTGCTAGCAGCCATCAAATTTACTCGTCGTTACCGCAGGCACCAGCACGTTTACCCTGGTTATCTTAATGACGCATTCAGGCCCTGGTGATAGGAGCCAGGAAAAGAGAAAATTGGAGCCCACTAACACGTTCACTGTGGGTAATCTCAATGCATCCGTGCCCATTGCAAGGTCGATGGTGACTGTAAAGTCCGCGCTTTCAGTACTTTTACGCATACGTCTTCGTGGGCATCCAAGGTCCGGGCGAATTATTGAGATTACCCTTGGTGAACGTATTAACAAACCAAATTTTACCCCTTACCTGGCACCCAACATTGTGACCTCTATGTATACCCAGCTGCAACCGTTGGGTAATAATTTCCATGGGGAGTCACACTTGTAGGTATGAAATTACCCACCCTTGCAATGGCCCATATGGGTCCAAGTCATGCATTTGGGGTGACGCCTCTCCCATTATCTTCTATAAACCGAGGGAAAATATTGAGATCTTTCAGAATAATTCTTTTTTCGAAACATTAGAGGCGGAAATGAACTCCCGCATAGGAAAATGGGCAAGGAAAATGAAAAAAAAAAACTGGATCCGCCTGTATCTACCATTAGAATAAGAGTTTTGAATAGGCGTTTTTTGTTCGTTTTCGCTGTTTTCTTTCGAATATTCACTTCTAATTATTTAGTATCGGTTTGAATATTTTTTATTAATTTTATTTTTCCATCCGGTCCCAAAAGTAGCAGAGGCGCCACTTTCTGTGTCCGGCACGGTTAACAAGGTATGTACTAACCTTCCTAACCTTGGACGTCACCGGGTACACCATCTTCGCACTATGCATGGATATTCTTTGTGCTTCATTCGATACTCACTAGGCCCACTAATGTGATTTTATTAATAGCTTTCGCCTTTCAAACGTTGCCGAAGCATTTTGCCAAACTTTGTGCAATCGACATGTATGTAAAGTCAGCCTTTAACATTTTTGCCCTTCCACTGAGAGCAGGGAATACTCACTATATGATTTTGAATTTTTACAAAATCAGGATTGCATGCATTGACCACAGAAAATTTAGATAGAAGTTTATCATTCCATAAGCTAAAAGTAGAAAGGCACTCTAATATTGGAACAGCCAGAAAAATTTGTTTATAAACATTACCATGAAAATGTGGATCATCTCTAACGCATTAAACACGAGATGCAGTGGAGTAAGTGACGTAGGTGCCTAATAAGGCAAGGAAGGTCTCATTCCTGAACACAGATTTTGCTTAGCAGTGTTGCGGCATCACCCATGAAGCGGAAAAGGTGGTGCAACACCTCCTCCTGTAGTGCATCACAACGAGCCGTTGCAGATCCTACCACGAAAAAAAATCAGCCTTTTCTGTGACATGACAGGAATGCTTCCGGAATTTTGTTGATGCTCATGCTTGACTTCCTGTAGTTGTGTTAACGTCTAGAGCAGCAAATCTCAATGCACAATTTAATCAGTATCTCCATCTCATTTTCGTGTTTCACATGCAGTGATATGTATACATCAAAAGTCACAGAAATTACAGAAACCCCTGTTTCGAGACTCACTGCCAACACGCTCAGCAAAGCTAAAATGGGTCACGGTGGATACCAATGCCAGGACAAGATAACACATGTTTGCCAATACGGCGGCTGCGGTGGACAGCCAGCACACGTGGAGTGCACCGCCCCAACACTCCATAGAGCCCGGACTTCCAAATTTGAGTCTTCAACACATTCCGTGACTAATGACGGAGTGAGTGTGGCAAGGTCTAGAATGAGCTGATATCTCCTCACATGCCCACCTCGTATTCATGTTTTAGCCCTTAGAAGCACCATCCCATCTCAGGTTTTTGAGATTTTCACATAAAAAGGATCTATTGCAGCTGCTGATCACAGTGGTATATATGATCCTGTGGAAAAAATGCCAGAAACCCGTTTTGAAGCACCAATTACTGAGCAGCCTGTGGGCGAAGCCAATGCGAAGTTGTAATGGCTTCATCACATGTATTCCTTCGCTCGTCACGCATGAAACGCAGTCTCTATTCTGATGAGGGATGGATGAGGAACTCTCACGGGATACGAATTACCCGAGAAGGTGTGTTCCCGGGAGTGGGTTATCCGGACAGTGTCTTGGCCCTGTCCCCTCCTCCTCCCGGCTCCGCCCACAGGCTCCTGAAGAATCGGGGTTCGAAAACCGTTTTTTTTTTCAGAAGTTTCGCACGGAATCACATATACCGTTTTGATCGGCAGCTCTTGGTGGTTTTCTTCAAGTGGAGATCTCAAAAACGATTCTGAGGTGGGACAGTGCCCCTTTAACAGATTCCGGGAATTCTACAAATGCTGACTCTAGCTTGTATAAAATGTTTCAAAACGCTCTTTGAAGTCTTTTTTCTGAGGCGCGATCTGTGAAGGCATGGATGATCGAAATTTCGACTTCGTACTTCCTGAACTTCCAAGTCAGGAAAATTTATACTAGATGCGTGCATTTGATGCGCGACGAACGCACACACCTGATACAAATTGTGCTTATCCCTGTGTTTTCCGCTGGCTCTCGAGTTCCAACTTCTGCAAATTGAGGAAAGCCAGAAGTTGTCGGAGGTTAAGGGGCCCTAACAATTCGTCCTCGCGCTCCCATACACAAGGGTAATTTATACTAAATGCGTGCGTTTGGCGCGCGTACGTCTATATGATGAAGGGTGGGACTAGTCGCTGACGCAACTCATACGCACACGTTTACGACTATCTTAACGTTTTAGGTTTTGGCAAACTATGAAGTCTGAGGTAGTGTAAAACTCATATAATGCAAGAGCAGCTGAGTAAGTGTGCATAATTCGGAGACTCAGCGCTAAATGCAGGCCATTCCAGGATTGTCACTACGATGCGTCTTAATTACGCATGTTACCACTGTGGCACTAATGTTTTGGATAACTGTGTCCTTGGTGGAGAGCACTATGCCTAATGGTCAGATAACGCGAAACACGCGGAAAATCCATGAAATCGAGATGCCATTTTCCGGTGGTTTGAATGCACAGGAATGGACGAGCATGGGTCCCGTTAGGCGAATACCATGCGCGCAAGTGCAAGCGATCAAGCAATGCGTAAGCTGGTGCATCGTCTATTCTAAAAGTCATGTCAACTACGGGCAGTGACCATAGGTCTGTGGGTACTTGGTGTAAAACTGCACTTTAACCTTACTCTTTGGAAAAAATCCATATTCGTGTGGGAACCCTCACGTGTGGTGTCTTGTAGCGCCCCACGTCACAATCCCAAGGGAAGAAAACATTCAGAAAGCCTCCCACTCCAGCTTATGGAACTGCTGTGCAGCAGGAAGCACACTTTGACTACTTCTACTTCCGCATACTAGTGATATTCCAAGCATAAAGTTATGGTCGCAATGGAGCGCCAGCACTGTCGAGCGCCCGAATCCATTCTGTCGTGGAAAACTCGTCCGCGCCATCTCCCCACCACGTGACCATTTGTCGGCGCCGCGTCAATTCTCCTGTGTTCCGTCTCAGTGAGGATGGGTTTTTTCTGCGTTCTGCTATCATTTTGCTCTAATTTGGGAGTTGTTCAAGTTGTTAGCTCTAGTATGAGGCCTCATGCGCTCGAAATTCTCCTGCAAACCCACATAGTACTAGTTTTGTGGGAGGGTTGATTAATATTCATTGGTATTTTCATGTAAAAAAGGGTGGGATAGGTTTGCGACATCTTTCGGAGTTTATTGGGGAAATGTATTTATGAGATCAACTAAACTTTACTGAGTTGAAGTGCAGCGCTTAGTTGAGGCAAATTTCGTGATAGCTCGAAGAAATTTTTGAGGTTTTCTCGATTTTATTTAAGAATAAAAGGACGGCAGTTGCTTCTATCCAATTTTGCTTTTTTTAAATGGCCCCTTATAGCGTCATCGCTCTTTTAGGAAAAAATCCAGGTAGCGATCGATAATGCCTTTCATAGAAACGATTAGCACTTGAACCCCATCTTTGAAAGTGAAGAATATCTGATATGTTCCAGGCCCTACTTGATATTTTGAGCTATATTTCGGCTGGGCCTCTAAGCAACTCTTTCTCTTAAACTTCATAGGGCGGCGACAACAGAACCGAAAAAAAACGGAATAATCCTGTTACTTTAATTAATAATTTAGGAAACAATTCAAAAATCCGGATATTCAAGAATGGGAAAGCCCGAAAGCTTTTCTTCTCTTTCGTACAACACTGGATTGGCCTGTAGTTTTGGAATATTCGAATTTTCCATTTATTTGGAACCGAATATTTTTACGTTCGAATAGAAAATGGAAAATTCAAGAGTTTTATCATCAGAGACCACTGTAGTGCCTTATGAGGGAGAAGGGTTTTCCCATACTCAGTTGTCTGGATCTTTGGATTTTTTCCTAACTTCTTAAGTCAAGTAACAAAATTGCTCTGTTTTATTCGGTCCCAAGTGCAGCGGCAAAGCGTTCATCTCACGTCGATATTGATTTCTGGACCGGTATCAATGTTATTGATTGATTTTCTCTGCAGCGCTCAAGTTTATACTCTTGTGGTCCATTCTTGCGCAACATTGTGTAGTAGGTGATTATTTCGAGACCTGCAACGTGATTATTTCGAAACGTGCAACGATTTCAGCCTTTTCGACGTCAGCAATGGCTCGCAGTCGCAGCAGAAGTCGAGGTTTGTCTGCCATAACGTTTTCATTTCTCAGGACGCATTTCAATACATGAATTTAGTGTTAACATCTAGAGCGTCGTCGGCGTTCGCGTTCTCGATCCGGAGAGAGGAAGCCGCGGGACCGAAGTCGAGAGCGAGACAGGGATCGTGACGATCGGGGGAAGAGGCGCTACAGCAGAGAGCGAAGAAGCAGAAGCAGGTGAGTGAATCAATCTCTGGGGTTTCAGTTAACGGGTTCGATTAGCGCGCAGCTACAGTGAACATCGATGCAAATGCGTTTTTCGCAGACTCGAGGAGCACGCTGCGTGACCGCATCGCTCGCGCTGGAATCGCCGCCGTAATTGCGAATTATGGTGTTTTCTTGATAGTTCTCAATATTTTTTGGTGTCAGCCATGAAGAAAATCCCACGGTTTGCTACCACGGTGGCAATTCCATCCCGGCGGTGCGGTCACGCCGCGTGCCTTGCGAATCTGCGATGAGTGCACCTCTACCGACACTCAGTATATCTGTTCCTGTAATCCCTCCAAAAAAAAACTGCGGATTCATCTGTTTCTGGCTCTAGTTCCCTAGGACATGTTTTTGTGAAGGTAAACTGAGTGTATAACTGGGCTTGCGGATATATTTAAAAATGTTTTGTAAATCAAATGTTCATAGGGTATGAAGGAGCAGAAATACAACTAGAGAAAGCTAGCCTTTGTTAATGCAATTGTTAAGAAATGAAAAGATTTTGTTAATTTGGGGCAAGAGGAAACATCATCACAAAAAACTGTTTTTCATAGCTTTGGTTTTTTTACTGTTTTATTATAATGAAGGCGAAAGCGTACGGATCATCAACATCAGATTGGGTGATGGAGTAGCATTATGGTGTTGTCTGTAGCAAAGTAAACAGGTAAAACGGTGGGAAGTTTCAAAAACCTATGGGGAATTGATGAAGTTATGCAATGTGTTAATATTTTTCGGGAACGAAAAGCTATCATTTTGCGTCCCAAAATGATCCCCAGGTTTTACCCAATCTCTCAAGCGTTTCTAGCGCATTTTGCATCGATTTGATGCGTACTAGTTCCTTGGGCTCAAAACTTTATTCAGGAGTCCTTATGAAAGACGTCGCAGTCGAAGCAGAGAGCGTAGAGGTCGGGATCGTGATGACAGAAGGAGCAGAGACAGTCGAAGCCCACATGATCGACGGAGACGTGACGATAGAAAAGCACAAGGTCGATTCTACGTATTTGATGTTAATTTATCCTGCGAAATCATTAAAACTGCAATTTCATCCCCGTTCCTTCTGGCCACATCAGCCTTTCTCAAGGAAACTGTTTTTGGAGCACCATTCTCTTAAATATGTAGCCTTTTTGTTAAAGGCACGCATTACAATTTAATGCTCCAACCAACGTTCGGATTTCTTCTCAGCCAATTACTTCGTTCTTTATCTTACGACACTTTTTGATTTCAGAGCCCATCTCCCTCGATCAGATTGTAAATTGTGAGCAAGATGTTTCTGCGTTGATGGGCTTTGCTGGATTTGACACAACAAAAAACAAGAAGGTACGTTCGCCCTCCTTTTGATTCTTCACATTTTTAATGTTATGGTTGCTAGAGTGGAGTTGCTAGAGAGAAGAAAAAAAAAACTATCAATCATCGGGAGTGTAACAAGCCCGTAATAGTTTCGGTTCGGCACAGATCAAAATATTCGTCTAAAAGAGTTAATATTGAAAAAAAAAACTTTGTTGTGCAGTGCAGGATTAATGTAATTCAATTTCGTTCTAGGTAGCTGGGAACTACGAAGGTGCCGTTAAAATCAACAAGCCTCGTCGTTACCGCCAGTACATGAACAGAAAGGGTGGATTCAACCGGCCACTCGATTATATTGCCTGATCTCTCGGATTCTATTTCTTAAATATTGTTGTCATTTCATCGAGCTGGTTTTTGTGTTGTTCTGGTTATCCTCATTTCGTGCTAATGAATAAGTGTTTCGGTTTTGTACATGTGGTGAGCAGCTGGTATTGAACCAGGTGTACTATTTGTTGTTACAGTCGCAGGTTTTGGGTTTAGTATTCGCACTTATAGTTTTTTCCTTGTTGAAGGTTTTAGAGATTCTGTTTTTATTCCGGAGAGGTTGAGATTTTGTTTTCACAGCTTTATATTTAGAGAATTATGACAAACTGTCTTGGAAGCGTTATATCCGTGGATTGCGGTGAATTTGGATACTATCAAGGTCGGCTTATTTCGTTGGACGCTGAATCGAAGGACATCGTTCTCGCATCTGCATTCAAGTTGGTCTACTTTGCTTACGAGCAATGTCTGTGCATTAACGTTATATTTAATTTATAGAGAGGGAATCCCATTGGGCAAGAATGTGACCCTCAACGGTGCGCAAATTGTGAGCTTAAAGGTCTTGAAAGCAGCACAGCCAACGGAGGAACCACAAGTGGCGTCCACTTCTAATAATCATTCGGAAAAGAGGGATGTGACAAGAAAGCCAAATGGAATAAAGCAAAATGGATCAGTTGTGCACAGAAGCAAAAGTACTATTGAGTGTAAGTATTTTTCTCGTTTTTCCAGTTTCCCATTCATTTTATCCTGTTTCTGTGTAAAAAGCTAGTGGCTAACAATATTATTCCTAGCCTCTAGTATTTTGGTTTCTGTATCGATTGAGGAAACGAAAGATTGGGACTGAATCTAAAGTCTTCGCTTATTTTAATGAGTTGGTTTGCGACAACTATGAAAAAACCACACATTGATTCACGTAGCTATTTCGAAGAAGTCATCATTCAACAACTGCAACATTATTATTTGCTTACAATATTTTCAGTTATACAGTGCCAAGTACATTTACTTTTATGCGGCTTACGGCTAATTTTGATGTTTATTGCTATTCTCACTATTTTCCTTCCCTATTAATGTTGGTTGTACTTTACTGCATTTGAAACTGTTCATAGATGCTGGTACCTACACTTCTTTCTTTGGGTTAAATATACATTTACTTACCACTTGTGGTCGCTTAGTGGCTGTGAGATAGATGTAACACGTATATTGATTTAGTATCCCTTTATTTATTTACTTTTCGTATCTGGTTTTCAACAAATGCATATTTACATATCAACGATGGATATTTATTCATTTGCATTGTTAAAAAAGGTTGTTGCCGCCGTAGGTTTCCATTGAATTAGAAACTCTCATTAAAGAAACGTACCTGGTGATCGATTGGCATATGAACAACAGACCCTGTGGTCTCCTCTTTCATATTATCCACCATCACAAATTTAAGCGATCTTGCATGGGCATCATGTCCTTTTAATAAAATATATAGCCGCCATGTGTATGACTTTGTTGTTTTGAAATCTTTGCACAAACTTCACTATGTCTATGAGCGCATACTCCATACTACGCTATTCTCGGTTCATGTAGGCTTAATAGCTCTCTCTCTCTCTCCTTCTCTCTCTCTCTCTCTCTCTCTCTCTGTCTTTTGAAAGTTTGGTTGAGTTGGTTTTTTTTAGTTACCAGTGAAGATAATACGAATAATCGGAATAAGACTGAAACAAGAAAAACAAGTTGGCAGTCTCGGTTAGTTAATGTTTTCTAGTACAATTCCAGCGTTTCGTTGAAGAGCTGTATTATTCTTTGCTTCAGGCCTTTGGCTGCTGTGCAGAATAAATCAAACAACACTGCTGTACATAGAAAAGCGAGCTCTGTTAGTTCCACAAGTGAAGAAGGGCAGAGGTGAGGACGCAACGTGTTAGTGCGGAAATATATACTGTGTTAGCTTTTCATTGGTTAAACAGAATTTTCAGTGTCCCTGCTGATGATGTGCCAAAGAACAGAACACGAACTAGGAAAGTTCGAAGGTCGGAGTCCGAGCATGTAGGTTGCTCACCACCTCGACTCTTATTTGGAATTTTGCTTCCTGAAAATGTTAATATTCAGACGTAGAGTTGTTAAATGCAGTTTTATTTCGTTGCAAGCTAAGCTAGTTCGATATCCCTCTTTTTATTTGTACTATTTTATCTTAATATTCAGTTCCACGGCCAGACAGTGTACGTATCGGAAACACCCCATTTTCGTCGTTTTGAGCCGCAAGTCCCGGTTCCTAGAGAAGTGCTAGCTGCAAAGGTGAAAAATAGAGGA
The DNA here is from genome assembly GCA_037903475.1 of Ancylostoma caninum. Classification (NCBI taxonomy): domain Eukaryota; kingdom Metazoa; phylum Nematoda; class Chromadorea; order Rhabditida; family Ancylostomatidae; genus Ancylostoma; species Ancylostoma caninum. The sequence continues at coordinate 2,322,083 of JBAJFG010000015.1, read as the reverse complement.
AAACCCAAAGGTGAGCAGAATATTTGGGCATATTTTTATTTGGTGTGATAGTTTGATCATACTGATTACAGGTCCTAGCGGTAATCCACTTTTGGATTCGAGAAAACTACGCGGAAGAATAGCCAATGGGAATGACGAGTTGATCAAACCGATCGATTTTGATCTACTGGATACGGATTTTGATTTTGCAGCCAATTTGGAGCAGTTTAAACGAGAGGTCTGTTGTCTTAAATGCTATAATATGTTTAGAGTCCCCAAGTTCACTCATTTCCATAGTGCTAGTTATTTTTCACTTGTCGGCAGTTAGCAATTAATTGTTCAGTTATGAGTAACAAATAGCGTGGTTTCTTCCCATTTTTTCGATTTTTTGAATCGATCCAGTTAGCGATTGCGCGGATGAGTTGCTGCCATTCACATTGGTCCACTGATTAAGCTATTTTGTTAGGCGCCATCAAGCTGTTAGACTTAAAACCGGTCAGTGGCTTTATTGTTTATGTTATTTTTTTTAGGACTTGGACGATGAGTACTATGAAAGTGTAGAGAAACAGAAAATGTCTCAGAATTTCGCTCACTATGAGAACATTATCGATGATCCTACAAGATGCACTTCTTGGACTAACATACTTGGCACAAATACCGCTGCTGCTGGTTCGGGACGTATCAGCACCGACAACAAAAGTGTTCCGGAAAGGTTCTCGTGATTTCATTAGTTTTTGTGCTTAAAATCGGCTTTTTTTATACTATTGAGACTTTTCAGGCGGTCGCCTCCCGTTCGATCGATCTCTTTCTGCCCAAGTGGGTATGAAACCACTTACGATGGTTTTCCTCTACCTGTGCTCGACGCTGCGCTCAAAAAGAAATATTTACAGGTAAATAGTTAACGAAGCAGTGGTGTACTCCTTTCTATAAAGGTGATTTAGGAATGTTGTTCGGCAATGGGTGCTGATGTATATTACTATTTGGTTGCTGATAGGTTGATTATGTGGCTAATAGATGTTGTAGGAAGGTATACCTTATGGTTTTCAATGCAACCTATATTTTTTTCAAACGAATCATTGGCAATGAAAAAATTTTTACAGAGTTGGCATATCACTTGATCATGCAGTTGTTTTGGCGTCGGCCAGTAGCGCACTACGCCTCCTTGATCGTGTTCTATCTCATCTAGATAATAGAGGGTAGGCTTTCTATGTTGTTCTTGGTTCTCATATTCGTGTTTTGTATGCCCCTATTTGAGCCGTTCAAAAGTTGCTTTATAAGTTTCTCGTTGTTTTGTTGTTCAACTCTTTTTCTTTTCCTTTATACTTTCCCGTGTTTTTACTTTTTTTTAAAGAGTTTATTGCGAGATTGGGAGCTGTTAGCAGTACATTACTTCTAGGTGCTCAACCACAGTGTACGGCAAGTTTCCAAGTTTCGACTTCGGTTGTGTTACTGTTGTGGATCGTGTGACTGCATTGCCACCATCTTCGAAGGTTATTTTATTTATTGAACATTCTTGTAGAAATGCGTACTAGTTTTGGTTACAGATAGTTATTGTACTGGCTGACGATTTAACCGCTGAAACGCAGTCATGGCTTTGTAAACAGAAGAGCGCGCATGTAGTTTCGCTCGAGTGTGCTCCTAATGTGGTGGAGCATCAAAAGGTATGTTGTGATAGAATCAGGCAGTACATTTTTTTGTTCCCTGAAAATGTATCGTAATTTAGCTTCATATCTTGATGTTGGGTGTTTTAACGTCTGGGATTTATTCTTTCACCTCGAATGCTCAACCACAGCTGGGAAAAACAAGTTTTGCCCAGTTATGTGCTGCTATCAAATCCAGCAAGTTCATTGGTGAGAATGACGGAGTGTTTCAGATTAGATATAATGTGGATATCTTTCCTTTTTTCTTGCTGATCACTTTCTGCCTTTTTAAGATTCTGCTGTTTGTGATGTTGGAGCACCGTTTTCATGGATTGCTGAAGATGGGAAAGCGAACCTTCAACAAGCTTTTTCTACCACTTTGTTACGCCGCCTCTGTTGAAGTGGATTTCATTTTTCAGGATCATGACTATAACAAGATTGAAATAGCACCTTAATTTTATTTTTACTTCTGTTCGTGGATTCATGTTTTGGATGACTCCCTAAGATATATACGAGGAGATAAATACGTGGGGTTATGTTGGTTACTGTTTCCCATGTGATTACCTGAGGGTTCTCCTTCCACACGTTTCCACTTCTTTGTTGTCGGAGGAATAGTCATTCAAGTAAGGGGAAAAACGACGAGTTGGTAGTCATTGGGGCAACAGTTGTCCATTGTGGAAGAAAGTATCCTACTCTGGAATGTGCACTATGAATGCTGCCAGAACAGCATAATGCGTCGGATAGAAACCTTTCAGCAGTTGAGGAGAGGAACTGGGAGCGGATGCTGCAAGAGTTTCTACTTGACGTATTACGCTGTTGGGGCTGCGTACCTAGCGAGTAAGTGCTGGAAACTTGTTGATTTGAAAACATCCCGTTACTTTTTATTCGCTGTCTTTTTCATGTTAAGTAAGTTTAGTTTTCTATTAAGTTTTCCAACTTTTCCCCAGTTTTCTTCTAAACCAAAATGTTGCCTTTTTCGACCGTGTGACTATACTTTGGGTTCATTAGAAGTCAAAGTCCTTACCGATACCGGTGCTATATCTCTGTCCACATTTCCCTTGTAGACTTTCATTACGATCTCCTTCAAAGAATGTATTTAGAACTGCCTGTATTAGTTCTTATTCCTTAATTCGCTTTCGTTTTATGATGTTACCTTTCCGAAAATAGTACATAGTTTTACGTATCAGTGCTACGCTAGGATTTTATTCCGAAATTCGTTGAGCTTAGTTGTCGCCTGTGGTTTATATGCGCTTTATTCATCAGATATTTCTGCTTGGCTTGTTTCTATCATCTCGGGTTTAATTACGGATTTGTTCCAGTGGTGTTCAAAAAGCCGTGATTTTTCTGTGGAGTTTGTGCTAATTTTTCTATTCTTCTTTTTCTTACTTACGGCAACGTGCTCGTTCCATACAAATTTTTCATCATCATTCCATTGTAGTCATCAAATCGAACTGAAAGATTCTGTACGGTAGATGTTGCATGTTATTGGTAGATTGGTGCAGCATATCGCGCTTTATGTTTCGCTCCTCTTTTCGGCTGAAACGAGGTCTTCTATATTGCTTTTCGGACTTAAGTGCTCCCATTTTGTAAAGTATTCGACATTCGCTCTGCTTTTATGCGTGGTTTCGGTGTTTGCTGTTCTACCACTTAACGAAATCGTGATCATGGTTATTTCCGTATGTATCGTTGTGATCTTTCCTATTTGGTTGCGGTGTTCTCTCCGTATTTCTAACAAGATCCCTATTATCAATTTGTGTGTATCCTTCCTATTGGTGAGTGAATTGTGCAGGAAATGTTGGAGTTGGTTGCTTTTATGCCCCGGTCATGACAGTAACAGTCATTATGACTCGTTTTCATATAATGTTGGCTATTAAACGCTCTCTATAGTCATTCACAGTAGTTTGTTTACGTTTATTTCCTTTCCTATGATATTTTGGTGTTTGGTGTTCAAAGTAGCGTTGTGTTAAAGAGTAGTTTTATCTTCAAAGCTGTTTTTCGATGGTGTATCCGCCCAATTTTATTGTTATTGATACTCGAATGAAAAAGATATTGTTAGCGATTAAGTATAGTCCAGTTTATACCTTATTAAGCTTTCCAGGTTCCTCTGAAAATGAGTAACACAACGATGGTGTTGGAGCCAACGTCTCCATCACCTTCGCAAATAATCTCTCTGTTCATGTATGAAGCTGAGAACGATACCGACCGGCTAGATCGGTTAGTAATTTGTTGTGTGAAGGGCTCGTTTTAATTCAGATTACCCTTAGGAGGTTACTACGTGGAGCAGTGATCAACAATTTGATGAGTTTTACTCCCAAGTAAAATGAGTTATCAGAAAGCTGTTTTCGATAGCACGTCATCTTTTTGAGGTCACCTCATTAGTTTCTGCAGGTCGTGGGGTGTTTTCAGTGGAAGAGTTCGTTTTCAAGAAGGAAAGAAAAAAAGCCATCTGGCAGACTAGTTAACAATCAACGGAGAACTACATACTTTCATGGAAATAATAAGAAGGGAAGTGCTTCGGTCCGTACACAAAAGGGCAGTGTCCTACCTCATAAAGGGGTCGTTTTATGCATAGATTTGAAACTAGTAAGCCAAGAAGGATCCTGGTACTAGCTCAAACACGAACATTAAAGGAGACACTGCTCCAAGTCCCCATCCTCTTGATACGAACGAGTATTGTAGAGCATTGCTAGATTATGCAGTGCTGGGCGCTCTTTTATCACTGCCATTTTTATTGCTGTCCCTGACATGTCACTTTTTTCTTTTCTGTCAAACATTCTTTCGTTACCACCATTTCTACACATTTGAGTTTTCTCCTGCCGTCTAGTAAGCTACCATATCTTAGAGAACATCTTTCAATCTCTCTTAGCTGGGCTGAGTATCTGCTTGAACCGTGTAATTTTACCTTTAGATTGGCTCAAATCGTGCGTTGCGACATGCTTTTCGGGTGCTGCAGTTATACGTCAGTATAAGCTCAGTTTAGAACCTAATCACAAGTGATAACAGTGATTCGAAAAATTGAACTTGTACAGGCGGTTCAGAACCGACTCGGTAGAGTTGACCTAAGTGGGGGGTGCAGAGGTACTTTTGACAAGTCGCGCACGTTTTAGCTTGTTGGTCCCAGTGGATTTTAGATACCTGACATGTTTAAAGGGTCTCGGAGATGATGTGAAAGTACGTGGAACACACGCGTTCGAGCGGTGCACTACCGAGTGCGCGGTGAATATCCTGTACGGCTTCACCGTATGCAGGGTGGATGAAATTTGTTTATCTGTAAAAGTGCAAGACAAATACTACAGAGAAAACGTGACGGAAGGGAACTAGACGGGCCGTTAACGAAGCGTCTCACTGAGGAGTAGCATTAGCAACCAGCCGTAGAGTGGAAAATTGGGTAGCCGTTACTCTCGAGGAGTATGTGTACACCCTGCGTCGCCACCGCCCACAATCAATAGGCACTGATGTCACAGACGCTAACATTGGCTACCGCCATCGCTGGCGACGACGACCGCCGCGACGCCCTCTCCACAATCGGTGCACATCGGCCTCATAGTCGCCAGCGACAGCGACGCAGGGTGCTACAGTCTTCAAAGACTGCAGGGTTAGGAAATTTGCCACCACTGTGCAGCGGCTAGACGAGAAAGTAGTCGAAAACAAGCAGTGATCTCTAATCTGGGACTCACAGTCCTCTTTTTGTCCTGTTTGCCCTTCAAGCGTCGCCCTAATTCGGCAGGAAATGGAAATAAAATTTAAATAAGTCGTTACTGCTACCCAGCGCGCCGAGAAAATGTTTCACCACATCTAAAAACATGACGAAATAGAGCACAAACCTTAGTAGAACTTCGAAACTTTATTTCACCGGTTTTTTTTTTGAATAATTATTTGATTCCTTGAAGGTTCACACTAAGTGTACCCCAAATTTGGATACTAATAGCGACGTCCAATTTATTTACAGTGCCTATACACTCCTGGGCGCGTTGACCCTGTCAGGAGCATATATGACGGATTGGCTGGAAATTGCGGCAAGCATATTCCTTTGGATGGCGATTTCCTATGCAGTCCTATACTTGGGTGCAGCTCTCGTAGCTCTACTGATGATGCGACGACATCCGTATGTGGTGCTCTTTGTGCTTCCACTTTTGGGTTAGTGCTTCATGGTGATGTATCACACTGTGCCACTCAATCACTTTGAATTTAATGAATTTTTGTATTCGTAAATTATTTTATACCTTTCAGCCATGTGCGTTATTGGACCGGTTACCGTTGGAGTGCTGACGTCACTGGTGCTAGCTTACACTCTTGCGGCTTCAGACAAGGAGATTAGTCCTTGGCACTGCATGGTACTAGGCGTATTTCAGAGCATTATGTTGATTGTAGTGTCGTTCAGCCGATTGTTAGGAACGCTTTAGTACATGATGTCTGCTTTGAAACTTCTGTGCAGCAGACCGCCGTTCACACTCGATGTCTATGTACACTAGTGACATTGCAAATCGCGCCGGTATGTTCCTCTTACACGGATCAGTAGCAGCGCCTAAATATTCTGAAAACTGTGCAGCAGGAATTCGGCACGAACAGCGTGATACGTCGAGTTGAAAGGCTAAGGCAATCTGCCCTCAACTGGTTCCACCAATCCTCATTGAGCGCTGAACCTTCCAAGCAACTGAGGAATGATTGTAATTGAGGGATGGATGGCAACAAATATTGAAGTTTGAGCTCGACGTCTCACGTTGTTCATTCCGCGTTCGCGCTACACAATTATCAAAGTAAGTTTTGAGGTATGTTAGATGCAGAGAATTGTCCACTCATGATAGCTGGGCAGGAAATACCGTAAAAATGCGCAAATATGGCTGGAATTCTGAACCGAGGTGGAGTGCGAAAAACTTGAAGTGTACGGAAAAAATGCAGGTTGTAGAGAGGAGAAGTGAGAGTGAGCACGAGGGTGAGGAAGAGAGAAAGGGAGACAGGGGGAGAAGGAGATAGAGGGGAAGAGAGGGGAGATAATAAGCGAGAGAAACGTATCTAGAGTAAGTACGCCTCCATCATGGTTACTTGTTCCTAGTGGTACTTTTAGAGATTACGGTTCAAAACATATCGTTCGCATTTCACCACCGTCCACGATTTCAGCTTCACTGTACCTACAGATGATTAAGTCGAAACTATGGTTCTATTTCTTTTTCCACAGCTGTCTTAGTCTAATACCCCAGTATGTATAAGACACTACGGATCAGAAATGGAAAGTTGTGCTGGTGCTCACTTAAAAACATTTCACGACATATTGTTCGTTAGGAGAAGATACCCTTCTGACTTGTACATTAGCATGCTACATCATCAACGATAAGCATACGATCTCTAGGTTAACTAAATTCTGATAAATCTGAGTAATCACAGTTTTTTTCACGTGTAGAAGATTGACATTCTCTTCCAAAAATGACCAGAGCGTGTGTATTGTTGCGTGTAACGGTTATGTAAAATATAACGAATGTTGTTATTTTTCCCCTACAATTAGTCTGACGTTATTTCTTTCACTTTATGTGCATGAATTGCGGGTATGTATTGAGAAAGTGATAAAGTATGTATTATTGCAGTCTCAAGCTTTTAATTTTCTAACACATTGATTTTCATCGTCGGTAGACATCACGTACTAAGAGTTACCCTAGCAAATTCTGCTAGGCAGATGGATTTATCTCTCCACGGTCTTGCAATTTCGCTTAGATCTGTGAAAGGCGGCTCGTTAGTGGATGGACGAAATGATGCAGCACAGCTTGATACGACGGGAACAGGACAGAATAGGGTTTAGTACTTGTGAGACGTTTTGCAGGCAAGAGGGGTCTTCTGTTATAGCGGAGCAGGAAATTGTGGCCAAGACCACAGTTCCTACACCTTATCAAACATGAATCCTCGTGCATCAACGAAGACAGACCCAGAGTGGTTGCCTGCGCCGCCTTGAAGGCGGGGTCCGGATTCGGTCTCGAGCACCTTTCGGAGTGGTGGTTATCTCGGTTTTTTGCAGACTGGGCAGAGCGTGCAGTTTAATTTTGAAGTGGATCGCTCGAAAAATATTTAGTGCTGAGACTCTTGAACTTATGTCATCCGAATGCACCACTAAGGTGACGTTGATGACGTGATGTTCAGTTGTATACATTCATCATACTGTACCGATGAGAATGAGGTAAGAATGAGGTCCATTATGAGTTATGAGAACGAATACACCATGGACCATCGTGGACGGTGCTACGGCGAACTTCAAGAATATTGATTACTAAGATGCTCCAGCTTTCTTCCTTGTCGGTACGTGGCGAGGGTTTGCATCTCAACGCCGGTGATGGCGACGGAATGCAGATGTTGGAGGCGAACGGCGGCTTATCGTGGAGCACAGGAGGTGGTGGTTTGATTTGATGACAGCGGGCTGGAGTATTTATTTAACACACTTGCGCTGCAGATGGTGAGATTAGGTATTAAGTATGTGAAAAAGTTTCCGCCTTTTTTAAGCGAAGTTGAGCCTTTATTGAAAAAGAAACAAAGCAGACACATCAATCAAAGTGTTGGCTGTAACCTTTCTCCATCTTTCTGGGAGAAGGCGGACGCCGCAGCGGTAGAAAGCCTCGTCCACCGACTCGATCCATTCCTTCACCCATTTTTCGACGTCTTCAAAAGATTGGAAGCGCTGCGCGGAACACCTGTGGGACATCGATCGAAACAAAAGGTAGTCTGACGGTGCGCAGTCTGGTGAATAAGCCGCATGAGGTAGCACATCCCAGCGAAGTGCTTCAAGCGTTTCCTTGACAGCTTTTGTGACATTTCCCAAAAAGACACTACTCCACATTGACGCCCCAAAATTTCCAAATAAGAATTTTTTCGCCAAAACATTGTACGGGGATGTTATTTCGGGTTCTTAACACGAATATCCTATCCGTTTCGTACCGGAATGCCGTTTTCGTAGTCTGACACGAGCTTTACCCGAAATTCGACGTTACAGATGTCATTATTGGTGCATTCCGAAGTAAATTTCGAAGAAAAAATGGCGGAAAAATTTTCTTATTCTACCACGGCTTCTTATATGGCTAGCTGAAGACAAGCAGGAACACACCGCTACAAAAACTGGTCGAAGACATGTCATTTGATATGTTAGTTTTTTGGATTATTCTATCTGTCTCGAAGCTCCGCGGAAGTTCCGAAAAGTGTCAAGCTCCGCGGAAGTTCCGAAGCTACTTTTTTTCTCTGCGTCTCCATCCGGAACTTCCGCGGAGCTTGCGCGGAACCTCCGGAAAAATCGACGCGTGGCATCATATTTCCGCGGAAGTTCCGAAAATAGGGCTCCAACAGTAAATCAGGCTCGCCAGGAAGTTCCGGAAATCGGCAAGCCCCGGGGAAGTTCCGGAAGTTTGTCTGGGAAAACAATACTGGGAAAATAAAAAAAAATCTAGGTACCAATAAAACCAACACTACTTACAGCTGACGGTTGAAGTGTATTTGAATAGTTTCCTTGCATTGTTGAGACTCTTTTCGATGTCTTTATTTCTTCTTGTTAGTTTTCGGCCTTTTACAGCCTTCGTCAGACAATTTGAGAATTTAATTTTTTTTTTGTGATTGCTTGAAATGGTAATTATTTGAGAATTTTCAGCATACTCGATACCAGCTCTATATTTGAAAAAGCCTTTACTTTTTCGAGTTGCGTTATTCTTCCTTCTTAATCAGACAGAAAACAACCGTATTATTCTGTGGGAGCGGTCTTACATAAATCATATAATATACATATACCTCGATTAGAACAAAAGGATCTTTTGTTAGAGGATCTTTATAAAAGTAGAGGAAGTTTTGCTATTACTACAGTGTTTTCAGAACTATAAAGTTTTTCATTTCATTGTGCATGTTCAGATCCGTTTCGTGCATTATCTTTATACGGATACTAAACGTACTATACTACTATTTCCTTAGAGTTCAGCTAGCCCAGCGGTAGCGTGGCCAACGGATTCGAGACAGAGCGCCGAGAAGCGGGCTCTCGCTCGGGGTCTTTCTTTTTTCTGAGTTCACCTAGCGGGCAAAAACCCTTTCCGGACCCCTCTTTTTTGGTCTTTACAGGTATCCAGAGGAAAAAAAAAATGCAGAGGAAGTGTATCCTGGCTACAAAACGCCATATTTCCTGGGCCTTTTCCAGGCATTTCAGAAAGTTTCTCGAAAGGAATGGTGGGAAGACCTTGTAATCAGTGAATGAGCACCAAAAATTCTCATAGGAGCCCGTTCTAAAATATGTAGAAGGACTGTGCCTGCCTTGTTGGCTTAGACTCTGCGCGAGTGATGCTGCATGAGAAACGATGCTTCCGGAAGATGACTGGTAAAGAAATGAAGGGGATTATAGTTGCCTGAAGTTTAGTTCTTCAATTCTGTTCACCTGGGCTCCAATCTTGCTTACGGTCAAGGCTTAGAAACCACAGGCATGCGATCTCTTTGCTCTCGAGTTTTCATTCTCGATGGATTGCGAAATAATCGTCCCGATAAGAGTGGGGAACGAACATCCAAAAAGGATTATTTCCACTGATTCAAACTCCCAGTTCACCGTCCGGATTTGGTTACATATCTATTGATGTGCTCGAAATTAATGAGGCTGTACAATTTAATAAAACTAATACGGTTCCAATTATCTTGACGGCCATGTGGCAGACAATTCGCATTTTTCCTCTGATTGAAAACAGTGTTAGTGCAATTCATGTTTGCCTGATTATGAACATTTATTCGCTGGTGACAAGAGGACAGCAATGATGTTAGGTGTTCGACTTACTCGACTTTTCGAATGTCGGCGACAGGAGCGATGCAAAAGAAGAAGGCGCCCAAATTGTCCAGTTTCAAAACGGCTAGACGGTATCATTAGCAGCACAATGACGTCAATTTCCCTAGAAATTTATCTGTTTATTTACTTATTTTTTTAGGTGTTTATTTACTACACCGGTTATAAAGTAGTGCATCAAGAAAAGCATTTTTAGTGACTCAGAACGAGTATAGAGAGCAACTAAGCACTGCAGCTACCTTCACAAATGAGGAATCGGAAATCACCTGAAATATGTATCTACAGTGAGCACTTCAATTCAAAATGAATGGTGATTCGCGATTACCGTGTGCAGTAACCAAGATAGAAGAAACTTGGTAAAATCCTACTGAAGAAAATTGATGAAACATAGTATAGGATCCACCGGTGCTTAATACAGGTACGACACACTTGTATTGTCTGTTATGAGTTGACTGTTTAAGTTTTGCTTACTTTTCTTAGTGATTTTCGATATGGAACTCCAACAGTCAGCGCTCCTAAGAAGGCCGTACTTGCTGTTTCCCTTCCAGCCACTAACTGCGATATAGTGATGCATTGGGTTGTCGAACTCCAATAAGCGCATCACTAACGGATTGACAGAATTATTAACACATAACAATGCAGGATTATTAATAGTATGGATGGAATGGGAATTAGAAGATGAAACACAAATGAGAACTCACTAACGATCGATCCATAGTTAGTCTTCTGCGAATATGTACATTGGAATTTATGATTATCTGATCATGATAGGCAGATTTTGTCGGTAAGAGTGCAGCAAGCAGAAATTATTGACACAGTCTGTCCGAAACGACGAGTCCACACACGCACGCGGGGATCGAGAGGCGGCGCGGCTGGGACGGATGCTTTTGGCTGCCACGTCGTCCACGTCACAGCCAAATCATTGGTCGACACCATGAAGATAAGTCTGCGTTCATACTAGGCGGTGAGAAATCGGTCGCTACTGACGGTGTTTTTTTTTTTGGCGAGCAAAAATACGCTCATCCCGTCGGAAATTCTAACGTTGTAATGATTAGTGGAGCGGCTTGCTATCCTCTTAACCAGTGAAAACAAGCCTACATTTATGAAAGACCGGTCAATAAGCATTCGGATCATCACAACCACTTCCCTGTTTACATTAATGAAATGTTTGGTTAGCGTATCTTTTCGGCTGTGAAAGCGACCGAAGTCTAACAGTCGACCGCTCCGTCGGTCCCGCCTGTCAATATGCATCTTTTATTCACTAACCGCCCTCACCGTCGGTCGGTATTGAAGGCAGTCTAACGATGAAATGTGATACGCAGATTAGAGATGATGACGCGGAGTGCTGGCAAACGTGGAAGCTTCTCGATCCCCGCGTGCGTGGGCGGACTCGTAGTTTCGGACAGACTATATTTTCTTGGGTGGAGAAGTTAGCAGTCCTTGTTGAACCGACAAAAGCTGTTGGCTCTCCATGCAAATAAACACGAGGAGAAATGGATCTGACCAGGGAAGGGTACTAACAGGGTCCGACAGCTAGTAATGAAGTGTATATTGACAAATGCACTTTTCGATGCTGACCCCAAATCCGTTTTCCTTATCTGCTGCGGAGCTCTCTGTGAAGAGTTACGTGGCAAGATTTGAGCTTGTTCAGAGCTGCCAAATTTCCACTTCCTGCCTATATTCTGCTAAAAGATCGTGAGAACTTATCTGGATCTATAACAGTTTTAGAAGCATTGTCCAGTTACAATTAGTTGACAAGTTTGAGATGGTTTAAGCGCAAATTTTCAGCGGAATATTTATTTATTTGTTACGTTAAAGGCGCGCATGCACTTCAACAAAGCGAAAGACATTAGAACTAAGTAAAAGAAAAGACCATAGGCAGATGATCACTAAAAATACGGCAAACATAAAAAAGTCAAACATGAAACGGCAGACACGGATAAGGCCCGCTGAAGTGAGTTGTAGTGCAACAGCTTTTTTTAAAATGAATATAGGAAGGACTCTGGAAGGCAATGGCAGACGCTGTAGCACATAGACGCTCGCAGACGAAGAAAAAAATTCCAAGGGTAGTGCTGAGAGTAGCTGAAGAGTCCATTATGCCAACACTATATAACGCGAAAGTTGGATTTTGCCGGCCTAGACTAGCCGATATTATGCCACGTAACTCTTCATGGAGAGCTCCGCAGCAGAAAAAGGTAGCGGATTTGAGATCAGCATGAGAAACTGCATATGACAGTGTACATTTCGTTATGTATTGTCGGACCTCCCTAGCATCTTTCCCTGGTGAGCCCCTGTAATGAAAAAAAGTCTCGGTCCCTTCCGAACACAATGCAGTATGCTGAATACAGCACTATAAATGATTTTGTTGCGATAGAACCAAGTTCTTGCCCACGGATACACGCTCCAACACATGGGAATTCGAGCATCAAGAAGAATCACGTTTGATAAGAAACTACACCACAAATCATCTTTTCTCAAGAAACCTAGGAACAGTGTTTTGTATGAGATTGAAAGATGCAAATCTAACGATTAAGACATGCATGCTCATGTAAAACAGTGTTTACTTAACCATAGTTACATAACCTAGTTCTATACTATCAATGGTCAAATACACGCAAAACCCATGCAGAACCCATGCGTATCCAAACCCACGGAATGTCCACGATTATCTCAGTCCAATGCAGGGCTTCTTCATGAATTCGCATAGATTCGAGCAGTGCTGTACAGAACTATCGATCAAACATACCGTGTTTTGCATCAGCATGCATGCCTGGGTCGTGGGATTTGCATCTTTCTATCTAGTTCAAAATACGCTTCTGAGTTTCCTGGGATTTTGGTCGCAGCACTGTTTTCGAGACGTGTCAGAAATAATGGTTTCGTGGTAATGAGCATAAAAATGTGTCGATTGAAAACTGGATCGCGAATTGTCTTCATGAGGAATATAGGGTATAAATGGCGCAGTCGTTTCTATCCAGTCAAAACATGCTCTCTGTTTACATCTTTGCCATAGCGGTGAGGTTCCCATTTTTGTGTTTTCTAAGATTACATTTTACTGTCACTTCTGCTAAGAAACAGTTTAGGTTGTATCGCTGGCGACAGCTGTAGTTCGTCCACGTATGTCTTGTAAACATTCCACGGAATGACTTTCCTGCTATGAAAAATGGAGGAAAATTTTGCATGGAGTTGAAACTGGAATTTGTGATTTCAGGCGACTGCGATTTTGTCGAAAATGACTTGACAGAAAGTGATATATACCTTAAATTGTTAAACAGGCGCCGTTTGAACTTGGCTGAAGGCAAGCAATTAAACGGGCCTTCCGGTGGACCTCTGCCAAGAGGAAATGTAGGAGAAATGGTTAGTTGGTCATGCAATTGGGTTCGTTAGTTGTTGTATCCGATTGCCGCTATATACGTACATGTAAGTATAGAGGAAGAAACTAATGAAACAAATATGTCAAAGTTATGTGTGTTTTTCTGACTTCTTTAGAAGAAAATATTATCCCTGGATCAGCTGCACATCAAAATTTGCGACCTTCCACAATGTTAATTCCTACATCGGCAAAGGTTCACGCGGTCCAACATAGAAGGTGCGCTAGTTGGGACAAGCCGTTCTTCAAAAAGCTAGCATTGTGGACAAGGGTTCTTCATTAATGCCCAGTTTGACGTTGTGCAGGGAAAGAAGATGTTAGGTGGTCATGTTTCAGTGGAGCGGGTGTTTATGAGCACAAATTTACACCTACAAAAAGTACGCAGCCCTAGAAAAGCGAATGATTTCATGATGTTTTTCATTCTCCCGTTCCATGTGCGAAGCGTTATTCAAATGCATTTCCAGTGATTCCTCGCGGTTTTGTGGATCTTGTGAAACAGCTGCCAAGTGTTTGCGACGGCCTGATCAGATTTTAAGCCAAAATTTCCTGAACAAATGCCTAACCTTTTAACGGTTTCTGTGTGTCTTGTCAGAAGCCAACCGCATCGGTGGGCCGAACTATGAGAACCATAGAATGAGCAGGCGGCAGACTTCAGAGTAAATTATGTACAGTCTCTCTCAGGAATCCTCGCCTCACGCTGCACCGCCCATCTGCTGAGCCGCACCGCATCGCCTATGCATTATTAGTGTGAGGTGGCTTAGATGAGGCGTGAGGCAAGGATTTTTGAGAGAAGGAACGGAACTCCCTCACAAAATACAGAGCGCTATCATCCTAGTTGGTCATGTTGCTGGATTCGATTCTCATAATTTTGATCTCGGATGCGCAAGTATCCATTTCGGCATCTACATGTTAAATTCGCTTCTGGTGAGGATTTTGAGTAACGCGACTGTGATGAGGCCATCGTCACTTGCTGTTCGCTACGCGAGAAGCTCAGTAAGTATGGTCTATTAGCTCACAGAGGGCGCCTGATCCGACTTTGTCTGCAATTACGACTTTGCCCTCAGAATGCGTCTGGAAGGATATTTTAGCGAATGGCAGTACGGAACATAAGAGTGGAAGGAATCACACCATATGCATATCAAAAAAGTGCAAAAAATAGATCATTTGGGCGAAAAATGATGAGGTCGTAGTTGCGGACAAAGTCGGATCGGGCGCCCTCTGTGAACTAATAGACTGTAGTTCTTATCATGTATATTATCTTACCACGTATTGAGAGTCATTTTTTGAGCTTCAAGCGAGGTTAGCAACTAGTTTATTCTGGCTTACGTTTCGGCAAATCGCCGTCTTCAGAGCCTGAAATGGGCGACTCGATAAGCTAACTAAAATCTGTACAGAACCACACAATCGAAACGCCAAGCCTGTTTTTCAATCATGACGTTAGCTGCTGTACCACTTTGATGTCACTAGAGTGACGTTGTTGCTGGAGCGACCGCTAACTGTCCCAAGAGCAGATGACTTGGGCGTACTCTTGCAGATCAGAAGAGCAATCCCAGATGTGGCGCAAGTTGTGGTAGAGAGGCATTCTTCCCTGCGGTTCATTTTTGGACTTTTCGCGTGAATCCACAATGCCTCCAAAGTTTTGCGAGGTGATGTTTAGGGTTCTCGCGCTAATGTTTTTACTGTAACTTCGAAATTAGCTCCGCCATGTCGTACCCTTCTGTGAGTGCCTAGTGGCGTAGTCGTACGAGATTTTTCTTTGCCATCTAGGTGCTCTTTCATGCGTGCATATAATGGGCGTGCCGTTTCGCCAACATACTCCTCACCACAATTCTTGCAAGAGATCAACTAGATTACTCCCAAACTCAAGCAATCACCTTTCCTCCCTTCAGGGCAAACAACGCATTTAGTTGTGGGGCATATGCGATTGAAAATTGCAACAAACGACAAATTAAAATAAAGTCATTTTTCAAGCGGCTGCTATAACGGCTGTGACCACTTTGTGCAAGAAAGAACTGCATAAAATGCTCAGAAAGTTTTTAAGAAACCAAACTGCAAGTGAAAATGACAATATGGAAGTATACTTTCCTCTTGATGAAATGCAGCAGTGAGTGAGAAGCGACATAAAGGAATGTCGCATTTGTCACGATACGAGAAAAATATTTAGAACATCCTCACGTAAAGCACAATCCCTACGTCATAATTCCCCTGACTTGAGGACCGTCAACATCTTTGATAGGAGCTGCTCAAAAGTCCTGCACAAACAGCGCTCTTTTGAAAAGACACTACAGTATGTAGTGGAAACAGATTCGAGATAACAACCTAACAAACTGCGCACAAAGTTTAAACGTAGTTACAAATCTCTGGACCGTCCCCCTCCCGCTTCCTCCAATATTTCATGTTACATGCAACACGTGACGAAGGCTAATGATAATGCTGGTAAAATGAATAATATTTTGAATTTTTTATGCCAGATTTTATTCTATAATTCAAGTGGTAATGCTCAGGAATGGGACTGTAAGCTTGAAGAGGAAGCTCTTAACTCTCTGACCTCTGACGACTGCAAAAAAAAGCCACAAGCTCCAAGCGGCACGACAGGATTCTTCGACTAGTACGTGCACATCCATTGATTAAATTTTCTGTAGTTAGAAATACACTTAAATGAGCATGCTGTTATTGCCATAATCATTGGAGTATGCCCGGTAGTCGCTGGATTTTGCCTTATTTTCTTGCTCTCTAGTGTCACAGAAGATGAAGATCGTGATTCCGGAATGGAAATGTGGCTCTCAGAAATTGAACACACGAAAATGGGTGTTACTTCTGGAGATGCTGTACTATATCAAAATGACAATACTAGGAACTACTCCAATGTAGGTGCTTCCGTTGTTTTACAATCAACTTTTCCCTTCCAAAATGTTTCTTGCTTGCTGATACATGTACTAAAAAATTGAAGCTGGTTCGCCACGATGCCACTAGCATTGGATGTGCTAAGAAGTTCTGCGCCACTCCCATCAGATGTGCTAAGAAGTCCTGCGCCAAAGGCAAAGGATGTGCTAAGAAGTTCTGCTCAGTAAACGGATATAGCATATTCTGCCTGACGAATAAGAGGTGAGTACCTATGTTTACATGAAGAAATTTCTCAAATACTTTTTTGTTGTAGTCAAGTCCAAGAAATTCTATCTTTTCTTCCATAAACTATTGATCGCAGAATTTATCTAAATGTAGCATATAATAATGCATGCTTTTTCTAGCCCCCTCAAAACCGGTGAAATTATATACAAAACAAGGACTTAACCTCCACAGTGTAACCGAGTTGCTAGAATAAATATTTTGCGTATTTTTCATGTTCTTGATTTTTTTTGTTGAGTACGCGAATAAGTAAAATGATGTAAGGTTCTCGATAACGTTCTGTGCATATCAGAGACGCATCAGTTGAACAGCTTACAGATATAACCATAAGTGCTTCGAATGTCACACGAGGATATGACGAAAGTTAATTCCCTTTATTTCCGTCACCTTCCTGAAGGGTATTTTCATAAAATGAAGCATTTTGCAAGAAGAATGCCTCAGGGAGGCATCGAACTCGTGAGCTGCACTGACTAGCCATGCTGCTCCAACGTGTGGGCCCCACGGATAAATAATCTCGATGCTGAAAATGACACCGTGAATTTAATCGGTCAAAACACCCCATCTTGTGACAGTATTTAAGGATTCACAGGACGCCTAAGCACACACAACCTTATGTCGAAAAAATTTCTACGTAAGATTTGTACAAATCAATATATGTACGGACCTCGGCACCCATTTCCATTACAAATTGTACATTTTTAGTTAAAAATTTGAGAGCGTTTAAAAATTTATGCTTCTCATGAGAGCAGATTGTCTAGTGGTGCGGGTTTCTTGAAATGTCGTCTCATCTTGTAAGTGAACTACAACTAAAAATATTCGGGGAATCTTTGCGAGCGTGCAGTGGACGTCAATGGCGTTGGCCCATTTGAGGCCTTGAGAAGGACGCGCGCCGCGTGCGCCGTAACCTATGCATTCTGCTGCTGTTATGCAATTTCGTGCAACTTTTCTACTCGATTCTGAGGATTTTCGAGCAAATCGGGGAGAATAGATGCAGCAGGTGATGACATCGATCCCGGCACGCGCGGCGCGGTCGCGCTGCGACCTCCTCGAGGCCGCAGATGGGCCACCGCCGTTGCCGTCCACTGTATGTACGACGAGCGAATTATGGCTGCAATTTAAGAATTTCAGTGTGTATCACAGTGAAAGAGAGCGAGTTAGCGAAACCTCCACACTTTTTTCACAGTTTAAATTTTTGTTCAAAGTTTTCCTTTTCAATCTTTCCTGATTCATTTCATGGTAAGTTTCAAACAATAGAATCAGCAAGAATAACATCGAAATTACTATCATTAGCACAACCGAACCCAGAAAAAATTACGAAGACACGGCATGGGCCAGCTCATCTAGCCAGCCAAACAGCTCCGAGGTGAGCTCAACCACAGCGAATAGGGTGTACAGATCTGAAAAAAACCACCATATCACGACCCATTTCTTGCGCTCATCAAAATGCTGACTGTGACAAATAAAATGATGTGAGGCAGTGATTTTAATCAATTTTGCGGCTCCCATCGTGGACATATCATCTTACTAGTCCAAGCAGTTCTACATTTATACATATACTTGCTAGTCCCACCATTTCAAAATAAACAAAAATAAAGCCGCTAAGGCTACCTCAAAATCGACAGGGGAATCCTGCAAAAAGTATTATATTTTGGCTGAAAGAATTGATTTAGATGTCTTTCATCGTGAATCAGGCTAGCATGCCATGACTGCTCAATATGTGCGTATGAACTGCACCCTCGCTTTCATAGTCACGCGAGGTCAACTCGCTCATTTCGCAGATGTTTTTACTAAACACGAACGTGCAGAATTCGAATGTTAGGAACGACAGGTTGATGGTGGAGGACGAAATTCACACTTCGTTCTTATTCATGATCACAAGCAACCAATTTATCTGATGTGTGCGCAGAGAGTTCCAAGACCCACAGCGCTGATCACAGAGCTTTTCACGTCTCATCATGATTTGTATAGGTGTCTGCGTCTCTGCATGCCATACGATCATGCTTCTTGCTTATTGAACGTATTTCTTTTTCTATTGCCATGCGCTTTATTTGTTATCTTACCACTCATCTGCCCCTGTCAAATCCAATCATTAAATAACTTTCAGAATCGGCAAATGAAGGAAATCTGCTACTGACAAGGGAGCAATGAAAAAAATGGATGCTGTGGAAAAGCGATACAGGAAACACATGGAGAAATAATGGAACTGAACAAAGCCAGCGAGCTCGTCTAATTTGCTCAACGAGAGAATAAGCAAGGGCAAGGTACACTGCGACAATGAAAGAAGATCACTGGATGGTGGGAGCTGGTGCTCATGAACAGTTCTGCAAGGAGACCAATGGATATTCCTGCAATGGACATTCCCAATAAGCAAAAACACCAATGAAGAAAAACGCATCTGCTGAGAGCCCTCATCTTTAGTGACAATTAGTTGAACACACGCACGAAATTTCGAGAATTTCCTGCACTTCAAATCTACTTATGGGAGTAAGGAACTCATAGAAGTTGTGGTCTTTAATGTTAACTCTATCCAAAAGATGCGCAGTGAGCGCGGGTTCAATAATTGATTGCCGTTGTTAGCAAGCAGGGTGGTTAATCAATGTTTACAAAAGAGGCTGCAGATCTGTGGAAAAATCCAACTCGGTATAGGTAAAACACTTCAACAAACGAATAACACTGGAATCTCTGTCAGTTATAGAAAGACACTGTTCCCCATATGTAGCTATGCTATCATAGCTGTTGCTGAAATAGCGATTCATTGCGACAACTCTTTAGAGACACCGACTCCCTAGGCGAACAAGTTTGAGCAGAAACTATGCCTGAGCAGACTTCACGTATTTCTTCGGAGAAATAAGCGAATACTGCAAGAAACTAAAAATATTCTGCCGGAAAGTATGAAAACTTCGCTGAAAAACATACCAGTAGTTTGCTGGGAAAGCACAACGACCTTAACCTTATCTATCACGCTGACACCTCTCCGCATGGCTAGAACGAAATACTTCTCAGGAGCGATCCTGCATTGTACATTCACCACCATTTTCTGTAGCCAGCTCTTGCCCTTCCCCAGCAGATCCCGTTGACGTGCTCCGCACAATAAAATTGTGAGTGCTCCTAATGTTATCATGAAGTATTTCTGTGCATCAGCCAACCTAGCAACTCTTGTAGTAATTGTGATAACTGCAATGTACGAATTTTTTTTCAGACGTAAGCTTTTTCGACAGGGAAGGCGCATTGATTAATAATTGATGTAAAAGAACCAGTACACATCGAACATTCTGTTTAATGTATTTATCGAGGTGTTTGCACTACTATTCTACCTACAATGCACTACTATTCTGCCTACAACGCAGATTCTTCCAGTGCAAATATCGCAAGCTCTAATCAGACACTTTTTTCCTGTAAGCCGTGAAATTAATTCATAACAGGTTAAAACTAAGGTTCCAGGTCAGTCCGGCAGTGTTTTGTGTTGTTTTGTTCTGTTTTGCTCTGAATTCAAGTAGTTATTTATTTTTGTTACGTAATGGTACTTTCTGGCGTTTTACTGGCAGTCCTGCAATGTTGCACTTCTACTGCTCCGACTATAGGTTATTACCTAAACGTACCAATGGCACACTCTCGTGGTGTACGCAATAAATAGATAAATGATGAAATGAATGAATAAATAAAACCGGACTGCTTAAAAAATAATGAAATATGCATTAAATCCAATCGTATAATATGACTTGCGAGATTTGAGCGAGAGAGATTTGAGAACGAAATTTTGAATGAAAGATGAACTTTACAAAGTTAGTATGATTGTGGAAATCAAGTCCCATTAACAGTATAGGGTGATTCTAGTGTAGGTTTGCAATTTCAGTCGTTTACAATCAACAACAAATGTGTAGGTGTGTAGCGTATAAACGGATCGTGTTTCCTGAGTCAGCGAATACATCACACATTTTTACACTCAACTAAGTACATTTTTCCTAGATACGATGATATAACTGCATTTGTAAAGATCTTCCAGCTCCCTACTTTGTGTGCAGAGCACGTTACCATCCTTCGAATTTCTGATCTCAGGTACCTAATGTCGCCATGAAAATTTTACTCTCCCCAAAAGTTCCTGAATTTCAACTGACTAATGCAAAAATTCCGCAGCCTGACAACTTACAAAGTTTCCAAATAATGGATAATCTCTTCGGGCTACTAAAGCATCTTGTGAACTATTATTAAATCTGATTATGGATCTGTAATAGTTTGAAATGCCACGAAAACAAAGTACAAACAACTCTGGTCGCTCATTCTCTTCGGGCCATGTGTATAGAATGAACACAAAAACTAAATGTTAACAAATGAAAAGGGCATGCCAGCAAATGATTGACACGTTGTCGTTCACAGGATGGGTAACACATATGTACATGAGATCAAAAAATCAGACCAACCGTAACGAGAAGTCGTCTTGCTCCTGAAGCGAGAATCTTTCACCTGGTTTTTCGTACGAGAATCCGGAAATCGCAGGAACAGGGAGAGTTTCCTATTAGATCAGTTAGATATTCTTATTAGATATTAGATCTTATTAGATCTGTTCGGAAGCATCAGAGAAACGCCATTATACAGGGTAAGGTTTCTGTTTCAGTTTCTTCACAATGAGTAAAATACTTCTATCGCTCAATCTTCCATAGTTAAATACAGGCTTGATTTATGGTGTTGATCTATGAATGATCGATTGTTAGTTTATCTCTCGAGGTATAAACAACCCCGACATTGCGGGTCCCGAGCCCTTGAGAGAAAGGAGTCGGCAACTCGTCCCACCGCTACAGAAACGACGAACAAATGTAATACTGCTAAAAAGGGAAGGTCGAGTTTTAGCTTTGTGACGTGCCCTCTGATTCTGGATTCTGTTTGCTCAACAAGGAACATCATGCTAAAAAACCCATCCTAATTTCCGGTTATGAGGGACGACACGAGAGAGGGGTCGGAAATATCCTCAGCAAACAAACAGCCAAAACACTCGTAGAGTGGAAACCGGTAAATGAAACCATCATTATAGCACGATTCTAATTGAGGCACAGTGGGATCTCTGTCATACAAGTCTATACACCGATGGATGGTTCGGACGATGACGTGAGAAACGACTTCTACGAACACCAGTCAAGACACAATCGGAAAGTGCCACGATGTGATCTCACAAAGTGCTCCGACGTGATCTATAAATTTCCTTAGCACTCAATTAGGCGGCGAGAGGTACGGAAAGAAAAGAGCTGTTGCATCCTTTGCCTCATTTCACCACCTCAGCGAGAATGGCAGAAGACTGATTTCCTCCTGTTTGTGGCCCCAGGGCATACTGCAGTGCTGATGATAAGTCAGACCATCACCTGTTCAAGACAACTGTCTGGCTTAAGCTAAAGCAGCAGAGATCTGTCACCACCGTGAGATCGTTTGCAGTTGAGAAACTCAAAGATCCCAGCGACTTCAACAGGCTTACCTCGGAACTGCGGAATCAATTTGAAATACTCAGCAACACGAAAGACATCGAGGAGAAGGGGGTTGATCTAAAAGTAGTAATGAGCAACTGCTGAGAAAGTCATCGCACGCATACGAGGCACACGAAAAGGCCAATAGATCCAGAGAAGAAATGGCGGGAAATCGACGAAACGAAGAGAGTGAAGCACATGCAAGCCAAAAAAGAAAAAGAGTTGAAGGAGGCAAGCAGAAGATATTCCGAAATGGATTGCATGGTCAAGAAGTCCTGCCGTCGAGACGAGAACGACTGCTTAATACAAGTGAAAGCACAAGAACTCCACGGATGGCGGACATTCAAAAACCTTCTGTCGAACGAATGGATGAAGAAAAGTGCCGAATTAAAGATAGATGGAGCACTTTCTTGACGTCCTTAGTCATACTGACCCCTTGAGATATACAAGTTCGCCGGCGAAAGACAAACAATTTCTACCTTTCCGTGCCGAGACCACAGAAACTGTGGTAAGAGGCATTTCGGAACAGAAAAACGCCAGACAGCGCCAAGGTTTGATGGAACCACAGCGGAGCTGCTGAAGGCGATTGCTGGCAAAAAACGAATGTGTCAAAATACTAGAGAAGAGGAATCATTGTCGAGCTGCCCAAGAAAGGAGACACAGCGGAATGCGGTGAGTGAGTTACCCTTCTTTCGATACCTGAGAGAGTCTTCTGTATGATACTGTTGCAACGGTTATGGAGCGACATGGATGAGCGACTGCAAGAAGAACAAGTGGGGTTTAGGAGCAACATCGTGCTGCCAAGAAATCTTTTCTCTTCGAAACATCATCGCGCAGTGCGTGAAATATCTTTATCCTTTGTACCTCAACTCGTCCTGTTGCATAAAAACAGACGAAGGTTTTTTTGAAAGCACCGCAGGCGTGAGCCAAGAATGCATATTATTACTAGTTTTGCTTAACATCGCACCGGAGTTTGTCTTGAGGAAAGCAATGACGCCAAACAAAGCAGGCATCGAGTGGAATGATCAAGGGCGATTGACAAGGCTAGGCTATATGGCCGGCTGAAATCGACAGTAAATCCCAGAAAGCAACCGCAAGCTTCAACCAGGAAGCCAGAAAGATCGGACTACGCATCAGCTCGGAGAATTCGAAAGTAGACTAGATAGGGAGTACGCCTGCACCCTCGACATTGACGTGGGCACCAGCTACTGGAGAATGTGGGTAAGTCCACGTACCTGGAAAGCACAGTTACATACAGGTTCTGTAAATGATCTTTGCATACGTATTGCAAGAGCAGCAGCCGTCTTGTGAAGGCTACAACCGATCTGGAAGACGACGTGCCTCACAAACGAAGCAAGTTGCGCTTGTATCTTCCATTGTTGTCTTGACGGTTATCTATGCTGGTGGAATATAATAGTGGAAACCGAAAATATCCGCGAGAGTTAACAAGAAAGTAATTGGCTTCCATCAAAATTGTCTGCGGCGCATCATGAGGATACGCTACGACGATCGAGTTATCAGGGAAGAAGTACTGCGACTTTGCAGCATGACTAACCTGCACGTTGCCATAGTACAACGCCGACTCCGGTTCGCTGGCAACATCCTGCAGACGTCGCAATACCGAATACTTTGAGGTGCTATGTTGTGGATCCCACCGGCAAGCAAACGACCAGAGGGCACATGGCGCCGAACGTTGGCCAATAAGCCAATAAATAATGGATATTTCCAGAGAGCAATGCGAAACGCCTGCACAAGACCGGCAAGAATGGAAAACCTTCGTCGCCCGAATGCCCAACAGCACAGCAGGAACTTGGTCTAGGTTCAAGCAGCAGTTCAAGACAGACGTATGTATGTATCTACGTTTACTCGCACCACCTTCTGTACTACTGTTTCGGTTCTTCTAACAAACTACACGTCTACACTACCAGGCAACGCGTCTAGTTGCTGTATGATCATCGAATAATGTTGAGAACAGCTTCGCAGTTCACGCTGATTGAGGCGAAAGAGGGGACAATATCGGATAGGATCAGCTCTCGTGCACAATAGATTCTATGACATGTTTGAACTTCAACAATACACAATGATACAAAAACGATAGTGGATCACACAAAAACTCATAATTTTATGCTTTCACATCATACGACTATTTCGATCAATTCAACGGATAGAATAGATGCTTTATTTCGAGCACAATTATATGTTTGTCCCAGAGCCAGAGTTCATAGATGTATGAGATCAGACCAGTAATTTCTCAACCGATGCTTGGGAGAACTTACACTTTTGGAGTGCTTATGTGGCTTAGGGCAGGAAGATTGAAGTTTAGTCATTTATAAGCATAAAACAACGGAAAGCTGATACAAAATAAAAAAATACATAGTTGTTCTTGTTCCTGAAATTGTAGCTATAGTCAAGTTTCATTTCGCAGCGAGATCTTCTTCGTTCGCTTTCCTCGTTGCGATAAACTTCTATGCTATTACCAAATTGTATGATGCTTCTATTTGGTTGGGCAATAACTTCGTGCGGTTTCTCTGAGCATTCAGTGTGGTTTCAACGAAGTGGACCAGTTGAACTTAGGTTTTTCTGAGAGTTAATATGCGTAGCACTTCTTCTTCACATCCTTGCGTAAAATTTTCTCGTAACTGTACGAACTGTGCGTACAGAACGAGGTGCATCCAGCCCAAAATCGACCTCTCTGAGACAGACATCCACTTCTGCGCTGTCCCTGCAGCAGTAATGGCTTCCACTTTGACGCTGTTACCATCTCTAGCAACTTGAGCTGTATTTGTTCCACTATTGTAGTGGAAAAGTTGGAGGCGTCGGGGATGTTCGCTCTTGTCGAGTTAGAGGGGCACATTTCATGCTACAGAAATAGAGAACTAGCGGGAATTGGGAAAATTGATTATAATATTTGTAAAGAGCAAAACAAGAGGTATAAGATTACCTATGGTAGGCTATCGGAATTAGATCAAATTCTCGAGAAGAATACAGTTGAAAAAAAACCGCACGAACTTATTGCCCAAGTCAATATAAGATTGAAGCTGGCTGGTGCCCGTCCGAGGAACGCGAACCTTACTTTCCGCTGCTAGTCCATCTTGTAAATACGCTCAGTTCTTGTACATGGTCACCGAAAAAGGGCATGAATCGCCAGAGAGCTGGGATTCGTAAGGTTTGAAAACTGATTTGAGATCAACATCGGTAGACGCATAAGGCTGTACACGACATATTATGGAAGTCCACACAGGAAAAGTATCCTCCTCCTGTAAGGTGCTTTTTGGTAAAAAAAGCCTTAAAAAGTAAGTAAAAAGTAAGTTCCACGACAGAATCTCAGATTGTCACTCAACAACGAACATGATCTGTCTAAACTATGTGGATCTGCATTAGTGAATGCCAAAGATGCGCTAGCACATAATCGCTAAGGGGCTCAGGTGCGAACAACCACACGTGTTTTAGCTCTCATATTCTTGAATGCAAAAAAGTAAAATGCACAATTTTTGATTCTGCTCCGCGATTTACGAGTGGTGTAAGCTGGCGTGACGTCTGAGTGGGGGATCACGTCTGCGCGTTGGTGTAAGACTTCTACTCCATTAAATAATACAACTTCGCAGAGAGGCGCTTACTCTTTGTAAAATTTTTATAGCGATAACCTCACAATTTTTTCAACGTTCAGTACTGGTCAGAAAACAAATGTCTCAGGCATCCTGACCAAAAGGAACATTGAGATAGGTCGAAATGAGGTTCCACAAGTAGTTTCTAAAAATTACTGGTAATTTTTGAGAAAGAAGCAGAGCTGAGGCCTTGTTTGCATTTGATCCTGCTCTGGGTTGGTGGATTGGGATACGTACTGTGAATACCAGAAGACCTTCCGTGATAGCGTGAATAGGCAATTTTTTGTGTACGTGACAAAATTGTAAATACATTGGTGATGTAACGAAAATCATCCGTATAAAAGGATGACCAGAAACAACAACCCGTACCCCATCCAAAATGTGGACATTTGGCCTGGTGAGTTCGGCAACATTATTGCACTTATACCTCAATTATTAGCGAGAACTGAGAAGGTCTTCATTGCCACCCGAGCTAAACTCAGCATCGGATCCACTACTGTGGCAGCAAGAGAAACTCTCTTGTCCATGGAAGGATTGTTTAGGAGCGACGACAAATTAAAATATTGTTTCCAGAAAGTCGTAGTCATCTTCGTGGCAGTGATTCAGAATGTAGCAGCTATGCCGGTTCCAAACTGTAAGTATGATTTTCCCTTCCATGGACAATTAAAGTTAGCAGATTCAATGAAAGAGAAGAAGACTACTTTGTTGCTACTTTTTTGCTTTCTATACATGTGTCAGGTCAACTCGCTCATTTCCAGCATTTGGATGTAGGAACGCAATGATTTCGGACGATTGGAGAAAGATGGTTTTGGAATTCCACAATAAGAACCGTAGAATCGTCACCCAAGGAAAACAACGAACGGAAGGAAACAAAATGATGCCGGTCGCGAAGGATATGAATGAGCTGGTTAGTTCTCCGTTGATGTTCCGTAAATGTCTCACCAGTTCCGGGGGTCTGGGTCATGATGAGGCAAAAGTGGGTGGGCAATGTGTCTGCGATTGGTTCATTCGAACCCTCGCCCCCCCCCCCCCTTCAGGACCTACTCGCACTAATTCGCGCGCGATTTCACCATAGTTGCTTATGCAAATTTGAATGTGAGTGGGGACGAGTCGACGCCGAAGGGCGGGAAGACGCCGCCCCATTGCCTCATCATGACCCACACCCCAGTTCCGGTGTTCTGAATGAAAGTCATAGGAATCGTCTTCTGTGAGAGCACTAGGCTCCTTAGGCGCCGAGTTCGAAGTAATTAAACAAAAATAAGGTTAACCAGTAATAGTACGTCGCAACGGTAGTCTACAAGAAGACACACAAAGTGAACAATAGTTTATTTCAAACAAACGGAACGACACAAAGGATATCAATAGATTGCAAACCGAAAAAGCAAGGATGAACGTGGAGACGTGGCGGTGGAGACGTGGATGAGGTTGTGAAGCAAAAGAATTTCCTGAAGACGCGGAAACCAATAGAAAAGCCACTAAGGCGTCGACTCACTAGACTTGGCCACTAAGGCCTCGAAAAGAAGGTGCCACACAGGCGGACTGGAATCTCGGAAAACCAAGAAAAAGAGATCTCTTGCTCGCCCACGGTTCTCTTACATATGCTTCCTTTTCCCGCTCGTTTTTGTGTTCCCGCCTTAGGGCGCCAACCTCTTGAGGGGAGGTCGCCCCGGTTGATCAAGATGGTCAACATCGTGGGCGGACACTTCTTCTTTAGCGTTTTCCCATTTGCCCGCTATTCTGAATCTTAGTTGCACTTGCCCTATCCTGAACTTGATCGGGGTGATCAAGGTGTGAGCTGACGACCTTCGTATTGTTGTGCAACATGTCTGCCAAGTGTCGGTTTTCTTGTATGTACCTCATGCTTTTATGAGTAAGCATTCCAACAAAATGCTCAGCTACAGCAGAATATGGACGTAGTACTGCAGGGCTTTTGTTTATGGGAGAATCTCTTTTTTTCAAAAAAGGCAGTTTGTCGTTGATCTAAGGCAGTCGATAGAGCTCTAGGGGGGCTACAGGCTTCTGGCAGCTCACAGTTCTTCGTCCCTAAGTTCAAAAGGGCACGAAGGCCTGACGCGATGCGCATGTGGTAAATGTCCATAAACGAGATGTTCGAAGTAGTGGCAATCTTTTCCATTCTTTGAAAAAAAGATCACACACACACACACACACACACACACACACACACACACACACACACACACACACACACACACACACACACACACAAACACACACACACACACACACACTTTCATGTCCCAAAATTGCGTTTCGGCTATACTACGTTCAGCTGCAAAATATGCATTTCTTTTCAGACATGGGACTGTAACATAGAGCACAATGCATGGTTATACAGCTGCGACACCACGGTCAATATCCCCAATGACTATGCAGTAATCACAGCAAAGTAAGCAAATTTTGCTTAGATTAAATAACTAACACAGCGTACTCTTTCAGCATAAAATTGTCCAACAGATGCAACGTTTCCACAGTAACTCAGACTCAACTGAAGGCGTGGTGGAATGAGGCGACGGCAAAAGATCTTTCAACAGACCCAAAATATGATGCAGCTGTTGCAAATTTCGCCACTGTAAGATGGACATACAGGACTATTTCTCTTCGTTCCCTCCAAGAAGATGTGAAAAATTTAGATGGCAAATGCTAAAGCTACTGGCTTCGGATGCAGTTACAACAGATGTGGTAGTGATGGCAAACTAGTGTGCCTTTACAACAAGAAGTACGGCTTTAGTGCGAAGGGATTCCCGACCCATTATGCATTGTTTAATATTTGAAAATAATCTATTCATATTAAGACTCAGTGGCACAGATGCAATCTACACGACGGGCGCTGCCGGGGACGAATGCACACAGTGCGATCCTAATACCCTACAATGTGTCGAGTATCTTTGCCAACCGGAATACCAACTTGGTATCTTCCATTCAACTATATTTATTGATATTGCTTGCTGTTGCTGCTGCTACAGTGGATTTGGTGCATATCGATTGTGAGCTGTCGACAGGGGAACAGCAACAACGACGCGCCGCGCCCAGCCGATATGTACCTTAACCAGTGGCTATACTCCTCGAGAAGCATATATAGAACAAATGTTGAAGAACTTCGAAACTAAGGAAAATGATGAAGCCCCTGTTTGTTTTCCAAATTTTCGAAAACTTCTGCTTATTAATTCAGCCACCGACACTACCCCTCAGCCTGCTTGTGCTAACGGCAAATTGACGTACGATATGGAGCAAATGGCACTGAATATGAACAACTATTACAGGTAATATAAATTTTTGCATCAAAGTCACAAGGGTAGTGCAAGAGGTCAACTCAGCAGGTGGACATGAAACCTACCTAGTTCCGAGCTATGCCTAACAAGGTGCTGAAGCATCTATACCATTTTTGTCCTCGGATCCTGTAAAGGAGAAGAGAGACGTGCAGAGAAGAAATCCTTGTCGATATCCGAAGCTCTTTCTTTGTTGCATCACCGTGTAGCGCGTGTTCCACTTGACTAGTCCATCTCCTCACATCTCATGCATGAACTCGACCAGGTTTGTGGCAAAAATTCTCAGGGTCCGGGAGCAAAAATGTTGTATACATTGTGGCACCTTATTAAGCGAAGCTTCAAACTAAATGGGTTTCGTATGGATCTGCTTGGTCAGTCTCTTGCACTTTTTTAGCACTGGAAGTGTGCACGTGCTTGGTGTGCATCCGTGAGCCAATTTGTAACTGCTCCATGCGTGTACGCGTAAGAGATCGTTTGACTAACTATAGCATAATAGTGTTAGCCGTTCTTACTATAACATGTACATCACACTGCCCGTTGTCCACGTTGTCACAATTTCTGGGAGCCCCTTGCTTAAAAAGCATACTGTTATTTACAGGAGACTTGTAGCAAGTGGTTGGGCTCAGGACAGCAACGGCTACGCAAAATGGGCATCAAAAATGCCCGCTTTGGTGGGATTCAAGAAACTTTCAGCTGTTCGGGTACAATTTTTATGCAACTGTTCTCTTTCAGAGCTACGACTGCACCATTGCAGAAAAATCCAACACCCAAGCGGACTGTACGAAAACCACGTACACCGCTGAAGCAGGTCACTCTTTGAACTGGCACAAAGAGAATTACCCAGCAACTCGTGAGGAAACACTCGAAAAAGTATATCAAACTATGGGTGTGAAAAACTTCTGGTATAATTTGATTTAATGACGTGTTTTATCACAGGCAGTTGTAAGGTTCGGGGCGAGTTCTTATTGAGATTTGCCCGAAAATGTATTCATCCGAACCTTAACGAACAGATACGAGGTGCAGGAGAACAAATATATGCAAAACAGTTTATTTCATCAAGAGACATTAAATGCGAATTAAATAAAGAGAATAAGGCGAAAACAAAAGCAACTAAGCCTGGAGTATAAAATAAAAGCGTGAGCAGTTAGAAGCGTTGAGGAAGGCGCGGAGCCATCTTAACCAGGCTCCTTCCTCATCCTCCGAGCACTCAGCGCGCCGGAGGTGAAACTTGAACTGAACTGCGGTTAAAGGTCACGCCCCCTATTTATATGCGAACTGTGCAATAAATCTTGGGAGGTTCACAGGCTGCTAATTAATTCTAGAACCACCGTGTGCGTAGTGCACTTGAACTTACTGTGTTCTGAGAGCTAAGCTGACCCTTACATCCTACCCCTTTAAAAAGTTCCGGTCCTCCGGAACTAAGGCGAGAACTATATGGTTTTTGACATAAAACAGTGGCGTGGTCGTTTCCGCCGCAAATGGAACAAAGTTCAGTGTCCCGACATGTTGAAAGATGGTGCTTTCTAACACATTTGGGACATAATTTACGCTTAACTAGGAGAATAGCTGCTCTATAACTAAAAGGAAGTGGTGCTCGACAGAGACAGGTGTAATGGGGTCCATTACAAAGGCTACATGTCTCGGGTAATGGTGTTTTTACTTGGTTGATTTGAATTTTTGTGTTAGTTAGCAATGATTTAGGGGGTAGTAAGGTTTCTGGATTTACTGCACAGGTCGTATAGTTGGGAGGAGGCGGTGATGGGGACCGAGTGTCGGATGAGGAGCTGGAACGACGACGTTTTCGAGGAGCAAAACGTGTAGAAACGAGTGGTTGTCGTTCCATGAGGGAGCCGAGTTATGCTGGCAACAGGAAAAAGAGTCTGAAAATGAAGGAAAACATACAGGAGGATAAAACGAAGGCAAAAAGTACAACGGAAAAGGGTAATACATGCAAAATACAATTACATGCAAGATTGGAAAAAAAAAAGGTGCTCCAATGCTAATTGGTTGACCTAATGCTAATTAGGTTTGTAGCGCGGCAACCTTTAATTTTTGTCCGCTGATTTTCGTAAATCATGTGTTGTTGACGCGGAGGAGTTGTTCCGGTTGTTTTTTTTTTCTTATTTTTGTTGCTACCAGCTTGGTTTCCGTGCTTTTCGTTCGTTTTGTCCTACGTATTGTCGAAGTTTGTTGGTTTTCAACCATTCTCGTGATGTTACTTCGTGTTTTCTCGTAGTACTGTTGCAAATTATGTAGGTTTTCATTGTTGCAGGATGGCGCGTGTTGTTGATCGAGGATTCTGCGTTGATCGTTGTTATGACCGAGGTGTTTGCGTCGAGAATGAGGACGGATATCGATGTTTTTGCTATGAGCCTTCGTCGTACTCGAATTGTGGCGGCCCTATTGCTAGTTCTACTTATTCTTCTACTGTTAGCAGTGATTGCGAGCCTTCCCCGGATGCGGTGGTTATCGTGGGGGCAATTGGTGAGTTGCTATTTTGATTCTATTTCTTTTACAAAAGTAATTTTGTTACTTAATTTTGTTTTCTTAAGTCTGTTTTCCTCTTTTACCAAGGTTATTATGGTCGAGGGGATATTTTGTTACTACTTTTTGGCCATGATATTGGTGTATTTACTAAGGATGGATTTGTTTTTTTTTTCAGTTGCCCTTTTTGCACTGGTGCTTCTCGTCATTTCCTCAGTTGTGATGTGGCATCGTCGTCACTATGTTCGCAGGTCGGAGGTCGATGCGACTACGAAGAAGAAGGAAGGAGAGCATGGGAAGCCTAGCGCGCCTGTGGACGTCACTGATGTGTAGACGATTTTTTTTTTGATTTTGTTATGTTTTTTTTTCCTGCCAGTTTTCGGTGCTACTTGGACGGTTACTGTTACCAAAGCCTATGCTATTACCTCGCTTTACTTCTTGTGAAGGAAAATAATAAACGTTGTTACTACTAATGTGCCTAAGGAAAAGAAAAAAGAGTGTTTCCTTGAAATTTTGTTGTTATGTTTCTTTTGTTTATGCTAGGGCCGGTAACGAGTTATAGGGCTTGGTGCGGTTCACATGCACCGTTCTGGTTCGTTTCCCATCCTGGATGGTGATGTTTGGGTGTTCGATGTCTACGATCTCGTAAGGACCTTCGAAACGAGGTACGATTTTACTTCCTACTTCTTTTCTTATTAGAACTTTTTGTCCTATTTGATAATTAGTATGGGTAGTGCGTTTTCGCAGGTCGTAGTGGTGCTTTTGTACCGTTTGGGCGGTTGTTAGGTTTTCGTGAACGTGGTTCCAAACGTTCTGGAGGATGGAAACTAATTGTTCCGCGTAGTCTTCCTCATTGATGTATGTTTTTGAGGGTAGTTGGAGCGCAAAACGGAAGGTACTATTGGGTTCATGTCCGTGTACGATGAAATGGGGTGAATATTTTGTTTCTGAATTTTCGCTACTGTTGTAAGCATGCGTTATTAGATACAAAACATCGTCCCATTTGTCGTCATGCTCAGTAGTGGCTATGGCAATGAGTTCTTGGAGGGTGCGATTAGCGCGTTCTACTTGACCGTTACTTTGATGGTGATAGGGGGTACTAGTTCTGTGTTGAATATTAAGGGCTTTAAGGGTATTCCTAAATTTTTCGCTCATGAAATTGGATCCCTGGTCAGTCACTAATAGTTCAGGGGGACCGAAGCGTGCGACAAAACGATTGATAAAAGCATCGCAAGTCGTGTGCGCTTTTTGGTCAGGAAGTGGTTCTGCGATTATGAATTTTGAGAATGAGTCTACAAAGACAATGACGAAACGGTTGCCTTGTAGAGTTAAAGGTAAAGGGCCTATGAAGTCTGAGTGAACTCGTTGCCATGGTCGTTTGGGTGTTTGGAGTTTTACCATGGTTTCGTTTATGCGGTATGTGGAGGGATCTTTGCGCATTTGGCATAACTTACAATTTTTAATGTAATGAGAGATATCTTGGAACATTTTGTTCCAAACGGCGATTTTTGCTACTGCGTTATACGTTTTCTTAATTCCTAGATGCGCGGTTCCTAACTGTGAACAATGGATTTTGGCTATTAGTTGTCTCCCTATTGCCGAATTTTCTGGGAGGACGAGCTGAGGTTCTTGTGATAGTTTGACTGGTATCCTATAGAGTATGTCGTCAAGTAACATATAGTCAGATAGTTCAATCATGTCCGAGTTCTCTCTTATTGCTTGTTTGTAAGTTAAGATCCATGGGCACTCGTCTTGTTCGTTTCTAATGGATTGATAGTCAAGTGCAGCACCGGTCTCTTCTGATATGGTTGTAGCGTTAATAGCCGGAGGGTAACGTGAAAGGGTGTCGCATACGACGTTTTTCTTACCGGGTCGATATACGATGTCTACATCGTACTCCTGTAGAATTATCTGGTATTTGGCCAAACGTCCTGCAAGGTCTTTTCGATGGAGAAGTGCTTTTAGAGGGGCATGATCAGTAATAATGGTACATTTTGCTCCGTCGATGTACGGGCGGAACTTTTGGACGGCAAAAACGACGCCTAATGCCTCTAATTCTATAGCGGGATAGCGGGACTCTTGCTTGTTTAACGTTCTACTGGCATAAGCGATAACTTTGGAATCGCCATCCTGTTCTTGTTTCAGGACGCCGGCTACGCCTTTACCAGAGCTATCCGTTTCAATGGTGAATGGGGCTCCCAAACGCGGTGCCACTAGTACTGGAGCTGAAGTAAGTGCTGTTTTTAGCTGGTTCATAGCGTTTTCACATTCACTGGTCCACTCAAACTTTGTGTCTTTCTTGATAAGGGCAAAAAGTGGAGATGCGATAGCTGCAAAGTTATAGACAAAACGTCGAAAGAATGAGCACATTCCTAGAAATGCTCGTACTTCTGTTGGGTTTGTAGGTATAGGATAGTTATCGATGGCTTTGGTTTTGTCCGGATTAGGTCTTATACCTTCTTTGCAGAGGACGAAACCTAGGAACTTGATTTCTGATCGCGCAAACTCACACTTAGATGCTTTTAGCTTCATTCCTATACGTTCTATTTTGGTAAGGACTTCGTCAATATCTACCAAGTGTTCTTCGGGGGTTTCTGATGTTATTATCAAGTCGTCGATGTAGATAAAGACTCGTGCTCTCAAGTATTTTTTGAAGTCATTCATTATTCTTTGGAATGTAGCCGGGGCACCTTTGAGACCCATTGGCATTCTAATGTATTCGAAAGCTCCCATAAAACATGCGAATGCTGTCCTTTCGCAGTGGGATTCTTCTAATGGAATTTGGTGGAACCCTTGTTGGAAATCGAGGGAAGTGTATAAGCACTGATTTGCGCATAGATCGATAATGTCTTGGATGTTAGGCAAGATAGACTGTTGTGGTTTGGTTATAGCATTCAGGCCTCGAAAGTCTATTGTAAAACGCCAGCTATTGGCATCTCTCTTCTTGACTAGCACTATAGGGGCGCAGAATGGTGACGAGCTTTCCCGAATGATTCCATCTTTTAGCATTTGTATGATTTGTCTCTCTATTTCTAAACGTTTCTCTAGAGGGACACGGTACACTTTTCGTGCGGGGATTGTCGCGTTTTCAATGAGGTCGATCCTATGCCTTATAGGACCGTTGTAGTGACCTAAATTGCCATCAGGACCTACGAATGCTTTGGAGTGATTTCGCAAAATAGTCTTTAATTGATCTTTTTGATTATCGTCTAAACCTGATTTTGTAAGGTCTACTTCCGTAGCAACGTCGTAGTTCAGGAAATCGCTTAGGGGGAACTGAGGCATTTTGCTTTCCCAGTCCGCTTCAGGGGGGATATAGGGCTGAGTAATCTGAACGCTATGAACTTGCGATTGAGTGTTGGTAAGCGGAGTTGCATACGCGATACTCATACCTTCATGTAGGTGAACGATGGTGTAGGAAGGATTCATAACGTTTATGAAGCATGTGCCATCACTCATAGGTGTAACTAAGGATCTACCGACTATATACACTGCATCGAAAGGACGATTGTTGTCTTCAACGAGGAAGTCAGCGGGCATCGTAGAGAAATAGCCGTCGACTCTCGCTTGAACGAGGTTATTACTTCGTTTCGGCAGTGTCGTTGGAGCTGTAAGGCGTACATTATACGGGGTATCTATGCTCACACTATTTAGTTGGACTAGACTGTGTACTTCATTACCTATGGTTAGAAACTGTCTATGTAAATCTATCGTTATTTTTAGGCCGCTTTCGTTAAGACGACGCAGGAAGTCAGAGCCAAGGAGGACGGGAGCAGGGCACTGCTCATTGTTGGAAATTTGGAACTGATGGTTGATGAGGTGTGTTCCTATTCTTACTGTTGTGATTATTGTGCCTAAGAGTTGTACATTGGTTCCATTTGCTGCTTTAGCAATGGAGGGGTCGTTATTAACTTGGAATTCTGGTCCTAGTGACTGTAAGGTGGACAGCCTCATGTAGGAGATAGATGCGCCGCTGTCTATCAGGGCTGTTAAAGGCTGTTCGTTTATAAAGATCTGAAGGTACGGCAGTCTTGAGTTTTTGGAATTTCCGTGGAGACTTAGGGAGTAAACTCGTGGTACGTATAATCGGCCCGTTCTAGGCGAGCTATCAAGGTCCTGCAATTCTACGGTGTTAATTGCCCGTTGGCTGCGATTCTTAGTCTTTTTGGCAAATACGTTTGCGAAATCCATCATGGCGCTTGCAGCGGTGGTGGTTGTTCTTCTAATAAGGTATAGCTTTACATAGACTACGCAGATGACGACTAGTAAGATAACTATCAAAACTGGGAGAGAAATCCATAAAAGGAGGTGTATTACAGACCACTTAATTTTGTTGACCCCTTCTGAGAGTTTGTCCGTAGTTTTGTCATAAACAGATTTGAGGGTCTTACCTACGGTTTCTCCTGCGTTTTGAATGTGAGAGAGTGTGTTTTCAAAAATTCCTCTTTTACGTAATCTTAATTTGATTTCTAATTGTTGTTGTTGTAAGGACTGGAGTTGAGAGGTCGTTGCAGATGGTTGATACTGCATAATTTGGAGGAATAGAGATGAGCTATTGAATAGAAACGGTTGGGCTTTCCTATTATTCATTATAGTAGGTGGAAATAGGTGTTGGGTGCCTCCTATATGCTTACTACTAATATAAGGACATTGGGTAGTTGGTGAACTTTGAACTAAATCCTTAGTTCCCGGTATAGAGAACCAGAGCTCATTTTCAATAATCATGGGGGTTAGTGTGTAGCATGTTTCATTCACTTTGTGGTCGCTGAAGATTGTTGTGGGTGTGACTGACTTGCATCTAGATACTGATAAGTCACTACCCACTAACGTGGCAGCGACATCATCTCTACCAAGCATCATTCGCGCTGTCCAGGTGGGGTCGATTAATCGAAATGCGTGAAGTCTTTGAATGTTAGCGACCTGTCTTGTACATATGTTATTAAACATTCCTCTAGATGCGAAATCATTATTTGGGATATTGTAAGTAGAGACTGATGTTTTTTGAGGGACAGCCAAAGGTGGGAGAGTAACTCTATAATTGTCGTTACCACGGGTCGGGTGGCTGATTGATGTTCGTGGATCATAACGTGGATTCTCTGTTGTAACAGCTGGTGGAGCAAAATTAGTGGGGAGTTGTTTATCGCGATTATTGTCGGGAAGCGGCTGATAGGATGAGTCTGTGCTCGTGCTTCTAGTTTGCCAAGGGCTCTGCGTTGATGATAAATGTGGCG
Source organism: Ancylostoma caninum (assembly GCA_037903475.1). Lineage (NCBI taxonomy): Eukaryota > Metazoa > Nematoda > Chromadorea > Rhabditida > Ancylostomatidae > Ancylostoma > Ancylostoma caninum. Next base: position 2,285,138 of record JBAJFG010000015.1, on the reverse strand, counting down.
TTGTTTTAGGTTGGGAGGGCAATACATACTGTGGTGGTGTTGGCGGTAATTTATCGAAACTTGGGCTTGTTGTTGAAATCTGAACTGGGCTGAGAGTTGTTGTAGGATGGGATGATGTAGTTGTGGGCGCATATGTCATTCTATCTCTAGAGTAGATATTCGGATAATACGGATTTCCTATCCTACTCTTTGTTATCGCTTTTTTTTTCCCAAATGTCTACATATGTGTTCATTCACTGAATGCGGTAAAAGTAGATATAAAAAAAGCTGACTTGTGAGTTTATAAAATGAGAAGGAACAAAATGTGGAGCAAAGTAATAGATATGATTGTGTGCACATTTGTCGAATATCCACGTTATTCGAATAGGATGTTATAGTCTAAATTCTTCGGTATGTTTTCCTATTTTGTGCTGATAGAGAGAAAGAAGGGAGATAGAGAGAGAAAAAGAGAGAGGAAAGAAGTGAAGAAAGGTGGAGATAATAGGGTAAGAGTCAGAAAGGAGGCCGGAACCTCCATGTAAGGTTCGGGGCGAGTTCTTATTGAGATTTGCCCGAAAATGTATTCATCCGAACCTTAACGAACAGATACGAGGTGCAGGAGAACAAATATATGCAAAACAGTTTATTTCATCAAGAGACGTTAAATGCGAATTGAATAAAGAGAATAAGGCGAAAACAAAAGCAACTAAGCCTGGAGTATAGAATAAAAGCGTGAGCAGTTAGAAGCGTTGAGGAAGGCGCGGAGCCATCTTAACCAGGCTCCTTCCTCATCCTCCGAGCACTCAGCGCGCCGGAGGTGAAACTTGAACTGAACTGCGGTTAAAGGTCACGCCCCCTATTTATATGCGAACTGTGCAATAAATCTTGGGAGGTTCACAGGCTGCTAATTAATTCTAGAACCACCGTGTGCGTAGTGCACTTGAACTTACTGTGTTCTGAGAGCTAAGCTGACCCTTACACAGTGACGGCATGGTATGAAAAACTCGCTAATGTCGACCTCGATGACCAGGCCACATACAACGATAAAGTCAAGGCTAATGCGGAGTTCTTCGCGAATGTAAGAGTATATTTCAAGCATGTGGGATCTCTATTGCAAATCCCATTATAGATGGTACAAGAGGGAGCTACGAAATTAGGTTGCGCAGTGACCGATTGCAAAGCTCAGGGATTCACAGTCGCCATCTGCCAGTACAACAGGTAAGTGCGTCTTTTAGGGGTGCTTCTCAACCTTGTAGATAAGATATTAATAGAAGCAGATGCATATTGGAGTGAGGACTAACGATTGAATCCTACCCGTCATTGTCTGAAAATTCGTGAACTTCCGCAGGGGTGAATAGGCCATCTTATTCATTTTTTCATAGTATGATACTTTATATAATAAAAGAGGCACCAAAGTCATTTTTGACGATCAACTCTGAAAATACAGAAAACAAGACATTTACCGTAGAATTTGGCATTAATGTTCCTACTACATTGGTACTTGCAGCGTTCCGGCTGAAGACGACCCTCTCTACACTGTTGGCAAGACGTGCTCGAAATGCGGTGCTGGCAAGTGCGAGCCGCTTGGAGGACTGTGCACTCCATAAGATCATTCAACGGAACTCACGAAGCCCCAAATTTCTCAAATAAATTCTTGCATTGACTAAAGATTTTTTTACAGTGGGAGAATCCTATATACTGAGTTTATGGATGTTCCTCTCCACCCCTCTCCTTTAGTGAAGAACCTTCTGACCGTCATAATAACACGTGCTGTAGACTTTTTTGGAAGCTTTTCAAGAATTCAAAACGAAACTCAACTCAGAAGAAAATAGCATAACACTACGGGAATTGTTTAGCACTGCTGAACAACTGACACATAATCGAGCCGGGTGTCGTCATGTGCGCTATTAAGCACCCTATTCCTCCTTCAAAGAATATAAGAAAAATTATAGTATAATGACCTCTCTTGCTCTTCCCCTTCTCCCTAACTTTTTCTCTTCTCGTTCGGCAAAGGATCCTGGATTTTGGACGCGTATCTCCACTTTTGCGATCAAAATTCATTAGTACGATAACCACCCATATCACGTACATGTTTAATTCTTAAGTTGGACCACTTCTGAGCTTCGTATGGTTATTATTCACCAGACATCATTTGACAAAGTTCAGAACAAAAGCAGCAAGAAATATGTAAAATTTTTGATGGTTTTACCTGATAGCCTATCACCAGCACTTTGGGTGAGATTTGTAACCACTACATGAACCCATCAGAATCACTACTCCTGAATGCCAATTTTTGATTATTTGAATTTGAAGTTGGATTGACAGAAGTAAATGGGGGACATGGGAACTAACTACTTCACGCATAAAATAGGGTTCTTAGTGTGAATTTTGATGCACCTAAAAGCAACCCTTCACTAGTATGCTGGATAGTATAGTGTTGTAGTATTGTTCCAATATGTTATTTCAACGCTCAATCAGCAGCATGGCAGTATTTTCCGAGAATGTGGCCAACTTGCTCATGAAAAGAGGTTCGTAGGGATAAATTCTATCCTCAGCTACTCTACTAGATTATAAGATACAATACAACATTCTTACTTACTGTGAGATACGAACGTCTTCGATTTTTAAGAAAAAAGATACGAGCGGAATGAGCTAAAACCAGGTTGCCTCCACTTCGAGAGGGTCCAGCACACAGCTGCCTGCCAGCCATGAGGGCTTCTGGTCAAAAAATTTCTATTACTCGAAGAATTCATTCACCAGAAAGATATCTATCATTCTGCTTGCTTTCCCCTTTGTCTTTTGAATATACATCTCCATTCACTTTCATTGTATCATGTTGTACGATGTCATCTTTAATTGCTCTTCATTTATTTCCCCTCTCAGCCAGATATCCTTTTTTTGCCTCCTCACCCCCTCAATCTTAAATTGCCTTTTTTTTTGTAAAGTGTAATACCTTATACTCGTTCACCTTTTTGTTGCTCCTCTATTCGAGGCTTATTAGGTGCCTCTATTTTTAGTATCTCTTTTGAACTCATTTTTAGCGGAAACCTGAAATTCCAAGTAGATTTGTAATCAGATCCACATTTGCTGCTTTGTTTTCATTGTCGTTATTGAAAAGCTTTAGTCAACAAATTCGAGGTGTCATTGCCGCGGAGTGCGTCGTGGATGTAGAAGGAAATAACAAGTGAGGTAATGAACTCCTAGAACATTTCTACCTTTATTTCCTGCTTTTTGAGCTTTTAGATTACTTATCTCCAATAGGCCTCTATCAAATTTGTTTTGGATAGCTAAGGTTTCCACTACCCGAACCACTATGTTTGAAAGGACCATCATTCGATCCATCATACAAGTTTTATAATTCTGTAAAACCCTGACTGCCGCATAAATAGGCCAAATCGATTGTGTAAAAACATTATTAGTGGAAAAAACAGATGTTCATTGTATAGCGTTGTACATGGCTGTAGTTGAAAATGCAGCAAAACATCCCTCTCTCTGTGTGAAGGTACCTACGTCACTGGATAGCGAAGATTTGGCCGACTGCTATCCCTAGTTGCACTATAAACAAATGTGAATATGAACGAATCCTGTTTTAAACTAAAACGCCTAAAAACTGAAGAATGAACAGATCTACTCCAAGGTGGTCTCGAAGCACCGCACGCGTAATCGGAAAAACGGTGGCTGGGATCCAAAACTGACCACAACATCCACCTCATCGGCTGTCATGTCATCGGCCTCCTAGTGGCTTCAGTTTTCTGCGGAATTTCATGTCTATGCCGAATTTCTTTTTTATTCTGACTATCTTCTTACTTCATGATGCATATCTACTACAGTACGTATCATAAATTTAAGGGCACCCCAAAAATTACGGTGTCTGTTCTCTCACACACTCCTGACAAAAGCGACTGCTAACAGTGAATTCAGCGTGGCCGAAAACCTTCTGCTACTCAATTTCGCTTCGAAAATGGAAATGAACTGCGTAGATCCCTTCAGTAGTAAACATTTCTATCTGAGCCATCCAAGTTAATTAAACGTTTTTCACCGGAGGACATCACCTAACTCCGAACTCAAGTCTTCTGGAGCCTCGGAAAAAGTATGGATAACTTTGCACAGTCTGTCTCTGTGTTCTTTCTCGCAAGCTGCCGCCTTGGAACTTTGTGAAACGCGGTGAGCCTAGAAGCAGGTCGGAGCTGACAACGGGCAATATTGCCATTGCGCTTAGTTGGCGTCAATGCCATTATTTCAGAAATAGGAGTCGATAATAGGCTCGAACCCCGTTAATGTATACGAAGGCATTTAAAAATATCCGTCCTTCCCGACGCTGTTCTTGCAACAACAGCTTCCTCGACCTCCCAGATCTCTTGTTTCTTACCGTAAGAGTCAGAATCTTGCATGAGGGTGTCGACAGTGTTCGAATTCCGACGAACTTGCACGGCAATCCTGCGTCTGTGGAGGCCCGCATGGTGAACTGTCCTCACCTGCTCCTCTTCCGCCTCAGAACGATCCGATCTTGGTGGGATTGCAAGTCTAATTGAAGAACACCTGTCACTAAGTATTTCAAATTTGAGACAGGACCTCCCGCATGAGTGAATGTTTTCATTCATTTTTTACTGAGTGTACCCGTATAATTATGATACATTGGGAGATGGGACCAAACACTTAATTTAAAACTTAACTTACGTGGCTACAATTGATTTTTCCTATTTTCAAAGCGAAATGAATAGCATGTGGTTTTCGGCCACGCCGAATTCACTGGAAGCAGTGGCTTTTGTCAGGATTGTGTGGGAGAGCAGATACCGTTATTTTTGGGTGCCTGTGTATTTATGATACGCACTGTATAATACACGCAACACCTCGTGGGGTCTGATCCTTTGGCAAGCTGACACATTGGGCTACGTAGCTCAATGTGTTAGCTTGCTCGCGTGCAGCTTGCATCCACAGCTCAGATATTAATACAATTGTGAATTGCAGAGGAGTCCTGCCAAAAATTTCCATCTATTTTGTTCATATCGTAACGTTACTAGCACCTTTTTCGGACAATAGTATAATGGTTATGATTAGTTGTGACTCTTCACTGTTTTTTGGGAAAACCAATAGTCTTTTTCTTCTTCTTCAGGTTTTGGGATTCGAACACATTGACAATCTGCTTGCAATCGCAGGGGAGAGTGCCTTTCCATAATGCGGGAGCACAATCTATAGCCTAAGAAGTTGAACACCTATGACGTAAAAGCACATTACAATTTTCGAGTTTTGATGACTTTCATCATGGACATTGCGTTGTGATGTGAAACGTGGTCTTTGCACTTCCCAAGTCTTGAGGCTTGCTCTCTGAAGTAGTGCAATGAAAGCTGGGTTTAGTTGTAGATGCTTCTGCGCCTCACAGGTTGTTACATGAGCACGTTCGTTGGCCTAACGTTTCGACTATACGTCGTCTTCAGAGGCCTGGATGCGGTTCAAGGTGTTATTAATTTACGACTTAACCTATCAAACGCCTCCTCTCCCACTGCGTTCGACTCGTTTCAGTCAGAACACTGTGGGACCTGTAGCAGAAAATGACACTCACCACGTGCTCCTACGAACTTGGCGGAGATGGACTTCCGCTTCGGTGTTATGAACAGATCCGCTATTGGTGAGCGAGTGCGGACTACTAGCTCTGCTGGTGTCACTTGCCGAGCATAAATAGTCCTGGCAATCTTATAGCTCACACAACGATGGAAAAGGCATTTTACATCGGAATCAAGTCTATCATGGTCTTCTCTTCTATGTTTCCCCAAGGGTGTTATCAGACTCTCCCGTTCTTTACTAGCTATGTGCTCATTTAATCGTACAGAGAACGGTCGACCGGTCTCTCCAATATACTGCGTATGACTTGTTAAGCATTCGATTTCGTATATCACCCCAGTTTTCGCACAATCCCCAATTTTGCCACAAGGACAGACAACACAATTTTCGGAGATGCAGGATCTGTCGTAAAGTCTGTTTCGGATCAACTAACGTTTGATGTTTTCGTTAGGAATGTTGACAAGAATAACATCATCGTCAAGTTGGGCTCGAATAAGACATTGCCTGATTGCGGTGCTAATCCTATCTGAAATGAATGGCAAGCATAACGGGATTTTATTAGTGCGCAGCTCAGCTGAACTGGTAACTCGTGGTGTTCGGGCTCGCTCTCCTTTTTCTTGATAACCATTACTGTGCAATATACTGGGAGCCAATGTTAGGGAATCTTGCTTCTCTGCTTTGCAGCTGCTTACGCCAATAGCCGTTTTGATCATGTTGCGGACAACAGCGCGTTTTACGGATGTCGGGTGCGCTGACGAAGCGTATACGACGATATTTTTCGAATTCTCCTTTCGATACCTTTTGACGTGGACCATACCATTCAACAGTTTCAGCTGTGTATTCAAATACGGAAGCCAACCGTCGCGGAGTCTCTCTCGTTAGGGTTACATACTGTGACTGTTGATTGATAATTTTGAAGCACTCATCCATTTCGGCTTGCGTTGAAGTCACAATGCAACAGTCATCATGTAACGGCAGTACATTAGTGGGAATCGTGAGAGAACAGGCTCCTCTATTTTGCTCATGAAGCAAATAGCCAGTACGTGGTGAGTGTCATTTTCTGCTACAGGTCCCACAGTGTTCTGACTGAAACGAGTCGAACGCACTGGGAGAGGGGGCGTTTGATAGGTTATGTCGTAAATTAATAACACCTTGAACCGCTTCCAGGCCTCTGAAGACTTTCGTCTAGAAGCGGTTCAAGGTGTTAGTGTTAATAATCGAAACGTTAGGCCAATAAACGTGCTCATGTAACAACCTGTGAGGCGCAGAAGCGTTCATAATTGATATTTTATCAACATGCCAGGTTTTATGAAGAGAGTACATGGAAATTGCTGGGTTTAGTTTTGGCTCCGTACTTAGCAAGGAAACCTTGTTGCAAACACATATAATCTGCTGGTTCAGAGGGCTTTCCAGGAAAGACACAAGCTTTCAACTCTGATAAGGTATTGGTCAAAAATATCTCAGAAGCAGGGTTTTATGTATATTAGGAAGGACGAAGAGTTCAAAATGGTCTATACGAATGTCAACCGTTATGTTGGATGCTTCACATACCACTCTGCCTTTGTGCCAGCTACAGATAGCGAAAAAGCGGACAAAATAGATTCTAGACTGGAATGTTGCCGACTGGCGCACGAGTAGTGACACAACTTACAACACCTCCATTAATAAGTGCCACAAAGGGATTATTCGACACATCGGGCTGCTTTAAATCAAGCGTGAACGTTGCATTATGAAGCGAAGTTTAGTTCAGTTTGCTTCGCTTCATTAGATATACGGTGGTCTCTGCAGCCAGTAGCAGATGGGTCGCCCGGAGCGACCCGGGGCTGCGAAGACCACCGTAGTTACTAAAACGTGACATCTCGGGAAGGGAACTTTTTTTTTCTGTTTACAGACCGGGTGGTAGGATTGTTTTTAAAAATTTGGAGTACCCCAAAAGCGATATTCACTAAGCACCTCGTCTGCTACAATTCGTATATCAGTCTCGAGATTCGGTGAAAAGTGGCCAAGTTTATATGCGCCGAAGGAGTGCACTTCTACTGAAGGGATGTGCAAACCTATACGGTTCCGCATCTAGCCATGAAAAATCTCTTTGGTGGAGGTATTGGATCCCTCCCTCATATATTGTGTTGGCCACACCTTTGCCTGATAAAATATTCATACAGATCATTATCGAGAGATTTCCAGGGTGTGTAATCAAAAATGCACATATAATGTGACTTTGAAATTTGTTTTAACCAACAGCGAAATTTTGTTAGGTGCCTCTGGACTTCAATAAACGGGCGAAATTTGATGATTGTACAGGTTTTTCCGTACTTCTACAGTAATGCCACATTGGGAAGACAATCAATCGGAGGTAGAGCGAGCACATGAAAAGCTTTATTGCGGTCCGATGTCACAGTTTTTTCTTGGATATACAATGCAAGAGCGTTAAAATAACAAAGGCACTTCATCAGTTGGTGTGCCACGTTTTCACCCATAATCAAATTCCATAAATAAGCTGCATAGGCTGCTCGTCTGCACACAACTCAACGTCACCGACGATGAGGATTTATCTGCTGGTAGGGTTTAATTCTTTCATTCTTGCTATTGCGATAAAACGGTATAACGTGTGCAATTGACGTTGTGCATTCCTACTGGTGAGGCAAGTAGCACATACATAAATTGCAACTATGTAACTGCAACTGCAAGTGCGCCTCGAGGTAGGGAGTGAGAAGGCGAGAATGGCCTGCTAGTTGCAGCAAACGCTCCAAGTGCTGCGCCGCGCCGCACTGTACTGGTCCCTGGCGACCTGGGCAGTTGGAATCCCCTGTCATGGTAGGGTCTCTCTCCCAAATCCCATACCTGAGAGGAGAAATACTCAATCCTCGCAATTTCGTCAGCGGTTGACTAGAACGAGTTGACATCTATACAAGTAACTTTAGTTTTTCATATCTCAAAAAAGTTTTTCAGACCATCATTTCTGTTATCTCGATTTTGGTCAACGATGATGACGCCTTTGAAGTTCCAAAAAGTAAGAAGTCATACAGCAAAGCTTCGCCTTTGAAAAAAGTCTCCTAGTCAAAGAAAATGAGAAATTCGAGTCATTGTGTTTGAGTTCAACTCAACTATTGCAGATTTTGGTTGCAAGAACTCAATGATTTCTGATGACTGGAGAAAAGCAGTTCTGGAATTCCACAATAAACTCCGCAGAAAGGTTTCCAAAGGAAACCAACGCACGGATGGAAGTAAGAAAACAATGCCTGCCGCAGCAAAGATGAATGAGCTGGTCAGTAATTTAAAATTCTTTTTCGAGGGACGGAGTGTGACAATGGTGCGGGAGAAGAGGGAGGAGAGGGAGGGGAGTCTAAAATAAGGAGAACAATTAACCCATTGACGACCGCGCCCATTTTTGCGTGTCTGGCGCGTGGGACCAACGCCCCTTTCAAGAGTGCGGCGCCCGCGGAGTTCCACACCGTTACGATAAGATAATTCGGACTAAAACAGATCATTTTGCAGAAACAATTTTGAAATCTAGTTCCAGAAGATTACAAGTATCATCGGACAAAAAAGTAGCGATTCTAAACGCTTTTGGATTCCATTAAGACCGAAGGAAGTATGTAGAGGGTGTTTTTAGTGTTATAAGGGAGTGTCCAGAGAACATACACGCTCCCAAGGCTCTAGCCTGACTAATAAGGAAGCGCGAGATGTAACGAACGTGATTCTGCGTAGGAAATATGGCTTTTGCACAGCGTAATTCCATACACGACAAAAGAAATGTGAAGCAATCTTCTTCGACTTCAAAATTCCATCCTTTTCATGATGTTTGTCGCAATAAGGGAGAACTCCTCCTTGAACTGCACTTGTTTGAGACCTTTTTAGGAGGGATTGTAACCATTCCATATTGAAATGCTGCAAAATGGTTCGAAAATGAGGTCCAGTACTTGTCAAAAAGGGCGCGGCTCACCGGTTAGCCAAGCGGTCGTCAATGGGTTAACATACACCCGTACTTACGCGTGCACTGACACAGATGAGCGGAGGCCTTCTTTCTAAATAGGTATTATGGAATGCATTTGAAGAGTAAAAACAAGGCGAACATGTCCACTACTAACCACAGCTAAATTAGTTTACAACGCTCTTGTGGAGTTGTTTTGTCAAGCAAACAAAAAAAATTAGTTTGATAGTGTAGTCATGCCAAGAAATTTCTGCCATAAGAAGTAGTGTGAAAATCTAAGCTCCGCTAGGGAATAATAAATAGCTTTGAACATTAGAAATTCAAAGGAGTTAAATTTCCAGGTATGGGATTGTGGATTAGAACACAATGCGTGGTTGAAACTTTGCGATAGCAGTGTTCCAGTCGATCCATTCTATACTGAAACAGCCGTAAAGTAAGCTTAGATGCTAGATGAATATTAGATGAACATGCATTTTTCAACGGCTAATGATTCGCTAAGGTCCCTTGATACTAAAGGAACACCATGCAACGTGACAGCTAAAACACTGGATGTTCTCAAGACTTTTGCAGAAGAGTCCAATGCAGTAGATCTATCTGGACAAAACCCGAAACGTTCCGATGCAATTGCAAATTTCGCTGTGGTACGTGCTAATTTCTGCAGTTGTTTTATCAGTGTTGTAAGAATGCAAACTTTTTTCAGATGATCGCTCAAGATGCGAAAGGCTTCGCGTGCACCTACCAGAAGTGTAGCGGTAGTACACAAACCAAATTCGTATGCCTCTACGACACATTGTTTGTTCTAGAACAAGTTGCCAGTATTCTTTGTGTATACCTGCAGCATTTCTCTTTAAGAATGGTAGCCGACAATCAAACATATGAGTCGATAGCGGATAAGTCACAAGCATGTGACGCATGTCCTGCGAATGGCAACAAACCCAAGTGCATTAAGTACCTCTGCCAGTATGAGTACACGTTAGGTAAATATTTTCAGATACCTATAACACTTGAATGTCACAAGTCTCAATTTATTTGCTGTGAGCAAACACAGAGTTCAATTTCACCCCACTATTTCATTAATTTCAGCATTATATACCGTAATAACCAGCCAACTAATGTACTCACTCTTTCAGCTGAAGACGCTTACCCCTGGCCAATTTGCTATGACGACATGATGACAGCGGATATGCAAGACACCGCACTGTATATGCATAACTACTACAGGTAGTAGAACATTAAGAATGCTTCTATGCGGTATTGTGTAATGAATTCGTTGTAGAAAGTTAATTGCAACTGGATGGGCCAAAGACAAAAATGGATACGCTCCAAGAGCGAAGAATATGAACGCATTGGTGAGACACAGCATCCCTTATGGGTCGCTCATCTAAGGAATCGTTCGTTCGATATTTTTGTTTCAAGGAGTACGACTGCGACAACATTGGAGAGGAAACGGCGATTTTACTCAACTGCACAAATCCTAAATATACCCCAACGTCAGGGTATTCGTTGAATTACGAGAAGTTTTCCCTGGATGTCACTCCTTTAGATGGGCTTCAAAAGGTGGGAAGGATTTTGATCGTTAAATGTTTTCTCACCACACATAATGTGATGCTCTAAGCAAAGGAATCGCTATCTCCACGAGAAAAGCATGGTCATGTGTATCTGCGGAGAGGTGTACTGTGTTGCCCGCTTCAGAAGTGAAAGGCATGTATGAGGAAGCAAAGGAATGTGCTGAGCGCATATATGAATTTTGGTGACAGAGTAGCTGAAGAGAGGTAAAAACGTGTCACCAGTGTGATTAGAAAGCGGGAAATCGGTGGATTAAATTACAAAGAAAAAACTGACACTCATAATGTCATACTGTCCTTTTCCCTTCGTTCTCAGATGCAAGAGGAAAAACTGCCGCACTCAGGGGCTAAGACCAGCAAACCCCGTGTTTCGGCTGCGTTGTGGGGGCTAGTTGCTCCCCAGTTGACTGTGGTATAGTTCAACCTGCGTTCTGCCCCTCATGTCCTGCATTCTACCTGCTACTTGCCAGGTGGCGACCCACCTCCTGGGAGGTGTATATAAGCCGGTGGTTAAGTACCAAATCTTCGTCATGTCTCCACTTCGGCGGATGCAAGGCGAGCCCTGCGAAGGTCGTCAGGTCAGCTGAGGCCTGGGTAAAACCGAGGCCCAGTGCGATAATCGGTCAGACGAGATCCGCGCGGTGCGGATGCGTGCGGGTGCGGCGCGGATCTGGAGGACCGCTGCGTTCACCAAGCGCTGCCGTAAGTGCGTACGCATTCGGGACTACTTTTGGATGAGCTTGGGTAAGCATCCACTTACCCGAGTCTACAGTAGGAACACAGCCCTGCGCCCAGATTGAGCTGCAATCCTAGGTCTGAGGCAAGCAAACTAGTTTATCCCCCCCCCCCCCCCCCCCGAAACACAGCCTTTATGGGGCGAACGCAGCTGGTGGGGCGACAAAATGAGCTTTCACCTCGCGGTGTAACTGCTGTTGAAACGTGTTCGGCCTGTGTTCGCCGTCCCGGAATCTCTACGTTAGTAACACATAGAGGGAGGAAGCGACAGAAAATTCGTAGCAAGCGTAGAAATTGGAAGGTATTATTGCTGGAAGACAAATTATGTGCAAGGTAAAACCTCTACCTTGCGTATAATTTGTCCTTTCATTCCTATTCAAACTCAAACCAAAATTATGCTCCCCTCGACGTCCGGTTGTCATCGCCGGTGTAAGATGTGAAATGCATTTCAGGCGATCTCTGGGTGGTATGATCAGCTCAAGAACGTTGACCTTGATGACAAAGCCACATACACTAGTCAGATTGAAACAAACGCCAAAAACTTTGCAAATGTGAGTCATTCGACAGCAAGTGTCGGAACTGACATAAACGCATACATTTGTTTCAGATGGCAGTTGCTCAAGCAACTAAGTTCGGATGTGCAGCGGAAAGATGTCAAGCTCAAGGATACAATATTGTAGCTTGCCAGTACAATAGGTATTCCATTCTTTCTCTTAGGAAGCAATTCTTTTGGTTGACTGTATGGAAAGAGTGTCTTTGCACTGCACGTGGAAAGAATATGGTTGAGGGTTGGTGCTACTGGCATGGAAATTCACAGCTTTAGGAGGAACTCCTAGATGTTCTTTTATGTTAAGAATCACATTTCGAGAGATAAAACACTATTGCAGCCCACCAGATATTGACTCACCACTGTACGAAGTTGGTAAACCTTGCGCTGGATGTGACAAGGCCACAACGACGTGCGATCAGGCGGATGGTTTGTGCGTCACGAAGTAAAATCACCACTTCATGATAAAACTTCGTTTCAATTTTGATAAAGCATTTGTCGAGCATTTACGAGACACTCCAGGGCTGCCACAGCGACCTCGAGCGGATCGAAAGATGGATACTAGATGTAACGGTGTACATTCCTTCCGATGAAAATCAAAACTAGGGGTATGCGGAAGTGAAATTCCACTTTAGGTGAAACGAGGGACGGAAATCTAAAAATGGGCGCAAAACGGAAAGTATGGAACGGAAACGGAAAATTTGCTTCATTACTACCTTCTTTGCGGAAAAATCTATCTGTGACTCCAAATGTCAAGCACTGGTATGAATTTCTGGTCTTCTCAACTCATTTTTACTCGGACATGTGGAATGAGAAGCAGAGGTATCAAAGATAACTCCGTTTATCATTTTTCTAGCCATACAAAAACCTGTTTTAGAACCATTTCACAACGATTCTCAATGTAAGAAAGGAATCTCAAAAATCATTAGAAATTAGTGGTAGAGTAAGTTCATTGAGTTTATGAGTTACTGTAGTATTTATTACTACTATAGAACAGATATATTCAGTTGGGTTGATCGGAAATTAATCAGGATCAGGGTCAAGCGAACGATGGTAATTTACTAAGAAGGGTCGTCTCGGGGGGGGGGGGGGTCGCCTGGAGAGGAAAGTGTGATAGTAGCAAGGTAGGGAAGTTCGTTTTTCGCAAGCGAGCTCAAAGTTCAATTCCTCGCGGATGGTAGTTTTCCAAAGACTTCAACATGCTCTTTTTCTTTTAGTACCAAGAATAACAGGTGTAAAATCATCGGCGAATATGTTTTTCTCGAGCATTGACGTTTTATTTGGCTGTAAATCGACTCCTAAGATCCAATAAATATGTAGCTCAAAATGCAATTCCGTGGGGGGTGTCCTAGGACCTCTGGACATCACACGGTGCTCCGAAGCTATGTAGGTAGTTCCTCAGAATCAACCTTATGAGATGCAAAATCCCACGTCTTCTCGTTCACTGGAAATTTTTTTATAGCGATGATACCACATAAGGCATAAACGCAAAATTTGTTAAATTTGAGGTATGCTGACACTCAATAACTGACAAAATCAGAAGCTCCTGAAGAGAGCAGATCTTCCTCGACTGTAGTGCTTTGAAGCTGTTCCCTCGTACAAAGCAGCTGTGGAGATATTCCTCCTCAGATTCTGCCTCAGATTAACGCAACATTCTTGAACTTGCCAAAAACCACGTTTTCGAACACTGGACCTGTTTGATACGACTTCTGCGTCACCCCATTTTGCTTATAATAAGTATGTAGAAGTGCGACAAGTGACTGGTTGTTTCATTGATAAAACTTGAAATTCAAAAATAAAAATTAAAAATTGAAAAGCGAAAAATTAATTTCGAAAATCAATTGAATTCAGAAAATGTCTTCCGGACATTTAGAAAGTTGTTGAATTATAATCACTGTAAACGTAGAAAAAATTAAATGTTCTGGAGGTGGTCGCATTTCTCCCGTCTACAAGGGGTTAGTCAATGATGTACTATCCGTTTTATTCGGTTATCTTCTGCCGTCTTTCAGGTAATTTCATAAGTCCTCTCTCGTAGAACCTCTGGGGCCATAGTAATTGCGCTATAACTGCCGGTTAACCAGGAGGTTGAACCGGCAAATATACATCTTATAACCGAAAACCATTATGATCTTGAAATGGTCTGAAAGGAATGAATTTCGACTTTGTTTGGATAACCGCGATTTAACCGGCAGGTTATACTGGAGTTTGTGTGCCGGTCTCGGGCGCTGTAAAACAGTCGGTTTGTTGGATCGCCCAGGCACTGCCATATCGATATTGATAGAGCGCGCGCAGAAAGCGCACACATGTCTCAGACGCAGACAAGGGGACATTTCGGTTATTAAAAAGTCATCCGGAGGGCTTTCCCGGTTATACAAGTGTAAAGTGACCTTTTCACGACGAGGCAGGACACGGGCAAATAGAAGACTCGTCCTGGAAATATGAAATCCCGCACGAAATTGAAACAGTACACGGTGCTTAAAAAAGGGGGAAGGGAGAGCAAAGGAGTAGAGAATTCATCCTAGGCTTTGCCGACTTGGCTGAACAGCCGTGGATATTTCTTTTTTTTTCAGGGGGAAAACTGGAGAAAATGCCTGAGCAGGCGTTTACAGAATCGTCGACCCGCGAGCAAAAGGAGACTACAAACGTTAGCCGGGGAAATCCACAAGGAAGCGGAAGATTCGTTAGATCACTTATTTACCAATTCGAGGGCGCCAAATACTTCAAGAACCTACAATAGGACTCTGGAAGAATTCTATAATTGGCAGCAAAATTATCCAGTGGCAACAACACTCCATCTGCTCGACAGCGCAGCGATCTTCATAGCCAAGAAAAGCGCCACTTCCTCAACGAAAACATTGGAAACATTCGTCGCAGCCTTAGCCTTCAGTAGGATAGGTAGAAAACCCCACGAGGCAGAAAAATGGACAATTCTAGACGAAATGAGAAGGAGCAGAAGAAGGACCTAGCCCATTAAGTAAAAGAACTTTGTGATCACGGTGGAATGGCTGAGCCTGCTCGACGCGACCACGCTTGTAAATTGGCCACCCTGGAGAGTCGACCGTGCACTAGTCCTGCTGACACTGCTGTATTCTGGTCTCCCGCGTATCTCCGAAGCAGTGAACATTCGAGCAGAGGACATAACGGAGGAAGAACAAGCCCGGAAATGTCAGATAAGAGTGAGGATTTAGTCTGATTATAATGGACACTTAATTCCGTTGCATCATTTCGTATTCTTTCAGCGAGCGAAGAACGACCAATTCGGAAGCGGAACAGCCGTGTACTTAGCCAAGAAAACCATGGTTCGAGGACGTTCAGAGGAGACATAAGTTCGTTCGAAGGAACGGCTAACTTCTACCAACGGACACCGGACGAAGATGGTCAGAAGCAGCGGCTATTTCGGGATACGCAGGTTATGCGAAGCGGCGAACATCAGAACCCTCTCCCCACATGCTTTCCGGAGGGCCGGCACAATGAGGGCACTCGAGAGCGGAGTTAGCGTGGACAGCTTCCAACGCAGAGGCGGATAGGCTAGTACTAGATCTATGAGACCTTGTGTAAACTGCTCTTTGATCACTCAAGGAGGACCCGCCAACCTTATCAGGGTGTGTATCATCGTGAAGGAAAATGGGACTTACCAGGCCACTGTGATTGGTGCATTCAATCAAGGAGCCAATCGTGATGGCTTGGTAACACCGCGTTTCCCCTCATGATGATACACACTCACCTCATCAAGCAATGTCTTTCAGTTTCTCCTCAGGACCTCATCTATCCCTCACATGCGCACTTTTTCTGTTCATTACGAGTGACTCATTCATTACGAGTGAATTTTCATGCAGGATCACTTGTTGTGATGTTATTCCAGTCTTATATCGTGCTTCTCTTCCAGGAACCGTCGTCATGAAGACTCCTAGGCTTTGGTTCGGATTTTTGATAGACTTCTAGCACATTTTCATGTTTGCTGTTTGTTTTATTCGTTTCAATGCACGTCCGGCTAAAGCGAATATGAAAATGTTATTTATTTATATCTT
This sequence comes from Ancylostoma caninum, assembly GCA_037903475.1. Classification (NCBI taxonomy): domain Eukaryota; kingdom Metazoa; phylum Nematoda; class Chromadorea; order Rhabditida; family Ancylostomatidae; genus Ancylostoma; species Ancylostoma caninum. The sequence continues at coordinate 2,268,794 of JBAJFG010000015.1, read as the reverse complement.
TCTCTCGACGTCGCTATATCCTGCCCAGTGAATTTGGCATTTAGTCGTTGTAATCTTGTCGTGTTGAACGTCACGTAAACGTTACATCAGCCAGGTCGACTTAGTAAAGCCTGTCGAACCTATTTGCCCGTGTAGTGCAGGAGTGAAAGGGCCGCTTATGACGAAGCACCCAGTAAAACCGGGTGAAGAGGCATAAATGGTATTGCAGCATGATTTTGCGTCAAAATTCGGCTTTCCTAACTGCGCACTGTAACCGTAAAGCTGATATTCCAAATATCTAGAAAAATGAAGCAATTTCCTTCCGTTTCGAGTTCCAAATTATTCTTTTTGCCTTAAAAAACCCGACTAGCTCTAGCAATGCATTCAATCTCATTTTACAAGTGCAAGAAGTTAATGAAACAGATTGAAATGAAACCTACATGGTTTGAATCTTTAACTAACAAGGTTCTACCTCATGTATACCAGTAATTGACCAGTCGATATACTATATATTTATGAGGCGCCTCCCCCCAAACGCTACCAGTTGCTGTGTGATAGAGTGGATAAGAGACTGGTAAGGATCCAGATTTTTCTGGCCTCAGACCACGAGAGTCTTGCGAAATCTTTTGTGCAGTGCAGTGCATAGACAAGGGAGGGATGCGCAGACATCGTACTAAAACCGATTTATGGAGCGAGATGAGAGTAGATCCTCGCGGGATCCGCAATTTTGAAATCCTTGCCATGTGACTATCCTACGATGGCGGTCTCACAGGCAATGAGATGAGACAGAGAGGCTTCAAGGCAGTAATATACGGAGCAGGACAGCCACTGCTCTTCACTGAAAACCAACTGTTGCACTGCAGATCAGCATGGGCGAGGTCCATGTGCGGCCTGAGAGCTCTAGGCCCAGTGCAGCGGTGGTATCCTTCGCACGCGTTCCCACATCCCGCACGTTCTCGTCACAGCATCTGTCTGAAAAGCGATTCTGCAACCACGGAAGAGATTTCAGTTGTCCACTCACACGCATAGAAAACGTGCGTCATTACAGGCCATTGTGACACTTCCCGTGACCAAGTATGTATTTATTCAAATTTTCTGATAACTCCTAACTTCATCCCATTGCTCTCGAGATTTACAAAGGATGAGGACGCACGGGCGATAGGTGTGCCAGGGGCGAACAGTCTCAGATACTGTTATGCCGATAGAGAAGAGTTCACCGTGGCTCAGCATTGTGGAAAAGCCAGGATAAGGGTTCGCGGATGGAGGAAGGTTCCAACGTGGCCCAAGTGTGAGGAATGGTAAAATACGGATTCACCGGTGGTTGATGGGTCTGCTGTGGCCAAAAAGTGGGTGCATGACAGGAAACGGGTTTGCTATGGCCAGGTGTAAGGAACACCAGCATTCTGGTCCGCTGAAAGGGAAACGGGTCTGCTGTGTCTTGAAAGTTAAGGGAATATAGGTTCGCGGATGGAGGAGGGGTGGGCTGTGGTCCAAAAATGCAGGAGATGCCAAGATACGGGTCCACTGGTATAGGTGAGGTCCGCTGTGCCCTAGGTGCGAGGAAGGCCAGAATAGGGGTCTACTGTGGCCAAAACTGTGGGAATGACAGGATACGGTTATGCCGATGGAGTAGGGATCCGCTGTGGCCCGGGTGTGAGGAACGCCAGGTTATGGGATCTGCTCTCCTCTAAAAGTGTGAGAATCTCAGGATGCGGTATGCCGATGGAGGAGAGCTCCGATCTCACCCAATTGCGAGGAGCGACAAAATACTATTAAAGGATGGAGGAGGGATCCGATGCGGTGTTCCGCTCATCCCTACTGAGGATGAGTTTAAGAAAATGCGCTTCTCTCTGCATTTCGTTCTTGGTAACAGTGATCGGTTTCTTAGTAAGATTTAGCGTAGTGAAGTTTTCACGGTTCGTGCACTGATCTGTTATCGAAGGTAAGAGATCGATCTCAGGATTACTGGAGTACCTGGAAATTTCATGAGTTCACTGAACAACGCTGATTGAACTGATTTACCTCGAAGGGGGATGTTGAAGCTCATAAAGTGAAGCCTCCATCCGAGCGTGGTATGCTATTGTCTTGGAAATCCATAATCAGGCATTTCGTACTTGACGACCTACAAAGTAGATATAGTGAACTGTTCTAATCATCGCTCGAAAAGGATTCGATCATAAAAAAGAAAGCTCAACTATGCTTCTCTGAGAAGGTATGAGTAAATTCTCCCGTTCAGCCGTACCAAGCTTCATAATTCCACAAGCGGTGCTTTATTACTGACGTATGATCGATTTGCTGAATCCAGACTATCATGATGTATCAACTCCCTAGTCAAATAGAAACTGCGCTCCATTTGCGGCAAGCCAGGTAGTACGTTGGATGGAAACCTTGCAATCCCACATTGGCTACGGAGTCAAGGCGGAATTTTAGGGTTTCCGGACCGCGAACTCCGTTGTTAGTCATACATGGAAGGGGAGTTGATGAGGAACTCTCACGAGCAATACGAATTTCCTCAGGATGTGCGCTTCCTGGAGTGAATTATTCGGAAAGTTTCTTAGCTCCGCCCCTAGCTCCGCCCAAAGGCTCCTTAAAAATTGGGACTCGGAAATGCGGTTTTTTTGGCATTCTTGCATGAATTCACGTATACTGTTGTGATCATGGAGATTCTTTTCACATTGAGATCTCAAAAACGATCTTGAGGTGGGACGGTGCCTTTAGCTGTAAGCGGGTACCGTTCATCAAATCCCCAATATCTCTGCTACATAATTCCAACAAATTCCTCTATCTGTTTGGATTCTGTATTGACATACGATGAATCTTCCCCGTGAAATGGGAACAATTGATAGGATTAACAAAAAAAAATATGAAAAGCGGTCCATTGTTAGGCAACAAAGCAATGACAATCGAAAGTCGATTTTAGATGGCTGGTTAACAACAATCGGATTCACCGAATTCACATATACGTTTGTTTCATGATGATGGAGCCGTTCATATCGAATCCACATCACAATTTCAATTTATGTCAACTGATATTCATGTTCATGTCCCATCAAACGTATTTTAAAAATCTCGGGCTCGAGAACGTCATGATCGCCACGCAGACATATTGAATTCAGTAGACAGGTGTTCAAGCCGTCAAAATTCAAATAAAGGGGAATCGAGCGCATGTGGTGAAATTTTGTACACGCAAAATCGCAACAAATAGGCTGACTTACAACAAATGCTCGAATAAAGGGAGGGGAAAACAGTTGTGGATGTACAATACCGGTGTCAGGCGGGTAGAATCACAAAAATATCAGGATTCTGTTGCCTAATGGCGCCGGTCCCAGTGATGGAGAAAGGAACTACAATCAACGGCCCGCGACGTTATGAAGAAAATAACATTAGTAGGATTGTGAACGTGTTTTTCGAAAGGAGCTTCGAGAAAATCACCCCCTAAATTCCACAAATAGCAAGGAAGGCACTTCAAAAAAATGCTCATCTACGCTGCCACCTAAGCCGCTGCACAGGAGACCACATTTGGAGTAGCACTGACGTCCTGCAACCTAATAACAAAGTTGATCTAGGGTTTCACAACACAAATGGCGGTAGTGCTCCAAAATTTCCATATGGTTCATCTGCTTCTCGAACAAGATTATTTACTAACGTCAACATTCGAGATGGTGTTGCGGATCCGTGCTTCTGTGGTCGCGATCAGACCCTCAACGCCACACAGGTAACAGAAGTATAACAATTGAAAGTGCAACCCCTCATGGACAAAATAACGGTGGGGAAATCCAGTGATGAACTTAGGGCAACATGAGACCAAAAAGGGCTCATAAAACTTAGGACTAAATAGAGATGCTGTTTACCTCGGTAAGAGGTTAACAGACGAAAAGATAGGGGCGCAAATACTAGGTTTTCGTAAAAGTTTCCCGCCACTTTTGACCTTTCTCTTTAGATTTGTTATTTTTTTCAACACAACTAATAGTTACACGATATGGGTGGCATCGTTATTGATAGGAACTCCGGCGGTAGCCACAGATCTTACCGGCAGCAGCTGCGACTGAGAGGTTCCGTTTTAATCCCACCAAGCACTGAGCACTTCCTTCTGTGGATGGAGTTCTCGTTTTGCCAATAGAATCCCAGCTCACCAGCCACCAAGCCATCCGCGCTTTGTCGTGTGATTTACCTAGATTTGAAGAAGCCTACTTTTTGGTAGCGTAACCAAATTGTGGAGCATAGCCAGAGTCGGTGAAAAAAGTGAAAACGTTTAGCCACATATCTCCTAGCACTTGAGGGTGTGGCAGCTCAGATCAGGATTAATTTTTGCGTCGCATTCCCTTGTCTCTCTGAAGTAATGTAGATGAACAGCTACTGTTTTGATGGCATTGGAGTCCCTCCACTACCTCATAGGCATCACGCCACGGACTCTCTTGAAGCAGCGCCAGAAACTGCTCTCCAACCACCTCAGCCGGTCGACCAGAGCCTTTTTTATTTCAAGCCGAGATTGCCGTCTTCAGACTTGTGGAACCAAACATTTATAGTGCCATAAGAGCCAGTGAACGGGCCTACATTACGACGTTCATTTTTTGCCGCATCGCATTCGTTACCGTTTTTTATGAGTTCTCAACGGAGGAGCAGTCAAACATGCTTCCAGTCAACGACGGTTTTTTCGGCCATAGTTCTCTGGTAAAAATGTGACAGAGCTGGGGCCGTGGCTATTCCAATGTACTACATCAAAGGAAGCCATGATCACATGAATTAATATGTAGTAGCGAGGAAAGAGTAAAGTGGACACAACGATTTGCAAATGCATTAAATATTGTGAGCAACAAGGAGACTGCCTGAAAGGGACAAATGAGCCGCAGAACTACAAACCCATCAATGGCCGATAGGGCGAACGTGGTTAAATTAAGATCACAGCAGCCTTCGGCAAAGTCGTGGGTACGGCACCACGGCTCTCCCATGAACGCAAACGACCGTTTCGCAACAGAAGGAATAGTATGGACAACTGTTCGTCAGCTAGTCCAAAATTGTGGATGAAGCCCGAAAATCACGAAGGCGCTCGTTCTCAAAAACTGTCTATTCACCTGTGTAGCTGTTCGTCCAGTATTTGGAATCGTTAAAGATAAGTGAATATGCCAAAAATGAGAAGGGGTGCTACTTTCGAGGCGCGTAACGATATCTTTGATTGGGACCTGCAGAATTATATGTTTTTTGCTTATTTTCGCTGGTTTTTCAAGTCAGACGTCTGCCACTCCAGCATTGGGTACCAACTGAGTAGTCTTCGAGCATTCAAATTGATCTTATGTATTTCTTACGGATATCTTAAAAAGAAAATATAGAGGCCTAGGACGCTCAAAGCTCACCGTAGATCAAAATATTACAAAAACAATCACAGTTAAGCGTCTGTGACACAGTATGCTAGCCCCGAACAATGGACGTATACAAACGCCCACATTGTGTACCCACTGAACTTTTTGCTTCACCACTATAAAAGGATGGGAAAAGAGTGCATGACAGTCCGCCTTTTGAAAATGAATACATTTCCCTAGTCAGATCGTTACTATTCCACTGATAATGCATCCACTTCCCATCATCAACCGCTAAATTACTCTAACAAGCTTCTTCTACTGCTCAACAAACACTGTCTTCCCATGTGGCATCTTTCTTTCCAGAGATTTTTGCTTGAATCCATATATCACAACCCCATTTTTCATCATGAGAAGTAGAACTTCCAGTTTCGTGTACTGATAGTTCTTTGCGTGAAAATGTACTACGCTGACGCGCAGAAACTCTTGCTTGTAAGGTCTAGAAACAGTCGGTCCTTAATGTAAGGTCAGGAAACAGCCGGTATCTGTAACTTCTTCCCCCGGAAAAATTTGACCTTGGACTCGGGGAATTTACAAATAATTCCTGTAGAAATTATGGGAGGATGGATATTGCGTAGGCAGTAATTGTTTAAGCTCTCTATAACAAATTTAGTTCTGTTTTGTCTCTACATTCTCCATTTTTCAAAATTATTCAAATATGCATACAGGTAAGCAAGGGTGAACTATGCGCACACTGTCTCAGTCAGCTTTATCATGAGAGCTTTTTCGTTGACACTACAACAACGTGGAGCACAAAAACTCTTATACTGATCATAACAGCTGTTTCCAACATTTATGAGAAACTTACAAGAGAAGTGCAAAAGGCTAACCCCGGGGATCGAAGCGAAACATCCATTTTTGGTAACATTGTCTAAGGCGATGTTAATGTAGGTACATCAATTCTGCCCAATGGTCCTGATGCGCGCCAGACTTTTCGGCGTCATTCATCTTCCACGCGCCCTAGATCTTTGAAAAGGTCTTCTGGACTGAAAATTTGCATATGGGGGTTATTTGAGGTGCTGAATACGAATATCATATCCATTTTGTACCGTAACGCTATTTTTGTAGGGTTACGGTAGGTGTACCACCTCATACTACCGTGCACCTACCGTAACCCTCCAAAATGACATTACGGTGCAAAATGGATACGATAGTCGTGTTCAGCACCTCAAGTAACCCCCTTATGCACAGTTTCGGGCAGAAATTTTTTTCTGAAGAGTTTGGGTTCATGATGGTTGAGTAGTACCAATTTTCTAGTGCCCTGTCAATGGGGTTCTGGCTTGGATTCATGGAACTTTGGCCACGCAATCCAGCAGTGGTTGCCGTGATTAGCTGTCCTATGGATCATCGAACGTTTGCAGACGCACTTTTGAATAACCTGGTTCCGTCTGGTTACACGATCATGAGTACTCGCTCCAATCATGGCAGTTGCGGTGACGTGACCGAGTGAGTAACGAATCGGACCAAGTCCCTGCAGTAGTTCTTGTAATAGCGCACATATCTGATGTGTTTTAATCATTAGAACTATTCGAAACAAGATTAAAAGCCTTAAATTCAAAAATGCAAAGAAACTTGGGTCGTCGGGATTCAAACCCCCGACCTCCTGCTTGATAGTCTGATCCACTCGGCTACCTCCCTATCGATGCCATTCTAGAACCAACACCTCATAATTAGATAAAACCAACTTATTCAAAATTGGGTCTTTATACACTCCATGATCCCAGAAAAGGTAATCAAGGTAAGCCCATTTGTTTTGAGTGGTCAAAGGTTCATAAATCCCAGCTCTACATGTATTCCTCTGGCAGTGCAATATAGAAATTTTTGGCGCACGCTCCTGATCGCACCAGGACCATTGGGCAAAAATGATATGTATACATCAACATGATCTTAGGCAATGCTTCTGTAAGTGCTTGTTCCATTTCGATTTCCGGGGTTAGTCTCGTGCACTTCCCTTGTTAGAACACTTCGAAGGTGGAGAGGCATAGGCGGAGCCTCTGCTCCCCCCTCATAGTTTGTAAACGCGGCTGTTACCTGGGGCAAGGACAGTTTGATGAAGTTGCAAGGGAATATTTACGGCATTCCTCCCGAGATTTCTCAGATGAGTTGAATGGCTGTGTGAGAATCTTGCTTTTTTTCAGGAATCGACGATGTTGATTCTGCCAGCATTGGTGGTGACAACACTGGCGAAGACGCTCACTGTTGGTAAGTGAAGGTATTTTGCTGGTGTGCAACATATCTTATTGAGAAATTCAGTCAAATATAAGGAGCCAAAAACCGTCGGGGTACCAATAATTGCTAGAAGAAAATAATGCAAGTAGGACTCTGAGTAATTGGCCCTGAGTTATAATAATGCAGAGTCAATAATGCAGATATTAAGTCAATAATGCAGATATTTCAAGGTTATCATGGGAAAATTCTCCACTATGAACCTGGGTGGTCGGAATTGTATAGTACAATAGTCGAAAACTTCCAAAAATGCAGAAAAACTGTGCAAATTTGCTATGAAACCAATTAAATGCACGTCTAACCAAAAGTCTTTAAGATGAGCTTCTCACAACACCAATACCCAAAATGGCTCAAGAACTCAAAGGGAAACAGCTGGTCGACTTTGTGAACCACCGTCAAACATCCTTTACCGTATGATATCCTAGTATGGTAGAGAGAAACATGGCAGCAAAGATGGTATGATTCAGGCCGAATATTCACGAAATGCTGAAAGGTACCTGCCTGTTAATGAAGTGGATCCAGAAGACGTGGACAATCCGTCTGATGAACCGGAGAAAATAGCGATCAAAGCGATGAGCTATCATGACGCAGAGGAGCTTCCCGCACTTCCCGAAAGGTACGTTACTGTCAGAGCAGTTGATGTTATTATTTTTGCGATTTTTTATTGTATATGGAGGAAGATCCGACACACTCCCAGCCCCAATCAGATTCAAGCAATCAAAGCCATCGAAGAGCGGGAAAGGGCGAAGCCCATTTACACCCAATTGTTCTCGCACTCCTAAAACCTTGTCATGACATATAGTCATGCCGCGAGAAGCGAACTAATCCGTTGTGTTACTTCTCAGGTGTGATCAGACTGAAGTTAGTTTAGTTTCGATTCGCGTGAGCACTGGAAGAACTGCTCAGAAATCATCGACTACATTCGTGATCAGTCTGCCTGCGGTAAGTTCAGAATTCCAAAAGTTTTGAAACGCTTCTAAGAAAATAATGTGTCACTCCCTCGAGCATAGAATCAACAGACATTCACTTTTTTTGAGCAAATTGTGCATCTGTGCTCGTATTCATGAACATTCCCAAGATGGTTGTGACCTAACCGCTAATCGCTCTTCTAAAGTAGAAGAATTCTTTAGGAAAAAATAATTGTATTCTGTTAGTGCAGCAAATCTCAGAAAGATCTGACAAGTAGAGAAATAGGTGTCAAGCAACTTTCAATTATTCTGCCAACCAGGTCCTTATCTGGTAGACTTTATTGGCCTGACGTTTCGAACAGATCGCTGCCTTCAAAATTGTAAAAAGTGTTGAGATAAATCAAATTTTGCTCAAAAAGTTCATCCACTCTGGGAGAGTGGGAAGCTTAGAACTCTTCAGGGGAAATTTGTGAATTACCAAACTGAAGAGAGCTGCTGGGCTGGTAGAGACGCTTGTGTCATCATCCAAACGTTTCCATCTGTGGAACTTTCTCACCGATCCAGGCAACATCATGCTGTTTTGCCAGTCTGAACTTAGTAATGAACAGCTAAGCGGAATTTATTCCCTGTCCACAAGTTTTCCTTATTCTGGCTATTAATGCGCTGATTGACAGACGATCTTTCCTTTTTGTCATAGAGTGACATTAACTATGAGGAATTTTGAACATGACAGTAGTGGGCGACAGGTGTTCGAAAGCATCAATACTGCAACAACTGCACCGCCCCTTCTAGTTGAAAATGCATACTATTCAGTTTCTCCTCATTTGCATCGAAACATCGTGATACTTAACTTTCTCATGATGAAGGCTAGTTTTCCTTTGACTTTAGGAGGATGTTGGGCTGTGGCCGCGGCGTCAGCTATGGGAGACCGTGCGTGCATAGCATCGAATGGCAAATTTAAGGTGAGCATGTGCTAAAGACACTACTAAAGACACAGAAAAATACAAACTACCTCTACCGATCTTGTTCAGAAGCATCTTTCCGACATCGATATCCTCACGTGTTGTAATGACTGTGGATATGGGTAAGAGCCTACTGATCTCACACTTACTTCTTACTAAAAAAAGGTGGTCAGTAGTAGGAGTGACCATATTCATGTTGTCGGCGTTTTAGCTGCAGCGGTGGGCAGGCACTGAAAGCCTGGAACTACGCTATCAGGGAAGGTGTCCCCACTGGTGGACGCTATGGAACGGAGGTTCGCAAATTTGACCAATGAACTATATTTCACGCATCAGAAATGAAGAAATCGCCTATTTCTAGGGTGTGTGCAAGCCGTACTACTTCCACCCATGTGGAAAACACGCCAACCAGACGTATTACGGAGAGTGTCCACTCGCTCATCGTACACCACCCTGTTACAAAGCCTGCCATCCTTACTATACTACACCCTACGATCAGGACAAGATTTTTGGTACGTCACACATATTGGAGTCATGATTTTATGTTTCGAGTCTGCTACCACTGGTAAAGAGGATTAAAAATTGTCAATTTTTTAGGTAAAACTGCTAAGTTGCTTCCAAATGATGAAAAAGCTATAATGAGAGAAATTATGACCAATGGACCGGTGGTTGCTTCGATGAGACTTCACGCTGACTTCGCTTTCTACAGAAAAGGAATTTACATTGTACTGCACTCACTTTCATAGAGTTCAATCTTTTATTTCTCCTTCAAGACAAGAGAACATGAGTAGTTAGGGTTTTATATCATTTTCAGAACACAGGTGGTAGGGATCGCGGAGGACACGCAGTCAAGATCATCGGTTGGGGTAAAGAAAATGGCACACCCTATTGGTTGGTTGCTAACTCCTACAACTTTGATTGGGGAGAGAATGGTAAGTGCTATTCAGCGACGTTCCTCTACGAATAAAGCACATTAATAATCTGAGAGTATTCAGGGTACTTCCGTATGATTCGTGGGAAAAACAACTGCAAAATTGAGGAGAAGGTTGTCGCTGGCACAATGGATGTGGACAAATATTTGAACTAATATAGTAAACTCTTCGCAAGAATAACATTTTTACTCACAATTAAATAATAGAGTGATTTAGTCTCTTTCTGGGATACGTCACACATACGGCTGTTCTCAGCATAGCTGAGGCATTTGAATTCAGAGTGTGATGTTGGGGCTTCGTTGCTGTTGAATCCTCGAGTGGGCAAGAGACTACGGGCAGCAAAAGTTTGGTCCTGGAACGCTTTGATTTTTTGTAAGCGGCAGCGTCCCGGATATTCGCACGTTGAGGCAGGGTAGAAATTCGGATTCCAGCTCTTATTTGCTCATTTCGGGTTATTCCTAAATTCACTCTCTCTGTAAAGCGTTCGATGACGGTGATCGCCTTCTCATCCTGTTTGCGTAACGGCATAGTCTCTGAAGCATACGTTGAAGCGGAAGAACAGTGGTATTGGAGAGGAGGACCCGAAGCTTGGTGTTCTTCGTTTTCTTCACTATGTTCTCGACTCTTATGGACCCCGCAAGCCGCGAGAATGGAGCATATTGGGGACAGTCTTATATTGCCGGTACAGAATCCTTCCGCTCATAAGCCGCATTTCTTACCTGCGTAGTTGCATAGGTTTTCTCAGTGAGATATGTAGTTTTCTAACTTCCAGGAAAAAATATTCGTAATCCAATTGGGAAGCTAAGGTGAGGGCCATCTCAGTGCTTCCCACTTATGAGCTAAAAATGCTGTCACTTCTACTTATTTTATTGTGTTGCTAATCTCGCTCTAACTGTTAGTGTTACATGATATTTCTTTTTGTTCGTCTTCCTGATACTGACTCATACTTTTTACACTGTATTCGGTCGCACACCCTCGTGGTGTATTAGATAAATAAATAAATATTGGACCCACCCCTTTCTCATGAACATCGTCACCGTCAAATTAAATTGAAGGCCAATTCTTCCGCACGCACCATCGAGTCCATATCATCGTATCAATGTTGAGTTGCTCTACAAGGAACTCCAAAAGGCCACGTGCAAGGGGCGGGGCTGCGGCACAGCATGGCACTTGGGTTGCCTGCTGCTGGTAGAAACAGAGAAACCAGAGCCACATGCAGAGCTTCTGCGTCTCTGCCCAAGAAAGCCGCCGTCCCGCCTCTTGCACACGGCCATTTGAAGTTCCCTGTGCTTCATAGAGGAAAATTCTAGCGTCTTCTCAGGCAAATGATTTCAGACAAACGCATATCTCAATAGTATGTGAAAGACACAACAAAAAGTCAGCGCAAGTGTACCCCAAAAAGTTTCATTACAATGTTTTGGAATGGAAGATTTTCTTCAACCCCTCCTGTGAAAAGCATTCAAAACACGCATTTAGCTCGTCGTTGCATGTTGATGGGCGATGTCGGTCACTTTACAGATATCTTGGTAGCAGGGATGCTTCGGTGGATTTCGGGGATACCAGAGATCAGTCCACTTCTTGCTGGGAAAATGTTCAATTTTCAGCATGATGTTGAAATTCCCCTCTCCCGATTTTTCGCCAATTGGTTTCCACACTTCTGATCTTTTGGCGCAATCAAGCTATCGTTAAAGCAACGCTGTGCTGATAGTATAGGGGCACACATACGTGGATTTCCTGTACCGCTTTTTGTTTCAGAGACAACGCTCTGAACTTTCTAATTCAAAATAAGGCATTCCATAATTGACGACCTGATATAATCAGCAGTTCGAATCGTCTCCGAAGAGGATTCGATCATCAAAAAAGAAAGCTCACTTATCCTTTCCTGACGAGGGAACAGTGAACGCTTCCCCATTAAGCCGAATCAAGCTTCATAATTCCACATGCGGTGCTCTATTACTGACGTATGGTTGAATTGCGAAATCCAGGCTATCATGATGCCGAATCTATTGTATACAAAACGTTGGCATTCAAAAAAAAAAAAAAGAAATCACGGCATTTTGATGTGCAGCGCTTTTCTGCCACTGTGACACTTATGCTCATAATCGAAAACGTGAACACATGCCAAACCTATTAGGTTGAGGAATTATACATAAATGCCGGCTGCATTCGTTTTTCTTTCTTCGCCTATTTTCCCCGGGTAAGCGTTTCTTGCAGGGCCTGTGTATTCTCATATGAAGGAGCATTTCATGGTTTCATGGCACTCAGAAAACATGTGATTTGTTCGGTACTTTCCAGTTGCGGGACATCTAATACCCAACGTGGCGTGGCTGGTCTCATGCAAGCAGCAGACAATTTTGTTCGCGTAAGTTTGTCCAAATAAAGTGCAACTTCTACAAGGACCGCCAAGGTCGATCAAACCAGAAACTCTGCAGCAGAAAGGTTCTGGATGAGGTGGTCTGTGGATTCTTTGCTACCAAGTTTCTGCATCGCCTAGGTCTGGCAGTCCTTCAGCAAGTTGGCCTGTACAGGATTGGAACTCCTTTATACTTTTAGAATATCCATTGTAATATTTCGAGACTCTTTCAAGATCTGAAACCGTCCATTTGAGCAAATAGATCTTCTTTCAACGTTAATGCATGCAGAGAATCCTTAGAAGGACCACCTCACGCGCCCGCCGTGATTGGCCAGGAGTGAGGTTGGGTATTAGATACCCGTAAGCGGTGCAAACCACCATCAGCCAAATCCTTCTCTGCCGTGTGAACAATCGCAGCTTCTTTGAAACCGCTATGCTGTCAGATAATAGGAGAATATGTCTTGAACATGGAGAAAAAAAAAACAACATCTACTCATCGACGGACAGCAGCCTACCCCGACACCTAGACCCGGTAGTCACGAATGGATGCCGGCACTGCGTTTGCAGTGAAATATGAAAAGAACGCTCCATTCAAGGATGATGAATTCTGGTCGGAAGTTCGTTGCTGACCTCTCTGCACATTATCAGGACTGTTTGGACCAGGACCTCCATCGTCCGTCATTTTATCAAAACGGCGGCTACGAAACTTATCCACGGCGTGGTCAAAACCGCACATCTAGAAAATGACCCAGTTGAAGACCAAAAAATAAGGATGGAAAATCCTCCCATTTCAAATGTTTTGGCGTAGAGCAGGACAGATAGTTCCGAAATGGAGAGTCGTATCAGTTTGCTCCTGCTGCATTTGTACTCTTCATATGTTCGGCGGAATCACAAATCAAGCGACTCTAGAGCAGCCACCAATTCCCCATTATCTCTGTTACATTCCAACGAACTCCCCTATCTGTTCAGCTTCTCTATTAAAACACGATTGAACTTTCCAGTGAAATGGGACTAATTGCTAGGAAAACATGAAAAGCTATCCATTGTTAGGCAACAAAGCAAGGGCAATCAAAAGTCGGTCGCAACCGTTATGATAGCCCACGCAGACAGATTCAAATCAATAATCAGGTGTTCAAGCAATTGAAAAATCAAAAAGAGGGAAGCGAGCACTTGTGATGAAATTTTGTACCTGCGAAATCTCAACGAACAGTCCAAGCTACAACGAAATGCTAGGATTAATTGAGAAAAAAAAGAACCTGTTACATACCCATGAGAGGCCGGAGGAAAACCATGAAAATCATCAGATTTCGTCCTTTCTTGGAATCACAAGAAAGGTTTGCTAAGGTAGTGGTTCCCATAGATGTCTGAAATGTTAGGATATGCGCGTTTTACCTAATCGCACCGGCCGATCCCAGTGATGGAGAAGGAAACTACAGTTAACAAAAAGCAGGAAAATGGTAACGTTGTCTCAATTCTATGGGGAAAAGGGTAAGTATCTAGGCTCCTCTTACCTGAGGAAGATATTAATTGTTGCTACCTGAGGATCCAGCTAGGAGGGCCTCAATGCACACTAGGTTGTTACCAATGCCACCATGCTGTAATCCCACCAACCCTTTGCTGTCCAAAGAGAAAACCAAAGTACTACACATTGGAGGCAATAATCCTACCACTGAGTACAGAGTTGATAATTCAGTAATTCAAAAAAGCAAATGAAATTGAAGAACTTGTCTTTCTTGTGACAAGCAATCTTTGGTTTGATATGCATTGCGCCAATATTGCTATAGGACCATGTGTAACCTGTTTAGGGCCTTTATCACTTGCAAAACTCAAGTTGCTTCAGGCCTAGAAGAGAAAAGTTCTTCCTCTTTTGGGATACGGTACTGCAGTTTTCAACCCTCACAAACGAACTATACAACTATAGCTAAACTCTAGAGGGTTCAAAATGATTTCGTCAGGAAATTGATGACTAAAACGCCGGGCATTTTGTGGGATGGCATTCCATGCTATGAGGAAAAGAATTTCATTTTTAAGCTGCACTCGTTGGCATATAGGCGACGGAAATTTGTTCTAATTTTGTTTCTTAAAATCATTAACGGGCTTTGCAAACTCCGACCTGAGGCTTTTTGCTCGTCAAGAACCTCTCGCACTAGAGGTAACTATATCAAATACTCTGTGATGCGAGCCAATTTAACTGCGGGTTTCACTTCTTCACAAACGGTGCAGGTAGGGAATATTTTAGGCTACATAATAAAAAGTCATTTCCAAGCAAACTTAAATCATTCATTAATGTCGCAGATACTCATCTGGATGCTAGCTGATGCTCAGTCAGATTTTATTTTATGCTATCTCCCTTCCATCAAGTAATTTTTTTTAGTTTTATTTTTTATGCATTATTCCCGCATGTTTTATGTTGCATTTGCCGTTGTAATGGGGACGGTACCCCTGTCACATAAGGATCTGCCTCATGTAATGAATATACAGTAGCGAGCAAAAAGACGCAACTTTTGGTTTTTCGTCTATAACTTCTTTCAAAGCAGAGCAAGGATGTCCAAATTTTTGTGGAAGTTGTGAGCGCTCGTAAAAGATGGGAACAAGTTAAAAACCCCTCATTCCATGGACCATTTGCTTTTTAAGAAAATCTTTTCTCGCAGAAGTCGAAATCTCTGATTTGGCACCATCCGGAATGTCAAACAAAATAGAGTCTACCGTTGGAATCTGACCACGTATTGGTTCCTTGGCGCGGAATCAACCCGAATATGCAAGAGAACGTGTGTGTTGACCACTGGTTCAATTCTGCGAAAACTGTCTGAGGTGGATTCAGCAGTGATCCTCTAAGGATGTTTCTGTCAGCCTGGCTCCTTCTTTCAGCTCTGATTAGAAGGGATAGATGCTGCCAACTTTCCTATAGGTTTAGTCGCAGGTGTTCGGCTTTGATGCAGTTGATTGCTCCCCTGGAATTCCGAAATATTCCGGCTGGTTTCAGTGCAGCCAGTTGTGTACATCACGGGAATTAAAGTTTGGAGATTTTTCTCTCACCGAAAGAAGGACACCGGAACGATCCCATAAGTGGTAAGATGCTATAGGATTCCTGGAGTATTGTCAAGTACACGACGATTCATGCCGCCTTGGATTTGATGAGTTAAGTCTCATAAAGGTGCTGCAATGAAATCTACGAGACACCACCAGAGTGAGATACTATAGTCTGGAACTCTGAAAACTGGCTAATTCAGTTTTATTTGGATGAAGCGAATTGATCATGACATTTTCAGAGCAAAAGGCTTCAGATTTACTGTGAAAATTCGTGTGTGGGACGAGAGAACACACACACACACACTCGTGTTAGTGACCAGCACTCTCCATTTCGAGTAATCCTGTCTCGACAATAAGGCGGTCATATTGTCAAGTACATGAATCGTCATGTACTTGACAATATTCCAGGAATCATGTAGCATCCTCACCACTTATGGGATCTTTCCGGTGTTCTTCTCCCCTAGATAGAAAAATTTCCAAACTTTGATTTCCGTGATGGACACAATTGGATGCACTGAAAAATTTCGGAACTCCAAGGAAGCAATCAACCGCATTCAAGGCGAACACCTGTGACTAAACCTATACGAGCGTCAGCAGCATCCATCGACTCTAATCAGAGCTGAAAGAAGGAGCTAGGCTGACAGGAACATTCATAGAGGATCACTGCTGAATCCACCTCAAATAGTCTTCGCAGAAGTGAACCAGTGGTCAACACGCACGTTCTCTAGCGTATACGGGTTGATTCTGCGCCGAGGAATCAATATGTGGTCAGGAACCAACGATAGATAACATTAGCAATGGGGGACCGAGCGTGCATAGCATCGAATGGCAAATTCAAGGTACCCACAATGTAATGGAGAATTAGAAAAATATTAACATTTCACTCCTTCCATTTGACTACAGCGATTAAGTCCAGAAGCATCTTTCCGACATTGATATTCTCACGTGTTGTAATGACTGTGGATACGGGTAAGAGCCTACTCATCTCACACTTACCTCTTACAACAAATACGAGTCAGTAGGAGGAGTGGTCACACTCATGTTGTCGGTGTTTTAGGTGCAGCGGTGGGCAGGCATTGAAAGCCTGGAACTACGCTATCAGGGAAGGCGTTCAGACCGGTGGACGTTACGGAGCGGAGGCAGGCAAACTTGTCCAGTGAACTGTATCTGACATTTTAAGGGTGTATGCAAGCCGTACTACTTCCATCCATGTGGAAAGCACGCCAATCAGACGTATTACGGAGAGTGTCTACTGGCTCATCGTACACCACCATGTTACAAGTCATGTAATCCTTACTATCCTACAGCGTACGAGTACGACAAGATTTTTGGTACAGCACACATAATGGAGTCATGAAATAATCTTTCCTGTCTGCTACCACTGGTAAGAAGGAATAAATTGTTAATTTCTAAGTAAAACAGCTCAGAAATTTTCAAATGATGAAAAAGCTATAATGAGAGAAATTATGACCAATGGGCCGGTGGTTGCTCCCATGAGACTTCACGCGGACTTCGCTTTCTACGAAAAAAAAATTACATTGTGCCTCTGTATCGCTGAGTGGGCAGGAGACGACGAGCAGTACAAGTTTATTTCTTTATCACATCGGTTTTATGTAAGCGGCTGCTTCCCTTCTCTTCGATTGTTGGCGTATTGCAGAACTCCGATTCCAGCCCTTACTTCTCAGGTCAGGGTTGCTTCTAACATCACCGTCTCATTTAGCGTTCGATAACGAAGACCCAACCTCATCCTGCATACGTAATTTCTGAAGCATACATTAAAGCAGAAAAGACAGTGGAGCTGGATGAAGCAAAGTTTGGTCATTTAGACATTTCATCATCTCTTATGGTTAACATTCAACAAGGTTGGTGCTCCCATAAGAAGCAACGGCTAAGACGGCTAGGGTCGAAGTACAGTGTTTCCGAATATTGTGGAACGCATCGTTACTAAAAACTAATAGAGATATAAATAAACTAAGAAAGGGATGGAAAAATCCCGCAGGATCTCGAACTAACATCCGATAGAAACCAGATCATCATTCAAAGAGGTTTGGAACCAATCTACTACGCTTTCCACTTAGTACACATCAAAATAGTGATCCGAATAGCGGACGAATTTCGAGAAAGTCGGAAACTCGAATAATCAATAAAAAAAACTCAATAGCCAAGGAAAAGTGGTAAGAGAATGCAGGGCTCTCCCTTTTCAGATATTGGTATTTTCGAACCCCATTCGGAACCAAATATTATGTATTGTACAACTTCCTGACCGCAAAGAGCTATAACGCTTGGCTGGCTGCAACTGTCGCACAGACCTCTGTAGTGGCTGCTACACAACATACAATACTGCTCATGGGATCGCGAAAACCGACGGTAGCTCCGCGGAGTCACCGTTGCGCACCGTCGCTTCGCCATAACTTGCTTGGAGCTGCCCTAATCAAAGCGTTTTGGTCACCAATCGATTTGTCTCGTCGAGATCTTTCGAACGGCCTACAGAATGTGGGGGTATGCCTTCTGCTTACTGGTTTTCGCCAAGTAATCGATATATCGATCGATGCCATGTAATGGATCGAATCTGTAGTAGCAGAAATACGCGCGATGAGTCGGAACTGAAGCTCGATTTCGATGATTTTCTCTAAACAAGGGCAAGAACTTCCAAAATCACGCACGAAGGCGCAGAACTGGGCCAACTCTACATGATTTCAAAGACATCCGATTTTCGACGAGCTTGCTGATGGAGCGCACCGTTTCATCGCAACTAGGTAACCTCAATGGGGAATGATTGCAGGTTGGAAATAACTCTTTATGCACTAGAAGTCCTGCAAGTGGCATTGCCGCTAGCCTGCTAATTTCGATGTTACTCTCGCTCAAAGTGCGAACTTTTGCTGTCCCCTATGAAAACCTCGATGTTGAGGAAGCTACAGCTCCTCAATGGGATGAGCTACCGACTTAGCTAAGGAAAGGTGATCAAGAACAATGAGTGCTCTTCCAGAAATTGTAGTTGCGATGGTTCCAGCCGTCCTCGCTTGTCACCGAGGACCACGTTAATTTTGCTAGAAATTAAGGCGCATTCCTGTATCTGTCTCTAACAGCCCTGGAAGAGCGGTTGAACAATGGGAGCCTATGCACTCCTGAAGAACTCGTAAAAGAGCACATTCTGTGTGAAAAGGACAAGTTTTCCAGAGATTCGATCTTCCAGCACTATGTATTAACTCATGCAAAGCTTCCCTTTGGAAGCGAGGGTCCCACAACGACGCGTTTGTGGTGGGTCCCAGGTTCAAGGACCACCCGCTGAATTCGTTTTGCAAAATGCTAGAAAAGATGAAAAAACCCCGTATGAGGGGTTTCTAAAGGCAGTTGCGGTTTTTTCATTGGTTGTCGCATGGCGCAGTAGCTAAGCGTCTTGTCTGGCGAGCAACAGGTGGAGGGTTCGATGCCCGAGTTTGGCAAGCTTTTGCAAAATGTTCCTTCACGGTAAGTCAATGTTTAAATGACCTGAATGTATTGATTTTCGCACGGCGCAGTGGCTAAGCGTCTTGTCTGGCAATTGTCGAAGGCAATTGTCGACTACTGGCAGCACCTCACTCCCGAAGTATGTACCAAATACATAGAAGGAATCAAGGCAAGACTCCGTCAGGTGGTCCAGCAGAAGGATGGAAATATAATCGAAGGCAGAAGACGAACGCTGGATGAGAACGATACATGATATGCTAACTCGTTGTGTTCCATGGATGACTGTTTTGGATAGTTTTTTTTTGAATGAAGAAGGGTCCGGAGTTCCGTTATGAAAGTGTTCGGCACATCAATCATTCCCCATTGAGGTTACCTAGTTGCGATGAAACGGTGCGCTCCATCAGCAAGCTCGTCGAAAATCGGATGTCTTTGAAATCATGTAGAGTTGGCCCAGTTCTGCGCCTTCGTGCGTGATTTTGGAAGTTCTTGCCCTTGTTTAGGGAAAATCATCGAAATCGAGCTTTAGTTTCGACTCATCGCGCGTCTTTCTGCTACTACAGATTCGATCCATTACATGGCATCGATCGATATATCGATTACTTGGCGAAAACCAGTAAGCAGAAGGCATTCCCCCACATTCTGTAGGTCGTTCGAAAGATCTCGACGAGACAAATCGATTGGTGACCAAAACGCTTTGATTGGGGCAGTTCTAAGCAAGTTATGGCGAAGCGACGGCGCGCGACGGTGACTCCGCGGAGCGACCGTCGGTTTTCGCGATCCCATGAGCAGTATTGTACGTATTTATCGAGAAATGCAGAGGACTCATTGAATTACTTGAATTATTTATATATACACAAAGTAATAGGATTAACACACAATACCGTCGTTGTACTGGACAAAAATCGGTTAGTCGTCAAACAAAAATAATGAAATTAATTCGGTAATAAATTAACACTGTTTACAGAGGCACAACGGCTAAAAACTATGAACTTGTCGAATTCCTGATTATAAGTTGATCGAACCTTATGAGACCAAATTGTAGCTAATTATTTCATGAAATGAGGTGAACAAGCATGTAGCTGTTACGTAAGAAGGTGCAAATATAAGCGACGAGGAGGAATTTGTGCTGACTAGAGTAGTTCTAGTTAAACTCCCACAATTTGCGAGCTCAAGAGAAGAAAAACCCCAACAAGCAGTGATTTGTGCAAAAACACGGTGCTATTGTTTTGATGTGCTCAGATACGTACGGTAGAATGACGCAGGTCGACTTCCGCAACGTTTCCCCTCCGTCCTCATAGTGACATTTGCTTGTATATCATGGCCAACCACTATCTTTAGCTATCACTAACGTGACCATCCACGATTAAGAGATGAGAGGAACGACGGAGACGACTACGAGGAGAGAAACGAATGTCGAACCCGGACCGAATCCGGAGAGTACAGTCCCTGGTGCGCGATTACCCTGTCCAACGGCTTCGATGGAACCAGCTCAACTTCAACAACCAACGCCGCTCAGGAGATTTACAAGAATCAGAATACCTGTCCAGAGACATTATTCAGCATGTGTGTAGTGTTTTTGTATGACATTTTACTATTTGAGCTTGTTGCTGATGTAAATTAGTAGTACAGTTCTGTGAAAACTATCCTACTGGGAGAGGAGTTGTGGCTTCCCGATTTATCGGACTACTGACTGGAGCTACTGGTTTCGACCAGTACCGACGTAAACTAACTTAAAACCATCGAACCTCGATATGCAGGAATGTTATCCAGTATCGCAGATTCAAGCGATTATCTGAGTCGCCGGCGGTATAGCCACTTCGCGTCACCTCTATCAGCTAACCGGTAAGCTACAACAGGCTGGCTAGAAATAACGAAATGGCGAGAGGGTAAACGTTGCAAACATCGGCACCCCCAAATCTAATATCTATAGAATATGTTTCTACGACAAGAAGAGCTAGTTCTTTCTTGAAGACGTCAAAATTAACCATTGCAATAAAAAGTTGGAGGCTTCATTCATGTTTAGATGATAAAATCCATATTTCCACATCACCGTGCAAATTTTTCCTAGGTGTCTTTGTCGCAATTGGGATAGCATATTCCGACGTCGGGCATAGTTAAGTAAATTAAATCTCTCGCTGGTTTAGGATGCTCTTTGCCAGCTGATCTTTCGAGAGCAGCAAGTTCTTGCCTGAAAAATTATGTGATCTGGGAGGATTATGTACTTTCACGGGTCACTTTCACAAGTTTGCCGTTAAAGTGCACGTGGAGTATAGCAATTTGACAGCAGTCTTCAAGTGTTTCGATAACTACTCATCTCGGGCAGAGCACCGCTGGCGACTTCGTCGTGAGCGATAATCGACGAGTATCAAAAATGATGCCGCTTTAGCAAACGTCTGGATTCTACTGTCCACGTGGGCTATAGAGGTAATTTATCACCTGATAACAGATGCGTTAACACGCTTCTCCGGAATCCAATTCCATCCCGACAATCCCGTGCCACATTTCATGGGATCCAAGTTTTGTTTGAACGGGCTCTCCCAGCCGTCTTGGCCAACTGTTTGTAGTTTCCAACCGTGAAGCATGAAATCAGCATCACACCATCTATAGAGAGGCTACTGCTGTACTGTCATAAACAATCAATCTTTAAGTCAATGAGGCTCACTTGTCACTGGTGATGAATCCATCACGCACCCATCCGTGGGCTCTTCTGTAAATCCTCACCTTACCAGGCCAAAGCCTAGTCGCTCCAAGTGCTTGCTTGACACACGATACGTATGCCATGTACGTGTCATAATCTTTAGCAGTATGCCAAATTTCATTGCAGTTTTTTGCCTCCTGTGAAGCTCCAGGAAGAACATACTTCAAGATGTGAAGCTGTAAGAAAAGAGGGAACTTTTGTACATGAAGCACGTCGCCTCATTGTATGGGCTGATGGCTAAAGTGAATACATATACTGCGTGATAAAGGGAGCCCGCATCCAACACTCTTTCTCTTTATTTTTATATCGTTGAGGAGTCAGTGTCCACAATGAAATAATCATTTTCTGTAAAAGTGTGAAACACTTTTTCTAAAGCCCTCCGTACTGTTGAAAATTCGGGTGAGTCTTCCGCGCGACAGTGGACGCACACAGTTATTGGGTTGTAAAATAAGCCCAAACTTTTTCTTCTGAATGTTCACTTTTCTTCTATCTCCGGATGTTTTTTTATTTTATTTTTTGAGCAGTTCAGCTGTGGAAAAATTCATTGGAAATAAAAGTTTTAGACAAAAAAGCATAGTATCATAATACCAGGAGGTTTCCTTTTTTCGCGGAGCAGTTGAATGTTACCTCTGCTTCATTACTGAAGAGCTAGTCGAATTAGTCTTTCTCAGAACAAACAGCTATGGACAGACCGAATATTCCGAGTGGAATCCCCTAGATCACCGTGACCTTTTCGATTTCTGCACATGTATTTGGAACTGAGAGGTTAAGACGCTAGACAAATGTTAAGTCTATCATTCGCTAGAGAATACACGACCATGACCAAATTCGTGCAATTTTTAAATTCTCTCTACATTCTGAATTCTCCTCAGTCCCCACTCTCCCACGATTGGAGGGGCTTGTAAACTAGTCTTCTGGCACATCTATAGATTACAATGTAAAAGCACGTGATCACCTCCTCCGGGCGAATCCAACCAAATAAAAATATCGTAAAAAATGAGGTAAGACGCAGCATTACGTCTCTTACGAAGTACATATCGGCTTCATCTGTGCATCTGTGACTCTGGAGGTTAATATCCCTCATTCATCGAATGGTAGATTTTTCTGCACTTAACCTGACTGGTTCAATACCACGAAATTCACCTGCAGAACGCCATTGTCCCCACCGTTCCAGTTTGTTGGCTGAATGAATTCCCATTCTCCCCAAGACTTAAGAAAGTTCCTTCCAAATTCGGAGTTTCTCACCTTAAAGCAATTCAGTCAGAAACTGCAGTTGTGCGACTGTTTTGGACGAACATTACCAGGTAGTTCCCACTTGCGATTTCCCAATTGAAAAACCTTTCGTAGAAAATGATGTCGACTCGATCATCGATCCACTCCTCAACGCAGTGATTGGGATTGACAACACCTGAGGACATACAAACGAATGTACAAGTGAACATCTAGTGCTAACGAAGTTCTTAACCTGTGCTGAAAACAGAGTCGTTATCAAATGAGAGTTCAGGACGCCAGCATATTAGTAGTAGTATATATAATATTAGCAATGCATCTAGAGCTATCTTCATGAGATTGGTAAGATCATTCCATATTCATCACTGCACAGAAATGCACCTCAAACGCTCTTGGAAAAGTTGGAGTTTGAGCTTTTTTCAACATGAGAATGTTGTTAGACGAATACACTACCGATGCAAAGAAATTACCCGTATCGGCATCTAACACAAGCATCCAGTCAGTATCAGGCAGGTACGCAGAAGCCGCACAATGTTTTTTGAAGAAGAGCTGAACCACAAATGGAAAAATTTAGCAATGATTTCTAATACAAGATTAAAACCTGTAAAGAACCATTTTCAACAGCAAAAGGGAAAAGAATTGGAAGTGTGATAACAACATGACAGTGGCCTCTAAAATAGTCCACATAAAAAAGAAAGTCTACTTGTTTATTACTGGGACATTTTTCTTGCACACGAGGATCTTTATCCAAGTCAACCATCATTACTGTGTAGTTCACTCCTTTCAGATAACATTCGAGTGATTGTTGCGCAACTCGGTAGTGCCTGAACAGTACAAGGCAATACGAGGGAAATGGAAACAAAAAATTGACTCCTGTCCAATTGCTAATTTTTCGCTTCCGAGCAAAGGAACTGTTTACAGATTTGCAAAGAAGGGGTTGGAGGAGTATGGACAAAAATAGGTTCAATAACAATGTGATCTCCACAAGTAGCGCTGCTATTTACATGAGTGAAAGGTGCTATAGTAAACAGGGAGGACAGCGGTAGCCTAACGCGTAAGAAGGTAGAAGCAGAAGTGAAGTTATTCGATAACACTTGCTTATCATGATAGTATAGTTTCTATTTTGTTTCGGTTGAAACAGGTTGCTCAGGTACGTGAAGCTTCTGTGCGATTAAGTAAGTGTCCTTCACTCACCCTTTCATTGATTTACTCACAAAAGCTACAAATATAGAAACTTTGCCGAATAAGGGAGAACACGGCCCCATATTCTTTCTTGACGGGTAGAATGTACGATTTCTGAAACATTTGTTGTGAGTGCAAAACAATTTTGTAAGTTGCAAAGGACTTACACTGGGACTAATCTTCTCGGATTGTTTAGCTTCAGTAGATTCTCCTGTAAGACGTTGTCCTCAAGGACAATCATTGATTAATATGTGAAAAAAACTAAGCTTCAGGATAAGGCTTCACGCTGGTGCCGTCATAGTGGACAGCCTTCGTGAAAACCACTCCCTTCTCCGCTGCTCGTTTTGCTTCCAGGTATTACTGGTGGTAGAGATATTTCTTCTCGCGCGTTTTCATTTTCGCTTAGTGCTACTTCTGATGTTAACCTAGTGCTACTTCTGATGTTGTAATGCACATAAAGGTAAAAAAGACGATAAGATGGTGAGGTAATGAGAAATCGAGCTGCTGTTCAATAAACTAACCGCAATATGTGCAGGCACATAAGTAGTGGGAGGTAGCAGCCATGGTAAGGACATGACTACGCCGACTACACACGATAGAAGCAGAACAAATAGTAGGAGAAAAAAGACTGCGTGCACCCACAGACGCCAACAGCGCCTCTTGTACACCCTCATGATGTCTGAAAGATGTTCCTTAAAGTAATAGCCTACCGTTCAGGCAGAACCAGAGTAATGTCTAGAAATCGGCTAATACTTATTAAACGAATCAGTGGTATGATATAAGTGCGTAATCGGAGTCACGTCGTATGTGAGACCACATATGCCTTAGTGTCAAGAAATGTGCATACTTGATATTTGCCACATGGTTGAGATTTACACATCTTGCCGAAAACTCCCCATTGTGGCTTTGCACGCCGAAAAGCCATACGCGTTGCTGCAACCTGCGACGAGCTGATGAACTCAAAAATGAAGTAAACAAAAACATCCTGGAGCTCACTTTAACCTATCGAAATCTTGATCTTATTGTTGCTAAGGCCGATGGCACATTTTACATCCATTACAGCGTCGAAGTCATTCAGCCTAACCGCTTTTCTATTTTAGTTTCTTCCCGTATCTCTCATTATTTTACCGTATTTTATTCCCTTCCACTTATTTTTTAAGTACTTGTTGTTGTTGTCTATGCCGTAATTTTCTGGATTTTTTCTAGAATCTCATCCTCAGCTCGGATAAACTTCTTTGCGCTTCATATACTCCCCGATAGAACTTCAAGAGTAGAATATTCGAGTTGCTCCGCCTTCGCCATTCCAGCTAACCCAAGTTGCTCTCTTTCAGCATGGATGTCATATGGTAGCAACAACACCAGTATAACTATGCAGCACTTCTAGAATAGGGACAATAAGGCCTTTTAATTAACACGGAGAAGAAGCAAATTGAATTCTAGCCCAATAATAGAGAGCAATCAAAATTAAAAAAGACGGAAGATTGTAAGCAGTATGCAAAACCGAACTAAATAAAAGCTCACAGGGGGCGGAGAGCAATCCTTTCATGGTCATACACATTTCGCCACTAGCTCACGTGACCACGATGGCAGTTGTTCTTCTCGTTCTTCAATTTCCTTTCGTAGAGACTCGTTCCCTCATAGGTGTTACGTACTAAACTCTGAGGACGATGAGGTTTGCGCATTTAACCGAACAGGAATCGGTGCCCCATTTTTGTCGATTTCTCACTATTTCACAAATATGAAATCGACTATCAAAACCCCGGAACATTGCGAAATCTTTGGCACGAACATCTTCATGAGTGCTGCAACTGAAATAGTGCGACGAGCTCTTTTTCTCAGAAAACATCTATTGCTTGAACTCCCAGTTCCGCCCTTTCCGAGCAAAACGCTCCGCCTCGACCAATGGTGGCCACATGCAGGAAACGGTACCCCTTCTGTGCAAGCGTAAAGAGGGATAACCATGAGTTATCAAAAGAATTAAATCAATTTGCTCTCAAGGCAAATGTTCTTTTCCTCTGAAATCATAACCTACTTGCTCCATATCTGTCCATTCCATTCTCTCCACCTCGCAAGATGTAAAGCTGCCCCAAAACATGCATATTATATTTTCATGATTTGTCAGCGTCATCCCCTTTTAGGAAAAAATCGTGTAAAATAGTTCATGTGCATCATAGTTAGAGGAAGGAAAAATCTTTTTTTTTTTTTGGAACGGAAACAGGAAAGCTAGTGAAGCAACATGGTAGTAAATGAATGTGTCCGTTTCCTCAAATCCACTTACTTTTCTCTCGATAATATCCACTCCGAGCCGTACGCACTCATACTATGATAACTGTGCAGCACGAACCCAGCCCGAACGTCGTAACGGTTTCAGTAGAGACTCTAGCAGCAACGGTTCCCAACTGCTGCCATCCTTCCCTCGACTGCTGCTTTCGTCCCTTCGCAATTGCTGAGGGATGGGAGCCGTTGCTGCTAGGGTTTCTACTCGAACCATTACGTCATTCGGGCTGCGTTCGTGCTCTACAGTTATCAGAGTAGATCTACGCTGTTTAAGAAGACTTAGTGTGTGTGAAATGCAAACTGACTCTTGCTCTTCTCTCCATAGGGCTGATATTTTACTACTAAAAGGAGTCGAGTAAATATTGCTCAAATAATATCTCGTTGTTTTAAGATCAATGCCACATTTTCGAACCAGGAAGTTACGGTAACATCAGCAGGAAATGGTAAAGAATGCTTCACGAGCTCATCAATCAACGCCGGTCTAGTAGAATAAGTTCAGGCGCCGAGCCTCGAAGCCAGGTAGGGTTGCAGAACTGATGTCCAGGTTGCCATTCTGGAGGGAATGGCGGCAGCTGTTACCAGAAAACCTGTCCAGAGTTTGAAAAATGACATTTGTATCCAATATGTTACTTTTTTAGCCACGTGAAAGAAACGCGGCGGTTGGGAAGATTAGGAGAAATTCCGCTTGAGTCAATCAGGCAGCAAGCGAAAAATGAGCGCCATTTCACCTACGTGACTCCTATCGCACATTCTCAGTCTTTTTAAAAGTAGTGTCATATTTTGTTTCGAAGACGGATACTCTATCGCAATTCAGGCCAAAATGCAGGTTGCCTAGACCAGAACTAAGCCCCAAAATTTTTTTGCGAAGTTGGTGTTGCGCTGAGGGTCATGGGGTCATTTACGTACCGGAATTTCTCACCATTCTTGCTAGCTAAACTATATTTGCTCCTTTGTCAGTTCTCCATTACCTTGGCTACTTTCTTCCAACAAATTCTCCTATTTATTTGGCTTTTCTGTTGACATATCATGAATCTTTCCTGTGTGAAATGTAACCATTTGATAGGAATTATAGCAACCAAATTTTCGGCAACAAAAGCAGGGCGAGTCGACAAGCGATTTTAGGTACCAGGGATCCACAAAGGTCACTACTCACTCTTTCAATGCATGATGTCGCATTCGTTGATATCGTATCCACAGCTCACTTTTATTTGTTGGTAGCGGTAACTATTCTTCTTCATGTGCTTGTCCAATGTTTTTTCAAGCTCCGGCTCATGAGCGTCCACGTGGAGGTATTCATGTTGCAATCAATAAACAGGAAATTATTTGTTCAAACACCGAAATTTCAAAAATTGGTGTCAAACACATACTGCGAAGTTTTTCAAAATATGAATAAGTAGTTTCAGCCAGAACATGACCTAGCCTAGAATGAGGACGCAAAGCTATGTAGGTTGCATATTTTCTTGGGCTTTGAGAGTGAATGCAATCATTTATGCTCAGGGTCATGTCTGTTCTATTGTTATGTTTTTTTTTTTACACGACTGTCTTATACATTGTATTCGAAAAAATAAATGAATAAATAAAACTTCCTTGCAAGGTTACGGTTATGCTGACATAGGATCTATATTTACAGTATGCCCACAACAACCGATACGACAACAAATGGGTAATGTTCATTGTGTGTTAAGTAAAATTAGTTTTATAGTGAGATCATTCGGTATTCAAACAGACGTCAGGAGGCGAAGATACCAGTTTTTCTCTTCACCAATCCTCTGCGATAAAGCCATGTATTAGGGTAACTCTGGCAAACATGTTACGAATACATAGGCAGAACAATCAATACAGAGCAGAGCAAGTTGTTAATCATGTTGATGGAACAGGAATTAGAGGATCAAACCAACGAACAAACGAACACATTAAGTATTGATGCTCCACGAACCACTAAAAATTATGTACAGTGGTGGTTCTAGTTCCATAGGAACATACTTCCTTAAGTGCACTTTTTAATCGCAGGCGATGCAGCTGTGTGAAAATGATATGCTAGTGTTAGTAATTACTGTTCATGGAGCATGCAACAAATGCCCTTTCACCATGACTGTAAAATGCGCAGAGTTTGCTGGTAAGAGTGCAACAGAAACTATTGATGTCTTCCGAGATAGAGAAAATACTACAATAGACTCCATGTACGACTGTCATTTAATCTCAGCATGTTCCGAATCCGTATAAAATCTTGTGTTTAACTATATGCAACTCTGATTGCATACTAATTACTTCAATAATTTCCGTAGGGGCGACAATGGCTGTTGGCTGTTGATCCGAGTAAACATGGATAGAAGTGGATTCAAACAGCTGTTAGTGAAAAAGGGTTCAAAAGTTATACAACAACATTAGACATGACCTAGCTGTTTAACTTGCTCTGGTGATTAGATCAAAATAATGGAAACACTCCGATGAACAGGCTCTCGACCATTAAAAAGAGTTAGGATTATTCAGGTTCTACACAGCTGTTTTCGGAAACAATTTTTCCGTGTTAATGAGCATGATAGTTGCATTGAAAATTACAAAATTAGATAATACATGTGAGGATTATGTATCCATAGGATAAAACGCCATGACAATGCACATCCTTCTATCCAGTCATTTCATGCTCTCTGTATACATCTGTGCAATCGCGGTGAGGTTTACCACTTCGGAGATTTCAGAAGTTAACTTTTGCATTACTCTTGCTGTAACCTACACTTTAGGTGGTGTCACTAACCGCATCCTCTAATAATGAGAAAGGTATGGCTCGTTTTAATTGAAGCGTAGCAACGTTCTGCTATGAAATAATGAAGAAAATTCCCCGAGGAATCGAAAGCGGGATATTATGATTCTAGATGAGTGCGGACCGGTGGAAAATGGTATGGCAATACGCGAAGTAATCCTCGAAATGGTAAATGAGCGCCGTTCGAAATTGGTCAGAGGCGATCAACAGAACGGACCCAACAGGGCAAATAAGTTGCCACAAGGAGAGAACATAAGAAAGATGGTTGGCTGCTTATGTTGCTTAGTTGTTTTTCTATCCCAATGTCAAGTAAGATCATATTTTTTCCTACGAATATCAAGGGAAGATGAGTTATTATAGTAATTCATTTTCGAATGTGGTTGAATTTTCTGCAGTGTGCGCTCGCCTTAAGGTTGCTTCTGCAACTGCCACGCGGATATTGAATAATCTAGTTTATTTACCCGCAAAAATGCTCTACTGTATTGATACTGATAATGAATATAGCCGACGACGACGATTGAAATGGTGGACGAATGGGCTGGCAGACGTTTGAAATGCGGCAGTCCCTCGAGTGCCCCTCATTTTCCACTTCTTGATGAAGCTCAGAATGAAGTCGTGTGTATGGTGACGGCGGAGCATTGCGATAGCCTGTAAATGTCAACGTCGGTGTTGTCTATCTATCAGTATCAGTAAGGAATTCCACATGAGGAATTTACATTACTTCATGATAACTGACTTAGTCTTGATAACTTTGACTAGAAGAAGGCTAAGTTAGTAGAAGAAAATTACTCCAAAGTATTCCTAACAGCGGATTGAAGCGAAGTCGCTCTGCAACATTGAGTCTGACTGTACTTAGTAGTCCCCAACTTCCAGTGACCACATCGTGTTGTGCCCTGCTTCCAACCTCTGTAGTAGGAGAGCGGGCTCATGATCCACCCGGGCGAGATATCAATTTTTTGTCTGTTTTCCATTGGGACGATTGAGCAGAATTTTTTTCCTCAAAAATGTGATTCAGTTTCTTCTGGAGCACCTTCGAGTATATTTCGAAAAATAAGTGATTTAAAATTAGAGTTTCTTGGTCCTTGTCCTTATGGCAATCTAATGCCCCCCTGGAGTCCACCTCGTGTCTTGAAAACGCTGCCGTATAAATCGGGTTGACGAAGTGCAGATCACTTAAACCAGATTCATTGCTACCTAAAGCGAAAGTAAAGTATCCCCCCCCCCCCCCCTTCGACTTGCTGGAAGTGGGGGTGGACCCTCGGTGTTGTGCAGGGAGGACCCCTCGTAATAAGAGGTAAACATGGCTCCCCTCATACCCGTTCACTACCACACCACTGTGAAGTACGGATAAGGTTTGTGGGAGATACTCAGCACCCCAAATAACACCCGCCCTTGCGAAGTTTAGGCAAAAAAAAATTTCTCAATAGTACGGGACAGAGCTAGCTCTTTTGCGTTATCTCAACGTTAGGTGAAAACGAGCCAGTGTCGTGGTGGGGCATGGTACTTGACTATCTGTTGCATTCCTCGACCGATAATGCTTTGATGACGTTCTCTGGTACTCTCTGCTGGAGAATTCCACACCACCTTCCGCACACACACCGAGAAGTACCCCTCATGAGGCAATTCCTTACGTTGGACGCAGGCGCACCCTTATCACATCGTCATGTATTGGATAAAAAATTAATGAACAAATATGCAACAGTTCACCTTCCCCTCCACTGGCGGTTCTGGAGAGCTGCTAGCGTAGAAATGGAGGAGTGGCGATATTGATATGATCATGGTATACGTGATAAAGCAGGTGTGGACGTGTACTATCATGAAGACTTGACTTGTGATTACACGTGAAGTCTGGACAAACTTAATGAGACTTGGCCGTCATGGTGGTCCGAATCGGCATAGACATGTTGGAACATGGCCGCCATATGTGCCCGATTAGCAACTCAATAGCAACCATTGGTTCCTCGCAGCAACGCAGAAGCACCCACGCTGCGGCAACTCCCGTTGCTATTGCGTAGCTGGTGATAAGAATGGGCGGACTCGGTTCGGCTCCAATCAGTGCAATGTCTGAGTCAGTGTTTGCGATGTATACCTTTGCATTCCTTCGTAGTAGTTGGTTTGGCTGTTTTGAAGAAGAAAAAGGCTGCCATATTATTTTTTGACCTATCGTATGGCTTTCTAAAACTTCAAGCCTCAGAAACTGCACCATTCGAGTTGGTAGATTATGTCTCGTTGCAAATGGCCGCACCCCCCCCCCCCCCTTGTTTCCTCCAAGAGGTGGTGATGCATGCAACAATTGGCAAAGTTTCGCTACGACAATAGGAGATGTTTCAAATCGATGATATTTTAAATAACTTAACCATATTCACATTTTTTGTTGAATTCCATTGTTGAAAATTCAGGAGTGGAACTGCACTCTTGAAAGACTAGCTAATGCATCTTTAAACGAGAAGTGCACAAAGAATGCTCCAGAAGCTCCTCAAGGAACGACAGGATTCTTCGACTAGTACGTGCATATTCACTAGTTGCATATTGTGGTCCTTGCAATACACTTCAATGTGCATGCTGTTATTGCCATATTCAACGGAGTGTCTCGATTGCTGGATCATGCCTTATTTGCTTGTTCTTCAGCATCACTGAAGGCGAGTTGCTGGTGGCGGGTAAGCCGCGACCATTTGGAATGGAATTGTGGCTCTCAGAAATAGAACGGACGAGCATGGATGTTGATACTACATTACGTTTTGTACTCTACGAAAATCTGAACGAAAATTACTCCAATGTAGGTGTTTTCCTTTTTGCTCCTTTCCTTTCTATTCGAAAGTGTTTCTTGTTCGTTGATAAGTGCTAGAAAATTGAAGCTGGTTCGATACAACGCCTATGGCATCGGATGCGCGGGCAAGTTCTGTACGGACGCAAAGGACCAGTTCAATATATTCTGCTTGACGAATAAGCCGTAAGTTACTTCTAATTTTGTGAAGTTTTTGCACTGAGCGCGTAGGTCTCCTAAGATGAGCACTCACTATAAAGACCTTTCTGGATGATTTTCCTGTTATATTTGTAGATTCTTACCCTTCGTTCTGTTAACCTATCACTTCGAAAATTTGTTGAGATGTATCCTGTGGTAATACATGATCTCTTCTAGCCCCCTCAGAAAATATGAAACTATATACTACACTGGAGATGGTCCCTGTCCAAAAGGCGAATGCCAGCCTGGCCACCTACTATCATGTGATCAGCAGACCGGACTGTGTATCAAGAAGCAACGCTGACTACTCTGCAACGACTTTATTCAGCTCAAACTAACCATATATGTATTCTGCTGACCTCTTCAAGTTTCTGGTAATCTTTTGAAAAATGAGGAAAAGTGAAGACTTCAACCAGTTTCTGTATATTTTAGTAGAGACACGTCATCTAAACAGCTCACAGTTATAACCATAGGTGCTTTGATTGCTACAGCAGAGTACGCCCAAATTCCGATGAAATGTAGCATTCTGCAAGAAGAATTCCTCAGGTAGGCATCGAACTGAACTGAACCGGCCGCCCACGCTTGCCATGCTGCTCTAGGGCGTGGGTCTTACAGATAGCCCCAACATTGCAAGTAGCACAGAGAATCTAATTTTTCAAAATTGCTCATTTTAAGAGGGGAATTGTGTGTCCATAACATCTACGCATACACAGGCTTAAGTTGTTTCAGCAAACTTCTACGTGGAACTTCTATAGATTACAATAGGGAACCCGGCAGAAATGCTCATTGGGAATGGACCAATTCTAGATGAAGTTTTAGACGTTAGAAATGTGCTTTTCATAAGAGCACATTGAATTGTACTGTGGGTTTTCCTCCCACTTTTCCTCCCATCAAGCAAGAGAACTACTTCCAGATCATTGGAATTTTCAGTTGGAAAAACAAAAACCAATGATATGTATAGGAATAACTACTAAATTTATAAGATTAGCAGTAGCACAAGCAAACACGCAAAGACGATACTTGCTTGTGTAGGTTTCCAGCGCCGCTTTTCCTCCTTTGATGGTCTTTTTTTTTTTTGAACAACTAACAATGACTTTCGAAGGTAATGAAATTAAAATGACTTCAAATGGCTTTGCTGTTCTCGTAGTTGTGTTCGTTTACAGGTGTGCATTCGTAATCAACTGGACCCGCTGCACTAAGATATTCGCACCCATCAGCTAGTTTCCGTGCACGATCTCAATCTAGGAATAAAGGAAAAAGCCTTGTGCAAAGGCAAACATACAACGTTTTTCTGGGGAAGGGACCTGTACCAAACTGGCATTCCTTTTCTCGTTCACGGCACCCTAGTCCTAGTCAGGTACCCCAACTTCACCTACTAGTCCCTCATTTTTTTTATTTCGTTCGGAAATTATCTCCCATTTCACATGGCGGAGACGTCGTTCCCTTTCTTGAAAAATGACAACAACGCATACCTTTCTCAACGTATCAAGCTGCAGTTACTGATACAACCTAAACTGTTGGTTACCAGATAAGACAGAAAAGCTTAACTTTCAAAAATTCTGGAATGGGAAGCCCCACCGCTAGTGACGTAGTAGTATATTAACGATTGAGGCAAAGAGCGTGATATAACTGGATGGGAGGGACTTCACGCTTCATATCCTACTAGACGGCATACTCAGTTTCGCTCGGGAGCCTTACTATCCCCGGCTCTTCACACTGCTGCGGATAGTTACTGACACTAACATAGATAATCTCGATGACCCTTCCTCATCAGTACGAAAACGAAAAGTCGATAAAGCCAAATGATCGATAATTTTCTGTCGTGCAACATGGTTTTCATGTTCAGCGCATTGGAAAATCCCTGTAGACATGTCTTTGCCTGTCTCCGACCGATTGTAGAAAAATCGATAAGTCGATACCATCGCCCAAAATGATTGCCATCTTCGCGCTCAGCGTATACGAAAACCCCAGTAGGCATGTCCTCACCAATCCCTCAGCAAAAGTTTCGAAAAAACCGATAAATCAGTACTGTCGTTGTGGAAGTTTGTAATATTCGTGTTTAGCATATTCGAAAAGCCCTGTGGGCATGTCCTCACCGATCCTTTGTGAAAATCCGATGAAATCAATATAATCGATAAGCTAATCGTTAGTCTCTGGTGTTAAGTAGCCTATAACCTCCGCCGACACTCATCATTTCCTGATATTTTGGAAACAACAGTCTGCCCGGAAAAGCCATTATGTGGAAGTTGTTCCATTTATCTGTTAGGTTGCAAGCAAAGTTCTCGCGGTTTTGGGAACAGTACGTTTTCTTGACTTTGAAAACAGGGAAGCACATTGAGAAATGTGTTAATCACCATCAGGTACTGCCACTCATAGTTCATTTCTGAAAAGGCTTTCGATGCCCTCGGCATAGAACTGTTCCGGTATTGAGTCGGAAAAGTTGCCCCCCCCCCCCCCGCGATCCAAGTCATCTTCATCATCAAATGCTCCACCTTGCATGGCGTTAGAGGGTTACAGGAGAAGATGGTTATCTTTCGAGGGAAGGTAAGGGCTGTACATTGGGTTAGTCAGCACTTTCCATCCAAAGCCGGGTGACTTCTGGCGAGTCACACTTTCGATAAGTGGGTGTAGAATCGTCGTGTAGAAATCGGATCTTGCCGTAATTCGGACCCTTTCCTGCAATTTTTGCTGCCAATCTATCCGGCGACTGATAGCACAGGTCTACCGTGAGGGCAGTGTCGCGTGGCAGTAGCGCTTAGTTGATGATGTCTTTGCTGTCACACAAATCGTGACTACAACCTTCAGAGGGTGTCAGAGGGTGATTAGCTGTCTTCGACCGTGGCTCAGTTTACACTACAAACTACACTACAAACTACACTACATCCTATTCAACTCAGTGTCGGTGGCGCTGGATGTTGACGTACAGGCACCACTTCTTATCTCTTGTAAAGATGGACCTCAGCCGGTTTTCAATGCTCCTGTACCAGGGTAATTCAGTAGCCACCTCTGCACATCGCTGGAGATCGCACCCGGTCAGATCAAGATAACTCGTTGTGATAATTTTTTTTACATTGCCCAACCGACGCAGGTGATCTGCGAGTGAACAACCAAGACTTGCGTCTTTTTGCACTTAGTTTGTCATTGATCTGAATCCACCAACTGCCGCAATCGATCATTGTCGACTCTGGATGCGCGTCTTGACCATTCGGAAACATTGAGATTGAAGTCGCCAAAAGGAAAGTGTCTGGACCAATCTTGTGCAGTGCGTTCGTGCTACTGTACCATCCCCAAATTCAGCATTAATGAGACAATTGAATGCGTCCACTGATTCACCAGATTTGAAGTTGTATACCAAAAAGAGGCAAAAGCTCTGCTATGAAAATTCCGTATTCCTGGACGGGATTGTGCAGGAATTTGCAGGTGATGTTAGTAATAAACTTGTATATACCTGACCTCTTTATATATACAAAAGACAGGTTGCAGGGGTCCACCTCATCCCGTTGTTGGAGTTAAAGACATATCCTAGGCCTTCTGGTCATGTTGATCCCAGTAATGTTCATCAACAGACTCAAAAGTGACAAAAGCCCCATTTTTGAAGCGGTCAAAATGGCTACATTTTTGGAGCCCGGAGGCGGATCGCTCCAAAAATCCGATTGCTGTGCTGGTTGACTGCCACGGCTGCCGCGATGGCCAACGAGTCTTGGCGTGTTCAATCGATAAGATCAACGGCTTCACACGTCAACTCGGGTTGGCAAACTGTTACGGACCCCGTTCCGGAAAACGGGTTTAAACACCATTTTGAGACAAATTACTTATACCGCTGGATTGAGAGTGTCGAGCAGATGCAGAATCTGCCATTACCTCAAACACGAATGTGAGGTGGACCCCTGCCTTTGAGGCAGCATAGGGTTGAAAAAAGCACACTGACATGCTTTCGACAGTTCAGCACTCCAATGTGTCGCTAAATGGCTCTGAGTGGCTGTGAAGAAGAGCGGGGCTGCGAGCTCAGGAGCATTGACCGTTGGAATTTCGAAATTAAATTCCCTAAAAAAAGTAAACTAAAATTGAGTAATTAACAAGTAACGGTCAAGACGATCAATCAGCGGGTCCTTTCTTTGCAATCCTCTTTCATCGTTGGTGCGAGGAGCCTTAGCATAAGATGAAAGAAGGGGAGAGGAGGGTGAGGGTAGTTGTGAACCATTGGCGTGTGCAATGTCTGGGATCTGGGACGGGTTGAACGCAAGCAGAGGAGCTTTCGTTAAACGTTGGCTACAACTTGAGCAATGAGTTCTCACCTCACTTATCAACCTTAAAGGCAGGGGCTCACCTCATTCTGCCTGTTTGGGTTTCAACATATCCTAGATCTTCTCGCCATGTTGATCCCAGGAATACACGTCAACATGCTCAAAGGCGACGCAAACCCCTTTTTTGAAGAGGTCAGACTGGTTACATTTTTGGAGCCCGGAGGCGGATCGCTCCGAGCTGTGCTGGCTACCCGCCACTCCTGCAACGTTGGCTTACGAGTCTTGTCGTGTCCAATCGATAAGATCAACCGCTTCACACGTCAACTCGGGTTAGCAGACTGTTACAGACCCCGTCATGGAAGACGGGTTTGAAGACCGTTTTGAGACAATTTATGTATATCGCTGGAATCAGCGTGTTGAGTAGGTGCAGAATCTTCTCTTAGCTCGGCTGCGAAAATGAGGTGGGCCCGTGCCTTTAAATCGTTGCCCCTCGTTGCGCCCCGCTTCGAGAATTTGACACCACACACACATTTTTCGCTCTTCAAGAAGAGCGAAAAATCAATAGAACCGACATAATCGATAAACTAATCGATATTCCGAGGTGCAAAGTAGCCTATAACCTCCGCCGGCCCGTGGAGGGTCTACCTGCAAAATTTGGTCCCGATCGGTTCATCCTCCGCGATTTCTATTCGGAACACACACACACACACACACACACACACACACACACACACACACACACACACACACACACACACACACACACACACACACACAAAACTTTCACTTTTAATATACAGAAGAAATCACATAGTACATCTGCATTAAACAAACACTTGCAGGTAACCTTTATTCGAATATTCCATTATTCGAACACTCGATTATTCAAATACTCCGATAAGCGAATATGCGAAGGGCGTGATTTTCGAATATCCGGATACTATTCATCCGTTCAAATGGTTTGCGGGACTCGAATATTTGATATTTGAAACCTCTAGGCCAGCTTTCAAGCTTTTTTTATTGATTGTCATACATATCACGCAGAGAACAAGGATAGGCTTTCCATCTTCTCTTATCTTTTTGTTCCATATTTTTTCCGCACACACGGGTGGGCCTTATCGTGAAAAAACTCCTTGTAGTCGTTGTTATGGCAAGATTATGGTGGTATGGGAGGTCTACGTGGTACAGTTTTTGTTGAGAGAGCTATGCCACACATGCCTGTTGGAAGTCCCGCTCCACTTAGCAGACCACCCCTTCCAAATTTTATCACGAAAACATCGTCTTCTTCAACACGTGGGTGACCGAACTTGGAGCCAGAGACGCAGCTCATCTTCACAGAGTCACAGAAAGCTTCATTTGCTTTCGTCCGGTTTTTCTTTTCGAGAGAGCCTGCATTAATAGTGAAGCATTGAATTTGCTTAGTAATGACCTTCTCCTTTTTCATGACTCCGATCGAAGGCCCTCCAAACTTATTTAAAAATTGAAATTGAAGTTTGTTAAACAATTCATGTATCTATGAATGCTCAATGGATTTCTCTTCAAGATACTTTAAACAGTTGAGCATAGGCCATCAATAACATGTTGATGAAGAGGAAAAAGTTTCGCGCAGCGATTGTTTTAATAGTTTAGCACTCTAACATATTATGAAGACCTTACCTGCAGCGTAAACCTTTTATACCTCAGCACAGAAGAGCTTGTTCTGCTCTCCAAATGCCTTGTCATGTCCTGATTTCACATTACGTCCAAACATAGTTGTATTGTTTCGGATGGAAGAGCTTAATTTCTGCTGCACCAACCTAAAATGAACATGATGTAGCACATTTTCGGAGCAGTAAGATGGAACAAAATAAGCCGCGCAAAGAACAGAGTAAAGTGAAGGTGACTATGGAGAACCGTCACTGGTACATATTTATCTCCAAAAAAAAAAAAAAGAAGTCAGAGATGAAGTGGGAACCTATGATGGACCGTTTGCATAGAGCAAACCCCCAGCTCATTCAAAACAAGCTTTGTAATTTTGCCTGTGTGGCTCTAGAGATGACCGCAGATTAGTTGCGAAATCCAGGCTATGAAAGTGCCTGATCTATTGTGTATGAAGTATAATTACGAAGAAAAAAAAACAGCAGCGTTTTAATATACTGCACATTATCGACATCATGATGACTACGTCCTTATTCAAAGTGCCGCAATAGATTGCCCTGTGTTTGTGGAGTAATAGACCTGGATGAGATTCATTTGAAAACAGATCCTTTCTCGGCTCTAATTGACGGTCTCCCAGCATCTGCCAATCCAAGTAAACGGGTCTTGTTTGGAAGCAAATGCTGTCATGAAAAATATTCCAGTACGTTATGGAGATTACATCGTGCAGTAAATGCAGGTGATTCAGAAACATGATACGTCGGCTAAGCCAAGCCTGTGAAAATTGCGGATAGCGTTAGCAAGAAGGCACGGGCACTAGAGGTGAATCAGCTTGCAATAAGCATTCACCTACGCTGTGAAAGATCGGTAAAAACGATTCCTTTCGCTACTTCTTGCAGTGGGCTTCGGCGTTGAGGTGTTGGATCCGTGATTGCAAGGATTTGCACGGATATTCACAGCTTTCGGCTGCAGGTCTATTCATTATTGAGAAAACCAATACCTTCACAATGGATTTAATCCCACCAACTGAGGATGTGAATGAGATCTGGACCATGTGCATTGCTTTTTCCCACTTCGAATTCCCTGGACTACCAAATTTATATGTTGACTACCGCGCACGCTTTCGCGTGTCTGGCGCGTGGGACCAGGGCTCCTCGTGACAGCGCGCCGGCAGCATGGTACCACACAGCTACGATAAGATTATTTGAAATTAGTAGGTCCAGAGGACTAAATTGGAGTCCAATTTAGGAAGATTTCTGCTGCTACTGAACAAGAAGAAAAGAGAGACATTTAACATCAGCTCTCCTACTCTTGCTGCATGAAAATTGTATAACATGCTTTTACTGTTATAAAGAAATATGCCAAGAGATTACATATTTCCACGTCTTCATCCCAACTGAGAAAGGAGTACGGGATGTAGTAAAATTTTTATATGGGGAAGAATATGAGCTTCTATGGATTTGCCTCTTTCACTGCATACATATATGGTGCGGCATAAATACTGTGTCAAAATTATTTGCTAATAACTCCGTTTACGAAAACCCAAATTCATATTGCTCAAGCTCTTCCAACTCACAATCACTGAATAATGTCTAACGGGGGCTCGTTCTCCTTTCGTGACGGTAGCTAGACTTTCGGGATGCACAACTACATATCGCACGCCACAGACAACATCAGAGGATTTCTTCCTTATTCTTCCCGATGACCGATCCCACAGTCAAGTGTTTCTAGAGGCGCACTGCGGCGCACAAGGTTTGTGGTTCCCTTGCCCAACAACAACTCCATCCCTTCTGGTTTAGAAAATTCGCACCAGAGTCTGGGAGGAAGTAACGCTGGTTTGTTACATCGGATGCCTTCACCAATCACTGAATAGGGAACGCATACATTCGATGGATCTGCGCTTCTCAGATGACGTCGAATGCCTGATCACACGAGCGGGACCACGTTTCTCTTTTTATCACTTGTTCGTCACTCAGTTAATCGAAATTAATCCGTGGTAATAGACTCCGCACTATTTTCTGTTTCGAGTTTTGCTAAGTTTTCTTTCCTCAGCGCACGTTCCATTGACATATTTTTTCCGCTTGCCGTTTTCTAGGGTCCAATTCAAAAGAAAATCTCGGAACAGAGACTTAACCGAGACTTTGGATAGAGTTTCGAAAAATTAACTCTCCTAATCATTTCTATTCCTCCTTTAACATGATGTACTGAACTTCAACAAACCGCTGATGAATCCTCGTCTAGTATGAGTCCTAGAAAGTCTTATATCCTTATAGGGACAAAGGAACATTTCCTGAAGATTGACACTGATTTTCAAAACTATACTAGAGAATGTGGTTTAGAAGAAACCTTGACATGCAGAATTTTGAGCTTAAAAAATATTTGCGCCCCTAATCCTCTCCAGAATAAGTGTAAATACTTGTGTTTAACGACAACCAAAATTGATGAACTTCTTTATTCACTTATGATCAACGTTTCAGCTGAATCACCTCCTTAAAGCCTGAAGGGGCAAACGGCACGTTGGCCGAAAAGCAATAGAGAAGTTTACTAATCTTGGGTATCGTTAAGCACAAGTATTTGCATGAATTCAAAACATGCCAAGATCAAGTGACAGTCGCACATGGAATCCATTCTAGATTTCTACGATTCCGACTTAGTCCCTCTTGACGGGAAAAGAATTGGGGCAAGAACGACCTCAGCTTCTTGAGTTCCATCACGATCTGAGATGCACTGAGATCACTGCTCATTGTTAGTTGCACTTTAGAATCACACAATGAAGTGTAGAAGAATTTAAAATTATATCGGTTTAATGCCAGGCACCAGAAACAAGGGCAATCGACCGTCGACTTTAGCTATGTCTTCTGCGAAATGAGATCCACCAAAGTCACATGTGCTTCTTCTTGATGGGTGACGTTGGAGCTGTTGATAACGTATCCACCGCGCGCTCTCAATTGTTGTTGGTGGAAATTATTCTTTTTTTTTTCGTGTCGACATCCCTTGTTTTTTTCAGTTCCGGCTTATAATCGCCCACATAGAGGCATTCATATCGAAAGCAATATGATACAACAAATCACGCGTTCAAACCGAAAAATTCAAAAGGCGAAACAAGCACATTTGATGAAATTTAGTGAATACTAACTCTCGACGGATCTCCCTCATACAAGGGATCCCAGCCGGTTAGTTGAGAGGCTACATGGCGCATCCCCAGGTGGCGAACAGGGGACAAGTCGCTGACCAAACGCGACCTTGTGCCTGCGCTGAGACATGGGTGGATTCAGGGCATGGACTCCTTGTCTCTGCAGTGTCGGAACGACCTATACTTTCTGTCAGCGCGTAGGCATGTTCATGGGTGCTTGCGTGGGTACAGAATGATAATTCTCCCATGACCACATCTTTTCCACCGTAGCCTTAGGCGTCAAATAATACACTGCACACAGTACACCTGGATTTACGGTGTGATCTTCAAAATGAGAATAGCATTCAGATTTCTGCACTCCGTCCTTCGACTAATTCGTAGGCCTTGTTCGCGGCTCATTAGGAACAATTGTACAACTAGAGTGATGCGATGTTTTTGTTGATTTTAGTAGTCTACATAGTTTGGTTCTACTCTGACGGTAGCTTATTAACCTGATGGATACCGGTTATTCGCCTGATGGATACCGGTCCTTTGTGCATACATATGTACATAGCGTCTAGATTTTATTTGCATACTACCAAAGATAGAGAACGCTGCCCAATCTGATGTGTTACTTATTCTCTGCTGAGCTATGCTTCGCTTAGCTACGCTTATGCGGAGCAGGTTCGCCACAATTGTTTACTTGTCGTTGCAACGTTCTAACTTGCATAGTACTTGATTATAGTTCAAAACGTTCAAAATAAAGGTTTTACGGTTTTTGCGCCGTTGTGCCCCTTTTGTTTGGCGCACAATTGCATATCGATAGAAACTACCACCTTCTTTTGCAGAGATACTATCTGTGCAAACAAAACGAGCTCGAAAGGGAAGGAGGACTAAAAAAAAATAGGACTTCAGAAAGGTGGACGAGATGTATCTCTGCATAGATGATCTGGATGTTTCTAGGAAAAAAGAACGAGAAATGACTTTACATCAGTTCGAAACAATGTAAACGCGCCCTCATTTCTCATTGATTTTGCGGTGTACAGAAGTAACTCTTTGAAAGATTGGACCCGTTCTCTAAATGGAATCGTTTTCCGCCTATAACAACGCAAAATTCTTGCGAGGCAGAGGCCTTTCAACTGATTTCGAGCAATTTCGAGGAAACTATAGACTTTTGAACTAATTCCGAGCAACTTGGAGGAAACGGTCGTAAATCGAGGTGTGTTGTGTGCAGTGTGCACCAAGTACACCATTCACTAAGATTATTTGACGCCTAAAGCTACGGTGGAACAAATGTGGTCATGGGAGATCTATCATTTTGTTGCGTGGGTGTGCTTGCGTGTCTGCAGATTGTATCCTGCACATCTATCCGACCAAAAGCCCTGCATTCAAGTGACTGGGAGGTACAAAGGAGGCAGTTCGGAGTCGCCTCCAACAAATAAGTTCCATCCTCCATTCCCGGGAAATCTAACTTACTTCCTGGTGGAATCTTACCCCACCCCTGCCCACGGAGGAGTAAAGCCCAGCAAGCTATTTCCTGTGGGGTTACATTTTTCTCAAGCTCGACACAGTAATAATAGAGAGTGTTCCCCTTATCAGCCACTGGAGCAGTCACTACTTCAACGCCAGTGAGGACGAGATTCGAGTGGTTATCTAGGCTGCCTAAAACCAGGATTATGATGACGATCTGTACCTTCAACGCACGCACGCTTGCATCAGGGGCTTCCATCGAGAATTTGATGCTGATCAGGTACGACGTCATCGGACTGACCTATACGAGGAGACACCGGCCACTGAACGCTACCTTCGACACTGGAGAAGAACTGTTCCTTGGAACCTGCGACAGTAGAGGAGTTGGTGGAGTCGGTGTCCTCGTCAACACGAACTTGGTCATGAACATCGATTCATTCGAAGAGCTAACAACCCGAATCGGACGTTTGCGGTTGGGAAGATGTGGATCAATACCGGCCTTGACAATCTTCGTCGCCTACGCTCCAACATCCAGCTACGACGAAGAGGAGATTGAGGCCTTCTATATGGACTTGGAGGAGTTCTACAGGGAAGACCACACATTCTACAAGATCATCGTTGGCGATTTCAACGCCAAAATTGGTCCTAGGAGAACACCTGAGGAACTTCACATCGGTACCCACGGCCTGCGGTGGAACGAACAGGGAGCGAGGCTGTCTGAGTTCATCATAACGACGAAGACCATCCATGGTAACTCACAGTTACAGAAGCCAACATTCCTACGCTGGACGTGGGAGTCACCCGGTGGAGAGTACCATAATGAAATTGATCACATCATCGTCAATCGAAGGTTCTACCTGACCGACGTCGGTGTTTTACCAATATTCTACACTGGATCCGACCATCGCCTCCTTCGTGCAAGATTCTTCTTCTCACGCAAAGGAGAGAAAGACGTGAAGTTTAAGAGAAGGAGTCCCACACCCATCATCAATTGGGATCTTTTCACTTCGCTAGCCGGCTTTTGGGAAGATGCTG
The DNA here is from genome assembly GCA_037903475.1 of Ancylostoma caninum. Classification (NCBI taxonomy): domain Eukaryota; kingdom Metazoa; phylum Nematoda; class Chromadorea; order Rhabditida; family Ancylostomatidae; genus Ancylostoma; species Ancylostoma caninum. Next base: position 2,225,000 of record JBAJFG010000015.1, on the reverse strand, counting down.
TTGTCTTTGAAGTGAAGCTAACTTCTTTCTGTTGGTCCTGCTTTACATATCTCAATAGACAGCACCACACTGTTACTGGCCAGACAATCGTAATGTAGATAGCTTTGCCATGGCTTTAATTGGCTCCATTAGAAACATTCATGACACTCTGTAATGCGCACTCAGCACCTGTGGCCACCTATCATTAGCAGAGTAAACGCCGCTGGTTCAGGAATCATGATGTTACAGGTCGAAAAACTTAGCAATGAGTGATCGAGAGTCCTCAAATCCGATGAAGCAGGGCTCGACCAAGGAGTGCTCCAGCGAATAGATGAAGTGTCTAGTTGGAAAACACGAGGAAGGCAGGGTCGGCTTGTGTGGCACCCTGATCCATGTCTGCTCCTCTTGTTGTCGACGATTCAACGAAGCAGTATAGGAATACAATTTGGTTACCGAACCATGCATCTCGACGGGTTGGCGTTTCCTTTCTGAAAGGGTGCATTCTTCATCCAAGGTGCATTCGTTGTATTCGTTATTTTTTCTGCTGAGAATTTGCGATGGGGACCTTTCTGCCGGCTATTTTCGAATGAGTTGGCTCCTTACAAGACTCTTTGTTTGTCGAGATTTTTGCTCGACCTGCTTTCCTCTTAAATTAATCGTCTTGGCTCATTCTCCCTTCTGAAATGCTAAAGCAGTCTGAGTAAACTGGAATCGTTCCTTTTCAAGATCTGCTGGGAAATGACGCTGAGGACACGGAACACTTTTCAGATCCCTTCCTCGTTTCTTCTGTACTGGTTAGTACACCAGGTTCTCCTCGATGTGGCGACGGAAGCTCCTGCTCCTGCAGCAAAACACCCTTACTGATGTTCTTCATCTTCGTGGACTTCTACACACGACATTTTGCCTAAGTGTTTGGTCCTCAACGGCGAGAATTCTACTAAAAAAAAATCAGCGCTCTCTCGGTCCCCTCTAGGCGTTGACTCACCCGGCGACATACAGGCACCATTTCGCAATATGGCGTAGCGCTTTATTATATAGGATGATGATGGGCACAGGCGAAGCGGTTCCTTTGAAATTCATTTGTGTGCTTATTGAGAATTTGTTGAAAAGGGAATGTAAGATTGAAATGCACGAATAACCATTGACTTTTTGTAGACATTTATGGAAGTATCACGTTGTCAGGAAAGTTCTCGCAGTTTTCAAAATTGTCCTGTTTCTAAGCCTACATTGCCTTGCAGCGACCTGTCTTTTGTAAATATAAGGAGGTCAGGTATGTGCAGGTTTGTTTTTATCATTGGATGTAAATTACTACACAATCCGTACTAGGAAGATGGATCTTTCGAAACATTACATTTGCGGCTCTTTAGTATTCGGCTTCAGGTCTGGTGAATCAGTAACCGCATGCAGGCGTCGCATTCACGCTTTTATTTGAGGCCGGGTCTAGCAGCCGAACGCACTGCACAAAGTTATTCCAGCCGTCCTCATGTTAGCGACTTTAACCTCAATGTCTCCGCAAGATAGGAACGCGCATCCGGAGTCGACAATAGGCGATTGTAGCAGCTAGTAGGTTCAGATCCAAGGCAAATTGCGTGTGAGAGGACGCAATTCTTGAATGTTCTGTTGAATAACTTGAGCAGCAGAACCGAGATTTTCACAGTCCTTATTCCAGCTAACGTTTCGGCGTCGTCGCCTTCGTCAGAGCCTGGAAAGTCAGAACCAAATGTAACATAACCTCCCAAACGCCCAATCAGTCTACAAGTTATAATCCAACATGACAATGAAAGCGAAAAACGAGACCAGTGAAGTAAAACCCGTCAATGCTTACCTGGATAGCCGTTAGCTGCGATGTAATGGTACCGCCGCGTAGAGTAGGTGTGCCGCTACTTGTAAGTAGGGTGCCCCCGCGCCTGACCCCGCAGATCAAAACCCGCAAAGGTCTTGATACAGAGCCAATTCGTTTGTCACGGCAATGCACTCTTCCTTCCTATTCATTTTGGGATCTCTAGCGGTTATCCAAAACGCTTCTAATGTTCTGCGGGCTACAATTTCAATTGGCTTCCTTTCCTAAACGTTCAGGTGTACATGAAAATGGGGGAGTGCAAGACAGAATGGTATCGAAAACCCAGCAGCAAAAACATCATCGTTCATTCGCTCTCCGCACACCCAAGAAAAATCAAAAAAATCTATATTAGGAAATATGTTTACAACAGCCATAAGGGTCACATCCGATGCCCAGGAGCGAGCGAGTTCGATGAAACTGGCCCAACACATCGCACGTATTAACGGTTACCCTGAGAAGGAGTGGCCTAGAAAATCAAGTCATTTTCCTCAACGTAGAAACCTAACAGAAGAAGACAATTCTAAGATCGTTTTCTGCTTGCCATTCATCTCTGATGCAATGAACAAGGCAGTAAGGGCCAGTCTACGTAAGGCCGATCTGGAAGATCACGTAAGAGTGATAGAGATACCACCGGCAAATCTAAAAACTAAACTCGTTCGCAATCGTCTTTATGATCGGCTCTGTATAACGCCCAACTGCGTTATATGCCCATTCGGCAAGGATGGAGACTGCATGGTCTCAGGCGTAGTCTAACTCATCACCTGCCAGGCATGTGGAGATCAGTACATTGGTGAAACCGGACGTCCACTGTGTATCCGCGTCAAGGAACACCTGGACGGCATGAATAGATCAAGAATAGCTACACCTCTGGGGGCTCATCGCAGACATAGGCATGAAAACAGTTCGTTCGAGGTGGCTGTCACTATCTTATCGTGGGAACCGGAAATTGTAGCCCGCAGAACATAAGAAGCGTTTTGGATAACCGCTAGGAATCCCAAAATGAATAGAAAGGAAGAGTGCATTGCCGTGACAAACGAATTGGCTCTGTATCAAGACCTTTGCGGGTTTTGATCTGCGGGGTCAGGTGCGGGGGCACCCTACTTACAAGTAGCGGCACACCTATTCGACGCGGCGGTACCATTACATCGCGGCTAACGGCTATCCAGGTAAGCATTGACGGGTTTTACTTCACTGATCTCGTTTTTCGCTTTTACTATCATGTTGGATTATAACTTGTGGACTGATTGGGCGTTTGAGAGGTTATGTTACATTTGGTTCTGACTTTCCAGGCTCTGACGAAGGCGACGACGCCGAAACGTTAGCCGGAATATCTCGGTTCTGCTGCTCAAGTTATTCAACAAAACTGTATTCACTATGCCGAGATTCAAGAAAGGTCGAACGTTCACACTCTTGGATGTTCATTTTACCAACATCGCCGATCACCTGCATCAGTTGGGAAAGGTATAGAAGCTATCACAGTGCGTGATGCTGATTTGACCGAACGCGAGCTCCAGCGACGTGCAGGGGTGGCTACTGAAATGCTCTCTTACATACGTATGAAGAACTGAATGAAGTCCATCTTTCACAGGAGATGAGAAGGTGTTTGTATGTCAACATCAAGCGCTGCCCCAGCTTGGGTTCACAAAGATGAGCCGCAGTCAAAGGCAGGTCTTCATCCTCTGAAAGTTATGATCAGGCCTGCTGTGACTGCAAAAGCATCATCCACTACGAGGTAGTGCCCTCGTGGCAGACCTGTACTGTCAGTGCTGGATAGAATGGCAGCAAGAATCGCATGAAATAGTCCGAATAACGGCACGATTAGATTCTTGCACGGCAATACCCGTCCTATGCTCACTACAAGAGTGACTCGCCAGAAGGCGCTGGATTTTGGATGGAAAGAGCTGACTTCACAACAGTACAAGCCTGATCTTCCGCCAAAAGATTACCAACTTCTCCTGACTGTCTCTCTATCGCCTTGGACGGGAAAGTATTCGATGATGAAGTTGACTTGGGTGGCTGGTTGAGCAAGTTTTTCGAGTTAATGCCAGTACAGTTCTATGCCGAAAGCATCGAAATGCTTCACGAAAGTTCATCTATCCTTCTCTTGATATTTTTTCCTATTTTTTAAAAAACAATAAAATGTAATGTTTCAAAAACGGCGAGAGCTTTCCCGACAACCTAATATATGCTAACATGATCACTGTTATGTTGCTGCGATACAGTATGCAAACTTTGCATAGTGGCAGTGGGCGTATACAAACGCCCACATTGCAACTTTGCACTTTACCAGTATAAAAGAACGGACAAGATGCTCATGTTAGTTCGCCCATCGAAATGTATGCCTTATCACGGGTTAGTTGCTACCATTGCATTTTCACATAGTACACATTTATTCCACCGCCAGCTCCAGAGTTAGCGCAGCAAGTTTCCGCTTCTGTAAAAAGTGCATTATTTTTCCATCTACGGCATTGCATCTCACAACCACATTTTACAACTATAAGCTTGGGAAAGGAGAGAATTCTAATCTTACACCAACACTCATAGTTTTCGTCTGTTCTCAATATAAGGCAAGCGTTTTCAGGCTGTCGTGTTGCTGGGATTAGTTCACAATGTTGTGGTATTTGAAGTCCCGTCTAGTAAGTTTTACGTTTTTTTTTTCGTAGAACTACCTCACTCAGAAGGGAATAAAAAAATTCCCAGCCGGTGGGAATTATCCTATGCAAAGATGCCTCTGTTGCAGCGAGCCACTACCAGCACGGATGTAATATCAAAGATTGAGCCTTCCTTCCCGCTCACTTTCTTAGCTCACCACTAATTCGTATTTATACCCGGTTTCCAGAATTCGGCTGCAAAAACTCGTTGATATCCGACGAATGGAGGAGGATGGTTTTGAATTTCCACAACGAACATCGTAGAAGAGTCGCTGAGGGAAAACAAGGAACGAAGGGCGGTAGAATGCCTGCTGCAAAAGATATGAATGAGCTCGTAAGTTTCAGAAGCTAGCAACTAGCAGAAGAAGACTATTCTTCTTCTTTAACATTGCACCAGATAAAAGCGAAATTCTGAATTTCGATTTTCGAATCTTCGGGCTACACTTCTGCTCCATTGTAGATTAAATACTACAAATATGAGAAAGTAATGTGATGGACATCAATTATTTGAGGCTGAGCCATCAATGCAAAAATCGTTATTTTTGATCCCAAAGACTTTCCTCTGTAAGAAGCAAGGGATTGAAAAGCGGAACTGACTCAGGCGCCCACATTTGCAAACAAGAACTCATCTAAGGTCCTCTCCAAAGTTTCGAATGGAAGGCCGATCGCCAGACAAAAATCAAGGGACCTTGATTCCCAAAACCTAAGAAACGTAGATTAATTTTTCAGAATGAACAATGAACAGAAATCATTTTTACTTTTCATTTTTCTGGTATTTGAGGTCTATAAGAGTAATCAATGTACACGCCAACTTAGTTCTTCAGGAATACTAGACAAGAATGAACCTATTTAGAAAGGCAAAAGCTGTAGGTTAGTTGCAAAAAACATGCATCAACTCCTTACACCACAATGAGTGATACTTTGAACGTAACCTTCATTGTAACGCGGTTTTCGCTTTTGTGCAAAAAAAAATGACCATTGTGGGAAGGGAAACGAACTATGGCGGTGCTTCGCGCATTTACCTGACTTTCCGTAGTTCCTTCAAGTTCCTTAAGTAAACGGCTTCTCCCGCTTCTCTTATGGATTTTTCGCCTCTTCATGGATAGTTGGACACGGTCTCCGTCAATTCTAACTCGTCTTCCCGATTCCAGTTTCAGAAGTCTATGCGGCTTTCAAAGTGCTAAAAATTCTGTTTCTGATAGCAGTTGAAGTGAAAAAAGGCAACAATCTCTTGCATAACAATCATATGTGCATTCAGGGAACGTTTATGCTTGTCCAAAATCTCCAGGGGCACCGTAACTACTAATTTTGGTCCATCACCTAAGAATAAAAAATAAGTTCAGCAGAGTAGTGGAAAGGAAAGAAGGACTTTCTCAATATCGTCATAAAAGGAATAATCTTTTCAGACGTGGGACTGCAATATAGAACACCAGGCATGGATGCAAAGTTGTGAAGATAAACCTAAACTGCCTCCGAACCCACCACCTGCTCCTCCTGTCGCTCCCTATGCTAGACTCGTTAAACCGTGAGCCTTCTGCTGCTCTTTTCTTCGTGAAACATTTGAACGAGCATCATATTTGTACAGCTTCAAAATGGGTGGCAAGTGCAACATAGACTCGATCACTAATGATACATTGAAAGCGTGGTGGGATGAGGCCAAAACTGTGAATCTCAAGCAAACTGTTGAATTTAAACCTAAAATCAAAAATTTTGCTCAGGTATTTTGTTGAGAAACACTTTGTCTTCCCTTCCAGAACTCCACTTAACATTTGTGTCCTAGATGGTGAACGCTGCGGCTAAAGGATTTGCATGCACATACAACAAATGCGGCTCAGGCGGCAAATTCGTGTGTATGTATGATAGTAGGTGAATTAATAAGACGCTTCCCAGCAGAACATTGCAATATGTTATAGTAAAACTAAAAAATTCAGTCGGAATGCCAACCAATACAAGCAGCTGTACGACGGTGGAGCCACCTGCACTTGTCAAGGATGTACTAAATTCTTATGCCAACCGGCCTACAAACTTTGTAAGTGTTTCCTTTACATTATAGAAATCAAAGTAGGAAATACTGCACCCTCTGCACAATATTCTTCTTTCACAAGTGGAAAATCTTAGATACTCACTTGCTTTGGAGCCTCACTCGCTTACATAACTTAGTTGGTTACCTTTTTCTTTCTTGGAATTTCAGTAAAAAAAATTTGAGGCTGGTGGAGCCGTTCATGATTAACATACATAGATATTAAAGTAGTCGAACTGAAAATGCCCAAGGAAATCTTAATGAGCGTAAGAATCCTGAACACATGCAGATATTCTGTAGATCTTCAAAAAGATCTAGCAGCAAAAGTCTCATACGCTAATTTTTTGTGTAAAATTGTTAGTCTTCTCCTTTGCGGCACACTTTCATAAGCAAGAAGCACAACACACATACCACTTGTCGTTCGTTTTGGAAACACATATGTAAGTATGTTTTAAAATTATTCGATCAAGATACTTCATATAAATCTCAGTTTTTGTTTCCTAGAGATTACTCCTTAGTTTTGCAAAATAACTGGACTAATTTCTTCTGTGTATAGCAACTGAAACGGAACCTAAACCGATAACTGACGACGGGTTAACTTATGACCAGGAGATGTTGGCTCTGGATATGAATAACTATTACAGGTAAGCAGAAAGTCCAATTTTAATGAAGGGTTTGAATTTTCATTTCCTGTGATACAAAATTTCAATGTTCACTGCAGAAGGCTTCTGGCAACAGGATGGGCGGAAGACTCGAAAGGGTTACGCGAAATGGGCTTCGAAGATGCCTCCTCTGGTTAGGCGCACAGAAAAACACTCCTCTCAACAGCATCAGTGAAAAAATTATTGGTTGAGTTTCAGACTTACTACGTGAACGGTGCTCAACATGCCAAGGCCCAAGGTGACTGCGCCAACACTAACTATGTACCCGATAATGGAAATTCTTTGAACTACTTCAAGGGCTCGTACGAGGACACGAACGAGCAAGTGCTCGAAAAGGTATTATTTTTCATTTGCCGCATTTTTGGATCTTATTTCGTCTCACCACATGATACATGGTTCTCTCATTAATCCGCTGCGTTAATGCAATTCAAGGCATGTATAGAGCATGAGTTACTTTGAAGTACGTACATCTCCGGGAATTTTGGCTCATTATGTCGACCATGCTCGCGAAATCCTAAAAATCTTCAAGGAAACCTTCACGAAGTCGACAACTACAAAAACTCAGATTGTGTTCTTTTCAATGTTATCTAAAGATTCCGGTAGAAACGAAATGGATTTTGAGAAAAAGAGGAGAGGATTGCTGCGGCTACTTCATGTTCACGTGATAGCCGATTATCCCTGATTTTTCCCTGAAGGAGCTTCTTGAACTAAAAAGGTTAAAGCATAAAACACAAATTGGCTGAGGTATGTGATGACTATGACTCTCGAAATATAGGGTTTGGTCTTGTCAATGAAGCAGTTTTTGAAACAGAACACTCCCTAGCCGCAAATAAGGCCATCTTTTGAGAACTTTGTGTTATGTTATTGTAGTCATAATTGAGAAAACGAGGTAACGCTTTGTCCCACACATAATCTTCGGCAAAAGATGTTTTCTTTGCTGTCTTACTAGGAAGATGTAGCACATTTGGCGACAAAGTAAATGTGCAATGAAAACTTCTGGTGGAATTCTCCTTGCAATTCTCAGAGCTACTTTGGAAGCAAACGGTAGCCTGGGTCCAGCATTAATAAAGAAACTTGAGTTCAGAGCAAAACGTGCGGCTACTGTAGAGATATTAGTCAGCAAATGCTACTCACTAACTTATGCCATTCCTTCTGGACCACCATTAAGATAGAGGGTGACCAAAAATTACCCGTGTAGCAACACTTTAACGCTGGAACCGCAAAGTTAGTTGTCGCGAACTCATACATATTTTGAACAGATTTTGTGAACCCCTCACTGATTAAAAATATGGCTGTTGAGCAGTAGTTGGGTTGTTCTTTATCAGCTGAGAAACAGCCGTTCGGGAGCTAAAAACCGCCATCGCACGATTCTCGCAGACGAAGCAGTCATTATCTCCTGTGCCATGTTTCCAGAACAACGGGTTTATTCGACCCCGAAATTCTGGAGTGAGCTGAGCAGTTCAAAACCCCAAGGTAAACCGAACCAGCGATTCTTAGGTCCCAATGATAAAGTTCGTAGAGATTGTTTTCGGGAGTCGTTTGCTCTAGTGAACTAGCGCACGGGGAATTTTCACCTCAGCAGCTGTGTTCCTTTTTACTGGAACTATGCAACAACTGAATTATGTTCCTTGTATAGAACTTCATTTGTTTTAAAGTCGGTATGCAAGTAATTTTCGGATACCCCGTGCAACGGACAGTACCACTTCTTCGCCAATGTTTGAGAAATAACCTTTTTCTCCAGTGTAAAACCAAGGAATCACATTTACCCAACTTATCGATTGCAGGCAATAAAATCCTGGTGGAGCCAACTGAAAGGAGTGGATGTGCCTGATAACGGAGAACTCAACAATGATATTGTGACGAAAGCACCGTTTTTCGCAAATGTGAGAAACGTGAGAAGTTCGTTGCTGATTGAGATAGAAAAAGTTTTTCGTTTTAGATGGCACACGAAGAGGCCACCAAAGTGGGCTGTTCAGTGGTTAATTGTGCAAGCAAAGGTTACGCCGTCGCCATTTGTGAATATAACAGGTACGAGGCCGTTCCTGCAGGTTGCTGAAAAAAGTCTTCGAAACACAATTCACAGGCACTTGGATGCTTCGTCAATGTCAATATGAATCTCCCACCATCTAAAAAAAAATCGTGAATTTCTATTTTGAGCCCCTTATTTCGAGAAGAATTTGGCGTGGCCACTGAGCCATGTGCCACAAGGGGTGTGCACCTCCCCCAAACAATATCAAAACTGACGATGCGATCCCGCTCCAAACGTCGTGCCGCCTGTGAAAGCGAGCGATGAATGTGTTTTCCTGTGGCAGATGTCTCAGTGCCCATCCCGAATTCTCCACAAAAGAATGGGCCCAGAAGAGGTTTTCCATGATATTAGTTAAGAAAATATGTGCCCATCGCATATAAGAAAATTCGCTTGAGGGAGACGCTTTCAATGACCTCTCGATCCGAAATGTCTCTTACAAGGGAGGTGCAGAAGGTTCGGCTCGCAGAACAGAATGAAACCTATCTGGCTTGAATCTTTGTTTGAGAATGTGCTACAGTATATATTTCATTACTGAAGGCGGGGTCAAAAAATGTAGGAATCCCACTACATCAATATAGGCGTTCCTGAGCACCATCAGCGACAGAGGGGCCGAGTTGAGAAGTTAATGGACCCTTAACAAAGGGTCGAGAGTTCGAAGCCTGCCATGAGCGTCCGTCTTGCATCCTTATTTTTTTTGTTCTTTGGAGTCGAGGGCAGTAGTGAAATACATGGTGTAGCATCTACTCAAACAAAGATTCAAGCCAGATAGGTTTCATTCCGATCTGCGAGCCGAACCTTTTGCACCTACATTGTTAGCAATAACTTGGATTTATCACCTCGGCTGACGATGTTTCCAACACCCTCGAGAGGCGTTAGCATCAACTGGCAAAAAAAAGCGCACAAACATTTCAGCATCGCACCACAGGATGGAGACCCCCTCTACACCGTGGGCAAGACATGTTCGAAATGTGACAAGAGAGAATGCGAGCCAGCCGGAGGTCTGTGCTCTACGTAAAATGCCGGTCCGGATGTTTCAGCGATGTGTTATCTTTGACTTCTCATGAGATTTTTGCGTTTTCGTAGTGATTTCTCCTGTTGCTTCACTAGTCTATTTGATGGGATCGGTTTTCTCTTCTCCTCTAAGCCTCTTGAAAATGTAGAACTTCATATCGCCGAATTGTTGTAGTTTTGAATGGGTACTTCATAAAGATGTGCATGATTATCGAATGTCTTCATTACAGTCTGAAAAGCCAGTTAGATCCGAATGAGGTCTATCCACTGAGGACTAAATCAACAGGAAAGAGATACAGTTGGGAAATGAGGATGCTATTAAAATAAGGAACTATCTTCGTCTTTGCCTAATCTGCACAACTACAGCTCATAAAAGTTTCATTACCATACGAAAGCTAAGGAAGAGTTCAACCAATTATGGCGATTAAAAACTGTTGAAATCAGTATTGAGGCAGAAACGTCACATAAAAAAGGGAAAACCGAGAATAACGTACGGAAATAGTTGCGGCTTCAACAAGGGGTATCGATGGGACCCGATGAAGACTGCACCAGTTACATTGTCATTAGAAGCTTAGACGTGGTATTCATCACTTTTCTAAACGATTATGAACCCCGAAAGAATGAAAGACATCATGATGAGCATGTAGTCTGCTGACACACTCCTCAAGTCCCCCCCCCCTTACTTTCTGTAGCAGCAGCAGCGTCGACGGTGGTTCTAGCTCATGTCGACTGTGCGCCTATGACAGCAGCTACAGAGCCACCTGTACACCAATGGTGAGATTGGGCCACTCTCAAGATCACAACCTATCATCTTGCTAGCAGGTGCTATCCTCCAGAGAGTCATCCAAAAACTGGCCAACTAATCAAACTACCGCCGAAAAATCCCATTGGCACTTTTGAGCAGCAATAAAAGTCACCCGCTGGAAGTCTTCCCAAACGAATGGGTAATAACCCTCGAATTTCTTAATTTCAATAATGGATTTCAAAAATATTCTTCTCTACCTCAAGGATTGATGGGCAAATTCTGCAATATAAGACGAGTTCAAGTAAACGGCAAGGTTCACTAGTGCTGCTTGACAGCATGTTTCTGTGTCAACCGCTTAAAAATACCACATGGGTTTTCGTGCTGTGACTTACCCCATATATTCCCAAAGACCCTCGGACCGTAAGACAAAGTGTGCCGTTCTTTCCTATATAAGCGCATCGGATCACCGGATTTTAGGCTTCTGGAAAAGTCGTTGCTGTGTCATAATGGCTACATTGTCAACTTTTTTCAAATTCAATAATAGTATTGATTTGAACCGAGTTATGGCGTTTCAAAAAATATGGCGTTTTAAAAAATTCGCTGCATTGTGTAGGAAGTTTTCCTCAAACCGAATTTTTTACTGAAGCACTAATCGGTGCTTCAAAAAACATTTGGAATTCGTTATTTCCTTTGTTCTGAATACCACATCCACAGCTCGGATTAAGTGAGGTCATATGATTTAGGAACACTAATACTGATTCTATTGATATGAGAGGCTTATGGCAGGTTTTTCATAATTTACCCTCGCTTAAAATCAGTGTCACTTTATGCTATGTTTGCCTGAACATGAGCGTTGAAGCAGTACCGACCATGTTCAACAGATATGACTTTCCGAATGTAGGCGAATGGAGTGGTGTAAGAAAGGGCAATACTCATTCGATCTCCACTGGAAGGTTAGCCGGGAAATGCAGTACTGTAACGTGTAATTGTTTAGCTTTGAAAAACTTCAACTTCAAAACTGGCCAACCGAGCCAACCGAACTACTTCTGTGTGATCGAAGGACCACCAATTCTCGAGGAGAGCATTGCATTTCTCTGACAGACACAGGAAGTACATACGTATATTGTTCTTGGCTTAGAACGCTAATAATGCCGGGTCTCCTGCGATCTACCTGAATGAATCCCGTCCTCACAAATTTGTAAATTCTTTCCCAGGAAATTGTATATATGAACGATACGTGATTCTGGCAAAGGGGTTTTCTGTGCGATGAAAAACTGGCTGGCTTAAAGCTTCGTTTGTGGATTGAAGAGACGTTTGAAAATTTTGACGCACCCCAGGTTCTGAAGAATGCGATATCGCCGAAACGCTAGCCAATAAAGCTGCTAACAAGCTCATGTTCTGCTTCCGTACTAGGATTAGAGTCTTAACTCCATGGCAAGGTTTGCTGAGAGTGGTCGTGGCGATTCTTTGAGTTGTTACCAACGTTTAATGCTCCTCCATTCTTCTCCAACCTCCTTCAGACATCCTGAACGTCATCGGACCTCCCCCTATCCTTCTGTCTGTGTTTAGGGGCGCAGCTTGGGAAGGCGTTTCAGTGATCCAAACACAAGGTAAAGAGACTACGAGCACAGACAGGATGATGGGGGGGGGGGGCGAGTAGGGAGGGGGTGGGTACCATGGTGTTCAGAGTGTTCGGAACTAGCTCAACGGAAGGGAAAGAGCTTTCGTTAGACGTTTGCAACACTTTGAGGAATGAGTTCTAAGCTCACTTATCATAGCCTCCTCGCGTCTCTTATTGAAGATGCCAAGGGGTTGTTGGAAAGCTTCCGAATGGCAGTTTAGCCATCAAATAAGCATCGGTCAACCAGTGCAACTAATCATTTTTATGTATAGGAAAGCAGTTCTCATCATAGCTCACTTGATTGCCTCCACTCATTCACCTCGGAAAGTTGCCGACAGCTTCTGCCGTTGTTTCCATTGGAGCCAATTTCATATTTCGATCTGTCCACTTTCAGTCGTCAGGTGTTATTAAGTTACTGCAAAAGTTTTGCCAGATACTGAAGTTTTCTTTCGTGCCACACAGATTTTTATAAGGATACGTTCATTTTCGGCCTAACGTTTCGACTTAACGTCGTCTCCAATAGCCTGAAAGTTATTCGTGTTTCTTATTTATGCTCTACGCCACCAAAGTCCTTCTTACACCTGTTTATTCAACTCATCCACGCCAGACAACATTAAGTATCCAGTCAACGGACGAACGCACCCCGTGTCCCACCGTTTAAGTGGAGCAGATGCCACCGCAACTAGAGCTGATCGTCAATGGATGGCAAATGATGCTGTATGCTCAAGTCTTGGTCTTATAAGGCGTGCGCTAATATCTTAACGATGTTTTGTCAGAGTTTTATTCAAGGAATCTGTACTTTTTCTTCGAAGATGTAGGATCTAGTTGTGGTGATGGGCTTGCAGAGGAAATCTTGCTCGTCACTGCTGTTGGTACTACTTCTGTACATATTTTGTGGTTAGAAGGCAGAAAACAACCAAAACTTTACATACACTACTAATTTAACTGTCGAACTCTGGCTTAGCTGCTTTCGCTTTGGATAAACATAGACAAGCCATGCTAACCCGGATGAAGAGAGGGCTGGCATCTTGCTGAGGTATTTGAACCTTCCTATCTGAATAAATCAGGCCCTGCTCATGGATTAGATGATTTTGAGCTTAACCAGTTCCCAGAAATGGTGAACTCGGCATGGTACACATTGGATGAAGTTCTTCGAAAAATATCTTTGTGGCCAGAGTTGTCTTCACTGACGCCAGATCACATTCCCGTTGTGTTTCATTAATGGTGTAGCTCATTTCATTGTAAAACCTCTTGAAATATTATTCAGCCTGAGCCTCACGAGGGCAGAGGTCCCACTAAGATGGAAGATCTCTTATGTGACACGCATACCTAAGATAAAATACTGTATGTATATACTAAATCATACGTACAGTTAGAGTTTTCAATTATTCTCGTTGAGAAAGATTAACGACTGGTTACCAATTGACATATTATGATTCATTTACAATTCGGTCTCCATTTGGCTTGATACAGCCGTGGAGACGGCGCGAGAAGGCATCCACGTTGTTCTATTCCCGGTTTTCCTTTCATTCTATTCCAGCGACAGAGCGGATTTTAGCGAAGCGGTATTCTTGTGATACTTAGCAAATGTCCTGCTTGCAACACTTCTCATAATCAACTGGATCCGGACTACTATTCGCTAGCCAATCTTGAGAAGAATTGAAACCGCGAAGATATAAATATTAGGTTGAGGAGAAAGTAATGGAAGAAATTTTTCAAAACATTCGTATCCCTCACTGTTGATAATTCGATCAGGCGTTCCCTGCTGACATTGTAGGAGATTCCCCAAAGTATTACCCTGTGGCTACTGATAGGCCAGGAAGCGCTTGTTGCTGCAGTTACGCCTCCATTTCTGATAGGGTGCTTCTGCGCCAACCTCTATTATGAGCTGCTCTGCAAAACTTTGGCAAGCACTGGGGTCGGTAACAGCAGCAGCACAATGAAGAAGGGAGTGGCTAAATATTTCACAGCACGCGACTGCTCCACTTGCTTCGAATCTCGAGATATGGTCCCCTAAAAGGAGCCACGCCTAGGACGCTCTAACGTCGCAACGCGAAATGATTGCTCTGATTCGAGTAGCTCCACAAGGTAACACAGACACGACTGGCTCGTCAGGTCTGAAAACTGAGGGGAGCCATTGGAGAAGGACGACGAAAACGAAAAACCCTGCTCCACACCACTTTTTTACATGTCAAATTTCCCACGTTTTTCCTGTCCCAAAATAGCGGTATTTTCCTCCACCCTGGTAGGTCACTATTTTTCTTCTTCCGGCTTGTCACTCTCGGATCGCTACTTCGTCCTTTCGGTCAGTTTCTTCTTCTGCGAGAAAGATCCCGTCGATTTTGACCATTTCCGTGTGGGAGTCCCTTTGTATGACCAGCCGCAGCCTGCGTAATTCTGAGAAGAGGGAGACAGCGTTGTACCAATGCGTTGGAGTAATGTTATAGATTACAAAGATGTATACTCAACTCACTGAGAAAACCCCTCTCAAACGTTAGAGATGAAAATCCGACTTGGATACCATTTCTTCCATTACTTTCTCCTCAACCTAATATTAGATGGCCAGTACAAACAGAAGGAACAACGTTGACAAGCAACTGTGCTGGGTAAAACATTTGTGCTTCGAACTTCTAACTCATCCTGCATACTATTGAGACCTGGTCGCAAGCACCTTTCTACCCTAAAACGACACGTACTGCTGTTTTGACTATGAAGCTGTCAAGTTTTAGGCTTCTCGAAAAGTCATTTGTTTGCCGCATTAGCATCACAGCACAGATGCTCACTATCTCCACGAAAATATTGGTGTTGTGCCGATTTATGGCGTTTAGAGAAATTATGTGCAACTGTCCCGGAAGTTTTGCTCACACCTACTGTTTATTTTTGAAACTGATTAGTAGTTGGAAAAACGAACATTCGGGATGGATTATTTCCTCTGCTCACAGCTCGGATTAAATGAGTTCGTATGATTTAATAACACCAACACGGATGTGGTTGATGACGTGCTTATACCAAATTTTTAACACATTTTCCTTATTTCGAGACAATGTCATTTCATGTCGCGTTTGTCTGAAAGTGAACATTTAAGCGACTCTGAAAAGCCGACAACGATGAAGTTAGGTATTCGAATGATATGACTTTTCGAATATGAACGAATGTACAAAAATTTCACAGCCAGTGAAACGACCATATGTGGTCAAGGAAACATCACCCCTTGGAGAGGAAACCACATCCCTCCGACAGATACGGAAACAACTAATAACTATGTTCTTCGCTTGGGTCGCCAATAATGGCAAGTTTCCGGCGCTCTATTCCGGTAAACGTACAAAGCACGAAAATCCTACCATTGAGCGATACGATACTGGAAGGGTAGGTTTCGCCAGGCTCTCGGAGGTATTTCAAATGAGATATGCGGTGTCGTACCCGTCCTCATGAAATCGGAAAAGCAAAGAACTGCACTGAAAAAAAAAGAAACAGAGAACCACATACCTTCTTGTAGCGGCTACCACTTGGCTTCGCTTTGTTCAGTAATAAATAGACTGCCATATGTTACGTGTTCATACATATATGTACAACTGCATTTTGTTATTTGGATAGTATCGACGTCAATCATCTTAGCTGTGACTTCAAAGGTCCTGGAAATCGGTCATCAAATCAACGGCAGAGGCTGTTGACAGCTCTCCGAAATAAATGAGGGAAGGCGATGATGCAAATGGAGTCTCAAACTCTTATATCAAAATAGATTCATCACATTTGCTGAACTACGGTTATTCGATAGAGAAATAGCTATAAGGATAATTTAAAGTAATAAATTCAAGTAATTGCTCATCATTCGCAAAGAAAGGTTCGACGAAATGAAGCGATTAAGCTGATATGCAGCTTAGAACTCAATCTAAATCGTCTAACGTGAACTCCAAGTCCCCTTTTTGACTTTGCCAAACATCCCGAGTGTCAAGCCCCTCCTTTCCCCTAAACTACTGGAGCAACGAAGATACCGTTAAGATGAAAAAGTGGTGGTAGTATAGGAGTATACTTGGATTGCCATTCAAAATTAGACATTTTATACTTGTGGGCCTAATATATCACCAATCTGACTGGGCGGCGGACGTAGGACTTCTAGACTATTCTTGATGCTCGCTTCGCTTGCATTATTTTATTACCTACGGATGAGAGTAATCCAGATGCGAGAGGCCAGGGATCGCGTTCGAGATTCTCATGTAAGTCGAACGTATGCGAGGCGCTGAGAGCTACGATGGAGTTTAAATCTCAGGAAAACGTCGAGGATCTCGTAAGTTACGAGATTCTTCGGTGGACAAGAGGATGTAGTCTTTAGCGGAAGCCTGCTGAGAGCGCGGGATGGTTTTCCAACACAGCAATCATGAGGTTCGAGGAAACGGGAAACGATAGCCTTACAGACACGGAATATTGACCTTTTTCCGGATTTCTTATTGACCTTTTTTTCCGGATTTCAAGTACATCTCTGGAGCCAGCGCGTCGAGTAGGACCAAATCATGAGGTGGCACACTTCGAAGGCAGCACCCACGTAAATTTTTGTATTTGAGGTTTTGATCGTTTTAGATACCTAGCAGTTGTTTCAACAGTTCCATGAACTTGTGCCGTCGTAGACAGCAGCATTCCCGAAATATGAAGAGAATAGATACGTGCTAGCGTTCAGTTACGATGAGTTGTAACATGGAATGAGCTGGTGTTTTTGTTTACAATCACTTTTTTCCGCTATGATAAAACAGGTTTTATTTATTTTCACTTCATTCCATTTCAAACGCGAGCAACTCGGCCATCCTTTGCAATCGAACTGAAGCAGCGGCAATGGAAACCGTCTTTTCCGAAGGATTTGACAAAATTGAATACAGTTTTCGTTTTTATCATTAAATAAGGTTAATAATAGCAGTTAATAATTAACAAGGTTGGACCCGTCTCCAGACGTTTTCCTTCTCTTAGGAGCCAGCGCACTCCTCAGATCACGCAGCTAAAGGTGGATTGGTCATAGCAGCGCTCCAGGCTACTCCTGAGTTTCGCTGAGCACTGTCCATTATGATCCAGTCAGAGTTAATTAAAATTAGTTTCACAGTGAGTTTATTCGAAACTCGAACAGTCGTCAGGAGGCGGAGACACCAGTCTTTCTTTTCACCAATCCTCTGCGATAAAAATGTGTTAGAGTTCCAAACTCTGACAAGTATGTTACAAATACATAAGAAGAACAATCAACACAAAGCACAGCAAGTTGTTAATCATGTTAACGGAACAGGAATCAGAGGATTAGAGGACAGGCGAGAACTGATTAAACATCGATCCTTCACAGAACCACTAAAAATTATGTACATACATTGTCGGTACTAGTTCCATAGGAACATACTGTGTTAAGTGCATTTTCTAATCGTAGCCGATGCAGCTATGTGAGAATATGCTAGTGTTAGTAATTACTGTTCCTAGAGTACGCAACAAGGGAAGCCATTCTGACCATGAATGAAGGTAAGAGTGCAGCAAGCAGAAATTGATGTCTTCCCTCTCTGTCTTGTCTCTGTCTTCTCTTCTGTCTGTATGTCTTATTGATGTCTTCCTAGGCAGAAAAATTACAATAATAGACTCCATGTACGATTGTCATTTGATCTCGGCATGTTCCGAATTCGTATAAAATCTTGTTCTTAACGATACCGGATTTATTTTGTTATTGTCTATCTATATAACTCAGGCATCCTTAAGCAAAAGATCTTATACGAATTACTATAATATAACAATATTCATAGGCGCGACAATAGCTGTTGGTTGTTCATTCGAATGAACATGGAAAGAAGTGGATTCAAAAGTTGTTAGTGAAAAGGGGATCACAGTTTATAAAAGTATGCTAAACATAACCATGCTGTTGAACATGCACGGGTAATTATTAAAAGATCAGAAGGACGGAAGCACTCGGCGATAAACTGGCTTTCGACGATTAAGAAGAGTTAGGATTATTCAGGTTCTATACAGCAATTCATCTTTTTCGTCCAGTGTCCTGTGTTCGGAAAAAAAGTGCTTTCGTGCTAACGAGCATAATAATGTGGTCGAAAATTGTAACAGTAATAATCCATGTGAGGATCATAATATATGAAACGGGCAGATTCACCTACCCAGTCATTTCATGAATTCTGTCTACATCTTCGCAGTCGCGGTGAGGTTTACCATTTCGGGAATCTCGAAGGTTAACTTTTGCTGATTGCTCTGTAACCAACACTTAAGGTTGTGTCGTTAACCGCATCTACCCATGACGATAATGGTATGGCTTGTTATGGTTCAACGCAACAACGTTCCTGCTATAAACGTTGAAGAAAATTCCCCGAGGAGTCGAAAGAATGGGATAATGTGATTTCAGATGATTGCGGACCGGTCGAGCATGCTATGGCAATTCGCAAAGTATTCCTCGACATGGTAAATGGGTGCCGCTCGAAATTGGTCAGAGGCGAACAACAAAATGGACGTTCCGAGGGAAATTATTTGCCAAAAGGACAGAATATAAGAAAGATGGTTAGCTGCTGGTGCTGCTTGGTTGTTCTTCTACTCCAATCTCATTGCATATGCATGAAAGGGAATACGGGTGATAGAACAGACAACAGTAATGTGCAATTTTTTCTGACTAATCTGGAGGAAAAATTCCCGCTCGGTTGCATATCCACAATTGCAACTCTTTACACTGCTTGTGTCGCTGATCCAATTCCGTCTGAGCTACGGTTACTGCTACGCAACGGCTCAGTAGTTCAAATTAATAATCATCTTCTCATCCAACATAACCCAAGGTGCCGGAATGCACTGAGATACTTAACTAGTGCGTCATAAACAAGAGAAGTATGCCAGCTCGGGGCTAGTCTCTCTCCCAAATAGAGATACTAGGTTTGCCCGTACACGAAGCTTTCCCCTCTGTTCTTAGCTAAAGATTCGGCAAAGAGATATTTTATGTAGGAAGAATAAGACTATGAGAACATCAAAACTATTTCATAACCTTTCCTTTTTTTCATTTTTTTCGACATCCATCGTTGATTATTCAAAGAAAATGATTAATCAAACAAGTGAATAGGACCATGAAGTACTATGACTTGACTGTGAAGAAGGTTCACAAGCAAGAGTCCTGTTCTACATACCTTGATCTCCTAGGATCCTTCTCAGACATTCGCCGGATATGAGCTGAACTCGATAGGGAACATGTCACCTCGGCTCAAATCCGTAAAATGGGCGGGACTCGGACGTCATATGGTGCTATTCAGGCTCCCATGGATACTCTTCAGTTGCTATTCGGTTGCTATTCAGTTGCTATTTAGCTGCTGTCCTGTAGTAACATGTTCGTTATTCGAATATCACGGACTGCCACAATGGTGTTGTAACACGTCCGCCATACGAGTGTCATGGGTTAACACTATCGGATTTCAAACGTCCACTTTTCAGAGTTACCAGGTTTTCGAGCTTCCAGGACGGTAAATACTAAAAGCGTTGCTACAGTGGTTACACCCCAGCCTCCAAGCTTACTTCGCTCCTCGATCCTTTAACGAGGAATAATCCTGGCAGCTCTATCTTCACTCGAGACAAAAATATTAGGTCGTCAAGTATGAAATGTCCGATTTTATGAGCGGTCAGTTTGACAGTCTCTATCTTCGAAGATTTACTAGATCTCTTCTCATATTTATTTTCATCATGAAAGTACATCCTCTTCCTTTCAAAATCACTTCCTGGGTTTTTCATCAGTTTTCGAATTTTTGTTCGAAAGCATTTTTTGTAGAACTACTCAAAGGCGAAAAATCGAGTCATTTAGGAACATAGGTTCTATTTTCCAGCCATTAGAGCTCAGAAAGCCGGGAACATCGGGGTAGTGTTAAGGGACATTTGGCTAGTAAATGCACTGAACATCGTTCGCTTGGGAAGTTCCGCTCAGGTGACATGAAGCTCTGAGCCTTATGATGAACCTGGATATCGATGACCTGGAAGCCGTAGCCGAAGCGGATAAGAGTCAAACTAAGTCAACGTGAGCAGCAAGGTGTGACCTTTATAATCGGGTAATATTTAGGTACTCAAGGCAATATGACCATCGAAAGTGGTTCGCTAAACAAATTTTTCCCAGTTTGACCCTCAAAAATGGGTGCCAATTTTTGCCCATTTTTCTCAAATCCACGCTGCTTAACCCAGAGGAGCAGGGGTGCGGACCCACCCGCAACTCACTGTACAGGGCAAACCTTGCTCTGTTTGACCACAATTCCTTTCAGGGATTAGCCCACTCCTTGCTAGAGAAAATGTTCAATTTTCAGCATGATGTTGAAAACGCTCTTCGCCACTTGATTGCTACTATTTTCCACGTTTCCGAGCTGTTGGCGCAATCAAGCTGCAGTTAGAATGGCAAGGCTATGGGGATAGTATAGGAGCATATTCGGGTATCTTATACTGCATCTTGCTTTAGAAACAAAACTCGAAATCTTCTCATCTAAAATCAGACATTTCATACTTGACGACCTAATAGTAATGTTTGTACCACGGATTGGGGTGAGCGCATGCATAATCTAGCTAACCTCCAGATGTGTGAAGATGTGAGCGCTTTCTGCGCTGGGCTCAGCTCCAACGGTTCCACAGCGATTTTTCCATTCGCTCAGCGTCCGCCCCATATGTATCTCGTCTGAGCGATTGCTGTTCTGTGCAGCGGGTTTAATCGGGCCTAACCTAACCAGCCCCACAGGCCTCGTCTAGTCTACGCCAAAGCTGACTTGTTCATATACTAGAAAGCGTGTAGCTGGTTTAGCTGCACGGTAATTACTCGGGTCAGCAGCTAGATCCCAGAAGCATGGAATGGCTGGCTATGCGAAAAGCTCCAAAAGTCTTGCTGAATTTCCCCAATCCATGTATCGGAGAATTGAATCCAGATATACTGTGAACACGGAATCTCACAGAATCCTCTCGATTTTACGTAGACAATTCGATTTGGACGCTTATGACGATTAGCAAAATCATTTTGCATCCCGCCTCCTTTCTTTCCAAAATCCGCATTTTTTTCGATCCTCTTCCTTGCAGTACACCCAACGTGACCCTGCAAAAAAGGGATGACATTCCTTCTCATCGTTTGCTCGGCCCAACAGTGCTTTGAGTGATTCGCGTATTCGAGAGCATCCGTGAATTTGTACAGCGAGCGGAAATCAGACGTTGCCTTTGCAGCGTGTAGCCGACCATATCTCTTTTAATCGACGTCTGCGTAGCCCTCAATTGCATTTCATTCGTTTTTGTCAACGTCCACGTTCAGCCCTCAACCTCTGGTTCTTGATTTCAGACACAGCAGGCTTGATGATGTTGTACGCAGCCCACACAGCTCTCCTCCTCCTGATAATCTCGGGCTCCAAGTTGTTGCCCACATTAATCAGTCGCCCTAAGTAGAAGTATTGGTCGGTGCCTCCGAGCGTCGTTTGACCGAGCTACACTGCGGAGGGGTCTGCGGATTTTTTTCTCATAATGTTTCGCATTCCTTGGTCCTCTCCGTGTTATGTTGCAGCCTCACCATTTTGCCTCTTCGTGAAGTTGACGGACCATCTATTCTGCTTCTTGCGGCGTGTGGGTCAGGAGTACAATGTCATCAGGAAACCTCAAATGATTCAACAGGGGTAGTGGTCGGCGTCTCCGAGCGTTACAAGGCCCAAGACATACTACACAGTGACGCTGTCTCTGCTACTGTTCACCACCACGAGCTGTCCCACAGTGGCTTCTATGCCAGCACGGTATTCCACACAAACTGTGTGATAAGATATAACATCAGGAAACCTCAAATGATTCAACAGGGGTATTGGTCGGTGTCTCCGAGCATTACAAGGCCCAATACATACTACAGTGACGCTGTCTCTGCTACTGTTCACCACCACAAGCTGTCCCACAGTGGCTTCTATGCCAGCACGCTATTTCACGCAAATTGTGCGATGAGATATGAGAACTCGTAACAATCATTTCCATTCACTATGTTCACCGCGACGGTGTTGCTGTGAAGTATGCCATGGGCCTAAAATAAGGAGGAGTGCGCGGCTGGCCAGCCAAGATAAAAAGGGGTGCGCGGCTGGTCCGTCAAGATAATAAGGAGTGCACGCGCGCTCATCTAAAACAAGAAGGGTGCGCGGGCGGTCCTATGAAAATGCCTGAGATGAGGCCAATCCCTCCTGATGTGGAATTGTCCTTTCTAGATCCCAGAAACGCTCCAATTCCGTTGCTGCATGTGCAGCTCAGCTCCTCTTCCAGCCCAATGACATCTAATTTGATTTGCTCGGTTTCCTCCATCAAAAGGCTCGGTTGAGATTGACCGCAGATTGATCGGCAGTTGCAGGTCCCGACTGTCAGATGATAGTCTGTGTCCGTAATTGTTTACTAGAGTTTCCTTGGTCCTTGTCCTTATGGCAACCTAATGTGCCCCTGGAGTCCACCTAGTGTCTTGAAAACGCTGCCGTATAATCCGGGTTGACGAAGTGGAGAGGACTTAAACCAGATTCATTGCTACCTAAAGCGAGAGTAAAGTACCCTCCCCCCTCTCTTCGACTGCTTGAACTGGAGGTGGACTCTCCGTGTTGTGCGGGGAAGACCCCTCGTACTAAGAGGTAAACGGGGCTCCCCTCATACCCGTTCACTTCCGCACCATTGTGAAGCACGGATAAGGTTTTTGGGGATACTCGTCTTCAGCACCCCGAATAGCGCCCGCCCCCTCGCGAAGTTTAGGCAAAAAAATTTCTCAATAATTTGGGACAGAACTAGCTCTTTGTGTTATCTCAACGCCAGGTAAATACGGGCCAGTATCGTGGTACTTGACTATCTGTTGCATTCCTCGACCGACGATGCTTTGATGACGTTCTCTGATACTCTCTGCTCGAGAATTCCGCACCGTTAGAACCCACATGAGGCACTTCCCTACTTTGGGCGCAGGCGCACCCTTATCACATCGTCGTGTATTGAATGAAAAAATAATGAACAAATATAGTCTGTCTGAAACGACGAGTCCGCCCACGCACGCGGGGATCGAGGAGCTGCCACATTTGCCAGCACTCCACGTCATCATCTCTAATCTGCGTATCATGTTTCATCGTTATCTTCATGGTATCGACCAATGATATAGCTGTGACGTGGACGACGGGGCAGCTAACAGCTTACATCCCAGCCCCGTCCCATCTCGATCCCCGTGTGCGTGGGCGGACTCGTCGATTCGGACAGACTATGAGTGGTATGCATCATCCACATCCACGTGTGTGGAAATGTGTGCGGGTCAACTCACGCACACACTTCCCACACACATGTGTGTGGAAGGTCGCGATGCACCATCCACTTTTACGTGTGTGATTGTGATTGTGATGTGATTCACGTGTTGTGGGATTAACTTTTGTGCCTGTGCTGGTGACTGAATACAAACTCCCTAGATAATGTTCAACTTAAAGGAAGTGTCGGAACCGTTTTATGTGAGAAGAACGTTCGGGAGGCACTGCGAACAATGATTTCAGCAAAAAAATTCAAAAGCTGATGCAAAAACGAGCACTGACGCCGTTTTGTTGAGTTTTTGACGACTAATTAGTGCTGTGTGTGTGACTGCAGATCCTGCGCGGCGGCGCTTTGCGCGCAAATTTGTGTATGTGGACGAACTTTCCTCACCCATAAGGGGTGGTGGACGAAGTTCGTCCACACACACGTTTTCCCACACACGCGCGCGGATGATGCATCGCCCGCAGCGTGTGTGTGTGGAGGGAAAAGCGGTGTGTGTGGACTCCAGACACACTTTTTGTGGATGATGCGTACCACTCTATATGTAACATCTCACCATCTCCTGCACGCCGGTTCTGGAGAGCTGCTAGCGTACAAATGAAGGAAGAGTGGCGACCTTGATATGATCATGCAAACACGATAAGACAGGTGTGGACGTGTACTACCGTGAAGACGTGACGGGTGATGACATGTGAAATCTGGACAAACTTGATGAGACTTGGCCGTCATGGTGGTCCAAATGGCACAGACAACCATTGCTTCCTCGCAGCAACGCAAAATTACCCACTGTGGCTGCGGCAACTGCCGTTGCTATTACGTTGCTAGTGATAAGAATGGGCAGGATTGGTTCGGCTTCAATCAATGCAATGTCTGAGTCGGTGTTTGCGTTTGTTTCCTTAGCATTCCTTCGTAGTAGTTGATTTGGTTGTTTTGAAGAAGAGAAAACCTGCCACATTGTTTTTTGACTCATCTTGTGGCTTTCTTAAACTTCAAGACTCAGAAACTGCACCATTCCAGTTGGTAGATTATGTCAACAATAGGAGATATTTCAAATCAATGATATTATGAATAATTTAACCATATTCTTGAATTCCATTGTTGAAAATTCAGGAGTGGAACTGCACTCTTGAAAGACTAGCTAATGCATCTTTAAACGCGAACTGCACAAAGGATGCTCCAGAAGCTCCACTAGGAACGACAGGGTTCTTCGACTAGTACGTGCACATTCACTAATTCCATATTGTGGTCCTTGCACTACACTTCAATGTACAGTGGATGGCAATGGCGGTGGCCCATTTGCGGCCTCGAGAAGGAGATCGCGCAACCGCGCCGCGCGAGCCGTAACCGATGTTTTCTGCTGCTGTTATGCTATTTCTAGCAGCTTTTCTACCTGATTTCAAGGATTTCTGACCAAATCGGGAAGAAAAAAGCTTAGAAATAGCATTCCGACAGCAGACGACACCGACCCCAGCCACTATACATGCTGTTATTGCCATATTCAATGGGGCGTCTCGATTGCTGAACCATATCTTATTTGCTTGTCCTTTAGCATCACTGAAGGCGAGTTGCGAAAAATGGTGGCGGGTAAGCCGCGACCATTTGGAATGGAATTGTGGCTCTCAGAAATAGAACGGACGAGCATGTATGTTGATCCCACATTAAGTTTTGTACTCTACGAAAATCTGAACAGGAATTACTCCAATGTAGGTGTTTTCCTTTTTGCTTCTTTCTTTTCTATTCGAAAGTGTTTCTTGTTCGTTGATAAGTACTAGAAAATTGAAGCTAGTTCGGTACAACACATATGGCATCGGATGCGCGGGGAGGTTCTGTACGAATGCAATGGACCAGTTCAACATATTCTGCTTGACGAATAAGCCGTAAGTCACTTCTGATTTTGTGAAGTTTTTGCATTGAGCTAGTGTAGATTTCCTAGGATGAGCACCGATGCTTACATGAACACCTTTCTGAATGATTTTCTTATTATATTTGTAGGTTCTTACCCTTCGTTTTGTTAACGTATCACCTCGAAAATTTGTTGAGATGTATCCTGTACTAATGCATGATCTCTTCTAGCCCCCTCAGAGAATATGAAACTATATACTACACTGGAGCTGGTCCCTGTCCAACTGGCGATTGCCAGCCTGACCACCTACTATCATGTGATCAGCAGACCGGACTGTGTATCAAGAAGCAAAGCTGACTACTCTGCAACGACTTTATCCACCACAAAGTAACCGACATTTCACAATAAAGATCTTGCCGACCTCTTCGGGATTCTGGTAATTTTTGGTGAATGCGTTGGAAAATGGAAAAAATTGAGGACTCCGACCAGTTTCTTTGTATACCATTGGCGACGCGTCATCTAAACAGCTCACAGTTATAACCATAGGTGCTTCGAATGCCACAGCAGAGTATTACTAAAGCTCTTCATTCCCGCCAGCCTCCTGAAGAGTATTTTCAGGATATCAAGCATTCTATAAAAGGAAATCCTCAGGTAGTCACCGAATTTGCAAACCGACCTCCCACGCTTGCCCTGCTGCTTTAGGGTGGGGTCTCACGGATAACCTTAACACTGCAAGTGGCACGGAGAATCTAGTTTCTCGAAAATTCTCATTTCCAGCGAAGAAATGGATGTCCATAACATCTAGGCATACACAGGCTCAAGTTGTTTCAGCAAACTTTACGTAGGACTTCTATTGATCACAGTAGGGAACCCGGCAGAATATTCATCAGGAATGGACCAATTCTAGGTGAAATCATAACATCTAGGCATGCACAGGTATTGTTCATGAGAACATAGTGCCTTGTACTGTGTACTTGGTTTTCCCACGCTAGCTCACGAGGCAAGAGAGCTACTACTCGTATAACACAAGTTCTCTAAACGGAGTCTAGAATGGTACAAACGCATGAATTAAAGAATTATCACAGCCAAAAGTGAAGAGATACAAGACGTTTGTGGGTGTTGGACACGACAGCCAAGGCAAGACCATGACATCCTCATTTGACCGCGGAACGTATAAACTAGTGCTGACCTACGCAAACCAACAAAACAGAAATAAAAGCGTGAGCTCGGCTGGATATTCGTGAAAACTGGGGAATCTCGCTCTCTACAAGGAGCAGTTTCTTTCATCACTGCACCCTGCACCGCACATGAAAGCATTTCTCTTCAATTATTGTTTCACTTCACCTCTCCACCAACTAAAAGGCCCTGCGAAACATTGTCGCTCAACGCATGCTACCGCATTTATTCTTGGATGTGTATTGAAGCATACCACGTATACAGAAAATTCTGGCCTTGTCACATTTGTATGTGACATTCGATGTACGTTTTCTAGATGAAACTTGTTGTTGTTGCGTCATCTTGTTTGAAAAACTTCGTCATTTTCGGTCTTCCAGTCTGCTTCGCGCCATTTCACTCTCAAGGCGGAGTGAGCAACTCCAAAGCCCTAGCGAGAAGCTAGCAAGCCGAGCTACCATACCGATCCCACATAGTCTCCACCATCGAGGGTCCCTCCTCGGAGGATCGCCTACCGCACACAGCCCAGTTAACCTGCCAGCCGACTGCCCCCTTCCCCCCCTAACCGACAACACTTTCGCCAATTTGTGATATTCTATTATGCCTGTATCATGACTGTACCTTTTGCTAATAATCTGGGCTGCACTATTCAACCGTTTTTGCCATAAGGATGTACACTATTTTATCTTTTGCCTTCTGTATTGGTCGATAAAGTAAGCCTTTTTCGCATTGCAACGCTCTTACATAAGATTTCAACAGCTGCTGCTTTTAGGCTGTGGCCCCGAACAACTGATCTGTAGCCGCGCTCAGCTATCATAACAGGACTCGCAACGTTAACGCGTGCCTCACATCCGATAGAGATTTCATATCTGGACCACAATCGTGCCATGAAAAAACTCGAAATTATTTCCCTTCGTTGTTCCTTCTTTGGAGTGTTACTGATTCGAGCCTGGGAATTAAAATAATAGAAAACAAGCACAAAAATCTTATTCGAATGGCATGCAACAATCTTAGCTGGAATAGTAAGGCTAGTGTAAGAAGAACTAAATGTTTAACTATGTTCTCGTTTGATGGTGTATTGGAGTTGCTTTCATCTGTTTTACTTTTTTGGCGCACTCGAGCGCGCAATTTGTGCAACCGACAGGTGGCGGAAATCGACGGCTAACAAAGGAATCCATGGAAAACGATGAAGTCCGTCCTGGTTCGAGGTTGTTCCAGAGCGGATCGCAATTCGTCGCCGATCCAGTGATCCTTCTTTGTAATCCTGCTTCTCCACAATTGTTTTCTGAATCCTTTGACTCTGATGTGATGTCACAGCTTCTTTTTTTTTGCTTTAATCATAACTACACGCCTAATAAAGTTCATCATTCACTTGTGCAGTCTGTGTCCGTGAGGGTTCTGAAGCCCGGTGTTTGTTACCTTGCTGTTCTAAGCACGAACAATCGTAACCAAACTACTACTTTTACAAAATATTTGAATTAAAATCTTTATTACATCACATAAAGAATATTTTGCACAATTACAAGCAGTATAAACCCGTATGAATGATTGGTGAAGAAAAACAACTGCAGAGGAGTAAGCTAGAGGGCAACTGATGAGGCACATAAGCCACGCCCCATAACGATTACTATATTTGCATGTAGCAAATCTGCATAGTATACTCTGCAAAATAAGCTAAGAATGGCAAGAAATAATTACATTCCAGTTATTCTTCGGCACGTTGGTCGAAAAAATGGTTTCAAAAAATTCAATCTTCCGTTTTTCATGAAAGAAAAATCAAGCCAACCATCTCTAGCGTCATCGTTTCCACGCTTGCAATTCAGGCAGAGTGAAAATGGATACGGTAGGAGGGAGGAGGTGAACATTACGAGGTAGAGCCGTAAAGTACGGATGAAGCATAGCACAACTGGCCGAAATGCGATCTTCAGGTTTCAGCTGAAATCAGCTGATTACGGGATGACAATATGCCTCTAGAAAAAAAATTGAAAAATAAATAGTGAAACAATACCCACCTGCAAAAACATGCCAAGCAGATCGTTCCCAGATTTCTGTAGTTTTGCGAGAAGAATGTTCACTTGTTTGAATGGCACCTCCTTATACGGCGGAAATGAGTTGGGCACATAATGAGGTAGGCTTTTCACCTAAATTCCAGATCTGTACTGAGGGGAATGTATAGAAGAAAAAGTTCAGTAATGACATAAACAGCTTGTCCGACAACAATGAGCATCCGAGACCCCACCTGAGGCCACTTCTCCTCACCCGGGACACCCCGAATGGCGAATATTTTATCCAGCTGATCCATGACATCCTTTGTGCCAGGAAAGATCGCTTGGCCAGTGCATATTTCCGCAAAAATGCACCCAACACCCCTGAAATAATGAGTTTTTACAGACATGGTGGATTGAGGCCATGCGAGAACTGGTCCCCGGCGCTCTGTCAGAGGCTTATCGCAGCGATAGCAGTTCTGTTATCTACTAAATAAAGACCTTCTGTGCTCTGCTAACCTTCTTACTCTCTAAAGTTATCCATGCGAGACCCACAGCATCTGGAGTTGCTGCTCATCTGGAGTTGCGAGGGAATAGTTCTCGCTCTGTAACCTATCACTTACCACATATCCAGTGAAGTCGAATACTCAGTACTACCGAGCAATACATCTGGCGGTCTGTACCACAGTGTGACGACCTCATGAGAGTAGGTCCTGCTTGGAACCGATTTCGCCCTGGCTAGCCCAAAATCCGCCAGTTTTAGCACTCCATTTTCATCAAGGAGAAGATTCTGCGGCTTCAAGTCCCTAGAATACGAAGCGCGGTTAGAGATGCAGAGTAAATATGCTCAAATGTGGCAGAAACCTGTGCAAGATTTTCTTTTTGTGACAGAAGTCCAGTCCTCTAAGCAGTTGGAACAATAAAAGTTTAATCTGGAAACTATCCACACCCGTGGGATGACGCTCGAGGTATTTGCTGAGATCCATTTTCTGGAAATTATCGATTTGGTGGGCGTGGCCAATGTACGAAGTGGGCGCGGCCAAAACTTACTTACCATGTACTCAAATACAAATGTCAGTTGATTATGCTGATGAAAGATGTCATGAAGGCAAACAACGTTAGCATGGCGAAGTGTTCGCAGTAGCGACGCTGAAAACAGCGGATCACAAGACCAATCGATAAATCGATAAATTGTCGTCCAAATAATCAGTATAAATATGTTTACCTTCTCGAATAGCCGTGAAAGGAAGGCCTTCCTGGAATTGCAGCTTGATTTCTTTCAGCGCCACTACTCAGACAATGGATCGGGCTAACCGCGGTACCAATATTTGGCGGACCGTAGCCAACTCCGCGGTCAGCCAAATAATTAAGCGCGGTCGGCCAGATATCGGTGCGCGGTCAGCCCGCGAAAGATCCGCGGTCAGCCCGTCGAAGTGATGCCGTGGCATGCTCATAACGGCAGTAATAGTTACTGATGATGTGTGGACGATATTTTTGCGATCAAATTCAACATTCGCCAAAAAATCTCCCCCTTTATCGTGCAAATTGCGCAGTACAAACAATTTCGAAAAATAGAAAGGCCAACATCACCAGAATTTATTCGTATTCTTCAGATTATGTGCTTAAAACTTTCTCCTTTTGTAGCAGTTCATAAAGTGCATAATATTAATTACTAAGCTCTCTTGATGAGAGCTTCACTCCAAAAATATCTAGAGAGTGGCACCCACTCCCCCACCGAATTGGGGTGGATTCCACTCTTCAGCAAAAAATAGGTTACTTCTTCATTTCTTCGGCATTTTCAGAGAAGGATTGCCGTTTCATATACATCCCACCTATCACCGTCACTATGTTCACAAAGGTTGCATCGTACATTGTGCGGGTTCTACAGGCCGAATTTGGCTGACCGCGGACAGTACCGCGATCAGCCAAATTTTCGACGAATAGCCGCGGTCAGCCAAACTTCCGAGTAACGACCGCGGTCAGCCAGCTTTCTGTGCGCGGTCAGCCCGTTCCATTGTCTGAGTATGGAGCCGTCAATTCTGAAAGGACATGAGGTGTGAATGCACAGAAGAAGAGCAAACTCTGCGTCTCCAGCAATGAGTCGGACTAACTTTGATTTGCACTTGAATACGGTAGCATAGCTGCCCTCTCCGAGTTTCTCGAGTCGCTCTTATGTCTCATTGACATCCTGCCCAGGAAACTCCTGCAATCGACATCAATTGATAGTTTAATCAATATCAATCAATAGTGGTCTACGTCGAATTAGCGCCTTGCTACCACGGTTTCCTATTGTGCAAAAGCAATTTTTGCGTTGATTATGTAATCTACTTCAAAACAGTTTAAACTCTCGCGCTACTTGTTCTCGCTCTTGCTCGCCTACGTCGCTTCTGTCGCTCTGACTTCACCTGCTCCCGCAGTAACGAACACTCCTCAAATATCGCATATTCCGAAACTATTTTTGGTCGCTTGAACAACATTTGCAGTTCCTCGCTTGCTGTCGCGTACAACCGCACATCGAAAAAAATTCCAAAAACACATCCAAGAAGGATGGAGATAATCGACTACACTTTGTCGCTTGATTCCGCTCAGATGTACATGATTGCCTCTTGACCCGATCGCGGAAGCATGATACGTACATTTGATACTATTAGTCCGTGTACATCGCTTGTACTCGCTCATGCTCGCTTATGCCCGACTACGCTCGCTCAACTTACAAATGGTATCTGCGTTCTATTCCTTGGCCGGTTTGCGGCTACACTATTTGTGCTCTTGATATCTTTCATCTTCACCACCGTTCATAAGGGTTACGTATTTCAGCAGCGAGTCACCCCACCGGGCAGGGAAAACTCGACCGCAGTGGGCGTGGCCAGCGTCATGAAAAGAACAAATAGTAGGAGAAATAGGACTGCGTGCACCCACAGACACCAACAGCTCCTCTTGTACAGCCTCATGATGTCTGAAATTTGATCCTTGAAGTAATAGCCTACAGTTCAGGCAGATCCAGAGTGATGTCCAGAAATCGGCTACTTCTTATTAAACGAATCAGTGGTATGATATAAGTGCATAATCGGAGTCACGTCGTATGTGAGACCACATATGCTTTAGTGTCAAGAAGTTTGCATACTTGAAATTTGCCACATGGCTGAGATTTACACGAACTGCCGAAAACTCCCCATTGCGGGGAGGCTTTGCACGCCGAAAAGGGAGCCATATGCGTTGCTGCAACCAGCGACAAGCTGATGAACTCAAAAATGAAGCATACACAAGCATCCTGGGGCTCAATTCAAGCTACCGAAACCTTGATCTAATTGTTGCTAGGGCCGATGGCACATTTTGCAGCCATTACAGCGTCGAAGTCATTCAGCCTAACCGCTTTTCTATTTTACTTTCTTCCCGTATTCCTTGCCATTCTATCGCATTTTATCCCCTTCCACTTATTTTTTTAGGTACTTGTTGTTGTTGTTTATCCCGTAGTTTTCTGGATTTATTCTAGAATCTCATCTTCATCTCGGATAGATTTCTTTGCGCTTCATATACATACTTCCCGATAGAAGTTCGAAAGTAGAGTATTCGAATTGCTCCAGCTTCGCCATTCCAACTACTCCCAAGTTGCTCTCACTTTCAGCATGGATGTCATATGGTAGCAACAACACCAGTAAGACTATGTAGCATTTCTAGAATAGGGGCAATAAGGCCTCTTAGTTATCAAAAAGAGGCAAATTGAATTCTAACCTACTAATAGAAAGCAATCAACATTAAAAAAGACGGAAGATTGTATGCAGTATGCAAAACCGAAATAAATAAAATTTCAAATAATAAAATAATGAAAATAGGAATCCTTTCATGCTCTCAAAGAGCGTGGTCGTACGCATTTCGCCACCAGCTCACGTGACCACGGTGACAGTTGCTCTTCTCGTTTTCCAATTTTCTTCCGTAGAGACTCGTTCCCTCATGGGTATCACGTACTAAAGTCTGAGGACGATGAGGTTGGCGCATTTAACCGAATAGGAATAGATGTCCCATTTTTGTGAATTTCTCACTACTTCATAGGTGCGAAATCGACTGTCAAACTTTCCATGAGTGCTGCTATTGAAATGGTGCGATGAGTTTTTTTTTTCAGGAGACATCTATTGCTTGAACTCCCAGCTCAGCCCTTTCCGAGCATAACGCTCCACCTCCACCAATGGTGGCCACATGTAGTGAAACGGTACCCCTTCTATGTAAGCGTAAAGAGAGATAACCATGATTTATCAGAAGAATTAAGTTAATTTGCTTCCAAAACAGTTGTTCTTTTCTCCTGAAATCATAACCTAGTGCAGAATTCGTCTTGTTTTTCTGAAATCATCACCTATCTTCTCCGTATCTCTCCATTCCATGCTCTTCACCTCGGAAGATCTAAAGCTGCTCTGAAACATACATATTGTATTTTCATAATTTGTCATCGTCATCCTTTTTATGAAAGAATGTTGTAAAATAGTTCATGTGCATCATAAATGGAGGATAATTTTTTTCTGGAAGGGCAACATGACCGATAGTGAAGCAACATGGTAGGAATTGAATGAGTTCGTTTCCTCAAATCCAATTACGTTTCTCTCGATAATATCTACTCCGATAAGTGTGCAGCACGAACACAGCCCGAACGGCGTAACGCTTAAAGTAGAAACCCTAGCAGCAACGGTTCCTAACTGCTGCCATCCTCCCCTCGATTACTACTCAAGCTTTCTTCCCTTTATCAGCATTTGCTGAAGGATGGCAGCAGTCGAGGGGAGGATGGCAGCAGCTGGGAACCGTTGCTGCTTGGGTTCCTACTCGAACCATTACGCCATTCGGGCTGCGTTTGTGCTGTACAGTTATCAGAGTCGATTTATGCTGTTGTAGTCTGTTTAAGAAGACTTAGTGCGTGTGTGAACTGCAAACTGGCTCTTGCTCTTCTCTCCGTAGGGCTGGTCGAGTAAATATATATTGCCCGTATAATATCTCGTTGTTTTAAGATCAATGTCACGTCTTCGAACCAGGAAGTTACGCTAACATCAGCAGGAAATGGTAAAGAATGCTTCACGAGCTCATCAATCAACGTGGGTCCAGTAGAATAAGTTCTGGTGGCAAGCCTCAAAGCCAGTTAGGGCACTAGAACTTGAAAAACTGATGTCCAGGTTGCCATTCTGGAGGCAATGACGGCAGCTGTCACCAAAGGATCTGTTGAAAGTTCGAAGAATGACATTGGTATCCAATATGTTGCTTTTTTAGCCACGTGAAAGAAACGAGGCTGTTAGGAGAATTAGGAAAAATTCCGCTTGAGTAAAGCAGCAAGCGAAAAATGAACGCCATTTCACCTACATGACTCCTATCGCACATTCTCAGCCTTTTTAAGAGTGGTGTCGTATTCTGTTTCGAAGACGGATACTCTATCGCAATTCAGGCCGAAATGCAGGTCGCCTAGACAAGAACTAAGCCCCAAAAATTTTTTGCGAAGTTGGTGTTGTGCAATGGGTTATGGGGTTATTTACGTACAGGAATTTCTCACCATTCTTGCTTGCTTAACTATATTTGCTCCTTTGTCAGTTCTGCATTACCTTGGCTACTTTCTTCCAACAAATTCTCCTATTTATTTGGCTTCTCTATTGACATATCATGGACCTTTCTTGTGGGAAATGTAACTAATTGATAGGAATTATAGCAATCAAACTTTCGGCAACAAAAGCAGGGCGAGTCGACAAGCAATTTTAGGTACAAGGGATCCACAAAGGTCACATGTTCACTTTTTCAATGCATGATGTCACATTCGTTGATATCGTATCCACAGCCCACTTTTATTTGTTAGTAACGGTAACTATTCTTCTTCATGTGCTTGTCCAATGTTTTTTCAAGCTTCGGCTCATGAGCGTCCACGTGGAGGTATTCATGTTGCATCAATAAACAGGAAATTATTTGTTCAAACACGAAATTTCAAAAAATGGTGTCAAACACATACTGCGAAGTTTTTCAAATGCAAAATATGAACAAGTAGCTTCAGCCAGAACATGACCTAGCCTAGAATGACGACGCAAGGCTATGCAGGTTGCATATTTTTTTGAGAGTGAATGCAACCATTTATGCTCTGAGAGTGAATGCAATCATTTATCCTCAGGGTCATGTCTGTTCTATTGATATGTTTGTGTTTTTTTTTACATGACTGTCTTATACGTTGTACTTGAATAAATAAATGAATAAATAAAACTTCCTTGCAAGGTTACGGTTATCCTAACATAGGATCTATATTTACAGTATGCCCACAACAACCGATACGATCAACAAGTGGGTACTTTTCATTATGTGTTAATTAAAATTAGTTTTATAGTGAGTTCATTCGGTATTCAGATATGCGTCAGGAGGCGAAGATACCAGTTTTTCTCTTCACCAATCCTCTGCGATAAAGCCATGTATTAGGGTTCCAAACTCTGGCAAACATGTTAAGAATAAATAAGCAGAACAATCAATACAGAGCACAGCAAGTTGTTATTCATGTTGATGAAACAGGAATTAGAGGATAAAACACCAACGAACAAATGAACACACTAAGTATTGATCATCCACGAACCACTAAAAATTATGTACAGTGGTGGTACTAGTTCCATAGGAACATACTTCCTTAAGTGCACTTTTTAATCGCAGCCGATGCAGCTGTGTGAAAATGATATGCTAGTGTTAGTAATTACTGTTCATGGAGCATGCAACAAATCATGCAATTTGGCCATGATGGTAAAATGCGGAAAGTTTGCTGGTAAGAGTGCAGCAAGCAGAAATTATTGATGTCTTCCGAGGTAGAAAAATTACTGTAATAGACTCCATGTACGACTGTCGTTTAATCTCAGCATGTTCCGAATCCCTATAAAATCTTGTGTTTAACTATATGCGAGACTGATTTCATACTAACTACGATAATAATTTCCGTAGGCGCAACAATAGCTGTTGGTTGTTCATCCGAGTGAACATGGAAAGGAGTGGATTCAAACAGTTGTTAGTGAAAAAGGGATCAAAAGTTATAGAGCAACATTAAACATGACCGAGCTCTTTAACTTGCTCTGGTAATTAGATCAAAATGATGAAAACACTCCGACGAACAGGCTCTCGACCATTAAAAAGAGTTAGGATTATTCAGGTTCTTCACAGCTGTTTTCGAAAACAATTTTTCCGTGTTAATGAGCATGATAGTTGCATTGAAAATTACAAAATTAGATAATACATGTGAGGATTATGTATCCATAGAATAAAACGCCATGACAATGCACATCCTTCTATCCAGTCATTTCATGCTCTCTGTATACATCTGTGCAATCGCGGTGAGGTTTACCACTTCGGAGATTTCAGAAGTTAACTTTTGCATTACTCTTGCTGTAACCTACACTTTAGGTGGTGTCATTAACCGCATCCTCCAATAATGAGAAAGGTATGGCTCGTTCTAATTGAACGGTACGACGTTCTGCTATGAAATGATGAAGAAAATTCTCCGAGGAATCGAGAGCGGGATATTATCATTCTAGATGAGTGCGGACCGGTGGAAAATGGTATGGCAATACGCGAAGTAATCCTCGAAATGGTAAATGAGCGCCGTTCGAAATTGGTCAGAGGCGATCAACAGAATGGACCCAAAGGGGTAGATAAGTTGCCAAGAGGAGTGAACATAAGAAAGATGGTTAGTTGCTGATGTTGCTTAGTTGTTTTTCTATCCCAGTATCATTGTATACTGTATGCACGGAAGGAAAGAGTGGCAAAGGAGTTCTATGAAATATTTTCTTTGACTACTCTAAAAAAATCTTCATAGGCTGCATTTTTAGAGTTGCAACGTTTTAAACTGCTTTTCACATAGCTCGGCTACATATTTAAGATTGAAGATTTTTACATTGCTTTCATATTGCTACCAGGGAAAGGCTGGGTGGTCCAAATTACCGACCGTTTCCTTACTCAACAGAACATGAGGAAGATGAGGTACTTCGTTGCCAATTCAGAATGAAAGAAAAATTCCAAAAGCCTGAAAAATACTAAGTTTATAGTTGGAGGAGCTGCACGCGCTGTTTTCGTAAAGCATCTATTCACTGAAACGTTCATGCTGATGTAAACGTAGAGGAATTTGATTAGGTGGCAGTCTCAGAACTTCAAGATATTCTCTTAATCGCAACAATGGGGCAACTACCTCGCTCATCATCCGGATCTGAATTTATAAAGTGGAATTCCAGCTTACTTAGCATTAGTCCATTTCTCATTCTAGCTTACAAAGCTTACTACCCATGAGATTAGTTTTATAATTAAAACGCTGCAAGGATATCGTAGGAGTAAAAGTATGGACTAATAACCACTTAATCCTTTGCTTGCTCCCTTGCGGCCGCGCTTCAGTAATAAATAATTGTTGGTCCTATACGTGGTGCATCATGTTGAAATTTTGGCTGTGAATGCGCACTATACGAACAATCATCGCCCCGGACGGCATCCTCCGTTCTTGTGCAACCGTCTTCGCTTTTGGGAAAATACCGTGAAGAATGTTAAAAAAGTAGTTTCTGACTACTTTCGATGGTTGTTTTTAAATCCAAAAACTTAAACGTTTCCACAAGAAGGAAGGATGCCACTTTGCGGGAGAATTGGCGCCCCCTCCCCCCTTCCCCTAGGCCTACCTTTTCGAGTTGACAGAACATTAACATGCTCCTTCAAATTAGTGCAATTTCCTGAAAAAATCTGGGGTTGGGATAAAAAGGTGACAATTTTCTGCTTCTAACGGGGTGTCCTTTAACAAGTTAGAACGAGTTCTGGCGGGATCTGACATTCCTTGCAGTGATTAGTTTTCCGAGGATTTCAGCTTGGATTTAAGATAAATCGCCCCAAACGAGGATTTCAGCTTGGATTTAAGATAAATCGCCCCACAGTTATTACGAACTGTACGCAATCATTGCTGAGATTTCACTATTAGACTTCGGTAGGAGCTATTGATACCACTTTTCTGGTACATCATTCTTCCTGAAAATGCCCTAATATATATGTAGTACTTATTATTTATTTATTCATGCATGGTGTTCCCACGCTATGCGAATAATTTCCAACAAAAGCGGTGTAGAACAACACGTAACACCATGCAAACAAGCAAATCAGATCGGTGGCAAACAAATTAGTGTAAAAAGACAGCAAATTCATCGAAATTCAAGAACGATGAACAATTATTATATAATTAGCTGATTCTTTAAGGAACTTGTAGGCAAGTCTTTTGAACTGTGCTAGGGTAGATGGTAGGTTGCATCTCTTAGAAAGTCTTGGAAAGAAAGATGCAGCCCTCAGTGTTAAGAAAGGCGAGCGCAAGGAGCTCCTTGCTGTGGTTCTAAAGGTAGTTTCAAAAGGACCACCTCTGCTACAAGAAAAGGATATGGATTAGAACTTTCTATAGGGAGGTTCGCTTCACCACAGATATTTTTAGGGACCATAATAAGATCATATTTTTTCCAACGACTATCAAGGGAAGGTATGGTAATATTATAGTAACTCAATTCCGAATATGGTCGAATTTTCTGTGGTGTGCGCTTGCCTTGAGGTTACTTCTGCAACTGCCACACGAATATTGAATAGTCTAGTTTATTTACCTGCAAAAAATATACTGACTGTATTGATACGGACAATGAATACAGCCGACGACGACGATTGGAATGATGGACGATTGGGCTGACAGAAGTTTGAAATGCGGCAGTACCTCGAGTGCTTCTCCGCGCCCCTCTTTTTCCACTTCTTGATGAAGATCAGAATGAAGTCGTGCATTTGGTGACGGCGAAGCATTGCGATAGCCTGTAAATGTCAACGTCGGTGTTATCTATCTATCGGATCAGTAAGGAATTACACATGAGAAGTTAACATTATTTCCTGACAACTGACTTAATCTTGACCACGTTGATTAGGAAAAGGCTGTTAGTAGAAGAAAATTACTCCAAAATATTCCTAACTAGTGGATTGAAGCGAATTCGCTCTGCAACACTGAGTCTGACTGTACTTAGTAGTCCCCAACCTCCTCGTCGTCGTCGGCTATATTCATTACCACATGGTGCTGTGGCCTGCTTTCAACCTTTTTAGTAGGAGAGCGGGCTTATGATCCGCCCGGGTGAGATTTTGAAATTTCAGTCTGTCTTCCACTAGGAGGATTGATCAGAGATCAAAAATGTGATTTAGTCTCTTCTGGAGCACGTTCTAGTATATTTAGAGAAATAAATAATTTAAAATTATGAATATATGTTATCAAATCCTCTCTATTTGAAAATTTTCTACTAGAATGCTTAAGTGGCTGCCGCTACAGCCACATTTTCACAGTCGATTGTTTGGTGCCTAAATGATTAAAGAAATTCTCCCAGAATTTTAGAAACCAAATTTTAAGTGGAAAAGAGGGGATGGCCGCATGGGTTCCCTCTGAGGAAACCATAAGAAAATTCATTCGTGGAGCACTTAATGTTGATTCAGGTGACTGAAACGCCTTCGATATATATGAAAAGTGCTGCTCTTAAGTTCTGCTGCAATAATGGTGTAACTCCTTACTGGTCACCACTCGATTTATCTCGGAGAGATTTTTTTGATGACCTACTCAATATCGAGGAAAACTTTAGGTTTACTGGTTTTGTCCAAGTAATCGATATATCGATTGATGCCGTGTAATGGATAGGGTTGTAGCCGCACTGTGAAGGGGCCTGCAAATTTGTTTCTCATAATGTTTCTCATACCTTAGTCCTCTTCGTGCTGAGTTGCAGCCCCACCATTTTGCCTCTTCGTTAAGTTGACGGACCATCTATTCTGCTTCTTGCAGCGCGTCGGTCAGGAGTACAATGTCATCAGGAAACCTCAAATGATTAAACATTTTTCGTTGACGTTTACTCAAACTTCTCCTAGTCGCACTTCCTGATCACCGACTTTGAGACATCGTAGAATAGGTTCAAGCTGATCAGGCTCACCTTGACGTACGTCCTTCTTGAGTGACAAGACGATGGGGTGGATGAGGGAAAGGAACGTTGTCGTACAGTTTGAGTAATAGTCCTTCGATGCGTCCACCTATTCCTGTTAGACCCCTTGCTCCAGAAGACTCTCAAGGACGGTATGGTGCTCCACTAAATCGAACACATTACAGTAGTCTGTGGAAGTCATGGCGAGGGGCATTTGGTGTTCTCTGCAGGCCTCTATCATCCTGGTGCATGTGACGGTGTAGTCGATTGTGCTGAAGCATTTTCGGCCTGCTCTAAAGGCTGAGCCTCCGGATTCTTGCAGGAGATAGCGCGCGAAAACTTTGTGGAGAACAGGCAATAGGCTAATCGGCCTAGAGTTGCCAAGATCCTCTTTGTTGCCGTTCTCATGTAAGAGGACGATTTTGGAAGGTTTTCAAACTGTTGGAACTCCTCTACGTATCGAGTGAACCACCTGGCTTAAGCGACGTAGAGCGGATGTCCACATGCTCTCACATCTTCCACTACGAGTTTGTCTTCTCCACTGCATTTGCCGCTAGGTAACGACTCTACCGCATGACGAACCTCTGACGGCGTGGAAGGGAGGGTGTTTTCGAGGCGTCGTGTCAAGTCCTATCAGATGCTGTAGTCATGGATGAGCGAAACAGTCGCTCGTGGTACTCCTTGAGATTCCATGCCAAGTTGCGACGTCATTTTCTTGCCTCTGGGGTCTTTCAGGCACGGAATAACATGTCAGTATTCGGCTATGGTACCTGCAGTCAACTTGATGCTAGTCTCAGATTCCGCTGCTGCCATAAGTCTCTTCCTAGCGAGTTCTTCGAGGTCTTTTGCGATTTTTCCGGGCATAAGGTGTTCAGCAAAGCCATTTCGAAATGACTATGGGTAGTCCTCTTCAGATTCCCTCTCTTCTCAAGCAGTTGCCGGGTTTCTTCCATTATTCTCAAAGTGATATGGTTCGGCTTCTTCTTTCTCCAGCTATCCATGATGGTGGTTATTGCGGCTACCAGCTTATCGTAGTCTTCATCTATGGCATCCAGGTCTTCTTTGTGCCATGCGATCCAACACTTGTTCGGTATAATCAAAATGGAACTTAGCCCGGAGCAATCTGTGATCACTTCTTGCCTGGGAACTGGGCACGACTGCTACGCCTGTGAAGGCACTACGGTTGCACAAGATGTAGTCTGATTCATCCATGTGAACTCCATAGGTGAGATGTACGTCCACTTACGTTTCTTCGCCTATTAGAAGCGGCCATTCCCATGATAGAATAGACTGGTTTCATAGAAAGATGCTAGCCGTTCTCCAGCTTCATTTCGTTCTTCCAAGTTATGTGGGCCGCTTCGTACGGCCTCTTCGGGCCTTGAAGTCTCCGGCAACGATCTTGTAATAACTACAAACTTCGACGCAGTTTCTCGAACCTCGTCGTAGAAATCAGTATGATTCGCCTCATCCTTGTCCGCGGTTGGCGCGTAGGTATGGACTACCGATACGTTGGTCTTATTATCTAGCCGCAAATTCAAAATATCGATCTTTGGAAAGGGATGTTTACTTGTTGAATCTTCGGTATCAAGTGAGATGCGACAATCTGACGGCCGCGTAAGGGATGAAAACTGGTCAGCAAATGGGACACCCAGTAGCTGACGAGCCGCGTGCCTTTTGGAATTCTCCGGGCAGCCCTCGTTGCTTTCTACTCGACTAGATACCTACGCTCACAACCCAATAGTACACATCACATTCAGACTCAGATTTATTTTATTCCATCAGATCTTCCATACTAATGAGCAGTCCTAATACGGAATTTTGCCTTCCAAGCGTAGAAACAGGTCATAGATAGGTTTTTCCGTTTTCTCACTCCGCTTTTTAGCTGAAAAAGGCAATCATTGCATAAACAGCTGAGCGCATGCAACACAATTTTTAAACTAGTAGAAGAAATAAGGGAAGAATGCGCTCACATTGTTTGGCATTGTTGGTCTATGTGCCCCATGTAGGTCATACATTGGTATCAGCAAAATATAGCAGCGCTTACCTTGAATAAAAATCATGAAAACGAGCAGATGCTTTTCTACAAGGTAGGGTCCTATAGTGAGCTTCAAAAGCAGTGTGTCACTCAGAAATCGTTCCTACGATTTGTACAGTTACATTAAACCGAGCTGCTAGTACAAGCTACAATTGGTTGCGCCGCGTGGGAAGG
This sequence comes from Ancylostoma caninum, assembly GCA_037903475.1. NCBI lineage: Eukaryota > Metazoa > Nematoda > Chromadorea > Rhabditida > Ancylostomatidae > Ancylostoma > Ancylostoma caninum. The sequence goes on along the minus strand of JBAJFG010000015.1, from coordinate 2,183,054 downwards.
TTTTCTGGCCGTTTTGGGGCATTCCACGCATATTGCTGGAGTCAGCACGTCGAAATGGTCCAGAATATGTTCACATCTCAAGATCAGATTTAGTTGGGACACCGTTTCTTGATTAACTAACTGTTCGTGGAAGCCTGATTTTTTGAAAAGATAAGATGGTAAATTCAGCAACTACATGCGTATGGAACACGAGAAAAAATGAAGTGTAAAATAGTTCTTCATCAAATTATAGAAAGCAGAACCTTACATATGAAGTACTGAAAAGAGTATTGCCCTTGAGCATGCAGTTGGCGTGGCGAAACCGAAGTTTTCGAGTGAACTTGTACACTGCGCAGTCCTCAGAATTTCATTCGGAACGAATTAAACACCGTCACCATCTTTGAAAGAATGAGAATTATTATCATAGCCACCTACATAATAGGTAGCGTGGCCAGTCCGCTGAGGCCCAAGGCATACTACACCGCGATGCTGTCTCTGCTACCGTTCACCACCACAAGGTGTCCCACAGTGGCTTCTATGCCAGCACGGTATTCCACGCAAATTGTGTGTTGAGATATAAGAACTCGCAATATTTTGTTGCCATCATTTCCATTCATCACCTTCACGATGCTGCTGTGAAGTATGCCATGGGCCTAAAATAAGGAGGAGTGCGCGGCTGACCAGCCGAGATAAAAAGGGGTGCGCGGCTGGTCCGTCAAGATAACAAGGAGTACGCTGGTGGTCATTTAAAACAAAGAAGGGTGCGTGGGCGGTCCTTCGAAAGTGCCTGATATGAGGTCAATCCCTGATGCGGAATTGTCCTTCCTACATCCCAGAAACGCTCCAGCTCCGTTGCTCCATGTGCAGCTCAGCTCTTCTTAGTTTCGCAGAGCCCGATGACATCTAATTTGATTTGCTCGGTTTCCTCGATCAAAAGGCTCAGCTGGGATTGACTACAGATCGATCGGCAGTTGCAGGTCCCGACTGTCAGATGAGTAGTCCGTGTCCGTAATTGTTTACTAGAGTTTCCTTGGTCCTTGTCCTTATGACAACCTAATGTGCTCCTGGAATCCACCTCGTGTCTTGAGAACGCTGCCATATAATCCGGATTGACGAAGTGCAGAGGACTTGAACCAGATTCATTGCTCCCTAAAGCGAGAGTAAAGTATCCCCTCCCCCTCTTCGACTTGCTGGAACTGGGGTGGACCCTCCGTGTTGTGCACAGAAGACACCTTGTAATGAGAGGTAAACGGGACTCCTCTCATACACTTTTACTTCCACACCACTTTGAAGTACGGATAAGGTTTCTGGGAGATACTCGTGTTCTGCACCCCCTTGCGAAGTTTAGGCGAAAGAATTTCTCAATAACTTGGGACAGAACTAGCTCTTTTGTGTTATTTCAACGCCAGGTGAATGCGGGCCAGTGTCGTGGTGGGGCATGGTACTTGACTATCTGTTGCACTCTTCGCCCGATAATGTTTTGACGACGTTCTCTGATACTCTCTGCTCGAGAACTCCACACCGTTAGAGCCCTCATGAGGCACTTCCCTATAGTCTATTACATCACAGAGGGCGCCCGATCCGACTTTGTCCGCAACTACGACCTCATCATATTCCGGCTAACCGATTTATTTTTTGCACTTTTTTGATTTGCATATGGTGTGATTCCTTCCATTCTTATGTTTCCCTACTGCCATTCGCTAAAATATCCTTCCAGACGCATTCTGCGGGCAAAGTCGTAATTGCAGACAAAGTCGGATCAGGCGCCCTCTGTGAGCTAATAGACCATATGTTGGACGCAGGCGTACCCGTATCACATCGTCGTGTATTGGATAACAAATTAATGAACAATACGCATACGTAACACCTCACCTTCTCCTCCACTGGCGGTTCTGGAGTACTGCTAGCATAGAGATAGAGAAGAAGATCTTGATATGATCATCAATAAACAAATCATACGTTACTAAAAAAATAAAAAAAAACAATTGGAAAGATGGCTCAACTTCCGTTTCGTACTTTACCCTTATACGGAAGCTGAGGTGAAAGCTTCCTCCAGTACTCATCAGCAAGGGAGGAGAAGTCCTAAGCTTCAACCTGAAATATGAATAAAAAAAAACTCACCAACTCAATCCTTGTCCTCTTCGTCTGGCGGGTGGGAGACAAGGAATACAGGTTAGGAATAGAAGGAATAGAAATGCTCTCAAACTTGGATAATTAAACTTTATCACATCGTCGTGTATTGGATAAAAAATTAATGAACAAATATAGGAAACTCCAAACGTGAGTAGACAAGAGTCGAGATCGCGGCGCGGCTCTCATGGACAGAGACCCAGGCGCACACTATGCTGAGCTGCCGTGTCTCTGCCCAAGAGAGCCGCGCCGCGGTCTCGAACCTTGTCTACGTACGTTTGGAGTTCCCTGTACGTAACATCTCACCCTCTCCTCCACTGCCGGTTCTGGAGAGCTGCTAGCGTAGAAGTGAAGGAGGAGTGGCGATCTTGATATGATCATGATATACGTGATAAGACGTGATAAGACAGGTGTGGACGTGTACTATCATGGAGACGTGACTCGTGAGGACACGTGAAGTCTGGACGAACTTGATGAGACTTGGCCGTCATGGTGGTCCTAATGACACGGACATGTTGGAACATGGCCGCCACATGTGCCCCGATGAGCAGTAGCAACCATTGCTTCCTCGCAGCAACGCAAAAGCACCCACAGTTGCTGCGGCATCTGCAGTTGCTATTGCTTTGCTAGTGATAAGAATGGGCGAAGTCGGTTCGGCTCCAATCAGTGCAATGTCTGAGCCGGTGCTTGCGGCGTCTTCCTTTGCATTCCTTTGTAGTAGTTGTTTTGGCTGTTTTGAAGAAGAGAAAACCTGCCACATTTTTTGACTCATCTTGTGGCTTTCTTAAACTTCAAGACTCAGAAATTGCACCATTCGACTCGGTAGATTATGTCTTGTTGCAAATGGCCGGACCCCGCTGTTTCCTCCAAGATGTGGTGATGCATGCAACAGTTGGCAAAGTCTCTCTACAACAATAGGAGATGTTTCAGATCAATGATATTTTGAATAACTTAACCATATTCATATTTTTTTTCTTAAATTCCACTGTTGAAAATTCAGGAGTGGAACTGTACTCTTGAAAGACTAGCTAATGCATCTTTAAACGCGAACTGCACAAAGGATGCTCCAGAAGCTCCACTAGGAACGACAGGGTTCTTCGACTAGTACGTGCACATTCACTAATTCCATATTGTGGTCCTTGCACTACACTTCAATGTACAGTGGACGGCAATGGCGGTGACCCATTTGCGGCTTCGAGAAGGAGATCGCGCAACCGCGCCGCGCGTGCCGTAACCGATGTTTTCTGCTGCTGTTATGCTATTTCTAGCAGCTTTTCTACCTGATTTCAAGGATTTCTGACCAAATCGGGAAGAAAAAAGCTTAGAAATGGCATTCCGACAGCAGACGACACCGACCCCAGCCACTGTACATGCTGTTATTGCCATATTCAATGGGGTGTCTCGATTGCTGAACCATATCTTATTTGCTTGTCCTTTAGCATCACTGAAGGCGAGTTGCGAAAAATGGTGGCGGGTAAGCCGCGACCATTTGGAATGGAATTGTGGCTCTCAGAAATAGAACGGACGAGCATGTATGTTGATCCCACATTAAGTTTTGTACTCTACGAAAATCTGAACAGGAATTACTCCAATGTAGGTGTTTTCCTTTTTGCTTCTTTCTTTTCTATTCGAAAGTGTTTCTTGTTCGTTGATAAGTACTAGAAAATTGAAGCTAATTCGGTACAACACATATGGCATCGGATGCGCGGGGAGGTTCTGTACGGATGCACTGGACCAGTTCAACATATTCTGCTTGACGAATAAGCCGTAAGTTAGTTCTGATTTTGTGAAGTTTTTGCACTAAGCTTGCGTAGATCTCCTAAGATGAGCACCGATGCTTATATGAAGACCTCTCTGGACGATTTTCTTGTTATATTTGTAGGTTCTTACCCTTCGTTCTGTTAACCTATCACTTCGAAAACTTGTTGAGATGTATCCTGTAGTAATGCATGATCTCTTCTAGCCCCCTCAGAGAATATGAAACTATATACTACACTGGAGGTGGTCTCTGCCCAAAATACGAATGCCAGCCTGGCCACCTACTATCATGTGATCCGCAGACCGGACTGTGTATCAAGAAGCAACGCTGACTACTTCACGACTTTATCCACCACAAAGTAACCGACTTGTCACAATAAAGATCTTGCCGACCTCTTCGGGTTTCTGGTAATTTTTGGTAAGTAAGTTGAAAATTGGAAAAAAAGTGAGGACATATTACTAAAGCTCTTCATTCCCGCCAGTTTCCTGAAGAGTATTTTCAGGATACGAAACATTCTATAAAAGGAAATCCTCAGGTAGGCACCGAATTTGCAAACCGACCTCCCACGCTTACCGTGCTGCTCTAGGTGGGGTCTAACGGGTAGCCTTAACACCGCAAGCGGCACCGAGAATCTAATTTCTCGAAAATTCCCATTTCCAGCGGAGGAATGGATGTCCATAACATCTAGGCATACACAGGCTCAAGTTGTTTCAGCAAACTTTACGTAGGACTTCTCTTGATCACAGTAGGGAACCCGGCAAAATATTCATCAAGAATGGACCAATTCTAGGTGAAATCATAAAATCTAGGCATACGCAGGTATCGTTGATGAGAACACAGTGCCTTGTACTGTGGGTTTTCCCACGCTAGCCCACGAGGCAAGAGAGCTATACTCGTATAACACAAGTTCTCTAATCGGAGTCTAGAATGGAGCAAACGATGAATTAAAGAATTATCACAGCCAAAAGTGAAGAGATACAAGATATTTATGGGTGTTGGACACGACAGCTAAGACAAGGCCATGACATCCTCATTTGACCGCGGAACGTATAAACTAGTGCTACATAAACCAACAAAACGGAACCAATGCATATAAAAGCGTGCGCTCGGCTGGATATTAGTGAACAAGAGGAATCTCGCTCTCTACAAGGAGCAGTTTCTTTCATCACCGCACCCTGCACCGCACCGCACATGAAAGCATTTCTCTTTAATAATGGTTTCACTTCACCTCTCGACCACTTAAAATGCCCTGCGAAACATTGTCGCTCAAAGCATGCTACCTCATTTATTCTTGGATGTGTACTGAAGCATGCCACGTACACAGAAAGTTTTGACATTTGCATGTGACATTCGATGTACGTTTTCTAGATGAAACTTGTTGCTGTTGGGTTATCTTGTTTGAAGAACTTTGTCATTTTCGGTCTTCCAATCTGCTTCGCGCTATTTCACTCTCAGGGCGGAGTGAGCAACTCCGACGCGCTAGCGAGTAGCTATCAAGCCGAGCTACCATACCGATCCCACATAGTCCTCACCAGGGATGAGCGGAAGTCAGACTTGAAATTCCGGAACTCGGAAGTCGGAAGTCGGAAGCCCCAAAAAACACCGGAATATCGGAAGTGCCGGAAGTCGGAAGTACAGAGTAGCCAATACATGTATCTGCGGAGGCTTGAGTGGGGGAGGAGGTTAACCAGTGTATTGTTAGATCAACGAGTGTTCATTTGAAAAGCTTCATCCAATTGTGCCCATGAATGACGTTACTCAGGAATTCAAAAACAGAAGAAAGATGAGTCACCGATGAATAAAGAAGAAATAAGTACTAGTAAACCATGGTGGTCAGACAAGGAAAACTCAACAGTTGAGATGAAAGCTTTTTGGAATGGTGTAGCCATCACACTGCTCCCAGAATCACAGCTTACAGTGAAGTATGTAGAGCCTTATTAGCACCATTCTCACTCCACTCCTCCACTCTACGGTAGATTCTCTTGTCAGTTATCCAATAGAGTTTTCACATCTTCTGCACAGTATCTTGTACGACACTATGAATTTGAAAGAACTAATCGTTGTTTCTGGATTCTATACTATTTGTCAGTTGACAGTACGTGTACACTGAGCGAGTGTAGATGGTTTCGAGGTTTTAATTGCCCTTTTCACCATGTACCCAATGTTCAACAGCATTCTCTTATCCAAATAACTCACTTTCCAACACTGTGATTTCCTTCATATGCTGATGTATAGCACTGAACTCAGTAAACATATTTGGTACGACATAAACAGTAAAACCGCAGCTAGCGCAACACAACTTCCAGAATTTCATTCCTTGAGAGAAAAAAAGGTGGAAGTTCCGGCTAGAGGTTGTTGTCTTCCTATGCTCGTGTGGTACGATGGAGTACGACAATGCATGCAAGAAAGTAGAAGACAGACAGAATGCGCCACTTTTGGTATACATATGTATTTCTGCTGGGTAGGGTGGACGGTGTCGGATACCTGCTAAGAAACCCCAGGAAACTCATATGACAAAATCCAGCTTGGTCACCCTCCAAAACTTCCGAAAACCTCCGGCTTTTTCCGTGATTTTTCGGAAGTCGGAACTCAGAAGTCGGAAGCCCAAAAAACGCCGGCATATCGGAAGTTTCGGAAGTCGGAAGTCGGAATTCCGCTCATCCCTGGTCCCCACCATCGACGCTCTCTCCTCGGAGGATCGCCCACCGCACCCAGCCCTGTTAACCTGCCAGTCGAATGCCCCCTTCCCCCCTAGCCGACACCACTTTCGCCAATTTGTGATATTCTATTGTGCCTGTATCATGTCTGTACCTTTTGTTAGTAATCTGTGCTGCACTATTCAACCGTTTTTGCCATAGGGATGTACACCATTTTATCCATGTACCGGTCGATAAAGTAAGCCCTTTTCGCATGGCGACGTTCTTACGGAAGATTTCAGCAGCTGCTGCTTTTAGGCTGTGGCCCCGAACAACTGATCTGCAGCCGCGCTCAATTATCACAATAGGACTCGCAACGTTAGCGCGTACCTCACCTCCGATAGAGATTTCATATCTGGACCACAATCGTGCCATGGAAAAAAAAACTCAAAATCATTTCCCTTCGTTATTCCATCTTTGGAGTGTTACTTATTCGAGCCTGGGAACTAAAATAATGAAAAAAAAACACGAAAATCTTATTCGAATAGCATGCAACAATCCTAGCTGGAATAGTAATGCTAGTGTAAGAAAAAATAGATGTTTAAAGGCAGCAACCACGGAAAATTTCGCCTCCTAGATCTAGATCCAATCGTGATCCAGTCGATTGTGGAGTCAATTTTGCAATAAGAATACTAGTTAGAAGTTTCCCCATCACAAGTAATCACAGATAATACCTGAATCAGAAGGATCACTAGACAGTAAATTTTGCAAGTTCTTATGCCACCATCGAGCACCAAAATCATCCTTGGAGCGCAAAAAATAGCAGCCATCAGCTGGTTGTGCAATAATTGCGAGTGAAAGTCCTTCATTTCAACGTTCTCATTACTCATTTCGACCAAAATTACGTTTTGTCATCAGCTCCCCTTCATTTACTTGCTTTTCATTCGTTAATAATCTCTATAAACCGTTTTCTCGTTCAGAACATCCAATTTTTCAAATATTGCGTGTATCTAAATTATTTTGTTTCTAAAGCTACCATATGACTTTGTTCTTTGCCCAAGTTATGTCTTTATAATAAGCATCCCATTTCTTTTTTTATACATAATATAGCATCCCATTTCCTTTCTCCCTATGCTCTTTCTGCATCAAGAAACTTGCTTTACTAACCAAATATCCGATGGTGCAAAGAAAATTGCCGGGTAATGATGGCAGCGTTATCGACTTTTTTGTTCGACCCCATACGTGTAACTCGACCGCCCCGCTCTAATCTACCAGGATAAAAGCATCCAAAGACCGTTTTTGCAAAAGTTTTGGCGGAATTGGACACTTCACTCATACTCCTCATTGTCAAAAACTTAAAGGCAAGGTCCGGTCAAAATCTTACCCACCCAGGTTTTTTGCTCTCTGGGGTCGAAACCATATGTGTAGCACGTATTCCAAGTTTGAGACCTCGATATAAGCTGCATCGCTAGATATGGGACAATACGTCCGAAGACTACGGTAGCTGTGGGAAAACACGCTCCAACTGACAAACGCTGCGCGCGTACATACTGAACGACGATGGACAGTCAGATACACACAGCCTGATGAACTCTTTGTGAAACCTTCCGCACCCCATCGAACGGACCACCGGTCGTGTGAATATGAATTTTTTCCTACGACGCCGCATTAGACAGCATGTAGGTCGAGCCGTATAACGTCATTTGAAAGCACGGAAGCCGCAAACCCGCAAACGCCGTACCAGAATTTGTCGATGGAAAGCGTTCGTTGTGGGACCTTTTCAGGGATTTTTCTATAGTTTTCGTCCAAGACGTCGCCTTGGGCTACGAACCTAATAGAAATTCGAGAGATGGAATTTTGCCCGAACCTTGCCTTTAATATTTCGCTGCAGCCTCGGAAATGGAATTTTCCGTGGGAGCTGCCTTTAACTACGTATGTTCTCGTTTGATGGTATGTTGGAGTTGCTTTCATCTGTTTTACTTTTTTGGCGTACTGGAGCGCGCACTGGGTGCAAGCGACAGGTGGCGGAGATCGACGGCTAAGAAAGGAATCTATGGAAAACGATGGAATCCGTCCTGGTTCGAGGTTGTTCCAGAGCAGATCGCAATTCGTCGCCGATCCAGTAATCTTTCTTTGTAATCCTGCTTCTCCACAATTGTCTTCTGAATCCTTTGACTCTGATGTGATATCATAGCTTCTTTTTTTGCTTTAATCATAACTACACGCCTAATAAAGTTCATCATTCACTTGTGCAGTCTGTGTCCGTGAGGGTTCTGAAGCCCGGTGTTTGTTACCGCGCTGTTCTAAGCACGAACGATTGTAACCAAACTACTACTTTCACATACTATCTGAGTTAAAAATTTTTATTACATCACATAAAGAATATTTTGCACAATTACAAGCAGTATACACCCGTATGAATGATTGGTGAAGAAAAACAACTGCAGAGGAGTAAGCTAGAGGGCAACTGATGAGGCACATAAGCCACGCCCATAACTATTACTACATTTGCATGTAGCAAATCTGCATGGTATACTCTGCAGAATAAGCTAAGAATGGCAAGAAATAATTACATTCCAGTTATTCTTCGGCACGTTGGTCGAAAAAATGATTTTAAAAAATTCAATTTTCTGTTTTTCATGGAAGAAAAACCAAGCCTACCATCTCTAGCCACTAGGACTCTTTGTGAAAAAAAAACCAAATAGACGCATAAATATGTATTCAATCGCAGATCTTTACAGTTGTCCACGAGCAGTACCTGCGGGAATGTCGTCATCGTTTCCACGCTTGTAATTCAGGCAGAGTGAAAATGGATACGGTAGGAGGGAGGAGGTGAACATTACGAGGTAGAGCCGTAAAGTACGGATGAAGCATAGCACAACTGGCCGAAATGCGATCTTCAGGTTTCAGCTGAAATCAGCTGATTACGGGATGACAATTTCGTTTGATTCCTCTAGAAAAAAATTCAAAAATAAACAATGAAACAATACCCACCTGCAAAAACATGCCAAGCAGATCGTTCCCAGATTTCTGTAGTTTTGCGAGAAGAATGTTCACTTGTTTGAATGGCACCTCCTTATACGGCGGAAATGAGTTAAGCACATAATGAGGTAGGCTTTTCACCTAAATTCAAAATCTATACTTATAGAAGTAAACACAGAGAGAAATTCAAAATCTATACTTGTAGAAGTAAACACAGAGAGTTCACTAATGAATTAACAAGTTGCTCAAGAACAGTGTGCATCTGATTCCCCACCTCAGGCCACTTCTCCTCATCCGGGACACCCCGAATTGCGAAAATTTTATCCAGCTGATCCATGACATCCTTTGTGCCGGGGAAGATCGCTTGGCCAGTGCATATTTCCGCAAAAATGCACCCAACACCCCTGAAATAATGAATTTTACAGACATGGTGGATTGAGGCCATGCGAGAACTGGTCCCCGGTGCTCTGTCATAGTCTAATCTCAGCGAGCGCATCTTTGTGTTCTGCTAACTTCCTTGTTCTCTAACCTTATTCATGTGGGACCCACAACACCAAAATTCCTCGGGGTCTCAGCTTGTAAGGAGCTGCCGGGGAACAGTTCTCGCTCACTACGCTATCACTTACCACATATCTAGTGAAGTCGAATACTCAGTACTGCCGAGCAATACATCTGGCGGCCTGTACCAGAGGGTGACAACTTCATGAGAGTAGGTCCTGCTTGGAACCGATTTCGCCCTGGCTAACCCAAAATCCGCCAGTTTTAGCACTCCATTTTCATCTAGGAGAAGATTCTGCGGCTTCAAGTCCCTAGAATACGAAGCGCGGTTAGAGATGCAGAGTAAATATGCTCAAATGTGGCAGAAACCTGTGCAAGATTTTCTTTTTGTGACAGAAGTCCAGTCCTCTAAGCAGTTGGAACAATAAAAGTTTAATCTGGAAACTATCCACACCCGTGGGATGACGCTCGAGGTATTTGCTGAGATCCATTTTCTGGAAATTATCGATTTGGTGGGCGTGGCCAATGTACGAAAAGGGTGTGGCCAAGACCTACTTACCATGTACTCAAATACAAATGTCAGTTGATTATGCTGATGAAAGATGTCATGAAGGCAAACAATGTTAGCATGGCGAAGTGTTCGCAGTAGCGACGCTGGAAACAGCGGATCACAAGAGCAATCAATAAATCGATAAATTGTCGTCCAAATAATCAGTATAAATATGCATACCTTCCCGAATAGCCGTGAAAGGAAGGCCTTCCTGGAATTGCAGCTTGATTTCTTTCAGCGCCACTATGGAGCCGTCAATTCTAAAAGGAAATGAGGTGTGAATACAGAGAAGAAGAGCAAACTCTGCGTCTCTAGCAGCGAATCGGACTAACTTTGATTTGCACTTGAATACGGTAGCATAGCTGCCCTCTCCGAGCTTCTCAAGTCGCTCATATGTCTCGTTGACATCCTGCTCAGGAAACTCCTGTAACCGAAATCGATAAATAATTTTGTCAATATCAATCGATAATTACCCATGTTAAACTTCATTAATACGGTTGTTATGTTGTGCAAAAGCATTATTTATGCTGACTATGTAATTTAAACTCGCGCACTGCTTGTTCTCGCTCTCGCTCGCCTACGTTGCTTCTGCCGTTCCGACTTCATTTGATGTCGCAGTATTGAACGTCATTCCGAAACTATTTTTGGTCGCTTAAGCACCACTTATAGTTTCTCGCTTGCTGTCGCTTACAATCGCGCATCGAAAAAAAAAAAACCGGAAACAAATCCAAGAAGGAGGGAGTTAACCCACTACATTTTGTCGCTTGGTTTCGCTCAGATGCACATGATCGCCTATTGACCCGATCGCGGAAGCGTTACACGTATATTTCATACTATTAATCCGTATACATCGCTTGTACTCGCTCACGCTCGCCGATGCCTGCCTACGTTCGCTCAACCTGCAGGTGGTGTCTGCGTTCTATTCCTTGGCAGGTCTGCATCTACACTATTTGTGCTCTTGTAATCTTTCGTCTTCATCACCGTTTATAAGGGTTACGCATTTCAGATGCGAGTCACCCCATCGGGCAGAGAAAACTCAACCGCAGTGGGCGTGGCCACCACAGCGTCATTGGCTGCGTATAAGAACGACGCGAACGATCTATTCCACCTGGGATCGTGTCGTGGTAACAAGTATATGTACCTGCTTGTCAGGCAGCGTAATTGTATTCGGATCATAGTGTGCACTTCGTGGTCTTCGTCTCCTAAGGTGTGAAAAATCGGCTACCGTACTCGAGTTGGGGCACGATGGAATGGGTCGTGAAACCACGACTGGTTCATTGTTGTTGTTCGACCGTGATCTGGACGGCCTGAAAAGTGAATTTAGAGAAGCATGGACATGTAGCACGTGGGCGGGGCTTGGTTTGATCGCTCCGCCTATTCCTCTGCGTCTCTGCCATCCATACGAATCGATAATGCTTACCTTAGAAAGCTAAGGATCGTTTTGGTGGTGTGATTGCCATTCGCTTGACTGTGCCATGATTGTGTTAGTGGATCCGGCGCTTTGATACCATTTGACATGGTTGCTGGAAATAATCAATATTCGACCGGTGATCTAGACAGAAAAAAGGGCAAACTTGGGTTAAATACAGCGGAAAATTTTCTGAACAAAGTGTATGTAATGGCAGTTTATGCTACTGTACGGTATGTTAAGAAAAAATAAATAAATATGTTAACAAAAGTAAACAGACAGGAGAATGTGATGGTCTCCACCCCCCATGGCAATTCTTCTGGAAGGTATCAGCCCCCTCCATTTCCGTTAAAGGACGCGGTAATTAAACATCCATGGTCTGACCGAGGCGGCCATATTCCCATGTTGAAAATGTACTAAGTAAACAAAGACGCACTATTTGGAGTCGGTCGCTGCGGGACCAACATATTTAGAAAATGGATGCTGATTTCGTTTCAGGACCCAAATGTAAGTCGTGTTTAGTAGCTGTGAAAAAGAAAACTGTTTAGTGGCCGTGAAAAAAAAAACAAGAGCAGTTATAATATGCATACTGTAGCAGGCTTGTCCTCATGACCGACAGAGGGCCAACTCAACACACATTGGCAGTTTAGTAGATGCGTGCGTGCGCCATACGTGCGAACAAAACGTGCTTGAGACGCAGCTCAGACGGAAATCTGACGGAAGCGCGACATTCGCGTTCGGGAACGCTCAGCTATGTGTGCTCGGTCCTCATTAGTGATATGAGAGGCTCACTGACAATCTTTCGTGAACGGTTGCGTGCGTATGACGCACGCACTCATCTATACAAGTTTTCCTGTGGACAAAGTGGACAAACCGTACAACTCCGAAAGCAAAGAAGCGAACCAAGCTGCAAAGTAGGTGTGGGGGGGGGGAGGGGAGGAGCAGGGTAAATTTTCAGGAGGTGGGTGGGGTCATTCACTTGAGACACAGCCTGCCTTGCTATATTTTTCCTTGAAATATTTTCTAACCACTGCGCACTGTTCAAAAAAAAGTTTTCATAGACGAGGTGGTGCTTTGGGAATACAATGGATGGATTGGCAGAGTCAAGGAGAACGACTTTTCCTGGATGTAAGACATCCATTTCCATTATTTTCCTCAAATATTCAGAAACCAACTGTGATACGAATGCTGAGGGTCACGGACAACTATGACAAAAGCGCAAATACAACAATTTTGATGAATAGAACTGTTCCTATAAAAACACAGTACCACTAAGGAGACAAATAGAAATTTGAGGAACACAGCGATAACGATCTACCGTCCAGAAGCCATGTTTTCGGTGTTCTGGATGGAGACCACCGATAACATCGCGGGCTCCGTCAGCGACGTGGGCACAGCCACTGCGCCTACTGCCCAGAATAGCGACGACGACGAAAATGTTCTCCAATAAAACGCCACCATTGTTTTCGACGTCCCTTGGCGTGCCGTATCGAACAAAGAGGGGAAATGGTGACGAAATGAGTGTTTGGCGCAATTAAGCGCATAACGTGCGCTTCGACGATAATTAACAGCGCACAAAACGACGACCATGCTCCCCGTCGGCATTTCGGGTAACCTAGTGGGAGGCTGCGCCTGAATGCATGGCTCAGATAACCCAGGGTAAACCCTTTGACGTCCGCGTTAGCCACGGATAGATTAGGGCTGTCTTAACAAGTTAAATAGGGAGTTGGGGGGGGGGGACTTCACACTGCAAAAATTGCAACAAAGACGAGAAGTGCAAAATTCCTAGAAATTCCCTGCTATGCTACTAATTAATCGTAGCCAGCGCCACAAAACGGCAGAAGAGAAAAGAAATTGATAGAAACCACGCCTAAAATGCCAATTTGTCACAAATGTCTTCGCTATGGGAACCTTGATGAAGACGGATAATTCAGATTCACTGGCAGCATTATTCAAACCCTGGGTTCTAACAAGCTATACGCCTAGATGGAACAAAAATCTGCAGTGAAATTTGCGAAATACCAGGAGATTTTAATAAATCGAAAAAACAAACACATTTGTAAAAACGATTTAACAGGTGCAATACTATAAGGAGCTGATGGTTATGTAAAGAACTAGTTTTCCCAGGAAAGTTTCCCCTTCCGCTGTAAACTATTGGTACACTCTTGCTGCATGTCTACTCATCCAGGCGATACAGTCATTCAAGAGCGATTTTCACCGTTTACAAGAGAACTGTCATCATTTTTTGTGATCATAGATAATGGAAAGGGATATTCCAGAAATATATTAAAACTACCTTTAATTCACCTTTCATTTTTGTCAAAAAAGGTCAAATAGGGGTCTGAACATTCACGTCAACTTTTACATGTGGGAAGAGTGACTACAGAGAACTCCAAACGACCGTGAGCTGGGGCGAGGCTGCGGTTTTTTGGGCAGAGACGCAGAGGTTCTGCGTGTGGCTCTGGTTTCTCTGCCTCAGCCAGCAGCGGACAGCCGCCCGCGATCCAGCCCCTTGCACATGGTGGTTTGGAGTTTTCTGTATGTTTTAGCTGACAGGATCACTCAAAACTAGGCCAGTAGGCCTTATTCCAGGCCGCAGTCATAGGCCAACCTGGAGTGAGGCTTGCTGCAAGGGATGGAGCTTACCTGCAATGAACGCATTAAGTACAGTGGACGTCAATGGCAGTGGCCCATCTGCGGCCTCGAGAAGTATGTACACCGCGCTACCGCGCCGCGTGCGTCGCAATCGTTGTTTTCTGCTGCTGTTATGCTATATCTAGCAGCTTTCTATGCGATTTTCAGGATTTTTGACCAGATCGAGAAGAAAGCGACCAGAAATAACATCCCAGCAGCAGAGGACACTGATTCCGGCGCGCGCAGCGCGGTCGCGTTGCGTCCCCTTCGAGGCCGTGGATGGGCCACCGCCATTGACGTCTACTGCACCTCGGTCATTCCTAAAGTCCATTTTCCATAACTCCACTGGCCAGTTCCCCGTTTTTTCAAAGACATGAAATTATGTGATAGCTAAGTAATATGTTTTATGCTACGCTTGAGTTTCAGATAGCAAAAAGAGTTTTAATATTTACGCGTCATAGAACAGGTACGTTTATTTTCATTTCGTTTTATTTTATTAATTTAGTTTTATTCCGTTTATATCCATTATATTACACGTTCTACATATTTTCATCATTTACTCATAAATTATTTTTCATCGAGAAAATGAAGGAAAATTTGAATACCTCGGAAAAATACGCAAATAATGAAAGTATAGAAAAACAAAGTACGAATAGGCGAATTTTTTGCGAAATTCAATCATGCTCAGATGATCCCCGTTCTTTAGGAATTTTGAGAAAAGGAGAAAGAAAGCATATGGAAACAATAACGGCATGCAGGTGGGCTGGAAGTCAACGAATTGAGAAAACTCACCGCTTGGCTTCATTCCCTTCTTCTCTTTCGTTCGACTTTTTCGCAGCGTAAAAATGGAAGTCTGGAAGAGGCAAGGATTAGTAGGACGAATTTAACAGAGAATTGCATTAATTAAGCCTCATAGGCTAGTCATTCGCTTTTAATCAATTTCAGGCAAGAAAAGCGTTCGTCAATGCGTAGAGAGGCCTTTTCTCGCTAATTTCTCCGGAATTTTTGCAATCCTGAACGAGCTTAGCCATATAGGGTAATTTCTCAGTCCAATGTGAACCGCAAAATTTGATGACTATATTGTTGGCTTGCGACAGGACTTCTGCACGCTTAATAAGTCGATCATGTCAAACCGTTATTCAAGGTGAAAACGGGGACATAACCAGATCACAGAGATCTCAGGAATACACATAGGAAAAGTGATAGATCCCACAGCCTAGGACTATTCAATGGCGAGATTCGTGACGTCTTCAGGGATGGCAATAATATACAAATCCAGGATGGACAAATTCCCCAAAAAATAAAAAAATTGTACATTCCACTCAAGAATCTGGGCACAACAAGCGAAATGAATGAATCTTCAGAGCAAAGAAGTGAGTCAACTCAACTTCTGTCCCGTAATTTCGACCAGTCTGGATCAGTAGGAAATTTAGACCTCTCCCGGAACTTCCGTGGGTTTCGCTACAGAGAAATAACCAGATCAAAACCTCCGTATAACCTTTTACGGTATAAGTTTGCTTACAAATGTAGGGTAGTAGTTTCAAAAGCTTCAAAAAATTAAAAAAGGTGAAACAAAAATAAAAGTAGGCATGTCTAGCTATGGAACCTCTGCCTAACTTGAAGAAAAAGCAAACGTAACTCCATTTTAGGCACTCCCCTAACGCCTCAACACTGCAGAGTTCAAGAAATTGAAATCTCCGTGACACAAAAAAGTCCAAAAGTTTTAGCAACAGGATCATGCTAGAAGTGAACAAATTTCTCAGCCTTAAAGACAGTGTGTCACCTCGTTTTCGTGTCTGAGCTTTTACCAGATTCTGAATCTCCTCGAAACGCTGAATACAACGGTATACCTAGAATGTTACGAAAAGGTCCTTAAACGCTATTTTTGAACGTTTTTCGAGTCCGGATTTGTAACAGTTTGTCGAGCCGAGTGGACGCGTGAAGCCGTTGATCTCATCGATCGGACACATCTAGACGTGTCGGCCAACGCTGCAGACGTGGCGGGCAGCCAGCACATTCACGGACCGCTCCGCCCAAGTGGTCCGTGAACTGCGCTTTCGGACCCTCCGAAAACGGGGTTTCGTCATTTTTGTGAGCTTTGACGTACATCTTTGGAATTAGCGTGACGAGGAGGTATAGAGTCTGTTGGTATTTTCAGCTTACAAAACGAGGTGACACACTGCCTTTAGCACTTTGCGTGTGTCCCCTAGCTTTTTAGAAATTAGCTCCTCCGAGGTTCTTCAAGGCTAGTTACACGCTACTTTCTGGAAATACTAATAAAATCATTGTGAAAGTACGTGTCGCGTGAATGTTCTGTCTACGCCCTCTCAAATACATACATAATTACGAATATTAGCATAAAAGAGTAATGACAGATGCCAAGCACAACTGTACAACCACCAAAAACCCACTAGCTAAAGGCAGAAGGCTAAAAATGCACGAAAAAATGCCCGGAGCTGAGGCCGGCCGGCGTGCAGTTCTTCTGCAGCCGCTGCGAAGCCATGCAAAGTGAATTTGGCACGCGATGAAGGAGTCCATAATGTACTAGTTTTCAACTGAACCACTGCGCGCCGCAGCATGGCATGCCAGTCGCTCATCAGACGCTCTTCAGACTTCCGGCGGAATCCAGAACACTTCCGGAATTTCGGGATTTGTTGATGTCATCTATCCTTTCGCAGGGATAGCAAGAATTTTCCAGCCTCCAATTGTTTATTCCATTTATTTTTGTCTACACTTGGATATTTATATGTACATACATCTCTGAGAATACGTGAAAACAAAGACGACGCTTACCTTCCTAGGCGAATCTTGCACTGCGGCGACGCTAACTTTGTGCAGATTCTCCGAGCTCTTTGATCCACGAACTACGGTAAATTGTGGATTGTGCAGCATTGACAATGAGCAAGAGGCTCGCATTTGGCGTTCTTGCTCCTCCAAGCCAAGCCATAGACCTGAAATGCAGCAAAATCCTCCAGAAATTATGCTTAGATTCCGTAGATTATCCTTAGATTGTAAGCAGTCTTGTTCCAGTGTCATTATTCGTTCCAAAAAAAAAGAGAGGAAGCAGAAAAATAGGAAAAGTGGAGGAATTGAGATGAAATGGGTCATTGAACGGGATCCACAAATGGGAAAACTATGAAATATTCAGGAGATGCATGTTATCAATACAAAGAGTGGACACAAATCTTCTTTTTTCATTGTTTTTATTTTTTATTGTTAATTATTATTAATTATTTTAATATTTTTTCCTTTCTCATTTATCTCTATCATTTTTCTTCGTTAAACAGAAGATTTCATACAAAGAGCGAACAGTTCTAACAAAAGTTTTCAGAAGTATGTAGTAAGACTCAGAAAGCCAAAAAGCAGCGAAATTTGGGAATTTGGTACATTACACTATTGATTATATTGATTTATACTTCCTGATCTCTAACAAAATAAATTTTTGTTTCTAAAATTAAATAAAAAAAATCTTGCCATCGCACTGAATTGAACGTGTTAAGGTGTCAAGGTCATGGTCTGGATGACTATGGAGTAAGTTGTTACTCCAACAGATCTACAGGCTGTTGTGATTGACAGTTCTAGTTACCAAACACATTTCTCGGTCTATTATACTAAAAATACAAAAATTAAAGATAATTAGCTGAAACAGAGAAACAAACGGCCATAATAACAATAACAATAAAGAGCCGGAAGGCCCCAATGCAAAACTTCTTGGCGACCCCTCCAACAGCGTCCTAACCTTCTTATGAGCCTAATTAAAACGCTAGCTGATCGCTAATGTCGGGATGTTTTTTGACCGTCAAAGGCCAACAAATGATCGCGTGACAGCAAGAATTAGCCGCAAGGCAAGAATTTCCCCTAGAACATCCGGAACGACATCGAGAATTGTTGAGAATCGGGAAAAAATCTCTAGAGACGACAAGTTGTGCTGTAATTAGAGGAGAAAGCACATCTAGAGGAGGAAGAGGGGCTGAAAAAGAGGTACTTGCCCGAATGTGCGGAGCGAGCACGGGAACAACACATTTTTTGCAATGTCTCTGTTCTAGATAATTTTCCTCATCTGTTTTTTTCTTTTTTTCACAGAAGACTTTGGTGAATGATGTATGTCGTAACCAGCTGCTTACTCATGTAAGTATTTCTTCCGAATATTTCCTTTCTTATACGATTCCACTCTTCCTCTCGTTTTTTCCCGAAAATTCTTGAGAAACGCGTTTATTTTAATGAAAATCCCGAGAAATTATCGTACTGACAATTCATTCAATGATCCAAGAGGAGAATAGGCTCCGCCCACACCCAAATATGATACGGTAAAAAATGTGAAAAAAAAACAAAAAGAACGTAAATGGTACAGTACATAGGGGCACCTACGTGATGCGTTTCCGCTACAGAACAGAGATGAAGCAAAAAATGGGTGATGTCCAGGGAACTTGGGCCCAAAGAAGAGTGGGGAAGTGTTCTTCTAGGTAAAAACCAAGAATTCACAAGCTAATACTATCCTCTTTTATGGGAAAAGGATTTGGAAAAAGTACCGGGAAAAACTTAGGAAGCAAGTGTTGAGGTACGTGCACTAAAAAATGTATACAACTTTTTCTTGCGAGGTATTTTTCTTGCATAACTGTCTTGAAACTAGAATTTCCCACAAGGCACAACTAGAGATGGAGAAATCTGCCCCTGGATGCATTATTGGGATCAATCAGGGTAAATCTGTCGAAGCCCATGATAACGGTTGGTAAATTTGGGGGTTAACACGTTTACTCTGGATAACTCCAATGAGCCATGGGGCCTCTAGGAGATCATAAACGTAAACAGCCGTGGGAGTCTGATTTTTAATACCGTATGAAGACCTTTTTATGTCAGATTTATGATATGCTCATGAATGTCTTAGAATATCTACCTTATAAACACCTAATGTCATTATTTCACCCTTTTATCAAATCTTTTTCCTTACGAAGAGGAACCAAATAGTCACATGGTATTTAGGCCCCGCCCACTCCCGCATAGCGCTAAGGACAGCGAACAGGAAACAATTCAGGCAGGAATCAGGAAACATTCAACGATTGCTCGCCTCACAAATACTTCCCTTAAAATAGGTCTATTGCCTCAAAATCTGTTCTAGGAAAGAGAGCACAAAATTCTTGGGTGAGCCAGGGCTATTAGCGCAGCATTCGGTAATATTTTGCTGAAAGTGGACAGGGAAGTGTTGGGAGGATTTCATTACTGCCTAGAAAGAATAAATCAGGTTTGACCCAATAACCACCAAAATTTGTTCACAAAGGAATGAAGAAATTCAAAAATCTAGTGGCACAAGTATTGCTACTGTCAAATTATGTTACTTCTGTAACTGCGGACTTGCGAAGTTGTAATTTTAATAAATGTGGTAGGTCTGCGAATATTCCTTGAGCGCTGAACAATACTTGTTCTATTTCTATCCAGTACGAACAATAAAAACCTTCCAAAGAGAAGGAAATTGCTTCCATTCACTCTCCAATTAAAGGGCTGGTATAGCTCAGTGACTAAAGGCGCTGGATGTCACGCCGGCGAAATCCGGTGCGGGTTCGATCCTCGGTGAGGCTTCAGGCTAATATTTCTATGAAATAAAGCGAAATTCAAACGTCTCTATACAGATATGCTTGTTTTCAATAGCGCATACATTATTTCCAACAAAGGTGCTTGCTAGAGAGGAGTTGCATATTTTCACCAAAAAAGTTGAGGGATAGACTCCGCCCACCACCTTGTCGGCCTTTTTTTAAAGCGGAAAATGTATTTTTTTACAAAAAACATTTTCATGAACCTTAAATTTAAAAAAAACCACTTCAAAACAGAGCTAAAGTAATACATGACATTAAAAACAGAAAAAAAAAACTACACTAGCAACAACTGGGGAGAGCCACTATAGCCTACCCTACCAGTCCCAGATGCATCACTGAGATTACCCATGGTAAACTTGTCAACGTTTTCAGACTAACCTGTTAATGCTTGCGCGATCTTGTTCGAACCAAGCTATTACCCATGGGTATGAAATTACCCGCCTCTCCAACCAGAATAACAGATTTTTCACGAGAAACTCAAATGTACTGCGAACCCACGAACAAAAACGATACATTTCAATGCCTACACAACTGCTTAGGATTAAATAATTGAGTAGAGTGATTTGAAAAACGATCAATTATTGATTGACAATCAAACCGAACTCACCTATATGTGAAGTGATTTTGCTCCACATGTTGAGCGGTCGTAGCGGCTGAAATTGCAAATCGTTATGAATGGACAACAGAGCAAATTGTGCGGATTCATCATTGTATGTATGCACGGAATGTCGAACACAATGAATAAGACAATCGATGGGCGGAGCCAGCGAGTAATGATTGATGAGCTGGTCGATGCCACGCCCACCAGGTGGCAAAACGAGTGAAAATGCGAGATTTCAGTAGATAATGAGAGGGCGAGAGCAAAAAATGATAAATGTGGCGATCCTGTGCATGCGTCGCAATGGCTGATATTTTTTGGAACCGTCCGAAATCTAATTTTACTCCCTGTGTGAAAAATATGTGAGAAACAAACGAATATTTATAACGGTCAGCAACCAAGGAAACATTATTTCAGGAAGAAAGCGGAAAAAATTGTAGGCAAAAAAATTCTTTTTGGAAAAATAGGGGTGAGGCGACGGTAAACGCAGATTTCATTCGTTTTTTTTTCAAAAATCATTAAACATCATTGGTCCTCCAAAATGTGCTAAGAGCGCATGCGAACACAAGTTCGAAGATCAACCAATAGGGAAGACGATCGATATATTGATTGGGGGAATGGAGCCGAGCTACGTCTGACGAAAAATTTGGAACCACCTCACTGTATTCAAATATCCTATGAAGCAGAAGAATAAAAAGGAGTTTCCAAAACCAAAATGTGACGTCACAAGTAAAAAAATGTGAACGTCAGTGACGTCACTTTTTCCAGAACTGGCTCAAAAGTCAGGTACGCAGTGCGGGGAAGAGGGGGTTGGGGGGGGGTACAGGCAACGCAAAACCAGTGGACATACTTGGAAAGATGAAAATTCAAATAAATTAATATACACATATTTAATATATGTAAATTACACTGTGAACAACTTTTAATATTACAGAAGTCTCCAAATATAGCATGAACCAATCGATAATTCTTTGCGAACTCTGTCATTGGTCAATGGTTAACCGCAGCAAGTGTGATTGGTTGTTTAGCACACGAACTTATTTTGCGACATTAGGCATGGGGAAACTGGGTGTGGAGTATGGAGTATTGGTGAAAAATTTGTCAAGGTGGTTATATTCGCCCGTACCGGACTTCTGGGACACGTCACCACTGAACCACAGCCGGCTAGCATTCTAACTTAACGGAACGGTGCTCAGCATGTCAACAGAGCATAAATCTAATTTTTGCGCACGTGCAGTAGCCATGCATTTATAATCAAATTCACCCGCTGAATGTCCAAAAAAATTGGAAAAATCAATATCGATTAGATGGGCCTGCAGTGAATGATAGCTCCCAAAACATAACCGAGTTGATTAAGGCATTTCGTGGTGGTTTACGAGCGCTATCGACTTGGACGCTATGACATGGTGGATGGGAGGAGGGTAATGAAAATAATGAAAGCAAGAGGCGAGTAAGTGTGTGCGGATAGGAGAAGCCAGACAAGCAGAGAGCAACGACGAATTTCATTTCGGCAAGCATATGCGGGGCGGTTTGCTTGACCGAACCATTGCCGGGAAAACGCTACATGCAGTTGCTAAGTGATCGAGTGCTGAGGGTCACTGGAGCGCGAGAAACAGGAAAAAATACCGGATTCATACCCGGAAATGACGCGGAAGTAGAGGAAAATATTGCTCATTGTGCGATTTGAAAAGTATAAATTTGAAATTCAAAAAAAATGGTGAAAGGGTTAGCATGTCTCATCTGTTAAGAGAGAGAGAGAGAGAGAGAGAGAACTACCAGCTGACTGAAGAAAAGCCATCAGAAATCGCGAACTAAGCAGAGACTAATTACTTTACAACAATAACGACACTTCATGGTTCAATTACCCAAGTTTAACCAAGCTTCGGAGTTCTCTGAGATCATAGAGGAATAGAAACATGGAGAAATTTTAGGCCGAAGAACCCGATTCCGCTTTCATCGCTCCATCTGTAGATTTCTAGGATTTCTGGAGGAGAAAGAAGTTATCCAGTGCCGGATACATGACTTAGATTACACAAGGTAAATGGGTTGACGGTTGACGTCAATTTTCATGAAAGTTGGAGCTTGTTAACACCTTTACCCTAGGTAACCCACTGATGCAGGCGAACCAGTGGAAGTCAGGACGTTCATGTGTATGTTAATATGTCTATTTTTCAGTGTTTATTTTTGTACGTTTATTTATTTATTTACACTCAGAGCTGCGCCAAACAAGGAAAAAACCAGATACGCTAAGGCTTTAAGGGTTGTTCCAATTCACGAAGAGGATATTGAAAAACAGCTGAATATTTCTCAAAAAAGCCCCTATACTAATATTTACACATTTATTTGCACGTGTTTACTTTATTACTCTGGCACTTTCAAGAAGCGAATCTAGAAAAGCTGGTGTACATGCTGAGAGATGTCAAAGAGGGTTTAGTGTTCGAGAATTTAAAATTCTCCTCTTCCTTCTCTTTTTCATATCCCTCTCGGTAAACAAGTTTCAGCTCTTGTCTAATTCCACATGGTTTAGTTACCCGAGCAGATGGTTTAGATACACAAGTGGAGCATCTCTTCACGTAAGTCACTCTGCCAACTATCCCCACCAAGATTCTGCAACTGCAAACAGAAATTTGAAATAAATTGAAGAGTTCCAGTTCCTAGAAAAGTAAAGAAGTAAAATCGAAACTGTGGTGCCTGATTAAGTTACCCAATGCGAGTGATACCATAAGAATCCCATATGAACACCGTCCTACTAAATAAGACTGCCATGTACGTATCTCAGGCACAACTATATTTGGGTAAAGTAAATCAACTAAATTCTGAGATGCCCAGCGACCGGATGCTCAACAGAGACTTCAGCACAGAGCCGCACGGATCAGTGAGATTATCCAAGGTAAACATGTTAGCACCGCACAAACTTCGGACGGACATCATCAAGTTTACCCTGGGTAATCTCGATGATGCATCAAGGCTCTGCACACTGAACGAAATCGTCCATAATAACGAAGCTAGTGCTACCCTGTCCCCGAACAAGGTGAGAGGACCAAGTTGAAGACGCTGGCATAACCAACACAGACTAAAAAAAGGCTGCACAGCCCCTGAGTGAAAGAATAAGCACAGGTTTAGTTCAAATCCAGGGAAAAATCTAGGATATGAATGGAGTACGTGATCAGAGCAGAGTGTAGGATTAAACAAAAACAATGAAAAAGAGAAAAAAAGAGATAAGCGGAATAGAAGGAAAGAAAAAAAGAACATCCCTATAATTGACATGTATATTTATTTCCCATACAGATTCTAATCTGGTCTACGGTTCAGTTACCCAAGCGAATGTCTAGCACACTTTGCTTTCACCTTTTTATATTATTAGAAAAGAAAACTTAGAAAGGGGAAAGATGGAGAAAAATCGGGCATTAAAGCCTTCAACGGCTTTAGAAGGAAGCATCCATAGTTTAAAAGGCTCTTCAACTTGTTCTGAGTGAAATTGAAGAAAAAATGACTGCCTTGTTCCGTACATACACCGTCTCAGCCTGCGTTCCGGTTCACTTACCCATATCATATTAGATTATCTAATTGATTTACTTAGAATTTCTTACAGTAAATCAATGAGAACGGTGGGAAAAGGTAAAGCGAGAGAGGATTGAGAGTATAGAGGAAATAAATAAATGAAAATATGTAAAAATGCATGGGCAATATGATAAATTCTCCTGATTGCCAAAACTGAAGAGCAGGAAACAACAGAGGTAGGTGTGGGCGAGGTGATCAGGTTCATTTACCCAAGTTCTTTTTTATATTACTGAAGTTAGACCCTTTCTTGGATGCGTGAACTGGAAGTCAGCCGCTTTGAGAAGAAAATTCTCGACAAGGCATGTTCCGGTCCAATTATCTACGGGAAACCAGCTCATTAAGCTTTAAAGCACAAAAAATCCGTGAAATGTAGAATGCTAGGAGTGGTCGATGAATGTTACGGGGAGCACAGGGTTACTAAGCACGCTCCAGTAAATCATGTAGAATTCTCCATGACTTGTACTTTAATTTCGCCAAAACAACACGTACTGCTCTGATATGTAACAGCAAATAGGCCTCAAATACAGCAACTTGGGTAACTGAACCGACCCTCACATCGCTTGATTACTGTGAGCGAATTGGCATCCGAACTCATCTATTTTTATAGCGCCAGATGGGTATTGTTTTGCCGGAAAAGGCCAGCGTCTCCTCCACATATTCAAATATTTCCTGGCAAAAAACGTCGCCAAAGGGGCAAAACAGCTCAGGAGCAAACAGATAAACAATCATTAGCTGTTCTGAAGAGATATGGAGGGCAGACGTCTGGACGAGGCAGGAAGCGAGGGCGAAGCGGGGTCAAAGCGAGCGAAAACAGAGAATCAACGAGCTATGATCAGATTGGTCCGGAAGGAATTGATGAAAAGCAACAAAAAAAAAAGAATGAAAATCATTCCAAGATAAAAGAGAGAGAAGGAGGAAGGAAAACGTCCCCGAGAGATCCTGAACAATGAGAGGTCGACCTACCGCAGCACCCCTTCTCCTCATCATAAGTAGGGAATAGGAAACAGGAAATTTTTATATACCGCGGGAATTTTTCATAAAATTCTCTCCACTTCCAGAAACTTTTCTTTTTTCTTCTGGATTTTGCTCTTGAGTGGTATGCCGTATCTTGAAAATTTTGAGCAGTCCGATAAATAAAGCTTCGACATAGAAGGGTGGGGGGAGAGAATTTCTGTTTATTTGCATGTAATTTGAATAATTATTCAGAAGCTGTACAA
This sequence comes from Ancylostoma caninum, assembly GCA_037903475.1. NCBI lineage: Eukaryota > Metazoa > Nematoda > Chromadorea > Rhabditida > Ancylostomatidae > Ancylostoma > Ancylostoma caninum. The sequence continues at coordinate 2,157,514 of JBAJFG010000015.1, read as the reverse complement.
TGAAATAAATAAAAAAAACAAATGAATAATTTAATATAAAATGTAAAATAACAAGCAAATAAATTCATAAACAAACAAATAAACTATAAACAAGTGAATATTGAACAAAAAACTGGTAGTATTTTCTAACTATCCTAGCGATTTTTTTAGCTTTTTAGCTTTATTTTCCTTTATAGGCTTTTTTTAGCACCAAGCAACACGTTCCTGAGGGATTCACATACTTTAGAACTTTACCCTCCCCCCTCCCCCCCCCCCCCCCGAAATGATGACAAATTACGTAATTCATCACATTTGTTCCACTTTAAATAACCATATTTAGCACAGCTGAGAGAGAGCAGCCCACGCAGAGTGTCCTGAGAACTAGACAATTTTCGGAAAGCTTATTCGAAGAACTTTCTGATGGTAGTAAGAACTAACTCCGTGGGGCATTCATAACTCTTAAAAATTAGGGGCTCAATACTTCAAGCAGGAGAGTCAGGTTATCTCCTTCTCCTGGATCCAGTGCAGATCTCCAGGAAGACCGCACCTAACCAAAAAATATAAATCCACCCAACGATCCATCATCAGCTCTTCAAATCCCTGTGCAGAGCCGGCACAATTGCTCAGTGGCACCTGCGCCACTGTGCATTTCGCTCAAAACATCCACAGCCACCTGCCACTCCAGAAAAAGCCCGAGGGGCGGAGCCATTCCAAATGGCTAAGGCATTGGAGTGTTTTCAAAGGCTTTTCGAGTTGCTGGAGCTGAATTACTATGCTATCGTGGTAGTTAACTAGTAAAATAAGGAAGTAGTGCAGAATAATGCGCACCTACGTACTGAAAGTTGGAGCTCGTGCTAGCGAAAAATCCGCGAATTTTCAGGAAAAACTGCTGGGTAATTTTAAAAAAATAAAGTGAGGGAAATAAGTAAAAGAAAAATGGAGTCAAAAGAAAATGTTTTGACAATTCGCAAGAAAAATGACTAATAAAAAACGAAATCTCTCTTCAGAGGCCTCAAAAGAGCACGATGAACTCTGGATAATTCATTCGGATGGTGGAAAACACAGGATCCTAAAAAATGTAGTGACTTTTAGCTCAGAAACTTTTTAGAGATGTTACTGACGGCACAGAAATCCGTCCAGGAATCTACCGTCAATTCATTAATTTCTTGATCAAATAATTACTCATTTTTTGAATGCAAGTCTTAGATCGGGTAATACTTTCTTATTCTGTTTATTTTTCAAATTATTTTTCTATCTCTTCTGAAAAAAAATATACTACTTTTCCATCAGTTCCCTACGATAACCGTTCTCTACATGAAAAATCGGATATTTTTCTGCAATTGCGGACCTAGCCGAACATCTCCGAAAAACCGCACAATAGCCGGATATGGTACGATTGAACCACAACATGAAAGCCCTTCATTCTGTTGAAAAACCACCCTCGCGGTTAAATTAATGGAGACGCATTAGCGACTCAGTTGCTGTCGCTGTGGCTGTTCTGCAATTGCGGACTTTTTCAAGGAAAAGAAGAACCCAGCGACTGAAAACGAGGTGATGCTTCAAAGAATGATCGAACAAGGCGAGAGCGGTTCTGTAACGAGTATCACATCCAGGAAGGAGGAGTTTTTTGTGAGACAGGCTTCTGTGTGCAATTACGGACTTCCTCAGACACAGAGAACACAACGGGTTACGACACGTATTAACGCGCATCCTCACATGTTTGGACAGGTTCGAGCAGGAGTAATGCACGGAAAAGAGAACGGTGATGTCAATAAAGTATGTGGATACACAGACAGTCAGAGTGTCACGCTGTGCGTGGCGCAGCGCGTGCGAGGGAGTCTCGATTACTGAAGTCTCCTGTATGAGCAAAAATTTCTTGAGATTTTGGCCCTGTTTGCTTACAGCTACCAAGAAAATAGTAATGATTTCAAAAAACAATGGAAAAATAACAGAGAATAGCAGAGAAATTTGGGAAAATAGAAACATGGGGCAGCTTGTGCAGTTGTGGACATGCTGTAAACTTGTCGCCAAAAAACAAATAACGAAGAGAACAGAGAAATTTCAGAACAACCACACAAAAAAAAAGACTTTCGAGCTACTTGTTTGAAGCGAGAACTGGCAACAAGGCAACTGAGGCGTTATTTTTGTGCAATTACGGACTTGCCGGGTAATGAGGCTTTTTTCACGACGCTATCGTAATCACTTTCAATGCGAAAGTACGCTTCTCTTCGCTGACACACTAATATTTCCACAAACTTTTCTACAAAGGCGAGTTTCAGAGCAAAACAACTCAGCTGCCAGAACAGCCAGCTGCTGACAGCCGGGTGTCAGCACAGCTACGACGCCGGTTGGTACTCGACGAGGATGAATGTTGCAGTTTACGATGAGGCCCTTCGTCGACGCCCAATGAAATCGCTGGAGAGCCAATTTGGGGCTTTTGAGCAGCGAATTGAGCACAAATGAGCACACGAGAGACAATGCGCAGCGCGGAGGCGGCAGAGAAACGCAGAACGACGAGAAGTGACGTGATTAATTGGAGAGCGCAGCCACCTAGACAGTGGTGATTGTCTCAATGAAGTGGCTTCTCTATAATTATTCGCACTTCGGGGAGGGGGTGGGGGGGGGGTTGTGATCTGGGAAGAAGTGTTTTCCCCTAGAGAGCGAAAAACACTTAGATCAGCAAAAAAATCAATAAGTTTGAAATTGCCGCCAACGCTTCCAAGAAGAACACTCACAAAACAGAAAACGCCACAATGAAGTGCACCACCCGCAGACGAAAGAATTGCAAAGTGGGCGGAGCTTGCGTTAATCACCTGTTTTTCCAAGGGGAACTCAACGCAGTAATTATATTCTTAGACGGGTAAAGCCCGCATTGGGCGCAATTCGGCGAAGAACAGCCTAGTTTCCAGGAATTATGCCTGGACTAAGCGAGAGACCTGTGAATAAAGTACAAGAGCATATAATTGAATGGTTTTGGACGAGTTCTCATGTTTTCATGGCGGCTGAGACGTTCTCAAAAGGGGGAGACTAATGCGTAAACCAAATTCTGTCTTTTTACTCAGTGCAAAAAGCGTTTCACCTAATACGGCTCAGCCTCTTGAAGGGCAGCGACACCAATTGCTGGAAACGTATCGCAGCATAAGGAATTTTTAAATGGAAGAAGTTTTTATGGAGGAATCGATGGCACGGAAAATTCCGACGCGAAAGAATCGAAGAACCCATGGAGGGTGAAGAGAAGCAGAGAAAAGTAATTCAGCAGTACTAACAGCCAAAGAAAGCCAGATGAAAGATATACTTCCCATGGAGTTGGACCACCAACGATCGAAATGGGCGGGGCTTCTAATTCTCAACCAATGAGAGGCCACCAAAAGCAACTGTTCGGAGAAAAAACGTAAAGTCCAAAAAAAGAGTAAAGCGCATTTACTATGCCATAAAAGAACAAGCAGCGTGATGAGATTGCTAATCTGTGGGATCATTTGGTACAGAGAGGGTGTGGCTACCTACCCCTGATTGGTCAATTATCACAACGTAATACTGCTCGGCTAGGTATAGCTGTCACACAGCCAAAATTGCCTTTACCGCATTCTCAAGTGCACCCCATAAAAAGTATGACAAACAGGTAGAAGAAGTCGCGACTCGATTATCGGAAGACTGGTTTCTGAGAGGGTGGGCGGAGCTAAACCTATAAGTGGTTGGTTTGGATGTCCTTCTTGGTCCACGGCGTGGATAGGCAGCGAATATGGCAAAAAATATGATTTTCACAGGAGATGCTTCGTCGAACGATTTCACCAATGGTGGCCAGGATACGCTCCGCCCACTGCGCCAAATGTAGAGATGTCACAGAAAAAAAATGCTGTTAAAGTGGGAAAATCAGGCGAAGTAGACGACTCCAACTACAAAATGCGAAAATACTGGTTGAATAGTGGAATTATCAACGAGTTGGTGGAATTGAAAAGGATTATGTAAATACACTGGCAGAGCACTTTCCTCTGCGTCTCTGACCATCACAAAAACACAGCGAAATCAAAAAGAAAGCGAGTTTGGTTTCGAAAGTTTGCGGGGCATTCGTGTCCGGCCCCATGAACAGTTGTCCTCATCGCTGTTATTGATGAGACAGGCGGAGATCAATGCAGACTAACATCGGAGAGCACCTTAGGACACGTACAGGCGTACTTAGAGACACTAGCAATCAATCAATAATCGTTGAAGAGGAGAGACTAATGGAAGCAGGTCAGCATCGAGTGTCCTAACCCTAATTTTCACTGGGTTTCTGGCAAAAACTCGTAGAATCAGTGCCTATTTAAAAACCAAAGGAGATCTCCTTGGTCAGTCAATCAATGGTAACCCTCGGGTAATTGCTAACCCGCAATACGGCACTAATCCTAACAGATGCAACGAGTCGTAACAAACAACAGAACGACTTGTCACTCAAAGCACTCCGTGTTAGCCAGGCAGACACGCGTAGATTGTCACTTGGAAGAACGACAATTGAATGATACATTAATCGTATTCGAGGACAACTCGTCCGCCGTGGACCAGCCGTGATGTACCAAAAGTACTGGCGAAAACACATTCCTTGCAGGAAAGACCCACTCGGTGGGAATCCAAGGGAGAGGGGTCCTCTTGATCAATAAAATCAATAATAGAGTTGAAAAATTTGCTGGGAATTGTTAGATACTTAGGCACATATGGTGCTCACAATACATCAAGGATTAGCAGGATTGATCAATGTCCAATGATATGGGATCAATTATTCCAGGTGATCTCCTTGGCACATGAATGAGTGAATGAATGAATGAATGAATGAGTGAATGAATGAATGAACGCGATGAATGAATGAGATGAATGAATGAATGAACGGAATGAATGAATGGGATGAATGAATGAATGAACGGAATGAATGAATGGGATGAATGAATGAATGAATGAATGAATGAATGAATGGGATGAATGAATGAGTGAATGAATGAATGAATGAATGAATGAATGAATGAATGAATGAATGAATGAATGAATGGATGAATGAATGAATGAGCGAATGAATGAATGAATGAATGAATGAATGAATTGGATGAATGAATGAATGAATGGGATGAATGAATGAATGAATGAATGAATGAACGAATGGTCTTACTGGACCTATCCCATGGAGGAAAAGCCCTCATACAATCAAGGAAACTCCTAATGGGATGAAGTGAGGGAGTTTTTGCTGATGGATAGCGAGTGGTTAGCTAGTCAGCTGCTGGTTGTTCGCCGTAGATGCGATGTCCGCAAGAACTATACAGGAATGCAGCTTTCATCCCAGTAGTATATGTGATTGAATGATTGGATGAATGAAAAAGAGAGTATGAATGGATGAAACTAGGACTTCCACAGGACCACACAAAGATCTGCAAAACAACTAAAACTCTTAGAAAGTTTGCAGGTGAAGTCCTTATTCGCAGCGTTTGTGAGCCAAGCGCCACCTGAGGTTTCACACGTGTAGAAAAAGGAGACAAGGCCGCAAAAAAGAAACAATAACATGGATCGTTAAGTCAGTAAACTCGTACAAGCTTGCAGAAAACAGCCGCCGTCGGGCCGACATTCCATCGGGTTTTAGGATTTGCGAGGTATTAACCACACACACCGCTCGACACGCAGCCCACACACACATCAAAACTCATTCATCATCGCGGCGCTGTGGCTATGACTACTAGCGCTGAATAGTAAGTGAACCGAGGTCGATTTAAGGTGTAGATATAATACGAAGTGATGTGTAGACCAAACAGGCCCATATCTTAAGCAGTAAAGTTGCTGTAGATGAAATGGTATCCTGTGTAGGTCAGTTAGGATCCCCAAGCGACCAGGCAGGTGTGGGAGGGACCATCCGATTCAGAAGCGACGTTGCGCATGAAACATCCCCGATGATGTATGACCGCATCCGGTCCCGAGGGGACGTTTTTGCCCACGCGAAAGTGACGAGCAGACTGATGGTCGGATCTATGATATCCGCATGAATATGCCGGCTTCATTAAGACATTTTAGCGGTTAGGGACACATGGACCGGACAAATTTAAGGCTCCAAAGAACCATCCAGCTAGATGACAGCAGCAAAGAAGCAACTTATCTGCACGGCTTAGCCTAAAAGATATGGGAGAAAATACAAGGAAGCGTTTTCCTAGGTAAGTGCGGACTTTTTATCGGAGTGCAAAGCTACGAGTTGTGAAATGATGCTTCAGAATCCTGAAGGAATCGTCTTCAAGGACGAATCGCAATTGCAACTTGCTGTATAGAGCAAAAATGAGCATGAAGTACAAAATAAGGGGAGAAAAATTTAATTGAATAGTTCTACTGGAAAATTCAAGAGAGGAACCGACAACTGCCTTCGTACATAATGGACTAACTGCTAGTATGACCAACAAATAAAAATTACACAGCGACAAATTGAAGAAAATAGAAAAAGAGGTTAGAAATTGTAATTTTTAATTGTAAATAAAAAAGAATTGCATTAAAATCGATTTGAAATTAAAAGCAACTCATCCGTCTATTCATTCATTCAGCACATTTATTTATTTATTTATTTATTCAGCCATTCATTCATTCATTCATTCATTCATTCATTCATTCATTCACTACTTCGGCCATTCATTCATTCGTCCATTCATTCATTCGGCCGTTCATCCATTCAGCGATTCATTCATTCAGCCCTTCACTCATTCATTCATTCATTCATTCATTCATTCATTCATTCATTCATTCACTCCTTCGCCCATTCATTCATTCGTCCATTCATTCATTCGGCCGTTCATCCATTCAGCCATTCATTCGTTCAGCCCTTCACTCATTCATTCATTCATTCATTCATTCATTCATTCATTCATTCATTCGCTCATTCATTCATTCATTCATTCATTCATTCATTCATTCACTCATTCATTCATTCATTCAGCTATTCATTCATTCAGCCATTCATTCATTCATTCACTCACTCCTTCATTCATTCATCACATTCATTACATTCATTCATTCATTCATTCATTCATTCAGCCATTCAGTCATTCATTCAGCTATTCATTCATTCAGCCATTCATTCACTCATTCGACTTCTTCTGGATAGTGCATATCAGTCGGCACGACCTATCCTACATATTCTCATTGATTGCTTACTAAGCAGAGATAGGCATTATAGAAGTAGATATAGAAAACACCTAGAAGGAATGAACGAAAGACAAAGTGCAAAAAAGAGCTAAAATAGGGAAAATGGCAGAAGAACTGAAATTTTCCTGCACAATCACTGCTGGGTCACTTTAATTTTCAAGGTATGTAAGCAGTACAACGTGTGGTTTCATCCATCTCTAGAGAATTCTTGGGAGAGTCAGCTTCCAAAGCCTCTAAAATTAAGGAAATTTCAGTATTTCTTTCTAAAACCAGACACTATGTATTTGCATGACATCCTTTTTGCAAGACTATTCTCTTAAGCTAATGAAAATGTTCCATAGAAATGAAGCCAGTTCCAAGAGCCAGAAAAGTCAAGAAATAGAGATCTGTGAGCACCGCACGGTTACTTACAAACACTGTTGTCAAGCTAACAAATGTTGAGAGCATCTCTTTTCTAAAAACTTTCCAAAAATCACTAAAAATTTCATGTAGGCACAGAAGTGAAAATCTGAGAGTCAGAAGCGCCTGGAAAGGTGCTTGCCCTTATGGGGGCCCAAAAAAACTGCGCATACATGCAAGTGCCGCACTGTTATACATCCGGCCACTCGACAAGCAAACGTAAAATAAACAACAACACGCCGGTTGCTCGTTGATTTGAAAGACAGTCCGGTGTGGAACAGAGCCGTGGGCTGATTAATGGCGAACATGTGATGAACAACCGAGCGGACGCACCGGCCGCAGCTGTACATCCAGGCCCGCGTCCTGGAAGTTTTTAGGAGCCGCGCCCGATTAGAGCAGACCTATTAGAAAGCCGTTAGATTAGCAAGAACGGCTTAACGACGATGACGACATCGAGAAACACCGGGTTGGAAGGGATTTCCTGGCTCCTTTTGTCCGCCTTTTTTCGGGAAATCCGGGAATTTTCAGGATCAGAAAATTCTGGAAGAAGTACTAAGCAATTTGGCGATGTCGTGGTAGGCGTGAGGGGGCGCGAAGCCAGCCGGGTGCCATCACTGATGGATGCGCTATGAATGCTCGATGTAGCACATAGAATCGGCATCAGCGAAACGCTAATGAAGACTGATGTCTTATGCAACGCGATGCGCATAAACTTAATTAACTATGCATGCATAATGGAGGAGCTAGAGCCCTTATGCTTCGACAAACGAAATTATGGAGCATTAGGTGAGCTCAAGTTACTGGATAAGGCATGAACAGCTTAAAAAAAGCATGATTGAGAACGTCGAGCAGAAGGAGGATATCGAAAATTCTCGACTTTGGAAGGTTACTTGAATCATGGAGCGTTAAAGTGACCGTTAACCGTTAATTTTCACCTAACGCATGGAGTTTTCAGGACCACAATGCAGGATTGTCTTAGTTTCAGCGTTGTATTTGTTCTCTCCCCCTTGATAACCTAGCTCAGCTTCCAGGGCCTCTAAGAAACTAACGATTAAAGGGCAAAGCAATTGAATTTCACGTCAGCGAGAACCCAGATGCAATTCTCCCAAACATCACTGAAAGTTACCAATCATTGAAAGTTCCACAGTTCCTCTGGTGTATGGGTGGAGAAGAGGGATGAGCGGAAGCACTGCATGAGACCGGAAGTCGGAAGTTGGGGGAAGTTCGAAACCTGGCGAAATATGGAGCGATGAATACAGCATGTCTGAGTTGACGTGACCCAACGACTGCCAATCGTCCAGAAATCTAGAAGTCAGAAGCTCTCATGAGGCAAGAATTCAGAAACTTCCGACTTCCGGAAACCGGAATTCCGCTCATCCCTGGTGGGGAATCGTCAACGAATCGTTAACCGTTAATGCAACCAGCGAAAAGGCAGTGAAAAAGTTGATGCTAAACGATTAACGATTAACGCCATAGGATCTCAAGTGCAACCGCATATGGACACTATTTAAGAACCAAGTGAAGGCTCCAGCTGCTGAAAGTCAAATGATCGCAAACCGTTAAAGTACTCGTTAAACACTAGTAATAACCAGGAGATGGGGGAATTCAGCTTAACTTAACCACACATCAGTTACGATTAACGATTAACGACTAAATCTCTCGCCTGTTAATGCTCATTTAGAGCTAAACGATAGAGTCAATCCAAAAATTGGAAGATATAGGCACACTGCGCACACGTGGATCAGTAATGAGACATTAAAATTCGTTAATGCGTTAACATCGTTCGCCGTCAAAATTCCACGTTAATCGTTAATGATTGGCCAAGAATGTCAAACCAAGAATCAAAGGAAGCGTACATATCGAAAATGTACGGCAAATGTAACATATGATCATCATTTTGATGGGTTCTCCATGGAATAGGGGTTTAATTTTCGTTTCGTTAATCGTTAACTTCATTTCGAAAAGATTGCTGGAGTACAATCGCGGACCGCGCCACAAAGGCGTTCACCAATTGTTCTCCAACAAAATAATCGGAGACTGGAGCAAAAACCTCAAAGCAGTCCAGGATGTTAGGGAAAGACATCAGCGAGGCGCGTCACCTGAGATGCTAGGGACGATGAGGGGGGGGGGGGGCGGTATTTCCTTGAAACTCAAGCGAAGACATCGAGCAAGGGAAAGAGATCAGTGAAAAGTAGGGATGAAAATGAAAAACGTGGGCGTGGCGTAGCTACAAGTGGCTCTCTGGAGTGTGAGACAAAGTGAGAGGAGGGAGGAAGAGTCAAGATAAACCAGCCAAATGCGTTTGAGTCTATGAATTTTAATTGTGAAACTATAACAAACGCAAATTATCCTAAAAAAATGTAAAATCGAGAAAAATAGAAGAAATTCGATTGTACTGGAAACTTCCAGAAAATTCGTGTTGTTGAGTGATTGGCTAGTAGAATCCTGTGCTTTATAGGTATAATCCAGTGGTGTGTTGCGCCTCTAAGGGCAGACTGGTACAAAAAAACTTCAAGAAAGCTCCAGGAGAAGAAAATTCCAAGGTTAACTCGATTCAAAATGCTCACAATGCTTTTTTTACCAATGCGGGGTTAATCAGCTGTGATTGGAGCGTACATAGAGCTGTCCCCCCCCGCTTAGCATAACCCGCACCGGACGAGCGTTTAGAGTACCTCGGCGCCTCCTCACGAAGACAGGATTCCCACCGCGACGAAGCTAAGGCAAGGTGTCGAAAGAAGACGAACCGGGGGATTAATGCGTACGCCACACCCACAAGAGCAAGAACGCTGAGTAGGTGTACTTTCAAGTCGGTGACAGCTTTTCCGAATGCACTTTTTGCGCAAAAACTGCTCGACGAACATGCCTGCACTAGGACCGGTATCAGATTTCACTGGAGTTCCACAATGGAAATCCTTAAAGGCAGTGTCTCACCTCATGTTGGGTATCGAAATATCCACATATTCAGGTCCAGCTCGAGGCGCAGATTCCAATGATGTGCTTGATATCTGAAAAAACCCTCAATAAACCTTATTTTTAAGGCAAAAATTGATTTTGACGCGGACGAGTTTCTCCGCTGGAAAACTGTGCAGCCTTTGCGGTCTTCTTGCAGTAGTGCGCTGGAGCATAGTAATCAAATAATCATTTAATCATTCCTGCTTCATTCGAGCGGCGTATGTGGTTTTGTAATTCTACTCGGCATTCTTCGTTATATTCTCTGCATTAGCTTACAATGTATTCGTTTTTCACTTGAATCACAGTGTCACCACATACTTCTTCAGAAGCGTTTCAATCTGTGGTCAATGATGAAGTTTTGGTGCTACTATCTTTAGATAGTAGCTGATAAAGAGTTGCTTGGTGGTCTCAATGTCCTACAAGGCATTCCGAATTTGAAGAGAAACGCTTAATTTTGTATTTCCATACATTTCTAGGATGGTGTCGTCCAGTTACATTTTTGTAATTATTAGTCTTGTTGTGAATTAATCCAAAAATCATCACATGACTATTTCAGACGCGCCTTCTTGCACGTTTGTTCGGCCCGGAACGCTATGATCATCCACTAGAGTGTGCATGCACGTATTTGTCGAACTCGCTGACATTAGAGGCAAAAGTGAACGTTCTGTCTGAGTAAGCAAGCCTTATTTTGAAGGTTGTCGCTGTGTGGCCATGGTTCACATTGCTTCGTTTCAGGAAACAGCTGGCTTTCTGAATTCTCTCGCACCAGACTTACTCAGTTTTAACTATCCAGATTCAATTTTCCCTAGGAGTTTTAAAATTTGGCTCAAAGTTTGGCATTTGTGTTTGCACGTCAGTACCAATGCTTTCTCTCACATACTGTAAGTATCGCTGCGCAAAATACCCTATTCTTTTTCAGTATTTCCGTTGCTTATCGGTGATGGCAAATGATAAATGGTACGCTAATCTATGCAGTGTGAACATGACTCCGATAGAGCTGTGGCAAAAAATGCACAAGTCTCGCCTATGCTCATGCTGTAATACTTCAGAGAACCTATGAAACTGAATATTGCGAAGGTGTGTTTATGTTACTCCATTTGGCTGTATATTTCTTCTTATTTTTGAAAAAAAAATGTTGTAACATAAGATTCAACATTTTCACATAAGGATAATTGAACGTTTGTAATAAATCATTCGCGGTCAGGTATTGTTCATGCCCAAATATGTATACTGTTATAAAGCGCATGATTTCGCGAACATTGTGGAGCGTAAAGTACATTTTTCCATCTTATTTCAAAAAATGTAATCCTTCCAGAGTGAACCCCTGAAAAATGCAACTCTGGTAACTCAAGGTCATTCTTATTTGATTATGCCGTTTTCCTCCGTGAGGAGAGATGCGGAGAGGCAGTCTACACTGTGACTATTCTTCAATAAAAAATCAGGCTAAAATTGAGCGAAAACTCAGTGTAGGCGGGGACTTCACTACTCGTTTCCTAACCGTCATGAGCCCATTAAGTCTGCAATCGCAGGATTTATGGCGTCGTTGGGTTTTTTTTGAATAGTTATTTGAAGTTCCCACGCGAGGTCTACTAAACACCCGCATTGTTTCGCAGTGGTATTACTAACGGAGTTCGTATAGAAAATTTAATCTTTTGCTCGCATGTTTCATTGGATTTGTTAACGCCGTTATTCTATATTCGTCGTCTTTCATAGTCACATGTCCGACATAGGCGAAGAAAAAATCGTGTTATTAAAACTATATATTTTGCCTCTTCTACCTCTCATCTGCTTTCAGTGCATGTATTATAATATTCTGTTTGCCATTGATGATGTTATTGTCTAATCCAGCATAAATTTCAGGTACAGATTGACGTAGTGAAACAAAAAACCGGTGACGACTGTGTTTGATGGGAACATTTCAGAAAAATGCAGTGACGAATTCATGTAACAAATCTTACAAGTATGTTGCAGTTGTTCCGTTAACTCGAATTGGATGTAGTACGTAGTGCTGTTTTTCTTTAGGAGTGTGGAACGCTTACAACTTGGAAAAGAATACAAGGCTCGAATGGCAAATACCAGGCCTTTGGATTCCGTGATTTTGAAGAGCCGCAAGGCACGCTGCGAGCGTTGCGGGTCCTAAGTGGTTTCCAGATAGGAGATAAAAAAAAACTAGTCGTAAAGGTAATGCGACTTTTTCTTTTTCGTCCTCCTAAAAGATGGGTGCCTGATTTTTCATGTATCGAATTACTTTTACACAGTTTGATGCTGAGGCAGGTGTTAAACATCAGGACTTATCATCGATTAGTGAATATATGGATCATGTGCCTTCGTGGATTCTTATGGGAATCATTTCTTGTTGACTAGTAATAACACATCTAAGTTTTTCATAACAGGAGAGTATCCGTTAACATTATGCAATCGATATTCGTTCTAGTAAAGTAAAGCAATTGCTCCAAAGACTAATGTACTAATGGAACGCTAGAATCATGAATTTTGTCTGAGAGGGAAAGTGGACACTGCATCCATGTAACAATTACATTCAGAAGTCTTTTGTTATGGTTTAGGAAGATTACAGTTACATTCAGAAGTCTTTTGTTACGGTTTAGGAAGCGGCATACAAACAAACTGCAACTTAGTTATACTTCAATATCCTTATGAACTTTATTATAGGTCTAACCAAAAATTAAAAGAAGAACTCCGTAGTTGGTACTTTTGTGATTTGCTATTTATTTTAATGCGATTGGCGAATATTCCTCAGATAAACGCAGTATGAGTTTACCAATTCCCGAATCCGAAAAAAAGAAGGTAAGGTTAGGAAACTTCCAGCAACTTAGTTGAAACACAGATGTTTGACAACAATTATGAGTTGATTACTTATTCTCCTTGGTCAGGTATTCCTTTTGAAGACTTTTTTGCGTTTTTTTTGAAAGGTAAAAACAAATAGATTAAAACTGAGTAATTCTTTCAGGAACAGAGGGTCTGTTCCGATCGAATGCAAATATTTACGGAGTCAGATTGTCAGAGGAAATGGCCAATAAACTGGAGTTTATCAGTTGTCAGTCCAAGGCTAATGCACAGGATAACCAGTTTGAATGGTTTTCCATCAAGATAAGAGCTCTACTGCACATTTTATCACGTTGATTGAGATATTTCTTCATTGATGGAATGGTAAGCTTAACTTTTGGCGTTTTAAAAGTAACGTTTTTCGTTATGGAAACGTCATACGCATCATTTATGGTATTTTATTTATTTTTGTCTGATATGGTATTGAATTTCTCCTTACATGTTCTCAATTTCAACATCTTTTTTCCATGCCCTGCACTTCTGCGCGGTTTTTCGCTTTTTTATCTTAAAAAATTTCCCAATGATTTTCAAGATAAGCCTCTGTTTAGGTTGTTTCCGATGATGTGCTTTGAATTTTAAATCATTGGCAATTGAATTGCTTACTCCTGAACATGCGAATTCGGGTATTTCGAATACATTCTTAGAATGTAATTTTACTGTACATTCTTTTGTGCAAGTAGTATTGAGTAGAGTTTATTGATACTTTTGAAATAAATATTTCTTGCGTCAAACATAACATCAAAAAAAAACTACGAAAAGTTCTTTGAGACTTCATATTACAGTTCCTGAAACCACTGGAATTTTTATGATGAGAGGATGGCAAGGAAAGGTTAAATCTGAACCAAAGGTTACCTCTGAGTAGAGATCAAGGTCTTCATCTGATTCGTCACAATGGTCGTCTACAGTATCATCATAGACATCATCATGTAATATGGGGATTTCTGGGAACTCCTCTTCCAGGTATCCCCCTGGCATGATTATGTGCTCTTCTAATGCTGCTTCTTCTCTTCTGTCCAATCCCATGCCGGCCTCCTGCTCCCTTATATACTCCATTCTTATTTCCTCCCTCCACTTGTGGTCGGCAGGCGTTTTGTGAACCATCCGTGAGGGATGGTCGTTGAATTTCCTTGTGTAAAGAAATTCAACTTCTACATTACGCCTGCCTTCCAATTCCGCAACCCGTAGCGTATTGAGGTGGAGCATCGACATCGCTACGTATGCGGAATAAGTGGATGGAGGGCTGGAATGATTAAAAATTTCGCTATTCATTGTGCTCTTGTAAGGTGGTTAAACTTGAACTCACAAATAAACGTCTTTCGGGCAGTAAAGACGATCCAATGCATTTTTTGTTTCACATTGGCTAGTCCCCCCATATGGGCCAACTTTGCATATGTCATTTTGAAACTTGTCATTCAATACAATTTCGGCCAGTTTTTGATATGGGGGGCTATCTATTGGGAGGGGAGGCTGATGGGATTCACTGAGGTCTTCGTGCGAGCATCTCGTATAAGGGCCAGTTAACTCGTCCTGAAATATCTTCCTAAATTATCAAATCCCGGTAAAATAATTACATTTATTTTTTACCTGTTGCCATGAATGAATTCCGGCAATGTGATATAAACAAGTATTAAAATAAAATTTTATATTATCCCCATTACCAGATTCGTGGCCTGATAAGATAGCACGTTTGAAGTGTGCTTGGAGACCCTTTATTGGCATACTAATCGAGCTGGTATAAGTTCGGGAGAATTCAACACGTTTTCGAGGATCTCTTCAAACAGCTCAAGATCTGCTATTGGAGGGCAGAACTCTACGATAAGTGATGCCGCCTGTAACATGCTGAATTGCATTAATAAAATCTAAGAATGTTCTGTACATTACTCTCTTACCGCATCTATGAAATGGCTGTCGCACATGAATCTTCCTTTTCGTGCGTTACAACACATATTAAAAATTGATATTGACTGTTCTTGGTTTATCTTACTGCTATGACGCAGCAGAGCTATCATCAGCGCAAGTTGGGCCTTCGTAGTACTGCTCCGACGTATGTAACGTTTGCGGAGTTTTTCGCAAACGACGCACACGTTTCTCTTCATTCGGAAACCAATGACCTCAAGACATGATGATAGAAGAACTCACAAAAAGTTTGTCACACTTGACAATCTCAAATATTAGGTTGTTTAGTATGATTCCGATCAAAGCATAGATCATTTATGATTTTATCAAGTAATACTATAGTATACTCGATAACCTAATATGTTGTAGTTAGACCGTTTTTGGATAGGAATAGAAAAGAAGAGTATGTACTCAAACACTTATACTTATTATCACTCATTGTAACTGGTTATGACTGAACCAGTCCAGTAGGAATTGTAAGTACTCATCTCGTTAGTATCATGATCTTGTAGAGCGTTTGTGAAACTACTTCATCAACACTGATGGTGGACTGGCATTAGAACGGCATCTCATAGAGTGTTTGAATGCTGTGGAATATGCCGTCGTTTGTCGACAGCATCACCAGTCACCCACAGCGTCTCTTCGATGTTTGGTGGCAATACTTTTGGCAACAGAATGTGTCCGTCAATACATTTACGTCGATAAATGGCATGTTCGTCTGCTGTAGGCTGTAGATGTAAATGTTTTATAACTGCAAGAAGATTTTTATAACCACTGTGATACTTACCTGAACTGTGTCATTGTAAGTTATATAGGATATGAAACGGGAATAATGGGATCAATACTAAATTCTATTTAAACACATGTTTATATCAGATAGCCGGAGTACATAGGTGAGAGCAGGTAAACTCTAAGTGCATCAATTTTATTTGGTTTTTACAATTTGGTTTGCTAGTTCTAGAACACATGTCCTGTCTTAAAGAAGGCTCTCGCATGAAGGTCTCGATGATGACCACCACCAACCCAGTTCACTTGATAGCCGGCCGAATGATAAAAAAAAACCGCAGTCACTGCTAGGTGAGAAGTTTCGTATTGATATTTACAAATTTAGGCCAATATTGGCCTAAGTTATAAATACTATTATAATATTGTGTCATTATTGTTAGTATTTTTCACATTCGCGATCAGAAGTCTGGCTTGTGTTTGCTCCATTTTCGCTTGAAATATTTGTAATACAAACATTGATAAAATGTTTTGTGATGTGTGTAACTGTGTAATGTGAGTGTTGTGAAATACTGTAATAGTAAGTATTACTCCAATCTTATAGCATTACATTTGTGATGTCCAAATCTACTCCTGTTTGTCGACGTATATCTCATGAATGAGAAGCATAAACTATTCAATGGTCAGAAAAAAACTTCATTGGTATCACAAACAATCATGACATAATTTTAACAATTACGTCATTAAAAGGAATAAACATCTGTGAAAAAACTAGTTTCATAACTGGTTTGTACCTGGGGACTACTAATACGTGTTCCGTGAGACGAGTGCCCTGAAAAAAAATTCTTCAACTTGAACTAAGCTCGAGAACATAGGTGAATGGCCTACACGGATAAAATAAGGGCTAATGAAAGATATCAAAATGAACAGCTGTACAGCTACCATTTGTACAGCTGCAACAAGTTAAAATGTTCAAAGTTCAAAGTCCGCCGGACTTCCGAAGTAAGCACAAGAATTTAAGCTTTTCCAAATCGTGATCCTCACTTGCTGGATCGCAGAAAGTGGCGAACAGCTCGAATGAAATTAAGCCGAGTTCCAGAGGAGCCAGTTGAAAGAACTGAAACAGCAAATAATCGATGTAAGAGTACGCTAACTCAGACATTGTCATTACCCTAACTAGTTCTCCAAGCAGAATTAAAGAATTTGCTATGGCTATAACTAAATTCTTGAATGGAACGATGAATAAACTGTTACAATGATTGTAATGGCTCAAATCAAGTGATTTACAGTCAGAAATGATCAATGAATGAAGAATATTATCGTAAAAGCACAGAAAAACCAGCAAGTACTTACCAATAAATGTTTTAGATAAGGCAGTAACAACTGCTTCGCTTCGCTTTGCGGTGTTCCTGCGATCATTCTGACGATATGACACTTATCAACCTGATAGGTTGATAAAGAGCCTGAATTTGCAACATAAATGCTCTAACAAAAATATTTTTAAAAATCCCACATCCGACACAAGTGCGCAAAAAACTACCTTGGCTTGACTCCTTCACAAACTTGTTCACAGCTACTTCGAGTTTCTTGAAGTATTTTAATCGATGGATGAACTGAAAAACTTCAGGTATCACTAGGGCACGACCATATGAAAGAATAAATACGGACTCTGTGAATCATTCGCTATCTTCACTCGCTTTTGTCTTGGCTCACCACTTCTCCACGCATTTACCCTTTTGTACTCTCGATCAATGATCCAGACAGACATCAGCATTATCTAGGTGTGCGGAATCCGCTGCTGACAGCCAACAATATGAACGAAACGGTACCTGTGTAAGCAGTTTGACCAGAGGGATCACGTACGGGACTTCGAATTGAATCTGGCCCTTCTTATCCATCATGAAGTCAACCATCAACTGCAATGAGCTATTTTTGCCAAACAAAATTTCAAAGCAGAAATAAAAACCATGGCCCGAACTAATACTACGACTGTGTAGAGGGGTAAAGGTAAAGTAACTAAAGAAAAACATAATGAAAGTATGCTAGTATTCGAATACAGAACTTGCGTGCATAACTGATATTACCCAGGGTAAACGAGCTGACGCCCATGTCAGCGGTATAGGTAAATTGGTGTGTAAGTTAAAGATTTATCCTGGGTAGTTTCAATCATTTTTGCTGCCCAAGACCTGATTTCAACTAAAAACGCTTTTTTATCAGAGGAAAATAGGCAATTTAGGATTTGTTCCTACAAAAAAAAAACGGTTTTATGATAACTTAATCTTCCGACAACTGTAATTTGTACAAAAAAGCTAAAGTAGATAACGGTAAGAATAAAAGCTAAAGTAAAGTAACGGTAAGAATAAGTTTCAGAGAAATGACTCTTAAGCCGTAATAATGACGGAGCAAACAAAACCCACCACAGATGCAGTTATGAGAGTTTCTTGAGACTCTAACAGCAGACAAGCGCAGATAGTCTCGATAGCACGGTTCATCACATCTGGGCATCGCAACTTCATCATGTGATGCATGTAAAACTACAAGAAGAAAGATTATCTATAAGAAATACACATCCTCAGAAAGAAAAGGTGCAAAAGCTGCTAAATACTTTCCAGAAGAAACTAATGTACCTCAAACCACGACTTGTGAGCACCAGCTCTATTGCAATGATCGATCAGATGCAGAACATGTGCATTGCCCAGTTCTGGCGCTGCGCATATAACCAAGCTTTCTTTAGCATTTCTTTGTCAGGTACCTAAAGATTCCCACTGTATGAATCCCAATGGACTAACTGCAACACTCTCCCACTTGTCTCCTATGCAACGTTGGGAATGATCTCTTCGCTATAGCCATCAGCGTTATTGTCATCGGTGGAATCACCGAATCGCATTCGCACATCTCGTCCAGCTGGCGACGACACACCATTCTTGTGAACAGCCATCTGGAAAGTTACGGAAATGGTTAGTTGACTAATAGAAACCAAAATAGGTGTAAAAGAAATCTTAGTATGCTATAATATAAAAAAAAGAAAAGAAAAAAAGAAAAGAAAAGAAAAAAAAGAAAAAAATCAGGAAAGAAAAGAAAAAAATCTTCCTCAATATGTTTCCTTTCTTTGAAGCAGTCCAAAATTAGTTCACCAACAATCGGCATCTCGTGCAGCAACTGGCCGTAGTTACACCTAAAAATAGAAGAAATAGTCGTTTGTCTAATAAAAATGTTACGATCAAACCAAGAGTTGTTGACAGCAGTTAAATCCAAGCCGAGGAGATAGCACTGTTGAACAGAAGAATGAACTTCTCAGCAGCAGTTATCGATTAAAAACAAGTGTTGTCCTGTTGTAAAACCATGCCGCACTCTCAATAAGCTTTTGCTGAAGAATGAAATCTCTCGTCCACTGGCCGAGAATTTCGAAATTCTCGGCCAAATGAACCCCAAACTTTTGGGGTTTTCGACGTTCCTAGGAAAAACAAAGTACATCGTTGTGCTTAGCGGCTCGCATTCTTTCGACTGACGAACTTTGTCCCTGAGGTGAGACACTGCCTTTAAAAGTTGCTTGTGGCTAATTCCCGCTTCTCAATGGGTGTGGTGACCCCGAACTACGAAAGAATGGTTAGCTGAAAAGTGCCTTCTCCAGGACTTATCAACGGGAAGTGAGGAAGGAACGCACTTCACCTCCCCCCCCCACCGGTCGACGACCTTTCTTCTGAATAATGAAAACTTTTACAATGGTTGCTACCACCCCCCTCTTCCTCTCCGGTGATGACCCTCTTCATTTTCGGAGGTCTCAGATCTCTCAGACCCCTTCACTTTGCAGACTCCCGGCTCCCCCCCCCCCCCTAGCGCACGTATGGTGTGTTCTACTCACTAATTGTAACTCAAGTAGATGGAATAACCCATAAATTTCAAAAAAAAACATTTCGCACACCTGATAAGTTAGGATCGGGTAGTAGCAATGATCTAAGACAGTAATGCACAACTTTTCCGTGGCGAAACATGGGTAACTTCCTCAAGGAGAGAGGGTGAAAAAAACCCGAATTACCCGAAAATGCTCTCTCAGCTCGTACCTAGTGGGTACCGCCATGTTTTCCAGCTGTTTTTGTGAATGATCCAGAATCCCAAATGATCTCCCGTCTAATTGTTATTTTATTCGCACAAAGGCAATGACAACAGCTAACCCAAACAATATATAGAAGAAAAAAGCAGAGATCCTAAATATTCAGGATAATCATCCAGAATGGTTGCGCTGAGGGGGAGGAGGTGGGGTGGGGGAGGTGGAGTAAGTGCAAACGCAAGGGTGTCCATAGTGCTCCCGGTTATCTATTGTTTTTGACGGACGAGTCATGCTGTGCAAACAGTGACAGATGCCTGTATATGGGCTTCAATTGCATAAAAGCGTCAATAACAGTGCTGCGGAACCACTTGGAGAGATTGCCTTATAAAATTGTAGTAAATTAAATAAATATTCAAATATTTTTAAAAATATATATTTAAAGCAAATAATACCGGAAAAATGGTCATTTAGCGAGAAAAAATTACAGAAAACGTTGTCGAATCCGGTAAGGTTATGTGAAAGAGCAGGAGACTCACGGTGGGAGGGGATGGGAATGGGATGGCGTGAGAAGTACCGTCACCTGTCGGGATCAAATAACGTTAATGAAAGTTGAGGAGGTGTGAAAAACAACTGCAAAAGTTGAGTAAACAACAGCTATTTATTTGTTTATTTATTTATTTATTTATTTATCTATCTATTTATTTCCGTTCATTTATTCATTCATTCATCCATTCATCCGTTCATTCATTTGAGTGTCAATAAAGATGCGAAAAAAAGCTGTCGCTTAAAATGTTCAGATGCATTCAGCACATATGCAGTAAATTTCACACTTGACACCTAGGAGAAACTGTGCCCAAATTTGCAACTTGCTCCACCCACAATCAATAAGAAACGAGCTTCTGTAGGGTTTTTGCACGCTATTGAAAGGCGATTCCACTTCTCTATGTTGATACAAAAGGAAAAAAGTTTTTTTTCAATGGGAAGGTTCTCGCAGAAGCGAATGAATGAATGAATGAATGAATGAATGAATGAATGAATGAGGTGAATGAGTGAATGAATGAATGAATTAATGAATGAATGAATGAATGAATGAATGAATGGGCGAGTGAATGAATGAATGAATGAATGAATGAATGAATGAATGAATGAATGAAATGAATGAATGAATGAATGAATGAATGAATGAATGAATGAATGAATGAATGAATGAATGAATGAATGAACGGGGTGGATGAATGAATGAATGAACGGGGTGGATGAATGAATGAATGAATGAATGAATGAGTGGATGAATGAATGAATGAATGAATGAATGAATGAATGAATGGGCGAGTGAATGAATGAATGAATGAATGAATGAAAGGAATGAATGAATGAATGAATGAATGAATGAATGAATGAATGAATGAATGAACGGGGTGGATGAATGAATGAATGAACGGGGTGGATGAATGAATGAATGAACGGGGTGGATGAATGAATGAATGAATGAATGAATGAATGAATGAATGAATGAATGAATGAATGGACGGATGAATGAATGAATGAATGAATGAATGAATGAGGTGAATGAATGAATGAATGAATGAATGAATGAATGAATGAATGAATGAATGGAGTGAATGAATGAATGAATGAATGAATGAATGAATGAATGAATGAATGAATGAATGAATGAATGAATGAATGAATGAATGAATGAATGAATGAATGAATGAATGAATGAATGAATGAATGAATGAATGAATGGTCGATGAGGTGGTCGCTGAACGGGTAACGAAGTCGGACCGGCGGCTGCGTAGAAACTCTATCGCCGACTGGCGAGGAACAAATGGCCGTGTACGAGTGAAATCGGAGCTAGTGTGTGAATCGCGAAAAGCGACATTATAATGGCTGGTAAGCGCGAATAAAACTATGATTCACTGGATGATTCGAGAACATTCTGTCAGCCGATCGATTCGCGTAATGTATATCGTGCTACACATGCATACGTACAATATGTATGTAGTGAATAATGCTAGTTGCAGACGGGGCTGGTCGACGAATATACAACGAGCGGCTAATTCGACTGCCAGGAGAGCGTACAGCTAACATGCCATGATTATGGTTTTGTCGCCACCACCAGCAGGTGCGTTTACACTTGTTGCGTAGCGCAGTTTTTATTGCTTGTGTGACGATTGCGCAACGCAGGAGCATGCGGGCTAAGAGAGCTTCTATTATATAAGGGGTATTATAGAGATTGTTAGAAGGAAGAATAGCTAGAAATTTTCCAAAACAGCAAATTTCCTTGGAGAAAAATCGCTAGCGCCAACAAAAACTGTGTAAGCGGGCCAGAATTCGCGCGAATCCTGTGCCGGCGGCTTGTCGTTAATGACTCCCGAAGAATGTAGTGGCGAGGTGTAAAAAAGCGTTGTTCACCTGCGTTGTCGGCCAACGACGAGCCGATGAGCAGCCGCTGGCCTGCTCGGCTGTAAAAGTGTGAAAAATCAGCAAACCTCTTCAAAACCTGGCTGACACCCTGTAGAGGGCGATGTTCAACAGAAAAATGAGCGGACAGCCCTTTGACACAAGGAAGAAGTGCTGTGTTCAAGTTATCCGGCAGTTTTCCAGGAGCTGAGGGAAGATGCGGAAATCAATTTGGCTCACGTACAAACTGCTCCGGTTTTTTTTTTACAAAAATTGTTGTTTGTGTTGTAAATGTGTTCGATTGCGCAGGTTAGTATTATAGAAGGCGGGGAGCTGGTGAAGGACGAGGGTGCAGAGAGGAAGGCTTGGAGAGGAGAAGGTGGGGGAGAGGGAGGGGGGGGGGAGGAGGGAAAGGGATGGTCGCGAACTCAAAAAATTGTACCTTATATAAGCCGTAGCAGTGTAAAAAACCAAACAAGGACATTTCGAAAAAGTAAATTCTTACAGAAATGTGGAATCAAAGAAAAAATAATGAACGCTAGTCATATTTACTTTTTTGCACATGACTTTTTGTGCTGGAACCGCGTCGCAACCGCTTCGCAGCACTGCCGCGCCAGTGTTCTGTTTTTTTTTCGGTGCTGCAGTTCTGACACGTCTTGACATGTACTTCTGAAACGTAACTAGTTAGGACGAAGGAGCGAGGGATCCAACGTCGGGTCAGTCTCTGAGTGATGCGTGTCAGGACATGTCGTAACGTGAGGATTTACGCAGCGCGGCTGCGTCGCGGGTGTAAGGCGTGGCGGTCGGCATGGCGGTTGACCACAGCTCAAACACATCATTAGAAGGATGAATAATGTCATACCCATGAGTATGTAGCAGATGAGTATGGAGAACGTCATGCATGGGTAGACATCTTGATAGGTGCCAGGTAAAGGGTAAATTTGGGGACATCAACATGTTAACCATGGGTAATCTCAGCGGGTAATCCGAGCCCATCACTCTGCTCTTCCTGGCTTCTCCTATTTAACCCTTCTTCGTTTGCTATGCCAAAACCTCACCTTCTATCATTTTGTCACTTCGGAAACTGGGCACTAAATGTATTTAATGAATTCTGTAGTGAAATTCCAATTCATATTCATAAACACCCCGTGCGATAGAGCAGGAGACGCAGACATACAGGCACAAGGAAGAAATCCAGAAGCAAAACACGACACGACAAGTCTTCGCAGCACAACTCCATTGCTTTCCTTCTTCTATTCTTTTTTTTTTTCGTTTGCCGCGTAACAAAAGAGAATTTCTTTAGG
This sequence comes from Ancylostoma caninum, assembly GCA_037903475.1. Lineage (NCBI taxonomy): Eukaryota > Metazoa > Nematoda > Chromadorea > Rhabditida > Ancylostomatidae > Ancylostoma > Ancylostoma caninum. The sequence goes on along the minus strand of JBAJFG010000015.1, from coordinate 2,133,826 downwards.
TGTCGGTGAAAAAGCTCGGTTACAAAGGCACAACTGCCGCTGCTGAATCTGTCGCTATTCTGTTTGCAGAGCTGCTTTGAAGCTGCTCCTCCTGCAACAAAACCACAACCGCTTCACACACGTTGATTTACAATGTGCGTTGCTGTAATTTTTTGGGGGAACATCCATCAATTGGGATGAGCATCAGGAATGAGTGGAATTTGCCTGCCTACTACTGTTGTATTGCAGAAACAAATCACAGCACTCACATAGACTCCAGGTTTTGCACGAGAAATGCTCTTTATTTGGTTTTTTTTCTGTGATAATAGCGGTGAGTGGGACCACTGATGAGGCAGCTCGTCCCGGTTTGTCGTCCTTGGTCTGTTTGCTCCGCCCCTTTAGGATTCGGCCAATCACAGCAATGGCGCGACCAATTGCGATGCAGCCAACAAACGACCCTGACTGATGCTTCCTAGTAACATGTAGAAATAACCCTAAGTACTAAAATATTAGCAAGAAAGTCAAAATTTGCGCTAGGCTAAGTGAGAATTCAGGCTATTGGTACTTCAAATGGGTCGCAAAATGGAAGCCTAACACCTGTGCTCGTATTCATGGAAGTTCTCAAGAGGGTTTTAGCTTCCCAGCAGATGTTTTCACAAATACATAATTATAAATTGTATCACACAATGTTATAAATATTGGCGCACCGAAATTATTTCATAAATAGGGTCTGGCCTAACGAACAAAAAAAACCATTCTTATTCATGGCGAGCTCCGCCTCTGGGAAAGCAGCAACTATGACTGCGCCGGCTATTATTGCCGAAACGCCGCAAGGTGAAGCTCGTCCATTTTGGTCCTATATTAGGAAGAGGTTAGCCTTCAGCGAGATGACCCACTGAGAATTAAGGATTAGCTTGGCCTCCAACTGCCACATGATGTGGCCCTTGGTTTCAGAAATTCACTTGAGCGACTTTATACTGGCTCAGATTTGGCTTCTTTGAGGCAGGGATTTCATTTCTACCGGATTAACCTGTGCAGGCCGCTTGGAGAGTTGGACCTGCTTCATCTTCCACAGGAATACCAAACTCCTAAAGCCTGATCTTCGAAAGATCTGGAACAAAGTCGATCTAAGTTCGTTGCGGCGCTGAATTATCCACTTCCTCGTCGTCTTCGTATCTGCTTCTACGAGGAAGAACCAACCTGCTGCAAACAAGAGTGCACTTACCAAGGCATATGTATATGCATATGTAAAATGTTTTCGTAGCTTAACTTTTCTACAGACTCATTTTGGGTGCGTCAATAATTCTGACGCACCTGACGTGCCCTGTACTGCTAGCTATCCAGCAGCTTACTGGAAAAGCACTTATAAACTTAATCGCAGAACTCGGGAACTTGTTCCCGTGAATGAATTTTTCCACTTCTTACCAACATCCAAAATGCTACGGTGGACTCGCCGTTATCCCATGACTGATACTTGGCATGTCAACCATTTGCTACTGTGAGGCCATCGCGGGCTATTCGTGGGGCCACCGTGGTCTAAATGGGGAAGCTTGGGGAATTTTGTAGGGGAAACTGGGGACCTCTCTGGAGACACTGTGGAATTTTCAGGGATTTCCCGGGGAAAAGGTGCTAGTTCTGGGGGTACATCAAGCCCATCGTTGTAGGAAAGTTCGGAGGGGCGCAGTTTTAATCCTCCATTCTCCATTCTGGATCTCAGCCTTCTCCAGACATTTATTCCGATACTCACAATCTTCGAGCTTTCTAGCCTCAGATTTCGCGTGGAAGGGTAATTACGAACATTACATGCAGGAACAGCAGGGTCTGGAAGACACCACACACTTTCCCCTTTCTCGTATGTTCGTGAGTGCTTATGCTTCATGACCTTATAGTGGTGACAGAACCAAAATTCGATCAGCTGCCAACTTCTTTTGTGCACTTAACAACTGCTTGTGGTCCACAGTTGAAAAACAAATGTTCATAGAAAAAGCTCGCGGAGTAAAAGGGGCTCGAAAAAAAGATATGTTCCTTCTATTCTTTTACTACTAAGTTTTAAGGATCAAGTTACTGCCATCTGTACTGGGATTGTTGTCTTTGGGCCACTTTTGAAGCCAAGGATGAGCTCTTTATCCAAATCGATTGATAAGGATCAGCTGGTGTCTTTGGAAACTCTCGTTATTCAGCTTAGGGCATGGGTAGATCTGCTTTATACTATATATCAGTGGTGGACGCAGACAGGTGAGGGGGGGACGAGGGGGTGGACTGTATGAATAGAAAAGCTGGGTCTCTTTCCTTTTCGTTGTTGTTGGGAGGGAGGGGGGAGGGAGGGGGAGGGGACGTAAGATTCGAACTCAAAAGGTAGCAGTTATTAGAAGGCAAATGGAAGATAATTTTTAGTCTAATAAACTTTTAATAAACGAATTATTTATCATATGAGGACTTACTACAAAAAAAAAATCGTGGGCCTATTGAAAGAGAGAGGACGCACGCTCATGTACATAGCTCTCAAATGTTTCGGGTCATTTAAATGAGAATAAAATAACATATTGTATTATTACTGTATCAAATGTAGATATGTATACTAAAGCAATCGTTGTTCAACAAAATAAATTCATGGTACCGTCCTACCCAATCCGCTTCAAAAGCTTAGCGAACCGCCAAATTACGCCCCCCCCTCCCTCCCCCGAGTCGAAGAGATGGCAAAAAATTGTTAACTTCACGTAGGAAAAAAAAGTTTTTTTCCTTATGAGTGCAGCTTTTGATCCAGAGGATCGGAGCTATTTGAACACGAGAAAAAGTTCAACTGAGCTAAAAGCGGAACAGAGATATGTAGCCCAAAAAAACACTGGATTTTGCAAGGAAAATATTCCGATATTTTCGGGAAAGGATAGAGGAAAAATTTTAAATTTTGAAATGCATCAGCAAAAGGTAAATTCGTTAGGCAGCACGGAACTGGAAACTGGAGACCTTTGTATCACATACGGCAAAAACTCTCAAGAACATAAGAGACCATCCAGCGATAGCGATCGGGGCATGTATGTACATGGCCCTTTACATTAATTAATGCAAAGAAGGTGAGTCAGAAGAACGAGGAGAACAAAGGCATTGCTCGCTAAGCGAATGTTCGTCACTGGCAATACCGGGGGAATTTCTATGGCGCAAAGCACTAAAATCTGTACACCGAATGGGTAGGATGAAGAAGTCCTCTTTAAAAAGTGCTTTAATCCAGCATACAAACAAATACACTTGCTGCCTATGTGAAGGATTAGGTATGTAAGGTCATCCAAATCTAGTCAACGCCTCACTCTTGCAGGATAATTTACCGAACCCGGGTGATGAAACTCTAGGTTAGGGCGGGGATCGAACTCACTGTACGTGTCCGCTTCCACCTATGTGGGTCCCCTGGAAAATATGTAGGCGTGGACTAGCTTGCACAAGCAATCCTAGCTGAGAAGGATAGTATGAAAGGAATTACTGATTGTGAGAAGCAAAAAATCCTCAGATGAACGATTTGATATGACATTTACATGTGGCAGCGAGCTCCGTAGCATAGAAATTACCATCGTGTAGAGTTCGAGAGAGTCGACAAAGTAAAAAAAAGAGAAGAAGAGAAGAGAGAATTTTGCACATTTTTTAAGACTGAACAGCGGTGGATTTTCACTAATCTATTCAGTTTTACTCGGATATATACACTAAAGGAAGATAAAAAGCTCGACAAATCAAAGGTAGGAGTGAGGCGTACACGTTGAAAATACTGGAAACATAGGGAAACGAAGGCAGTCGCCTGAAAATAGGTGCCCTGGTTAAATTTTCGAATAATCATTGAAAATGATAATTGTGAGGTAGAGAAATTACATAGGCTACCCAAGACACGTCACTGAGATATTTCCATAGCATCTCACTTGAGTTGATCCTAGAAATTCGGCAATATGAAATAAAAGCTTGAAAAAATTCTACAAATGAACGAATGAAATGAAATGAAATGAATGAATGAATGAATGAATGAATGAATGACGGAATGGATGAATGAATGAATGAATGAATGAATGAATGAATGAATGAATGAATGAATGAATGAATGAATGGGATGAATGAATGGGATGAATGAATGAATGAATGAATGAATGAATGTGCTGGGTGAATGAACGAATGAATGAATGAATGTGCTGGATGAATGAACGAATGAATGAATGAATGTGCTGGATGAATGTGCTGGATGAATGAATGAATGAATGGATGAATGAATGAATGAATGAATGAGTGAATGAATGAATGAATGAATGAATGAATGAATGAATGGATGAATGAATGAATGAATGAGTGAATGAATGAATGAATGAATGAATGAATGAATGAATGAATGGGATGAATGAATGAATGCACGAAAGAATAAACAAATAAATAAATAAATGGAGATAATATATGGATGATTGGCTACTTCGCAAATTTTTTTTTCATATCATTCAAGAAGGATTTATTTCGGAACAAAGCAAAATAAAGAAAACGTCGCAAACTAAAAATGGAGCAGAATATTCATGACAAAAGTAAAAAAAAACTACTACAAACATAAGAAAGGAACACAAATATGAAAAAGAGCACCTATGAGCCAAGGCCTTCATTAGCCTCAGCTCTTTCCTAAGAGCTCCTGAAAAACGAAGAAAAGTAGATTTGGAGAGCAGATGAGATTTTTCAACGATCGAATAAAGTGCGTCGACATCGACCGGCGGTCGTTAGAACGCTTCGCTTGAGCTGGGGATGAACCGAAAAACCGCCCTAACGGCAACAGATATGCTCGTTATACGTATGCTGGGACAATGCGCTGTAATGTGAACACACATGCGAACCGCATAGAGCTGTAGGTCGACAAACGCCAGCTGGGCTCGAGATTTATGGATTATGGAGTGGAGGTAGATCAAAGGTGTGGTGTTGTCAGGAGGAAATCCAGGAAATTGAGGGATAAGTGGGCGATATCCGCTTATTTAACGATAGAAGCAAGGAGCAATCTGTGAAATTTCCTTATTGAGGTGCAAAGAATTTACGCTACTTCAACTTACTCTAATAATCAAGAAAGAAGTAATCTATTGATTGGAAACGGAAGTCGTTAACCGAGAGAAATCGACATAGAAGTGTTGTTTTGTCCAGAAATGCCAGAAATGAGGCAAAAGAAACCGGGTGTGACCAGTTATCGTGTCACGTAGTAACAAGAATGTCTGGACACGATCAATACCTAGGTTTTTACAGGCCTTTAAAGCTGGATTAACTTGACGATGCATGGGTAAGTGCTTCTACAGGATGTCGTCGATCAATACCTATGAAAATGACGGACGGTCACCTAACAGTATGTGTTATTTTTGCAACCGAATAAGAATAGAATAGTCCTATTCATTTAACTATTAATTTATGATTTGGTCCGAAAAACTTGATTGTTCAAAAAACAGAGGTCTAAAAAATCATTGATTCATTCTTCAAACGTTGTAATGCTCAGTCTTTCTCGAAAATCTGATTATTCTACTTATTCAGTATCGAATTTTTATGCTCGAATATATCCACTGCATTATCCGTTCGTGAGTACAGTGCGTATGAGCACAGCACGAGTGCAGTTCGAAAGCGGTAAATAAGCCACGCCCACAATGATCAGCACGAAGATAAAAATATCCGCTCATAGATGATTAACACTTAGCGGAATCACTAAATAGGAAAATCACGGCCATAAAACCACGTCGCCCGCAGACCCATGAGCATGCTGCAAACAAAGGAACACTACTAGATGAAAAAAATAAATTTAGCCGAAGAATACCTACCCACCCACAAAACAGAGTTGCAAGAGAGCCGGAAATGTGAGTCTGTCAAGGATATGGGAGACTTCTGTCAAGGATATGGGAGACGATGACCATATCTGTATATATAAAAGTGAAAGTTTGTGTGTTTGTGTGTTTGTGTGCATGTTACTTATAGAAATAGCAGAGTGGAACCAATCCGGAACAAGTTTCGCATTTAGGCTCTCAAGGGGCCGGCGGAGGTTATAGGCTACATTTGACCTGATCTTATCGAATGGTTTTTCGATCATATCGATTTTATTGATTTTTCGGTATCTTTGCTCAGGGAGTGGAGTGGACATGCTTGCTGGGGTTCTTCACTACGCTGAACACGAATATAATAGCCGTCTTGGACGGAATATCGATTTGTCGATTCTATTGATTTTTCGCTATTTTCGCGCACGGTGAGGACATGTCCACTGGGGTATCTCAATGCGCTGAACACGAATATGACAACCGCTTTGAACGAGTTGTCGATTATCAGTTTTATTGATTTTTTGCTATCTTTGCTCAGTGAGTGGCGAGGATATGCCCACAGGGACGAGATATCGATTTATCGATTTTATTGATTTTTCGCTATTTTCGCCCCGCTGGTGGCGAGGACATGTTCACTGGGGTATCTCAATATGTTGAACACGAACATGAAAAGCATTTTAGTAAAATTTAGCAAACGATCGTCTTTTCCTACTTCTTGGCAAGAGTGGGTGAGAATATGTGAGTAGCCTGATAAGCAAATAATGAGCATTTTGAAAGGATTTATCACGTTCAATAGTAGATGCCATCGGCTTTGAATAGCGGGGAAATAAAACGCATGAGCGAAGTCAGGTAGTTTATGTTCATCAAGTTTATGTATAAGTTTCATCAAGCCGCGCCCACGCACTAAAAATAGTCAGCGTAATGTAATGTAAGAGGTGTTAACAGTTTTGAAAACGATATTGTACAGGAGGATAGGAAATCGATAAGTATTGATTTTTCCAAAAAATGACATCTTTTTCAAAGCAAACCTCCGTTTCAGCAAACAATGATAAAGGATTTGCAAATTTCTACTGCGTTCACAGTAATGCTAAGTGCCTATGATAATGCCGAGAGTAAACAGCAAAATATTCGAATATTCGATCATTCGGTTTCTTTTGCGTTGTGATTCACCACTATACCACTATGCACGCAACTAATAGAACGAGTGAGTGGTCGAAAGGCACTTCAGTCGGGTGTCACACCGAGGATGTCCTGTATTCTTAATGGAAAATTACTATTCCGCGCGAATATAGAGGATGAACCACGAAGATGACTAATAGGAACTGCAAGGCGAACGAACTGCAAGTGGCCGAATGAATGAATGAATGAATGAATGAATGAATGAATGAATGAATGAATGGGTGAATGAATGAATGAATGAATGAATGAATGAATGAATGAATGGGTGAATGAGAGGATGAATAAATGAATAAATGAATGAATAAATGAATGAATGAATGGGTGAATGAATGAATGAATGAATGAATGAATGAATGAATGAATGAATGGGTGAATGAATGAATGAATGAATGAATGAATGAATGAATGAATGAATGGGTGAATGAATGAATGAATGAATGAATGAATGAATGAATGAATGAATGAATGGGTGAATGAATGAATGAATGAATGAATGAATGAATGGGTAATGAATGAATAAATGAATGAATGAATGAATGAATGAATGAATGGGTGAATGAATGAATGAATGAATGAATGAATGAATGAATGAATGAATGAATGAATGAATGAATGAATGAATGAATGGGTGAATGAATGAATGAATGAATGAATGAATGAATGAATGAATGAATGAATGGGTGAATGAATGAATGAATGAATGAATGAATGAATGGGTAAATGAATAAATGAATAAATGAATGAATGAATGAATGAATGAATGAATGGGTGAATGAATGAATGAATGAATGAATGAATGAATGAATGAATGAATGAATGAATGAATGAATGAATGAATGGGTGAATGAATGAATGAATGAATGAATGAATGAATGAATGAATGAATGAATGAATGAATGGGTGGATGAATGAATGAATGGGTGGATGAATAAATGAATAAATGAATGAATAAATAAATGAATGAATGAATGAATGAATGAATGAATGAATGGGTGAATGAATGAATGAATGAATGAATGAATGAATGGGTGAATGAATAAATGAATAAATGAATGAATGAATGAATAAATGAATGAATGAATGGGTGAATGAATGAATGAATGAATGAATGAATGAATGAATGAATGAATGAATGAATGGGTGAATGAATGAATGAATGAATGAATGAATGAATGAATGGGTGAATGGGTGAATGAATGAATGAGTGGATGAATAAATAAATGAATGAATGAATGAATAAATAAATGAATGAATGAATGAATGAATGAGTGAATGAATGAATAAATAAATGAATGAATGAATAAATGGATGAATGAATGGATGAATGAATAAATAAATAAATAAATAAATAAATAAATAAATAAATAAATAAATAAATGAATCAATAAATGAATGGGTGAATGAATGATCAAGCACCGCTGTAAGAATCAGCCGATAAGGCAATCGATATTGGAGGGAACTACCGCAGCACAATAGTTCTAAAACCCAAGAGCAGATAAGGACAATTGTCTTCTGTCGCTTCGCTGCTTATCTTAAACGTACGGAACTTCAAAGGAAAATATCTACAGTGGATACGGATATGACATAATGACAAAGTGATTTTAACAATGATAAACAACTGTTGAGTAATATAATGTAATAGTGATAATGAAGCAAAGTAATAATACGGAGATATTGTAATTATTTGTGCCAAATTTGCTGGCCAAGGCCTTTTTGGCAGCTTCTTCGGTCCTAACACATCCTAGCTCTTGTTTCTACGATATTCTCTGGATACAACTAGGACAAACGTTCAATATCACAGTGATTTGTGGCGTCGACCTGTCAGCTGATGAGAGAAGAAGCAGCAGCAGTGGCGGTAGTAGCGCTGATCAGCGGCGGTTCGTCGCTGAAATACGACGTAGCGAACAGAACGGCAGCACTCAGAACAGCTGTCATCGTCGCTGCATTTGTTGCTCAGCCAGGTGTGGCGAATGTACTTGGCTGATTGCGATGATAAACTGAGTGCAAAAAGAGTAGAAATTCCGGAGATGTTTCTGGAGAAGAAACATGTTTATTGGCACAGAGAAATATTGTATTCTTGACTATCACACCGTGAGAACTCATCTACATTATTCGCCTCTGTGCAAATGTACGCATATCGACATAAAACGTGAACAACTAACAATAGTTCAGAGTAAATTCTGGTTTAAGCGCTGGGAGAGAAGGTATTCTCTGTCCTCTGAATAGTGCTGATTTTTCAATAAATAAGTCAACTACCCTTTAATTTACTTCGTTGATTGAGTTGATGATTCCATAGCTTTTTCTCTGCGACCCTGCGCTCTCAATTTCTCTTCCACTCTTTATTCTGCACCCTGGCCGGCCGCTTGTTTGCCCAGGAGGAGTTAAGTTAACTTTAGCTGTGTTAACTCTTGAGTTAACTTTAGTTCAGTAGTAATGCGCACTTTCCGGCAAGTTTTAGAGTGGACATCAGCGCCTTAATGGCATACTCGCGCGAGAACTGGTCCTTGCAGTGCAATCTCACCTCTGGTCCCTGATGGTTGAATAACTTTCACGTTTTTGTGATTTCCGCCACTTTCTGCGAAGATAAATAGTTGTGATAGATGATATACTTTGACGCAGTATGCCTCCCTAGCAGTGGCGGTCGCAAAAAGTGAGCGGGAGAGGGGACGTGGGAAAAAAGTGGGGTCTCCGCTGTTCTGGGGACCCAGACGAAAAATAAAATTAATAAAAATATTAATTATAGTAATAAATAATTGATTAAAAATTATATCGAAGATAGTATTAAAAAACGAGTAAAAATAAACTAATACAAGATTTTTGCACCCCAACCCCCCCCCCCCCCCCCCCTGCGTCCGCCAGTGCTATCTAGAACTATGCATGTTGCGCGGATCAGTTCTCGCCTTGTGGTTACACATTTTGGTTGAAGTACTGTGTATCTCGAACTTAGTGAACTCATATCGGCTTATAAGGGAATAAATGACATCTAGTGATTGATCAAAAACTGCTCCATAGTGAGATACGCTGAGTGAACTCCTGGTGCATTTATATAAAAAAATATGTCACCATATTTGTATTTTTGCCACCGTCATTAAGAAGTATTGACGGACCTCAAAATGTCTACACAATTCTATGTTGTGTGCCCGGGAACCAGTTCTCGCTTGGCAACTGTGAACTATAGCCGCATATTATATTACATTGCCGCTAGGCATCAGTAAATGTGGCTTTCGCTAAGGCAAAAAAGGACCAATTCTGCGTGAGAATAAAGAGATGTAGAATTGAGTGTCGATTTTTGGAGCCCAATTCTCGCTCATGTTGTTAACTAGCTGCCGTACCCGGCTTCGCTCGGGTGTTTTGCTACCTCGGCTACATCACACTGCTGAGGCCAATTACTATCATCGATAAATATACTGAAACATTAAAATCTCAATAGTTTTGGTGATCAGCATGTTAGCGAAGCCCAAATGACCCTTCTCCATCGACTTGTGGGGGAAAAGTTAGCAAAGCTATTTTGGTGACGTTGACATATTCATATTGAGCGTACTGAGGAACCCCAGGAGACATGTCTTCACAGCTTCATTGAGCAGAAGAGTGAAAAATCAGTAAACTCGATAGATCGATATTTCGTGCAAAATGGTTGTCATATTCGTGCTCAGCAGAAGACATGTCCTCACCGAACCCTGGACAGAAATAACGAAAAATCAAAAAAAAAAATCAATATAATCGATAAATCAGTCGATAATACCAGGTGCAAAGTAGCCTATAACCGAGCAATAGCAAACCTTTTCGCATGAAAAGCAACTTTTTAAATGTCAATTTCGATGGATTCGCCAGATTTCGCAATGGCTATTCGGGGACCAATTGTCGTCTGAAATTCAGGTGATAAAATGATCGAGCCAGGATGTGGTGTCGGTACAATAGATAGAACTTTATTGGCCAGTTCGTTCATAAACAATTAACTCTCATTGTTAATTCTTTCGTCGATCTTTCGTTGATCATGAATAAAACAGAAATTAATGGCGTCATCCACCGCCGCCGGTCACCACATTCCACCAAAAGCGGGAGCAGGAGGTGGTGGTGGGGGAGGTGTGTCTCTCGCGGGGCCCACTTCTTCATAGCCGCCCGAGCCTTCAGCTTCCTGTCCGAATCCTAGAGGCGTTCCAGCACCAGGACCACTAGGCGGTGGTTCGGATCCCTGCGGTACTGTGCCCATCAGGTCCAGTATATTGCTGGCTGTTGGCAGATCTGTGGGCGTACCGACGCTCGGCGTACCTTCTTTTGACTTACGCAATAATGCTTTCATCTTCTTAGCTACACGAGCTGCACCACGATCTGGTCGCTCGGGAGATTTGGACCCCTCAAAGCTCTGTGTCGGTTTCTTTCCAGTCCACAAATCGGTGGCGTTGCCTTGCGTCCCACTTTCGGTACCACGACCTTTGGTTTTTCGGCCTTCTGCTGTCCGCTTACGGTCTCGAGATCCACTGCCGCTATCTTTGACTTTTTTAGCGAATGCCTTCTTCCGCTTCTCCCCTTCGGTGCTCTTAAAATCGAATTCTATAAAATTAAAGCTTTTATTTTCTCGGAAATGCTCTACCTTAGATATCTTTGATCCAGATTTGATTTCCGAAGATTGGGTGGAGGAATGCTGGAATTAATCTTATTTAGTGTCAGCGCAACAATGAAATGAACCATGGATGACGATTCACGCGCGTGCGTTTACGTTGCGGCTGATTACGATTTCGTAAGCGCCACGCTGCAATTGTCTTATCGGTGAGTGGTCTCATCTCACATGCGAGCGACTGCGATGCGGATCGTATTAGCGCGGACAACCGGACTACGTACGCGTGCGGTCGAGTTACGGCCTGCTGGACTATGGATGGTGTAGTAGGAAGAAGTCGTAGGCTCAAGTGTTTTGTGTAATTCACTTTTGTTCATCTACAGTTGTGGGAGTTTGACCTGTGTAATCTATAGGAGCCACGAGATCTACGGTCGGTCCCGGCACGAAAATTGATTGACTGGTCAGCCAACCCAAAAGGCTTTCGACTTCTAATCGTCTTCGGTCCGACCTCTGAGATCACTTCGAGCGGCCACATTCCGCTTGCCTTGTGTTTTTTTGAAATTGTTATAAAGAAGCTCATACGGTAGGTTAAGGTTCTTAGGGCTCTTTTTCTCCGATTGTAGATCACCTCGTTTTCTTTTTAATTGACATGATTTTGACAATAAAATTTGGAAAAAGATTGTTGGCCTTTACCGTTCTGACGAGGTTTAACCAGTATACCAGTTTGTACCAAAGAAAAACTTATAATTACAACCACAATCGACCCATAGGCACAATCAACACTATGGTGGTTGATTGGCCTTTACTAATCGTTGTAATTTTTGATGCATGTGGTTGCATTGCGTCTATAAGGGTGATAAGATAGTCTTGAGCCATTTGACACTTTTCTTCTGCTTCATTTTGTTATTCAACATATAATAGAATTTACTCAACAATATAATCACCATAGTTAGTCACTACAGTGCCCGCCCTAATGGGCAGGTCAGCGGTCTCCTTCTCTCAGAACAGGGGAGACTGGGAGGCAAGGAAATCGCTGACCCCTGTTTCAACATCCCCAACTTCGGTGAATTTTTCTCAGCTAGAAAAATCTTAAGGGGGCGAAATAAGTGGCTGTCGGAATGGACAACGTCAGGAGAATAGGGTAGGTGGGGAACCGTTACCCAGCCTAGCTGCTCCAATTTTTCACTGGTCTCTTTAGCTATATAGGGCCTAGCGTCGTCATGGCGAAGGTGTAGGAAACTGTCGGCCGTTTTTCTTGAACAGCATCCGCGGCTTTCCAGAGCTGATTGGCGTAAATGTTACCGTGACTGTGTGTGTTTGTGGGAGCAGCTCGTAATACGACATTCCTAGCAAATTCCAGAAATAGCGAAGGAAACACATGTTTGGATGGGAGGTGCAATTTGGCGGATCTTCTCCTCGATGGAGTCACATGGGACTATGCTTGTTAGAACCGTGAAGGCCAACTCTGTCTTGCAGAAACTCCTTTCGGTGTGGGCAGAGCAGGAAGAACTGATTACAGCTCGAAAGACCTCTTGTGGAATTGACGTCATAATTAAGGTTAGGGAAGCATGCCTATTATGGAGAAGCCCCGAGTTTGGTCAGCGATTACCACATGATTGGTCACGGGAATCGATCAACAATCAAATGTTCTGGAACTTTCAAAAAAAAATCGGACCAAGACTTCCTTACCAGCCTAGTTTTTATACTATATTTTCACTGATATCGCTCACTTGTGCATGTGTCGCAAGCGGCCGAATTTCTCATGCGTGGGTTGGGCCTGTTGGGTTGCGGCCAACTGCGTTGCGATCATCATGTACGCGTTGCGGCAAGCCGGATTGAAAGTCTTTGTACTTACTGCGCTCACCATTGCTATAACTTATAGATAAGTCAGGCTCAAAGACCCCCCCCCCCCTCCTTTTCTAGGATCAATCTATGCAATTGCATGTTGCGTGCGGTTACCACTCATTCATGTAACAATCGCGTCACAATTGTACGGATCCAAATGTGGATATTTTTATATGTTCGTTAGTACGTATGTATTGGATGTTAAGATAATTCTTTGTGCTTTTTTTCGGATGCACTTTTCTCCACCAATTTGCCATTTTTCAGGAACAGGTCATATAGGATTTGAAAGCGCTATTCTTCCTCTGAAGAAATGCTCTAAAAAGTTTTTCTGGAAGCAATAGTTTGCTTGAGTTATAAGAATGCGAAATGGAGTAATGAGCCAATGAAAAACAGCAGAACCGACAGCCACTTATCCTGTCAAATAGTTGAAGCTCGAAAAGATATCAAAAGGCCAAGTGACCTGTGCTAAGTATGAAAGAGACGTTTTGCTCAAAATGGCTGGTCATCAGCGATTTTTGTGATCAGAGAAGACATATTTGGTCTTGATGATGTCAAGAACTTCGACCGAACGAATTTCTTACAGGAAGACCAAGGAATTGCTCAAAAGGAATCGTATAGCCTGGACATCGTACTCCTCAAAACTCTCAAATAACTTAGTTTTTTTCTGCAAAAAGAACCCAGTCGCAAGGTCTAGTCATCCGACTTCACAGTGATGTCAGACCCCACCTTCCAAAAATCGTCAAACTGGCGCTCCAACAATTCCACTGATGATGTTCTGCCGTGTTTGAATCCCTCAGTGCTTACACGCTCAAACAGTATGGGATGCTTCCTGTTCCCCACTGAACACAAAGAGGAAATTGGGTTTTTCCTCGGACTGGCGTTTTTCTTCTCAAGCTTAAAATTAAGTAATTCAGTAGATCCGTGAGAACACTCGAATATAGGATTGTAGAAGAAGGAAAGCGCTTCCAGGAAGTATAGTGCATGTTAGAGAAAAATGGCAACGGTACTGAGAAATTGCAACTAAAAAAGCGTAAGGACTTACGTTAACATCTAATATATTTTGTATGTGTTTGTGTGCGTGGTTGACAAATGCTTCAGATGAGTCGTATCTGGTTCTGCTGTGCGCGGTGGCGTAGCATGGAGCTGCACTGCGTGCGGCAGGCAAAAATGTGCTAGGTAAAAATTTCCTAGCTTCACACTCACGCTGATAATTTTTCTTTTCTTTTTGCTTTTCGTACGAAGAGCATCTTCCGGCTTAATTGCAACAGCTGTTTTACAGCAGAGCCGATATAAACAGAATAAAAATATCAAAAGTACAACAACTCCTCCGGCAAATATACCGTATTTCACTTTTTCATCTAGTGAATCTAGTAGCGACACTACATCAGGTATTTCTGTTGTTTTTCTCAACCTGAAAGTTCATGCTCAACAAGTATGTGAAAAATCCGATAGTTTATTGACTGCTACATACTTCTTGGTTGTTCTATGTTTCGTTGCTTGTGTCAACCGTTTTACTGTTGTAGGCGATAGTACAGTGGACGTTAGTAAAGTGGTGATTGCTGCTGGAACAAAGACTTTATAGTGAAAGGTAAATGACTGCTTTTAGTAGTCGAAGGAGGAGTGGCAAAGTGATGAGATATTTTCAACTAGCACATTGATTGACATTGGTCAACCTGAGGTGCTCCGTGGAGGGCTGTGCATGCTTGTAGCGACGGCGATTTGGTCGCCACATCATTTCTCGTGAGATTTTGTAAAAATCGGCCTCGCGTCTACGGTTTGTTTTTGAAAATGAGGGCGCGTGGAATGACTACGGCAGCATTTGTGATGTTTGCAAGTTGAATCGCGTGGCGACCAAATCGCCGTCGCTGCGATTGCCAGCGTGCCCAGCCCTATAGTGGGGAGAGATCAACAGCGTGGATGGTCTAGTGGATGAAGCAACTAACTGTCAATCCATGATAAGCAATGGTCAGGTTGGTTCGAATCCGTTCATTAATAGAAGCAAGCAAGCACTAAGAAAACATAGATGGGCCTTGCAAACAGCCATCTTTTCGTATTTCTGATGAGAATTTTCACACCTGTGTTGCTTTTATACTTCGGTGGATCACTTTGGATCCACAATGGCGACGAACCCGAGGCTCTTCCGTCCAAGACTGTGCGTGTGACCGATCTCTTAGGGGTTGTCACGGTAGCGGAGTCCAATTGACAGGTAATTGTGAATGCTGCCTTGTGCGCTGGATTAGGAGCAGTAGGGCCTGATGATTTCCGGACTCATGGCGGCCTAAGCACGGCCAGTACTCGGGCGGATGCGAATACAAGCCCTGTTTTCAGCGGTCCTACAGCGGCTCCTTCACAAGCAAAAACAACCAACCGCTCGTTCCAACCCTCGCCCCCCGCTTGTTCGGAACGGGATTTGCCTCTGAAATTCTCCGGGCTAAGGCCCATGGCATACTTCATAGCGAAGCTGTCTCAACGACCGTTCACCGCTAACTGCTTTTGTGCAACTAATCCTAGGTCATGCAAACTGTGTGATGAGATATGAGAACTTGTTCTATTTTGTGTGGTAAGATATAAGAACTTATATAGTCTGTCCGAAACGACGAGTCCGCCCACGCACGCGGAGATCGAGAAGCTGTCACATTTGCCAGCGCTCCACGTCATCATCCCTGATCTGCGCATCACGTTTTATTGTTATTTTCATGGTATTGACCAATGATTTGGCTGCGACATGGATGACGTGGCAGCCAACAGCATCCGTCCCAGCCGCGCCGCCTCTCGATCCCCGCGTGCGTGGGCGGACTCGTCGCTTCGGATAGACGATATCATTTTGTTCTCAATTTCCATTCATTTTCTTCAACGCGACACTGCACCGTAGTATGCACCTGTGGCATACTTCACAGCTACACCGCGGTGTACAGGCCTAACATACACTATGGCGCAATCCTCATCTGTCATCCCTCGTCTGGTTCCTTCTCTTCTTTATAAAGGCATGCTACCCCTCTCATCCATTTTATACGGTTCTAAACGCAGAGTTCTATCTCATTCATTCCGACTATGATGGAAACAACTGCCAGCCGTTGAAAGTCTGAACATTATAAAAGTGTACATCAAGGTAAAAATAAATTTTCGTTTTCGTATCGACGCGCTGAACACGATGGTGGGTAGTTTCCATCTTTCGTGGCTGGTTCTCGTGCACAGACGTACACACACATGACGTGCCAATTAATAAAAAGCATAGATAAATTGTTGGCGCTCCGAAGTTAGCGATTGATCGTCGCGATCCGCCCACAATCAATACGTACCAAAATAAACTCTCCAATCTTCGGCGATGCTAAATGCTATACGCCTCGAAGAGTATACCCGCAGCCTAACGACAACCGTTGGACGAAAGTCGTAAGCGAATGGATTCCATGCAATGTCAAGAGCACAACAGGAAGGCCACCAGCCCATTGGTCAGGCTTCTTCACGATGCCCTTCAATGAACGATGCAATGTTGCTCATGTTCCTCGAGCTGACGGAACCCGTGCGCAACTGGTACGCGAGCGGGACGAATAGAGGGATATATGGAAGGATCTGCCCCCCCCCCCTCCCTCGGTTCACTCAAAGAACAACGGCAGTACAGGTAGTACAATAGTCCTTATAAAGCATTTGAAGCAGTGACATATCGCTAATTTTTGTCATTTGGCTAAGCATTCGTAGAGTGAGACAGGCCACGCCCACTGAAAGAGTATTTGGATCACAGTTGAACTTACTTTTTACCGTGGTTTGCTCGAAGGAGGTCATGGGGACATATTCGACAGCAGTTGCAATGGTGGTTGGTGCAATAATGCTTGCACCAGTTGTTGGAGTTACGATAGTTTCCATAGTTGTTGAAGCGGCAGCAGTTACAATAGTCGATGGAGCTACGGTACTTGCGATAGTCGTTGGTTCCCTAGAGAGAGAAGAGGATTTTGATGGCAAACGAGTTCTGTCTAAATCCTTGTTTAAACCTACACCGATGTCAATCCTGTCGTTTTCTCCGTCCCTGTTGTAGATTGGCTCTCTTTGGCTGTAGTAGATTTCGTCTGATCTTCTTTTTTGACACCACCACCAGTGCTTCTCGGCAATTCAACCACATCTGTATCATTCCCAGGATATTCCCAGTTATAATCATCAAACAATGGAGTGGTTTCGGCTCCATTTCCTGCTTCTCCACCGTTTCCATTGTCTCCTCGTCCACCATTTTCTGGAATATTCGCTGTTCCGTAGGTCAGATTGGTGGATTACGTCGTCTCATGGCAGGAACTGACCAGAGGCCATTGCCGATTCTAGGAGAAAGTGAACTGAACCATGCTCAAGTTGGAAACGTTATGTATTTGTTATTGGAAACGCTGATTGATAAATAAAAATCATTGTAAACAATGTGGCTCTTTGAATGGTCTTATCATATGGTTCCCCTTCAAGAACCTACAAGGAAGTGCACCACGGGGATCGCAACGAAAGATCTACTTTCAGAAGCGTAGTCTAAGGTGATGTTGATGTATAAATATCATTTTTGCCTAGTGGTCCTGATGCTATCGAGAGAGCGCGCCAAAAATGTCTATATTGCACTTCCATAGGACTCCATATAAAGCTGGGATTTATGAAACTTTGACCACTCAAACCAATTGTGATTACCTTGATTACCTTTCCTAAGACCACGGAGTGTTTGAAGTTCCATTCTCAGTTCTTGGTTTCGTTTGATTGTGAGGTGGTGAAACAAGCATGGCAACAGTGGCGAGCAGGGCGCAGCACTAGGTGGTCAGTGTCGGTTGGAGAGAACTAAGTCCTGTCCGATTCCGAAATGGGCTACTAAGTACCGACACACTAGGGTTCTTTCAGGAAAAGCAGATAACACTGAAAAGGTTACTTAAATAAGCGTCAGTGAGACGACGAATGATGTTTCAGCAAGAAATGCGTACCATTTAGCTAAGACAGCCTAAATCATCTCAAATTCAAGCTAAAATCCTCGAAAAACCGATCTCAGTACGGAACTGTTTGATCCCGCTAGAACTCGTTGAAACTTGTTATAGGACCTGTCAGATACAAGAAATTGTCATTGGAGCGTGGTTTTTTCTCTCAAACCCGCAACTTTCCCAGGAAATTTCTCTCGTTTGGGGAAGTGTTCCGATACGCTGTCAACTCCAAGAAATGCGCCTAGGTGGTACTAACTCTCCCCCAAAGTGGCATCTTTCGTTTTTGAGAAACCGTCTTCGTTTTTGAAAAAAAAAACCGTCATTAATGGTCAAAAAATGGTCAAAAACCAGTTTTCGACCATTAATGACGGTTTTTCTCAAAAACGAAGACGGTTTCTCAAAAACAAACGGTGCCACTTTGGGGGGATACTCGTTGGTATAGTGCGCATCTACAGTCAAAATTCCAAAATGATATGTCTCCTACAGGTTGAGCAACACCAGATTATCACTGGAGCGCCCCAGAGTGCAGGGTAGGGATGGAGTAAATGGTTGAACAATGGTGGTCTTCAGCCACGAGTTTGATGATCCTCCAGAAGTGCCTCTCCGAAATCTGCTTGTCTCTAAGGTCAGTAGACGGTTAGCGGTTGGCTACGCCCCGGACACTGGTGCTATGCCCCCTGAATCTGCAGGACGCTACTAAGTCCTGGTGGTCAATGACCACCTGGTGCTGCGCCCTGGTGGCGAGGTGGCGTAGTGGATTGAGCGTCAGGCTGTAAAATAGGAGGTCGAGGTTTTGAATCCCGCTGGCCCAACTCGATTTGCATTCTTGAATTTAAGGCTTTTAAACTTGCTTCGAGTATTTCTAATGATTAGAACACATCCGATACGTGCACCACTGCAAGAACTACTACAGGAACTGCTTCCGATGCGTTACCCACTCGACCACCTCACCGCGGCTGCCATGCTTGCAGCTAGGACCCATGAACGCATATCCACACGAAACCAGGCTGTTCAAAAATGCTTCTGCAAACTTCGATATTCCATTGGACCGCTAATCACGGCAACCACTGCTGGACTGCCAGGACTCCATTGACGAGGAACTAGAAAAAATGGCACTATCCAACCATTATGGACCTAAACTCTTCAAAAAATTTTTTGACTGAAACCTTGCAGTTCTGCACCGTGTGTGATCGAGGGCAGTCGGTCCTCTCCAGCCTCTGCCTCCATCACATCTTACTAAAACCAGTGTGCAAGGACCCGGTTGAATACACATTTGCCAAGCGTGGACCGTATGCGAAAGCAGTCGACTGATTCTTCTTACATCGTCACAATCAACATCACAAGAATATCAGGAGCGGAAAGGATGGAAGAGAACTCGTTGGCGATTGGACGGAACTGACCGATGGAGATGTGAAGAAATCTGCCGAACTCTTCGCTATTTAAGGCTAGATATTTATTATGCCGGTGTGATTAAAGAGTGTAAACAACAAGCAACCTTGCATACGGGGGTCATTTGAGGTGCCAGAATATGTTGCACTGTAACGCCATTTTGTAGAGTTACGGTAGGTGCATGGGTGCATGCGGTAGTACAGCTACCGCAACCCTACAAAAGTAGCGTCACGGTATAAAATGGACATGATATTTGTATTCAGCACCTCGAATGATCCCCGTGTGTTTCAGTCGAGAAAAGCCTTTTTAAAAATCTTGGGCACGTGAAAGATGAATGTCGCCAAAAAGTCTTTGACGCGCTCTCCTGCGCGCATCAGGGCCATTTGGCGAAAATGATATGCATACATTAGCATCGCCTTAGAAAATGTTACCGAAGACGGATGGGTCGTTTCAATCATAGGGACTAGCCTCGTGCGCTTCCCCTGTTAGGACCAAGAGTGAGCGCAGTTTTAGTTTCGATTTGCAGAATCTACCATAACGATGGATCGGAAAACTTCGTTCAGCCAATATCTTCGCCCATAGAGTTGACTGCAGACTAGACAAGGTTGGAGCTCCTCAACAGTCTCGTTGTCAGCTGAATTCTGTGTGACACATCTCAAAAAGTGATTGACGAACTGCAACCATTTGATTATTTTGGTAAATTGTTGTTTGTTGTCTATGTTTTGTCTTTCCCATTAAAATTCCATACCTGATGCTACTCCCGTCACTTAAGAGCTTCATTAACCCAATTTGGTTTTCAAATGATGCCAAAAAAAACTAAGTAGGATCTGCATGAAAGGAAGCAGGGCGGAGCAGAAGCAGCTCCTTTTCGTCAGGTCGATCGGTCAGTCTCCATCAGTTTGTCCGTATAGACGATCGCGAATGTTGATGTAAAATGGTTCTTTTTAGGATGAGCGATAGGAATTCTTTCCTTATTCTGGTTTTCTCTGCTGGGGTGTTCGTCTATGTCGAGATGTTCTGTCTCGGTGGTCATGGTGACAAACCTAATCAAAAATGTGAGTGGTGATAATGCTGAGACTGTTGGACTTATACATATTATCCGTATGTACAATAAATGCGTGATAATTATTATTCACTTATCTTATTGCATGAAGAAGAATAAGCAATGCGAGGAGAATGAGTAGATTGTATCTTGTACTACTTGCAACACCATTCTGACTAATATTGGGCTGGTCAGGATGTTCTGCAACACTTTGTTTTTACAACTATGAAGTGATTCATTAATTTGATGCTTCGGTCTTGTACAATTATGGAGTGGGGTGTTCCTTGGACCACTACGAGCATATCATCCTATAGAAGGACCTTCTTCAGTCTTTGTTTTTTTAATTACTGTTTACTTAATACAGCTTCTGCGAGGCGCTTGAAAGTGCGGTGGGCAGCCGCTCGAGGTTTGTGCAAAAGCTTAACACTTGCGAAATCCTCGAAAAAAAAACTTGCAAGGAAGCAAATCTAATCATCAACTGAGCTCATCCGGAATCCTCCTAGTAGGTTGCGTATGTTTTACCAGTCGGGCGTCTCTACCCATCGATGTAATTATATCCCTACGTTTTCCACGATATTGGGTACTATTTTCCAGATGCTATACACCGGCGCGCCACTCCTACACCGGCTGACATCTATCATGGTGTATTCTACACTATTGCGCTAAGGCAGATCCATCCTCCATCGGCGAAACCGTATATCAGTCTTATCTAGAACATGAGCCAGGGCGGACCCACGCTATATTGGTCGACCTCGAATCCTGACGTTCCCCATACTACTGTGCCACAGCAGACCCGTTCGCTATGATCAGACCCGTTTTCTGGCGTTATCCAATTCGTAACTATGAACAATTAAGTTGAGGAATTGTCTGTTTGACTATCAAATTCAAATCACTACCACGACAGTACTACAAGAGCTCCATCCAATATTTTCCAAATTGTTGGTTTATTTCTACGTCCTCCATATGTTGAATGAGTGCTCTCTGTAAAAAAAACACTGCGCTTTAAGGCGCCGCAGCGATCCACCTAATTTTATCTCCACCGCAATTTTTAAGCTTTTTCTCCTTCAATGAACGCTGCATCGGCAGAAAAAGGAGTTAGTTGGTAGCGGCAGTCTTGGGCTAGGAGGCGAACGATGGAGGGCTTCCCATCCTTATTTCTTGGCTCTTCTCACGACGTGTCGTTTTGACCATGCCATGAATAAGTTTCATAGCCGCTGTTTTGATATCATAAAGATGGAGGTCTTGGTCCAAGCGGTTCTAATATTGCGCAGAGAGATCAGCAATGAACTTCTGATCACTATACATCATCCTTGAGTGGAGTGTTTCTTCCATATTTTACCGCAAACGCAGTGTCACCTCCCATTCGTGACTGTTGGGTTTAGGTGTCGGATCAGGCTGCTGCCCGTCGCTGAGCAAATGTGGTTTTTCATCTGCATGTTCAAGACACACTCTTCCATTATCTGACACTATACATAATGGTTTTGAAAGAGCGGCTGTTCTTTACGTGAGAGTAAAGGATTCGGCTGATGGCGGTTGGCACCCTCACTATGTCCGCAATGAGTAGGTGCAGTATCAACTAAAGAATTCTCAAAAATAAAAAATCGAGGGATAGCAGACAAATCACATATCTTCTGAAGTGCCTGGAGTGCTCTTTCACAAGAATACAAGTGGCCTTCCGAAATCAGTGAAAATAATGACGCTGGGGACGAAATGCAGAGGACATTTATAATTCCTCAACCTAATATTTCCACTTCTTTCAAACCGAAATCGACTCTAAATTTTATAGGACTTCGTTAACTTACGTACTTCAAGAACCAGTTGCGCTTAGTTGGGCTGCTGATGAGACCTCGTGACACAGCTTTTTTAGCGAACTGATTAAAGTCCAAGTTCAACATTCTTGAAATCTTGCCATGATGGTAGTTGTTTTAAGTTCACTACGTTCGTCTGTAGGCCAAGACTGGTATCAATCTTCATTACGGCCAACGTTTCGGCGTTCTCGCCTTCGTCAGAGCCTGGAAAGTTGAGACATTTGTAACCTAGCCTCTCAAACACCTCATCTTCCTACAGAAACTTAATTCAAGAGAGAAGTAGCTCAGAAACAACACCAGAGATGCAGATAAGTTAGCGCTCACCTCAATAACCGGACTGTGGGTAGAGTAGTGGACCAGCTAATGCCAAACCTTGCCGCTAGAGGTATTTAAGGTGCCTGAGCGACTCGCCCACGCAGATCAAAACCCGCAGAGGTTTCGAAAGGGTGCGAGCTCGTTGGTTATAGCGATGCACTTCTCCTTCCTATTCATTTTTGGACTTTTAGCTGCAATCCAAAACTTCCAATGTTTTGCGTGCTAATACATCGGGTTCATATGACAAGATCGTGACGCCAACTTTGAACTCCACGTTATCATGTGATTGCTTGCGATGAGCACCTAATGGAGTAGAGGGTTTCGATTTGGTGAGCCTAACCTCTGGGAACTGATTAATGTATGCGACCTGTGATGCGCAGAGGAACATCGTGCACAGCAAACGAGCATCGAAATATGCGCATAATGATGTTATTTCTCACCAGTCTGGCCGTCCGGCTAACGCCGGACTTCCAGACTTCTATTGATGCTCGCTTCGCTCACATACTGCACCTTGAAAGCAAACACAAAAGTGTGGATGGATTGATAAAGTCTGCATCCTTCCACGCAGTTCTATCGCTCTCCTGAGAAACCCTTGATGCCGTAAGTGGTAGCTTTTCCTCATGTAAACGAAGTTATGCTCTTCCATATGAGCGAAGTATATGGCCGTGAAGAACTGAGTGTAACCAATTCAGTGCAAATGTTATGTTGAAATGATTTAGGCTCAACTGGTTGTTGTGGTAATTTAAGTGATAAGGGTCCACCGGTGCATACAAACGGAAAGGAAGGAGCGGTTCACTCAGACACAAACGGAATGGGAAGAGAACACGGATAAGAAAGAAAGCAATGTACATCTAGGTGATTTAGGTAGGAGGGTCCGCCGAAACAGGATAAGCGTACCCCTCATGCAGGAATAGACCCGCCTAGCAAATTCCTATTACTTGTGGAAGCCGGCGCACCCTTATCACACCATTGCACCCGTCCCCAGGCGTTTCTCCACTTTTGGACGTCGGCGCACTCATATCACACCGTTGGACCCGACTCCAGGCGTTTCCCCACTTTTAGACGCCGGCGCACCCTTATCACACCGCCGTTGGACCCGACTCCAGGCGTTTCCCCACTTTTAGACGCCGGCGCACCCTTATCACACCGCCGTTGGACCCGACTCCAGGCGTTTCCCCACTTTTAGACGCCGGCGCACCCTTATCACACCGCCGTTGGACCCGACTCCAGGCGTTTCCCCACTTTTGGACGCCGGCGCTCCCTTATCACACCGTTGGACCCGACTCCAGGCGTTTCCCCACTTTTGGACGCCAGCGCACTCATATCACACCGTTGGACCCGACTCCAGGCGTTTCCCCACTTTTAGACGCCGGCCCAGCCTTATCACACCGTTGGACCCGACTCCAGGCGTTTCCTCACTTTTGGACGCCGGCGCACCCTTATCACACCGTTGGACCCGACTCCAGGCGTTTCCCCACTTTTGGACGCCGGCGCACCCTTATCACACCGTTGGACCCGACTCCAGGCGTTTCCCCACTTTTGGACGCCGGCGCACCTTTATCACACCGTTGGACCCGACTCCAGGCTTTTCCCCACTTTTGGACGCCGGCGCTCCCTTATCACACCGTTGGACCCGACTCAGGCTTTTCCCCACTTTGGACGCCGGCGCACCCTTATCACACCGTTGGACCCGACTCCAGGCTTTTCCCCACTTTTGGACGCCGGCGCACCCTTATCACACCGTTGGACCCGACTCAGGCGTTTCCCCACTTTGGACGCCGGCGCACCCTTATCACACCGTTGGACCCGACTCCAGGCGTTTCCCCACTTTTGGACGCCGGCGCTCCCTTATCACACCGTTGGACCCGACTCCAGGCTTTTCCCCACTTTTGGACGCCGGCGCTCCCTTATCACACCGTTGGACCAACTCCAGGCTTTTCCCCACTTTTGGACGCCGGCCCACCCTTATCACACCGTTGGACCCGACTCCAGGCGTTTCCCCACTTTTGGACGCCGGCGCACCCTTATCACACCGTTGGACCCAACTCCAGGCTTTTCCCCACTTTTGGACGCCGGCGCTCCCTTATCACACCGTTGGACCCGACTCAGGCTTTTCCCCACTTTGGACGCCGGCGCACCCTTATCACACCGTTGGACCCGACTCCAGGCGTTTCCCCACTTTTGGACGCCGGCGCACCCTTATCACACCGTTGGACCCGACTCCAGGCGTTTCCCCACTTTTGGACGCCGGCGCACCTTTATCACACCGTTGGACCCGACTCCAGGCTTTTCCCCACTTTTGGACGCCGGCGCTCCCTTATCAAACCGTTGGACCCGACTTCAGGCTTTTCCCCACTTATGGACGCCGGCGCACCTTTATCACACCGTTGGACCCGACTCCAGGCTTTTCCCCACTTTTGGACGCCGGCGCACCCTTATCACACCATTGGACCCGACTCAGGCGTTTCCCCACTTTGGACGCCGGCGCACCCTTATCACACCGTTGGACCCGACTCCAGGCGTTTCCCCACTTTTGGACGCCGGCGCACCCTTATCACACCGTTGGACCCGACTCCAGGCTTTTCCCCACTTTTGGACGCCGGCGCTCCCTTATCACACCGTTGGACCCGACTCCAGGCGTTTCCCCACTTTTGGACGCCGGCGCACCCTTATCACACCGTTGGACCCGTCCCCAAGCGTTTCCCCACTTTTCGGCGCCGGCGCAGCCTCCACACCGCGGTGCACTCACCGCTCTCCACTTCCCCATCCTTTAGAGCTTCTCTTCATTCTTTGAACCTCACCATACCCGTCCCTATCATCTTGTTGACCTCGTAATCACCATCACTGGCCAATCAGGGAATTTCTTTCTGACACACACACACACGTGACAGACGAAGTAAGCCCGTTATTATAAGTCATGATGTTCTCCTTTACATAATCATCGTCAACCACATTGCAATCACTTTCCTATTTCTGAACTCCCTAAGGTTCTGAGACATTAATTCTCAATAATGCGGTCTAACTACCAAAGTGTGAGGTGCTGACTTTCATAAAAGCGTGACGAACTTTGTGAGGTGAACAAATTGCGCAGGAGCGGCTGGTCATACTTGTACAGTTTATGAAGATTCGACTGGGGATCGAATGAAATGTCTCCATGACAAAAAACTGGGTCCAAGCGGTTGACTTCATAAGTAGCTTCAATCAAAATTTTGTCTGGGAATCAGTTTTCTTATGACATCTACTTCCAGTAACCATAGGAGTATGTATGTACTCGTGAAGCAGACAAAAAAATCTCAAATACTGAATAATTTATTCATAACATGAACATCTAGCACTGTCCAGAAGTAAAGAGTAATAGTAGGTGTACGATTTATCTAAGGCAGTGAAGTAAGGCATTCCCAAACTGGGCATAAAAAATGAACAATTCCTCTACTACGTGTGAGACGTGATTTCAAAGCGTAGAATGAGAACAGAAAACACATTTCCGATCGAAAACAAATAGGTTACGAGAATTTGCTGACAAACTCTACATATTACTGAACTTGAGCATAAGTTCCAATAGTAGTTTCCTCGTCTCGTGTGACAACGAACCGTACAGCAGCGTCTTCTTCACTGCACCGATATCTTGTGCGCTGTTGAGCTTTGATACGCAGTGATCCTGATAAAATACGATGTTCACATCGAAGTACTGTGTCTATCGTTGCATGAAATCCACACGATCATGTGAGTTTCACCTACTCCTCATTAATTTCTTGACCCTTTGAATTCATAGAGATCAGAGTAAGTAGCATCAGTGGGCTGTTTTGCTCAGAAGAAATTCAGAAGGGGACAGAGGCATGTGAAGAAACGCATGGTCTCCATCACAGGGATATCCCGAAAAAAGTTCAAGGACAAAATTTCAAGACATTTATGTAATATTTGAGTTATTAAACACCAGTGCTCCGAGAACAATAATGAAAATAAGCTAGAACAAAATGTTTATCAACCTTATGAAGTAATTTTGAAACATTTGTTGACCCCTCCGTGAGGTGCTGTACTACCCGCACGTACCGTTGATAAGGATTTTTGAAAAAAAGCGATGAAGAGAAGAAATGAAGGAAAATCGAATAGAATTGAGCTTTCTGCTGTACATAATAGGATCTAACATAGAGAGTTAGTGTTTAATGCTTTAGTGCTATAGCCTATGTTTTTTTTTTCACTATGACAGAGGACAAGTGTATTAACGAAATGCCTTGGAAATATTTGGTTGTGGGGGAATAATTGAGACACTTCACAAAAAACCATCAAGGAATTGGGCCGTTGCTCTTCACCTGCGCGTTTCAGCGATGCGTCTCATCAAAGCCATTTTCCTATTGAGCGATGACATCAGGGAGCATAGTAACTGCGCCATAACTGCCGGTTAACCAGGAGATTAAACCAACACTTATACACTTTATAACCAGGAACCAGCCATATCCATATTGAACGTAACCGTTAGGCTAATATCTCACAGGTCTAAGAAAATGAAGCAGCTTTGTTCCGTTCTGAAGCTCTAAATCATTATTTTTGCCTCCAAAACAGTTCACTAGCTCTAGTCAACCATTCAATCTCAGCTTACAAGTGCAAGAGGTTAATTAAACAGATTAAAATGATACCTACATGGTTTGAAACGTTGCCTAACAAGGTTCTAAAGCATGTATACCAGTAATTGGCCAGTCGATATCATGCTATACGACTATGGGAGAACAATCGCCACATACGACCAGTTGCGGTGTGGTAGACTCGCTAAGGGAATAAGATATGAGGCAGAGGGTGCGGGATTCAAATCCTAGTGGTGCTCGTAGTCTTGCATTTTTACCTTTGCGCTGTTAACCACGAAAGAAATGGCCAAAAAGAGTCGAAGACATTAGTTATGCACATAGTTCTCCACTAACTACGAAATAGTTGCAATATGAGACATCTCTCCGATGTACTGTTGCTTCAGAATTGTTGAAAAATGAACGTTCTTTTCATTCGAAACAGAAAACGAAGTGTTCGTAGAAAAACATGTATTGACAGCAGCGAAGTGTGCACCATTGGATTTTTCCGTCATTGCCTGGTTTTGGAAAGCCCACATTCAGGAACGTTGTGATCCAGTGCGATGAATGCTGTCCAACACGCATGTTTTCGCGCGTTCTTTTCCTCGCCGAGTCCGTCTTGTGCAAATATGTGAAAATGGCGTGGATGTAATTCAAGTGATGGCAAGAATTTGGTTGTATCTTGGTTATAAGTCGATTGACCTAAGAAACCGGCAGTTATTAAAGGCCACAACTTCCTCTGTAACCGTTGGTTCCGGTGTAATTACTAGGCGTATCCTCGCTTCAAAGGTATGTTCGCATAGATGTGAAACTATTTTTGAACAAATACAGCGAAAATGTAAGAATTCGGAGTGGTTTCACCTGGAGATCAGCCATCGCATACTTGCTGGCCCACTCGAGGCGTGTGAACACGTCGATGTCGTCTGCTTTGGGAGTGACGAGGAAATCCTCACACTTCACCAGAACGCTCTCAAAATTGTACCGATCGCCGAGTTTTAGGAGCATTTCGACATTTTCCACTGGAAATCACGATGAAAATTACTTATAAAAAGAAGAGAATTACTTGAATTCAGGATCCTATTCAAAGAAATGCAGCTAGTACGAAAGAGTTATTACCTATGGTAGGGCAAGCAAGAAGAAAGAAAAATAATAATGATATATACAGTTTTCCCACCGGTCACTCGCTTCTCCGATGGATAGACGACATGTAAAAGCTCTAAGAAATCCTCCAAGCTCACGTCGTTTATAGTTTCTGTCTGTAAAAACACCATTAACATTCAACGCTCCACTGCTAATTTGCTGCTCCAGTCAAATTCATGCTAACGGTACCGGAACTTCTCCATAGAGTGACATGTTTTTAGACTGAAGAGAGCGGAAGAATGGTGACAGCATTGCCAGGTACTGTAAAAAATATTTCAGTTTTTCTTCTATGATGTGCAAAGGTGATAAAAATTTACCGTAGCATTCACGTAGAGTTCTCTATTCTCAACAATAAGAATCATGTCGGTTTCATAGGACGGCTCGAAGAATGAGTATTCGAAGCGGGCTCGGCGCCTGAAATTTCATTGCCAGAGCAGTCACTTATTCTGAAACACCTAGAAATTTCGTCAGGATGCCTACCTGAAGCCATAGCTCTTAGTGATATCGATCTGCAGCTCGAATGATAGCGTGACGGGTGATTTGGAGTTTTCCTTGTTACTGCACGCTAGCGTCGTGTCGATCTCGTCCCATGGTATCATGTCGGCCAGTGTTTTGGAGGCGAAGGTGAATTCGTTGTTAGGGTACTTAAGATAAATTTTCTGTAATCTACACTTTGTGGAAATTGATGCGAGGATCACTCACGCTACGCTCCACGAACTTTTCTGTGCCATTCTTCTTTTTTATGATGAGCTTCACATTGGCAGCTATTCGCCAAAGCGCCGATTTCAGCTAAACAAACAGTTTTATTTCTTTGAAAATTCAAGGGCAAGTAATATAGAGAGGACGAATGTACCTTAGAGCCACAGACTAACGTAAATCCCACATGGGGCGTCCCCTCTATTGCCCTTTTTTGTACCTTGAATACCCTGAAATGATGAAAAAGCTTTTATGATTAGACCTTCAGGAAGATTTCGTTTTGATAAATTCCTATTATCTATTTCCAGTGACATCATAGGGCTTTCTCAAAACGTTTTCAAATGACTTCAAAGGCAGTTGAAATTAGATAAACACTAACCAGTCAACGCCTCCAACTTTCAACGACGTCTCTATCTTGGGGGTAGTGCTCACTGTGGTCCATTCTTTATCTTCTACGTCTTGTGTGAATGTGGCACTCATGTAGAGCTGCTTGATTTTCGGAGGATCATTTAGGTTCTGAAAAAAATCACAGTAACTATGAGTGCTTTAAGGATGATGCCTTCATAAGTGAAATAATGCAAAAAAGATGGTTCGCACAGATTTCCAGACAATTCTGCCCCTTTCGAGCATTTCCAGAGGCCCACTCACGACTGGGTCTGGATTTACCAAGGCGCGTCCACATTGCAGCTGATAACTTAATTAACGATGTAAGATTTTGACTATTTTTTTGCTGAAGCATGCATCACCGATCTTCTGACACCACTATATACGCCTTCTACACTCCTTGGTATTGGTTGTTTGCTCCTTTCGATTAGAAATAATGGGCCTACCTTAGTTTCTCACTTCTTTCAGTATCGTTACTTAATCTTTTCCCTACTTGGAACGTTGAATCTGGACCGGAACACTCCTTATGGTGTCGTTAAAGGGGATGGTACTTAGTGATCGATTCGCTGGCTAGGAATCTCGGCTTCACCTAGGGAGCAGTGCCGGCGAGCATCCACCTGAGTTCAAGGTCTAAGGTCTAGCTCCCTTCTTAGTCAATTATACCCCGTGCCGGTGAAGGGCATCTAGGAACTACCTTTCTATCAGTATCGGATCTCCGCAGCTCCTGATATACGATCAGGAGCTGATCACCTGTTAGTACCATCAGGTTTCTTGGGACAGTCTTATATTGCCGGTATAGGATCCTTCCGTTCATAAGCCGCATTTCTTACTAGCGTATAGTCTTTGTCACCACGGAACAAACGTCTGCAGCAGCACGGCCACGGCGGAAGCCGCCGCGCAGCCGCGGCGCAACACCGCCGCGAGGCTGTTGCGGGCGGCGTGGCGGGCATTTTGCCAGCCTTGGCAGCCGGCTGATCTATCGATTACTTCATTGCGGCCGGATTTCCGCCGTTTTTGTTCGTTCTTCTTCATGTTTTTTACATTTTCTTTCCTGTCTCGTTGATTTTTCATCTTTTCCAGGCCAGAAGGAATAAAGAACGATGACAAGTTTTACATTCTGACTTTTTACAGCTCTTTGTGAGATATTTTGTCTATTCATTGTTTTCAAAATCTGGCATAGCATTAGAATGCCACTGTTGGTGATCTCTAAGACTTCTTTTTTTTGCATTCGTCGGAATTCAACATAATCGACATAGCTGCACCAGAAATTTCCTGCTTGGAAGTGTTTCATAGGACAACAAACCCATTTCTCAGTGCTGTGTTCATTCTTATAGAGGATGCAATTTTTAACGGGCTAGAAGTGAATAAGACAATCGCTTAGACCTTGCCTTCGGTGGGATGAGGTCGGATGAAGGTGAAATGAAATTTCTATGCGTATTTGTGCTTTGGATCGTGACTTGATACCAGCAAACATGCATAAATAAACATAAATGGTTTGCACTATAAAGTGATGTTAGCTCAACATCCCTTCTGGCCTGGAATGGATGAAAAATTAACGAGACAGAAAAGAAAATGTGAAAACTCTAGGAAAAACGAACAAAAACGGAGGAAATCCGGCGGCAATGAGGTAATCGATAAATCAGCAGCCTAGCAAGGCTGGCAAAATGCCCGCCACGCCGCCCGCAACAGCATCGCGGCGGTGTTGCGCCGCGGCTGCGCGGCGGCCTCCACCGTGGCCGTGCTGCTGCAGACGTTTGTTCCGTGGTGACAAGGACAATACTTGCATAGGATTTCTCTGTAAGATAGCTTTCTATTTGTCAGAAAAAAATGTTCATAATCTAATTGGGAAGCTAAGCAGAGGGCCATCTCGGTTTTTCCTACTTATGAGCCAAAAATGCTGTCACTCGAACTTGTTTTATTGTGTTGCTAATCTAGCTCCAACTGTTATATGATGTTTTTTTTTGTTCGTCTTTCAGACTCAAGCTTTTGGCATTGTATGCGAGAGCACACCCTTGTGGTGTATTAAATAAAAAAATAAATAAATAAATACATTCTCCGCCGCTTTTCGCAACAGAAAAATCTTTTGAAAATCCAGGAAAAACATTTTAATATAAAATTATTAGAAACGAGTGTTCAAAGAAGGTTCTTATTAAGTATCTTTGGAAAATTCAAAGGGCCATTCTAGAGCGTAGGGAAGAATTAATTTCTAAGTGGAAATATAGATGTTATACATTCACTTTATGCTCATGGCTTGTTCATATGTATGAATGAATGCGAACCTCTGCATCTATGCAGAGAGCATTGACAACGAGGAAAGTTGTCGTCAACGAGGAACAACACTGTGGTCCCGCCTCTTGGCCGCGAAGGATGAATGCCTTATAATCAGCGGAATCCCAAAGCACACCGTTCAAAAATTGATCCCCACGATGTCCCTTTCTGCCTGCCTATTCAGAGACCAGTCAGGAATCTGAAACTGACATTGCATTTGTTTTCCTGAATCGGGAGTCGTAGTCGTAAGATGTAGCAGAACAGAAGAAAGTGGCACCACTTGATGAAAAAATAAAGCTGTCCTGTTTTTTTAGACATGCCAATGATAACGGTGTCTGAAAAAATGGACATTTATGACACCCAGTATAGCTGCCCTTAGCGAACACATAGCCTTTCTTTCCAATTTTCTTCTGGTTATGTCCCACACCCCCTCCCAAAGCGATGAGCAGCAGGTGAATCGCTATAGTGCAAGGGTCTGCGAGAATTCTCTTATCATTTGCTTGTTTGCTTCACGATAGGATAAACAGTACCGTGAAGGTTGAGCAGCGGGTGAATTTATCGATAACAATGACATCAACTTTGATCAACCCCTTAAAAATTAAAATTTCAAAGACAATAAGATCAAATCGTACCGAACGTCGCAAAGTAGCGGCACCATACGAGGTGTTCAGCGTATCAGAGAAGTGTACACGGGTCGATGGCGACCGGCTGCGGTTACGAACCGATGCGGTCGGCTCGATGACAGCCATTGGAGCTGCTGACGACGAAGTGGAATCGGAGTAGGACTCGTAGATGCGTGGCATGGTGGCTGACGACGAGCTCATGCTGCTGTAGGCGTCGTAAGGTCGAGTTGGCGCAGGGGCGGATGTCTCGGCAGCGGGCTGCGATCGGGTCAGCCTGAAATTGATCGAGGAATGGAAACAGTCATGAAAATCGAGTCAAAAATTGGTATCGTCCAAATGCATTAGTTGGCTACAAATCATCGCCCACTGTAGTCATAAAGCGTGTTTATACTTCTTTTTTACATATGGAGTTCTGAGCAAATTAATGTGTAATTACAAACTAACACAGACTAGAAAATTTGTTAGATGACAACGAAATCAGAGGGTAGGTTACTCAAAAATCTTCAACCTCAGAGCGCGGAACGATATAATAGCAGAGGGGCGGAGCAACTATCGCTGATTGGTCACTCCTCCGCTCTTCTGCCTCGGTGGGATTGGTGGTTAGTGAATGACTTGTTTTTTGGTTATTTCTCGAAAAATGAGGGCAAACCAGATGCACATTTCATCTATTGTAGTTCCCGATGTACTATTTTGAAATAAAAAAAGAACATTCTTGTTCCTGAAGGGGTTCATCGATCACATTTTGCGAACATTACGTTTGTTGAAAAGTCTGGATCTAAATCCGTGGGATATTCTCATTTCGAAGTGTGTGACGGAAGAAGAGGACTACCTAAAGGTTGTCATGACACTGATATTGAAGATATCTGCCCTAATGCCAATATGTCGATCCATAGTTAGTGTTCCTGCGGGAGTTCACACCAAGGCCAAAATTTCCTAAACCAAGACTTTCTCGGAGGTTTTAGGGCAAACCCACAGCTGTTCAAAACCTTTTCAAAAAGTTCTTCGAGGGAAAATTTCTGGCAAAATGTTTTTTCGGGAATTATTTTGGGATTGCCCTAAGAATTTTTGATTCAATTGATAAAACCGCAGAACAGATTACGAAGATGGGAATGCAAAGGAGCGAAAGCGACGGAGCAATCGGTCGCACTTTAGTGTCCATGCAATCGCGAAACCCTCTATTTGCATAGAATTTATCTTATCAGCGGCTAATATAGTGAGTGCGTAACTTTACGACGGAAACTCCGAACGTCAGATTTGCTTCACTATTTCGCACCTATTTTACAAACAGGTGTACCGTTGAAGAAGACAAAGATGTTTGGTGAGACGAAAATGCGATAACTCTTGGTAAAACCCTCGGAGTCCCCAGGAAA
Source organism: Ancylostoma caninum (assembly GCA_037903475.1). Classification (NCBI taxonomy): domain Eukaryota; kingdom Metazoa; phylum Nematoda; class Chromadorea; order Rhabditida; family Ancylostomatidae; genus Ancylostoma; species Ancylostoma caninum. The sequence goes on along the minus strand of JBAJFG010000015.1, from coordinate 2,099,957 downwards.
CGGCGAACTCGTGGCATTAAAAGACATGCTATTTATAAGTGAGTTTTTGGCATGATATCGGAAACAAGCTAGGATATTCGCAACAGTTCTCCCAGCTCTATATCTAAATCAGTACGCCAAATAAACCCTCTGTGCAAAGATTCGGAAGAATTCGTAAGACATCGTAAACTATCACGCACCTATCTTACCCTACAAAAATGCGTCACGTTACAAAATGAGTATCATATTCATGATGAGCATCTTAAATAATCCCCATATAGGAAGTGTAAGCGGAAAATTTGACCTTGTTATCTAGGGGGGGAAGAGGTGGAATAGAGTTAGGATCGGATTGGATTGATAGGAAATACAACTGCGACCATCTTCAGTGCAAATTTCATCTTTAAATGAAAGTGACAACAGACAGAATAGACAACAACAGCTACAAAGGAGACTGTTGCAATAGAAGCACACAAGAAGAACATGGTAGACTATAAGAAGATGACGAAGCGAATAAGCAGATCCATCGAAGATTGCTGTACACATGCTCCAAACATGCTCTGTCATTGCTACAGTTTACAATAGTCAAGTTAATAACCTGAGTGGGATCTGTTCACCGTCCAACAATCTGGTACTCCATTAATAATCTCGGTCTAACAACCGAGTGATAGTGGTCAGTTCCTGTCAATCCGACGCAAGTCGCAGAAAAACATTAAGCGACAATCTTTGAATCTCCAAATCTCCTCGACACGCTGATTCCAGTGGTATGCACAAAATTTATTTCGAATGCTTTTGGCACAGGGTCTGTAACAGTTGACGTGCGAGGCCATTGATTTTATCAATGGAACACGCTGAGCCTTGTCAGCCAACACTACAGCCGCGGCGAGCAACCAACTTCTCCGCCCAAACGGTTCGCGAAACCTGCACATTGCGCCCTTTCTAAATGTGACGGTTGATGTATCAGCAAGGCGAGAAGATATAGGATCCCTTGATAACTCCAGCAGGTGGACACCGCATTTGAGGTCATAAGTTAAAATCTATTCTTCTTCTCCATGTCATCATCTCATATTTGAATGTAGATCTACTCAATTAATATTATTTATTTATATTATTTGCATACATGAGACATGATACCAGCGCAGAGACACAGTCACAATTACAAATAAGCACAATTGCATATCTACCACGGAAATAACCATCACTTGAATAGTTGTCAATTTGGTAATTCTGGTAAAGATTATTGCCGTAAACCTACTCACAAGTCTGGAGCCCTTCAACGATGAAACAAACAAGGAAAATTGAGAGAATTCAAAAAACATCCATGCGCATTGTATGCCACAGAATGAACCAAACATTTGATGATTTGCTTGGATACCCTGCTCGTCTGAAGGCACTCTCTCTGAACACCTTAATTCAGAGATAAATTCTTGCAGACCTGGTGCTCGCTTACCGTGTTCTTCGAAATGAGGTGAAACTAACACCCATTAAATATTCTACCGACCAATCATCAGCAGAATAGCTGGTTTTGATTTGCAATGCCGGAGAATTAATAATAGGCGATTCACTCACATGTTCAATACATTCTTCAACCGCACTGCAAGATGGTTTCAGATGCTTCCAACACATGTTCTTAGCAGAAAATTCAAAGCTAGGCTCAGAGAAGTTGACCTGCTTCAATTACTTCACATTAACCTTCCGTGATACAATTGATCTCAGCCACTCCTATCTCCACTTCCAGACGATCATGTTCGTGTTCTTCTCAGGCTTCTCGAACCTCACCACTGTCCCTAATTTTTATCGCAGTTTTTATAACGTTTTATTTTTAGTATTCGTTTTGTTGTTCTTGTTTGTCGCTTCTCCAGCAAAACAGCCAAATATCTCAGTGTTTGAAGTTTACACCCTGCACATTCTCAGAAAGTTATCTCTTGCACTCACGCCGCAGTGATTTTGCAGAGATGTCTACTTTTTTCTAGTTTTGTGTTATTCATTTGTCTTCTTTCTCTATTCCGTATTATGCGATGCTTTGGGTCATGCTAAAATAATTACGTCCGGGGTTTGTATTTAGACTGAAGAGGATCTTGAAACACAGAGCTCGCTCCAGGACACTTACATAGTGCGATGGCGTAGCATAACGTGAATATCTCAAAGACGCCTCGGTGGTGTACCTAGACCTGGATAGGCAGATGTCAAGTGGGTAGCTGTAACATGTCCTGAGATTAATCAACGTGTATTTATTTTGTGGTAGGCCGAAGCATCATTAGCTACGCTCTTTCTGTTGAATTGGTTCCTCATTCACCCGAAGATCTCAAAAGTTATTTGCATGCCATATCTGATTGTAAGAGCACCCCGAGTGCATGAATAAATAAATAAATAAATAAATAAATAAATAAATAAATAAATAAATACCAACTACCAATCCAGCTTAAACGAAAAGACTGGGTCACATCTCCCATTGTTCATTGTCGATGAAATGGACTATAAGTCCATCAGGAAAATCGATAATACAGCGAATAGGGAGCTATTTTTGGTCGAAATAAGCGAATGACAAGAACGTAACCAGCTTACGAACTACTTCTGGGATTCACGACGCTGAGACGATATGAAGTGCTGAAGAGGTCGTTTGCACCACTCATCGCCAGCTGAAAACAGTCTATAAAACCAAATCAATAATAGAAATCAACGAAATTTTTATCGCGGCATTGAATAACAATAACTGGATTGATTTACAAGGAAATTTTACGAAATAGATGCAAAAAAATGCTTACAAAAATTATGACAAAATGTGCGACAAAATGTGGAGAAAAACATCACGAAACGATGTGATTTGAATGCAACACATTGCTGGGTACGTAGAGATGGGCAGAAGAGTTTAACTGGACTGATAAGCAAGAGCCTTGAAGGTTTTTGTTTCGGCGAAAAATTGATAGGAACCCGCAGAATACCATGACTCACTCTATTTCGACATCAGGTGGCGATTATCGCCAACTTCACGGCACTTGTGGCCGCATAGCGCCAGTGGATATTATTCAACATTTAGCTGTATGTATTTTGCCTTTCAGAAAACAGCACGAAACAAGATCGATATTTGCTTTTTTTCGCTCGGCAATCTACTACAACAAAGCGGTATGTCTAGCTAACAAATAGCCACCTATTTTGGAAGCATTGAGATGCCGCTAAATTATTGTTCTAGTATGATACGTTTGCTGATCAGCTCGTGGAGCATTTTCTAAGCTCTCACATCCGCTTGGAATTTTCAAAACACACGAGCTCTTGGTATTTTGGAGAAGACATCTTATATAAAACCATTATTGATGCTTTTAGTCGCTTACCTTGCTGATCGCACGGATTCGAATTCATGCAGCGAAATTCGTCATTTGCGGTATATCGCAACCACAATGAGCAAAATCATGCTAAGACGTAAACTACCACCAACTGCTCCGCAACTTTTGCACGCATCTAGGATAAACACAATTTCCACTCGACATTTCGACCATTCTCAAATGCGACTAACTGACGGTAATGAAGAAGTTTGTGGTAGAGTAAAGTGGTTGCTGCAGCACCCTCTTGTTGCTCGCATGAAGGTGCATGTATGGTGCATTATGTGGAACAACTATGTGCGGTCCATCAACATGTCCGCTAGGTCGCAATGAGCTATTCTTTGGCAAATGGTCGGAAGAACACCTCTCTAAGGTAGTCTCAGACACTCGGACCGGCCGAGTGGCGCGCGAATTTGGCTTTCCGGGCGAGCGGCGTGCCAATATTTTTGGGCGTGGCTTAGCACCGGCTAAGTGGCCTGCAATCATAGCGCACCGGCTGAGCGGTCCGCTATTAAGGCTGTGTAACAAAGCGCGAGTTTCGAAATGCTTCGAAATAACATTGGGTGAATATATCTATAAGGTGCTTGCTCTCTACAGTTTTTCATTCTTTCTGTTGTTCTTTACAGGCTTTTAAGTCCTTCTTTTGTTAGTGAAAGTGTTCGTAACAGCCTGTCGTGTAATGTTTGATATAGTTGGAAAGAAATAGTTCTGCTTGCAGGCAGTTGTATGTGTTGGTGCTACTGTCGGACCACAACTACGATCGCATCGCACTTCGACGTTGTGGAAGTAGGTGTTTGATTTCAAGAAGTTGCAACATTAAGTTGAATGACTGTAACCTCTTGACGTAATAACGGTAACTCGAAAGGTGCTCTCTTTCTAAACAAAGATGATCTTGTAGGCTTGTACTCAGAAATGCATAGAGTGCAGGCTAGCGATAGTAAGATAATGTTGAAATTTGTGATTAGCGTCTAAAACAATCTCTCTACGCAAGACTCCGAAGGGTTTTGTGAGGTGCCTTCCCTATATGAAGTATACTTGCCTGAGGTGTTGCTTTTTCCAGCACGAAAACAAGTAGTCATTTGGAGCAATCGTTTACTGACAACAAGTTAATAAAGTGAGTACAAGTGAAAAAAAAACAAAAACAAGAAAAACAAGAAAAAGTTGCATTTTCAAACAAGAGGAGCTATGTACAAAAATAATGATACGCTACGCAACAGTCAAAAAGCAGAATTTGTCTCCAAATTTATACACGTACTCCTCTACGTTTGTGAACGAATGTAGAAGGCAAATAGTGATTACATGATCAATTACGATTTATACAAGATTTTATTGGCTCACAACGGACTTTGACTACAAATCAGATGTACATACTCTCCCAACCATTCGCTAGGACTAGTGAGAAATAGTCGACTGCCCAGTTGATGATGTCTGTAGGTTATTACGATTGGAAGGCAAGCTTTTCGGCAAGACAACTTGAACATTGGAGATGTTTTCTTTGCCCACTATCTGACGGGCAGCTTTACGGACCTGAAACTAGCTCTGTAGAACACTGGAGGGAAACATAAACTGGAGAGGGGTTAGAAAATATTAAAAAAGATGCTAATATGAAGTTGGAAGTTTTTTTCGATTTCAAAGGAGAGCTCTTTTTTGCAGGCTAGTGGGTCTCACTCAGTTTCATCATCTACAGACATTTAGGAAGAGATGATTGGACCGACTCAAATGAGAAAAAAAGAAATATTTAAACACCTTAAAACTACTCATACGCGAACCAGAGTAATCACTATGCTTGATGACGTTTGGGTAATCTAATTTCTCGTAATCTCATCTCGTCCAGTGGGCCACGAAAGCTGCATGCTCAGGCAAGCGCATTCCTACCACTGTGTCCGGTTCATCTTGCTGCTCATTCTCGGCTGTTTACAGTACTCACTGCTGTCACATCTGTCCACGAAACTTCACCACAACGTTTTCTTCTCAAGTGTTCCTATATTTTTCTCATGTAGCGGTTAGAACACTCACTTCTTTATTCATAGCCAAATATATTATAGCGTTGATGCCGCAGTTCAACATTAACACCGCTGGAGTGACAATATAGGCTTCAGGAGCTTGTATTCCTATTACTGGGTATAGGAAAAATGTTATCCACACAAGAGTGTAAGTCAAGAACATAAGAAGAAATTGCACGAAGCATCTGGAAATCACGGAGTGGCGAGCCTACACATTTGAGAAATATGTACATGAGAGGTGTGAAGTTACCGCATCTCTCGCTTTCCAACTGTATCGTTAGGAGCTCCCATTTTGAGTACATACATAAATAACTAAAAGATAGTAAGGATACTAATGGAAGTCAATGATCAGAAACAAAGATCACTCACAGCAATGTACGATATTCCACCGTAAGTGGAAACAAAGGCATCGAATGTAAGTTCAATGTAGTAGGAATAATTAATAATTTGATTGGGAAAAACAAGGTAAGAATACCCAAAATATCGCGGGTCAGGGATGACTCTGAGAAAAGACGCGATTAATAATCAGGAAATTTTCGAGTATATGGCCTGAGATGACACCTTGAACAGCTATGTCCTAACAACTTCACGTTGTAAGTCATTTCCTTCTGTTAAATGGATCTCAGCCTCATTACAAGAAGTTCGATGTGCTAACTCAAGATCTACTCGCAACCGCTTCAAAATTACTCCTTGCATTTTTTCCAGGAGACTGGTCCTCCATCGTTACTTGTGACTAACCTGCAGCACGGAGACAACAGCTGAGTGTAAACGGTCGTCACAGTAGCAATGCAGCAACATATTGTGATAAATATGATAACTCTGCTCAAGGAGAAGAAGGCGCTCCTAGGAATGCAGATCACGACGAATCTGGAATTCGTGCTGGAGAATTACTGTTATTACAGAATTGACATCTTCGCCTTGCGCCAGTGGTGAAATCGGAACCAATCATGGGTTCTTTATTCTAGAACAAACCCGTGAATTGTACAGAGTAAATCAAAAGTGTTTTATAAAATACGTGACATTTCTCTAGGATATGGCGTTTTCTTTGGTGCATATTATAATTCATGTTTAGAGTTCATAAAGTTCATCAAACCTGGCCAGCCACTTCACTTGTTGCTTTATTGATACAGAATAACAGAAATCAACGCATTAAGCTTTGAATGATAGTCCCACCTGTTTGTGGCGAACAAAATCTGCATTAGTGATCCGAGAAACCATTGTCCCATAAAGAATGTTGCGATAATAGTCACGCCTAGTGAATCATCCCCTTCGAAGAACCATTTCTGAAGTACCACGAATACCTGGGGAACGAAAATAAATTGCGCTATTCAGGTTGAAATTTCTGTAACCTACGCCAGTGATAACAGACGGACCAATGTAGCAAACATGTAAAATAAGCTGAAAAATGTCGCAACATATGTTAAAGGCTGCGAGAGCATAAATAGAATTATCTTTCTTGAGATGAAGTCGACCTAAAATGTTTGGACTCGTTGTGGTTTACCTATTTCATTTCCTTTGAAAATATAGTACTGTCGACAAGAAAGGGGACGCTCAAACAGTTTGATAAACCTATTGTGAGCAACTTTTTGAATATCTGAACAAGTTTGTGCAAGTCGCGCGTGTCAATTGAAATGTGCACGAGTACACTAACCACAAGTTACCACAAACGCTGTTTTGTTCCCATACTAAATGCGATAGCATCCAATTTCGGCCAAAAAGTAAGACGAGCAAAGTTGTTTCGATCATTTCAAAAACGTAAAAATCTACTCGAAGGAATTCCCTTTTTCTCCAAAGTCCTATCAGCGGTTTTCATGCCTTCGCATAATTGATATCACGGAACTTCATGTACAATACTGTTTAAATAACAGAGGCTGTTCTCTCACAAAGCCTTATGGCAGTACTTGGGACTAACAGCAGTTCAAAAGATAGGAAGAAAAGAAAATGTCACAAAACATGACAAGGAATTAACAAAAAAAAAGTGCAAGGAACTAGGCAAAATTACGAAGACTGAAGCTAGTAGTCATCAGAAGAACATTAGCCGATTCTTGTGAGCGATTGTTATGCAACCGTGGAAACTCCCAACTTGAACCATAACACATTAACAACGAAATTTCCAGAAAAAAAGTAGAGAAGGCTGAAATTTAGAAAGCGTAATTATCAATGAACATGCTACATCAAAGGCAGATTTGCAGAGAAGTGAACATGTGTGTTGAGAGGCAATGCCGATGACAATGATAAGCATTACAAAAACGGACTGTTTTCACAACCATTCTATTCCCCAACTTTGGTTGAGCACACGTGAAGGATCAGCAACCACGTATTCATATACGTTTCGGTAACATCTCCACAAAATAGCACCCAAATATGTGGATGAAGGCACGTGCTGTAGCAAAACGCACTTGTGCATCCCTTTCTTCTCAACCAAATAGGTCTCGTAATAGTTTTGGGAGACACCGTCAGAACTGTATGAGAGCAATACCTACATGATATATAACGCTGCCAATTAATTTGTCCTAGTAAAAATGCAAAGTAGAGAGTGAGTGGCCGCAGTTCGATAAGTTCCGGGTATGGCGAAGTGGAAATGAAATGGTGGCATAACTCAAACGGTACTTCACTCGCTGCTTACAAGGGAAGTGCATTAACTTGAGCTGCGCTTTCGAAACGAGACCTATATGGTTGGAAGGCTTGTTCCAAACGATATCACAGATTATACCTGAATTTTGCTAAATGGTTAATACAAGCTCAAAATTCCATTTCCTGCCATACTGACATGAATCTCCTTCACATACAGCTTGGCCGCAGGATAGCTGAGTGGATAGTGATGCAGACACATAGGATGAGAACCGAGGGTTTGCATTCCGTCCACCACTTTTGTTTTGCAAACTTCAATTGCTAATCTTTAGCAGGGTGCGGAACGGTTCAGGAGATAGATGACTATTGATTTTAGACCATTTAAACTACAGGACCCTGACCAAATTTGGCCATCAAAAGCGCAACCACGCGTGGGCAGTCAAAGATTCGAGGAGGTTAAAAAATGAGGAAGTGAGTGAATACATTACATGGCATCCCAAAATACTTTCGGGGTTTTTGCAGCGACATTGCGTCAACACCCAGTATTTCCATTATTTCCAAAGCAATGCTCGTAGTCGTAGCAGTGTTCGTTTATCTCCTGAACCGTCCCTTTAACCCCCTCGAATGTTTGACTGTCACGCGTGGTTGCGCTTTTGCTGGCCAAATTTGGTCAGGGTCCTGTAGCTTAAATAGTCTAAAATCAATAGTCATCTATCTCCTGAACCGTTCCGCACTCTATTGAAGACTAGCAATTAAAGTTTGCAAAACTCTACTAATAGACGGGATGCAAACCCTCGGACCTCATCCTATGGCTCTGCCTCACTATCCACTCGACTATCCTGCTGGCAAGCTCTGAATGAGGGATATTCATGTCAGTATGGCGGGAAATAGAATTTTGAGCTTGTATTAACCATTTAGCAAGTTTCAAATATAATCTGTAACATCGTTTGGGACAGGATATCCAACCATTATGTCTCGTTTCAAAAGCTCAGCTTAATTTCGTGCACTTCCCTTGTTAGCCCCTCACAGTAAGCAGCATTAATTTTATGTTAACAATCATTTGCATGCGAAATGAACCGATCCCAATGGCAGAAGGCGAGAAATTAGAATACGGTTCACATTGTGACAATCATGTTGGACAAGGATACGAACAGTAAACGTCGATGGCGGTGCGTTTTAAAAGGACATTGAAAGTACGCGGAAAACCCACCGCCCCATTGCTACAATACTAGCCCTAACTTTTGTCCCAAAATCCTATTCCGACGGATTAATCCGTCGGAAACGGTCAGAATTTCTGGGAATGAACTAAAACAACTTTTGAAGGCACCAATCGAAAGCTCTAGAGCTCCTGATTCCAAATCTATCTTAAAATTGCGTGTGGTTTGAGACTGCTAAGAAAATGAGCAAAACCTTCCCGAAACGCGTTAATTACTTTCGCACCTCCGCATTCTTGCCAATGGCATATCCTGCGGACACATTTCATGGAGTCGAGTCCAAACTTCGCGGAAACGCAGAATTTTTGCAATTTATCCTCATATTTGGATTCGTCACAGGTTACGATCATTTCCATGCCCCATACGCGTGGGACCACCTCGGCTAACAATTTTTTTATTTCTTTTCATTTTAAGAAATTTGCAGACTTTGGTGAGTTGTTTCACAGAAGTCCTTGACGCTCGACCGTGGGCAACAGGGAGGAGATGACCTACTACATACAGTGGACGGCAATGGCGGTGGCCCATCTGCGGCCTCGAGAAGGACGCAGCGCAAGTGCGCCGCGCGCGAAGGGACCGTTGTGGTCTGCTGCTGGAATGCTATTTCTACTCGCTTTCTTCCCGATTTGGTCAAGAATCCTTAAAATCGGGCAGAAAAGCTCTAGATATAGCATAACAGCAGCAGAAAACATTGTTTACAACGCGGGCGGCGCGGTTGCGCTGCGTTCTTCTCGAGGCCGCAGATGGGCCACCGCCATTGCCGTCCACTGTAAATTGAGCTTCTCATACTTCTGCTTCAGGTAGGTCACAAGTTACGAGCAAAGAAACATGGATGCGCATGGTTTCTTTTCTTCAAAAAATTCCGTTTCAACTGGGGAAACTGTCCCAGAACAACATTGGTCAGCAGTTCAAACATAGTACATCCTTGCAACTGGCATCCTCGTGTTTGAAAAAAAATTCTGCGATTTTTTGTCCTAAAAAAGGCTAGCTGGAGCTTATTTGAAAACAAGATTTTCAAATAATTATGCAGAAACTATTCAAGCTCCGACATACCAAACCTTCCAGTTGTAATCAGTGAGAAAATCTGTACATCCCCATGTAAACTTTTGTGCATTTGCTGCAAAAATCACTGACAGCCAATCCCTGGCTGCCGACCTCCTTTTGCTGGGCGCGTTGGCCTCTCGCCCAAGACCTCCACGGCGGTGGGTCATCGGGCTCTACCAAAGGCAACGCAGTCTTGCTTGCTCAGGATTGATCAGAAATCAGCAAAAGTGCCTCGAGACCCACAAACACAAATGCAAATAAGACAGATGTGATGTATCCTCTGCAAAATGCAGTACATTGCCAGCATCCTCATGCTTGGAAAAATGCTTCTGCGAGTTTTTACGTCGTGAAAAAGGCTCACTGGAGCTTATTTGAAAACACGATTTTCAAATAATCATGGAGAAACATTGTATTTATGTTGGTCAACAGAGATGCCACTGGAACAGCTGGACATTGTTTTTGAATGAGTATAATCTTTTTCCACCTATTTACGATTGATTTTATTCCAAACTAGGAGTCTGTAGGAAATGTTGTAGAAGTTTCCTATTATAAGGCGAGAATTTTTAATATTTCTGAAGAAAAAGAGATCCACTCGAGGCTTCTTTCGTTTTTTTTTCTTGCACAAATACAGAAACATACCTTTTATGATACAAGAAAGCACAAAAATGTTCAATATCAGCATCACCCATATCTCCACGTATAAAGCCGTACCAATTATCAAGCGGATGTATTCCATCATCTGAAAACAATTTCCCTGAAGATAATCTTAATAGCGAGATAACCAGAACAATTCTGAGAATTGCGTTCGCGTGGATAGGTAAGAATGAGGCATGTGGTAAATTTTAAGTCTTAAACTTAAAGGTTTATTGAGCGTGAACCTCCCGAAGATATGGATTTCCAAATTTGCCAAAAAGTGTGATTGCTTTCGAGCCAAGGATATTCACCCTGAAAGAGAAGCGGAGATATTTGAGTGCACCCACCAATCACAAAACACCAGCCCCGCCCTTCTCCTTAAGGTGCTGCATAAGCACAGGTCAAAACTTCCTTCAAAATTGGAACAATTCATGCTGATACATGTGCATTTGTTTCAAATTTACCCTTCTGTTAAGCATATCTACGGCATCTACACTCAGCGGTGCAATTCGAAGACACCGTTTACAACACAACAAGTGTTGAATTGTGACTGAAAGACGAATCATGCTGCAATATGAGAAATTTCTATCTTTGTGGCGAAGGATAGGTGAAATGTTCACAAATTTTCCTGGTATGATGAAGCATCAAAAAGCGCAAAATGTGAGGCATATATTGAAAAACATTAGCACCTATTTTCAGTTAGCTATCAGACAGCTATTAAAAAATCACCTGAGTCCCAGAAACTTCCACCTGAATGCAAGAAATATTGTTATCTGACCATTTTTCTTTGCCTGAAACACGAATCCACCAGACCGTACATCATTATATGAATAGTAAACTTTAATCGCGGGTAAAAATAAATGTGACTAGCAGATGAAGCAAAACTTCTGTAGACGTAGTAACAAACACTGACTTTTTCAGTAGTTTGCTTCAGAGAGCAGACATCTCCTGGAAAGCCAAAAGTAAACATGACAAGTAGAGAGCGAACCAACTTTTGCTTACCCAGAAATATTTGTCTGACGCTGATTAAGGCCTGACTAGTCATCTGTTTACTGCTTTGGTTGCCATCAATCATAACGCGCAATTACAATCTACGAAATGGTCTCTAAATCACTGACAAGATTTCAAACGGCACAATAACCGCACGCGGTGAGAAAACATATAAATAAATAAAGCAGAACAGCAGCTTAAGAGAGGAGTAGATTAGCGATGGAGCATTCCAATTAGATTCCAGGAGTTCTCTCCTTCTCTCTTTGATTTAGCGGAAGCGGAAACGCCACCGAACAGAGTTGTCGGTGCATATCAACACCTCGTTCTGCATCTACTTTTCTCCTGCACTTTCGTCAAAGGGTGTCTTCTGAGCTCCAACTTAGATGTGGATAGAGCGAAAATTTGACGTCCAAAACTGCTTAGATCTCACTAATGAATTGCTTAATTTTGAGCTATGGGGATGTGGAGACAACAGATCCAATTAGATGTTTTGAGATGTTTTCTTCCTCATTCTGAGAAAACAAGCAAACAAATCCCTTTTCGAGTATTTCCAAATACAGTACATGCAAACACATGGATGCCGCCACCAGTTACGTGCTCCCCTTGCTCCTCACTTTCCTAAAATACGGTGGGGTTGGGGATAGGCATCACGTGGTAAAGTTATGTCTGTTTTGGTCAGTGGAATTTGCCCGCCAAACACATGCTCAACGAGCTGAAAATTACCACGTCTTCAGCAGTTCACGGTAAGACTACAGAAAATCGATGAACTCAACCTGTATTTTTGTACATTGCGCTACATTGTACACCCCTCTGAGCATATATGCATAATACTGCTCAAAATTGTGGGCTGATCATGTGTAGCGGAGAATTCGTATCCCATGCGTGGGCTGCCCCTAGGCGGCTTTTCGGAGAAGAGAATAAATGCACCATCCAGAAGAACCACCTCGTAGAACGAAAAATCCTGGCTGGAGAACACTTTGGTTGTACGTTCTATACCTCTCTACCTAAGCAGGTTCACCCCAAGCACAGAGAGAACAAGTTCAAACCGATTTTGGCCTCTGCTCGTTGGGCGACACAAAATCCTGCGACGTATCGCGCACAGGTTCGGAAAAAGCTACATGGATGAAAAAATTGGTTGCTAAGTTTGTAAATAGATAGAAATTATCTGTGATTCTTCCAAGAATGAAAGAGATATGAAAGACAAAATCATGCTTTCGCCAAAGATGATTTCTCTTCGTTTTCTGGCCCGTTAGATGTACAACACTAGAAATTAAAAACTTTCAATCGAAACGCTGGAATATTAAAAGTATGTAACACCTTAGGAAAGGCCGAATATAATTCATCTTTCGTTTCCCACAACCAAGCAACATTATCTGCTGTTCGTCGCATTTTCAGTGTAACTCACGCAAAGTTCCAGAACAGGGTCGAAACCTCCTTAAAGCTTTGAGTATACGGGATGTCATTATTCGTAGTGTTGACTTGTGCACTTCCCTACTCAGTCATGGTTAAACTTCTGCGTACTAATCAGAATGGTGAGTATGTGATCAATCATCCTTAAAATAAAGTGTGCAATCCCAAATCTCACAGGTAGATATGGAGCCAAATAATCACTCATGCAAAAAATCGATCTTTATAAATACATAAAGGTGATCACTGACGAAAGACCTCGGGTCATCTTGTACATCTCGAAAACCTTCAAAGGCAGCACGAGTCGAAATCCTTGACTCGGACCTGGGCTGCGAACCCTAAAGCAGGCGTCGCGCACATCACGAATCTGCAAGGAACACACACAATAACAACTTACCTGCAGAAAACGGCGAACTGCCGTCGCGTGCACGCCCGATCGGCCAGTGCTTCGGAGGGCCTGACGCTCCAGCTTACGCATTTTAACGCATGCGGGCTGCTACCGACTCCCTTTCTCCGTGCTGGGACCCATTTGCGCACGCAGGGCGCCGCCGGAACACTCGTCCGCGCATGGAAGGCAGCAATGCGTTTCCTTGGCTTTCTCTGGTGTTTTACGCGATTTCACCCCCGGATATGAGCAATACACCCCCAAAAACCCCAAAATCCGGCGAAATCACAAACACGATGGTTCCGACGGGTGCTGCCTTTAATAGGAACAAGCAGGAGCTGTTACAATAGAGCTAGAGGGACAATAAATATTGAAGGGTGTAATAATTAACTGTGCTAGTCGCTCGATGAGTCTCATTACTAGGAATTAGGAAGTTTGGATTAAGAACAGGAGCAATGAGATTTAGTTTTTTATTTATTTCGTTTAAAAGAAATAAATAGAAAACTAAATTTCATTGAGCCTGTTCTTGTATCTCAAAACTTATTCCACTAACCGTTAATACTTGCCTTTAAATTGCCTTTAAATATGCATAGAATTGCTTTTCGCAAATATAATTGCCACCAATTTTTTTTGGATGGAACCAATCGAAGCATGAGGTTAAAAGCAGAAAAAGAATCTACAGAACATCAGGTGTTTTCTCCTTTCTGAGGGAACACAAGCATATCAGTTTTTTACGAGCCCCTTGAAAATTAGGTACTTCGTACTACCCAGAACTAATTAAGTACTGGTTCAATAGTACTAGTACTACTGACGGGAGAGGCATTGTGAGGTAAACCCGCTCTTCCTCGCGTTCCTTCAATTCTCTGCTGAGTTTTCTCTCTCCCAGTAACTTAGTATCGCGCACCTTTGCAGTCTCAAACTGAATCACTTAAAATACATATAAAGAATCCAGTGTTTTCTAGTCATGGTACATATGATGACTACTTGTACTCGGTCGTGTAGAGAGAAAATACAACCCATAAACAAGCAAGCAATACACAATCGAGCTCAACTTTGCTTATGAGGCTTAGAAAAATGCCGGTGATTACTTGGTTTTTTTTTAAACAAAATTTAGAGGAATAAAAGCGAAGGGTGTGGTAGTAGATACTGTTTGCAGCACCGTCGATTTTGAGACTAGCAAACTTCAAAAGGAAAAAAAAAACTCTCCATCCATAGTTAGTTAAATTCGCTCCTCATACACAGACTCAGCGAAGCAAATGGGACCATATCTTTAGTAGCCCACTGAAAATCGATAAATTCAATAAACCTGTATTTTTGTGCTTTACGCTCTCCTCTGGGTGCATATATCGCATAAAATAGCGGATTAATCACCTGTACCGGAGGATTCCTACGCCATGCTTGTGCTACACCTATTACGCTATTCACAGAAAACGATAAATGTACCATCCAGTACAGCCACCCTGCGGAACGAAAAATCCTGGATGGAGAACACCCTGGATGGACGTTCTATACCTCTCCATCTAAGCGCCATGCACAGTAGGGCGCATTCGCAGGGAGATCGAAGAGAACTGCAGAAGAGCAAATTCGTCCCCTGCTAGTTGAGCGACATAAAATCTTGCGCCGTATCCCACACAAGTTTGGAAAAATGCTTAAGAAATAACAAATTCGTCGGGGAAAATTGTAAATAGATGGAGATTATCGTTGATTCTTATATCAATGACACTTTCGCCAGCAATGATTCCTCTTCGTTTTCAGCCAGATTATATAACATTTCAAAATAAAAATTTTTAATCGAAATGCTGGAATATGAAAAGTATGTAACAGCCTAGAAGATCGAATTATGAAAAGGAACGAAATACAGAAAAATTATTGCCGTGGTCGGACAAACACAATTCCTACTTCGTTTCCCCTTTCTTTTTTTTTCTTTTTTTTCATGCAGGCAGGTTTTTCATAGTGACAACGACAACAACATCTGGTTTTTTTCTTTGTTGTATTATCAGAGCAGAGCGGGTTCCACAGAGCTTATCCACCTATCTCTTTATACATTGGTCGTCTCAATACTCAAGGTTTAAGTTGTCTTAGATGGTCAGTGAGCCTTGAATCCACTATTCAGAGTTGACCTAACATTTGAAGGAATGGTCAGGTGACGGTGAGATATCAGTGCGTCAATTGTAGAACGAAAATTTTGAATAGAATTCCACCGCGACTCGCTCAATATGATCGCTATCTAATCGTGATCAATCCACGGGTTTTTTTACACTTGTCAGCAATCACAGAATCTTTCTTCAGTTTAGTCTGTGATAATTGAATATTTGAATGTGGAGAAGAGCAGGTTAAATTTCAACTAGCTCAATATGGCCACATAATTGATCTGGACATGTCTGCTGGGTTCGACGAAACGCTGAGCACAAATATGACAACCATTTCCAGCAGCAATATCGGTGTATTGATTTTATAAATTTTTTTCCATTTCCGCTCGGAGATGGCACGGACACACCTGCTGTATTTTCCATGCGCGCTGAAAACGGACACAATGACCGCCTTGCATGAAATATTGGCTTATCGATTCTATTGTTTTTTTTTCGGTACTCTACCACATGGGGCGGTGAAAACATGTCTACTTGGGTTCCTACGCTGAATATGAATATGACAATAAATTTATCGATCCAGTGCCGTCGAAAAAACTTTGCCGACTTTTCGCTCACTGGTCGGTGGAAGAGGGTCACATGAGGTTCGCTGTTACGCTGATCGTGAGAATTAATGGCATATTTAATAAACTTATCGTCAATAGCAATTTTCCACGGCAATGCGAGGTCGCCGGAGTTGTTGAAAACCCGAGCGAAGCGAGTATACCGTCTAGTCACTTTTATTTATAGGGCTCTCTCTCTAATATACAGTAGCTAGCAAAAAGATTGCAACTTTTGGTTTTCCGTCTATAACTTCTTCAAGAGCAAAGCTTGGGAGTTCAAATTTTTGTGGGAGTTGTAGATACTCATGTGAGATAGAAACGAGGAATAACCTCTTCACTCCATTGACTTCACGTTTTTTAAGAAAAATTTCTCTCACGGCGGCTTAAATCTATAATTTGGCATCATCCCGCAATGTCTCAGAAAATGACGTCTATCGTTAGGATCTGACCACGAATTGGTTCCTTGCAGCAGAGCCAACCCTTATGTGCTTGAAAATATGCATGCGCTGACCACTGGTTGACATCTACAAAGACTATGTGAGATTAGTTCAGTAGTGATCCTAAAGGGGTGTTTCTGTCACCCTGGATCGCTCTATCAGCTCTGTTTGAAAGAGCAACGTGCTGTTGACTATTCTGTAAGATTGGTTACAGGTGTTCGGTTTTAACGCAGCTTATTGCTCCCTCGCCGTTCCGAAATATTCGGACTTGTTGCCGTGCATCTAATCGTGCACATCACGGAAACTAAGTTTTGGAATTTTTTCTGTGTTGAGGAGGAACATACCTTAAGGATCCCATGGATGGTAAAGATTCTCCAGGGTCCCTAGAATATTGACTCATGCCGGTTTGAATTTGATGAGATAGATCTTGCTAAAATGCAATGAACTCTACGAAACATCACCGAAGCGGGATACTGTGACCTGGCACCCTGTTTCGATAAATCCAAGGCGGCATGAGTCGCCACGCACACTGCAATATTCTAGGAACCCTTGTGAATCTTTATCATTTATGGGGTCTTCAAGGTATCTTTCTCCTCAAGACAAAAAAAATTCCAAAACTTATTTTCCGTGATGAGCACGATCAGCTGCACGCCAACAAGCCCGAATATTTCGGAACTGCAAGGAAGCACTAAGCTGCGTTGAAACAAAACAGTTGTAGCAAAACTTTTAGAACCATCAGGAGCATCCCTCCCCTTTAAATAGAGCCGATAGGTGTAGCCAGGGTGACAGAAACACCCATTGAGGATCACTACTGAACTGATCTCACATAGTCTTTGTAGATGTCAACCAGTGGCCAGCGCATGCATATTTTCAAGCACATACGGGTTGGCGCTGCTGGAAGGAACCAATTCTTGGTCAGATCCTAACGATAGTCGTCGTTTCATGAGACATTGCGGATGGTGCCAGATTACTGATTTAGGCCGCTGTGAGGAAAATTTTTCTTAAAATTTCTGAAGTCGATGGAATTGAAGGATTATTCCTTGTTTCTATCTGCCACAAGTATCTACAACTCCTATAAAAATTTGAGCTCCTATGCTTTGCTTTGGAAGAAGTTACGAAAAACGAAAAGTTGCAATCTTTTTGCTCGCTACTGTAAATACTGAAGTGGAAAGAGATTCTGGAGAGGTGAAGAACGCAAAATCTGTGATGCTTTCACACATGTAAGAACACAAATAGAACAATATTCATTGCTGGCATTGTTGAACAATTATCCGTAATCACTCAGGAATACAGAACATTACATCAGTGCATATTGTGCGAGAACTGTAGTTACGCGAAAGCTGAAATAGCATTGATGTAATATGGAATGAGATCGTTTGTTGAAGATTAAGGTTTCCCACAAAATGTGAGTGTCGGCTGTTTGAAAGTGCGACGGCGGGACCCCCCCCCCCCCTTTTCAAAAATGGTCTAAAGCGAGGCAGTGCACCTCCAGCGCCAGAGATTTGATAACAGCACTGGTAACGATGAAAATGCTCAGAGTTTTGTCCCACTTTCGTTTTAACGTTTTCAAATTTCGCGCAATTCTACTTCTTACTTCTTCAGATCCAGACCAATTCATCAAATCCACTGCCCATTATCCCGTTCAGTTTCCTTAACCTGCATTCTGCGGGATATCCAGGAGTTTTGCTATAGTTCACGTGGAGTATAGTACCCTGCGTCGCCACCGTCAGAGATCTCAATTCTGCCTACGTATTCTGTTCGGGGCATCGCTAGCGTCGCTGAAGCACGAGCTGCCGAAAAATCGATACGTTCAAAAACTGATTTAGGGACGACGCTGACACTAGGTGCAATACCTTACGAAGACTATAGCAGCAACATAGTTACTTCGCCATTTGTGCCCTTCTCTATCATTCCCACTAATCTCACCTTCACAGCCTTCTCAATCCTTTCCTTGTGGAACCTCATTAGGTTTTCGCAAGATCTCACATCCCATTTGTCTACCTTATGTTTACAGTAAAGTTCGGCAGTCTGAAAGAGGAAAAACGATTTGACCTCCAGAAAAACTCCTCTATTATAGCTTACAAGGGAAGGAGAGCAGATGTCTGTGGCACTTCGGAATGGAATGTGCCTCATAATATTAAAGGCAGTGTGTCACCTCTTTCCATGGGCTATGGATATCAACATACTCTACACCTTCTCGTCACGACGATTAAAATGATGTACGTCGTAACGCATAAAAATGACGGAAACCCGTTTATGGAGGGTCCGAGTGTGCAGTTCACGGACCACTTGGGCGGAGCGGCCCGTGAATGTGCTGGCTGCCCGCCACTCAGCATGCAAAGCGCCGGTGTCTCTGCCCAAGAGAGCCGCGCCGCGGTCCTGATCCTTGTCTGCGTACGTTTTGAGTTTCCTGTATATACTGCACATACAAGGTCATAACTTTCTTCACAGTGACATTAAGCGAGTGGCAAAAACATATTTAAGACCAGCATTATCAACTTCATATTAGGAGGCATATCTCATTTGGAAATGCCGCAAAGATTTGGTATCCTTCCCTCGTTGGTCCACAAAATTTATTTGCTCACCTTCGTAGTGTTACCTTTGGATTTAACGGCTTCTCTTAATGCGTCTGCAGCACCGATACACAAGTTGCATAGTCGTTGTGGTTGCCTCGATGCTGCGTAGCAAACTAGCACGCAGGCGTAGAAACGCGCAAAGAACGCCTTCATACCCTTAAAAATGATGTTGGATTATGAATTGACGTTAACGCACGTTTCATTCGCTAGCTTTGGGCGAAGCATCTTCGTAGTCGGCTATTGAGAGCAATAAAATCATATAGTATCTGTGGACAATGAAGCTCAAGGTCTTCTGTCTGTAGCGCATCGTGCAGTACAGAGCAATATTAGCATTCTCCGCCCACAGCCTATTTGTTGAAACAGAAACCGTTCAGCAACACCACCGACTTCATTAGGGATATGCAATTACTGCTGGAAGGCACACCGACTAAAAAATGAAGTCTACTGCTTGGATGAATGGTTTGTGTAAGAAGCCTAATCAGCAGCTTCACTTTAACAAAATAAGCTTTTGAAAAAAAAGTATCAACAAGTTCCTGCGAGATTGAATATACAGGCTGGGCTATAAATACAGTTTCAGACACTCGAACCGTGCGAACGCTCTGCAATGACCGTCCGAGCGCTCCTCGCCAGCGCGGGTGGTATGGTCTCAGATATGGAACCGTGTGAGCGCTCAGCAATGACCGTCCGAGCGCTCAGCAATGACCGTCTGAGCGCTCCCCGTTAGCGCTTCTGGTACGTTCATTGAAGAGCGCTCGCACGGTCATTGTAGAGCGCTCGTACGGTTTTCCATGTCCCTCGAGTCACTGCTTTGGATCGGTCATGCACGAAACGAGAACTATTTGCGACTCGTGAAACACGGTAAATCTCATAAGCGCTCCCCCATCCGCTACAAGCGACCTGCAGAGGCTTTCCTCCCGCACTCGGCATGCGCTCGGACGGTGCGAGAATGAATATGAATGCATCTTACTCACTTTTCTCCTTTTTTTCTCTTATTTCTTCCAATTCCTCATGAAACCATTTCTCTTTAATGCCACAGCCCTATGACAATGTGAAACGGATGAGCCATGCAGGAAATAACACAGGCTCGATCAGTCTGCTGTCATAGGTCCGATAAGCTGAGACGTACCTCAGCCCATCACTACATCCGATGGTGTCCAGGTAGGGAACCTTCACCTACATCGATGAGGGTAAGTCGGGTCCGGGACGTAGCCCCAGACTTAAAGATGGATTTAGCAAGATGCATTTTAAGTCTTGCAAAGCAGGGTATACATATAGCGCGCAATTGTGGCTCGAATTCTTCTCTGAGCAAAATCACTCCGAGAATAGCCGCTGATACTTCCAGAGATAAGTTTTCCCAAAATCGGTGGATTTTGCCACAATCAAAACGTAGAAATAAGGGTATTATGTCAGATTGAAAAGAATAGATGTTGCGCAGATGACAGCTGGACTTAGAATGAAGTTCTGAGGAAAATTCATATATAATACTTGATACTTTCGTTCACTCCCAACTAGAGCCCCAAGGTGAGAAGTTAAGTAAGAACTAACAAAAGAAGGCAAGTTCAATAACAATGCAAAAACAGGTTACAATTGCACAAAGGGGACCATGAATGGAAAACCCATCTTCGAAGCTGCTGTCGTTGATTGGACTCAAAGCAGGCCTGTTCGATAAGCCGCCGATCTCAGAAATGTGAATAAAACAAATAGTACATTCCACTACTCCCGTATCATTTGCAAGAAGTGGGCCGTGAATTCGGAGCGCTCGCACGGTGAGAGGCTCCGCCCACAAAGTTAGGTGTAGCGCTCGCACGGTCAGCCCTGAATTCGGAGCGTTCGAGTGTCTGAGAGGGATGTGTTTATCACGATGATATCTGCTGAGTAAATCTAGCTGAGATGAACTCCCTATAAGAACCATTCTTTTCGGTGAGCATTTCATTTCTGACCGACACTCCCTCGGTGCAATGTATGCTACTTCTTCCTGAAGACTGTCGTGAAGTAACTACTCAACTATGCTCACCAAAAGTAGCAATGGGAGGAGCTTTCCGTGCGTGCTGCATCTCGTGCCCTGCGCAGCGGTGTCACATGTCATCTTATCGCACATTGTGTCAGCAGATAGGCAATTATCTCTCCTTCATCCAACAGCGCAGGAGGGAAGCTCCGCCCACAGCCGTGAAAATGAGCAAGAGAGTTCCTCTCTGGGCGAAAATGGAGTTGGGGGGAGGCCACTTGGTATGTGCACTAGTTATCTAAAATGCTAACAAGTCAGAACGTGTAGGACAGGTCATATTATCGACTTATACCAAGTGCCCCCCCCTTTTACCCCTCTTCTACCCCTTTTCAGTTGAAACGCGCAGTTTCCTTGCCATTTAATAAAATTCTAAGGTGTATGAAGATCATTTTTGTGTGCCTGTCTGTTTTTCTGTCAGTCTGCAACGGTGACAAAAGAAAAGAATTGTGCTTGATGTGCATTGATGCTGTTAACGCTCTTGATGTTGTGTTGCTTGCCAGGGGCAACGTCAAAAAGGTGAGTTAATCACCACACGACAACGTTAAGAAAATTTCTTCAAACAGATGTCCGTGGCCGAGCCTTAGAGAAAATCTATTGTTTTATTCCCTTTCAGGCTGCACTGTATTTCTGTAAAGAAAAAGTCAACAGGAGCAAGGTGAAGGACTGCAAAAATCTAATGAAGCATCATCTTCGAGATATAGTGAGGCAATTGAAGGTGCGATCACTTCAAAAAATCGTTGATAGCTTTAGGATGACTCCTCTCAAATTTTAGCAGCCACTTCGAAACGATGTAGCCATGATATGCAACAGTATACACGTTTGCGGTGCGTCTCAAGACGTGGGAGACTTTGTCCCACGTAGGAAAAGCAAAGGCCAAAGGAATAATCTTGATCATTAACTCACGTTAACAATAAATATCGTATTGCTTACTATGAGTGAAAGGTTTTCATTGAAAATAAAGTAGTTAGCCAAGGCTACCCAAAGACATCTCAAAGGTTCTTGTTGTCGGTACGTATATCAACAAAAATTAAAGGGTAGTAAGGTTTGGTTCGCATCAAGTATGCTGCCCTTCACAGGTGCCGGAACAGAAATCCTCGACTTAGATTTTTTCCTGGCTAGAATTCATAAGCCCTACGGCATACTTCGTTTTAAAAGAAATGAATAAAAATGATGAGAAGAAAGCGTCACAAGTTCTCATATCTTATCACATTATTTCTCGGAATAGCATGCTGGCATAGGAGCAGAAAACGAAAACTATTGCGGCTAAGCAGTCATTGTGACAGCATCGCTACGAAGTGTGACATATGCTACATTTATAGTTCATCTGAGTCCGATCCGGTTGGATAACAATACGTATCGATCGTTGGGTAACGAAGATCAATACGTATCTTTTGTTATCCGACCGGATCGAATTGGGATGCACTATGAATATAGCCATAAGGGGAATTTATATTAGGGTACGTGCATCAGACGCACGCACTCATTGGCGATGGATTTTCCATTATGGTCGGTCAACGCGGCATGTGCATCCTCAATAAAAAGAACGTGCGGCTGCCGCCGCAAACGCATACCTCTGAGCTGCGTCAGCGATACGACACGCCCTATCCTTCATCGCAAAATGGAGGGTTGAGTTCGGTTAGCAGATGGGTTTACCTTTTTTGGCTTTTTAGGCGAAAAATAAAATGTGGTTTGTGCATGCACGCATTGGAGACAATCAATTAGTTGGTAAACTTGTTAGCTGAACACGAGGTTAGTAATACTTTTTATTGGCCATCTAGCCAGTACTGAGAAACCATACTGAGAAACGAATAATGAAGATTTCCACGACTATAAAAAACGGCCAATAAGAAGTATTACTAACCTCGAGTTCGGCTAACAAGTTTACCAACTGACTACTATGCCGAGGTTCAATGACGACCGGACTTGGGAAGTGACAATCAATTAGTTTATCAAAGTCCATCGAACGTTGTGTCATCTATAAGTGCCGATTATGAGCTCAGAGAGGGTATTTTTGGATGTTTGAATCTTGGTAATTTCGGTAATACTGTATGTTCATCGGGCTGAACTTTTCATCTCATGTATGGATGAAGTGCATCAAACGCACGCTTCCAGTATAAATTGCCCTTTAGTTCACTATCGTGGACCAGTACACGTTTACAACGCGTATTTTACTTATGCCCATCAGAGGTCAGCACAAACTTGGTCGGAGCAGAAAGAATTACGGAGTCCCCTTTGTCCTAGCGGAAACCTACGAAACCGCCGCTGTCAATGAGCAAGTTAAAACAGATTTGTGCGAAGAACATCCACGAAACCCCAGCCGGCTTACAGGTCCGAGGTTCGCCACGCTTTTCTTTGCACGTGGCTTCATCCGTGATAATACTGGTGTTAGCACATGTCATTGCTAGGCTCGTTTTCGAAGTACTCGCTCGCAGATGCCAGGACTCCATCGTTTCTTCGAATATTCGTATTATAGAGCGTGAGTTCTCCGCTCCAATTTTGGAAATTATTCGTCTACCACCAGTCAGAACGGAGTATGGGGCAATTTATACTGGATGCGAGCGACTGACGCGCGTGCGTCTATGTGATGAAGAATAGGACCCAGTCGCATCGCAGTCGCAGCCTACACGCACGCGTTTACGGCCCGTGGCGGCCGCGCGTTCTTCTCATTGAAGATGTATATACAGGAAGCTCCAAATGTCCGCAGTCAAGAGGGACGTGGCCACGACGCGGCTTTAGACAGAGACACAGGCGCTCGGCATGCTGCCACTGGTTGGCTGCAGAGTCAGAGAAGCCAGAGGCAGCATAGAGAGCGCCTGTGTCTGATCAAGGAGCCGCGCCGTGGCCACGCCCTCTTGACTGCGGACATTTGGAGCTTCCTGTACATTCCGCGTTGACCGGCTGCGTGACAAGAGGTACGCTGCTGAGCTGTGATTGGTCGATTTATGTGCGCGTCGCGGCTGCAGCCTTCGAGGGTACGAGCAGTTCTGCTTGGGTATGGACAACTTTTCTAAGCTTGAGTGGGACGGATGGATGGTATGGGAACCCACAAACTGAGAAGATGGCCACCGATGTCATTTAGTGCGTCGATTTGAAGAAACAATCTGAACTTGAAGAGCATACGCGTGCGGCTCGGTCGCGTCGCGGCATACGTCTTGACCGCCACCCGCGTTGATCGGTCTTAATGGAAATCCATCGCAAATGTATGCGTATGACTGATGCGCGACTGATGCACGCAGGTAGCATAAATTGCCCTTATCGTGTTTTTGCTACGTGAGTCAAATCAACTGTTTTTTTTTTAAATTTTGTTCTCAAGAAGTTGTGGTTCGGTAAATCTATAGAAATTAAGCAGCCATTCTTTTCATCGAGTGTTGTTACTAAGGCCTAGGGCATACCATACAGGGCTCTGTCGCTGCGACCGTTCACCACCACAAGTTCACTCACAGTGGCTCCTATGCCAGCACGGTATTCCATGCAAACTGTGTGATAAGATATGAGAACTCGTACAGTCTGTCCGAGACGCCGAATCCGCCCACGCACGCGGGGCTGGAGAGGTGGCGCGGTTGGGACGTATGTGGGCGTCGATGAGTATCTTTCCCACTTTCCTTTTCGCGTCGTTGGGTCATTTCAAATGTTTTTGAACGGCAAAATCTTGACATACCATCACAGAGGTCCGTCCACGGGTTCCTGAGCGGGAAGACCTGGAAGACTGACCCCAAAATGTAAGGTCACCAGCAGTACATAGTTATGTGGCCACAAAAATATCGCAACCAAAACATGGTCTGCCATGCCCTTTTGTAGGGCAATTCGTTCTGGATACGCGTATGCATCAGTCGCGCGTCTGACGCATACAATAAAAATAAATGTTCTGAGGGAAGTCTGTGGAAGAGTTTCCGTGATTGCAGTAAAGGCACTACACCTTACGGCTAATAGTAGACACGATTTGTTGGGCTTGGGTCCAAACTTCTTCATTTTTTGTGCAGTGGACGGGTAAAATGGAGTTGGGGGGGGCACTCGGTATAAGTCGATGATATTACCTGTCTTACACGTTCTGACTTGTTTGCATTACAGGTAACTACTGTACATTAAGAGAGCTAACAAGTCAGAGCGTTCTGGACGTGTCAGCTAACGAGTCTGAACGTGCAGGACAGGTCATATTATCGACTTATACCAAGTGGCCCCCCCCCAACTCCATTTTACCCCAGTGGACAGTATTGCTGTAAGAAAACTCTCGGGATTCATAGATTAGAGTAGCAAAAAGCTTTTCTCAGGAACACCCCCCCCCCCTCCCGCACAATTTATGAAACCTATGCCAATCAAAAATTACTTCCTCACACCTCGTCTTGTATAAGCGACCCTTGTACAAAGGTGCCGCCCGACCGCAACAAATACGCTGTGAACGCGTGCGTCTCTAAAGGGCAATTTGTACTAGCTGCGTGCGTCAGTCGCGCGTCAGACGCACGCATATATTTGCGAACGATTTTTCATGAAGGCCTGTCGACGCGGAATGCACATCCTCAATGAAGGGAACGCGCGGCAGCCGTGAAGCCGTAAACGCGTGCGTCTCGGCTGCGACTGCGATGCGACTGAGCCCTATTCTTCATAATACAGACACACGCACATCAGTCGCACGCATCCATTATGAATTGCCCTTAATTTTCAGCATTCCCTCGGCTCACCTGTTGGGACCCCATCATGCCCTCGGGTCGGCCGGTGCTGCATGTAACTGCCTCGGCTCCCCAACTCCCACACAACAACTACTCCCACAAATTTGGTAGCTAGTGTGATCCCGGCCGGGCCGACTTGGCCGTCTGTTCGCAATTTTGTTGTCTGAGATATTATATCCGAAAAAAGTGTGAAATTTGGTGCAGGTCTTTTGAACCAACCTTATAGAAAAAAGTTAGTTAGGTGATCCGCTGTGTTGTTCCGGACCCCCATGATCTTATCAGAGCTCCAGTGGTTGTTGTCTGTCTCAGAAAATGGCCTCTGTTTGGGTGTAAGTTGGAGCATTGTTGGGCTCATCCTTCGCAGAAATACATTGTATACATGGCTATTACCAAGAATTGTTTTCCTTGGAGTTTTAGTTGTTTCTGGGCATATTCTGTGTTAGTTCCATTGTTGCAACTGTGAGTTTCGCTGGAAATCCTCTGGAGGGATTTCTTCTTAAGGAAAATTGGCCAGACATACTATGTCAACGATCCAAGGCATCCTCATAAGCATCAAGAGGCAGTTGATGAGGAGTTGGGAGACGCCGACGAAAACCGAGCTACCCCTCGTTTAAGAGCAGGCAGAAATGTGGGTTAACCTGTGTTTTTTTTTCATATTTCGGTTATTCGCGGAAGTAATTCTTTTTAGGACGAGCCGTACTGCACCCGGGTACGCTTCATGACTTAATTAGTTAGAGCTAAATCAAGTAAAAATAAATGCAGACATTCGAAAATACTCGCAAGACAAGAAAATAATTCTGGATTCAAGAGCTTATTTTGTTCCTTTCTTCTTCTTCACGTACCTATAGCTCATCAAAGAATTATATGCTAAAATGGCCAATTTATGCTCATTCTCTGCAGTGTGGAGTGCTAATCTTCTTCGTCGCTGTTGTCCTGATTGCCGCCTACCTCTTTCGGATAATGAGGCTACACGAGTTCAAATTTCAGTTCTTCGACGCTATGGCCTTAGCCATTGTGAGTTTTGACGCATCACCGAGTTCGGCTGCCCTGCCCTTTCCGGTTTCATCACCCCGCACCCTTCTTCGTCTCACCCTTTCTTTTCAGGTAATTGTTGCTGTCATTGGAGCAATAGCTGCTTTCCACAAGAACGCGTTTTTATTAGATCTGATCAGCTTTATACTGGTATGTTTTTTTGTAAAATGTAAAATATGAAACATCACCGCTCGTTGACTCTGCCGCGCCGCATTGGTGGTGCGGCGCGGCAGAGCCGTTGAGCGACATTCAGCGATGCAAGAATGATTGAACTGCACCATATATAGGGAACTCCAAACGTACGCAGACAAGAGTCGAGATCGCGGCGCGGCTCTCATGGACAGAGACGCAGGCGCACACTATGCTGAGCTCCCGTGACTCTGCCCAAGAGAGCAGCGCCGCGGTCCTGACCCTTGACTGCGTCCGTTTGGAGTTCTCTGTATCTGTTCTTAGGTTTGCGTTGGAGGTTTCTTTGTGTTTTTCATCGCTATTGCCTCCTACTTCTTTTTGCTGGATGAGGCCAGATTCCGTAGTAAGCAAATATAACTATTAATTTCAATCTTTAATTCTGAACTTGCCCTAGTGCTTCCCTTCAAAAATCTCGAACATAGGATTCGCACCAATCTCTCGTGATTTGCTCAAAAATGCGTCAACTTCGAGAGGCGAACTGGCACAAGGGTACATGACAATGATGGCATTTTGCCTTGTACATGCAGGAGGTGAATTTTCAAAGTAATACTTCTCGAGAGCAATATTTGTCAATTATGTTCTTTGCAGCATTCTTCATGATTGCAGTGTTCTCATACAAATTGCGTACAACGCATGCTTGAAGAGAAAACAAAGAAAACGGCTTCGTTACATTTCAAAGACATTGTTGTAAACATCTCTGTCGGTGACGATGTTGTGACACAGCAAAGTCATAAAGTTTTAATTTCTGAAGTTCTGGATTTCATCTCGTGATTTCGGGGAAGCGGCCCTTCTGGACCGCTGTAATTAAGGGTCATATTATAGCAGCGCTGTGATTGGCTGGAAGATCCCGCGATTGGCTGCCCACTAATGAGGTGCCAAGAGGTCAACTAGTGTCGCTTCGCGACGTTTACGGCAATAATCTAAGATGATGGACGACTAGTCTTTCACAACTAGTCATACCTTCCAATTTACTTGCCAGTTTCTTTTGAACTATAAGAGAGCTCTAATAAGTTATCGTTCTCCATACACATTGTGAATGAACAAATTCTCGCAAGCTTCAACCTCCATTTTTTCTAATTCTACTCCTAGAAAGCCAGAATTTCCCTTCCTCTCGCGCCTTCATAGTGAGGGTGGTGATGGAGGTGAGGTAAAGTTCGGTGACAATTACATAGGGTTTGTCAAAAGTTTTGCGGAAGAGAAATCGAATTAGAAGCGAATGAGGAGACTGCATAACTTGAAACATCCTCGAACGCTCCAAATTATCTAATTCTACAAGAAGTTTAAGGTAATTTTGCTTTTTATTTATACAATTAGGCTGTTTTTCCTACTACTCTTGATCACCATCGCGGAATTACTGCTCATTTGGACGAAAACTGTAAAACGAAAACGATAACTCGTCCGCATTTTGCCGCGTGGCCAGCCCATTGCCGGGATGTCACACGTAACGAGGGCGTGGTCGCCCTAGCTCATTAATTACGGGACGATTACGGTGGAACCAGAAGGGCCTACACCCTGATTGTTCGAAATCTGTAAGGCTAGAAAGGTTTTGCAAAAGCCTCATCATTCAAAGACCACGATTGTCAGTTAGCTCGTAGATTATTCATGGTGCCAAACCAGAGTTAGCAGTTCACCGCGACCTCCTCCTCTTCGTTTCGTCATCGTTCTAAGAGGTTTACTATCATCTCTGCGGTGAACTGCTAAAGGGCAATTTATACTGGATGCGTGCGACTGACGCGCGTGCGTCTATATGATGAAGAATAGGGCTCAGTCGCATAGCAGTCGCATCGCAGTCGCAGCCCAGACGCACGCGTTTACGGCCTCGCGACGGCCGCGCGTTCTTTTCATTGAGGATGTACATGCCGTGTTGACCGGTCTTCATCTAAAATCCCTTACAAATGGATGCGTGCGACTGATGCGCGACTGACGCACGCAGCTAGTATAAATTGCCCTTAACTCTGGTTTGGCACCATGAATAATCTACGAGCTAGCTGACAATCGTGGTCTTTGAATGATGAGGCTTTTGCAAAACCTTTCTAGCCTTACAGATTTCGAACAGTCACAGTTAGAGTACTCGGTGTCCTCGGAGTATGCTGACATACCTCTAAACCATAGGTTCCAGTGCTAAAGGAACTTATATGACAATTATAACCTAAGCAGCCATGGAATCTCTTCTCGCATCGCCTAAATATGATGTGTTCAAAAATGTAATTCCGCGCTCATAAAATATAAACATATAACGTGGGAATTAATATAAACAAGTGTAGGGCTCAGCTGTCAAAATCAACCACCGGGAAAGCGGAGTTCATCTCCGGCGGAAGGTCATTATGATCGAGACAGTGGGAACATGGATCAGCTAGGTGTCCCCGAAAATGCGCCTTCACCGAAAAGGAGTCAGTGCACGCTCGACTGGTTACAACGGTGAACTCGAACCATGAGCAAAAAGTCCATTGTAGCATTTTTTTTTTGCGAAACGACGAGATCGCCGTCTGCGCCCCGTGCGCCACACACTCTTTCGCTCCATGTGTCCTCGGAGTCTCATAGTGGCAGCAAGTTCAGCGTTACGGTGAGCTCACAATTCGATTTCGAACTGTAAATCCTCCCTTTTCGTCATAGTATTTAAGTACCATGCCTAGAGAACAATGTTCGACCCAATAAATCGTACATTACCTCTCCTGGAGTTCCCCTTAAGCAGGGATTTAGCTGCCAGTCGACGTTCATCGTTAACTGACAGTTTCAGCAGGTTTACTACCACTTCTGGTCTATCGATGGGAGTACGCCACAGAATACGTTTGAGAGGAGATTTTACTAAGTGACAGTGGGAAAATGAAAACGGAAGAAATCATTGGAAATGCGGACACTAGGTCGAACTGACCAATACCAATTCCGTAATTACACCACTGGGACGCTCACGTTATCTTTTGACTCTTTAAACTTCGACTCCTTGAACTTCGAGTCCAGGGGAAACGGGGTGTACTTTACCAACGTTGATCGCCCTTCACTCTATCTATACGTAGTAAGAATGGAGAGTTTAGAAACTTGGCTTTCGGAAATCCTATCTAAATTCATCAAGCTCACAAATAACACATGCTTTTCATAGATTATGCGTTGTGTATTTGTGAGCCGTACACGAGGTTGTTATGATTTTACTTTATTGGCTGACGTTTCGGCGTCCTCGCCTTCGTCGGTCGTCGGTTTTACTGGGGTTGGCTTGTGTTTTTTGGTGCATAGCCTGGATCTGGATGCATGACTGAGGCGGCGTTTGTCCGGATATTCTCATGAATTGGCTTGACTCTTTCAGGCTCCGACGGAGGCGAGGTCGCCGAAACGTCGGACAATAAAGTAAAATTATAACAACCTCGTGTACGGCTCACAAATACACAACGCATAATCTGTCATAATGCCGAGGTTCAAAGACAGTCGGACATGGGAATTCTTTTCATAACTGTTTATTTTAACGTTTTTAAGTTGTATTTATATTGAAACACTTAGATGTGAATGAATAAATGTCGCGTCAGCTGTAAAAATTAAGGTTTTATGGGGTCTTCAGAACGGCTCCATCTAGCAGTCTGGAAATATCTGATTAAAAAGGAAAACAAGAAACGTTCGTTATCGATTGATGCTCCTTGTTGTCGCGCAGACGGTCAGGGATGCAGAGGAGCCCAATCGATAGCCCTCGGTCAGAGACGCAGGTAGCACCAATCGATAGCCGACCAAAACAACGCCTTTCACCTTTACTTCATCGTCGGCACCGACATCCTCTTTGCCAGATGCTTCTTCGGCCTAAATTTATAATATCTCTTGATTTAATTCCCCGAAATTAAACTGTTTTTCATCACTTTTGGAGTTGTGGTAACTTCGTTGGATTCTTCTGTATCTCCTTTTTTCTCTACCTAAAATTTTCATTTAAGACAATGCGTAGTTTGGAAAAAAATATTAGTCCATATTTTCCAAGAATTTCGGGTGTCTTTTCTTTTTTTTAGTTCCTACTTCTTCTTTCCTTCTTTGTTTCGAACATTCCAATACTCTGAGGTCATCTTTCACAAACCTTAGCGGATTCTGCTATTTGTTGTGCGTTCTCTCCGGATTTCTCACTGGCTGCCTTTTTTTCTCCTTTCTTCTCTCGTTCAGATTCTTTGGTCTCTTTCCCCTCTTTTTCAGACTCTTTGGTCTCTTTCTTCTCTTCCTCGGATTCTTTGGTCTCTTTCTTCTCTTTTTCAGATTCTTTGACCTCCTTTTTCTCCTTTTCGGATTCTTTCACGTCCTTCTTTCTCTGGAAACTCCACGACAAGATCGATATTCATGAAGCAAAATATTAAGAAATCAACAACCTTTAGTGACTTCATAGCTTTCTTGATGGATTTTTTCAGCGACTTTGCCTTGCTCTGAAAATTTTTAGAAATTATATGAAAATCAGATATATAAATCATGCATTCCTCTGATGAGGCAGACCTCTTTAGATTTGCTGCGTTGCTTCTTGGATTTGGCAGCAGCTTTCTGAAGTGTTTATACTTTTACTGGTTTCAGTGGGTTTAGCGCAGAAAACTATACCTTGCTTACCTTGGATTTGGCAGTCGTAGAAGTTGCTGACTGCGTTGGTGCTGGTTCTTCTTCCTGAATGAAGCATCTATTCAAAGATATGTAAAGACAGATAAAGTGAATGGAAGCGTAATTAGCACACTTTCAGAGGAGGTGCAAAAATAGCAAAAGGAAGCTATTATTTGAGAAAAAATTACTTAAAAGAGAATATAACAACAATACTCAGGAAATGCGAACAAGTAGGTAAACCGTCAGAGATAGACAGACAGACAGAGGCGTCCACAGTCAACCACACGGACACACAGAACAAACAGACAAACAGAACAGATAGGATGGACAGATGGACAGAGAGACAAGCAGGTAGAAGGGATAGGCGGGACAGACAAACAGATTGAGCAGAGATGACATACAAGCCGACAAGACAAGCACGAAAAATTGTAGACATTACAAATAAGACAGACGCACAAACAGACAGACAAACGGACGGACAGTCGGACAAGTCATAAATGGGCTAACAAACAGAATAACAGACAGACAAACAGACAGAGAGGCTTTTTGAGTGATTTGCTAGCTCACAAACTATATACATTAACGGAGAGACAAACGAAGTGACAAAACATTGTGGTTTTATAACTAATGCTGCAAGCATGCATTCGCATGTACATTGCTGACAGTTAATTAACAGATAGCTTTCTGCTGACACAGGTGTAGGGCAATTTAAACTAGCTGCGTGCGTTTAGCGCGCGTGCGTCTACATGATGAACGATAGGGCGAGTCGTTTCGTTGACGCAACTCAGACGCACGCGTTTGCGGCTACGTTTACGGATCGCGCGTTCGTTTCATTGGGGATGTTCATGCCGCGTTGATCGGTCATGAAAAACACTTCGCAAATGAATGCGTGCGTCTAACGCACGACTGACGCACACTGCTAGTGATGGCCCCATTCTGATGGATATAGGGACAATTTTATGGACAAATTGACAGTCATTGGCAGAGCGATGCTCATTCTCACTTGTTCTGAGGAGCGAAAAGTTCAAACACTGCTGGTGGAATAACCATACTCGTACAATTTTGTGGGAAAACTTCCACGATTTAACGCACGTATGACGCATCCCACTATGACTAGCTCTGATCACGAATTGAAGAGAGTTCAGGCATTAATATTGTTATTGTATTACTTATCCCTAGCATACCTTAGGCGGAGAGGATTTCTCCTCTTCCCTCGGCTTTGAGTGAGGCCTGGAAGATCCTTTCTGAAAAAAGGCGTTAATTTCCAGAAGAATGCCTGCTATGGACTGTATGTAGTTCCACGCACCGTTCTCGAATCCTCAAGTCTCAGGTACTTCTTCGCCTCCGCTTCGAGCTCTTCCTCCAGGTGCCATGGTACTTTTCGTATACTTTCGTATTTCTGAACTAGTAACGTCATTCCGGTTCACTATCCATTTCAGGAAGAGGTGACTACTGTTCCGGAATTTGATCCACCTGAATATCGCCTTCCTCCTCTGCCTGCTCCTTTCGCTTCACTAGAAAGTATAGAAGTCCACTCAGCATAACGACAGAAAGCAGCATATTCACTGCAATGGAAGTGCAAAAAATCGATATTGTAGTGTTAACTGAGTCTGCATGTACCTGGTAGCGCTACCTCCCACCATGGAATGATCGGTTCTGCAACGAATTCGAACCATACTTCCTTGTCGGCGTCCATTCCTGGACCACAGTGGGTCAGTTGGGGAACAACCGGGGTTCTCGCTGGAAGGAAAGAGAATGAGACCCACCAAATGATAAGGATTCAATGATAGTTCTCGTTCTTCAAGACAATTCCATCCTGAATTCACCAGATGGGCCCAAATTGTCTGTGAGCCCACCGTTGTCCCCCGT
Source organism: Ancylostoma caninum (assembly GCA_037903475.1). Lineage (NCBI taxonomy): Eukaryota > Metazoa > Nematoda > Chromadorea > Rhabditida > Ancylostomatidae > Ancylostoma > Ancylostoma caninum. The sequence goes on along the minus strand of JBAJFG010000015.1, from coordinate 2,066,414 downwards.
TTAGCCCTTTGTTCCCCGCTGATTACAGAGCAATTCATACTAGGGCGCGTGCGTCAGATGCACGCATTCATTTGCGAAGGATCTTCCATGAAGACTGATTTACGTCGCATATGCATCTCCAGCGAAGAGAACGTGTCACCAGCGCGGTGCCATAAACCCGTGCGTCTGGGTTGCCTTAGCGATGCGATTCCCTCTGTCCTTGATCATACACACACGCACGTCAAACGCACGCATCGAGTATACATTCCCCAATTTATCCCAGCATAAGTCCACCATTGTTATCAACTCCATGATTAAGTCATCATCGTATCCTTGTGGAAGACTAACCATGCTTAAACAACGCACGATAAGGGCAGATTACGTGTGCGTGCGTTCGACGCACGTGCGTCCACATGACGAAGCGTGGGCTGTATCGCAGCGCCCGCAGAAAAGACGTACGCGACTGAGGAATAGCTGCAGTTGCGCGGTATTCTCATTCTGTATACAAGTGCCGTGTTGACCGGTTATCATGGAAAATCCCTCGGAACTGAATGGTCGCGTCTGACGCGCGACTGACGCCGACCCGTCTTTCTAAGAATCGGCTTTTGTTTTACAAATCCACTTCAATGCTCAAAAACAGAGCATCCTCGAACTGCTACAGATCTATTGGGACGTCGTAGCACAATGCGAGGATACTCAGACAATTTCGGAGGCAAATCCCGGGCGAAAAGGGAGTTGGGGGGGGGCACCCTATAAAACGTCATAGGCTTCACCTCATAAGACTAAGTAAAAGCACTAGCCTAAGCGTAAGCTTAAGCTTAGCCTAAGCCTAAGCTAAGCCTAAGCCTAATCCTATGCTTAAGCATGCGTTTAAGCCTAGGCCTAAGGCTTAGGCTTAGGCTGCAGAGGAGTGGCCCCCCCCCCACCTCCCTTTTCACCAAATCCCGTTTCGAACGAACGGGGGCGAGGGTTGGAATGAGCGTTTGGGTGTTTCCACCCGAGAAGTAGCCGCGTTCAGGCCGCTGTAGGGCCGCTGAAAACGGGGCTTGTATTCCTATCCGCCCGCGTACTGTCCGCTTTCAGGCCGCCATGACCTCGCAAAAGGACACCCTTCACATAGCGGGCCGAACCCCAACGGTCGTGCATCAGCCCAAAGGCTTTCGGATTCTGAATTTTTTTTTGAAAAAAATTTAAAAATTTCCTGCGGTTTCCGAATCCGGATTCTGCGTTCTCATTCGCCCGACAGCGCGTTTGGCCCGCAACATCCGTGATTTCGCTCACTGTTTGCCCGCTATGGGACCTCGTTCAAACGTTTAGTCGGGGATTTGCCTGCGGTTGGAAGGGGATTTGCCCCGAAATTGTCTGAGATGGACACCCTAAATGAATAGAATGGACATACGGCGCAATGGCATGAACGCGTGCGTCTGAGCTGCGTCGGCGATGCGACTCGCCATATCCTTAATCAGGCTGCCGCTATACTCCTCGAGGAGTATAGCACCTAGCATCGCCAAAGATTGGCGACCTCATCTTTGATACGTATTGATTGTGGGCGGGTCGCGATGAGAACTCTGGCGATTATCGTCGACAATGATACATCGCTAGAGGGGTGCTGTACTCCTCGCGACGCTACATCGCCAAAATTTGGCGATAGCCCGTCGCTAAAGATGGGCGATCGCCAGTCGTCAAAGTTTGGCGATCGCCAGTCGCTAAAGATTGACGATCGCCAGTCGCCAAAGTTTGGCGATCGCCCGTCGTCGAGAAGCGTCGACGATGGCGACCGGACAACGTTGGCGACGGAGCGCCTAGGTATTCTATTTTCAGAAACCGCTCGCTTCTTACTCCTATTTCTTCACCACTGACATGATGCAACCACTTATAATAGCGTTTATTACCTCATCAACCACATCGGATACTGTCTTTCCTACTACTGCAGCCCGTATGTCATGCCTCACCAACTCTTCCATCAGTATCAGGGTCAAGCGTGATGATGGTAAAAAGTCATCCCCATACGACCCCCCCCCCCTTTGAGCCACCAAAAATACGACCCCCCCCCCCCTTTGCACACAAATTTCCTTCTATGCTTGCAGAATATAGATATTTATATATCCCATTTCAGGTGTTCGTACTGCGAGAGGTGTGGTGGAGCCAGAGCATAGGAAGGAGAAAGAGGCTCTTTTGTATCTAAATAGTTGTTTGGAAGTTTTTTGGAAAACGTTGAAATGTACGCGGTGGACAAAAAACGTGCATTAACTATGCAATGTTACTTACGTAACTGATGAGGCTCGAACACATCAAGAAAAAACATCTATATACATCATCTACATGGTGAAGGGGTCGATCCCTACCGAGGCTAAAATTTTTGCTGAGGGTTAAAGCGTGTGCGGTGAGCGAATTTCAGTCTGAAAGCATCCGTACAGAGTTTCTAAATGAAATAGCTTCGTATTCGTCACGAAAAACAACCATACACATCATCGACATGATCAAGGGTTCGATCCCCTCCGAGGCTAGAATTTTTGCATGGCGTAAAATGACACGCGCTTGTAGTAGATTCGAGATGATCAACCGTGAAGCACGAAATAACTGTTTATAAGGGTGGAAGACTGGGTAGGACTTTCAGTACGGGTGTGCGAAAATTTTAGCCTAAAATTTAGACTCGTTCAGAGGCATGGTTGTAGTCGGACACGAATATCAGAAGATCTGGCCCGTTGAGGTTCCAATTTTTTTCAGGTTTCTAATAGTCGTCGGTTTGCGCTTTCAGGCTGTACAGCTCGTTTTTCCGCAGCTGCTTCCACCGCGATTCCACTCCGTCGATAAAAACATGGAAAAAACGCCATTTTTATCGACGAAACCTCATCTCCGTAATTCCCGTGCTGAATCTTTCCTCTTAAAGCTGGAGACCTGGAACTTGGGAGTAAAGCACTATCGGGTAGGGGCCATAAAATGGCTTTTCACCGGCTTGCAGGACTGGGTAGAACCTTCAGTACGGACGTGCGAAAATTTTAGTCTATAACCCCCACTTTTCACTTTTCAAATCATACTGTTAAAGTCGTTTAATCACATCAAAACAAATTCTGTGTATGGATAATTCAGTGTCCCACTTCTTCCGTTTTTTCTACGTTTTTTTTCTACCTTCTATTCCACACTAAGGCACCCCTCTCCCGACCACGACCACCCCCCCCTTACGACCCCCCTCTTTCCCCACGCCCCCCCCCCCGTTGATAATTTATCGACACACGCTTGACCCTGATCAGTATATAGCAAATAAATAAGTGAAAGTCGAGCGAAACCCGGAAATTGAAGACTTAGGCGCTCCGTCGACAACGTTGTCCAGTCGCCATCGTCGATCCTCCTCGACGATCGGCGATCTCCAAACTTTGGCGACTGGCGATCGCCAATCTTTAGCGATGGGCGATCGCCAATCTTTAGCGACGGGCGATCGCCAATCTTTAGCGAAGGGCGATCGCCAAACTTTGGCGACTGGCGATCGCCAATCTTTAGCGACGGGCGATCGCGAAACTTTGGCGACGGGCGATCGCGAAACTTTGGCGACGGCGATGCTAGGTGCTATACTCCTCGAGGAGTATAGCGGCAGCCTCATATATACGCACCCATCTTGTACAAAGTTCTTGATCGTGAAGATTGCAGGTTTTCGCATTCGACAAAGTCTCAACACGATTTTCTACTCGAAATCCTTTATTTCACCCAATTGCACATAATCTTAAGAATATTCCTTCACATGTGGGTAAATGAAGCAGTGCGACTTGGGTTCTGCAGCGCTGAGTCACCGATTTCGTGCTAAAACAACTATTTCAATAGTAGACTTGAAAGAAAGTGGGCGTGGCATTCCTGCAATATCCCCACCCTAAGTTGCTCGACTTTCTTCTCGATTTCAGCCGTGTCAAGCGCTGAAACTGAGCCACCGTGGTCAATCTGGACATTTTTGGGATGGTCCCGGCTCAGCTTTCTGGGCGACGTAGCCGTGGAGAGCACGTGAATCGCTTCTGAATAAATCGATAAATCAATAAGCATAAAATTCGTTGAGGAGAAGCCCCACTTGATGAGGTATTGATCCATCTAGCAGCAACCAGTGAATAGTAGAGAGGCACAAAAACGGCTACACATTCAAGAAAGATTATGATATTCGACTGAAATAGTGTATATACACTCGGAAAGGTTTGACCAGTCTTGGCAAAAGGGGCGGAGCCATCACGCTCACATCAAACATAACTGCCGCTCGGTTTGCTGGTAGTGAGAGTAAATAAATGAGCCAACCTTACCTCATTGTTGATTGTTATTGCTGACTTGTCAGGATCTGTTGGAACTTGTGGAGTCAAGGAGTAGCTCATAATGAGAAGATATATTCTTTTGGTGCGTCCAAACTCTGCTACTGGCTAGTTGACTGAATTGACCAATCACAGAGGCTCCTTCTAGAGGTACGATGCTCCACATCTCATAATACAAGACTCACTTGTAGGAAATTCTGGAAAACTCGTACATTCGGGCAAGTGGAGGCACGCACGTGAACTTTTGCGCCTGGGAATTTGATTTTGTGACTTTGATAAGAGCGGAACTTCCCTACTCTGGTGAATACCCGTGGGTCCATAACGGAAATGTGGAAAGATCGTTTCTCTGTGTTTAATTACAGAGGTTTTCACTGCTCTATCGGACAAGAAGGAAGACTCACCGCCGAGAGTGAGCAAAGATAAAATAAATAAAAGGTGAGGAATACAGGAAAAAATGAAAGATAATGAAAGACAAAAGGGAAAAAATCAAACAATGAAAAACAAAAGGGAAAAAATCAATCATTTGGCTTAGAAAAGATAGAATCGTACTAGCCTACTTTAATTCATAGCTACTATTTTCTAATATGGTTTATGTCAATGTTTGTAATGAAATTTAAATATTACAGCAACGAAAATTCAAAATAATTACTCCAAAACTGCTACAGTGCTGCAAAACTGCAAACTAAAGTGCCCAGTGTCAAAAAACCTCTTTTCTTAAACTCAAGACATACCTTTTTATAAACAAATTCTTGAAATTCAGACAAGTATTTGCATTTTCTTGTGGCGACCATGCTTTCTTCTTCTACTGCATAATAAACGGGCCAATTGCCAATTCCTGGTTCAAGAACGACTTAAAGACAGCGTCCCACCTCAAGACCGTTTCTAAGCTTTCAACGTTGAAAGAATCTTCAGGAGTTGGTGATCACGACGGTATACGTAATTCCATGCAAGACTGGTGAAAAACTCCACTTCCGAGCCCCGATTTTTAAGGAGCCTTTGGGCGAGGCCGGGGGGGGGCTAAGTAACTTCCCGAATAATTCACTCCAAGAGGCGCACCTCCTGAAGAAATATCCCCAGCAACTCTCTAACAAAATAGAAACTGTCCTCCATGTATGACTAGCAAAGGAGTTCACGGTTCAGAAACCCTGCAATTTCGTCTTGGCTCCGGAATCAATGCGGGATATTTAGGTGATTCCGCTCAACGTACTCCCTTGCTAGCCGCAAATGGAGCGTATTTTCTATTCCATTGAGGAGTAGATGAGGAACTCTCACGGGGAATGCGAATTTCCTCACAAGGTGCACTTCCCGAGGTGAATTGTCCGGAATGTTTCTTAGCTCCGCCCCCAGTCTCCGCTCAAAGGCTCATTAAAAATTGGGGCTCGGAAATGGGATTTTTCAGCAATCTTGCATGGAATCACGCATATCTTTATGATCAACAGCTCCTGGAGATTCTTCTAACATTGAGATCTAAAAACGATCTTGAGGTGGGACGCTGCCTTTAAAGTATAAGGTTTTATTGGGAAGAAAACGAGCAATGTTGGGTTTTTCCCAAAATCCTTCGTGTCTTGAACACTCAGTAAAGCTCTGCCATCTTATAGTCTTGTCGTACTACTTAGAGGCATGGCAAACGCATTCACGAAGTATGTATAATCTTTGTAATCTCATAATTTAAAACCATAACTTGAAAGGAGATGTTCTGAGTGGAAGACTAGATGAAGGCTCATTTTATGAATCTGTGCATAGGTGCCGTTGAAAGGCATGGAAGCTCGATGACAATGCGACCAGAAAAGTAAACAAAACCAATTTTACAGTCTCTTGCGACCGTGCTCCATTGGCGCAGCTGGTTAGCGCGTGGTACTTATAAGAATAGGCAATGCCGAGGTCGGGAGTTCGATCCTCCCATGGAGCAAAATTTTGCAAAGAACGGAAATTTTCATATGACCGGGTGCTGTGAGGCTCAGATGCTTTTGCAAAGCGTAGACCTTATCCAGAGCTACGATTATAGCTACCGTAACTGTAATTGAGGAGTGGTTTTGTTAGTTTAAATGCGTAATGATTAATCGTTTCCTTTCTGGTATGAGTTGTGAGATGAAGAAAGTCCCCCAAAACTCCAGAAATGATGTTTCGATGTCTGGTGATCTTAAATTAACAAGTGCTTTTACGGTGTTTGTGCCTAAAATTGAAATGAAAATTTTATGAATCCCTACAATGTATATAGTTGTATGCTTCATAGTTTGTGACCACACCCATCCTTTTCCAAATTTGCTAATCTGCACATTACTTTAGCACTACTTTGTAGTAAATCCATGTATTTCCTTATCAATAGTTTATTGCTTGTTCTTTGCTGTTAGAAGCGAAAAGTTACTGCCGCCCACGTAAAAATCTGCACCTTTCAGTGTTTCGAGGATAGCGATGGAAATCAATGAGAATTCCGTAAATGAACTTCAGAAATTTCCTGGAAGAGCTCACGATAGGGTGGGAGGCGCTCGGGCGGAACTATGGCATCGTGTGCTTCTGGATCGAAGTTGTTTTCGAAATCTTCGTGCGTCGTTGATTTCCATTTCGAATCGGACGTCTTCCTGGATAGTGAAGGCTTCCTGAAACCCTTGGTGATTTGGCTGCTTTTTTAGCTCAATGACAGATTTTCTTTTTTTTTTGTGTCTCACCTTTCACCTGTCGCAGTCTAAAACGACTGAATAACCAACTTGATACAAATTTAAGCATGAACTATAATAGTTTCGAGTGCTAAACCCTTTCAACTCCAAACTCAGAAGTCCACAAAAATTGCTAGTGATGAGCAGCATTTCTTTGGGGAATTTGGAAAGAACTTTTCTCTGAAAACGGCCCGAAGACCTAAAAAATCAGAAAGTCCTGGAGAACTACATGAGTACAGAAACTGTTTCAGCTCGGGACAACTGACACAAATTTTAACCATAAACTAATTTTGAGCTGTACATCTCCGGTGGTTCGATGAACAACAGCCACACTGTCTTAAATCGGGATAACTAGCACAAATTTCAGTCATGAACCTTATCTTTGAGTGTTAGAACCTTGTTGGTTCAAAAATTCTTAGCCATTGCATGAATACATCTCGTAGAAACCACTACTCTTATCTCTCGTCATAAGAAATTGATTGCTATTGCTCCAGAAAATGATGTTCGAAGAAATTTTTTCGATAATTTCATCACTTCTCAAATTTCCAGAAAATTCCAGTGATTTCCCAGTGCTGATTCTCTCAGGGTTCTATGTATAAGCCTCTCAAAGTATTTGAGGGTTTTGTGTCACCGAATTTTATGTGCTAGCACTCCCCAGAAAGCATTTCTTATCCGACAACATTAAGTGTTTGCTTAGGTGGGTGTGGTCACCGGGCTCTTATCACCATCAATCGATAATCTCGAAGCTCACACAAAATACATGGAACGCGTCACAGCAACGGCGCCTCACTGGTCGTGGACACGCCCAGGTCGCGGGCTGAACTCTGGTGATCAGCGTTTCCCTGTTTTCTCGTCGTTTCCTTGGTAAACTGCTAGTGTACTCATGGTTAGCTGGCTATTTTAGGTCATTTCCTGAGTTAAAGGCACTTTTACGCGAAATTTTTCGTTTTTTTCCACAAAATTTCCCGTTTCAAATATGTTCCAAATAGATAAGCAGCGCTGCTATGCGGTTAATAGCTGAGAAGATCAATCGATACGCATCGGAAGGCTTCACGAGGAATTTTCCTGTTCATTCATGATTACACTTGTCCATAACATGGTGTCGCCACTGTTTTCCCACGAGTAGCCTTACTACCGTATCCTACAGTAACTCTACTGTCTCTGTGTGTTAGAATACTCAGACTTCACTTCCTCCATTTCTTAAAAAAATTTTTCTGCAGATTATCAAGATTTACCAGCCTTTGCTCATTTACCTACTGCACATGTGTTCTTCTTGCTAAGCTGATGTTTATGAACACTGTGTTTTTAACGAAAAAACTTATAAATTCGTAGTCTTTTTTTCCTCGGCCAATAAGTCACGTCTGGCGCTGATTAGCTTATCACGTCTGCAATCACAGAAAAAAGTGTGTCCTTTATGAAATCAGACACTACGTGACTTTGATTTCGCCCACGCCTGTCTGTGTTATTGTTTTATTTCCTGGTCAAGATAATAGCCAATCGCTGCAACGGTAAGCTCCGCCCATGTCCACTCTTCACTCTGACTGTTGATTTTTCAATGTGTCGCCAACATGGGAATAGCGTTTGTTCCTCTTATTTAAGTATTACCGTTATTTTGAACGTTATTTTCCAATAAGTTTCAAATAAACTTATTATTTTCACAAATATTATTTTCCCGGCATTTTCTCTGTTTTGTACGTGATTTTTTAAATCTTTTTTCCCATAGCTGCGCTTTCCCTCTTCACTGAGAATTTCGTTGAAAACTGAACGAGTTTATCAAATTCTTCCTTCCGGTAGAATTTTTTTTGTCGGAGGTTACACACAGTAAACTGCACGTTTTCCAGGCTACAGTACCCGTAAATTCCTGATTCACTGCCCAGTCATCGTTGCTGACATTCTGATTTGTTACACTATGACTACCAATTTGCACTTTAGAGTGGGCGTGACTGGTGTAGAGCTTTCTACAAGGCATGAGTAATATAGCAATGAAATGTCTTGGAAGGTTCCGAGGAGAGGACAACTGACACACAAGTGTTTCAAAATGTAGACTGACTCAATTACATATTATTCATACGAATTATCTTTGAAATTTTTTTGAAAAAGTGTTCGCAGGATCTATTGATAGCCGAGAAAAAAGCGGGTGCGACTAACTGATGCAAACACATTCTGTGAATTAGTAAGTATACGGTAGCTATTTTCTCCAAGAACGGTTTTTCGGTTCAAGGCATTAAAAAGTCACTGTGCCACCTCACAATCGTTCTCGAGGTTTCCGCATGAACAGAATCTCCAGGATCTGCTGATCACAGTAATATACGCGATTCTGTGCAGAACTGCCGAAGAATTCGTTTTCCAGCCTCCATTCTTGGGGAGCCTGTGGGCGGGGCTAAGGGTGGGGCCAAGGCAGGATCTCGGTGATACACTTCCGGAAGCGCGGCTTCTTTACAAACTCATACCCTTTGTGGGTGTTTCTCATCATTCAATCCCTAATCATATAGGAATTGCGCCCCATGCGCAACCAGCAAGCGAGTAAGTGATGCGAAAATTCCACAGTGGCGTCTTAGCTCCGCCCACAGGCTTCCGAAGAACTGAGGCTCAAAACTGGGTTCCTCTGCATTTTTCACGGAATCACAGATATCATTGCAATCAGAAGCTCCTGGAGATTCTTCTCGCATGAAAATCTCAAAGACGATTTTAAGGTAGGGCGTAAGTTATCTCATTCAGAAACCGACGTTTTAAGAGAGCATTATGTTGATTTTGTGGGGCGAGAGTCTAAGAAGACATTGAGCAACTGCTGCTGTAGGTTAGAGAAATAAAAACAAGAACTTCAGCAAACATTGTCTGCTATAGAAAATATATGTAGTGTTAGAGATACATATCGATCACAGAGATCGCAGAGTAGGACAACACAACCCATTCCCGATCAAAAGCTACGCTTTAGATTAATGATGTGCTATGTATTTTTGAGGAACCGGCCACTTGTCGCAATTAGTAGTGGATTTTGGGTGCGACACATTGCAAAACCAAACTCTAATGTTTGCCATGAGCCACACCCTTCCTATCAGCTTTATGAAAGAAGAGAGCAGTTCAAGTACAGGAAGTAAACCGGTCACAAACTTCTATTTGCCATCATGATTACGGTGGCACGCCAAGGGTGCTAATGCTGCAGACCTTTAGGCATATGCTGACTAAACTGTCGTCTTAAGTGTGTTAAAACCAAGTTGTACTGGGGTGGAATAGGACGGTGCCTCTGTTGTAGGATTGGTACACTTGAATACTCCTCCAGCGCTCTTTTGCATCAGCAGTCCTGTATAAATATATTAAATAAATAATATAAATAAGTATCCAATTAATTAATTTTATTTATTTATTACATGAGCAAGCTCATGTGAAACAAAAATCAACAAACAAAGAACCTTGAGAAATGATAAGATTAGAAATGAGAATGATGAAATAGAAATGATAAAATAAAATGATAAAATAGAAAAATACAATTTTAGTCCATAGTAGACAGGGTAGATAAGCCTAACCCTATGCTTAAGAATGGGTTTAAGGCTTAGGCTTGGGCTTCACAGGAGTGGGCCCACCCAACTCCCTTTTCATCTAAATTCCGAAGATAAACTACGATAAGTGTAAGTGTAAGTAATAACGGACACCATTTGTACGTTGCATCGCGTGCGCGCATAGCTCACTGGGTTGAGCGAATGATCGACGTTGTGGTGGTCAGGGGATCGAATGCTGCACTGTGCCACCGTTTTGCAAATACATTTAGTATGCTGCCTACGGCTGCTGCAGTTATCTAAGAAACAACAACATAAAAAGTAGCCCGGATGGCTCAGTGGTTCGAGCGGCAGATTGCAATCTGTCCCTATCGCTGGTTCCACTCCGTTGGAGATCCAGAGTTAAATATCGCAGTGTTTGGGGTTCACTGCTTGGAACGTCCCCCGTGATCTCCTTCGGGTAGTCCAGGAAGGCATCCGGCAACGTTTTGCATAAATACATAAATTTCGAAGATGAACTACTATATGTGTAAGTGTAAGTAATAGTGGAAAACTCTTTCGAAGATAAACTACGATAAGTGTAAGTGTAAGTAATAGTAATGGTGTAAGTAATAGTGAAAAACCACTTTTTCAAAGTTGAGGGAAACCGGGAGAGAGTAACTCCGCCGTAAAGGACTGCTCCACAAAAGATAAATGACGGCGGTAGAACTACTTCGCAATGGATATGGAACAATTTATACGGATTTCAATTATTTCTGAGGATCCCGAATTGGATGAGCTTTATTATTCAGATGGGATAACTGAAGTACTGTGTCCATCTATAGAAGAATAGCGGCTATCTTTGTATTCGCGAAGCAGTGTACTATAGCAGAAAATGGAAGAGTTGGCTTCGCTTATTGTGTATTCAGAAATCTTTCCCCATGAAAATCACAAAAACGAAAAAAACGTGAAAGTTGTGAAAATGGTCCCCTGCTTTATAGCCTTAACATATCCACTGCATTCTGTCTACTATGGACTGAAATTGTATTTTTCTTCGCTTTCTCCCAAGCTCGAGTGATTTATAGCTCATTAATACCGGGGTGCCGGAGGGTGGCGGCGGCCGGCGCCCGCCGGCGCCCATTTGCAGTGGCTGCCGGACCCGACTGTATGCTAACAAAAAGGAATAAAACAGATACCATCAAAGAAACGTCGATAAACTGTAATATAATAATAGTGCTGGAAAAAAATTAACCAACATTATAGCATTGTCGCATTATGGCTAGAAAAGCGGACCATACCGTCCACAACGTTTTCAGATCCTTATCCACTAGATCCGCTACACATCTCCTGCTAGCCTATCTTATGTACCATTCTCGAGTACAATGCAACAGTGTTCAGGCCAAAATCAAAACGTTTCATATCAAGACTTGAAGCTGCCCAAAACAGTATTACTAGAGAGCTCTGGATGCGCCTGCATGGGTACGACTATACCAACACTTCCCCTTCTATTCGAAACCGTATATTAAAGATTCCCTCTCTCGATATTCGGCGATGCAAATATGAACTTGTGATGGTCTACAAAATCGCCTGTGAAAAGGCTAATCTCCATTTTAATAAGTTTACACGGTAACCCCCCCCCCCCATTTACAAGAGGTGGTTCATTCAAGATCAACTTTCAAACAGCAAATAGCTCTTTACGGTCTTCCTTCTTTACGCAGAGAGCTGGCTCTATTTTTCTAAATTTCTTATTAAAATGCGCCCTTCCATGCTCTCTAGCACAATTTAAAAGACTGGTAGACAGGTTAGGTTCCTGAAAGAATCTGCTTAGTAGTTCATTGTCCTTCAATGGTTTAGTTTAGTTGTCTCGTTTTGTTCTTGTTTTTTTTTCTGTTTCTGTTTGTATTGTTTCGCGTGATTTGCCCACCTACAAATAAACAAATAAATTAGGAAACAATAAAAGTTTACCTAAAATGCTGTGGATAAATAAAAACAAATATAAACATAGAGAAATAAATTACTTGAATGAATAAAAAGTAAACCAATGTAAATAAATAGATATGTGAGTAAACAAATAAGCCGTTGGACGTCCACATGCAGTTGTTCTTTAGCTCAATGGGTTTCTATTAGAAGAGAGGACAAGTTGACACTGACGAGCGGTAGAAAGTGTTTGAATGCGCCAATTACGCGACAGAAGCACCGCCCCTTTTTCCACCATGGAGTGCACCTTTAGTTTCTAGAGATTATCCTAAGTTATTATGTCCATGTGAGGTTATAGTGGTGTTCATGTGAAATTAAGTCTCTCTTCTGGACTCGCTGTTAGCCGAACAATAATGGGACAGCTTTGTACTTATGTGCAGTAGCTCTTCTATCACCTATTCATTTCCCAGCTCAGTTTTATTGCAAAATGTGTCCAGATAAAGTGTCAACGGGAAATTTTGAAAAAAAATAGTGGTAAAGAGGAGGTTCGTCACTCACGTAATTCTATATTTTAATTTGAGATCTGATGCTTGTTTTCGTTCCGTGCATTATCCTTATACGAAAACAAAGCTATATTATAATATAGAATAGTATTATGAGGAAGATTTGTGAACATATCAGTGAAATCAGCTGAGAATAGTTTCATATTATTAGCATTATGTCGTCTCATATGTTCGCTATGTTTATATCATTAATTGACCAATATCCATGAAAAGAATTATTTCGGAACGTAATAGATTGGACATAATTTTTAAAATGGTTCTTAATAAAAGTAAAGATATTAGTAAATTCTAGTGCCAGTGTTCGGCTACAGCGAAGACATCTAGAAAAGAAAAACCGAATTTTTCGTAAATACCGTACTGTGCTCCATCCAACGTCGATATGTCTCTACTTACTCCATAAAATCGAACTGTCTGCCTTATCACTCTCCATTTGTGACACATCATAAAATTCTGAGGTTTCCTGTGACACCTCATAAAATTCTGAGGTTTCTCATAAAATTCTTCGTGTGTTTCTGATCTGTTCACGATGCCACCAGTTTTCTACCATGGTACGTACAGATTTATGGCGAGCTTTGATGCTCTAAAACAGCTTGATAACGGCATTATCACGCTTGCTAACGCCACTCCATGGGACGGGAGTTCCACAGCTACCGTGTCGAGGCGCCATCGTCAGTATTTCATATCAGTGTGCTGCAAATGTTTCTCACTCTCTTACGAATTCTCACAAAAAATCTACGTTGACGTGATTTTACGGCAGGGGCGTGGCCCATACATGATCCGTTGCACTATCGTTTCAAAGAAATTCTGAAGGAAAGCTAATCCAGGGTTTTTCTTTTCCAGAAATGGACGTTTCGATGGCGATTATTCAACTACGACGCACCGCAGTTACGGATCGGACATTGTTGTCACCACATGACTACGATGTCATAGTGCTTGATGAACCGTCGACCAGCTATAGCGTGCCTAAATATCAGGATGTGCAGGTGCGTAGATCATCCATCGACTTCCAGAGAATTTGCCGAGATCCTGTGCATAACCATTGGTGTTCTGCTCAGAATCCCCAAAACAACACTCTGATAAGCTTTTGGCGGAGATTTTCTAATCTCATCTCAAACTTGCTCCCCCCTAAGCTTGTTGACAAGTTGTTTTTGCTGGCAAGTTGCTGGTCCCAAGCATGTGAACAGCTTCTTTCCATAGTTTCTTGCCGACAAGTTGTTGGTTTTATAATCTTGTTCTCGCTTTTTTTTCACTGAAATCTTGTCAGCCCTACGAAATTGTTGACAACTTGCCCTCGCCCTTTCTAGCTGGCAACTTGTAGGTTGTTAAGGCTCGTCGAAAACATGATCTAATTGTTCCCAAGTTGACGACAGACATTTTTTAAAATTAAACCTTGTAAACATTGTCCTCGTGTCCTCAATGTTTGCACTGTATAGTACGCGGCTGAGGGAGCTTCTCCCCTATCGGCAGGTTATTCGGCTGGAAGGTCGTCGACAACTTGCCACTTGACAAGTTGCTCTTATGCAAAAGTGGTCGAAAAGCTATCCAAAAAACCTCTTCCTTGTCAACAAGTTGATGGAGAAAAGGTTGCTGACAACCAGGTTTTGGATTGCATAATAACGTCAAAGTTATCGACAACGATTCGCTAGCTAGAATGTTGTCTGCAAGTTGTTTTGGAGCAAAGGTGGGCTGACTTGTTCTCCGGGTTCTGAGTGCATGACCGTTTGTTCTCCGGGATGTATTATAAATCGCTGGGTTTTTTCCAGGATTTCTGCAGTTTGCCTGGATCTTTAGATCTCTCTCTCTCTAGATTTTTCGAAACTTTTCTTTGGATTTTATATTTTAACTATGTTATCGGTAAAAAATATAGAAGCCCGACAGCTCCTGCATGCATTTATCCAAATTCCGGAGTAAGTTCCACTACAATGCTCCAAAAAATGCCCTTTATCATTTTCAGCCATATCCCGTCAAAAAACGAACAACTGTCGGAGGACATCGCGTCGGTAGTACTGTCATCAAGCTGCCGTCGTTCCGTATCGCCGACCTGTCAGCAAGCCTTGTTGATTCAGTGCTTAACGAGCTAGTAGTGAAAACAAGGTAACTTCACTTTTATCACTGACCGTGTCGAGCCACGCCCACTCTGCTCTTCTTTTCAGGACCACATTCCGTCGCGCCGTAGCCATACCACTGTGGGACGATGCTGGTCCTTCGTCTAGCAGTCGTATCGCTCCTGGCACTGTGCTTATGTGTGCTCCTGTGCAGGCTAAGGGTGAGTTCAGCAGTGCGATAACAGCTATACAGCAGGAGGTGCTGCTTGTTAAGAACGCCTGACGTATCCATACGGTCGCTTGGAGAATCTCGCTCGTCTGGTGAATATGTGCATGCAAACACCGGAGAATCTCGACCTACAGACAAGGCATATGATTCTGCGGATAGAGGAGTATGTCCCGCAACTCATTTGGTAAAATACTGGTAACCAGGAGGTAATTTCCAGGTGGCTGGCCCATTCCCAGCGGTTAAATCCACACTTTCTCGCGTCGCTGTTCCTCAGGCCATGCGCCAGAAGCCGAGTGATCCGATGCTCTCACAATCCGGCCTATGTAGGACACGAAATCGAAGGATGCCTGAGGTAAATAGGCATTGTCAGAGGAGCAGAGAAGCAGAGAAACAGAGTCAGCCAATTCCAGAAATGTCTCCGGTAGCGTCCGCAGCGTTTCTTCATCAGTGGATCTCGACGAGAAAGTTCGCTACGGTAACCTCTGCCGAGTGGAAATGATCACCTATGACAAGTACAACACATTTGTCATGAATCCATTATTCGATAGTGGCTTAGGAAGCACAGATGATGAGGTATGGGATGGTCACGCCTACTCCAAAAGGGACACACGAATCTTCATACCTCTCCATTACAGGAGTTCGAGTATTTTATAGCAGCTGCTCCAAGAAAGGCAGTGAGGACGTCCTCGAGGACTTCTATTGGATCGGATGACTGGTCCAAGCACTATCCGTTACATAGGGCAGCTTATGTCGGTGATGCAGCGACGATAGTGTAGGTTTTGGCGCATTCGGTGGCCATTTTGCACGATCTGACACAGTCTGACACGGTCTGACATCATCAGGTGCGATCTGACATGATCTATCGTGACCTAATATATCTATTTAACATGAGTTGAGGTGGTGGCATGATTCAACAAGTGCTAGTGTGGAAAAAACTCACAAAGCTCACCAAAAACTTATAGTTAACCTGTAGCTAACTAGTTAAAACAACGCAAAGACTTGTTCAAATGTATGTATGCTAGTAAATTAATTGCAAATACTTGTTTATAGAGCGCTACTAGCGCTAGGAGTGGAGGTGAATCAGGCGGACCGCGACTCATGGACTCCTCTACACTATGCAGCTTTTTATGAGCATCTCGACGCTATGAGAGCCCTTCTTAACAGCGGAAGTGCCAATGTAAGTGACATCTGTTAGAAATCGATATCTATGTTTCCTGCTTACATGTAGGTGTCATGCACAAGTTGGAGATTGGACAGTTAGGACCTCCTCCGCTTCTCTGCCCTCCCGACTTTGCCACAGCGCGGTTCTTGCCGCGGCGCTAATGCTCTGCTTCTCTGGACTCTCTTCATCTTATTGGAGTCATAGAATTTACCTTTAACCCTACTATAAACACCACCGGTTCTGAACCGACTCCTTCCTCTGCGTCTATAGCCAGGTCCGACTTCCATGCAGGACCTCAACGCCCCTTTCTTTCAGGTGAATGCCCAGAACAAAGGTGGAGCTACGGCGCTGCACTTCGCTGCACTAAATGGCAATGCCTATCTAGTCGAGTTGCTGCTAAGCCATCCAGGAATAGACATGGTAGGTCAACTGTCGTTTATCGATTTTCAGAAACAAATCTTTATCGATCTGAGCATATGAAAGATAAATACAGATGTATGTATTCAAGAAAAAAAAAACAGTATTCCGCATAAGGCAATAAAATCAGATTCAGAATGAATATGTGAAAAAAGTAGCAAAAAAATCCTGAGGTATATGGCGAAAATCTATATCGCTGATGTACTCTGTATGTCTGCGCTCTAACCGGTCGCTATTTTATTTTGTAGAATTTGCGGAATCGTGACGGAAATCGTGCTGTGGATCTATGCAAAGACGTACCTAAGAAAGCATGGCAGGATGTAGCAAAGCTGTTGTTGAATTGGAAGAAAATCGAGAAAATACAGGTAAGCGAGCGAGTTTTACATCATCTGACGTGACATGACAAAATCTGACATCATCTTACAGGTCGATTTTCTCAACGCCGGGAATGTCATGGTACAACTCACAGAGGGGGCGGACACAACGGCTGGCGCTATTCTGGCGGAAATCGGACGTGAACTCAAAATCGAGCCCACTACGCTGAAGCTGTTCGCGCTTTGGGTCTGCTCTGACAGCCTGAGTACGTTATCGATTAGCTTTTGACTGACTATCGATCGATAATCGACTTTGCAGGCCTCCAGCTTAAACCCGACCACAAGCCGTTGGCTCATTTAAATGTGAAGAAATGGCGCGCCAAAGTTGACAAATGGACGGATCAGGAAAATTCGCGCGAGAGACCGCGGCTGGTGATGCGGCGCAGCGCACACGCGTCGCTTGCGGCGGAACTCAAGGTACTGCCGATATTTTTTCGCTCGTCATCGCGCTATCCCTATATATTTACCCAGTGTCATCAATAAAATTAAAAGAATAGACAATAGCGCAAATCAATAAAGAAAAAGGAATTCAGTAATCAATTCAGCAACAATCAATAAATCAATAATATACTGACTAGTGGATCACTACGCAAATGAAACCGTTCAATGTGTCACCGTGTTGGATGAAAGAGGATTAGCGAAAATATAACGAAATCAATCGATATGCATTCTTATCGTGGAGATGGTTGCAAGGCTGGCCTGACCTAGAGTAGGCGCAGCGATAGCAATAGAATCAACGCTACCGTAACCGCACTCGTGCCAGGACCCGTGTTCAAGCATTCACCGCCGGGACAAGATTCGCTGCACACCTGAAAGCACAGCTCACTATTTTTGGGGTGTTTTGGAAAATTGGCGCAAATTTTGAATTCGAAAAACGAACCTCTACGAAAAGTGTGGAGGTCTCGCGTCGAACCGCTCCGGACGTGTGATCCTTGGAGAGGAGATGGCGTACCTGATTCATCTAGTTGACAATTCTACTGTCATCTTTTGGTGAACTGACACAATTATAGCTATGCGGCACTCGCAAAAAACTTTTTTGAAGTTCTAGCTCTTTTTTTCGGTGTTTTCGTCCGCTGTGGATAGAATCAGACGACAGAGTATTGCGTCATCTACGTCTCTAACCTCGCATACAGCGTCTGATTGGTGCAGTAAACAGTGCAGGAATGTATTTTTGTTTTAATCCAATTCATCATGAGAAGGAAGTAATGAGAGTCGTGAAGAAATTATCGATTAGTATCGATCGACTCACTTTTCTGCTGATTTTCGAATTGTATAGTGTGCAGCCCGTAACATCTTCCACTCCACCACATTTTCGCTCAGTGACGACTCTTTCTGAAAAATAATTTTCATAGGTTAAAAGAAGCATAACAACAATTTATTTATTTATTTGTTTATTTATTTATTTTGTATGCACAAAAAGTGCGTCAAAATAAATAAATTATTAGTTTTTATTGTTTGAAATTGTCAATTTCAGTATCGTTTTAAAACTCACTTTCAACCTCCAATTTTTCAAATTTTTCAAGATGATTTCCAAAAGTTGTTTTTTACTACCGCCTAGTTTTGTAAATATATCAATCCAACATGCTCAAAAGGCCACGCCTGTTTTGGGGAGTCACGCCCCTTTTATCCTTGACAAAATTTTACATATACTGCAACGTACGCAGTTGTATTACCGCAGTTTAATTCATGGGCTCTGTTATTGCGGATTTCCACAAATTCTGTCACAATGCCGAGACATACCTGCAATTTAGAATGCCAGTCAGCCAGTCTTGCATCACAGAATACCGCTCGCCTGATGTACCGCGCCGCACCACCCACGCGACGCGGCAGACCAGCTTTTAGCAGTTTCCTTTATGTCTTTATTTTCATTCCGAAACGCTTGGATGAAGGCAAGACCGAAATATTGGTATCGACAATGCTACAGCACCCAGTAGGTCTACCGCATCGCGTCGGTAGTGCGGCGCGGCAGAAAAGACGCGCTGTAACCTGTGATGGAAGAGTGAGTGACCGGCACTATATGGGATGCGAACACCTTATACACGTGTCTTGCTATAGCGCTATGGTAATGAGAGTTCACAAAACCACAACATTCATTTGTTATTTCTGATAATTTGCGTCTCCCCTAAATTATAGCATGCTGGCCACGTCATCATACCGAGCTTGGGTAACTAAACCAATCTGTGGAAATAGTAAGTACTAAGAAATCCTAAGCATCTTCTGCAGCTTGATTCAACGTATGAACGCCCTTGACTACCACGCTTTGGGCTTTTCTTCACATTGTTCGTGAAATAGACCCCACACCCCACACCGGACCCCGCTCCCAAGCCCATATTGTCGCCATCACACCATGAGGGTCCTTGTGCATTGGCGCGCTGCCAATTTCGCCAACAATTAGACGTCGCGCACGGATATATAGAAGGGAGTGAGAGGGCGCTGTGCCCGGTAGTTATTAAAGGATGCCTAATTAGTCTCGGCTGTGTCGTTTCAAAGCGCCGCTCACCGTCCGCCACCGGTAGTGGTTTACGTTGTGGAACAATTAGCTCTCGCCACGGTGTTTATGCATGTTGACATGACGTTTTTATGTTGATTTTAGAGGATAGGGGAGTTGAAGAGAGTGAAAAGATAGAGAGTAAACTCGGGAGAGTTTCTGAGGTCTACTGAGGAACTGCCGGATGCTCCGCATGAGCATGTATGTGACCTTCAGGAATAGAAATATTTAGGGTGTGGAGATTTTTGACACCTACGTCTTGACTTTTGATCTTCGGTACTTCCGCAGCAGTACTACTGAACAAGAACTCAGAACCCACTTACATAGATCTTATGCTATTTATGACCCAGCATCAAAATTGTGGTCCACTATTTACACCAATGTTATCCTTTTTTCTCTTTTGAAATATTTCCACTTAGTTTGTTCGTTTCTTTGAATTCTTTTTCTATGATGTTCATTGAAGTGCGTCTAGTCAGCATAATATGTAAACAAATAAACAAATCAAATGAATAAGTGGATATCTCTTCTCATGGCTGGCATATAACTTATTAGTTTTGGCTATAGCTCGGCGATGACGTCATCAGAGGAAACTTGGGTAACTAAACCACCAAACCAAGGCACGAACATAATGCAGAGGGGAGCATGTATTGTTCTAGTTACGGTCATTTTCACTTTCCTTCTCCTGGAATCTTATAGCATCCCAATGTTGCTTCCTCAATTTCTCACTAATGAATATTGAGTGGTAAGGTAAGGTGAATAAAGTGAAGGTTACTGGGTAACGCTTGGTATTTGGGTATCCATACATATATAGGTTTCACAAGGAATTCAATGTAGGTACAACGTAGAATCACAGAACCCTGAATTCGAGTCTCAAAAAAGACATAGGATTCGCCCCTTTGGCACCGATTCAACCTTCCTGGTCCCCTGGAGAGCAGTCTCCTCTCCCAACAAAATTACCCTTTCGTCCCATATCCGCATTGCCTAACGGTGAAAGCCTTGTTCCTTCGCGACGCCGGCGAAAAACGTAATCGCTGTAATAACTGGGTCGCTCCGAGCGATTCTGAGCATATTCGACTAAACGCTGATGTGACATATTCCATTCGGCAACCCACCGCATAAATCTCATTGCACCAATGCCCTCAACGGTGTCTCACTAACCACTTCCCAGCATCTTCCCTAAGCCAAGTGTTCTCCCCCTTCGGTGGCGCAGAAATGTCCTTGTTGCATCCACGGCAAGGCGCCGACTCCCCGGGGAGCGACACGATTCCATAAGCGGCTCGGCGGGTGATGAGAGACAGAAAGCCGACCGCTGACAAATGACTTCGAACACCCGTCGTCGGTCGACAACGTCGGGCAGGCCTTACCAGGCCTAATTGAGTGACCGCGTGGGGCCGTCAGTGGGAGCAGCCGAGAAGAAGAGTTTTCGGCTTCCGGGTGATTTAAAGGCTTGCACAAAATTTAAGTGAAGGACTTTAGGTCATATCAAGAAGTTCCAAGGAAGTTTAACGATTAACGGTGTGAAAAGTGAAGCAATTAAGCCCATGTAGCGCCATAATTAACAGGACTGGGGCTACCTGGAATTTATTACCTTATTCTATATCCAGATCCAATATTTGTTCATGGCTCTTTATTTTCTTAGTGTTCCAATTTTCAGAATTCCACATATTCATCATGGAGGGAAACGTTATATTTCCAGCTTCAATTTTCCGCGTTATTCTTATACATAGATTGTTGAATTTATCACATTCATTCAATTTCCAAAGAAAAATTGGCGAAAGAAAACCATGGAAAAATTTTTGGGGTGAATAAATCCACACTAAGTATTTTTCTCCTTCAGGATTTGTAATTAATCCTGATATTTCTGATTATTTAGAAAATGTTCCGGTTTCAAAAGGAGTATTAAAAAGGTATGTCGCTCTTTCCCCCGATCATACTTATTCGGACACAGTGCCCTTCATGGCCTATGGTTCGTACTGCAGTGGCAGAATATCTTAGTTGTCTTGTCGCATGCAAGTCTTTCGTTTCTCAACAGTTCTAGGGGGACAATCAATAACCATGTCATGCTCTGCGTAGATTCCACAGAGCTAGAGCAACCAAAATTCCCAGAAATAAAAAATAAAATTGTTCCTTTATAATTTATAACATTATATAATTTAACATAAAAATTATTGCATTCCTGTTTTCTCCAGCCAGCCATACCTCTCCGTCTCTCAAGTTCTCCTTTAGCATGTTGTAACTGGTTACCTGCTTTTTTTTCATGAAACACTTCGTGTGTACTCAAATAAATAAATAAATAAATAAATAAAAACGGGTAAAGGGTTTGTATCGGCTTGTTTTTGACTTCTTTTCTATAATATCATTCCCCTAATTATTCCAAATACGAATACAAATTTAATTTTCAGTTTACTTTATCTTCAAAATCCCCGAGGTTTTATTCCTCAAACCGTCAGAAACCTAACCTTTCTTTCCACCCTCCTCCCTATGCTGCTAGTGGTATTCAGGAGTATAAACCAGCAGTGGTGCTCATTGCTCAGCACCTACACGTTCTCCTTATTCTGCTCAAAAATCAATATGCATACTTTGTGCAGTTACTCTGTCTACCTCGCCTTGCGTGAATATCGCTACGTACATAAACCGGGTACTGATCTACTCAAATCGATTCTTTCGCAATTTTTTCTTTCAAAAATTACGATATCAGCTGACGATTCATACAATCCAGTGCTTGACGAATCAATACGTATTTTTTGTACATACCCGGTAAAAAATTAGTTTTAGTCATCAGTAAAATACAGAGCGAGTTAAATTTTGGCTTCCTACAGTTTGCTTTCAATTCTACTTATTCGTTTGGAAAAATGAGTGAAGTGGACAGGTTTTTCAATTGCTACACGCGAATAGGGAGCCATCTGTGTAATTACACCAAAAGTGCATTCCTTACAGTGCGCATTTCCAGCTGGTGGTGCAAAAAAAAAAATAAAATTGCATGGAAAAACGATGAAAATGCAAGAAAACCGCTCAAACCACCTTTACTTACCTTTACTGCCTCCACTTCTGTACCAACTGACAATACAGTGCGTATGTGATTGGTTCTTACACGGAGTGGGCGGGACTAGACCATTTTGGCAAAGTTCAATGTGTCGTTCGTGTTCCTCTTCAGAGTACCAGGCAGCGTTCTTGTCACACTGGATGCATTCCAAGGCGAGCACTGGAAAACAGAAATTTTCTCGAGGAATATGGCCTTTCCCGGGAAGAATCCTGGAGTTGATCGGTAAAATTTTCCAGGAAGATCCATGTTCTTAGGGAAATTCCGGATCATATATATTTCCTCCGTTCACATTCCCCGGTCACTGTTTATTCCCAGAGATGCTGCAGTGGTCTTAGGCGCACTCCGGCACCCTGCGTTAAGCACTGGTCAATTGTTTTTCTACTACAATAACATTGACGATCAGCGCATGCTTCTTTCAATTACTCAGTCGCGGACGAGTTTTTCAACGCCTCGGACGAGTTTTACGATGCAGCTGTTGTTTCAAGTGCTTCCTCCCTCGCCCCACTGAAAGAGCGTCTCGAAGATTTATGTGAAGTAATTGTAGGCCGCCAGCAGGTGCAGGTGCTTGCTTTATGCTTACATCAAAGGGCGCTGTGGTTTTCTGGGCTTACGGCGTGGTGCGGTGGTGAAGGTGGTGGGAATAGTAGCCGAACAGAAAGTTGGGAAAAAACAAAAAAGGGAATGGAAAGAATCGAAAAGGAAATGAGGTGCGGAAGCCCAGGAAAATTCAATTGAAATGCCAAAAATAGCGCAAAGAAACTACTTTTCGAAGGTTAAAGTGCTCTAAAGCTATTTTCTCTTATTCGTTCGGCTGTAAGCGATGCTTCCCTTAGTAATTACTGCAGAAAATCCAAGGCTAGCAGCTGTATATAGCTATTGTAGTCGCCTTATCCAGAAAATTGTAGCTGAAAAAGCATTGTAGCCGTGCCTATCCCAACTATAGCAATAATTATGGTTTGACGTAAAAATAGCGTTTTTCTGCAATTGCAGAACGAGGCTAAAAAATTAGAGAGGAGGGATTTATATTGTTTTCCTTATGTGATTTTGATAAACTCAAGAATTAATGCTTTTAATTTCCTTGATTTATTTTGAGATTTTAGAAAATTTTACAATTGAAAAGAGTAAGTAAACATGCTTAGCACTGAAAAATGTGCAAGATGCATTCAAATTCGACTATTCGACTTGGAATATGTCGAAAATTCGGAAGCTCAGAAAAAATGCTGTGATACAGCTCCGGAGGAGATGCGAAGGGGGGCTACAGTGTTTTGTATTTCGTGAATATTCGAATCATTCGTCTTGGCTTCTAGATTATTAATTGAATTAGTTGGATTATTTGATTTTTATTCAGCCACAAGAATACGAAGGAGTTCCTTGTACATCCGAAGATGCGGTTTTTCTTCGGTGTCCTAGGAAGTCAGCATTTGCAGACAATTGAATCTGTAAGTGAAAAAAGTCTCCTAGATCGCCCTTGCAGCTTCCAGGACTCGGAAAATTTGTGAATTCATCCTAGCAGGGCGGTTCTCATCATTCTAGCCCATAGTTACAGAATTAACTTCTTGGCTTCCGCGCATTATAGGGTACGGTAGCACAGAAAATCTGCAGCTGTTGGGCAGGGGTTAGTTTGGAATACAAAAAATAAGTACCAGAAAGCGTCTTTTGATGTACATACAATTCGGGCCAGATATAGAAAATGACCCCCTGTGCCGATGGAATTCTGCATTTACAGAAAATATTATTTAGGACGTCTGAAAATTTTGAGTCGTAGAGGGAGAAAATTGTGGGGGAGGGGTATAAAAATAACTTGGACAATAAGACCATATCCTGGAATTGCAGGAAGAACAGCCATTTCCTACGAAAAAACCTTATTTATTTATCTATTCCCTTATTTACCCATTTATTTATTGCTTATTCATTTATAACCTATTTATTAGCTATTATTATATTGAGCTCCATAGCCCCAGGCAATGTTAGAGACGCAGAGGAATCACGACTTTGGCAACCGTCCCTGTCTGGTTGGTCAGAGAAGCAGAGTAGCAGCAGATGAATCGAAAATTTTTCTAATGCTTCTCCTTTTCCGCTACTCGATGACTCTGTTTCTCTGATTCTAGCCTTAGCAGCTGGATAGCGCACGTAAACCACCCCAAAGACACAACAATTAGTCGCTATCGCGTGACTCTTACTAATTTGGCATTGTTACTGTTCCCTGATTCAGGTCAATCGTCGCCATGTTGATGTGAATTCTTAAAGAACTCCTCTCAAATCCTACCATATGGCACTTAAGAACCTGTAGACCGTAATTACCGTAATTACAGTGCATTTCAGTGAAAGTGTTCGAATAAGCGAGCGCTGGAGTGGCGTCTTTCCATGGCAAAAACCCCTTCTAAGGCCATAAGAGCAGATTTCATGGCGCTTGGTGCAGCTGTGCCTGAAAAAAGGCACAGACATGAGCGGTTGTGTGCAGCTGTGCCGGCGCGGTTTTTGTTTTTCAGCGCGACATGTTCTCGATGGAGCGTCATTTCCGCTTTTTTCCTGGGGTCGTTACGAGAAATACAAGAGCTAAGCATCTGGGATTCCCCGCAAAGCTAGGAAAAAATCCGAGAAAAAGTAGGGTGATCCAGTTTGACTAGTGATTCCTTTTGTGGAAGAGGGGCGGATTAGTGCAGTAATTACCGTGGGCGTGGTTTAATCCAGAATAATTTCCTTTAACCCTGGGGAAACTCAGCAAAAATGTCGGAAATGATGACAATGTTGAACTGGTTTTGCGGTACAGTAGCAGTTGATATGAGAGTTAGAGCCCCAAGGAAATCAAAGATCAAAAGTTCAAAGTCCATTAATGGGAAAATGGGGAATGAAGAAATTTAGCAAGGAAATCCCGAACCAATCGCAAAATTTTGCACTTTTTCAGAACGTGGAGTTTCCATAAAAGGAAATTCCAATTTTTGATGAGTTTATTTCTGAGCCAGACCGCTAATGTTCGCAGAAATTCGTTAATTGTGGTGTTTTATGTGCAACTACAGAATACATAGCAATCGGAACAGCATAAACTTATTGAAAATAATCAGAAACAGGTCTTCGTACGAAGCATATGCGGATTAGAGAGTAAAGATCTTCATGGAGTTCTATTTGAGTCCTTAAGAATACTATATATAGTGGGATATACTGCTCGAAGTAAAATTTAATAAATAAGGTTAAGAAGTTGGGAAAAGTTGAAAAACTAAAGAGAAATCTCCAATTCTTGAAAAACAGCAAAATTTCGCAATTGGTCCAGGAATCGCTTGCTAAATTTCTCCATTCCTCAAGTTTCCATGAACGGACTTTCAATTCTCGGTGCTTGGTTTCTCTGGGGCCCTGGTTTTATAACGTCTGTATGTCCAATTTCCTTTGTACCTACATAGAAATCCTAATTTAGATAGTTTTCTGCAAAGAAAATCCAGAAATTCTGTTAAAAAAACCAAAACATGGGGGAAAACAAAGGTCACAGCTTTGAGCGGTGCTCAAAATTGACCACTTTTAGAACAAATTCATCTCCTAAATTGCAAAAATTGTCGTGAAATTGGAAGAAAATAACATTTTCATGCGAACAATAAGTCTTCCCTTGTGGAATGCCACCACCACGCTAATTATCGTCGCTAATTGAAGAGGGCGTGGTCTCACGCTAATTAGTGACTGCGCAAGACTAGCAATTATTATGGCACTAATACGTGAAGGCTGAGGAATCTGCTTGGAATTTCAAGGTAATCACAGTTGGATAGGAGGAAAATAGTGAAAAAAATGGGAGGAAAAGGAAATATGGAGATATTTCCAGTGGGCGTGGCCTCACTGCAATCGCCCTAACTCAAACAAACCCGAATTATTCCCAGCAGATTAAATCTGTAATGTCGTGTGAAATGAGATTCATAAGTGAATGGTTCCTTCGCTGGTATAAAAAGTAGGTGAAATTATATTAATAATTGATACAAAAATAATAAAATAATAATGAAGTGAAGATTATCTAAAAGATGCATTTGTAGGATAAGGAGAAGGTAACTTGGGTAAAATCTCCAGTTTTGAAACGAAGTGCGAGCTAAACCACGCCCACACTCAAAACAAAGCGCTAATAATCACTACAAACCTGTAGAATAACTCGTTAAGACCACCCAGGCGATGACCTCAGTTGACCACATGATCTTTGATCTTTCACCTCCACTTCTTCCAGGCTTCTAACAACGAGTTCGGACTGTCGTTACTGTACGATGAGGCACGTCAGAACTTCCTCAAAGGCTACTATCCCTGTAAAGAGAAGGATACGGTACATTTGGCGGCGATATCGACACGGATACTGTACGGGAACACGTCGAAATTGAGGTACGTCTATGGAAACTTGCAATCTGGCGGGATTTTTGGGTGAATTTTTGGTCAGTTGTCCGCAAAAACCTAAAAGGCATGGAATGAAGCGGTGATGTCGGAATGGGCAGTAAACAATGTATTCCACGCTGAAGCCGAAGGGTTCTGCACTTACTGAATCCCCGAAACCCGTGCACACTCCCCCGCCCCGTCCCCCCCCCCCGTCTGTCAATAATAAGAGCCACGGGACGAGGCCTTATCCATTTCAAATCCTTCGAGCGGATAATATTCGCCTTATGTGTAGCGAGAAAAACTGTTGACTTGCACTTCACATACATAGGGACTGAAATCGAGCACTAACGGATTGCGTGTCGCTATTTTTGACACATCCACCGCAATTGCAGAAAAACCTAGAAACAGCTACACGTATGACGTATAGTAACGAAAAGAAAGTCCGGGCAATCACGGCAAAAGGATTGCGATTACAATGTGGGCGGACGTGTGCTGGAATGACTGCGGTGGCGGTGGCGGTGGTTGCCTCCACGGATATTGTTGCGGGAAAATTACCCCGGCTCCGCCCACATTAGTAATGATGACCGCAGCCAGTGAGAGATGGTAGGCGAGACGGGTAGACAGCAGGGAAAACATAATGTATAACGAAGAGAGCACAAAGAAGCAGATGGAACTAACCTCTTTCATAAGTATTGGCAAATTTCAGAAGTTAATTTGTCTGTTAGAGAAATGTTAATTATGGAGACGCAGACGGTCAAACAGTTGCATAAAAATGTGAGAAAAATGATGCGTGCAGCGAAAACAAGTGTTCGGACAGATGTAGGAGCAAGCAAATGAGAAAAAGGATAACATAAAAGAAAAAGACATATGCAGAGATAGCGAAGAGAGGGAAGAGAGTACAGAGAAGCGGACAAAATTATGGAAATTATATGAAATAAGGCAGCGGTTTAAAAAGAAGTAAGAGGAAGAAGGGGCGAGAATGGAGGCGACATAGAGATACAGAGGAAGAAACGCAAAGACAGGGGGCACAAAGAAGGAAAGGACGAAAGAAAGAGGAGCTGAAAGTGGCGAAAAAGTGAGACAAAGAAAAAAGGAGGGGGAGAGAAATACGTAGAGTGAAAGGAAGAAGGAAAAACGGACACAGGGAGAGTTTCAAGAAGATTGGAGAAAAGAAAGGAAGAAAAAAAGAGGGGAGGAAGCAACAAGTAGCGATAGAAGAGAAAAACAGGCAGAGTTGGAAGAGGAAGTGGAAGAGACGGCAGAGAAAACAAGAAATGGTGCCATGAAAAACCGGAGATCCAGGGAAAGTGCCAATAGTGGAAGTTATCCGAAGATATCTCGAAACTAACGAGAAAATATTACGGTAGAAGACGGTACAGAGAAAACAGCACCTTTGGGAATATGATGGTACATCTTATACATTTAGTGGAAGACTAATAAATATAGACAGGCTGCTATGGAAACAAGGGAGAAGCGGAGGGATGAGCAGAGAAGAAGACAGTAGAGGAACAAAGAGAAAGGGAGTGAGGGGGAATGAGAGAGAGGAAGAGAGAGAAACACAAGGAAAAAGATTGTAAAAAAAAGAGAACAAAGAAGCAGAGAGAAAACAAGCAGTAGAGAACTAGGGGAAGTGGAAGGAAATGGACTGAAGAGTGACGAGGAAAGCAGGAAATGAGAAAGAAAGACGAGATTATTGCGTGTGGCTTTTACACGAGAGAGAGAGAGAGGCCAAAGAAGCAAACTAAGACCCATTTTCTCAGCTAAACTGTGAAAAAAAAAACACCTCTCTTCTATAATTCTTGTGTAAACAAGTGCATAAGTACATATAAACTCTCTTCGACGGGAAGAGATAGAGAGATGCCAGACAGAGAACAATAGACAATCTATCACTACAAATTTGCTTAAAAATACTATTATTCACTCCAGAAAAAGAGAAATCCCTAGAATGTCACAAAACCTTTCGCACTCAGAAATTTCTGCTGGGTTTTCCAAAAAAAAAAAAATGAAAACGGCGCAGCATTACCAGTAAAGTGCAGTTGTCCTGGAAATAATCCCTGTGCCCGTCAAAAAGCCAAGCGAGATGGGAATATTAAGTCCTCTGCAACCCCCCCCCATGGTAGCAAAAATGGCAGTGAAATTGAAGTTAATGTGTTCTGACTCTGAGAAAGGGAAAAACTCCAAAAATGCCATAGCAGCACAAGATAAATAGTCATTTTACTTGTTACGTAACTATATAGACATCAGCTGAGAGCTTAGCTGATGTTCAATTCCTGCATGCTATATAAGGCCACGCGGCAACAGTCATTGTCATAGAATATTCATGTTTTAATTAACTTATATGACCGCAGCTATGGGAAAGTGCGTCCTCATAGATTAGCGCCGGATGACCACTGAGAGAGAGCACGAGGTGGTGAGAGACGCAGACACAGCGAGGAAGCCAAAGTTTTAGGCGTTCAAAATCCGCTTCCACTCTGTTCAGGGTAGAATTGGAGAAGCAGAGTGATGCGTGGTGGATCATTAGCGTGTATTAGAGGATGTTTACTGGTAGCTGCGTAACTACCGGTGAGGTAGGGATTAACAAATTAGCGAGGGAATCGTTCCAAAGCGGTTGAGTCAGTGAGAACCAGCAAAGAAACTCATGTCGAAGAGGAAAATCCGTGGAGTGCCTGGAGTTTCTGGCAAAAAGAAGCCATGAAAGAAGATTTCATCAAGTTAAAAGGCAACTTTCCCATTGCACCACCGTCACCGCTTTTTCTTGTGCAGCTTTCCGGAAGATTCCATAAGTGGACGAGGCGAAGCGCCGGCTTGCAACAGCACCGGAAAACGTCTCAATTGAGCCGAGCCGAACCTCATTTTGAGGCGAATGAACGCCGAAAGAACACAGATCATTGGCGAAGTGGGGCTCGTCTGCCGAATTCACTGAGAAGAGGCGCTCGAGGCGCGACTGCTTAGTGCATCGAAATGCCGTTATTCTGCATGATTTTTTTAAGAAAACTGAAGGAATTTTTGAAAATTTTTGCTGAGGAATTCAAGAAAGAGGGAAAAAATTGAAGCTGTAAAATATTACATCGTATAAGACATCATACTGGACTGATCCAGAAAAAAATATAGGAATTTGCACAATTTTTCTTCCAGAAAACCATAATGATTCGTATAGGATGGTGAAGAATTAGAGCACAATGATTTTTCTCGAGGAAATATAGTAGTTTTCGTAAATTTCTAGTTCTTTCATGCACTCAGAACCCTAGGAACAAGTTGTCGGTCCACTTTCGCCCCAAAGCAACTTGCAAACAGCCTTTTAACCTGCAATTCGTTGTCGACAAGTTTGACGTCATGATGGCATCCAAAAACGAGTTGTCGCCAACCTTTTCTCTCTACAACTTGTCGACAAGGAACAGCCAAAACAAGTTGTCTGCTAGTTTCTCACAGAACGACTTGTCAGCAAGCTTTTGGATCAACAATTTGTCGACAACCTTTCAGCGGGACAACTAAGTCTCCTAACCCACGTAACATACGACGCAACCATTGAGAACACCAGGGCTATGATTACCATTGTACAATTTTGGAAATGCACTTGCCAAGAACAAAGACCGACAACTTGTTGACAAGAAAAAGGGAAAACAAGATGTCGACAAGCTCCGAGGCGAGCAAGTTTCAGATGCGAACAATGCAGAGTTTAGATTTAATGTAATTATTTACGCGCAAAATGTATCCCTAGCGCAAATGCACAAAAATCCCCAAAGTGCAATTCACTGACTACAAAGGCGGATAAACAGTGCTAGATAAGCTCAGCTCCAGCTATCATATAGCATGAGCCGAGAAATAAACGAAGCTTGGACGTATTGAGGCTCGGCGTGTGAGAGCCAGATGTTATTTATTTCTGCGCGTCGAACAAGAATAAACACTACGAGTTTTCATGGATTCTGTACAATTAGGCTGGTGACCAGTGAGGAATTCCGGATCAATAAATCGACTTTTCTTTTTGCGAGGACCTTCCCCTTCCAAGCTTTGAAAAAGGCGTCCTTTGAAAAAGAGGTCAAGCTTCTTGTTCGGGGAAATTAAGTTAGCGGCTTGGACAATTGGTTTATGGTGGAAAACTGGGTCACAATAGATCAAACTGACAAGTGAGTAGAGTAGATCACCTCTCCAAGCGACGGATCAATAAAATCGTGTGTTGGGATTGAGTAGATCAATTGGAGCATTTGTAGATCAAATTGGCCATACACAATGTTGAGTTTATGACATAGTCGATCAACTATTGGGAACAGTTACTTGACAATGCTTCATAAGTCAGATTGGGACATAGATTGAGCGAGACAGTGTAGATCGAAAATGATTAATCGATAGCTCAATGAATTAAAGAGATACTCTAGTTTCTAGGGTTGGTAGTGCCTTAAACAGATTGGTAGTGCCTTAAACAGACTTCAGTAGAATTATTCCACGAATGGAATAGGTACATTTCTTTCCAGTGATATTAGCATGTATTGATCCGTTGCAGATCAGTTGTATGCTTATGCTTCAGTAGGTCATTTTCGTCAATCACTCGGCTAAAAACAAATGGTTAGGTAGATCATACCTTTTATTGATCGAATAGGAAAGATCAAAAGGACTATTAAGCCAGTCCATTGCTAAGTAGGTCGAATTATGAACCTAATACACTGCTTGAATTTAAAAAAATTCCACTTTGTTGGGGGTGAAAATTTAACGTGTGTTGAATAAGTTGCTTAGTACTCCACTATAGCAATATTATTCGTACGTTTCAAAATAAACAGATAAAAATTACGTACCTAAGCAGATCACAAAGTAATCGATTCAAGTATTCAGGAGAGGGTGAAAATTGCGGGAAGAAGATTCCCAGAATAAATATCAAATATATGTAGTAGATATCGCCCACTGTTGTTGAAGTTTCGAATTTTTTGGTAGCACAAGCACTTTAATCCAATCAGCTGAGAAGTGGTCAGCTACGGATACGTGTAGGAGGTGGTGACCACCCTTATGTAGGTAAAATGTTGAAGAAAATAGGTAGATCCAAGTCTTCTATTGCAATGCACCAACAATACCATATTTAGACTTACTTACTACACCACTGATCAAAGTAGTATATACTGAAGAACCAATTAAACACAAAAAAAACAATAATGAATACTCAAATCTCAAAAAATTAAAAAAAAATAAGGCATTACTTGTGATAGATATACTTGTTACATAATAAGTATTGGTTATTTTCGAATTTGAATACTCGATTTTGAATAAGTAGGAAATTTGAATGCTCGAAAATGGAGAGAGAGCGCGGGTGACAGATCACCGGATGAATTATAAAAAGTACTGTAGAGCTTTCCATCCCTCGAATATTCGAATATTTGATTTAGCTCGTAACTTCTTAACTAGACTGACTGGATTATTTACTCAACCCTAATTGTAGTGAGAGATAATGAATACGAGGTAATTTTTGTAGGCGAAAGAAGTGGTGGGTGAATTGTGATAGTTTGTAGGAAGAATTGGCAGGAACACTATAGAACATCATAAAGGGCATTAGAAATGCTTGACAACGCGAAATGCAGTGGTATTTGCTGTCTAGTGGGGAAACGCCTGTGCTGGCCGATGGGATGTGAGGTTAATGAGGACACAAGGGGGCGATCCTCGAGAATCGCCCCCATCGCATCCACACCTCGATTTGCATATGTGACACGACGTGCAACAGAAGCCGCCTGCCATAATCCGCGCTGAGGATAATGACGAAGCGACGGGCGACGCCGAGGTGTGGCAGGTGGGACGGCGTAAGGATCATCCGCGCCAAACCCCACGAAAACACGACACCTCGAAGATCTCCCGACGTGATTCTGACAACAGACGAGACGAGGACTAGTGGGGATTTGGTGAAAATTCGTGAAAAAGTAGCGGAAATGATGTTGTAAACCACTTAGGGCGCTTATAGGCCTAGCGCTCCAGTGAAGCTCTAGGAATGAAGCCGTAGAATTTAAATTGCCGGAACATTCTCCCACCAAAAGGGCAAAACTAGCCCGAAAAACACATAAAATATGCACCCAAATGCAGTTCTAATGAGTATAAAAGCAGCCAAGCAGTCCTAAAAGCCGCATGCCCTTTACGTGGAAGTTTCCCCACGTGTCGTTTTTCCTTGTGTGGGAAAATTCCGAGAAAACCCACTGAGTTTATTGCTACAGCGACTGCTAGCAAATGCTGTTGTGGGCGTTGTTTCAGAGCGCTGTTCACTTTTTTCTCAAAATTTACTAGGAGAGACTACACGGACAACTGTCACTATTGTATGTTTATCCTTAGGAAGAATAAACACTGATAAAGAAGCTACAGCAAAAACAGCAAGAATGATTGTTATGATCTTTTTGCCATCTCAGAGGAGCAGCAAGCCTGTGACAGCTGTCCCTAGTTGCCGAAAAAGTGCTAGTCGTCCGTTTTTGCAGCTTAGAAAACGTTGTTCACAGCGACAAATGATGGTAACGTGGACGAGTTTGTGCTGGAGGAGAGTTGTTGGGACGTTTCCACAAATAAGAAAAGGAGTAGTTGAATATGGTTAAGTGGACAGAATGTTGAGCAAGATTGATGAGGAAACTCGTCCGAAATCCGATGGTTGAAATTTGGAACTTATTAAAAACCTCCCGCTGACATACGCGTGCGCAGGAAGAGTGCAGTGTTTGAACTTTTGGACGAGTTTACACGAAAACCTTTGATCACAAATCCTAAATTCACTTGAATTTGAAAAACAAGCAGGAAAACTCGTCCCAAGGATTGTGGGAGTTGACCCGGTCCTTCGGACTAAAAATATTTCTAATTTTTAGCTCCTAGAAAACGAAAATTACTACCATTTGACTCTGTAGGAAGTGAAAAGTCGAAAATTCAACAAGGACGGAAAACTCGTCCTGGTGGTAGAAAACTCGTCCGGGTTGCAGAAAGAGCGCCATATCTTTGGAAAAGCACAATAGAAAACTATACTTTATGAGGAAGACCGGTATATTTGCGACGCATATTTTTTATTTCTTCTACCTAATTTCCCTTTCTGAACGTATTATTGTTTATTTATTAAGGAATTGGAAACTTGAAAAATGCACATGCATCCAGGGAAAAAGCTAAAACCCGTCCGCGTAGACTAATTTACCAGGCTGAAGTGAGTAGTATAGCTGTGAGAACCCCCGCGATGCTATCGCATAAACAAAACATGCAACAAATTAAGTGGGATTATTGCCCATAGGCTTCTTTTATTGTGAAGTCCCATCCAGACAGCATCACCCGCCGTTCACCCCCCCCCCCTATGGACGGGCCACAGCAGCAGGTGACAGAGGCCCGGTGTGCGTGGTCACGCACCGCGTGTGTCTATTTTGCATATTATTAATTTGCATAAGCGTACAGAAACACACAGCGACGAGCGACGAGTTTGACGCAGTGCGACGTACTTGTCGCAGGGTGGCTTTCTGCTGTGAAATTTCTGAATTGTGCTTTATTAACGGTGAAAACCATGGCTGTGAAGGGTGTGAGACTGTGGGTGGGCGTGGCTTAGCCATTTAATTTTTTAAATTGCATCTGTCAATGTGAGAACAGCAATGATGTATTAAGAGATATATTAGGAGATGTATTAAGAGGCTTTTCGAGTGAAATTCGGTCGAAAGCCGAGGATTAAATCCGATATACCTAATACAGCGCTGAAAATCTTCTAAATGTGAGCGATACTCATGTTGTGGCAGCTGTCCAAACGATGCGATGCCGGCTCATTAGGCAAATGATTAAGCGGGCATCAGCTTAACAGCCTATGCACTTATGTTTTCCATGAAGCCATCGAGGAAAGCTATCTAGGGAATTTAAGTTTTTTACAAGTATTTTTTCAAAAAATTTCAACTGTTCTGGAGATTTAAGAGAAAATGCTTCTTTCTTTCTCTGTTCGACAAAGCTGAGATCATATAGATCGTACCTCAGTAACACCTGTAACCTATAAAATATCTATTGTTCAAAATAGGTATAACAACATTTCATTTTTGAATTTTTAGAGTTACAAACAGAGTTTTTGGTTGTGATACAATGGATTGCTATACTACTAGATTCGTCCGAAGGTCTTGTACCAACCCATCATAACGTTATTGTTCATGGGGGAACAATCTACAAACACTTCAATGCCAAAGAATTTTGATTCAACACCAGGAAATTCTGTTTCAAAAAATAAATTTTGGTGCAAAGCTCTCAGACCAACCTAATATATTATATGTAGTTTGATGTTAGGTTATGTATTGTGTAGAATACTTCACACTCTTTGTAATTTTCAGCTAAAAATGTAAGTTTTAAGGGCGTGTATCATTGTGAGGGGAAATCGAGCGTTAGCGGGCAGCCACGATTGGCGCGTTGATTGAATGAACCATTCACAGTGGCCGGGTCACGCCCCATTTCTGCTCACGATGATGGACACCCAGTTATAGAGTGAATTTTCAGAAACGTTTGTTGTAAGAAGCTCTATTTCTCCGTTCCAAGGTTGTTTTCTTCCACAAATTACATTTTTCATTACTTCCACTCAATAGGGTTGAATATTTTGGATGAGGTTTCTTAGAAATATATTTGACTGGTTGATATCCAATGTTCTTTGTTTCCTCTATGTCAGATTAACGAACTGCGGAAGGTTCAATCCAGAAAGTTCTTCACATTCAATCCAGAAAGTTCTGCACAAACTGTCTTATTATCTATTTGTTTATTTATTTGACTGTTTTCCGTACATAAGGCAAAAAGTGATTATCCTTATTAATGCAGCATGAGGTACAAAGGTACACGATTACGAAAAAACTGCTTTGAAAAAAACTTATGGAGGGAAAGGAAGAGAAATTTCCGCGAATCGCATTGCTGCGTACATATTCCGAGCACAACTTGGGTAACTGAACCGGAATGTGCACAAACGCTGATCTGCCAGAGTTTACATGCAACAGAAACCAGTCGTAACTCTCGGATTATGCCGGGCGGGCATAGAGGGGGCGGTCCACCGGCCTGCCAGTGCCCGCGGCGCCGAAGGGGTGATTTCTGGATGAAATATGGTGGAGAGTCGACGAAAAGTAGCACCACAGGGCTTGTCAGGATGTGGGTGAAAAAGTGACGATGAATAGGGGTTGTCCGCATGTTGGAAGCGCAGAGGAAATCCGTCACAGTTGGAGAGGTCTGTACATAAATCACAGTCCTTTTATTCTCAGTGGCAATGGAGCTTGCAAGCTTTTGCAGGATTGCGTGATAAAAAGGGATATTTTTCTTCGGGACAGCAGTTTTACAGCACAATAGCAGCAATAAAAGCAAACGACAAGAATTCCGCTCAATCCTTGGGACCCCACCAAAAACTGATTGGTCTAATAATCCAGGAACCGATCCAAAAATTTGAATATTCGAAAAGGAGAGAATTCTATAGTATTTCTTATCCAGAGGTGCTTACTCGTATTCGAATTTTCGAAATATTCGAGATAATAAACTCGATTTTGAATATGTCTACTTTGTCATTCAATCCTGAGTATAGCTAGCATCTGTTCCGGATATTCCCTAGGTGCCTATATACTGCAGCATTAGCGCAGCACAACGACAACCCATGCTCTTCGTGCTGTTGTCCTTCTGCTAAGATACTGATAGAATTAAGTTCATCCCAGCTCTTAACAGCGATAATGTTTATCAGAAAAGCGCGTTTCAGTTTTCTTTGTTAGATTACTTACAGATCTCAATAAATAGTTTACTGGTCCTCTCCTCCAGTTTTCCGATCGTGCTGCTTTTGCGCTGCTGTTCTACTGCTATTGAGCTGAGATAAATAAGAAATGATGATAATAAATGTGAATATAAACAAAGTGGAATATATGTATGTAACAACAAGGAAATGATTGAAAACAGGTCAAGTAAATAAAGGATGTAGCTAATATGCGACTTTTGAATCATTAGGTGCTGCCAAAATTCTGCCATTCTGCTGCTATTCAGCTGAGGCTGACCATGGTCAATATTGCCAAGAAATAAATATGAACATATGTGCAATAAAATATGTATACATACTTACATGAAAATGAAATAAGAAAGAAAACCTTTGTCGCGTGTGAAAGAAGGTATCAGCAGACTTTCTATCCAACTACTGCTGCGTTTGTGCTGCTGTTGAGCTGAGCCTCACCGTGACTGAGATTCTCAGGAAATAGTCATTAAGATAAAAGGGATAGAATGCAGAAGTTAATATGAAAATAAAAGAGTCAAGATACTGCTAAATGTAAGAAAAAAGAGATTTGCTAGACTTTTTCGCCTTATTTGCTGCTTTAGCGCTGCGATTATGCTGCAGCGGATGGTGAATAAATGTCTTCATTTCCTCCAAAAAATACACCTTGATACATTACATAGGCTATGGAAACAGGGAACTGTATCGAAAAGGTTGTTTTGGAGATTTCTGCGTTGCTATTATGCCGGTGTTGTGCTGCTATTGTGCCGCAGCAATGTTATCCAGAAGGATTGATGCATATTTAGTTAATTTTCTCTTTTTTTATGCGCTTGGAGACTTGAATTCATTACTTTTTCTCATTTTTTCTTCATTTCAGTGATGAAATTCGAGTAAATTCAAATTGAGTGGACAAATAAGATCCTCATGATGATTTTGAGTCCTTTGCGATCTATGAGTAGCCTGCGGAAGTACCGCCACCTCAAAGCCGGCTTCATTTCCATACTTTGGAAATTTCCCGAGTTTTTGCCGGAAGAACGTCCCGTTCGCTTTCGAGGCATTAGAAGCTCAGGGCGCATGGATACTGTAGCAACTAGCAAAGAAAAAAATGACGAGATAATGAAAGAGAAGGGGAAAAAAGGAAGAAAATTAATGTGTTTGCTGCTCCGGAAGAAATGAATGGAGCAGAATTTATGCAAGTGCAACATTGACCGGAGGAGTATAATTGCCTCCATGAAACAACACTAATCCCAAGGAGACGCAGAGAATCAGAGAACTCCCGCGGAAAATTTAAACACTGTCCTGAAATTAAGTACAGTGGCAGCGCAATGGAGGAAATGAGGTACCCAACGTTGGAGCAGCAGTCGCTAGGCGGTGACGATATGAGTGACAGGAAGACGTCGGTCTTCCGGTCAGGACCCACTATTACTGGCAGGCGGGCGACCGGCCGGCGTTCGTCATTATATGCGTACGACGACGCCGGTTGCCGGTAATTACCACCATGTTCTGAGTTGCTATGAGCAAGGATCAGCCGGGAGGGCTGCGTGGTTCTGTTTGAGGTATGTTATGGGCGCAAAACTCGTCCGATGCTAGGGGAGTACTTTATACCATGTCCCATCCTTTTCTGTGACCATGAGGGGGACGTTGAGGAACAAGGAATGAGATGGTAAAGATGTTCGAAGAATATTGGTCGGTTAATTATCATGTTCAGGGACCTGGTGCATTATTGAGATCACCCATAGTGGGCCTGTTGACGCCAGTGTTAACCGTGGATAAATTTGTATGATGCCTGAATGCTTATCCTGGGTAATCTCAATGATGCATGTCGAGCATCATGTCCAGGAAGATGAACTCATCTGAATTCTGGTCGAGTTTGCAGCTCCTGAACCACCGTACCTGACCGAGATTACTCAGGGTAAGCGTGTTGACGCAGTGTTAACCATGGGTGAACTTCTATGAAGCTAGAATGCTTACCCTACTTAATCTCAATAATGCATGCGGCCCCAGGAGCATCCAGCACGAGTTCAGGAAGGCGAACTCACATTGAACTCGTGGAACTCTTCCAGAGCTGTGAACTCGTCCAATATGTCGACTTCCCCCAAAATTTTAATGAGCATCGGGGGTAGGAACACCCCAAATGGGGTTGACTTGATGGTGGTTCGTGGAGAATTTACACAGCTGCATAGACATGCAGAAGCTCAGGAAACAAGCAATATAGGAAGGGCAAAAGGCTGCAATTCAAGGATGTGTTATTGCATTAAGGTATTGTTCTCAAAAAATGGCTCAGAGTCATACTATGGTAAACCCGGTAAAACACCTCAAATTTACCCATGGTTGACGCGGGCACCAACACGTTTCCCTGGGTAATCACACTGACGCATCCAGGCCATGATAAAGCTTATTTTGATCGCGATCTCGTCGTCGTAGACATGGCTCATTCATCACCTAAGATTATGATTTCGGGAGATAGGATAGGATTTATTTGAGATGTTTGTAGATAGTTCCGTGAGGTATACGTTTCAGCTATGCAAAACCCCATGAGAGATTCCAAACCCCGTATTTTTCATGTGGTAATGGTGTCCAAAACTGGTGAGACAAGTTGGACATGGGTTCTTCTGTACTTTTTTGTAATTAGTCATTGGTTCATTCCAGGATAATCACACGTATAAATTATTTCCTAAGACTCCCTAGCGCGCAAATTCCCTATTTTTACCAGAACACTACCAATCCCAGTGAATAGTATATATCCATGAAATCCATGGCGAACAGCGCAACATAAACACTCCATGTTTGGCCAGCATTCAGCGGCAAAACTTCAGCCGATCCGGATTGAGTGTTGGTGTTACCTAGCGAGTAGTATCCGATTACCTTTGAGTAGTTATGGAGAGGAAATGCGAATCAATTTCGTCGACGAGGGGGGGGGGGGTGGCGTCGCGGACTCGGAGTTAAGTGGTGTGTGGAGTACTCCCAACGTACATTTTCGATGTACTTTTCCTTATATAAAGTTGAAACTCAATTACGATCGGAAATGATTAGGTGAGATGAGGCGCGGCGTGTAGAGTACAACCGCCCGCCATGACAATGTCACTTGCAGATGGCATCGTTAGTCGTTGTACGTAATTACACACAAATCTCGACACACGCGATGGACTTACACTACGCTCGCCAGGAAGGGCAGAGCCGAAGAAAAAATGCACTGAAAAGCCTTTGTAGCCAGCCAGCCAACCGCCATCCCACTGACCCACTCAAGGGCATTGATGCCTTTTATGGTTCGCCGAGCAATCCGATGAAGTGGACGACTCGTAGCCTCTCGTTGCAAGAACATGCGTAGCGAGAATACTAGTAGTAGGAAACTAGTACGATGCGTACCCCAAAAATAGGGGTAGTGCATGTGGGCGGAGCTTAGGGTCCACAAAGGTGTAGTTCTGGAAATTGTGTATTTTCTCCAGAAAAAAAAAGTTTCCCCGCCAAGTTGCACTTGTATTATCTGTCCTCTACTCGCGATTGCTTGGTTTAGCGTTCATGCTAACATTCCCCAGCGTTTTTCGCAAACTATCAGTGGAATAGATGAATAAATAAAATAAATAAATAAATGAATAAATAAATAAATAAGTAAACGAATAGTTGAAAGTCCTACAGTGCTTTTGATGTAGTTTCCGCGAGATCTGTGACAGTTGTCACAGCATTTTTTGGGAGTTTTCGAGATTCTTTTAAGGAAGTGCGTTTCGAGTGTACTTCTAACAGCTACTCTTGTGAAATTTGTGACAGCTGTCCTGCATAATTGAAGACTGCTTTTTCCAACCCCCTCCCCCCCCCCCCTAGATGCCCCATTCGTATGGGAGATATAAGCTCAAATCACCTCTCTACTCTGTAAAGAAGGGCTAGTCTAATGAGTAAATAGAGGCTTTTTTGGTAGTGTTGAGTTTATGCTCCGCCCACGTTTTCTAAACTTCTTTCATTTCTTTTTTTTTCTTTCTGTTTAGCACTTGAAATAAAGGTAGCGAGGTTACTGTGAGTGGGCGGAACTTGAATTCGACAGTCGTCTAAAACATAAAAGGCTTTCGTCTGCTCTTTAGGTTACCCTCATCAAAGTTCGTGAGGGTGCGGTTGTGTCAGTTGTCCTAAGCGGTGCTGTATTCTAGCCAGACTTACTGGAAGTAAATGCCTACAGAGGTAATAATATTGAAAGAGAAGTCTCATATCATTTCTTCGCCTTACACCAAGGTGGAATAAACCTCAGATTTTTTACATTAATCTCAGAAAACTCTCAACGAATTAGTCAAACTAAAACCTGCGTATTCTACCAGGAGCTTAGAACTCCCACTAATTCCCGCTGTCTCGCGGCTAATTGGTGTAATTGCAAAAAATTCAGGAACACCACATCCGCTAATGATCACTGGTCCCATGTGCTCTCACTCATAAAAGAGGCGCCGAAGTGACCGTCGGTTTTTGCATTGTTTGTGCTGTGTAAGCGAATTACCTAAGGAAATTAGGGTTAAACGAGGCGTAAAATCACTTGTATTTGTGGCGATTATCGGTGAAAAAACCATGGTCGCGGATATGGAGGAGATATCGCGGCCAGTGCTCGTTTAAATTGCAAATTAGAGCGTGTGTTTCTTCATGTGCACGTAATGTTGCTATGGAGCAGATTTTGACAATGGAGCTGTTTTTGTTCACTCAAATGAAGAATTGCAACAGCATTAGGCTCAATGTTTTAGGTATATGGTATTTTGAACAACAAAGAGTTGAGTTTTTTATACATTGATTTTGAAATTCGGGAAAAAAATTAAAAAATCCTCACACTGAAGTGCGTGTTTATGTGATCACCATGATTTTTTGTTTGAATTAATTAATTTTAATTGCAACTTTAATCACCATGAAAGCACTTAATCGATGTTTTTTGAATGAAAAACAATTCCTGGGGAAAAGGAAATATTTGTCCAATTTTACCTGGGGGTGAGAATTTTTGCACAACAGTAATTGCTGAGTTTAACAAGACTGTGAATTATGATTAGAGCAGGTATTGGCAGTGGAGCTCATCTTGCGATAATCTGACTAATAAGTCCGAGATATAGGAGATCTCAGAGCACTTCTTTAGAGAGCCTTTTCAGGAAAGAAAATGAGCTACGTTTTAGCCCCTGTAATCCGAGCAAGGGAGCAGATCTTAGCGCTATAGCGCGATTTTATGATATCTCTGCAGATCGTTTCGAAAACATAGCTCTAAAAACTACATGTGATGAAATCATTGCTAATGGAACAGATATCGAAAAAAGGAGCACAGCGTGGCAACCTACAATTCTGAATGTTCCTAATCTGTCCTGTCGCTTGGCTTATTGTAGGAGACGTTGAAGAAGAAACCAGACCTTTTATCAGTCTTCTGCCCTATCGACACAACCTAGAGGACCTTGGAGCGACCTTTGGCATTGGAGCGCAATCATCTAAAGGGGAGCCGATTCGATAAATCTAAAGGAGGAGTTCAACTGCAACTATAGATACTGGAGTGAAGTTTCAAGACTGAAAATAGAGCAGAATTTAGCCTCTGAGCATGGCAGCTGATACGAACCCATCTCGCAAGTTGCAGTGGCGATGTATATACAAGGCGAAAATGAAATTTCATGGAGTGGATCGGTTCGGAATGGCTGCGAAATTGGTCGCAGCATAATCGCGTTGCGGGCCGCGGTCGGGCCCGCGGCTCAGGCGACTCGCCGCGAGCCGACGACGAACTAATAATGCTTCGCTAATGAAGTTCGCCAGAAGAGGCGGGTTTTTTCGTGAGGAACGGACCATTGGAATTGTCCCTGGCGTGTGGCAAAAAGTTGAAGAGCCGCGTTTTTGCGGGCGGCTCCAGCAAAAACCCAGCAAAAACGCGAAGAAGACACGAAAACGTTGGCAGACGTGTAACGTAAAAGTACAATGAGCCGTAGCCTTCCAACGCCTGGTCCCATGACGATTTGTACGAGGTTGATGAAAGGCTAAGGAGCTTCTACGTCCCAGCTGCACCGACTAACAGGTGCACTCTTGCAAAAAATGCTGTCTAATCGAGCGGAAGGAGGGCTCTGCTTCACCCGAAGAGGCGGCAGAGAACTAGCAACATACGCTTCAGATGCGGGAAATTGGTAGTTCCTGGCCGGGAAAAGTATGGTTCTCGAGTTCTCGAGTCAGTAAACCTTCAAAGGTGCGTGGCCATCTCATCATAGGGTTAATTCTTACCCTAACTACAATATTTTGGAGAAACACGTCAGTTTATATGATGGACTGGGTGTATTACTGGGTATGCTAATATATTAGGTCAATGCAAAAATAATGAGCATTTTCCTTACATCATTTCCGATGCAGACACCTTCCGGTCCTTCTTATCATTTGTATGAGAAGTTATATATACATTGTCAAGTGCCAAATTATATTATATCATATTATAATACACATAATTGTGATGAACTACTCGTTCATAGTCATTGGATATACTAACTCTTTGCAGCCGTTCTTTTTTCTTCGTTTCTCTGCGTCTCCCGGCTAGAGAACATTTAAAAAAACACTCCAGGGTTC
The DNA here is from genome assembly GCA_037903475.1 of Ancylostoma caninum. NCBI lineage: Eukaryota > Metazoa > Nematoda > Chromadorea > Rhabditida > Ancylostomatidae > Ancylostoma > Ancylostoma caninum. The sequence goes on along the minus strand of JBAJFG010000015.1, from coordinate 2,023,236 downwards.
ATTTCTCATTCCATCTTTTTTTTTTAATTTAAAACCTGAAGAGAATGTTTCCGTGACTCTGGAGTTACCACATTTTCAAGTGCGTTTTGCCAGGTGTTTATGCCACCCACCCAATAAGAAATGCACTTTAGAACATGCAACAGATGAAATCGTAACGAAATGCTAGAAAATTCCATGCGTCGATGGCACCGAAATCCACCCCACTTTGAGACCAGAGGTCTGAAAATCCGTGAAAGCTGCCGCTAAACGGGCGTGCGTCATTCGCACATACATTCACGGCGACGTCGACGTCGAGGACTATGCGTGGATGAGAAAGTGGCCGGGGATCCTATTCATGACGGAGTTGGAGCAGATTAAAGCTAATGAATTGGTGAGAGAGGGGTGGGGTTATTTTGGGGGACTATAGGGGGTCAATTTACGTGGAGATGGGCTTCATGGTGGTTTCAAGGGGTTTAGAGGCATTTTTGTCGAGTAATTTAGAGATGTTCACTGAGAATTCCAGTTGCAATAGAGCAAAAAATCCATCCCTCACAAATTCAACTGCTCCTGTCATCTTAGGACAACTGCCACTAGTGCGCTTAAGTGAATTCTTTCTCATGCAGGAAAGGGTTAGACTAGTAAATAACCCCATCTTCCTGCTCTTATTCTCAGAAAAATTCCAGACCATCAGCTCATAACCATTTTAGTAGAAGATCTTTCGAGCATGCATCCTATTACGATCACATTATTGATTTATTGATTAGTATACATCCCCAGTGATAGAATGAAAAATCCACTCTGTGGCGTCGATGAGAAAGCTTTCCATCACAAAAAGAAGAACATCGACAAAGAAATGCATAAATTTTAAACGAAGTTGTACTTTTCTGAAGAGCCACACGGAAGATGAGTTGCTCTCCACGGAGGAGCAGTTGTCCTCGTTACGGTGTTTGCTTGCTGAATTTGGGGTAATGCTACCTCGTATAATATTATCGATTTTGATTGGTTCTTTGAAGACATAAGATTTTACAGGGTTTTAGGGCCTCCTCTGAGAATTGTCCTTGTCATGACAACTGCAAAATGGCAAATTTACTTATAATCATTCATAACTGGCAGATAAGCCAGTCAGATATCGATCGATCGATACTGATGTCACCTCCAGTATCGATCCGATTCACCTCCTCCACACACATACCGTTAGGAAACGCAACACGGAATCTAGCTATAGTCTATAAAGTATAGAAATATAGTATAAATCAAGTGAAGTCATCTATTTTCTCTCACATAGATCCTCAGAAACAACAAAATTTTCAAGCTTTTTTATTTTTTATTTATTTTGAACTCTTCGTTTACTTGTCGTACGAAAGAGATAGGAAATTTAATATTAATACTGTTGTTATTTTTTAAAGACAATAAGATGCAATAAAAACAAAGAAATAAGAAAAGGACAAGGGAAACATAGCACAGATTTTGATGACGAAAAAATCAATTATTGATTGATAGCCGTAATGTCTCATCTTGCCAGTTACATGACTGAATGTCTTGGAATAGCAAGTTGTTTGCTCTGCCTAAGAGATATCCGCCTAAGCTGAGCTGTCAGCTGTGAGACTGACAACTACGTCGGAAATCGCTTACATTACTTGTTTACCAGATGTAGAGTAAATAAAAACAAGACGACGGACTGATTCAGTGGGAATGCGCGGCGTTTCCTGAGAATCATTATCATATATAGCTTCAGTCTTCAGATAAGCAGAGTTTATCGGATTATCAGGGCTTCAACAATGGTGAGATGATGATAAGTGCGCGGCAACTGCGGGATTCCTGGAAAATTGGATGGGAAAGTAACCCATTCTCACAGGAACTTATGCAATAAAGCGGTATGACCTCAATTGAAGACGCAGAAACCACCGTTCCAAACTACCTATCCAGAAATTATCGATCATTTGGTTTTTCCAAGATTTTTTTCCGAAGAAGTGCTTTTATAGTGCCATGATCCACATATTCCATGCCGCTTCCAAAGGCTTCTTGACTGGCTTAGGTGCACTAATGCAAGCCGACCAACTATGGATTCCATTAATGGCTTCATGGACGCATGCACATCAAAACTAAAAGCCAGGAAAAAACTATTGGCTAGAGTCAGAGAACCAAAGGGTGAGCTGCATAGAATGCATCAGCCTTGTAGCTCCAGGGTTTGTGTTAAAAGGGCAGGTAAATTTATACCTATGTTATAAAGCAGCTGGGTATCTAAAACATCATTGAAACGTCAATTATATTGATCGGTGCTAGGTAAAGAGTAAATCTGGGTATTTTAACATGGTCACTCTTAATTATGCATCCGGAAACAGCTGATTAGAGTGTTTTGCAGATGATAAGGCAAAAATAAACAAGAGAAAGGAATCGCACAGGTCGGTCTAGTCAATATCTACTCTAATATGTGACAGTTGTCCACAATCCGACTTCCTTCTGTGCCACTTGTCCAGCAATCAACACTTACAGCAGTTGGATGATCTTTTTTTACGAGGTGTTGCAAAGCTTAGTAATAGTAATGCAGTATTTGTAATCATATGTGGTCCATTGACTGTGGAAATGGGAAGACGACGAGAGTCAGACAGTGAGAGAACAACATCATAACCAATAAAATGAGGTAGTCTGGAGGACGTGAGAGAAAACTCTGCGTCTCTGACCCACCATAAGCAATGAACCATAGCTATGGTAATTCTGCAAAAAATGCACAAAATGAACAGAAATGCACATGTGCCAGCGGGTCTTCGATTGGTCAGAGACCAGGCGACAGAGCTGAATCACTCTGCGTCTTTGACAACCTCGACAAAATTTTCTAGAATCACTGAGGGTCTTCTTGAATAGAATTCTGTGTGAGGATGCCATCCTTGGAATCGTTCTGAAAAAATCTTTTTGGAATCAAATGCCGCACGATCGGAGAAACTGCAAGTGCCGCACGGTTATAGAAATTATCACTGAGGAGAAAAGGTCGGTAGAAATTGCTTCGTATGAGCAGCAGAATATCAGCACCTGCTGAAAATTTTTGAGGTTTTTGTAGTATAGAGTAAAAATAATTGAAGTCTAAGCAATTTATCAAGTTAATCCCATTCGGATAGGGAACGCAAACGCCGCACGGTTATACTTCACTATCACTGGCATGAAAAACTACCCTGAGCAACTGGTTAAGTACCGTACATGCTTGAATGAACGCGTTCGCGCGCGAAATGTTTTCCTTCCAGATCCAAAGTGCATACCCAACCCCATAATTATATACGCACAATTGGCGTCGAAAACATTTCGCGCTCCAATGGCAATTATACGCACGCGCGAGAGTGCAGTGCTCCGCGGGTAATGATCGTGTCAGAACGAACACCTCTAAGCGCTAGTCAACACAGTTAAACACAGCTTCACACGAACTACCTCGCAGATTTCTGAGCAACGCGTTGAACTTTCCAGTTCGTCAACCACAGGCGTTCACGCTCCATTTCGCGCGGCGTCGGAGCGAATGACACGCGCGGCGGTCGCGTCGCGGTCGCTACTCGCGCGCGTAGATCAAGCGTGTAATGCGCGCGTGAAGTCAACCTGAACAGGAGTGCATTTGGGCCTTTAGGCCCCGATCGCCGGTGCGGATTGCTGAAGTTGGTTATTAGCGGAGTAATGCATAGGTAATTGAGGTCATTAGGAAGCGAGGGCGGAGAGGGTGGGATGAGGGGGGGGGGGGGTCGAGGGCTGTGCGCCGGAATGCAGCATAGGGAGGTTTTCAGCGTGGCTCCTTGGTGAGAAATGGGGCGTAACGAGGTAATTAGCTGTGACCAGGTACCCTTACGCGTAAGAACATGTTTAACCAATTAATGAGTCATAAAGTGCGCAGCTGTTGCGCAACTGGCGCCGGACATTGCCGTATACGGTATTTGTACGATTTTTCCAATAATTCTGTCTTTTTCAGTGACAAACTCGACCTTCACTGTATCCTGCCGGCTCATTTATTGACGTCGAAGGAAAGAGCTGCCGAGATGAAGAGTAAAACCACTAAAGCTCTCAAGGTAAGGTGCTTCTTTCGCTTTGCATACGAAGAAAATTTCTTCCCTGTAGGGAAATCGAGAAATTTTTAGGATTTCTAGTTCTCTGAGCCAACTTATAATGCATTAGTAAAGATAATTTAGGGAGGAAAGTTCGATGAGGTACTTAGACAACGCAGCTATCACGGGCTCCATCATCAGGGTTACCCAGGGTAAACATGCGGTCACTCTACACATGCACGCCTTGCCAACATGCGACTCAACACGTTTACCCTGGGTAATCCTAGTGATGTATCCAGGCTAAGGAGCTACCGTCCCTCCCTCCCCCCGGCTATAGTCCAACCGACCTTTAAGTTTGCGTCATACCAGTGAGCGGTACACGAATGGGATCAGTCACTTTATCACCAGTGGAGGTGGAGCGAAGATGGAAAAAAGTGCAAGTGACTGTGTGCTATGAAGAGACCCAGAAGATGAGAGGAATGTAGAGCAATGTAACTTCCGAGTCCTGTCAGCTTGCTCAACTTTTCTCGCTTGGGGACCAATTCTCGTGCATACATACTCTCCTAGGGAACCTTTCTCGTGAATAAATATATCAAAAAATTGATAATACGAATAATAATGATATTAATAACACAAATAATGAATCACTTTTGAAATCTTATCTTGAGGATAAGCTTCCGGCTATCAAGAAAAGTAACACTATGGAAGGATGGAACCCCTCACTAACCATGTCGCATTTTGCTACTCAATTTTGGGAGTGCCGTTTCCGAACCAGAATATCACTTATTACCGAAGTACATCGTCTTTCCTACTTTGTTTTTCATCTCTTGAAAGGGACCATAACTTTTTTCGCGGGTTTCGTTTTCTGTGAGTTTTATCACCCCAAACTTCTCAGGGATCGAAAAGGCAAAGATTTAAGCGGGGACCAGTTCTCGTGGAACTACTTCCACTTTGCACGGTGTTCATCATTCCACTCAGGATCAGTTCTCGCGCAAATAATTTTAATTCTGATGAATTTTGTTAGTGTTCTGGATGAGAAAATTCTACGACATTTACCCATTTACAATTATACATGTTCCTCCATTCATTGAAAGTTTTTTTGATCTCTCCAGTATTGACCTTTTTCTGTTAGGCTACTGGCGCCCCAAGGACCCTTCCTAATTCCAGGACGTCAAATCCAACAACGTGTCACACCTCCAGCAAGAGTTCCTATCCTGTTGCAGGCATTTCCGTACTTATGGCTCGACATTCTTCATCGCTGAAGTTTACATGTCACAGGTTGGTTGAGTTACCCAATCGCATGATGACGTCATTATAGCCTACAGTATCGGATGATTGGCCACATAAGAGTGCATCCTTGCATGGATGTTATTATATGGGAGAAAATTACCATAGCCAGACGATATGGTGGAATGGGTTGCATCGAAAAGTTTCTTTTTTCGCGTAAAATTGCCACTTCAACAAGCATCAGCTGGGAAGCTGGGCAGAGACGCAGAGAATTTCTGTGCTGGTGGTGTCTGGTTGTCTGAGCTCTGCTCACTTATGGAAATTGAACAAGTAGGAGATATGAAGGCTAAGAAAAGGTGGTTATGGGTTTCATGCAAAATTCTGCCACTTCTTGCTAAAATATTACGTCTGGGTCAACTGAGGCAGGGACGCAGAGGGTTCATGTGATTTTAAGATGTCTGTTCGTCTGCGCTCTAGCCCGGACGAAGTGTTGATGAGGAGTGTATGTGTCTGTGAGAGAATACTCGCACTCTCAAGCTCTGTAGAAATAGAATGGGAACAATGAGGACACAGAGAAAAAACAAGTTTTTGTTGAAACCAACATTTATTATTTCCTTGAGGATAAGTGGGCAGAGACGCAGAGGAAATCATGGTAGTGGCCACCCCCTCTAAAGAACCACGGCTTCTACGTAACAGTTAGCATGATTTCATCTAAGCAAACCAGCTAGACGTTCTATCTAGATATTTGGGAAAAAGAGAGACGCAGAGATAAAGGCAAAATGCAAATGTTGCGCAGTTGTAAAATTTTTTTTCAAAAATCCCACAGAAAGTAATTTTTAGGTTAGGTCATTTATAAATCTATCAAGATAAGGTAATTAAATTAGATCAAGTATAATTAGAGATGATTTTTTCCTGAGAGTAATCAGTTTGTAAAAATGATGAATTTTAAGGCGAATAATTCGAGGAGAAACTTGGATGGAAGAGGTAATCTCTTCGAAAAACACATCTGGTCGACGTAAAGGCACTTTAAAGTGTTGTGCCAATAAAAAGAAAGCGCGCGAGATTTGAATCCATCATTTTTAGCGGATCGATGATGAATAGTTCCGCTGGGACGGGGCATATTCCAGGAACTTTTTCGCCTTTCTCAGTGATAAATAGCACATGCTTATGGCAGAGTTTTGCGGTTTTTTCTCTGGCAGTGGATAGACTGCACATTCCAAACGCCAAAATTATGACCGCTAAGTTTCCAGCATTTGCCAATATGGGTGAATCCCAGGATATTTCCAGGATTCTACGAGAAATAATGAACGGCGTGCGCTTTTAGTGTTGAGCACCGCTGTTCCGGCCGTCCACATCATTATGGCGTCGTCGCGTCGGCTAGGGAATTGGTCGTTTTTCGCATGAAAACAGAGGCTTGGAATGGTCTGCAGCTGGTCTGAGAGGTCTTTCTCGCTGGCTTTGCAGCCTCTTCCACGATTATTGAGACGCAATTGAATCCGTAGTTATCGATTTTTAGCAGGATGAAATTCTTTTCTTAGCTAGAAGTCGGGGAAATAACTGGATTCTTCATTTGTTGAGGTTCAATAACTTAGCAGGGATGCGGAAGCACCTCCTGGACCAATTCCAGGTCCTCTGCATCTCTCACGCTATTAGTCCCTTAAACTTATGTGTACTCTGCTATCTTTAACTGAGATTGATCGATTATCAGGAGTAAAGGATAGGGACGCCTCCTCTCCTAAGACTCGAGAAGGAACCAAAAATTTAAGTAAAAATCACGAGGAGTTGAGCAGGGTGAGAAACAGGGAAGGAGGGTTGCCCTTAACTTCCTGCGTCTCTACCTTTGCGGTCAGAAATGGAGCATGGGGGAGGGCAGATGAACCGAAAATTTGTTTATAAAAATTGGAAAGGCTGGAACAGCCTAGAGGAGTTGCGGTTTTTTTTCGAAAATTGCGAATACTGCCCTTTAGCATTGGAGACTCAGAAAAGGCCAGACAAACAAATTTATGTGCAGGAATATCAAATATGTAGAAGAATAGAAGTTCAAATGAGACGAAAGATTGTGGTCCAGGAGGGAACGCAAAGTGGCAGAGAAGGAGAGGAGAAAAGAAACACGAGGAAGAAAAATTCTACACAAAAGGCTTTGAATTTCGCTAAGAGTCTAGAGAGCTAGAGATGGTCACGCGATGGGGAACAATTCTCGCTGGATAGTTCTCAAATAAGAGGTGACTTTTCATAGGTGAACGGAGGAGTTATGGGTGGGGTGGATCCAGGAAGAGATGTAGTGATAGGTACGCGGTATCTATTAATTTGCCATCCATCGTTTCTACTGCTGGGATCGGCGAAGGTAGTAGAGAAAAGGAAGGAAAGGTAGGACGATAGAAAGAAATAGGAGGACAGAGACATCGTATCCAGGGAGTAAAGGGCGGATGGGCAGACAAGAGCAGAAGCAGACAGAGAGAGAGAGAGAGAGAGAGAGAGAGAGAGCGAGCGAGAGAGAGAGAGAGAATTAGACGAAAGACTTCTTGAATTTGCCATGATGAATAGATCAGAAGAAAAGAGAAAAGAGAGAAATTTAACAGAGAAATTCTTTGGACGACACAAAAAACTGTTTTTTAATCAGTGGTCAAGCTAAAAACATTGACTTCTGACGAGTTTTCTGATATTCTAGTGAACTGAAAGTGAAACTAGTGGAGATTTAAGAGTCAAGAATGAGGAAAATTGTCTGTATTGTGACGGCCAAAAGATGAAGGAATTCAGTGACAGAGAAGTAGAGTGTACTATATGCCTCTGCGTCTCTAACAACACAATAATGGCTGCGGTCTTTAGCGGTACATCTTTTTAATGCATCTGCTTGAAGTAGGAAAAATGGCAGACGCAGAGTGGGATTAGTGGGTTGAAGCCATTTGTTTCCCAACGCCAAATCGCAAAATGTCCGCAACCATTGCATTGCCTGTATTTATACTGTACATGTTAGTTACAGTAATAAAAACGGTAACGACATTACATATATCGCCTAGTTCCTATGGTAGTGTAACAATTCATGTGCGAATATTGCAGACGTAAAATGAGCGTACGAGCCGCAATCGCACTTATTATGTGCCCTAATGAGCGTTATGCACATGTATGCCGGCGTTACGACCAGTACATGATCACATAGTGGAAATCCCATTACGTCAAGGTTTCACGGGAGGATAGGTGAATAGACGGGCCGCGGTTGTTGACATTAGCACCCTCGGTAATGCATTACTTTCGGAATGCGTTGGGACAGGAGAGGTTTAGTTACCCAAGGCGGGGTTGATCTTCCAGAGCTGGCATACACTGAGAAAATGGAGCTTAGAAGGCAGGTTTTATTGATTTTCTCAAACAATCGACTGTCATCAGTGAACGTAATGGCAAAGCCAGCCGGGAGTGGTGCAGTCAGTCGACGGCTCCAGTCAAGTGGCCGCCAGCCATTAACGGACCTTAAGCCTCGTGGGGCACTAGCGAACGAGTGTACTTATCACACGCACCCCAGATAATTACTGCGCTTCCATGGTAATCAGGTGGATTTGAGAGAATTTCTGGGAGTTCCTCTGCTTTTTGCACCTGCTGTGCTTTCAGTAGAAGGAAAACTACACGAAAATATCGAAAACATGGGAAAAAGAAGATCCAAGAAGACTCAGGAAAAATTCTTCATCCATAGAACATCTATACACCATGTGTTATAATGGCAACAAAGACATTCTTTCGACGACACACAAAAAACTGTTTTTCAATCAGTGGCCAAGCAAAAAACATTGATTTCCGACGAGTTTTCTGGTATTCTAATGGAAGTTTCTGCTGTTGTTATTAGGTTCGTTGTCAAGCAAGCAAGATGTGGTTTCTAGTGACATGAACGAGTTACATGAGTTATCCTTCATTTGATAATATCTGGACGAACTGTACTGCTAACGCTGATTATGTGACTGATACTGCAAGATGGTTAGTTTAGTACTGTTAGAACGAGTTCTCCATAAGACTCAATTGATTGTCCGGAAGCTTTTCAAAATTTCTTAGAATGGTATTGTTTCAGATATTTTTGGGCAAATTGGATTTATCAGTACAAGCCCAGAAAGCGATGAGAACTACTTATTACTTTTCTTTCAAGTAACGTCTGCATAACTCCATTGTCATCATTTCACCCCTTTTATGGACCAGGTTAACCCTCAAAAAACTTGGAACGACTTTTTTTGGATGAAACATAGGAAAATAGCTCTTTCCCTAATTCGTATACATAGTAATTGAATACATGATTTCCGTCTCCCACAAAATTGGGAATCAGCCTTTATTAGCTGCCTTGTCTCTAACACCCTGAAGGTTCATACAAAACGACGTTTAGCTGACAATCATATAATAGTCAGCATATGAATGGTGACGTCGTCAGGACAGTTTCCGAGGAGTATTTTTCTATCGACAGCAGCGTTTTGGAAGCTTTTTCCACTTGCTGGTAACAAACAGAGAATTAAGACAGCTAACAAAAATCAATAGCCATAGATGTTCCTTAAAAACAACAGTGACAGCCAGATAATATGCGATGATGCATGCGTGAGGACTAGGATAACATTGGCTGGATTGGCGATGATAGGCCCTATAATGATCCCATAATTGACCGCAGAGCGCTTTCGCGCCACCTGTTCATAGTTTTACGCGGTTAAATGGTTACTTCCCGAGAGATAATGGACATCTTAGGAGGCTTAGCACTATAGGGACAAGGACCATGCGCTCGGGGGAAAAGGGTATCCCTATCGATCGATGTGAGGTCAAATAAGTCGGAGAAGAAGAAATTTCTGCCTGAAATCTGAATAACAAGCACGTTTTTACGTATATTGGCTATGGGCGTGTCCATAATATTTTTCCGGGATCATTCTATGCCTGGTTTCTGGTCTCAGCTGGCTTGTTTATCCTATTCCTAAAGGAGTAATTGTCCGAAGGGGGCGGAGCTAAAACTGCCAAACACTTGAACGCCGGATGTGCTTATGCACTGGACCACTTTTAATTATGGGCAATATGTTGCCCAATTTGGAAAAAGCGATGGCTACAGCTTATCCATGACATTTTCTAGTGCATTTCATTTCTTGGAAGCATTCTTTCATAGTTCAAATGTCTTCAGATTCAGTCTGGATTAATGTCAAATGTTGGGGCTGGTCATTTGTGCTAGTTAACCCTTCTCGCAATTTTTGAAAAAGGGAATTTGTCAAAATTCCACCTCCTCCGGATGTATGAAAAAAACTTACTGGAACCTTCCGTAGGGCGAGAACTTGTTGTTGTGGTGCTAAACACAACATATCCAACACATGCAGGGAACTCCAAATGACAATGTGCAAGGGGCGGGACCGCGGCGCGGCTTTCTTGGGCAGAGATACAGAGGTTCTGCATGTGGCTCTGGTTGTCTACTACTGCCTACAGCATACAACGCTTTGGAGTTCCCTGTACCTTGCCCATTTTGTGGAGTTGCGGTAGTTTTACGGTTGGTAGGGTATACAGGAATTCCACTGTAGATTCCTTGTCGAAGTAGGCTTTTTATCGCAATTTTTACAGTATACCGTAATCCTGTGAAAAAAAGGGTTTTGATAGCCGTGATCAGCACACAAGACAATCCGTCTGCGTTTTTGGAATTTTCAATTTTCAGATCTAGCACGATACCATACGATATCTTTTTTTTCGGAGAACCCACCTTATGGTTCATCAGTGTGATTTTGGTAAAATCTCATCCAAATTTTCACTCATTATAGCCACACACCTCCCACCTACGTGCTCACTGTGGAGTGAATGACTATGGTTTGCATCTGATCAGCTCGACGTCGATGGTTCTGGTAGCATCCTACGATCACCGTGAATTAAAGTGGTCATACGACAATGGCAAGCCTTTCCTGGAAGTCAACGCCAGAGCGCAGAGGCATCAAATGACGATACGAACTCCGCAGGTACGCTATCTCGCGTACAAAAATGACAACATGATGCAATTGCACGGTTTCAGGCTGCCTATATCTACATGCTTTTGAACAAGCTCAGCGGTCAGAGCGACGGCTAACACCCAATGACAGTTCCGTAAAAACTGCATTTTGTCCGATGTGCTGATGACCAAGAATTGTAGCCAAAATATGCATGCTTAATTTTTTTTCATGCTTAATTTTTTTTGAGTACAAAGAAGAACACTGTTTAGAGTCATGGGTTAACCTTCGCTCCAGGATTTTAGTGTTTCGATGCACACCAATTCTGTTACCTTATGGGTCATATATGATTAATAAATATTATTCAAATAAATATCAGCTATATGCACTTTAACGTATGGTGACAGTGAAGTCCGGCATGCCCATTTCATATTTCCCTTTTTAAAGGCAGCACTCACGGAAATTTCTGGGTTGAAGATTTCGCGGTACATCGAGGTTTTCAGGGACGATGAACTCATTGATAACGATGAAGTAGCGTGAAGCACGCGAAAAACACAGAAACTGATGGCGGTATTTCATGTGTGTCCACAGCGCGGACGAGTGTTCCGTGATGGGTCCCGCCACGGAACCCTGCAAATGGTACGGATTTCATAAACACGCCCCCGCTGAAGCATATGCGCTCACCCTGTCAACAGCGTTAGTTGACGCGACGGAACCGTAATGTCCAGAGCGGCAGAAGTGTCCACAATAGTATCTTAGCAGGTAAGCGGCCATTCGAGGTGTTCAACTTACTGTTGCGATTGTCCAGCTGCCGGCTACATGGCAAGCGACTCATTTCAGAAGTGGAAATTTCCGTGAGTGCTGCCTTTAAGCTTACCGAAGAGTTCAAATATGGCGGAGGGGCATTCGAAGAGCTTCTTGAACATCATACGCCTGCTTCAGAGAGGCCCAAAATAAAGAAATGCACAACTATATGTACACAACTATATCCGAAACCAAAAAGATCAATAGAACAGCAATCATTTACTGCTCGTGCAGGGTCCGCATTTTTGCAATTAAGGACAGGTTTGACACCCTGCTGGAAAAATTTTGCATTGTTCAAACGAATCGCTGCACGTGCCCTTCTAAAGTATTAGATTGCGTGCTTCCATGTATACTTTGTAGTATATTTTTTTCTTAATCAGTTCTAATTTTATTGAATAGTTTGTGTTGCATCGTGACGTAACCTTATCTCACGACTGTCTTATATAGTCGTGATAAATCTATCTAACTATCACGAATTGATAGCTGCTGAATTGATAATGTTATACTTCATACTTCTTTATACTATAATACATCAGTAACAGACCAATTCTGGTGCCATCGAATAGCAGCTCTGTGATGACAAATAAGGAAAACCTGGATCTTAAAGGCAGCTCTTCAGGTCGCTGCGCACATCATAAATTTCTCAAAATGGAATGCGTCGAGTAAAATAGCGCTTTATAATCTTCTAGCAAAAATGCATTCGATTCAGAGACCTTAGTTAAGACGCTATTTCCAAAAAGTTGAGAAGGACACAAAGTTTGTTGTGCTATAGTTACATGAGTGCCCTTTATTTATTTTGCCTTGGTGTGGACCAAAAGTCTACAAAAAACAAAATGAATTCTGAATCTTCTTCATGACGGCAGGACGCACAATCCCTGAAGTTTCGAGCATACGCGGTTGTCCGTGCATTTACAGGGTTTACCCACTACGTAGATAGGATCGCCTTCGATAGGGGCCCTAAAAGATGCAGAAAGATGAAATTTCATATGACACTGAACAATTCACGAGTGATACGACTAAATTGAAAAGGCTAGAGTACTACACCACAATGCATTTGTGTAACAGAAAGTGTATGCCAATCCAGATTTGATCTAGAAGTCGTTTTTCAAATTTCGTGCCCATTTTTTCCTTTGGTAACGCCTTGATTTGTTTCCCTTTTTGTGAATCCTTCTACATGTTGGTGTAGTTATAAGTAACCCGCTCTACAGGCTCTCCCTTTGCCAATAGAAAGTGCCGAAAGCAAGTAGAAAACGAAACGGTAGGCAAACCAAGGTTACAGTCATAGAAATTCTGCTTTTGGAACGAAGTGCCCACTGTCTGTCTCAATTCAGCTGTCACATAATTGGCACGAGATGAGCGTTAGGACTCAAATGGAGGATATAAGAACATGGAATGGACTACCTCATATCATCCTCTGTCTCTATTATTAGTGGTCATTCACTCACTCTCTTATTTTCCTAAGAATATTAGAAACTTTCGAAGTCTCCTTGGGAACTACTGATGAAAGGGTCCTAGACCCGGGGGCGCCAAGGAGACCACACTTCCGGGCTGAGATTCATGAAACGATAACCAAGCAAACCAAGGATGGCTAGCGTGATTGGTTATCGCACTGACTACGTAGTGCTGAGAGACGCAGACGGCAAAACTTGGTTTGCTAGCCTAGGTTTGCTTGGTTATCGTTTCGTGAATCCCAGCCCCGGTCTAGTTCAAGCTCCGAAACCGGTGTGTGAAAAACTGAACAACATTTTAGCTCTCCTATGTTCTTCTCTAAGCTCTCATTTCTTTCACTTTATCTTAAAGTAACATCGTTTTGTTCTACATCCGTTGATAATTTGTGTCTCTTTCAATGGGGTGGTAGGAACCCTACTGAAACAGTCAGTTAACGATGAACGTTAATTGATAGCTAACTCCCAGCTTATGGGGAGCTCCGGAGAGGTGTGTAAGCTTCGTTGGAGCGAACATAGTTCTCTAAATGTTGTGCTTAAATACTATGACGAAACTGAGACCATACTTGCAGGTGAACGCACAGTTTGAAATCGAACTGTGAGCTCACTGTCACGCTGAACTTGCTGGCAGTGTGAATAGACGAGAACACGGGAGCGAAAGAGTGTGCGGCGCACGAGACGCAGATGGCGTTCTTGTCGTTTTTCGGAGCTCATGGTTCGAGTTCATCGTTGTGGCTGGTTGAGCATGCCCTGACTCCTTTTTGGTGATGACGCCCTTGCGCGTTTATGCAGCTGATCGATGTTCCCACTGTCTCGATAAGCATGATCTTCCGTCGGGGATCATCGATGACTTCGATTTCCTAGTAGCTGATTTCGACAGCTGAGCCTTCCAGCTTCCCAGATTAGATGCCACATATTTTATAGGCGCTCAAGTAACTCAATTTTGAGCTTGACACGTCAAAGTTAGGTCCTGCGGGAAGAGATTCACTGGCCGCTTGAATTATAATTGTCACATAGGTTCCACTGACACTGGAATCTATCGTTCACAGGTATGTCAGCACACTCTGAGTACACTGTGTATTTTATGTGTGGAGCTTGAAAACCTCTGATGGCTATGAGGTTTTGGAGAAGCAACATCGTTCAAAGACCACGGTTGTCAGTTAGCTCGTAGCTTATTCATGGTTGCAAACGAGAGCTGGCAGTTCATCGCTACCTTCTGCTCATCGTTTCGTCGTCGTTTCAGGAGGTGTACTACCATCGATGCTCTATGTCAGAGTGTCGAATGTATTCCGCCACGCTTATAGGTTCGCAACGGGTGCACAATCCGCCAAGGATAGTGAGACGAACTACCACTGCATCGTTGATCCAAGTTGCTCATGACGTCAGGGTTCGCATATGAGCATCATCGGTACAATCGATGCAAGGATCTGCATGGGGCAGCACTCATCCTGTTACCCAAGGCCACTGTTATGATACCCTTCCTATATGAGAGCTTACACCCCTAACACTTAATGAAACAGGTTCTTCCTTCACTACCTTGTAGTCTACAAACGCTGATGGATGCATCAACTTACGCATTGTATTGACATGCCACGGCCGAATTTCCACTTCTAGTGCAAACCTCTACAGCGCATGCAATTTTCGTAACTTGGTCGTGAACCATCTGCAAAACAAACGCTTGGACGTTGCTTATGGAGTGCAGCCATGCACCGCATCCTCACGTTAGCATAGTTGGTTACTCCTCCATTGGGATCGAAAATATTATCCTTGCCAACCCCTATTTCGGCAACTTGGTTCGCCCACTTTGTTATCGCCTAAAATAAACAATGAAGATAAAATTTAGGTTGAAAAAATCAGACTACCAAATGTGTGAATAAATATTTTTGATGACAAAGATCACCTCGTGGAGCAGCTGTTCTCTAGGAATGTCGTATCTATTCACATAATAATAGTTCAGCGAATGCCCTGTACTTGCTTGTGGCGCGGTGCTAGGGCAACCTGTGACTTTGGTCTTTGTCTCGGCCGCTAACGTATCAGCAGGCGTGCAATCGACGTATTTCTGTAGTTACACATCTTAACATCTTAGTGTGGCGTGTTATGGAATGGTAATAATCTGGGGTGCTGCTGTGCTCTTCGTGAAATATAGGAGCACCCTTCAAAATGTGTCATACCAGTTCAAGCATGTTCTTTGCAGTTGGCGCGTATCCGATTTTTTTGTCTTTCGCCCAACCTGTAGCTACGAGTCTCCTGTAAAACCTTCTAGTTCTGCTACCTTGCCATTACAATGAATTTATAGAACATACTGACCTGTAGTAGTTGTGCATGCGTACTGCTATGGTATGAAGATCCGCTGTCATCCCATCTTTGGCACTACATGGTCGGTTCGATTGGTCACCAACTGCAATATTTAAGATCCATGATCGAGGGTGTGCCGAGTTTATTCAATGTTTTTGCAGTTTTTTCTATACATATGTACATTTCTTCCACCATTTTATAAAAATTATTTCCAAAATTTGAGGTGTCATCTGTTTACTATTTATGTTTGATTCAGAGGGTTTTTGATTATCTATTCATGACGTCAGGCTCGTACATGACCATTATCGTCACAAACGATACTAGAGTCTGTATGGGACATATATATTCGTGGGCACTCGACGCAAGTTGAAAGCTGCTCTGAGCTCGGACGGTCTTACGTTTTCTTAGGGTAAAATAAATTAGCTATGCATTCTGGGAGTGGTATGGACCAGAAACTTCTTGAAAGAAGTTGCAGTAAAAAAGGAAAAATGACGGACAATGAGTCTCAGTGATTTCTTTTCAAAAAAAAGTCATTATTGACTTATCAGGTAAGGGCTTGCTGAAACGATCAGTGAAGCTCAGTTATTTTTTCAAGTACGACCGATATATGATAGAAAAAAAGGTGAAAAATTGGCTGTCTGCTATAGTGGTTTTATATCTCATCGCTGTGTTTCCCGGTATTCCTTTGTTTATCCCCCCCCCTTTTTTTTTTAAATGCACAGAGGGAGCGGTTTGGAGCATTTACGTGCAGACAAAAATTGGAGAAGAAAGGCTTTCTGTGTATATGTAGCAAGGAAGGTTTACATAAATCCACCAGCAATTCACCAGCTCACAATATATAGTAGCATATCTTCCTTCTTCGGGAATGGATCTGCAAGTCTTGCAGATTTATTTTATTTTTATCATTATTTTTCGCAATTTTTTCCTCATTATTTGATCCCAGAACCACCTCTTAGTTACCGTTATTTCTAAAATTTCTGTCGCGTTTTCCCTTTTCTAGCATAGACCCCCTATATTTATACAGTTATGAGCTCACCTGGTTCGTATTCGTATTGGCAAAGGTAACGAACGCAGTCATTGCGATTGTTCTGGCATTTGCATATATCTGCAGAATCAGCAGCTGCAGTATAGATTGTGCCTGAGCTTATTCTGAAATTAGCGCAGTCATTAAATTTTTTACCATCAGTTGAAACCAAATAGGATTCAGCTCACTTTTTATCGTAGATGCAAAGCACGGTTAAGTTAGTGGAGTCGCAAGCTCGATAAGTACATGCGAAGCCCTTGTTCTTTGCATTTGCCATCTGGATCAAATTATCTTGCTATTACCAAATAATTAATTAAAAATAATTCACTAATGCTCACATGAGCAAAGTGGCGGTAATTGTTGCCATAATTCTGGGTCGCAGAAAGATCCACCAGCTTAACTTCATCCCAAAATTTGTTCAAAAATTCTCTAGTTGTAACAGTAGCATTGCAGGTTTTATTCATAGCGTATCTAAACCATGTGATTACTATTAGAAGTTTTTTTTTATATAGCCATAAAATTGTCCTACTTGTATCGGAAAATTCCGTATTTCGATGTCGTGTAATCACATGTTCCTGTCCATGCCAAATGCTCCAAATCACAGTCCCAAACCTAAAATGATGAGTGTAATTTGTAATATTTTCTTCTAAATATTCTCATTCATTTTCTCCCCAGCGACAGTCTTGCCGTGCACGATGCCATATATCTCACCCTCAGAGCGATAAATTTTTTAGAAAAGGTCATCGCTTTGACGACTTCATTCTCATAGAAAAGAATTCCCCCCTGTTCGGGCCATCTCTTGCGACATACACACACATTCTTGGTTGCTGAAGCAGGTGGATGTGGCTCCTGATAACTCCTAATTCTCAATGCTTACCCTTATATCATCTTCAGCCTTTTTGGAGGCCGAAATATCTCTAAGTATCCATAAGAACGTCAGTTCCTTCAAGGCAGCGGTTCAGCAGAAGTACAATGTGGAGAAAAATCGACGTCGTCTTCTTACAGGCAACCATGACCACAGAAAATGGTACATTTGACGAAGTTCGTTTACCTGGTTAGTAGGCAGGCTCGTCTGCTAGGTTGCCACACGAACCTCGCCAAATGTGTTGCTACACAACATCAGAGTCCTCAATGTCATATATGTACAATAACAGCATACCAGCACAGCCAACATGAAGCTCATTTTTCTCTTCTTACACTCAAACGGAGTAATTGATAGAATTAAATACCCGGATGGGTTTGTGGTGTATACAGATTAGTAGAAGCGCACATACACGTATTGTTTTGTAGGCTGAGCCGTACCTATAAGGGCAATTTATACTGGATGCGTGCGACTGACGCGCGTGCGTCTATATGATGAAGAATAGGGCGCAGTCGCATCGCAGTCGCAGCTCAGACGCACGCGTTTACGGCTTTTTCTTTGCGGCGGCCGCGCGTTCTTTTCATTGAGATTGTACATGCCGTTTTGACCGGTCTTCATGGAAAATTCCTTGCAAATGGATGCGTGCGACTGATGCGCGACTGACGCACGCAGCTAGTATAAATTACCCTATATCTGCAATCCTTGCCACCACTCCATTTCTTCATCTCTACCCTGTGCTTCATGTTTCATCGTAATCTCTACTTATCTCTAAATCTTATCTCTATCAATCAATAATCTTCTTACTAACGTTAGGTAACGATATGGATGAGGGTTGAGGAAGTCGGGATAAATCAACCTGTGAAGTCGGGATAAATCAACCTGTGAAGCTATACCTGTTAGCCTTGTTCTATCATATTACGATGTTTGACTGTGACTCACCATTTCGTTCATATCTTGAGCCGGTTTCGCTAGAGCATCGCCCTTTGACTTTAGTTCTCCCATAGACAATTTTCGTCGATTGTCGTTATGAAAGTTCAGAACAAATTCTCTCCACTCGTCAGAAATCAACGAATTCTTACAGCCGAACGCTGAAATCGAAGTTGATTTTTGCTGATGAAATGAGATCAGAGATGTAGAGAGTTAATATTGTACGCCTGCCTTGGTTAATTCGGGGTTTCCTCTAATCCTGAAATCGACTTCGTTGTCATTTCTAAAGAGCCATGCTTGTTTTCTATCCTAGCTCAGATGCATCCAAGGAACCTATGCCGAACGAAGCTGGACATACATGGGCGCTACAGCAGCCGTCCTATGTAGCGTCGGAGCGACACTACTGCCAGCAGCTCTTTACAGCAAACTGTGTTTGCTCCATGATGCTGAAGTGAACACGACGCCGATAGCAGTGAAATAGTGCGCAAAGGAGAGCACTCCGTTTCCCCTTCTGTGAAGGACACCTTGCCGGTCAGGGCGCAGCACCAAATGGTCATTGAGCACCAGGACTTAGTAGCGTCCTGCAGATGCAGGGGGCTCAGCACCAACGTCCAGGGCGTAGCCAACCGCTAACCGTCTACTGATGTTAGAGACAAGCAGATTTCAGAGAGGCACATCTGGAGAATCATTAAACTCATGGCTGAAAAAAACCATTGTTCAACCATTTACTCCATCCCAACCCTGCACTTTGATGCGCTCCAGTGATAATCAGGTGTTGCTCAACCTGTAGGAGACATATCATGTTGGAATTTTGACTGTAGATGAGCACTATACCAAGGAGTATCCCCCCAAGGTGGCACCATTCGTTTTTGAGAA
Organism: Ancylostoma caninum; assembly: GCA_037903475.1. NCBI lineage: Eukaryota > Metazoa > Nematoda > Chromadorea > Rhabditida > Ancylostomatidae > Ancylostoma > Ancylostoma caninum. Next base: position 2,003,872 of record JBAJFG010000015.1, on the reverse strand, counting down.
ACCGTCTTCGTTTTTGAGAAAAACAGTCATTAATGGTCAAAAAGTGGTTTTTGACCATTTTTTGACCATTAATGACGGTTTTTTTTTTCAAAAACGAAGACGGTTTTTCAAAAACAAAGGATGCCACTTTGGGGGAGAGTCGATACCACCTAGGCGCATTTCTTGGAGTTGACAGCGTATCGGAACACTTCCTCAAACGAGAGAAATTTCCTGGGAAAGTTCCGGGTTTGAGAGAAAAAACCACGCTCCAATGACAATTTCTTGTATCTGACAGGTCCTATAATAAGTTTCAACGAGTTCTAGCGGCATCAAACAGTTCCGTACTGAGATCGGTTTTTCGAGAATTTTAGCTAGGATTTGAGATGATTTAGGCTGTCTTCGCTAAATGGAACGCATTTCTTGCTGAAACATCATTCGTCGTCTCACTAACGCTTATTCAAGTCACTTTTTTAGTGCTATCTGCTTTTTTTGAGAGAACCCTAGTGTGTAGGTACTTAGTAGCCCATTTCGGAATCCGACTGGACTTAGTACTCCCCAACCGACACTGACCACCTAGTGCTGCGCCCTGTTGCCGGTGCGGTCAGTGCATTACAGTGGGGTGGCCCGGTTTGGTTCAGCATGACCTCGTATTGCGCTTTTGCGTCCTTTATATTCTGGTGAACCAGAATCTGGACATGTGATGACTGCACTGATGGCTTTGTTGCCATCATGGTTGCTGGTAGATGATGCTCTCAATCTCAAAAGCGTTTGTACACATATAGCCAGTTGCTACAGAGTAGATTACCACTACATACTTCGAAAATTGAGATGTTCGCGCATTCATCAAGAACATTGTACGTGTGCTAGGTTACATGGCATAGGTAACAAGTCATATAACTGATAGATCCTCTTATATAAATCATGGTAGTCTAGAACGCAGGCAGTGGTGGGACCAACACGTGGTCGCATGCTGTCACCATGAGGTCCAGTTATAGACAGTGCCTCGCGAAGGTGCGAAGCTGACGGGACATTCAACCGATGTTTCATCTTACATAGGCACGTAGATGTAGTGAAAGTTGTGGTGGGACCCATCCTGGTATGTTTCCGTTACGATGATTATGGATACAGTCGCCAATGATAAAAGCGAGAGAATTAGCCAGCGCATCCAATATTTCACGGTGGGACCGCCGTACGCTGGCGGTTTCGAGCCCTCCAGTTGAGACATTGTTCACAAAGATTTGGCGTTGCTTAGCAGCAATGTACGGAGCTGAGTATCCCCTCTGCTGGAGCTTTGCTATTGACTCTATCGAGTTTTGAAACACTAGATGGTAACCGCCTTGAAAGGATGGGTGTATCCGCAGAGAGTGAATCCGTGGGAGCGATGGGATTAACTCGGTGTCCGCACCTGGGATATGTTCTCTGTGCACCTCTGATTGAGTTGGAAGTGGCTGGTCATAGGCGTGTAAGAAATTTGACAAAAGAACAATTGGTGGTAGCATTCATCGGAAGATAGCTTTACGTGCAGATATGTGATTAAAAATCTGCAAGCACAGCCAGCAAGGCCACGAGAAGACAGGAAGATCGAAGTTAGCGGGTTCTAGGCTGATAGAATATACGCAATTTATAAGCAGGATTCTGTAATAAGCTTAAGTAATGATCAGTTTTGCTTATCTGTTAATTCTTTAAGCATTTCGCATGTGAGGAGTTCTTGCACATGCCTCAAGTGGCTCCCCCACCCCACTTTCTAGCGTCCCGAAGGGGCGCTAGTAAAGATAACTCGAAATTAATATAATTTCAAGTTATTTCGGCCTAATCTGGGATTCATGGCCTCGTTACCGAACTGCGAGGAAAGTTACCTGACCAACTTTTACGTTCTGCATTCTGACATTAGCCTTATTCTTGGAACCATTTGACATCGCTGATCATAGGGTGTGACGTGGGGTCTTCCTTTGCCCGCCTGTCATGATGGCCTACAATACCGCAGGCGGTGGCGGGATTCGAACCTCAGACCCCGAGGAAAGTGGGTGCTCCAAGGCAGCTCCTTAGACCACTCGACCAACTCGGCCACCTCGCCCAACCCCCCCCCCCCTCTCCCACACTCTGAAATTACCTTTTCTATTAGATGATCAATCAGTCTACCAATCAGATCAATCACAGCTGGTTTGCTTGAGAGTCTCATGCATCTTAGAATCTCATGAATCAAAGCCCTTTTTTAGCTCAGAAATGACCTACGTTTGGGTACGGGCATTCCAATGATCCAGGTGGGTACCACCGCAAATGAGAAGGCTATGATCTGGAATTTAAAAAAATATTAAGCGAAATAGCTTAATAGAAACGATGTGCAAAAAGAGGTCCCTGTGTTCTATTTTTGGGAAAATGAAGGATGTAAAACACTACTATTTTACTTTCTTGCAAAGAGGGTGAAGCCCTCAGCTGATTCCGTTTAAGCACTACTTTAGCTCCATCGATCCGAGAAAAGAAAGGGAGGTGGGAACATGACGTAGTATTTTTTCAATAAGAAACGGAGAACCCACCAGCGTGAAGACCCTCATCTCGGAATTGCAAATGCTCTTGCTTGCTCTAGCCCTCCTTTTATTTCACTGAAAAGCGTTCGATAACATAAAGTGTACCACCCACCCCATGTACAAAACAGTGAATTCGAGCAAGTACAAAATTTTTTCTAAATAGCTGGCTTTGTACTGGATAACATATTTGAATAATTGAAAACATTTGTGTAGATTAAGTGTTTTTCAACATCGAACGCCATATGATGTTGCTCCCATCTGCAATCATTACATTGTATTGTACAGTGCTCCCTAACGGCTTGGTCGACCTTTGGCCGGTTCTGCACATACTGTAGTCTGCAAGAAAAGCGCTTTGTCTGGAGCAGCGTTTACTCATTACCGACTGGTGAGTACGATCTTCTGAGGATAGAAAAAGTGAACACCCGAATGACGCTGTTTACAATTATTACAGAATGAGCAGCGTTAGACGATAGCAATTTTCCGAACCTGGACAACTGGTAATTCTCTACCTCGTGGGTAGCCGGAGCACAAAAAACAGCATTCTTCCAGATGTGTTCATTTTGTGAGCAGGATTTGTTACACCGAAGTTTGTGAAGGGCTTTTATGCACATCACCGTTACCCGCAGCTTACAAATTCCCCTGCAGTAAAATCCCGATTATGTTTTCCTTTCTTGAGGTGAGGCTTCCAATAGTATTCACGTTTACGTGTATCTGACTTACTTGTACTGTTTCAGTAGTAGCACTTAGTTTTAGCGGTCGCATGAAGAAAGTTGCGAATGTCAGACCTGCAGTCGCGGTCAAAAAGATATGATCAGTGGTATGCTGAAGGCGGAACTTTTCTTTCCACTACAAGGTTTCTCAAAAACAAAGGATGCCGTCTTGGGGTGATTACTTGCTCGTATAGTGCGCATTCACAAACAAAATTTCAACATGATCTGCAACCTACAAGAAGAGCAACACCTGATTATCACTGGAGCGCGTCATGGTTCAAGGAAAGGATGAAGTGATTGACAGTCCATTCAATTTATATTAGATGAGTGTAATCTGAGACGAAAAACAGCCATTCCCACAGAGGATATTTTTATGGTATCCACTACTAACAACAATTCTGACATTGAAATTGGATTGTAACGTTGGACATTCGGACTGTAACGATGTCAATATTCTTTAGATACAATAAAAAAGATTTTCTGCTAAATTTGACCGTTTACTTTGTACCTCGCACTTGAGCAGCAAAGAGGGTGTTGAAAGGGAAGATCTACCGCACTGTTGTGAGGCCGGCAATGATGTACGGCGGTGAGTGTTGGCCGCTGTCGAAGACCCACGAACGAATGTTGAACACGGCCGAGATGCGAATGCTCAGATGGGCGTGTGGACTTACGCGATATGATAAGGTGCGTAACGAAGACATCAGAACAATGATGCAGACGGCGCCCATACAGCTAAAAATGCGTGCACAGCGGTTGCGATGGTTTGGTCATGTCATGAGAAGATCACTGCAACACCCTACCCGGCAGGCTCTGGAAATGGAAGTTACCGGCAAGCGTCCCAGAGGCGCACCGAAAAAACGATGGAAGGACGCCGTAGGCAAGGATATGAAAGAAGTTGGAGTCACCAAGGATGACGCTCAGGATCGCGATCTATGGCGAAGGAGAACCAAAATAGCGGACCCCGCGAATGCGCGGGACAGACGCTGAGGAGAAGAAGAAGATTTGAGCAGCAAAGAAAAGGGCAGCAATGACATTTGGCGGAAAAAATAGCCAATTATGGGCCTAATCCAGATCAACTCTTCTTTTTCCCTAGAAAGTGGTAGTGAAGATATTGGACGAAATCAAAGGATGCCGAATAAATTGATGAAATTGATGTTCAGGCTCAATAAAGCCCCTAGAATTGAGTTTCTGTCCAGATAAGCTGCCGCCAGGAAACACCCATAGAGCTTACACCCATAGAGTCAGTACATATCTGAATTTTGCTGGCTCAATCCAGAGGTGAGTTATAAAAAAAAACCGAGCCAGAGCGCCGGTAAACTCCGAAAAAAAGGAACCCCGAGCCAGAGCGCCGCTTCGCGGCGCTCTGACTCGGACCCGTGTGCCACGTTACCTCAGGGCTAGGTAAACTCCGAAAAAAAGGAACCCCGAGCCAAAGCGCCGCTTCGCGGCGCTCTGACTCGGACCCGTGTGCCACGTAAATTTCCGTACAACTCTGCTGTATTTGGATGATTCACGTTTCTGATTGCGAAATCACACTCGCTTCATCATTGGTTCTCCTATTCTGCTTTAAAGATCAAAGATATACCGTTTTCGTTGCAAATTGGACGTCCTAATTGAAGATTTCCATGTTGTACACATACATATACATGGGCGTGTCATTGGGCGTGTCAATTTTCGCAATTGAGCCCGTGGCGGCGGGCAAAAGAGGTGGGGCGAGGCGAGTGGATCAATGACAGCGTGACCTGTCATCCCTCGCGCGGCGATGGGGGGGGGGGGGGTCTGCGCTTTATATAGAGTAAGATCCTTTCGTCGAAATGGCGCTGATCATATCTTTTTGACCGCGACTGTAGCTGTTTCCAATACTTTTTGTTCGTGAGTGTGTCAGACTCTTAAACACATCTTGTCCAGAAAAACAACAATAGAACGTGGCTCAATGAATAAGTCTATTATACCGTACAAGAGTAAAGAACTGAGAATCCCGTGCCAGTGCGACATAGGTAGTCATTTTCACTAGAGCCATTTTCGTGCACATGGAATGCCTCTCCACAAGTGATCTGTTATGAAGTGGGGCACATATTCAGTAACTCTGACCGATTCCACTACAATGATGACGGAGTTGGCATTTTCAGTGAAGGGTTTTTTTTCTGACGAAAAAAAGGTTTGGGGGTAGGACGCACCCGTTGCTGGTTCAAAACACGTGCTCTACTGTGCACGTAATAGGGTGGACCTACGCCGCTCTTGCTTCAAAGGAGTGTAATTCATTCTTAATTCTGTAACTTTCAAATTGTTTCATTAGTGATATGAGGATTCTTGATGTCTGAAGTAGTTTTCATCGTATGCGAAGTACATGAAGGAAAGGTAGAATCAATCCGCGTGGTTGAATTCGTAGCTTTTTAATTGCCACAAAGTGCAGGACAGAAGCTTCATATTTTTCATTTAAAGTGAATTGTAACAGTAGCGTTCATCCGCTAGCTGGAGAGAAATATTGCGATTTTTTTCGGATTTTTGAAACGGCACGTTGATTCTGTAGTTATATCGAAATTTCATATTGTGATGTTTCATGTTTCATGTTTGATGTTTCATGTTATGATGTTTCGAAAAATGCAAAAAGAATTTTATATTAGGTTGTCGGAAAATGATTGAGACACTCCAGTGAAAACTCTTCCTTGTGTCCCTCCCACATGACTTGTGCCCCGGGCTGGGATCCACGACGACGCGCACAAATCCTAGCCGCAGTTTGGGCTAGCCAACACCGCTGCTAGCCGGGCTAGGCTATGGAGCGATTCGTAAAGTCTTTAGGCTTACGCTTGGTCAGCCAATGCCGTTCTGTGTGCATCTAAGTACTGTGCGCGTTACAATGTATCTGAAACCACAGCTCTTATTATATTTTGCAACGGTGAGGCGGAAAGCAGAGATTTGAAAGACATTCTGGCACTATTCCACATTACAGGCCCCAAAATTTCAAGAAAAAAATTCCACCGAAGAGGTGATAAGCACGAATACCGTATTAATTTTGTCCCTAACCCCACTTTTGTAAGGTTACGGTAGGGTTACTGCAGAAAATTGACAGAAGTTGCCGATTTTGGCAGGAGAATGAAAGTTGCATGCAACATGTTGATAATCTTGATCACCGTCTGAGGCTACATCTTTCCGCGAAATTTGAGAGGATTCTGTGAGATACGGTCGGTGCCGTATAACTACCGTCACCCTACAAAAATGGGGTTACGGTGCAAAATGAATACGATATTCGTGTCCAACACCTCAATTAACCACCCTATACAAAGTTTTGGCGAAGATTTTTTTTTCAAAATTTTGGGGTCCCCAACGTGGAATAGTACCGGTCAATGCCAACAGGGCAGCCTCGAACTCTAAAATTTGCCGAATCGGACCAGGTGATTTTTCGCGGTGTTTTTGTGGTGTCTTCCGCCTCCTTTCAAATGAATTATGTTCTCCGCCTCCTTTGAAATGAGTTAGTTGTGCATATTTGTATTGTATTTTTTCTGGAAATTCGGTTGCTGTTTTTGTCGTTTTATTGCAATTCAGTGCCTATGAATGCAGTCTTTCAAGGAATGACTTCACTTTGTCCTTTAAATCTGGTTTTTTGTAGCCACTCGCTTCTGGGTTTTTTCGACGCATGGGGCTGGACTCGGAGAAGAGTAACGGATGCTCTTTTTTCTGTTTTTTTTTCACTGCAGGGCTCTACAAACTCATGCCCCATCCCTTGGCAACGATGATCCAATAAATGAGGATTTTCATTGATAATTTTGGAAAGCTCCGCTTTTTTACGCTATAGTTTGTTTTCACTTACTCTGTCTTTGCTCGATTGCTGTAGTGCTCTGCAAAAACCCTCTTTACGTCCAAGAGAAATTATGGATTTCCACATATCTTCAACCTATTTCCCAACATTTCATTGAACTCGTCGTTAGCCGAGGCCCGCAAAAAGAAAAAAGAAAACAGGAAAGGAAGCGACAGCCTGCTTCCGGGTCCAGTCCTTGTCTCGTAATGGATTTAAAAGTGAGTGGCAACAAGAAAAACAAGAGCTGGAGAGCAAAACAAGGTCATTCCTTGAAAATTCTATATTCAGAAAGAATACCGTCTAATAAATTGATAGAAATAGCAACTTTTCATCAAAAATTCGATAACACAAACATCTGCAATTAATTCATCCGAAACGAGGTTGAGAGAACCACCAAAAGACCGCTAAAACTCAACTGCTTCAACTTCCAACTTACTCAGATATTGATTAAAATTCCAAAATTCCAACTGAAGTTTATTATTATCAATTCCAAATTATTATCCGAATTTCTGCTAAATTCTAAATTATTTCCACCTAAACTGATACAAGTAAAAGCATGAATAGTGGCCGCAAGTATTGAAAATTAATAGCTTCGACGAGGTATGATTAGTATACGCTTAAAATAAGAATTGATAAACATGATGCACTTGGATGGTTTGGGGAATCTCAGACTAAGGTTCAGCGTTTCGGCTTTTATTTGACATGTTTGCGTCTCTTTGTCCACTGACACAATCCCTTTACCTTCTCAAAAGCGATATTCAACTTCAAATGACAGCTGTGAAAAATGTCTTACTTAAAATAACTATTCTGCAGTAATATTCCTTGTATGATACTGAACAAATATACAATGGTAACCCAATAGATATCCAATGTTATACGTGTAGGTTTGTAGAAAGGAATAAGGGAAGATTCTGTCCTTCTTTTCTATGAAGATCCGCCAGCACTCGGTTTCGTGCAGCAAGTCTCGCGGCGCTCCTGAAATCGCTATCGAATCATTGACCTCGATGACGGCTGTGCAAAATTACGATAAAGACAAGAAGGGATTAAAAATTAAAATTTTGGCAGGACTTTCACATCAGCCCAATAACTTGAAATGAACAGGTTCTGCACCAGCTCAACTCACCACGTTACCACGTCAAAAACAGAATTGTGACCAAGAACAGCAAGGTAGACCGAAAAAACAGACCAAAACAGCAAGGTAGACGTAAAAAAAGGGATTTTTTGATGAGGTAATTTCAAAACTTGAGTTCTGCACCGTGTGTGACCGAGGGCGGTCGGTCCTTCCAGCCGCTGCCTCCACCACACCCTACTACAACCAGTGTGCAAGGACCCGGTCCAATACGCATTTGGCAAGAGTGGACCGTATGCTAAAGCAATCGACTTATTGTCTTCACATCGTCACTATCAACGCCACAAAAATATCAGGAGCGGGAACTGCTGTGGGAACGACCTCGTTGACGATTGAACGAAGCTGATCGATGGAGATGTGAAAAAATCTGCCGGACTCTTCGCACGTAAGGACAGATATTCATTATACCAGTGCGATAAAAGAGTGTAAATAACAAACAATAAACAATTTCAAAACTTTTGACCAGCTCTGGAAGTGGTCCTTCCCCGGTGGTTTTGAAACATTGCACGTGTTCCCGGCCGCGCAGCAAGACTGCATTGCTGTACAATTATCGAGAACGATTCTTAGGTGGGATACCGCCTTTAAGCGACCTTACCGCTCCGTCGAATGGGGCGACAAGATCGGATGAATCCTGAGAAGCATTAAGAGAACACTGCGTTGTGGACTATTGATGTAAACAACAAGCTAATGTTCTCTTATAAAATGCTTCCACTCCGAGATCAACTAGACAATGTAGCGTTCTTTTAAATGCATTGGGATTCCTTTCGTCATTAACGAAGTTTGGAACGAGGGGAACAGAAATCCTCGGTATTTCTCCTTAGCGTTTTGAAACGATTACTATGTTTCCATAGTGGTTGAATTCTTATGGTTGAAACTCGGCTTGTTGGGTTTCATTCAAATTCCTCGATATGCACATGAGAAGGATCTTTGCTGAGAGCTTGTGATGCACACTTAAGAAGCATTTCCGGTGACGAGATTATTTCGGACCTCGTCTAATATTTCGGTTCCTCTTCTATCGCTCTGATAACTGTGCAGCACGAACGCAGCCCGAACGGCGCAATTCATCGAGTAGAAACCCCAGCTGCCACAGCTCTCGGTTGCTGCCATTTTCTCCTCAATTGCTGCTCAAGTTCTCGTCCCTTTAGCAGTAACCGCTGAGGGATGGCAGGAATTGAGGGGAGGATGGCAGCAACTGGCAACAGTTGCTGCTGCGGTTTCCACTCGAACCATTACGCCGTTCGGGCTGCGTTCGTGCTGCACAGTTATCAGAGCGATTGGATCGAAAGCACAGGAGAGAAGCTCTTTAGTTTCTGCACAATTGAAAATGCATTAGTGGAAATTGAATCTACATTAAATAATGTGATATAGCATTTATGTAACAGTGTCGATGTGGGCATGTAAAAACATTTGCGGGGTTTTTGTGTCTATCGACTTTTGAAAATCACGCTCGGTTTGCGCCCCGCTGTGATTTTGACAGGACACGTGTGACTGCGAAGTTTTTGCTCGAAATTATCCCGAAAGCTGGGGGGCTGCTGGATGGATTGCTAGTCTCTCTGTCAGTCGTTTTCTACCCTGATGGAGAGTTTCTCCTACAAATTCAGAATCAGCCTTCTTCAATATAGGCCATCATTGCGGTTGTCGTTGCAATGAGCAATGGCGATAGCGTTGTATTCCCACGTTCAAATGAATAGATATTGGGTTACAGTTCATGCGGTTTTTTTCTGTCTTTCTTGTTGGAAAATGACCTTCTCCAGTCAAATTTTCTTACAAAAACGAACTAGTGAGAATGTATATCAAAAATCATATCCATGTTCGCCAAATTGTCCCCTACCACTTTGAGAGGTGTTGGAATGTAGTACAGTAGCGCAGTCACTTTGCAATCCTAACCAACTTTATGGAGAAGGAACTAGCTTCAAAACCAAATTGAAACATGGTTCACATGATACAAGCTTCACAGATGAATAAGGAAAAAGGCGACCAGAAATATCGTACGATCACCGTGGACTAAAATGGTCATACGACAATAGCAAGCCTTTCCTGGAAGTCCACGCCAGAGCACAGAGGCATCAATGACGATACGGACCCCACAGGTAGGCTGTCTCGCGTACAAAAGTCACAATAGCTTGATTTTAGGCTGTCTATATCTACATGTTTCTCAACAAGCTCAGCGGTCAGAGTGGCAGCTAAGAATGTCTGTGGACAGTGTGCCATGAGAACTCATCCATGATACTTTGTCCGATGTGCTGTTCAGAATTATTAGTTTTCTTTACGCTTCAGAACCTTGGTGTTTGTGTGCACATCGATGCTGGTATGTTATGGGTTGAATAAGTTGCTAAAATATTTTCTACTGCAAAAGCGGAGCCTACCTACATTGGTTGCATCGGTTATACATATGAACTATGTCGCATGATTAGTGATGAGCTCTATGTACTACGTTGAGAGAATCTTACGTGAGAATGGAGTTGGATCAATTATTATTCTTACCATTAACTTCATTTTGCAGTGAGTTATGTTTTAATTTCCATGTCCCCTCTTCTTGAAATCTAGACATGCTTTGGTTTTATTGTGATTCTCAACTACTACGTCATATATGTTGTTATATGAGCACCTTTATTAGCCTTTTCGGCACTACTTCAGAGGCCTGAGAGTGGTTCACGTTTCAGCGAACTTGCAACTTATCCGATAAAATACTTCCTCTCCCAGTGCTTTTGACTCATTTTCATCACAGTTTCAGTCTTCACCTCAGTAGAAGATGACACTTACCAGGTGCTCCACGAATCCTGCGGAAATGCTATTCCGCTCCAGTAATACTCATGACAGATTGCAATTGGGGTGCGTGACAAGAGGTACGCTGGTCTGTGAATGGTCGATTCATGTGCGCGTCGCGGCTGCAGCCTTCAAGGATACTAGCAATTCTGCGTGGATATAGACTTTTCCGAGTTTGAGTGGGACAGATTGATGTAATAGGAACCCACGAATTGCAAAAAGGTAGCCACCGATGTCATTCAGTGCGTAGAATTTGAATAATCAACCCGGACTTGAAAGCACGCGTGCGGCGCTGGTGCGTCGCGGCGTACGTTTCGACCGCCACCCCTGCAGCTGGTGCGCTAACGCCGATACTGCGCCGTGCTGGTAGGCCATAGGTGATGTTTTAACATGTTTCAACATTTTCATATTCTGACTAATTTATAGCTATGGAATGAAAAGACCGCAGTTCCTTGCACTAAGTTTTTTTTAGAGCGGGTATTACACTAGAGGTATCAACTCAAGATTTGTTGTGGAAATAGAATGGCGCTGAAGGGAGTTCCATAGCTCATTTATGAAGACGGCAGTGGCTCACAGAATCTAATGTAGACAAAGCATCCGAGAAAGTGTGATGATAACAACGTTCGTTGAGTGATTACCACCAGCCATGATTGCCCTTTATTTGCGTTGCGAATAAATAGTAACACCACAAATTCTAAATCGAAAACTAAAAGAGAAAGGGAATAAGAACACGAATATTCTGAAGAGAAATAACACGTGAAATTCTGAGTCGTCTTCCTCACGGTAGGACGCACAATCCCTGGAGTGGCGAGCATTTTCGGGTGCCAGTGCATTTGCAGGGTTTGCCCATCTGGTATATAGGATCACTATCAATCGGAGGCCTGAAAGTTGCTAGAAATTCGAAAAAAATTGAGGATGTGACTTTTTCTGGGTTTAACAATTTGACAAGAAAATGTGGTAAGAGAGAATTTCTTGTTGCCCAAATATTGCTGCAGGCATCTATTTTTTTAAAGGTGCTTTCTCATTGGGTTGATAAAAACGTTCTGCAACACTTTTTATTTCCATTTCTAAAACATAAAAGCAGCTTGATAGGTGGGATCTTCTGTGGTGTAAGGCAGTATGTTCTTCAAGCTTTCAATCGAAGGGCATACGAGGGAATCTCTATCAGTACCCAAGTAAATGCTTTCGGTCAGTCGAGTCTCGCATCGCTCCTTTGTCTATTATGGTTTCCTGCAAGGACATCCTGTAAGAAGCGCCGAAGCTAATAAATGTGCTGCGTTTGAAGAAACCGTTGTTGACGGCCCCTCGATGATACCAGAGCTTCGAGTCTGACGAAATGATGCTTGAAAGTCACCCATGGTCTGGACGTGCGTCGACCGTTAATGACGACGATTTGCGAAACAACCCGAAGAAGAGGTCAGATGTCGGCAACTGCAATTTGGCAAAGACACTCTAATGCGACTACGCGACCGTCATCAAGCATTCTCGCTTTCTCGGTTTTAGCAAAGTCGTTCGGACATGAGTACCTAGTGTGTTGTGCGAATCTCATAAGTCATACCACGTGAGCATCGAGGAGTCGATGTCTCCTCCTCCACATTCGAAAGACTTTCTAAACGATACTGCAAGTGGGTGGGAGCTCAGTCCTGTAACCGAACAACCCACAGCAGCGCCAGTGGATTCCATGTCCGGAATCACTTCCAAAACATTCAAAAGCAGACTCGCCCGAAAAGAGAGTTTTTCCATGTTGTTCGTGGAGCCACAAGGAATGCTTCACTAAGGTTTCCTAAGTAGTGGTACCATAATGACGACGATGGAGCTCTGCGCTACCCGACTCTAGAAGTTGGCAGATGCCATCCACGAAAAACGCACAAAACGAGCAAATGTTCATTTCCTGCAAGATTATGCCATGCGCACTTTGCAAACGCAGGTCGCGAAAAGACTTGGAATCTCGGTTCGAAATTTCTGTCACCCCTATCGTATTCGCCAGATCGAAATGTCACCTTTTTCTGACCATGAGCAACCATCTATGGAAAATGAGGCCTGGCAATCAGCAGGGACTCGAAAAGGAGGTGTCCAAAGTTTTTCGATCCACAGCTTCCTGCGTTTCGGCAGGAAGGAACAGAGAAGCTGCCCGAAAGATGGGCAGAGTTACCATCCAGTAATGGTAAATGTAGTATTGATTGAGAATTTGTTTTAATGAAGAAAACCATTTCTGAAGAATTCGTTGTGAGTGTTGCAGAATTTTTTCATCAACCCAGTAGTTCCCGCTTGATGGAGCAGGTCCTTCCTTCATTACCTTGTAGTTTACAAACGCTAATGGATGCACCAACTTACGTATCGTATTGACATGCCACGGCTGACGCTCCGGTTTTAGTGCAAATATCTATAGCGCACGCTAAATTTTGAACTTTATCGTGAACCATCTGTAAAACGAGCGCTTGGACGTGGGTTTTGAAGTGCAGCATTTCACAACGTTCTTACATTAGCATAGTTCGTTACCGGTCCATTCTGGACGAAAATATTTTCTTTGCCAACTCCTATTTCGGTAACCTGGCTCGCCCATTTTTTGATTGCCTGCAACAAATGATGCTCATCAGATTCTTTTTCCCCGGGAATTAGGCCAACAAATGTGTGAATAAAGATTTCCTGTGATAAATACCACCTCTTGGAGCAATTGTTCTTCAGGAATGTCGTATCTTGTCACATAGTAGTAGTTCAGTGAACGTCCTACATCGGGTGTTGGAGCGGTGCTAGGACAATCTGTTACTTTAGTCTTTGTATCTTGCGCCAAGGTATCAGCGCCGGTGCAGTCGGCGTACTTCTGAAGTTACAACTGTGTACAGGGTGTAATAAGTACATACGTGCGATAGTGATACATCGGAGTGTGTCTTACCACAGAATACATGTCTTTTGCTGTGGGCGCGTACCCGCCTTTTTTCTCCATTGCCCATCCTGTAGCCACTAATCTCCTGGAAAATATGCTAGTAGTGTTACCATGTCAGTAACATTAGTAACCATGTGAAATGTACAGACCTGTAGTAGTTGTGCATATCTACTGCTATGGTCTCAAGATCCCAGTTCATGCCATCCTTGGCAGTGCAATCTCGTGTCGGTATATCACCAACTACAATATTAAAGATTTATGATTGTGGGTGTGCTGGATTTTTACACATTTTACTATAATAATTTCACCCTTCTTTCCATTTGTATTTCTTCAGCCTTTCTCTTTGACTTTTTCCGCAATTTGAAAAGTCATCCGTTTTTTTTTAAATTTGAACTTAACCGCGGCCACACCACCCATGCTTTCAAGAGAACATTTGTTGAAACGGGTCGAGAAAAGTTTGGAAAGATCGATTGGATCAAAAATTTTTTGTGCAGCTACGACCCTTCTACTTTCATGATTTACGTGACCTTCGCCACCATTCTTGTGTACTTGTTTTTTTTTACAAAAATCATAATTGAAAGAACTAGCTGGTGCTCAAAGTAAGCGATTATCAGCTCAAAAAGCGGGGGGGGGGAGGTGAGGGCGGGATTCACAGTATGTAATAAAAATTATTTTGAAACAGGTTGAAGCGAATAAAACTGCAAGCATTTCTCGAATCCGGAGAGCCTCGCACTTGCTTCCAATGAAATAACAGTGGATTAGCTATTCCGGAACTGTTCCGGATGAGAACTTCCTGATACCCCTATATCACAGCCCAAAAAAGGAGAACTGACAGATAATGGGTATAAGTGAGTTGTTTTCAGAAAATTGAGTTTATTATTCGTGTATCAGATGGGGGCCTGCTGAAAGATTCTGAAACAGGCATATTTCCTACAAATGTTGTCACTCACGTTTGCTTCTTTTAGGTTGGTCCGCAATTTATGCGGCTTTTCGCCACTATTTTTCTTCTCAGAAACTAAGGCTTTATAAGTGGTTTTCTTCATAAAGATAGTTCACCTTTTCCTCCCAATTGGGCTGCTCTTGAAAATGCTAGAAACGGTAAGTGCTCTATGAGTCAGTGAATCTTATTTTCTTTCCTGGCTCAACTAACATATGGTAGAAAAGAGTTAAAAAAGGCCTTTATGTGCAGTGGTTTTACGTCTCATCACTGTGCTTCCCGCCACTCCTTTCCTTGTAGTCCCCTATGAATGCACAAAGGCAGTGGTGTGCACTATCTGCGTACGTACGATACGTACAAGGATTTAAAAAGAGAAACTCTCTTGTGTTTATTTAGCCGCAACGGGTTACTTCATTCCATCAACGATTCAACATTCCTCAGTAATGACACATCCTCCTTCTTCGCGGAAGGCTAGGCACGTTTTACGGAATTGTTTCTGAATATTTGATCTAGAAGTCAACTTTTACTAGCCCTCTAAAAAATTCTGCGGGTATGGGTCACGAAGAAGCGAAATCGAGCGGTGTTTTCGGGCCCCTCGGCGTCAACTCGTCCCCACATACAAATTTGCATGGGCAAGTACAGAGAAGTCGCGCGCGAGCAAGCGAGAGTCGTGAAGGGCGGGGCGAGGGTTTGATTGAACCAATCGCAGACGCCCACCCTTTTTTGTCTGATCATGACCGACACCCAAATTCTGCTGCCCAGTCCCCTCTTCGGCGCGGACCTCAAGTTTTTCTCCTTCAGTTTTGGATAGCACTCACCCTGTTTGTAATCGTGTTGGCAAAGATATGCAATACAATCCTTGAAATTATTCTGACATTTACAAGTATTTGTTGCTGGATCAGCTTTGGTATATATGTTATCGTTGTTTAGCTGTAATCTGAAATTAAGAACAGTACACTACATTTTTGCACCATCAAATTCAATCAAATAGGATTAAGCTCACAGTTTATCGTAGATGCAAAGCACTTTTGAGCTAGAGGAGTCGCAAGCTCGATAGGTGCATGCAAAGCCCTTAGCCTCTGCTGCTGCCATCTGATTCAAATATTTTTGTCAATACCCATTGATAAATTAGAAATGATTCATAAGTGCTCACCAGAGCAAAGTTGTGATAACTTATGTCGTCATATTTCTGGTCCGCTGAGAGATCCACCTGTTTAACTTCATCCCACCATTTCTTCAGAAGTTCCTTGATTTTGACTGTAACGTTGCAGTCTTTCTTCATGGAGAATCTGAACTATGCATCCGGTTATTTCAGATCTTTTATGTAGCTATGAAAGTCTCTCACTGGTCTTCAATAACTCCATATGTGTTTTTGTCAACCTTGCCATCACAAACACCTGTCCATGCGTAATGTTCCAAATCACAGTCCCAAGCCTAAAAAATGGGTGTAAATTTACCGCCTTCACCAAAATGTTGGTCCCTCGTTTTGATGCGAAAAAGAGTTATATAGAATTCAACTTATGCAAGCGGGTTATTTGCTATTAGGTTGGTGCAAAAATAATGCGCGTTTTTCGCTGCTTCTGCAGAAAATTTCTGGTGTTTCTTATCATCGGTATGAGAAGTTGCACACGGTATTGTAGCAAATTTCATGGCCTTCTCAAATATCTTATGCATTTTGAACGAAGTTCATGTTTTTGGCGAATTTTTAGTTGTGGAATGAAAGGCGCCAAAACAAGTTTTTTGCCAAACTCCTTTCAGCGAGCTGATACTCGACGGCATCGCAGCAGGAATCGCTCAGAATACCACCATAGTTTTGGCGAAGGTAGTGTGAGCGAATGCCATCCGCCGAGCTGCTCCGGGATTTTTCGGCTTGGTGTGCCTTGCTTCGAAAGTAAGGGATGTCGCATAGGTCTTCCTGGGGTTTGCGACCCCCAACTGATGACAATTATGAAACAGCACCCATCCAAAACAACATATTTGGTTTCGCAGAACATTGCCGGTGATTGTTGTCAGACCATCCCTCCCTTCAGTAAAAATAGGAGGATGAAAAAGCTTGACGAGTTGATGTCGCGCATACTGAATGAGTACCACATTGATCCTCGTTGAGAGGTGTGCTTCGCACCTTTGTAGTGAAAACTTGCGACCAAACAGTGGGTCGCTTAGTGATTAAATATGAAGTATAGACCCAGTTCGACAGAATGACGTGCTTTGCTCAACAGTTGGACGAGGAACGTGCAGCGAAACAGTCCCAGAAGCCGAAGCAACACCAAAATAGGGTCACGGTGACTTTGTGGTGACCTGCTGCAAAAATTGCTCACTGCAGCTCAATCATTCTTCCTAATCTGGTAAGTGCTTTCAAGATGTAAATGAAATAAATTAGAAACTTCACTGTGTGACCCCAGCGTTGCTCAATAAAATGGATTCTTCACTCCTACACGGCACCGTCCAGGCACACCCTGCACGACAGATTCTTCACAGGTTGGAGCAACTGCGCTAGAAAGCTCGAACTCCTACATCATAATCAGTAGTCTTCTCGCTCACCGACTACCACTTCCCCGAGAACGCGGATGACTTCTTCCGGGAGAATTTTCTCGAAGACTAAAGTGATACCAAAACTGCCCTCCGGAAGTTAGTCGATTTTAGAAGGTCCTATCAGAAAGGCACGGTAGTCGGAGAATATCTACCTTGTTGCTAAAGATTTGCGGATTACAATATTTCTAAGCCTACTGAACAAGATCGATTTTGAAAGGAGTTGTGAGGTTCGGAATCAAAGGCATGAAAACGCGCATTATTTTTGCACCAACCTAATAAAAGAGTGGTGCTCCAAAGCTCTTTTTTTTATCATGAAAAAGCGGGGCTGACAACAGGCCCAATAAAAGTGAGAAAAAAGAATTTTCAGTCATTTCGATGAGAGAAAATGCAACCTTTTTGACGGAGGATATTTCATTGATGCCACCTACAACGACTATTCTTATACATATTTAAATAAAACCTGGAGTGCTGTTAATATCCACGAGATATGTACCATATGCCACCAAACATGTTTTTTGGTGATCATCATCGATCAATTAACTTCTGATCATCATCGATCAATTACCTTCGTCCTTTCGTTTGAACAGCAAGAGATAGTTCAGCAATAATATTCTGGTGGAAACAATAGAAAGATTCATGCCCAATCTGTACCAAATCTTGCCTTTCCTCAGTACGTGGAAATGAAGATATAGGAAAAAATCGATGGGAGTCAAGGATGTTGAGGTTTAGGCTCCATAATGCAAGTAGAAATAAGTCTATCCATCCATTAGAAATCACCCGAAGAGCCTTAATAAATCCCCAGATTTCCTTTGGACAGTCCAATCCAGACGTGAGTTGTAGCAGAAATTCTCAGGTCGATATGACCGCTGATCATATCCTTTTGGCCACTGCTGTATATTACTCTGCTTGAAGCCCATGGGAGACCAAAGTGGTTCCAGCAACTCACAAGAGCATCAAATCCCTCAAGGCAGCGATTCAAGAAAAATGGAATAAAATCTAATCTTTGCGGGAAACTGTGACGTAGTACGATAAGTACTAACCGAAAATTCGACCCAGACTAATCTTAGCATTATGAACTAATGCAGTGTGCTTTGTCCGCTTGCAGCAATCTCAAAACTGCTATGATTTTTGTAACACCCACGTTCACCTTCTTCATAGCCTGAACGATGAAATCGAATGCTCGACCGACCGCGTACTGAAACCGTTGAAAAACATTGTTCTAATTCGTGGCCATAAGGCGACGAGCTAACAAAGGAATCGTACTTATCGACGCTGCGCTTCTTCCTTTTTTCTTGGAATTAATCTTGTGAAGTACGATCATTGCCCGAAATTGGCGAGCTTAGCCTTCACCAGATGGACTAGCTCACAAGGATGACTTGACTTTTTTTTCGAGTAAGAATGGAGTTTCGGCGACGACGTTGTCTCACTAATAGTGATACGATATCGCCAAGATTCTGTCAGAGCTTGGATAGCCACGTTTGCATGAACGAAAAGGAAAGGACCGCAAACGCTATGGTTGTTGTGACATCACCATCTCTCCAACCCATCACTTCTTATAATTAGGTTCCTTCTCCAAAATGAGGCTGGCTTCCGTTGCTCTAATCTACCGAAGATATCCGAATAACCTTTTTTCAGCAAGGACAAATGCGTTAGATGAAGAAAGTGTCATATTTTCAGTGATAAACTTCTAGTGCAATAGTTGCAAGTTTAGGGACGTAATTACGAGCATTGCGTAGGTAGTCCCGCTCATTTGGATCATGCAGAGTGCAGCTCAGCGAGCTGTGCCAGAGCTTTGGAGATGTACCAGTACTACGAATGCAGTGTTGCTTTTACCAAAACCTCATTTTCGGGCAAGAAAATGCAACTATCGCCTAGGTACACACCAACTGAGCGTGACTCATCTCACCCAGAGTGAAAGGTTTGGACCTGTCCAGTGAAAGGTTCTTGGTGGTTATTTTTAAACGAATCTGAGCTCAAATCAATTAGGACGTTGCCGCAGAGATACTCAAAAAGACAATTCTGTGTTTGGAGCAACCTGGACATTAATCTCGGCAGCAAAACTTGTACAGCATGGCTAGTCGGACATTTGAGGTTACAATAAACAAAGGATTATGAACTGGTTATCAATACACCTTTTGCTAATTTTTTCCGAGATAAACGGTCAATTAACAGCAAGTGTCCCTATTCTTTTGATACAAGGAACTTCTGACTTTTTCTATTCAAAAAAAATTATAAAAATTCTGTGGCTTGATATTATTGACTGAAACAAGGTGTTTTAGGGCTTCATGAACCGCTGAATCAAGTGGGCGAATATCAGACCGATTAGAACAACGCCCACTTCGTTATGTCTAAAAATTAGGGTGTCCCTATACTTTTGATACAGACTGAATGTATTGATATACATGAGCACTGAATAGCCTCCCTACGTGAAAACAACAGGTCGAACTGAATCATGAGGTCCAGCGTTAGTGCTTCTATGAAAAAAGTAGTTGGTATACATAGCGCAGCAAGATCTTACATTTTTAGAGAAGAAGGTCGGAACGTGTAATATGTATTGATGTACATGTACTGGTTACCTTTGTCCTATCACATTACAAGATTTGGCTAATATTGACGTATACCTGTTATCACGTTCTATCAGATCACGAGGTTTGAAAGTGACCTACCAGTTCGTTCATATTTTCCGCCGGTTTCGCTACTGCATTATTCTTGGACAGCTGTTTTCCCTCGGACAATGTTCTCCGTTTGTCATTGTGATAGTTCAGAACAAATTCTCTCCAATCATCAGAAATCAATGAATTCTTGCAGCCAAACGCTGAAATAGAACTTGATTTCTGTTCAAGAAAAGAAGATCAAAGATCTAGAAATCTAATTGTACTCCTGCCCTGGTGCATTCGGGTTTTCCACTGAAACTGAAGTCGAATTCGTTGTCATTATTGAAGGACTGTGCTTGAGCTCAATTCTGGCTCAGACGGAGCTTCATAAAAAGAACTTATGCCGAAAGAAATTGGGCATAAGTTCTCTTTATGAAGTTGGGCGCTACTGCTGGTGTTCTATGCAGCGTAGAGGTGACACTACTATGTACCAGGGGTGAGATGTATGAATAACACAGTGGGCTGCACTCTGGCGATATGGTTGTAACTTACTCTGGTGTAGGCGCTAATATCGGGGATGCACCTTCCGGCATAGACCCGAACGCACTTCTTCTGCGCTAGCGCGAGGTAAATAGAGCATGCTGGGTTCATGCATTGAGGCACTATTTGCAACCCATGGAGCTGCTACTTTTTTCTCCCGTATTTTAGGCAAAACTGCAGCAAGACCTCCACCAAAAATTCGTACTCGGTTCCAAAAAGTGCAGTATGTTGTTTGAATATGTGATTCCCGCGAATAATGGGGTATCTTCCCAGAGAAGTTCGAGAAAATCATCAATCCGAGGCCAACCTCTACATTTCCTGTGAAGTGTGTTATTGTGGCTGGAGCTACAAGAAAGATGTTTTTTTCTACGGTCGAATTATGTCTTAGCCCGATCGCGGGACATCGTGCGTGCGTTCACGAACGTGTTGGCCGTATGGGAGTTCTGAGCATCGCGGGTTGGGTTTGTGGGCTTGAACAGGCGCTCACTTTCTTCTGAAAATGAGCACCCGCTCCGAATTCAGAAGATTGATACATCCCTCCGCGGAAGGTCTTTAGAGGGAATTGTGTTTGCTGAGTGAAGCTGAAGTGAACACAACGCCGACAGAGAGAAATAGCGCGCAGAGTGGAACCCTCGCCACGGGACCCTTTCCCCTATTGTGGAGGGGACTTTGCCATGGCGGCCAGTGCATCGCAGTGGGGTGACTTGTTTAAGTTTAGCATGTCTTTCGCTGTGCACTTATGTGTCCCTTATTTTCTAGATACGGTTTAGATAACTATTCACAACTTGAAATTACTATAATTCTGAGGTTTTCAGCCTAATCTGGGGTCCATGATCTCGTTACGGACGACGAGGAATGGTTACGTACCTCACCAACCTTTACAGCCTGTATTCTGACACCAATCAGGTCGATCACCGTTAGTTTGATTGCGTCTCATGAAATAAAGTTACGTTTCACTCAGAAATGACCTACGTTTTGGTATGGGCATTCCTGTAATCCAGGTGGGTATCAAAGCGAATGAGAAGGCTATAATCTGAAACTGAAAAGTAAGGCAAAGTAGTTAGTGGCTGTTTGCTTTGAATCTTGTGCTAAACAGAGTCAATGTCTCCTTTTCCTAGAGGATTGATATGTAAACACTATTGTTTTACTTTTCTACAGAGAGGAAAGACTGTCACCAATGGGTGTTTCTGTTTGAGCACTACTTTCGCTTCATCTGAAGGCTGGCCGAGAGAAGGGTGGAGGAGTGCGAAGCATCGCGCAGTTTTTTTTTTCAATAAGAAACAGAGAACCCACCAGCGTGGAGTCCCTCATTTTGGAAATGAAGAACCTACTGCTGCATCTCCACCCCTCCTTTTATTCCGTTGAACAGCGTTCAATAACGTAAAGTGTACGACCCAGCCCAGCGCCAGTACAGTGAATTTGCGCACGTACAAATTTTTTATAAATATCTTCTTTTGTATTCAATTATACATCAATATAATTGAAAATAGTTGTGTGGTTAAGTTTTTTATTCAACATCGAAAACCACATGCTGCCGGTCCCTTCACTCTCGCTGTATTATAGTGCTCCCTTTCAACTCTGTCAACCTCTAGCCGTTTCCACCCCACTGTAGTCTAGAAAAAGCGCTTCGTCCGATTCGACGTTTAACCACTCCCAATTGGTGAACATGATCCACTGGGGATGTAGAAATTGGACAGTCGGATAATTCTGTGGGCAACTACTACAGAATGGAGAGCGTCGGACAGTCGCAATTTTTCGATCCTAGACCTATAGAAATTCTCTATGCCGCGGCACCTAGGGGGAACCATGCCAATAATATTTTCGAAAATTCGCGAGAACTTAGCGAGCAGCCTTCAGTATTCATATTTGCATGATGGATTACGAGAACCCGCTAAAGAGCCCCCTTTCCATGCGGTTTGGTTAGAAAATTTTTAAAAAAATGTCATCTTGGGCTAATGAGCTTCACGAGTTCCGACTGTTCTGCTAATGGGAGAGCATTTCAAAAACCTTTCTAAAAGTGGTCTGTAGCCTTTGAATAAGCCTTTGAATAATAGTTATTAAATATGCATGCTTCATCGAATGGGAGTTCTGATAAATGTCTTTGTGTTTATTCATACGCTCACACATTCCATTCACCTATCAACAGCAATTTTCGGCTTCATACAAAGGCAAACCATCGTGAAAAGGATCTTTCAGACTCTTGGCGGCTACAGCTGGTTAATCCCATCCCATGTCAAGGCTATGAGTGCCGCAGTTGAGTGTTGTCCTTGCAACGCGACGTCGCGGGTGGCCGTTTCGTATTCGAGTCCTGCTCGATGCACAAGGGGTACGAAGATTTGACAACTATGGAAAGCATCAGGATCATTTTGCTTTTTTGTTCGTAGGTGCTCTTTAGTGCATGGCGTCGATCAGGCGCCAAGCGAGAATTGAAAGCGAGTGTCAGGATCATAGCCGCGTCTGTCCCCTAATTTACGCAACTTCTAAGAAGCCAACAGGTTGCACCAGTGAGGACGGGTGTGAGAACGGTATCAATACCTTCTCAACTCCATTTCAGGAAACACGAGCCCTTCCATCGGAGTCTGCTCCTATAACACCACGGGCAGTGTCCGCCCACTCTCACACCGCTACAAGCGGTGTCCGCTCACTCCCACATTCCTAAGAGCGGTGCATGAACGCTGCTACGCCGCTGTCTCACCGCCCCAATACCGAGGAGTAGACTAGCAGTATACCGCATTGCTCGGATGGAATGACGGTCTTGGCGGTGTACTCAACGCAAGAGGCGGTTTAGTGTATGATCCGAGGTAAGCCAGATTTGTTTCTATATGTGAGCAAGTGAGAACAATTGCAAGGTTTTTTGGCACTTTCAAAACATCACGTTCGTTCCGACACTAAACACGAAAACGAACATGATTAAATAATCTGAGGAAAAAACCCACACAGTGACGTGCCTACACGTTACTGTGTGGGTTTTTTCTTTGGACACGCTATGAAACGTGGCTTTTGATTTTTTTGCAAAGTAACATCCAGAAATCTGCGATAGTACAGGGTGAGCGTACCACTATAGAATACATAAACAAAAAAGCCAAATGACATTTGACGGGTTCCGTTTACCTCGGTAGTTGGCAAGCTTGTCTTCGAGGTTGCCATACAAATCTTGCCAAATGTATTGCCGATGAACATCAGAGTGATATCGCACATCATTTCAACCTTCATCATTTTACCAATTCCAGTTGTGTGGTAGCCCTGCCGTAGAATTGAACTGCCCTCTTGCGGGTGAATTCGTCCTGTCACAGTTGGCATCATCATAACTAATGCGTTTACGGCTGCTCGATGGTTTGCTGTCTCCATCGACTAGTTGGCGGCTCTGTTTGTCTCTGTCGTAGATATGTTCAGCGTTATTACTCTAGGTTGGCCTTTCTGTCTTATTCGTTCGCAACATATTTAAGTTCGAAAATTTGTCGAGACCACCCCGCAAAACGTAACTTCATTTAGATATTGAAAGTACTTCCCAGGTGAGAACGACTGAATGGGCTGTAGTGAGCGACTTTTGCAGCTGATCACCACAAAGTCGCTGTGACATTAATTTGCTGTTTCTTTGGTTTCTCTCAACGAGAACTCAGGCCTTTTCATCCTCCCAGTCTTACTGAAGGAAAGGATTGCCTGACTGCAATCACTGGCGAGGTTTTGCGAAACCATATATGTTGTTTCGGATGAGTGCTCTTTGATTATTGGCATCATTTGTGGGTCGCAAGCCCCAGACCTATGCGACATTCCCTGTTTTCGAAGCAAGTTACACTACGTCGGAAAATTCGAAAGCAGCTCCGCGGTATGCATTTGCTCACACTTTCTTAGCCAAAACTATATGTACTGGTATCAAATTAGCGGCTCCTGTCGCTAATTTGATACCACTACATATAGTTTCGCTAAGTTTTAGCTTGCTGAAGTGAACTTGGCAAAAAATTTGTTCTGGCGTCTTTCGTTCCAGAACTGAAAATTTACTAAAAATATGAATCAAGTTGAGAATGCATAAGATCATGATTTATAATAACGAGTTTACTTTGAGCACCACGTGTGTGTGTGTGTGTGTGTGTGTGTGTGTGTGTGTGTGTGTGTGTGTGTGTGTGTGTGTGTGTGTGTGTGTGTGTGTGTGTGTGTGTGTGTGTGTGTGTGTGTGTGTGCATGTGTGTGTGCATGTGTGTGTGTGTGTGTGTGGGTGTGTGTGTGTGGTGTGTGCATGTGTGTGTGCATGTGTGTGTGCATGTGTGTGTGCATGTGTGTGTGCATGTGTGTGTGCATGTGTGTGTGCATGTGTGTGTGCATGTGTGTGTGCATGTGTGTGTGCATGTGTGTGTGCATGTGTGTGTGCATGTGTGTGTGCATGTGTGTGTGCATGTGTGTGTGCATGTGTGTGTGCATGTGTGTGTGCATGTGTGTGTGCATGTGTGTGTGCATGTGTGTGTGCATGTGTGTGTGCATGTGTGTGTGCATGTGTGTGTGCATGTGTGTGTGCATGTGTGTGTGCATGTGTGTGTGCATGTGTGTGTGCATGTGTGTGTGCATGTGTGTGTGTGTGCATGTGTGTGTGCATGTGTGTGTGCATGTGTGTGTGCATGTGTGTGTGCATGTGTGTGTGCATGTGTGTGTGCATGTGTGTGTGCATGTGTGTGTGCATGTGTGTGTGCATGTGTGTGTGCATGTGTGTGTGCATGTGTGTGTGCATGTGTGTGTGCATGTGTGTGTGCATGTGTGTGTGCATGTGTGTGTGCATGTGTGTGTGCATGTGTGTGTGCATGTGTGTGTGCATGTGTGTGTGCATGTGTGTGTGCATGTGTGTGTGCATGTGTGTGTGCATGTGTGTGTGCATGTGTGTGTGCATTATAGTTATAATCGAATATTCGTGTTCGAATAAATATTCGAAAAATTTGAACATTCGAATATTCGAATAGTCGAATATTCGAGAAGGTCGCCATATTCGAATATATTCGAATTCGAATATTCGACAGATGGCACTATTCGAATATATTCGAATATTCGAGGCTAATATACGATATTAGAAGACAGTTTGAGACCTGAGAAGAGAAAATTCGTTTTCTTCCACGTTTCTGCTGAGCTCCTCGACGAAAGCGGCAACATTCTGTCCCGCGTTCGCGAAAGAATATACGTGTCTGTACTCATGGCTATGGGTTCTTCGCTGAAAGTTGATTAGGTAATGAGGAGGGTTATCACAAATTTCATATAGTTTCGTACCTTTTGTACCATACTCCCATTTTCGGTTTACGATGCAAGATGTACGTGTAATCGTATTGAAGAATGATCCATAAGATGCAAGGTTGAGCAACAACAAGGGCTTCATATGGAAAGATATAACTTATGCCGGGAACCTATGGCATCTCATGCATGCGTACTGGCTTTTTGTAGTACCTCATATTTGGAAGGGCTCACTGCTTCTCGAGCCGTCTTTCTTGTTTGAGTTGCTCATTGTGATAGCTCGATTCACTCGATGTTCTGAGAAAGAACAATGAACGCACGGACAATTTTCTTGTTTTGAATGTGAATCGCTCTTATTACTCAAGTGAATATCTTATTGGTACAAGGGCTCGTTTGAGAAAGTTTGTTTCTTTTGCATTTCCGTGACTATAAAGTCAGATTATAACTTTCGTGAACCACGTAACAAATATAATTATCTAAGACCATTGCCCCACGGATAAATATTTCATTCATGCTCACGCTCAGCACTGGAGCAATAACAAAGCGAAAAAATCACAGAATAGCATTTCAGGGTTGTCAAATTAGCCAAGCATTTTGAGAAGGGTCACTTGTAGCTGATGCTCTCACGATGCCAAGAAATTTGGTACTCGTAGAACCGCTTCCTCAGAAGCGAAATTTGACCGGCCGCTATGGTGAGACAGATAAAGCTTCGAACGCCTTCCATCATACGTTTCTTACCACGGAATAGAACCTACATCTGAAAGTATCCTCGTCTTTGAATAGCATACCAGAACGTTCACACCAACCTGACACTTCGCAGGGAAAATTCATTCGATTATTCGATTACTCGAATATTCGACTATTCGAATATTCGAATAATCGAATATTCGAAGACCACAATATTCGAATAATCGAATTCGAATGCTCCTAAAATTTTCCTTTCGAATATTATTCATTCGTTCGAATGGTTCCGAGGGCCTCGAATATTCGGTGTTCGAATATTCGAGGCCAGTTTTCGAATGTGTTAACTATAGTGTGCATGTGTGTGTGCATGTGTGTGTGCATGTGTGTGTGCATGTGTGTGTGCATGTGTGTGTGCATGTGTGTGTGCATATGTGTGTGCATGTGTGTGTGCATGTGTGTGTGCATGTGTGTGTGCATGTGTGTGTGCATGTGTGTGTGCATGTGTGTGTGCATGTGTGTGTGCATGTGTGTGTGCATGTGTGTGTGCATGTGTGTGTGCATGTGTGTGTGCATGTGTGTGTGCATGTGTGTGTGCATGTGTGTGCGCATGTGTGTGCGCATGTGTGTGCGCATGTGTGTGTGCATGTGTGTGCGCATGTGTGTGTGCATGTGTGTGTGCATGTGTGTGCGCATGTGTGTGCGCATGTGTGTGCGCATGTGTGTGTGCATGTGTGTGCGCATGTGTGTGTGCATGTGTGTGTGCATGTGTGTGTGCATGTGTGTGTGCATGTGTGTGTGCATGTGTGTGTGTGTGTGTGTGTGTGTGTGTGTGTGTGTGTGTGTGTGTGTGTGTGTGTGTGTGTGTGTGTGTGTGTGTGTGTGTGTGTGTGTGTGTGTGTGTGTGTGTGTGTGTGTGTGTGTGTGTGTGTGTGTGTGTGTGTGTGCAAAGCGATGGATTGGCTGCTCCTAGACTGAGGTGGCGCAGCGACTCAGATCACCTTAGAGGGGATTACAAGGGGCCCTGATCTGAGCTGCTCCTCAAGTTTTCTTTACTCTTCGTCATAGGCACGCGTTTATTATGTCAGAAATGAAATCCGGCTACATAATATGCAAATGCTCAAATTAGCACAACTGCATGCTTTGTTTTTTTTTCGATAGTTAAACAAGTGCATTCGATAGTTTGTACAATCGCAAATTTTCTTCTTTAGGAACTGAGGAATTCATATTTCTTGGCTTCATCAACAAGTATCAATTCAAGAACAGAAAGTCCTGTTGTGACAACCTTTTTCATCAATTTATCCCGAGAAAATAATCCTTAAGGCAGACAATTCTTTCTGCTCTAGCTACTGTTCTGATTAGCAAGCGCTCACTTCACGCGGCTCACTTCAGAAATGAAAAATTCAGTGAGTGTTGTCACTAAAAAATTGGCTACATGTCTCCATGAGGAGAGATCACTCCGAAAAGCCAACTCCTGATAAATTTGGAGGAAAGCTACTGTGAACGGCAATTCCAAGGAAGTGAAGATTACTTTTATGGTCAATTGGTTCGAGGAAATCATCCCATGTCTCATCAATGTATTCTGCCTCGTTCAATACGACTAGAATAAACACCTGGTTTGCAACACCGACTCAGTGTCGCGTGGCGAACATCTTTGTAACAGTCTTCACATTTGTTTATCGTGATAAACAAGCGGTATAAGCGAAGTTCCCAACTATTAGTTCCCAATTATTTCGCAAATAATTCTTCACGTCTAACGGGATACATGCCTTTGGGTGGATTGGTCACGCCACAGCAATACGCCAAACGTTTTCCTTGGACGCACTCGGAGCCGTTGGGGCAAAAGCTGCAACGACAGGACTGGTAGTTTCATATTTCCATATAGAGCAGAAGAAAACTCACTTGTGTGAACAGTTTCTTCCCAGTAGGGGTCTCATTTTATTAGGATCTCTCACTGATTCTATCATTAACACCTTGTTCCGTTCACATACTGGATTGAATTCTTTTTTCCACTCTTCTGAAACGTGAAGATATTCCAGTTCTTTTTGGAAAAAAATCTCTTCTGTATTGCTTGCCTGTTTTCTTCTTATCACAACAATGACCAAAGCCCCAAGCTCCTCGTAAGCAATAACTTCCTTCGGGACAAATCAGTTTTCGCTTACCACCGCATTGACCAACGGGTTTCTCTCTTCCAAGGCAAAATCTGGAGTCTGCTGCAAAGAAATTATAATGACGTAAGCTCCGACATGAACAAGATTGAGGTGGGAAGTACCAGGTTTCCCATAACGAAGGCACTGGTCCTCCGTCGCAAAGTAAGCTCTCTTTTCATAATCGCAGCCATTGTGTAGGAATGGGAAGCAGTTTCCCACCTTGCTGTCGTAGTAGTACTGGAATTAATGTTGTTTTTATCCCATTGCACTTCGGATAATATATATTCCAGTTGCAGGATGTTAGACAAAATGACAGGATGTGTGCACGATGGCTATGATCTGCGAAGATACACAAAGGCCCTGTAGCCTCAATGTTCTGTCGTGATACGATAGTTTCTACTATTATATGTAAGGCTCAGATGAGTTGTCTTTGGGGAGGTATTCATGAGTAAAGGTTATTTCAAAGCTCATGAATGCCAAGAATTATTAATCTGGAAGACTTTGGCGATAGAGGAGCTGAAATTCTGGATAGCTTTATTTCCAGGACTGGGGTGAGCGGAACGCTATCGGAAGTACAGTAGACGTCAATGGCGGTGGCCCATCCGCGGCCTCGAAAAGGACGCCGCACAGCCGCGCCGCGCGTGCCATAACCGATGTCCTCTGGTGCTGCTATGCTATTTCTAGCAGTTTTTTTACCTGTTTTAAGGACTTTCGATCGAATCGTGAAGGAAAGCGCTTAGGAATAGCATTCCGGTGGCAGGCGCCACCGATCCCGGTGCGCGCGGCGCGGTCGCGCGGCGTCCTCGAGGCCGCAGATGGGCCACTTTCATTGAAGTCCACTGTATACATGCAACAGCGGTTAGTGTGATTGCCTGGCCAAAAGCATGCGTGGAGTAGGCGCTGATGGGGTGTGTTATATTGATGGGAAATGGAGCGTTATCAGGCCGTCTCCTTCGCGATGACACACACGCACGCTGATGGAGCCGCGCGTCTTCTCGGGCTCGAGAAGCACGTGGCGCGACCGATCTGCTAACGCCTGTGAAGCCGCTGCAGTGGTAAATTATTCGGTTTTCCTGATAGTTTCCATTCTATTTGATGTCATCCACCAAGAAAACCAACTAACTATTGTGTTAAGAAAGCCTTATGTCTTGCGGCGGTCGCGTCACATGCTTCCTGAGTCGGAAAAGCGCGAAAAGCGCACTTCTGTCGACGCTCACTGTATGTAGCGTTGAGAAGCGTAGAAAGGCGGGGCATTGGTTCGCCAATCGGGTTTGGCACAGTTATGGATGCCTGAATCCTCTACATTTCTCATGTAACGTCATGTTTTTTTTTCGTTTTTCCCATCATTTATTTTCCTTCAAAACTTGCCTACAATTGTTGTTACAAACACAAAGTCTTAATTGAAATTTCTGATGATTGCGGGACTAGATGGAAAGGCAAAGGCAGAAATAAGGAGTGACCTCATATTGGTGTGTGAAACAGTAAAAGCGTGTGCTTCTTTTGCTTTCATCTACATTTTATTGAATTTGCTCATTTGTGCCACCCAAGCACACGGTGGATTCTGCACAGCTTCCGCGGCCAGTCTGACCGTAATATTGGCGTGAAATTAAATGCATTGGCGGAATGCAAGTTCACCACAAACACCACATCCGCCGCCAAGACACATATGATTTTGATTTCAATCTGTTTTTGCGCGGAAGACTATTAATGTGGTTGATTTGGGCAGTGAATGTCCTTTGAGAGAATTATTTATTTATTTATTTATTTCTTTATTTATTTATTTATTTATTTATTTATTTATTTATTTATTTATTTATTTATTTATTTATTTATTTATTTATTTATTTATTTATTTATTTATTTGCGTACACCATAAAGGTGTGCCATCACGGCGAAAAGAATGAAAGTGATTTGCAATGGAGGAGCGCCAAATAAAAGAGAGAAAAAGAACAAATTTAAGCTGACCGGTGACGATTAGTTAATCACAACACAGCAGCAGACATAAAAGAGTAAAGTAAAGGAGAGGTAGCGGACCTGCACTAGTTTCCAAAAGACTTGAGTGGACAAAGGAGAGCAGAATGATAACTTCTGCATTGCATTGGGTAATTGGGGTATGCTATTCTAGGATAATTTTCCTCTGGTAGTAGGCAATGATAATATCAGAACTTTTCTAGATATGTCAGGTCCCCTTTCAACCAGAAACGGTACAGATTCCACACAATGAAGGCTGAAGACCACTGGGTAATGCGCGAACTATAGGAATATTCTCGCACATCGGCCAAAAAACTGCTTGTGTTGAACCAGTAATGCAGTTGTACGTGATCTTTAATTGTCTCATATGCCTTTCCTTCTAAATTATGGATGTTCCAACTAAACAACGTCAATCACCGTTCAACAAGTCAGATTGCGCTTACAGTATTGATTTGCCGTCGAATACGGACCTGTAGTGCACTTGCAGCCAGCCGATGCAATTAATTTCACGCCTAAATCACGGTCATACTTACCGCGGAAGTCCTGCGGAATTCAGCTGGTTACCCAAGCCTGCACTCTTTTTGACGAAGAATGTTGATGTAATCTCGGTATGAAGGCAACTGCTGAGGAAAACTCACTAGAATTGATGGGCGAGGATTGATACAATTACTGTGGCCGCGATTAATCTCGAACCCATTGTTTCCTTGCTTAGATTCTTCTCTCGTCGATTTAGGCAACAGCACCGCGAAGATCAGAATACCCAGAAGCATCTGAATTTTTCATTAGAATGTTGTATGTACTTAAAGTGGAGGTCAGTCGCTACTGTACCACAGATAATGGGCCACTTTTGATTGACGCTTATCGACGTGGGTTGGCGAGTGATGAGGCAAGCCCACTCTTACATATACGATTAATCATTACGGTCCGTACGAGGGTCTGTACATCCTTACTCAGTACTGTAAAACTAAAAGCAGAGAGCCCTGCTCAGCAACGGAAAACTACTCAATTTATCCTTTATAACGGAAACGACAAGAAGAAATCTTCATCCTTTTTCTAAAAAATCTAATTGAAACTGCACTGTTGAGGCTGGTATCTTTTATTCGTTTTTCTTGTGATTAATAGTGTGTACTGCACTCTTTACCGCCTTTTATTCCGAAAATAGATGAGGAAATCCCTACAAAATACTATGAAGAAGATAATGCTCTGAAATAGATTGAGAGCAGTTACTCAACACAAAGAGAAAAACATTGCAAGAGGAACTTTAAGAAAAAAAGGATACGACCGCAGCAGAGTTTCATAGGGTTATTTGGTCCTCGCCTGAATGTGAGAACTGGCGCGCCTTACACCTACACGTTTTCGCTCTATGACACCGACTCTAGTTTCTTGCTACTGGTGGTCCAGCCGCTGGATTTTTTTTGCAAAAGAAGCAATTCCGGAAGACACTTAGACATTTTCAACTCTGCATCATGATTTTCAGCTTGTACCAGAGGTATTGATCTAAAGTGCCATATTCGGGGGATTTTGTGAACAGGTTTAGTACCTCGCAGTAGTATCTGATTGTGATGTTGGCGCGAAGAGATGAACGTGTGGTTTACTACATATAATAGAGGAGAGTCCACTGTGCTGACACGGCTTTTGTTGGTTGGTATGGGAATTCATTGCTGACAACCACATAATTGCAATAAAATTGTCTACCGAGAGATCCCGACAACGTCAAAAGAGTATTTTTACGAATGAAAAAATTTAAAAGCAATGCTGAGCAGAACACGGGACGAAACAAGACAGCAATGAAAGCCAAACAGCAACATTAACAAAACACGAGGCATCGTCATTATCGATGCTGGCACAACTTCTGTGGGATTACATTTTTCACTACAGAATGCGAATGAGCTTTCGATGCTATCGTATCTTCCATAACACTTCGCCTCCCCTATCCTTCTCCCCCTAAAAATAGAAAAAGTGTGCATATAGTACTATTTGTTTTTGTCTCTAAGACTCCTCA
Organism: Ancylostoma caninum; assembly: GCA_037903475.1. Taxonomy (NCBI): domain Eukaryota; kingdom Metazoa; phylum Nematoda; class Chromadorea; order Rhabditida; family Ancylostomatidae; genus Ancylostoma; species Ancylostoma caninum. The sequence goes on along the minus strand of JBAJFG010000015.1, from coordinate 1,971,468 downwards.
AATTTCTCATGGATGTAGTATTTACTATTTACGAGGTGGGGTGAGGCAGTAGATAAAAAAAACAGCAATTGCTGAGGGTCAGCAGCAATAAAGGGGAGGATGGCAGCAGCTGGGAACAGTTGCTGCTAGGGCTTCTACGCAAACCATTACGCCGTTTGGGCTGCGTTCGTGCCGCACAGTTATCAGAGTATTCAAAAGATTGACTGTATTTCTGACAAATATATTCCTTCATTGACAAATGCTGGATGTCCTCTTAACATGGCTCCTTGCAAGTATGCATTCCTTTTCAGCTGCCCGATAGAAGTAATGCTCCACTACCATAACTACTCATTCCTCTTTTATTTATTGTTTAGATAGTGAACATGACCCTGCCAATAATCTGTTGAATACCTACACTGAATTATGATGAGAGCACTATTCCGTGCATGCAAGAGCGCCATGGGATGCGAGCTACGCTGCGATCACGTGTCTGGGCCCCTAATAATCTATCGGCGGTCCGACTGCCCCACTGTCTACGCGTTAATCTTTCTATTCTTCACGATTTTATTAGCCGTATTATGGAAGAAAGGAATGTCCGACATCAGGCTTTGCAAGTGCTAATGTTTTTATTAGACAGATTAACTTCACAGAATTACAGGTGGCGACTAAGTATCAAAGTGCTAGAGCTTCTAGGAGTCTTTCAAAGTAAAGTGCCTGAAACAAGAATCTGTGGTCTTGTGCGTGTATATGGTTGCCTCATTGGTTTGCTTGGTTGTTGTTCCATGAATCCCAGCCCAGGACAACGAGCGATCATCTGCGGAAAAGTAAATCCATCAGGGAATCTTAATTTTAAAGTGGATGGTTGCACTTCTTCAACGTGCAGCCACAACTGTTCTGGTGGTGGTGGTGGTGGTAGTGGGAGGGAGAGGGGTAAGAACTCAGAGACTGCGCCCTGTTTGAGCACTGCTCAGAGACAACGATACCGAGACTGTTATAAGTCCACTTTCCATTTTGATAGAGACTTTTATTTTTAGACAAAAAGTTGCGCTACTCTTGGACAACCCAAGTCACCTCTGCCCGGTATGGTCAACTTGAGTTTTTTGTATTGGTCGATTTCCATCTTGTAGCAGGCGATCAGGTACTGAAGACTGCAAATTTATTTATCCATTACGTAGAATGCTTTTCAAGAAGAAATTAACGAAGCACTGATTTTGAGATACCGCCACATAGGTACTGTCACATAATCGAATGATTGATTGATTTATTGCTTCTTATCTACAACGCAATGGATACCCAATTCAGATAGAATACAAGTTCTGATCGAGCAGTTACCATTACTCGTAAGATGTACATATAGTGATCATATTGATGTATGCTACACATATCCTACCCCTAACAGCTCGTTTGAGCGAAGGGCTGGAATATCTGGTGGTGATTCTCCTGCTTATTTTGATGTATGCAGTTCTTGCCCCGACAGCAAAGCTAGTCGCCCTTATTACACGTTTAGGTTTTGGAAACGCATTTTTAAGTTAATTAATGTTAGTTGCAGTGTTAAGCAGTTTATGTACCATGCAAATATCAAGCATTATGCGCCTGGATTCAAGGGTTGCTAGGCCAAGACGAGCATTTCTGATACTTGAGTTGGGAATGCTGGAATAAGAAGTTTTGCTCATTCTAATGAACAATTTTCTAGTATAATTATTATGAACTTTTAATCATGAGAACATCTTGTTTACGGTAGAGATTAATGACCGTGGAACCCCATTCCAATATGGGTCTTACATACATTCTATACGCTAATAATAACAGGTTCGTATCCTTAGTTGACAGGGCTCTGAAAATTTGGAAAGTGCGAGCCATTGCTTTGTTACAGATTTTCTCGTAATGGGCCGAAAAAATCAAGAGATTCATTATAATGAAAACGGCAGAACAACTAATTTATTAGCCTGAGAAGTACACGTCTGTTTTGGCAGCGAATAAAATCTTTTTGCAAAGATAAAAACTCATCCGACCACAGCTGTTCTTAAAGAGTTCGACTGATTGTGAGCCAAATTAGCGACCATCAAAATTTTGGTCGCGCGGGAGTTTTTGAAGTTTTCCCTCTATGGAATGATTGGTGAACTGAAGCAAAAACGGTCTCGAGATCTTGCCTTCTCTCTGCAGCAGTGGTTAGAGAAACAATCAAACCCAAACCCAGAAATTTGCCGTCGACGGATCGATTGGCATCCTCGAGTTCGGTTCAGATATTCAGCAGTCAATTACTCTGACTTGAACACTTACCTTACTGAAAGGAAAAAAGAAAAGTTACATTTCCTTTTTGGCTGTGTTTCTTTTGCACCTGCTGGTAGCGTTTATGGCGCTCTCTTGGCAAGTCTGAATGATTATAGGCTGTTTGTGATCAGAGACCACAGCATGTGTCATCGATGCATTTTAACATCGAGAGCTTGTGACACTTAAATCTTGTAGAACATGCCGTGATTCATCATCTATCTCATGCTCTATGGAACCCTCGCAATCACTTCTGAGTCCGAGTGAGGTGCAGTCTTCTGTTAGTCAAAGATTGGATTCATTCCAGAATGAACGTTTTATGAGCACCTTTGACGAGACCCTTGTTTGTCGGAAACTTATGGGATGAAAAAAAAATAATAATTGAAAAGTCAAATGTTTTCTCATTTAGAAACTTCGGCATAGTAGATATTGTGTATGATTCTTCTGCCTCCGAGGCTTTTTAGATGGAACACTCCTGCTGACCTAACTAACGTTTTTGGTTTCTAAAGCAGAAGAACAGAACGCAATAGTTGAAGATTCATTCGGATGAGTTTTCAGTGTGATACATGTCTCTGGGTGGATTGGACGTTCCGCAACAATATGCCAAATGTTTTCCTGCAACGCACTCAGACCCTTCTGGACAAAATCTGAAAGGAAAAATTATGTCTTTCCAGGCATTTGCAACTATATGAACAAACTAACTGATGTGAACAGCTCTTTCCAATAAGGGGTTTCATCTGATCCTTTTTCCAGTGAACCTCTATCATCAATACCGTGTTCTCTTCACACGTTGGGTTGAATTCCTTTCGCCATTCTTCTATAAAAGTAGATATCTCACCTGCTCTGACGGAAATTGTTAAACAATGTACACATACCCTCCTCCTCGTCGTCGCAGCAGAAGCCGAAGTTGAAAGCCCCTCTTGAACAACTGCTCCCTGCTGGACAGCTCCAATTTGTGGTGCTGTTGCACCAAGCTACAACGCTGGCGTTCCCAGCACAACGATTCAGGTCCCCTCAAAGAGCAGTATTTTTGAGGCTGCCTGAGCAAACTCTTGGATATGTGAACTCTTGGATATCCCTTACTTGGCCGACAGTAATCGTAGCAAAGTGTTTCTGATATGAAGTTGTTTTCGCCAACGCCACAGCCTTCGAATAGAAAAGGGAAGCATTTATGGAGGCTGTCGTCATAAAAGTACTAAAAAATAGTCGTATCAAGCAGTCATTTATAAAAAGGGCAACTTTCATTGTGTGTTGTTTCACTGGTGGATTGGTATTTGGTGACGAACACTCTGGGAGGGGAGGGGTGTGATTCGTGCTTTCAAATGTGCAAACACCCACCTTATTTGTTTTCACATAAACGTAAACTGCATATAATTGGAAAGAGTAGCTGAAATGGAATCGATTATGTGCTACTTTTGAACAGCTGACGCATCTCTTCTAAAGGGGACTAGTCCACTGAAAGGATACAGACAGTGGAGTAGTGGTCCCATTCTCTGATGACTCTGCAACAGAAAAACAACATAATATTCTGGCATGCCAGCTTTTGGAGTCGCATATGATTTCGGGACCAATTTTTAGGCAGGAGCAGGGTCCTCTGCGTGGATAAATCGTTGACATCACTGATGTTAGACTTGATAACGAGCCCAAATTTACTCTCTTCCTGGCTTCCTTCATTATGCTCACCTGTACCTGATGATGTCTCTATCCATGTGCGATCCATAGGTACGTAGTTATACCCATGTTTGTGAAATTACCCAGCTTTGATGCATCTGGGCTCTGGGTTTTCTGCCTTTTATGCGCATCTTTCCTTCCTCTCGAGTATTGTATGCGTAACCACAGCTTGTTGCGATACGAGCGGGATTTCCGCACATGCCTTGTAGTGGAGACCAGCTGAACCTGATCCAGCGCGGTTTTTGCGTGCCATTGGAGCGCAGTAGGACACAATTATATAGTGTTTTGGCAAATTCATCACTTGTAAAAATACTCATGCCTTGACTTGGTAGTAAATGAGCATTTCGTGTGCGGAAGTATCAAGCGAACACTAAAAAGGTTCGGAGAGCTTATTTTTGAAAGCACATGGAGCCGTCCAAAAACTTTCCCGGGATAGATATTCTAAGCATCTCGTTTTGATTGACTCTGTAGCACGTTATAATGCCCTAAAAATGCATGGAAAATTGTAGAACGCGTTTTTTGGAGGCTTGGCTTTAGTCTTTTTTGATCAATACCATCACCCTCCTCCACACTCCGTTTATTCTCAACATCTGCAATGTTCCTCCTCACTGAATTTCGAAAATTGAACTTATGCATCTTAGATCGTGAATTCCAGCGCCGTTAAATCACCACATTGAAGTTACTGTGTAAATTCACTCTTGTTAGTAACTTGGTGTATATAATTGAACCATCAGTCGGTCTTAGGTTATGTCACGAACAAAGGAGAACAGGAAAAAAGCGTCAAACAGCAAGTAACCAAGAATTCGGTCTCTATCACTTAAAAAAGCCGCCCAAATTTCTCCAGCTGTTGGTAGCTCGCATAACCCGAAAACTATGAAAACAGCTGATGATAACTATTTTTGTGAGAAAATAAATACGACAGAATCATGAAGAAACTTGCACGTATAGATGGTTGAGCGTTTTTGCAGGAAGTGTGTCCACGATCGAGCTCCGATTTGCACCTACCCCGTTGTTCGGAGTAATGAGAGATTAGCAATAATGTAAGTATTTCAAGAAGCATCTGAAACATGAAAATAATGTTATGTGGACCTGTCCACATAGATCGGGCTAGCATAGCCTTCGTCTCTATATAAAATCTTCCACACTTTAGTCGTCTGGACTATACCTGTACAGGGTGCGTGAAAAATATTGACCGCTTGAAATGGCTCATGAAAACCCCAGTATTTCGCATAAATGAGATGAGTTTCTTCATAGCATACAGAAAACAATATCGCGAACAATATGAGACTATGTCCGTCTAATTTTATCTCCACTTTCAAGAGCAGCTCTGCGGAAAACACAAGGAAAGACATAAGTGAAGCGCAGTCGGGACCGTCGTGGATTTCATCCTTTGTTTCTTCTGAACGATCCACACGCGACTCCATACTGTGGTACGGTGCAGCACATGCAGGCTCCTTCACAGTGCACACGTGGTACGATCCAACGATTTGAAACTGGAGGAGTAAGATGGGCAGCTACTTGGAACTGAATGGCTCGAGAATGGTTTCTAGTGCAACACTTCTTCGCTGTCTTTACGTTGTGAACTAGAGAAAAATCTTCTCAGAGAAGGAACGGCCTACTTGTAAACCTATAATTGATCCTACGGGCAGTGCGCTTCCGCTGAGTACCATTTTTGGGCCACATGCTGATTTTGGAGCTAAAACCATAGATAATGAGAGGAACCTATTCTGCGCCGTTAACAAATACGGATACAAAGTCGAATCATCGCACAGACAGGAGTAGCTGATACTTTTCATTAGTGGATTTGTGGGTGGCTTAGCAATACTATTTCTTAGCACTGTTCAATTCCACAAAAGCTTCTCAGAAAAAAAAACTCTGAATCAAGTCAAAGATGATTACCTGCAACGCCGTAGTGAAGTCTCCTCACGTCTTGTCTGTTGACAACTGGCAAAAATCGAGATAAAGGGGATTGAATAAATGTACATCTTAGTTTCACATTGTTGTTGAGATTCTAGGCAACAGAATGGTCGCATTTGGTCTTCTATCCAATTTCGATTTTCTATGTAATTCATGGGTCACCAAGGGCGGTCAATACTTTTCACGCACCCTGTAATCGCTTACATGATTTAAGAAAGAGGCAAAAGTACACAACAGTAGAGCGAAGCCGGTACTTATCTAGGATCAGAATTAAGGAAAGTTGGTACAAATATAAGTAGCGTTGTGAAAGAAAGTTTGCCATTTTAATGAAGTTGGAGATAAGCGCTAGTTTTTTATAATAACAGTCCGCGAATATTACACAAATTTCACATATTTTTAGTGCAAACTTATGGTAAACAAGTGGAACAGTGGTGTCAAATACAAATAATTAAGAAACGCTTGAGTTGTAGTCTCACATGTGATAATGAGAGTAAAGTTAAAAAAGTAAAGGGCGTCACCGTGATCTGAAGGGAAGAAAGTAATACAGCACAACTAGGAATTCCGGCCCTCACACGAGAAGACATTTCAAATGTATAAACATCGTTTCTTTTGTGTGTGAAAACTTACAACGCATATTTTTATGCGATCGCTCTTTGAAGCTAATTTAGGTTTATAGGTTTTGACATTATTGTTGATATCTTCGTTGCAAAAAAAAAATCATTCTGCACATCGTTTTAATGCTTTTCATCCTAACGACGATGCTGTGTTGCAAACGCTTCGATCAAATCTTTTGCTGAGTGGTGAGAAGAAGACGCAAAAAGACTTTAAAAAAAGCAAAAAAAGCAGGCATATGCTGTCAAAAGCATAATAGCAAGTGCAGCATAATTATAGCAGTTTATCAACGTGTACTGCTGTGCCTCAAATATAGTTTTGAACACGTTTTCATTTGGCTTGACCTTTCAACCTCACGCCGTCTTCAGAAGGCTTTAAGTAATCCAAAGTGATGTTATTTATCGTACGAGTTAGCCCACCGAACGCACAGTGCACTAACCAACACCAACTCGTGTTGGTTAGTGCGCTGTGGGCGGTACTCAAAAGACGACGCGGAGGAGGGGGGGGGGGGATTGAAACGTCTGGCCAGACAAAAATGTGTTCAACAACCGACACTCAAGTCCTAGTGAGCCCCTATGTCTTTTTGGCTGGCTTCGTTAAATTCACTTGACTTTTTTAACAGTTATCTTTAGAGCAGTCCCTGAGGTATCGTTGTCGAGTGACCTTTTCGCATATTTTGCGGTCTTGCATGGTTTTCACCACCAATGCATTTTTACTCTTTTTTGGATTTTTTGGTTCCATTCAATATGAAGTCAATGACAGTAGAGGAACAAAATCCGTGTGAATTTGCTTACATTCACCTTTGTTCTTCGTTTGGCTTAGCTTGGCGGTGTTTTCGAAGATTTCAAATCCAAAATTTTACTTCTCAACACTTCTCAACACTACCTAATAATATCCAAAGACCCTTTTGTGACTTGTCTATCACTCATCTTTCTGTTTCCCACAACAGTGCGCTAGAAGTTCCCCTTGAACACATTCGTAGCCATCTGGGCAGAATCTGCAATACACAACAATGGTGCCGGAGATTCGCTGCCAGCGCCCGATTATCCGAACCGGCCACATACTTGTGTGAACAGCTCCTTCCGAGTAGTGGCGTTTTGCCCCAAAATACACTTCGCATCGCTAAGCTGCCATTCTCGCATTTTGGATTCACCTCCCTGCTCCATGTTTCTGAAACAGAGCAAACCTCTTGTGAACACTTACAAAACTATACATTATAGTGAAGGGTTACTAAACACAAAAGGAAATAAAAATGATAGAGCAGTGGTCTTGCAGTATTGCTGATAAGATATGCTGTGGATGCTCTGCTACATTTGCTTGGTGAAGGCCAGACAGTCACAGCATCTTCTGCAAACAGCACAATCGCAATCCAAGAAATGAGACGAAGGGGCGTGCTGTCATGTCGCCACATTAGCCCCGGAAGCCATTCTGCTTGTCGAAGCAGTGACTGTCGACCCTCCATCCAGCAATTCCAAGAAGAATATCTACAATAGCTGAATAAGATAGCTCAAAATATGGAAATCTTGGTGCCTCACTAAAACTTTGGCGGACAACTCAGGCCATAACAGTGACAGATGGCTGCCAACAGTAGGAACTTCACTACCGCTCAGACAATAAGAACGGCCGACCCGCCGCCCAAGACCGCGGGTGGGCCGTTGAGCGGCCGCGGCTCGGCCGGTAGCGGGCCTCGGGTCGCCCGCAGATTCAATACCAGGATTGCAGAGGGACGCCCCTTTCGTCGAAATTCTTTCATTTCGTTCTGATATGACTCCATTTAGAGCTCTATTCATGTTTTCAAGGGTGGAGGTCATGATTTATTTCTTCTGAGGATGGTAATAAAGCACGCATTGATTCGAAATAACGAAATTGGCATCTGACAATGAAATGCGCCACAAGTAGCAAAATCGGCACGTAACAAGGAAACTTATGTGATGATGTGACAATAGAGTGCAAAATCTGCACCTAAGATATAGAGTTCATTAGATGAATACAACCACTTCTAGAACAATTTCGAATCGGGTAAAGAATGAAGAAAAAACAGTTTCAATGAGAGAAAGAACTCCAAGCAAGGAAAAAATAAACTATACAGAAAACTAAACTCAATAAACTAACGGTGAATCTACTTATGAGCATCATTGAGAACGGTAGCGAAGACGCAGTAGAAGAGTATGCTGAATTGGAATCTATGCGGCAATTGTCTACCATCGGCACCACAGTATAGCACATTCTGAAAACATTACAGCATTGAAAAAGGATTTGATGTGGGAAGAAGAACAAGTGTTTCAAGTTCAATTCAAATGTGTGAAAAGATAAAAACCCACTAGATGACACCGACATCCTCGTCGTTTTCGGTATTGTAATCAGCCCGGGGTCTTTTCGCTTGTTTCTAGAAAGATAATGAAAAAATCGCTTCAGCTGCCCAAAACCATTGGAAACTGACAGTGCTGGGAATCCACTTGAATTCGATGGCGCGATCCTCGTAACTGTAAACTAACGTAACTGTAACTGAGAAATTCGAGAAGTGCGTGTTTGATACGAACTAAATTGCGCGAGAAGACAAGAAAAACAGAGTTGAGAAACAAGCGCGGACGCAGTATCTTAGCTGGATTACAAGAAAACAATATAAGCAGCACAACAGTAGCATTAACGTAGTAAATGAGACCTTCCTTGTGAAGAATTTATCAAAGAACACTTAAATTAGAGAGCGTCAGCGCCAGCGACGGTATTTCGAAATTTATGAGCCGCGGCTTGCCCACAAAAATTATGGGTGCCGCGGGTCGGCCGCTAAAATTTTAGAGGCCGCGGGTCGGCTGTCCCTAAGCTCCGCCCAGAAAGTAGGGGCCGCGGATCGGCCGAAGGCCCATTTGGGGCCGCGGGTCGGCCGTTCTTATTGCCTGAGCGCTTCAGATTTTTCGAGACCTCGTTTTTCGTCGTCGCAGCAGATGGCCATATCTCTAAGTCCAGTATTTATTCGGAAGCATGTGCTACCAGCTGGGCACTTATCTTCGGGTTTGCTGCATGAGCCTGTGGATTCCGCATTTCCTGCACATCCGAATTTGTCAACTGAAACCATAGTTTTTACAAGAAAAAAATCTCGAAAAAATCTGTTGAATGTCTAAAGTCTTACAAGGAATACAGCGACGACAGTCTCTTTCCGTTGCAAAAGTATTTCTTCCACCTCCACATCCTTCATAGAAGTATTCAAAGCATTTTTCTAGTTCGGTATCGAAATACCACTGAAAATCTTTTGTTTTCGTATTTCTTCTAATTTCTGGAATTATGATGAATGCGCGCGTCAGAAGAGCTATTTTGTAGTGAAGATGCAGCTGTGGCCGCTGTGAAGCAGGTGAAACGCAGGTGGAACGCTACGTCATTAGTTGCAACACCCATTCGACAGTCACATTTATACTGTTTCAACAATTCATCCTCCACAAGTGACGCAGGCAACTGTTGCACGCACCTTTTGTAAACTGCCCTAGTCACAGTAATGAGAAGAGCACAAAGAATTACTACCATAGCCGCTTAACGAGTGCGTCAAGGAATTCCTTCACCATCACGGTTGCAGCACGATGTCGGCTTGTTGATCAGTGCTGCGATCGATATGAGGACGCCGCAGCATGCATCTAGCGGGAGATTTCACTGGTAGTTGCGCGAAAGACAGTGTAAATCTTAGCTGGTCGTCCGAATGACGTCATGGTGCAGCCGTATTTGCAGACAAAGTTACAAACGCACTCTCTAGGCTACGAAAATGCTCGTGGAGTTGAGAGGCGCAGGGGATTTTTGATCCATTGTTCTAATTTTTCGATAACGTTCATTCTCAATCTCTCAGTTTCTGGCAATTATAAAATGCTTGCTTAGTGCGCTTTCCAAGAGAAACCACTGTTTCTACCTCCGCGCCCCTCACCTGCGCCCGTTACTGATTCGGTAAAATTGCACGGTACGAAGGGTTGCGGAGCAGGATATGAGAAGAAGCTGTTCGCAGCTGTTGACATTCTTGGCTAAGAGCACAATTTTTCGCTACAGAAGGGTTCTGTGGTGGAACACATGGAAAACACGGACGTCAACAAGGTACTACTTTTCCGCGCCTTTATATCCAAACAAAAAGTCATCATCTGCATTCCCTGTGTGGTAATTTCAGCATCAAGTGAGTCCGATTACATGAGATACGTTTCTCATCTGCGTTGCGCTGGTTGCAAAAGGTTTGAACATAGATATAGGGAGGGTGAATGGAGGCAGCAGAGGGACCCGTTAATGATAGGAAACGCAGATAGCGAAGATAGAGAGTGAACTCGCGGAAGGCTCCGGGCGTGGTTGGGAAACATATCTCGTGCATGGCCAGTACTCCACTGACATGACTCTAGTACCGGTACAACAATGATTATGTTCTCAAGATGGCACCAGGAATGAAATCAATCAGAAAAACTTACTCGCATAACAGGAAGAGGCGCGCGACATTTACTGTGGCCACGATCGAGCTTGGCCTCGCACGGAGACTCTTCCGGTTCTTTTGCAACTTCCCCACAACAGTACGCAAGGTGCTTTCCTTGCACGCATCTGTAGCCTTCGGGGCAGAAGCTAGAACGCATAAGATTGGCAAAGTGATGCACTATTGAAGCTAAGCTACAAATAATCGTCACGTACTCATGCAAACAACTCCTTCCAAGTCGTGGCTCCTCAAACCACCAGTGATACCGTCGCGTCAAGAGACTACCAGTTTCGCAAATTGGATTTCTCTCATTTATCCAAATTTCTTGAAGAAAACAGTATTTTTCTGATCGCTTGCTAAACAGCACATTAGCCTCAGCACTAAAGCGCTGGGTTTTTTTTTGTTTCGGAAAATAGTGGGGCAGTCGCTTGTTGCGGTACTCGTGCGATTCGCCTGGTTACCCTACAAGGCAGAAAATCATCGCCGACTGAGCAGAACAAGTTTGGGTATTCGGAGCCGCCGGAATCGATGTGCGAGAAGAGACACAAAGAAAGGGGTATGTATCATCGTGAGGGAAAACGGGGTGTGATGTGGTTCTGCGATTGGTTCGTTTAAATCCTGCTCTCGCCCAAAACGTTGACTCGTCTCCTCCGCACGCGATTCCACTATACTTTACCATGCAAATTTTGAATGCGACGAGGACGAGTTGATCGTGATGGGCGAGAAGTCTCCGCCTCGCTTCCCCTCACGATGATACACACCCCGAAGAAAGGAGCACGTTGATCTTATCTATCTATTTATTAGGTTGGTGCTAAATTTTTTGACGTTTTTCCCCTTGTTTACTTCAATTTTTCCGCAACTTTACAGAAATACAGTGCACGGCAATGGCGGTGGCCCATTCGCGGCCTCGAGAAACACGCAACGCGACCGCGCCGCACGCGCCTGGATCGGTGTCCTCGCCGCCGCAATGCTATTTCTAGGGTCTTTTCTTCCCAATTTGCTCGAAAATCCTTAAAATCGAGTGGAAAAAGTGCTGGAAATTGCATAACAGCAGCAGAATACTTGGGTTACGGCGTGCGCGGCGCGATTGCGCGACGTCCTTCTTAAAAGAAAATTTTCTTGCACCAACTTAATATTTCTTTATTGGACATATATAAGTGCATGCAATAGCCAGCTATGAACAGTCAAAGTACAAGTAATTAAATAAACTCATTCTTTCTTTTACTATGAAGAGTTCATTTTCCGAGGAAATACATCAGTACACAACGGTTTGTTGAAATCGGACCAAACTCTACTCGTGAAAAATTCCGATCTGGTCTGATTTTTAGCCTCATCATTCTTATCAGCCTTTGCTGTATTCGAGGAGCTGTGGAAGCGGGGTCTGACAGCCCTGCATCCACATGCCTCACTTCCGAGGTTGCCAAATTTTCGTTCGCTTCGTTGCGATACTGAGAGCAACGAAGAACAAAAAAAAATGTCGGCACCTCACCGAAAATTTGGCCCTCTACTATGGTATGTAGCAATAGCAGGTGTCTGCCTTCCTTAGGTTCTTTATCACTGGTTTATATTTTTTTCGAATACCTTCATTTTCGATGTCGCAGCACAAGCCGATGCCCATGTACGATCCGCTGCATATGGTACCAGCTGGGCACATCCAGAAGGAACCACACGTACCTTTGGCTGCTGCGTTTCCTCCACATGAGAGTTTGTGAGCTGAAGTTGCTTTTACATAGACCAATCTTGAAAAATGTTAATCTTATCAAAAACTGAAGTTTCACCTGGAACACAGCTCTGGAAGCATTGTGCTTTTGTTTCAAAAGTGTTCCTTCCTCCTCCACAACCTTTGTAGTAGTATTCAAGGCAGTCATTCGCTTTAAAGTCATAATACCACTGAAATTCTCTCGAACTTTAACTAAGTTCTGGAGTCGTGACACATTACGAGAAATGGATTCCACTTTTCTGCATGAAGGCGGCGAGGCAGCACCGAAGATCTTTTTTGCATCAGATTTATGATTTGTGACGCATGGACGTTTCCTAACATGGCAACTTTGCTATATCTATGCATGCGACATGGTATACATGTCGCAGTGGCTGATCTTCATAAAAATCTTTCATGACTAAGCACATGAGCCTGTCGTACGCATGCACATTGGGCACATAATCCAGCTCTAACTACTGCATTGACAAAAAAAGAGTGATTACCTATCTGTGACTACGTCTCAGGAAGAGCTATTGATTGCAGTCCTTACTTTCATCACTTTCATATATTTACCTTATTTGCTGTAATTATTGTTAATAGTCCAAACTTGAATCGAGTTTTTCAGGCACGTTTATTTGCTCGACCAGCTCCCATTTTTGAAGAGGCTCCTACTTCTTTTCCTATCTCCCGGTTGTGCCTGCTACTGCGGGAGAGCCACAGCACAGTTCGTTGGAGAGATGGCCAGAGGAGGGAGTGGGAAGCCGCCATGCGCCATTTTGCAGCTCTTAGCGCTCCTGTCTTAGCACACAGCTCAGCCAAAAGTGTTTCCATTCAATTTCTCTTTCAAAATATCCCATCCATTTATTGGTGGAACCAAGGACTTTCAAAGGGTTGGAACTTTGCTGCGTGGCCATATTCATTCTTCATCCATTCTATTATTCTAACAGTCCGAAGCTTCTCAGCCCTTCGCCAGAATTGGTCCGAAATTCCGCAACAGATGAAACTGTGATATGTATTGAAGCTCCATGGGTGCTTCCCTATGGCAGCTTATCTAGACAGAAGCTCAATACTACTGCTTTATTGAGCGTTGACATTAATTTCTTTAGCTTTCTTTGATTTCATGCAATTTGGTATAGTTCCAGATATTCATATTATTATGGATTCCGTAAGATTCTACAAGGACAGGAGGGCCATTTATCCTCTTTCTATGACTCCTTGGTATTGGTATGAAGTAATGCTTGCAGTCAAAAGTACTAGCGCGAATGGAGAAAACTATGAAAACACTCACTCTAATGGCAGGACGTCGTCTGTGACATCTAGTGTGACCTCGGTCAAGGTTGTCTTCGCATGAATACTCTTGTAACGAAGCACATACGAGAGACAGAAACAAAATGGCAAAGAACATCTGAAAGGTTTCTTGAGGAAGAATTCGAGTAGTAGTAGGCAAGTAATCGCAGCCGTCAAAAAACTTATTAAAAGGATAGAGTGGTCGGCGTTAATCAGTTACGTTTGTGGGATTCGCCACGCACTCGACTTCATGATATAGTTTGTACCCTTGGGCATATTAGTCAGAATAAGGATCTCACATAACAATACCTTCGCTCAAAACTTATTCGAGGCTCTGAAGAGCTCAGAGTTATTTCTGATGAATGATGATGAAATGGAATAGGCTTTGGTGTCTTTATTCAAACGGTTACTAAATCGAATAGTAATGCTTCGTTTCACCCAAGTTACCAATCAGAGTTGCCTCTTTAAATCCGAGATCGATTTTGCAAAACCTAATAATTAGCAAGCTTCCATTTCGGACCGGAAAAATTTTCCTTCTTGGAGAACGAGAGAAACCACAGCACGACATTCGGAAAAATATTATAGATCACTCCATCGGAATTGCAGATCTCAGAAAACCTCTCCGCGAATCAGAGGTTGTGGTAGCTCTTCCTCGGCATCAATGTGAAAATTCTTCACTATAACATCAAATCTTGTCGGTAAGAAGGGCCACTAGGGGTGATGGTGTTGGTCTATGCAGTAACAAGAAAGGTCAGAGTAAACTGTGATTTCGGTACGATATACTTGAAATAGCATTCTTTGGCAAGAAAAACCAATTCAGTGTTGTCTAACACTTGTAGATCTTCTTTACAAAATACTACAAGAGATGCTCGAGATGAAGTATGGTATTCAAAGAGTTTGCCACAACATGATTTTCTCACTACGACAAAGTGGTAGTAACTGGAGTGAGAATAGAACAAGGAGAGGCTGCAGATATGTTTTTGCAGGCTATTTGCCCACATTTCTTTATAACGCTTACAACCATGATTTATTCATGAAGATAAAATCCTAGAAACGATTCTAATAGGGCGAATATCCACGTGGCTACGCGTTCATAGTGAACGCCGCCTCTGAAAGAATTTTGTATGTACGCACTTGAGCCATCCGAAACAAGAGAACATCAAATACGTAAGAACTGTCCGAAATCTTACTAAGCTATGATGCAGAGGAAACGTCAATCACGATTGCTACTTCGATGACATGAGAGCCGCAGCTCCTAAGCGGCGCGGGCGAGGCAACACCCGACATCCACGGCTCTCAGCCATGTTGCGTAGGCAGTGCAGCACGCCAGTCCACGGGAGTAGCAAACGCGAATGACGTTCACTGTACTTCCCCATCTTCATTTCTTCGATTGATTCAAATTTGAGAAGGACCGCGTTCTACCACAGTTCTTTTCTTTATTAAATGATTGAAGCTTGAAATGTAAATCTGTAAATCACAAAGGGAAAAATTGAAATTCCTGACTGAAAACTTAGGGTCCGATATATAAGAACGCCTTCGAAAATTGAACCTTTCAACTAGAGCTAGGATTCATGAACGTTTATCCAAGCAAAAACCAGGCTAGCAAACCAACTTTTGCGGCCTGCGTCCCCTATCATTACGTAGTCTATACAAAAACCAATCAGGCTGGGTAGCCGTCGTTGTTTTGCTCGGTTTCGTGAATCCCAGCCCAGCTACGATTTTCAAAAAAAATCGTAACTCAGAAAATATTAATGTCGTTCTCTTCCCCAATCATAACAGTAACTATACTTGTGCTTAGTTTATCACTTTCCTTAATTTCAGATGCCTCTTCAGAACAAAGTCATGCTCTCCTTGCTGAAAACACAAGATGAAAAGTTCCGGAGGGTGAGGGGCCGGTCTTTCTGTATATTTTGGGCGTCGAATGAAGTGTGTCTCGCTTGCACCTTACGCAGTTAAGTACATTGTGTGATCCTAAACTGTGTCAAAAGCACATATATTCCGAAAACTTCTGCACGGTAGTCAAGTTGAAAGCAAAAAAAGAAATATAAGAGCAGCCCGATGTTTGTCGATTTATGTAGTATAACATTCCCGAAGTTTGGTGAGAAAAATAACTACCGAAATATGCTGTTTACAATGATCGTCGATGGAACTCAGCTACCTGCGGAAGAAGCGCGCGCTCATCGCTGCAAGCCACCACGGATGTTTTGATCCTTCAAAACATGAAAGGGCCACAAAATACCACGAAAGAAGCGCATAGAGGCTACACCACGTCTTGAACTTAGACCTAGAAGATACGAAACTCTGACTACTTTTCTTGTTCTTTGTCAAATTCGGGAACAGATTTACAAACAGAAATAAATCCAGCAACATGTTGTGCAGTTTTTTGGGATGAATTTGGCAGGAAGAAAACAGAAACAGATGCAAGAGAAAAAAAAACAAGTCTGAAACAGCAACCTTCCTGAAATATTGCTTTGGACAACAGGTTGCCTCCTTCAAGCGGTGATTTTGATATGTAGAACTCAAAGGTTGTCTGTCAGTGGTTCGTAGCTCTTTTTGCCTTGCCAGAATATGACTTTCTTCCAGAACGAGTGGTTAGATTCTTCTTTTGCCTGTTTCTTCTTAAAATAGCACATGAAACAGTGAAGATAAAAAAGCATATTTGACCTTGTATATGAAATGAAATTCAAAGCACAAGCTTACATGACTCCATGCACTTTCACGAAATAAAATGTGAGAAAGGACGGATCTATAGTGCGCTAATAAGGCATCACAACAGCCAACTAACCTTGTGCTCCCCCAATGCCTTCTTCCGCTCCTCCATAATTTCGGGATGACGTCATTTCCCAATCAGCAGGTGCTTCTGCAAAGATGAAAGTAACAAAAACTAAGGAGCTCCATAAAACCATAACTACCTGAAACAAAGTGTTCGTTCTGTTCGATAGACACAAAAATTCTACGTAAGATATCACACATCACATTCAAGACGATCGCCTTTATCTTTAATACAAGCATCTAATCTCTTCCGGAAGTTCTTGAGGATGCGCACGGTCTTTTTTGCCCCATGCCTTCGCCAGGGCTCTTTTCAGTGGATCCAGTTTGTGTGAAATGGCGGGCATTTCGCTCCGAGATCGACTAAATAGCAAAACCTTAAGGATTGAGATCGTAGGATTTTGATGACATCCTTTATTCGGAAATCCTCTGGATTGGTCGCACACTTCTTCTCGCTAACACTGACTGTACCTTCTAACAAGATTGGGCTGAAGCCCAATCTTGTTAGAAGGTACAGTCAGTGTTCTTAGCGTTTTCTTTAGCTTGAGATAACACGTCCTCCAAGAAAATAAGTTTTCCATTACCTGTCGCCCACTTTTTTTCCTATCACTTTTCCATTTATGAGTTCTCATTACTAATTTTTATTTATTTCAATTGACAGGGCAAGAAAGGTGCCAAAATGAACACCCCACCATAGTAACACACTTCCTACTTCTAAGTCTTCGTAAATCAGATCTTCACTTTAGGGAGGTTGTTTGAGGAACTTAGTAGTGTTGTAAGGGTGTGATCCGCTGCAGCCTCCTCCAATTTAGTCAAGCACTGACAGCAGAATCCTAGCATTCTAACCTCGAGCTGATGTCCGAAAATCAACTACAGATCTGGTCGCCACTGGTGGCTCGAAGCAGGTTTTCCTCTAGTCCAATGTAACGCTAAGCCTCACACTTCAAACCTCACCCGACAAGAACTGAATCGAGATTCTCACTCATGGTCTTTTTCCTCTCACCTTTCCTTATTGCACATTGATTTTTCTGAGTACCAAATGAAATCCTGCGACAGCAGCAGATTGCTGATTCGGAGCATGCTGAAATCGCCTTCCAAACGTTCATGTATTTTTGTAGTCTCAGTTTATGTTGTAGAGGCGTGATATCCATGCTAGATTGTCAGCGAGGATCTCCCGAATTGAATGGGTGTTAAATTGATGAACAAAGTTGTATTTATGCAGAGTTATAACTCATTGAAGTGAAGTGTCGATTTTTTCGATTTCAATTAAATTCGTAACAGCCTGATTATTATGCTCATTGAAGTCCCAACCACGACTAATTTCGAGGCAAATTGAATTCAAAACTTGATGGAGTTCTCAATTATTTATTCATACATTCACTATTTTTTCATTTCACATATCTTCCATTATCTGCTGAGATTTACAGAGTCGGTACACCACAACAGTGCGCTAAACGCTTTCCCTGTACACAGTTGAAGCCATCCGGGCAGAATCTGAAATTCAAACAAGTGATAAGGAGATCTGCTACTCGCGCCAGATTTTCTGAGGTCGTCACGTACTTGTGTGAACAGCTTCTTCCAAGTCGCGGCTCCTCACCCCACCATACAGTTCGCATCGATAGACTACCACTTTCACATGTAGGATTTCTCTCTTTCCTCCATGATTCTGGAAAAGAATACGTTTGTTCTTGGACCTTTGATCCATCTATAGTTTGACATCTGACTCATTGAGACCTTCGTTTTTGTCGTCACAGCATATGCCGGCTCCCATAGGTCCTACATCGCATGTGCTGCCAGCAGGACAAGTCGTATCGAACCTTTCACACGTACCCGTGGGCTTCATATTTCCACCACATTTGCCCTTGTCAGCTGAAATAACATGGATTTAACACATTTGCATTTTTTTATACCTCTAGAAATTAGGAAATTATGTACACAGCGGAGATAGTGTGAAATATACCTGGAATACAAATCCGGCGGCAATTTTGCCTCGTGTAAAAAGTGTTTTGACCACCTCCACAACCCTCATAGAAATATTCGAAGCAATCGTCCAATTCGCTGTCGTAATACCACTGAAAATCAGATTTTCCATAAGTTCTTGCAGCTTTGCGGGGAAGCACGAGAACTGATAGCCATCTTCTTCTTACCGCTAGTTACTTGCACAGTTTGCATATTTGCATAGTAGGAAGGAGTGAATAAGTATTGATGATTTCTCAAAATGAAGGAAGGCGGCTTGGTTGTACGCTACCAAGCACGTTTGATATGTATTGATTGAAAATGGAGGATTAATGATTCCATGAGGATCAGTTTTCGTACAGCTATCACGTGCAAAAGGTGCTCATAGACGACATGCGCCTCCATAGGTGAGCGTCTTTATCGGCATGGAAAGTTTGTGAGCGCAGCGTACATACTGTTAGCGTCGATGGTGGTGTATTTTTTGCGGACTCGATAAGCACGCTGCGCGACCGGGCCGCTCTCGCTAGAATCCTCATCTTGACAAAAAAACCAAGAGGATTTCTTGTTAATTACTCAGTTTTCTTAATAGTTAATATCAAACATGATGAAAAACTATCGGGGATTTGCCACTGGGGCGCCGATTCAAACGCGAGCGGCGCGTCCGCGTCGCGTACTTCTTGTGTTCGCGGAGAACACACCGCTAACTATATATGGCTTGGCCACTCCTTCAAATGTTCCCTTATGGCGTTTCCCTCTTATTAAAACTCATTCACCAGCATGGACGAGTTGGCGAGCTGGTCAAACAATGAAATAGCTAAGTTACTGATTCACGTACAGAGGACGTCAATGATGGTGGCCCATCCGCGGCCTCAACAAGGACGCTGCGCAACCGCGCCGCGCGCACCAGGATCGATATTGTTTGCCAACGGTATGCTATCCTTGACGCTCTTCTGCCTGGTTCGGCCAAAAATCCATGAAAAGGGTAGAAAAGCTGCTAGAAATAGCATAAGAGCACCAAAACACATCGGCCATGGGGCGCGCGGCGCGGTTGCGCGGCGTCCTTCTCGAGGCCGCCGATGGGCCACCGCTATTGACGTCCACTGTACGTAATCTTTTCCTCGATTGGTGCAATTTCACATACTCACTACGATAATTTCCTTCTGAAATCAATGAAATTAATCAATAAATCACTCGCCCGCATTGTTTTGTTGGGATTGCTGCAGCTTGCATCTCCTCGATCCAGTGGCGTACCGCATGACTGATTCGTCTCATCAGGAATTCGCGGCTGTTGCTGAGAAAGAAATACTGTTGTAGCCAAAATGAGACCGACAAGCAACATCTGAAAATCTATACAATGAAGAAATTGGGAGTTTCAGACGTGAATGCAGAAGTTACTTCTGGATGGATGAGAACCGAAAAATTGCGCGAGTGAACAAATAGGCAGGCCAAAAGTGGTATATATAGAGTTTCTCATATATCGCATTACAATACACATAAAGGGCACGGAGAGGCAGTTTACGAAAACAAGCGAATATTCGAGTATTCGGAAGGGATCTAAGGACTCTAGTTTGGAAAGGTCATTGAACTGCACGTAAATGAAGCGACTAAACGCTACTCGCTCATGCAGACGTTGGGGTGATAACGTGGTTATGACACATATCTGGCAAGGATTAGCTAATTGTAAGGATAAGATAAGATCGTACTGGGGTTACAGAAGGATTTAGAGCGCGATTGAGTCATCAAAGTATTAGCACATCTGCAGCTTTTTGTTAAATTTACAACACCGCTCGCTGTGCGATACATCAGTTCTGCAACACAGCGATCTGGGACACTGATCGATGCTTTGATGAATATCTTCTCCCTGTAGGCGTGTGCAAACATTCGAAAGCAATGCATTATGCTCCATACATTATTGCCATTTGCTAGGGTCATGCGCTTGATCGTTGATCATCACGGAATCGCGGTGTTTTGCTAGCAGCACATGTTATCGCTGCGATTTCGTTGCCTTCTGGATAAATGAGCGTTAATCCAATGCGCGGCCAATATTTGACATTTTTAATATTGTTTCTGTCTCATTACTAGCACTAAGCTAAGGAGTATCAGAAAACACCTACGCACAGCTGAAGGCTCTGCTCAAACTAGTTAAGTGGGTGCTAACAGCTCAACGCTAACTCTTAAGCTGTGTAAAACTTTCAAAGATGAAGTGAACAAATAATAAACTAAAAAATCTCGTGGACCTAACTATGAAACCGGTAAGATCTTAGCAGGGGCGGAGTTTCCCATGCCGCATCAGAAATTTAATTTTTTTTTAAACATTTTACCCTCCTCCTGTACTTCCTGTA
The DNA here is from genome assembly GCA_037903475.1 of Ancylostoma caninum. Taxonomy (NCBI): domain Eukaryota; kingdom Metazoa; phylum Nematoda; class Chromadorea; order Rhabditida; family Ancylostomatidae; genus Ancylostoma; species Ancylostoma caninum. Next base: position 1,950,542 of record JBAJFG010000015.1, on the reverse strand, counting down.
GCTAAACATACATGCTGTAAGCATACATGCCGTTCCTCACGAGCACTCTACGTGAATGCACATGCCCCACCACTTAGACGTCTTGTTGAGGGTATGCGTACCCCTGGGGGTAAACGCGTGATGAGTGCCAATTCCATGTTTACCCCGAACTTTACCTCGGGGTCTCATACGCCATGGTAAACGTTTGCCCCCGTTTTCAATGATGAATGCCACGCCAGAACCCTTTCACCCAGAAAACGAAAGATAATGTGGAATATACTCGCTTTGAGGTTGGATTCCCTGCCTGCTAAACTGAAGAATCCCGGATAATTCTGTCATGATTTCGAACAAAAACCACATCATCTTAGTTGTTTCATTTTCTCTTCATTTTTTTTAAAATTTTACGTTTCACACCCGTTGTTACGTTTTTTTTCCTCGTTTTTGATTTCATTCTATTTATTTTATCTCGTTATCCTAGGATAACAAGAGTTGAAAATTCTTTAGAGCCCCTCGGGCTTGTCTGAGGCCTTCACCCACCCTTAGGAAACTGAAGTAATTCATGGTTATGTAAGGTGAGGCAAACCGATGACTCACGAGGGAGGTATCTTGGCACTCTGCAGTTTACCGTCATCCAGTAGCGACCAGAGTGGTTTCATAAGGACCAGGGTGGGTTCGGTAAATGCTCCAAAGTCTCTCTATAAATGTCGAATCAAGATCCATATCTCATCCTGGCATAAATATTAAGGTAAGTTTTGCCCAAACGACTCCACACTACCTTCCTGCAGAGAATTACACAGGCGGTGAACCACGTACGCTGATTTGGGCCTCGAAAACACTTCCGATTGGGCAGGAAGCTTAGCACTTTCCTCGAAAGTTCCTGAATTCTGCCAGTGATGCAAACAAAACATACTGTTTACCCATAGGATGGAGAAAGTACGTAGCTTATATGTATTATAGAATTCATGCATGCAGAATCGCCTAAATCGCCCTCGTACTATGAATCCAAAATATTGTGAAATTCGTATTACTGCCAATGGAACTAGTAAGTACTTCCATGAAAAGCATATTTAATTAAGGTGTGAACTGTATGAACTGCATTGCGTGAGTATTCAACTAGTTTCAGATATAACACATTATCACAAAGAACGCTACAGTAGCTACATACGTATGTTTACAGTGTCGGAGAAACAGCTTCCTGGTTTTGCCCATTTATGGAAAAAGCTGTGGTTTCAACCTTTAAGAGAGGGGATTGGAAGAATATTCAAAAATCATGCCATTGAATAAGTCGAAATTTTTCAATCGACTTGCTCGTAATGCTTGGTAAGTCCTTAGTTTTTGATACTTCTTCAAAAAAAAAAGACTTAGGCGTAGGCGATGATTATAGAGAGGCAAATAACGAGTACAGATGAAGTTCATAAGGAGTGACTAGCGCAGCTGTTCCAAATAGGCAGTACGATTCCTGACAAGGAGAGTTGTTTAAAGGCAGCACCCACGGAAATTTCCGTCGCCCAGTTTTCAACCTAATCTTAGGTTCTACACTGTAAGATGCACATGCAAAGTGTTCAATTTTGTTGAAGCTTATGGAAAAACAGTTTTCAGATCCTTCGGTTTGGCTATATTAGAGCAGGGTGGTCGAGTTTCACGGATGGGGTCGAATAAAAAAGTCTATAAAGCTGCCATTAATTTCACCTTTTCTTGACGCGTTAAATAAATGAACAGGAAGGCAGCTTTCTTAAAAGAGGGAATGTATAAGCAGAAGGAGAATAAAATGTTCATTATACAGGCATAACGTAACGGAACCGAAAACAAAAATTCAAAGGAATAAAACAAAATTCCTAGAGAGAGTAATTGTCTGACGATGAAATGTGAGGAGGAGACCGACAAGAAAGAGTTCATAAAGCTCTCATTTCATTGTTACAGTGTGTTTTCATAAGGGAGAGGGAAACTAGACGCTGGAAGGGATAAGAGGTGATGGTACAAACGGATGGAATGACCACGGATAAAGAAGTAAAGCAAGCATCGCGACTGTGAGGAATAATGAATTCTAGATTGTCCAAGAGTCCTCAGCTGAGCGGCAGGCCAGTTGCGATTCGACAAGAACTGCTTCGTTGACGTGAGCATTGAGGTTGAATTATGTTGCACTTTATGTGTTCGCATTCGTGGATGACATCGATTTCTCGGGAGCATCAAGATTCTCATCGAATCCCCATGGAAAACGCAGTGAAAAAGCACGTACATGGAAATTTTATGGAAAATGGAGCATGGAATGCATAAATTCTATGGGTAACCAACGATTACTCTACTGCATAGCGAAGGGAAACTAGAAATTTTGGGCAAATTCAGTAAAGAAAAGCGCTCGGAAACTGGAAAATTGTTGTGGCAGTAAGACAAATAGTGAGGCATCTGCGGGCCACAGCAGAAATTTTGAGTATATACGCGAGCGCCAGAAATTAGGTACATATTTAATTAACGGAAAAACGGTCGCAATGACTAATCATGTGAACAAACTTTGCCACAACAACGCGATTGCGTGGTCGACCTTGCGTCACTGACGAAAACTCGGCAAAAGTTCGTCAATGTCGTGCGCCAGGAAAATAGGAAAAGCCTTTCCGACATATATGTCAAGCACCATCCGAAGAAATTTCCAGAATATAGATCCATAAAGTTTCTGGATGGGAAGGGGAAAGGAAGTAGGGAGAGGGGGGGGGGGGTAGGGGTCGCGTGAACGTGCGGAGTGAAAGTGTTGGATTACACAAATGTGAACGAATGATAGTAGCCAAACAATGCGGCGATTACGTGAAAATGCAAATGCTGCAGAGAACGGGGTCACGGCTGGTTTTCTTCGGCGGTGACACGGGCGAGAACTGGTCTTCCACAAGACATTCACAGCACGTTGAACAATCATACCTCTACACTTCTTTGAATACGTTCGTATGCTTTCAAACAGTTCACCAACCCTAAGTCTCCTTACTTGAAAATGCAGAGGTCTCTGATGCCGCTAGGGCCAGTTCTCGCTGATGGACTGGGGATCAGTTCTCGCTGAGGGATTGGGACCACTTCTCGCTCACACTACTCGCATTACTTGTACAAGATGAAATACTCATCTCTTCTGTTCTCTTAGAAATCTTAGTGATATTTTAATCTGTTATTCATAGCCCAGTAGAAGAACCTTGAGAGATACCTCGTATGTGCTTAATGCGAGAACTGGTCCCCATTTCCTAATCCTGCAGCCGCAGTCCTATCATTTGTATGTTTTTACGTGATCAGGGTTTAAACAATTTTTGGAGGAGTTGTACACTACTGCGAACTACTACGATCCAAAGTCCTTTCATACTTCGCTATGCGATATAAGGCAATGCAGTGGTCGGGTAGAGTAGTCGGGGACTAGTTCTCGTCTAAATTGCAAGGCTCAACATAGAAGAGTGGCCGAAGGCCAGGACAGGAGTAGCAGTGACAGGTTGAAGTGACCACTGAGGACTAGTTCTCGTTCCTGTTACCTGAGAAAATTAGATAGATTGGGCTTTTCTAGAGAGAGGATACCATATATCACATACCACGCCCTTCAAATAATGAAAAATCACACGGTTTAGCAACAACAAAAAAATTATTAATTTTTATTTGATCTACTAAAATGTTGCACACGTTTCGTATCAAAGTCGAAGAAGATCAAGTATATCATCGTCGTCGATACCCGTTCTCAGTGCCGGTCTGCGTCTGTTCCTTTGCTCCCCGGGAGCGTGGATTCACCGGTTTGTGGTCAACCGCGTCCGTGCTCCCCTCAACATCACCAGTGGGATACGATCCCTCGATGTCGTTGTCTTCTTCGGGATAGAATTTCTCCTTGAAATTCGGAATAGGTCCACAGCAGTGTGCTACTCGCTTTCCTTGCACACAGTCGTAGCCATAGGGGCAGAACCTGAAGAAAAATTTGGAAACATCTAGAGAAATTCGAAGGAAACCATAATCAATTCTGCTCCAAATCCTTGAATTACACCAGTGACAGTTACAATAAGAACCTAGAAAAAATCTGACTACAGCTACCTCTTTTTTGTCTGAAAATTGTGTTCCTAAGAGCGGATTTCCCAATACGAAATATTGCCTTTCGCCTCGAACTCCTATGCGAGAACTGATCCTTGAAAAGGGCTGATATGTACATGCTTGTGAGTGGTCTCTGAGTTAGAGCGATTCAAGCAGTGTACTCGTTGCTGTATGCACTTGTAAATACCTTATAAACCCTTTTAGAATGGATTGGATCATGTGAGAATTGGTCCCCGAGGAGCATCGATAAAACTTTGTTTCGTAGCACCATTTTCGACACAGTGTTCGCTTAATAAATATTCTTGCCAAGAATACATGCCATAGACCAGTGGATATTTTTGTCCTAACATAGGCATGTAAGGGACATAGATGAGAAACAGCTACTTCCTGCTTTGTACTATAATGTGAGACATTTTAAGTGAATCAGAAATGGATGGGGACCAGTTCTCGCGTGATCAATCATTGGTATAGACCTTAACCCTTCGCGTTTCTACGATTCAGTGGTGTATAGTTTGATGGTTCATGTTTTTTACACCCAAGTTATCCACTGGTAAATGGAGCGTCCACATCTCACATCAGTGGGGAACAATTTTCGTCGCGATAATATCCATCATGAGAATCTCAAAAAAAAGATAGTGATATGATTACCTTATCATTAATGGTTTAACTATTTGGATTTATGTTTCTATTCAAACAAATTTTTCAAAAACAATTCAGAAGATCACTTACCGGTGGGAGCAGCTCCTTCCAATCCAAATTTCTGAGCCATACCAAACGGTCCTCTTAAGAACGTCGCCAACGTCACATGTGGGGTTCGTCTCTTTTTGCCATTCGTCTACAATCATTTTTTGATCTTTGAACTTTCTAAAATAAACAATTTGAGCTTTCTAAGATAAACAATCTCCAACAAACCCTCGTTGGCGATGTCGCAGCACAGTCCTTCTCCAAATGCTCCTTTGATGCAGCTGCTGCCAGCTGGGCAAGAGGTGTTGAGTTCACTGCAGAAGCCGGCAGGAGGCTTATTTCCACCACAAGTGAACTTGTCGGCTGGAATTAACTACCTAGTATGATGGTCACGTAAAATGACACCGTAAGATGGTCGGTAAAAAGAAAGCTGTGCAGTTAAAGTTACGGAAACCACAGGTACCCCTTTGTAACATATGGATGAAAGGATACGCTGATGCAAATTTTTCAAAAATCATTGAGTTGATGGTTAACGAAAGGAAACTTGCTACTGCTTTTTATGGCGGTACAGGAGTCTTCGGTTGTCCGGACCCGCTCGCCGCGCCGCGTCATCTGCGCGTTGGCACTCTGATTGTCTGCGCATCCGCACATTCTATTGACACCGCCGCTCACATTATCCATCGATAGATAAGTGACGCGACAATCGGCTCCGTCTCAAGTCAAACCCACCTGGTATACAAGTTGTTCGGCATTCGCGCTCCGTGTAGAAAGTGTTCCTTCCTCCACCACATCCTTCGTACAAATATGTGAAGCACTGCTCCAAAGCCTCATCGAAATAAAACTGCAAAGCAAATAAGTTTATTTGACGTAACATTAAGTCCCTATCCAGATACAGTAGAGGTAACGTTACCTACCCTGATGGTGTTATTCGGCTTGGCACAGCATGCATCTCCTCGGTCCAGCTTGAATCCACACGTCTCGTACTTGTTCTCTGGCTCATGGGGTTGTTGTGAGGACAGACCGACCAGCGTTAACGCCAAGTAGAGGAACATCATCTGAAAAGAGACCGTGCTAGAGATTTTTTTGCAACTTTCTTGAAAACTATGGATATCTATAAGTTAGTACAATTGGCAGAAATGGCGCAGATTATAGTATGGATGCACAAAGACTAATTTGGTGGATGGAATAGGTTCATAGAGGTGCTATCCATCCTGGGACTTTCTCCTAACTGTGGAGTCACTACCAAAACCTAAGACCATTCTTATTCTCCCAGCTTTTTTTTCTACAATTACTCTCCACTACCATTTACTCCTTAATGTGTGCGAATGACTTTTTAGCAGTCTGATAGAAAAGCCTCCTTTTTTCGAATGTTGCACTCCTCTTCCGCTGATACTCCTACTCTAGAAATTGTGGACGAAATCCTTGAGAGTTTCGAGATCGGGATTAAAATCTTAAAGTTAACAGAAATTACCATGAAATTGTGATCTATATTTGGAAATAAGTAGTCCATTTCGAATCAGTTTCTTTTAAATAATACTTGGTTACTAACAAAAAGCATCCGGAACTACAAAAAAAATTCTCACTATAACTCTAGAATTCGCTCAAACGAGATCAAGAAGGCACTTTGAAAGTGAATCTTATTGAGCCCAGGAAATCAGAGGGGATTTGAGCGGTCGAGACTTATGAAAGGACCAAGGAGATTCAGGTTTTTTTGTAGTTCTCAGTGCTATTTCAAAGAGGTTTCAATCCAACCCCATTCAAGGGCAAACAGCGAGATTTTTACCTAGAATGAGAGGAGAACTCTAAAAGAGTTGTTTCAGCTAACAAAACTAAATACTTACAATATTAAGAGCCCAGAATATCGTACAAAAAAAACAGAGACGTGTTCTAGCGGTTTGAACAATTCCTCGCGTAGAAAGTGACCGACAAAGAGTGAAAGGGAAGAAAACCGTTCAGGATGCGCTGAGTACACCCTTTGTGTGGCCCTCTTGAAAGTCTTTTTGCCATGTGCGGACTCAATTCACTAATGTTGCCTAACTAAGCGTTTGAATCGCTTTTTCTTGTGCACTAGAAGTGAAGCGTCCAACAAGGAACAGCTGGAACAGTGCCAAGTTTTTGCACGCTTGTTGTTCCTTTCTTGAGCCAAAATGGGGGTGTTTAAAGTGTTCTAGTGTCAAACCGTGCATACGAGGAAGAAAAAATGCAATGAACTGCGCGAAACTGATCGCGCGGCATACAAAAACCCATTTATATACCTTTAACTAGAGTTTTTCTTTCGTTTCGCCGCCTCACGTTTCGTGAAATCCATCACTGTTTATAAATCACTTGAAATTCGCCAAGGCCAACGCTGAGAGGATAACCTTCGAGGAGCTGGCGTTAAAGAATCGCTAATGGAAACTGCTTACGAGATACCCATCGAAGTTGTAGACGGGGTCATGTTTGCCACAACAAGCTGGCTATAGGTTACATATTGAGAATAGGTCTAATCATTCGAGTAAAACTTCGGAATAGCCTCTACAGCCTCTAGACAATAGTGGAGTCATAGAAGGGTACACAGGCAATGAATTCGTCAACATTTCTTACGATAATGAGTTGCGCGCCAAAACCTGAACTCATGTGACCTGAGGTTCACAATAGAAAATGTCTGACTAATGCAGTTTCCTCCCGTTCCTCAAAACTAATGATTGATACCAAGGTTCAAATTTGTCAAAGCACCTACAGCACATTTCACATAGAAAACCTCCGTCGACTATTATACTGAGCCTTCTGGAAGAGGTCACCCTCAATACCAATGTACATCAAAATTAATATGGTATAAAATCTCATCTTTTTTGAAAATAGGAAGTGCAGTCATCGCAGACAAGAACGTGAAGTTCACGTTTTCCTGCAGCAGACATAGCATTTGTGTTAAATTACAATAGCAAATGAAGTTCAAAAAATCTCAAGTGAATTACGAAGCCGTCATGTATCCCAACAAAACAGATTTTTCTACTACCACCCAATCCAAAGGACTTCCTAGTATCATCGAATTTTTGGTATGAAAAAGGATTTGGCCCTAATCGCTGCATAGTCCATTCAACCGATGGAAAGTAGTGGTGGAATGACTATGGACTGGGACACGAGAAAAGAGGTGAAGACAGTGCTCAAACTATCAATGAAGGATTCTGTGATAATATATTTTTGCTGAGTCTCAACCACACATAATATGCATTGAAAGAGTCTTTTAATAGAATTTTGCAACTGCTTACAAACTAAGATCCACGAGATACTGCTTGAGGGTCACTAAGTGACTATGATACATTCACGGGATACTTCTCATGCTGCCTAATACGAACTTACCTCGATATAGCTGTAAACCTGTTTTGTACCACAGACCTTCACTTTCCCCTATAAAATTATGGGGCATATCGCTGAAACTCTGTGGGAATTCTAGAATTGAATTGACCCGGAGGAGGCGTGGGCTCAAGGTGTGCCACTTTTGAGGGTTTTGAGGCCTATGTCCAAAAGGGCTAGTGGTTTTCAAAGCTCCATTGAGTAAACTCATACAAAATTATATCCCATGATCATCTGGATGCGTTATATGCCCATATGGTAGAAGTGGTGATCGCATGATGTCTGGTGTAGTTTATCTCATCACTTGCCAATCATGCGGGGATGAATACGTGGGAGAAACAGGGCGGCCTCTTTGTACACGGATAAAAGAACACTTAGATGGGCTTAACAAATCAAGACCTTCTACCCCACTGGTAGCACATCGCAGACTATGCCACGAAAATTCTGTCATTCAAATTGGAGTTACGATCTTATCATCAGAGCCCGAGATCATAGCGCGCAAAACATTGGAGGCGTGTTGGATTGCCGCTAAAAACCCAAAAATGAATAGGAAAGATGAATGTATCGCTATCACAAACGAGCTAGCCTTGTATCAGAATCTGTGCAGATTTTGATCTGTAGGCGGATCGTTAAGATACTGCGCACATATAAAGACCACTAGGGGTACAGTCTCACCATTAGCGGTCTGTGTCTCGACGGCATTGTCGAAAGCTGTGGTGAGCACTGATCAGCGTGTGTTCCGTTTTTGCTTTTGGGTTACTCTCTGATTGAATGAGTTTTGTATAAAGACGAGGCGTTTGGGAGGATACAGGGTGTTTTTCCGGGAGTAAAATCGGTGCTATTGCGGACCCAGTACAAAGGCTACGTGCGAATTGCTGGAACCTCCGCTTTCACGTGGTCTTTCGACTGAGAATTTGATCTATTGGAATGGATCAGATCGCGCGCGATTTTACTCCCGGAAAAACACACTGTAGGCCAATTGTACTGTAGACTACTTTAGGCTCTGACAAAGGCGAGATCACCGAAACGTAGGCCATTTGGAGGAATAAAATCACTAACAATCTTGGCCAAAAACAGCTGTAATAGATATTACACAAGGTCGAAATCATACAAAATTGTTTCTATGACTTGCAATGTTTGAACAAAGACTGATGCCACCCTGTAAATGCCGTGTATACGCTTCACATTAAGTAAAATATCAACTGCTAGTATTTTGCCATGTTGAAAATCATTCAACGATCTTCATAGTTTTGTCAAAGCAAAGGCAAATGGCGAAGAATGAAGCAGCAACAGAGACAAAAAACTCCATTGCGACCAAAGATCACAAGACCATACGAGTTTTCTTCGAGAACACAGGAAATGCCTTCTTAAAATATGATTTATGGCACATAATAGGCCCCGCCCATCCATTTCTTGCCTCTGTGGATAAGAAGTGGAACCAGACTGAAGACCATAATCCTTCCCACTTTGCAACAAAACATCTGAACAGAGTCTCGATTCAGTGAGAGCGCAGTTTGTGGATCCCAGCAATCCAGGGCCTGTATGCATCATTGAGATTACCCAGCTAAAGTTGACGCCAATGTTGGTGATGGGTGAATTTGTGTGGTGTTCACACGTTTACCATGGGTAATCTCAATGATGAATACGGCCCCAGGCCATTACCTGTTATTTGAATGAAGTGGATTTATGCATTTTTGTGAACTATTAACTCCGCCTTTGCTAACCAGGAACGGCGATTGGTGCAAAGTGCACAAGTCTCCTCATAGGTTTTGATACTTTGAGCGAGATGGAAAAGAGAAAGAATTTCCCATTCCAGCGGAGTAGCATAGCTATGATCCATCCGTCATAAAGGGCTGTGTTTCCAATTTTTGCTTACAAAACTAAAAGAGCTTTCGAAACATGAAGCCTGCAGGAGTTCCTCTTTAGTTTGTCAGGTAGAACCACAACTTTTTGAACATCTCTGCGGAAAGAGATGTCTGGTAGAGAGCAGTGAAAAATACAAAAGGAAATGATATAATAGCAGCGAAATCAAAGAAATTAAGGAAGTTGTTTCGATTTGACCTCCTACACCCTTTATACAGCCCAGGAATTCCCGATATGATCGAATTAAATTCATTGGTGAGTCTGGGTAAAGTATGTCACAGTAGTTGGTAAGAGCACCAATTTTGAGAGTATTTGCAGTTGCAGTATATTATATTAATCAGCTTAAAAAGGCATCAATTAGTTTCTTAAAACTTTGTAACAAGTCCAGGTCAGAAGATTATCTACGAGCAAAGATTTTGCGAACGAATGACCTGTGCGCAGTTGTTAGCAAATGGCATTGTGGCTTGATTGTCGCTTTAATTCGTCGAGTAACTGGTTTTTAGGTGGCAGTAAAGTAAAATTAGGCCAAACCTCGAGCGAAATCGAAATTCCTGTGCAACATCGCGTAGAAGTCAACATTGCGACGGAAAGCTGCAAGAAACTGTTTATCAAGATCCTTGTTGAATTTCCTATTAAGGAGAAACAGAATCAACATTACTGTATGCAAAGGCACAACAGCTAACGTTGGGGCGCTTAATAAATCAGTTTAAAATTCCACGCCACGTTAAAAAGACATCAGGAACATGATAAATACAATGGCGATCAGATAGTATGCAATCGCACATATAAGAACCTTCACTCGAATCATTTGCCACCGATGTTTGTCAAAAAAAACCACTACAATTTCGAGGAATTACGGAGACGCTTGCGCAACTTAAGCCTAGAAAACCTTCGCTTAAAAAGAGGGCAGAGGATCTTTTCTACTTGTGGAAGATATGGGATGGACTAACTCGTCTTCGCTTTTCTAATTATTTTGTGATGAAGCCATGTCGAGGAAGACTTATTAACCTCGGTTTACACGTGCCAATTATCGTAAAAACTGAAAGACAGTTACGTTCATATTTCATAAGAACAAGTAACATTGCCAAACTGTTTCCACTTGATTTTTTCGAAGGAAATATTCTGTTAAGAAAATTTTGACGAATAGAGAACTAAGATTGTTTTTGCAGAAGAATGATGAACGCTTCTAATCTTGGAATTTAGCAACAGATACATACCACATTCTACGAAGAAGATGCACACATCATTTCATGACATGCTTATGCTCTTTGATCTCCAGTTCATAACTATGTTAAACTTCTTATTGGGCCGCAGAGGGATCTTCGCTGATTATCTTACTCATTTTCTATACGGCGGAAAGTGAGACCAGAAGGTAATGGTGCTATGAGGAACCAACAGATACGGTGCCTACGATAGTGTCTCACTTGGACCAACTCATGTAATGTTCAGGTTTAAGAGACAATTCGGGCACAGTAACAACCGCTCTGTTCGTGGGAGCAGCTGAGGTTTGATAAAAGTGATTGGCTCACGGTTTCTGCTCTTCTGATCTACTGTCTTTTACCTATTCGAACCTGCCGAGATTCCTCTGTGGTACTTTTCTGTCTTTACCTACTGTATGAAGAGTCACATTGTGAATTACCATAATGTATGAGTGAATAAATGAATAAGAACTCCCTACTCTTGATATCGATGGTAGGATAACGGCCAGCCTTTTGTCGAAAATTGACGACTAACGATCTTGAGACGCAGCTCCCTACAGAATAGATGTAACAGAGCCGTGCGTCATCAGCTCATACCATAGAGGAGGGTCAATCACTTGAGTTCATCTATTGAGCACTTTCATCACGTGCGAAGACTGTTGAACGGTAATCTCATCAAACCTCCGCCAGCATCTCATCATTTATATCAAAAGCTTTGCAAAGAATTAAGTAAACGAGTAATAAAGAAAAGTAAATGAGAATTGTCGCGACTAGTTGAACACAAACTACAGAAAACTCAATCCTTGTCAGGCCTAGACCAGTTGATGGAACGCCAACTAGCAATTGTTCTTTACCACTAATTTTTCCACTATTCATGGATATTGCGGTGAATTAAATGTGGTTAGACTATCAATAGTCACAAGATTCTTATTAATTCGGCTTTTAAATACAGACATCCTTTGAAAGCCTTCCTTGATTTTCATTGGAAATCCAAGTTCTTCTACAGATTACAGAGGAAAGTGGAAAAAAACGATATAAGAGGATGAAAGAGACACAGCCAAGCAGGGAGGCAGTTGAAGCTTTGGGAGTCTCGTCGTTTACCCTTGGACAACTGTGTCCACAGTCATGAACACACTTGATAGGAAAGTGTAATGTGCTCTTATCCCAGTGGTGCTTCCTGGTGAAACTTTCCCGGAACAGAGGAGTCAAACAGGCAAAATCTATTTCAAAACACAGGAGATTATCCACACATAGCCAAGAAACCATTGACTATTGACGATACGGCGTTCCGATGCCTCAGTAAATGAAAAGCTTCTCATAAACCAGCGCTTGATTCGTTGGGGTTCCCATTGGTTTTATGAATATAAACTTTTCGACATTAAAACTCGTCCACCCAACAAAAACGCCTTCCACGCAACCTTCACCAACGGCGGCACTGGTCGCAAGAACCTTCAAATCTTCACCGTGTGGAAACGCAGAAATGACATCTTCAACAGCTTGAAATGCCCGCACTTTCCCATGATAGAAAACCGACCGGCTTCTATGCGTAACACCGAGTATCCACAATAGGGTGAAGTTCCAAAGCATCGAGAGTTTGTTGAAGAAGAGTGTAATTAATAAGCATCGAGAGTTTGTTGAAGAAGAGTGTAATTAACAAAGTTTACTGTTGTACCTGTTTCGCCTCCTATCCCCTACACAGATGTCAGTATGAGGATAAAACCACTCCCGGAGGCTCCTCAGTAGGGGAGGAGTGGTTTCAATGAAATGAACTACTTCATGTCGGGGTATATATGGTGCAACTGGGAAAAGAGAGCGGGAAGATGTCAAGAGAGTCAAATTGACGGGATAGTTAGTTAGTAAGGAAACATTGAAATATACGTTTAATAAATTTTTTGATATTACGATACTTTTGCAACTTCATATATCTATAATTGATGAATTTATTCCTAATTATACATTTTATAGTAGTCCCAATTATTAAATCACTACCATATTTTAATTCTTGAAGATTAATAACTAATTGTTTCAATCTAAAGATAAAATCTTCAAATTTTGAGCTGGTGCCAACAATGCGTAGCACTTCTGAATATACAGTTGAGAATCTTCGGTTTTGACCGATAAAAGAAGTACCATGGCATAGTCTTATGACCTTAAATTTGAAATATTCGGTTTTATGTGCAACACATCGTATGAAGCATGTTCCGGAACTTGCCGTGCGATTTTTTGAGACTCCATCACCCACACTATATTTCACCGACACCATCGTCTCCATATCCGTATGATTATTTCGCTTCCTGTTATGACACGAGCAAACAGGTAGTGAGCTCCACATACCCATGCGATGGACGTGGTTTATTAAAGGCAGAGGTCCACCTCATATTCGTGGTTGAGATAATGGCAGATTCTACATCTCCCCCATACGCTGAATCCAGTGGTATAGGTAAATTGTCTCAAAATAGTCTTCAAACCCGTCTTCCTGGACGGAGACTGTAACAGATTGCTAGCCCGGGTTGACGTGTGAAGCCATTGATCTTATCTGTTGCACACGCCACGACTCGTTGGCTAACGTTGCAGCCGTGGCAGGCAGCCAGCACAGCGATCGAAATTTGGAGCGATCCGCCTCCGGGCTCCAAAAATGTAGCCAGTTTGACCGCTTCAAAAATGGGGCTTTTGTCACTTTTGAGTCTGTTGATGTACGCTACTGGGATCAACATGACCAGACGGCCTAGGATATGTCTTTAACTCCAACAACGGAATGAGGTGGCCCCCTGCCTTTAAGTAATTATATGGGGACCAAACTAGTTCTCTAAATGAGGACACGTAGTTTTATGTTAGAAGCCGCATCTTTTCAACGGCCGTTTCCTGGGACTACATTATTGTATACAGGAAACAACGAATAAGATTTGTACAACCAGAGGTCAACTATTGATTGGTCCCTCATACAAAAATGTGCTCGGTCGGCAATGTGTTAATGTTAATTCATAGTTTCTATATTTGCTTGGTCATGCCAGCTCCGGTAACAGTTATAAACTGAATAAAATGAATGCGCAGAGATTTGGCAAGTGTTTTAACAACACAAATAATAAAAAAAGAGCGTACTGTGCAAACGTTGACCTGAAACAGTTCCACTACAATGTTGACCGCTGAAAAATTTCGTAAAGGGTGTTGAGCTCTATTCTCGGCTTGGTAGAAAGCGCGAGTAAGAATGCTTAACTATGCTTGACAAAGGAATGTGCTTATCGTTTGATGAATTCAGATATTGAAACAATGAGATCGCTCAGCATTCAAACAAGAGGGAGACGCAAGAGGCTAGCGGACGACGGACATTAGCAGGAGAGGCCGAGGAGACGTTATTAACAGATCTCACCCAACGCATACGCTGCCAGCAGATCCCACATAATCACTGTTAATGTTATAATTGCTGGTGAACCTCTAGTGTTGACTTCTCTCTACTAAACCGATGTCAATTACTATTTTACATTAATTACCTTTCACAATGTTCAACACATTTCCTGAAGTTAGAAACGTTTAAGGAATACCTGCGAATAAACGATATTAATTTTTTGAAAGTGGTGGAAACATTTCCTCATAGTTAACAACCTCAGTATGGAACTTGCTGCCATCCGCAATTCACATTAACGCACCATTTCGATGGTGATTTCTATCCAGTTTTGTGAGAAATTGCTCAGAAAGCATCTATTCATAGAACAACACATCGAGAAAGACTAAAGATCAAATTCTCTTCAAAATAATTACCTATATTAGTAAGTTCTTGTGTTGCAGTGACACAACCACCAATGTAAATATCACGCGTTAGTGGTAAGAGTACCGTGAGAGGAGAAATTCTCTTATTAACGAGGAAATGACAAACCAGCGTGAGCTAAGTCCAATTCCATCGTCAGGTACCATCAACTTCCTGCAATCTCAGGAACTCTTGAAAAACTCAAAAATCGCCTAAAAAATTCGAGATGACTATACGCAAAAGTATAATAATGGAAGAAGATCCTCTTGTAAAAATCTACATTTCGCAAGTTCTGGACATCAAACTTCATTATTCTATTAGGTTATTGAGAAATGATTGATACACTCCAAATTTTTATCGCTCCTCAAAGTTTTTCTCTTCTATTGGGAAACTTCAAAACACGCTGTAATCAAATTGTGCACCCATCACCCCGAGCTACTCAGAAATCGGGTTATCACAGGTCGAAGTAGTCATCAATCAATGATCGACAATCCTCAAAGTTCGCGATGGTCTGCTCGGCTAAAGAGTGCTTGAGCGACCCGTCAAGGTATTGTTGCAGAGTGCGGGAATGGGCGAAGGTGCAGAGTGTGGAACAGTGGTCCATCTCTGCTCGTCTTGCTACCTACGAGTCCACGAAGCTACTTGCACGAGGCTGATTTTCATCGACCAAAATAAACTACTAGACAGGTCGATCGCTCTTTTCTCCGTATTTGCCAGATAATCTCATTGAATTGACAATTGTAAAGGTTGATGTCACCCACCATGTCGCTTGTCAGCAACTCCGGCGAAGCAAGCCCAGCTCCTAAGCTTACGAGGTCGCCGAGTTGGTAAATGTTTTTGACCTGACTTATCTCCCAAAACGGAATTGGAGAACCAACGATTCACGGTTGCATGGCAGTCGAAGACCGAAACAAATTCTGCAATGATGTTGTCGTTCCTCTCACTAGCAGTGGCGCTGCACACCACATACTCACACATCTTGGGCACAAATTATGTGCGAGGGACACAAAAAAGAATTCTTTGGAGTGTCTCAATCATTTCCTAACAAACTAGTATAATATTTCCGTTTGTGCAATTTAGTTCAATTCAAAAAGATTACAGTTTCACAGGATGTACAAGCTCCTGCACTTAATGCTATTTTCAATGAAAAGCGGAGAGAACATTGGAAATTAATAATTTTGTGGAGCAAAGTCATAAAAGATCTCAGGAAGTTTTGTAAACATGCAATGGACAAAATACACGCCTCGTAATAATGTGTCATTGAGTGTCCGCAAAAGACGGCAGAGCTTGATATGCCCACTGGGGAAACATAGAAAGGAAGACCATGACGGAAATGACTTCGACATGAGGTGCACCATTTTGGCGCTCGGAACTGATATTTCGGCTAGGAAAGCACTTGAGGCGTTATGGATTGTTGCACGTAATCCCATGTTGAACAGCAGGAATGAGCAGATGTCTATAACTATTATAGTAATCCTATGTCTTTCTTATCATTTTATCATATCGCGAGCTCTGAGATCGTCACGATACTGATGCACGCCTTATAAGACCAGGGCTGCACGATGCAATATTCATCGCCATCAATTGACGATCATTTGCTGTCGCTGCGGCATTTTGCTCCGTTCTATCGGTGGACACGTGGTGAGTTCGTCCGTCGACTGGATGCTGAGTGTTGTCTAGCTAAGATGAGTCGACTGAACGGGTGTGAGGAAGTCCTTGGTGGTTTAGAGCGTGAGTAGATGAACTTGCACCACTTTCAGGCCTCTGAAGACGACGTTGAGTTGAAACGTTAGGCCGTAATAAACGTGTCCTTATAACAACCTGAGTGCCACAGAAGAATTATCACACGCCTCATAGTTACCTAGATTCCCTCACAGCACAATATATGTTCTCCTGACTGTCACCTGCTACGCTTCTTTCTGTTTAATCCATTTCTACCCGGATCTTAGTGGCAACACAACTACTTATGTTTCATTGCAGGCTTCTTACAGTTTCGCACTGGTGGTCAATCCGGCCCAATCCGTGGTCCGCCATTCGTAGTTCAATTCTATCCAATCATACTGGCGGCACTGTCGAGTAAGGAAGCTATGGTGTAGCGTGCATCTGCAAGATAGCATTTCAGCAATCTGCATTTCCCCCAAACTAGATTCGCAGTGGTAGTTGGAAATCCAGAAGGTACAATGATTGTGTTGCAGTATACCGGACTCATTCATATTTTTCCACTCAAATGACAAGAACCGAGGTCTGTTGAAAACAGTGTTGTTTATATGATATGGTTTTCAATTGACAATAATGATGAGGTATCTCAAACTTATGAGGGCTGAGGGTAAGTTCATTGAGACCTACTCATCTATCGAGAGCAGCATCGCTCGAACTTCGGATTGCAGGTTGACACAAGGGAGGATTTGTTTAGTAAGTGAATACGAAGTCAACCAGAAGAGCCTCATATCCTCCAGGAAAGAAGCTTCAGATCCACTCAACCCAAGTTGTCGACTTGAAAGCCTAACCCACTAGTACGAAGAAGGCGGTTTGTGCAAGTGATGAGGTGAGCAAGCTAAGCACTTTGTTTGCCATCAGCTTTGAGCCTAAGTCAGTCAAAGGAGCTGGGGAAACGCTGAGGCAAAAGTAAGCTTCGATGTATCTACGGCCCTAGTCACACATGCAGCGACTGCGATTTAGCCATCCCGTGGTCCTACCAGCAATCATCATCACCACTGCAGTGAAAATTTCACGCACATTCATTCTTAGAAGCAGTCTGTGGTCGCGCGGCCGATTTTTAAACAAATCTCGGGAGGAATCGCATGGCAGCCATATTGGTAGCCAGTCGTCGTCTGACCAAGCTTAACCTGCTGAATATTCAGCGATTTCCCTCATTTTGTATGCAGTTAAAAGACTAGAAGTTGCGACGCGGGTGAATCGCTCAGTTTCTTGTTTCATCTTCTTGGAGAATGCACTGGTTTTGTCTCACTTCTGCATACCTCTCACTCTAACAAACCCCCATTCCATATAAAAGAAACAGAAAAGATGCTGAGGGGAAAATGGAGTTGGGGGGAGCCCTTGGTATAAGTCGATAATATGACCTGTCCTGCACGTTCAGACTTGTTGGCTGATACGTCCAGAAGGTTCTGACTTGTTAGCTTTCTTAACGAAATGAAAACAAGACTTACCTGGAATGCAAACAAGTCAGAACGTGTGGGACAGGTCATATCATCGACTAATACCAAGTAGCCCCCTCCCTCAACTCCATTTTGCCCGCCGCTGAAACTAAACAATACATACCAATATTCGGGTAAACGGAAAGATCTAATATTAGGTCATCTGTGCACCCAAGCATCTATGAGTACTCGGCAAGGTTTATCAGCTAGAAGAAGCTAGATCGCATCAGCAGGAAACGCTTGAAGGCAAAAAACAAGTATCCGCATCAGCGGGCTATGATACCCTAAGGCCCTTGGCATACTTCACAGCGACACCGTCGCGGTGGAGAAAATGAATGGAAATTATGAGAACAAAATGTTACGAGTTCTCATATCTTATCACATAGTTTGCATGAAATACCGTGCTGGTGTAGGAGCCACTGTGAGTAAACTTGTGCTGGTGAACGGTCGCAGCGACAGTGTCGCTGTGTAGTCTGCCCTAGGCCTAAAGCTACATTTATAGTGCATTGAAGTCCGATCCGGTCGGATAATAGAAGATGCGTATTGATCTTCGCTATCCTATGATCTATACGTATCATTTGTTATCCGACCGGATCGGACTCCCATGAAATATAAAGGTAGCTTAAAGGCAGCACCCACGATAATCTTCACCTTCGAACTTTTGAGAATTTTGCAGCCTCAGGCATTGTTTCGACAATTCTGTGGTGGAAGTGCTGTCAGAGACCCCGTATTTCATGAGATAACACAAGTATAACATCAGTTCAACATTTCGAACCCAGCCTGATGGTACGAGTTGACTTGCTGCGCAGAAATAGCCGTTGGAACGGATCAGCTGTTTTCACATACAATCGACAGTTTTTCTTTGAGAAAATTTTGTTCCGCGCATTTTTCCCCACCATTCTTACACTACTATGGCTGCATCTGTCTGTTTGCTTTCTAATCTTACTTTTCACCAGCTGTTTTCCGCTTTCTCTCTCCACAACATCCATTTCTTCCTATTTTGTGTGTTTGTACTATTTCTTTTCTATTCTTTCCCAATTGTACTCGTTTTTTCTTCACCAGTAAGTCTGTGCAGCCGACACTCCATTTTCTTTGATTTCTGTTCTTTTTTGCTTTGAATATGCTGCAAAACCACGAGAATATCCAAATCCGTTGAGAAAATACCAGAAAATATCAAGTCAGTGTTATCGACTTTTTGCCCTACCCCAAGTCTGACAACTCGACCGTTTGGTTCAATCGCAGCAAATTCAGAGTATCGAAAAATTGTTTTCTATTGACTTTCAAGTAGAAGTGACCCTCATATTCGTGTTCCTCATGGTCGAAAACCCAAGGTTATCTTGAAATCCTGGAGTTGAAAATTTTCGTGGGTGCTGCCTTTAAGTACAACCTCTGGGGTCATGAAGACTCGCCGGAGCTCTGACATACGAGTGTGCCAGCCACCTTCATGAAACCACCAAGGTTGAGTTGGACTGGTCACCCTTGTCTAGGTTTACTACACACATGATGGTAGCGCTCTATCCAGCAGCTCCAATAGAACACCAATACGTATGTCCCATTTTGGGCGGCCAAATTTGTTAAATGAAACTCATACATGAAAGCCATAAATTGTCGAGATCTCTGTGGGAAAAGCTTTAAGATGGTGAGATTTCTCTGTAAAAAAGAACAAATGGCATTAGTTATGATTACGTCATAAGGTATTCCATCTCAGAAATCGTTACTGCCCCATTTCCAGGTCCACCTCCGAACCATCCTCTGCCGATGGTATGTTTCTAATCAAAATCTTCAATTTTATTACCGTTCTGACCTTATATTATGATTATGATAACCTTGTCGTAACGCAAAATGAAGCGATCAGTCTGTCACGTGTGGTCGTATTCGTGTGAAAAAAAGTGAGACAGCTTGACAAAGCTACCATCACAGTATCAGAATAAATTTGATCAACGATAGTCAGCATAATTCGAGAACCTGTCACCCGAACACGAGGTTGTCAGTAATATTTTTATTAGCCAACGTTTCGGCGGCTTCGCTTTCTTCAATGCTAGATAAAAGGATCAATGAAGGTAGCTGCACAAACGCCTCCTCAGTCAGACATCAGAACGAGGCCATGAGCCAAAATAATCGAATCCTTCAAAAGTCTAAAATCCACTTTCGCAAGTCTTCCGAACAGTGTTGTTTTCTGTGACGACCGAAGCAGACAGCACTGAAACAAAAGTGAAGTTGTTAGTATTGGCTTTTAAACTAGCATTAGACGCTGCGATATCTCTTGGTCTAAATTAAGTACTGTTTTTCCTTATGAGGTCTTTTCAAGCAACAGAGTGAAACGATCGAAACTATTTAGTTTCAAATATGTTTGAGTGAGTTAACATCATTGAAATTTCATATAAGTAGAATATGAGCCAAAATAGTGAAGTGCTAACACTCTGGCTTCTTGGTGAGATTGAAGTACTGCCACATCAGTGGAAGTGCTAAAATGATTCTCTAGATTCATCTGCTGACCCTGCAAGTGAAGATGAACGGGGAACTTGGAACAGTCAGATGGAGTCACTTCTTGCTACGGTCAGTGTGACAATCGGACTGGGAAGCCTGTGGAGATTTCCCACGCTGGCATATAACAATGGTGGAAGTGAGTTCCGTTGTACCCATAGATGGGAAAAGTCTTCACGCAATTTCATTCAGGCGCATTTGTGTTGCATTACCTGGTGTGTATGTTGCTATTTGGCTTACCTATGCTATACCTTGAAATGGTAATGGGGCAGTTCTCTAATTATGGTCCGACTAAATTGTACGCACTTTGTATTCCAGCACTAGAAGGTGAGTTTCAGTCATTTCAACGATGCCCAAGTGATAGCATTCATGATTGCATTCTTCAGGCCTTGGATGGGCTATGACGATTATCTCGCTTACT
Organism: Ancylostoma caninum; assembly: GCA_037903475.1. Taxonomy (NCBI): domain Eukaryota; kingdom Metazoa; phylum Nematoda; class Chromadorea; order Rhabditida; family Ancylostomatidae; genus Ancylostoma; species Ancylostoma caninum. Next base: position 1,929,644 of record JBAJFG010000015.1, on the reverse strand, counting down.
GTCAGTGTCTACTACTGTGTTATAGTTGCTTGGGGTTTTCTGTATCTTTTCAACTCTATCGTTGGAGGTTCATCACTATGGGGAAAATGCGACAATGACTGGAATGACATTTGTACATAAGATGTTTCATAAATGAAAGACGCACAAGAAGCCTGCCATCAGCTTCAAAATCCGGCGAAAATGAAGCAATGGTTTTTGCCGATGTAGCTACTTTACAGACTGCGCTGAGACAGCAGCAATGGAAGAGTGCAGTCTTCAAAATCCACTGAACCCGATAGCTTTTAATGGCACATGTGTTCCCACCGCTTTCAAAGATATGAAAACATCGTACGACCAATATTTCACGTACGTTTCCATTTTGCAATACAGAAACATACACGCACTGGACACATGGATCAGTATGCATATCTCTTCGTATGCCTTCCTTACAGCGAGAGCGATATCATGATGAGTTCCACAGTGTCCACCTCTCTCGCCCGACCTATCGTACTCCTCGCCAGCGCTCGAAATAGCAGGGAAGATTTCCCTTTAAAGGCAGCACCAGTCGAAATCCTCGCCTCGGAGCTGAGGTGCGAGGGTTAAAGTAGGAGAGACCCACATCACAAATGTGGAATAAAAAGAAATGACTTACCTGGACAGAAAGCGGATCTGCAGTCGCGAACACGCCCGGTTAGCTAGTGCTTCGCAAGGCTCGACGCGCCAGCAAACGCACGTGAACGCATTTGCCTTGGCGCGACGTTGCCATGTAAAATATTTAACCCCAATCAAGATTTCTATAGATTTTTGCAGGTCAGTGAAGTTTTTGTTTGTTTTACTTTTCAGATTACTGCCACAGCTCTCAGGTATAGTCGAGGGGTGGAGGATGAAGCCCAGATTACTTTTGAAAATCATTAGTTCTTGGTGGAATTGCTAGATTAATTTGGTTTTTACTGACATGATAGATTTACTCTACTTTGACGTTATTGATTTCTTATTTTGAAAATTAACTTGACGCTTTTTACCACTGTGCGACGTTCTTATGCGTCTTGAGGCATGAACTGCATGAATTTACTTTCTCATTTGCGTTTTTCCCCAAATTTCGGCAGCATGCCCTGGTATATCACTTCGTAATATGGAAGAGCTGCCCATGACTGAAAGATTTTGTGATTTATGTGGTAGTTAGAGGATTAGCCTGGCTATGCAAGGGGCCGCCGGAATACTCGTCCGCGAATTCAAACGAGCGGAACAGAACACCTCGTTTCTCGGTTTTTTCGAGTGTTTCACGCCATTTCATCATCGGATATGAGCTCCACACGCCCGAAAGTTCCCAATTCTGTTAAAATTCTAAACGCGAGGATTTCGATGGATGCTGCCTTTAACATGTTTGCGACATACGCGCTTTTGCGTACGTGGTATCCGTCCTCGACCGCTCGAGCACGTGGTCCACGGTAGCAATTTTTCTTCCCATATAGAAACCAAGATTTTTTTCGTTAGAGTTATCCTTCCGTTCGTAGTTCTCGAAGGTTCCTTCCATTTCTGTTGTCTACTGATTTGTCGTTGTTAGAATTTTTTTTGAAGTTTATTGTTCTTCTACGTGTTTTAGTACGGGAACTCTAACGAAGAAGTCTGAAAGAAGGTCTGCTTTGCCCACTGCGTATGTGATACTCTAGTATCTCTGTTACGACGCTACTACGAAAGAATCAGCTAACTGTAGACATTTCACAAAGATATGACAATAAATGGATAGTGCACCACCGGTCGTGCACGTGGTCGCGAACGTGTTAATGTCGGAAGTGGAGGGAGCATCGAAACGCTTCCACCTCAGGATTTTCCAACATAGGCGATTTCTATAGCATCAATTCATTTCTCTCATTATTTTCTGCCTTCAAGGAACATGCTGCATAAATTCTTATTTGTTTCTGAATTTCAGTTTCGCAAATCGCCTAGTTTTTTTTTTAATTTTTTAAGATAATTCTCGAAAATTACCTCAAAAATATTGCAGGAATGAGTGGATAAAATTCCTGGAACAAGATCTTCAAAGGTTCTTTCCGACCTTGAAATACGCCTTAAGGAGTGCAGCACATAGCTCCATAGTAGCCTCCGCTAAGTAGAGTGAATGTCAGCATTGGTAGTGGCGAGACGGATGAGCAAAATTTATGCTCCAACACTAATTGATGCGCAAATTTTTCTCTGCGATATCCCTGAAGGTAGGCACCTGAGCATTCACCGACCGCGCCCGACCGCGGATGGTTTGAAACGAGTTTGGCTGAAGGAGAGATATGCATATGTCCCAAGAAATACAAGTTGACGTGCTTTGAACATATGTTTTCAGTAATGTGATTACGAAGAGATCGGATGGAATCGAACATTGCTGTGAGATCAACTGGCCAACACTGGTCGCCTTAACAATTATATGGATACTTGTGGGACTAATACTTACGAGAGGCTATGTATACATGGGGAAAATGGCCTATGTGAATGAATTAAAAACAAATACCTGCGAACAAGAAAGCGTGAAGCAATTTTACTATCAAGAACTTAGTTAAGATCGCTGCCGTGGCTCCTTATGTTATCATTGTTATTATGTTTTGTCGTGCAATAACACTGGATGGTGCGATAGATGGAATATCTTACTACTTTGCCAGGCCGGATGTTCAGTTGCTTCTTCATCACGAGGTAAAAATTCCAATAATATACTTCAAGAGCCATACATGCCCAGCAATCTGCAGGTAGATGAGGGACATCGAGTACTCAGAGTCGTTACCGATTCAAATGTTAGATTCATTATCGGTGAGCATATCAGCGCCTATCAGTCAGGAGAGTAAAGAAATATACAGAGCCGACGTTGAAAAAGGGACTCAGTCCAGAAAAAAAAACCATTTAAAATATTATTTTGACTTTCAGTCTTGGTATCCTGCTTTGAATACTTCCAACTCTGCCGGTACCTGGCCGAATGGGAGTCGTTCAGCCTCAGTTACGGGTCTCGGTTTGAAGACTACTCAGACGTTCGCTCAACTCAGTACTCATCGAGAGTGAGCAGTACAGCCGTGACAATTCTAGTACAAAACCGATCAATGCAGTCTTAGCAGTGCTTCGGAGTCAGTGTTGAATAAGTATGGCTGGGGTTCTCTTGTTCGAGCAGTAGATCTGCCATAACACAAGGGCGAGAACTGATACAAAAAACTTCGCCGGTTCAGCTCCCTTCCTCCCCTCCTGCGATAGTACTCCAACTGTCGGGTGAGTTGGAAACTGAATGCTAAATGGCAACACAAATCACATCCGACTGAGAGGGAGGAATTGAGAAAGGAACAAGCTCAACCCCCCCCCCCAAATGTAGTGTGCGCGAATGTCTGAGCATTTGCATCGCTCACAATAGATGAGGAGATGAGAGATTCTTCGAATGTCACGAGAAGGAATATCTCAAAAAATTGATTTGAGACAAGAGAACATAAATGAGCTTGAAGGAAACTTTTGCCTAGTTTATAAAGCAACCAGTCTGGCCGTCCGGCTAACGCCGGACTTCCAGACTTCTACTGATGCTCGCTTCGCTCGCATACTCCGCATACGATGCAGAAAAAAGGTGCACAGATTTAGTAGATCCTGTGTCCTTCCGAGTAAGTCCATCGATTTTTGGAAAGCTCTCGATCGCGTGAACGGTAGCCTTCCTCCACGTGGGAGAAGTATTTCTTTTGATTGGCCCTAGTGGCCGTTGTTAATTGGACGTGGCCGATTCAGTGGAAATGCTCTCTTGAAATGATCTATCTTTAGCTGGTTGTTGTGGTAACTCAAGTGATAAGGGTCTGCCCATGTATAAAGGGAAGGGTGGGGTCGATTCAGATACAAATGGACTGGAATGAGGGGGGGGGGGGAATATGGATTGGAATAACGTGCACCTAGGTCACATAGGTAGAAGGAATAGCCGGAACGGGTGCCAGGGCACCATTCATGAAGAAATTTACCTAGGCCGTGACGAACTTCCTTTTCTGGACGCGGGCGCCCTTATCACAACGCTGGACCGTCATGCGTTTCCCCACCTTTGGGCGTCGGCGCACCCTTATCACAGTGGTGGACCCGCCTCCCCCACTTCTGGGCGTCGGCGCACCCTTATCACAGTTGTGGACCCGTCTCTCCCACTTTTCGACGCCGGCGCACCTTCATCACAGTGGTGGACCCGTCTTCCCCACTTTTGGGCGCCGGCGGGGCTTTACCACAGCGTTGGACCCGACTCCCCCACTTTTGAGTGCCGGCGGGGCCTTATCGCAGCTGTCGAGCCGTCTCCTCCACTTCTGGGCGCCGGCCACCTTCATCACAGGGTGGACCCGTACCCCACTTCTGGGCGCCGGCGCAGCCCTTCTGTATTGACTCCATTGACGGACCCGCTGCACACTGTCCAACCTTCTCCTCGATCTCATTCCTACCCCATTCAACCATACCACACCCATTCCCAGCCTTTTATATGATCTCACAATCACGATCACTGACCAAATGTAGAATTTCGTAACGGTCTGACACACATACATACATACAGACAGACATGAAAACAGACTAAGCCCGTTATTATAAGTCATGATTCTTATTCCATTGTCATAGACCACAATGATCGGATAGACCTGAAATGACTTCTTAGTGATGATCAACCTCAAAGGGAAGAAAGACACCCTCGTTCTACAGAGTGCGGCAAAAGTCTTTGCACAAGCATAAAACAGCATAAACGCTAAAAACACACGGAAGAGCAATCTCTGAAAATGAATGATCATTTTTTGTTTAAAACCAAGTTGTGCACATAGATATTATTGTTGATATCAAGGTTCGTTCCTCTCTTAATACACAGACTTCGGAAAGTTCAGGTGAGACGTGGACTCTGGCGTGCAGATACTGGAGAGTTTTCCCCCACCACTTCTCTATCTATTTGCGAAGAGACCACAAATTCCTGTGGAAGTTAGTGGAAGCCTTCTACTACGGAACTTACAAAAACCTCCAGAAAATTTGGGAGATATGTAGCGTATCTCTAGGTTCATTGTTAGCCGCGATTTGGCAGTGGCCAATTTTTTTGCGAACAAATACGTAAATCGCGCTACCATAGCTATTTTCCCTTGTTTAATCCGATCACACCACTGTTTTCCGTGATAGACTTGCCGAATAGCTCTTCCTCAATGTATACATGCTAATTTGGGATGAATTGACGCAGTGATGAAAATGCCTCCCAAAGTGAGTATTCTTCTCTACGGCAAAGATGGGGATAAATAATCGCCTATCGAGGTCCTAAATCTATCCTGTGAGATCCCGCGGTGTTTCGAAAATTCTATGAGCTAGGGCTTTCTCAACACCATACAGAAATTTGGACTCTGTTCCGAAACCTTGGAGAAGGCCCGAGATAATTTTGACTTATTCAGTGTGCGCGCAGGGCCAATATCGCATCTTCCATTTTCCAAGCCTGGGTTGTTACCAGCTGAGGTCATTTTGGGATCAAAAATATTATTTAAGTTTACAACTAAACTGCTGACTTGTAACAACTACCAATTTTTTGAACCTTTTCTCCCTCACGTTTTGATGATCGATTATGCTTGTTCAAAGATTTTCGCCGCACCCTGTAGACAATAAGCTTCCATGTGATGTCTCTTCTTCAGACATGGTCAGCAGCACTTATTCAAGTATGTTTTACATTGAACATCGGTTATGGTGGTATAATTGTCATCGCATCCTACAATGCGAAGAACAACAATTGTTACAAGGTGAGATAAAGAATCAAGTGTGATAATCTATATCAGACCAAAAAAATTCTTAGGATGCTTGGACGGTTGCTATTGCGGTCACGTTGGTGAGCGTAATCGGTGGTGTTGTTGTATTTGCAACGCTTGGACATCTTTCACGACATCTTCATAAACCTATAAACGCTATAGCGTCGAGTGGTGAGTCTCATCAAAGAGGGCGATCATTTCACTTTTGCTCCCAATGTGTCTTCATTTGTATATATAAAAGTGAATGTCTGTATGTATGTGTGTATGTGCATGTGTGTACGTGTGTGAGTATGTATGTAACGAATAGAAATCGCGGAGGGTTAACCGAGCGGGACCAATCTTTGCACACGTGTACCCTAAGGGCCGGCGGAGGTTATAGGCCACTTTGTAGCCGGGATTATCGATTGCTTTATCGATTACATCGATTTTATTGATTTTTCGCTAATTTTGCCCCGAGGCGGCGAATACACGCCTGCTGAGGTAGGACAATACGCTGAACACGAATATGACAAGCATTTTGTACGACACTATCGATTCATCGATTTCATTGATTTTTTTGAATTTTCCCTAGGGGCGGGCAAGGATGTGCCTACTGCGGAGGATATTTCCCAATACGCTGAACACGGATATGATAGCCGTTGTGAACGAAATATCGATTTACCGAGTTTATTGATTTTTTGGCATTCTTGCCTGCGGGCCGGTGAAACCATGCCTTTCGGAATTTTCCAAAACGTTCAACGTAAATATGGCAAGCATTTTAGAAGAATTTACCAGCCGAACAACTTTACCTTATTTTTGAGGGAAAGGGACAGGATGACGAATTGTCACTTAAGCTGATCATCAAATGATGGATATCTTGATAGGATTCTTTTGGCTCAACAAATGTTAGCATCAGCTTCAAATACTCGGAAGAAATAGAAGGCCCGAGCAAAGCCGTCTAGTATTCAATACTTCCATTGCCTTTGTCAGCAAATAATATTTCTCCTGCTCCACTTCCTCAATCCAAAGGCATACTTCACAGCGATATCGTCGCTATGCAGAACGAAATACTATCAGTTCTCACATCTCTCATCAGGGAATTTACGTTGAGTACCGCAGAGATCATTTACAGTAGTATTTACAGCAGTATTTTTATTTAAACGACGATCGTGACCGATCGCAACGACTTCTTCGCTGTGAAGTATGCAGTGGGCCTTGTGGATTTCGTATGCGTTGCATAATTTCCTTCCAATATCGCCTAGGACTATCCGTCGTCTTCGTTACCTATCCAGAAGCTATGCGTGTGATGCCATTCCCATCAATATGGAGCACATTTTTCTTCGCCATGCTCGCTTTTCTGAGTCTTGGCTCTCTAATAGGTAGGTTGCGCTTATTGTAGACTGAGAAAAATTTTGAGTGGTTTTTTTGCATCTTGTCAACAAACATTAGGCAGTAGTTCTCTGCTGCCAGTCTAGTTGATGAGTGAGTGCGACCTAGTCCGCATGATACTGTAGCTGTCTACCCAAGCGAGGCTGCTTACACGATGATGGTTAAACTCGTCCGAGAATGCCGTAGCTGCGATTGGGTGGCACTATTCTACTTTCACAAACCCAAAAACTTCGATGTTTTTTTTGGCTGAAACCTAATACAAGAGGTTATTTACGGTGCTGGACACGAACATCGTATCGATTTTGTGCCGTAGCCCCACCTTTGTAGGGTTACAGTAGGTGTACCGTAGCCAAATCGCGAAGCCCTCTCAAATTTTGCGAAGTGGGGTTGTTTCTAACGCTGATCACGAATATCATATACGGCATCTCACATAATCTTCGGTAACTTCGCATAGCGGGTTATTTCACGTGCTTACCACAAGCATCGTATCCGCTTTGTATCGTAATCCTATTTTTATAGGATACATTAGGTACACGGCTGAAAATTGAGAGAAGATACCGATTTCGGGAACAAAACGGAAGCGGCTTGCAAAATAATGCCGATATTCGTGATCAGCGTCAAAAACAACCCCATTTCGCAAAATTTGAGAGGATTTCGCGATTTAGCGTATCTACGGTACACCTACCACCTCCATTGTTGCATTGACACCAGCAAGACACTGGTGTGTATTGAGATAAACACTTTTGCTACTGAACCATCGTTTTATCTCAAAAGTCGCCACCCTTCCGCCAGAGGACCTACGAGGGTGGTTTGAAAAGTCTCCGGAATGACAATAAAAACTAAACGAATGCAATTCAATCAATATTTTATTTTTCAACATAGTCTCCTCGAAGCTCAATACACTTGGTCCAGCGTTTCTCCAGCTTCTCGATTCCTTCCTGGAAGTGACTTTCTTCAAGGTCCTCAAATTCTCGATTCCTTCCTGGAAGTGACTTTCTTCAAGGTCCTCAAAATACCCATCACGGCGTCGATCACTTCCTCGTTTGATCGGAATCTTTTTCCAGCGAGGAAACTTTTCAGATTCGGAAATAGATGGAAGTCCGAGGGAGCCAAATCAGACGAATATGCGGGATGCGGAAGAATCTCGAATCTTAATTCAGCTAATTTTTGTTGAGCGACGACACTTGAATGGGCAGGAGCATTATCGTGAAGGAACAATACTTTTTTCTTTGCCATTCCTGGGCGCTTTTCTTGAATTGCTGACTTCAGTCGGTCGAGGAGCGCTGCGTAATACTGACCCGTGACAGTTTTGCCATGCTCAAGGTAATCAATCAGCAAAACGCCTTTCACATCCCAGAAGACTGAAGCCATCACCTTGTCAGCAGAGTGAGTGGTCCTTGCCTTCTTTGGGACCGCTTCCCCGTGTCCAATCCACTGTTTAGACTGTCTTTTTGACTCTAAAGTGTAGTGATGAATCCATGTTTCATTCACCGTCACGAGTCTCCTTTTGAAATCCTTTGGATCCCTATTAAAAATTTCCAAACACTTTGCTGAGCTTCGAACCCGAATGCGCTTTTGCTCCGGATTGAGCAAATGCGGCACCCATCTTGCACAGAGTTTTTTCAGGCCCAATTCATTGTGCAGGATATGGAACGCTCTTTCACGAGAGATGCCTAGGGCCTCCTCAATGTCATGCACTTTTACATGTCGGTCGTCCAGCACCATATCATGCACTTTGTCCACTATCTCTGGGGTAGTAGCTGTTTTTGGGCGTCCTGTACGCGGTTCGTCTCCAGTTTGCTTACGCCCACTCCTGAATTCTGACACCCAGAAACTCACGGTGGAAAATGAAGGCGAAGACCCTCCGAGCACAGCATCCAGGCGAGATTTGATTTCTGTTGCGGTTCTTCCCTCCAGATGGAAAAATTTGATGACCGCGCGAACTTCGAGCTTATCCATAACTAAGGACATTCGAAGTTGCTTGAGGTAAACGAGTTGGCACGAACAGGCTTTTCATCAAACTGACCTGATATTTCTAGTATATTCATGCAACGATTTGCCCAACAAAATGACCTCAAAAGTTTCTGAAAAAAACGTTCCTTTTACGGTCATTCCGGAAACTTTTCAAACCGCCTCGTACAGGCGCCACCCTTCCAACTAAGCCACCACAGTTAGTCACTAGCTTTTACATCCATGCTTCCTCCTGTGTGAGTTTCGAAACCATTCAGTTCGCGTATGAATCTCGTGACAGAGAATGAGCTTAAATGAATGATAAATTTTAGTGTTCGTTGAAACCATATGTACAAACATTTACGACCAATGGCCAAATACTCGCAAACGTAAATGGTTGGTAGCAGTGACCTGCTGTGCGATTCTACTTCTCTTTGGGACTATCATGTCAACAGAGGTGTGTTACTTCCGGCATTTTGGTGCAATTCAGTGCTTATCCGCAAAAAAAAAATAGCAAAATCTGTAGGATACACCTTCAGTGTTGTTCCAAAGATTGACCCACTATGATTTTAATGGTGGGGGAGGGGGGAACCAGGCCTCAGCACAGGTCTTCCCGGGGGCAAGCTGGGCTTCGTAAAAGGGTCAAAAATCAAAGGAGGCTTCGTACTGGGGTTCGGGGCGGATCCCTGGAAAAAATTGTGGTTTTGTTGCTTCTAAGCAAAGCATCACAGTAATCAGGCGAGATAGGAGGATTAAATAAGCTAAGTGACCGATTCGCTAATTGTAAGTGCGGAGAAGCTGTTCTTGCTTTGAGCGGCGCAATAGCGGTGATTGAGGTCGAAAAACGGCTTGTAGGGAGGCTGGTCGTGTTTTGAGCCGCTATTTATGGTTGATGAGCGTCAAACCGAACGCATCGGCCAAAAATTTCACAAAGTTTTCGCGATGTCTCGATGCGGCGGAGATCAAAATGCAGTTTGTTCGCGCGGCCGTCGCTATGGCAAAACCAGGAACATTCGCATCTTGTCAAGAATTCTCTTCTCCTCTCCATTCTGCATTTTGTATCGCCGCGTCAAATTTGACGCGCATCAACCATAAATTCCGCCCAAGCGGTCAGGCGAGTGTCCGGTCCAAGTATTTCGATTGGAGCACATGTTCTACAGACACCATAGGATTTTAAGGATGCCGGCGCAGTCTACACGCAACCAAATGACATGATATCTTCACTATTAAAAGAACTAAGGGACTACCGCAGGTATTCGAAAGGATGACCAAACCTTATGCACCACACAAAAGATATGCACGAAAAACGCTTTTTCCGGAAATTTCATGAAGCTGCTGTCTTCTTTTGCGTCAGAATGTTGTGCCCTCACCTTCCTCAGATTATAGTTCGAACAATGAACTCGTGCCCCAGCATGAGCTGTTCCCAGGTACTCCAATTTTCAAAGTGTGCTCAACTTTTCCTTTCGTTTGCATGTCCAAAGAGGGCTTCGTAAAATTTTGGTTCTTCAAAGTGGGCTCCGTTTTGATTGACCTGGGGAAGACCTCGTGCCGAGGCCTGGGGGGAACCAGTATTTACTGTAGTGCGAAGGTGAATTTAGAGCGGTTCTTACACACATATACACTCGTCAAAATAATCTCCTCTCATCTACTAGATATTTTATCTATTAACAAACTAGAAAGTATGTTCAAAAGCGTTTCCATCCAGATCCTCCGTATACAAGCAATTGTCTAGTAAATCGGCCGAATAGTAGCCAACTTCCACTTCACTTCATCTTTGGCGCACTTTAGAACATGTCACGCCGGAAGGTCACTGTCAGATTCCTCACTGACAAGATTTTTCTAAGAAAAAATATTCGTTTAAAATAACAACCTGAAGTTTTTGGAATTTCTTGTCTCCCTGATCTCCTCCAACCAGTTTCAGTGTGATGAAATCCTGTTTCCGCAATAATTTTACTCATAACTTTACAGAGCGGTTTCTTCTGGTTTACCTTGTTCGATCAATTTGGTGCCTCTACCTCTGTATGTTTAGTTGTTTCGATTGAAGCATTTCTGCTAATGCACGTGTTCGGTATCTCTTACGCTATTCGAAGTCATACCTTATGGAAACCAACAGGTGCTGTCTACAGGCTACGCAAACGTCAAGCAGATAACAATCGAGATGCTTGGTGAACGTTCCAGAAGCATACTGTCAGTGCTTGGGCCTCATTCGCGTCTTTGGGAGTGTTGCTGGAAATTCTTCATTCCCGCTGTGGGATTGGTGAATATTCACTATTTTCATCGGAATCTATATATATATATAAAACATAGAAACGTTTACGACACTTTTTTTTTCAAAAATCTGGACGACGCGCGTGGGCGCCAAATACAAACGATAAGAATGCATCTGTAAGCAAGATGGTGCATCTGTAAGCAAGGTGGTGAAGGTGGGCTCGGAAATATGGGACACCATTCGAATAGGGCGGAAGGCCTAGGATATTGTTCACTCGATAGTATCGATCCGGATATCGATTTATCGATCGATTTTATCGATTTTCCTCACTATAGCTCCAATCCGGATCGAAATGGGCATACTGGGGTTTTTCACCGCACTGATCACGAATTTGACGGCCACTTTGCAGGGCGATTTATCGATTCATTTATTCCATTGATTTTTCGCAAGTTGTTTGTAGGCGTGGCGGAACCGTACCCACAGGGGTTTTCACCATGTTGATCACGATTCTGACGGGCCCTTTGCACGACTTATGTTTCACAACTAGATAATTTCACACCTACAAAAATATTTTGTTTCAAGCCTACATTTCAACCGGTTTGACAAGCCATTTTTTAACATCAAGCAACTAGTAAATTAAAAATCACTAAAGCTCAAACTGACATTGCAGATGCACGTACTATTTACTATGATGCAACGCAATCCAACCGTTGAGCACCATTCGCTTCGATACAACTTCCCACCTTGGGCGCTGGTTTGTTTTGATATTCTCAAACAACTCTGCTAAACGAAATAGGTCATCTACTACGTGCAGCGTGCGATTTATGTTCCTTTGCCTTACTCCGTGATTGTGAGGGGCATACCAGTCACATCCAATGGTGAAGTAGCCCGAAACACGCGAGAATCATACAAGAACAAGGTGCTGTTTCCCATGTGCACAAATGCACACCCTTTGAGGTACTCGGGTCCCGGGAAATGACCGCCATGCGCGTTTATGTACAGTCCTTCTGCGCAATCGGTAGAAAGTTTTCGAGCGATTCGAACCTGCGGCGCGTGCGCGGCGCGGCTCGCTGGGAACAGCGGTCCGGTGTCCTCGATCAGCTGTTCGAGGACATCTTTCGTAAGATATTGGACCAGGTAAGCGCTTTCCGTTGGTTTTCTTTACTATTTGGAGTACTTTGGACTGTTGACGCCTGTGGCTGACCGATATTGATCGGACGGCTCCGTATGGCTCGTTTTTTGCAGGTATCGTTTTTCTTTGCTTTTCAATGTTTTTTCTTTTGTTTTTGGCCCTGTAGAAAGCTGCTTGTCCCAGGTAGCCTCTTCCCTGTAGGAAAGAGGACCCTGAGACGTGGTGGCTGGTAACGGGACCTTTTATTTTGTTCAGAATCTTTGACGTTCCGTCCCTGTTCGCATGATCGTCGTTTTTTTCCTTGTTTTCCTCGCATGTTTTTCTCAGTAAGAGGCCCCGTTATCAGCCGCCATGTCCCGGGGTCCTCTTTCCCAAAAAGAAGAGGCTACCTGGGACAAGCAGCTTTCTACGGGGCCAAAAACAAATGAAAAAGCATTGAGAAACAAAGAGAAACGATACCTGCAAAAAACGAGGCATGCGGAGCCGTCTGATCAATATCGGTCAGCCACAGGCCTCAATAGTCCAAAGTACTCCAATTAATAGAGGAAATAGACGAAAAGCACCTACCTGGGCCAATGCCTTGCGAAAGGTCCTCGAACAGCTGATCGAGGACACCGGACCGCTGTTCCCAGCGAGCCGCGCCGCGCACGCGCCGCAGGCTCGGCGCGCTCGAAAATTTTCTACCGATTGCGCAGAAGGACTATACAGTGAACGTCAACGGCGGTGGCCCATCCACGGCCTCGACAATGACGCCGCGCGCACCAGGATAGGTGTCCTTTGCCGCCGGAATGCTATTCCTAATCGCTTTTCTTCCCAATTCGCTCAAACAGCTTTAGATCGGGTAGAAAAGTTGCTAGAAATAACATATCAGCAGCAGAAGACATCGGTCATGGCGCGCGCGGCGCGCTTGCGCCGCGTCCTCCTCGAGGCCGCGGATGGGCCACCACCATTGACGTCCACTGTAGGCCTGCGTAAGCTGACGTCGTTCACCTGATCTGGCCTTATCAACGGACAATGGTTATGACTGCAATATTTCCGCAGGTTTGTTTGCGATTTGTGCAGTGCTAGTCACTGTTGCATCCACAAGCAACGGAACACACGGAACGACTCACAACGAAAGTGGCAATTTCCGTGAGTGCTGCCTTCAAGAGAATGCGCCTGCTCGAACAGTTGAGCACATTCCCTGCGTTGCAATAAAGGAGCCCGATTTTTAAAAAAAATTGGATAAATTGCATGAAGGAAGAACTATTCCTATTAGTCCCTTGATTTCACTTTGGACTAATTTTCTCAACAATCCATTCTTCTTCCCAGCAATTTTCAGATATTCGGTTGGTTTCTCAGGCTGATTCCTCTTCTTCCAATTCCAGTCTTCTTTGTTATAAATTTGGTGAAGTGGAAGAGTAAAAATTTGGTGAGTTTGAATTAGAAAACAGCCTGAGCCACTTATTTGTCTATTCATTACCAACATTCATCTTCTTGTGTTGACCGGCTTACATAGACTTCGCAGCTTCACCCCTTTCAGAATTCATTTAATTATCTCCAACAGTATTGCCGTCACTGGAAATAAAAGTTTCAGCCACTCATAACCCTGTTCATTGTTCCAAAAGCTACGATATCTCGTCGATCTACACCCAAAGTTGACGAAGACCATATCGAGTCGAGTGAGCTAAGGAAATTCATTGAAGCCAGCAACACGTCCTCTTCAAACACTGCACCACATGTCTCCTTTGCGAAAGAAACAGAAAAAGCAGTATAATGGAAAGAAAGGAATGAATGAATTAACTATCCAAATATAAGAATACGACCACTCTATCAAATCAAATTTATTAATTAAAGCACCTCATGTGATTTTTCTTTAAATTGTAGAATTCTGTGTTTTTCTACATAATAAATTTTCCACCGTATGAAAGTCAAGTTTACCCAACGCGCTTATTCATGACTGCTTGCTCAACAAAATTTAGAGCAGTTGGACAATAAATTACTCGAACATTTGATATTTTGGGCTCTGCAGATCGGTCCAGAGTTCAGAGTACTTGAAATCCCATCGAAGAGAAAGGGAAACTATCTTACGAAGTTATCCTATTTATGTAGTCTGTGAAAAAATCGGAGGATACCCGTTTGGAATACCTGCTTTGAACCAACACCGTCAACACCACTACCCCCTAGAGCGCTACCACTGCCACCACCTTGCTCACTGATCCAGAATAGATCTTTCAGTTCATGGGTAAGCTTTTGAAAATGTTTAAAAAAACTAGACAGGAAAAGAAGGACAAGAAAAACAGGAAGGATCCCCATTACTTGAAAAGATTCAAGACTTATTGTTAATACTAGAATATTTGGGTATTCCCATGTGCTCCTAAGTGAAACCCACGTTTATACTACGGATCACCAAGGAAAAACTGCTTATCATAAGCATAAACGAGAAAATCCATAACTTTATAGTTATATTGTTTCATCACAGTACAATTTCACATAGTTGCAATGTTATTGGCCTAAGGATACTAATCTATATAATACATCTTGCATTTTCTACTAGTGAACTGACATGAAGCTAAATGGCACCCACGACGTCCATTCTTTTTCCATATGTCGTATCTTCGCAATATTTCACGATGGAACTCGTGAAATTCATTTTCGGGTAAGCTTTCGAGCTCTTCCCTGTAAGTATCAATATGATGCCAAACAATGCCGACACAGCAACCATCTACTAACCTGGTAAACCACCGGCAAGCAGCTGTCTCTCTAGGACACGGTTTGATTTCGGGGTTGATGACGTCCATTAAACATACGAAAAACAAGTCACCAACATTCTCGTACTGAGATACATTAATTTGCCTGAAAATGTTCTCACATTAGTAGTCGCAAAAAGAAGGATGGGGAGAAAAAAGGGAGGTTCTAGCCAGAAAAGGATTTTAACCTACTAGAACTTTGAAGAATTAGTTCTTCTAAATTACTATGCGTTTAGACTCTCGGAAAAGGTAGCGGTAATAGAAAGGAGGAAC
Organism: Ancylostoma caninum; assembly: GCA_037903475.1. NCBI lineage: Eukaryota > Metazoa > Nematoda > Chromadorea > Rhabditida > Ancylostomatidae > Ancylostoma > Ancylostoma caninum. Next base: position 1,914,266 of record JBAJFG010000015.1, on the reverse strand, counting down.
GACAAATAAGGAAATTTCAACATAGGAATAATATAGGAGAATCCAGTGGTCGAGGCCCAGGGTACTTACTGTACCACCTGCAACTGGTACTCCGATTGTCTGGGTGTCAAACTTTACTGCTATCACAGTCCTCATTCTCGTTTCGTTTTCATGACTCCTGCTGTAACCGGTGCAACAGGTAATGAACCGTGCGAACCAGTCTCGACCACTGAAGTCTCCCGTGGTTCACCTTTATACGCCGCCATTGATTTCTGCTCCGATGACCCGGAATCGTACCTGAAGCAAAGTAGTGCCTTTCCTACCGCTTGCACACCAGTTTCCTCGAAAACTTCACGAGCAGCAGTATCGAAAATCGTCTCGCCTGGATCCGAAGCACCACCAGGAAACTTCCAACCAAGGTAGTACCTGAGACGAACACATTGGAAATAGGCGATATCACTTGCGAACACGGGGAACACACCCTCGCCTTTCCCTCATCAGTAGCACTCGGCCTTCCTCATCTATGACCAAACCACCAACACCAATCACAGTGTGTGCATATCTGCAACCTTACACTAAACAAACCTCGTGACAGAACGGAAAAATAAGCAGATGAATGCAGGATGAAAAGTGCGAACCTAGGCAGGGTCGATGGAGTGTTCGGCAGCCATTTGGTCATCATCAAGTAATCTGGTTGAGTATGATGGAATACAAAGCCATTTTCCACTAACACTGGAATAATGTCACTATCCTAAAAGTTTGAAAAATTCTCAAAAAACTAAATATAAACGCGGACGCTTAGTTTTGCTTGCCGTCCACCATCACAAAATCACACACACTCACCGTTATGCTAACCTTGACCCAAACGCCTTTCACATTCCTACTCCTCCAGTGATCCAGAGATTCCGACATTATTTTACGAAACGCATCCTTCTCCTTCTGCGAAGGCTCGAGACCAGTTGATTTCACGGTCACACCGCCAAATATATCCATTTTCTCTTTGAAATACATTTCCTGAAAAGAGCGTGTTAGACCAAAGATTAATTGCATCACATCATAACAATCGGATAATGACGAAAGAAGTCATAATATAAAACGACCATATAGCCGAAGTTTAACATATTCGCGACCTTACATGACGAGGAGATGCAAAGTCCGCCCTCAGCTCAACCACGAGAATGCAATGGAACCCTGCCTTTAAGCAGCGAATGCTGTTATGAAATTTCACGACTAACACATCAGCTTCTGCCCTAATAAGAAGGGCCAGACCGTAAGAGAAACCGTGCAAATAAGGAAACGCAACGCAACCTTTCAGCAGCAACAGGACGACAGAAATGTTTTAGTTTTCGAGGAATGTGTTTTCTCCTTGTTTATTTCCTTAGCTAGTGGTGTTGCACCTAGTTGCTCCGGGTGCGGGTCCTTAGTTACCCATGGCATCTGGCACGAAGGGAAGCTCTGCACTTGCTATCGGCACTAACCATAAGACAACAACGCAGTGCTCTAATTTCGGTAGTGATGGTCATGATAGAGTAATAAAATTGTTCTTCGCCACTCTTTTTCAACAGTCCATCTTTTCACAAACTACAAAATCTTCCGATTTTCTAGGATTCTGTGCTCATTTGCTAAAGTCCCAGTAATTGATGAAAATGTGCAACTATTATTGAAATGAAATCGCTAAACGATTTTAACTAAAAAGAAAACCTGACTGAAGCAACTAAAAGCAGCTCAAAGTCCCGATGTTTTGAAGAATCTCCCCCTTAATTTTGACTACTATCGAGGATAAATCTTTCAAGACTTCATTTTCCTTCCTGAATCCTTGATTTCACCAATGCTCATCTAATGAAAAAAAAAACCTAAAGTGCTCTGAGAGCCCACAGATAGTTCTGAGCGGAAGGATATTTGCCATGATTGGTCTGTGCAGCAGGCCTCGCTCCGGCTGCACCTAACATCTCGGGTAACTAAGTGCGGCCCCCAGTTGCTATTGTTTCATCCCTTACTAGAATAAGAATAGGATCTGATATATACTATGTATTACACTAAACAACCAAGAAATGTTGCGGTGAATCACTTGAGACAAGTAGCAGCAGTCATTTAACATGATTATTCCAATAAATGGAAAAAAACAAAGCAAAACTAGTAATGGAGAGTAAGGAAAAGAACGAAATGGAAAGTTCTAATTCAAAATTCCAATCAAACGTAAAGTTATACACAAAAACGCTCTCAGAACAAGAGCACCGCGCAAACGAAGGCAATAGGAGCTCAACCTCAGTTTCACTGACTACAGCTCGAACACCTACCCACGATAAAACAAACAACAACATACTGGGGAAGCAAGGAACAGACACCCAGTTGTCCTCGAAAATAATCGCAGCAGACTGGGGCAGCCGCACTCGCGCTGACTGCAACGCGGCTGCGTATCCATGGAGCGCAAAAACTTCGCGAGGATTTCACCCATTCATTCATTCATTCATTCATTCGTTCATTCATTCATTCGTTCATTTGCTCGTTCGTTCATTCATTCATTCGGAAACCTCGTCAACCATCCTAACTCAACTGTAATTTGCACCTCCTCTGTCTACTTGGATGATGTAACTTACGTCGTCCAGAAAGCTTTATTATGATTATTACAAATCTATTAAATGACTCCATAAGGTCAAGGAACCTTGGGATAGTAGCTATACAGCATAGGCTCAACAATATTAAGGTGTTACAAATGATAGGGAAAATGAACAGCACAATAAGTGAACCGATGTCTAGCCAACAAGTCCAGGATTAGCGCGATTTGTGATCAGTTCATCGACAATATCATCGGTTTTGATGTTGTGGTTGTTGATGCTGGGTAAGACTTGTGCGAAATTCAAGTCGATATCGTTGAAGCGCTCAAAGCTGTGGGCCTTAAAAAAGTAGCATGAGGAAACACCACTCAAGAAAGCTGTCAGATCTATGGATTCGATAACTTCACCGCGCACTTTGAAAGGAAGCCTTTGATCAGTGCTTGGTATTGGTAGCGAAAAGCGAGTGTGATGGATATCTATCAGTTCTTCATCCCGTTTCATTAGTGTTTCCTCTTGGAAATCAAAAACCTAAAGAGAAATATTACAGTTCTATGGTAGTTTTTCATTTAAGAAAACATCACTGAACATATAATTTTGTCACCAACCGTTGTTACTGCATTATTTGAAGAAGCTATTAAATAAAATGAAAAAGATCAAATCAGCATTACGACTTCACAAGTAATGACAGAAAAAAACCGTTATATGGCAGTGTTACATCAAAAATTATAATTTCGAAGAAATAAAACTCCAAAACGTTTTCAGCACTTATTTAGATCAATGGGTGCTTTCAAATCCAATAATCGTATCTGGAACCGACCTCATTCAATCCAGGAATTGGTATATCCAGTGCCACAGCATGGCTCACATATTTCGAACTGTCTACTTCAGCGCCGACAATGAATGAATTCTAAATGTCGTTCAATTTTTCAAAACGATCAATTTATATTAAACACATTACAGAAAATCACATTACCTGAAAGGGTTGATGCATACCATCAGTGAATAGGTGGGGCATCTGAGCATATTGTCGATAATGTCTGCGCAAGTCAAGACCTATAAAAGAAATTGTCCCTCGGAATGTTTTTGGTTTTCGTGCTTGTAACGGAAAAATTTAGCGTGTAAATTTTCTGTCGCTTCTCAGCGGTTAACATAATCTGCGTGAGTAAAAAAATCTAACAGGGATATAGATGGTTTCAAAAACGACGATATTTGAGTATTTGTGCCTAGGATCTGCGTTTCTCGCCTACCTCTCCGAATGCGGCACTATTTCTCTCGTTCTCTCTTTCTCTAGTATCTTCACAACTGTATATGTTTTGCGGTGAAACACGCAATAGCTCCGCTCTCTTTTCAGCTCAAATTACAAGAAATTGTAACACATTCAGGACGATTGAGTGTAAATGAAGTGCTAACGACTTACCAGCCATTTGTGACTGGCATACGCTCACCCTCATCTAAAACATACAACACATGGCTGTGCTTAATAACGTAACGGTTTAACGCGTAACGGTCACTCTTTCTGTGAGACTGACAAATATTTGAAGCTTCTCCAACGTAAAACCCTGATTCACTACCTCATGTATTTAGTTAACCCGAGACCCACGTATTAATAGTTCAGGGAAAGTGAAAAACCTCTCACCCAAGAAATTAACTCCTTGCAAAGCATAGCCAGCTCCCCAAGAATCCCCGAAGTCCAAATTCGAAGCCACACCCGTCATGTGAGTGAATGGATTGAATTGAGCGTGACCAGAAAAATCCTTATCCTGACCAGGCAATGAAACATCCGGAACTGATTGAGTCTGAATACAAATTGTTATCGACGGATGTGATTACTCCTAAGAAAAATTACCTACCCTGTGATACAATTTATTGCCAGCTATGTAGAGATTCGGTAAATACGGACCAGAACGATGATCGGATACACCGAATGGTAGTCGAATCAGTCCAATGCCGCGCGGTCGTAGGGCGCTGCAGACTAAAATGTTGAATTTAGAGAAATAAGACAGGATACTGCCCTTGAATGCTATTTCATGATGTTCACATAACTTTTATCTGCATGGTATGAACTCACAAGTAAAAATGGACACGAGAAATATCAGCATCAGATGGGTCCACCGGTAGACTGCTACAAATTAGTGGACCTAAACAGCGAAAAAACACCTTGACATAAACAGCAGATGAACCCTCATGCCAAAGTCCTGTGATGGAAGAAACCCATCTCGTGATCAGCACCTAAGATTCGTCAGATTTTCCTTGCTTCGTGATATCCTTGTCGACCTCTCTGTCGGGTAACCCTGTCTCGTTTCGTGAGGGGCTCCAGCCGGCTGACCTAAAATTAGCAACATCTTCAAGGCGCAAAATTAAACGAATTCTACAATGAAGCGGTGCTGCAACAACTCTTTGAAAGAGGAATGAAATGTAAGAAATGGATAGAGACGGATGTAATCCTTGACCAACCACTGTAAATTACTACTGGGAAGGCCGATGGCGTAGTGATGAATTCACTAAGAATAAAAGACGCTACCTCGCACTTTCTCGCTCACAAATAGGTGACCGAAAAAGTGGGATTATTAAAGATTCAACTTCTTAATCTCTTTATTAAGTCTCCTTAAGGATAAAAAATAGAACCTCTTATACTTTTAAAAGGCTGGCACCAAAACTGTTCATGCATCAGATAGTTATCTGGACAAAAGTAGAAGAACCGAAGGAAAACAAAAAACTTTTGTGTGGAAATCCACAAGAACGTCCACAATTGGATCTATCAAATCTATCCATCTTAAAATTGTGCGATAATCGCGAAGATTGACACTGATAGGCGTAGACACATCCCCGAAACGTTGAGTGCGGAATTTATCAGTTCATATCTGCGTTGAACAGACGGAATGATATGTGGAGGAAGCGGTTTCGGATTTCGAGGATTCAGTACCATCCGAGCTGGTAAAAGAGCTAATTAACGGTCTTCTAGAGGAATGTGTTGAAATTGCGTAGCACCAAATGAAAATATCCGTAAACAGTCTGTATGAGACGTATTTCAGGCCGTAAAACGAATGTGAGAACCGGAAAGGCAATCTCATAAAAAGCTCCTCACCTGTTTAGATCCGTCCACACTAGTAAACACATCCGTACCATATTCTCGATAGCGCTCATTGAATGTTTCCCTGCAATATATGTTTGCTTAGAACAAAGATCACCAACAACTTTGTGTACCAATTTACCAACTAACCCGAGATTAAGATGGTTAGCGTTACTGGTCATCGTCCAGACTCGAAGTGGTGAGATACTTTGGGCCGGTTTTCTCTCTGTAGCGAATGTTATGGCTTTTCTGGTGGCCTGGTTACCCCTGAAGTGCCTTGCCGGAGCTATCCAAGGGCCGCCCGTTCTGTCTAGTGGTATGATAGGAAGCGAAATTTGAGCTACCCAGGTTCTACCTGGTTATACGTTCATGAAACTGAGACCAGAGGGTGAGGCTCGTGCGGCCCAGCAGAGCAGCCTGCAGCGTGGCAGAAAACGAGACGGTAGGCATGGTTTGTGGACTATGGCAAATATCCAGAATGCTGTGCCTTGCTGATCCTTAGAGGCACTGACTGCTGGAATTCATTTATTTATTGCATGAAGACATGCACCAAAGGAAACAATGACATATCCTCGTCTCTAATTTCAACCATTTCAGTGAAGAATGTTAGAAGAAAAGAAGATAAACGTTGAACTCAAAAAAAATCTAACTAACACCAATTAACGGTGGAAATCCCTGCATAAGGTACTCAACTATATTTGGTGAACTTGGTTTTGCATTTCAGGAATCCCAGCCGAGAATTTCCAACTGCCGCACTTCCTGACTGCATAGGTGCAACTCAGGAAGGACCTACAAATTTAGAAACATCAACGTCTCAGCACTTGTGCTCGATCAGTACGATGGAGCTAGTATTTAGTAAACTAGAGTAAACTAAAATCCTCACCCTTCATTGTGCCTTGAATCAAGGAAGGCTCACGATCGCCAAGGCTTCGTCACGCATTCTACGTATAATCTGGCTATCCCGAGTAAACTAGGATCTGTTTTTCTCACTGTGCCAGGGAGGACTGTTGGAAATACAATGTGTGCTGCTGGTTTAATATGTACATCTGCTCCAGTCACGTTACAGACCTGTCTTTTGATGAGTTGTCCTGATAGAGACCATAAAGTCAAGTAATCAGTGTTCTTGTGTCAACCCCACACAGTGATCCATCACCGAAACGTGCATTATTTATCCAATTTATCATAAATCTGGCTGCAATCTGTTCCAAAAGTGGTAGGAATTGCTGTAATGCATATTTGCGGGTCACTGTAGGTACCGGTACCGGAGGTACCGGACCTGATTAGCGTCAGATGAGCCCAACAACTGTGTGAGAGCTTACAGTCAGCCATATAGCGCCTGTAGCAAGAGTGGCACAGTCCATCCTCCCGCTGCTAGACGGGTTGGACTTGTATAGTTTTACATTAGAATTTTTCTGCACAGCCACCGAGCTTCTGCGTGAGTGACACTAATTAGCCGGGTACCTCTTGACCGTTTCCCCATATTTGTCCATGAAGTTGCAATGTGGCCACACAACTTGTGAGAGTAATTAAACAACAAGGAATCGACCTTATACCTTAGTAGATGTGTAACATGCAATAACAAATCGAACCAAAAATCTTATTTCTAGAAAAACCATCTTTGAGCCCAGAATTATTCATAAATAATAATCTATACGATAGTAAAGCACGAAAAACAAAAATAAAATAAAAAAGCATAACGACGAGATGATCATTGGCATGGAAACCGAGACAGAGAGCAGTTGTCGAGAACCTTGGCTGACCGAATATGAATATATTGAATAATGGATAGATAGAAGCACCACACAAACCATTAAACTCACTATCTACTAGATACCGGAACCAGAAAATAAAATGTTTTTCGAAATACAAGCAAAAACCACAAAAAATCTATATGATTTGAAGCAATGGCATTGTAAGCCTAATAATGGCTATGGAAGATCGATGGAGATGATCGAGTGAGAAGAGAGGCGAGACGATTTTCGAAGGCAAAAAGACCGTAGATTCGATAAGATCAGGATAACAGATGGCTTCACGACCGTGACTACACACTTTCATCACTACAGTGTATGACTATGAAAATTCGGTATATAACAGAATAACACTAGAATTTGACCCTGTATATGGATCCTATCTAAATACACACCACGACGGATTTTGCGATACTTGCCGCGAAAGGCGAGAACGGGCAGCTATTGGATGTTACACAAGCATACATAATTGAGTTACAGTAATGCGGTGCGTAAAAACGCTCACCATCACACTACAACGTAGAGATCATTGATCCGATTTTCGCTTCTCGTATGCAGTATAGACGCTTTGGCAGAGTACTACAACACTACTAGTAGTAGTTATAGATGAAGGGGATGATCATAAATAGAAGGCGGTTGGAATCGAAGGAAATTTATGAAAGAGTGCGTGGATAACCGATTATCTATAGTTCTGTGTGCGAGATTTTGTGCAGATCTTCTCCATAGTTCGTGGCTTCCGATCCGACAAACAGCTGATGTGCGTCCAAAATCTCTGGGATCGTGAGTTTTCCGTCCTTCAAAAATTGTTAATTTTGGCATAGCAACGTCTTTTCAACAACCACAGACAACAGCGTCACAACACCAAAAACACTCACCTTATCTTTATCTGCACCGCTGATAAGATGTGAGGCCTCCTGTTTGGCAACCGTCTTCACATCAGGAATCAACCAACGACGCACCTCATCGCCACGCAACACACCATCACCATCGGTATCGTACTCCTTCATGAACCTGAAATTGAATCAATAACTATTTCTGGCGCGTAGGTATCCCTCCAAGTAGGATTTTTCTTGGGAAAGCTGAAACTACAACCATATGTATTAATAGGAACATCGCCAACTTCTTGAAAGCCAAGGGAAGAATAGGGCCACAGGCTAGCGCCCGAGTTCACAAACCCACGGGAGACAAGAGGATAAGGAGCAGCGGTGGGGAAGGGGGGAGGGGGTGCTCTCTCTAACTCAGACGACAGCAAGTGAGTAGGAACCTTCCGCAAAAGTTCCTATTGGTACTATAGATATCGATTTCTAATTCGCAGAACCCGTCCAGCAGCAAAAAGACTACGATCTTCCCGGGAACGTTCATGAATGCGAGCATTGGCGAATGCAGATAACGAGGGTAGAGAAGTTCACAATTTAATGCGCGGTTCCCTGACTAACCCCATAATCAAACACGGCTGTATGTATTTCTTGAATACTCGTTCTAGTCGATTTATAAAAATGGGAAATCACGAGAGAGCGAACAGGGAACTGGGGCCATCACCTGACGTTCCTTTCCCAGGAATCACGTGAGATTGTCTTACTTTTCTTGGAATTTTCGCAAATTAAAAAAAGTTGCTGCTATTATGAATAGCCGATACAAAATTATGCGACTTTCTTGCAAAATGAAAGAAACAAACGTGAACAGAAGCAGAAGAACTTCTTACAATTTACTGCAACAAAAACCGGTAAAGATCACAACTGCCTTCAATAAATTTCCTAGGTTTCACAAGAACACGACAGTAAGAATTGAAAATAAAGATGGAATCAAAGTTAACACGAAAAAAAAACTTTGCTAAAAGATCCAGCTGTTGATTCAAGCACTATACAAACCTACAACTCATTGTTGAAGCTTCTAAAACGCGGAACTACATAGTGACAAGGGCAGATGCAATCCTCTTAATGACACCGAAGCTGTGTAAAAACCGCAGCCATCGTCAGATGCCTTCATTTTCCCGCTATACGAATGTTACAAAGTAATGCAAGAAAAACTCAGCCACAATTTACTTTTTTAAATAATTATTAAGAACTTTTGTGGCCTAGAGGGAGCACCTCCTCAATATAAGTCAAACGGGTCAAGAGCAGTTTGGGATTTTCTTCCTCTCTCACATTTCCACTTTAGCTTCTCACTTCACGATGTTAGAAAAAGGAAATATAGTTTTAGTGCAATCAGCGACTGTTTTTATACGAAGCTCAAATCCACTTGTGGAGAAAAAGAGGATTCGCTGGAGTTCTCAAGCACTAGTCACTTAAGGGCAGCCAGCATCTACGCTCATAACGCAACACGTTCGGCTGGTTCGACCACTTTTTCGCCATTCCCTCATATGTAACATACGGCCTCATAGGAACTTCGATGACTTATTCAATTCCGCTTTACGGCCGACAGATATTACCCATGTCGGAGAAAAAACATGCAGTTAGGTCAACCTGGAAGCCCCGTTTCGGAGATTACTGGTGCACAGATCGGATGGAAGAACAACACTGTAATAAAGAGCACCGAAAAATTGAATTGACATATATCACATGCATTCTGTGGAGATGCAAATAAGCCCATGATCTGGTCACGATCAGCTTTTTCAGAAAAAAAAAGAAAAGAAAAAAGGTTGTTAAGCAAAACATAGCGATTTGTGAACAAAAAGTGAAAAATCTTTACAAAGCATTCAACAATTTACATGTTCCATGTTATATGAACTGATGCACTCTTTCGGAAGTTGTTAATATTGCATTACATTTCCAGCAAACTTTCTAAGAACCTACTTCATTGACAGCTTTACTACTAACCAAAGCCTGGATGTATCATTGAGATTACCTACGTAAACGTACTGACACTTCCGTTGAAGTGTAAACTTAGGAAGGCTGATGTGTGAACTTGGGAGTGTTAACAAGTTTACCCTGGGTAATCTCAATGCTGCACCTGGCTCCAAACCTTCCATTCCTCCACTGTGGGGGGCACGGTATCTGATTCGCTCTGGCGTCGCATGCGTAACTGAGATTGCCTGGGGTAAACGTGTTGACACCACAAAAGTTTACCCATCGTGACACGGCGTCAACCCCTTTGTCCTGGCTAACCTCAGTGATGCATCTAGGGGCCACAGGCATCATTGAGACTACCCAGGGTTAAAGTGCTAGCGCCACATAAACTTATCTATTGTTGACATAAACGCCAAAAGTTGACTCTGGGTAACCTCACGATGAATACAGGGCCAGGCCCTGAACCTGGATGCACCGTTTGGAGCATGGGTAATCTCATATCCATAGATGAACACACCCAGCTGGGTGTAGACAACGTCACACGGAAATGTTGAAGGCAAAAGGTAAAAAGGGTGAATTGGAATACGCTAACAAGTTCACCATGGGTAATCTCAACGATGCATCCGGTGGCTGGAGGGTGATGCACTGACTTACTTATAAACGGATGGCTTCGCAATTTGGTGGATGTGCATGAATTCAAAACCACCATTCAGGTCCTGAATGGAAATCAAATGCGTGGCGCACCAAAAAAAAACGATTGATCAGCGCCGAGCACTCCATTCTTTTCAAAAGATTCGCCAAAAAAGATCAATTCCTCGAATTCCAAAGGACGGAAACGGAATTTCCAGCACACCATGATACGATAGCAGGCTTCTTTATTGGTGTTCCAATTTCCTATTTCCTTGGATCCAAACGCTCTTTACCATATTTCTTCAGCAGCGAACAAGAGAATAAATTTAGAAATGTAAATCAAAGAGAACCTCCCAGCAAACAATTTTGAAGAAGCTTAGGAATCTTACACTGATCAAAACTGCTACTTTAACAGTGTCAGACAGTTCACTGTCCCACCCCCATGCGCCTCTCCACACCCCTTCTCGCTCGTCTGCGTGACAGCCATAGACTTTCAACACAATAGCGTTGTATCATCCATCCCTTCACGCCCATCACGTCATTTAAAACAACATTACTCGTTGATGACTCAGTTCTGCCAACTTCGCAATTTACAAAACTTACTGATTCAGAACGATCTTAACTTAAAACCTTGCAAAAAAATAGGGGTATGAACCGTCTTAGTTCTGAAAACCAAAACATCGACGCTTGGTACGAAGAACAGGAACACTTAACATGTAAAAGCAAAAAGTCAGTGGAGGGACAATGCATGGCAAAACCGGGTGCCGACACACTTGTCGTCGTTCACAGAGGACACGCAGCATTGCAAATACGCCTAATGAAAAGAGAGATCCGTAAGCTGTAAATTTAGAAGGGTTCGCAAAGAAGCTGGAAAACGATTCGAAGTAGAACACAAGCTAATCCAATTGCAAACCAAGTGCCCTCTCATCACATTACAGCGAAAGCAGCTGAAAAAGCAAGCATTCCAGGAATTTCCGGTTACTAATGACCTTGCATTTGAAGAAACGAGGGCTTTAAGTAGAACCAGGAACGGAACACCTATGAGAACGCGGTTCAAAGGCGACCTCCCACAGATCCCCGCCTCCACATAATCAGAACCTCCATAAAATTACAACTAGAATAAAGAAATTCCGTGATAACTGTACCATATACTTTTGCACTAACTCTAACTGTAACTTACAGTAGTGGCATGGATAGAACTGCCTAATCAAGCAATCTATTATGAACTAGAATGATCATGGACCTTTTGGGCAGTCGAAAACTATGTAATGATTAGTAGCTTCAGTCGATCAGAAAACATATCCTCACCCAATCTGACGAGAACTGACGTTACTGCAACGGACAAACTTCCTTATACCTGCTAGACCAAACCGCTACAGCAAGTTACGACACAAAATTACGACCCACGTTTTATGGCAGCTGTTCCGAGCGCTTAGCGCCATAAAGTTAACGCATTGAGCGACCTTACAGACCGTATAATACTGAAAAGCAAACAAAACTCACTAACTACATCGACTCCAGTAATGAGACGCTAGTGACTGATGCACAGCGCGCAAGATGAAAGTGTACACAGGGTGTTCTTTATGGCTCCGCCCCTCAACTGTTCACGTGGAATAAGAAACTAACCTGTCCGATTCGACCTTATGCCATTCGCTCTGCGAATTGTCGGCCATTTCACCTAGAAACTCCTTTAGGTCGATCGCTCCATCGTTATTTAGATCCTTCTCCTTCATCGTTACCTTAACTATCACAGTTGAGAAACAGCCAGCAAACATGGTCATTTGAAGGGCCATAAAACCATTGCGAACGACTGTTGAATAGTTGTTAAGTTTCCCAGAACAATTTTCTTTGTTTCTCAGCGTTCTCTCCAACACAGCACTATCTACAGCCCTTTGGATAAAACAACACATTACAGCACAATGTTTTGAGCAAAAAGTTCGACTGTTATCAGTCTATACTGCCCGATAACCAGTCGCCAATCACACATTCAATCAATAACTCACCTCAACCAATGTCTTATGCATGTGTTTGTAGTTCTCTGGATTCAGAAAGGCACTTAGCTCTTCTTTGCTCAGCTTCCCATCAGCATTCAGGTCCGCAGCTGAGAAAACACACAATTAGAGAACGTCAAAATATAGATAGAATTATTAAAAACGGTAACATACCTTTGAAATAGCGCGCGTCCTCGTCCATTAATTTCTTATCATCGGGATCAAGTTTCTTAATATCTTGTTCTGGGAACGAATCCGCAACATATTCTTCCCATGAGACCTGAAACGGCGCTGAAGTGATGAAAATGCGCAAAATATAAGAGAAACATTGAAGGGATCACAGCCGAAAAGATATCCAAGGTAGTAACGAAGCTGAAGCTCCAAAGCACTTCAGGATCGCTGATAGATATCGTCGGTTTCGAGAAATCCCGTGCAAATCGCGATTTCTCACCAATTTATCTCCGTCCGTATCCATTTCGGTCATTCGTTCATTGACCTCCTCTTCGTCCAACGACACCATCGATCGCTCCACCCAATTTGTCAACTCGCTCTCATCTAAACTCCCATATAAGCGAAAGATAGTTAAATTGGCGAAAAGGGAACCTTAAGTGGAGGGATTGAGGAGAATGTACACTATAACAAATAAAAAGGCGATTACAGTAGAAAAATACAGTTCCAAAGGCCTTCTGGGGAAAACTTATCCAGCTGGATTGGGACCTAATGGTTATTATATGTGGCCTCATTCAAACATACCAGATGAATAAATATGCTGTTGAACTGAATACCAACACGAACGGGCGTGTAAACTTGTACTTTCACCAAAGCGGGACAGCCCACGGAAAAATCAATCAATAGGCATATTCGGAACGGATTAGCGACCCTTCGCCGAATATTCGTGTAGGTCCGAAACCAAACAAGTATGTTTTTAGGTAGGGAGGATGTGAATTCGACCAATTAGAGTCCCAATTAAGCATATTCACAGTTTGGTTTTCGCTCTGATCAAACTTCCCATTCAATCAAAACAGGAGAATAAGTCAATAACACTATAGAAAATACTGAAACACCAGAATTCAAACAGCACAGACCAGGGTCCCTCGAAGTAAACAAGCACACTGAATCCAGACACATCCACACCAGCAATCAGAATGAGAGAACTAAATCAACCAAATGGCATGAGGAATTTGCAAGATGAGGATTCGAAAAAGTTGATCGAAAACTATCCAACAACAAATTAAAAGCCTGACTCAGGGATGCAGCTGGTTTTATCCCAGAACATTTTCTTACCCAGTTATTCAGCTGTTTGCAGATTTTGAAAGAAAAATGTTTTTCGTATTCTTAAATTAATTTAATCCCTGCATGTGAATGCCCCACGTTAAAATGAATTCCTAGGAAAAAATCAACATACAAATTCCATTTGACCATATCACATTACAACTTATAATACCTTTAAATACCTTAGTTAGGTTACTACCATGGTAAACTTTCAAACCAGGCGAAAATAAAGGTACAGTAGTGAACTGCTTCCTGTGAAAATACCCAACAAAAGAGCAACCAGCTCTTCTGAAGTAATATTTTATCGGCTCGTGCTCTGACAGAGGCGATATGCAAGCTGAGCTCCCTTCGTCATCATGTCAACTCTCTATTCCACTGTTTTGCTGCAAAATAAACAAGCACAGATAACGAGAATCTCCGTTTGTTGTTTAACATACTGACAGTGTTCGGCTCGATATCAAATATCAAAACATACGCAAGCAATAAATCTGAGGTAAGTGAAGCCAAACATCATGGCGAGAGGTTGAATCCCTGAAAACCCCAAGAAAAGCCAAAGGTTATCCAGGGAAAAGTGCAAATTTCATAAAGTCAGAAAATAACTTGGAATCAACCAATCTTATTATCATAAAGAAAAACGTAACGGATGGAACAAAAACAGCTGCACGTCTATCCCAAAGACAATACCCTCGCTGTTACAACGTTTCAAATGTTTGCCTAGTCCTCTGTCAACAATGAGACAATTCGTGGACAAGGCGATCTAGCGCTCGTGGTTTCATTGTCACCAAAACCCTGCAGCTATATCGGATTTGAATTGAGACCACAACCGTATACCAGCCATTCGACTCTTTAACCACACCCAGTTCAATCCAGAAAATTTAGTCTCCAGAAAATTTGACGAAAATTTAGTCAAGGTGCGACCTTTCCTCATAGCACCCCCGTTTGATTATTTTCTTTTGCATGTCTTCGAATATAACCGACACCAATCATATCGTTTGGCCTTAAAGATAATAACAAAAGGTCCACACTGTAAGTTCCTAGATTCCCTTGTGTACCCATCACTTCATGTAACATCAGTACATTCAATATGTTGATAAACCATACACACCCGTGTGTTACGAACACCGTCGAATCCAGGCACGGAACTTGATAAATTTAAGCCGTTTGTGGAGCGCCGTAATACTTTGAATCAATACTGTGACAGGAACCGTAGCCAACCGGTGACTCGTCCTCCCTGGGAACCAAGACTCGCTTTCTTCAGTGTTCACGAAAACGAAGAGATCCTCAACGAGAATGGTAACAAGCTATACACCTTCAATAACATCGTGCATACACTCACACAAAGTCCCAGTAACACAATCTCATCTTCAAGCACACTAAAACTCCTTCAGTGCGAGGTATGTGTATTGATCGCTCCTGCTAATTATACGCTTATGATAGAAACAATCAGCTAATAGTCGCGTCAACGGGAATGACAAAAGAAGCTAATCAATTGGAAGATAAGGAGAGAGACATAGAAACCTGTTCGGCGAAATCACTGCGAAACTCAGCGCAAACCGAACTTCTCTCGTTATAAAACCCTACAGGAAAAATGGATGATGTTATCGATCACCAAACAGTGGAAAATTGAAATTGTAGGATGAATTATCCTCGGTAAATAACGTTGCTATTAAAAAGTTGCACAAAAGAATGAACCAGTTTCCATTCTTCACAATGTCATTGGCATGGTAAAGCCAACAATAATGCTAATTAGCTTGGGGCACTAGCAACACGAAGAGCTCATATCCACCTCATGTTGAGTCAGTATTAGTGATGGAGGCCAATGATTTCGTGAAAGCGTTCCCTCTCTGCACTTCACATCAGTAGCTACCATAAAAAGTTATTAAAGGGAATAAAGTGTTGTGCCAGCTATACGATTACAAAAACCAATAGCAATGTATTGAAAATAACCGTCGCATCCACAGAATTACGTTGCAATTTCAATCCCACCAGAAAAAAAATATTTTAAGGACTTACTGGTGATACTACAAATTCGCTTCGCTTGTTAGAAAGCCCCTAAAACATCAATGAGCCTGTTTCTAATATGCTTAACCATGAACAAAAGTATTTCATTATTTTCTCAGAACGATTTGTTACACTATGCCCTCCTACGGGCTGATCAGCGGTGGAGGTGCTTGGCTGGATAGAATGTTTTTCCACTATTCACCACCAGTATATACGCAATTTTCACATTAATTATTCCTGATCTGCTCAAATCTCTTTCTTCAAACGCAAAGACAACACCAGACCAACTGACATAGCTCTCCCGTCAAAATTTGTGTTGAATCCTGCAAACTACTCAACATCCTAACACCCATTACCATTAATAAGTGTTTTCTAGTAGCTCGTTGATCAAAACGGCTCTATCGATACTGTTGGATGCCTCAATTTTTGCTGTTGCTGAAGGGATTCCTCTCAAAGAGTTCAACTAGTCCATCTAGGTCAAAAACCGATAAATAAACGCGCATCGCCGAGACCGGAATTATGTCTGACCGCACGTGATACTGTAACGATCTAAAAACGCAATCAATACACTATGATGCACAGATAACGGCATTCCGAATCGTATACAGATTTCATTCCACTCCATTTTCACATACTGCATTGATAACATTCTCTGGTATGCACGGTCGGAGCGCACGCGGTTTGCATGGGGAACAGTCTTTGTAATGAATAGCGAAAGAGAAATAGCGAAAAAAAATCCTTGCTTTATTCTCACTCACCTATGAAACCATCCTCATTCATGTCCATTTTTCGTGCAAGAATTTCCAGACGTCTCTTCGATTCCTCAATAGGCATATCGTCAAATTCCTCGGCGGCTTTGCGTGAGCCTGTAAGATCCCTATTCAAGTCGCACAGAAGAGCTAACTATCACTGATCAGACGTTGGGTAAAGCTCATTCTATGCTCCAACTTTGCAAAAACTATCCCTAACAGAGAGTACGGCGCGTTTCGCCTTTAGAGTATTTCAAACCCTGTTCCAAAAGAATGTCGCTACCTACAGAACATACCAGCAGATCCACTGCAAAAAAAAATCAAGTAACCGTACCAACTAAAATTTGAGGGCGCTTCAACAACTCAAAAATGGGATCCGTGGAAGTAAGAACCTACTTCCATGCATTTAGGAGCAGAAACTTCATATACAAATTCGTTCAAAAGCTGCAAACAGCAAAAATAGTGGCATTGGTCGGCCATCTCAGCTTCGAAAAGAAATCCAAGAAAAAAAAAATTGGTTCAAACTTTGCCTAGCAGGGTTATTTTATGCGAGGAACAGATGAGTCATAAGGATCATACCAGTTTTTTTCTTACCGTACCGGTAGCTACACACCATGTATGATCGAACGTTCTTAAACTTCACATATGAGGCTATCTGATAAAGTGAACACAAATAAAATCTTCGTTTCGTAGCCTAACGCCATCATCGTAGGGTTGCGGCAGCACAGCTGCGAGAAATTGAAAGAAAACACAAAATTTGGCTAGAAACTGATAATTAAACGAAAAAAAAATGATGGAAATCGTGTTCAGCTTAACAAAAGAGACCTATAAGAGGTCTCATAAGATTTTGTGAGGCCATCACTGTCACCGTTATCCTACAAAATATACCTGCTGTAACCCTAAAAAAATGAGATTACGGCGCAGACTAATTACGATTTTCATGACCAGTCAAATATCCCACCTCCCCAGGCCAAGTTTGGGTTTAAAAGTCTCTACAGGGCAGGGATAGCCGAATATTGCCTAGAAAATTTAAAAATAAGCTAACGCTTTTTCACTCACCAAGAATAGCTTGATGATCTCCCTCATGATCATCCTCCGATCCACCTAAGTGCCTATGGATACGTGCCGCTGCACCATCTACTTCACGTTCTTTATCGGCGGCTACAAGAGGCAGCAGTAGTATGAGCAACATCCATTTCATTATTACCTGAAAACAGTGAGTATAGGTGCTCCAGGGCTGTATACACGCGAATTAGCACAGAAATGAGAACAGCGACTGAAACAGCGACATCAGAAGTCAGAATATCGTCCATTCAATTCATCCATTAACATGAAAATGACGATGGCGGACGGATGATCAATACGCATTTTGACATTTTCACGGCTCCATGCTATTAACTACCAAAATGGTGGGATGCAATGGTAGAGAAAAAGCACAAGAAATATGTATTCTCTATGAACAGAGCATCAGAATATAGGACGAGTTGCAAGTGATCAAAACTAAACTAAAAGATGATTCATAAAACCGATAAACAAGCTGGAACACTTATAATATTTCCATTTCGGATATTGTAGGCCTACTATGCTGAGTTAGACCTAGACTATGCTGAATTAATAATGACAATTAAATGGAGCAGCTAGACTTTTGGTATAACTTTAACCGTGGATAAGGTCTAACAAAAAAGGCCCACTGAAGAGGGCACTATTTCACTTTCTGGGCTCCAAAAATTTCGAAAAAAAAAAATCTTTTCGCCGAAACTTCGTATGGGGGGGGGGGATTGTAGGTGCCCAATACGAATATCGTTTGTGTCGTAACCCGCCACATTTGTAGGGTTACGGCATGTGCACATACTGTAGACACGGTACCTCACGGAATCCTCGCAAATTTTGCGAAATAGGGTTGTTTTTGGCGCTGGTCACAAATATAAACATTATTTTGCATGCCGCCTCCGTTTTCTTTCAGAAATCTGCAGTTCCTCTCCAATTTTTGTCGCATACCCATCGTATCCTTAGGAAAATGGGCCTACGATATAAAAACGATATAAAACGGAAACGATATTCGTGTTTAACAGCTCAAATAACCCCCTATACAAAGTTTCAGTGAAAAAAATTGGAAATTTTGGGACTCGGAATGTGAAACAGTGCCCTGGAGGGAGGAAACTCTATTAACAAGAAAAAGTTCTGAAAAAAAAAAGAAACTGGAAAACTAACCAAGCTAAGTAACTAAAACGAACTCTAGCAATTGCAAGGAATAGCAAAACATCCTATACGAAACCAAACATTTTTGTTTGGAAATTTCTCGAAGCTAAGAAGCAATAGCATCCCTTCATTTCCTCTCAGCATAAGAAAGAATGCTGATTATCGATTTGAAAAGCAAAAAAAAAAAGAATAAGAACTCATTTCACAGCGTGTTATTGTCAAAGTCACGACGCAAACTGTACCTGTTGTGTATTCGCGCGCATGTTCGAGTGTTTTCTTCTTTTGCATGAAAAATAAGATGGTTTACCGGTGGGATTAAAAGATTTGTTGTTCGGAGAGAAAAGCCTCTGAAATAGTTCTTATCTGATTAAAACGCTCACGGCACTATGTGAATACCATGATAAGATCATGTTGTTGATTTAAAGGCAAACAACACTGGTATACGTGGAACAGCGTCTTTTGAATCAGTCCCGAGCACCGCCTACATGGGAAATTTTCAAGTAACTGATATGAAGAATTTTCATCAGACAGAATTCGAAAAAACCACTGAATATTAATCATTCTTCTCGTCGATCCACGTCGAATTAGTTGCGGAATCAAATCAATCATCGGAACAGAGCGCGAAGCGTCGGATCGCCACTAACCAAAGCGGGCACACAGACACACAAGGTGTGACACGCAATCGACATTCGAGATCTTCGCTGATTCAGCGTTCGATTCCAAATAGCCACGTCAGCCCTGACGTTTCATACAGTTACGAACGAAACTGCCTGTTGTTATGAATTCGGACAGTGTGGGAACGAATAATGTAACGAAAATCTCTTCCACAACAGTTTCCAAAGAAGAAGTAGCTTAATGTGAGCTGAAGATACGACTTTGTACTGGTAATGGATGAGATACTTTCATCGCTTCTGTAAATCATGTATAGTGTGTTTCACCGGGGAGCACAGGTGTAAAGATATTAGAGAAGTAGAGAACGCAAGAAATAGTGGCGCGTTTGGAGAGGAGCTGAGAAATGCAGATTATAGGCACAGTTACTCAACTATCCTCGTTTTTGAAACGGACTATATTGTCACTTCTAGTGGCATAATCCGTTTCAAAAACGGCGATAATTGAGCATTTGTGCCCACGATCTGCATTTCTCGCCTGCCTCTTCGATTCCGCACTATTTTTCGCGTTCTCTCTTTCTCTAGTGTCTTAACATCTATGTTCCCCAGGGAGACATACCATATCTTTATTTTTTTTGAAGGGAACACCAATCGAAATTGCATTTGAGGTGCCAGTGGTGATAAACATGCATCACAAATGTTGAACGAACACCAAGAACCATGACTTTCCCATTAAAACAGATCAAACTACAACCATGAACACAACTGCCTTGCACGTGTTCGTGCGGCTACGACGCGCCAGCTTACAAAAGCCCGGTCACTTTCACAACCGTGCGTGCCTTCTCAGTTCTGAGGTTTATAACTGTTAAGTGGGAACATGACTAGACTATTTCACCATTGGACATGAGTGAAAGATCCTTTGAAACCTCGCAATCCGGAAAAATCCCAGAGGATCTGAGCAGGTGCTGTCTACCGCGGTATCTTCCTATCTATAAACTTGAGTACTTCGACTACCAAATATAATTGATCTCCGAAAAAATATACTGAAATCGACTTCTGAAAATTAGAGGGTTCATGGATGCTTACATATGGACGTGCCAGTCCAAGATTTGGCAAGCATTTTGCAAGAAAATAGGGTTTTTATGACGAAACCCGATCTCCCCACTGCCTGAAGCATTACTGCCCTCAGGGAACATATCTGGTGGAAACACATGAGGTGGCAATGCTAGCATCTACGAAACTGATGCAGTATATACTCGTGATCGGCTCGTATATACAGAGAACTCCAAACGGACGCAGTCAAGAGTCAGGACCGCGGCGCGGCTCTCTTGGGTAGAGTCACGGGAGCTCAGCATAGTGCGCGCCTGCGTCTCCGCCCATGAGAGCCGCGCGGCGATCACGACTCTTGTCTACGTACGTTTGGAGTTTCCTATAAAAAAAAATTCCAGAGAAAGTTTCGCGATGTCTTTCGGATTTGGGCCTATTATGTGGGGCCGCTGAAGTACACAAGCACCTTTAACGACCGTTTAACGTTTGTTTATGTAGCGTATTGGATGTCGAAATAAACAAAGGACGAACAAATAAGATTCACACGGGAAAAAATGTGCTACATACAAGGAAGGAATTCTCTGCTATCTCGTTGTTCTGCAATTTCGCGTGGATTCTGCCCAGAATTGCACCAATCAAACCCTACCCAAAAGATAACGAAGTTCCTAGCACAGAATGAAGCTTCTGAATTCGTTTCACTCTAGATTAGGTATCTGAAACTGGGATGATGTGAGAATTATAAAAACAGGAGAGCAGGAGGAATGAAATAAGATGACAGACGTAAAACAGGGTTGGAGTCGTAGAGGACGAAGTTGACGTTCCCTTTCCATTCTGGATCTTGCGAAAATATAAAATAATTCCATATAGTCGCAAGCACAAAAAAAAAACAATGCAAACAAAAGTGCGAGAACCGGGGAAGTCAAAAGATTTCAATAGAACGGGGAAATTTTAGGCATTTTAAAAGAGGCGAAGGGGGCGTTCTAGGCTTCTGGACTCCTTCTATTTAGTTTTTTTCCCGTTTCTTATCGAAAGGTTCGCAGTGTAAAAGTTCTACCGGACTTTGCTAATACTTTCTAAACATTATAATCGCTTTATTGTTAGTTTTTCGTTGAAAATTTCGTATTTTTTGGGCGCAAACGAGGAAAGTAACGTGCTGGACGAATAACTCACCAGAAAACTTAAAATCCAAAGACCAGAGACGAAAGATCAACAATCCGTCGTCACGAAGATGCTTGCGGTGGCGCTGTGCAAGTGTGTATACAAATTGAGTGTGAAGCGCTAATGATTTATCGATCGACGACAAGACCGCAACGCTGGACGAGCAGCTGTAGATCCTTGAGAACAGCACGGATACTCCCACAGGACATCCATAATTAACGACAGCAGAAGACCCTGGGCTCAGAAATCTCCCCCCGAATGGTTACAATATTCGTGACTTATTGATCATTGGACGGGGTGAGCGGCGTGCAGACCGTATATACAGTTCTTCTGTGGCGAGCACCAATCGATGTGAAAAGAGTTTGCAGACTACTGTTGTGATTGCGAACGTCGTGCTGGAACGAGGGTCATGTGCGTGAGTTGGATTGTTGTAACAAACGATTAGTGTCTCAGGAGCAGTGCACAGTGCAGAAGTGAAAGAACTCGACGCTATTGTTCATTAATCTCATCAGATACAAGCTGAAAATCGATTCTCAAAATGACGACAACTTCCCTTAGCAGCTGCGATGACAATACTGGTCCATGCAAACTCTGGTAATGGTGCAGCACGAATGCAGCCGGAACGACGTAATGGCTCGGTTCAACGGTTCCCAGTCGGCCCTTTGGCAGCAACTGCTGAAAGACGGCAGCAATCAAGGGGAGGATGGCAGCAACTGGGAACTGTTGCTGCTAGCGTTTCTAACCGAACCATTACGCCGTTCGAGCTGTGTCCGTGCTGCACAGATATTAGAGAAGGCAAAGACAGCACCTGCTCAAACTTCCAGTTCAAGATTTTACCAGATCTTGGAGACGGAAATAGTGGAATTCGATGGCAAATTGCACGAAACACGCAATAAATTCAAGAAATAGAGTGTACCGTGTGTTTAGTGGGTCCTGATATGCCCTTCGAAATTCTCGAGCTAAAGTCCTAGTGGTGATGCATACTGAAAGCGCATTGTAAATGTTAGAAGAACACAAAGAATCATGATTTACCTGTGAAGAAATCCGAATCACAATCGTGAACTCAGCCTCACCGCTCGTGCTTTCGCAGCGACAACGCGCCAGCTAACAAAGACTTGCACATTCACTAACGTGTCCGCGCATGTGTAGCAGGACCCACGCGTCTACGGACACTCACCACCCGCAAGCGTCACGTCACTTCGTTTTGCCTCCTTGAACCTAGTAAGAAACAGCCAAACATGCTTCAAAAGGTACTCTAACTCACTCTAGCACCTTATTAGGCATTTTGGGTCAAAGACGACCCTGTCCTTCCTGAGAGAAGACTGGGAGCGGTGGATTCTTAAACATTCACTTACCGGGACCTGACACGCGCGTGTGGCAATTGACCGATAATCGGACTCACAAGTGTCAGTGGAGCGCGACAAGGCCCATGGAGAAGGACACCTCAGTTTTGTGAATTTCTTGTGAGTTTCTCGCTATTTCACTGCTGGAAGTGGGTCCTAGGGCCCTGAAAATCCCGGAATCTAGCAGGGTTTCGAACATGAAGATCTTAGTAGATGCTGCATTTAAATCACCGTCCCATCTCAGGTTCATTTTTGAGATTTTTAAGTGAGGAGAATATTCATGAGCTGCTGATCACAGTGATGTAGGTGATCTCGTGCAAAACGGCAAAAACCCGGTCTCGAGCCGCAACTTTTGAGGAGCTTGTGGGCGGAGCCCAAAGTGGAGCCAAGGCGGGAAGACGGGACATCGACAACATAGCGCTCCGCTCGTCTGTGCTTCCAGAAGTTTCTTTGATATCACAGTTCTCGTAAAATCCTACTTTCTCTTCTAACCTGTCCAACAAATAGTCCAGCTCTTGAGCACGGACCTTGATCACAACAGCTTCCTTTACCTCACCTTTTCCGATAGCGGTGGGACCGCGGCAAGTCAATGAAAGTTTCATGGATAGGAAAGATTTGAATGAGAGAAGAGCAAAAATGGTGACACGTACCGTTTTGCTCCACAAACAGAATGAACAGCACGATTACTGGTTATCAGGAGGGGATTGCTGATTGGAGCTGTTCGCCATGATTACTGCAAGGAACGGGAAAGTGCTAGACTTGTTGACTTCAACACGCTATTCAGAGAAATTTACGATCTAACAGAAGCAATGATCTGAGCTGTAACCTTCTGCTCGTTGCCAGTTACTTCAAATTTTACATAGAATTGCCTGGAATAGCCTTGCGAATGAACGATGTTGTAAACTGCTCTAACGATTCAAGCAGAAAGTAGGACGTTGGAGTTGAAAGTGGTGCTACAAGATTGGATCTAGTTCATCTGAGGACGCTGGTAAAAAAGTCGTTGGCTCATCTTGGCTCAAAACTACAAAAGTAGGGTATTTGTGCAAATGTAATTCCTTCAGGTAAGAAATAAAGACCTGATTTTCTCACCTAGTACCACATGTTTTCAGAGCATGGGATCATAAAACGTTAACTGCGCGAAATGTGGCGACGAGTTGTGCAGGCAGCTGAACTCACCGCCATGACACTTTACTATGGGCCCTGATTTCGCTTGGTTATGCGTTCATGAGTCCTAGCCCAGCCGCTCCTCTTCGGATGATGGAACAAACGTTTTGGATGAAGCCATAAAGGAACTCACGGGTCACGTAATCGGTTGCAGCTGTCAAATGACAGGACGTGGAATATTAAGGTGAGTTTCATGTAGGTTAACCCAGGTGCAATGCTGTTACTGCGGCTGTTGCTTTTATAATACAGGCTGTCCAAAATAAAGTTTACACTGTTTGCACTTCTATACCTTCAACATAAATGCAAGATAAATAGAACTTTTTTAAGGTTCTTACAGCCAGAGGTTAAAGGTGCTTGAAATAATAATCGTTAGCAGCAACACATCGTCTGCAGTGCCGTGGGATTGATCGACAAACATCTATTACGACCGCTATGGAAATGAAATTACAAGCAACTCGGCATTGATTTCTTCATGGTATTGATCGTTGGTGGTATGGAAGCAGAACCTCTCCAATTTGACGCCTTATCTCGTACGGTTGAAGGCTTTGTTCTGCGACTAAATCCAACAGAATGTCTGAGAGTGAGCGCGTTAATTTTTTACGAAAACTATTACTGTGACTAGTGCAAAGATCCTAGGCAGCTAATAGTGTGAAAGGCTAGGGAGTAGCCGCATCTGAACTTGAAAAATCCACTTCTTGCTGCTATTTTTCTTTTGAATTGAAGCTCAACAGCGTTACAGACAAGTGGACTGGAAACCTGAAACTAGAGGAACACAAAAGTTAACCTAGAAAGATCTGCAGACGCCACTGATCGATAGCCATGCATAGCCATGCAGTGGTCGAGTCTAGGAATACTGATAGCGTTATGAACAAATCCAGAGTTCGCGCCACGCACAGATAACAGACTACTGTGTTTCTCCGAGATCGTTAATGATTTTAACCATATAATGGCGACAAGATGAAACGTTCAGTCTGACGAGCAGGCAGTATCAATATAACTTCTAAACATAGTGATCACCTAGTTGGTTGTTCGACCCAGGTGAATATGCACCGTGACGAGGCGCGGCAGAAACGCTACAGAGTGGGGGTGGCGTTGCGGCTGCAAACCAACGTGGTGCTGCTTTCACAACGCGGTTGAGCTACAGCTACAGAGTTGGAGTGGCGTTGCGGCTGCAAACCAACGTGGGTGCTGCTTTGACAACGCGGTTGAGCTACAGCTACAGAGTTGGAGTGGCGTCGCGGCTGCTAACCAACGTGGGTGCTGCTTTGACAACACGGTTGAGCTACAGCTACAGAGTTGGAGTGGCGTTGCGGCTGAAACCAACGTGGGTGCTGCTTTCACAACGCGGTTGAGCTACAGCTACAGAGTTGGAGTGGCGTTGCGGCTGCAAACCAACGTGGTGCTGCTTTCACAACGCGGTTGAGCTACAGCTACAGAGTTGGAGTGGCGTTGCGGCTGCAAACCAACGTGGGTGCTGCTTTGACAACACGGTTGAGCTACAGCTACAGAGTTGGAGTGGCGTTGCGGCTGCAAACCAACGTGGGTGCTGCTTTGACAACACGGTTGAGCTACAGCTACAGAGTTGGAGTGGCGTTGCGGCTGCAAACCAACGTGGGTGCTGCTTTCACAACGCGGTTGAGCTACAGCTACAGAGTTGGAGTGGCGTTGCGGCTGCAAACCAACGTGGGTGCTGCTTTCACAACGCGGTTGAGCTACAGCTACAGAGTTGGAGTGGCGTCGCGGCTGCTAACCAACGTGGTGCTGCTTTCACAACACGGTTGAGCTACAGCTACAGAGTTGGAGTGGCGTCGCGGCTGCTAACCAACGTGGGTGCTGCTTTGACAACACGGTTGAGCTACAGCTACAGAGTTGGAGTGGCGTTGCGGCTGCAAACCAACGTGGTGCTGCTTTCACAACGCGGTTGAGCTACAGCTACAGAGTAGGAGTGGCGTTGCGGCTGCAAACCAACGTGGGTGCTGCTTTCACAACGCGGTTGAGCTACAGCTACAGAGTTGGAGTGGCGTCGCGGCTGCTAACCAACGTGGGTGCTGCTTTGACAACGCGGTTGAGCTACAGCTACAGAGTTGGAGTGGCGTTGCGGCTGCAAACCAACGTGGTGCTGCTTTCACAACGCGGTTGAGCTACAGCTACAGAGTAGGAGTGGCGTTGCGGCTGCAAACCAACGTGGGTGCTGCTTTCACAACGCGGTTGAGCTACAGCTACAGAGTTGGAGTGGCGTCGCGGCTGCTAACCAACGTGGGTGCTGCTTTGACAACACGGTTGAGCTACAGCTACAGAGTTGGAGTGGCGTTGCGGCTGCAAACCAACGTGGTGCTGCTTTCACAACGCGGTTGAGCTACAGCTACAGAGTAGGAGTGGCGTTGCGGCTGCAAACCAACGTGGGTGCTGCTTTCACAACGCGGTTGAGCTACAGCTACAGAGTTGGAGTGGCGTCGCGGCTGCTAACCAACGTGGGTGCTGCTTTGACAACGCGGTTGAGCTACAGCTACAGAGTTGGAGTGGCGTTGCGGCTGCAAACCAACGTGGGTGCTGCTTTCACAACGCGGTTGAGCTACAGCTACAGAGTTGGAGTGGCGTCGCGGCTGCTAACCAACGTGGGTGCTGCTTTGACAACACGGTTGAGCTACAGCTACAGAGTTGGAGTGGCGTTGCGGGTGCAAACCAACGTGGGTGCTGCTTTCACAACGCGGTTGAGCTACAGCTACAGAGTTGGAGTGGCGTTGCGGCTGCAAACCAACGTGGGTGCTGCTTTCACAACGCGG
Organism: Ancylostoma caninum; assembly: GCA_037903475.1. NCBI lineage: Eukaryota > Metazoa > Nematoda > Chromadorea > Rhabditida > Ancylostomatidae > Ancylostoma > Ancylostoma caninum. The sequence continues at coordinate 1,887,183 of JBAJFG010000015.1, read as the reverse complement.
TTGAGCTACAGCTACAGAGTTGGAGTGGCGTCGCGGCTGCTAACCAACGTGGGTGCTGCTTTGACAACGCGGTTGAGCTACAGCTACAGAGTTGGAGTGGCGTCGCGGCTGCTAACCAACGTGGGTGCTGCTTTGACAACACGGTTGAGCTACAGCTACAGAGTTGGAGTGGCGTTGCGGCTGCAAACCAACGTGGGTGCTGCTTTCACAACGCGGTTGAGCTACAGCTACAGAGTTGGAGTGGCGTCGCGGCTGCTAACCAACGTGGGTGCTGCTTTCACAACGCGGTTGAGCTACAGCTACAGAGTTGGAGTGGCGTCGCGGCTGCTAACCAACGTGGGTGCTGCTTTGACAACGCGGTTGAGCTACAGCTACAGAGTTGGAGTGGCGTTGCGGCTGCAAACCAACGTGGTGCTGCTTTCACAACGCGGTTGAGCTACAGCTACAGAGTAGGAGTGGCGTTGCGGCTGCAAACCAACGTGGGTGCTGCTTTCACAACGCGGTTGAGCTACAGCTACAGAGTTGGAGTGGCGTCGCGGCTGCTAACCAACGTGGGTGCTGCTTTCACAACGCGGTTGAGCTACAGCTACAGAGTTGGAGTGGCGTTGCGGCTGCAAACCAACGTGGTGCTGCTTTCACAACGCGGTTGAGCTACAGCTACAGAGTTGGAGTGGCGTCGCGGCTGCAAACCAACGTGGTGCTGCTTTCACAACGCGGTTGAGCTACAGCTACAGAGTTGGGGTGGCGTTGCGGCTGCCAAGTAACGTGGTGCTGCTTTCACAACGCGGTTGAGCTACAGCTACAGAGTTGGGGTGGCGTTGCGGCTGCCAAGTAACGTGGTGCTGCTTTCACAACGCGGTTGAGCTACAGCTACAGAGTTGGAGTGGCGTCGCGGCTGCTAACCAACGTGGGTGCTGCTTTCACAACGCGGTTGAGCTACAGCTACAGAGTTGGAGTGGCGTCGCGGCTGCAAACCAACGTGGTGCTGCTTTCACAACGCGGTTGAGCTACAGCTACAGAGTTGGGGTGGCGTTGCGGCTGCCAAGTAACGTGGTGCTGCTTTCACAACGCGGTTGAGCTACAGCTACAGAGTTGGGGTGGCGTTGCGGCTGCCAAGTAACGTGGTGCTGCTTTCACAACGCGGTTGAGCTACAGCTACAGAGTTGGAGTGGCGTCGCGGCTGCTAACCAACGTGGGTGCTGCTTTCACAACGCGGTTGAGCTACAGCTACAGAGTTGGAGTGGCGTCGCGGCTGCTAACCAACGTGGGTGCTGCTTTCACAACGCGGTTGAGCTACAGCTACAGAGTTGGAGTGGCGTCGCGGCTGCTAACCAACGTGGGTGCTGCTTTGACAACGCGGTTGAGCTACAGCTACAGAGTTGGAGTGGCGTTGCGGCTGCAAACCAACGTGGTGCTGCTTTCACAACGCGGTTGAGCTACAGCTACAGAGTAGGAGTGGCGTTGCGGCTGCAAACCAACGTGGGTGCTGCTTTCACAACGCGGTTGAGCTACAGCTACAGAGTTGGAGTGGCGTCGCGGCTGCTAACCAACGTGGGTGCTGCTTTGACAACACGGTTGAGCTACAGCTACAGAGTTGGAGTGGCGTTGCGGCTGCAAACCAACGTGGTGCTGCTTTCACAACGCGGTTGAGCTACAGCTACAGAGTTGGAGTGGCGTTGCGGCTGCAAACCAACGTGGGTGCTGCTTTCACAACGCGGTTGAGCTACAGCTACAGAGTTGGAGTGGCGTCGCGGCTGCTAACCAACGTGGGTGCTGCTTTCACAACGCGGTTGAGCTACAGCTACAGAGTTGGAGTGGCGCTGCGGCTGCAAACCAACGTGGTGCTGCTTTCACAACGCGGTTGAGCTACAGCTACAGAGTTGGAGTGGCGCTGCGGCTGCAAACCAACGTGGTGCTGCTTTCACAACGCGGTTGAGCTACAGCTACAGAGTTGGAGTGGCGCTGCGGCTGCAAACCAACGTGGTGCTGCTTTCACAACGCGGTTGAGCTACAGCTACAGAGTTGGAGTGGCGTTGCGGCTGCAAACCAACGTGGTGCTGCTTTCACAACGCGGTTGAGCTACAGCTACAGAGTTGGGGTGGCGTTGCGGCTGCCAAGTAACGTGGTGCTGCTTTCACAACGCGGTTGAGCTACAGCTACAGAGTTGGGGTGGCGTTGCGGCTGCCAAGTAACGTGGTGCTGCTTTCACAACGCGGTTGAGCTACAGCTACAGAGTTGGGGTGGCGTTGCGGCTGCAAACCAACGTGGTGCTGCTTTCACAACGCGGTTGAGCTACAACTACAGAGTTACAGTGACGCTGCAGCTGCAAACCAACGTGGTCTGCGTTCTTCTTTTTTTTCGTTTTGTTCTCCAAATAGACATTTGTTCATCAAAGATGTCAATATTCTCAAACATCTGCGCGGAACATACAGTGAAAGTGCCATTGCATCGTAGGCAAATGGGAGACTCGCCAAATCACTCCATAACCCTGGTTGTTCCACGTTAACCCAGACCCAAGAGGGTTGACGCTGACCAACGCTGTTTAACGTATAAGGCAAGAGTAAGATGCTCCCCTCGCCCTCCTCCGTCTGCGCTGCACTAATTACTAACCTACCTTGTACACACTTTCCTTCCCATCCACGAACATTATTTATGTTACCCTTATCAATCGACTTCCCAACACTCTTCGAAGCTAGTGTTCACCATTTGGTCTAGTGCTGTTATTGTGTACGGTGAGTAGCTGTAGATAACTGGACTACTAGTGAGCACTTCTATAGAGACGTCAAACGTCGAGACCTTGAAGCTCACGTGGGAGTTTTGCGTTTGGTTCCCTTAATACCGGCTGGCTTCAACTAAAAGGAGGAGAACAGTTTGGACTTATGTGCTACACGAGGTTATTCACGCCAATCGCTGCGCAAACGACAGGAGATGGAAGAACAGAAGTTAGGGCGCGGCACATCCCAGTTTCCATGAGCTGCTGAGTCATGATTCGATGATCACGCCTGTCAGAGGGCGTAATGGAGAAAACAGCGGATTAATGATCATATAATCTCTTTCAAATTCCCTTGATGATGAATTGCGGGATAACCAGATCCGATTTCAAAAATTGTCGAAAAAGCTGACTGTCGGCTCAATACAGTATAAAAATCGTAAAATTTCCACGAAGGACTAATGTTCGGGGAAAAGAAAAGATGGGGGTGGGGACTGATGTCTCCGCTGAGGTTTAGGCCTAGGCTCCCAGGTAGAAGGCTTTCGATGTACTCCTCTCCCTTTTCTCCAACTCTGCTTTCGCGTCAGTGCTCTACTCGACACGCATCCCACCTCATTCTATTCCTCTATACCGTTAGATGTGAGCAAAATCCAGATGAAGCTATAGTAATCATTCTTTCAGACCACGTTAAATAAGAGCTTCCCAGACTTCGCCAGCAATCGTCACGATCGCCATGACCGCCGGCGATCGCCCCATGGATAAAGTGAATGAGGAGACCCCAGACGTCAGAAGGATGATAATGAATGGGGCGTGGTGATCGATAGGCACCGATTCCACTATCGGTATCACTGAAATCGCCAGTTCATTTTGGGCACATCTTCGAGAGTACAGTGTGTTTTTTTCGGGAGTAAAATCGCGCACGATCTGATCCATTCCAATAGATCAAATTCTCAGTCGAAAGACCACGTGAAGGCGGAGGTTCCAGCAATTCGCACGTAGCCTTTGTACTGGGTCCACAATTGCACCGATTTTACTCTCGGAAAAACACCCTGTATGGGCGATTAGCTCCGTTTGGCAGCGATCCACGGCGATGTAACGTGATAATCGATACCTATCATTTCCACGATCTTTATCCCTTATATCGCAGGTTCATTCTTATTCATTTTGAACTGGCGAAGTCCGGGGCATGTACATCTACAATGAAAATACGGACCAGCCATTGCGAGGTCGCAAACTTGTGCGTCTGGGGCTGCGATTGAACCTATCACATGTGCCAAACGGTCACACTTATTATAAATTGCACTATATGTATGGCTTTTTTGATAGGAACGATGTTGCGATTACGGTACATAATTTGCCAGATCCGTGATGATGGACATTAATGAATCTCACCGAAAATAAGAGCGATCCTGCAAGGGTGATTCCTCCGTAACGGTAATTACTACTACATATTCAGATGTCCGAAGTCGCAGAACGCTACGTGGAACAAATCCAAACGACGGCCGAAACGCTGCGGAGACGTATTATTGCGTATTATGACGGCATATTTTTCCTCGGCAATAAGATCTTGACAGCAGCTGATCGAGCTCGTGATGTAGCTGAGCCAGTAGCTTACGACGTGAAAGACTACGTGAGCGTTGCGACGCCTTTCCTCTCTCTGGCTAAATAACTTGTTTCTTATAATAAATAGATCGCGAACGCCAGCAATCAGACCGAACCTGTGTCAGATATGGAGAAGGATATGAAGAATAATATAGTGGAACTTTATTTAGGAATCTCGGTAACAATAATCTTTTCACGCATCGTGAACTCTGAGTTACCCTAAAATTTCAGGTATTGATGCTGGGTGTCTCATCTGGAGAACTGGCTGGAGCGTTCGTGTTTCCTGGATTGCTGGAACGCATATTCGATCCCTTCATAGAATTCCTAGTACTGTTCTTAGTGCCCACATACGTCTATCTGAACATTAGGAAGAATGCTGGTTGGCGTGGTTTACCCATTTGATCCGAATTCGCAGGCTCTTGTAAGAAGCCACGCCCTTTACAGCAATGGACGATACAGAGCGACGGACATGTTTATTCGGATTCTGTTTGGCAACTGGAATTCTACTCGGACACCTCGTAGGCGGAGCATTGACAAGTATAGCTCCATCGGTGTTCTTTATACCACCACTATTATTGAGCCTACTGGTGGGTGCTGTACCTACCATAGTTCTTTCGTGTCAGGACCTCAACAGTGTCATTTAGATGGATAACGAGTTGATTCGATCACCATTGGCTGGTATGGAAAGGAGCAACTTCTTAGCAATTGGTGGCGCAGTATCATCGTTAATATGCACAATTTTTGGTAGAGAACTGGAAAATCAATAAATCAATAGATGCACAGAACATCCTAACCGTTCCAGCAATGCTCCCAGTTGGCTACTTTTCCATGGCCATCTTTCTTTTGTCGCTACTACACGTCGCCTTTTTATCGATACATTTCCAGGTGATTTTTTTTATTAAACATCAATGTTGGCTTATGAATCGATTATTGATTTTTGCAGGTTGTCACACAATGCGCTAAAGAGAAAATTATGATGGTTGGCGAGAGTCAGTTCAGTTACATTATGGGCGTACTTTTTATACAGGTAGGGAATCACACATACATGTTGGGGCAGGTGTAGTGGACCCGCGACACGCTACGCATCCCTTAATGCGTCGCGGCAACATCACACAGAGTAATAATGGTCGATAATGACTTTCAATTGCTTCAAACGCAGAAGCCGTTTAAGTGTAGTAAACTCACTGAGCTTCCATGTAGCGGACACCTCTGCGGAGTTTGGGAACTGGACCGCCACGCGACCGCGCCGCGCACTGAAATCGCTCTCTTCCACTGCTTTAATAGCTAATCGTAGCGACTCGTGATTTTTTTTCGTCGATTGCAAGGAACAAGGAAACACTGCTATAATCACCTGTTATGGTAGCGAAAGGTCGCGATTCCAGCACCCATGGCGGTCGCGATACGGTTCACGAAAGCGTCAGTTTCATCGACACGCCCTGTAGCTGCGTTGTCGCGCCGCACAGGTGATGCGTTGCGTGCTGCTGGCCTCATACGCCTGCTCGGCCTAGCCGTCGAATAAAACAAGCAGAATTTGTAACTGTCGAGCATCGAGGTAATTTCAGCTATTCATGACTGCCCTATTCGGCTTCGACCCAAACGCCGCTAACCATCCACCGCCGCCGGCTCAACATCACAAGTGATACTGATAACAATCATGATACTACTAGAAAACATTGGCTTGTATGACGTTTTCGGATGTGTGTATTTGGAGCTTTCGTAAATAAAAATGTGCTCCACGGCCAACTTTCAAAGTTCATGGGCGTGACCTGCCGATCAATGAATATGGGCGTGGCCCAACCGCAACATGTCCTCCTATGAGAGAAAAAGTCGCTGTAACGAATTCCTTCCGCCTTCTAACTCTTGCCAAGCTGCACTGCACAGAATAACAACTAGGACAACTGTCACATCCCATCGTATTGAACAATATAACAAGCGAAAACATATATTTTATTCACAATATCTCTGTCAGAACTCTCACAATTGCGATTTTCAAATGTTATAGATCAAAACGAGAGAAAGAAACATGCCGTGATTGCACAGATGAAGAAAAAAACACTGAACAGTATGCAAAAACGTACACGACACGCTGTGAACGTGTGTGTCACAGTAATCAAAATGGTGATCAAACAAAGCTGATCGATTTGGGCAGACGAAAAAATAAATCGATAAATCGATGAGTACGTGCCCAAAGCGACCAATTACACAGATCGGTCGGTGTCGCTCGTTTTGGCAGCCCGTGAACGCGTGAGATTCGGGCGAAAATCTGTGCTAGTTGTCCGCAAGTGCTGATAAAACGTGCGTAACACCGATAAGAATGTAAAACAAGATGCCTAAACTTAAAGCACGTGAAAACATGACGAACATGGTGAAAACAATTCAAGAAAAACAATTTTTTGACTGACTTTCGGATGAAAGGAACGTGCTCAATGTGATCTATTTCGGTATCAATATAATACTGTAACTAGGTGATCAATGGATTAGTCGACTTTAAAAGAACGAAACATGTTGACAACAATGTTATTTAACACGCTAACAAATATAAAATATTGTGGATCGCAGGGTCGAACTATGGACACTGATGAGGGGGCGGAGCTAGTTCTCATTTACAAAACCCGGTTAAAAGCACGGACAAATTTACACGCAGACACAGTGCCAAGGCGATTGGAGGCGTGTCCTACCGCATCGCGGGGTTCGATTTGGCGGTTTGTGGGCGGGATCTTGGCAGTGATGGAATACGAAGCCAGTGGGTAGCTCCGCCCATTTCCAGTTCATCATCTAGTTCTCTTGCTACTTGTTAACGGGTATTCAAAGGATTTCACAACTAAAATCTCAAAATCATCTACACTGGTTGAGACTGAATTTTTAGGACAACTGGCAGCTCTTCTGTTCCCCTGAATACCACGGAAACTACAAATTGAGAATATATTGCAAACCTATAACAACTACTGCTACAACTACAACACTGCTACAACTATTAAAACCCTCTTCAACGCGGAGGCGACGGCAGGGGTACAGCGAATGCGATCTGGACGAGTTTTCGCGCCGAACGCCTAACATGCTTCCACAAGGCAGCTGTTTACGATTGAAAAAATACAAATGAAAAAAAAGAAACGTATAAACGGGTAAGGCAAACAAACAACACGAACAATGTGCAGATTACAGAACTTTTGTACTACTGTGTTATACTAGCAAGTAATATGACCTAGACGGGCGGTGATTTGTCGTCCTTGTCTTTCAGCAGCGGCTGACTCTCCGATAAATTCGTGGACGATCCATGAGGAGATGGACGAATCACCTGCAAGCAGATACGTTAGGAAGAAAACCAGCAGTAAGGAGAAATTGTCGCCATGGCCGAGTTTACATCGCTTCGCGACTGGTTATCGCGAAGGCAGGACAACTGTCACAATCTTCCACTAGGACAGAACCGCTTCTGAGTAAGTCTGAGCGCTTCTGAGTATCGAATGTTATAGTTGGTAGGGTTTCAACAGATGTATTGTTTTCGAAGCGATCTTCCAGAGAAACCTCTACTTGCGATCGATACCTATTGTTACCATTGAGCCTTTAATGCATTATAAAATTTTATACAACGAGGGTAAAGCAAAATAAAACAAAACAACGGCAGTATACCCGTACGGAAACACTACACCGTACATAAAATACGTGCGAAAATTGTGGCAGTTGTCCACATAGCGCGATGAAGCTCAAACCTATGGGCGGAGCGTCTGGTTTACAGCTTCTTTTGAGCAACATCCATGTTTTATCATTTAAAGGGTTAGAAACTGAAGAAGTCATGCCTAATAACCAAAAGAACACAAGTATTCCATAATCCACACCAGTAGCCTCTTGTTCTCTCCACTCTACCTTACGCCCCGCCCCTAGGCGGCCATGGTCGGCAAGGTTCAGCGTGCAGCAGTCGTGAACCAGCACTTCATGCATGCCTCGACCACAAAATGCTCCGATACTCGTTTTAAAAGCGCGTAAACAGTGCAGTAGACTTTCACAGTGTAGAGGTTATACTCTAAAAAGTAAAATACAGGAACTGGCTGACTAACTAAACTATTTGATCTACGGATCGTGAAAAATAAAATGTTACATGCTAGGTCGGTCACGTCACGTTATGGGTTACATGCTTTTTTAGCAGGGAAAAAATTCGCTGCGCTTTACTATGAAAAATGTGGGATGCATGGTGGGTAGCTAAAGTTCCAACATCTATAACCAGGTTTAACAGACAAAAACAACATGTGTGAAGCGGTGGAATGCATAGTGTGGGATGCTACTACCACAACCCCAACACATTGGTATCCCACAACAACAGCACGCATTTTCGCACCACTGACCGCAATGTGGTTTAGCTATTCTCTCTAAACTAAACCATTGATAAGATCAACTCGAAAAACAAAGGAAAATAACGGAAATACAGAAAGGAGTCACACTTACTTTGATCATTATCGCATCTTCATCGTCTTCCGGCGTTTCTAGTGGTGCGTCACTTTGGCTACAAAGAAAAAACTTTTATCAATAGCAAACTCTAGTAAAAAAGAAAACTGGAAGAGAGATATAAGAAGTATGAAGGAAGTCATTGAAGCAAAAATAAATCATGGACTACAAATTTTTACATGACAAATTGCCTAGAAAATTACCAAAAAGACGAAAATGGTCTCACACAAATAAATTATAAGAGATCTATTAGGATATTAAACGAGTATGGCTCTAGAAACCAAACTTAGGGACAGATTTGATGCAAATTAATTGTTCCGGATAGAGCTCTATGGAAGATTTTTTTCAACATTGAACAAGTCGAAAACAACCGTAACGAAGTAGTTCTTCGGACTGCCGCACTAATGAAAATTAGGGGTATAGGTCACAATGAGGCTAAATGAGGAGTCTCATGTTTCTTTGATTAGGCTATTCAGAGGAAGGGCCAATCACAGAAAAATGACCCGCCCGTTTAGCCTATGACCCACATCCGAATGTATGAAAGCTGTTTTGCGAAAAAAAAGTCGACACAGTGAACGATTACGTAATCAACTATAGTGCCGGTCAATCAATCTTGCATCACGGAATATTATCCATCTGGTCTGCCGCGTTGCACCATCAACGCGATGCGGTAGACCAGTTCGGTACTGTGGTTGCAGGGCGTTGCCGGTATAGTTGTTTTGCTCATATTTTCGCCCAATTTTTCTTTCGGAATTTCGGATTGAATACAAAGATGCAAAGGAAACGGTGCAAATACCACCCGACAACAGCAGTATTCAGCTGGTCTGCCGCGTCGCGTAAGTAAGTAAAGTGGCTTTCATACATTTGCCGCGGCGGCAGTCGCCCATGGTTAAGCATAGGCCGGCGACGTCGCCGCGACAAGAGCTTGTTCCGCCGCGGCAAATGTATGAAAACCCCTTAAGTAGTGCTGCACCACAGAGCAGAAAGGCGGTATTCTGTTATGCAAGAATGATTGACCGGGACTGAATAATAGCTGATAAAATTAACTAAATAATTAGCCCAATCACTAAAAGACAACTTTCATTGAAGCAACGCGCAAGGAAACCAATGGAAAATGAAATGTATAACTGTTTAGAAGAAAATTAAAGCAATCAAATCACCATTTGAAAGAGAGGTAAATAGTATGTTGAAATTTAAAGGATACTTTGAATTCAAGGGAAAGCGTAAACTTACGAAATTTTTGGCATCTCCTTGTTCAACGAATTTCTTGAGTCACGTGAACTGATATGCTTCCACATGCCACTGCTATTCACCTGAAACAGGGTGGCTGTGCTGTATTTACTGTACCCATTATCATGTCATTCATAACAGACCTCTTTCGTCATGTTGATCGAGTGACTCGGTTCTTGGATCGCCGCCAGCGGGATCTTGATCACATTTCCGCTGGCCATTGGAATGTGAAGATGGGCTTCGGTCTTCACGGCATGGATCGTCGCCTGATTCTCCTCCAGCTCAATGTCAACTGGCTCTCCCTGGAACAGCGTCAATTAGTATAATCGAACAAGGACTGTAGAAAAACTCCTTGTTGAAAGGATCACCTCGCTCTGTCTCCTCTTCAAATCCTCCTTCTTCCTTAGATGGAAGTCTGGCATCGGATCATCCAAGTATTTGAGATCCGTCACTGTGAAGAACTTCTCCATCAGTTTGCGCACGGCGACCATCACAACCAGCTGTACAAACTCGGTAATAGAAAGTCACGTGTGGGTAAAAAGAAAGGGACATACCATAATCGGGAAAGTAATTGATGTTGTCTTAATCGACTTCACCGTCCACAAGACAGCCAGACAGCCGACTTGGAACGCCGTGAACAGATGGATCTTTTTAATAGGCACGTGACGGATATAGATGGTATCAGGCTGGTGCCTAAAAGAGTGGACATGAAAGGGTCGTAATTTTAGCTGGTTCACCTAATTGGTTACTTCCAGCTGCTTTCGACAACCTCACTTGGTAAATAGCAAAAAAAAAACAAGATATGGCTAAATATGGATATCGAAAACCAGCTGACAACCTACTTCATCGGCATTAATAGAAGCAGGATACGGTCGAACAGTTGAATACCACCCAGAGCAGATATACCCATATAAAGAAACACTCCGTAGAGCACAGGCATTGGGATTCGGCCCAGGAATGTTGTGATCAGCACAGAAAGACCAATCATCAAGAACGTAATGATACCAGTAACACGTTGTTCCCTGAAAAGCCAATTTAATAGAATGAGAGATTTTACTCGCATAGATAGCGGAGACCTATGGTAAGTAGGTAATTTTTACGGTTGGAATGGGAAGTCTTAAGATAATTTGTACGGTTGGAGTGGGAAGTGTTGACCTTTCCGTAACAAAATAAAAGGAATTCGGAAGGCTAGAAACAAGGTACCCGCTAAAATAATACAAATTATAGCGGGAACTTCAGGTAAAACTCATAGAAAAGCAAACGTTTCAACAATTTAACGCGAGCGGAATGTAAAGGAGCAGAAAGAAATAGAAAAATCCAACGAACCGTACTCCAACGAACTGCGCCACCTCTCCAGGAGCCTTGCATTCACTCTCGACTTTCAATGAGTTTATATGATTGATAGAGAGCACTGTAGCAGCGACATAAATCGGTAGTCCAAGGAAACCGACTATGAGGATGAGAATGGCCAGCACAAGAAGATCCAGATGGTATCCACATCCCTAATACACCATCCAATAAAGGGATCAGAAAGCAGCACAAACAACAAAACACTGTCCTCACCTTCTTCAGCTTGTTCTCTTTCCTGTTAACAATAACAGTTGTGATCTGCTGATCCATGAAAATCAAGATACATGCCAGCAATGCTGGTAGCGCGGCTAATGGCACAGTCCACACCGGGTTCCCATCGAATGGTGGGATGAACCAGCCACGACCATCCCAGGTTGGCTGAAAGATAATGAATCACAGCAAAAAATAAAATCAGGACTCCGACACGATGAGTGACAGGAGGAAGCCAAACTTACACGGAACGAGCCTGGTACGTTCAGTTTGGGAGTGTTTATGCCCACAATCATGTCGATGCAGGTCATAATGACGATGGATATCATAACAGCAAAATCACTGAACAACTGTCGAATGCGGGATGGGAAGTAGCAGGAGTTACGCATTTTCTAGGAAGAAAACATGATAGTATCAAAGAGGATGAAGAACAAGAACATGAAAACACGACAATAGTGCAAAAAGCCTTCAAAATTCCAAGAAAATAGTATACCTTGAAAGTAATTGCCAAGAAGAACGTCCCAATCGTCAGCAGAATTGACATCAGAAGCTTATCATACAGTGGGTAGCAACTTGTTCCACCGAATGCTCCACCAACGAATCTGCAGTTCTCGAGGGAAGCCTGAAGAGCTTACAATTTCCGAGGTTATACATTTCTATACTGTCATTAACTAAGATTGACTTTTCACGATCTTTTCTTTTTGAGTCTTTTCAAAAGCTCAACTGTTCGCGAACAATCCAAACTAAGGAAATTGTACTTAGGAGTTGAATATTCAGGAGAACTACTAGGCGGTTTGAGCCACTGATTTAATCAAAATTCACAGAATTCACGCCATACATTACAAATTTGTCAGATAGAACTCACTGCACTGTAATCAACGTAAGTGGAATTGTGTGCAATGGAGAGCCCATTCTTCTTAATGAATTCACCAGCCTTCTCGAACGACACTAGCGCTGAAAAATTATGGAGTAGAGATCAATAAATCAATAAATCGATGGGACGTAGACGCCATGCCACTTACGCTTTCCTGTCGGTGCTTGACAAAAGCATGTTCCTTCAACCACTTCGCGACTGTAGTTGATCACATCCAGCTGATCTATAAGTCAAAAAACTAGCGATATTCTGAAGGTAACCAATAGTAAAAAAAATGAATAGGAACAAAGTAACCCGAGAGGAATAAATTTTTAAAGGATTCTGATTGACAGCGCCCGTCTGGACCTGCATTGTTAACAAGCCACTCACTTTTGATCTTCCACAACTTCATGATGGCCTCATAGATGAAAATGACAGCAATCAGAGTCGCAAACGATTCTTCTGTGAAACGAGTGATGTACGATACCTAAACCAGTACAAAGAATATATGTAGTACCAAAATTCTAAAATTATAAAGAAAAGAAAAGCAGTAAAGTTAGCTGCATAATCTCACCAACGAACTAGCATCTGTGATACACATTATGAAGATGATTGAAGCTGTCCAGACATGTACCTAAACTTTACAGTTCAATGGTACTTTAATAGGAAAACAGAAGAAGAAAACGAGAGGGACACGCTCGAGAAGATGGAACTTCTCACTCACCCAGAAACGAAAACTGAGATACTGTATCCCAAGACGTAAACAGAAGTCGTACACAATAGTTTCGAAAACCAGTACTGGTCCGGTTGAACCGATGATGGTAAGCGGTTGTCCAGAGAACAAATGATAAACTACACCGCAAATGGCACCTAAGCAAAATACAAGCATTATATGTAAAAAAACATATTTGAAGTGACTAATGCCTCTAAAACTCCACCTCCGAACAGATTTTCCATGGCAGCCATTCGCTGGTGCGTAGCTTCTTCCAACAGTCCACCAAATGTGACAATTGGTGCCAAAAGAGCGAAATACATAAAACAAATTGTCGCCAAACATTGCAAGTTTAGCGCATCTGTGAAGTCACTGACAAAGTGAGGCGCCTGAAACATTACGGATCTTGTTGAAAAAGTCTCAAACACAAACAATCAATATTGTTGCTTTTTTGCAGTTTTCGTTGTTTTTTTTCCAAGAAATAGAATAGTAAAACACGAGCAATCAAGATCAAAAAATCACAAGAATCGATAATTGATTTTGACACACCAAACAAACTACAGCAACAATGCACCTACCTTCCGCTTGATGTCCAATATCAAACCACCAAATAAACGGCCAGTTCGCCTCAAAGCAGGGTCGCTACCGTGTCCAGCTATAACAAGAACATAAATAGCCTTAGATGTCTCATAACAATCAATAAAAATATGCGCATACCTTCCTCCTCTTCGAGTTCATCCTTCCCAGGAGTTTTACCTTTGGCCAGCTCCACATTTTCAAGCAGCAATTCTTGTCCAATCTACCACAATTTATAAAAATCAATAGATCGATAAAGCTCAAACGTGCATGTTGGTCACACCTGCTTCCTTTTCTCCTGCGATGGAATCTGATTAGGTGGTTCGATACGAATGGTGGGATCCCATTCGCCTGGAGGCAGCACTGTGACCTAAACACGACAAGCAAGTCATTAGCGTAACGTTTTCGACAGCACAACTGGCAGGTAAACTCCACCCACCTGGTCCAAGAACTCGTCCACACCATCGAGTAAATCCTCCTTGTTGCGTGCTTTGTACGCGACATCGTGGAAAATCTTGAAAAATTAAAGGTCAATCACATGAAAGCAAAGTTAAACGAATTTTCGCCGACAAACTTCATCAGCCATGAGAGTTGCGATGGCTCGTCCAATTTCTTTGTACTGCGGACCATGGCCAGTGGGGCCAAGCATCAGGAATATGAATCTGGTCGGCACAGGCACCTCAAAGAATACTACTGGAACTATACGGCTTCAACATACTAGTAAGATTCATGGTTTACCTCTGTCAAATCACCCAGGACATTCGCTGTCTTCAGGCGAACAAATGCGCATATGTGGCGTTGAAGGAAGTCGACCTGAAAAAAAAAAAGAAATCGCCAATAAAATTCCGGATACAGCCGCTCCACAGCGCATTATTAGCTGCAACGCAGTTAGCGGTCACATTTTTCAAAAACAAAATATTGCTGGCTTTGTGTGGATAAACCACGCCCAAAAAAATCACCGAACGTCTTTTACCCAATAAAAAATCAGAATTATCACCGACTGCTGGAAAAAAAAACTAGGCAGGAAAGGGTGTAGAAAGAAAGCGATCTAAACCAGGTAAAACAGCTCGTAGAGACACGATTCCACATTAACTCACCTCTCCAATCAGCACATTGCTTGCTTCAACCCCATGAGGAAGCTTCTTCATGAAATGCGTGTTGCCCTTGCTGATATCCGCCGACGAACCGTCCTTGCTCATATCCCTTGGCATGGATTCGACCTGGAAGACAAAGAGAAAAATGGAAATTTCTTAAACAGATAGAGTACACATGGTCAAGCATCATACCTTGGGCAATTCCAGCTGCGGACCAATTTGTGGCTGCTCTTTGTCCAATTTTCCCAAGTTTTTCCCATGTGAAAACGATTTTCCAATGTCTGATATTGAACGTACTGTACTCAGGAAACCGCTTTTATCACCGTTCGGACCATTCTTCTTCGCCTGGAAATCTCGACCTACTCATGTGGTTCTACCATAGAAAACTCGTCAACAAGAAAACTCCATGCTTCTTTTGGCTGATTCTTGCAACACTTTTCAAAGCCACATACCTGTTCGTATTGATGGACGTGTTTCCGCATGAGGATCTCACGAAGCTCATCCCGCATGTCTTCTTCAACATCGCCCACCTTCACGAATTCGTCGATAAGTGCCTCTGAAAGCAGTTTCCAGGAGTGAAAATTTTCCTATGTTGGTTCAATTTCTAAAACTGTTCAGTATCACATAAATTTCTGAGCCGTCATGCAGGGAGATTGTTTAGTCATAGTAAACCTGGTATCTCCCTCAAAATTCAGCCATAACCTAGCACTGATGAAATGTCCACGAAGGGCCAGTGAAAGGGTCAACTAACTCTTCATCTGGCACCCATCAACATGTCTACTCATACAAAGCATTGCCTACAGCCAGGTGACACTACAGGGTAATTATATCCATGGTTTTGAGATTACCATTCTGTTTATGATGTTCCCAGCTCAAATGTGACGAGGTAAAACGCGTGGTGAGACAGACCACCCCCCCCCCCCCTCCCAGCAACAAGAATTAAAAGCTTCCAAATACCAGTAAACCTGGATGTTCACCATTCTCGTGGGTTTCACATAAATGCCCCTCATGATTACTCCGCGAAACCGCTCACTTTAGTTTTTTTTTTTCTTCGAAATTCAACTCTTCGAACAACATCTCGACGTGAGCATTTTCTTATATTTCCATCTCTCAATTTCGCAACAAAAAAAAACCCGTAACATAAAAATCTATAGCTTCCCCAAACATAGCACAACAATATCACATTATCCAGAAACAAACATATTGCCAAGCAGAACGAAAAAAAAAATCTCCATGGCAACCTTGATTTATGTAAAGTTTACTGCTGGGTAAAGTTACAAGTCATATATCAAGACCCTCAAGTAAAAAAAAAACACACCGGAAATCAAGGCAAACCTATGCAGAACCCTTTTTTCACAGGCTTATAGCTGCCAGTAACCCCCTGAAATCCCCGCCAGTGTCTGGGCAAGTGAATTTCACGCCTGGAAGCCTCCGTGCACACCACATGCGAGTACATGTGTGAGATATGTGCCGGCAACAGACAGGCATTTGCGAGGTCAAAAACCATAATGATAGCTTTGGCAGCTGGACAGGCTGCACACTTACTGCCAATTTTTTCTCTACTCATGTCCACCATCAATCAACCTTCCACTTGTGCAATTGTCCGCTTGCTACACATCCTTAGAGAAACAGAGCACATGTAGAGGCGTCGAGGCATGAGCATTTCTCAAGGCGAGTCGCCGCTTCCATGAAATCCATAACTCGGCTCTCGCTGCCGCTCCGTCGAGCCGACCTGCCAGGCAGTTCTCGCCAGCCGCCTCAGAACGCCGATCGAACCCCGCTTCAAAACGCGAATATCGAAATTGATGCTGACAAATGTGCGCCGCGCTATTCGGAAGCTCGATGCCTCTTCAACGCTATTCAAGTGGCTTTGGTGAAATCCTTGTGCAGGTATCGAGCATGAGGTTAATGGGCTTGCAACTTGCAAACAAGGAATATCAGCTAAATTTCCCGTGCTTTCCCGCCATACGTTTTTTCCTGACTTAGAAGGATTGCTCAGTAGCGGAGTGTGCTATCAGCTGCTGCTTCATTCTCAGCTTTGTGACGTACGACATATGGAAACTGCGTCACAAGACCAGAAACTCCCTAAGTCGCCTTCTGATTAAAGATAATGCGTAATCACATACGAACACGATCACAGCACCATTTCAAAGATCAGCCTTCAGAAGAGTGGGACCCCTAAACACCTTAGGCAGAATTTCGACATATCCAAAACGGATAAATTTGCAAAATGGGATTAAATCAGTCGAAAAATTCCATGAAACATCTTGTCTACCTACAAGGACATTTCGAACATGAACCATTTGTTGTATTCCTAATAAAATTAGTTGAGATGCTAGAATATGTTCGTTTTAGCAAGTATTTGTCAGAAGGACGAATCTTGGTGGCCAAATATGACCACGTTGGACAATACATAATTCATCCCGTAATCCTCGTGGCACCACCAGCTCGGAGAATAACCTTCAGGAGCTCCCAGCTCCGTAAAAAACCGGTCCCCAGCATTATTTGAGTTCGACCCCGTGCCCGACTCACGTTCCGCTCTACTCAGTTCCAATCCTACCCGTGCCTCATATCCTGCCTCATATTTCAGGTGTCACCCAGTGTTGACATTTACATACATACGCACATACTCTCTCACAGCATAATCGATTTGAAGCAGTTATTTCGACAACTGGTAAATGGGCTCGGGAGAAAGCGAACCCTCTGCTAACAGCCTGCAGCAATGTCCACTCAGCCACTCAGCTGCTACAATATGGCCGAAGGGGCACCCCTAGCAGTACAGTGAAAAAATAACGGCATGGTATTCCAAGCTTCTGAAGAACACTCGGCAAATTTTAAGTAGATCGTGTTATATCATGTCACACATGCATCGTAACCATATAGGTCTCGTTTTGATCGAGTAACTTAACCATGCGCCCTTCCCGGTAAGGAATAATTTCCACCATCATGGGGTAAAAATGGTAACAAACATATTCCTCACTATCCTACAACTTTCACCAGTCGCGATCCCTTTCCCAGCACTTCGAATAGTATGTTGTGGTTATGTTGGAGTTAAACAGGCCCATATTTCAAACACAAACGTGGAATCGATATCCTTGAGGCCAGTACGCTGACTAAGCAGTTTTCCAGAAAAATGATAGCGGCTTGGAAACTAATATGAAAAAATTGCTATTCTAAAAATACTCATCATCAGCGCCATAAAAATTTTCACAAAACAGGGTTAAAATGGGGGTGGCCTTAGCCAAACTCTTAGTTTCCCGTCAAATCCTGCATATTCCAGCCGTTCTACGGATTTACTGCTGCATAAAGTTAGCTTCCTCGAGACAAAGCCATTTTTGAAGCTCATAAATCACGCGTCCATGCAGCCACCATAAACTATGCATTGGCAACGATAACGCCCGCGAACCCCGCCCATTTCATGACTTGATCTTTTGGATGTTCGAAAATTTGGCACCAAAAGCAATGAAGCCAGCGCAAGCCTCTTGCACATCTGTTCAGCATCATGAAAAATGATGCAAAAAGTCGCACTGAATAGCATGTGCTTTCACTCCGCCTCCTTCATTGCCTCACTCTTACCAACTGTATGGGAAAATTTCTGCCCTAAATGAATAACGCTGTTAGATAGGCCGCACCGAAAAGAATGGGCTAATCTTACTCTACAAACCAGGTAACCAGTATCTGTACTGTTTCAGCGTGACCAGTGGAAATGGCTGGTTATTTTGGGTATACCTCTGCCTTCTATCAGAAAGCCTTATCTGACGCTTGAACTCAAATGTCTGAACTCTGACCTGTTAAGAAAAAGAAACTACTTATTATTGAGACATTCAGGTAGAAAAAAACATTGGATACGCATCCAGGACGAAGATTGTTAAAAATCATTAGGTAAAAGCTACATCGTAAGAGAAAGCACTTAGACATTAACGTTCAATTAGTCTTCTTTTCTCGAACTAGGAATGGTGAGCTGTGTAAGATTATCATTTATTAACAACGAAAACGTCTCATTTCTCTTCCTCTACAGTATGCAGAAGACCCTTAAAAATCTTATGCCCTTAATTAAAATGGCAAACCACGTACTCTATCTATCCCTGTTCATAGTCGACACAGTTATTCTATCGGAAAACTCCATCGGGTTTTATTCAGCCGTATGATTTTGCTGCAACACATGCGGGCGTGATTATAACACACCGCTACCTTATAAAAAGTTATCCTCGAATAGACTCCATGTGCGACCGTCATTAAATCTCGGCATGTTACTAATTTCGTACGAATATCCACGAATATATAAATCCAATACCTCAAGCTGTAGTTATATGTAGTGTATCGGAGTCCGATCGTGTCGGATAAGAAAAGATAGATATCGATCCTCGTCGGATAGACATGGATAAGGATCGATACGTATCTTTTCTTATCAGACCGGATCGGAACACGATGCATTGTAAGTGTAGCTTCAGAATCTCTCACTAAAGCAACGTATTTGAGCTGAGGCTGTACCAAATTGACGGTAAATCTCTTGGGTAGAACTAACTGTAGGTAAAAAGGCACATTTATGAGGTCAACATTGAAACGAACTCCTTGAGGTTAAATGTATTGGATAAGAAGGAAGGATGAGTTGATAGATTAGCCAGGTCTAGGCTTAGGCTCAGGCATAGAGCTAGTGATAGGCTTACGTCTAGGCCGAGTCTTAGGAGTAGGTTTCCAGCCAAAGGCCTACGATCACTTTTAGGGTGCATTCTTCTCCATTTTCGCCAAAAAAAGGACTTAGGAGAACAGTCCCAGACCAGCCAATCGGTGGTTATACGAAATTCAAAGCCGAAAACTCTTTTGAATTTCAAAGCATCCCTTCGAAGAGCTAAATTAAATCACTACATGTCCAAGGAACATCCGCAACAACGCAGGAATTGACAACAAAATCCAGAAATCTCCCCAAATTTCACCAATCACGCATAGGAATCCCGATAAAAACTACATAAGAGATCCTTGTCTTTGTGATCGTTTCTAGCAGCCCACAAACCCTATTTTTTCCCACATGAATCCAGGCCGCGCTGGCATCGGCAAGTTGCCAGATCTGTTCTGTAAATACAAATACCCGTGATCGGTTGATCAAATATGATCGAGGAATTCCCTTCAGGATTACTGAATCATTCAATGGCCTTTGTGTCAATATCCGGTTACTTCAAACAGAAGACTACTCTATCAGACTTTGAGCAAACAGTTTAAGGAAATGTAAGTCAAGGTAAACAGTAGCCAAGGCGGATGAAAAACCCGGAAGTTTGGTCCAAAAGCATCAAACAGTGACGGGCAAACTCGTCCGCCGTAACGGACCACTCACCAATGATCGCTGGCAGGTCCGTGTGAGGCAGATCATTCAGGAAAAGACCGTTCAACAAGCAACTCCTCAGTTGGAACAGTGAATGTAGGGACAACGTGGCGACATGCGGTTTTGACCATCGATTTCCACCTGAAGGGAAAATCATTATGATCAATACGGATCAATACGGCTGGTGTTGGCCAAGAGATACGCACCTTGTTCGACATCCTCTTCGAATTTCACCCAACGAGCTGTCTCTCGCCATTCGTTGTGGCCGAGTTCGCCCATTTCGGTGAACAACGCCGGAGTGTCGTCATTTTCCTTCAGAAGGAACATGACACGAGTACCGGGAGCTAAAATTCGAGAATTGAACATTTTAGTTGATAAAAAATGCCGAACAGTTGAGATCCAGCCCAAAGACGTTACTTGAAGCAATCTCTGCCTCTTTTTTTTTAGGATTTCCCGAGTGAAGCATAAATAACAGCTTGTAAGTGCGCATACTTGACCACAAACAACGTGGCACCGAATATCCCAGGAAAAAAATTTTTGAACCGTAAAGAGTTCCGCTCTAAGCTTTCCAGATGATGCAGAGACAAAATGCATTAAAATTATAGGAATCTTGCATAATAGAATCGCAGAAGCTGTTAAATGATTCAATTGAAAAGATGTCTTCTTCTCTGCATCCATAAAACATGTCTAGAGAGCTTTGTGCGGTGGATAATAAATGGGGCTTAAATCTACATGAACGAAAAAAGAGCTCTCATCAAGATAAAAAACACAAAAATTATCATGCAAACATTGCTGAAACAAAATAGCGCTCATTTGATGTATCTATGCAATCAGATATACATAACAAGCCTAACACAGCATTAAGAGAGCCTAATACAGCAATAAGAGACTTCAACTACTAACAATAAGATAGCGTTAAATCAACTGCCTATAAAATTAACAGTTTTTGTGATTTCTTTCAACCAAAAATCTGCGATAGAGCATGAAGGAATGAGAGAGTACAGACATTGAGGTAACAAGTTAAAACATGTCGTAGTCTGTTCGATTCTGTTAGGCAACCGTTTAGATCTGAGAAAACACGTCTTCACCTGATGACACAAGAGGTTGTCAAGCGGAACAGTAAAGTTGTCTGTTAAATGGACGCAAATTGTTGGCCTGTACGGAAGTCCGACGTCAGCCGGACGTTCGGACCGGTACCAACCCTATCAGATTGGTGTTCTTGATGGATTGGTAGGGTAACCCAGGCTTACTTATGCACTAAACTTGCTAATAGAGCAATAAGGAACCTAATATACTTAACATCAAATAAAACCGAATAATTCTGTTACTATCATTAACAATTTAGGAAACAATTTAAACATCCAGATATTTGAGAATGAGAAAGGTCTAATGCTCTTCTTCCCGCTCATACAGCACTACACTTGTCTCTAATTCAAATTTTCCATCCATTCGAAATATTCGATATTCAGAAGCAAAACCATTCGATTTCGAAAAAATGGAAAATTGAAATGTTCCAACATTGAAAACCAGTAAAGTGCTGCAGTGAAGAGGAGAAGAGTTCTGTATCTTCTCATTCTTTGAATATCAGGATATTTAAGTTATTTCCTGAATTGTTACATAAAGTTACAAATTTATTCGGTTATAATTCGGTCCCAAGCATAGGAACTACTCTAGGTACAGCAAGCGTCTATGGAACTTATGAATTGTCGGGCTTCAGAACGACTGCTGAAATAGCTATCTTGCACTGTCTTAATATTTGGTCCTATTTAGCTATAATTAGTGCGCTTTCATCGTAAAACGACCAAAAACGATGAAAAAACACTAAAAATAGCTATGATTAGCCATTACAGACACGTAAGATAACGATTCCAGCAGTCTGCTGTGACCGCTCAATTCTGCGGATTCGCCAGCTCATGGATGCTCAGCGTGCGTAGAAATTACTCGTTTGTATATTCCATTTAAGACTCTCTTTTTAAGACTCTCTTTGAAGAAATTGAATTAAAGAAAGCGAAGAAGTAAAATTGTAGTGGTTTAAGAAGGCACCCCGTTTCATTTTAGAAGGAAAGTAATCGACACTAGCAGAAGAGCTGAAGCACGAAAATTTGTCGCTGGTCATCCTTACCTAACCTTATAAAAAACCAATGGAAAAACAGCAACTGAACATTTTCGGCAATCTCTATGTGCCAATTTTCCGTCCACAAATGGCTGGTTATCAGAGCTTTCCGCGTAATTCTCTTGAAAACTTAACTTGATGATCGCAAATACTAATAGCACCAGTAGTACTACTATAATGGAATACTAACAAAGATCTTTACTATAAACGTCGAATTCAACAGCTGTGGTCCAAAAAAAGTAATTAACCACCCAGTAACCTTGAATCAGTAACGCGTCTGCAAAAAAAAATGGCCAAAGGAAATGACACGCACTTCTCACCCAAAAACAAACTCATTTCACCCAAATAACTGCCTCGAGGTTGTCAAGCGGAACAGTAAAGTTGTCTGTTAAATGGACGCAAATTGTTGGCCTGTACGGAAGTCCGACGTCAGCCGGACGTTCGGACCGGTACCAACCCTATCAGATTGGTGTTCTTGATGGATTGGTAGGGTAACCCAGGCTTACTTATGCACTAAACTTGCTAATAGAGCAATAAGGAACCTAATATACTTAACATCAAATAAAACCGAATAATTCTGTTACTATCATTAACAATTTAGGAAACAATTTAAACATCCAGATATTTGAGAATGAGAAAGGTCTAATGCTCTTCTTCCCGCTCATACAGCACTACACTTGTCTCTAATTCAAATTTTCCATCCATTCGAAATATTCGATATTCAGAAGCAAAACCATTCGATTTCGAAAAAATGGAAAATTGAAATGTTCCAACATTGAAAACCAGTAAAGTGCTGCAGTGAAGAGGAGAAGAGTTCTGTATCTTCTCATTCTTTGAATATCAGGATATTTAAGTTATTTCCTGAATTGTTACATAAAGTTACAAATTTATTCGGTTATAATTCGGTCCCAAGCATAAGAACTACTCTAGGTACAGCAAGCGTCTATGGAACTTATGAATTGTCGGGCTTCAGAACGACTGCTGAAATAGCTATCTTGCACTGTCTTAATATTTGGTCCTATTTAGCTATAATTAGTGCGCTTTCATCGTAAAACGACCAAAAACGATGAAAAAACACTAAAAATAGCTATGATTAGCCATTACAGACACGTAAGATAACGATTCCAGCAGTCTGCTGTGACCGCTCAATTCTGCGGATTCGCCAGCTCATGGATGCTCAGCGTGCGTAGAAATTACTCGTTTGTATATTCCATTTAAGACTCTCTTTTTAAGACTCTCTTTGAAGAAATTGAATTAAAGAAAGCGAAGAAGTAAAATTGTAGTGGTTTAAGAAGGCACCCCGTTTCATTTTAGAAGGAAAGTAATCGACACTAGCAGAAGAGCTGAAGCACGAAAATTTGTCGCTGATCATCCTTACCTGACCTTATAAAAAACCAATGGAAAAACAGCAACTGAAGATTTTCGGCAATCTCTATGTACCAGTTTTCCGTCCACAAATGGCTGGTTATCAAAGCTTTGTGCGGTAATCTTTCGGAAACTGAACTTGATAATCGCGAATACTAATAGCATCAGTACTACTAGTAGGATACTAACAAAGGCCTTTACCATAAATGTCGAATTCAACAGCTGTGGTTCAAAAAAAGTAATTAACCACCCAATAACCTCGTATCACTAACGCGTCTGCAAAAAAATGGCCAGAGGAAATGACCCGCGCTTCTCACCCAAAAACAAACTCATTTCACCCAAATAATCGCCTCATATTAATATTTTGCTCGAACATATTTCTAATCAATTCACCGCATGCAATCCACTAAACAAACATCTCTGTGTTGTTATTCTGCTCAGGCTGGCAATATTCATTCGCTCCTCTTGCTTTGAGGGGTCGTTTTGAGCCGAGGTGACTTGGCCATCGGCGGTAAACAGCCCCCTTGACGGCGTAATGCAAATAATGCTGCGAATTCTGTTCCATGGCATTAGTAGACGTCAAAAAAAAGAAACATATGAACAGCTCATTGCTCAGCTTTACTGGTAACGAAAAGTAACGATGACATATGGTTTCAGTAAAGCTAGAACATCGTTACTGCATATTTCAGCATTTTCGAACCAAATGTCATTCAAACAGGAAGAATATGAAAAAATGTCTTCAACCAACAAACTTGGAACAGCAAAAAAAAAAACCGGCTAATGTCCATATAACCCTCAGACTAAACAAAAAAAAGCTGATGGAAAGAAAAAAAAAGAAGGGAGGAAGGATTGAGATTACTAAGAAGCAAGAGGTACCGGGCCACCCGTCAAACCAGCCAGTTAGAAAACGCCACAGAAAGTTAGAGAATTAGATTAATCCTCTCATATCAATGCACAAGCCAATGCTCATTCAAGATCCAAAATTAAATAGATGAGATCCGTGAAAATGTCCGTTCCTGCTCAAGAGAGAGCCGATTCTCTCAAGGTTCCTCACAAAACTACTAAATCATTACAAGACATAAGAAATTGTTTTGGTATATTCTAATGTGTATGTAATTCGCCTGGGAAAATACTGGGAGAAAAATTCGAGGAAGAAGAAAATGGAGGGTAATTGAAGCATTTTTCAGATATACATATAAAACAACGTTGGCATCATTGCCCACAAAAAGTCGTAAATTTAGGGCGCGCCGTTCGATTCCTTCCTGCTACTGGTTCGTTAGGACAGAATTGGTGGCAGCTTCATTATGCACGATATACAAATGAAGACAACAGGCAAAAGTTAAAGAACGCAAAAAAAACCACTCAGTTGGTGTTTCGAAGAGAAAAAGATGAGTGAAAGAAATCATATGACATAAGCATTAGTTTTGAATTTCCAAAAAAAAATATAAATGTCGAAGCGTTAAGGCGTTTGTACAAATTCAGCTAAAAACCTGCGAAGAGCAGAAGAATGACAAGAAAGCAACGTGACATTCCAATTCCGGCGGATTCTCTTACAAAGGCACTTTCCAGACAAGTGAAGAGAGAAGAAATGTGATACGCAAATATGTACATTGCGTTTCACAATTATAGGATGTTCCTTGAACCCCGAATTTCCAGGGACAGGTGCTCTAAAACAGTTTTCTGCACTAGTAGGCATATTCGTCAAAAAAAAAAAAAGCTGCTGCGACCGGGAATGGGCACATCCCTCTGTGAATACTTTCACTCACCATACGTATACTATTTATACTTCTTTTTACTAGATACAACTGTTAGAATGCTACTGCTAACGAGAGAGAGAGAAAGAGAGTTATGAGCACTATCCCTCACACATTACACGTTCAAAAATAACGCATAGAATTTCACATACATAGTAGAGCACGAAAACAGAAAACATGTTAAAAGAATAGGGAAAATCCAGCTGATAGCCTTTGCTCTCTACATCATTACTCACAGGTAAAGAGTTCCATAAATAACCAGGCTAACTAAAAGCAAAAACAGAAAACGAATTTCAGTCTAAAACGTGAGTCACTGTTCATTAGAGCTTATGTGCGGTTTTCTGGTTGGTTCTCATTAGGGGAAAAGGCCATTAATGTTTTCGTGTTCGGCGCTGGCAAACGCAAAGGCGGAAATTACAAACAAAAGATATTGAAAAAAGAGGATCAACATATGAGAAACTGTTAGCGAAATAACATATCCAGTAGAGAAATGATAACTCTAACTTCTTGAGGAAATTTCGAAGAAAACCAGTTAGATAAAGAGCACGTAGGATAATAAGTTGGGCGCAGAAATTGCTGGATTAAATTTCCACGAACTAATAGGGAAATTCAAATATGAACCCAAATTCTGGTCGCTTCTGGCCAAAGTCCAGAATCGGCTCGAAGCTTCGACGTTGGACGGCGCGATGACAAATAAATAAGCGAAAATAACGACAAAAGAAGTAGAATAACGACAAAAGAAGAAGAATAACGACAAAATGAGAAGAACAATGCAGCAGCTGAATCACTGCCTAACTTAAAGGCAGAGGGCCACCTCGTTCTTCCTGTTGGATTTACCAACATATCCTAGACCTTCTCATCATGTTGATCCCTGCGATGTACATCAACAGGCACAGAGGCGACGAAATCTCCATTTTTGAAGGGCTCGAACTGGATGAAAATTTGGAGCCCGGAGGCGGATCGCTCCAAGCTGTGCTGGCTGCCTGCCACGGCTGCCGCGTCGGTCGACGAGTCTTGGCGTGTCCAATCGATAAGATCAACGGCTTCACATGTCAACTCGGGTTGGCAAACTGTTACAGACCCCGTCCTGGAAGACGGGTTTATAGACCATTCTGAGACAATTTATGTATACCGTTGCGACCATCGCGCCGAGTAGATGCAGAATCTGCTGTCAGCTGAACTACGAAAATGAGGTGGACCCCTGCCTTTAACCCGAATTTCATGACTGAACATGGATGATAACACATAAATAGATGTTCAAGGCTCAGTAAACGTCATTCAAGTCAGAACAAAAGGAAGTATGATGCTGGTGCCACCACACAGCGCTGCGCATTGATTCTCTGCGCTTCTATGCAGCTTAAAATTCGCTCATTTTCACTGATTGAAAACGAGGACGTTACGAGAAGCTTAGCGATGCCTAATGAGCCTGGCCCATGCCTATTTTATCGAAGGAAAGTACTCTGGGAACTTACGAAAACGTCGACAACGACGCGGTGCATGCACGATGGTGCTTCTCTTCATCACTGCGACGATACACTAGCATCAAATGGATGATGAGATGGTGTAATGGATGATATGAGCTAGGATGACGAACTCTTTGACGAAGCAAGAAATCGATTATTCATCAGTGAAATGTCATTCCATCGCATGGACGATAGCATCTCTTCAGAATCGCATGCAAGCTTTTAGTAGACATTTTGCGCTTCACGTGATGTTTTCTGGGACAATTCACACCGTCAAAGACATTAGAGAACCTCGCTGGTTGATTTGAACATGATCCTAAAAAATCCATCTCGTCGCCAAATTTTCCCCAGGAAGATCACACTTAAAGGAACCACCCCTAGATTCAAGTGATTACTCCTAGATGTCCTTCTTTTGCCCTGTCCTTCCATTCCTTATCCATAGCCTTTCCAAGAAATCCATTTTCCTGGATGATATCATCCATGAAAGAGCCCCTGAGGTCCCGCCCATCATCTGTGTATTAAGAAACATTTCTCAGAAACCTCCGCGACAACGACAACATCTCCTCCCCATGCATTTCTGGATCCGTTCACGTCAGTGCTGCTGCAAAGGTGACATTAAATCATACCATTAGAACGACCAGCATCTAAAGCACCAAAAATCGGGAATGGGCGGAGACTGTAGACGTCAGATTGCTTGCGTCTCTGTTGAACATTAACAACTTAAGTGCTTCAAGACTCCAACTTCTTTCCCCTCATAATCGACGGAAACTCCGTCGAATCCCAGAAAATTGTGCAAAAGTTGCAAACAGGAAAGCAGCGCTGCACATGTGAGGAAGCAAAAAAAAGTTCAAAAGGAAAGGAAGTTTCCTACCCATGTACGTACGTCTACGGTACGGAATCGCTTGCATAAACACGCCTTTAATTCAATTTGAAGCCATAAAACCTAATGAAAAGAAGGAGGTGACAACAATGGAACGCCTAAAGGGCCTGGATTCTATCTTCGGACAAGAAGCAAACCAAATTTCTAATAGCGTTCTCAAACGCCACGAATTCCCTGCTCTCGATACATTTTATAAAAAAAGGAAAGGAAAAAAAAGGAAAAAAAAGCTTAAAACTACATGAAGATGCCTTACAATCCGCGTTCTCGACTTAACGAGAAATCACTACGTCCGAAGGTTCACGACAGATTTAATAAAAAAAAAACGAGGATATACAGCTCAAAACTTCAAGGATAGGATTGATTGAGTTTCAAAAGTGAGAGCAGGATACAAGGCCGACACAACGGAGCGCTTTATGAAGCATTTTCCATAGTTTCAAAGCATGTTTTCAATCATTATCGATTCCACAAAATAATAGCTGTCCTGCCGCTGCTTTGACATAGCACAAGCATAGATACCGCTGTATGTACTTCCTATATGCAGCCAATTCTCAGAAAAAAAGGTTAATTCCCCTATAAAATTTAAGAGGTCTCGGCAAGCAACCCAGCCCAAGCTATCTATTATTTTCAAAACCATGCTCGCAAAGGAAACCTTCAATTCAAAGGAATTCGTCACGCACCCTACGAATTATTCGCGAAGATGCTGACATCCCAGCTAGCACTAATAGCCTAGCACACGGAAGGCATGTTACACTAATTCACGATATCGAAGATGTAGTGGGGGTTTATCAGCACCTCTTTCCCAGGAATCTCACCTTCACATGCACGGATAAGGAAGAGCTAAAGGATGCTAATGGAAGTGCTAGTGAAATTAGGATCCTTTAGCACTTTCTCATCCCTGCATGTGAAGGTGAATTCCTGGAAAAGAGGATAATATTCCTTACAATTGCTGATAAACCCCCACTACATCTTTGATACCTCTTCCCCCCCCCCCCCTTCTCAATTCAACCTTCGCAAGAACGCCAACTATGGTAACGAAGATATCTCACCCCCAGTAAAATAACCAGCTACCAGAGTAGAAAACCATCCATGGATTGTATAAAGGAAACTATTCTGCTTTTCATTCAACAGCCATACCTTCCCTTATACCTCCTCCTCAATCACCTGTGTAAATGACCCATTACATAGCCTAAGTAAACTTCTCCTTCTCTAAATAATTTTTACACCAATCTAATTCATCCTCCCACACCATTATCCTCCTTGAAACTCCCTTGAGAATCACTGCTGACAGAGTTATGTGACCGGGTGAACTACAGAAGTCACATAACAGGTCTCTAGCCCCAAGATAGGAGAGTGTGGAAAAGAATTTCTTCCATTATCCCCTCTTCTAGCCTTTTTTTTCGGATTCATTTCATGATGATATTCTCGAATTTTAAGTACACTAATCTCATCATTATCAAAAGGAGACGATTAGCACATAGCAACATTCGGTGGTAACATTCTCAATATTCAATCAATAGCCATACTTTCTACATAGCAGCAAGCAACTTCAAATTCTAACTCTAATTTCCAATCCGCGCAATTTTCCAATCCCGTTACCTACTGGAAGTCTTCTTCAGCATGTCAGCATGTTCTGTTTACGAATTCCGAACACGACTGCAGCCTCGACACACAAGGGCGCGACGGCCGCCGTCGCATCCAATGGATAATGGAAAGACGGCCGCATTACTTAGTTACGCACAGAGAATAGGATTCGCCATGTTCGGCCAGAGCTGCTCTTGAATTCCACGAGCAAACTCGGATATGGTTCTGATGATAAATCGAAGTGGAAATGAAGAAGTAACAGAAGTGGAATAGAAAGCACATTAGTGCCCGCAAGATTTAATTGAAATTTTCTTTTTATGTCATTCAATCACGTGCAGCCTGTGAGACGACCACAAATCCTTATTAAAGCTGAATTACAGTTCATTCGTATCCTATCCTTCTGAATCCATGAATTTAAGCTCGAAGTTAATCTACAAAGTTTACATTTCAACATTGTTGCAGCTGTTCTAACAGAACACGGACAGCTGATACTGGCTCACCAAAAAACATGAACGATTTCCTGATAGAAATCCATTTTTCCATTTGGAAAAAACCTAGGCGAAAGTGGAACACTTGTCAATTATCTTAACGACGCTCTGCTGAGAACCTGCTGCCAAAAAAACTTCTCAGGAAAAAAAAACTACAGCACTACATAAACAAAAGATTAAAATTAAGCAGAAGTCGGCTGGAAACTTGGCTATGACGGAAATCATCTAGGTTTACGAAATTATCTAGTTCGGTGGAATTGGTGGAATTCTCAGGTAGATAATTATGACTTATGAGGGAAGGATACCAGATGTCCGTGGCATCTTGAATTGGAATATGTATCATAGTATGAAATTGATTCTGCTTATTTCGAATTCGTTAACCATTTTGTAGAGCTGTGGTAGTTGGATATAGAAACTGTATCTATGGATATACTGCATAGAATAGTATTCCCAACTTTTTGCGTTATACCATTCAGCTAAAAACTGAGAAAGAATACGCTATGAATATGCTATGTGTAAATTCCTAGACATCTACTACCGAAATTCCCGGAAATTTTGAATGATGGATCTTTCCACGGAAGCCGTTCAAACATCCAGACAAAAAAAAGATGCTGTCTGCCCTGTAGCCAACGATGTAAAGTGGCACAGTGGAGGAATTTATCCGTACTCCGCAATTCTAGCAATATTATATAATTTTAGTTATAAACACAATCATTCGGACAACAATGTCAGGAAAACTGTTCATAGGAACCTCCTCGACCCATAAATAACTATGGAAACCTTCCAGGAAATGCTTCTAGAAAGAAATTATCTGGTCGAAACAATGGAAACAATTGAAAAAAAAAAAAGATTTCCTGAATTTAACTTTCCTCTATATAGTTCGATGAAAAAATTAAGCTCTAATTTCTAGCTGAAATAGCACATCAAATGAATAATTTTCACTTCAAAAAAGTTGAAAACTCACGAAACGGACAGTCAGCATGTCGACTCAGCTGACCGAGTACTATTGAATTGTGACGACCAGTTGACGTCGTCATTACTCTTTAGAGTCCACTGTGGGAGCGGTTTCAGTTGCTACAGCTTCAGAACAAAGACTGGCGCTCACCAGCTTATTGTGGAAACTGTGCCGACGTCTTATCATATCGCACAGAACCGCCGCACCTTTAACATCTGTCCGGTCGCGATCACTGTGGTCTTGATAATTTAGCCCGACTGTCCGGAAACGTTCTGACAGCCTTTTTTTTCATATTTAATTGGACGATGTACCCCCCTCTATGTGCTGCGGTAGTCCCGCTTTTCATATGAACGCGAAACTACACTATGGGATGGCTGCTAGATTTGGGTTATTTGTGCTATTGCAAAATCGCTACAGTGACGATACAAGCAATTTCGATAACCGGAGTGGCGGGCAAACCGTGATTCTGAATGTTTCTCTGTAAAAACACCGTCCCACATCAAAATCTTTTTTGAAATTCCCATGTGAAACGAATCTACAGAAGCTGTTGATCACAATGATACATGTAATTCCGTATAAAACTGCAGAAAAGACCCCCTTTCTCTAGCCTCAATTCTTGGGGATCCTGTGGGCGGAGCTGAGGAGGGCACGGTCTGAATAATTCACTCATGGGAGCGCAACTTCCGAGGTAACTCGTAATTCTTGTGAGAGTTCCTCACCCACTCCCTATCAAAATAGAAACTATGCTCCATGCCTGACCAGCAAATGAGTACATGATGTGAAACACCTGTAATTTCGCATTGACTCCGCCCACAGTCTCCCCAATAATTGGTGCTTGATAACAGGTTTTCTCGGCAGTATTTCAAGGAATCGCATTTGCTATTGTGATCAATGGTTACTGGAGATTTTTTCACGTGAAAATCTCGATGACGATTTCGGGGTGGGACGGCGCCTTCGGGCCTCTCCAACCCCAATATTCCTTAGTCCAGTACCAATGAGAAAGATCCTCGGTAACCGAATGACTAGTCAAATCAAAGTATTAAAAGCAATGAGAAGCAATCCAAGCGGTTAACTTCTTTTCGCAATCCGAGCAAATGCAATTCTTCCTCGAGTTTCAGAGCTATTGATATAAAACCATGAGTGAATCCAAGCTATGTCCAATAGCTCAATTTTCCAAAATGCTTATGTGCAATAGCTACCATCGCAATCATCTTCTTGGAAAGCTACGATGCTCTCTCAGGAAGAAGCCATCACGCAACAACCTCTGGAAACCTTGCAGTAGACAAGTGCTTCCCCGCCCCGCTCTTCCGGAGCAAAGACCACATTATTTGTAGTTTTGGAAGATAGGAAGGAGGAAACTTTCCTCATGAAGCGAACAATTTATCGCCTACGCAATGATTTTAATCCAGTTCTTCCGAGCAACAAGAACAGCGTGGCTTCACAGCATTTCTTCAGAGCTATGGGGTGATCGAAGGTTACGGAGACAGGACTACAGAGCACGTTTTTCAACTTATCTCGAGTTTTTGGCATTTTGTATCAAATCTTTTATCATCTGTTCAATCTTTGAGCTTTCTAACGCTAGATATGGATCTTGTGGTGAGTCGCCGTGGTTTTGGACAACCCCTTACCACAACTAACACGTACAGTACGCTATCAATGGTATGATCCTTAGTTTAATTAATAAGATATCTCCACCACATTTTCTACGCAAAGCAGATGAATTTTAACAATTTCCTGCAGGATAATACTATTCTCGACTCTTTCTCGGTTTCTGCACTCAATTCCTTTCTCCCCAATTCTTCCTGAAAATTGCCAACTCCTTTGCCTCCAGAAAACGCTGTCACTGCCAGAAAAGCATGCACCAGCCATGAATCCCCCAACGGTCACAATTAGTAAATCCGCATATTCTACGCCTGGATTACCACACTTGAAGCGTAAATAGTACACAGATGATTGCAGAGTTCAGAATTCAAGCAGCACACGACTCTCAAGAACAAGCAGTGAATTAGAGATCACGTAATTTTTGGAACTTCCCGTCAAGCAAGGAAGACTACAATTTGTATAGAGAAGAAACTGGTAAAAGTGTCCGATCATTTAACGGGTATTTTTATAGAGTTTAGCCATAAAGTGACCTGTAATCGCCGCGCAAAATGTAAAATTGACAAAATGTGCTATGGAGCACACATTTACAACATTCTAGGTTAATACAGTAAGTTACCATCGCCTTTCATAGCTTCAACGCAAGGAAATTACATTTCCAGGGGGTAACACCAGATTCGCTTGCATTCGCTGTAAGCTTCCATTTGAATAGGAAAATTTCTGGTTACATCAGCCTAGCCGTAAATGATTACTGTATGAATTCAACGACAAAATCCCTTCTACATGCTTATTCAGCCGAAATAATAAAAACCTGCTTTGGAAAAATGCATGCTCAGCAATAAAAATGCAAGACCTTTCCAGTGGATAGTTATTTGAGGATCCAGCAACACCTGCATGGCTGAACAAAGCAGCCCATCTTCAGAAAATTACAGCTTATGAAAACTGAACATATACATTTTTTCCCTAAAGAAACCTACTATTCCCCGAATAACTATCTGCATCGCCCATTTCGTACCCCAACGAACAAACCAATTATTTCTAGTACTAAGCCAATTTTATCTAGGGGTCAATGTCCCGTTGCTGGGTGACCAGAATCCTGCAGCCGCCTACGTCGTAGCAGTTGTCGTGCAAGCTGGTTGCGTTAAAAAAAGCATCTGTTTGCGTGACCAGAGTTTGTCATCTCGTGTCTGACAATCAGGTGCTGCTGAACAAGTTGCCCTCGTACATTTTATAACAATGTATTCAATGCATTTTTCCAAGCATTTCGTGTGATGCACCACTTATCTTGCTGAACAGCTAGGAATAAAATGTTGCCGAAACTTTGCAGCACCAAATCTCCAGTCTGCACAATGGCAGGTGCACCTACGGAAGGTGACGTGCTTAGACGCCTACTGCATTGAAGAGTTTAAGGGTCACAGAACTTATGTACTTCTGAGCAGAAAATACGCCAAACATGCGGCAAATCGACAAAATCGAGGAACATTTCCGTTTTCGAAGGCGGAAACGAGTGTTCTTCCTTACATGGACGACCACAGGTTCAGGAACCGAAAAAGAACCGATTGCCATACGCTCTCTCTTCAATAAGAGTGCTCAAGGCTTGTAAACTGACGCATAGTCAGATGGTTTTCCCACATCATACACGTCTGCAGTAATGTTTTAACGAGTAAGAAATCATTCATCCCATTTCGGGAACCTATTTATTTATTTATTTATTTGCTGTACGCCAGCAAAAAAAAAACGACTGGCGTGCTATTGACAAGATAAAGCACACAAAGGAAAGGATAATGATAACCAGTAAAAATTGCCACATGGATAACACCTATGTACTAAAAAAATTCCAACTGCGTCACTTCACGAGACTGTAGAGCCTATTTGCCTGTAAAGTTTCGAGAAAGAAAGAACTATTCATTAAGCGAAAATTTCCAAGAGGGAGCCGGATAAAGTCTACATTTGGCGAAAAATGGTCGCTAGGTTTAAACTGAAGCATCATTGGATCATTTTCCCATAAAAGACGCCTGCAGTAACCTCTTCACAAGTGAAAAATCATTCTTCGCATTTTTGGAATCCTATTGAACATGTGAAAATTCCCAACGGTTGGCCGATGGTCATAACAACCGCACTTGCCGCATGGTCGGGAGACGTAAACTGACGCATCGCTGGGTGGTTTTCCCACATCATCCGCCTGCGGTAATGCCTCCATAAGGACTAATTGTTCTTTCTAATTTTTAAACCTATTCCACAAGCGAAGTTTTTCACAAGTGAACCGATGACCATACTCCCAACGTGCAGGCAAAAGTAATCAGGATGTGTAAACTGGCGCGTCGTTGAACTGATTTCCCCATATCATCCGCCTTCGACAATACCTCTGCAGGCATATAATAGCTCTTTACGTTCTTTTCATAGCTTATTTCAAAAGCAAAATATCCGAGGATACTGCCTTTATGATCTACACACGTCTTGTTAGCAAGCTCCACAAATCCATAAAGCGTATGGCAAGTTGCCACCCATCTGTCCTATAAATCACGTTCCCTCTCGCTACCGCCACCCACCTCAAACTTCGACTACGATGAGTAGACGGCGTGGTCAGCACAAAATCGAACACGACCACGCCCCTTGGGAATC
Organism: Ancylostoma caninum; assembly: GCA_037903475.1. Classification (NCBI taxonomy): domain Eukaryota; kingdom Metazoa; phylum Nematoda; class Chromadorea; order Rhabditida; family Ancylostomatidae; genus Ancylostoma; species Ancylostoma caninum. Next base: position 1,852,272 of record JBAJFG010000015.1, on the reverse strand, counting down.
GTAATGCTTCTCCTAGGCAACCTAATGACGAGCTGGAACTTCAACTCGGCGCATTCCACCTACACACTAACAGCGAAAATAAGTCTGTAACAACGGGACAAATTCCACCTACGTATTAATAATGAAAATGAGTCTGTAACAGGTGGATTGAGAACCTTCTGGGAGCGAGTCTCAGCAAACTGGATTAACTAGAGTGCATTGAGTGCTTTAGTCGGCTATTTTTACGTATTAGAAGATTACGTTACCACAGCCAATTGTGGGTGAATCATGCCAGCATAACGGAATGCTGAGTAATGTTACTTTTTCAAAGTAGTTTTGAAGTAGCGACCAGAGGCTGGATCATTCACAGATGCTTTCATAATTCATTCAAAATGTTTCGCCCAATCATGTAAGAGTTGGGCTCGTTCCATTGCTTCGCCAAGGCAATTTTCTCATCTTTGCATATAAATCAGTTTGAACAATGAGGAAAACCTCTCCATCTCTCCCATGCCTCCAACGAGAACAAAAGTGAACCGCTAACCGCGCAAGAGTAAACAAGTGATCTTAGGTAGGCCCTAGAAATGGTCCAGAATGTGTTACTTCTCACATTTTTTTCAGCATCAAAGCCAAATATATAGAAAAAGAATGATGAAAAGAAATGATAAGAGACCGGGAAAGATACCATTAAAAAAACTTCGGAGAATTCTGACATGTAAGCAACCGCACTTTCGAAATACAGGACTCTCTGATAAAATTAACTCAAAATTCTGTAGTAACCAAAACAAAAGGGCAATTCCTGATGGGTTCACGGAAGAACTGCCGTTATATTCCCGTGGGTAAGCCAATTTCACAGAAATTACGTATGCAGTAGAGCGCGAAAAACTAGAACACATTTAGGTAGAACCACAGAATATGACGAAAAACATAGAAATCATTGAATAAATTCCGTCCATTTCAGGATTCCCTACGTACACTCAAAATCAGGAATAAATTGAACAGAAAATTGGCATTGTTTTTAGCGCTGCCCAACACTTTACCAACGGATAATTGCCATTTCCGCGAAAAAAAAAAACAAAACAAAACAAGTCACTATTCACTACATTTATGACTGTTGAATAATCATATTAATACTTTTCTCAAGCTCAATGCGGAATCTCCATGGGAAAAATCAGAGGAAGCAAGTCAAAATGGTAGAAAAAACGAGATTGATGTTTGAAGGCTGAAACTATGCCTATGTATTCAAACATGCAATTATGATCTCCTAGGATCGCACTACTATGAAAACAGAACTTAATTAATGTAAAAAGAGCAGGTTCCCATTCGACATACAGGAGGAAATTTTTACTACGCCTGAACCAAATAATAAGGTTCGCGTATCAACAAGCTGATAAATTTCCAATTATGTTATACAGCTGTTTTTGCTCGAAACGACGCAAAAACAAGAAAAACCATCACAGGACTGGGTAACTGCTGTCATCAAAGCTGCCATTAACATCGTAGTTTTATTGCAGCTCATTGCCAATGGTGCGGAAAGCGAGGAAGCAGGTTCGGGTCTAATAAAAAATATGAATAAAGAAGCAGTTAGAACACAGATATCCAGCCGGCTAGCTGTAAACGTACTAGTCAAGCTGTTAAAGACCAATAATCAAATCCGCAGTGGTGTGGAAACAGCACCAGAGGGCGTCGAAATAGGTTCCCGAAAAGAAAAAAAAACAGAGAAAATCGAAAAGGAACACGAAAAAGAGACCAGCCATGATAGGAAATTTTCCCAGTTTCAACAAGCCAGTCTTATCCCCTTCCGAAAAATCACTTATCAGATAATATCAGCTAGTTTTAACCATCTAAAAATAAAGCAAAACTAAACCAGAAAGCTTCAGGATACAATATTCCATGCATGATCCTTGTCAGCAGTGGTACGAGTCACGCAAAAGGAAAAGAAAACTAACAGAATACCTAAAAACTGCCAAGAAGCGGCAAATAAACTGAGACAGGACTTAATGGGTTTTTTTTGCACTAAAAATCTGCGAAGAAGGAAAGGCTGAGAAGATATCTTTGTGGATTGAGTGAAAAAAGGACCTGATGGACGAGATAGAATTACCCATAAGGAAGGATTGAGAGGCAATCATGTGCTCAAAGCCCGCAAAAAGACTGAAAGAGATAGAAAACAGAACCAAGAGATCGAAATAGTTATATCAAGTAACAATAGGGTATACTCAATATCTGCAAGGTGGGCAAAAATAGGCATTATTAACTTTTCTTCACAATTGAGAGTAAGAAATCAAAAAGTCGAAGAAAAAGTTCAATGGGCTGGATCGAACTGTTGCAGAAGAGGGAGGAAAAACAAACAAATAACAAGTAAACAAAGAATAAACGTTCAAACAGTACTCACCAAGCGAAGCCAGTTCGATGCTCTCGCGCTTCTTGCTCATTCGACGTCGTCTGCAATCATCATTTGATACGAAACCCATACTCATCCACAGTGAACCGCGATGGGTACTGCCTGCACTTGGCGCTGGTGTCGAACCAGCGTCCTCTTCCGTCGACATAACACCACCAGTTAGCGCCGTTTCCGACGCACTTGTTGCTAACTTCTGCTCTTCTGCTCAGTCAGACACTACAGAATACTCAACAACAAAGACGACCGACCACAACGACGACGACGACAACGACGTCGAAAGAGGCGGAGGCGAAAATGATCAATAAAACCTCCTAGCTCCGGGGGTTAGACACACACTCGGCTTGGCTCTCTCTCACTCTCGCGCGCCGCCAACGGGAACGCCTGGCTGGCTGGCTGGCAAGCTGCTGCTGATGCTGCTGTTGAGGCTATGGCCGCTTATCGATCGTCGCCGTTGGCAAATCGCCAGGCCACGCCTTTCTAAAACTCCGAGAGGATGCTTAACGACTCAAATGATATTTGACCTTCTGGGCGAGGCTTAACTCGCTGTGCGCACTAGTCGTAACTAGCCGCACACGGCTATTTTGTTTCGTTACCATGAAGACGCCGACTGGCGACAGCGCAGGAATGAAAGGGCGTTGCGCAAGGATTGATGCAGATTAGAGGTAACCCGTAATCCACGTGTGGAAATCCATAAAGCGTTTAATCAGTAGCCAAAAGGAGCTGCAGGCCTTGGTATTTTCTTTTCCATTTTTTTCTAAAACGTGAGCCACATCAGAAATACTTGAAATCTCAAAATTAATCCAGCAGTCTTAGCACACAATACAGTAGAAAGGCTACGCTTAAGATATTAAAAACTATCAAGCCAGAGATTCAGAACAAAAGTGCAAAACGTAGCCGATTCCACTGGATGAACCTATGCATTGGAACAGCCCCGGTAATGTGCCAAAGACGGGCAAAATCCTAGTAGCGTGCCAGCAGCAGGCAGAAAAAAAAGCTTGTCTAACCACGAATTAGCGTGCACTTCCCCATTTAAATAAAGGGCAATGTTGCCCTTGAAGAATTAGTCTTCCCGACTTCATCAATGTGAAAGAGGCTAAATTAAAAATAGGCTCGTTGAAAAAATACCGTTAATTTGGGTACTTTCTGCAATAATTTTCTACCAGCCAATATATTTCACAAACTAATATCAAAAGCCGGTAATATTATAATAATATAGAGTGGGAATCCCAGAAAAAAGACTCATGAGCTGCACAAAAGCACGAAACAGAGAGCAGCAAACATTGTATGACAAGGAACAGTTGGCAGTTTCATATTAAACATTTTCGTGGATTAATATACTTTAATTTGGTGAAAACTGCATAACATTGAACAAGATTTGAAGCAAGGAACTCTACCAAATCCATCCTCAATAAGCGACTAGTCCCGAAGCTTCTCATCAAATCTTGTTTAAATCTTTTGTGTTTGTTTTCCTTGAAACCAGATACTGTCAAGCCACTTTCTTGGCAAAACATCAACTGGGTAAACTTTGAATCCAATAGCATCCACAACAGGTCTACCTAAATACGAAAGCAAGCAGAGAGTCAATCTCAGCTGACTACTTCTTCAAATGCTGTACAAAACAGCTGCACAGTTACAATACTGAGGCGAAAGTGTAGCAGAGTTCCTCTTTCGTGGGCATCAAAGTCCAGAAAGGAGCAACTACTGACTGCCAAAACAAAAAAAACATATATAACAACCTTGATAAGAATAAGGAAAATCGAATGAAGTATCTACCATACAAATCTAAGGCCGCATGCATCATTGAACCCACCCAGGACAAACGGACCACACAAATTTACCCATAGTTGACGTGGGCTTCAACGCGCTTACCCTGGGTAGTCTCAGGGTTGCATGCGGCATCTGAACTCTCTGCGATCTCTAAGAGAACAAAAACATCGCCAAAAACCTGATGATATGTCAATCTGTTACTCAAAAACTCCAAACATTAAGTGCTTTTGTGGAAGAGAAAGGGTAGGCTTTACAATGAATAGCAGGAAGACCCCGTCTCACCTCAAAACTGAGCCGCACAAAGACTGTAAAATCAATTTAAAAGAGAACAGGAAAGTGATTTGGAATTTTAGGTAGAGCGAATGTTGGGCTTTTTGATGGTTCGAGAGATGCCAACTCAGCTTCTGAGACCATGGAGTTATGAAATTCCAGAAAGTCGCTGCGTTATTGCAGCCGTTACTTCCAGGGTAACCTAATAGTACTTTGCAAGAAAGCGTAGGTTGATAGTAATAACTGAAGCAATTCCAGGTAGAAAATTGGCAATACGGTCTGTCGAAAAAAAAGAATGCACAAGAAAAGCTGCCGCTTGTACCAGCAATTAACTTCGCTCACAAGAATGTTTACAACCATTATTAATCAAAATCCTAGCTATTCAGCTAATTGTATCCAATTTAGTTTGCGGCATGCAATTGACAGTGCCATTTAGCGCCCATTACGTCACATCTTGCGCGCCTCTCACACATTAGCCTTATCCGCTGACCGGAACAGCTGTCCACAGTCTTCCCCTCGTCTACCAATAATTTGCGCCCATTGCAGCTCGTCAGAGGGCTCTCTACCACAATTCCCAGCAACACATATCCTTTCTATTGAGAAGCGCATCCGAAAGGAGAAGATAATGAGAACCGAAGTGGGGGGAGGACGAGCGGATTCAATGGGGTACAAAGTTCACTTCTACAAAGAATCTACCACAGAAATCCTGCTTTAAACTATAAATACCAGCAAAGGAGGTTCAATTGTTGCTTGGGCAGTAGGTTATCACAAAAAGGTTCCACGCGAACGCAAAACCATGGCTTCAAACTCCAGGATTTGACATGCTTGTTCCATAAAGTTGGTAAAATATTAGCGAGCGCCCTTAAAATCGACTTCAGTGAACTCAAAGCAATTGTGGTGACGTTCCTTATTACATTCAGCAACCACACAAAAACGATTATGGAGTTACTTGAGAACCAATTGAGCAATATTATACCAACATGTCCTTTGAGGGTATGTAATCTCCAGTAATATTATGTGAAGCATAAGGAATGCAAAACCCATTATACTAATTTATGTGGTTGTTACTCACGAAAGAAGGATGGAAAAGTGTAGAAATAGTGCTAGGGCTAGAGCTGTCACAGAATTTCGCAACACTCGCACATTTGAGACGTAACTATAGAATCTATTTTGCCTCATCGCTATCAAGCCTCCTGTGTGGGATGAGCCGTTAGCCTCACTATGTGTCCCGAAAATGAGGGTCATTTGGCACGCCAACCATAAATGCACTAGCGACACACAATGCGTCAGTTTTGAATTATGAGTATGTGAGAACTTTGAACGTGCAGAAGAAGACATTTATCTGGGCCTGAAACGTGACCTAGCAGTGGATGGCAAGGTAATGTAGCCATTGCGGAGTTCAATTCTGGTGGGTTGAAAGCTTCAAAACAACGAGTGTGGAATGTTTTGCCTTCGACGGGGTTTTCAATCATTATTAAATCGAAAGAGCTGACACTGTTAGCACAACAAACACGTGTAGTAGCTCCTAATTCTAGAAGTCTGACCAGCCGAAGCCATGTACCGTCAGAGACGCACTCGCTTCAAAACGCCAGCCGACTCAGCTACTGTTTTTCTCGAAAGGAGAGGGAGTGTTTTGTTGGATAGTTTGACGCAAGAGGCAAACAGTTTCGATAACATTTCTTCTACCTCTGAAGAGAACTGCCGAAGATTGCCCCTGTAGCGACTTAATAGTACACCTTCCGCAAAAGAAAAAACATGACAGTTGAGGATGCAGAACGGCGATCAGCGACCCAATTTCCTTAAAAAATGAAGGAAAACAGGGTCTTTTTAAATCTGCGATGTGCAGTGTGACATGCAGGACATATGAGGTTGGATTTCGATTTGCCCAACACAGCCAGATTTGCCCTCTAAGATTTTCTATACCAGGAAATGTTCGGTGAAACTACATATAATAACATGAACTAACTACCAGACCGACTACTAAATTTAGTCGTAAAGGACAAACCCGAATTCAATCCATATGTACTGGAACAAATCTCAATGAGTTGGGACATGTCACGATAAGACCTAAAAAAATGTAATTGGTGACGTTTGACAGTAATTAACAAGTCTATAATCACTAAAGTGAGATAAAACGCGAGATACACAAACCACAATCACAAACTACCAACCAATTACTTTTTCCAGCAGCAGTAAACACTCAATAAATGTATTATCACTGTAAACTGCCCCATAACTATAATCCAATAAGCATTTACCGTGGTGTTATGTCGACGTCTTACGTAAATTTGAAAAAAAAAATGGAAAAAAGAACAACTCAAATAGTGGTAAATCTACTTACCCGGCCATATTTTTACCCGTCGTCCTTGCTTAAGAGGAAGAGTGATCAAATATTCTATGAAAAGGATGTGTATATGCTGCCGTTGTGGATGTTTACACGCTCATCTGCCGGTAGCTTACTGGACGAGGAAAACAGCGTCGGTCGGATAGCGCGGCGCCAACGTCTGGAACAAGTCACGGACAGAATCTTCACTTCAAAACACCACGAAAAGCACAAAGGTACATAGAAAACGTGAAAAATACGCGAAAACATCGTCAAAATATGTTGACAAGATGCCAACAACAAATCTCCAAGGAATATTCTGGAAATTCCACTACAAACACGAAAACAAACAGCCATAACGTGCTAGAGCGCTGTTGAAAATGTTATCTGGCTTTTATCCACGAGAAAAAAGTAAGAGTCAATAAAAGTTAATTACTAACTTTTAAAGCAACACGAGATGCAGAAGAAAGCAGAGCCAATGCATAAATCATAAGAGGGAAGAAATCCGTTCGAAAACAAAGACTGCACGAACAAAGACACTATAATTGAGCGACAAATGCATAGCAAATACGATGTGAAGCAGTGTAAATACTATTCTGAGGGATGTGGATCTGCATTCGAATAGCCACAAAAAAACACAAATTATAAGAAAGTGATATTAATATTGATATTTATTACATGGATTACCCATGTGAACAGGAACAACACAAAATGAAAACAACCACAATGCGAACACAACAAATTTGACCTGTCTGAGTCTGAGAAGAATAAAATGAATTCATGGGATCAAGGTTTCTCACCAACATACTTCTAAATAAACTCAGCTTAGGCGGAATAAGTTGTTTTTTGCTGAGTTTTTGGAATTCAGATCCGGCACGATTTACGAAAAAGTAATGCCTTACGTTGCTTTTCGCCCTAGGAATTACTACTTTGAAGGGGCCTCCCCTAGTATTTGATGCTCTAATTTCAAACATCTTATTTGATCGCAGTCCTGTGCATCCATGGAGTATTTTATAGAACATTATAAGGTCGAACATCCTTCTTCTTAAGGATAGGGGACGCAATCCAAGGTTGTGATTCCTGACATCACTGCGAGGAATCCCATCATACAGGAAGCCCAAAACCCGAGTCATGAGTTTTCTTGTGAAGTTATTTTGAACCGTCTCCAGGTTAGCAATAATACCGCTTTTATGAGGATTAAAGATTGTAGTTCCATATTCAACTAGCGGTCTAACGTAAGTCTTAAAGGCCCTCAATAATACTGCTGCATTTCTAGTGGACATAGCCCTGAATAGTCTGTAAACCATACTTGTACCTCGCTTAACTATGCGCTCACAATGTGCGTCAAAATTCAGATCCTTCTTGATTAGAAATCCTAGATCTACAATTTCATCATCAGAATGTAACTCCTGACTACCGATATTGTAGTGAAAACACTGATTTTTGGCTCCTAAATGCAAAACTTTAGTTTTTGTTTCCGACAGCGGTAAGCCCCAGTCTTTCGACCATTGTACCACCATATCAACTGCCTCCTGTAGAAGCGTCCGCTCATTATCATTATTGACAGGTAGATATAATTTAAAGTCGTCAGCAAAAGCACAACATTCTACTTTCAAAGCTTCAACATGAAGGGGAAGGTCGTACGTGTAAATGTTAAATAGTACCGGCGAAAGAACTCCACCTTGTGGTACGCCGATGGCAGTAGTAGTCAGCTTCAACAGAAAAATAAAACCTTGGACGATATACAAACGAAAGATCCAATATAGTTAGTCCCAAGAATTGAAGAGAAAAGCTGTTTGTGCATAAAAGTGCACTCACTACGCTAAAAGTTAAGCATCCAATTTCTACTATGCTGCATACAGCCTAACAGAAACTTAATGACAGTCCGGGGGGACATCTGCTCCGACCGTATCCTGGACAGCTACATGGTAAAGATACAACAAAAGTGAAACAGGTAGCGAAGTAAATTACGTACAAATCCATTCATAAGGAAACTGGAGTAAAACTTGTGAAATAAATGCATATTTGTTAAGTATTAGTCAGGCCCTGTTCAACAGCGAGTCAAAGTCACTCAATTGACTTACTTCCGCTAAAATTGCAATTTGATTGGATTTGATTCGCAGATTAGAGGATTAGTGTAGTATGGGAGCAGATATATACACATTCTAAAATACAAAAACTTTGATGTACATGGCACTGAGTAAGGTCGGAGCAGATGTCCCGCCCGACTGTCATTAAGTTTCTGTTACAGCCCATCCCATGTTTCTACGTTTTTGTTGAATTCTCTAACTGCTCTCCGACTTTCACGCCTCGTGAAATGAACTATGTCACTGCGAAAGTTGGATATTTGCCACTGTGGTACTTTTTTAAGCTGCCAACAATACTTCACCCACCCATTTTACTACCAATCGAATGTTTTACTATCATTTACTCGATGGTACCCTATTCTTCCGACTTGACGACTTAAATAAATAAAGAAAGAAATAAGTACTGCAACGGAAAAGCTAATTTATTAGAGAATGGAGCGATTTCAATGAAAACAAAAAAGTAGCAAGATGCCACTGCTCCAACTGTTAAGGTGATAAAAATAATTAAAAAGTATAAACAGCCGTCATTTAGTATTGCCAGCTACTGAAAGAACATGCGAACGAAAAAAAAAATAAAACCAAGAGATGAAAAATGGTGGAAAAGCAGTAAACAAAGAAAAAAAAACAATTCACTTGCAGGACAACATTCTCGAGGAAGGAAAATTCGCGAAAATTCCAAATCTCAAATTTTGAATTTGAATTTTGCTCTACGGTGGTATGTCTGCACTGAAAACAATGTAATTGACGTCTGAGTCGAGACGTGGTCTACAATTTTCATGGAATTTTATGGGTTAGAGAGATGGCGCTACGTATTTTAGACAGTTCTAACATTATATGAACTGCAAAACTTCCAATACGAATAATATGTAAAAATAAATAAATGAAGAACCGTAAATACAGTCATTGTCGGAAAGATATCATTGTCATTGCACGTGCGTCCGCAGAACGCGACGGGACCTACCCGAACCTCTCGCTTAGATCTCGTGTTCTGCGGTCACGGAATCCGTCTATCTTTCCGAAAATTCTGGGAATTTTTGCAAATTCATATACGCCATAAGCGTGCCATGTAGTTCATTCCAAAAAGAATGGGAATTGGAGAACAACTAATGGAAAAAACACGCATTGATTTTCTTTATATTCAACCAATTGATTAGCTCGATTTCCAGCAAAAAAAAAACTGGAACAAAGTCTGCTGAATAGTGTGGAATTGCGATTATTTGCACAGTTCTCAATCGCTTCATCAGGAAAGATAGTTGGAGAGACATTAGAGAAATAGGGGAAGCGCGAAAGTGTGCGCTATTCGGAAAGGCAGACGGAAAAATGCAGGCAATGGTATCAGCTAGACTTTTTCGCGTTGTAATTACTTATTTTCGTGAGAATCGGTTTCAAATGACGCACGAAATGAAATATTTCTGCAATTCTTCGAAAAAAAGTTCTTGTATCCATAAGAATAACAGCGTGTAATTAAATGATTGCTTGTGCGTCATGGTATATACATAACTAAATTTGGCTTCTTAGCATGAATATACTTACAAATGAAGAGAAGGACCGAACCTAATCGATACTGCTGACGTAGCCACTGTGGTTAGTGACAGCATTGTGTGTTTATACGACATCAGGGCAGCCATCCAGACCATATGGTCGACGCATGTTCTCGAATATGTTCACTACTGCTCCATCAAATAACAATAACAATGACGACCTGTGTGCAACCGTTGCAGTTATTGACAGTCATCCTAATATTAATTTCAGAAACGATGAGAGCTGAGGATCTGTGTGTGAAATTGCAATTAAAAGAAAAGGAATTACTGAGTTAACCTGTTTTAACAGGATGGAACAGGAAGCAGGAGGATTGGACAAGACTGAGAGCGGTGATAACAGTGAAATGTGTGGATGCGCAGACAATCAGAGTGCCGCGCTGCATTTGGTGTGGCGCGGCAGTGTTAGCCTCGACCGCTGAAGTCTCCACCGTATATCGCACGCTCTGTGCTTTTTTTCTCTTCTCAATTCTGTTTAACTCTCTCCTCTGGTAAAATAAATTCCATAAGCTTTCTTTGTTTCTTTGTACTCTCTTCATAGGTGGTGAGCCTTGCTAATTTGGTAATAGGCTATCGAGACAATGGAGATTGGCATGTTGCCAAGGGAAAGGTACAGTCTATGAGCTCGCAACTACGACTTCACCATTTTTAGGCTAATCGATCTGTTTTTTGCACTTTTTTGATATCCATATGGTGTGGTTCCTTCCATTCTTATGTTTCCCCACTGTCATCCGCTAAAATATCCTTCCAGACGCATTCTGCAGGCAAAGTCGTAATTGCAGACAATGTCAGGTCAGGCGCCATCTGTGAGCTAATGCACCAGACATGGAATGAGAACAAAAACGTTGAGGAACATGATACATATACCAAAAAATCGCTTCCGACCAAATATCAATATATAAATTTCCCTATGAGATGAAGAAAAGTTTTTCTTTGAGGAATCAATAGATCAAAGGGCAACTCCTCGACCTAAGAATCAATCAGTATTTTTTAAAATATATGCTTCGCAACCGCACCACAGCCTGTCTCGCGCCCATTCCTATTGTTGTCGGTACTTTCTGTGGGGCGCTGCATCTTTGTATTCCAAAGCGTGAGCAACCAATCACAGCAACGCAAGCCAATGACGTAGAGAAACGCCACGCCCCATTCCTCTGTCTGCGCTCTCAAATCTTGCGTCGTCTGTAGCTGAGCTGGTAAAAGAGGCACACATGGTCCACATAGGCACACTTGGAATGAAACTGAGTATGACTAAATACAGTTTAGTAACACAGTTACAACAGAAGCAGCTACATGGGCGATGCCAGTGATCGGGACCCGCTCGCACACGTCACAACATCTGCGGCGCGACTCCCTTCTGCTACTGGCGTCGGCTTTACTGTGGTTTGGTGAACTGAGCTGTGGATCCAGGTGGAGGGACCAATTTACAAAAATTTTAATTTTAATGCTGGGCAATTAGTGATAAATATTTTAGGAATAATAATGAAAATAAACAATAAAGAAGGAGCTTACACAATTTTTTTAGTCTGTTTTATAATTTCAAAAATTCGGCAACCCATACTGAGGGGGATGGGCTCCGCACTGATATGCGGTTATTTCATAGATATTTCACTCTACTGCCAGTTCGACCCTCACAGCATTGCAGGCTAGCGGGGCAGAGCGCAGAGAAACAGAGCAAAGCTGTTAACGGTGACGCAGAGGTAGGCTTCGCAAAATAAACAAAGAACTTCCTGGATACAGCTTGAATTATTCTGGAAGGTAAGACTGGGAGTCAACAGTAACAGTGTGCAACAGTGAACGTTTGCTATGTGAGGGTTAAAATAAGCCCAAATCAATAACTGTGATAGTTGTCCTATTGTCGAACGAAATGCGCTATTACCATACCGTTAACAAACAATATGAAAATAAGGGTATAACCATATAGGACATGGAATCGCTTTATTAGGTAAGAACTGCTGGATGTCGTTATTCAAGAGTAACGAAAATACCTTCACAATTTCTCATAAGTCCAGGATCAATCGATAGTTGTGATAGTTGTCCATATACGGACCATAGTCGCTAAACCTAACGATCAAGGAATTTCTCATGAAAGTAATATCTTTAGAGCTAACCACGTTTCCAGAACTAGTCCAATAGTGTGGTAGTTGTCCGTGGACAATAGAATTAAAGAAGCCACGGCCGATGCGTGTAGTAGTACCAGAATTTCTCGAAGCTCCAAAAGCAATCAATAATTGTGGTAAATGTCCGTGAACAAAGAAAAAAACAGCTCTGTATTCTTCCAAGTGAATAACAGCCCTGGAAGAATTGCTCATATGTCAGCCCTGGGAATCATGTCAAAGACGATCGATAATTGTGGTAGTTTTCCGAGGTTTTCACAAAAACTCCGAAGTCATGACAGTTGGCCGTGAACAATAAGAACAACAGCACTGAACGGCAGCTTATGTTCTCATATTTACTCATGGACCAAACGTATTACAATCTCTGTATTTCTGACTATTCCCGACCCAATCGATAATTGTGATAGTTGGCTGGGGACTTTTAAACAATAAAAATGGTATTCTTTACAGTTGTTTATATTTGCGGCGAGTACTGTATATCTGACTTTGAGTTTTTCTCCTAAACCTAGAAAATTAATATTTCCAATACTTCAATTTTCTGAGGAGGTAAGAGGGGGGGGGGGTGGGGTGGGGAGTAACCCCTCATTTCACTCGAAACTCGAGTCAACTGGTTTCGTGGAATCAACCTTATAGTTTTTACCCATCTAGCTAAAAATTACCCGCTAAGCAGCCAGTTAAAACCCTTTAAGTAAACGTGCTGTATTTGTAACAGTTGTCCTCGTTCACGTGAGTGAGTCACAATGAATTGGAGAAGCTAGGTAAGCCAGTAATCACCCGCACTCACTGGCTGAAGTGAACGTCGAGGGAATTAACGTGACAGAGGGAAATCGCCAACTGGGATTAGACGTCACTGACTGAGAAGTCTTAGGCCTTCGGGTAAACTCCAATCGGAAGGCGCCACTGCCACTGCCACCAGTTCAAACGTCCACAAGGTTGTTCAAACAAGCAGCACGCGATTATCTGACGCGCCTGAGCTAGACGTAATTGAGTCAACTGATCTGCTAAGAGAGAAAAAATGACGTGCTGGAGTACAAAAATAGGTTCATAGTCTGTTTCATGTTGGAAGATTTCTGGAGAGATACTAGAGAAAGAAAGAACGTGAGATTGTTTACATTTCCTGGAGAGGTAGGCGAGGAAAACAAGCAGTGAACCTAAGCGTTCAAAGGCGTCGCCTTTAGGACAGCTAGAGATAAGGCTTCAGTGATTTTTTTCGGCGAAATGCCAAAAGGATTTCCAGGATTAGGAAATCTTTCAAGGATGGAATGTCCTCTTGAAAGAGTTCTCGCCCCCTAATCTCTCCTTACTTCGTCATCAGCTACGTACATCTCGTCATAGGGCATAATGTGCGTGCGTGCGTCAGACGTTCGGCTATGGTGCAGTTTATACTAGAATCGCGCATTCTATGCACGAGCATCTCTATAATGAAGCATAGGTCCAGTCATGACGCAGAAGAGACGCATGCGTCAGAGTCCTAGCGGCATTTCCGTTCAAGGTATGCGTACAGCGTTGACCTGTCTTCATGGAAAATTCTTTGCGAATAGACGCGAGCGTCTGAGGCGCGCCTGACGCAGCATCTAGTATAAACTTCTTCTGGGCGAGTTTATCGAGCCATATCTACAGCGCTGAGAAAATCACTGGGGAAACTGACTGTCTCAAAAGTCAAGCACCAAAGTCAGGCGATTTGTAACCTATCGGTTCAGATGTTTTTTCTAAGTACTGGTCAGACTGACACACCTTCCTGCTCTAGGGGGGACCAGTTCTCGCAAGCACACGAATTTTTCCACGCAAAAACTGCAGAAAAAAATAGTTTTTCTCAGAAAGCTACGCAGCAATAAGCAAGTCAACTCTTGGTCGCATCTTGGCTACCATTTTGCTCATTCGTTCTCAATAATGATAGGATTGATAGACCTTCCCGAAAATCCTAAGTTCTAGTGGAGACCAGTTCTCGTATGGACATGCTGGTGATAAGTGAGCGCCCACATATGGCGAACTTCTACGTTCTTGGGAAGAACTTTTGCAAAATCGATAATGACACGCTTAAACTTGTAATAAAAATAGCCACACAGAGACTCCACTCTAGTTTTTCTTTTTTTTTCTAAGAAAATGTGTGTGTAATGCACTTCCCTATACACTATTTGAATAACATTCCTTAATAATTGAAACAACATCGCCGAAATGCTCAGGGTTTAGGTAGATTAGGGGGAGACACATTTTTTCCAGCCTTTCGATCATAATCTTTATAATTCGACCAATAATCCCTAGAACCAGTGTAAAAACTCTCCTTATCTCATTTTTCATTGCTCACCAATCGATGAAAATAAAAATGGACAATCAATTTTCTGGATTCCCTGGCACCGCCCACTCGCGGCAAATCCTTCAAGATTTGCGGGAAATAAATGGCCAGTGCTTGCCTGACATTGTGGAGTAATGGCTTCGTAGAGAAATTTGCACAGAACACGAAACGATTCGCTAGCTGGTGAACGAAAAAACGAAGTGGGCCAGCCGTCCAGACAGCCGGCTGGAAACAGCCGACAGCCGCGCCTTAGGCAATCCACATCGCCGTTGTTGTGCGCTGTAACAAATCCATTTTCAACATCCACCCCGACTCGAGGACATCCGGACATTAACGTTTTTACCTGTTTTTTTTCTTTGCGGCAAGATAAGGGCCAATATTGATTTTGGGATCAAATATGAGCTACGTATAATCTATGTTGCATGGCTGATGGGCTCAATTCCAAAGATCACTCTTACCTCTAGATATTCGCTGCCTTTTTTGTTTTTTTTTTCTTCAGGATTTCCCTCTCTCTCTTCATCCCTTTCAACATCCTTCATCCTTTTCTTTGCCCTTCCACGTCAATCTCTTCCATTCCACATGAAGTTCATTCATTCATTCATTCATTCATTCATTCATTCATTCATTCATTCATTCGCTCATTCATTCATTCACTCATTCAGTCATTCATTCATTCATTCATTCATTCATTCGCTCATTCATTCATTCACTCATTCATTCATTCATCCATTCATCCATTCATCACATTCATTCATTCATTCATTCATTCATTCATCACATCCATTCATCACATTCATTCATTCATTCATTCATTCATTCATTCATTCATTCATTCATTCATTCATTCATTCATTCGTTAATTCATCACATTCATCCACTCATTCATCGCACTGTCCGCATTTATCCATCGATGCATCTATTTTATAAATTGGCCCGTTACCAGCGTGATCATTTTGAATGCACCAAGGAACCGAAAATTTCTATTCTTCTCATTTTTGTTCTAATTTTCGTTCGTTTTTCCTTACAAGATCAATGTCCCGAAACCTTGAACACCGGGAAGATTCAATCCTCTACATACTCATTAATGTCGTACATTAATAAGGCAATTTATACTGGATGCGTGCGACTGACGCGCATGCGTCTATATGATGAAGAATAGGGCCTAGTCGCATAGTAGTCGCATCGCAGTCGCAGCTCAGACGCACGCGTTCACAGCACCACGGCGGCCGCGCGTTCTTTCCTTTGAGGATGTACATGCCGTGTTGACCGGTTTTCATCGGAAATCCCTTGCAAATGGATGCTGATGCGACTGATGTGCGACTGTCGTACGCAGCTAGTATAAATTACCCTAATATCGGGTGCATTGAAGATAGCCGACAATAAAACTGTGTATTCACTGAAAGAATCAATAGCATTTCAGGTTGAACTCAAGCGCTGCGGGTAGACGTGACTCCTTGGCTGTCTGCGTCCTATATCATCTACAGTCTACAGCTCACATAGTCACATCAACGACAGAAAGCCACTTGTTATGGACCAGTGCTCATTTCTGATATTCATTCCTCGGCTTTTGGCTGCAATCCAGAAAACTTCTAGACATTTTTCGGACGAACGTTTTTTCCTTTCCGTATGTCAAAAAGCTACATTCTGACACCATGACAAAAAAAACCGTTCGGAGTATACTTGATACATATTTTATCAGGTCCAGCAGGTAGTCTATTCACCTATCTCCCCCCCCCCCCTCCCCCACTCCCCATACTACCCCGGATCCTAAGAACGGTTCCGCCTGATTTCTTTCAACAATGCTTCATGAAATGTACAGAAAAAATTTTGTTGATCTTTTTTGACTGGCTATTATTATCATGATATTAATATCAGTATTATCATTGTGCTTTTTTCATTCCAAAAAAATATTATATTGTGATAATATTGTGTATACATATTATGTATTACATTAATACTAATTAATAATGTGTGTTATTTATTGTGGGGCGAGATGGCCTAGTGGTCTAGGGCGCTGCTTTAGAGCACCATGTCCCAATGGGGTCCAGGATTCGAATCCCGCCGCCACCGCCTCCCGTATTCGAGTGACAGGCCGTCGTGATAGGCCGGTTCAGAAAAACCCCACGTCACATCCCCATGATCAATGACGAGAAATGGTTCTAAGATAAAAGCTAAGGCGTCAATGGGAATCGAAACGCACTTTCGGAGCCAGGCTTTGGGTATGAGACACGGAATGAAGATGGCGAGCGCACCCTGAAATATGCTGACTCTCACAACCTCACCATAATGAATAAGTTTCGAAAGCGCCCTTCACACCTCATCTCCTACTACAGTGAAAACGTAAAGACCCAGATCGACTTCGTTCTCGTAGGATATCATGATCAAATGCTAGTTGCCAATGCGAAGGTGGTACCCTACGGGACCGTAGCCACACAACATCGTCCGCTTATCTGCACCGTGAAGATCATGCCGCCAAGGAGGATGCTTGACGAACGGTGCGGGCCGGCCCGAATGAAGTGGCGGCGCTTAAAGGCAGCACCCACGGAAATTTTCACTTTTGGAATGAGTCGCTTACCATGTAGCTGGCCGCTGGACAATCGCAACAGTAAGTCGAACACCTTGAATGGCCATTTACCTGCGAAGATACTGCCGTGGACACATACGCCGCTCTGGACACTAGGGTTCCGTCGCGCCAACTAACGGCTTTGACAGGGTATGTGCATGTGGTTCAACGGGGGCGTGTCCATGAAATTCGTACCATTTGCAGGGTTCCGTGCCAGGACCCATCACGGAACACTCGTCCGCGCTGTGGACACACATGAAATACCGCCATCTTTTTCTGTGTTTTTCGTGTGTTTCACGCTATGTCATCGTTGTCAATGAGTTCATCGTCCCTAAAAACCCCGATATACCGCGAAATCTTCAACACAAAAATTTCCGTGAGTGCTGCCTTTAAAAGAGAAAGAAGCCACAGTTACTTACACCATCAATTTACCGCCGGTCCAGACCATCGACGAAACCTGGAAGAACGCAACCGGAGACATTGTAGAAGCGGCACGGTCAGAGCCTGGCACGACCAAATCAGGTCGCCGGAGATCTGGCAGACAAGCGTGGCTATGGACGGATGACGTGAAAGCGAAGATGCGCGAGAAGAAACGTCTCTATCACGCATTTCTGAGCAACAAGACGGATGGCAACTGACAGAAGCACCTGGAAGCGAAGAGAGCAGCAAAGAAGGCCAGCCACGAAGGCTGAGCAGTACGACAATGTTAGCAAGAGGCTAGATGCGGAGAGAGATGGCGGAGAACTCCTAATCTACCGACTGGCAAGGTCTCCCAGCAGCAGGCCGGAGACGTCGGAATGTTCCATGGAGTTCACAACGAACAAGGTCATCTCCTAATAAACCGCAAGAAGGCAACGAAGAGGTGGCGTGACTACTTCGAGAAGATCTCAACAGAAGAATTCAGCTATTCATCTATCCCACAACCACCGCCGACTTACGGTCCTATTCACCGTGGATGACACCATAGCTGCGCTGAAGCGGATGAAGCCGAAAAAGCGACGGGTCCTGATGACGTAGCTGCGGTACTGGAAGCCTAGGCACTGGAACTCAGCTGAATGGCTGACGGCGTTCTTCAACCAGGTCATCGCAGAGAAGAAGACCCCTGTGGATTGGCAGAAGAGCACCACAATCCCGAAGGGGAAAGGCAACCCTGCGGATTGCGCAAACTATTGGCCAATACGTCTGCTCTCTCATAGTAGGAAGATATTCGAACGCACTATCGTACGCCGAATCCGCAACATTATCCGAATTACCATGAACAAGCGGATGCAATCCATGTGGCTCGGCTGATGATAGAGAAGCATCGCGAGAAGCAGAAGCCACATCATCTGGCATTCCTGGACCTGGAGAAAGCCTTCGATCGCATACCACACGAATTCATCTGATACGCGCCACGTTGGCACGACGTTTCCGAGGAGCTCATTGAGTGAGCCAGGATTCTCTACGCGGACCCAAGGAGTCGAGTGCAGGCGGCCGCAGGCATGTCAGCAGAATTTCCCATCTTCGTAGGTGTACATCAAGGGGCAGCCCTCTCACCGCTCCTCTTCATCGTCATCATGGACGCTATGATGAGAGACCTCGAGAGGCCGAGGTCATGGACTCTGCTATACTGCTATAGATCTGCTATATGCAGATGACGCCATGCTCATGTCTGAAGAAAAAAAAAGACAATGAACGGCAGACGCGAACGTCTAGCGCGGTTCGGTATCCGGCTCGACGTCAGAAGGACTGAGTATACGACGACCGATATGAATGAGCTCGCCACCATTCAGGTTGATGGCAACGACATTCCGACAACTGACTACTTCAGGTATCCACACTCAGCCGATGGCAGCCTAGCCGATGGAATCGTCGCACGCCTCAACTCTGCATGGTTGAAATGGCGTACGATGCCAGGAATGCTGTGCGACAGGAAGATCCCAGATTGCTTCAAGTCGGAGGTGTATCGAGGGTGCAGAAGCCAGCAACCAAGGAATTGGAACGGCGCATGGGTGTGATGGAGATAAAGATGTTACGATGGATGGCTTGTACCACGCGCGTGGAACGCATACGCAATGAAAAGATCCGAGAGCGGCGTCGCCATGATTGCTAACATGCTCCACGAAACCCGCCTTAGATGGTAAGGCCACGTTCTGCGTGCCAACAATGCCACCGTCTGCAAAGTAGGCCTCGATCTTGAGGTACCAGGAAAATGGCCAAGAGGACGGCCGAAGCAACGGTGGCTGGACACACTGCATGCCGATCTGAAGCATTTTAGCGCCCACCCAGACCAGGCGCACGATAGAGCGGAATGGCGGCGGAATATCAGGAAAGCGGACCTAGCCAACGAAAGGGAGAAACGCTGGAGAAAAAGAAAAAGAAGTACTGTAAATTGTGTATTATATACATATTAATTATTTAATGTATGTATTATATTAGCATTGATATTATCATTATGCTTTTTCGTCCCGAAAAAAAAAACCCAAATTTAATCTTTCAAAAGCTCAATATTTAAAATTTCGCTCGTCTGGGTTCTGTTTCCCGGACGGGACCTCATCTGGCTAATCTTACCATCATCCTGAAGTATGAACGCCGAGATACAGAGCAGACCTCGAGAATCCACCCCTCTCCTCTGCGTCTCCAACCGAGAGGGTCAGTAATTCGGTGAACTTATGTTTTGCAATGGAAAAAGGTCGCGTAATCGAACTTGGCGAGTACTCTAAGGCTGGACATGCGTACTACTTGAAAGGCCACACGAACTGACTTTGTGGGCAGCACCAGGACATGTAGCGTGCAGACGTACTCTTTAGTTTACGGAATGACTCAATCACGGATGTGCTGCTGAGATAGGAGCGTCCCGCCATGTTCCGTGAAAAAGTGCAAGCAAATAAGGAAAAAAGCCGAGACGGGATAAAAAAATTGGATTAAAAGTTTTAAATGAGGTAAGAAGTCGGGTGGGGTCAAAGATCAGACTTCAAAACTTTATTTTTCCTATCAATTACGAATTTTTATAGCTTGGACTGGTTTTGAAAATATGGAAGGGTGATCGCTTCGGGACCTCCGCTACCCCCGCCCCCCGCCCCGAAACGCGTATAGGGTGACCAGGCAAATCACAGCGTAAATCTGCCGCTCCTCTCCAGTGGCCGCTATTGGCTATAATCTCCGTGGTTCCGCCCAAAGACACGCCCCTCGTACCCATCTCGCTTTGTTACTCTTCAAACATAATGCAGGCTGCAGAAACGAGCTGCTCAGTTTCTTTACCTATGTTCCTTAACAGGTGTAAAACGTTATATCTGAAATGGGCGAAACTGTAGAAATCTGCGTTTGGCCGGTTTATCCTACTGACCAATCACAGGGCTCGAGCGCACCGCCCACTTTCTCTCCAAGTATTCCTAGTGCACTAAACAGTACCTGTAGGGTCTGTTCTTGCTGCATGCAAAAGTGTTCCCTACACGAAAAAAAACAATACCCGGATGCATCGCTGAGACTGCCCATGGTAAACCCGTAATATTAGGTTGGTGTAAAAATAAAGGATAAAGGTGATCGGAGAACATCTACCTTATTGCCAAAGATTTGCGGATTACGAGGGTTCCAAGGCTTCTGGAAAAGGTTGCTTTTAAAATGTGTTATGCGGTTCAGAATCGAAGGCATGAAAAAGCGCATTATTTTTGCACCAACCTAATATTTTTTTCAATCCTCTGGTCTCTGACCGCTGAACAACTAAAGGTGAGATGCGCCGAATGTGGATAAAAAGACGACTCCTAGACTGAGCCTGTAGAGAAAAAGCCTAGTCCATGGTTAGTGTGGTCGAGTGGGTGAGAAGAAAGCAAAGTAGCCGCAAAACCAGAAAAAAATTTAAGACCTTCATCGGACACACGCGAATAAGGCACACCCCCAGTTTAGCCTCCAAAGTCGATAGATGTAGGACTGGTTACCTCTTCCTTTAGAAGAGTAGCCGCATTCACCGTTGAGATAACCCATGGTAAACGCGTTAACACCCTACAAATTTACCCATCGTTAATGCGCGCGGCAACACGTTTACCCTGGGTAATTTCCATCATGCATCCAGGCCCTGAAAGTAACTGATGTAGCCCCGCCCATCAGCTTACCAGCAGCCCAGGCAGAAACCAGCGATCGAAATAAGCCCCGCCCATCTGTACGCCTCAGGGAAATGTCTTCAACTATGTATAAGAGAAGTGCATGGAAACAACTCACAGATTGACTTCACAAAAATCATAAACATCAGTCACTTGGAAGTTTCACTTAATCGATCAATAATGATTGGTAGATACTTTGATAAGTCAAAAAAAAAGTCAGTAGACAGAGGACGGTGAACTAAGGTATTGTGCTTGAAACTGATTATCTGACAACCATATGTATGAACTGATAAAGATGACAACTGTTCAATGCTCCGGAATAACTGCCATAAAATCGCATGCCGTCCGCCTTTGGTATCTGATATTTGGAGCAGAACATTGTGACTATGCCAGTGGCGACGAAGCCACGCCCATTTTGAATTTTATCACGTCACGTGGGCACAAACACATTTTATTGCACTGTAAAAGTTTGTTGGAACTAGAGAATGATGGTTTGGATTAAACCACGCCCACAAATGCGGTCCAAATATGTGCGTCGGATTTTCCTGTGCAAAATATAATGGGTACAAGGCGACGAATTTTAGGCCACGCCCATCTGACCGTCCACTTCGCTTGTACACTTGTCTTTAAGTTACATTAGACCTTATCTGCTACTGATAATGTACTGTAACTGCACTTCCCAAATATGTACGTGGCTATGCCACGCCCACTCCCAAAATTTATTACGTGCGTCGCCATGAGTGAACGTAATAAAGCTGCCGACTGCTTAGATGTACTGTAAATAAAAACCCTGCATGTGACGAGACCACGCCCACAACTTGAGAGGAAGTAAAATGAAGAGAGGAGTAAAGTAATAAAATGTGGAAAGAAAAAATAGGATGAAAAAATTAGAGTACAAAATTGCTTCTACAAACTGTAATTAGGCTCCGCCCCCTGGGCCCTTTAATTTTTTCTTCATGCTGTGAAAATAAACTGTTCGGAGGTGTTCGGAAAAGATTTGCACCTTGGCCACGCCCCCGCTATAATGTTTTTCTTCAGCCAGAACATCGCAGGAAGTACTACAACTACGCGAATCGACTCATCCATGAACATTCCAAACAAAAATGTTTGACATGAAAACTCGTCCAGAATCGGCGTCGCTTCTCTGTGACAATATTTCACGACGGAATGGAGAAGCAGCAACAAATAACCAATAAAATTGCTGAATTGGCAGGCATCTCGCACAAGAATTGAGGACGAGACAGGCCACGCCTCCTTGCCGGACCATTTTGATGACATCACATGCGTGCACATGGACAGCTGAAGAGGCTCTTCTAGAAAAAAAAAAGGGGCGTGGCATGTGCAGAACATCAATAAATATGCAAGTGCATATGCAATTCTGGAGAAATGTAGTTGTATAAGTAAGAGCGAGGAATATACTGAAAATATTGCATAAGTGCGGTGGAAACTCGTACAGAATTCAATAAAACACGTAAAAAAGGCACTTCTACCTGCGGATTCTACGGATTCTAAAAGGGAAGAGAGGAGGTCCTCCTAAAAGGTCTAAACCGGAAAACACGTCCACAGGAAGCGCAAAAACAAATCTCCCAGGGAGAAAACAACTTAGAGGGTGAAAATTTGTGCAAATTATCTAATTTGAAAACATCAAACATCGCTAAACAACCAAAGGCGGAAGGAAATTCAGGTGCCTTAGGAGGAAAGCAGATGAAGGACGTGAACATGCTCAATGTTCACGTTTCCAAATAAGCTCCGCCCACTACTAGCATAATTTTTTGCAGGTGAAAACTGATCCCAATTGGGGAACTTGAGATAGTACGTGTGAATGAATTTTTTCCTCAAAAATA
Source organism: Ancylostoma caninum (assembly GCA_037903475.1). Lineage (NCBI taxonomy): Eukaryota > Metazoa > Nematoda > Chromadorea > Rhabditida > Ancylostomatidae > Ancylostoma > Ancylostoma caninum. The sequence continues at coordinate 1,829,020 of JBAJFG010000015.1, read as the reverse complement.
CACAGGAATGGGGCTGAATGAGAAATTGCCCGGCAAGGAGCAGTTCCTTTCTAATGATGTACTCGGGGTGCGATAGCAGTAGGAATCCAGCAAGTGCTGCTACTATACCGCTGCGCATTTTCGAAATGGTAATTTTGAAAACGTGGAAAATTATGGAGAAAGTTCCAGAGTAAGCCTAACAGTTCAAAAACTTCACAGAAGTACCGTCTCTATCGTCAAAACGACTCGGAACCAGCGGAGGACCTCACAAGACTTCGGTACGACCGCAGGCGCGCCCATGAGAAGTCATAAAACAACATTTTCATCCTCATGAACAAATATGAAGAGCATTTACCACTAAAATTTTCAGGAAAAGGCAAAATTTAGGGGATTCAAGCACTTTGAAACCCGAGTCTCATGTAAGAGATTAAAGTACGCTTCGGTTCTTCTGCACAGCCATTTACTCTGCGTCTCTCCCCCTCGGTAAGTGGTTTCCAGGAAATTCCGGATGCGAAATCAGATACTGTGGAGAAAGGACACATGTGAAAAAAAGTTTGCCTTATATTTAAGTCGTGTTGATAGATTGTACCAAACCAATCGATAATTTTCCAACAACTCTGAGTAGGCATGTCATATGGATCAGTTTTTGGAAAAGAAAAACAAAATAGAAGGGAATTTTGAAGCTGCAAGGCAGACTTGAGACGTCAAATTTTTCCAAGCCAAAATGAAAAAAAAAAACGTGGTTAATGGAATACGGATTAATTATGGAAAAATAGATAAAATATGTAGAATATTTAGTACTTAACAAAAGCAAACGTAAAAATAAGTGACATAAAGTGTCGGATGCATGAAATACATAAGTTTTATATAAATAACACGAGGTTAAAATGAATTTCACTCTAGAACAGCAACAGCTCAGAACACTGTCTCCTTCTGCTATTTGCTCCGCCCACCTTCGATTCGAGGTGTACAGCGCTGCAGAGCGTCTCTTGGCACCATGCCAATCCATACAAAAAACAAGGAAAGCAGAAATAGCCGTGAAATATGCACGATTCAATTGGATTAATATGAGAAACGAAGCGCTTTGACGCAATTTTACGACCACATCAATCTATTACGGATACTAAATGGGCAATTCTACTCTGCATCTCTGACCTGGTTCAGTTACAAAACTTTCCCGAGGGGTAAAAAGTAATGGACATAGACAAACTTAAGTGCTATAGGCAAAAATGATCTATATCATCATTAGCTTTGGCTCCGCCCACAAAAACAAGGAATTCAATGAATGTATGGAAACGAACTAGCAGAGAAGACGGAGAACTATGTTAATTAGTGGGCGGAGTCGACTGGGGGATGAATTAAGCGCGGTGGGAAACAATGGGGAAAGGACACTTTGACGGGGTGCCAGGCCCGAGGCCACGCCCACCGGGAAAAATTGATTTACAAGAATTCTAATATGAAAGTAGGGAAAAGTGCAGTGAAAGCAGCCGTGGAAAAAACCCAAACCGCGCAGCAAGTTGGGCAATTTGCCAATTCAGCCTATAAAATTGCTAACGGAGGGCGATTTGACTAATTGTCAAATCCGGTGGACAAAGCCAGCTTCCAGCAGCTATCCAGGACAAAGCACTAGGTGAAAAATCAATATTCGAGGCAAATTTTATGCCTACGTCAGGGAGTCAGGGAGCAAAAGAGCCGCCGATCCAGGAGGCCACGCCCACATTGTCACGAAATTGCTGTAGCACGGGATGAGATGATGGAATAGGCAGTGGCTTTTGCTAAATTGTATTGTCAATAGAGGGCGGAGCGATGGCATGTGGTTGGGCTGCGCTGTGCAGTTGTTTCAATATTTCACCCCGGGAAAAGCTTTGACACAACGGCGTTGGAAAACAAAGTCACATCCGCAATACTCGATATTTTGCAAAATTTTGCACGATTTTCCGCAAAAAAATGATTATAGTGGCAGCTGTTCAGCTAGAGTAGAGAAGTGCTATGGAAAAAAGCTGTTTGTAGATGAGCTGAAAAGTGGGCGGGGCTTAGCGTGAATGAAGCTGAGAAGGGTGAGAAGCGGCAGGACAGATGAGTAATGAGACTCGCGAGCACTGGCATACATACATCGACACACTCGTAACCGCTAAGGTTCCCATCGTTCGAACGGACGAGTTGCAAAGGACATGAGATTCAGTTAGAAAAACCTCCATGCGGCAGAGACGCAGAGGATGAAGGGAGAAAAGCAAGGAAATGTCTGGATAAGTTCCACATGCAGAAGGGAAGTACTGAGGAAGAGATTCAACCATGCTTCTCAATGTTAGAGGTCCAAGCCACACTTATTCATGGAGTTCGGGGTAATCCCGAGGTATTGCCTGGAGATCAATGGCCAGAGATGGAAGCGATTTATTCCAGGGTACCACCGTGGACTCCTCTGGAAGGGGTGGAAAGATGTAAAACGGGTGGGAATTTTAATTCAGCATAGCTTTTATATTCTCATTTTCATTTTTAAAAGATTCTCCAGAATACATTTACATTACTCATCTGAATTCATAATTTGTTCAAAAGGGAAATTTTCGCACGAGTTTCCCCAGTGACGATCATAACACAAGAAACTCTGCAGCATGCGTTCTACAGCCGAGCTTCAAAAATCACAAGAAAATCAGGAAACATTGCCTCCTCAATACACATTAAAAAATTTACTATTTATCTGTAAAAATATGGAATATTAATTATTCATTTATGTGTTCGAATTTCTAAATAATGACCCAACTTTCCGCTCGACGGCTCCTATCTGGATGATAGGATCTCACTTTGCTCTCGTACACCCCCTCCCCCCTCCCGTCTACAATATCTCCTGCAGCTAGCCTGCTGACTGTTTATCGTCTGCAGTCTCATACGACGCGCACTATTTCTCCCTTGATTTTCCCTTCCATGTCCAACGTTTATTAGTAGATTTCGGGTATTTAACATTGCTCCTCTGCGTCTTTTCTCTAGTGAAGGACTCCCAAAAAATACAGCCAAAGTACGAATTTAGGCACAGAAAAAATTTGAAATTAAAAATAATTATAGACCTATTTGGTCGAGGAAATACAATTGTCCGTTTGACAAAAAAAAAACAACAAAGTACGGAGACAGCATTCCAGCAGTTCATCCAAGAGGCATTCTCTAACTTGTTCTAGACCTCTGTGTAAATAGACCACTTAAAAGGTAACCATGTTTTGTTAAGGACAAGTTCATGCATTCAAAGACCAGGAAAAAATAGAGAATAATGGTCGACCACCATGGAAACCGACCACGCCGTAACTCTTCACCGAAGAGGGATGGTTGTCTAAGTTATCTAAGGTATCTATGCATGACGGGGAACTGTAGTCTTGGAACAATATGACTCTACCACATAAAATCGAACGACGCTCCATTACAAAGCTATGAAAAACGAATTGACATGTATGAATGGCCTGCTGGCGCGTTACGTATTAGCTTGCATGCAATTCAGCAGAACGAGACAGCAAGCTAATAATTTTCCAACGGGCAACGGCTTGTTTTCCAAGAAGTGTAAACTGGCGCGTCGTTAGGGCGATAGCCTAATTATGTATATATGTACATACTTTGAAATTTAAGACTACAGCCTTTCAAGGAGGATGGGACTACCTTGGGCCAAACGGACAGGACTGGGACCAGTGGGACGTTGACCAAGTAAACCAGCGATGATTAGCGCGATTGGTTATCCTATAGACTGCGTAATTTCAGGAGACGCAGGACGCAAAAATAGGTCTGTTAACCCCGTTCCGCTCACTTCTGCTTCCATGAATACTAGCTCAAGTGACCCCGATAAAACTTACCTTAGTTGGCTCTAAACGATTTTGTCTTCTACCTAATGAATGACGTTCATACAGTGTAATAAAAGCAATAGCCTGTAAAATAAGAATAACGATCAAAATAATTATTAAAAACCTTAATAAAATCAAGAACAACAACTTTAGATTTACAATCTGATATTTTGAATTAAGGTATTTCTAGTTTTTTTGGTTTTGTTTTATAAAATTAGCGAAAGGTACGAAGGTAGCATAACAATGTGAGAGGAATAAAGAAACCAAGAAATTTTAGGCACCTGGTTGCTTCTTCAAATGTTTTGTGTGATTTTCTGAAGACTCCTTCGTTGTACACCTTTACTGGCTAGCCTTCGGCAATAAAGCCTTCTTCAAACCTTAACGTCAACAATAAACTGCATACTCATCTCAAGCTTACAGACATGCAGAACAATAACAAAACCAATTGCCAGATATTCATCAAGTTTTTTTTAAACTTCGAAGCACGACACTGACTGCTACCCATAGTTCTCATGTGAACAAAACCAAGTGCGAGAGAGCTGACAACCTCACTCCTACAATGAGGAGGACACAAAGAGACATTCGCGGAATTGAAAGAGAGAAGGACCGTTTATATTTCTAATCACGAGATCAACCTAAGTATCGCTCGCAGCTCCTCTCTGTTGTTGAGGGTTACGTCTCCGTATTTCTACGGCCACCATTATTTTTCTCTCCAAGGTTCGGGTTAGGTATTCCTGAAGGACCGTGAATCCGAACGTCAAAGCACGCTCAGTTGAATGCTCCAAAGTGCGCTGACTTTCCCTCCGATGAGCAGCTCTCCGACGGGCAGGAAGAGGGGTTTGTCAGTGCCCTGCGATGTTTATCCAATCTTCTTCGCACTGGCCTGATCGTTTCCCCCACGTATCGTTATCCAGAACTATTGCAGCTGATCAGATCGACACGCTTCGTGTGGTGTCCATGATATCCACCGCTCTGCCTACTGCGTACGTGCGAGAATCCAAGGAGGAGGCACAGTACTTGACCGCGAATCGACACTTCTGTGTTCAATGCCATTTCCATCAAGACTAATTCGGCTTCCTGATTCCTGGCCCAGTGTGGATACGAAATTTGCAAGTTTCGAACTAGCTGTACAAAGGATATAGCAACAGAAACATAGATAAAGAAGTAATTTGACGATCAGTGAGCAAAAGGGCTACCGAAAGCTCATTTACCTGGTTGCATTGAAGTCGTTTTTCCAAGGGGAGGTCCAGAGCCTGTTCCACTATATAAACGAACAAGAGAAGACTCTCAATAACACTTCAATGAATGATGATACCTAGTTCACCATTCAGTGGGTGGTTCTGTGAGAATGCGATGAATGAAAAGACTAAAATGTTAGAAATGTTGTACTTTGTTGCTTAAGATGGGACAACAACAACAAGAGGTTGGTCGGTAATTCTTTGGTATCCAGAGGTGATCTCGGCGCTAATAGCGACGTCAGCAAAATCCGCCAACAAAAAAGTAGCAAGAAAATTTGCGAACATACAAGAATGGTTGAGGGGAGGGGATATGGGGATGGGCTAGGATACAGCGCTCCATTTCCTTTTTCAAGTACAACTAACAACTACACGTTGAAAACCGTCTGCCAGGCAATCATGGAGTAGGTAATTTACCGTATCTTGTTAGAGGCAATGCAGTTTGTTGGGAAACGTACACGTGAGACGGCAATAAATTTAAAGGGCCGCTATGAATTCATAACTGCCACACTAGCCCACGTGTATATACACAATACCGACACAGCCACGTCGTTACTGAAAATCAATCTACGGCCAGAGCTTTTGTGCCCTGCAATGCTCTGTTAGTTCAGGCTTCGTAGCGGTGAAAAACAGCGATGACCAGTGTATTGTCGTCGCGGATCGACGTGGGATAAATTTCAATGCAAGGGCTTTTACAGTGCATGAAGAAGGGGAGAAGTTACTACGCAGTAGGGGTGTTCTACGGCTAGCGTATTTATTTATTTATCTGTACACTCATGGTGCACTATCGAGAAAAAAAATGCGAAAAGATTGAAGACAGAAACCCTAAAACAGACAAAAAACTCAATTACGCCGCGCTGAAGCCCGTGTATACGATATACGATGTGCACACTTCTTTGGTCCTGACGCGTTTACCCTGGGTAATTCAGTGATGCATATGGCCCTAGAGTAAGGTTAGACGCATTAAAAAAAGGCCAGCTCTACTAATTTAAATAACTATGTAACGCTTTTTTATTGTATTTATGCTAAGTTTCTGTGACAAACTCTGTTTCTCTGTACTCTAACCACCTGGGTATGTAGAATTCAGAGAGGATTCATTCGAATCATTTGAAATCGAAATTTGCTTACAATGAGAAAAGCGGTACATAATTATTTAATTTAGTAGAGCTGGCCTTATTTTTAATGCGTCTAACCTTACTCCAAGGCCACATGCATCACTGAATTACCCAGGGTAAACGCGTCAGGACCACAGAAATGTGCACATCGTATACACCGGCTTCAGCACGGTTACCCTGGGTATTCTCAATAATGAATGCGTCCTCCAGTCAATCAATAGCTTCAAATACGTAACTGAGAGTCGATTCATCATTGATATTGGTAAACGTGTTACTATCCCTGGACTTACCCCGCTTTGAAACAATCATTAGCTTTTTTAACCTGGGTAAACGCAATGATGCATGCTGGCCTTGGTAATCGATACTTACATAGAAGTTTTTTTCCACAACTACGCTATACTTTGGCTAAATTGAAAAAAAAAACCCACGCATTGCTGTCACAGATCTCGAAATCTTAAGCGTTCTTTTTTTTTCTGAATATAGTTGAAAACTATTTGGTAGCCTCAAGCCAAAAATACCTAGACTAATCAGCAATATGTGCTGCTTTTCCAGGCCCAGATGCTTCATTGAGATTGACCTGGGTAAATGTGTAAACAATGAGTAAATTTAGCTAATAAAATTCAGATAACGCGTTTACCCTAGGTAAATTCAGTGATGCATGCGGCCTCTATAAACTCCATCAGTTTCTTTCTATTCTTACCCCAGGGAACGAAAAGAAAAAAACGCGGTGGACGCTGATTCCACACCAAGTTTCGGACGTGCATGCGTCGTGCAAATCTCGGGAAAACTTCGTGCTTCCTGAGCCAACACATGGGATCTGTATGAAATATCATCCATGGTTGTGCATAGCATCTGCATGAGATGTGCGTGCACATTGTCAGCTAGAGTATACTGCACGATGATGGGCCTGGATCATTATTCAGATTACCCAGGGTAAGCGTGTCGATGCCTGTTTGAGGAATGAGTAAATTCGATGTTGCAAACACGTTTACCTTGGGTAATCTCAGCTATACGTGCGACCTCTGGAATGACTTTAAAGCGTGCGTCGATGGAGCCAGAGGTCAGGGGAACCGCATGCATCATTGAGATTATCCAGGTAAACGTGATAAACTAAAGTTTATCTGTTTCTTTAAGAATTTTTAAATATTACCGCTTAATTTTCTACAACATTCTCACTTAACAAGCAACACACATCCGCTTTAAATAGCAGCAAATCTCATGCAGATATCGGCTGGTCTACGCCACCTATTTGGTAGACGCACGCACCTCCAAATTCTCGCTTTCCCATATTGTTCCAAAAAATCAATATTTTCCATGAAGGGATGAAACGAGACGCAAGTGCATGAAATTGGATTTCCTTGACTTAGTATCAGTTGCAGTTACTTGTCAGGGATGACGGATTTTGAAAAGCGCACGTGGAACAGAATAACGATGGTTAATTGTCGAAACGGCTCTACAAAGTGTATAACATTAGGTTGGCCCATTTTTAACGGTTTATTTAGTTAATAATTTTAATTTGGGTCATTTTCAATATTAGTAGCTTACATTTTCGGCCGGCCACGCCCCTGCTTCATGGACCCTCCAAACTCCAATGCTCTCAGCACTTTTTCTTCTTCGGGAAGATTAGAACCAGTGAGTGCTTGTTTGGATAGCGAAAGTCTCCCAAAACGATTACATCATGAGTGAAAGAGAGCGAGGCATGCTCTTTCGGTGAGCGGTTCAGGATTTATGATGTCACACACCACACCAGAAAAAAAATCTGTGGTAGTATCTGCAGGAAAAGGCGCCTAAATTAATGAGTAAGCGTTTCAACTTCATGAGCTTATTGGGCTGATAAGAGCTATTCATGAAGCATGTAAAGTTGCTGCGAGAATGCTGCTGAGCCTGCTGAAACACGGAGGATTTTTTGGCTTTATTTTCCCAGAAACCAGAACGAGCGTCGGCTAGTAGACGAGTGAAAAACGACTCATAATGACATCTCGAGGGAATTAGCGTTCTGGAGAGGAACATTACATAAAGCCATAGATCACTACGCACCAGTGGCGGACGCAGAAAGTGGGCGGGAGGGGGGGCGTGGGAAGAAAAGTGGGGTCTCCGCCGTTTTGGGGACCCAGACGGAAAATAAAATTAATAATAATATTAATTATAATAATAAACAATAAATAAAAAATATATTAAAAATAATAATAAAAACAAACAATTAAAAATAAACTAACACAAGATTTTTATTTGTATTGTAAAGTAATTTCGAAAATTTGGCGACCCATTCTCGGGGGGGGGCGCGCGCCCCCCCCGCCCCCCCCCCTGCGTCCGCCACTGCTACGCACATATTTGAGTCCATCGATTTTCCGTGGACATTTTTGGTGGATATTTTTTTCCACTTTCTGCTCGTCGTTCCTTTAAAAACCATTTGTACAGCATGGGCTGAAAAGAAACGAAAACGAAGCTAAGGAGAAGTGGCTGGAAGTGGATGCTGAAGGTCGGCTAGCACTGCATCCTGAAGAAATGCCGATAATCCTATACTCACTCGAAATTGAATCAAACCCCGTCAAGCGGGCCGACGGCCCACTTGACGTTTCCGGCGTTTATCCTAGCTTCAGGCCAAGTTTGGCGGAGTTTCCAGAAGAATATGGAGAACACGAGAATCACAATCATTATTTTTAGAAGCAAAAAAAGTCTGAGCAATTTTCGAGAAACAGTACTACTTGGGGAAAGTTCAAAAGGTATGCAAAGCTTCAGCATCTGCTGGATTTCCTGTAATCCAGCTTCTTTAAGGATTTATTTGCTTACAGAGTTGCTCACGTGCTATGCGTGAGAGGTAAATATCCTTTAAAAGTTGGAATATTAGGCTGTCTCAATGAATACCTCCTTCTGTGCACATTTACTTATTTTTCTACACTATTTCTATGAGATCTCTACCAAAATTTTCCCTTGGTCTTGAAAATTTTTACCTATACATGGCGTTCTATTATTGTGAACATTGCTCTGGATGCTTTATGGGAATTACATAAAAAACGCTTTCGACAAAAGCCTCTGAAATTGAATCTACATCAAGCATAACTTTTTCTGTGTTGAGCAGTTTTGCAACGAGCTCCATCTGTACTTTGTCCCAGCAACGCATCCCTGGGGATGAAGTTCATGGATGGGAGAAAGTTTCATCTATCTCGCTTACATTCTGGACTCGACAAATGCAATCAAGCAGAAAATAAAAGAGTTAGTATGAGTGAAGCCATGCTAGCGGAAAAAGCAGGGGTAAAAATTCTGGTTTGTCTGTCTGCTCGTCAGTCAGTGAGCCGTTCTGTCACAATAAAGTCTTCATATGCCTAATAATTTAATTCTGAATATTTTCTCTTTTTCACTATATTCCTTGCGAAATGCTTCGACTGCTGGATGAAGAAGGAGGAAAAGCAAGCCTCAACATGAACTCGACAAAAACCAGGGTCACGCCAACCGCGCATTCTAGTCAGCAGCCGGTACTTCTTAAGGGTGTTTCCCTCGAGGACGTCAGTGAATATGTCTATCTCGGTCGCCTGCTGTACATAGAGAACGACATCAAGCTCGAGATTACGAGGAGACGAAGAGCAGGCCGGGCCGCTTATAATTCGATTAGAAGTGTACTCGAAAACACTAAGGACCAGAAGCTGCGCGCATCTCTTCAACTTGACTGTGCTGCCAGTACTGTGTTACGCAAGCGAAACGTGGGCATTGACAAGAATCGCGGAAACCCAGCTTCGTTCAACTCAGGCCTCACTTGAACGTCGCATGCTTGGGCTGTCCTTGCGTCAACAGCTAGAGCTTCATCTTCATAACTCAAATGTTAGAGCAATGTTGATGGTCCGTAATGCTGTTCTTAACGCCGACGAGTCGAAACATCGATAAGCAAGACATCTTATGAGATGCAAAGGTGGTCGATGGAGTCCAGCGTCTTAGTATCCTAGCGATAGAAAAAGACCGCGCGGTCGACCTCCTATAAGGTGGTATGATTCGTTGGCTTACCGAAACAACAGAGGTGCTTCCAGTACAGTTAAAGTCTACTGGTCGACTAAAGCTCAAGAGCGATCTATGTGGAAGAGATGTTGGGATCCGGGTCCCCTAAGTATCCTATGTGAGTAAGTATATTTCTTCTTTCTTCAGCTTAAGTCGATTTTTGAGAACTGCCCTTTTGGACGGCAATTTCACACGACTTTACTTTTTTACTGGAGAACCTTCTGCCGTTGTTTCAGCTACGTTTATACAGTCTTCTCAGCGACTTCGCTAACACCACCCACACGATACGACTGTATATTACTATATGGCGCCTCGCCCACCGCATCATTACCAGTTTTCGCTACCAGTAAGACGACGGTGTTGGTGTTCCGTACAAACGATATGGATTGTGTCGCAGCGGCTCGACTAGCTCTCAAGGCCGCTCGCTACTGGCCCATTGCGGCGTTTTACGTAACACTCCGGCCGAGTCCTATTGTACTCGTCGTACTCCAAAGCGTCTTAATGTGCGGGGCTAATTACCATGACATTAAATGCAATGCATTCGCTTGGCTTAAAGTGGTATTTTCATGGTTCAGACGTTATAATTGTTAGAAATAACGTTAGTTGCTGATGTTGTCCTCATATATGTCGCGAGACGAGCTAGAAATGTGAGGAAACTTACTAGTTAAGCGTGGTTTATCCAAAATAATCTTCGAAATTCTGCCATTTTCACCTAAAATCCGTTCGTCTGCCTCACATGAGCATGTGTAAAATAAAGATAGTGGAAGAGGTAAGAGCTCTTCTGCGTGATTTTCCCGCTAAACATTGTGCATTCAGTAGTTTTTTTCTGATTACTAGTTCTGATATTTTAAAGCGGTCCACAAACAGATGTTCATTTACTTTTTGAAAATTACCTTCATTACTTCTCCTTTGGCCTGCATAGAACTTGTTTCTTTTCATAGTTTTAGTGCTATTTCTAATTTCTAACAATACCTTACTTCAAAGAACTACATGTAAGACCTGCTACTGTTCTTTTTAATGGAATCTTCTGAATTATTTTCCGCGCTTTGTATCATACATGACTTCTCTTCACATGTAATCTTATCATTTTTTATTATATAGTTTTGCTTCAGAGGGCTCCAGAGATCTGGACCCACTGGCCGCACCGCATCACTTGCCTCTAGACCTCTCGTTGTCTGCGCATCCGCTCATTTCATTGATATCACCGCTTTTAATCTCGATCGACCATGATCTGTCAGCGAATACTGATTTGAGTGACATTATATTTTTTAGATGTGAATGATGCGTCGTATAAACTCATTACTTGTCCTGCGTCTGATATTGATTGTTTTGATCTGCATGCTACTTCGGAAATTTTACGACGAGATCATACGTGAGATCAGTATCGATTTGAATGTGTAAGTGTGCCGATTTTTGTGAATTCCCCAGCATTTTATTTTCCAATCCATGAGTTTTTGCGTCATCACACTGATACACTTTATTTTTTTTCTAAATGTTGATTTTTTGAAACGTCTTCATGTTCATCTTCTGGAGCAACTAGTAATTACAGCTTGGTTCCACCACCAGCACTAGAATGGAAATCGATTGATCTGGAGAATCCACCACTAATCAATAACTCATTAGCGGAGCGTTTAAGGCTTAATGAGTTTCTGGCGGTTGTCCAGTACAGGTAAGATAATCGAACACACTAATCAATACGTAGTAATCGATAGCCCATGAACTGGTGTGCTAGTGCAAAACATAGCTATCGGGTGAATACTACTCAGGAATTGAAGAGTTAGCGCTTCATCGAAAATCCGAAACTGAACCGACGCGGTTTAACAAACTCTTCTTCAACTTCATTTATACTACGCGAGAGTGCAGACTACCAGACATCTTGCTTCCTCTGCGTCTCTAACCCGTTTGCCCCACTGTGAGACATTTATTTTTTAGGTGCAATGAAAGTATTGAAGTTGGCGATGAAGTGGAAACGTTCACCATATGTGGAGAAGCAGGGCCGATCAAGTAAAATAATCAGAGTTCATTGATTTCCAGCCGTCAATCAATATATTGATTTTTCAGCAAGGTGTTCGTTGTTACTGGTAATACCCTGTCGTCTGGAAATTTCGAGAAGAACCTGGGTGCCTCCAGCTGGACTGTATTTCTGCCTGAAGGGAGTGATCTAGTGGAGCAGCTGGAAGGTCAGCAATGATAGTGAAAATTATTGATCGATTTGGAATGAGTATGGACTGCTTTAGGCGATGTGGAAGTCCACTACCTTACCGAACTCAACGAATGGGATCGTTGGGCTACGTGGGACATGGAATATGCAATTCGTGGTAGAACCTACGACCTGGCGAAAATGGATCTTTACGCGTTTCAAATGCGCAGCTTCGATCAGCCGAGCGTCGTTCGCCAGTTGGTGCAGTTAAGTTTGACATTCTCTGATGCTGATAACTGTCACAAAGAGGGTGGAGCAAAGTTAAACTTGCAAACAAATGATGGCCAAGGCTTCTGTGCTAGTTGTCACTGGCGCTATAGGAGTTTGCAACGCAGAAAGTGAGTGGGAGGGGGTGGGGACGTGGGAAAAAAGTAGGGTCTCCGATGTTTTGGGGACCCAAATGGAAAAGAAAGTCAATAAAAGTGTGTTTTATAGTAATAAATAGTTGATAAAAATTATTTTAAAAATAATAATAGAAATAAACAATTGAAAATAAACCAACACAAGATTTTTATTTGTACTGTGAAGCAACTTCAGGAATTTACCAACTCATTCTCGCCCCCTCCCCCGCCTTCCCTGCCCCCTTCCACTGCGTCCGCCACTGATGTGCAGCTGCACAAGTGGTCGGAGCAAACGATTCACATCCTCATGAAGGTGCAAAAATTACTCAAAATTACTTCCCATCAAAGATTTTTCCACGCAACGGCATATATTCCAACAGCTCAACCAGTTTTTGGTGAGTCCAGGACAACTGTCACGAAATTGACAAAACATTTTAATGATCTTGTCTTTGCGAAAACACTAGTTGGCAACAAAATAAATTCTCTGGACAACTACCACAAGAATGTTACTCCTCAACATCGGTTACTGAAAGGTTTTTACTTTCATTTCGAAGCAACTGAAAGTAAAAAAACCATAGCGTGGACAACTGTTATAAATTCGGAACTTGATTCCGTTTGAATTTGTTCACTGGAGAAGCCATGGGCTAATGTTTCCGACAGGATAGTTTGCGTGTGGACGATAACTATCACAAGATCAGCGCGACGTTTTTTCTGTCGTTCATCAAAGCGGGCGTTCCCTAACTCTGTCATTTTTTTTCAGAATATGACTGCGCGACATTTAGCACTCACCATAGACATTGGCTCTGGCAGTGGCCAGAATCTTACCAAAGCCATAGGAGAATGGTTAGTCTAACCTGCATGCGGTTATTGACTGGGGCGCAGATTTTGTGACACTTTTAGGTACCAGCTTCTCTATTGGTTGTTCTTCTCAGAGGGCTACGCTCTGATTGGCGCAAGTTCTACTGGCATATGCGGATATGATGTACAAAGCTGTAAATATCGCGTCAGCATGGTGCGTATGGACACAATTCAGCCGACGTCGCGTCTAAAAGCTCCAGTTTTTGGACTGGGTAGGTAGTCGTCAATTAATCGATAATCGATCGGTTTGATATTTTGCTGTATTCACTGATTTCTTCCCGTGCTCAAGGACAACAGGCCTGATATTTCAAGGATCACCGAAGGAGGAGCTGAACCGCCTCGTTCATTACATAAAGGCATCCGACTGCACTATCGTGGACCATCGAGAATTTCCAACATATTGTACGAAGGAATTTAGTGAAGATAGCAAGGTGTTACTAATTAGGTAAGTAATCTTCAACTCTTTAGCAGGATTTATACTGTGCGTGCATTAAACGCGCGTCACAAGCGCAGTGGAGAAAAGCAGCGAGAATATTGGTGGACGCGTGTTCATGCCTAGTTGCAGCTACGTAAACTACGCGATATCCTACATGCGTGCGTTCGAAGCGCTTGCGTCTGTATGATGAAGTATGGGCCCAGGTGCAGCCGTGGCACAGCTCAGATACAGGCACCGCGTTGACCGCTTTTCATGGGAACTCTTCCGTAGATGGAAGCGTACGCGAAACGCACGCATTTGGTGTAAGTTGCCCTTATGACACTCAAGTTCCCATGCTCCTCCTTGCATTAGCGAGGCTTCTGTGAAAATGCCTCCAGACAGCCGCGGCGCCGCAAACGCGTGCGTTTTTCAAAGAACGCAAATCACCCTTCTAGATTTTTAGAAATTGCTTTATTCTTGGATTCTTGCTAAAAATTGTCGCTCTAGTATTATTCTATAGGAAATTCCATGGAGAAAATCGCTGACAACTGCTCGACAGTTTTGAATTCTGTGAGAATACCGAAATATTTAGCAAAAATCAAAAAGGGACACTACTCGGTGCGAATCTCACTGCAACATAAACAAAAAGGAACAAAATACCTATGCTCCGTTCCGTTCCTACCACTATACAGAGACAAAGATAAAAGAAATAAGACCATCACCGGAACTTACCAGTAGTGAATGGTAAGTTAGACAAAAAGATAAGAAATGAACCAACCTGATCTGCTATCATATGAATCATCTTCTCCTTTTTCTTCTTGTTTGTCCTCGGATTCGAGCAGGCCGTTGGTGCGCGTCTCAAAGCTGGGTAATTAAACCATGTTAGCTTTCTGACATGTTAGAGTGAGACTGTCTAGATTATGAGCACGTCTAGCATTCCGTCTCGAAATATGTGATCTTTTTCCCTTTCTGAGCAATACTGGAAATGTTTCGGTTCAAACCATCTGGGCTGGGATTCATGAAACGATAACCAAGGAAACCAAGGATGGCTAGCGTGATTGGTCATCGTATTGACTATGAAATGCTAAGAGGAGCAGACGGCAGAAGTTGGTTTACTAACCTGGGTTTGCTTGCTTATCGTTTCATGAATCCCGGTCCTGGAAAGGGCCTTGTACTCTGTAGACTTCACTCTTTTGACCTTTCTCAGCTTCATCGAATTGGCAACCTTCACTTTTTTGACCCCTGTTTTACCACTATCGTACCTATGGTTAGGTCTCCTATCCTCTGCGTCTCTGACATTCCCTGTCCTGACTACTGTACAGTGCAACCACCGTCATGATTCACGAGGCATGACCCACGCTTCACTAGAGCACCAGTTCCATAAGTTAAGAACTCTGACATCTGCGAGTCGAAGAAGCTTGGAATCCCACTCTTTGGTTGGTCTGATCATCGAATTTTTTATTCTCGCAGTTGTAGCTTTAGGGCTTCGAGCAAGTAGTATTCAGACGGGGATAAGTCGGGAGAAAAAGCCGTGTTTGCTAGAACTTTCCAATCTAATTCGACAATTTCTCAGCGGGCAAGCTTTGCCACGCGAGGTTAGGTGTTATCAGAAGGAAGCAACATGGTCAATTTCTGTAATTAAGACGAGTAGACATAAGCGGTCATGGTGGGCCAGCTGGCAGCAGTTTCCAATACAGCATTCGATCGCAATCGAACGAACAATACAGCAAACCTCTCCTTCGTGCAGTTCTCCTTTTGGCTTTTTTGGAGGTGGTTCGCCACGTCGGAGTCAATTTTTCTGTTGTGTATGGTTAACATACAGCACGCAGCTCTCATCTCCAGTAGTGAGTTGTAGGGGGAATTTCCTCCTGTATGAACGCAGAAGCACGGACTGATACACAGTCACTCTTGCGAGGCACTCAATTCGCAGGGGACCCAAGCCAACCTCAGTTTTCTCTAAACCAGCGCTTTTAAATATCTTGCGATTATTGTGCGGCCGCAGCGAATTGTATCCTACAGTTCACGTGCTGTCAGGGCGCAGCACTAGGTGGTCAGTGTCGGTTGGGGAGTACTAAGTCCAGTCGGATTCCGAAATGGGCTACTAAGTACCTACACACTAGGGTTCTTTTAGGAAAAGCAGATGGCACCAAAAAGTGACTTAAATAAGCGTTAGTGAGACGACGAATGATGTTTCAGCAAGAAATGCGTATCATTTAGCGAAGACAGCCTAAATCATCTCAGATTCAAGCTATAATCCTCGAAAAACCGATCTCAGTACGAAACTGTTTGATCCCGCTAGAACTCGTTGAAACTTGTTATAGGACCTGTCAGATACAAGAAATTGTCATTGGAGCGTGGTTTTTTCTCTCAAACCCGGAACTTTCCCAGGAAATTTCTCTCCTTTGAGGAAGTGTTCCGATACGCTGTCGACTCCAAAGAAATGCGCCTAGGTGGTACCAACTCTCCCCCAAAGTGGCATCTTTCGTTTTTGAGAAGCCGTCTTCGTTTTTGAAAAAAACCGTCATTAATGGTCAAAAAATGGTCAAAAACCACTTTTTGACCATTAATGACGGTTTTTCTCAAAAACGAAGACGGTTTCTCAAAAACGAAAGGTGCCACTTTGGGGGGATACTCGTTGGTATAGTGCGCATCTACAATCAAAATTCCAACATGATACGTCTCCTACAGGTTGAGCAACACCTGATTATCACTGGAGCGCACCAGAGAGCAGGGTAGGGATGGGGTAAATGGTTGAACAACGGTGGTCTTCAGCCACGAGTTTGATGATCCTCCAGAAGTGCTTCTCTGAAATCTGCTTGTCTCTAATATCAGTAGACAGTTAGCGGTTGGCTACGCCCCGGACATTGGTGCTAAGCCCCCTGAATCTGCAGGACGCTACTAAGTCCTGGTGGTCAATGACCACCTGGTGCTGCGCCCTGCGTGCAGTGGCATTCTGATTGAAAGTCTATAAAATTCTTGATCCTAAAAAATAAATTGGTGCAAAACTTTCGCCTAATAAAACAGAAATTGCCTTTCTATTCTCAAGAAATGAGTCCCTCATTACTGTGACACATGAAATCCCATCTGTGTCTCTGACCATTTTTTTTCAGTTATCAAACAACTCTCGGTATACCTGCTGAATTATCGAGGTTGAAGAACTTTCATGTCATCACACCGATGGTAACCGACGGAGGGTTAGTTTTTGTTTTATTTGAAAATCCTAAGCTTTCCCTATGGGTGAAAATTTCCATGTATGGGATCGAAATCCATGCCCCAGATCAATAATTTTTGACTGGCAAAATGCTTGCACGTAAAAATATATGTTCTAAGGTAATCCTTAAACAATTTGTGAGACGAGAAATTCTTTGGATCTTCCTCTCGGATGACGTAATTGTTATATTTTCGTAGCCATTCATTTCTTTGCTTTTACAAATTTACTCATTTGTTTTTTCTTTTTCACCATAAATGAGCGAATATTTACTTGTTGGTTCATAGTTCTTATTTATTTATTTATTTATTTATTTATTTATTTATTCTTATAGTTTAGCCTGGGCCTCAATATCCACAATGCCATTGGTCCTCATGGACGGGACGAGACTATCGGTCCTCATGGAAACGAGACTATCGACAAACTGTGGAAACTGGTGAGTCGTTTCAGTTTTCTTCGATGTCTTCATAGCCATGCCGCGAACAAATTTTCTGCTTCTCTGCGCTCTCTCCTCACTAGGGAAGGATACTTAGGGGGTCCGGCATTTCGTAAAGAGATGTATACTGTCAAGTACAGTTTTTGACGCTGATCTCAAATCCGTTTAGCTTATCTGCTGTGGAGCACTCTGTGAAGAGTTAAATGGCATAACTAGCGTTTGCTCGAGACAGCCTAAATTTGGCTTCTAAGATGTATTTTGCTAAAAGATCGCTGGAAACCACCCAAATTTAATCACCTTTCGGAAACATGAATCAGTTTCAATTTATCTAAATGCATGGGGTGGTTTTACAGTATTTCCTAAGCAGAATATAACTCGGAAGTCAAATTAAGCCGGTTTGGACAGGCCGCTATTATGCCACCGTGACTCTTCACTGAAGACGCAGCAGATATGGTAAACAGATTTGAGATTAGCGTCACAAACTGCATATGACAGTATACATTTTATTACGAGTCGTCGGACCCCCCTAGTAGCCTTCCCAGGTCAGTATAATGAGCAGCAGTTCCGCATATGTTGAGTCAATTACAAATAAAAAGCGAGCAAGTATTCTAAAAAGCACATGAAAGTAGTAGATAAATATACTTACCGTATCTTATAATCAAAGCAAGCAAAGATTTAAGGGTTTTGAGGGGTTTGAAACGTATTCCTGGGAAGGTGTTGCTATAAAAATCAATAAGTATGGTCAGAACATAGAATGTAAAAGAAAGTCTCTGCGTAAAGAAGCAACTACAGCGAGCGTCGATGGAGGTGGGCCTTCCGCGGCCTCGAGAAAGACGCCGCGCGACCGCTCCGCGCGCGTCTGAGTCGATGTATTCTGCCGCCGAAATGCTACTTCTTGGTACTTTTCTTCCCGATTTAATGATCTTCTCTCATATCGTGCAGAAAAGCTGCCAGAAATAGCTTAACGGCAGGGGGCGACATCGATTCCGGCGCGAGCGACGCGGTTGCGCGGCGTCCTTCTCGAGGTCATGGAAGGGCCACCGCCATCGACGGTCACTGTATGTATGCCTTATAGTACCCGCGATAATTACAGCGACACTCTAGTAAATATTGATTTTTCACTTGACTCCTAGAATCTCTCTAGCATTTAAAGGGTTAGTGGAATTATTTTCAGAAAACTCGCTCAACGATCTATTCAACGAATCGATTATTGATCTGCTGCTAATCGATATGGCTGGAGGAGAATTCACCTTATTCCTTGACCTAGTTCGACTAGCTAACGCAACACGTTTCACACAGCTTAGCATACGTGGACAGTGAGTGTTCTTCGAATCTACAGTACCTCTTTCCACTTGGGACTCACTAAGCACTAAAATATTTCAGTGTGTGGTCCGAGGAAAACGAAAACTTTCGCCAAATTTACTGGAACTTGAGACAGCTGGAAAATTACGGGTACACTCAGCGATATGGACGAGTTTCACTGCCTCGTTATGATGTTATCTACGAGCGGAAATGAATACCACATGACTGAAATTCCTGTGATTTCAGTGTTTATGAATAAAATCCTGCAAAAAGTGTTCATTGTTACGGTGATAAGGGAAATTCTTCCGGTGACGACCTGCTGGTGATAAGCATATAAGCTTCCTGCCAGGCAGTGCCGTTCTTTTATGGCTCAGAATCTGGCTGATCGCTTTGATTCTTTTATTGATTGATTTTTTTCTTCATGACGTTTTTTTTTTCGTAGAGATGCGGTACAATATTCTGATGAGAAATTTTGTGGAAAGAAATAAAATTTGCAATGATTAAAACACAATGTGAATTGTTTTTCTAAATATGCTATTTTCAATTTTGCAGTGCATTCATACATATTGATCGATTTTTTTTCGTTAATCTATCCATTTTGTGGAACAGCAAAAGGAAAAAGATAGTAGTAGATCAGGGAATGCCCTCACATTTGCTATCCTGACTTATGACCATAGTTCTGGTAATTTCGTCCAGATATCGATTGATTCCCCTTATCAAAGGGGCGTGGCTTTTCGCATCGTTGTAAATTTCAGCAACAGTTTCGAAACACTTTGAAAACCGTATGAAAAGTGAAGATGCTGAACGCTCCTGCATTTACATCCCTATTTGGTAGTAACATAGTCAGTAGTCTATCTATCATATCGATCAGGCGTTGCATATGGGCGGGTCAATCGACGACAGTTGAAATGCCAGAAAAATTCTGTTCTAGGATCCCCACTTTTCTAATTCCACACTAGCTTCCCAAGCACTTCTTGTCGATTTCCCCCCTTTGCAGTCCAAAGAATCATGCACCAATCAATAAACATCTGTGGAAATGGTTCCAATGCCCATTTCTTCGTGTGCCTTGCCATACTCGAATAAATAATCTTATGATTAGCCATCCAGATATTGATTGATTTAGTTTTCACAACTTCTCTGTTCTGCCCACGTTGTGCACAGCTTTTGAGACAACATGAAACCTATTAAGATACTCTAACCATGGTTCTCTTCTGTAATCGTTCCAAGGTGGGCGTGAGAAAATTCTACGAGAAGCAGAACGACCTGCTGGAAGCATGGAAGGAAGACGAAAAGGTGCTCACAAGCTCTGTTGACCATGCAGCCGAAGCTGCAAAGGATCAGCGTGTGAAGGTAGGTTCGATCAATTATTGATTGGACAACACTGCAGCGGCAGAAACAGCTGCGGCAAAATTAGCTTCGAAATTCCTTTCAGTTTCTTCTCTTCACAACGAAAGAGATAACTGTTCTCTTGGCCAAAATAGAAAAGAAATTTAACTAATATTTGATGGGGTAAAGAAGACATGCTATAAATATTGATCGATCGACACTCCAAATTTCTTAGCGAGTCATCAAAAACACCTTATCAGCTGTTTAACTGCAACAACGTCACAGATCCTAGTGATAAACGTAAAGACACGCAGCATTGCGAAATCTCGCAATCTCGTCCAAGCTATAGAAATGAGACCGGTTTCGAAACAGTTGCTGTGTAGGCGGATAGAGGCGGAGCTTATCCCATCGAAGTGAAAAGTCAATAGTTCACTCCTTTCCAGTTTTGCTTCATCATTCTATTTTTTATTCTTTCCGACGTAACGGTGAAAATGGTCGAATCCCTAGCACTCGCATAGTCCATACATCCAGGATTGGCCGTCAAGGACATCTAACATAAAATTTCTACGTCTCCCCTCTCCCGAATGTTAAAATTTGTGCAGACGTCAGTGGGCGGAGCCATGCATAGCTCAGCCAGTGAAGAATTTTCTAGGGAGAACGTTTCAATTAGTACCGAATGAAAGATATTTTGCAAAAAAATCCAACCGCTATATTCATACATATCCACTTTTGCACTCCATATATGAGGTCCCAGGAAGAAGGAAATTCAAATTGACTTTTTATCCTGTTCTTAAAATCTGATCTTGTATACAGTCGTATTTTTACATTGATAATAAACTTTTTCATTTACATACTAGTGTACTAAATGTAAACTTTAGATTTACAAAGGCAGATAAGCGCTGAAATGTGGATGATACAGAAAGACTTTCTCGGATCCTAAGTGCCTCCGACTATCAAATGGACAAATAAAACCAATATGTATATGTCCATCCTTTCTGACAGTTGTCCATCCTAGGTATGGGATACTCGGCTCGCTACAATAACAATAATCTTGAACGTGTTTCTCATTATTGCCAAAACGACAGCTGCCATTCTTTCCGATTCTTTGTCCGTCGTGGCTTCAGTGGTGGACAGGTTGGTCTCTGCTCGCCTGCGTATCTCCCTTTTTCTTCTCTAATAGTGACGTCTTTGCAGTGCTATGGACATCACTTCCGGATTGGTATTGTGGTATACATGCCGATTGATCGAGAGGTCAAACAAACACCATTATCCAGTTGGTTTGAATAGGTTTGTTTTAGTGGGCCGAGCCAGGGTCATGCTATCCCTTGGCTGTGATCAATATTTATCGATTAGTAATGATCCGTCATTACAGGCTTGAGCCGTTAACCACCCTGATTGTTGGACTTATTATGATATTTGCAAATTTGCTTGTTTTGCAGGAAGCAGCCGTTGACAGTGTCACAGGCAATGTAAAATATACTTATTGATTTTTCCATCGTAAGCTTGGCATTATCAAATCAATAATTTTTTAAGCTTCATCCAAAGGTCGACATACCGACGCTGGTGATTTTGTGCACAGGAACGTCTATTAAAGCAGGTGGGAAGCGTTGTGGGCGTGGCCTAGAATTAGGGATAGCATGTCAATCGATATATTGATCCAGTGTTGTTCCTCGTCTGCCGCTCAAGAAACACTTCCGCCAGTCGTGTACTGGCTATCGATCAACGCAATGACTGTATCACAAATCTTGTTGCGCTAGCTGGTGCCTATATAGGGCATAGGTATTGGAAATATGCGGATCCTATTGGTGCTACATGTGTGAGGTAAGCTCCGCCCACAACGCTTGTAAACACACGATTGATTTTTAGGTTTTCTTTTCTTTTTTTTTTATCACGCCATGCTGGCAAATATACCCGACATAAACAGGTTTTTCTGCTGAGAGGGGTGATTGGGCCAATACAGAGAGGGTATCTTGATTGGTCACTTGCGCCCCGTCCAATCACAACCTCGTTGCACACTAGGTATCTATATTTCGGTGTACTGGACCATCGCAATCACGTATACTTGAGCATAGCTGTATGCTTGCGTTTGTATCTATTTGCAGCTAAGCCCCGCCCTTTTGCCTACAAAATTTCAGTACTTTCAAACTTTAAGGCTGTTGTAGTAACAAAAGCGCTCTACTCTCCTTTATAACCGCATCTCCACAGCATTGCTCCACTTTTACTCAGACGATCAATAATTGATCTAAACCAGACATCTGTGGGATTTCAAATCAATTTATTAATTTTTTTCAGTGGATTTATCATAATTACGTGGCTGATGACTGTCAGGGAACAGATACCACTATTAATAGGAAAGTCAGCTGACCCTCAACTCATCAATCGCATAGTTAATGTGAGTATGTTTGCGATCGATAATCGACCATGTGGTAACTCCACCCACTGGTCACGAGACTGTTGGTTTCCAGGTTGCCATAAGTCATGATGACCGAATCAAACATCTAGATACAGTATATGTATATCACTTTGGAGCGAATTTCCTTGTGGAGTTACATGTAGTAAGTTTATTTTCGTCCACAGGGTGACAAGAAATTGTGGAAACGAGTCTTCATTGCAATTTATTTCTTGTAAATCGTTCATTATTTCCAGGTCATGGATCGCGAAATCAGCTTGTGCGATGCGCATGACGTCTCTGAAACGTTGCAGAATAAGCTGGAGCAACTTTCTTTTGTAGAGCGAGCTTTTGTTCATTGCGACTATCAATTCGATGGAGATGAACATGTTTGAAATCAAACGACGAGAAGTGAATGGATTCCCGAAAATTCTCTGACATTAGTAGTTCTTTGTCATAAATAATAAAATATTCATGTAAGAATGGTATCTCTTGGCCATTTACGGATATTGTCGTACCTTTGGGCAGTTCAGTGGCATAGGTTAGACCAAATCAATGGAGTGTTTTTGAGCTATGAAGTCTTACCCCTCCCTTTCCAAATGCCAAATGCTGATTGACGTACCATCTCCACCCCAATGCGAACATAAAAGCTACGTCGCGTAGTGAGTGCAGTGTGTGTTCAGTCTACAAGGTAGCTGAAAAGTACTCTCATCTCATTTGGCGCTTCTGTTTTCTTAAATATGAGTGTCATTCTATTTTGGTTTTATACATGGTTGACAACTTGTCGCATGTTGGATCATGAAGAAGAGGATCAACCGAAATGATGTGTCAGTCAGAACAAGTAGTCAAAAAGTCCTGCACTCGCAAATCCGTCCATCGAGCTCATTGTCGAGAATGGGTTGAGACTGTGAGGCTGTCAGCTGTTAAAGGCAGCAGGAGCTGAAATCCTCGACTCTGAGCTGAGCTGCGGGTGGTGAAGTACAGACTCAGCACATCATAAATGTGAAACGAACACAGACAATGATGGCTTACCTGCAGAGAAAATGGAACATTCGTCGCGAACACGCCTGGCCGTGTTCGCGCGCGGACGAGTTTTCCCCGGCGCAAAAGCCATTGCGGTGCGTGGTTTGGCGCAAAGGGAAAACGAAATGCATTCAATTCACAGGGTTTCATGGCGGGACTCGGCCAAAACCACGCGCCGCAATGGCTTTCGCGCCGGGGAAAACTCGTCCGCGCACGAACACGGCCAGGCGTGTTCGCGACGAATGTTCCATTTTCTCTGCAGGTAAGCCATCATTGTCTGTGTTCGTTTCACATTTATGATGTGCTGAGTCTGTACTTCATCACCCACAGCTCAGCTCGGAGTCGAGGATTTCAGCTCCTGCTGCCTTTAATGAGCAAAAGCTAAGCGATGCATCGAAGTTGAAAAAAGCACAGAAATCCGGTGCGTCGAGCTGAGGATGTGTTACGGATTCATGAGAGGATTTTCCCGAATGAAATTGTCGACAATCCTCGGAACGACCACCCGCTCGTTACTTAGAGCCCCAATGTGTTGAACGAAGCTGTTGACGGCGGCGCGTAAGTGGCGGTGGTTCAGCTCAGCGAACATTTCTAGAGTGCTTGCTCAACTAATCAAAATACTGAATAGGTTATGAACAAGCCCTGGTTTCACGAAGCCTATTAACCCTACACGAAGCCTGATCCTATGATTGAGACTCAAGCAAATGAGTAGTGAATCGATGAAACCAATAGGAACTAAAACATTACTTAGGCTGAGTCTTGAACCAAACACAACCTGGGAGCCAGAGCACTGTTCCAGTAGAAGGCCATCGCAACTGAGTTTAACTTCGAGGCGAAACAATTTTCTTCAGAGGAGAAACCAGCGTTGTTACCGTATTTATGGCCCACCCTGGATGACCAAATAATCGCTGAAAAAACAGTCAATGCAATTGTGGTAGAACACGACTAGAAAATTGCTTATTGTATCTAGCACTAACATTAGATGCGATCATTTCGTTTAGCAGCTAATATAATATGTAATAAGACTAGGAAGATAACTAACAAAAAATTCGGATGTATTAGAGCTGAGGTCGTGTTTAGCCTCATGTATTACGTCAAGAAGAAGTCACGATCGCCCATGAGTTTAACTGTAATAGGGATCGCAGAGTAGCTGGGTTTACTCAAAGGTGGTATGTAGTATTGGCAATTTATGGGAAAAGGAATGATCAAAGGGGAGAAAAAAGAAACAAATAAAAGGGAAAGCCAAAAAACCGAGGCTGTCCCAAGGCCGAGCATATCGATTGCCGATAGGGCGTATGTGGTCAAATCTAGATCACAGCTGCCCACAGCGCCATCATGGGTGAGGTACTACGGCCTATGTGTGGACCGGCGCGATCGCTTCGCGACATTACTAGGAATGTATAGGAAACTCCAAACGTACGTAGACAAGAGTCGAGATCGCGGCGCGGCTCTCACGGGCAGAGACGCAGGCGCACACTTTGCTGAGCTCCCGTGACTCTGTCTAAGAGAGCCGCGCCGCGGTCCTGACTCTTGACCGCGTCCGATTGGAGTTCTCTGTATATAATGCAGTCTACAGTAATGAGGCAGGATGGGTTTGGCGGCTTTCCACAGGAATGATAACTCAACCTTTGGCATCTTGGAGCATCGAGTACACTAGTATTATAAAAACGACATTAATAAGGGGTCTGCAGAAAGATTTCATTCTTTGCGAAGTATGCAAACCCCACGTCGATGCCATATAATGAGAACCGAAGTGATAGTGAGGAGTCACAATGATCACGGGTTTGGCTATGTTTCGATAAGGCAGACAGGGATTAAAAAATGAACGCTGTCGAGCACTAGATAGTGAAGATTTCTTCCAAAATGGGTCGCTCAGATATGGTTTGCAAAAGTCCCATAATGCTCAGAAAACAAAGAAGATTCTATCTTCAAAACCGGAAATGTAGAGCTAGGATTTGCACTGTCCCTGTTTTCGTTTCGAAGCCAACGGTCAGCTCAACACGGTAAAGTGTCCCTGTTCAACTTCCAAATATTTCGTTAGCTCCACGAAATTTTGTCGTCGCTCGTGAAATTTTCTACGAAATGAGGCTAAGATCTACGAACTTCGCAGTAAATCCGTTGAGAAAACAAATTTTGAATTTTGAAGGGGATTCATGTCTCAAAATTTTCCGCTAGCTTGGAGAAACCGGGATTTGCTCACTTATCTGCTTGAATGGCGCCAATAATTAACATACATTGGCGCTTACAGCGCACACAACTCAATAGAAATGAAATGAAAATGGTTGGAAATGGAAATGTGACATTAATGATGAACTATTTTCAATGAATATGTCGTTTATTTCGAAAAAAAAATGCGATGATGCGCAAATATTGGCTGACGAGTTTGTAAGATTCACGGCCGATTTATGTGTAACATTTGGGAGCTCCATTCATGCAGGACACAATAACCCTTTCTGGTAGAATTACCCTGTGTATCAGGTTGGTGGAAAAGTCTTATCCGAAAATTCTCAAAAATAGTTTTAATTCGAAATTTCTTGAAAGAGGGTTGTGACCTAAGTGATATGGGAGCACATTTCCTAAGCTGTCACTCAGGGGATACAGAAGACCAGCCGGAGCACTGCTGCTCCAGCCTTGCCTCTTCTTTCATACCTCCTATTTCAGGCTGCTGCGGAGCACATTGACAAGAGCTGAGGCCAGTAACATCACGAGTGTGATCTAGAAGAATGTCGCCAGATATTCGTCAGGGCCCCGCTGTCCCACCGATCTCGAAGCCGAAGATGTGAATTGCAAGGAGCAACTAGGCCTTCTGGAAAGATGTTGCCGTTCGAGATGCTCCCGCAAGGCAGGACAGCCACGGCTACTATCTGAGTACGTAGTAAGCAAAAAAGCTAAATCCTGTGCTGCCCTGTCCACTTCCCACAACAATTTAACAACTCTTTCCAATTACGCGGACCTACGTCCAGAATTTAAAAATTGTTTTCTCAACGGCTTTACCACGAAGCTAGTAGGACTTAGCCTCATTTCGTAGAAAATTTCACGACCAACGACAAAGTTTCATGAAACTAACGGAATATTTAGAAGTTGAACCGGGACACTTTACCGTGTTTAGCTGACCGTTGGTCCCGAAACGAAAGCAGGGGCAGATCTTAGCTCTACATTTCCGGCTTTGAAGATAGCTTCTTTTTTGATTGTTTGATAAGTTTTGTTTGCCACTCCAGGTTGGTATGGTGGAATAATTTATTTATTTCGACTTTACGTTTCGATGAAACCGTCTTCTTCAGAAGTCTGGAAGTGGCTCGAGTGATTTCTGTTGGTGCTCTATACGACCAAACGTGTCATCTTGCTTTGCCAGTTCTCGACGTTGTCTCAGGCAAGGTACGATGAGAATACTCAAGATCGAGGTCGGACCCACCAGGTCTTCCACCCTTTGCGGAATTGTCTGCCCTTGCAATCTTCTTTATTTTCTGAGCAATATGACGCTTTTGCAAACCATATCTGAGCGACCCATTCTGGAAAGAATCTTCATTATCTAGTGCGAGACAACCTTCACTTTTTTAACGCCTGTCTCAGCCTTATCGTAGCAATGCCAATCCCTGATTCGTGACTTCGCACGCGATTACTTCGGCTCTCGTTACATGACGTCTACGTGGAGTCTACGTCTGCATGGTTTGCAAAGATTGAAATTTCTTGCAGATCCATTACTCATGTCGTTTTTTATAACACTAATATATTATGCTCAGTGCCCCCAGAAACTAAATGTTGAGTTGTCATTCCTGTGGAGAGGAAATGCAGCCGCCAGACCAATCTTATCACAATTCTGTTAAAATCTTCTTGGATCCGTTCTCCGAATAATGCAGTTGAAGGGGTTACAGAAATATGATGAAGATTGGATATGATAACAACACTGGTCATTTTGCATCTTACATTACCTCGATTTTGAATCCACATAAAGTAGATAATTGCTTGAAGACTAAACTTAATCAATATTTACATTTATTGACTCTCCACATGCATTCTTCTTGTTGATGCTAGATATTTCTGTTGGTACTTTTCATCTAACCTAACCACTTATGCAGAACTATCCAATGCTCGGACAAAAAAAATATGTTTCAATAAATGTTTCAAAATAACTGTTATAGATAAATTACAGATATAATTGGTATTTCTATTTACTTATAGATTGTACTTGTTATTACTTATTTATTGGTTACTTGTCGATAATAACGGCAATAATATTAACAAATTATATCAGGTCGTTGCAAAATCGATGTCAAATTTCGACAGATGACTTTGGATTATCGTAACTCAGCTAAAACTGAACCTCTTCCCGGGGTTTCATTTGAATCAGCAAATCTTCTTCATCTTTTAACTAGATTTTGGTTCTACCGGATTCGGAGCCAAGCTCCTTAGAACCAGTAAAATCTGTAAAAAACATTTTCACACGTTTAGGTATTTCCAATGCCTTTCCTTCTTCTCAAAGATGGATTCCAGCGCTAGAATTTGTGGTCATCTTTAAAGGCAGCACGCTTCGAAATACTCGACTCCGAGTTGAACCGCCGATAATGGAATACATTGTTCGCACATCACAAAAGTCCACCGAACACAAAGTATTACGTTGTACCTGCGAAGAAATCCGAATTGAAGTCGCGAACACCACGAACACAGCCGCATTCCATGCGCCAGCGCACACAAGCTGCGGTCGCTCGGTACAAGCGCGTGTGACCCTCGCGTGGCTGGACCCACGACTGCCAGACGGATCGCGCTCATTCGCACGGGAAACAGCACCACGAATTCGGGGATTTCCTGTTCGCTGTTTCGCTATTGGATAAGAGTTCTAGGTCCTCAAAACACCAAAACAAGCAAAATCTCAAAAACGAAGATTCGAGCGGGTGGTGCCTTAAGGGAGCTGTCCGTTGACTACGATATGTGAAGGCAAGTCTCGATTTTCGCTTGCGCCTGTTTCCAGATCGTCTGGAATGGAAAGTGTGGTCCTACGCTGTTGTGCAACACCAGAGTACAGGTCGAGGAGAACCCACTCGTCCAATTTCTCCACCATTCCTGTTCCTTCCACGGGCAGAAAACAGTAAAATAACGAATATGAAGGGTAATAAAATGAAGCAACAGCTGCATACATAGAGCACTCATGCTTACTTTCAAGCCATATTTTGTCATGGGAAAATGATTCAATGTGTCTCAGAGTGTATTAGAATTTGTTCTATTTCCTCAACAATTTTCCCCAGTGATTCATTTTTAGGTAAGCTTTCCACAATTTCGTGCGGAAATTCTCTCACAGTGAACGGAAGGGGTGATAAACAAATTTCTGACTAGAAAACTTGTACTCTCTGGGCCAGCGCGAAGGTTAAAACTTCCGTGAGTGCGCTTTCACACTTCCTGCTTTCACACTTCACGGTCCGAGCCAGGGAAATAAGAAGGGATCGGCCAGAGATTAACATCATAGATGAGTTAAGGGAGATACTGCGTCTGATTACGTAGTCCAAACTCTTGGCAATCTTTCCACTCTCTGACCCAACTCTCCTTTCCTCATTCTGTCACCGTCAACCAGGGGGTGAGGCCCTTCTCCCTCATCAGTACCGTTTCTTGTCAATAAGATAATGTTGTACAGATCAGCATCTCTGCGTCGGTTGTCAGAGTCACCATTGAGTCTTCCTACATGGTAGATTTGCTTATCTGAGTATTGTAAAGCAATTGATGATATTGTAATATTTTTGTTGTTAAGATCTGACGAAGGCGTTAATCGCCGAAAGCGTGACGGAAATAA
Organism: Ancylostoma caninum; assembly: GCA_037903475.1. Lineage (NCBI taxonomy): Eukaryota > Metazoa > Nematoda > Chromadorea > Rhabditida > Ancylostomatidae > Ancylostoma > Ancylostoma caninum. The sequence continues at coordinate 1,799,615 of JBAJFG010000015.1, read as the reverse complement.
ACACATATTCTAAAAGCGTAAGCAAATCCAAATAAGAACTAGATACGAATGAGGCTCAAGGGCAGGAGTATACTAATAATCAGTTGAATTATTGTAAAAGTAGTTAAAAATAACAAGTTTTTAGTTATAGTAACTAAACTAGAGATCAAATGGATTAATTAGAATAAATGAGCATACTGTGACTGTTACGGAGCGTTTATATATCCACGAAAATAGAACATTATCAACGGATAAAGGTGGAGCCGCGCTTTGTCCCTATTATTAAAAATACAAAACAATAAAATGACAACTCTATAAATATTGGCGATGAGCCACTCGATCACATCCCTTTTTCGACTGTGTTGACAGCTGTGCCATCCGAGTGTTAGCGGATTAGCGATTCATGAGTTCCGTTGGTGTTGTATCCACATTCGCAACTCATTGATGCCTGTTTTTTTTCAATGCCACGGGAGTTTTGGGATATTTTCATCAATGTTGATAGACTCTTATGTCGCTATTCTTGGTTGTACACGTGTTTATTATTTTCTTAAGTATTTCTCCACAATTTCTAAAATATCGTTACTTTATGGGGGCCTGGTCAATGCCTCGTGTTGTTCTGTGAATCAGGAGTTACTTTTCGGAGGGAAATGAAATCAACGCTGAACATTCGCATGTTGTCAACTAGTTTTCATTCATCATGGATTAGAGCGACTGGAATTTGCTGGATTTTGGGTACTAATGCATACAAATATGGAGAATGGCTGGTAGTCATGGAAAACGCTCTCACTGCTTTCTCATTTTCGTGTTTTTTTTTTCGAAGAAACCTTATCTTTATGTGTATGTTCAAGGCCATGTCTGATGAGAAAACCCTTATCTAGAAAGATGACGTGCTATCCTAGAAATTAATTCCTAATCCACCCTTAATTCTTAGCCTTTTTTCAAACCTTTTCCATCATGTCACGGAAGGCAAACAGAGCTCATTTACTTCTCATTCTTTTAGTGATATGCTCCATTTTCTCAATTTTTCTTCATTACTGATGAAGATTCTTCTGTCAGCAATAAATTCCGTGAAGCATAAGCCCTACCTACACTGGGCTAGCATCTAGCTGTAATATATTACATTTATTTACCTAATGGGGATGTCAGCACCTACTGGATTTGAGCACAAACTTCCGCTCCGCAGTTTTAGCCCGTCCTTCCTCGCCTGAGCCTCATTACCATGAATGCTTCATATGAGTTTGTAGCAAATTTACTCAACTTTACAATTTTCCTACCTCTATGATCGGATATTCCGTAAATTAGTCGTTTTGAAGGTGGGAATCATAAAATTCAAAGTCGACATAGCGGAGCATCTCTGTAACTTTCTTCTTCTCAAAGTTTCGTAGGGCTTCTCTCCAGATTCATGTTCACGACCCAAGTATTAGGTCACTTTAAATTATTTGGCTTTTCACAGGTATGCAAATGAGAACCTGTCATGCCTCCTTGCCTCCTCCAACAACATTAGTTGAAGAAATTGACTATGTATATCAACTACAGTGGCGGCCACATATTTAGCACGCTACCAATTTTTGGCGATCAACTGATGGAAATATAAAATCCTTTTTTCAGGCATGGAGTGAGCTATCAGAACAGTACTTGAAAATGTGATAGGGGATATACAGTGTTCTCTTTCTCAATTCTACTCCACTCCTCTAGAAAATGTTCTTCAATGGAGCGCTCATTCTTCACATTTAGAGCTCAAAATGCAACACTTTTGGAAATATTTCCGTCGAGCTCTTACATCAATTTATCAAATAGAAGGAAAATGTGATTTTATTCTCGATATTAGTGCGCGTTTTGCCATACTAGTTTTGATGCTGTCAGTTGTCCACCTCTGGGAAAAACAAGGATCGTCAACATGGCTCAAAAATTGCGAAAAAAGGATTCGTGCTGACAACTTGGTGATTACAAAGAGAAAACAGGCATTTCGGCTGTGGATTTTTCTCTGAGTTGTGCTATAAGCAGGCATTTAGGTGCTCACGGGAGAATACCAAAGCTTGCTTCATTCTCGAGATTCAATGAAAAGAAAATTTCGACAAATTTGATGATTCGTTTCGGTCCCTAGCTTTAGATGGTACAGGAAGTACGCTAATAGCGTTCACAACAGAATTTTAACCAGAAAAATGCCTAATACAAATCACAACTTCACTTCTCGCAACTTCACTTCTCACAAAACTTTTATACTTAGTTTGAGAAAAGTGACGAAATTGAGATTTTGGTTTTTATCCAGTTCCAACTGATCCTGTGCCAATGACAAGCAAGCGGAAGGAATCCTCCATAGAGCCTCAACACATACTCGAACTTGGTTTTGATAGCTCATCCTCAGGCTGAGATACGTAAAAACTTCTGTGTTCCAAAATCGTGGGTGTGCTAAATAAGTGGCCGCCACTGTATGTAGACGACTACAGTCGGGTCCGGCAGCCACTGCAAATGGGCGCCGGCGGGCGCCGGCCGCCGCCACCCTCCGGCGCCCCGGTACTAATGAGCTACAAATCACTCGAGCTTGGGAGAAAGCGAAGAAAAATACAATTTTAGTCTATAGTAAACAGAGTGCAGTGGATATGTTAAGGATATAAAGCAGGGGACCATTTTCACAACTTTCACGTTTTTTTCATTTTTGTGATTTTCATGGGGAAAGATTTCTGAATACACAATAAGCGAAGCCAATTCTTCCATTTTCTGCTATGGTACACTGCTTCGCGAATACAAAAATGGCCGTTATTCTTCTATAGATGGACACAGTACGTCAGTTATCCCATCTGAATAATAAAGCTCATCCAATTCCGGATCCTCAGAAATAATTGAAATCCGTATAAATTGTTCCATATCCATTGCGAAGTAGTTCTACCGCTGTCATTTATCTTTCGTGGAGCAGTCCTTTACGGCGGAGTTACTCTCTCCCGGTTTCCCTCAACTTTGAAAAAGTGGTTTTTCACTATTACTTACACTATTACTATTACTTACACTTACACTTATCGTAGTTTATCTTCGAAATTTATGCAAAACGTTGCCGGATGCCTTCCTGGACTACCCGAAGGAGATCACGGGGGACGTTCCAAGCAGTGAACCCCAAACACTGCGATACTTAACTCTGGATCTCCAACGGAGTGGAACCAGCGATAGGGACAGATTGCAATCTGCCACTCAAACCACTGAGCCATCCGGGCTACTTTTTATGTTGGAGTTTGTTAGATAACTGCAGCAGTCGTAGGCAGCATACTATATGTATTTGCAAAACGGGGCACAGGGCAGGATTCGATCCCCTGACCACCACAACGTCGATCATTCGCTCAACCCACTGAGCTATGCGCGCACGCGATGCAACATACAAATGGTGTCCACTATTACTTACACTTACACTTATCGTAGTTTATCTTAGAAATTTAGGTGAAAAGGGAGTTGGGTGGGGCCACTCCTGTGAAGCCTAAGCCTAAGCCTTAAACCCATTCTTAAGCATAGGGTTAGGCTTATCTACCCTGTCTACTATGGACTAAAATTGTATTTTTCTTCGCTTTCTCCCAAGCTCGAGTGATTTATAGCTCATTAATACCGGGGCGCCGGAGGGTGGCGGCGGCCGGCGCCCGCCGGCGCCCATTTGCAGTGGCTGCCGGACCGGACTGTATACAAATGATTGGTTATGGTTGACATTATCAGTTTTAAAAAAAGTTATTTCAATGCTCATGAAAATTCCCACGACTTTATAAATAGAAGAGAAAGAACTCGACCCGGCTTCTATGGCTGCTATTCCTAAAAATCACTGTACGGAAAATACTACTGGTGGAACTTCCGTTGAAAAAAAAAACAGGGTGATGAAATTTACATGTAGTGTCGACGCGTACCACGCTAATCGAGGCAAAATCGGCTCTCTCAGTGGGGTCGAGCTCTTTAAAACCATGCTGTCCTTAATGTTATAGAAAATCTGACACAATTGCTACTGGAAATTATCAAAAGTTATGGCGAATTTTCGGAATTGAGTCCAGAAAAGCCTCAGTACGTAATATGTATATAGAAAACCTTATTCCCAGCAGCTGCTGGATATCTCTCACGTTCTCTTATGGGAAATACGAACAGATCAAAAGTTTCAGAGTATATTGCAGCAGCTAAATTCCTGGAAGATATGGAAGCTTGGCTGTAAAATTGTTGGCTTTTTTTCATTTTCAAGTTTCAGCAACCGGCGTAGCTATCTTCTAACAGGGACAGCTACATCATTGAGATTACCCAGGGTAAACGTTTTAGCGTTTCAGCACCACACAAACCTACCCATCTTTAACACAGCCATCAAAATATTTACCCTGGGTAATCTCAGAGATCCTTTCGGGCCCAGTTAGGTGTCTCTTGTGCTCGCATTCTTGAATGTTCTTGAGAAGGTTTTGAACTTATCCCTCAGTCAGGGTGAACGAGTGAAATATGTATTTCTACCATTTACCGGTCATCGCTATTTGTTACGAGTCTTAGTCTCAACTTTAGAGCGTTAACATGGTATATCCATTTTTAGCCTGAGAGCACGTCCAACTTCCCATGAGCGTGTACGTCTACGAGCAAAGGCTCTGATGCTCAGAACTCGGTATCGAAGTAAAAAAAATGAAGCGCTGTCCAGTGCCTGGCTGCATCATTGAGACCAACCTGAGTAAATGTGTTGACTCACGTGATAGTGATGAGTGAATTTGTGTATTGTTAATACGTTTACCCTGGGTAATCCCAGTGATGCATTTGGCGCCTGATCATGGAGGAGCGAAAGGGTAAATCATTACACTGGTACCATTTTGCGCACCTCTTCCGCGTCTTTCTTAGAGCTGCTGGTAGAATTTCCAGGAAAACTCTCTTCCTCAGACCATTCCACTCTTCCAGACGATGTTCTTTCTTATGTTCAGCGTCTTTCACATAAACTACCACCATATTATTTATTACTACTGTGAAAAATGGAACTCCTAAACTCTGTAGCATACCAGTCGAACTTTGATAATTTTTTATCGTTGCAGACAGTTTTTTTCCAATTCAATGACAAAAGTAAACCTGGGAATTCAAATCAATGATGCTAATAATGGTATGTTCAAATATGTTATTCACGCATCGTCCATAATAGGCACATTCACATGGAAATCCACGTGCAGCCACGATATGTCGGATTAATGCACTTACAAAACCGGATACTACGAACCGTCACTCGCGTACTACCACACATATAACCGCGGCGATGTTTTTTTTTCTCCGATTTTTTCTTCGATTTTTTCTTTCATTTTTTTTCAACCAAATATGCAATGTTCATGAAGTGCCTATGAACTGAGCTTTTGAGTGCTTCTTAAAGCTCCTTGGATGAGTTCTGCATCCTGATAAAGCCAATTTTGCAGACGAGTTCTGGGGGGGGGGGTAGCTACGTAAGCCAACAGATCCGGGGCGAACCCATTGCCCAGGATGAGCATGTTGGAACCACCCGAATTTACCCATCGTCAACATAGTGGCAACACATTTACCCTGGGTAACCACAATAATGCACCCAGACCCAGAATGTAGTAAATTTGGGAGCTGGGTAGGTAAATCGAGACGTTATTCAAAAATAACCCAGCTAGTCCCACTTAGGGTAATTCCTTATCACTGTATCATTATTAGTTCCCAATAACTTTTATAATTATCTAAGTCTGTAACCAATTTTATTCAACAAAGCCTGACCACGCCCATTTCCATGGCCATAAACGTCTGCTTTCAGCAATATTCTTGCAACCGCCGTTCCCTGTAACGTAATGAATTCTTGATTAATTTTATCCATAATTAGGGGCAAAAAGGGCGTAAATTTGGATGTATTGCCCATCTCCTTCATAAATAATGTTTACTTAGTGTATTACCAAATAGACGACTGAATAAATAATTAAAGTACGATCGTACTTCCAATTTTTGCTGTCACGCATTTCAACCACAAGTGAATGCAAAATGCGGCCATGTAATCCACTCCATCAGAGACTTTTCCAAAGATTTCCTGACCCAGAGCTGTTACGCATGTACTGGAAACGAGGTACAAGGACTCACAACGACCCTTATTGAGCAGTTCCGCTCCCGAAGTCGATTCGTACATACAAATTCGAGTAGTATTAACTAGGATCCTGAAAATCCCCACAAATCTACGTGCACTTAACGTTTGGTAGTAGCTTGATCTTTTAAATCCATGTGACTCAAACGGGCCCTACATGGCTGTCAATAACCCAGTGCGGTTTTCCCTGGCTTAAGTTTCTCGAAGTGGCGCCAGCTTGGCTAGAATTCCCGCTTGGTTGATTGGATACCCAATCAATTATTGATTTATTGATTGCGCGAAAGGTTTTATTAGCAGCGCGAAATCTCGAGTGGAATTCTAATGATAAATTTCTCGACTTTCTAGTAGCGAGTTTCTTTTGTAGTACAATCCGGAATGGTTCCGCGCTTTTCAACGGTGCACGGTTTTAGCCATGGAGCACGTCACGGTGCTTGTAAGGCAAAGGATCGGCCTGAAAATAATAATATAATTAATGGTTGTTTCAAAATTATACAGACACAAAAAACAGGCTAATTCTTAATAGTAAGATGATTTTAAAAGATCTTGAGCTTTTTCCCGTCCACGCTAACGGATGGAGGCTTTTAAAACATCACCGTCACTGTCCTCAAGTGACTCTAAACACTAGCATTCAGTTAGCGACACATGGCTTCTACAGTAGTTAATTAAGGTGACACAGTGTCTAATTAGGGTCGCTAAGCAAACACTTAGACGAGAGAAAAGGACGGGATGCTATTGATCATCCCTTTTGACTTGTCTATTTTTATAGTTTCAATTTCATCAGTTTTACATTTACATGCAGCCTTCACTCATTTTTTGAGTTTGGAGTTGTACTCGTGTTCAAATTATAGTTATTGATTAGTGGGGGAATCTTGCACAGCCTTATTAGCTCGGCCCTTCATTTCTTCATCTGGGAAAACAACTCGGAAAGTTGTTCACCACATCATTTTATTTAATTTTATTACTGTCTTTGATCCAAGTTCACTGAGCACATGTGACAGTTACTCCGTCCTATTTTTTACTTAGTTAATTTTTTATAAATATACATATAGCTAGTCACCTAAAATATTTGGAAAAATTTCTACATTTGCTCATGAGAGGCGTTTTTATGAAATAATTTCGATGATTGCTTGCTCTATCGCCCTTGGTTTGAATTTTTGGTGAAAACCAGGCCAATCAATACATATGGAAGCAATACGAGCTCTGAAATTAAATTTCCAAACGAAAAGAGAGAAAAAACCCTATCAAAACATAAGTTACACAGAAGAGCTATACTTGCATTGAAAGAATGCGTATTGATTGCGGATATAAGTGCATAACTATTCCAGAATTGCTTATGCGTGCTGTACCCTACACAGATCATCGCTCTATATATCGAAGGAGAAGTCCATCGTTTTGCGGTAGGCATCATTGATGGACATAAGTCAATAAATCGATCATGAGTGTAGAACAATTCTAGACTTCCCCTGCAGAAACTTGATCTTCCTACTTGTCCTTATTTTTGTTGGATACAAACTCTTATGGTGGTCTTCAACAAGCAAATGTGTCACTTTTCCGCTCTCAGACTGGGATGTAAGCGATCAGGTAAGCTATATTCACGGCGGTGCGGGCGAGCGATGGCAAGCGATATTGAGCGATAGTGAGCGGCACTGAGCGAGAAAGAAGTGATGAGTGGCAATAGTAAGAGATAGCGAGCAAGCGAAATCAGGCGAGAAACGAGACAGACTGAAAATAAAATCGTACTTATGTTTACTTCCCTAATTTTTTTTTCAATTTTTGCGCAGACTCTCTACCCCTTACGCGAGAACATGCGATAGTGGGCGAGCGAGCGAGAGCGAGCGACGAAAACAAATAGCGTTGGAAATGGGCCACATAAGCAAGGAAGCTATAATGCTCAGGCAGAGAACGATTGACTAACATGCACGGCTGCATTAAAAATTCTGCATCAAAGACGCCATCAGCGACAGTGAGCGAAACCAGGCGATAGCAAGCGACATTTCTACGGTTGTATACATTATTTTGCATATATTCGAAATGAGTAGAAGTAGGTGTAACAAACAGCTGCGGAAAAGAGCACAATCACATCATTGGGCACATGAGACAGCGACTCTCAGCGAAGATGTATGGCGTAGCTTTGAGCGAGTGTAGGCGAGAGCTAGCGACACAACCGCCACTTGCATGGAATATACTAGTGTTAACGAGCAAGCGATAGTTAAAATAGTAAGAGTAGTGTAACCAAAAACTTTCCTCAGTTACCTCCTGCATAGTAGTGTGCTACAGAGGGAGAGTATAAGCCGCAAGGGAGCACAACAAGTGAGCGACAATAGGCGAAAATTTGCAGTAGAGCACCGTAATATAGTTGTTTCAGTTATTAGAGCTCTGTGCTGGGGTAAGTATAGCATGGAAAATTGGCCGGAGTTTTCACATTTCCAAAGTTTTGCGCCGTAAAGATGCCGAAAAGGGCATTGAAGAGTTGAAATCGTGGTTTCCGCTACTGCGAGAGAGGATCAAAGATATGCCGGTGAGAGCTTTCATGTTCATAGTTTCGATATTCATACTTCTGGGCCTGTCAATCGATAATCGATTAACTTTGAGTCATTCATTTGAATCATTTGAGGACGACGTGTCGCCAATGTACGTCCCCTTCACCCTCTCTATAATGAAATATAAGGACCAGTAAGGATTTCTTAGAATTTTCCTGCTGCTCATACATTTTCAGGATATCGATTTTTCAGACTGGCCAATCACCACAGTCAATGTCTACAACTGGACAAAGAGTACCGCTATGACACGGAACTATTCCACGAATATCAACGCGACTTGCGATATCTTCTCGGATTTTCAGAAGAAGTCCTTCGTACTGGTGAAAAAGTGCTTGAGCACCTCAACCTGTACGCTTGTTGCTTTTCTAATCGATAATCGATCGGTGCCCTAATGACCTTCATCTGTAGGAACGAGAAATTCACATCGCTCTGCGTCCATATTGGGAGGAACACCGTGGCGGATTCGCAACTTGATCCTAGCCAGCATGAAATTGTCAAGGCCGCTAGGGAGATTGCCATAAAATACGTGAGCAATTCAGAAGCCGATAAATCGATATTTTTGATCAATAATGATCTTAAGGACATTTCAGCACCTCAACGACTTCTACCTCTTTTCTGATGACCAAAATTTTGCAAGAGCTATTATGGTGGCTTTACAAATCAACGAAAACTGGCAACCTCATGTAAGTTTTCCAAGGCCACAGACGCAGAGGAAATGGTAAGATGGTGTCATTTCTTGTCAGGTACACGTGGCAAATTTCTCACGAATTATGGATCTCTACGTTTCTCAGCATATCTGTGGAGCTGTCCTCCTGACCAGCAGTCGATCCACGCACGGCTGGTGGCTGGGATTTCTAGCGCCGCCACAAGCAAAGGTTCACTTCATGAGGCTGGATGGCGAGGAAGAGGGAGGCGTACAAATGTTCCTGTGAGTGACTGACAAGGCGATCGATAATCGATTCTATATCTATCCTACACGTTCATTGTAAATGTGCTGGGATTCATGGAGCTGAAGAAGATGAAGCTAGGTATAGCAGTAGCAAGGTTAGCACATAGTATGCTGGAACAGTGCGCGACACTGGGCGTGTATAAGCTAGTAGTAAGCGGGTAGGCGGTTTAGTATGGATGGACAGTGGGCGACAGTGAACGGGCACAAGCGGCGCGTACGGGAAATGCAATTATGGGAAATTTTTCTCGGCAAATTTGCACATGCAGTAAGGCGCCATGAACGTGTACTTGTAAAATATGTCAATATGCACAGCAGGCGACAAGAGGCGAGTATAACGCAAGAGCGAGAAGATTTCGCTTCGATTAGAATAACTTCAATTCTATGGATAGTTTTTGCCAAAATTTCGCGAAGCCACTTTTCACGCCCACCTCCCCCCCCCCCCCTCTTCCCTCCCCCCTTGCACTTGCGAAAAAGCTTCTTCTCGGTTTTCACACTGAGCCCCGCTACCTCAACCTTCTGCAACTGCTATAAGCCGTACATGGTAGTGAGTGACACAATGAAGCCGCGAGCGATAGAAGGCGACAACATATTGTAGCGGTGAGATGGAATCAGGATAATGACAAAAAAGCACCCTTAAGTATAAGAATTCATCGAAAGAGGGGAGGTTGCTTGCTCTGCCGTGAGCGAGAACAAGCGAGCTCGAGCGATGTCAAGCGACAGGGCGTAACTTGCAAGAAACGATGACATTAATGTTCATTGCAGGCCATCATGGATACCATACAGAAACTGGAAAAAAGGAAGCAAGGAAAAAGATGAGCACCGTCGGCAAAACGTTATTCCTGATTGATGCTATTATATCTTATAGATTTTTATATTGATATTCACGGCATTTTCATTTCTAGTGTCTTTGTATATGTCGACCGGGTTAAGTATTTTTTGCATGTGATTTTTAAATATTTCTAGTCATAATTTTACGTTCCTTCAGGTTTTCTTTGATCCAACTGATCCGAGATTTTTAAATGTTCTCACAATAAATTATTACAGAAAATGTTCTGAGTAATAATGACAGGACACACTCACACAGTTTACATAAAATTGGAAGAAAATGCAAAACTTGCATCGGCCGGGAATCGAACCCGGGCCGCCCGCGTGGCAGGCGAGCATTCTACCACTGAACCACCGATGCTGTGCAATCTCTTATCCATGCACCTGTGAACTTTTTTCCTATATGCATGAAGATTAGCAGATTTTGTTCATTTCTTGGGTAATATGTAAGATTCCTATGAGAGAACAGGAAATTGTTGCTCAGAAAATTCTATATAAGGCTGGAGCGCGTTCGTTTGTACTACGAGTGGTACTACTTTAAGACCTCATATCAACTGTAAATAAGGCCCCGGTGATTGTTAGGGGTTTGAACGTCTCTATAGGATGGGGAGAGGAGGGGTGAAGAGAATAGGATGAGCTTATTCACGTATCATCGAAAGTGATACAGAGCTACTACATAGTTGTTTAAGGACAGAAATTGCTGCGAACATTTGGAACCATTTATTATGGGCCGGTCTTCCGGCTTCTAAGTACGAATTTTTCTAAATTCGAGCATTTTTCGAATATGAATCGCTGCATAAATCGATCCATATTTTCATTTTTTTTGTCTTTGAATTTTTGTTTCCAGCTCTGACCATGCTCTACCATCTGTCGCAGATTGTCGCCAAGTTGCTTCCGATGCAGAAGGAAGGATACCATCCGGCCCACTGCCGCAATTCGTCTCTCATCGCCGGAAGTACATCCAGATCTTCTCGGGAAAACCTTAACTTTACCGGCTAGGACAAGATGTCCTCCGTATCACAGCACTGCCATAATAGTGGAAATTTGGATAAATAGGTGGCCATTTTCAAAGAGATCAGGATTAAAAATGGAAGAACAGTGAGAATAGTTGAGGAAATGGTGGCGTACGTACCTCAGACAACCTGACATGGGTTCGAAACGAGCAATTTGTTTGATCTAAGGCAGAAAAAAAGGAAAATATGCTGGTGGGTAGTCAGTCTACCCCTCCACATCTCATTCTCAATGAATTTTACGAGAACTAGTAAGCGCGAATTCGCGATTGCTTTCTCTTGCAATGGTATGTAGTTTCTACAGTTTCGATCTTTAGGTAAAAAATCATAATTCACTATCAAATTTACCTGTTAAAGCTGGGGTTGACACTTTTTTAATGGGACCGCCCTTTTTCGCTCCTTCTTCCCTTTCTGCAACCCCGCTGCAGTTACCACAGGCTTCCAGGATGTGGAACAAAGTCATATGTGATGATACGATCCGAGATCCATAATCCTTCTTGTTTTCCCGTGGTTGCTGGGTCTCTCGCGCTATCAGGCTCGACTTTGGGTAGCTTCCATATTACCTAGGGTAGTCGCCTTTGCCCGTCGTTAACACGTTTACCCTGGGTACGCTCAATAATGCATCCAGGCGCTAGTCTCTTTCAATGCCCAGGAAAGCTTTTCAGCAAGAATCATCTGTGATGGCAGGGAATGTGCGTGAGACGTCAAGGAGCCAGCAGAATTTTATTGATAGCATCGGTCTCTTGGGGAAGCACCGTCAGTTTTGGGAAAATATGGTGGAGGAAATGGTGAATAAACACGAACAAACAAATAAATAATGTGGTCCAATAATAGACCATCTCATGTGCTGGTAGCTTTTTTGCTTCCTCTTATCGTCTGGGTCCTCTTGTGGAGAGATAACAGGAGTAAGTCAGCATGTATTGTTGTCATGTCGTTACGCAAGCATCATAAGACTAGACTAGAACAAAGTACAATTGGACTACGCTCTAGTCATTGGGTACCTAATGATCGCCGTTATAAAAGGCGCCTGTCCGGGTCTCATGCGACGATCGCCCACTCCAGCAGGTGACGTTATCGGCCACGTAACTACCGCCATTCTATCAAAGTACTAATGGACGCTTGGCCGATACTACCTCTATGTATGGTCAAGGCTCTATTGGTCGATAAATAGATCCGCGATGACCTTATCGATTAGCGACAGTTATTGATTTTCTTGTTTTTGATCTCTGGTCATTTCCAGTGGTCAGCCTTTTCCTAATTAGGTCTAGTTTTGTTTCTTCTTGAATGGATTTTGTCGAGAACTTCACACATCTTCCTGGCTATACATATACATATATGTACTCTCCCCATCAAATTAGCCATTCACATCTGGAAATCCTAATCCACTGCGACTTCGTTCCTCAGAACTTTTTCCAGGATCCTCCCCTTTTTATTATACCTGCCGTTTCCTAATTTTCCACGAACAGTTTTGATTTCAGAATGAAACGAGTGCTAGGCATTGACTTTTCACCACTGGCTGAGCCATGGGATCGACAGCTGATCACCCTTGGCGTCATCATGCATTTTCTGATAACCTTTCCTGTCACTCTGATTGGCCTTGTGTTGCCGTTCATTCTGGTGGGTTTCTGGATTTTTCCAGGAAATATGTAGTATGAGTTTAAAAGTACTGAAGTTGCTAGTATCGTTGCCAAAAGTTCTTTTCTTTTTTACCTCCAATGTCTTAAACGAGTGGTTTTGGATAAGTGTGCAGTGTTCAAGAAATATTAGAAATTTCCCAGTTTCTTCACCTAATTTTTCCAAGTTTCTGGCAGGATTTTTGGAAAAATCATCCCATGTTGTGCAGTAATCTTCTCTTACCCCTCCACTCCACTCGTTGTACCCGGAAAAGCAGATAGACAAACTCCGCGAAAACTTTGCCATTAGCTTTTCTCTGCTTCTCTGCTCCCTCTCTCGTTTTCGATCTCTCTAATCAACAACGAGCGGGCGGCTGTGTGTTCTCTGTTGCATTACACCTTGATCGGGCTATGACGTAGTCTGATCACATTGCTGGAAGTTCTGGATTTGTCGCCCATGTGATCCTGACCCCTATCGATTGATTGCGTCGTGATGGACAATCTATCACGAAAAGACTGAAAAATCACTCAGCACAAAAACTGTGAGAGTCAATCTACCACAGTATCGATCCTATAAATTGGACATTTGATCTTTAATATCTATGTCCAACACTAATTATTGATTAGCGAAGGTCATGAAATTTTTTATTTCATTACTCGGTTATGTCATTTTGTATATATAATATGATGGCGAATGAAACAAGAAGAGACATACAAATAGATAAATGCAAAAATAAATATTTAAATGAAACAGGCGCCAAATTAGCGACAGACTACTAAAATTTCAATCAATATATCGATTGCTGGCGCTGCGCTATGTTCTTAGTTCCAGATTTTCACCTTCCAATGGCACATTCTACTACTCTACACCATATGGTACCTGTACGATAGGAAATCTCCTCAAAATGGTGGATATCAGAGCAAATGGGTGCAAAGGTGAGCGCTAAGATATCATCGGTGGGTGGAGTAGTCCCATGACTGTCCCAGTAGTTGTATTTATCACCTCGTGAATTAGAATTAGAGCACGAAAATTGCTTATTCAATCTGTTTCAAATTTCACCGTGAGAATTCGCTTTTGCAAGTGTATCAGTCTAGTTAAAGATCGCCTATTTTACCCAATACTTCACGCATTCCCTCATATTTCCATAGTCGCCCAGTCTCGCTTGTCGCTTATGCTCGCTCTGCCTATGCTCGCTATGGTCCTACTTATGTTGAGTGTTTCAGCTGGCGCTTAAACAAATGGTTCGCTGAGTATTTTCCTGTATCACTTCATAAAACCGCTGAGCTACCTTGTGACCAGGTCAGACATCACCTTTTCTAAGCAGTCCCTTTCACGACTAATCGATTTATTGATTAAATGGTAATTCCAGAACTACATTTTTGGTTGCCACCCTCACGGCATCATTGGAATGGGAGTTTATGCGAACTTTATCACTGAAGGAACTAGTAAGAGTAAGGTGGTAAGTTTTCCCCTCACTACAGCCTTAACTTACTTCTTTTATCAATCGATTATCGATTTTTTAAAATGTAATCCGTCTGCAATTTACAATTTTCAGTTCCCGGGGATAAAATTCCTTGTTTGTACACTTGCATCCAACTTCAATGTTATGATCAGGTGCGTATTGATATTTGACATTTCAAAGTAAGGATTTAGATAGCACCAATCAATAAATCGATTGTAGGCGGGAGCTGCTTCTGCTCGGTGGCTTCATCGATTGTTCCAAGGAAAGCATTAGGAATGCACTGTCAGGAAAGGAAAAGGGCAAAGCTGTTGTCATTGTTGTAGGTGAGATCTTTGCCAAGGATCCTAGGAACCAATCAATAATTCCCAAAATCAGCAAGTGGTTCACGTAAGCTGCGAAATAAAGTCAATAATTCGAAAAATCAATAAGCATTCTTTGGACGACCTCATCCAGTAGAAGTAATGTTTTCGTATAATGGAAATCAACCGTCATACTTAGCTGTGCCAACTCTAACTGACCGTAATGGTTTTAATGCATATCGATCGACACCTACAGCTAGAAATGTAGTCTTTTACCGTAAAGCTGACGACCCCAGATGAGGGTGTAGAGCGTTGTACCTAGGAAGATGGGTGCAAACGAGCTATGCGACTGGTCAATCCTTACAACTAGCCAATCACAGAGCCTGGTAGCACCGCCTTTTGCAGCTGTAAGACAATATGTTTATACTAGCTGCATGCATTCAACGTGCGCGCGTCCATGTGATGAAGGATAGGCCAATTCGCAGCCCTGACGCATCTCAGACGCAAGTCAAACGGACGCGTTCGCGATCTCCTGGCGGCCGCGCGCTCTTTTCATTGAGGATGTACATTACAACCTGACATACCAAAGTAAAATTTTCTGCAAATAGATGAGTGCTCCTGACGCGCGACTAACGCACGCACCTAGTATGAATTGCTCTTTTAGCGCAAATGAGTATAATAGCTTTGTTGGGCGTGATGGAGATTGTCAGAATTCGTGAGATTATGGTTTAATAACTGACTTACAGTCATTTAACTGGTTTTTTAGTTGCTTTTATATTTCAGGTGGCGCTGAAGAAGCTCTGGATGCCCATCCAAGAACGCACAAGTTGAAGTTGCTGTCTCGCAAGGGGTTTGTGAAGGAAGCGCTGCGAGCAGGAGCTTTCTTGGTGCCTGTCTACTCCTTCGGAGAGAACGAGATTTTTGAGCAGGTTGGGCGCTTGGGATTGATTTTGGTGTAGCCGCTAAAGGTGGGAAAAATCCAGAAACTTCATTTGTATTCCTTTTCCTCTCAGAATTCACGTCGGGGTTCTCATTCTTGCAGTTTTCTATTTTAAAAATCAATTTTTGTGTTTTCGCTATTGTTCATAATTATGAGTGCGGCATTTTCCACGTTTTAGATCCTTTACGAGATTTTTTTCTCGTAAATTTGAACCTGAACCATGTTAATCGTGCGCTAGTAGCGATTTCTGCTCGAAACTGGCGCATTCCAAAGCCCTATTTCAGCTCAAAAATCCAAAAGGCTCCCCAATCCGCCGATTCCAAACCTGGTGGAAAGAGCTGACCGGAGTTTCGATGCCCTTCTTCTATGGCCGAGGATTGCTCCAGGTAGAAAACTAGTTTCTATGAAAAATCCGAGGTAGCACCGCACTTTTTTACTTTTATTGACTTCCAGACAAATTTTGGCTTCCTGCCACATAATCGACCAATCGATACGGTTGTTGGTGCACCAATAGCAGTGCCCAAAATCGCTGAACCAACCAATGAGGAAGTGGAACGAGTCCACAAGGAGTACTGTGATGCTCTCACTCAACTGTTTGACAAGCATAAGACACGATTCGGGGTGTCGAAGGACACAAAGCTCATCATAGAGTAAATTTATGTAGGTTACGGTAGAGTTTCTTGAAGGCTCACTCCGTGTCCCGTAGGCGGAGGCAATCACTGGAGTGCGCTATTGTGATTGGTCAGCGCGCAATTGACACGCCCACTTGTTTGTAGTTCCTCTTGCAGTGATTGGCTGAATACCACTCAAATTCCTTCTGATGTGTGAAAATGCGCACATTTCTCTTATTTGCTTGTCATACTTGTTACTAAGCTGATTTACGGTTTAGAAGTTTTATTTGTTCGTTGTTGCCTCTTTTTTTCATTCTGATGTGATCGCCAGTCTTTTGCAATATTTTCAACTAGTAGATCTCTGCCTCTTTCTGCTCATTTCGTTCGTATTTCTCTTTCTTTCTTTCATTTTTTTTGCTCAAAGTTCTATTCTGCTCTGTACACATGCTTTCAAAGTAGCATCTCATTTGTTGTTGTTGACGTGGATAGCAATATTTTTGCTGAATAAATATAGATTTGAATAATATGAACACTCTTCGCTTCAGAAACATGACTTGTTCCAGAAAAGTGACCTCTTTCTCTTGAAGGGACGTTATTCCACGGAGAACTTGATTCTTGTGGATCTTCAGGAAGCGTTGGGAGTTATGGTGCTATTTTGTTACCTTTACAGCGTGATCTCCAGGGACCATTCCATTAATATCCTCTCCCGGACGTCAACGGTGCTTAGACCAGAACATCGGTGAACCCCTGATTCAAGAACGACACCGGGCCGTGGTGTCCCTTTGAGTTTAAGCAAGATGAAGACAGTGAAAGAGTATGAAAGAGCGGGAGAGTACGTATCATATTCATAGGGTTCACTATTTATTTTTTTATCGTTTATACTACTGGTCTAAGCGATGAAGAACGCTTTGGAGCTGGACGAGGCCTTGACGACCTGATACTCGTCGAATTAATAGGATAGATTCCATATCACTAGCAGAACTAGACCACAGATTCTTCTCAGTGAAATAGGAGGCATCGGGTTCTAGCAGTGGGTGGTCACACGAAAGGGAAGGAAAATAATTTAGTCCCTGGTACACCTTCCAACAGAATTGTTTGGCTAGAAAAACGGCAAGAAAAGAAATACTTCACTGATTCATACGAGTTTAGGCAACTCCAAAAAATGGGTTTGGATCGTGGCCGACGCTACAGTGGGCGGAAAGGGAGGGGGGGGGGCGTGCGGAAAAAGTAGGATCTCCGCTTCTTTGGGGACCTGGACGAAAAATAAAACTAGCAAAAATAGTAATTTAAGGGACAAAAATTGATAAAAATTACAATAATAAAAATAAACAACTGAAAATAAACTAACGCAAGATTTTTATTTGTATAGTCGAGTAATTTGAAGATTTGGCGACCCACTCTTGGAGGGTTGGGGCGGGACCTTGCGCCCTCCACTAGTAATTACATGTACCATTGTGATCAGCAGCTACTGGAGATTCTTTTTCACTCGAAATTCTCAGAAACGATCCTGAGGTGGGACGGTGCCTTTAAGGGGAATTCCGGTAATCAGTAAGGAAATGTCACGAGGTGTAACCGTGTTTCTATGACCGTGTTTCTTTTTAATATTTGATTTCACGTTGATGTTTGATATTGTGAATAATTGATGACATTTCGACCACAGCGTACTCTTTTTAGTATTGCTGATACCTACAACTATTCCAGACGAAAACAGCTCTATCCCACCTATGTTTTTGTAGTATAGCGTGATCAAACACCTGCTAACACCATCAACACCCACTGGAGCCTGCGCACAGAACATTCCATGGAGTATCACTCAGAGGAGGTCGATGTTCACGTATTACACACGAGGTAATAGTGTATTTACACAAGAGAGCTGGTTGACTACGTCGTAGTCGGAACATATGTACAGTGCATTGGATCACTTTGCCACATGCCGTCTGGCTTTCTTGTCGGCTATTTTTTTCCTCGTTTTTCTTTCTTTCTTCTCCTTTTAGTTTTAGACTTCACGCATCTTTGTAACTCCTCCCTTACGTACAATTTTTCTATGCTTTAGTAATAGTTACTATTATAGAAAAACAAAGCATAGTAAAAAAAATAAGCGATACAACAAAACTATGTTTCCGGTGTCATGAATCCTTGAACTCAATCCTGAAAATGTAACGACGCCCCACGTGAACAGCGGAATTGATCAAAACGCAGTTTTACACTGCGTTTTAGAGTGTGGCAATTCCGCTTTCGACCCTATGCGCTTTTCTTCGTTCGGTTGCACCCCACATATGTTTGAGTTTCCTTGTTTCTCCCCTGAAATCAAGTGTATTTTCATATGACCTGCATGGCTTCCTTTCAATTTTACCACTCAAATCACCTTCCATGTCCTTGACCGTTCGGATTTATCGTAGATCACAGATCATTGATCGACAGGGCATAGTATAAGGGCCATAGAGTGGTGAATTTTCCAGTGAAGGGCTTTATTTAGCTAAAACCAGACTGTTATGATGAAGTAAATTTATCAAGTGGGGTCATCAACATAACTGCCGTCACTGCCTTCTCCCGCACACTCCTTTACTCTATCGAATGTTCGAATATTCAATACCATTCGTCATCTTGATGAAGTTGGGAGCACTTTTGTGAACAATCACATCTGGGCGAACAATTTGAAACGAACCAAATGTTTGTTTTCCTCGACAGTTTCGAATATTCGAGCACTCGGACTAATGGAAACCTTAAATTCCTGCAATACGTACGCAAGCTTGGTAATTTTTCTTCGGATCTATTAGTTTTTTTTTTGAATAGCAAATGCCTATATTTCACGTTCAACCTTTTCTAACAGTTTGAATACACCGTTTCTGTATACTTTAGAACATCGAATTGCTCGAATATTCGACCAATTATTCGTTTAATTCCTGATCAAATCTTTGATATCCTCGAGTATCTGCGTGAATCTCAGAATACTCGACCCTCCATTCCGCTGCGGGGACCGGATAAAAACCAAATCATTATGCAAATATAGTTATGTTTCTTGGAAACGATTTGGACATTTGAATAGCCAAGAAAAAGAAGCTCCTAGAGCTTTTTATTCTGCTTTTTTTGTTCTTTATCCATGGCCGTACTGCCTTCTCTCATTCGAAAACTCAAGTTTTCGACTTATTCAAGATCGAGATTTCAAATTCGCATGGCTTTAGTTGGTTATTTGGTCGGAACCATATTCCATGGGATTGAGTCATTCAAAATTGGCAACCGAACTACATATGCTCTTCAAAATGCCAATTTGAAGAGTGCAGCGAATTGATCGTGATCTTGTGGCACAACCTAGTTTATCATAGCTGTTCGAACACAACTCTAATTTGCATTTCCCAGAAATTATCACAGAACATGTTGCTTTCTTTTCCGAGCTACTCAAATAAATACATGAAAATTGATTACCTATTACCATTCGCGACAATTTTTTTTATTTTCCCTGTGCATTTACCTACAAAACTAGTAACAAAATGATTGTTGCCAAGAGTTGGCCTGTACTTGAGTTGCCCTTAACTTACCGATTATCGATTGTCTATGACAACATACTGAGTTTTGATTCAGTCACGTGCTTCAATAACAACAGCTTTTTTTCGATGTTTCCGCAAAACAAAATAATTTTGTATGAATTTCGCATGTTTCCACGTGCCCAGATTTCTGATATCTTCTATATCCAGTTTTCCTGGAATAATTTCCGTCGCTCAATGAGAAGGAGCCACTACCAACAACCAAATAGCCTTGAAAGGCTACCTTTCCAGAAAATCCCTTCTTTTGGAGAAAAATTTTAAGGGCCACCTTCCCGGGAAATTTCATCTTTTTTTCGGGAAAAAATTTCGAAGGGCCACATGTTGGGGGCGAAGAGCTTGCTTGTGTGTTCATTTAACCTATTCTACTTGCACACCCACAAACCACAGTCTGGAAATGTGTTATACGGTTCTAAAAGGTTGATTGTGCATAAAAAAGAAAAGAAAAGGATAGATAATTTTCTCCTTCCTTTTGATTAACCCCCTTGTAAACATTGTCAAAATTTGGGAGGAGCTCGCACAGAATTGGGGCTGGCACGTTGTAATTTCAAAATTAGTCCTTCAAGAATAACCACAAGCTTAAGTAATATTTGGAAGTGCCGGAAAATTCCTGGTGGAAAGTGAACTAGAACTAAGTAATCTTTTTTGTTTAATTTTATATGTCCATGTTGTAATTTTTTTCTGCTAGATCACCTTGGCATTCAGGCTTTCTCCTATTTGCAGAGTCACAATGCTGGGCGTGGATTTCTCTCCAATGACCGAGCCATGGTCAGAGCGGAAGCTGGATCTCGGAGTACTATATCACTTTATTTTGACGTACCCGCTGGCGATCTTCGGATTCTTATTGCCATTTATCTTGGTATGACTTCTTTAATCCTTGAGGTTACAATTACCATTGGTAGTTTGTGCCGCCCCATTGATCTCTTCGCCATTTGCAGCTGTTCACTTTTCAATGGCACATCCTGCTGCTCTATGGGATCTGGTACTACTACGATAAGAATTCTCCTAAGAGAGGAGGGTACACTAGTGAATGGGTGCAAAGGCAGGTGTCCCGTTTTGTCCCAGAACTCGCGCATGGGTCAGAAATTCTACGTCTTTTGCAGGTGGACTGTGCACAGATGGTTCGCTGACTATTTCCCCATTAAACTGCACAAAACAGTTGATCTCTCGCCATCGCATGTAAGATCATGTTAGGTAGCATTTCTTTAAATTCGTACCGTCCCAATGGCCTATTCCAGAACTATTTGATAGGATGTCACCCACATGGTATCATCTCCATGGCAGTATTTGCCAATTTTGCCACCAACGCCACGGATAAGTACATCAAGGTGGGTGAATTACGCAGTGGGCGTGGCCATAGGGCGCAAGGGAGTGGCCGCTGCGGCGGCCAATCACGGCGCTGCCTAATTAGTGCATGCTTATTGATTTTTGCAGTTCCCTGGCATACGCTTCAATGTCTGCACATTGACGTCTAATTTCAAAATGATGATCCGAAGGGAGCTGCTACTGCTTATGGGGCTGATTGATGCCTCAAAGGAAAGCATCGAGTACATCCTGAACAGCCCAGAAACAGGACGAGCAGTAGTGATTGTAGTAGGTGAGCTAGTGATGTTGTTTGGAGCAGATTTTAGCCATGGAGCGCGTCTCCCAAATCAATTTTAGTTGACAAAGTGGAAAACTGTACAAAAATGCCTTCGACGGTGAAAAGTGAGAGTCCGAGAAAGTAAAGTACTCTGTAATGCAAAAATTACTTCTTTAGGTGGAGCCGAGGAAGCGCTGGATGCCCATCCAGGATTCCATATTCTAACTCTGAAATCCCGTAAAGGATTTATAAAGGAAGCACTGAAGACTGGAGCCTACTTGGTACCAGTGTATTCTTTCGGAGAGAATGAAATCTTTGAGCAGGTGAGCACAGAAAGAGTGTTTATCGATTGGTTGTTCCCTTTGAGACTTGCTTTAGCATTCGATTTCAGGTGGAAAATCCGAAGGGATCGTGGGTGCGACGGTTCCAGTCGTGGATGAAGCGATTTGGTGGATTTTCCCTGCCATTCTTCCACGGACGGGGAATTTTTCAGGTAAGAGGTGGACATTGATGCAGATTTTTCTCTTTTTTTTCCAACATAGACACTACTTACTCCCCAACTTTTTCCCTTTTTCCTACACCACCTGTCATACCCAGGTAAACTACGACACCCATAGGGGATACCCACGATCCCTATAAGTAAGTAGTTTCACTGAAGACACACTCCAGAAGGCTTGACCTGTGCAGTTGCACAGCATACACTACGTCCTACGCACGTTTTTTTCGCCTGTATTCCCTCTCAACTCCAGCTGATATTCCATATTAATCCTGTTTCTGTTTCCGCTACAGATTAGTAATTTTCAGCTCAACTTCGGCTACTTGCCCTACCGTAAACCAATCGATACTGTAGTTGGCGCTCCAATTCCTGTGGAGAAGGTTGAAAAACCCACTCAGGAGCAAATCGATAAACTACACGAGGTGTACATCGAAAAGCTGAACGAGCTGTTCGAGGAACACAAGCAGCGATACGGGGTTCCAGCTGAGACCAAACTAGTTATTCAGTAAATCTGACTGGTAATAGGGTGTTTATACTGAGAGTTATAGCTACCTCTTGTTACTGACCATTTAAGCAGTTGCATCAATTGCTGCCGTGTTTTTGTTTTGTTGGATGTTGTAAATACTGTACAGTAAAGATTGTATGGTTGATTTTGGAACGAGTAATGAAGTCCAGAGCAATTCTAGTGCAAAATAAGAGAAAAAATACTTTTTAATGGTACAATTCACGTGATCATTGCGTATTACAAACAGCGGAATGGGGCAGTTACACAAGTGATTCGGAGTCTGTTGACGACTTGATGATCGAACACATGTGAAGTGCATTAGCTTACACTGCTGCTGATTCTCTTCATTCGTGCTGATGGCTCTGAAGTTATTTTCATTTTTTTTTTGATTTTTTCCTGGTTTCTCCCTAAAAACAATTGCACCAGGACTTTCTGTGTTTTCTTCTCTTGAATCTAGTGACTTGCATGAAGTCCATTTTGAAAATTTTTCAACGAATTCCATATCTTCGAGAAAGGCAGCATCGTCAACCCACATCACTAGGAACACGAGCAAAACTGCAACAAAACAGTTGCAACCATCGTGGGAACCGCACTAATGTTACCAGTAACTTCCGTGTCTATCGATTGTTCCCGACGACGTAGTGGTTTCCAAAGCAGACAGCGAGTGCACTGTTCTAACTACGTACCAGCCTTTATCAGTGTTTTCTCAAGAGTTTCATAGCATTTCATGCAATTCACATGAATTCTATGTAATGTATGTAATGTAATCATAGTACACCGGAGCTTTTAGGTTGAGTACAAATAAATTGCGTCTTTCGCATATCAATTTGTAACCTACTTTTTTGGGTATTATACATTCAATGATGAAATTGAATGAATAATACCCAAACATTACAAATGACAGTTACCTCAGTGGTTATACGGAAATGTTTGATTTAAGCTGTTAGCTAATGATCCTTCGGTGTGTATCCTATTGGGTCTGTGCTTTCATTACTGTTTCTCGCATCTTTGACAAGTGTTTTCGCTTTACTAACCTTCGTTCTACTTTGATCTTCTATGTACTCAATGAATGTTGTCGTGTAAGGTAGTGTAGCCACATGATTAACCAAAGGCAAAAAGGATTTTCTGGAAATGGAAATGCTCCACCACTGCAGATTTTACTACAACGCAGCGTATGTGGCTACCTGTCAGGCTCGCTGCTACTAGATCAGTGCTTAGTGCTCTCTCAGTAATGCTACCACAATCAATTATCTACTCGAAGTAAAACGTTACATCGCTTCGCATGATTCCATCTTAAGGTAAGTCTTGCCCTGGATTGTTAGGGGTAGGGAGTGCCTAACATCCGAAAATGCAGGGTAAGATTTTCTGCGCATGTCATACTCTCGTGGAAAGTGGCGTTATCCCTCTCGCAATTTACCTCCCACTGAAGGAATTCATGTGTTTACGAACTCTTCAATTTCGCATCACTTTAAATCGGAAATAATACTCTGCGAAAGTGAACCTGATCATGACGCATGGGCTGTTGGTTAATTCTACCCACAGTGGTTGAGGCTACGGTTGAATACCTCCAGAAGGTCCTTGCTGTACCCCTACCAATCACAACTTTGCCGTGACTATTTTCATAAGTGAGCACCCCTACTGGTGTAGTAAATAAATAAATAAATAAATAAATAAATAAATAAATAAATAAATAAATAAATAAATAAATAAACAAATAAATAAAATATTACTGTATATCAATTTGGAGCTTGTCTAGTGAATGTTCTTTCTTTAATCTCATTCATCGTTTGTTTCAAATCTCATTCTTGGCTAACCTCAGGCCTGATGCCCAAGATGTTCTCAACGAGTAGATTCGTATAATTTTGATTTGTGTGTTCAAACTTGAACGAAAAGCTGTGCAAGGCCATGAAAATATGCGGAAGTGTGGAGAGAAACTGTCACTTTAATCTGCACTTCTCAACTCTGGTTCCGAAAATTGTGGCTCGGATACATGAACCTTGAAGATGAACCAGGTCGAGTTCGGATCCGTGAACTTGACGACGACCGCCTGAAGTTACTGGTGGAGCGGAATCCACGAAGATGTGTTAATGAGTTAGTGGAGAGCATTAAATGCCATTATAGACAGTCGCCAAGCACAGGTAAAGAGGATGGATCAGTGGGTGCTCCATGAGTTGAGTGCTGAACAGAAGCTCAAGCGCAGTCAGATCTCATTGGGGCTGCTTTTGGGGTACAAGAACGAGCCTTTTTTTGATCCATAATAGTTGTGATTGCGATGAGAAATGGGCTCTTCTTTGTGATTGCACACGTTCTTCGTATATAGATTGAACAAAGATGCGCCCCCGAAGCAAATTTTCAGGAAGAAAGTTGCACTAGAAGGAGGGCATGTTGGACCATCGGTCTGAAATTAGCAGAGAAGGAGATATAAAGCTCACGAAAACCAAATGACGAAAGACTATTGAGTATGCTTCGAAATGATATAAAACAATGTACACACTGAATAATACACAGAAAACAGTAAATCAAAGATTGATGTGCAAAAAACGCAGTTTGTTTGTACACGATCTAATATTTGCGTGCTTATGTTATCCTATAGTGGAAAGATGAGATGTTATGAATGTTTTATGAAATCCATGCAATGCATGTCTATGATTTTCCACAGAAAGACCTCTGCAGTAAAAAAATGTCTCAAAAACGAACATACTCTGATTTCTCCGCACACCGCCTTTCTTTGTCAGTCGTCTCTTCAAGTGCTGCAAACTTTTTCGTATCGCGCTTTTTTTCTCCTTTTCTTCAGCTGTCTACTCTCTTTGATAATCTGTAGCACAAACGCAGCTCAAACGACGTAATGCGTCGAGTAGAAACTCTAGCAGCAGCGGTCCCCAGTTGCTGCCATCCTCCCCTCGATTGCTTCTCAAGCCTTCTTCGCATTAGCAGCAATTGCTGAAGGATGGCAGCAGCTGGAAGGAGATGCTGCCAAGGTTCTACTCGACGCATTATGCCGTTCGAACTGCGTTCGTGCTACATAATTAGAGCGTTCAGTACTCTGTTCGTCCTGCATTATATGAGCTGGTGGAAAAATAGGAATCACATATATTTATTCTTTGCAGGACCGAATGTTCGGTATCGATTTCTCTCCACTGTTCGCGCCATGGGAGGAGCGCAAGCTGCTTCTCGGCGTGGTTTATCATTTTATTTTAATCTACACGCTGGCAATAGTTGGATTCGTATTACCACTCATTCTGGTACAAAATTTTCTACATCCTGCAGTCATTCCAGACTTAGACGTCCTAGAAAGCATTTGTGTTTATGCTTTCTTTTTTTACAGCTATTTTCTTTCCAATGGCACATTCTACTACTTTATGGCATCTGGTACTACTACGACAGGGATTCACCGAAACGAGGTGGCTACTCTAGTGAATGGGTACAAAGGTTTGTTCTGTACTTTGTCCCAGAAATTGCGCACTAACCAATAAATTATTGAAGATGGACGATACACAAATGGTTCGCCGACTACTTCCCAGTTAAACTGCACAAGACAGTTGATCTCTCGCCATCGCATGTAAGACCATGTTAGGTAGCAATCCAGTCAACTTGTACGTGCCATTGCGATTTTCTAGAACTATTTGATAGGATGTCATCCACACGGCATCATCTCCATGGCAGCATTTGCGAATTTTGCCACCAACGGCACGGACAAGTACCTCAAGGTGGGCGCATTGCACAGTGGG
Source organism: Ancylostoma caninum (assembly GCA_037903475.1). Classification (NCBI taxonomy): domain Eukaryota; kingdom Metazoa; phylum Nematoda; class Chromadorea; order Rhabditida; family Ancylostomatidae; genus Ancylostoma; species Ancylostoma caninum. The sequence goes on along the minus strand of JBAJFG010000015.1, from coordinate 1,773,475 downwards.
CGTGGCCATAGAGCGCACGCGAATGGCCCTTTGCGGTGGCCAATCACGGCGCGTTTCTGCAGTCACGAAATCCGTCTTTCTTTTTGAGAAGGACTGCAAATATTTATTGATTTTTGCAGTTTCCCGGCATACGTTTCCATGTCTGCACATTGACGTCTAACTTCAAACCGATGATCCGGAGAGAACTTCTGCTGCTTATGGGTGCCATCGATGCCTCTAGGGAAAGTATCGAGTACGTGCTGAACAGCCCGGAGACAGGACGGGCTGTTGTGCTTGTAGTTGGTGAGTTGGGACAGATTTTGACTGTGAAGCGCGTCAGAATTGATCGAAATGGTATGCAAGATCTACTCATTGAGGCGGAGCTGAAGAAGCACTAGATGCTCATCCAGGACACCACATACTAACACTCAGATCCCGCAAAGGATTTGTCAGAGAAGCACTCAAGACTGGCGCATATCTGGTACCAGTGTATTCTTTTGGGGAAAATGAAGTCTTCGAGCAGGTCTGGACGTAAAAGATGCCTATTGATTGCTTTATTCATTACACGTGAACTTCAGGTGGAAAATCCAAAAGGGTCTCTGTTGCGGCAATTTCAATCGTGGGTGAAGCGATTCGGTGGATTTTCCCTACCGTTCTTCCATGGGCGGGGAATTTTTCAGGTATGAGTAAGCATGAAGTAATTTCTTCCATTCATCCTACGATTCTTTTTCTCTCTCTACCATTTCTTCGTTTCCTGAAATGCCCATGCTTCTCGGCCAGCTGTCATTCAAAGTGTTTTTCAGCTCAACTTCGGCTACCTACCCTACAGGAAACCAATCGACACTGTAGTTGGTGCCCCGATCCCCGTGGAGAAGGTCGAGAATCCCACCAAGGAACAGATCGATGAGCTCCACGAGCTATACGTTGCGAAGCTGAACGAGCTGTTTGAGGAACACAAGCAACGGTACGGGGTTCCAGCGGAGACCGAACTGGTCATACAGTGACACTGAGAATAATTACGTAGTGGATAGCATAATAATCCAAATTATAACTTGTTATAAATCTATATTAGCACAGTTTGGTTCTGTCCAAGTTAATGATTAAATATTATAGTTAGCAGGGTAATCTAACTGATGTAACATAGCATCTAATTAATTGATATGCCTATAGGGCAATTTATACTAGCTGCGTGCGTCAGTCGCGCATCAGTCGCACGCATCCATTTGCAAGGAATTTTCCATGAAGACCGGTCAACACGGCATGCACATTCTCAATGGAAAGAATACGCGGCCGCGGCTAGGCCGTAAAGGCGTGCGTCTGAACTGCGACTACGATGGGGGGACTGCTATGCGACTGGGCCCTATTTTTCATTATATAGACGCACGCGCGTCAGTCTTACGCATCGAGTATAAATTGCCCTTATCTCGGAGTATTGAGCATTCTAGCTGAAGCATCACTTGCTGTTGTGTTCCTAGTCAATATTATAGTTCTACTGATCGATATTGTAGATATATGTACATGAAGGATTGCTAGTTCTTCATAAAAGCTTGAAATTGATTCTACATACTATGCAATGTGTGCAAATGTGACTCGAAATAGACCCAGAGCAGATGTTTACACAAGAGAAAACGGCGTCTTACTTCATGCTAGAGAATAAAACAACGTAAAGAAGTATTACCACCAAAGCAAAACTTTCCATATTCTTTTAGGGTTCAATTGTTAGCGCCTTGATAAAGCATCAAATTAGTTATGTACGAGAACTGGTCCCCAATTTTTCCAGAAAATACTAGTGTAGGTGAACTTCCAGTTAGAAGAATGTGTACAGATGATTTGGCTTTTCTAAATTCTGTCATCTTTTTCATTATTCGTACTTCAGTTCTTAACGTCTTCGAAATTTCTGTTTCGTTTTGGAATGTACAGTGGACGTCAATGGCGGTGGCCCATCCGCGGCCTCGAGAAGGACGCCGCGCAACCGCGCCGCGCGCTCCATAACCTATGTTTTCTGCTGCTGTTATGCTATTTCTAGCAGTTTTTCTACCCGCTTTAAGGATTTTCGACCGAATCGGGAAGAAAAGCTGCTAGGAATAGCATTCCAGCAGCACACGACGCCGATCCCGGTGCGCGCGGCGCGGTTGCACGGCGTCCTTCTTGAGGCCGCACATGGGTCGGCGTCATTGACGTCCACTGTACATGTGGTATTGCCTAACTGCGGTATCGATCGAATATCGATCGCTTCTCTGACCATGTGCTTGTACGAGAGCATGCAAAACATCCTTCACTCACATTTTAGATCGATTTAGGGTTGGAATATTTTTCTGGTTGGTGAATGAAATATATATTAAAATGATATTTGTGTTCATTTACAATGCGGAATGGTTTTCAATATCTCTTTTTTTTCAAATTTCTTGTTCTTCATTTTAAATGTCTTAACTTACTTTTTTCATCAGCCTGGCATGCCGTAGTGAAAAACGTGAAAAACTCCCCCCCCCCCAACATTAATTGAAACGATGCACCAACGCAGAGTCAACAATGAGCCAATAACCGAATAATCGAATAAATTATTTGTGTTCTGAGGTACTGGTACACATATTAATTCAGTTTGATGCAAAGAAACATATATAAAACAATTTTTGGTCTTGAATTTCTCCTCTATGTAGTGTAATTTCGCGCATTGTTAGAATAAAAGGCCAAAGTGGTATGTTTCAAGTCTAAGATCGTAAAATAGTCACAAATTCGTCGTAAAGCGGTTCGTTTACCGTGCATAATCTGCTTCACAATGAATTGGCAGTGATCTTTTATGCACAACCATACAACTTGTACACTGAATCGCAAGCTGTACGAAGCTGATTTTCTGCACTACCTCTTCGCTGATTTCTTCCAAAACTAACTTAATTAATTAAATTATGGAGTGTACGAGGAGATAGCTGCCCTTACCAAACGAGCATCAATTTTTTTGATGATTTTTGATGCCAGTCACAGAGTTCTGATGGTGGTACTAGCTGGAAGATTTTTGATGCCAGTCAGAGAGTTTTGATGGTGGTACTAGCGGGAACAGATGTCTAAACAGAGAAAAAACCCTAATGAGTGTCGTTATGTTGACGACAGAACTAGTGGATTTTTTTTTGGAAACAAGGAACAACTCCACTGTTTTTTCCTACATTTCCTGGTTTTTGTCAACCCGTGAAGAGACAAGGCAGCCAATGAATCGTCGAATGATCTCATGTCCTTTTTTAACTGTTCATTTATTTATTTATTTATTTATTTATTTATTTATTTACATGCACATAAGTGCGCTATACAATGGTGGATCACGAGCACAAGGAAATAGATGAAAAGCTCTCCAGATTCAGTTGAAAAAAAAATCAGAAGTTATTTATTTATTTACCCTCTCTTCCACTGTTAGACCAAATGTACACAGTCAGTCGAAGGCGTCTGCCCTGTTCTTTAGGAGTACTGCTTTTATTTTGTGCATAAATAGATTATGTATCACTGGAAATAACAAAGAAAAAGCGAAGTGGAAATTCTAGAAGACAAGGACTACATCTCCATTCCTTCTTCTGACTATGGCTAAAAAGCGAACGAAGAAGCTCGGAGGAGAAGTTTCTGAGGTTTGAAACCGTGACCCGACTTTTCAGTGAAATTGAAATAACAAACATAAAACTTCTACTCATTTGTCTGGTAAGAAATAGTATTTGATGGATTCCAACTCATTCCTCTCCTGAATAATGAGAAGCAGAGCGAAAGAACTTCGGTCAAATGTCCAAGTAAATTTTCGGTGCTTTGATATTTATAGGCCACGATTCGGAAACCACCCAAGAAGTGGGCCAAAATGAGCTCCTCGTGTTCGACTATTCCGGTGGCAAATAACTTCGATGTCATTTTCTCAGCCATACGTTGAAATATACCGTCCACGTGACATTTTTCTAGGATATTTGCTAAAACCAAGATGCTAGAATGTCGTAAAGAGATTCTAAGGATTATATTACGCATAGAAACTTTAATGAAATAAATTGGAACAAGACCCCTCTCACATAAAGATGTTTAATTATGAGTGTTACTACTCACTTTTACTTTGTCGATTTTACTGAATACTTATGAGTTAATCTGTTTTTCTTTTGTTTCTTTAAAGGGTACGTGATAAATAACGTGATGAAACTTAAGACAAGGTTTGAATCCGAAAAAAGCAATTTATTTCAGAAAAACCGTGGACATTACTTAGAAGGACATACGAAACAACGAATTTCAGTACACACTGTTCTTCCACTCCTAAACTCCTCGATAAGGACCACCATTAGGACCATTAGGAGAATCGGAAGCACGATCTGGGCACGGACAATATTCTGCATCCTTTCCAGGCCTTCCAAAGTCTCCCTCCTCACCAGGCTCTCCATCTGGACCTTGAGGTCCTGGATTTCCAGTAACTCCGGGAGCTCCGACTGGTCCTGGAGCACCTGGAGGTCCATTGAGTCCATTGAGACCAGCAGGTCCTGGAAGACCAGCATCTCCACGGGGTCCTTTCGGTCCTGGTCTACCAATCGGGTGCTCTGCATCACGGCCTTTTTCTCCTGGAGGACCTGGTTCGCCAGCCTTTCCAACTGGTCCAGGTGGTCCTTGCTCTCCAGGATTTCCTGGCATTCCATCGCGTCCTGGATTTCCGTCGTGACCCTTCGGACCTGGCAGCCCTCTTGGTCCAGGGCGCCCTAGGGCGCCAGGAGCGCCAGGTGGTCCACTGGGGCAGTTGAAACATCCACTCGTATCGCGTTGAGGGGCGACATCTTCTGAATCATAACCAGGCTTGCCATCGAGACCAGGGTATCCTTCTGGACCAGGTGCACCAGGGACTCCTTTCGGTCCTGGTGGGCCAGGAGGGCACTTGTTGTCGGCGTTACAGTTGCAGCTTGGGCCACCATTGGCCCCTGGGTTTTGAGCAAAGACTGGTGGCGTGGAGGGTGGGCTGACAGAGGGAATTGAGGGTGGTCCGTCATTCGGTGGTTTGTTGATCAGTGCATCCTCATACTGACGGCGAACTCTTCTCACAGATCCAACGCTCATGATGTCCTTCCACATGTCGTCGGTTGTGACCTGGAAATAGTTCAATTTAGGTGAAAATCAGGGAGAAAACATCATTACATACAGTTTTCCAAACATAAAAGATAACCACATACCCTAAAACTGCCAATTTCTCTCTCGAGCTCCATCCATAGGCCAGCCACGTCAGAGTAAATGGAAAACATAGCCACAAGGCATGCAGCCAACGTGACAGCCGACACCGAGGAGGCGATCATTGTCGCCGTTTGGACCTTCATCCTTGGTATTGGACTGAAGTGAGCAAGAGGCACGGAAGAAACTGCGTAAACCTTCTTTTATAAAGGGCAACTGGGTCAGTCTCGCACACAAAAGAATCGGTTTAGCTATGCGAGTTCGCAGAAAGTGAACTCGATAAGGTTGCGATCAAACCGGATGGGCGAAGTCGGACCGTGTACGGCAGGGAAAGCTGGAGAACGCCAGCGATTTTTCTTGGATCAGCATGTTTGAAGGCAATATCATTTGTAATTTTTGTCACAAGGAATGAATGCCAAACGCAATCAAAGATATGTCAATCCACTCGGTCACCTCACCTCTGGTCACATTGTCCTAAACATAGTGAACAGTACAGAAAGAACTTTGTTGACAGTTTTGTCTAAATGTTTTTCAAATTTGAAACAATTATCGATTACAACACCAAGGTCTTTCACAGATCTGACATTCACCAAGAGTGTTCCATTGATTTCATAGGTTTTTCCTTCTCCTGGGCCTAGATGCATGGTCACAGTTTTTGACATATTGATGGATAAATCCCACATTTTACACCAACCGACAACTTTTGAGATTGACGTTGATAAAGCTTGCTCCGTAAATTGGTTATCTTTATGGTCATATTCACAATAAATTTTAACATCATCAGAAGACATTTTGAATTTATTGAACTTTAAGACCAGAGTTTTTTAAAAATATTCCGGTAAATGCAGTGTATGCAGGGAAAAAAATAAAAGGGACAGTCTCCCTTCTTTGGGTACTCCAGTGGGGCAGTAATAAGGCTTCGGAAATTCGTTACCAAATTTGACGTACATTTTGCGTTCAGTTAAATAAGACGTAATTCACTCGATTAGCCGTCCTCGGATACCCAAAAATTCAAGCTTATTAATTAGCTCAAAATGACTATTTGATATGTCCTGGAGTAGCACAGAGCCTCAACCTCAACTTCTCAGTGTTCTTTTGACTCACCTCACTTATCACTCGTATATCTCTTGATCGTGTCTAAATACCCAACATTGAGTTGTTCATTTTTTAATCTGTTATTCTTGCTATTCTCATTATTCTATTATCAACCAGAGGCGCACCGAAAAAACGATGGAAGGATGTCGTATGCAAGGATATGAAAGAGGTTGTGTCACCAAGGATTACGCTCAGTGGCGAAGGAGAAAGAAACCCTAGCGAATGCGCGGGACAGACGCTAAGTGGAAGGAGAAGAAGGAGAAGAAGAGGAAGAAGAAGAAGGAAAAGATGATTCTTGCTATTCTATTCCTGCCGTCTCAATGGAGTGGTGGATTCTTCCTTTGTTTTATTTTCTTCTTCTTTGAGCTTGAGACTTCCCTTCCATTAGTGTTGTGTACTAGGAGAAGCCTATGCTTTTGGTCTAATCCCGTATAACGGTATAGTACAGTAGGCCATGTTTTCTACCCTTTTTTCCTAAGTAGTAATTTATGTTTTGTTGATTATTGATTATCATTGAAGTTCCTTTACTTGCTCTTGATTATTAATAGAATTAATAACTGTCACGGTTATATTTGTTTTTTTTTCTGAGCAGTTCAAGAATTTACTCTTGTTTTATTTAATTTTCCCTTGTTAATCCTAGGATAACGGGGCACTACAAGATGCAACAAGTCGTATGAAGATATGCAGACTGTGATCTTATAAGTGTGAGTATGGCAATTTCCTAGTGGCTCTTTTCCAGCATTGCGATCTCCTCCAGTATGCCATATGTAGCAGATGCTTGCAATACTGCCGCGTATCGGTCTGGTTACAAAAAAATCTGCTGAAACACTAGTGTGCTTCGAGAGCGTTGACGCAGCATGTATTTACTTTCTTGTCATAAACATGGCCTCTATAGGTTTGTAGATTTGGATCTGAAGGCGATGGAATTTCTCTCCATTTTGATGCGGTTGTTATATAAGGCGTTTAATTTCACGCTTACTAAGGGTTTTGATGGAACTAAGGTTTTATTCTCTTGAAAACTCGGTATTTTGCACCATTTTAATTTTGTTCAGAGTGTCCCGACAATTGATCCGCGATTCTACTGAGTGCCATTCTTTTATACTGTCTTCAAAAACATATGGAAGAGCGGAAAAAGCATGGTAAATGTTGGGTGGATGGCTGATGCCACAATGAAACATAGGTCGTCTGTGAAAACAAGTGAGTCCCTTTCGTTTTTTTCTTCTTTGACTCGAAATAGAGGCAAGTGAAAAAGAGTGTGACGTAGGCATTGTTTCCATGTTCGCCAAATTGTAATAACAGACTGTTTCTACAATACATTGGGATTTTGTGCAAGCATACACCGAGCTATGATTTACTTTATTCCGGACTGCTCCCCACCATGCCTTTTCGAAAATAGTATAAAAGTATGGGGTGCAGCTGCAGCGCAGAGAATTTATCGAGTTTTGCCTTAACTTTCGGAGAAGACTCTTGCTTTATTTTCTATTTCAGAATGAGGGTTTTCCTTCTATTCTTGCTACTTGTTGTCTGCGTCAACGCCGGGTTGTTCGACAATTTCGGAGAAAAGATAAAGAATGCACTGAGCAAAATTAAGACGGTGAGACATCCTAAATTTTTAAAAAACCCTTGCTCCATCAAAACTCCTAAGCAACCATGAAGATTTAGACGCTCAACAAAAGCAACCTCATTAAAATTAGAGAGAAAATCCACGCTCTCAAGAACAAGATCGTTGCCAAGCTCACGCTGACTCCAGAGCAAAAAGCTGCATTAGCAAAGCGGCTGAAGGTAGAATTGACGTTATATAATAGAATCTACTAGAATATGTTCCAGTCTGTACTAAGAATCCCACCTCCAGGAACTGGTTACCATCAAGAAGGATCACGTTAGTCCAAAAGGTGACTCTATTGAGGAGGTGAACGCAAAGAGCCACATTGGCGACCTGCTTTACCAAAGTGACATGGTTCTTACTCAGTGAGTACATGTGCTGGTTTCCACTAAGAATGCATCGGAGCACCTCATTTTCAGAGACCAGGCAGATGAGCTTGTGGCAGAGGAAGAAGGCCGACCAAAACGACAAGCGTTCCGTGACCGTCGTTATCCTCAAACATTGTGGTCCAGTGGAGTTGCTTACTTCTTCCACCCAAATGCAAGTATGTGTTTGATGTCGGCTCATTTATACAAACACACAGTATTACGTAGAAACTGAATGAATTCAGCTCCGGAGGTAAAGAGCGTCTTCAAGAAAGGAGCAGCATGGTGGTCGAAGGATACATGCATTGACTTCTACGAGAGTGCACAAGGTACGAAAGTGGTGAAGTTGTGTGTGTTGTGTGCACCGCGCGAAGATAACGTTTCAGCGAAAGATCGCATCCGAGTGTTCAAGGAAGACGGCTGCTGGTCGTATGTTGGCAGACTAGGAAATCAGCAAGACCTATCCCTAGGAAGTGGATGCGAATCGGTAAAATATGTTGCATAGGAGAACTAGTTCATCACAGCACGGTATTAAGTGGATGAACGATCACTACGTTTCAGATTGGTACCGCCGCTCATGAAATCGGCCACGCTCTTGGCATGTTCCACACCCACTCAAGGCATGATCGTGACAGCTTCATTACACTTAACACGCAAAATATCAAGGTAATAGTTGCTTCTCTGATAAATGTGCGCTAGGAACGCTGCCTGAACAACATGTTACGTCGAGTACGAAGCCTAGCAGCATCTCCTCTCAATTGTTGCCATTCTTCATCAATTGCTGTTATAAGAAGGAAAGCTCGAGAAGCAATTGAGCGGGGTAGCAACTGGCAAGAGGTGCTGCTAAGGCTTCTCCTAGACGTTCTGGCTGTGTTCCAGCTGCTCAGTTATCAGATTTTGCCTTTTTCAACTTAGAAAGTGAGACATATTGTGCTTAAATTCTAGCCCGACTGGCTCGATCAGTTCAAGAAGGAAACCACCGCTACAAACGATAACTACGGCATCACCTACGACTACGGCAGCATTATGCACTACGGAGCACAAAGGTTTGTAGTTCCGCTGAATCTGCTATTGCTACCGGTACAAAGCCGTGGTAACATGTTTTTCAGCGCAACTGTGAACAAGAAGCCCACAATGGTACCGCACGATACCAACTACATTGAGACACTTGGCTCTCCATTCATTTCATTTTACGAGCTACTTATGATGAACAAACACTACGGTTGTCTTGGTAGGTCCAAGCGAGAACAACTTCGCAGTGGAGAGTAGCAGACATGTGTCTAATGATCCAGATAAATGCAAGTCCACCCCGAACCAATGCAAAATGGGTGGCTTCCCACATCCTCGAGATTGCTCCAAATGCATCTGTCCTAGGGGCTATGGAGGCCGTTTCTGTGACCAGAAGGTGAACATTTGTTGCTTTATCATTGCCCTGGGAGCGTACAGGTGTTCCAACCATTCCTTTTTAGCCAGACACTTGCGGATCGATACTGAAAGCAACTGCTACATATCAGACTCTAGAGGATACTGTAGGAGATCGCAGTGCCGGAACTGGACCACGAGAAGATTACCATACTTGCACTTATTGGATAGTGGTATGTGAATAACTCCATTTGTTCCGAGATTTTACCCTTTTGTTACATGAAATACATTGCAGGCTCCCGAAGGTAAAAAGGTTGAGGTCAAATTCGTGAACTTCTCTAGAGGCATCGCAGTAGACGGCTGCAGCTATGGAGGAGTTGAAATCAAGACTCACCCCGACCCACGCATGACTGGATACAGGTGGCACATTACAAAATATGTCACATAATATAGCGTCCCAAGCTCACTTCACCTAAATATCGCATTCAGATTCTGCGCCCCAGAAGATGCCGGAAAGACGCTGAGATCGACCTCTAACGTTGTTCCCATAATCACATACAACAGGATTTACGCTACGCAAACCGTTCTGCAATACCGTTTCGGTTCGTTAATCACCCAATTTACGCCATGATCATACAAAAGCGACATTAATCTTGAAAATGTATTGTTCAACAATGCAATTCACAAATTTCAGTCTAATGACGAGAACGACTTCTACGACATTGATGGGCTCACGTCACCAATCAAGAACCATCAGTTTTTGCCGAGCGCTCGCTGAGCCTTACAATAAATATTCAAATTTCAAAAAGTGTCATATGTAAATATTATTGCTGAGTTCGAAAAATGGATAATGACGGTCTTTTATCAGTCCGTATTTACATTACAAGAACCTAAGTTGTCACTAGTAACGGCCTTGGCTTATAATCGCCTTTCATGCCTCTAGATGAAATGATTGTATAACAAGTAAGGCGACATAAGCTCGAAGTGTCACTCAGGCCTTCAGCAGCAAACCAATGGGATAAGGTTCTTAGAGAAGTGGCGCTGCACTAAAGAAGACAGTGAAAATAATCCCGCTAGACACCTCCTACGTCCTCAACTAAAGAAAACGTTACCAAGGCTCTACTGGGGAGAAATGTCCATCTCTCCCGTCTTGTTTCCTGTTCGCAACAAACAAAGGATTTTGATAGAACTATTGAGAATGAGATCAGGCATGTACATACACTCAGGGGCGTTGAGAACATGAAACAAAGAAAAAAGTTGCTGAAGTTTTTAGAAAAGAGCACAAAATATTTGCAAAGTCGCAATTCATCGTCTTTCAATACAGATCCTTACCCAGTAATTGGGCGACTTTGATGTGACTCGTCGTCCACAGCAAGCCGCCTCTGGAATCAGCAGCTCATCAGCGCATTGGTCACAATCGCCGACCCAAATTCTGCGGTGATGCTGTCGGCCATCCTTTTTGCACTGTTCTCGCCATCAGTTCTCGCATGAGACAACTGCTCGAAGTTATTGCTCCACTGTTACGACTAACTGAGACAAAGGCAAAGTTCGCCGTGGCAGGGGTGTCATGACGTGGCAGCAGTTTCTGTCCACGTCCTGCTTCCCTTTTTTATCTAGTCCTTTTTCTTTTCTTCTTCTTATCTTATTATCTGTATATCTCCTTATCATTTCCATGAGATCGTCCTACGCATTCACTGATAGTCTAAGGTGTCTAATGTCCATATGAGATGATTCCAGTGATATTCAACTTCGTCCGCAGCAGAGCAGACGTTTTTCATGAGCTAGGTCTTTGCCCCATAGCTTTAGCTGCAGCTCCTGTTCATTGGTTCATATACCTCACAGGGCATCGCGATCATTCAACCAATATTTTCAAAAAAACGATTATGTCATCTGCGGAACGAAGATCCCAGAGAACCTTTGACCAGCCAGAGCATCACTTTCATCCCAGCCAAGTGAAGTCACCACCTGGTCAAAGGCATCAGTAAGCATCTTTGGCGAAATAGTTTCGTCCTTTCCTACCCTTTTTCCTACTGGGACTGATTAGGAGGCGCTGGAAAACTATACCGACATGGAGGATTCTTGGTCAGTAATACTAATGCTATCGTTTCTAGGTGATCGTGAGTTTTTCCCATTGGAGAGGGGATAGCAATATTCTCTTTAAGGTCTTCAATGCAAACAAGGGTACAAGTGAATAATTCATTGATTTTCTAGAGCAACATAAAAGTGAGCAGACGGAAATTATGATGATGGTAGACTGAAAATCCAAATGCACAAAAAGAAACAAAATACAGAACAAATGCAAGGCATGAAATCAGTAAACACTCCAAACAAAATGAGCCACAACTCAGCAATGGTGTAATTTCTTCAAGCACTGCTCGAAAGCGATTAAACTGACGCATAATCCGCCATAATGAGAAGGGCCTCCACAATATTCACATAAGGTGGTCTTATGACAAACAGCAGAGTGCCTCTTGAGACACTTGGGGTACAGTTTTCCGAGCGAACAATATAGTTCTGCTGGGAAGGATTCAAATGGATCGACGACTATCTGAGCAGCCTGGACAACCACAGAAATGGCAGAATTGAGCGGCATGGTAGGGAGCATAATGGCTGGATGGCTGTAGCCGAAATTCATCAGTTCGCCAGTTGATATAACCTCAGGTCTTTCAGCTGAACCCATTTGTACTGGCACGGTTGGATCGTCATCGGTTTTTGCGGGCTTGATGGCAGCAATGGCGTTGGATTCGGCAACCAGCTTACGGAGCTCTCATACTTCTCTCAATATGCTGATTCTGGCTGGTTGTTCCTCAACCATTTATTGCAACAAACGCTATGTTTGATTATTGTATTTTCTAGATTTCGTTATTGTTGAAAGATTATGAAATTTCTACTGTGCGTGATTCGAAACCTGTAATAACTTTTCTCGCATCGATATCTACACGACGTGATTTACTTCGCTGTTTTTCGCTTTATGATGAAGTTTCAAGTATTTCGCTGTGCCATTATTTTGAATTTGCGATTCTTGAGTGGTTGTTATTTTTCACACCTCATATTTGGACTTCTAAGGTCGGAAGTTGAACTCCCCATCGCTATCATCCTTATTGCAATGCCCGGGCGTTTTGATCGGTTTGAATGACATTTTTTCTGAAGTAGCAATTTTCAGTTGCTGTCCTAATTAAAGAACTCAAGAGAGAGAAAGAAGAGATTAGGCGGGACGTGATGATTGGAAGAGAAGAGACTGTCGACTTTCTCTTCAGTTCCTTATTCATGCGTTGCTTCTGACCTTACAAGAGGTTGAGAAGTGCTCGGTATCAAAGAGGCATGTTCTGCTTGGTCTCTGAGGTACGATATTTGCCATCGGCGTCTTTTCTAGAACCTCAGCTGTGGTGTGATCCGAGATGATCATCGCTGGGAACGTATCGCATGATTGAAACTACTTCACTCGTTTCAATTGGAAACTGTCGTCCTTTGATGGATTTCTAGCCAGCTGTATAGGAATATTCGGAGTATCCGCTTTCCTAGCGTCCTTCGAGCAGTAAGTTTTCAATGATCATCATTTCTGAGCGGCGCTAAATGACAGCCGATGGCAGCATATGGAATGCAAGAAAGAAACAATACGAGAAGATACTTTTCTTTTTTGACGCAGGTACACAAGAGACAGTCGTTGACGAAGAGCTTGTGGAACATTTGGGTCTATCTAAGCAAATGACCGAGAAATACACAATGTCGGGGAGTGGCGGACATGTGGGAACTTTCAAAAGTTATTTTGTTCCTCTTAAAATCGGGACCGCATTTGGAGAAGAGATTAAAGTGACCGTGCGAATCAGACCGATAATAATTAGTGGATTTTCAGCGGTGAAACTCAAGCAAGATGATGTCACCTTTCTAAAAGCCAATGACATTTTCTTGCCAAGTATAAAATTACGTGGAGAACATCAAGTTCCACGTGGTAGGTCTTGACTATTATCATGACCTAGTTACCGGTAATGGAGCTAGAACCCCATCCGGGTTACACATTGCTAATACAGTTTTTGGCCCCACAATTTACGGTCGTGGTCTAAGCAGCGCAATTCAGCCTAATTCTGTCAGTGACAACCTAACAGCTATCTGCGAGAGAACAGAACACCAGGCGCTGCAAAAAAAATTCCGAGCTAGACGGACCAACAAGGCGCAAAAAGGCGAAAACCTTTCCAACGGTTCTGGTAAAATCCTCCATGCTTACACTTTCACAACTGTTCCTTTTTCACTAAAGGGAAACTTGGGAGATATCCGAGACCACACACTAACCGCAAAAGGGCTGAAATCTTCACAAATCCAACCGCCTCCTTTCAACTTCCGCATGCCACATCAACCAGCCACCGTCCGTCTCCACCGCCACCTAGCCGCCTTTCGCCTCCAACTCCTGCTATCCGTCGTCGCCCTTCACGTCCTCGAGCTGTATTTCGCCACCACTCGCGTCAAGAAGTCGACCGCCGCACCCCGACAGGAAAGAAAGCTAAGACCAGTGATATTAGTAGTGATTATTCTTGGCGCCCGCCGCAGTATCATCGACGAATCGAAGATCCTTATAGTATTCATGTTCGCGGTTGATATTGCACCACCTGTGGAGGAGGCAGAGCAAACCCGTCTCGTGCTAGAGATACTACTTACTTGTCAGAATGATGCTGTGAGCCCTACGAGGCACTCACTTCTCTGCTTGCTCGCTCTTACTTGTACAGTAATAAACATTCCACTGAACCACCGCCCTAATTGTGCATTCGAACTACACAAAGTCCAAGAGTCTCAGCGCCCACAACAACTATTGCAATGGTTTAGATGTTGTTCACACAGAAACTAAATGACATGTAACCCCAGAACATCATCGACAGAATCAAGCGTAAACCTTATAAGGAAGAGTTGAGTTATCTTACTATAATAGAAATCAACTCCTTATACATCATTCTTACTGCAAAGATCATGTCCAACGTAAGCCAAGTCATTCTCAGGCCTTTAATAAGATCGCCATCGTATAAAATGAGTGCGGATATAATGAGGATCTTCTACTTTTTAATGATTACCTATGCGAGGACGAGTGACAGCCACATGCAGGTAACAGAGAATTACGTGCTCTAGCAAGAAATTCTGCTCGGATTCAATGAGGTCTCACGCGGCAAACCCTGATAGTGAAGCTGGGCAACGGCCTCGTCTGCAACCCTTCCAAGAAGTCAACAGGGTTGGGTCTTTTTGCTGTTCAACACTGAATTTCTTCCCAGTTTCGGTTAAATCGTTAGCAAATGTTTGCTATTTTTACTAATATCTCGGCCGTGAAATCTCACCATCGCAGTTCTCAGGGTTTCTCTGTACTGGACCATTCGGACCTTACTTTCTTTCCCTTTTCAGTAGATTTCTTACTAGACATAAGCAAATTTAGTTCTACCCAATTTGTTCCTGATATCGCAACCTTTAAAGACCTCGAAATCGTTATTCTAGCAGCTTTACCGGCACTATTCCACTTGTTCTGCCCCAAAATCTCAAAACCAAAAATTTCCCTAAAAGTTCGCCTAGGGGGGTTATTTGACATGCTGATCACGAATATCACATTGATTTTGCACGGTAACCCCATTTGGGTAGGGTTACGGTAGGGTAAGGGTAAGTATGGTATCTCACAAAAACACCTGGATTTTTGCCCACGGGGGTTTTTTGACATGCTGAGCACGAATATAATGCTCATTTTGCACCGTGACCCCATTTGGGTAGGGTTACGGTGGGGCGAGGGTAAGTATACCTACCGTAACCCTACCCAAATGGGGTTACCGTGCAAAATCAATGTGATATTCGTGATCAACATGTCAAAAAACCCCTGTCGACAAAAATTCAGGTGTTTTTGTGAGGCACCATATTTACTCTTACCCTACCGTAACCCTACCCAAATGGGGTTACCGTGCAAAATCAATGTGATATTCGTGATCAGCATGTCAAATAACCCCCCTAGACGAAGTTTTAGGGAAATTTTTGATTTTGAGATTTTGGGGCAGAACAAGTGGAATAGTGCCGCTTTACCTATCAATACTTTCTATGGCAAGTCCTAAGTTCTTACCGAATTCTCCTTGCGTTCCACGCTCATTTGTTTTGTAATTTTTCGACAGTTGGTACTTTGAATTGGATTATTTCAGATGGATTATAAAGAACAACAAACACAAGAAATAGAAGCCCTCCAAGCAATATATCAAGAAGAGGAGTTAGCAGTCGTTTGCGATGAATACCCAAACATTTCTTTACGGGTCAACCTGAAGTCGAATCAGGTATTTCCGTTTAAAACTAATTAAAGCGTTATTACATATTTCATCTAAAGGAATTCCCCTTATATGATGTTCAACAACATATTATCTTTCTTCATCATGTATTTGGAAATAAAGCTATCAAAATTTTTAAAAATATCCTTCTTCTTGCAGGAGGATGAATGCGATTCTGATTTTGAAATAACGCTTGTCATAGAACTGCCAGAGAATTATCCTGACGTTATACCACGGATCTCACTGGAAGGAGTTGATCACCTCTTCAGTGAAGAGCGGATACGAAAAGCGGTTGAGGTTGGTGTCTCCACAGTAGTAAAATATAGCTTTCCTTTATTTTCAACTTCTCGTTGAGGTATCTGTACAAAAACTCATCATAGAATTGCGCCTTACTGAATCCTGTATAGTTGCTGTTTTGATAGTTTAGTTGGATTTCTTCTTCACTCGAAAACTTCAATATTTCAGTCACTGGAAAATGAAGCCACTAATAATCTGGGGATGGTTATGGTCTTCTCAATTGTTAGTGCTTTACAAGTAGGTTTTCTCCAACTATTTGATGACCTTACTTATACTGCTCGCTCTCGAATATATATTCCTGTAGGAAGAGATGGGGGCTTTGTTAGAAGAAAAGAAGAAGGAAGCGGAGCGAAAAGTTGAAGAAGAGAAAGAAAAAGCAGAAGCCATTGCTCGGAAGAAGTTTGAAGGTAAGCTCTTCTTTCACGTCATTCATATTCGTTTTCTTGCTTTCTTCCGACATCTTCTGTATCATTCCAGTTTGGCGGGGGAATGATTCAGGTCATTGTGAATTGATATTTCTGCGTCACTTCATTCGGTCTTTCCATTCCTTGCTGCAAAATTTTCGGAATGAGGTGTGCTTCCCTCACAGCACTTTTACAGTGCTATAGATATGTGAAAAGAGGGCCAAATTGGACAATAGTGCTAGTTTTCTTGCAAGACGTCGTTTTTTGGGTTAAGATTTGCTTTTTACATTTCTCACGGCATTCTTTTTTCTCTCAGGTTTTCCTTACCGGTTGGAATTGCATAAATTCTTCAATCTGAACATGAATCACTTCTTCCCTTAAATGATATCACCATCTACTTCATTATGCATTGAAAACTTTGATTTGTTCGCGACGTAGTCATATGATGAGTACTGCGATACCATCCTCCTTCTTACAACAACTGCACACAAGTGGAGGTATTACTTTTGAGAAGTGATACCTTTGCTTTTGAATGGTGCCGTGAGAGGTGTTCTAAGAAATGTTCTCCGCTCTCCTGTTTTAGTGGCACAATTTCACTTTCCACCAGTTTCAGGTACTCCTGTGACACCGGAGACTTTCTTAGCATGGAAAGCGAGGTTTGATAAGGAGCGGAGCGCACAGGTGGAAAAGAAGCAAAAGGTATGTGAAGTTATCTTAATTGTTTTCACGTTCCCTTCTTTCTTTTATATTTGGACATTGATTCGAACTTTTTCCCAATTATCTAAGCTCCTCTATTCTTTCCTTCCTCGCATTTGTTTTGGTTTTACTGAAAAAAGATGGAAGTATACATTTTCGCATTTATTTGGCTACCACCCATAGGTAAACAGCAGTGGTCGGGCCAAGTAGCAAGCATTTCTAAACCGTTTTATTTCTTTTTGGAATAGCAATTCGTATCTGCTCGAGAATCGCCAGTGGTCAATCGATATCGTTAATTTTGATCGATATTGAGCCAAGTTTTGAGAGTGAGTGCTGTTTGTGTGTATGACGGTGATGTTGGTATTTGTGTAGTTCAGGGGCTGTATTGATGACTCATTGCTGCCTTGCTAATGCTCAATGTTGCTCTCCAAAATTTCCAGTTCTGAAGCTTTGCTGCGTGACGAGGAAGTAACGAGGATGGTGGAACGTGGTGTTAGCGAACAAATTTTTATGTTCTTTGCACCTCAACATCATTTGATCATATGATTAGCCAACTTCCAGCCTTTCTGAGCTTGTTTGTTCAGAAATTTGCTTGCTAACAGCAGTGAAAACCCTATATTTTGGGTGGCGGACGAATGCTGCTTTAACTCAGTATTTGTTTTGGAATCTTTAACTTTTTGCGTCTTGGAGTAGTGAGATGTATTTCTCTGTTACTTATCTCCCATTTCGAGAGTTCACCAATGTTTTCCTTTGTTTTTGGTCGATAAATTGATGTTATTTCGGCGAGCAGGAATTCAGTATAGATGTAATCGAATCGCTGATGAATTCACACAATAATAACGCCGATGTAATGGGCACATTGCTTTGGATCACATAGTTTTCTTGTGAACGCGGTGCCAGTTGCCCTGATCCCGATGTCGTCGCCATTATCGTTTTTCTGTAACGTTTCATCCTTGTTTCTGATATTTATTTATTGATTACCTTCACACTAGCTCGCGCTACTTTTTTTCGATGCGCAGTTTTCATCGAGGACTTCTGGAATGCGATGGTTTTAATCCTCTTCAGTTCGGTTTTTTTTGTTCGAATTCTCCTGGTCATTCTTGAATCTTCTTCATTAGTTTGCACACTGCGTTGTTTTTGCAGCATAGATGCTAGACGTATTGTGAGTAGATTGCTGCACACTCTAGAATTTCTAGATTCTCGCTGATGTTTGTGTAGTGAACGTGAGAGTAGAGCGCTTTCAAAACGTCTCGCTTCGTCATGTCGTCACCCACACATTTTATTGTGGTGACTCATTTTTTATAGCCGCTGTCCTTTCACTTAGGAGATCGAGTGTTGTTCACTTCGGAGTGGGTAGATGTTATCCCTGTAAGCGACTGACTCAATTTCATTGGTTATAACCGCTGACTCTGTTTCTTTGGGCGGAACCTATTTTGAATTGATGTAGAATAGGCCTTTAGGAGCAAAGTTTCCAGATTTCGTCTCCAGAGGTTGTGGATTTCGAGGAGATCCAATCAGTTACTGTTTCAGGAACGTGAAGCTGCGTTGGCAGGAAGACTAACGGGTAAACAGCTATTCTTGAAGGATGCCACACTCAGCCTATCGGATGTTGCGCTAATTGAACAAAGCGTAGAGATCGACGAGTCATTGTTCGATGAGGTAAGCGCGAATGCATTGCTTGTCTAGAGCTACCTTACTTCTGCTACATATGATTGATTTTGCCACCACTCATATTTATTCTTCATGTTTCCATGGTTCGTTTTGTTTTCTTTTTTTTATTCCTCCTCTTTTACTTTTATACCTACTAGTTGATAGTTTATAACACTTTGCGGTAGCTTTACTATACTCTTGAACACTGAGTAAAATCTGGTAGTCTTTGTGAGAATACCTGAGCTAAAGATTTTGCCTTCTTTGAGATCTGGTCTTGTGTAAATTCAGTCTACTATAAAATTCCTCCTCAAGCCTGTAAAAATGTTGAGGTTGCCTAGTAGATATCTTTCTTTCTCATGGTTTTCCCTATGAAATTACTCAAAACTAGGTCATACTATAGTCTGTTTCAATTGAGTATTTGCGCCCATGATATGCATTTCCCACGTGCATCTCCGAATGCGGCACTATTTCTCTCTCTTTCTCTTATATTTTCACAACTATATTCCGTGCTGAAATAACCATTCTACCTTGCGCTTGCGTTGTCAAGTAATCCTTAGCAGTTGCCAAACATTACCTGGAAACTCACGGAGTTTAATTTCTCACAACTTCATCTTTCCAGTGAAAATCATTGTATGCTCAAGTATTTAAATATTTGCCTGTATTCATTTTCAGGAAATCGATGGCCTAGAACTGGATTCTGACGAGGATTGACTCCACCATCATGCCAGTAATATGATAGCTGCAAAGTCAGACTACTGAATAAGAAAGAATGCGAATCTTCTTTTATGTATTGAAAGTTTTTACCTTCCCTTTGAAGTGATACGTATATTATATTGTTGGTCAACTACAGTTTGTCGGGTATTTTCTTGTCAGAAGTCTTTTTTATTAACTTTACATTGTTGGAGAATTTTATCTGTGTTATGTAGGTGATAAAATTTTGTTCTGCTCTTTGCTTTGTTCCCGTTCTTGATTCGCTGTTTACAAAGTAAAGGGTGTCATACCCTCTCCAAAAGACGAATTTTAGGATATCCCCCAACTTTTTACAACCCCGGCTTTTCTGGAGACCATGGAATTTTTTTACTCTTGTACCATTGTGTTCAGCACCTAAAATAACCCTAGTGCCCTATTTTTGAGCTCACGACAACAACCTTAGAACTTTAAAACTTTATTTTTCCGCTTTTGCCTAATTCATAATCATGAAACACCTTCGCGTTCGAACAGGTTTATTAGCTGCTGAATCGAAATCACGTAACTTGAATATTTTTGTGATCCTATATGGGCCACAACGATTCCAAACAGTCTGCCATAATCGTCGCGCATCCAAGATTGCTTATCTCAATCTCTCAACGACTCATTGCTGATGAAGGCACACTCCAAACTGGCTGACAAGGATGCTCTGTGGTCCGACTTTAGAAATGCAGTTAGGAGTGGCCACAGGCTGTTCCGGTAGCTTCGCTAGGTGGCGATCCAAGAAGGCAACACTCACCCGACATCGAATAATTTCCGCATTTTCCTGTGGAAACCAGGGCACAGCACGTGGTGGTCATTAACCAGCAGGACTCAGTAGACGTTGAGCATATTCCTGGGAACTTAGTTCCTGTGTCCGGGATGATATGATGCGATAGATAGAATATTTTGTAGTTCATACTAGATGTATGTCCACTGATACTCATAGTTTCCACTTTCGCCGATTTCCAAAGGATTCCCCTTAGAAGGGGGTCTGCATACTCTGAATGGAAATACCGCAGAGCCGAGTCGAAGCCGGGGGCGTGTGCTTATAACCTGCGTCTGAAACGCGTCAGAGCTGTGACTGGTTCTATCCTTCATGGAACAGATTGCTGCTTGCCAAATACACTCATCTAATGTGAAATGCACTTAAATCACTGTAAATCTACTTAAATCACTGTGAATATGCACTGTAAATCACTTCATTCTTCCCTTGTACTCTGGCGCGCTCCAGTAATAATCTGTTGCTCTTCCTGTAGGTGGGGATCATGTTCTCAGACACTCGCTGCGGCCTGCCCGCGCACTCATTAGCGGCCTGTCGGTCATCCAGGCCGCCGACAGGCCGCTAAATGGCCGCGCACGTTCCGCTAAAGGGCCGCCGCCTGCGGACACATGTGCTGCCGACAGCCCGCATTTTCATGGAGCAATCGATTACTGCTGATGGTGCTATGATAGCTTTATTGATATGATTAGTAGTTATTTGTACTCTTAATACTACCCAGTGTTCATGCTGGCTGGTAATATTGTTTATTTCTTTATAGTTTACATGTAAGAGCGATAAAAAGAATAGTAGGCGGACACATGAAAATACTGTACAATTGGAAATTACGAAGGCTTAAAATAAGGATCACATTTGTGGTAATAATCACATAACGGTACCAATATTCAGCGGAGATCGGTATCACATAGATATATCAATATAACTATTATATATGAGGGTAACGACAAGAAACTTGTTTGAAGAACAGTTAACAAGCACTACTAAAGCTTAGGAAGTTTACATGATTGTCTATAATTTTCTATATCCTCCAGGTCTAGATCTCCATCTTCTTCTATTTGTGGCCCGGCTCTTTTTGATTGACGCTAGAATGTAATTGTGGAATGACTACCGCGTGGTAGTTGAGAATTAAGTCTGGGAGAATCTCACGTTGCTAGGTTTCCATTTTTGTTCTACTTTGTCGTATTCGTAGCAACGGACGTCACGTCTGAAAATACGTATGTGGTATTGCAACAGTGGCAGTTACCATAGCTGGATTAGAATAAGGTGTTGATGAGGAATATATTCAGGAAAAGACAACTTACAATGCTTTCTGTAGGCCTTTGAAGAGGTGGGGTCGCCACCGCTTACGTTCCTGAACCATAGCTTCGAGGTTATCACTACGTTCTTTTTCGTCCCTTCCCAACTGTTGGTAAAAGCTGCAATGAAATAAATTGACCAAATGCGCATATTTTTGTGGGTACTTTTATGTCTTTACCCCGATTCTTCTTTGTTTATGGGGTATCCCTTGTTGAGCTCGTCGTGACCATACCCCAAGGCATCTTCGACAAAACCTAAGTTTTTGAACTACTTCATGTTTTATCGAATGTGTTTTAATGACATACCTATTAACACTGCTTCCACCTCTATTGGCAGGTCCTTTAGGCCGTTTTTTCCACCGCTTCTGTTAATCCTAACGGAGAATTCTTTGATTTTTTCCGGTGGAGAGGTAATCTAGAAAGACAGCATTTTCATCTATTTCGAAGATTTATAGCATTAAGATCCAAATAGATTACTTTTTGTATTTATGTGCAAAAACTCACGCGAAGTAGCACGTAACGGAACAACGACGCAATTTGCTGAAACGTGTTGTCGTTTTTGCGTGGCTGCCAGTTCTCCGCAACATTTGTGAGCTCGACCTGAAATGCATACTATAGAAATGAGCGCATATGAAGTACCAATGAAGAAAGTGACCTTTCCGAATGGAGGCTGTACAGCGATCCTCCATGTTTTTTCACAATTTTCCATGCTCAGTCGTTGGGAGCTGTTCGGAGCAACTGTTTCTTCTGTAAGTTCAGCTCTACGAGCATGTTTTGCCGAAACTCCCCTGTTTATGTCTGCCTTAAATGAATGCGATTAAAAGTATTATACAACTTCATAGCGGTCGCAAGTCTTACTTGTAGTCGTAGTGCGACAAAGTTGTGCCATATGGCCTGCGGATCCCCCATGCGATACAATCCGTCGAATTTGAACACTGCACGCCCTGCTACTTCGGAGTTGACAAATTCCTACGGCAAAGAAAATTCCATTGTTATGCAGTGCAATTGAAAGTGAAACAGTGCAACTGAAATTTCAAACCTACATCATACGTGGCTTGGTTGAAGACACACTGCTGCGTCTTCTCCCAAATTAGCCTCGCAGCGCGGTCCATATGAAGCACACCATTTGATACACACTGTGGGAGCGATGTTGGTGCCACTTCTGGCTCTTGAACTGCCGGTTCTTCAAAGATGAACTCCCGCCGTTCGCAGACATTTCCTAAACGTGAACAGAATTGTAACGGAAATGTGGAACAAAAACGTTAGGAAACTCACCATAGGGTACCTCCTGCTCCATCCCAATGGGTATCTCGTTTGAGGGAACTTCCTCAGTCGAAAACAATCTTCTGTCCCTATAATTAGGATGGAAGTTTCGTAGAAACATAATAACTTAAGGGTTCAATAGCAAACTCACACGACTTGTGGAGACACTACCTCCAACACTGCTCGACGTGGTGTGGGTCCAGCAGTAGTTTGCGGTGACCCAACACCAGTGGCGTAGAGCCTCTTACGCGGCGGTGTTCGTCCCCTCGTTGGTGTATGTTGGGTTGAGCAATTCATTGTCTACTTAACTTTCTCTGGCGCATGTAAATGAATCACGAAAACTATAGGATTTAGAGGTAGCAGTGGGACAAAAACCGGTTATACAACAAGAGGCAGCAACAAAGCATATCTTTATTTCGCATGTGTGAAAATGCAAAATATCAACAAATTATTCATAGCCTAGAAATAAAAGTTTGATTTCCATATTTTAATACGCAGCATGCACCTTGTATGGATGATGCACATCTCAGCCGACTAACATTACCTGTCAACACACGAAAATAATTATTGTTACTGCTAATGCACCGCATTAACTGCAATGCAATTCGCTTAGCTATGTGATGATAATGGTTAACTAAATTGTGCAAATTTTCGAATGGATCAGTAGAATTGTACTCCTCAACTAAAACTCTTACACTATTATCGCTACGGTTGTATAAGAAAAGAACTACAGAAGCAAAACTTTCAATCTCTTCACCAAATTCCGTTCCTTTAAGGTAAACAAGGTCCTGACGAGTGTTTTTCGTGCGATTCCAGTAGACTCGGGACGAGTAAACTTTGTCTCGTACGACGAGTCTGGAACTGCACGGGAAATGACTCGGATCAACATCGTATTTGTAAAATTACTTTAACGTACTAAGCCTCAGCGCCAGAACGCTGTATCCGCTCCTTCTCTGATGAGCGAAGATCCGCAATGCCAACTCTGCTGTTTGTTGGTATATAAATGGTCGCATTAATGCGAATGTGCACAGGTAATCTATAAAAAAAGCCGGAATGGTAATCAGTATGGGGAACGCTATTTCCCACCTTTTCTTGTGATTGTTATCCACTTTTTCTTTGAAATCCAATAACATAGGGTGCGTGTTCGTCATGCAAATCTCATTGAAAAGACTCCTTATTTTCTTTGTAAGTAAGTACCTCAAAGAAGAAGATGAGAGATTAAAAAGATACGTTTAAGAGTGGATTAGCACACCTTTCAACGACCAACGCCGTACTATTTGTGGTTGATTGGTTTACTTTTACTTGAAGCCTGCGGTGGTGACTTTCAAACGGTGCTGACGACCACTGATACAATGATCCACATGCCGATATCTCTTCTTCCTTTGCAAGTTGGTAAATCCTCCAGTGACAAAATCAGGCTATTTGAATATGTGTGAGACGAAATTCCCAACAAGCACTGTTTCACCCTTTCCACGTCTCCCCGGTCAACTCTCAACTCCGGAAACTTCGAAGAAGGGTCAAACAGATCTAAAATGAACAAAACATTCCACCTAAAAAAATTGGAAGATTATTATTAGATGAGAACCATAACTTACCTCTCAGCCTGTCTCGGGTGATTCCCTCCGAACAGACATGTAGCGCATCTCCAACAAAATCGCAAGGAGGCATGAGCCTCATTGCAGCTGTCACCTCTAAAACGCACCAAAAACTTTGAAAGAAAAAAAACTTGAACTTGTAATGCATGCAACATACTTGTAATTCCATATTCCTGTGCACGGCCATCTATTAGGTAGGAGTCACGGCTTCTCAGTATTGTGTCGTTGTCGTTTCCCGCTATCCAAACGCGATGGTTGTCAATGCGAGTGCCCTGTATGTAGCATTTCGAACACCCATACTCTGAGTTCCATCTCGGCGTCCCAAAAAGTACTTGTTGGGCCTAAATGTAATAATAATAAGCGAACTAATAACAAATGTAATAATAAACGAAATAATAATAATTGAATGTGTAGGTGTGCTCCTACCGCCATATCAGCAATTCCGCGGTAAAGTTCCACTTCGATCGTCCACAGCGTTCCATCAACGTCTATTTCAATAGGATAATCGCGTAAATCATGTAGTTCAGTTTCTAGCCTGAATTCATATGTTGTGATCAGTTTCTGCTAAATTGTAGGATAAATGAAATCGTACCTACTAAACAGAGTCTCCAACATTTTCTCTGTTGGCTTGACGCGGCTGTATATTGTCCCTGCTATGATGGAATTGAAGTATTTATTGGCTTCCTTAGGGGATAAACTATCGATACGTAGGTATAGAGGCCACATCTCTCTCCTGCAATTGTTTTCGTTTGACTCAGATTTAGAAAAGAATAACAGTAAAATGAGCTAAATGACTTACTTTGATATCCTCCGTGGTCTGAAACCATCCAAAGACAATGATAGTAGTACCTTCAAGCGCTTTTCGCGGAAGGCATCGGGTGTTTCGATGCTTGTGTAATAGCCTTCGAAACACCTGATGTCACTACGATCGTTTGAGTTTCCCTTGAAAAGTTAAATGGATTTTAAGCACAAATTTTGAGCTAAGAATTATAATGAATACCCCTTGTCCGTGCAGGCGCTCATGCATGTCTATGATTTGCCGTATATCCCTCACCAATATATCAGTAAGCTGTGGCATCATACTAATTACATGGATCTCGATCCTTTGCATTCGCTTTGCCCTTTTTATATTTAGTCTGAATTGCATCGTTAGTTCATCTCGTGAAGTGCATTTTTGCAAATCTAACCCGTGAATAGTGCAGGCTCCATTGTTACAGCTAGACTGGAGCTCGCTCATTTCTTCGTTGCAAGAACAACAGAAGAAGTATCGCTGTCTATTGTAGTCGTTGAGGATGTTTTTGTTAAGTGAAGCAACATGAACGTCATACTAAAGACCGTGAACATGACCATTCAAAAATAATTCGCTTCATAAAAGGAACTTATACCGAAATAGGAGGTGCTTTTCTATAAAGCACTGTCATGAGTTGCTCCATACGTTGGATTTCTTCATGTGAAATCCCAAAATGGAGCACATACATTGAATAGTACAGAACTCGCTCATGAAAGGCTAAATTGGGATGTTTAGTAGTAAAATGAGAAGAAGATTGTTGAAAAATGAGCTTCACGTACACATATTTCTATCGTGGGTGGTTGACATTACATTTTCACTCCTTTGATCCCATTCATGTTCCATTCCAGCGTCAGCATCGCCAGATTGGAAATGAGTGGGTGAGTTGGGAGGTATCATCTCTGATTTAGTCAAATAATTATATATTAAGAATGAGAGGAGAGAAACTTCATTAGAAAAAAAAGAAAAACCGAGCGGTGCGTTGCCCTCAGTGTCCTCGGATGAGCCGACTCGAAGATCTTGGAGTCCATTTTGCCGTTGAAAAGCCCGACGCATCCTGGCCTCACGCATTTCGCGGAACTCAGCGTCGATGGCAGCTGCAAAGCATAACTCAGTCTGTGGATCCGTAAGGAGAACATCAAAGATAGAAATAAAATCCGAAAACACGATTTCAAATCACATACCTCCATATCCTCGCATGCCAATTGCATTCACAGCCGGAAACATACCAAACCTACCATGTCGTGCGGACATGGTCGATCAGAATGAATAATAGTTACGACTACCTCATGAGGTCACTCCTTGGCTGACCACGCCATTCCCGCCGTCCGAAAGTGCCTCGGGCCGAATGTGCCTCAGGAGACGCCTCGAGAACTAGGGCACTACATTGCTCGACCATCGCTGCAAAGATGATATACCCTACAGTATTTAACAGATTCACGTATTATAAGGACACGTCCGTTTCGTTCCTGCCCTTAGACGGACTCACAGATAAAAAAAAACACTAGAGCCTTTCCCGGAACTCTTCAGTAAGGAAGAAAGGCTTTAACAAATAAACTTAATGTATATAATGATAATAAGTTCGAAAATATCAAGAAAGTAGGTAAAAAGAATAGGAACAATGCAAGAGAAATTAAGCAAACATCACATTATATCAGCAAATAACATAAAAATCTTTTAATTATCGAAGTTTTTTGAACTTACGCATGCCCGCTGATAATAATGCACGCTGTACAAATGAATCCTGAAAATAAATAATTGCAACTAGATCTTTAAAGTGGATTGAAAACCTAAATGGAGGAGCTAATAACAACTCATATAACACGTTATATACACTACTATACTATTAAAGTAAAAGTTAGATGTGAAATGAAGTGAAAAACATGCAAAACTTACGTTTGAACAACGTCGGGCACAGAAATCCTTTTTTTGAAGTGAAATTTTGCGTTAAGTTGCACCTTGTTCTATAGAATACGCAATGTTGCACTATGGGTGCGCGGGCAGTCCGCAAACAGCGTGGGGTGCGCGGGCAGCCCGCTCTTAGGCCACGCCCATAAATAAGGGCCGCGGACAGGCCGTAAAGCTCTTAATGCCCGCGCACCGGCCGCTGCAAGTGTCTGAGTTGATTTTGGCTATATGCATATATGCATGTGCACTATACGAACAATTATCCCTCCAGGACGGCATCCTTCGTTTCCATTAGTCGTCAAAAAGTGGTTTTTGACGACTAATGGCAGTTTTCGATTTAACCAACCATTTTTTTTGGCCGATTTCGACAGGTTTTTTTTGTGCAAAGCTGGTTCGACAACTTGTTTTTGGGGTCTTGAGTAGGTGATGCCACACTCCAGGCCGCGGGAGTAGTGATCGTGATTGACGCTTCCTGTATTTCGATCTTGGATTTCAATCCTTTCCCGTTATATTACCAGACGATTGTCAGAATGTGGATTAGCTCTATTTTATACGATCTGTGACCAAAATATGTAATGGGTATTTGAATATACGTCATCTTAAGTTAGTTTGGGATCTCTTCCGTGCATTAGATTGCAAAAAGGGTGTTTCGCCCGTTGTTTCGCTTTGAGATGTGTTCATAGCGAAAACAATTAACTTCAGAAAGTCAGACCATGATTCCCTCGGATATTTGATAAAATCCGTTGGAGAATCAGTGATAGCTTCCATATAGCGTTCTGCCTGCCTCCAAGTCGTGTCATCACATCGATTTAACCAACCTTTGAATAAATAATCTATTGATCTTGTAAAAGCAAAATAAAAGTGAGTAGACAACAACTAGGAAGGTGCTAGGCTGAAAATCCAGTGCACAGACGGGGCGTAGCCTGGCTCGAAGATGAGATTGAAGACGTGACATCTCGGCAACCATCTATAACTATTGGAATGATTCAGATGTTGTTTATACAGAAATCAAATAATATATATGTATTTCCAGGACTTCATCCGCAGAATCAAATATAAAGCTGCTATTATCATCTCCAACGTGAACCGCCTTCATTACCGGATCCATCGTATATAATGAGAGCGGATATAATGAGGAACTTCTACTCTTTGATGATTACCCACGTAACAGGCAGAGTGACAGACACTCGCACGTCGTGGAGAATTGCATGCTCCAGCGAGAAATTTTGCTCGGATTGAATGCGGTTTCACGCGGCAGACCCTGATAATGAGGCAAAGCAACGGCCTCGCCTGCGACTCGTCCAAGAAGTCAACCGGATTTAACCTCTTTGCTGTTGAACACCGAATTTCTTCCCAGTTTCTTTTATTTCCTTTGCAGATGTTTCATGTCTTCATTGACAACTCGGTGCTAAAATCTCACCGTCGCACTTATCAACTCTTTCCTTTCCTTTCTGGTTGTTTTCACACCAGACGTGAACCTGTTTAGTATTACCTGATTTGGTTAAAGAATCGCAGGCTTCAAAAGTCTCGCAACCGTTATTGTAGCAGCTTTACCTATCAGTACTTCCTGTGGCGAGTCCATTCCTAGGTTCTCACCCAGTTCTCCTTGTGTTCCATGCCCGTTTGCTTCGTAATTTCGTGACGGGCTGTGAGTTAAATTGGATTGTTTCAGATGGATTATAAAAAAACTACAAACACAAGAGCTATGTAATGTATAATAAAGAAGAGTTAGTAGTCGTTTGCAAAGAATACCAAACATTTCTTTATGGCTCAACCTGAAGTCGAACCAGGTACTTTCGTTTAGTAGCTAACTGGAAGTTTCGTTCCTAATTTCATCTGAAAGATTTTTCCTTATATATTTTTAACACCTTCGCGACAATGTGCTCAACCGGTGGCCACGCATGATGCGACGCGTGGGACCGTGTGCTCAGCCGGGTGAGCACGCTCTTTTCAGAGTTCTATTTCTGTGAAGCAGTCACTATTAGCAAACTTCTATGTAGTGTTATACTAACAAATATGCAAGCTTTCTATACATGCACTGGGCACAGCATATCTTTACTCAAAACTTTTTTCTTCAATTTGTAGTTGAAACATAAACCAGAGAGAACGATACTTCTGAAAAAGAAACTACAGTCAGTATCAAGTGTATGGACGGCAAACATTTGGAAACACTTGACGATTACAAAAAAGAAAAAGATCGGGTTCAGATTTGCACAAATTCGGGGTATTATGCGGCGGAGGAAAAATTCCTACCACGTGGGACCACGTGCTGGAGCGGTTGAGCACGGGTCCCACTTGTGCAAAGCGCGTATGTCCCATGTGACACACCATGCCAAAAGCGTAAGGTCGCGAATGTGTTAACATTATGTATTAAGGGTAATTTATACTAGATGCGTGCGTCAGTCGCGCATCAGTCGCAGGCATCCATTTACGAGGGATTTTCCACGAAGACAGGTCAACACAACTTGTACATCCTCAATGAAAGGATCGCGCGGATGCCGCGAGTCCGTGAACGCGTGCGTCTGAGCTGCGACTGCGATGCGACTGCAATGCGACTGCGCCCTATTCTTCATCATTTAGACGCACGCGCGTCAGTCGCACGCATCCAGTATAAATTGCCCTTTAGCTATCTTCATTTCTCATCAGGAAGTAAAGCATCATAAGCCACATTTATTATGCATCGGAGTCCGATTCGGTCGGATAACAAAAGATACGTATTGATTCTCGTTATCCTAAGATCGATTCGTATCATTCGTTATCCGACCGGATCGGACTCCGATGCACTATAAATGCAGTTATAGTGGGATATGTTGCTTTATTAGCCTCTGTTATAATTAACCTTCACCATTTCTTAATATCTTGTTTTTTCGCAGGAGGATGAATTAGTTTCTCGTTTATTAACATTTATTATGCATCGGAGTCCGATTCGGTCGGATAACAAAAGATACGTATTGATTCTCGTTATCCTAAGATCGATTCGTATCATTCGTTATCCGACCGGATCGGACTCCGATGCACTATAAATGCAGTTATAGTGGGATATGTTGCTTTATTAGCCTCTGTTATAATTAACCTTCACCATTTTTTAATATCTTTTTTTTTGCAGGAGGATGAATTCGTTCCTCGTTTTAAAATAACACTTCTCATAGAACTGCCAGAGAATTATCCTGACGTCATACCACGGATCTCACTGAAAGGAGTTGATCATTTCTTCAGTAAGGAGCGGATACGAAAGGCGGTTGAGGTTTGTGTCTGTGTGGTTGTTAATTATTACTTTTTCGTTATTTTTGTTTACCTTTTGAGAAATAGTGAGCTATTTGTACAGGAGGTCATTACACTGCCTTATTAAATCCTGTGTAGTTATTGTTTCAGTAGTTCAGTTCAATTTCTTTTTCACTCTAAAACTCCAACATTTCAGTTCCTGGAAAATGAAGCCACTAACATTTTGGGAGCGCTTATGGTCTTCTCAATCGTTTGCGCTTTACATGTACGTTTTGTGCAGCTATGTATTTCATGACTTTACTTGCCCTGTTCGCTCTCGAATGTATTGTTTCTGAAGGTAGAGATGGTAACCTTATTAGAAGAGAAGAAAAAGGAGGCTGAGCGAGAAGTTGAAGAAGAGGAAGTAAAAGGTGAAGCTATTGCTGGGAGAAGTTTAAAGGTAAGGTCTTCTTCCATATCATTCGCATTCGTTTTCTTCTGACATTTTCCGAATCGTTCCAGTTTAGCAGGATGATGGTCTAGCTCTTTGTGAATTGATATTTCTGCGTCTCTCCATTCGATCTTCTTCCTCTCGTTCTTGTTGCTTTGCTAATTTCCCCAAGACATCTCTGATTTTGTTCGCAAACCGGTGCGTTTTGAGGAGCATGATCTTCTTTATGAGCTTGTACATGTCATGCTCCCTCTATGATCTCACGTAAATTTCAGGGGGATGAGAAGGGTAAAGAAAAGAACGGGTAACGGTTATTCGATTTTCCCCCAGGCTCATTTTCGTTGCCGTAGGAATGCTTTTTCTCTCATACTTCTTGAGGTTTTTTCTTATCAATTTTTTGTCAGGTTCTTCATTGTAAATAATGCTCCAGCCCCATATTTCTTATGCCTCTCTCTTCTTTGATATGGCTCTGTGGTCATTTAATATCGACAGCAGAGGTCGACTCAAGATCGACTCGTTGAATTTGCACCTAAAGAGTGCCGGTACTGTGGACGCTGCGCCAATTCAACAGTTTTTATTGGCCAACGGCTCGTGCTGAGAGGATTTCGCGAGTAACGGATTATTGGCCGGTCTTCTCAAACAGTTCGGTCAACAACTCGCCATATTTTGCGAACTGTGATGGGTTGCAGTGTTCTGATTGCCGAAATATATATTTTCTTCTAACTAGCGCTTTTGTTATTGGGTTTTACATATTGCTGCTGAAACTCTCTTACCATGCTTCCTATTCTCTCTGAGTGCCTGATACCATCAAGGAAGGATTGTAAATATGGGAGAAATATGCGTGCCTTCCTCTTTTCAACAGGCCGTAGTATTTTCTAGTTTCATACAGTTTGGATAATTAAGCATAGCTTCTTTATCGCTTCGCCCTCTAAACTAATACCTCTCTGGTATTCAATAAGGTCTATTGAAGTATTCTTGGATAATGCTTCTACCATATTCTCTTGTAACTGTTCCTCCAAAAGTTTTCTTTAAACATATGGTGCGATTAAAAGAGCACGAGATCTTTCAAAACAAGAGTTTTATACATACAGTTCTCCTAGAACATCTACAACTGACTGTAGATTCCAGTGAAAAACCAGCCCTTTTCAAAGCTGTCATCAAAAAAAAAGTGGGCTGTGGGGAAGGAGGGGGGGGGGGGAGATCCTATGCACATATCGATCCAGTAGTCACAAAAAGTGATTCAAAGGCTTTAAGCCTCAAAGCCTCAGACTAGAAATTCCCAAGCTAAACCCTTAACAGTACAAATTGTGCAACCATTGTGATGCTTCTATAACTTGAGGTGTGGTTGATTCTCGTAAGTGTTTTTATCTTGAAGCTGCTTCTCAGTTGGAACTAGGCATCACGATAACTTGGCAACGCCATATGCTCACCTAACAAGTGAATTGAGAATTCATAGTCTCAATAGTGACGTGAAAATCTAAGAAATCAAATGAGGTTTTTGGTCTGGTGCATTCTGCAAGTCTGTTGGTAATACTGGTTGCTTTAAAAGTTTTGAATTGCTTTGTTCGTAAAGGCTCGAAGCGAATTCTTGGTGGAGGCAGCGTTATCCAGGCGTGGACTAATTTGCTCACGTGCTTAAAAAGATAAAAAGATTTCGGCGAATTGTCTGGTGTCCTGCTTCGGATACTTCTCATGCGCATGTTCTGAATCGGTTACGGTTCGGCGAGTTTGTAAGTTTCTCGTTTATTGTGAATCTGTTCTGGTTAAGGAAGTAGAGCAGGTAGGTCCCGTCGTCAACTTATTTCTCTCGTTGATGATTAGGTCACGGTAGGGGGTTTTTTTTTTGAAAACGGTACCTCATTTGTATTAGTCTGGCCCGGGTATTTGTACTTCGATAACTATGCAGCATGAACGCAGTCCTAACCGCTTAATTGGAGGTCAAAGCTCATCTTTGGGTCTTGCTTTCGTCCCTCGCTTGCCGCCATCATCGCCTTGGTCGGCTGTGAAAGGAGGGAAGCTTCGGCAGCAGTTGAAGGGAGGATGGCAGGAAAGAGAGGGAGGACCATGCCCATAACTAGGCCTTTAGTAATCACTGTAAGAGTGGGTCCTAAACGGCTTCTTTATAGCTATGCTGTGAATAGAGACATTTGAGAATGGATGAGAAGGTTGGATGTCTTTTTATTGTTGGACTATGTCTAAATGCGTCCTTCTAGTGGTTTTTTTTCCAAATATTCATTGGCACACTGAACTGTTTTCTTGTTTTTTTTTTTAGCTGGTAGAATTTTATACAGAGGTGTTATTTTCTAATTTTACCGCCTGAATTTTCTCGCGAACCGTGGCCGCAAAGTGGTTCCGTTCCACATACTATATGTTTACTTCTAAGTGTTCATGTCGATGCACAGTTGTATCACTTTCGTCGACTTTTCCGTCGCCGCCGTCGATCGCCTTTGCACCTTTAGCCGCTGCTGGCCTTGAATGGTCAATCGCGCCGGCCGCATCGGTTGATCTGATAGATTCGTCTAGTTTTGGGTGGTAGGATTACGATTCATATGTTTACGCAGTCTTCTGCAGCCGTAGTGGTACACTCCTGGATAACTGGTTCCCCTTCTGTTCCATTTCTTCAAAGTTTGATCCATCGAACGGCAATCACTTAACACTAGCTTTCTTTAGTATATTACTGTCAATCGTGGGCATTCCTGTTAAGAATTGCTAGTTTTGTTCCATTTTCAACCGGGGATTGAGATGTAGGACGAATCGCGAACGGAATCTTTCGAGCGCGTCTACGCAAGCATCGTATTTGCATATAGATTCGGCCGGACGTTTTTCTTTGCCAGAAAAGCGTATTCTACGATTTCCTGTCAACCCTATGCGGGGGTTTTGCTAAAATCATGCCATTTTCTATCTGCAGCGGTGACATTCGGAAGGGTCTTAGTGTCATAAAGGCTGTTTCTAGAGCGGTTGTGTCCTCATTGTTGCGTTAACGTCTGTTTGGTAACGATTATCGCATTAGCTTCTGTTGATTCGGAGTTTGCTGGTGATTTTGCTCCTTTATGTTGAAGAAATAAGCTTGATTCCTTGCCTTTACCAATTGTACACAAATGTGGTTTTAATTCGACTGTGAATATGCTTTCTTTGCTGTTGCAAATGTTTTTATAGCGTGGTTTAAGTAATTTTTGGAGCGCAAAAGTGAGTTGTGGCTTTGGTAAATAGTGTGATGCTGTATGCAGGCAGAGCTCTGATAAAATGCATTGAAATCAGCTGCAAATCCCATAGCAACCTTTGAAGTGTCCGAAATCGAAATCAAATTCCGGAATGATCAGCGATTGTTTGAATGATGATTGACCATTTGGTGTTGACACCTTTTACGATGTTGTCATACATTCTTTCCATTCTTTCCTGCAAAATTTTCAAAATGAACTGTGCTTCCCTCACAGCACTTTTACAGTGCTATGTATAGATGTGTGAAAAGAGGGTCAAAGTAGACAATAGTTCTAATTTTCTTGTAAGACGTCGCTTTTTGGGTTAAGATTTGCTTTTTACTTTTCTCACGGCATTCTTTTTTTCTCTCAGGTTTTCTCTACTCCTTCTAAATCCAGTGTTTGAAATTTTCCCAAGAAGGGGTTTTCAGAGAAAGTTAATTGAAATGCTAAAGAATCCATTTGATTAGTTCCGGATCACATTGCCTTCTAGTTGCGCTGCTGTTCAAAGTAGTCATCGAGGAATGTACTGGTCTGTCTAGCTTGTGTCTCGGCTGACGAATTCTTTGCTGTTTTGGTTTCTTTTTAAATGAGCCTTGGTTTCATGCGTGATGTGGCCCGATTCCCTGGGATATTTTACTCGGATACCGTTTTTATTTGAGCATGAATTCTTCAGTTTGATCATGAATCAGTTCTACTCTTAAGTGGTATCACCATCTACGTCATCATGCATTGAAAACCTTCAGTTGCTCACAACGTAGTCATATAATGAGAACTGTGATACCATCCTTTTTTTTCTTACAAGAACTGCTCACAAGTGGGGTATCACTGTTGAAATGTGATACCTGTGCATCTGAGTGATGCTATGAAAGGTCCTTTGAGAAATGTTCTCTGTTTTCCTATTCTATTGGTGCAATTTTCACTTTCTACCAGTTTCAGGTACTCCTGTGACACCGGAGACGTCCCTAGAAGGGAAGGCAGGGTTTGATAAGGAGCGGAGCGCACAGGTCGAAAAGAAGCAGAAGGTATGTGAAATTATCTTGAAGTTGTCTCTCGTTCTACCTCCTTTCTTTCATTTTTGCACATTCATTCGAATTTTTTTTTCCCTCTCATCTCTTCTGTGCTCCTCTATTTTTTCCTTCCTCGCATTTGTTTTGGTTTTACTGGGAAAAAGATGCAAGTGTACATTTCGCATTTATTTGGCTACCGCTGATAGGTAAATAGCAATGATCGAGCCAAGTAGCGAGCATGTCTACATCGTTTTATTTGTTTTCGGCATAACAACTTGTGTTTGCTCAGGAATTGCCAGTGACCAATCGATATCGTTAGTTTTGATCGATATTGAGAAAAGTTTTGAGTGTGAGCGCTGTTTGTGTGTATGACGTGTGTTCACCGCGTTGATGTTGGTATTTGTGTGGTTTACGGGCTGTATTGATGACTCATAGCTGCCTTGCTAATGCTCCATGTTGCTCTGCAAAATTTCCGGTTCTGATCATTTTTACTGTTCCTTCGTTGCATGTCGAGGAAGTAACGAGTTTCCTTCGTTCATGATGGAATGTGGTGTTTGTAAGTGGGAGTGGAGAATTTTTTAGATGAGCGAAATTTTCATAGCGTTTAGTTTGGAAGTTATTGCTCTCCGACGTTATCTTGTTATCATGATTTTTTTCCGTGCCGTCAACTTGTTCTGAACAGTTTGACGTTTTGTGATCAGAAACTAAAATTTTGATGGCAAAGTAATGTACAGTGGACGTCAATGATGGTGGCCCATCTGCGTCCTCGAGAAGGACGCCGCGCAAACGTAACGCTCGCACCTTCTGCCGGCGTCTTCTGCCGCCGGAATGCTATTCCTAAGCCCTTTTCTTCCCGATTCGGTCGAAAATCCTCAAAACAGGTAGAGAAAATAGCATAGCAACTGCTGAAAATAGCATAGCAGTGGAAGATATCGGCTATGGCGCGCGCGGGCGGCTGCGCGGCGTCCTTCTCGAGGCCGCGAATGAGCAACCGCCATTGACGTACGCTGTAGTTTATTCGGATTGAAATCTGTTCTAAATTGTGTTGTAAATCAGACCTCCCCCTCACATTTCATTCTTATTTTTGAAATTATTCTGGTATTGCTGTGCTTCATAACTACATGTACACTTTCCTACTTATTTCTGCTCCTTATTGATCCTCTGTTTTTTTTAAAGTTATCACTATCAAAAATTTGTGTAGACTTGCATGCGCAGCAATACCGCCTTTACTGTTTTGAAGTTGTGAACTAGTACTTTTTGGAAAAGCATTGCGATGAGCTCCACTCACATCATAGTTTTCTGAACAGCCTTTTCTTCCTAAAAACAAGCTGTTTTCCAGCGCGATTAACTTCAGAGAAGTGTCACACCTCGTATTCTTTTCCTATGGTGTTTTTTTTTACATTGTTAGAATTTCCAAGAGACGGTAGTTATGATTTTCTGCCAAGATACCAAGAAAAAGTTTCTGGCTGTCTCATTTTAAGGAAAATTGGGGCGTGCATTCATTGGGGTAACATGTGCATGATCTCCACAAGGTAGGCGCACTCTTCCAACATTAAAGTCGTATATCGGAGATTCTCCGCACCCTGTCCCGCTTTAAATCTCAACACAGTGGGGCGTAACATCTTGGAAGTGCGGTGCAAACGTGCTCTGCAATTGGGCGATCCGTCCTAGTGACCAATAGCAGCGCCATAACCAAATTAATGCACCACAACACTTAGAGGGCTCAGTGCCGGGACCGTGAGGACATTGAAGAAATATTCCTGCATTTCCGCTTGGAATAATGGACACCATTCTTGACAGTGTCTCGTGACGAATATATTCATGTAAAAAATTCGCAAACGAGAATGAGGTGAAAAACTGCTTCCAAGGGGCACGCGGAGATCATTCCAATAATCTGCCTGATGAGCTGGCCTTGTCACTGTGTCACTTTACCGAATTACATTGTTGTAAAATTTCTTCTATCTCATACGAATAAAAGTCGAAAAATTCCACAATGTTTTATTCTTAGCATTTCTCAGTTGGCTAGCAGAATGCAGATGTTTTTTTTTTTTCGAAGAACAAAAAAGACACGGATGCTGAGATAAGAACTGGTTTGTAAAGTGAAGAAAGGAACGCGGCAGCTTCTTTCGGCGACTTTTTGGCGTGATTAGTCGTGTTTTGTCCATTTGCCTCGGATGAAATTGTGATTAACTTTGATCAAGTTTTGCTCCGTTTCGAAATGCGAAGTCCTGATCGGCTGGGCGCTGATAGTATTTCTGTCTTCAGACAATTGGTTTTTGTTTTCATGGGTAGGGATCGAATCCTTGACCTTTCACATCATGACGTTCGGCAAACGCGTTGTACCAGCACGATTTTACTCCTGTTCATCCACCTTTGTAGCTTTGCCATCAATGTGGACGCATTCGCTCGAA
This sequence comes from Ancylostoma caninum, assembly GCA_037903475.1. NCBI lineage: Eukaryota > Metazoa > Nematoda > Chromadorea > Rhabditida > Ancylostomatidae > Ancylostoma > Ancylostoma caninum. Next base: position 1,735,967 of record JBAJFG010000015.1, on the reverse strand, counting down.
TTGTTTGCGTCATGGTTCGTATGATCATAATTTATGCTGGCTGAAAAATTCTTCTGCGTTGATTTGTCGTGACAAATTTCTCATTTTTCTCTTCCACTTTTCTTCTGATTGGGTGTTTGTGGTTGTGAATATTGGCCTCGTAGGAAGTGCCCCACTTAGGGATCGTCTTCGAGTTTTTTTAATGTGAGAAGAGTTTTACACATGGTTACTGCGAAAAATTCATTGCTGAGCCTCTTCTTTCGCGGGGGAATTGGCGATCCTCACTAATGCTTGCTACAAGGATGGGCAGCTGGTGATACCTATTTTTGGTACATAGCATCTCGTTGTGGTAGATGTCTTAATGGACATCTCGAATTCTCCACAAAAGAAGCGGCTCAGGAACTGTGTTTTCTGGATTTTTGTAGGGAATCATGTACATCTTTGTGACCAGCGTCTCTTGAATTTTCTCATGGAAGCTTCGAAAACAATTAAGAAGTAAGACACTGCACTTATGTTATTGCTGCACAGTTCCGGGTTGGTTTTGTGGACTGTGTGAAACCTGGTTATCGAGTCAATTTTCATGTTTTTCGCATCTAAACATTATTTGACCATACGATTAGCCAAGTTTCACCCTTTCAGAATGTCTTCGGTGTGAAATTTGCTTGCTAAGAACACTAATAACCCTATATTTCGGGTGACGGGCAAATACTGCATTAACCCAATTATTCGTTTTCGAATGTTTAACTTTTTTTCGTCTTATATTAGAGTCGTGAGATGCATTTTTCTTTTGCTTATCTCCCTTTTCAAGAGTTCATCAATGTTTTATTTTATTTTTTTGGTCGATAAATTGATGTTATTTCGGCGAACAGGAATTCAGTATAGATGTAATCGAATCGCTGATGAATTCACACAATAATAACGCCGATGTAATGGGCACATTGCTATGGATCACATAGTTTTCTTGTGAACGCGGTGCCAGTTGCCCTGATCCCGATGTCGTCGCCATTATCGTTTTTCCGTAACGTTTCATCCTTGTTTCTGATATTTATTTATTGATTTCCTTCACACTAGCTCGCGCTACTTTTTTTTTCGATGCGCAGTTTTCATCGAGGACTTCTGGAATGCGATGGTTTTAATCCTCTTCAGTTCGGTTTTTTTGTTCGAATTCTTCTGGTCATTCTTGAATCTTCTTCATTAGTTTGCACACTGCATTGTTTTTGCAGCATAGATGCTAGACGTATTGTGAGTAGATTGCTGCACACTCTAGAATTTCTAGATCCTCGCTGATGTTTGTGTAGTGAACGTGAGAGTAAAGCGCTTTCGAAACGTCTCGCTTCGTCATGTCGTCACCCACACATTTTATTGTGGTGACTCATTTTTTATAGCCGCTCTCCTTTCACTAAGGAGATCGAGTGTTGTTCACTTCGGAGTGGGTAGATGTTATCTTTGTAAGTAACTGAGTCAATTTTAGTAGTTATAACCATTGATACTGCTTCTTTTGACAAAATCTCTTTTCACCTCTGTTAGATAGGCTTCTAGAAGCTTAGTTTCCCGATTTCTTTTCCAGAAGTTGCAATTTTCGAGGATGTTTAATTAGTGGTGTTTTAGGAACGCCCCTCCTTGGAGGAATCACAGCCGTTTTGATGCGAGGCTACCTGGCGCGACACCGGGTGGCGGATAGGGGGTTGATCGCGGACCAAAAGCAGCCATGCGCTTGCCCTGCTTCGCGGGTCGATCTAGAGGGAGGACTTCTTAGTTCTGCAGCGTTGGACTCGATTCGTACGGCCGGCATTTGGAAGCGAGCATGCAATTACGCGTGTGGGTGTGTGCAAGGGCTAATTTGTAGGCTGTAGCCTGCACATTGGCTAAGTCCCTTGTCCACTCCATGGGTGGGAAATTCCTCCCTTCTGCGATTCCGGCGACAGACTGCGCGACAAGTCGGCCGAGGAACACGACGTCGCATCAGGAGAAAATCATGGATTGTGCTCTTAAAGGAATTATGCATATATTACGGCATAACATCTGGACGTAATGGAATTGGAATCATCGTCGACGACACCTAGGGAGACTCCCTCATTTGCGTTCGACGCGTCTCCGACCGCCTCATGTCTATCAAGACCACCGGAGGAGGCGATGTACTACGAGTTGTGTGTGCGTACGCACCACAGTGCGGATGTACCGGCGATGTGAAGGAATGTTTCTACCACGATCTCGAAGCGCTCACGCAGGATTTTGATGAAGATGAAAGCATAATAATCGGTGGTGACTTTAAAGGACATGTAGGGTCTTATAGAGATGGTTACGAGAGGTAGCATGGCGGTGGAGGCTATGACACACGAAACGAAGAGGGGAGAATGCTCCTCAATTATGCTGAAGCTGCAGATTTGACTGTAGCAAACACGTTCTTGAGGAAGAAAAACGAACACCTTATTACATACCGCAGTGGAGGGGTTGCGACGTAAATTGACTACATGCTAGTGCGACGCAAGGAGCTGAAGAACATCGTCGACGCCAAAGTGATACCCTCGGATGGTATCGTGCCACAACATCGTCTCCTTGTCATGGACACACGATTCCAACATCGGCGCCTTGTGCGACCACTGGTTTCACTGCAACGAATCAAATGGTGGAAAGTGACTGAGCGTGAGGGAGAGTTGCAACGTGTGGTCAAGGCTGCAGTAAGTGCTGGCTCTTCCGGAGACGCCAACACGAAATGGTCGCGGTTGGAGCGAGCAATCATCGAACGAGGAGGAAGCCTTCTCGGTACCACTAAACAAGGTAGACCGTTCATCGACAAGCAAACTTGGTGGTGGTCAGAGGAGGTCCAAGTCATTATTAAGAGGAAGAAAGTCGTGTACAAGAAATGGCTGGAGATCAGGTCGGACGAAAATATGCGGGAATACAGAGAAGCGAAGTCTACGGCGAAGAATCTGCTGCAAAGCCTGCTTGTTATAAAGATATGTGTGACAATTGGACACCGTTGAAGGAGAGAAGAAGATCTACCGTATCGCAACAGCGAGGCAACGTGCAAGTGAAGACTTGGGGCATGTCATGCAATTTCGAGATAAAAGCGGCCGTTTGCTCCATTGCCTTCCGGACATTCTTGATCGGTGGCGCGAACACCACCATACTACGCGCAACGAAGAGTTCCCACACCTGCCAATACCATTGGCAACTCCGGCGCCTGGGCCACTGCCACTTATTCTGGAAGAGGAAGTTGCAGGTGCAGTAGCAAAAATGAGGAATGGAAGATCGCTCGGCCCACATAACTGCTATCCGAAATCTGGAAAACAGCTGGAGGTGAAGGAAACGATGGCTCACTTTCTTCAACGAAATTATAGTAGAGGGAAAGGTGCCCGAATCGTGGGCGGCGGGTACAACAGTACCTATTTGGAAAGGAGAAGGAGACGTATCAGTTTGTACAACGTACCGACCGATTAGGCTGCTGTGCTACGCGATGAAGATCTTTGAACGAGTTCTGGACAGTAGGCTTCGGGAGATCGTTGAAGTAACGCGAAATCAGTGTGGGTTCATCAAGAACTGTAGCACAACCGATGCGATCCATGTGACTGCTGAATGAGAAGCATCGGGAGAAGATGAAAACCTTTCATCTAGCCTTTCTTGACCTCGAGAAGGCCTTCGACCCGGTGAACTGATTTGGATGTCACTACGTGCTCATGGAGTCCCCAAAGTGTACGTCAGATGGGTGCAGCTTCTCCACAGGAATGTCACGAGTTCTATCAGATGCGCTGTAGGAATATAAGCATCGTTTGGTGTCCACGTGGGAGTCCATCAAGGCTCTGCACTCTCACCGCTTCTTTTCATTCTTTGCATGGACACTGTATCGAGTGATGTCTAATCAGGACCACCATAGACGTTTCTTTATGCAGACGATGTCATAGTCGCTGCACGCACTAAGGAGGAACTCTAGAAAGAGGTACAGGCTTGTAGAGGCGGTCTTGAACGATACAGGATGAAACTTAACATAAAGAAAACAGAGTACCTCGAATGCGGAGAACAAACACCAGGTACTATAGCCATCGATAATGAAGACCTTCGAAGACCTCCGCGTCCAAGTACCTCGGATCCTGTATCTCAGCTGACGGTAACACGTTGGTGGAAGCTGAATGTAGAGTTCTGCCTTCTCTGATGTTTATCTTTCTTATTTCCGTGTTTCGTTTCCTTTCCGTCTTTTCATTTCTCTTCATTTACTTGTATGTTTACGTGTTAATAGTCATTGACGTTTCGCGGTAGCTTCATTATTCCTTTGAACACTCCCGTTGTCTTTTTGAGACACTCACGATCTAGCAATTTTTACCTCCTCTGAGATCTTTTTTTTCCGTTTAGTGACTGCGCTTATTTATTCTACTGTACAACTCTTGCCGAAATCCATAAAAACCTTGAGATTGCTTAGTAGATACTTCTCTTTCTCTATGGCTTTCCATATGCAATCGTTCAAAATTAGATCATACTACTACTCTGCGCTTGGGTTTTCAAAAAATGCTCTGCAGTTGCCAAACGTTATCTGGAAACTCACTGAGTTCAAGTTTTCAGAACTTCATTTTTCCACTGGAACTCATTGTGTGCTTAAGTATTTAAATATTTACCTATATTCATTTCCAGGAAATGGATGGCCTAGAACTGGATTTTGACAAAGTATGAGAGCTGCGAAGTTAGACTACTGAATAAGAAGGAATGCGAATCTTCTTTTATGTATTTGCCGTCTCTTTGAAGTGATACGTATATTACATTGTTAGTCAACTACAATTTGTCGGGTATTTTCTTGTCAGAAGTCTTTTTTTATTAACTTTACATTGTTGGAGAATTTTATCTGTGTTATGTAGGGTGATAAAAATTCTGTTCTGCTCTCTGCTGTTCCCAGTTCTTGACAGTAGAGCGTAAGCTGACGCTGATGAACTATTTGTCTTCATATTCTTGCTCGAACTGTATTGATTTTGATGTCAATGTCGATGTTATCTTAGTAATTTGCAGAATGTCCTATTCAGACGGCAGGGCATCGTCCAGCCGTGGTTCAGGGAACAGTAGAAATTCGGTTGGTTTGCTTTTTCTTGGTACTGTTTCTAATCATTGTCTACAACTGATGTGAATTTAGAACGGTCGAACACAGATTACACCAATTCATATTCACCATTCACATATACCGTCTATGCCTTCGCTGCTACAAGTGGGTTTGATAGCCTTAGAAATCCCTGCTTGTCTTGTTTTCCTATCTACTTTGCTTTTTGTTTGCTTTTTCATGCGATCGTTAGCCTGCACTTTAAATCCTATTCCTCCTGCAGGTGAAGTCAAAATTTGATTCCGAATGGCGGAGGTTTTCGTTGACCCCAAGCAGTCCGGAAGTGCACTCTTACGACAGTTTTCGGGGACTTGTAGAGAAACTCCATCACCTGGAGAATGTGCCTTTTACGTTGTGCTACAATGCTGCGTGTGGAGATTTGCTGCCGATTACTAATGATGAAGTGAGTTTGAGACCTTTTTAGGGCATCTTCGATGTCATTTCACGCCTTTTTTGTTATCATTGATGTCATTTTGTTTCCGTTCACAGAAATCTACAGAAATGTTTTGCTGATGTTGCGAATAACAATAAGCAGTTAGTCTTAATTTATTCTGCGCAGCAATTTCTGGCAACATTAGCTTTTATAGCGTGTGAAAACGGTGTTGTTTTTTTTCAAACATTTGAGAGGACATTATTTCATGAAGCTTCCTCTTTGCACTCCGTAGTTTTCCATTTTTTTCAATTGGTTTACTTTTCCTTAACTTGAAGAACTCTTCTTCTGGTTATGGATTACTATTTTCTGATTAGCAAATTTTCCCTCAGGGAATGAATTTGTAATATTCGTTCGAATATTTGTTTTACAGAATTTGCGTAAGTCATTTGAGTCAGCTCGACCAGTGTTGCGTTTGTTAATCCAGCGAAAGGGCGAGTCTTGGGAGGAGAAGTACGGGTACGGTACTGATAGTGATAGGTGAGTGGTTCGGTATTTCTAGGCTGCCAATTTGAAGTTTGAAGTTTATATCTAAGTACTTACTTCTTTGTATCTGCTCCTGTATCCGTTCTATCCGTTTCGCTAATGTTTTTTTGAATTCCTGATGGTTGGCGCAGTAATCACTTCTGGTTCCAGGAAAAGGAAAGGCCTATCCGCTTTGATACCAGTTCAAAAGGTTCCCAAAAGAAATTATTCGATTTCGAATCCGGAAGATTTCCGTCAGGTACGATGTTGTTTAATTCAAACCTCTTTGACTTTACCACTTCTTTCATCCTACTTTTATCGGGAAACTTACAGGTTTCTGCTATCATTGATGTAGACATTGTTCCCGAAGCACATCGTCGAGTGCGGCTATGTAAGCACGGATCAGACAGGCCTCTTGGATTTTACATTAGGTTAGTGCCTTCTGCAGATCTTTTTGTATCAGTTTGGAAAGTGGCTTCAGAGTACGTTTCTGGTTGATTACCTATTTCATGACTTTATTGCTTAGTGTTTTCAGAGATGGTACCTCTGTTCGAGTAACTGAACGTGGTGTAGCCAAGGTGCAAGGCATTTTCATCTCTCGCTTAGTTGACGGAGGTTTGGCTGAGTCTACTGGCCTTCTGGGTGTTAATGACGAAGTACTTAGTTTGTTCATTTGTGGCTCCTTGAAAATTTCAGGCTTTATTTCAACACAGTGACGATTGGTCTATCTTCCAGGTCCTAGAAGTGAATGGAATCTATGTGCAAGGAAAAACTCTTGACCAAGTCACAGATATGATGGTAGCGAATGCGCATAACCTTATTATAACTGGTGAGTGGTGCACTTTTTAAGAGTGATTTTACGTTGCTTCTTTGGTTTTTGGCATTAGGTAATATCTTCTTTTCTTCTTCCCTATGATTTGCTTCTTACCACTGGGTATTTCCTAAAATCAAATCCAGTAAAGATTCTGTCAAGTTTTTCTCAAATCTATCGTTCTTAGGGGCTGTGATCCATTTATATTTATTCTTCGAATTTTTTTACGTGTTCAGTCACCACAAGAAGTCGATTATTACTGTGTACATAATTCTGTGCAAAAGTCTCCAAAAATTCTTTTGGAATCATCATTTAAGGAGGGGGAGGAGGAGAGAGAGGGGGGGGGGGTGGGGTGTTAGTCCTTCATTGGAATGTGCGACATTTGCCACCTACGTTCTTGTGCTTGCCACTAGCTGCACCACGAGACGAGGATAGATGCATTAAATGCATTAAATTGTTTTGGATGCTCCATTGTAATTCTCCCGAGAACTAATAGGGCTTAAAAACGATGTATCCGCATCTTTGCGGGGATTTGTAGACTTTTTTCGCCGGGATGAGTTTGTACTATTTAGCGTCATCCAAATCATGCAGATATATCAAAAACGAGATTGGGACACTATGTATACGTTCTTTGTAATGTTTTTGCTTCTGTTAATGTTGGTTATTGGTATATTGTATACTGTTATTTTGTTTATTGGTATACTTCATTACAAGGATAACTAATTCATTTTACTTTATTGGATGCAAATCCATGCTTATTATTAGAAGTAAATCTTTCATTTTTAGCAGGTGGCAGAACCAAGTTGTTCCGCTTTTTATTTGACTTAATTGCAAACCTTGTGGAGAACCAGTTTCGTTTCAGTGAAACCAGCTAATCAGCGTAACACGCTGCAACGAAACACGTCAGGACGGACCCCTGTTCCAGCCTTAGATCCGGACACTGAGTCAGACGGTGGCACAGATAACTCACGATGATTGCAGGGACGAGGCAAGATTAATTGTTCAGAGATTACCAATATCGTGTCATTGTTAAAGGACGGCTTGAGGCCCCTCGATTTGCCTCACTAGGGCAAATTTCTCGTATCTTGATAGGTGGCTAGTCGTTTTATGCTTGTTTCGCGTTTTGATACGATAATTTTTCTTCTAAAATACGGTTTTAGAATGCTTCCTATTTATTTTCTCACCTCGCTTGCTAGTTATCTGTATAGCTCCAGCATGTCTTCTGTATATTTAAGTGCCTTCGGGAGTGATTTTTACTCGTTTTCACACAGCTGGATACTTTTTTGTACATGGTTTTAGTCCTTTGCGTGACCGAATATCTGGGAATATCTCATTGCGTTGTGATAGCAGACATTAATCAACAAGTAATCATTTATAGCTGTAAGTAAGGGCTAGCAAACTGATATGTGATATAACGCATCCAGCTGATGCGTTGTCTTACCAGTGTTTTATTCACTTACGACTGTTTATTTATTTTGGTTCTTACCGCTAGGTAAGTATTTCTTTTGTAATTTTGTTAGTTCTCTCCTAGGTAGCTATTATATTACGCGTTTAATTGGTTGTGACACATCCACACATGATCAGCTTATTCCGTACAGGACCACCAAATGTCAAATTCAGTTGCTATGCTACAATTTGTTATATGCCTCGTTGTGATTGATGCATGTTCTTTTGATAGTTTTAGAGGTTTCCATGTCATTGCTGTTCTCGATTGATTTAGTTTGGGCAGTTTACTTGGGAAAGTTGAGGAGGGGAGTGCTGGACCACTGGCAAAAATCGATATTTTGCACTTCATTGTGGAAAAAATAGATCTGTCATTTTAGGGCAGGTTGATCTAATTCATCGCAAACAGATCCTTGATATACGTTTTTCGTTCTTAACATGCAGGGGTGTGACGTTTGTGTACGCTTCATTGGTCGGCCAATCGCGCGCGGGCGCACGCCCGCCCCTTCTCACACAAATCGATATTCTTGCTTTTGTAGCATGTTTAAGTGACATTAAGACTACTTCTCTAGCAATCATCTAAGTAATTTATTTTCTTGTTATTTGCTTCTGCTGCAACTCGTTCCTCTGGCAGTACTATGTAGCAGTACCACTCTTATCCTGAGCTTTCCCAAGTATCCAAGGCATTGAACGCGGCAGAATATCGCCAAGATCACTGTACTTGCGAATGTTATTAATCTTGTAATCTATCCCGATCCAAGGCAGCATGCATAGCCGGTGGCACATCAAACAGTGCCTCAGCTCCCATTTCTACCACAAGTGATATTTGTACGTTGTACACCAGATACAAGCGCTATATAAATATATATTTATATGTTGATAAATTATTTATGAGTTTGTTGTTTTTTGTTGCAGAGGAAGTTGTTGTCGTGGTATTTGTGTTGTGGATTTTTTTGCCTTGTTAGGAGTTTTAGTAGCAGAGCAACAGTGGAAGTTGGTGGTTTTCTGGAGGAAACAGGGAAATATGGGCAGTATTTCTGTTTTATGGTGTTTTTTTTATGGAACAAACAAGAAACGTAGAACATCAAGATTTTCCTAGGTCTAGATCTGCATCGAATGAACATCCAGAATTCGGCTCCCGCTCAAAATTTTGCAACAGCATTGTCTGTTACTCATTGGTCAAATTGGTCAATTCCCTTTTTTACCCTGTTCGTCTAGCTTCAAAGGCTTGCCGACCAATGGATTTGTTATCGGCAACGTACGTATATTGGACAACTGACCTGGGACTGCATGTATCATTGAGATTACCCAGGGTGAACGTGTTGACAACACACAGGTTTACTTTTCTTCTAGGGTGTCAACATATTTACCCTGGGTAATCTCAATAGTACATTCAGACCAGGTGTTTTTTTAATGTTGGTTTGAGGGATTCGGGAAGCAATATGTTTCGAGGTTTCTAATGTTTCTTTGGACATTATCTTGCGGAGACTTTAGGCAAGATTTGACCAGAGTGGGAGAAATAGGAGAAAGGGCGACGGCGGGTTACTCCTAACATCACCCCCTCAGTGATGTCGTCGTAGAATTGAGAAATACCGGTTGTGAAGTTGCTGTAGAGCTCATGGAATATCATGATGTGCTGAACGGACAAGCCGTGATTGTCCAGAAATTCCACAGTCGCCGTCGTCTCAACTCTCTCCTGGGCTTCTTGTCTGAAATTTATACTGAAGGACAACGCTTTAATTTCTATCTTGGAAAACAAGGCTCTAACTTCTGTTAAACTGTTTTCTAATCCAAGTGCAAGCGAAATATAGGGTGAGCCTCATAGTCTCTCCTATAGCGAAATAATAGAACTTATTGGCTGTTCTGGTAGTTTTTCGGATATTGCTCTTAAGTCAGTGATTTTACTAGCAACACCCACACATGTAAGGGCCTAGGCATGTCTCTTGCCACTCTTAGCTGCTGTTCACATGCTTCAAGTGCTTCAGGAAGCTCCAAGTGCTCTCCAGCCACCGTTCCCTCGTCTCCGTTAATGTGGTCGCCGTTCTTCCGAGTCATTGTGTGGCCGTATCGACGATACTTGAGGCCGTCGTACACGAAAAGGCCCCTAGCCTCATCTGTTCTTCGATCATACATTCGCAAACGTGCTCATCCGAGCTGGACGTCGTATTTTGTGGAGTACAGGTGGGCGGAGCCTATTTTTTGGTATGTTTCATCAATAGGAGTGCAGTTATACTGTGGAAGCTTGAAATTCGCAGTAGAGCTGCAGGGAGTGTTTTGAGAAGTGTTCTCCAACATCTGGATAGAAGCACCAAGCATTCATCGTCAGTGTTGTCGTGACATCTGTGGGTAGGAGACTGCGGGAGTCTGTGATGAATTGCTGTGATCAGTGTGCACGTTGCTCATAGCTTATAGTCTAAAAAATGCCATTTGCTAGGATTTTCCAGTAAAGAAGATTGTCTTTTTACTAGACAGATCTCACCAGCACCTATATGGTTGAGTAGGAGAAATTCAAAAATGCTTGGGAAGATAAGGAGATGTCTCGGTGTCAAGAGCCGATGAAAAAGGAAAAAAATGCGTTGGTAGTACCAGTTCTTCTTTTGAATATCTAAAGCGTTAGTTTTTTTCAAAAAGGTTGCTCTCAGAAACGTCCTTCCGTTGTTTTATTAAGAGTTTCAAAACGCATAGATTGAGAAATGGATATAACAGATGCCGTTATGGAGCACTGTACCGGTGAAGGAAGGCATTATCCAGCTCTGTGATTGGCCAGTGGAGTGAGTTGACGAATTGCAAGACTCCATCGCTCCGCGTTTTGCCGAGTGAACACTACATATTCCCAATTAGGCAATTTTTGTGCAACATTTTGAATTCCTTTTATCTCAGTAGTAATTAGTAGGTAGTTCTGCTCACTTTTAAAGAATACCAGTATAAATTGAATTTTTTCAAATTTCATTTTTTTCTATAGTGATCTTCGCGGTTTTTTTATCCCTGCAGATGTGACATTTTTATCCATATGTATGACTGGATCATTAACGCACGTGCGAGGAATGCGGAGAACCTATGATAATTTTCTGAATTCAACTCTGATCTCCCTCCCACTTTCCCCTTGGAATCGGGCGCTACGCCAAAGTACACCCTTCAGGGCTGGGATTCATGAACCGATAAAGACGCAAACCTATCGTATTTGGTGTTATTGGTTATCTTATGATTGCGTAACGCCAAGAGACGCAGGACGGGAAAGTTGGTTTGCTAGCTTGGTTTCGCATGGTTATGCGTTCATGAATCCTAGCCCAGGAAGTCTCATGATGGGCAAAGAACAGCATGTTAACGTAGCGATGTAATGGAACACATGAAAATTCATTGCGGAGATGTGGTAGCTTTTTTTTCAGAGGATGTAAGCACGCGCCCCGTTGCTCGGTGACAAAAATTAGCGGGGCCATAAACCGCCTCGAACGCCATATGTTTCCCATATGACAATCATTTGGGTTCGTTCTGGGATGACAGTACTTCATGATTTGTTTAGTAGCCGGTGATGGTTGAGAATTTGTCTCTGCTGTCTGTCTTTCTCATCTACCTCTTCAAATGCTGCCCAATCTTCTGCGTTCTTTTTTCTCTAGTATCTCTTAAACTGTGTGCTTTTTCGAGAGAGAGAGAGAGAGAGAGAGAGAGAGAGAGAGAGACCATAACACTTTTTACGCACCATACTACAGCTAAGGAGTGAAATTTCTCATTTGAAACATCACCCGCATCCCCATTGCGTTGATTTCTGCCACTGGACATTCGTTCGCCTAATGAATGAACTAGGCAGTTCACGACAACATGTGGGCGCCGTCGTCCATCTGGCAGAGGACTTCTGTCGTGACTCTCGCACGACTTCCATTCGAGGACTCCTTCGACCGACGTCACCATCCCGGTCCGAATCCGCCTGCGGTGTGAACCGACGTCCTACACCGGTTCAAATACACTCGCATGGCGTGTGCGCGCCAATTCCATCGGCGCTCCCACGGGATACGGTACTTTCTCAAGGCCGCGCGTACCGTTCCCACGCGGCAGCACTATATAAGGCGCCCTCGCGCTCTCATGGGTTCATTCGCGTTCGTCCGCTCGTCCAGTCGACTCCGCACCGCTCAGCCGCAATGGCCCATGGTTTCGACGAAGATGCTGGTCGCCGTCCTGCCGTTCGATGATGAAGGAATCCACGATCGCCAAGTCGATGCTCCAGAAGATCATGTCGAGCCGCTGTCACGATCCTGCCAGTCGCTGCGCGTGTCCAACAGGCCGGTTATAACTTGACCCGTTCCATCTTGTGGTTTAGATCTATTATTGTATTGATGTTATATTCGATGGGGAATATGAAGGTGGCTATTTACCCAGTGTAATGGTGTGAAGAAGAAGGATAATATGAACATCATCTATATCTGGTAATATCCGGTTGAAGGGCATTGGTTATGTGCTAGGTTCTAGGATCAGCTCGGTTGAGGCTTCAGGTAGTCTACGCTAAGATCGCTAAGCTACCGCTCGCGCCCGCTTGCCGCTCGCTTAGGGTAGTAGGCCTCTTACACTTCGCCCGCTGGCTTGCGAGCCCACTGCTTCTGTGCGCTGCGGTACTACCCTCGTAGCCTTGTGGGTTCAGGTAAAACCCTCTTTTGTCGTGTCCGGTTCGGGTGCTACCACCGACGCCCGGACCGGGTGCGACAACTTCCTAGGTCGTAAAGTTTTGGTTTACCATTAGTTCTTGTTTATATGGTGGGTTTTTTGTTGGGATTGTAATCCATCCTCATTCCTAACTAACTCTTTCATGACAGTTTTTGCAACCATACAAATTATTAGGCACTCTATGCAGTACTTGATTTGCACTGGAATGGCAGTTTTCCCGAATCATCTTTCCTCTTCGAGTGCTCTTCTTTTTTGCGAAGACAGGGGCGGAAGGGGGGGGGGGGCGTGGAATTAGCGTGGAAAAATAGTGGAGCATTAGATGAACATTTTTATCCATAATCTATACTTTTTAATGGTCCTAGAGCGATGTTTTCGCTACGATACGAGAACTGGTCCCCATCATTTTGCCCTATAGCCTTACGCTAAGGGGCAGTATGAGATGTGGGAGTCCGTCTTTCCTTCAGTCTTACAGTTGTTCTAGAATTTACATAGATCTCACATTATTAACAACAAGCAAAGTTCTATTAAGCGAGAACTAGTCCCCAACGATGTAAACTCTTTCTCTTTTCACAATTATGCTATTCATTTTACTCACACTGTTCATTGAGATTTGACGACGCTTTTTTCGAGTTAATAAAAAAAAATAAAAACATTAATCAGCCGCAAATGGTGGGAGAGTGGGTGAGGACCAGGTCTCGCACTTACTTTTCAATTTGCAAAAATTTTAAGCTTTTTTATATGGCTGTCAATCGTTGTTATATCTTCCTTGCCTTTTTTCTTTGAGTTTTCTCTTGCAGACAGGTTCAAGATGATCATTTTGCGCAGAAACATTTCAATTTCGACGTCGATGGGCACAACTACCATATTTTGAGGTGAGTCTGTGGTTTTTCTTGTTTTCTATTCTTCTCTCCCCTCTCTCTATTTCCTTTTTCTTTGCATCGTCGCTCTTCGTCTAAGGAAATTTTTCCTCACGTCTCATCCTACCTATAACTGCAATAACGCCATCATGCTATGACATTTCTTTTGAGGTTCTGTAATTGAACAACCTCTTTTACCGATGCTAGAATGTCTGAAATGCCTTCTTCTCTGCTATTTCTGCGGATATGCAATCTCAGGATGAGGAACGGGATTGTTTCGGTTCCCATTTGTCCGTGATGGCTTTTAAAAACTATTGGTATTGCGATGGCGGGTTTTCCGCATGCAAAAACTAGGCGTTTCCATGGCGACGATGATGGCTTGCCGCACCTGCCAGCCTCTTCTTGCAGCTTTTTTCCTGATGCCTGCTTATGAGGCTCATTATTTTTCCCTCACGAGTCTCAGTCTACATACTATGTACAATGCTGCTTTCCCATAAATTTAAGATTTTCTGGTAATAGTTTTTTTTTCTCCTGGATGGTTAGACAAAGCATCGAAAAACAAACTGGTTCAGGCAAGCTTGTCACCGCCCCGTAGCGCACCTGGTGTGACATTGAGCCTGATTCGATTGCAATCTTGATTGGCATGCTTGTCTTTAGAGACGACGTGTGGTGAAAGAACGGCTTATTTCCCATCTCTAATCTGTTGTGGTTGTTGATTTCTCAATTTGAAGATTTATGATTATGATTCTTCTTAATCCAGTAAGAATCCTACTTTTTTGGACTTCCTAGTTGTCATATCTTCTTAACGGTTTGTTTCTAATTCCATCGCTCTACACAGAAAATGTTGGGATTTTACAATTTCTACTGTTTTAAGGATTTCTTCTCCAAAATCTTTCTGCCGAAATTATTCTTGTTTTCAACTCATTGCTCCCAAAAATGGGTACTTCAGTGATTATGTCAGGATTTGCCTCTATCCAGAATCGTTTTCTCACCGCTCGGAGCCTCGAAGATTTCAACGTATCTTATTCCTGTAATCTTTTAAATTAGAATCTGGAATCCAAGACCCTTGCCCTAGAGGATAGGTTTTACCCTTGCCTTGGAGCATAGGTTTTTTTCCAAGGTTGCCTGAGTCTATCTATTAGAAATATATTCTGTTGTTTCAGAATTTTCTTAAAGTTACCTAATTATCACCGCAAGAATACGAAGTAGTGGTAAAGGAATAAGAATTCAGCAGTTTTTCAATTATTTTTGTTCTCCTCACGTTTTTTTTCAAAATTTCTCTCAACCATGTCATTTTCTTCGCTTTCAGTCACGTAATCTCTCCATATGAGTAAATCTGATCTTACATAACCTCGAACATCCCGCATCTACCACGGTTTTCTCTTGTAAGCATGGATTGTGTGAGGTACAATACCGTTTTTCCAATTCCAATCACTTCGAAATGGTCCAAACCAGCGCTGAGTTCCGTTCCAAGACGCGTCTGGTCTGGTGTGTCGTTGGCGTGTACGACGGAAATTTATGAGTTCTATTCGAGTGTTTCTGGAATGGGTCTTTGTCCACTCCTGTTAGTTCGCATCTGGCGGTGAGATTCCAACTTTTGTCATTCCTTGCCTAGTTCTTACTCAGCTGTTGAAATTATTTATTGTCTCGTCATTGTGCTCTAATTTAGCGGTCGCTATTGTCTGGGAAATTATGCTGATTTTCTTGAACAAAAAAAATGGTACAAAGAAAAAATTGTAAAATATGTTGATATAAAAAGATTATTATCCGAAAAGTCCAAAAAATACATCAGGGGTAGGAGGGGAAAGTGCCTTTCTACTCTTTCCTTTCAGGTCTTTCATTCTAAGATGAGCGGTTTTGCAGAAATTGTGAGATGCACATTATGCAAGAAGTTATGAGTCCTAGTTTCCTCATAAAATAAGTGCTTGAAATGAATTATTTTTAAAGAGTCAGGAACACTATTTAAAGTATATAGAAAGCGAATAATTTGAGTGAAGTTTCGATTTATGGCTCTCGGGTAAATTAGCAGTGCGACGTAAACCACGCCCAATTTCCGCGGCTTCTTCTGCTGGTAGTAAACAAGCGCATGAACTCTTAGTGATCCTGACTTGCTCATAACCTGTTATACATATGTACGTATATTTTATCAATTTTGTTTTCAACGAAAGCAGAGAAAAGAAAGAATGGGAGAGAGAGAGAAAAAAAAAAGAAAAAAAACGAACGACACTGATGATTTTGCTTCAGAAAATATGTTCCTGTTTCTCGTTTTCGTTCGCTGAAGCTACTTTTGTAGTCATTTCCACACGATTTTCTCGAGAAATTTGTTCGTTAATCTTTCTTTTAGTTTTCTTTATGTTTATATTTATATTATTCGACTGTTTACTTGTCTATTTACTAGTTTATTTGCACAAAAATGTGCTAAGCAGAAACAACAAATGTCAGTGAAGAGAGACAAATATATATATATATATATATATATATATATATATATATATATATATATATATATATAGTATATAACACTTGTACAAACAATGCAAAAGACATTGGGATTTCTTGAGTGAATTTCTGTTGCTCTGGTTGAGTAATAGTTGATTGATATTCAATATTTTTATAAAAATTGATTCCAATGCTCATTTTCACTTCCTATGCCGTTGTTTGGTCAAATAATGTCTTGCTTTCCATCATCTGCGATCCCTAGCGAGCTCGTTTTCTTTCTGATTGGTTTCCTGGTGTGCTGGGAGTCGACGACGCCGGTCGTCCGGCTGTTCGACTCGTAACGATCTCGGCAGCAACAAAGCGCGACGGGCACTCGATATAGAGTATGTGGTAGTTTGCGCTGCTGATCAGTAGCAAATACATGTCATCCCCTCGCTAACAACATCTATCCTTACATCCCTCCTTTTCTTCCTTTCTCCCTTTTTCTCCATTCCTCCAGTTTCCGCCTTTGACAGCTTTGCTATCGCTGAACAGCTTCAAAATTGCGCCTTCGTGAGGTGATTCAACGCCTGCTCATCCTCGTCGTGACAAGGAGATCCTGTCACGTTGGCCTTCCCAGACGAATGAATGATTTGTCCTTGGTTTTACTGTGAGTCCCGTACAAGGGAAGAGAAAGAGCTGTGAGTTTTTGTAGTACCAGGTGAGCGCTATTCCCCTAATGCGAAGTGGCGGATATGAGGATATGTGGCGCACTCTTGCCGGATCTATTCATGGGTCCTTAATTATAGGGATATTATGGTAGCAATCGGCTTTGCCATGGATATTTTAGCAAAAAAATCCTGCATGTACATAGGACTAGTTTTCTCCTGGCCTAATTTGGCATTCAATTTGGCTGATGTGATGAAATATGAGAATGTATGCATGCTGGGGTGGACGTTGTTTTGGAAAAAAAAAGGATTCGGTGTTGGACATTTAGGAGAAATGCTCCAGGAATTTCAGCTAGAGGGTGTTTCCAGAAAACGCTTCATGATCAGAGAGGTATGGGTTAAAGCTACTGAGGTAACAGCTCCTTATATTTTACACTTTACTCCTTACATTCTATCTATTTCTATTATCCTATATTACTCTATACATGATTGTGTTATCCTCTTATATACAATGTACGTATATGTTTTTGTTACAGTATTGTATTGTTGCTGTAAAATGAAGTTATTATGTGCTTTGTATGAATCAGCTGGTTATTTATCTACGGTTTATTTTTAACTCGTCACTTTCTTACCCACTTTGTTTTGTTACGCTCTACCCTATTGTTTGTTCGGTGTCGGATTTCACCACGGGATTCTGAGAAATTACACCGATTCAGGAATGAGAGAGCAGCAGATCTTCCATGACATTCAAGGAATTTTGCCCAGGTCCTTTTTTTCTGTTCTTTTCGAGAGCATCTTATTCGAACATTTGACCATTATTTCAGCGTAGCTTAGTCGGCTATTTATCCCATCTGGGATTTTGCTCAAAATTCGATTTTGAGGAATGGCGAAATTGCACCACATATGAATACCTACCTAAAGTACATTGCACTACCTGAGGTGAAGGTTTACCCTGGTAGAGATAGAGATTGTACATGGGAGAATTTCATCGAGGCATTTTCCCGAAATTTGAGGGTGTGGTCGTCGATTGCGAATCCAAACAAGATGGAGGCCCGTGTCAGTAAGACAATAGCGTATGAAGTATGTATATGTTGTTGTTAGACAACTTGCCTTCATATGAGGTGAAAAATGGATGATAGATTAGAAATTACTGGCTACTCTCATATTTTATTGACATTTTATCGCATAATATGTCTTTCTTCCGGAGTTCGATGAGCAGTGCTCTTTCCATCGATGTCGTCTTACACTGAAGGAGTGAAAATTGTGGCAACTAGGGTGGATTACACATTTCCAGGCAGGATTAGCGGTGCTGGGGCAAGTGAATTCCTTTATGGATATCAAGATCCTGAAAAAATGAAATGGATTTCAATTCTTAATTCTGAAGGAGAAGAGCCTATATCGATATTCACTCTCCCGTCTCCATCAGTGCACGTCGTACTGTGAGGAAGCCTGGATGGATTGTCTCAAAAGCTGTTCATGCAGAGCAGTTCATGCTGAATGCATGCGTGCGTTAGGCGTGCGAGTGTGTTTTGCAAGGTGAGTTCAGGCGCGGAACTGGCACAACTGAGACGCATGTTCGACCGACACGTTAGCGGTTTTGTGGGCTATTCTTGGCTGTTTCAGGACATTCTCATACAAGCTTCGCTTACTCAGATAAGATCTGCTAGATCACGGCTTATTGTGAAGGCTCGTCCTCGGAACTTTCATCGCGGGACTTTTTTTGGGCATATGGTTGACGCGCGTCTAACGCTCGCACGCATTTATTATATATTACTCCCTAGAGGGCTCACGAGGCTGTCAGTGCAGTTTTTCGATTCATTCGTACTTTATGCGAGTTCGCAGAGGCTTGCGCTCATCACCTGGAGTTCGCCTCCAGAAGATTCCATTGTCAACTAACTGAGGTAGCACTAGTTTTCCTAGAGAATATATAGTTCAAGGCATTCCCGCCGCACTTTTCTGGATTTTCATCTTTTCCTTCCTTTCTCCTTTTCTTTCCGTCCATTACGCTCTCCTACTCATGTCAGCCGTTACCCAGTCCTCCTTGTCTCGAACCCGCCGCTGCAGTTAATGTTCTAACTCAGCGCGCAGTTCGAGACACACGTGGAACTGGTTTCCAGCGCGTCTGGCGCTGGGCGCATGTTGAGCGCCACCGCCGAGCGCTGTATGTGCATGAATATGTCGTGTTTCTCTTTGACACGGGGGTTGCCGATGCAGCCGACGCACGCGGGCCGTCCGCCGACAATTGCCGCCGTCGGCCCGCGTGCGTCGCGTGTGCACTCGTCGCGCCACCCTCTCGCAGTTCAGTTCTCTCTACTTTCTGCGGGCTGCGCTGAATTCAGCGCCGCCGCCGCCGCCGCTGGGAGTCCCCAGCGGCGTGCCCCAGCTATCAGCAGCTTTTCCACGTTGTCGCGGGTGTCTCAATGTCGGAAGTGCTTGCGCATGACGTTTATGCAGCTATATTTGCAGCTCTGCTGAACAGTGGACCTTGCAGAATTGTTTAGGATGCATCCCAGCTCTTTTTCTTTACTTTATTTCTCTTTCTCATCTCCTTTCTTTCCCTATTTCTCGGCGCGCTGCCATTTTGCTCCTCTGGACCCTTCCCAAATTTCTCGGCCTCCTGTCCCGAGCATCCGGCATGTTCATTTCGCCATCTCAGAGAATTTACACGATTTTATTGATATCCAAGCTAAACCAGAAATTTTTCGTTGTTATGATTGCTTTCAACGGAGAATGTCCTATCACCATGCCTCGATGAGATATTTACTGGAGAGTTTGGAGTATTCTGAAGATATAGGTGCTCCAAAGCCTAAGGAAAAATTTCTATGGTTTCCATACATTTCTAGAAAATGCTTTACTTTTCTGAGAGTTTCTGTTTCTTCCGGGGGAAAGCTTCGTATTTTAGTTCGGAGAGGAAAGAATTCCGCTTTTGTCTCATTGTATCGTCATGGAAAATGTAGAACACCGTCGAATGCTCTTCTTTTTGTGGTGCATTTCTTTCTATTTCCATTTCTTCCTACTATGTGTTCTCTGTTGTATTGTGTTGTTTGCTACATGACTCCATCGTCCCGGATAATTCCAGAAATTTTCTGGACATCTTTTCAATTTCTGCTCTCGCCTTAGAATAAATTTAAAAAACCATTTTGATGTACTTCCACTACTCAAAAGGCTATCAAGCGCAGTATGTATGTTTTCTCGAGGAACGTATTGAGGAAAGAAAAAACGGAAGGGCCTTGCTTTGCACTCTTAGAACCGGAAATATTCAAGATATGGAGCAGAATTGTGTGAAATTCTCTTTGTTTTCTCCTCTACCTCAGTGGATGGCGAATGCAGGAACTTTTAATTCGGACGAGGAGGGTGGGAGGTGGGGGAGGGGAGGGTTGGTGCGAGGTGAGACTGCCGGCAAGAAGAGGCATGACCATCGAGGAATAATCCGGCATGTGGATTGCATCTATTTAAGAACTAATTCTAAATTTATACTGATGAAAATTAACATTTAAAAAATTGTATTTCGAACAGAGTTGCAAATGAGCTCACGAGCAACAATCTCGTCTACTTCATCAGGTAATTCTGAGAATTTTGGATTGGCCACTAATTCCCGGCAATTCACATATCCCAAGTTCTCCTTTAGTATGTCGTAACTGGTAACCTGCTTTTTTTCATTGAACACTTCGTGTTTACTCAAATAAATAAACAAATAAATAAATATCCCCTTACTACGCCAACGCTGTGCTAGTTTATATTTGAGGCAAAATATTCAGTTTCTGCTTTGTGATTCAAACGATTCCATCCTTAGCTAGTGAAGACCAGCGCCGATGTTTTGCCAATAGTGAATTACACCCTCATTTTCAGTAATTTTCCACCGTTTATAACTGCTTCTGAGGCTCTTACTATCCCAGTTCGACGATTATGGTGAACCTCATTAACTTTTTCCGCGGCTGTTCACTCTAACTTTTGGTCCAGAATGGGACCAAGTTCCAATTCTTTGGTTTCCTTCACACGTTTCTTCCCGGACAATTATTGAAGAAAAAAATGAGCCAATCATCAGAAGAGGAGCATGATTTAAAGTATTCGAGTAAACGGGCCAATGATTAAATGAGTCTTTAGCATTGCTTACTTGCGATAGTGGGGAGGGGGGGGGGGGTTCAACGAATACTTTATGAAATAGATGAAAGGTTTGAACCAGCTCATTTTTCACTCCTTAATGTCTGGAAATTTATCTTCAATTATTTAATTCGGAGACATTCTTTGCATTCCCATTCCCCGTACGAGCCCATCTATAACTTTTCGTCTACAGGCTTGACCAAGTGTTAATGTTCGCAGTAGCTAGGATAGAAAGAAGTAAAGAAAGGAAAAGAAAGAAAGAAGAAGAGAGGAAGAGGCTGGAAATTTTTCTCCCAAAGCACCACGTACGTACATTCTTCCCACTTTCGAGCGGTACGGTCTTCTCTTTTTTCTCTTTTTCTTTTTTTTCACCCTAAGAACTACGAACCACCAAAAATCGTGATTTTCGACCACCCCCTAGACATGTTTTAGCGGCTGCTACCGCTTGTACAAAGGTCTATGGCAATTTCTTATCATTTGACGAGTCCCATCCTTCAACGTCAGAGAAAAGTTTTTTTTGCTCCGAAAAGTTAGAAAGAAAAGACAAAAAAGAATGATGAGATTGCATCGTTCATGTTCCGCTTTGATCCTTTACCATTTAAAGGTGTGCGTAGAATTTACGAGAAGGCATTGACCTTCACGTTATGGTGGTGGTGTCCTTCGGGAGTTTTGATGCAAATCAAATGAGCCTCGGCGAAGTGGGGTTTTTTGATGGATTTTTATTGCTGAGCCGGTGGGAATATTGCTTTTTTTATAGGATCATGAAAGGTTGTTCTCAATTTTCTTAGCGGACCTATAAAACATCCCAGATATCCAGGATTTATGAGCAGTTGGTGTCCCGTTTGGTACTTTTACGGAGAGTTATCGGGTATAGAAGGGTAAGAGTTGCCACAAAGTTTACCCTCGTGGTGCTTCAGGACCCCACGGCTTATCAAAGCCATAAAAAGTTCCCATCCGAAGATCAAACAGACCGCCACGGCTTATTTATCTATGGCGCAGACGCACGTTTGAATAGTTTCTTATAGTGATATGGCGTTTTTTCTTCAGCATCTCATAAGAAAAGTTCTCTGACCTTCTTCATCCTTATTTTTTCGCTGTTTTTTCCCCTTTTTTGCCATGCTTGTCCTTCTAAAGGTTGGGAGATCGTTGTGTTGTCCTATTATCTCCGCCTACAATGTCGGAGCGGTAAATGAAAGGCAGTAGAGTAGAGAAAAACTCGGTGAGAACTAGTCTCAGCTAGTTTTTTCATGTTGCCGACAAAGGCAATTGCACTGCTTCTTTATTTCTTGGTTCTCTTAGGTCTCTCGAAGTCGAAACCTGTACGTTTCCCGCTCTGTCTTAGTGGTTAACCTCAGGAAGAATCTCGGAAAGATCTTAGGCTACGTGAAGATGTTCGGGGAACAATTCTCGTAGGGTGACTGTGAGAGAGGATGAGCAAGTTTCTGTGTGAAGGAGGAGTCACTTTCGGTCTGAAAGTGTTCCTCAGTCCTTTTCATCTGGAGTCTTCTCAGATGTGGATATGCAGGAGCACTTCAGGAAATTTTTTGACCAAGCAAATATAGCCGGGGACCAGTTCTCGTGAAGACAAGGGAGAATGGGCAAGTTTTCCTCTAAATGCTGGAATAAGCCAAGAGGGTTACTTTTTTACGTTTTTGCTCAATTTAGAGGATCAGACCTCACAATTTCTTCAAAATGTTCTAATCCCAGATGCGATTGGTTGGGGAACAGTTTTCGTAGAAGAAATCTTGGTCAAATTACCCAGTTTTTGTGAGTGTAGGTTTTGGATTCAGCTAAACGAGATTAGGGGGTGCTGCTCGTTTTAGAACCGTTTCAATATATGCATGTCTTATTTTAAAATGTAATTTGTTCAAGTTAGTCACTTCTACGCTGTCGAGGAAAGGGTATGCTGACCAGGGAACTGTTCTCGTTGGTAATAATGCTTGTGCAGGATCTACTGCAGTTTCTGGAATGATGTTTCTTGTTCACCCCGCTAAGATCTGAGACCAAGCTTCCAACAGATTCGTATTAAATATCCTCTAAACTCAGCTTTTTTGAAATGTACATCTGCGGAAGTCCCGATAGTTTTTCCTTTTCATTGGAAGATCCTGACACTTTGATGAGGTCTTGCTCGATTTTTTCGGTCTTTAAGATTTTTTTTCGAGTTCCTCATCGAAAATTGTCTTTTTCTAGCCTCTTCCCTTTTACTTCAATTTGTCCACCCTCGATCCAAGAAATAGTGGATAAACTTCCAGCAATTCCCGTGAAACCATGCCGTTCTTCCCGTTATCCTATTCTCAATCTAGAGAACAGCAGCTGCTCGTCGCCGTTCACCTTGACGAAAATAAGCCCACATTAACGAGACACTTAAAAGAACCAGAATAGTGGTGGCGTGGCAGGAAAAATTATGGGAATTAACGGGCCGAGAGGGGGTGGGGGGAGGGGGGGGGGGGGTAGGGCGAATGTTTAGGATTATCGACGAAATTTTCAATTTCTTAAGGAGTTTTGTAAACAAAAGATAACTGGATTGTGTTTAAAGAAGTACTCGAATGAGCTGTGAAGTCACGTAGAAGAACCGGAGTCGCCAAGTGTTTTGCGGTTATTTCCACAGAACTCGGCCTCTTTCCCGAGCAGGGCCTCTTCCAAAATGTTGTGGTTTTTTCTTCATTTCCGGGGAAATAAGCCCTTGTCGGGTTCTTAGTAGCGTGGCAGCTGTGTTATCGAGAAGTAAGACGTACTGAAGAGAAATGTCGTTTAGATGTTTATTTTTCTATAGCAGAATTGGTACCAAAAAGGCCAGAAATTTCTTCCTCAATGGATTTTTCGGTTCTTCGCTCTCTCTATCCTGCTTTTTTGATTCCTCTTCGTCTATATCTCCCTCTCTTCCGCTCTCTCTCTCCCTCACTCTCTCCCTCTCTCTCAACTTCTTCTTCTTCCCCCTTTCTCTCCCAATCTCTCAGTTCTTTTACTCTCAGTGCTTTTATCTATCTGTCTGTCTGACTTTCTGAT
This sequence comes from Ancylostoma caninum, assembly GCA_037903475.1. Taxonomy (NCBI): domain Eukaryota; kingdom Metazoa; phylum Nematoda; class Chromadorea; order Rhabditida; family Ancylostomatidae; genus Ancylostoma; species Ancylostoma caninum. Next base: position 1,712,059 of record JBAJFG010000015.1, on the reverse strand, counting down.
CTTTCATCCCTGTCTATGACATGTTCATAGAACATAGGGTAATATAGAAAATGAAAACATGACATCTCACCGAATCTATGATTTTCTATGTTTTCTTCCCTCAGCTAAAAAATATTAATTGCGCTATAAACGCAGCAGAATAGCAGCAGTTCCACGGCCATTTTCTATGTTACTACTCTAGCGTCCTCGCCTTGAAACACACGTTTCTCTATGTTCTTAGGCCTTTTTTAATCGAAACGTTCCACTCAAAATGAAAGAGGTTGGCAAACTATAAAAAAAAAAACAGGACAGAGTTTATCTACCTGTTGGTATTGGGTCAATTGTTTGGCTGTGGGTCGTGCTTTCGCAAATGGCGCTTTGGCGCTTGGGGCCGGATACATCATTAGAATCACCTAACCTAGGGTATAATCACTCATAGGTATAGCTGGTTGTAGACAAAGTCTAGTATGGGTGAAGACGTTGATGGTCGCCAGATAAAGGGTAAATTTGGGGTAGGTTCAGACGTTTACCATGGGTAACCTGAACGATGCGTCCAGGCCTTGGTCATCGGTGACCGATTGGAGCATATCATCTATCGCTTGCTCGATCCACATGAATTCAGGACACCCAACAAATCCATCATAGCTACTTCGTCTAAGCTCCTCTTTATTTCCCTTGAACTTTCTTTCGCGTCTGCGTCTCCTCATCGACTGATCCCTTGTTTGTACGTCGCCACCTGCATTTCGCATCAAAAGTACAGCTATAATTCATGGTTCAAATTCTCTAATTAGCATTCGCCTTTGTCCGCCCTCCCAACGCGTCACGGCCCGAAATCGTTGGCAGTTCCGATGCGATACGTTTGAATGGGCGCTGATGGTGGTGACCTTGTGGCTACCGCGGCTTTCAGCGCTGCCAACGAATTTCGTCCGGCGACGCGACGACATCGCTGGTCATTTGTCTTCGTCAAAATCTCATCGTCGGCTCGTAGCTGTTGATTGCCAGCGTTGATCGTGAGAATATGACCAGTAGTGGCAGCCGATGCGGCCTTGTTCCGAGGCTTTGAGCCGAGCCGCTGAAATAGCGCTACATGGGAAAAATGTGATGAATGGGATGTTGTTAAATTTTTTGAGATTTACTGCAAGGTCTTCTAGAGGTGGGATTTATGGCGAAGTTAATCACACTTATTTATGGCACTGTTCTTAATCGCAGTAAGGCAGGTGGGCTATTTATAGGAAGTAAGGTAATGGCAGTGGGTACTACTTAGACGAATGCGTTCCCCTTCCTCCTTGTCCTTGTCGGACGCACGCATCCATTTGCAAATGATTTTCCATCCAGACCGGTAAACGCTACATACATACCCTGGATGAAAATGCTGCACGGCCGCCTTGATGCCACAAACGCGTGCGACTCACCTGTGTACGAGATGCGTCAGGGCTGCGACCGACTGGACCTACCCTTGATCATAACGACGCGTCGTACGCCCGCACCTTGTGCAAATCCCCTGTGGAGTCGTGAAAAAAATACTTTCAGTGCATTTCGTGCACATGACTGTAAATGTTAAATCTCTGTCGCGGCAATAAGGCATGTCTTCAACATTCCATCGTTAAGTCATATATGATTTGTCGAAATGTCTGCGATGGCAGAAATCTCCTTGAATTATCGTATTCAGACATATTGGGGGAAAACACTGATCTGACAGGAGTGGATGCATTGCTGTTCTTCCTCTCATTTATTGGATAATCCGTTTCGAATTTAAGGCAATTACCGGCGTTGTTAATTGGGGGTTATCTCTTTGTGGGACGAGGGCGGGAGGCGGAGCTTCACTATTTTTGGTGGCAGAGTGATGAGGGGGTGGTGGAGTGCTCTTGAAAGTGTGCTTTTCAGTCCATACGGATTTGTTCTTAGGAGTACTGTCGATGTATGTAGTTTTCACACTTATTCTGTTTATTCAACTCTTGCTTCGAATTCCTGGGGGTAGGGAGCCAAATTCATCGCGAGAACTGGTCTTCATATGGATGGAGCATCAACAAATCACAGCAAATCCACTGACTGCGTTTCTCTACGTCTTTTACCGACTTATTCCTGTGCATTCCTTCCTCCTTCATAAATATGCCTCACATTCTCTCCTTTCTGTTTCTGCCGCACAAAGGTTCCTGGCCGAATTTGTCTTGGAAAGTTGAGATGTCGAGTTGATTAGGTTGGGGACCAGTTCTCGCCTGCAGCATTTTTTTCAAGCTTTCCTTCTCCTTCCCTTTCTCCTATCTTCTCAGCAAAGTGCACTTCTCACTTTATCCTCTGACTGACTGTAGCTGACTCCGAGCCTCCAGATGTGAGGAGGTTTTCGCTCATTTTCTCCGATAGCGAGCGTATGGAAGTCGTTCCGAGTTGTTTTCAGCCGTCGCACGCGGCGCGATTGTAATTAAGCGACGGCTAAGTATCTCCCTTATTGCTTTTTTATGGCGGTTTTTCCACGCGTTACTGGCTGTCCCGCACTTGTTGGCGGGGGTGCATTGGGAGAAATTGCTGGTGCAGAGGCTGTAAATTTTCTGGATTTGTTGGTTTTTTTAGCAGTGCTAGTTTTATCCACGTTGGAGGCATTGAGCAGCCAAGAGCAATGTTTTTGAAACTACTAGAAATTATACGTGATTGTTCTGTCATTTTACGATTTTGCGGACCTTTTTACTTCCTGAAAAAAATTGTCTGTCATCGTCCGCATCTACGGCCTTTTTGATTTCCAGAAGAATCTGTTAAATGGTCTGTTAGCTCGTACAGGGCCGACGAAGTGACTTTGTCTGCAATTACGACCGCTTTTATTACATCGATGGGAGGGCGATACAGGATGCGTCTGGAAGCAGATTTTACCACGTGACACTAGGTAAACATCGAAATCGAAGGAATCACACATCAAAATTCACATAAAAAGCATAAAAAATTGATCAATCAGCTGTGCCGAGGTCGTAATTGCAGACAAAATCACTCCTTCGGCCCTCTCTGAACAAACAGACTATAGCTCCTGGGTTTATCGCGTCTGAAAGTGTTTTTTTTAAAGAATTTTTGACAGTGAGACTCGTTCAGCGAAGACTTTGTTTAGTTTTTGAATAGTTTCCATGCAATTTTGGCCTTTTTGCAACGATCCCTCCGAGTTTCCAGAAAATCCTCTTTTTTACCCGCTCTATCACGCTTTCGTGTCACGTGTTTATTTTTACTTTTTGTTTATGTATCTCCTCAGTTCCTGGCTGCCGACCAGTTGGCCGAGCACATGCTTCTCGTGTGCAATCTGAGATTAATGAGCTCGTATTAGCCCGTCTAGCATCCGGCGAGCGTCCCGATATTTCATCTGTTCGGCGTCATTACTTCCCTCGAGGCGAGTTAAGCCGCTGCCATGACACAACATCGAACTGTTCCTTGTTTTTCGTTGTCTTAGTTCCGGGATTGATGGCAAGCGCGTGTACTGTGCACTCTGCTTCCACTGTTTGCACTCCTAAAAGGGACTGATATGATTTGCAGTGCTAGTTGACCATCGATTGATAGACCGTTAGTCTCTTAGTTCCATGGAAGCCTATGTCAGAACTGGTCTATTACTGGTTTATTAGCGCTGTTAACATGAGGATATGTAGGGATTGCCGTCGTTTTCTTGCGGTTGCTGTACGATTGGAGGGGAATCTTCTATGTGCTTACCATTCGTATAACTCATCGTTGTCTACGACTGTTTACCTTGCAGGTTATACCAGTTTGCGCAGGGCTTCTGGGCCTAGATGCATAATTGAGATTACCCATGGTTAACGTTTTGAAACGTCCTAGGCCTGGATGCATCACTGAAATTATCCTGGGTAAACATGTTGAGAAGAGGTGAATTTGTAGTGCCTTAACACCTTTACCCTAGGTATCCTCAATTATGCATGCGGCCCCTGAATTCACCCTTTACCTGACATCCATCAACATGTTTACCCATGCGTGACGTTGTCTATACCCAGCCGCTACCATGGTGGTCATACCAATGGTTATGAGATTACCCACCCTTCCAATGATGCATTCGATCCTTGTTCTTCAATAGGAACAGGGCCTGGATACATTGATATTACCTAGGGTAAAAATTGTGGCGCCCATGTTAACGGTGAGAAAATTTGTGTGGCGTAAACATTTACTCTAGATAATATCAGTGATGCATGCAACCTCTGGAATGCCCTTCAATGGCTACTCTATGCTGCGGTAGAACCGCACCTGCTGGTTTCCTTTTCGATATTGCCATCACATTCGTACATATTTATAGCCTTTATTCCTCTTCTCTTTATATTTCCTTGTATCGTTCCTTTTTGTTCATCCTCACACTTATTTATTTATCCGTTTGCTCATCTACATCATTGTATGGACTGAGTTACAGTCGATTTAAGTACTGTAAGTTAATGTAATTTGACCGAATCTAATATATTTGATAGGGTATTAAATATAAGTCGAATATTCGAGTAATTCATTAATCTGATTTTTTTAAAGGATTGCGAATGATTGCTCGGAGATTTGGTTCTCTATGATGTCAGATAATTTCGAGTAGTCATCGATTTGCTTCGAAAAAGGGGAGCTCCGTCATAAAAAAGGTTATTCGAACAATTTTCCTGATCAAAGAAGGTGCTATTCCAATAATTTGGTAATTCTAACCACCTGAACGGGCACATTCGAAAAAATCCAATAAATTTCATTGGAAATAGGCCTGGCAGTCCAGGTAATGTGGCGGAGTAAAACACGACAGCAGCGAAGTAATCGAATTTCCTCGAAAAATCGAAATACCTCAAGTTTTCAACGGTAACCACGGGCTACCACATTTCTTCACTTTTTGATCAAATTTTCGAGTATTTTTTTATGGATTGAAATACCCAGAATCTTCCTCTTAAGTCCAGGAGATTGTACATACCTAAGGAACTTTTCCATGTGCATGTGATGGCGTATAAGGAACCACTGCGCTACGAATGACGCGTCACGGTTTTATGGACTGCGCAGAGAAACCATAACGAAGCATCCGTGTCTGTATTGATTCATCCAGGATGTGGGAAGAAGTCCTTAGGGCAATTTATACTAGCTGCGTGCGTCAGTCGAAGCCGTAAACACGTGCGTCTGAGCTGCGACTGCGATGCGACTGGGCCCTATTCTTCATCATATAGACGCACGTGCGTCAGTCGCACGCATTCAGTATAAATTGCCCTTTTCTTGGTATTTCTTTTTCTCTATGCCTGCTTATCTCCCTTTTTTATTTTCATGTTTTTCAGTGTTCTTCTTCGTCTTATCTATACTACTACTACTACTAAGGACACGTTTTACTATGGAATGTCTCAAGTGGCATATTTGGAGATCAATGGTGTCTATCTAATGCCATAAAATTACTAAAAAAAGCGAATTCATATGAAATGTGTGCGTCAGTCGTGCGTCAGGTGAAAGCCTCCAGTGGTTGAGAAAGTAGAACGGCCCCCACGATTAGCTGCGACACCTCAGACGTATGCGTTTCGGCTGCGTCTACGCTGTGTCGGCGGTGCGTCTCGTCCCATCATTCACCGAACAGTGGCGGTTCCGACGAAAGCTATGAAATTACTAGTAAAAATACTAATTCCGAAGAGATGCGTGCGTCCGTCGCGCGTCAGATATAAGCAATCATTTGCAGTATTTTTTCAAGAAAGGATGGGTACTGTAATGTGGCGCGGTAATCCAAAATCAAAGATTCAGGCCCTGGAGTACGCGTCATCGCCGCAAAATAACTCAGGCAGAGATCCCAAGGAGCAAAATATGGAGAATTTTGAGTAATTCTCCAGGAATCCGCACTCCTTTTGTCCTTGAGATCCGAGGTTCTGCAAGAAAGCGTAGAAGCTTAAAGTTTTTTTCGTTTGAGACGAATTGTTTGTGCAGTAGCGTTCTTTTTCTCAATTCGATACCCTGTAATTCGATACTCAAATACTGCTGCTAGGCCCACCACCCAGCCAGCCAGCTGTGCGCAGCATTGACTCTGTTTTTTGTTGGTTTGCTTTTGCCTGAGATATTTGGTGGTTAGCGGCGGTAGCGCTGCTGTCAATGAAAATTGAGAAGCACTGACATTTTTATAGTGCAAAGAGAAGTGTCGTGGAAGTTGGTGCTGTGCAGCGAATTGTTTCTTTTGGTGTTTTTTTTTCTGCAACTGCAGACGCAAACATGACTGGACTACCTCATATCATCCTCTGTCTCTGTTATTAGTGGTCATTCACTCACTCTCTTGTTTTCCTAAGAATATTAGGAACTTTCGAAGTCTCCTTGGGAACTACTGATGAAAGGGTCCTAAACCCGGGGGTGCCAAGGAGACCACACATCCGGTCTAGTTCAAGCCCCGAAACCGGTGTGTGAAAAACTGAACAACATTTTAGCTCTCCTATGTTCTTCTCTAAGCTCTCATTTCTTTCACTTTGTCTTAAAGTAACATCGTTTTGTTCTACATCCATTAATAACTTGTGTCTCTTCCAATGGTTTTGAAAGGGAAAGGGCTGGTAAAGGAGACCAGAACTTCATTCAAAATCCACGTAGGTGATGGTTCGTAGTTACTTCTCTGTAGGATAGGATTCGCTAACTTGTCGCTGTTTCTAAGCTTTTTTTCAACTGTTTTCTGGAAATATTAAGATACACACATCCCATCGCGATTTTTCAGTTATTTTATCTTCTACCAAATATTTCTAGAATTCCACTGTTGTCCCACTCAATAATTAGTCCTAAGTTGGTTCCAGTAAATGATCTTAGCAGTGAGACTGGTAATATTTTTGCTCCGAACTAATTATTCCTGTGTTCAGTTAACCAATCAGAACAGCTCTGTGTCTGGAGCGCTGAAAAGCACAGTCAGTTACAGTAATGATGTTGATGATGTGGTCCGCTTGAGATACTGTGTATGTGTTTTTGTTCAAGTAGGCTCTTTCGTACGTCGCCCTTCATCTTTCTCTCTCCCCCCCCCCCCGCCTCTCTCTCTCTCTCTCTCTCTGTCGTTCTCCCTAACCTTTCATGTTAATTTCAGCATACTCAACAGCTCGTTTTCATCTGTCAGTTCCCAACTCACTCCGCTGTTTTCTCTTTCTCTCCTTTTTTGCCTACTCTTTTTGAACTATTCGGAATATTGGTTAACTTTCCTATTTTCTTTGGTCTTCTTTCCCTTCCTCTTTTCTCTGTCCACTCTTTTTTATTTCCTTCTTTTTCGTTCTTTATATTCACAGTTTACAATTTGTTTCGTAGATGAGCGGAAGGGATGTGAGGTAGAGATAAATTTCATCCACAATGGTGAGCTGTACTTTAAGTTATTCGTGAAATAAAGACTAGCGTTTATTTCAGAAAATGACAAATTCGACTATACATAAATGATTGTTCATTTCAGAAAATTACGAGTTTGAGTGAACATAAATGAACTCTTGAAATTTGATGTATAGATAAAGGGGATCAAAAACATAGCTTTTTCTCTGTCTTTAGCCTTTGCTTGACTTCTTCCTTTTCTAGTATAATACTTATGTACGTACTTCTCATGTTCTCATGGATTATTTTACATACATAAGACGTCCGGCTCTTCCATGTTTCCCTTTCTCCATTCTTGCGATTTCCCCTTCGCTTTTTCTACGTGTGAGTCTTGTTGTGTATACGTTTTTTGCTTTGAATATATTTTTTGTCTTTTTCGTTTCTCCTTCCTTTCTTTTTTTCCGGAGAATTGTCCTTTCCCACTCTTTCGCATAAACGTTTTTTTTTTTGCATTCTTTGTCGGTTCACCTCGGCACACATGCTTATCTTGCTCCTTGTCTGCTACTGTTTCTTTTTCTTCCTGGGCTCTTCCTATCTACCTATCTTCTCTCTCTGTTCACCTCTATCATTTCTTTGTTGAAAATCTTTTTGTCTGATTTCGTGCACATGATTCGATTCATATGCTATGTAGAACCTACTGCCTGGTTTCTTTGTTTCTCTCCCCATATGCTCTGCACAGGCTCTCCTTCGTCCTTCTGCTTCTTCTGTAGTCGATTAGTCTTTACGACTTTTTTCTCTTTCTTTCCTTCCCTCTCGCTCTTTTCATTTTTTTTTTTTGCACCTGCCCGCCAGTCCTCTGCACATTTCGGACACTTTTTGCATATGGGAGATGTACCTTCCAGTCATTCTGTCAATCAATCACCCTGTCAATCACTCAGTTTTTGCCTGTCCACCTCTGCCCCGTTCTTTTACCCCTACCTCTCTGGATTTTTTCGCTCGCACCGGCGGCGCCGCTCGGACGTCCCCTCTTGACATAGTATTTGTTTGCGATGTTACCAGCCGGCCGCTGTTCTTATTTTCGCAGAATTTCCCCCTCGATTTGCTGTCTTTTTCACTAGTTCTAACGCTCTCCTATCATTTCTTTACCAATCTGTCACTCTCCGTTTTTTTCACGATGTTTTCCTCCACCCGTCCCATGCACTTTCTGTTTTGGTGTGGTGCTGCTGCGGAGCTGTGTTTCTCCGCTATTCACCGACAACAACGCAAAGCTGTCATCGATAAATTTTCATATGCATAATTTTTCCCGCCAACTATCTCCGAGAAAGCGTGTACGGTAATTTTCTTGAGCTAGCATTCTCATTGGAGCATTTTTTTCTGTGAAGAATTGCCTGATCTCTGCCTTGTTTTTGTTCTCCACATTGTTACCCCATTTATCGAGTCCTTATGGGGTTTTTTGCCCGATCAGCTGACAATGGGGTTGAAGAACACTTCTTATGCTCGAACACTCTTTACAGTGTCAATTGCTGCGTGACTTTGTCACTGTAACGGGTGCAGAATCAATAGGGTACTTAGGAGGGGGGGGGGGGGAGCAATGCGTCTCTGGCCCAGTTTTCGCGGAGAAGGATTTCGGGATGAAATTACAGGACCGCTTTAGGTTTTGGGTTGGTTTGGGCTTTCTAGTACTTCTCTGGATATTTGGCAGTAAGCCAAATGAAGAGAGACCTGCGGCTTTTTTTTCTGATTTTCTGCGCACAGATAAAAAGATTCGGAAAGACAGCAGTAGGAAACCAGAAGGACCGCAGCAGAATGTTTTCTATTGCGATCCTTCTAGAAAACTGTCTGAGTATGTGTACCTTGTGAGTGGCTTTTGCAATTCACGAATTTTTCCCAGAAAATTTGACATATTCCGAAAGGTGATTTTGCAGTGAAATTTCTGATGTATGCTCCGATTCATACTTTAGTTTCTTTGGTTTCTTTTTCTTTTTTTCAGTTTCTTTCTCTCCATCCAGCAATTCTAGCAACTTACGTATCCTGAGAGAACTCTGGGAACTTCCTTGCTGCTGAAATCCCGACCTTCTGCTGCAAGAAGTGCGCGGAACTGCAAGAAGTGCGCGGACGACCCGGTAATGAGGCTGAGAAAATGCTCCGTGGAAATGTGATCTTTGATCCCACACAGCTGTTTCGAAACCTCTTCCTCTGAGATGCTGAAGGCTTGTTACGAGGCTACCCTTTCTGTGGTCTAGGGTAAGAACCAGTTTTTAAGTCGACCTTCGATGTTTATTGTGAGTCAGCGTAAAGTTCATTTTGGCACGGTGCCAGCAGAAGTGCAGTTTTCCAGTTTTCTTGCGAAATTCTCAAGATCCACTTCTTTCGCAACATCAGTGCAGTTTTCCACACGTCGATTAACAGTCCTCATCCTGAAGATCTCTATATGACAAGGTGCTTCAGTCCAGAAATCAGATTGTGCTGCATTATATTCGGCTAATAGCGCCAGTGTTCACTTGGAAAGCTCTTTGTTTCCTTTTATGTGTTTTGTCGACTCGCTGCAGTGAGTACACCACCGCGAATTATCCACACGCAACGTGGAAACTGCGCGGATGCACTGAAAGTGCAATTTTTTGTGGACAAAAGCGTCCGTTGCTGGATATTTCAACGAAATTTTCGACATTCACCGCTGAATGCCCCTAATTTTACGCGAAGTTGCACAAAGAAATGTTGTTAGTTTTGTCTGGATAAATTGAATTGACCGCTTGATTGCTAGCCTTTCTCCATGAGGAGCAGGAGATTTTCTAGGATCTACTTGGAATCGCTGGAGCTATTCCAAGTTATTTTTATCGTTTTTTTTCCCGAAAAAGTTTGCCTGTTTTTTTTAATTTTAGTTTTTATAATTGTTCCCCATAATGGTCCTGACGTTCCCACAGGGACATGATTAGCCCTAAGGTATTAAAAGTGTAGCGCAGCCTCAAATAATTTAGGGAAATTAGTTCTGCCTAGATGTCAGCGCTCTGTTGCGAAATAATCGGGATTTTAAACCCCGCCCACTGAGGCGATTATTGAGCCACGCCCACTTTTTCGGATTTCGAATATGCTCCACTTACACGTGTTTCAACTTCTCATGTTCGTGATGGCCTGAAAACTGATCCAGTATTCCCTGTGAATGATGGTTGGACGAGTCGTCGCACTACCCACCATCAACCACGGGGCAACTCGTCCATTTTTTGAGTGGTTGTCTTCAAGAAAAATAACTTTTGTGGTTTTTCTGGATAACTGAGTGCCAGTTCTTTGCTGAAACATTTTCTGCAGTTATTGATTTCTGTTAGTTGTCGCACATTTGACCGATCTGCAGCTGTTTTCTAGGCATGGAATTCTATGACCTGAGAAGGAATTTTCTGGATTTTTTTACTGGAATTGGCTTTGCTTAGGTATTTCAACTTCCTTCTCCATAGCTTCTGCCAAAAATCCTGAGCACAGCCCAAATTCTTCCTGAAAATTATTATGTTTGACGTCTTACCTAATTTTCTAAGATTTTTAATTTTTTTTGCTGATTTCCTGCTGCTTTTCTCGCGAAATTTCTCTTGGCCTTATAACTAGCACCTGCCGCTGACCTCCACGTTAGCGGTCACAACTGTCTGACAGACATCATTATTCGATAATCTTTGACTGATTAGAACGAACGGTACGGTGAAATAGTGTGCTAGTCGAAGAGACGCCAGACATGCGACTGTTGTGATGATTCGTTATTTTCGCTCTTCCCGTCTCAGATGATGATCTCGTGGCAGCGGTCGGCCGACAGCGGCGGGGGTTCGCCCCGCCGCCACCCCCGCCCACTTTCCCCCGTCGTCCGAGATCGATCGATTTTTCACGCTCACACGTTGCGATGTTTATTGCTTGTTTATGTGTGGATGCGTTCACTGAGTGTTGACCCTACTGAGCGGCTGGCAATTAATTATTGATTTGTGGCTTTTTGCCGGGTTCCTGTGCGCTTTCTGGCGCTGGAAAGGGCGGCTGTTTTTTGCAAATTGATAATCTGGAGCACGAGAGTGTCTGGGTTGGGTTTCTATGTACGTGTCGCGCTTTTCGAACGACTTATGCGTATTGTGTTGGTTTATCGCCGCCGTATTAGCATACGATGCCTCGTAAGCCTTGGTAAACGAACCGGAGATTGACATGCGTCTTTGCATGTGGTCGTGAGAAATGTGCGCAATGTCATTCTTTCATCGCGACGGATTTGGAACACTTGTCCGCGGGTCTAGGTATTGTTGGATTTTTTTCAGTTGTCCAGCTACTTTGACGAAAATCGTGCTTGACTGGATAAGAATCAATTTTTATGTTTCATTTGCTCTACATAAATTGGGTTCCAAGTAATTTCATGGTTGATGGAATCTGATGATTGTACTTCTGTACTTTTTTTCGCGGTTTTTCCTTGTTATATAGTATGTGATACATATTATACTACATCACATGTGTTCTGCTGTGTGTACTTCTCTGTTTTTAGGAACTCTGTACTATCATGTAGTATCATATACGTACATATATTATACTATGTTATTGTACCATATTATACTAGGTATTATACTACATTATACTATACATATTATACTAGATTGTATATGTAACACATATCATACCAAAGGCGTTTCGGCATTATTTCTAGATTTCGTACTATTATATACTATGTGATATATATTATACTACTATATATTATATATTATACGCCATTATATACTATATTATTATATACGTAATATATTTTGCTACGTTACATATTATACTGAAATTATTACTATATTTTTTCGGGATTTCGTACTATAATACACTATGTGATTGGTATTATTCTACATCAAGCTTTTACCATAGCTCATACTGCTACTGTACGAGATTTTATATCTATTTTACTCCTGAACCAATTCTTCTGTCAATAGTACGCTAGCATAGGATTATTCTCAAATATTATCTTTCCTTCCCATTCCATCCGTTTTCTCTTGACAAATTGTCCCATGTGTTCTTAGTGTGGGACGACTCATCGATCTTTTGCAACCAACGGTGATTATTAATTTTCACCTGGATTTCTATGGGTAGCATACCGTAGTTACCCAGTTCCGTCACGGTTTTAGGGGTAATGCCCCTATAAATCCCTGGAAGCTTCTGTTTCATTATTTCTTTTGCCTGTATATTAATTCGTCTGATCATTCATTCATTCATTCTTTCATCCAGGCATTCATTCATTCATTCATTCATTCATTCATTCATTCATTCATTCATTCATTCATTCATTCTTTCATCCAGGTATTCATTCATTCATTCAGGCATTCATTCATTCAAGCATTCAGGGATTCATTCATTCGTTCAGGGATTCGTTCATTCGTTCAGGCATTCATTCATTCATTCAGGCATTCACTCATTCATTCATTCATTCATTCATTCATTCATTCATTCATTCATTCATTCATTCAGGCATTCATTCAGGCATTCATTCATTCAAGCATTCAGGGATTCATTCACTCGTTCATTCATTCAAACATTCATTCATTCATTCATTCATTCATTCAGGCATTCATTCATTCATTCATTCATTCATTCACTCACTCACTCATTCATTCATTCATTCAGGCATTCATTCATTCATTCATTCATTCCATCCTGTTACTAGCATAGTTGCCTACGTACCAAAAGGTGTTCCATGCACGGTTGCTGGACATATTTTTTTCTTGCTGCCTTTTTTTGAACTACGACACTACTTTTTACGATCTTAGTACGTTGTGATCGTAATTTTTATTCGCGAAACAGTGTTCGCGATCAGTCAGCGATCAGTTTGCGTAGCTATCAGCTGCGGTATTTGCACGGCTTGTTTCTCTTATCTCGACACATTGTCAACGAGCCTGTTTAAACCTCGGCAACGCCTGGATTTTAAATTTCTTCCGGCTCCGCTTGGGAGGTCGTTATCGGCAGCTGCTGACGGCTCATACATAACCCGACGTCGAATATTACGGCAGATTTCGCGGGTTCAGCGCCAATATGCGAGGAAATCCTGCATGTCTCTGAAAGCAAAAAGCTGCAAAGTAAGGGGTTATTTTTGTTATTTTGTGGTTATTTTGTGGAAATCCAGATTTTTAATGGGTTTTCTGGCTGTCCCAAAATTTGTGTGTGGAATCGCACTGGTATCGTACTCATTTGTGCTTCTATTAATTGTCCAAACAAATGCATTCATCCCATCCAGCTCATTGCATATCCCCACTTTCGCGTATCCCATTTCAATCGCATCGCGAGCGCATCGCACACTTCCTATTGTTACGCCTGCGATTAGCATACGCATGATTGTCATGGTCATCGCGAAGTTTTGATTGCTCTATCTATTGCGTCATAATTCAATCGCGCTTCTTGCGCATCGCACTCATCAGCAATTTATGACAATTATCATCGCCTCATTTATTCTCGGTGATTTTATCATTAGTGGGGCGTTTCCGTGGAGATTTTATCGCGATTGGGTAGTGAATGGCTGGTAAGAAGGGCGTGTTTAGGCCGTTTTGGTGCGGTTGAAGGAAGAAATTTGAATTTTCACCCCCCCCCCTATCCGATTTCCTCTTATGGGACCAGGATTTCTGATCGATTTTCCAGGATTTGTTTAGTATTTGTCTGTGGATTTGTTTATTTTACTCATATTATGCTGTCGTCGCCGCGTCCATTTGCGCAAGCTGCCCATATCTGTCAGATGGGCTATTGTTAGGGTGAATTTGGCGTGTTGTTGGTGTCCTTTCCTTTCGTTTTTTCCCTTTTTTTGTCTGTGAATAACTCTTACCATTTCCTACACATTATTCCTGCCCTGGCCCCTAAGTATTTTTATTTACTTCTCTTTTTTCCTTCCTTTTTGGCCGTCAGATCCATAGCCGAAAATATGAAGCATAAATAAGAATTAACTGGTTAGAATGGATCCATAAGCTCTAGGAAAAGGATGTTTACCTGAGATCCTTCCCATATTCTATGTACTTCCTTGAAAATGCGACCTTTTTAAAGTTTTGCTGAAGTATAGAGTGATTTCACTATTATTCTCTGGATATATTCCTGTTTCTTCCGTGCCAGATTCCCTTGAGTAACACTCAAATGCCCTGATTTTCATTCTCCTACTTCATCTTCTCCTACTTGCATTCATTTTCCACAATTTCTTTTCCTCTCGCCTTCTTCTCGTACCCTCTCGTACCCATGTACTCATGAAATTTATTCCCTTGTTTACGCCAAGCGCACTCGCTTTTGCCCTTTACCTCTTCGCCTCGTTGATGTTCTCCGCCCCTTGGCAGTGTGCCAAACATCTGGTCACGTGCCTCGTTGTGTCGTTGAGCCTTAGAGTTTCTGGGTGGAAAACACGCACATAAATTCTATGTTACTGACGTGTTTTTTCGCTACCATGGACGAGTTTTCGTGTTTTGATTGTAGTTGTCTGTTATTTGATGTATGGCATGGTTAACACTGAGTTCGCGGTTTCAATGACGTCATTTTCGGGAAACTTCTTCGGAATTTTGCTGTTTTCGTGGTAATCCGAGTTTTCTTCCAGGCGTGCATGCATCGTGAAGGTTACCCAAGGTAAACGTGTTAACGCCCGTAAATTATTGGGGTAAATTTGGATAGTTTAAAATGTTCACCCTGGGTAATCTTGATGATGCACACCAGTCGCGGATTAGCCGAATTTTCCTCAATATTGGCGCTCATATTTCGTGACTTAGGGCGCGTGGTAGTAAGTATCTGAAAATTTCCTCTAATAATAACGAACTATTTAAAAAGAAAAAAGCAGTATTGACTATACATCGGGGAATTGTGATGTTCTGAGTTTCCTTTATTTCTTTTCCCTGGATTTGTCATTTAGTCGTTTGTATCCAGGTAATTTTCAAAGAAAATTTTTCGAAAATCGACATGATCTTTCATTTGCTGGTGGTTTTACTTTACCAGAACTCTTCCAAAGGACTCCACCGTCTATTCTATTCCATTTACATAAGGGCTTGGCATCATGCCAAAATTATTCCATGGCGAGTAAAAATCTTCTTTCTCTCAAGAATTTCCTGTTTCACTTCCATTTTTTGAAGGCACCGTAGGGCGTACGTTGGTTTGGTGTTGGCACATACAGTAGCGAGCAAAAAGACTGCAACTTTTGGTTTCCCGTCCATAACTTCTTCCGAAGCAAAGCGTGGGAGCTCAAATTTTTATGGGAGTTGTAGATACTCATGGGAGATAGAAACAACGAATAACCCCTTTACTCCATTGACTTCACGTTCTTTAAGAAAAATTTTTCTCACAGCGGCCTAAACCTGAATTTTGGCATCATCCTCAATGTCTCCTAAAATGACGTCTATAGTTAGGATATGACCACGAATTGGTTCCTTGCAGCAGAGCCAACCCGTATGTGCTTGAAAATGTGCATGCTCTGACCACTGGTTGACATCTACAGAGCTATGTGAGATTAGTTCAGCAGTGATCCTCTATGGGTGTTACTGTCACCCTGGCTCCACCTATTGGCTCTATTTAAAAGGGAGGGATGCCCCTGATGGTTCTATAAGTCTGGCTAGTAGTGTTCGGCTTCAACGCAGCTTATTGCTCTCTCGCAGTTCCGAAATATTAGGGCTTGTTGCCGTGCAACTGATCGTGCACATCACGCAAAATAACTTTTGGAATTTTTTCTGTCTCGAGGAGGAGGATACTTTGAGGATCCCATGAATGATAAAGATTCTCCAAGGTATCTGGAATATTGCCGCGTGCGTGACGATTCATACCGCCCTAGATTTGTCGAAACAGGACTATTTGAAGTGAAGAGTGCTGGTCACTAGCACGAGCATGTGTGGCCCCTTGCTCCACCTACGAGTTTTCCCACTTCGCCTAGAGCCTTTTGATTTAAAAATGTCTCGTATAGTTTGTTTCGTCTAATTCAAACTGAATTAGCCAGTTTTTATAGCCAGGTCGCAGTATCCCGCTCCTGTGATGTTTCGTAGAGTTCATTGCATTTAGCAAGATCTACCTCATCAAATTCAAACCGGCAGTCGCCACGCACATTGCAATATTCTAGAGACCGTGGAAAATCTTTACCATTCATGGGATCCTTAAGGTATCTTTTCCTCGAGACAGAAAAAAATTCCAAAACTTATTTTCCAATATGTGCACGATTGGCTGCACGGCAACAAGCCCGGATATTTCGGAGCTGCGAGGGAGCAATAAGCTGCGTTGAAGCCGAACATTTGTTGCCAAACTTATAGAACCATCAGGGACATTCCTCCCTTTTAAATAGAGCCGATAGGCGGAGCCAAGGTGACAGAAACACCCATAGAGGATCACTGCTGAACTAATCTCACATAGCTCTGTAGATGTCAACCAGTGTTCAGAGCATGCACATTTTCAAGCACATACGGTTTGGCTCTGCTGCAAGCAACCAATTCCTGGTCAGATCCTAACGATAGACGCCAATTTATGAGACATTGCAGATGGTGCCAAATTACGGATTTAGCCGCTGTGAGAAAAATTTTTCTTAAAAAACGTGAAATCAATGGAGTAAAGGGGTTATTCCTTGGTTCTCTCTCCCATGAGTATCTACAACTTCCATAAAAATTTGAACTCCCACGCTTTACATTGGAAGAAGTTATAGGCGAAAAACCAAAAGTTGCAATCTTTTTGCTCGCTACTGTACGTGTCCTGTGTTGGTGATAGGAAGAAATTCTGTGTGGGGAAGTCTTCCCGGCTCGGTATGCATCATTGAGATTACCCAGGGTAAACGTGTTAATCCCCGTACTAACGGTGGACAAATTTGGGGTGTTTTGGCGCACTTACCCGGGGTAATCTCAATAATCCGTGCTGGCCCCGTTTACTGCAGGGTAAACATTCTACCCGCACATATTAGTAGGAAATTTCCCGATGGAAAGAAACAAATGGTAAAGACCACACCTGTGCGCTCATTAATACAGGCATCTAGAGTTCTTTCTCTCCTGAGAAATACCCTGATTTCGATCTGAAGGGTACGAAGGCTCGTTTCCTGGACAATTGCCACTTGCTACGACATTTATGGACGTGTGAAACTGCACCACTACTGCCAGTACACTGTTACCATAACTGGTTTCTGGTGGTTTTATCAGCTCCACGGGTGACTATCATCAGTCATTTGAACTTTTCCCAGTGTTCGAATCCATGTCGTGCCTGGAATTGTTCTCTGATGTGTTGTGTTGTGTCGTGGTGTTGTTTTTCTTTTATTCCTGCCTCCAAGCCATCGATTCGCCTTCTCATCCTGCGAAGTAGATGAGAGGACCCCGATGACGTCCCATTAAGGCACCTTTATTGCCCAGGCTGGGAACTTCTCTTTTTCCTTTTTTTTCTCGGATTTTTCCCTCTACTTGGCTAAGTTCTGGTCCAGTGGACGAGTTTTTCTTCATCAAATGCGGGAAGCAGGCGTTGATTTGTGAGCGGCAATGTTCCTAGGAATTTCCTTAACGATGGCTTGAAATAATGTTAGTGGGATAGTTGTCCTTGAAATCGAGCTACGTGGATGTGCCTGTTGTCCTTGGAAAGTGGAAGTTCTCGAAGATTTGATCAGAAAGGCAATCTCTGGATTGAAAATTTATTTTTTGGCGATGCATTTTTCCTGTTTTCGGAGAATATTCGCATATCTGTTTTTTTTTAAGGAAATTAATCTCACAAGTTTTATCGTTGCTGTTTTTAGTCTAGTCATTTTAGCTAGATTGCCGAGTAATACATCATTGCTGAAGAACCAGCCGTGACCATCACCATCATAATAGCCATTTCTCGTTCTGTTTGTTCTTCTTCCTCTTCCTCCTCCTGTTTTTTCTTTTGGTTTTTGTTGATATTTGTCTTTTCATTATTTCATTTCAACCCTTCCCTTTCCTGACACATTTTCCTGTTTCTAGCTCAACATCTTCCTTTCTTCTCTTTTTTTTAAACCACATTTTCCAGCACCGTTTTCCATGCTCCTCCAATTCTATATTTTTCTCATCTTCCTCACCATTTACTTGCCTTTTATCTTTTTGAGTTTCTCTCATTTCAACTCCTTTTTTCTTTTTGCTACTACTACTACTTACTTTTTACTACTTTTTTTACTACTAACTACTCTACTTACTTTTTACTACTTTTTTCTTTTTACTACTAACTACTCTACTTACTTTTTACTACTTTTTTTTAACTACTAACTACTTTTTTTTCTTTTTGTATATGGCTTTCTCTTAACCTGATTTTCTTATTCATATTGTTGATCACTTCACTTTTTCATTTTTTTCCTTCACTTCATTCTCATTATCGTGCTTTTATGTTCTTGAAAATTCTTTAGTCTTTCAATTAAAATTAATTTTCAGAAAAATTTCAACTCCTTCATTTATTTTTTATTTATTTTATTTTATGAATACACTCAAGGTGCGCAGCCAGAAAAAGGCGTGATGCATTAAGAAATAGAGATAGATAAATGAAGATGGAAGAAAGGTAAAAAAAAAGATGAAAGAAGAGGCGAGGACATTTCGAAGAAAAATGTTTGCAATATGTTTGCAGTGACAGATAACTGGTTTCTAAATTTCAACTTTTCCCTTTTCCCTCTTATGCTCTCCTATCTTTTCTTTTGGATTTAGGTCTTCTTGAACATTCATGACCTTCTCTTCATTTTTTAAAATTTTTTTTTGCCTCGTTATTCACATTCTTCTTGTATTTCTGTTTCTTATCCTTCTCTACTCTTCCTTTCGAGCCCTATACTTCCACCATTTTATTGGAGTGTTTCAAAAGATCATAATACATGAAATCCTATCCTTTTTCATCTGTTTTTTCGTGTACTTTTAGCACTGAACCGTACGAAACCTATTTTTTGGGCCTACGCAGGAACTTAACAATTAGTAAAAAGGATTTTGAAAAGTAGTAAGAGGGAAAATTCGAGCCTGAAGCAGTAAATGGACGCTCTAATGTACTGATTTCTTTAGTTTTATTAGACTTGCTTTAGTTGATCACTTTGAGGTTGACCACTCTCTGATTGGTTAGTTTTTCGTCGCCATCGTCGGTGACGAAGGTGGTGCGCAGCTTCTCCCAGGCCAGCTAATGATAAATGACCTGGCCGCTGCACTGGCCTTCCGGTTCCATATAGCCGACTATCATAGCCGCTACTAATGATTTCCCATAGTGTTTCCCCGTAATAACCATCCAGTGCCGCTTATCCTGACATGTATCCACTTTTTTTCGTGGCAGGAACACGAACGCTTCATGTATAGGCCGTGAAAGTGCAATTTCCAGAGTGAAGCCTTGCCAGCTTTACATCTATTGATTATGAGGTTTTCTGGATGTTTCCATCCACGCCTCAGCTGAGGAATGCATCGTTATTTGACGTTGATTCAACGCCTTTTATTGCAAAACATCAGCACAATTGCGTCGCATTTTCATTCCGCAACTCGGTGGAATTGGAAAAATCGATACGCATTTTTTATGTGGGTGATTATTTTCAGAGTCGGCTGCTATCCCTACATCAAATATCATTGTACGAAACGACCAGTACAGGATTTAACCGCCGACAATAGGCTCTATCGGCTGATCACAATCGCAAATTTGGGTGAGTTTATCGATTTTATAGAGTCCTTGAGGTGTTTTGGCGCCAAATTTGAACCTCGGTGCTTTCACATCGGCAGTAGCTTGTTCTAAATGTTCTCTTTATCCCAGAAAATTCAGTTAGAAACTATGTAAATAGTGTTTTTCGAAATAAATTATTGTACGGGTAAAAAAGCTGAAATGGTTGGAGTAATTTTTTTAGGTTACTGTATCCTTCAGGATTACTGTACCATGTTTACAGGTATTCCATGCCTACTATACGGTCTGGCAGCGGTTGGACTAATCAGACACACTGAAACCGTTCAAGACGAGCAAACCCACAAAACTGTCAGGATACATTTTCTTATCAAGGAGGATCACAACTGAGTAAGGTGCCTTACTTGTTAGGGCCTTAGGCACACTAAATGCAAGGCCTTATTAAGGAAATAATTTCAGTTATGAGATATACGATATTTACAGTGAGTTATGCATGCTTTGATTGTGTCAAAATAGTCTAGTGAGTCAGACGTTTACTAGGGTTTAGTTAGAAACAGTAGTGGGTGCTTCTGATTACTGTAGTTTTTGTATTCGTTATAGGACCAGCTCAGACTAGTAGTGTACTTGGTCTAGTTACTTCGTATCTGTAATTTTCATGGCAAAAACTCTGCGCAGTGAATTCTGAGCACTTTGCGGTGCTATAACGATACGTCGTGAAGCTTTTCTGAGTTTCATCCACACCAGTGTGATTACGGTATTTTACAGTATCCCCACGACAGTAGCATGGTTTCGCCATCCTGCTGCCTTGAATATCGACCTACCGGAGTGTTCTGGGCGATCCTTTTCTTCGTCATATTTCCGGCAATTTATTTTAGCGGAAAGGTAAACTTTATTTTCACTTTAGAGTGTGCCGTTCGTGGGCGTGGCCTAACTGCAATTTTCTACAATTTCAGGTCGTTGGCACTTTTCTAATTGTACTGTTACGAGTGTTAAGAGGATTATGTAAGCTGTTGTTGTGGGATGATGAAGACTATGAAGAGGAGGCTGAAGAGCTGAGGTTAGAGAGGCAAAGGAAGTTGCTGGAAAAGGAAGAGGCGAGGCGGTTGCGTCGCGAGGAGCGCGCGAAGAAACGCGCCGAGGCTGCGGCGCGTCAGTTGGCTGAGAAGAACGAGAAGGTTGGTTCTTAAGTGTTTTTTTATACTTTCTTCCAAAAAAAAAATTTTTTTTTGCCCATCATTTCTTTTTTTTATTCCTTGTAGGGAGAGTCATTATTCATTCATGCAGGTTACCCGGGGTAAACGCTTAAACCTCTCCAGATATACCCGTCGGTAACACTGCCGTTACCATACTTACCCTTGATGATCCCAATGATGCATGCTGGGCCTGAATGCATCATCGAGGTTACCCTAGGTAAACGTGTTAACACCACACAAATACACCCATCTTTACATGGACGTCAAAACGCTTACCTTGGGTAATCTCAATGATGCATCCGTGCCCAGCACTGACCATTAGGTTACCGAGGGTAAACTTGTTGACGCCAGTGCTGCGATGGGTAAAATTGTGGTGTCCACACGTTTACCCTGGGTAATCTCAATTATGCATGCGGTTCCTGAATTAATGTGCTCTTGGCCCCGCCCACCGACTTTTCTATGGAGGGCCCCAATATGTTGAAGAAATTCGAAGTGGGCGGGGCGATTGTCCCAGTATCAAGAAATCGGACGCCTCTTGTGAACAATGGATTTTATCAGGATTTTTACAGTTCTAATTGTAATCTAATTATCATATTTTTTAGATGACATCACTCTTGGCGAATGGCGCTCCGCGTAACGGTGTGGCGAAGTGCATGCCTCCGTCGGATATCAGCGAATCGCTGAACTCCGAATGTGACACGGACGAGCAACGCGTCACGCCACCAATCGTGGTGGGAGCCACCATCATCGAGGAGAAAACGCTGACCAATGGCCACGTCACTGTGGCGAATGGCAGCACTGACATCACGCCGACGTCGACGCTTCGACATCGGAATCCACATAATGAGTGATATTGATTTTTGTTGATCTACCGGAATTGGGGTGTTGTTTGAAAATTGCGGAATTTTTTTGGGGTCTTTGGTATTTTTCAGGGTAATTCTTTTTTCGGGAAATTCCAGAAAATTTAACGACACCATTTTTCCAAGAACGCCCCAGCTCCGCCCACTCTACCCGTGTAGCTCTCCCGGTACAACCGCGCGCATATTTCCTATCAGTATCCTCCTTGTCCACTCACTTCCCTCCACTCTACGGGCCCCTCCCACCACTCATTCTATCCAACAGAGATCTCATCGATTTCCCGCCAGCGGATTATCGATTTGTTTGATCTACACATAGTAGTCATCCCGGTTTACACTGTAATTCTCTATGTGTTATCTGTCTGTGACCAATATTTGTTTGTGTGTTCGGAATTGTTGGAAAGCCTTGCTATTGATTTATTGATTTTTTGTGTTTTGTTCCCTGTTCACTCTACAGTGTGAGGCAAAACTGTCTCATATGCGGAGGAGAGTATTGTATTTTTGTTTTTCATGTGTTTTTTTGTTGTTGCAAAAGTCATACATTGTGTTAGAAACTGGAACTAGTTGGTTTTACACTGTGTTTCCAATAATTCATGTTTGTTTCGGTGCAATTGAGTGCTTTAGAATACCGTATAGTTCAATACCGTACACCAAAAGTACTGTAATAAATGTACATACAAAGTTGGTATGTGGAATTGTAAAATTTGTAGAGACTATAAGAAGAGTTTCAAGAAGTTTTCAAACACAAAAAAGTGTTGAAAAGTGTCAAAGACTAGACTTTCATTGCATCCCAAACCAGAAGAGCAGGATGTGCTGTTATTGTCCTCAAGTTGTGCTGCGACTTGTATTGACTAAGGAAAAGATGTACTGTTATTATGAACTCCTGAAATTGCACCATTTAGAGTAATTCGAAAGGAAAAGTTTTTTTTTTTGACTGTGGTGGTCGATTTCCAAATCATAGTAGTATACATATTTACGTATTTTATACCTTGACCATTTAAAGGAAAACTCACTCAAAAATTAATTTAATTTAGAAAGTATGGACTTATTCTGTTTGTGTACTATAGAATATTAGAACTCACATAGAAAATCGTCTCTGAACCTGGTAGTGCCGATCAATCAACTAGCTTCATCAATTTTCTCCCGCAACCGGTGAGTTCCGCACTGGTGGAGCAGTGCGTGTGCGCGCTGTTTCCATCCGTGTGGTGCCGAGATCGAATCCTCTCGCCGCCTTCGCTGAGTAACTGTGATTGATAGACTGGTGCTCTCCACTGATTTCTGGTGAGGATCACACTCCAGTCCACTGCTGCCTTCCTTCTGAGTTACTTTTGACCTTTGCCATCAGTTTCAATAGTTTCTACCAATTCGGTGCTGAGTTTCACCTGCGAGTAATCCTTCAAAGAGCGCATGGAAAAGGAATGAAACAAAAAAGCTTAAAATTGAATGAAAAGTAGGAGATTTGGAAAAACAAGCAGAAGCATTTGCTAGAGATTGATTCGCACTGCCCATTGGGTATCATAAACCAATCTCCTTTTACAGTAAGATTTTATGTACGTCAAGGACCTCCTTGGGAATGTTTCCACTAAAATTCGTTTTTTGGTTTCATGACTGAAGCGACGGTTGACTAAGTCGAATAATCGAGTAGTCAATTAAATTTACAAATATACTACACCGTAATGTAGGGGTTATCACTCGATTGGGACTTCTCTTCAACCCCTTATTTTATGGAGTACTGGCCTCTACGTTACTGCGATATGCAGCACCGGCCAAAAAGAAGTCACCTTTTCAACTTTTGTTTATAACATTTTTCTGTGTGAAACCTGAAATCTCTAATTTTGACAGTTAATGTAGCTGCTCACTGCTTATGCCCAGAGCTGCTGAGTTTCTAACTGCGCTTGCAAATTTTTATGAGAACAGTTTTTTTTTCACTCAAAAAAGTCTAAATCCCTGATTTTCCACTACTCACATTCAGCAACTGTGCGCTTGTAGTGCTGGAAATGTCACCAATGTCGAACATTTCTTGGGAAATAGATTCATATTCACTTGGAATTCAGTGAGTTGGGAGGGAAGAGGGAATCTTGATATCTCCGGAGCTCAGTAGACATCACCTTCAAACGTTTATGTGTGTTTATGTTTATTACATGAATAACTCAACTCTTTCTAATACAGAATGAGGGTATGTTATTACAAATACATTGGACCTGTTCAACAATTGGATTTCTCACAACGTGTGTTCTACGGAACCAGATATGAGTCTATAATTTTGCTCAATGCTCTAACACCGCTAGGTAATGCATTCCTGTTGCTAATTTAAAGATATTCGGAACCTGCTCTGTTAGCAAAAAATTAATATCTGATGTTATGCTTGGCTCGTTTTACATAGTGTTTGACAGTTCTTCCTCTAGCGACTGATTCCCTTGCGGTACAGAAGAGTTCAGGTCTCAAGCCGCATTCACCTGTTAAGATTTTATGAAATAGCATAAGATCGAATTTTCGTCTCCGATAAGTTAATGGACATAAGTCAGGTGCATAAGTCATTTCTTTCGGCGGCTGCGGAAATCTGATTATAATTGAATCCACGAGTTCGCGTCATTAGTTTCCTGGTAAAACTATTCTATCTAGAACTACGTATTTCTTCTAATTTGTCCGCTGTGCCATACTCTAAAATAGGACGAACATAGGTCTTATAGGCTTTAACAAGGGTTTGACTTTTCTTAGTAGAGAGAGCTTTGAAAAGTCACTACACTATTTTAGAGGCTTTACAAGAGATTTCTCCGCAGTGCAAGTCAAAGCTTAAATCTTTTGTTATGAGAAAACCAAGATCTCTTAATTATTCAACTCTTTAGATTAGCACAGCACCAATTTTGTATGACAGGAATCGGTTCTTAGATCCCAGATGAATGACCTTTATTGCAGATTTTGATGTTGTCTGCGAGAGCACTAACTTTTGCGCCAGTTGGTATCCTTCAGCAGCTTCAACCACTCTGGATCGCAATTACAGCCCTGCTTCGAGCTGGGTCTTGTTCTGCTGGATGTCCGTTAACATTTAGTTTCAAAACTTTATTCTTTCAGAGGTTATGAAGAGAGATGGAAACGCAACGTTTTTCAGTGGTATTGTATATTCGGACAATCGAATTCTGAATAGAACAACTGAATTAGGTTGCTGAGAAATGATGGAGACGCTCAGTAAAAATTCCTGCTAGCACTTTTTCGACACGACTTACATCCAGGATGTGTATGCGATACCCTATCATCTGAGTATGTGTGCTGTGAGTAGTTAGGGGCGTGGTGCAGTTTGTCATCTAGGCGCGAAAATGAGCGTTCTACCAAACTGGTACAAAACCACATGGTATTTGACTCAATGCTCGACATCCACACGACCGTGAGCCGACGCTTTCAACGTTTAGTTTCGGGCAACACATCTGTGCGAAGGCATTTACCCACTCGGCAACCTCCTAAACTGGAGAGTAGGGTATGCTCCACTGGAGTTGATGGCAGGCAATGCAATGGGCAACTCTAACACCTTCAATATCTATTTTAGTGGCATGACTGTAAATTCGGAGGAAATGCTACCCCAATGTGTCGAGATGCACATTTTGCTTGACAATACGTACTCTGATATGTCTTAGTTGATCGGTCGGCAGCAGGAGGAGCAGTCAGGAACCACGGGACCGCATACACCACCCTTGCCCCACCTTGTGTTCCCCAACTAACACCTCATCTGGTTGCTGAAGCAATTCTTGGCCAAGAAGCACTTCCCCAATTTTGATGGTTTAGTGATGAGTTTTTTTTGGTAAGTGATGAGTTCTTCGACTTTTAGTATGCTGATTTTCAACAGAAAATAGAGTTTCAACAGAATTGTTATGCGTGCTCATGTTGTGTTTTTTTTTTTGAATTTTCCTTTCTTGGCCATGGTATTTTTTCACATCATAGTCTATTTCATCGACTATCATTTCTGCCATTGTGTTTTTTTAGCTGCATTTAGTGACTGACCTAGAGCACTTGTTTTTTCCTCTTTCAGAGGCGCTGCTCATCTGATTATAGGGAGTACTGCCAGCTAGCCTCTGCACCCGGGCTCGCTGGAACTGTTCAGCGGTGGGTAGACTTCACAGCGCCTTTTTAAGGGGAAAACCATATCTAGATGTCAGTAGTTGCTCTCCAACTTGTTCAATGTTTCAGCTGATTACTCCGTAATTGATTAATAAATATTGATAGTGATATTGATTTCAGACTCCGCGACGTCGAGTTCGACCTGGAAGGTGGCTGCTGGTGATGGGTGCACATAATGATCACTTCCGGAAGGTACCCCCAACAGACTACAAAATTTGGGACAGCGATATAAAAGTCTCAAGTGTCTGAATCATTTGCTGACAGCCCAATATGTATATCTTTCGATTCGATCAACACCTTAAGGGGAAGCAAAAATTCAATGTCGACATTGAGTCGTAAAAATTTCCCGTTTCATTGCCTAAAAACTGCCAAAAAAGGAAGCCGAGGTCTTTGGTAAGTGGAAGCAATGGCATTTATCGGTGTGGCTGGGTTTGCTACGGATGCATTGTCGTAAATTCTACGTCTGCTATTTTATCCTGTGATTTTAATCCTGTTTTTGCTCTTTTTCTCGCTTTTGACCGGATAGAGGGTTTTTTTAGCCAGGGAAACATCTCCTAATGAGTTGAGTCGAAAAACGTTTAATAACAGTACATGCTCCATAACGAGCCCGAATTGACGATAAAAACCAGCGGAAAGTCCAGCATGAGTCCGTTGGACAGAGACAGGAACTACATAAAGTTGTTAAACTAGTAGTGAAATTAGTTAATATTTGAATTAGTACCCTTCCAGGTGAATGTGGTGGAGATTATGGTGGCTCCCAGAGCAACCTCATGAAGGTGTTATGACCGAAATGTCGAGCAGTTCATTAAATTAGAATAATGTACAGGAGATTGCAGTGTTTGAGCACTGCTCGCACGCTCGCACGCGCTTCCTCACCACCTATTTGGACAGGTTAAAACGGGCTATCAATGGTCTTAAGCAGGTGCGGCTAGCTTGAGTCTGAGATGTTCAGCTTTCCAAAGACGGCAGTCAAAATTTGGAAGAAGAAAAAAGAAAGAAGTATCAGAAATATCGTAAACTGAAGGTATAAATTAGTATGCATTTCCTTGTCAGTCGATATTTGAGCCTATCTAATCCAAAAATGTTCCCCTAAAATATGGCACGAACACTGTTCGCAAGGCTGACCCAACCGAAACTATTCGCTCCATTCCAAAAAAATGACAGCAGGAAACAGCACAAATACTTTATTTTCCAAGAAAAAGTAAATTCCATGATGAGATCGTGAACAAACCGTACCGGTATGGCACAACATTGCACAATAGTATGTCATCAGCCAACACAAAATGACAAATAACATAAACATCAACGATGACAACGGGACTTAATTCGACTATTTACAGAAAATCAATAAAATCAGATATGGATTATTGGAAAAATTAAGTCGCACTGAATAACCGCACTGTGTTAAAAATTGGTCTTGTTTGAAAAAATTGTATCAAGCACAGGTTTTTAAGAAGTCATGGAAAAACTATAAGGGTTAAGTTTATTCCAAGAAGTTACCGGTTAGATTGCTGTCAACAGTGAGGAATAGTTTTGGTCGTGAATGAGAAGTTTCCACCGAAATTTGCTATGAAGCGCCGGCTGTCACCAATTTTTGCCGATCAGATGAAGATGGCTCAAAAAGGTCATCTTCGGAATCAGAATCCACTGCCAATGCCGTTCGTTGCAGGTCCTTCGCCGACATCAGGTCGTACTTCCGCACTCGACTTCGCGTCGCCCTGGTCCTGAAGCGAAAAAGAAAAATTCACCCACAAAATATCCAGTTAATTCTGGAGACAAGAATATTATTATGAATTTGCACGAGAACTGTTCCCCAATCAGTGTGACGCAGCTTGGCAGAGACCAGACAGCAGAGCGGAGCAAGGAGAATGATTGACGTTGTAGAACGTAGGGTAAGTAGGATTGCACTGGCAAGCGAGAGAGCGCAAAGAACAAAAGTGCACACAGGCTTCCAATGATAACACGCCCTAGAGAAAAATTCACACAGTTTAGCTGATCAATAGCGGCAGAGGGCGGAGCCAGCGCTGCTCATTGGTCGGTTAGATCTTCGTGTGCTATTTGCACCCAAAAATCACTATTTTGGTTCTCAAAAAAGAATGAAATGCTTCACTTGCCATTTCCATAGTATAAACTGACTCTT
This sequence comes from Ancylostoma caninum, assembly GCA_037903475.1. Classification (NCBI taxonomy): domain Eukaryota; kingdom Metazoa; phylum Nematoda; class Chromadorea; order Rhabditida; family Ancylostomatidae; genus Ancylostoma; species Ancylostoma caninum. Next base: position 1,684,028 of record JBAJFG010000015.1, on the reverse strand, counting down.
CTCCACTTTCCGGCTTTTTCATTGCAAAGATCATTGCATAAAATTTTCTACATGGACTAAAACGAGGAATTCATTAATTTTTGGCGTATTTGGTCACAGGAAAGGTAGTGGCATTATTAGCCGTGGAGCTGGTTTCAGAAATAGAGCGCACTTTGGGAGTGTTTCACTATCGAATTTTTATGTATGTTTTCGCAAAAATGGGGGTATGGGTAAAATCAATGGGTGGCACTGAAATGGACTATGGACATCTATCACTGGTATGATGCGTGGGACAGATGTCCATAACTTATTCGTAAATTTTGTCCGCGAGATTACTGATGATATAGGATATAAGACTCTCGAAAGAATTATATTCATGGACAAAGTTACATAAGCGCCGCTAATCTGCAAACGGGTAATGGGGCAGGGCTTAGACACAATCGCGGCGCAGGAGGGTAAAAATAAAATGAAACCAACCTGCAACATTTAATAATACAGTAAATAGCTGATAATAAAGCGATCCCGCCTATTACTATGAGTGCACGAAAAACTGCGTTCTCATCCATGTCAAAGGCCCCATATTTGTGTGGCGGTTTAGTTGTTGGAGTTATAGACGCTGCTGTGGACATTACCTGCAAAAATCAATAATGTAGTTTGGTAGGGCTGACAAATAATATAAATTTCGAGGAAAAAAACGAAATTTACAATCAACTATAAGCAAATAAACAGCCTCAGAGACATAGATGCAGAGTAGGTGTCATAGACAAGCAGAAAGTGAGAGACGCAGGGATGAAAACAAAGTGGTGAAACGCAGAGATTTAATAACATGGTTTATTCTTAGTAATTAACAATAATTAATACCAATTATGAGCCCAAGCGCATGGTAAGAGTGCAGACGACAAGACTGGCCCACTCAATTCTATGTACAAGGACCGCAGTTGAAAATAATATGATGTGCCAATAGTCTTATCCAGTTTGGGGTAGAGACGCAGAGGAAATAGTACTGTAGCTTCCCCGTAACATCGTTTTCCTAATTTGATCTTTTGGTCATTACAGTCTCCTGGAAAGATAACTAACCTTGTTCCTAGCCTAATTTTCCAAAATGAGAAACACAGATGCAGATGACTGTCTCAAAAGTAAGATGCAAGTTACATACCTAATTGCCAAGTAGCAGACTAGTTGTAGAAAGCGGACAACTGCTATTTAGGCATCATTGGGGGTGGAAAGGTGCATTTTTGCATTTCCAAAGGAGACTTTATAGCATCTTTTCATAGGGATAACGAATTCCCAGAAGGATACTCATAATTTTTTGTTTTTTTTTTGGTTTTTCTTTTTTTGTCAAGACAAGGCCTCACCCTCTCGAACAAGTGCATAAATGTCCTTGCCGCAGCTCGAGCGCCTCGTTATGGAAGGTCTCCTCGCGTTGGCCACCCAGCGATCTCGTGGTGTAGTGGTTATCACATCTGTCTAACACACAGAAGGCCGGCGGTTCGAGCCCGCCCGAGATCAAATGTTTTGCATTTGTTCGGTAGAACTCCTTTATGAGCGCAGATTTGCGCCCTTACAACCTGACACTAAATTTTCACAAAAATTAGAAAAAATTCCCAGAACAATGCGTGTATGCGTGCGTGAGTCCGTCCGTCCGTCCATCTACCCCTATTCCATTACAGGTACTGACTGTGTCTAAACGCGGATAGAGCCAAAGAAATTGGTCTCACTTCCGAAGAACACTAAGTCAACGCAAAAAAGTGTAAGCACTGCGTGCGTGCGTCTGTCTGATCCTTCTTTTTAATGTCACATGGAGTTCATTTAACGATGTCCTTAAACGCAAATGTACCACTTCACACGCACAACACGCAAAAATATATACTATCATGGGTAGATAGCGCGCTCGATCGCCATTAATTTGACCTGAAGACAACTAATGTATGGAAAGAATAATGTACCACTTTTCAGCGAAAAGTTGCACGTATTACATATCATGTCAAACATTTGATTTTACGACTAGATTTCCAGCTATCACAGATGTTGTCGTTATTTTTCCATTCTTTTCTGGCCATTTCAGGGAAAAAACTATTCAGGTCTTTGGCTTGGATTTAGCGTCTACGGACCCTTATCACCCGCAAGCGTAGCGTCAGGCCGTTTTGACTTTTTGAACTTGTGAAAAAACAGCCAAAAATGGTTAAAAGGATGACTTAACTCACTCCAGCACCCTAATAGTCACACTAGGTCAAAAAATGACCTGTTTTTCCTAGGAAGGACGCTGGAACCGAGGGTTTCCGAAGGTTTCTTGTATCTTGGCCTGACGCGCGCGGATGATAATCATGGATTTGATCGTTCCCCTTGTAGCAGTTCTTCGAAACGGAGCACGTTACGCGAGCTCACCTGATTTGATGATTACAGCGATTCAAGAAGGTGAGGATAACGCGTGGAAGGACATGAATAGACCACCACCTCGTCCAAAGAACTACTAGCAAGTGAATGGTATGAATAAAATGATGATGATAGGAACTCATTGGCAGGAAAAAAAAACAAAAAATGGGGCGTAAACGCTCAGGACTTTTCTGAACTAAACTGAGTCATTCGGATCTTACTGGAATGCACCTAGGTGCGCTGTTAAAAGACAGACTATGAACAAAGCCATAGAGAGAAACTCAGAAAGCCCTCCAGATTGACAAATGAATTGAGGACTGATTACTTAAGAAGAAAAATTGGGATCATCACAATTTGTTCCCGTAAATCACACGGTTTGCTCTTGAGACTCTGCCGGTTCGCCCGCAAAAGATTCCTGAAAATTCCGACAGCTTGTCTGTGAGGGTAGTTCAGTTCCGCACAGAAATACCCCTGGTTGTTCCTTGTAAAAATCCAGAAAAACGGCGGGTGACTCCGATGCACAATGTATCGAAAATACTCCTGTGCCCTAGACTAGATTTTGCTTAAATACCTGATTTCATTCGTGGATTAGTGGTGCTCCCACGGCTGCAAGAAACTTCAAAGTTTTATGATCCATCAGCAAAAATGTTTTTTTTTGTTGTAGAACAAGGAATTCTGAGTAATTTCTGAGAATTCTATGATCTAAGAGCGGCGGAAATTTGAAAAAAATGTACTTCTGACGAAGAAATAACAACAAAACTTAATAATCCACGTGCAGTAGCGTGCATGGTCGAGGCAAGCGTGCAGCACAGACGCTTTCTGGAGCGATTTAATTAACGCTATTAGCGCTGCAAATTAAACAATCACCGAGAGAAAGCGAATAATGGAATGAGATGGCTGCGATTGCGAAGAGATTTCCTCACTGTTGAATTGAAACAGTTTTTTTAGTGGCAAGTGGTCGAAACGCGGAGTATTAGAAGAGGCACTAGGGATCTGACGGCTTCTACTGTCTACTATCAGCAAAAAAGCGAAAATTATGGAGATTTCACGGTAAAAACAATAAGCGAGAACTGGTCCCCTTGAGAGAAGTAGGTCGTAGGTCCACGAGGGAAAAGAACACTATCTTCTCGAGCTCAAGATTTATAACCGGGTAGGAAATGGAATGGACAAGCGGAAATTTTACTCATATGAAATATCTGTGAAAATTACTAAATTATGCAGATACGAAAACTGGTCCCCATGCTACAGCTGGTACCACCAAAGTGGGCACGGTTCTAAGTTTTGAGACGAACCCCTTAGACTCACTTTCCTGTGATTTTCCATAAACGTTCTGATCGAAATATAAGTGTAAAGAGGTATAGGAATAGAGAAAACATTAACGAGGACCAGTTCTCGCGAGGAAAGTATTTGGGAAAAGGTGGATCGCATGGTGCTGCAAATTCATAGCCTCTAGTTCCCAACAAATACTGCATACATGTCGTTAGGTTAGCGACGCAGAGTAACAAAAACGATTCGTTACCCTGCAGCTCATTACTGAAGTTATTGGTAATTAAACTTAACTTTTCTCATGTCTGCAAATGCAGACATGTGAAAGACACAGTATACCTCACTACCGTGGACGCATCCCTCTTGAAACAGTTTTTTCTCAATGATGGATGACTTCCTCGTCATGTGGTAATGTATGTCAAGCGCAGATTCACTGTTAAAATGTAATTCAGCATCTCAAGCTCGTTACTTGGAAGGTCGTAGGCAGAAAATCATTATTAAACGTGAAAAATACCCTAGAGAATACGTCACTATGGATACAGGAGAGCGTATTGTAGAATTTTTATGCCTATTGAAGGGATTGTCACATGGACAATAGTCACACGACTCTCGGCCAATGCATACATAGCAAAGTGATTTATGATCCGGCGAAGGTATTGTCAAAAGCTGCCTCTGTCAAAAGCGTCTTTGCCCTTAGCACCTCAGCAGTCTATCAGTTTCTAAGAATTCACAGAGTTTAGCTGCTTTTGTCTGCACCACCGCCCTTCAAAGTAGTCATGAATCCCTAGGTATATTCCTTTTTCACATTTTTTATGCAATATTGAAGTAAACTTAACTACCAAACGTTTATTTACAAGAATTCGTAGTCATTTTATTACTGCTACTTTTACAGACCTAATTATCGTATATTATGAACCATAGCGCGGCATGTGCCTATTCTATACAAAGTTTCTGGAGACTGTTGGAAGCAAAATTTCAGGAGCTAATCCATATGATCCACATCCATCATTGCTGGAACTAGAAAGTGGAAAAAGGGGAGCGTGTGGTGAAAAAGTGAGGCATACACAGCATTTGAGAGCCAGAGCGGCCTGGAATTTGGAAAATATCGCTAATGAAAAGTCTATTTTAATTCCAAATGATTGAAGAACAGTATTTAAAAATAATAACAAAATAAGCCAATACAAAACTTTTATCTACTTTGTAGAGAAATTTCAAAATTTCGGCGATCTACTCTCCTGGCGAAGGCGCCGCCTCTTTCCCTAGATCCTCCACCGATATCCCTGTATATTATAGGAAGAGTAGTCTGGGATGGAGCACCTATTAACATCTGCAAAGCCGCTTAGGTTATCAAGCCAATTACCCTTTTAAACGTTGATTTCGCATTGAACGGCACTACAAGAAAATTCCGGTGAAAATCCAAAAAGAAAGTGAGAAATGAGATGAAACGTAGCAGAGCGCCAGTCGAGTTAAAATGAAGAACTCCCCAAGCTGCTTACTGTACAAAAGGAATTTTTATACTTTTATAATTTTTATATATTGAAGATGCGCTTTGTAGTTATAAAGTGGCTTGTAAACGTGTGCTAGATTTCCTGCCAGGAAACGAATTGAGAAAAAAAATAATTGAACAAGTGCGCTCAAGCTCTGCAGAACTCGCCACCATTCTGGCACCAAAGCTAGGATTCATGAACGCCTAACCAAGCAAAAAGAGGCTAGCAAATCAACTTTCGCGTGCTGCGTCTCTTGCTATTTCGCAGTCTATGAGATAACCAAGCTGGGTAATTTCCGCCGGTTTATTTGGTTGTTGTTTCATGATTATCAACCCAAGTTGCAATGCAAAAGGTTCCGCTACAATGCAGTTCTTGCACAAAACCAGAGACAAACCGCTCGGCGATTCACATGCTCAGTTGTTTTTTACGAGTAGATGTGGTTTCGCATTGCTATTTTCGTCGGCGCCAAGTGGTAAATAATAAATTAACCCGTTGCCAATGCGAGGAGCGGATACACGCGTCAGAATCTGAGTAAGAAAGTGAGCTATTGGAGCTGTTACCCATCTTTTTTATGGTTTAGGAACATCATAAGCTAGAATCCTCAGACGAAGCAGGCTAACGAGTTGCCAAAGTGGTCCTCTGAATGTGAAACAACAACTGGCATGTTGTAGTAAGACCATTCCGCTCGTTTACTGCAGCGAACCCGTCTTGAGACGTGAAGGTGTGGACAAGCACCATAATGGTGCGCAGATAACTCTGAGAATGGTATTGAGGTTGAACCCAGAGTACATGGACACCACGACTTGTGCGAAATCGTGGTAGGACCTACTGAACCCTCTCACTTAGAGCATGCTCTCTCCGCATCCATCGTCCAGGTCCCGCCGCGATTCTGCAGCTACGGAATCCGTCTACCTTTTTGAGAAGAAGTATGCACAAATAGCTAGATGGTAAATTAATATTGAATAGGAAACACGTAACCAAACTGTTAAATACTGGAATATGATATAAGCTCACATGTCATAAATGGATAGTGCATATGAATAAATGAATGGAATGGAATGTAATGGGATAATTCAGCGAAATTTTCGTCAGATTCCGACTGAGAAAGTATGAATTAGGTCTTCTGGATCTCTATTTTCTTTCAAGATCAATATCCTAAAAGTTTTGCCTATTCATAACACAATCCAGAAGATTCAAAAAACGCTAGAGATGCTTGAAAGGGCAGGATCCCAAATAAAACTTGTCAAGACGACAGAAAATCTCGAAGGGACGAGAAATTTTGAAGTTTTCAAAAATTTAAGGAATGCTGGTCTCAAGGCTTTATAAGCAGCAGTGCAAAGAAGTGAAAGGGAAATCCAACCAGCAGTGGGATGCCAAACACACACGCGGAACCGAAACGTAGTGATGCGACAAGTGAAAGACGACATCGTAACCTTGAACTATGGCGAAAATTCGTGGAAACCTGTTGTCGAGTGACTGATACACTGCAATTTCAGGTTTTTTTTTTCGACGAACAAGTAATAAACAAAGGAGATAGAGATGCAGGAAAGTCTTCCATTTCTCTATTTCTCTGCTTCTAACCTTTCAAGCCTCCTACACTTCGTAACGAATCCAGCCACGAGCAGGTCTGCTAAAGGAAGAAACACAAGAAGCTGAGAAACTACACGCAACGAGCAAATTCACACAAATATCGACTGCGAAACTCGCCGCTCAACGTAATGAAGGTGCCCTCTGCCGAAAATGACTAAGCTACTGGAAATGCCAATGGAAAGGCAACAAGCTCGACCTATAGAGGGCAAAATTTCTGCTGTCACGTTGATTGCTGTCTGGAGAACCGAGGAAATTTCCAGAAAGTGCACTTTTTCCGAGATCTCGCCAAACCATAGAAATTGCCAAACGAGAACACAGAGTGCTCGTTTCCGCGTAGGGTTTCGAATTTCGCAGCAGGAGAGACAGAGAGCATGGAAGTGGAGGAGACGCAGAGATGGAAACAACGTCCCAAAAAGTGCAATCAAACAGAAAGGAATACGAAGCTATGTAGAGCGAGCTATAGTGAAACTGATAGACAGATAGAGACAGGAACAGATAGACAGAGAACAAACAGACAAATGGACAGACAGAGAAAAATGTAGAGAAAAACAGAGACAGATGGAGTAAGAGAGAGAGAGAGGCAGACAGAGAGAGAAACAGACATAGAGAGGGAGGGGAAGAAAGAGAAGCTAAGAAACTAGGAGTGCAGGACAGGCAGAGATACAGCCCTGCTTTCATCCAACGCATTTATATGCTCATTTCGCAATGATTTTGCCGTCAGACTAGTTGTATGAGAAATTTATTAAGCCCCGCCCACAGCCAAAATCTTGAAACTGTGTCAATACGAGCCCTGTACAAGTATTAGTGTAATTAGTATGGGAGGCAGGCCTTAGAAACCCGGACCCATTTCTCGCACCTTTCTTCGCACCTCCCTGCTCTGCCAGCGGGAGGGTGCGAAGCCACTCATCCACTTGCACGCGATCAGCGTGTAGCTAACGCCGGCTGTCGCTTCGATGTCTAACAAAATTGACTCCCAGAATTTGTGAAATTGCTGATATGCTCAATATAGCAGGGATATTTCAACTCTGAGAAGGGCAAATGAGGTTAATTGCTAGACATCTAAATCAAAAGATTTTTTTTTTGAATTTTTATGGAATTGCGACGTCAGCCAAGTTATTGTTTTCATATTAGGAATATTCGTTTTCAGGTCGGGTGAATTGAGTCGTTGACTCTTTGAAAAGTTTTAAGAAGGTATCAATGTTCTTATCATCCTTGTGTTGGTTAAGTTTTGAGCAATTGTTGGCTATGCAGTTGACCTACGCCAGTCAACAACGCCAAAGGAGGTGAGAATTGCTCCCTGTGGGCATTTCAGTCCCGTTGTGGGTTATCCTACAGGTATTTCTGCCTCTGCAAGGCAAAGTTTAGGCCACAGAATAAAGAAGAAGAAACAACAAGCGTTTATTATGCTGTTGAACAAATAAATATTATTTACATGGTCATAAATAATCTGATATAAATTTATATAGTCTTTTCTGTGACGTATTTAGACATTTTCACGCAAAATTCCACAATCGTTGAAGTGCCTACTGTGGAATTTGAAAAAAAAATTAATTGAAAGATGGAGTGAAATAGTTGAGATCTTGAGTGTAGAGGTTACTAACAAATCCTTGTGGGGTAACCTAGAAGTTTGGCGTTTACCAGGGTGGTAAATCTGTACCAGGTATGAGCTTGTTGGGCTAACTTTGTAGAGATAATAAAACAACATCTTGTACAGGAAAATAATGGTAGTAGGGGTGATATTGCTCAGCATAATATGGATACTGAGGCAAGCCGGAGCCGTGAAGATTCATGACTATTTTCCTTGTTCTGCTCGCTTTTCGTTTCCTCTATACACTTCTTCCTGTGTGTGTTACTTGACCTTGACAGTTCGTAGGTCAATTCTTGGAGTATCCTTTTCAAGTGTTAAAATGCCTGGAGAAATATTTGTCACATTCGATATCATAACATCCATGCCAAATGAGTCACGCATCCATGTCAAGTTCGATACTATCCAGTGGTTCTGTTTAAAAAAATAGAATGTTCAGGTTTGTGAACAATTTTTCAAGAAAAAAAAAAAGAAATGGGTTTCCAAAATCTGGTCGATCTAAAATTATGTATATGAAACATGGCTTTTGTTTCATCAATTTTCGTGTATTCCAAAGTTTTTCCGTGTTTTTGCAGCTGCGCGGTTATTGGCAGCGAGGTTCCAAACAGAGGGGTGGGGAGTAGTGAGGGATAGCTGGTCCTGTTAACCTGCTGGAGGGGTATGCCACTAATTGCGTGGGTTTCTAACGCGGCGTCTCCAATTAGTATTAGTGTAATTTGGACGTATACAGCTCCTCTAGTACAAGTAATGACCTAGCAACATAAAAATATCTACAGTTATCATAAAAATAAAACTACAAAGATTAGAAAGATAGCTACAATTACCTCTTGCATTTTAAATCTGCAAAAGGTAATTGTAGTTATTTTTAAATAACTACACTACTGAATGCCCACACACCTCGAACAGATTGGATGTACTCTCGCCAAAGGATGGCGAGACAGATGAAATTTCAGATGATTCAAGGAAACTGGCTAAAAGTGCACGTTTAAAGCTGACACACCTAAAAATATCGGTTTTTAATTAAATTTTCCGACACGTCACGCCCGTGGAATTGTTTTCGCAATTGAATCTAGACAAGTATTGGTTTACTAGTAATACGTATCGATCAGGCAGAGCCACACTAAAATGGGTCACTTCGAGAGTAATTTGAGCGGGATTCCTCATCGGAGCGCAACTTTTTTATGCCGTTATAGGTTGAATTATGAAACGGCCACCTTCCGTAAGTAGGATACAGTCGACTTCAAGAGTATTGCGCTTTGGTGGTGAGATTAAGTCAAAGGTTGAGTCTAATATCGATTTTGATTTTTTTCAAATTTTAATTCAAAGGATCAAAGGCAGAGAAAGTGCAGTTGTTTGCTGCAATTTTGCCTTATATTTATAATAATAGAGGCTGTAATTATGCGTCAAATAAACTAGTAGTTTTGCATACACACAGAACACCAAGAATAACAAAGAGAGATGAAATTGTCAGCACTGATAGGCGTTACCTCTACAAAGGGCAGAGCGTTTGAGCCATGCGATTGGCCGGCTGGAAGGACTAACCAATCGTAGACGCCCGCCGCATCGCCCTTTTCAGGTACATATACGCTTCACAGTCGACAGTATAGGATAAGTCACTGGCATATGTATTTGTTCATTACACTTATGTCATGTGCTTGATTGCGTGACTATGAGGAAAGCACGTGAACCTTAGATAAAGGAGTGTCATGGAAATTAGGGAAATTTCTCGGGAGTGGCTTCGGAGAATTCTGTGAAAATATGTGGTTCTCTCCTTCATTAGTATATACCTCATAGAAAAATGCAAAAACTTTAACTTCCTTTGTTTGATTTCTGATTTTTATTTTCCTTCATTTAATCCATGCCTAATGCCAAACAAGACATTGCGCATCTAGACGTTTTTAATGCGCAACAAGGGTAAGGACTTCGAAGTACAACATCATATCTGTTCTCCGGAGTTTGTCAGTTTGTCCGCAGGGGAAAGAAATGCTCATTAAAATTCCATTAAAATTTCAAGGAGAAAACTTGATCTACGGTAAGGATCATAGAAACGAATTTTCTAGGATGCCAAAATGGAAAACGAGAGAAGTTAATCCGTTGATTCTACACAAACCAAAACTTTGGGAGGGAATGAATAATGCACTAGAAATAAAGGCAGAATTGAGTTGGAAGTCCTTTTGGGAGCTAACCGGAAATTACCCGGAATCTAGCCGAAGATGGGAAAGTCTTCAAAAGCGTAGAGTTCACGCAAAGTCCACTTGGTGTTCACAAAGTGCACGGATTCTCCGGAAATCACTAGGAAATCGCCGTTCAGAACCGCCAGAGCAAAAGAGAAATAGAGCTGGACGTGGTGAGACACAGACGTCAAAGATTTTCGTGTGGGGAGGGGGTTGAAGAGTAACATCAAAGCAAAATGCAATTTAAGAGAAATTTTTAAGCCGAGGGAAACGTTCGAAAGAACGAAGACGAAAAGAAGAATTTGGCAGGGAGCCAAAAAGGAAATCATTTCCAGATTGGCATTGCTTAATTCGGAAAAATGAGCATTCACTTAGAGAGGCTGGGTCTGGAGAGGCTTTGAATTTTTCATGATTTTCAATCAACCAGAGCAAAAGAGAAATGAGAATGTTTGGCAGAAGCAAAGTGTCGACTATTGAATTTGAGTGAAATTTGACCTAAACAACTGATCGATAAAGGGGGGTGGTCGCTTGCGGATAGTCGCTTGGCAGAATGTATACATATTATCCTGGAGAGTTCCAGATTTTTCACAGTAGAAGTTCTTCCGCTCCAGTAAAGCCGCCCATAATTTCTCGGCGAATGTCTACTTCGCGGGAAAATTACCTCAGAAAAAAGAGGTCGTTGGGAAGACTAGAATGTCCCTTCCGGGAGTTTCCTGGAAAGATTGTTCCTTTTCGCGAGAAATACCAGGATAATCGCAGTGGAACCATGAGATCAACGAGAAAACAAGTAGGATTCGGAATGAAATGATCACAGCTCTTATCACGTCCTCAGCTGAAGCCGGCAGGCTCAGCTGGCTGGCCCATATCGATCGGCGTCATGAGGGGAGGCTGAGGCCTTATTAAAGGACCGGACTCATTAGCGTTACTTGCATGGAAATCGCAATAACGAGATAACGTCACGGTGGAAAAAAGCCGGCGCCTCCCCGGGACCAGATGCAATGAATTCTGGATTTTCTGAATTTAATGCGATTGGGCCCGACGAGATTTAGGACAACTGCTCCGAGGAATTGCTGCAGAAAGCTGCTGGAGCCTTGGAATTCGCAGATAAATCAAACTAGTAACTTGGGGGACAAATTACGCCAGAAAACATAAATGTACAAGAGGATTATATTGTCCATGTGTATGGTTAGTTAACCTAAAACCTCGTGTGAACCAGGGTAAACCTCTGGTGATGATTGTGTCAGTTACAAGAACAGGTTCTGCTATCAGTTTTTTTTTTTAAATTTCGTTATGACAGGAAGAGACTAGGCGATAATTAGAGCTAAACGAGAACTGGTCCCCACGATTTAAAGACAGTGCCATCGTAGACATTGCACTGTATAGAACATACTGCATTCATTGAGGCGTAATATTATGTACATGAGTAGATGAACAAGTATGTAGGTGAATAAATGAATAAATAGACAGGTAAGTAAATACGAGAATAAATAAATAAATAATTCATCTGCGTGAGTTCTAACATTTTTCCCTATCCTCAACGTGTGCGTAATCCACTGAGCTCCAAGCATCGTAGGATTTCTTATACTGAAGCTCAGACAACCAATTAAGATCACTTGGGGACCAGTTCTCGCATACCTAGTAGATCAAAAAACATCTAGATTTAGTTGATCAAAAGTTATGAGTGAGCAGAAACTTGTCGGGAGTCTCAATTCCAAGCGTATTATTATATTTGCTTAGGCTTTTATGATGCAATAAATCTATGTAGTCCTCGACGCAAATGCTTGGAGAATTTAGGAAATCTGGACGCCAAAACAGATGTTGCAGGCCGAAAAATGACAAAAAAAACGCGGAAATTTCAGGGAGACTTTCAGAAAAAATTCAATAGGACTGAACATGCACATACATAAGGCGCCGCAAGTGCCGCAATATTCGATGTCAAAGCAATTTTCCATTTGCACAGCAGCTTTCGGAAAGTGCAAACAGAGAAGAAAACTGCCGCCAGAAACGAGAAAAAATGATCTTTCATCCTCAAAATAATGAAGGAGAATGCCAGCCGGAACGATATCTCCTAGGGAACTCTTCCCGCTTGTGCTGAGCTGCGAACACTTCTAGGAAGTAAGGTTAACGAAAGTAAAATGCCAGAGATAGCTCTTTAAGAGCTATCATTTGCGCTGGAATCCCATAAAGTGGCGACATTACGCGGCCATAAATATTCATGACGAATCGGATAATGCTATGGACAGGAAAACTCGTACTAAAGAAGATGCTTGCAAGCAAAGGAACATTAGAACATGACGTTTCCACAAAACATAATATACATATTTGAAGAGATAATCAGGAGAAAGTGTCAGTTAGCTCCTACAATTCTTCGGCCCTGCTTTGCTATTCAATCCTGAACAAGTAAAATTCAAGTAGAATACTTCTTAGAAATGAAGCCGATAAGAGAAAAAAAAGAATAAATGGGCGGTGCCATGAAGAACAGAAATGGAGAGAGTCGAGCACGATTTTTGACTGAGCGAACAAGGGAATGGGTGGACAAATGGGTGAATGAATGAATGAATGAATGAATGAATGAATGAATGAGTGAATGAATGAATGAATGAATGAATGAATGAATGAATGAATGAATGAATGAATGAATGAATGAATGAATGGAATGAATGAATGAATGAATGAATGAATGAATGAACGAACGAATGAATGAATGAATCAATGAAAACTATTAATTTATAGGTCTTAAAGGATACGGCAAAAGAATGGCGTTCATCCCGAGAATCGAGCACGAATTTTTACTGAGCAGAAGAAGGGAGTGGGTGGACAAATGAGTGAGTGAATGAATGAATGAATGGGCGAATGAATGAATGAATGAATGAATGAATGAATGAATGAATGAATGAATGAATGAATGAATGAATGAATGAATGAATGAATGAAAACTATTAATTTATAGGTGGTAAAGGATACGGCAAAAGAATGGCGTTCATTCCGATGAAATAGTCACCATCTAAAGCGAAGAGAGAATCCAATATGATAAGCCCCGCCCATTGCCGAGAACAGCGACAACTATGAGTCGCCGTTTTGACAACAAACATTATCCTTACCAAAAAATGCCATTATAGGAGAGATTTATGCACGAACAATGGACATTCTAATGGGTATTGATCCACACGCGAAACTTCCGAAAAAAAAGCTGTTTGCCAGTAGAGCTGAAATGCGACAGAACTCCAGATGACGCAGTTACCATGTATTGAAGAGGAAACGGCTTAGAGACGCCTACTGCGGCTGTAGAGAATAATCTGACACGTCTCCAGAACGAAAAAAAGAAGTGACGACACGCCTGATAACACTTATCAGCTGGCAAGGGCTTGAGAAAAAGCTCGGCATTTCTTGTAATTGGGAGTGAAGCCTTGCAAATTGGTGGCGTATGCATTTGTCCTAAGTTATCGAGGGTTCTAAGGAATTGCTTTTGTGCAGAATTTCGTCAAACTCATGTCCATAAGTGATATTCGGGGGAAACCTCAACGTGTGCAATTTGCAAGCCTTTCTAAGCTCTGGAATAAGCTACAGGAAAAGCAAGGGAAGTGACGAAGTAAATCAATGGAGGAAGCGTGCTCTAATTTAAAATTCTGTTGGGAAATCCAGGGAGAAAACAAGGATGAAAATGAAAAGGAAAAGAGTCGCTATAATGCTGGAACGACCCGCTCACTGAGCCTGGCGAACACGATCGATAGAGTTTACATATCACGGCCGATCGGCGCCAATTCCAGTTCCCCGGGCGCGAAAAGATCACAACGGGAAGATATAAAATTATGTATGCTTGGAAATCCTCCGATTTTCTGTTTTTTTTTGTGGTGAATTTTCCAGAAATTCCTTCCAAGAAAATTGACGGATAACACACACTATCAAAAGATGTTGTCCAGAAATGGCTACATTCCCGTAAGTTGGCCCATTTGTACTTTGAAGTCCCAGATCAGCGGTATGTCTTAGCTCAGCTCCGTTTTCCAGGAGACTCTATGGGGAGGTTCGTACTCCAAAATCTGAGAAAAACTCAATTTTACGAATTTATAGTGTTCATACCGTCGAATCTCTTACTGCATAGCAGAAAAAAAGCACAACATGGCTGTGAGTAGTAAATTATATATCTTATGAAATTTCAAAACTGCTGGTAATAACTTACACCTGTGATGGTATTTGTTGCTAGGTTTATGGGAAAAATTGATTATTTTTCAGCCATTAAGCCTTATTCGAAAGAACTGCTAAAATAGGCTAAAAACACTAGTATCCCAGGAGATCTGGACGAGTTTTCCAGCATGCCCAAGGCACCACTCGAATGTTGGGCGACGATGAATACGATTTGCCGAGTAGCGGATATTTTCACATTCTACTGATCAGCTTAGTTGTTACCATATGTTTCAATATAACTGTGCTTTCCTACAGGTGAACATAGCCTTCTTTACCTTCCTGTTTTTGGCTGCTCATGAACACATGGGCGTGGCTAAGGAATCACTTTAAACTGTTGCTAAATGTCCTACATTTCAAATAGAGGACTTATGCTCAGATACTTCGCCATTATTCGTCGAGAGAAGCTGGACAGAATGAGTAAAAGTAAAGAATCGATCACGGTAAGAGATCGAATTACAGTCGGGTCCGGCAGCCACTGCAAATGAGCGCCGGCGGGCGCCGGCCGCCGCCACACTCCGGCGCCCCGGGATTAATGAGCTATAAATCACTCGAGCTTGGGAGAAAGCGAAGAAAAATACAATTTTAGTCCATAGTAGACAGAGTGCAGTGTTGATGATGTTAAGGCTATAAAGCAGGGGACCGTTTTTGCAACTTTCACGTTTTTTCATTTTTGTGATTTTCATGGGGAAAGATTTCTGAATACACAATGAGCGAAGCCAATTCTTCCATTTTCTGCTACAGTACACTGCTTCGCGGATACAAAAATGGCCGTTATTCTTCTATAGATGGACACAGTACTTCAGTTATCCCACCTTAATAATAAAGCTCATCCAATTCGGGATCCTCAGAAATAAATGAAATCCGTATAAATTGTTCCATATCCATTGCGAAGTAGTTCTGCCGCTGTTATTTATCTTTCGTGGAGCAGTCCTTTACGGCGGAGTTACTCTCTCCCGGTTTCGCTCAACTTTGAAAAAGTGGTTTTTCACTATTACTTTCACTATTACTATTACTTACACTTACACTTATCGTATTTCATCTTCGAAATTTATGCAAAACGTTGCCGGATGCCTTCCTGGACTACCCGAAGGAGATCACGAGGGACGTTCCAAGCAGTGAACCCCAAACACTGCGATACTTAACTCTGGATCTCCAACGGAGTGGAACCAGCGATAGGGACAGATTGCAATCTGCCGCTCAAACCACTGAGCCATCCGGGCTGCTTTTTATGTTGGAGTTTGTTAGATAACTGCAGCAGTCGTAGGCAGCATACTATATGTATTTGCAAAAGGGGGGGCATAGGACAGGATTCGATCCCCCGACCACCACAACGTCGATCTTTCGCTCAACCCACTGAGCTATGCGCGCACGGGATGGAACGTACAAATGGTGTCCACTATCATTTACACTTACACTTATCGTAGTTTATCTTAGAAATTTGGGTGAAAAGGGAGTTGGGTGGGGCCACTCCTGTGAAGCCTAAGCCTTAAACCCATTCTTAAGCATAGGGTTAGGCTTATCTACCCTGTCTACTATGGACTAAAATCGTATTTTCTTCGCTTTCTCCCAAGCTCGAGTGATTTATAGCTCATTAATACCGGAGCGCCGGGGGGTGGCGGCGGCCGGCGCCCGCCGGCGCCCATTTGCAGTGACTGTCAGACCGGACTTCTTGAAAATTGGAAATCAAAAAAAATTGAAATAAAAAAGGAGAACTATTCTGCTTGAATCGCGAGTCGACTATAGCTGCGATGGCGATTGTGTTGCATCGCAGTTCTAATAGATGATTTCTGCATGGTAAGCGCAATTCATACTAGATGCGTGCGTTTGGTATGAATGTGTTGACCAAATAAAGGACTGACTCAGTCGCAGACGTGAAACAGCTCAGGCGCAAACCAAACACATGCGTTTATAGCCGGGACTACTTATGGTGCGAGCGCGATATTCCCAATCAGAATACACTTATCTTTATGGCAAGTACATTGCAAATAGGCGCGTGTGTTCGATGCGCGACTTACGCACGCATCTAGTGTAAATCGCTGT
Source organism: Ancylostoma caninum (assembly GCA_037903475.1). Lineage (NCBI taxonomy): Eukaryota > Metazoa > Nematoda > Chromadorea > Rhabditida > Ancylostomatidae > Ancylostoma > Ancylostoma caninum. The sequence continues at coordinate 1,667,352 of JBAJFG010000015.1, read as the reverse complement.
CCACCTCCCCCCCCCCCGCGATCATTTCGGCCACAGAAAACAATGCTGTTACGGTCGTATGGAATGATAGGAACGATTGGACCACAGTAAGTAAGTTGCCTGTGCCAGGTCATGCCGCGACTTATTTGCGGTGCGATTCCATAGATCGCCGTAATCGCCGCGATCTATGGAATCGCACCGCAAATAATCTCGTATAATCGCGTCGATTACTTAGCCACCATCATTACCACGGAGGCGAAGCAACGAAATTCGGGGTGCGAACAAAAGGTGCGACAAGGAGTGATCAATACTCATGACTTCCACAGTCGCCATCGCGTACCATCACGGCCGACCGTAGCGAAGCGCGTAGAACGCATAAACATCTCGTTAAAATGCAACAATAAGGCTCTAAACAAAATTGCAACCTCTGCATCGCTTTCGAAGCAGCAATCGCGGCGATGCACTCGCGTCGCGATCCAGTGTGTTTTGAAGGGATATATTGCATTTTTATTCAAGTCGCGCTGCAAATCGCTCCATTGCAGCGATGCGACCAGTAGCTGTCGCTGCGTCAAAAGCATATCATTCTCGTATAGTCGCGCATTATTCGGTGCCTACTTGTCCAACAGCGATATCTTGCGATGTAATCGCTGCGTTGAAGCGTTAGTTGGTGAGTCGGAGAAGTCAAAAAAGCGCAATCGCAGTGGTCATTCGCGTCGAGACGCTCCCGCGAATTTCAGTGCAAATGGTCGCCAATTATGTGGGTGGTAATATAATGGTCAGATGTTACATTCTTGCAGAATTATTTCAAAACACAGTACTTAAAATTGACCCATCGCGATATCAATTTCAACATAAGTTTCTAATCGCAGCGATGTTCTCATCAGTCTCTTTCCAGGAAGTGTGGTACCTGGAGAAAGAAATGATCAAGAAGGAGGCAGAGAATCGCCGTAAGAGGAGAGAAATGGCGAAGAATCTCGCCTAGACGTTATTAATATGATATTTCTTGACATTTATGAAATATACGTGCACATTTTAAATACAAATGTACCATTTACAGTGATTTTATATTTTATACCCGTGAAGTGTAGCCACTGTTTCACAATTATAGTCTGTTCCACGGGGAAGATAGTTGAGGAAACGCCGCAGAGAGGAAGGGGGGGGGGAAGTGCGCAGCGATTGGAGAGGGTGCAGAGAAAAACAGACATCGTGCATGAATACTCAACTATCACCACTGGCGAAACAGACTATAGCTTCACATCATTAAAAAATTCTAGGGGAAGTAAAATGCAAAGTGCTCTCTTTGAGCAATTGAATGATAAATGAAGGAAAGAAAGAAAGAAACAAAAAAAGAAAGAATGAATGGAATGGAATGGAATGAGTGAATGAATGAATGAATGAATGAATGAATGAATGAATGAATGAATGAATGAATGAGTGAATGAATGAATGAATGTTGAATCGTTAAAGGAAAGAATGAATTAATGAATGAATGAATGAATGAATGAGTGAATGAATGAATGAATGTTGAATCGTTAAAGGAAAGAATGAATGAATGAATGAATGAATGAGTGAATGAATGAATGAATGAATGAATGAATGAATGAATGAGTGAGTGAATGAATGAATGAATGAATGAGTGAATGAATGAATGAATGAATGAATGAATGGAAACTATTAAGAATGAAAACTAATAATCTATAGGTCTTAAAGGAAAAAAAAATAGCGTTCATTCTGATAAAATAGTCACCATCTAAAGCGAAGAGAGAATCCAGTATGATAAGCCCTGCCCACTGTCTTGAACAGTGACAATTGTGAGTCTCCGTTCTGACAACAGACATTATCCTAACCAAAAATGCCATTAGAAGGGAGCATTATGCACGAACAGTGGACATTCTAATGGCTATTGATCCACGAGCGAATTATTCCAGAAAAAAAGTTGTTTGCCAGCAGAGCTGCACACTGAAACGCTGAGGCAAACTCCAGGTATTACGTAATTCGATAACATTAAAGATTAAACTGCTCAAAGACGCCCACTGCTGTCGTAGGGGAAGATTTTAAACTTCTCTGACATAAATTTGGAAAGGAAACGACGGCACGCCTGATAACACTTATAAGCGGACAGGGGCTCAAAAAAAGTTTTGGCATTTCTCATAATTGGAGGCGAAATTTTGCAAATTCCGCCTCACTGCCTTTCATTGGTATCAGTGGACCCATGGGATGATTTTGGACAAAAAAAATCGTCGAGTTTGTAGGCATATTAATATCATGGAAAAAACTTGGCATGTGCATTATCTTGAAGAGTTTCAAAGTCTTTCCTAGTCTCAAACAAATTCGAAAGGGAAAAGAAAGAACGGGCTTCTGCGCGGGACAACACAAAATGCTACTCCTCCAGGAATTCCATAGGGAAACGCAGCAAGGAAAAGAGAAAATAGGAAAGGTAGAAGCGTCGTGATAATGGTGAAAGCGTTGACTACACGTTGGTCCTGACCAACATGTTTGATAGAGTTCAAATGGTGTTTATTACAATAGACTATCACACGATGTTATCAGAAGGTGATTCCACTTTGCTGGGTTGACCTCATTGCTACATTGAAGTTCATAGGTCAGTCGTACATACTTCCTGGGGTCCTTCGTTTTCGTGGGTTCGTAGTAATTTGGTCGAAACCTCGAGATAATCGTGGTGTGACCGTCAGAGGTTACCTCGAGATTACCTCACAGTTACTTTTCACAAAATCTATTGAAAAATAACAGAGACCGCAAGGTAACCGGGTCACCTTGAGGATTTTCCAGCAGAGGACAGACTTCGTACGTAAAACATCGTTTCAGAGCGATTCCCTACCGATTTGCAATCAGCTCGACTGGAGAAAACTCACGATGGCGGTGAGTTAAGTTGGGAATTAAGTTATTGAAGACAACGTGATGCACACTGTGCATCACGCCCTTTCGTCCCTGTGGCAGCGTGAGGCACATGGTGCATCACGCTTGTGCTCTTCATATCCATGAAACGTTCCTCTGTGGTAAGATGTCGAAAATGGTGAACTATAAGAAAAATGCCCTCTGACTACCGCGCTCGCCATGCAAAAATGTGCTCGGTGCGATGCGCAATGTGGTAATGTAGCGAAAAACCAGTAAAATCGATATAATCAATAGATCAATTCATAATTTCTTGCTGAAAATTCATCCAGACAGTCCTTGGGGGGAAGGGGTATGTGTCTAAAGTTCGACCCTGTTTGAAGAATTGAAAATAGCTACACCGCGCCTAATTAAGACATGTTTAAGACCGTGAACCCTGCCGGAAGCTTGCATAAACTTCTTCTATCTCCCGATATTCCTTACCATTTCTCCGGGTACTCAAGTGGGCTACGCCAGTGTACAGCGTGCGGCATAAATACTGTGTCAAAAATATTTGTTAATAACTTTTGTCACAGAAGCTGAAACTCTAATTACTCTTCAGCATTATTTACCTAAACTCTCAGAAATTAAACACACTGGGATACGTCTTCGCGACGGAGGTTACACCTAGAGCAGGTACGACCACTGAAGCCCGAAAAAAATTTCGGAGGTTTTCTTCCTCCTTCTTTCCTGTGAGCGATCCCAGATTTGTAGCAGCAGTGGGTTGGTGAGCGCATGTCCAAACTTCTACGATTACAAGTTGACAGATCCATACGATCGATGTCAAGGAAGTTTGCACACGATTCCTCTGCCGGTATGAGGAGTTGGTGCACCAACGGTCACTTTTTCTTCCGCGCCTCGTTTCTTGAAGCACTGCCGTCCTAGCGGACCGATTTTTAATAGATGAACTGGCAGCTATACCTACTTTACAAAACTACCCTTTTTCCCGGCAAAGAGCCGTTTTTCCTACTTTAATTCAACATCGATCTGAGGCTTATGGACACTTTCAGAAACATCAGCTTTAGTGATGATATAGGCCAGATGTGATCTGCAAGAGAGGCCTTTCCCACCCCATCTGATGTCTTGGAGAACATCTCTTACAAGACGCGATTTTCGCTGATGAAGCTCTGTCCCACATTGAAAAATGATCATCGTCCTAAAGTGCCTGACTTTTGCGGCCCTCTAAGGTAACATAACTGAATTCTGCCTTCTCTCGTGCTGATACGCTTCGTTGTGAACATGCTGCTCCCAGTGCTTGTAGTGTTCCGTCTGGACTTCCTCATAAGCAGGTGAATTAATCGCCCTTCGCAGAAATCACGGCTCTGTGTGCACCTAACTCTTCTACCTCGCATTTTTGTAACGAGCTCGTTTCTCGTGAATTTTGTCAAAAATTAGAACTGCTACATCGGTGGCATGTATATGGGAACAGCCCTTCAACAGAAGAGCATCGAACTGTAAAATGGACGGTGCAGTTATATTGCTGCAAAAAATGGGCGGTCAAGAAAAAAAGATTGTACGGTGATGCTTCATAGCTCGATCTTGGTTCTTTTCAAATTTGGACCTGTTATAACGTAGAATGTTGATGTGAGGTTACGAAACAAGAAGGTAATGCAGAAAAAGGGATAGCAATTTCAGACATGAAATCTAGGGCAAAGAGCTTTTTCGCAATGGGGATGGAATTTGCGACAAAGTTTGACACAGCATTTAAGCCGCACCCTGTAAAATCAGCAGACCGCACGGTTCCATCCATCTGAATGGATGGAATACGGAATGAATGTTAGCTACAGCTGACATAGCTTAACGAATGCAAACGAATGGATAGCTTAACGAATGCATGAGCAAACAGTTCTATTCGTCCTCGAGAAATTTTCAAAACAGTACCTTCCAAAATTCCATAACTTTTGGTAAAGGTCCTTGTGATTTTGTAGCTTAGATTATAAAACATTTTTGTAATCCATTCCTATCCAAGAGTTGGCCCGGAAAACTGCCAACTTAGCCGAAAAAAAAAAGAAAAAATTTGTTATACTTAGAGACGTAGACGGATTTTCCAGTATGCCGGTGGTTCCATTAAAATGTTGGAAGACAATGAACGCGATGTGCCAAGTGGCGAGTGGTTTCATGTGGTGTTGATCGCCTTAACAATTACCATATGTTTCAATATAACGGTGCTTTCCTACAGGTAAACACCGTCTTCTGTACCTTTCCGTTCTTGACTCTTCACGAATGGGCGTGGGCGTGGCCAAGAAATCACTTTCGATCGACTCCAAATCCTAGGTTTTACTTGGAATTTTCCATTTAGGTATTTTGCCATTATTCGACGAGAGAAGCTGGACAGAATGAATAAAAGCAAGGAAATGGTTACGGTAGGATACCTAATTTCAAAAAAAAAAAAAAACGGGACAGCCCGCTAGTAGTCCTGTGCTGGATTCCAGTCAGCACAGCCGGCCCGGCCGACCGCAACGCATCCGCTGCGATTTCGGACCTTGGTCGCGCCACCTTGGCTCAGTTCTCATTGATGCAGATTGCTCTCCCGCTCTATAACTTCCCGCATCTCGTCGATGGCAGCGACGGCGATTGTGTCGCACCGCGATTTTAATCGATAATTTTTGTATCCCACCCACCGCGATCAGATCGAGTACAGAAAGTATCGCTGACACGCTCGCATGGAGAGATACAAACAGTTTTATCACTGCGATCGCGATTGAGTCTGCAATGTCATATCCTGGACAGCGATTTCTTTTCGGTGCGATTCTACTTGATGACAGCATTATCGAAATCGCAGGTATTCATGCCCGACGATATCTGCGCTTACCACGGCAGCGTAGGGTAATGTGAAGCAAAGGTATTTGAAGCGAGGACGATGATAAGCGATGTAGCACGGGCAATCAATACTCATCTATTACATTACCACCATCATTTGGTACTGAGGCAAAATCGAGCGTCGAAAGCGGCAATCGATGTCATACGACAATCGACGGACTAGAATCGCATTGCTATCTACTCACAAGGTACACCAGTGAGTAATCCAATGTCATCCGATTCATCTTTCTTCAAATCGCACCGCAAATCGCACCCCTTGTCGAACTGCTAATCGCACAGGTGAAACGCACTGTTGAGACCATTTACCATTTTAGCACTAAATGTTTTTCTGCACTAAAGGCTCTTGGTTCAATCCAAGAGCGACTGCACCCAACATAATCGCTGCGATGTGCCGGCAGTGAGGAAAATCGCAGCGTCGAAAATGATAACCGACGTCAAATAACGAGTGGAATCGCGTTAGTGTATACACCAGGGATGAGCGGATTATCCGTATCCGGTTATCCGTTTTGCCGTTATCCGTAGGTTTTGGCCTATCCGTTATCCGCACCGTTATCCGGGTTTTTGGCACCGGATAGCGGTGCGGATAAGGCCAGAATCAGTAGCTTTATTCCGCACGTTTCCTCAACAGAGGATATCCTCCATTTCAAGAAGTATTAGCTGATCTAGCGTATTTTAGATCATGTGGTTTATAATTTTGTAGCAGAGTACGAGAAGGTGATACAGACTTGTACCTGCCCAAAAAGAAATGCTCTTGCCCATATTTTCTGGGTCGTCCAACAAAAGTCGGGCAATAACCTCGCAACCACCATTTACTTGCAAAGTTATCAACAACGTTGGCTTATGTTTGACCGTTACAACTACAATTATTCTATCTCTTTATCGCACAGACACAAGTAGTGTGCCCCTATTTTTTCGTGCAAAAAAAATTCCGAAGAACCGGCGCAGTTGTAGAACTCTGTTTGACCATTAACAACGTTGGAAATGGGTGACTTCACAACTCACCGATGAACAGTGCCTCTTAAAGATTCATTTTGGCTCTTCTTCGAACCCTACTGTTTCTATCAATTTTTGAATGTATTGATCAAATAGCGTTCGAAAGTCACGCGCATAACAGTCAGTCAGTACTGGAAGGCGAAGTTTCAGCCCCGTTCAGCTTCCCACCTCCAAAAAAATGGATGCATCAATTTGTACTGGAAACACACGGCCATCATCTGTCATCTCAAGCAACTAGTGTAACAATCAAATTAACAAATATCCAAATGTCATTGAAAACTTCTGCTTTTATGGCAAACTCTATGACTATGCTTAGTACATCTCTTCAAAATGACGCCATGATCAGCGTCGTGCTCTGAATTTTGATCGAACTTCACTGCGAATTTTGATGACTAACAGGATGAAGAATTTGTGCAAAATCTTCTCTACAATATTCATATCGTATCTCACTTTCATTATCTTCAACATTGTAGAATGTGACATCTTGTAGCATCTAGACCACTTATCCGTTATCCGTTATCCGGTATCCGTTATCCGGTCATTTTCGGCCTATCCGTTATCCGCACCGTTATCCGGGTTGCGAAAAATCTCGTATCCGCTCATCCCTGGTATACACGCTAAGGACAACAGATCTTCAAATCGCAATGTAAATCGCTGCGCTGATCGCAGCGCTAATCTCACCTAATAACAATACGTACGCGCTGCGACCTTTTGCCATCGCCGCACTAAATTTCAGTTCTCCAGGAGCAAATGCATGCAACATAATCGCTGCGATTCGGCAGAGAACTCCCAGCAGCCAAATTGCTGTTGTGCATCGCGTACAGACGTACCATGTGATTCAGAGAGGTGCTGCATTTCTGCACCATCCTATCTATGCACATAAAACCTGCAAATGAATATTGCGCCTCCCCGCGAATCTAAAATCGCAACGCAGATCGCACCGCTAATCGCGCTATTGAAACGCGCCGCGACTACCTGCCATCACTGCATCAATTTTTTTTTGCACGTAAAGGCTCTAGCTCACGTGTTGTTGTCCAAGAGTGACTGCATACAATATAATCGCTGCGATAATCGCATCATTGGGCCAGAGAATGCGCAACATCCTAGTCGCTGTTGTGCATTGCTTCAAGAAGTCCTCACGAATTCCACTGTGAATCGCAGCGATATCGACGCCCCGCATTTGTGTAACATCCTATGCGCACAATACCTGAAAATGAATATCGCGCATGTCTGCGAACTGAAATCGCAGCGATACTCACATCAATCTAATTTCAGGAGACGTGGTATTTGGAGAAGGAAGTAATTAAGAAGGAGGCGGAGAATCGTCGCAAGAGGAGAGAAGCCGCCAAGAATCTCTAATAGACGTTGTTATTGTGATTGTTTTTAATATTTATAATATAAACATTCACTACTTTACTGAATACGGTCCTGTTTCTTGAGAAAAAGCTATTAACTCATAAGAAAGCCTGTCTGCCCGACGGAAAGACCAAAAAACATCCTGGATACTTCCATGAATCCAAGCACAGCTTGTTTTTTTTAGCAGAAACATACATGAGAACTGCATATTGAGGATAGTTTGTTAGCCTTGCGTCAAGGATTTCTTCAGTAATGGTCCCCAACGCTCTCTTCCGCTCAGGTTTCTCGGAGTACAACTTTTTCCAGAAATTTTCAGGAATCAAATGGGAGCCTGTACGAGTCGACCAGTCACAGATCACATCGTTTTGAAATGCACAGATCTACGACGTCGATAATGTTTGAACAAGCACAGCGTGATTCATAGACGACGTGCTTGTGTATTTTTATCATCTGTGCATCAAGAATAGTCACATGCTTCTTGGCTAAGAGCACTGTTACTGTGGAGTACCAGTGATGTTTAGTTACCCAACTTTTTCGTTTTTTTTTGAATTGGTCAACATTGAGGAGCCGCAAGCATCTCACTGAGATTACCCAGGGAGGCTGTTAACACCACACAATTTCACCTATTGTTAACACGGGAGTCACCAGGTTTACTCTGGGTAATCTCAATGTTGCATGCGGGTCAAAGTCTTCTTCCTACTCTTCCTGGTAGTGAATATAGAACATTAAATCTCGCTGGAGCCATTTTGGGAATGTCTCTCCATTATGATGGACCCTAAAATACATTAACAGGTCCTCTCAAGGGTAAAACTTCCCACATTCTCTGTCCCTGCTTCTTTTTTCGTTTTTTTTCTGTGATTTCTTTCTCCTTCCTCGGCTATGTAAGGTCTTCCATTTTATACATATTGATTATACATATTGATTTTTTCGAAAAAAAAAGTTAGAAGCTCTGGAGGATGTCTTTGTTTTCCTACCATGCTCCTCCTCCTCAATTTTAATAGATGTAGTTTCTCCCTTTTTTCTTTTTTTCCTTCTTCCCTCCTACATTTTTCTGTCCTTCCGTATTATCTTCGATTTTCCCGAGCTACGTCGTGGTGACGTCACGACCTGGATCAAGGATCGTATACATCATTGGGATTACCCATGTTAAACGTGCTTACCTTCTCAGATTTACCGTTTACCTCGCACTCATCAGCATGTTTACCTATACGCAGCGTTTTCTCTACCCATCTACTACCTATGGGTAATCATACCCAGTATGCATGGGTAAATCCGGTGGCGGACGCGGGAAGGGGGGCGAGGGAGACGTTTACCCATGGGTATCAGATTATCCACCCTTCCATAATGTATTCGGGATCAGGTTCTAGGCTTTCGTGAGATTCCCAGGTCAGATCTGAACCCAGTCACTCCTGTTCCTCTCGAAAATCCCCAGAATTCTCCACGGCCCTGGTACAGCTTCTTTTTTGCCTATCATAACTTACGGTCCCTTAGTTCCTCTAACCCTGTCTTTTTCAAGGCGCTCAAAACTGGACGAGTTTACCAAGAACAACTTTTTCTTGTATTGAGAGATGGAGCTCCGCCATTTGCTAGTATTTAAGCACTTTTTCCATTGATGTCACCCTAACGATGAAGAAAACTCGTCCTCATCGATACATCGCTTTCTTGATAACGATCACAATTACGAGCTTCGCAGTTTATGAGACATTTGAGCCAGTTGACTTCTCGAGGAACTTGTTCCAGTTGTCAGTGAATAAAAAGTGCTCGTTTAATGGTAGAAGTCAACAGAGGTGGAGGGAGGTTGACGCGCAATTTGGGCTTGGGTTGATCTTTATGCCGATTTTCCAATAGAGCCGTTGATTGTCAGGAACTTTTCTTCTTTTTCTAGAAAATTTCAACGTTCGAACTTCCTGGAAATTCTGGATTTGCTAGGAATTTACGACATGAAGATTCCGCACGTGCCCCCTGCAATTTTTATGGCCTATTTTTCTCTGATTTTTTTGGATAACCCGAAAAGGGTCTGATTTTTCTTCTACTGATAGAAATATCCACTCATTTCTCCCTTAGCCTATGGTCCAACCTTCGATTTTTTTCCTAGAAATCTCTAAAATCTGCTATTTTTAATACCTGTTCCCTAATTTTCCGGCAATCTTGGCCCACTACTACTCGGCAGACCTCCATAACCACCCATACAATCTCCAGGATATCCGTTTGACCTCCTCAATAGCACCAATCCATCAGTTCCGGCACAGTAGACACAGTAGACATTGCAGCAAAATAATAAGAATAGCAACGCAAATGCGACAAAGGAAAGGCCACCCAGCGACCAGGTGATGAGTGACGGCCCCCGTGGCTGAAAACAATAGAAGGGCCACAGGAACAAATATCACCTCGTAAGAGGAGCTGTGTTTACCCGCGTACACATTTGTACATTGCTGAGCGGCTGGTCGTAGTCTTGCCTTAATTATGTAGTGGTTTCTTGTGTTACAGCATCTTTTTCTTCTTTGGTTTCATTTTTTTTGTTTCATTAGCAAGCAATCCATAATTCCTTAAGGTCTTGATATTCTTGAGAATGACTTCAAATTCATTTTACTTTTGGAGTCGTCATTTACCCTTATACAAATGAAATTTCCTCTTCATCTCTCCCTCTTTTCTTTTTTTATTTACTTATTTACTATGCACCACAACATATGTACGACGCACCATCAACATCGAAAGACTTATATAACGTAGAAGAACCAGGAATAAAGATGATTTAAAAGACAAAAAACGGAAGTGAAGCAAACAGTTTGAGCAACTCAGAAATTCAGCTACTCAACTTCACAGAGCTCCTGCAGATAGTCCTAGAAATAGCCGACGGTAGGCGAATACTTCCGAACCAGTGTAAAAGTAGATTTCGTGCGGATGTTCGTCCCAAAAAAGGTGCTATCATGACCCCATGCAATAGAAATGACCAGCGAACCTGGTGCCAGAGTTTAGCTGATTTATCTTTATCCTTTCTCATTGAGACAATAGGGCAATTTATACTAGCTGCGTGCGTCAGTCGCGCATCAGTCGCACACATCCATTTGCAAAGGATTCTCCATGAAGACCGGTCAACACGGCACGTACATGCACGTACATCCTCAATGAAAGGAACGCGCGGCCGTCGCGAGGTCGTAAACGCGTGCGTCTGAGCTGTGACTGCGATGCGACCGCAATGCGACTGTGCCCTATTCTTCATCATATAGACGCACGCGCGTCAGTCGCACGCATCCAGTATAAATTGCCCTAATCACGGATGACATCCTTCACTCAAATACTTGAAATGGATAAATTCTTTACTTTCACTGGTCCAATTTGAATATTCACTGTTAAATGATTGCTTCTAGTTTTGCACAACAAAGTCGTGACTGCCCACAACCTTACTCCTTGGTTTCCTACTACGGAAGCTCTGCTCTCTACTTTGTTTTCGCCTTTTTGAGATGGCCATGGCTGCCGACGACTAGTAGGTTTTTCGAAGTAAAGTAAGTACGTAAGCAGCAGTAAATAAGCAAAGTATGTACGCACATACACATGTGGTTCTTCTTCTATTTTCTATGTCAAGACAAATTTTGACCCTATTCAGCTACTTCTGTCCTGGAACCTCAAAAAACCCTCAATTCTTTCTCCGGGGGTTACTATTTTCCCTGATGATGGAACTCGCACTGTATTTCATGCCGATTTCCATACAGTGCTTACTGTACGTATACAAAATATGTCGTATGTATGTAATAGGCAGAATCATCGCTATATAATCCTCGAAATATTATAATTGTGACGTTTTGAATCGAGATTTTTTTTCGTTTGGAATCGCTTATCGGAATGATTTTTAGTCAAAGTATTTGAGGAAGGAAATACAAGAGAATGCTTGGAGTGAGAAGGGAGAGCCTTTTTTATGCTTTTTCCTCAACTTCAACAGTTTTTTTCTTAAAGGCAGAGGGCCACCTCGTTCTGCCTGTTGGATCTACCAACATATCCTAGACCTTCTCCTCATGTTAATCCCTGGGATGTACATCAACAGGCACAGAAGCGACGAAATCCCCACTTTTGAAAGGCTCGAACTGGGTAAAAATTTGGAGCCCGGAGGCGGATCGCTCCAAGCTGTGCTGGCTGCCTGCCACGGCTGCCGCGTCGGTCAACGAGTCTTGGCGTGTCCAATCGATAAGATCAACGGCTTCACATGTCAACTCGGGTTGGCAAACTGTTACAGACCCCGTCCTGGAAGACGGGTTTATAGACCATTCTGAGACAATTTATGAGTACCGTTGGAACCGTCGCGCCGAGTAGATGCAGAATGTGCTGTTAGCTGAACTACGAAAATGAGGTGGACCCCTGCCTTTAACTGATGGAATTTCTAGGGAATTTAGAACTCTTAGACTCTGCTTTCCGTCTCAGCACACTGCTCTGACATTGTCTTTATTCCCGCAAAATGCTGGAAATTTCCAGGATCCGCCGCCTTCAATAGATTTTGTGCAAGGCATAACAATCCATTCCGTGGAACTTTCTTATTTTTTCCTTTGTTTGAAATGACCTCCCTATTTTTTCCCTCTTTAATGATGTCCCTGAGGTATCTCAGGCCTTGTATTCCTCCTTGAAAGTGAAGCATGTTTCCTGTCAACAGCTTAAAAAATTACTCAAAAGCAAATTAATCCATATTCTCCGTTTCAATGAGCCTTCATATGATTGGATGTTGAGTGGGGTTGATATACGTGTGCAATTTCAACACCTCGAATATTCGACCACTAGAAAGAAAATAACGCATAAAATCCTGCGCTGGGCTACAGATTGGTTCAGCTGTGGGCTCAGGCTCTTCCACTCAGGACCACCCAGATGAAAAGCTGTGCGTCCTTGAAATGAAAAGATGTACGTCCTTTAAGCATCCCGACGAGTTACTTTCCGATTTTCCCAGAATTTTCGTTGCCAATATTGGTATCTTTGGAGATGAAGGGTGACGATATGTTTCTCGCAACATTTTGACTTTCTCAACTCGACTGCCTGGTGGAATCAGAGACTCTACTCAGCAAATTGCGGCATTATAATCTCAAGTATTCAGGTGAGAAAATATACTGATTGTCTGGGGCAAAGATTTGACGACCAAGTTTCTTCAGGAATAGCAAAATCCGTCAGCCAAGTTTCTAAAAAGTCCATTTTGATCGAAGGAAGAGTGATTTGGTTCACTGAATTTTCACTCGGTAAGAGATATCTTTCGCTGCACAGATCTCTCGCACTCCAGAAAAGTTGCTGCGACTTTGAGTTCTAACACGTATGTACAATGTTTTCAGTGGACTCAGTAAAAGTACTAAGGACTTAGAACAGCTATAGAAAGTTGAGCCTTCCACAGCATAATCACGTGTTCTAGTTTGGCAATCGTGGTAAAGTGTTGTGTCAAATTAGCCCACTGTTTCAAAGGATTTTCTGAGTGTCCTTTATATCGCATGCACAGCTCCCGCCATCTCACAAATACAAGGTTACCGTACACAATGAGTAAGAATTCAGCGAACCCCCAAAGTTTGATCGAAAACGGTGACCTTGGTATTTTTGCGACAGAACCGCCGTAGAGTTTCCTAGCAGTTAAATACTATTAAGTGATTGGAAAATATAAGGGTAGAATATCGAAATGCTCGGATGCGCATACCGTGGATGTTAATAATGAAAGTCAACGGGAAAGTGACTTCTCAGGAAAACGGGCCTCGTTCAACCAAGTGCAGCTATGTTATCAACAACTCAACGAACATCTTTTCTGCAATCAAGAGATCCTAAAAGATTCACATACGTATGTCCGATGAAGACTGAAAACGTCATCAAAGAAAGAGAATTCAGGCGCTCACAATGCAACGTAAGCAACAGTAGAATAGATAAAGTGTTGCGAGAAACTTACCATCACCCCTCATCTCCAGAGAAGTCAATATCGACAACGAAAAGCCTGATAATATCGAGAGCTCGTTGAAATGCCTGAAGGATGCACATCTTTTCACTTGAAGGACGAGCAGCTTCCCAACTGGGTGATCCTGAGAGGAAGAGCCTGCATCTAACTGAGCTATAATGTGGGCCAGTGAAGGGTTTCATGCGTTATTTTCTTTCTAATTATTCGACCTGTTCAGTTGAGCCATTCGATTGAGCAGGAATTTGAAACGAAAAAAAAAACAAGAGATCTTTTAGTTCAACGTTTATTTTCTTTTCTAACAATATTCTTCACTGAACTGGTCGAAATTAGAGGCGAGGATCTGTCATTTTTTCGTTTGGCGCATGTCTTCATACAATAAATAAATAAATAAATAAATAAATAAATAAATAAATAAATAAACGAATAAATAAATAAATAAACGAATAAATAAATAAATAAACGAATAAATAAATAAATAAATAAACGAATAAATAAATAAATAAAATAGTTACACTGGTGGATGGGTAGAGCTGTTTGTAAGAGCGCAGCACTGTTCTTGCTTGTTAAGTAGACGAGGCCTTGAAAACACCTGCCAAGTGGCCGCGTGGCGCAATGGATAACGCGTCTGCCTACGGAGCAGAAGATTGCAGGTTCGAATCCTGCCGTGGTCGAAAGATTTTGAAATTTTGCTCACTGGCATGGAATGATCAAATGACCTCTATTGCTTGCATATTCCGTGTATGTACTTTGCGTTATTCACCATCCATATACGAAATTACTTGTGCACTTTTCGATAAATTCAGTTTTCGTCGTTTTCCGAACTTTAAAATTAATTAATTTTCGTTCATAAGTAATGGATCAACTGCTTAGTTAGGTCGTTCATCTTCTAATCCACTCATTCATTCATTCATTCATTCATTCATTCATTCATTCGTTTATCGCATTCATTCATTCGATCATTCGTTTATTCATTCATTCGATCATTCGTTTATTCATTCATTCGATCATTCGTTTATTTATTTATTTATTTATTTATTTATTTGTTCATTCATTCATTCATCCATCCATTCATTCATTCGTTCGTTCACTCATTCATTCATTCATTCATTCATTCATTCATTCATCCATCCATCCATTCATTCATTCGTTCATTCATTCATTCATTCATTCATTCATTCATTCATTCATTCATTCATTCATTCATGCATTCATTCATTCATTATGTCGTTCGTTCGTTGAACCATTCAGACGCATTCTATATATTTCAAATGGTCGAATGACAGTTTTTCTGTGTATAGCGAGAATTGTTACTTCATAAAGTGATTCGCAGACTAATCACAAGTGTCAGAACACCGACATTTTCCCTTATAACCCCGTCTAGACCACGTAAAACTGCGTCAAATATGATGTGTCGTCTTTTTGAATTCTCCGGTCCTTGATATTTGTCCCGGCTAAGACGTCATTCGTCATGTCTCATCGGGTCAATGTGGCATGACGTGACTCACGGTGTCTTCGCCGCACATCGTTCGAAAACTGCAAATACAAAAATCATACAGTCCACTTACAAAAAGGATACTTTAGTCGTGATTATCGCGTCAACATCATGCAAGAATGATTCGAATTAGCCGGCGCGAACCATTTGGCGGTTAAGCTGGACTCGGAGTTCTCAAAAAGCTTTTGCGAAGCGGGTTTTTGTGCGATACAAGTCGTATGTGTGGTTACTAGTAGGAATGTAATCCGTGCTGAATCCGGAATGAGATACAGTACGATCAGGCTGCGTCTACCGCTCCATCCTGACGAGTTCCATGGAGTTCGTACATTTATGAGATCGGCTTTATGAGGATTTTTGTAGTGCTATACGAGCTCAGCTTTATTTTCTGTCTAGAGGAACAGCATGAAAAAAATCAACACATCGTATCGCTTCTCCCCCTCTCCACCCCTTCTCCATCGTCCTCACCCCACTCCACCACTTTCCGCTATATACGAATAGCTTTAGCAATCGCATGGTGTTTTATTTCAAAATAACTGCATAATTCGTATGTTTGAAAGGCTAGGCGAGATAGGGTTGTTCCGGAGAGACGCAGACAGAGAGACAGTGGCGAGTCCGTATGGTGCCTGTGAACATATAGAAAATGCTGGTTTTTGGGATTCTTTTGAGTGTTTTTTTTTGAGAAAGTAGTTAAGACTGAGGCAAACTACGGGCTATTCTGACTTCTCCATTCTTTTGTGCAAAAGATTATAGGTTTAGGTGGTTTTCCCTGAAATTCCTTCTCTTCCAGAAAGTTCCATACCACCCCTTGAGCTCTGTAAGCGCTGCTTCTTCCCAGCTTTTACACCAAATCGTCCCCACATCCCCATCCTACTCTAATCACTATGAAATCACCCCCAGAGGGCGCTCCTAATTCCAGAACGCCACCATCATCTCAGCTAACAATCACCATTATTCAAACGCGCGCTTGATTGTCCTCGAATGGACGAGATGGGCTTTGACCCTTGCTGCTATGCCGATGTGACGCACTTAATCACTCAAATCGTCACTGCGAGCCAATATACTTAAATGACTCAGCTTGCAGTGATCTCGGACGAGTTGTCCCTGCCACAAAATGGTGGTAGAAGGTGCCATGACGGCCATATACCTGCTCAACGTTGATTCATCGCGCGTCGGCTTTTTTCGTGCTGAGCTGACGGCTGAGCGAACGCGTTCACACTCTGCGTCTCTTTGGTCAACGTGCTCTCTAGGAGGTACGGTGTGCTATGGTACGGATCGTATTGTCCACCAGAGCAAATACCGAAAGTGCGTGTGGACGATGGCGCGCTGTGTTGGTGGGGTTTTTCAGGCGGCGTGCTTACGAGCCGTGAGAATCCCCGTACGGCTGGCGCGGCGCCCTTCGACATTGGCGGTCAGTACGACCGTTTATGGGTTTTTCGCACTCTTCTTGTGCTTTGTGGAAGAATTTTCCAGGATTCCCCGGAATTTCATGTTTTACCGGTTTTTTTTTCATTTTCATTTATATATTTTTTATTGTCTTCTTCTTCTTCCTAGCGTTTTTCCCATTTCGTAGCAGGGTCCGCTTTGCTGATCCTTTGACGCCATATTGCCCTGTCGTGCGCCTGGTCGGGATGGATCCTAAGCAGCTTGAGGTCGGCGTGCTATTTTTATTATATTCTTTATTGTACGGTGTTAGAATTTGGATCCTCGCGATAAACCGGCGCTTACCTCCTATAGTCTACGAAAATTAAGTATAGCCCTATGGAATGTAAAAAAAACGTGCAGTTATATGTGTCATGGAAGATCATTTTTATACTTTGGTAGGTATTCCTTTCAAAAATCCTAGTTTTTCTCGAGTTTTTGCGAAGAACGAGTCAGGCATGCTATAGAAGGGGAGGAGTGATGAGGGGTTGATACGTTTTTGGTATAACTCATGCATATGTAAAGCATTTTTTTCTGGTAAAATCTAGAATATTACTCCCAAACTAGTTCTTATAAGCGATTGGCGGATTCACGACATCCAACTTCTGCCCTGGAGTTTTGAATAAAATTCAAACAATTACTCGAGTGTTGAAATATTCAAAATTTCGAATTTTCAAAATTTGCGGGGTTCTGAATTGAATGTTTGAAAATTGGTTCCCACAAACTCGAATATTCGAATATTTGAAAATCTGCAAAAATATTTCCGAGTGTAAAAGTATTATATATTCCGCACTCCTGAATGATGCTCTCTTAATGTTCGTGCGTCCTTTTTTCAGTATCTGCCTTCCAAGATTCCCGTTTTTAGTTCTACTTACTATGTTCATGGACGCATATAGTAAGATAAACCTAATACCACTCTATTTATTTTTGTTTACTTGCGTCTTATTACTTGAGGGTTGCCTTATTTACTCATTACCTTGTTTATTCCCGTTTCATTTTATCTATTTATGAGCCTGTGGGTGGACTCCTTGGTGGTTTGCGAATTTCTGTGAGAGCTGCTCCGCGAAGTGATGAATAGTCTCCCATAAGTTTTGACCTTGTCGCATGGGTAATTTCGGGTAGTGTATACGGCGCTTTGTTACTGAAACAATTTGTTTCTACGCGATTTTTTCTCAGCTACTTCGAATTTTCGTTTGAATTTTGCATGGCTTTGGTGAAAAACTGCAACTTTTCACCTATAATTTACTTGAATTACCATACCAATCTAGGTTAAAATAATAGAGCCAAAAAAGATTATACTCTCTTTTCATAGATGCTTAAATTCGAGGGAAAAAACTAGTTTGCTTTGGAAATCCTTCTTTTCTCAGTGGTTTCAAAAAGATGACAGCAGTTTCTTAGCTGCGCTCCTCTATATTTGGTTACTCTTGTCCCCTGTTTACAAACATTTATTTACTTGTTTATTTATTTATTTATTTGTTCGTTTATTTAACATATGTTCTTAATGGCTAAATTACCCCCAGAAGTACAAGTAGTAATGGTTATTTGTTTAATACATGCCAAATTCTCGATTGCAAAAAGCTTTCGACCACGGCAGGATTCGAACCTGCAATCTTCTGCTCCGTAGGCAGACGCGTTATCCATTGCGCCACGCGGCCACGATTCTTGTGGTTCATGTGACGCTCCATGATTGCAAGCGCAGCCGACAACCCAAAGAAGAAGTATGTGTGCTCTTTTCGCCTTTTTCGCTTATATGAAGGCAGCTATTGTCATTTTCTGGATATGCTGTGCTGTCCTAGGCCAGAAACCAAAGATCAAAAGTCGCTGGACCATGATGTGCTAGATAAGTTCTTTGGGGAGACGGGTTCTTCTAGTGAAAAAATAAATTTGAGAGAAGGAAATCTTTTACCTCTCAGGGATCAAGTTAGAACTAATAATTATTGTGGAAATTATCGTAGGCAAAAGGAAATTTTTAATAGGAGGAGAAATTCACTCCGGCTGCAGATTTTTCTTGAGAGTTCATCAGACAAAAGAGAGTAGTAATCAAGAGGGAATATGGAGGAAGTATTTCTTCGATAGTGTTCACAGTATTCTGTTATTTCTAGCAGGAAAACAAACGCAGCAGAATAGCAGCATAATCGGGCTTATATTAGCACCCTGAGGCTCTTCAAGCTTTAGAAACCTCAAAACGGTGCTTTGTCCTGAGAAACTTTCCAGAAGCAGTTTATTTAGGAATTTTTAGGGAATAGTGGTCCTATATCCAGTGCATAGTCAAAAAGCGTAATGGTTTAGATATTCGCCTCATGTGGTCGAGGTCCCAGGGTATGATCCAGCCATGGTTAGGTTTCTGGAAGCTCAGTAAATAAGACTTCTCCCATGCTTTCCCTATATTTTCCTGCTCAATTCCCTCACAACAAGTAGATTTGGGAGAAGCGCGTATATTGGTGTCTTGATGAAAGCTACAGTACACTAGGGTACTGTAGCAAGACCGCACACCAACTGGTTGCTGCTCTACCTGTACCCTGTATGACCAGTCGCCAGCTGTTCCTTTTTTCGCCTGTCATTCCAGAAATGTCAGCATTCGGCGAAGGAACAACAGCCTTTCACATGTTGTTCGCCTATTGTTGCGTTTGCGTCGGACGATGACGAACTGTTCTGGAAGCTCTCAATAACATCTCCAGACATATGAAGTGCCATATAAGTGAGCGCCGCGTCATTTAAAAGACCGCTAAGAGTCATTCGCCTCTTGACGTCATTCCCTTTATGGAAACTTCTCAGCGAAACATGTTCAAAACGCCGCCGAAGCACTAAGTGAACCACTTCAAGAGGCTTTTTGTCGCGGGTCCTTCAAGGACCACCACAGCGATTTTTTTCTGGGTGGCGTCGTGCTGTGCTTCGTTTTTTTTGTCGCGATTATGTGGGAATCCCTCTCCAGGGACGTTTGTTTATGCACTATTGCACTATTACATGGGAGCGGCTGTCTTCTATAAACAGGCCCGTATTTGGGCTTGTACCTCCCGCTATGGAGTTGATTCTTCTCGAAGAATCTAGCAGTTTCCCAAGGAATCACCCTAGATATTCAGATTTCAAGACAGCTTTTGGCGCTGCAGCAGATAGCCGACATTTAGGATGTACAGGAGAACTATGTAGCGCTGATCATTTTTTAAATGATATCTTATATTTTACATATAACTTATATAATACATTATATTAATATTTAAATTTTATTATAGAACTTGGATTTTATGAATGCAAACCACATATTTTAACTTAAAGTCCCACAAAAAATAAACAACAAAGGAAAGTTGGAATTATATCTCTTTATTTTATATGTTTTTCAGTAATTTCAAAAATTTTAGGTATATTAGTTATAGTTGGTGGTATAAAATTTTATGGTAGAGATCAATGTCAGGTGTTCTCGTAGTACATATAGGTTCATAATCCCACTGTTCACTACTAAGCTTAAAATATTGAAAATTAGGTCTTACCCTTTATTTCTTTTTTTTGGCTATTAAGGATGATTTTCTTCTCCACATCCTTTATCACAATTTTTTATGATCTATTTATTCATGTTGCCCATGGAATAAGGTGTAGAACCTGAAAAACTGTTTTTCTTTCATACATTTTAGTGGTAATGTAAAATTGTGTAAAAATATGTTTTCTTCATAGGTTGAGGTTACTTGCATATTTATTAGCTTATTTATTCACTTACTTGTCCTTTTTTAAAATTCTATTACGTAAATGGTTATTGCTCTTTACTTGCCACCCAAATATGATAGAATATTGCGAGAGTTCTGAGTTCTCCAATGTGATTTTTTGTAGAGGCATTTGATTGTATGGAAAGTTTTCATTTCGTTAGTTGGAGTGACGTAGCTTAAAATTTTTTGGTACTAATATGAATTTTGAGGTTCTTAATGAATCACTCACAATGAGTTGTTTACTCCGTTCCTCCAAATTACACCATACAATACATAAAGGAAACCGAGACGTGAACATTATTTAGTTCAGTGCAATGCTAGACTGCGTGCCACGGTTCTGTAACCTGCAACTTCGTACGATGTATATACCACATCATATTGTATTCACACATCCGCACAAGATTTCTACTCTTGCCTAGTAATCCTAGGAGATTTTTCGCTTTTTGTTTCAAATCAAACTCAGAATCATCCAGAACACCGAATATGGTTCCAGTCAGGACCGTTCGAGGACGTGCCACGGGTCCAGTGGGATCACAAACTGTGTGTCGTGACATGATATCTAATACCTATGTACCAGTGGCGGACGCAGAAAGTGGGCGGGAGGGGGGGGGGGGCGTGGGAAGAAAAGTGGGGTCTCCGCCGTTTTGGGGACCCATTCTCGGGGGGGTACGACTCTCTAACTGAGCGGTCGTTGGTCGACTTTTTTCCGAATCATAGTTGTACCTTCTCTAACATGCAATTCACTGCATGTTCACCTTTGCGAATTTGGTTTTTATAAGGTTTGGAATCCCGTCCGCAAACCTAAGTCGACAAAAAGCGTTTCCAATCTCCCTGTGAGTGAACGTCATGGTTACGATTTTGCGCTCGATGATAAACGAGGACGAGGTTTTGTGGAATTCAATATCGAGGTGGTGATGCTTTCCTTTTAAGCGGACGAGTTTTCACTTGACACCCCACAATCCGCTGTAATCATCCAGCTGCTCCCACAGATTTGGCCAACAACACCCTAACCACCCCATGAAAAGACACAGCCTCATGTCCTGTCCACTTTCGCCATGCCGTCCAGTAGCGCTGTGCAAAAAGGCCCTATTGATTTTTTCATGAACTCCAACTGGTCTTCACCTTCGCCAATTTGCTTTCGAAACCAGAAGGAGGCGCCGGAAAACAGGAACAATGCTGACATGTCATCTCTGAGGAAAGAAACGATGGTGGCATTCTTAAAGTGTCAAATAGACGAACCGGAACTGTCTGACTCAGAGTCCACAGTTTTTCGGTAGGACCGGAGCAGTACGCGTAGTGCTCCACAGTTCGATTCTAGTTTTCGATTGAGTAGAGGTGAGAAAAACACGAAATTCTGTACAGTGAGACCTCTATTTCTGGATTTTCTCCTGTATCACTGCAGGAGTCAGGAAGTGAGCTGTCCAGAAAATGGGCGGTGCGATGGACACACATTCTGTAGTGGATTCATAAGCACAGATTTCGTGGTATTCCTCATTCATTCATTCATTCATTCATTCATTCATTCATTCATTCATTCATCCATTCATTCATTCATTCATTCATTCATTCATTCATTCATTCATTCATTCATTCATTCATTCACTCATTTATTTATTTATTTATTCGTTCACTCACTCATTCATTTATCCTATGCATTCATTCATTCATTCATTCATCCATTCATTCACTCATTCATTCGTTCATTCACTTTCATTCACTTTCATTCATTATACATACCCTCTCTGAAAGATTTATATTCTGTCTAGAATATTTTAATAAGTACAGCGTAGCAGTTCACCAGAAATCGTTTTAGCTTTCCTGTTCCCACATTTCCATGTTCGTCTGCGTCTCCTCGCTCACTGTAATCTCTGCTTCCCCCCCCCCCCCCGCTTTCCGCCTGGTGAAGAAAGCAGTTAACGCGCCTGAAAATGACCATTAAGCAGTCATTTGCGTGTTTTGCTTAAGAAGAGGATTCTAACACAATTGGTGCTGAAGAGGTGATGGATAATACACCTGCGGAAGTCCCGCCACTGTCGCCTCAGCACACGAGATGTCAACTGGGGGAGAAGTATCTCGGGGAGTTTTGCTCAATTTTTCTTTGCAATTTTTGCTATTTTCCGTGTCAGATAATCATCTTCTTCCTTTCCTTCCTACATTTTCTCTCTATTCTTTATTTTTTTCACTCTGTCTTCTCTCCCACATAGCAACTATCGACACTCGCGTTCATATGTTCGCGGGCTTGTATAGCCGAACCCAATCACGTAAACAAACAATCGACGAGGCGATTCCTCCGGCGAGTCGTATGTGTGTTTGAACAGATCGTCGTGTGGCCAGGGTGTAGTAATCCCGCTTGGATTACTGGCCATTATATCTAGTAACAAAACAAATAAACAAGTATTTACCGCTGTTATATATAGCATCCACAGCAGCAGCAACGCGGCACAACTCGTCCATCGCCCTGTACTGTTGACTTTTCCGCGGTTTTTCCGCGTCTTCTTCCACAGTTACGACACCAATTGCAGTGTCGTCGTCGCCGCTTTTGTGTCGCTCGCGTCCGGCCATAAACCGCCATTTTCAGCTGAGCGCCTGCACGCAGACCTTGAGGCGGGCCGGCGATGGTTTTAGGGCCGCGGCGACGACGATCTTCTCAACCGCCACCCGCAGTGAACCTCAATTCTTTGTTGTTGAATACCTCGTCTTTATCAACTCCAGCTACGATGATACTTTAAAAGGGGCGTGGCTACGGTTCCGCGAGTTTTTTTTTGGTATTCCGTGGTTGTTATCCTGTTGTTATTAGTACTGGTTTGAAAATGGGCGGGGCTTCAGATATCATTTGCACAGTTTTTCACCTCATCCTCATTATCTCACTGTTGTCTGGTTCAATCAGACCAGTTCAGCGAAGGGGGCGGAGCAATGAAACCGATCCGACCCTCAGTTTTCTCATGAAGTACCCGCTTCATTGCAGCTCTGTCTTGAATCCTGAAGGGCTGGGCGGAGTCACTGATGGTTTTCACTTACATTTTTTTCACAGTGGCTCTGCCTACAAAGGACTGGTGTTAACATTTGACGCCACGGTGGGCGGAGCTTATCAGCAATTTTTTCCATCTGTCTTATGAAGATTTCCGTGCTAGTCAATGGGGCGGGGCAAAGAAACCCACCTCTCCAATGTTGTATTCCGAACAAAATTTTCCTATCTTCAATTTTCAAAAATTGCAAGGGGTGGAGCGCTGTGTGGGGGGTGGAGGCGTGCCCAAGCTATTTGATTGGCCAGTTAGGCGAATGAGCCAATCGCATAGTCCTATCGCATCGATTTCTCGGGTTAAACGCTCCACAACCAAAAATGGGCCGGGCGAACGTCCCAATGAGGTTCCAAGATGTTTTCTTGGAGTTTTTTTTTCAAGGGAAAATTCGTTATTTGCAGCTTACGTTCTAGGAGATTCTGGGTGGAGTCTAAATTTCTAGATATTCTACCCTTATAACTTCCAAACTCAATTTTATTCGTCTCTTTCACTCTTTTTCTACTGTAATACTCATGTTAAATAATGAAAATTTATTCCGCTGCCTAGGACATACGTGGAAAATGGGAAAATAAAAGAGCGTTACAGAAAAAAATCACGAAGGGAGAAAATCAAACTCAATAACTCTACCTTCTACCCTTACGTACTTTTTAGTTTACCACACGTTTGTACTAATATTTTATTTTCCAGTTGAGCAGGAACGGCTCGATGGGCGGGGCTCTAGGTTTTGACTTCTCCATTGCTTTCCATCCAGTACTTCCTGTAAATACCGCAACTTTTTGCTAGCGAAGTCATTGTATGATCTCTTAATTGCTTGAAACACTGCTACACCAGTTGGCCTAAGCTGTGGGCCGGGCTAGGTTTTCAAAGGTTTTCTCCGCAATTTTTCCGGATTAGCAGCCCCTTCATTTGACGTTTTTGGCATGTGGGCGGAGCTAGAGATCACATTTGTCTTACATCTTTGTGTGGTTGCCCTTTTGAGTTTGGTATGCAAGCCACTCCTCTTAAAATGGGCGGGGACAAAAATATGCTCTGAAACCACTACATATTAGTACTAAACAACAAACGATGTGGTGTGGGTAAAGCAAGTTTCAGTAGGCCTCGCTGCTCAAAGCAACAGGCAGACCCCTGTACTTTTGTTTCCGGTAGTCACATTTAAGAAAATCGTTCCTCTTTAGTCAAATTTCTCTTAGTTTTTGTCCCAAAATCGCGAGAAATCGATTCGTATGCCTTTTACTGCTCTGTGATGGACGAGCGCTTCCATTATTTTCGAATGTTTCGTGAGAATTTTATCTCTTCGACGCCATCTTGATGTCTCAGGATAGGGCAGGGGTCGACGCCCCCTCGAGCTGCTTGTTTTTTGTGCGTCTCATTTACTTTTCCAGGAAGTGCTTTCGAGAAAGGACTTTACAATGTTTTTACGGCGTTCAAAGGGAAAAAACTGGTCACTGGAGTTTTTTTCCCGGAGTTTTTCAGGATTGTCTTCGATTACCTTTGAAGTGGCTCATTTCATTATTTTTCCCTGCTTTCTTTAGGATTCGACGCCTCTTTTTCATCCTGTGAAGGACCCTCTTCAGCTTGATTGTGGTTGTTCCACGACGCTCCTAATCCAGCAGCGCTTCACTCTGAGTTGAGCACAAAATAAACAAATTGTTTACCTCTTCACATGCCATGTGTGGACAACTCGTACACGGATCCTTGAATTTTCATAGACAAAGGCTTTGTTCAAGTTTTCGCCATTCATTAGTTTTGTTTTTCACTCTAGAGTCGGTTTTGTCACAGTGTTTACAGTTAGTAGCATGATGTCCAGAATTGATCTTTGACCTTTCTCTCCCTGGTCGAGAAAATGAATCGCACTTCCACAAGAATTTTTTTTTTTCATTTTTGCATTAAAAGTTCGAAACGATCCTTAACCTATTTTGGCGAGCGAATCAATTGAAGCGCGGTGTTCATCGAATTTTTCGCAATTTTCATTGATTTTCACTACTACAAGACTACCACTGGACAGTGTGGGCATGACTCCGCCCATTTTGGAGGTGTTATCCTTCGTTGCTACCAGAGATACCAATACCCTTTTTTTATTGTCACGTATTTCACCATTTTGCCAAAGTAAATGATGGAGTGGGGTGTGGAGCGTTGTACCTACATAGAAGGGCAATGCGGCTAAGCTCTGCGATTGGCCAGTTGGATGAATTGGCCAATCGCAGAGGTTGGCAGCACTACCATTATCTTCCCAAGACTCCTCATCCCATAAATGATGTTTTCACCGCGATTTTTCAGAGAAACACGGAGAAAACTCTCAACAAAGTGCTACTTGTCCGATCACAAAAAAGTGTTAGTTGTCCATTCATCATTTTGGTTGTGTCTATGCTACTATTTTTTTGTCACATTGTTGTTATCCTTCTCGGAGAATTTTTCACAGTTTTTCACACATACACTTCTTTTTAAGCTCCGCGCAACTAATTTGTGAACTATTTATGGAAAAAAGTGTTGTTCTTTTTCAAGCAAATGACCCCAGGTTTTTTTCCTGGTAAAAGGTCCAATTTGCCCACTCTGGAATGTTCGTGTACACCTGCATGCACTTTTATCTCCTTCGCAGTTCACGCTCCTTATTGCCACTCATTTATCGCCGTAGGAATGAGAGCGAGAGCCTGGCGTCGACGTCGACGGCGACGTCAACAGCCGTCGCCGGCTGTCGCAACCTGGCCGTCCATGCCCTTTACGGGAGTGAAAGCGACCCGGGAATAGCGGTTGCAACAACGGGTGTCATCATCTCCGAAGCGGTCGGATTTCATCCGGATCAGCCGCCTACGTGCTATTGATTCGCCGCCACATATCAGTCCCTGATTTCTGGCTGATAGGCGCAAATCGCATCGTCGTCGGCGACGATGAGTTGGAGTTCGCCGGCTCGTTCCGCCCACGTTTTCAATGTGTTCCTTGACAGCTCACTTCTGTGCGTTCACATCTATTAAGTTATTTGGTCCTAAGCATAGTAACTGGTATTCCTAAAACATTCGCCATCGATGGCGGTCCGCTTATAGAAGGCGGGAAGTTAAACACTATATAAAGCTGTGAGGACACGCCAAGTAACTGCGGCCGAACTCAGAATGCATCACTACCCTCTAGTGCTATGTTGGACTCATTCATTTCTGCTATCTTGGACTAATCTATTATTTCTAACAGATTCTGCTAGTTTAGCTCATCCTTGACGCTTTGCATCTTTTTGAAGCTTCCTTGGGAACTACTGATGAAAGGGTCATGTACCCGGGGGCACCAAGGAAGTCACACACAAGGTCTTGTTCTTAGCCCTGAAACCGGAAAGTGTGAAAATCTCTCATACATCACTCTTCTCTTTTACTATTCGGACTTGTGCCTTAGAAATAGAATCTTACTGAGGTAATGTGGTACTTGCAATAGAGATTCTTAGCAGTTCTACTTTATATTATGGTTTTTTGAAATGCGGGTCCTTAGTTACTAGTGGCATCTGGCACGAAGGGAAGCAAGGGCGCTCTGCAGTTGCTATCGGCACTAAGACATCAATGCAATGCTCTAATTTTGGTAGTGATTTTCATGGTAGAGTTGTGAAATTGTTCATGGCCACTTTTTCATATGTACAACTATTAAACGAAAAGAAATTGTTAACCGAATTTACTTAAAGAATGTTTTGAAGAACTTTTCCCTTTTCGACGATTATCGATGTAAAATCTTTTTAGACTTCATTTTCCTTTCTGAATCCTTGATATCACCAAATCTCATTCAATGGGAAGGCCTTAATGTCCTTTGAGAGCCCACAGGTCGTTCTGAGCGGAAGGGAGCTGGGACCTGAGCTCTTACCTCCCTTACACTTCCGTGTCTTCTCCACATGTTACACCTCAATCAGGCGTTCCTTCCTCCATTCGCTCCAGTGTGACATCGCCTTGTCCCCCCGTCAGTCAGTCCCTCTGATCCAGCACCAAATATAGCCCGCAGGCTATGCGTGGCGCTGTAGATGTCAACAAGATAAGCCAATTCGACGCAAAATTTGGGTCAGTCTGCTCAGGATTTCTTTGTTGGAGCGAATTTTATTGGTGTTCTGGATTTTTGCCATCTTTCTGGATCTCCGTTCGTTTTTTGCTCAATGGAAAACTGTGCCTCGGAAATGAAAAACGCAGATAAAGTGTTGTGACCGCATCGCATCATCGCTCATATTTGGACATTTCTGTGACAATAGATGAAAAGTGATTCAAAAAGAGATGGAAAGTCCTAGAAAGTGCGAGTTTTCAGGGGCAATAATCCAGAAGAGCTATCAAGTACGATTCTTTATTAGTTTTCTTCTCGATTTGCAAGAAAAAAAAACAAAAAGAAAAGAACCCAACGATGGAAGTTTTGTCTTCTGTGTAGGATACATCTTGGAAATTTCTGACATTTCCTTGCTGTCTCTCAAAATTAGGAAATTCCGAAAACTTACCATTTTTCCTTCCTGGGAAAACAATCTGTTTGTCCCTTAGGCCGTTCATTTCTATTCGGACAAAGGTCCGTGTAAACGTTCTTCTCCTATTATTAGGCGAGTCCTATAGAAGTTCCCATCTGTTGTAGGAGACGGTCATCCATAAATTTTAGGACAACATAAGGATTCGTGTCATCTGGGCGGCAGTGCCAGGATCTAATGCATAATGCGCGAGAAAGTCCACTCTATAGTCTAATTATTACAGCAACTGCTGTACCAGAGTGTGTAAGAAGGAGTAGCAGACTTCCCTATGGGAAATGCCATTGGCGCAGGGATTGACCTTGGGTCAGACTTGCGAAAGTAGCAACAATTCACTCTTTTCTATAGTGCAATTGTGCTTTGCTCAATAAAACGAGCAGATGTTGATTAGAGCTGATTTTCTTCTGTTTCACTGGATCACCTTCACCACTACGAAACCTAAGCTGGAAACCTAAAGTTCGCTATATAGTTGTCTTTACAACACTTACCTGTGAATCATTCAGGAATTCTCTGAAAAACCCAATCGCTAAGCACATTAAAAACATATTGACCTTAATTGCTGTCAAGGTTCATATTACGCCATCAATTATTGATTAACACTAAAGACCCATCTACCCGCATGCCAAAAGCATTTTTTTCTTCCAGGAACCAGATTATACTATCTTTGATTAGCGTTACGGTCTTCTCTGGCCTCATCATCGAAGTATTAGCTCGCTTGCTTCTTCTTAGGTCTTTCAGTTTTTGGCACATCACTTGTTGTTCGATCACCGCCCTTTGTCGCTCATGTCGCTTCTTGCCGCGTGTTCCCATTTTCTGTTTTATTCCGTCTTGGATTTCATGCTTTTTTTGGCTAGAGGCTGTAAATTGGCTTTTGGTACTTGCTAGAACATTTCTGTCAGTTTTTGGAGGTTTTATGTGTTGAAATGAGATATTGGCATCCAAGCGAGTCTAAACGACTCGTGCGAGCGCTGATGACATTTTGCGAAAAGGGACAGCCCAGAATTAGTAATTTATATAGTTTCACCACATCCACCTTGCTGTGAGAAAAACTTTTCGCTAGAAATGCTGTGTCACTCTTGTTTCTACTCCCCCACACCGCTTGTATCCGCTTATGTCGCCTATGCTCGCTCTGCTATTGTGTTCGCTTTGATCGCTGAAGTGTTCACTGCGTCATTCATTTGCCCACTTTGGAGTGGATAAGAATTTTTCCACCAAAAAGCATTCATTTTTATGGATATGGCTGCTAGCCGAGCTCGAGCGAGTGAAGCGAGGGCAAGCGACATTGAGCGATCACTAAGATGTGCATCATGAACTGCAGCGCCACGAACACCTTCTCTATTGGAATCACTGCAACACATTGAAGCGGCTTAAGCAAGTGCAAGCGACAAGGCACGTCTTACTGTGGCTGGAGCTTGAACAGTGAAGTAATGAGAGGTACTTCTACATCGCGAAGTTGAGAAGCGCTCGGCGACATCGGGCGACTTGGGCGGGAACAAGCGACTCGGAGTCTGTAAATCTCGTCATCTTTGTTTCAGTGTACTTGCACTTATTTTTTATCATATTATCGTTTATTTCTGCTTATTATATCACATGTTAACTATTTCTGTGTGCTTTATTCCCATCTTTCTGTTTAACTGAAGCTTCTCCCATTTTCTTGAATCATAGTAAGAATGAAGAATAATAAATAAGTTCAGAAATGAAAAATCAAATTATCTTTTGTAAACTCCTAGAATTCCGCTCTATCTTCCGCTCCTATCCTTCCTCTTACTTCTTTCACCGCCCTATTTTCGGCGGTTTCACTCTCAGCACCTGGTACTCACGTTAATGAGCCTGTGGAGATAAGATCTGGCGGCAGTTCCGAGAGGTCCGTAGGGAGTCAATTAAATGCCTGTTCGTGCCCCATCGGTCGCATACCTGGCATACTTGCGCGGCGTCGTCAAATGACCTCCAACAGAAGGTGCTGGCGGCGACGTACGACAATCAGCTGATTAGCGTTGACCAGCTGGTCGGACTTCCTTTAGAGTCTGTGTGACCGCTTGTCGTTGAATATGCTGCTATTCCGCTAGGTCGCTCTGAAATAAGGACAAGCGTAGGAGTAAGTGTAGGAATTTTTGCTAATTGTTCTCGAGGACAACTGCCACTAAAACATAGTCCACGGCCAGGACTGGTGCACTTTATCCAGAAATCACAATGAGCTCGCCCTTGTCGCGACCAGTTTAAACGGACAATTAATCTTCCCACAGCTCTTGATGCACTTCCTGAATGACCTCGAAGCGTTGAGCAAACATTTGGTCTGGTTTTCATGACACTGTGCCAGCAGTTTCTCGCTGTTCTCGTTTTTTTTTACCATTTTTTCTTCTCTTCGATGAGTATGCCTCGTTATCTGACTCCACTGGTGATAGGGAGTTTTTTTTGGTGTTCCACTTCAAACCGATCGGCTTCGATTTTTCCACGGTGATGGAACTTTTGCAATTCTTCCTAGTGTCAGGGCTTAGACAAGGCAGTCTGGATTCTTTATGGATACCTATCTATTCAGTAACCAATCGCTGAGTCACATCAAAATCTGCCTCGTTTTCATTCCCACATGATACGTATTATAGGTACTATATACTGCTTATTTACCGTCTACATCTTGTTTACCCTGAGTGGTCTCTTACCTTTCACTATGGATTTTTTGTCTACCTCAAATATAACTATAAAGTATTTCGTGTTAACTATGCATAATACTCAGTTGATATGAATGAGCGTAAAACGATGTGATTTGGATCCATTCATGGTTTTCATCAGTAGTAACAGAATTCAGAAATTTTGCTACTTCAAAAATGTGACCAAAAACCGATCACAAATTTAAAAATCACGTTTATAGCGCACTTTTTTTAGCTGCATGGTTTTTTTCTCTCGAAAATATGAGTGATTTTTTCGTTTATTTATTTATTTATTTAATTATTTATTTATTATTTGCCCTTATTTTTCATTTTGGAATGAAGTACTCACAAGGCGTCAACCGCCATTGCACACCGAAGGCGCGACCGCGCTGCGTCATTCACGCGGCGCGGCTGACCAGCTCATGCGTTGCCGGAGTTGTCGCTTGTATACACTACGATTAAAAGGAAATTAGCCATGGAAACTGTAGGTTAAGCGGCAGTCCCGGCGTCACATAGGTGGTGAGGGACGGCCTTGTTTCCAACTGTGAAATAACGATTGGTGATCACTGTATTTTTTTTGAGATTATCCTAGAAATGTTTTACTGCGTGGCTGTCATACTAGTTTCTAGTCGTTTTCAGTACAATAATTTGCTATCTATGGTTATTACTCGTGTAAATACAGAAAATTCCTTTTCGTTTGAAAAATATGGTGTGTTTCACCGGGGAATGTTGTTGTGCAGATATTAGAGAAAAAGAGATCGCGAGAAAGAGTGCCGCATTCGGAGAGACAGCCGAGAACTGCAGATTATAGGGACAAATACTCAACTATCGTCGCTTTAGAAAAGGACTACACATCAAATAATTATTCCTAGAATATAGTGCTCTGCTTTTTATCTTTACTTCTATGTATAGTCACAAAATTTTCACGAATTTTAAGAAGATCCTTATTGATTGTCCAAGATCTTTTTACCTGGATTAAAAAAGAATAAACATCAATTATGTATCCTACATACAGTATATCCACCAGGAAACTCCTGTATACTACATCCTGAACCATTTCATGCTGTTTAGCTGCTTGCAGTCCTCCGTCTATCCGTCTAGGCTGCCGGGTATATCGAAACTCCCCTGGAACATTGCAGATAGTATGTAAGCTCGGGGCGGTAACGCAGGCGCTATATCTGCGTGCGTCCGTTAAAAAGTCAGTCAGCAGCGAAAATAAGCTATGTATCTAGGGAGGCTATCAAAACAGATTAAATATTCCTAAAAATGATTGCATGATTTATTATCCAAAGAAATTCTATGGGGCCTTCCTTACTTAATCATATACATATAACTGGTATTTCCTTTGGAAAACCTGAACAATAACGTAAAATAGATAGAATAAGTATAAGTATATAAAATATAGATATAAAATATAAATAAAATAAAATAAAAATATACTATATAAAATTTAGTACAAAAATATAGTGTATGATAAACAGCAAAATATGTAGGTATATGAAATAAGTAATTGCATTGTTTTCAGTTGTTTTGCTGGAACATCCTCAGTAACATCTCTATTATTCAAGCAGTGTTTGCTTTTTATTCGAATTTCATTCATTTTTTGGTTACTTTATTTATAAGTATAATTTGAAGGCAGCTTTTCCGTCCAACAATCATCAGGAACATTTTCAGCGTCACATTTCGATGTTTCAGAACATTTCATTGTTCATAAATTCGCCATGTCGCCATAATTATTATAGTCGCCGAACAATAAAATTATTGATTCCCCTACTGACGTAGACTTTTTCCCTTTTTCCCTTCCACTTTTACCCCCTTCCATAATGGCGCTCTTCTTATTCTTAGTAATAAGACGATTTGGGACGAGTTCGCCGGCACCCGGCACTTAGGCGCTGTGTTGTGTCGTCCCGATTTCCGCCACCTAATGACCGGCGATTAGCGTTTTTTAAGGATTTATCCATATGTGGCCCGAAAACGAGTCACCACCGCCGAGGGGCGCGCTGCCGGATTCGCCATCTCCCCCCCCCCGCCGTGGTGCGATGACTCACCAAATTGGCGCATTCCCCTGATGGTGTTGTTGGCCCCGCCCACAACACAGCACACCACACATTCCATAGATTGCTGCGCTTTTATCAGGTGAACATCGGACGTTTCGGGGGTTTTGTGGTGACGTCAACGTGTCGCCTCCCCCCTCCCCGCCTCCCTTCGTTTAAAAATTTCCAGGAAAATTAGGATAAACGCCAATCAAAGCGACGTGTCGTCGCTGACCAGACCATCCAGGTTCCGCCCACCGGCATTCCACGGTTGCTTTTATGGCTCTGCGGGAGACATTAATTTCCCTTTGTTTCCATGTCCCTTGGCTCCGCCCACAACCAGGCGTATCTTCTCGCGTGTAGGTTTTGGTAGTGTATTTTGGTGATGTTGTGCGTTGCTATCTCTTTATGTGGATTAGATGTATATCGATTTTTTAATGCAAGTAGTTCGGCCGGTCTTTGTTATCTATGCGAACGCGTAGATGTTTCCGTACGATAGTCAAGCATCTGTTTTCGTTCAGTTCAATGGACCCGGCCGATAGTGTCATGTAGCAGTAGTTTACTTTATTTTACTGGTTATGGTTATGGTGATGACGTCATCACACTGCTCATGTGATTCTTAACAGCTAAGTAGAAAGGAAAATTAGCATTTATTGCGAAGATGTTGAACAATTTGGGACTGTGATTATTTTATCGGTTTTTTCCGCTCTTTTCTCTTGAGGGTTGGATAGTTTTCTGGAATTTTAATCGATTTCTGATCAATGATTGATTTTGGTGATTTTCATGGAAAAAAATTATGGACTAGAACTGAAAAAAAACATATCCACTTCGTTCGCTTTTTTTGTCTTGTTTCCTCGTTTTCCCTTTCTCTTGCTTTCCTCCATTCCTTTCCCCGCCTCCATGTGTGTCTACAAATTCATCCTCCTTATTTCTCAGTGCTGCAGTTCACCAGCAGGGTATATGTATACCAACCCTTCGCCT
Organism: Ancylostoma caninum; assembly: GCA_037903475.1. Classification (NCBI taxonomy): domain Eukaryota; kingdom Metazoa; phylum Nematoda; class Chromadorea; order Rhabditida; family Ancylostomatidae; genus Ancylostoma; species Ancylostoma caninum. The sequence goes on along the minus strand of JBAJFG010000015.1, from coordinate 1,633,663 downwards.
TCCATTATATCCTACTCACTATCATCTACTATCTTCCTGTACACTCTATTTTTCTTTCCCACTCTTTCTTTGCATATGTCACTCTCTTGTGCTATGTATATCCTTCTTTCTACTGATTTCACTCATATGTCATTGGTTGGCCGTCCCTCGTTTTTCAATCATTTCTCCTCTCCTCCTCCTTCCTCATTCCCCTCTCTCTCCACCACACTTCCGATTTTCCTCCTCACACTCCTTTTTGTCCTATTTTCTTGCTGATGCGTCTCTGTGCTTTGTCACACTTTTTGTCACACCATTTGCATATCAATTTCGATGCTTTTTCTCATACCTCCCCCCCTCTTTGTCCAACAATGATATCTTCACTGCTGTTCGCTGCAATCCCATCCACGTATCTGTGTTCTTTCGATAGTTCACGTGTTCGCTAATACTACTTATACTAATAATACTAATAATTTCATGCGGTCACTCATTATCTTGGTTCTTCTCTTTTAATTCGTTCATTATATCATAATTTGCTCTAACTGAATTAATTTAATTGAATATGACTTTACGTTACGATTACGTTTACGTTTGGAGCTTTTTTTTAATTCGGACTACGATTCGTTCTCCGGTATACGTTACGTTGACGTTCGGACAGATTTCTTTTTGATTACGACTACGATCCGTTTTCCAGTAGCCTATTATTTTAAATTTTTCTAATTTTTTTCACATAGTAGCTTATTTTAGCCTATTAGTTCAGATTTTTCCAATTTTTTTCACATTGTTTGTTTATTTAATTATTCACCACCAGTTTTTCTTCTGCTTAAACATACTTTCAATAATTTGAATTACTCTCGATTCCGGCACAATCGAGTTCGCTAGTATTCAGAGAGGTATTTATTCGAGTAATATAAATTTTATTTGGTTGGAAACATATTGCGTTTCCAGCTCAAATGAAAAAAAAAACTAATTGTTGGAATGTTTACTACCCAGCTGATAACCTTACCCATCTAACTCTTGCTTTTCTTCAAACCCCTTCCCTTCCCTCACTTTTTTGGGTATCTTATCCTGTTTTTTTTTCAGTTTTCTCCAATTTCTTTCAAACTTTGGATTTCTTCCTTGGTAGACCAATATTATCTGGTTAGTGTGCACTGTAATTTTTCTTAATGCTCTCCTTCTCCTTCCCACCCTACTAGCTCTTTTATTATGAGCCATAAAATACCGTAGTTTTATGCTTACTAGAACTAAACTAACAAGTTACTCACTGGTAAACCTGTCACATGAGGTCATAGAGTCATAAAGCTGTCCATAAAACAGACGTCGCCAGTCGAGCATGACCAGTTTCTTTTTACCTCGTTTGATCAGAGATCAGTCTCCGCTGGTCACATAGATCAAATCTCGTGTCCATCCCGTTGTTACTGTGGAATTCATGTAAAAATCCACGAAAGGTCAGTCACAGCGGACATACTGCTACCGTAATTATAGGGTAAACCTAGCTGTGCTTGTCAAAATCAACATAGGTGGCATTTACTGTCAGTGCTCGTCTTTTAATTGGTCTCCCGTATGGTTAGTTGTACTGTGAGTGCGTAATTTGCACGAGAAAGGTCAAAAATTTCGTTGATGTCACTTCTTTTGTCGTGGCGTCTGTAATTACGTACCGGCGAGAAGAAAAAAAAACATGCGGCACTATTGCGCGCTATTGTATTCTTATCATTAGAGTCGTTTCCTCATCTTGAGCCGTGCTGTTATTGGTTCGTAAATTGCTAATTTACGGACAAAAGTTGGATTTCTGCAATTGCGGATATTCAAAGTTTTCGCGCGGATTTGGAATGCGACACGAAAAACGCCTTGATTGACTGTGAACTTATTGGAAATTAGTGATCAGTTTCTGGAATTTTCTTCGAAATCCTACAGTTTCTGTCGCCAAACTTCTAAATCCACACCCACCGCACTGCTGACTACCGTATCCTGATTTTGGTAGGAGCAATCCGTTCGTATGGTTTCTTTCGAAACTTTTACATCATCAGAGCAATATTCAAAACGTTTTCATTAACCTTAATGTGAGAATTTCTCTCCCTTCACGGAAAGAGTAATGAAGGTTGAATGTTGCTCGACGGCAAAAGCTTGCTCCATTCATGACACGAGGCAAAAGCTAGTTTGTATCTTTATTTGTAGTAGAAGTCAGAAGGGTGATTTTAGTAGTAAAATTCCGACACTAGGAGCAACATGTTTAGCGTCAAAATTTATAAAAATAGCGACTTTTGGTGCCAGGTCACCTGAGTGTGGTATAAAGACCCTGTGCTATGAAGAGACGCAGACAAGCATACAAAAACCCACCTGAGGACAACACCCGTCTACGGGTGGACCAAATAATTATTCCCTTTTCCATGGGAACCCATCAAATTCTCTTTGAATTTCGAATTTCAAATTTCGAAGAGGTAATTTAACGAAAATTTTAGACATTTCAAGGATAAGAGATACTGTAGTTCATCCTTAGTGTTGTGGTTTAACCTAATACTGTAGTTCATCCTTAGTGTTGCGGTTTAACCCAATCTATAACCTATGTTGCATTATTCCATGTTATTAATTTCTAACATTTTTCATCCGGCTATGTATTTAATGTTCATTTTTTGGTATCCTAGACCACCCATAAACTCGGCGTGCGGCGAGAAAGAAATCCATATTCGAATTGGCGCCGTGGCGCGAAATTTAAAGTGTATTAGTTTCCTAGCCAATTTTCTCGGCGTGGCTTAGAACGTACTTCAATGTAATGATGATTTTTCTGCACGGTTTCTGTTGAAATTTCAAATATAATTCTAAGGAGCTGTTAACATTCGAAATAATAATTGCATATTCAAAAAAAACATGAACAAATAACAGTTTATACTAGTATATGACAATTCGAAAACTTTCAGATTGTTTTTCCTCGTTTCCCCCGAGTTTTCTCACATTATTTTATCGAAGCCATTAACGAGAATGACTCCTTCCTCGCGAAACCATCCCATACAGGATCTCATAACAGAAAAAGTGCTTATTGATCGTCGACATCCCGTAGCAGGTCCTAACAGGATAAAGCAGCCGTGAAAACACGCTCGCCAATAACCATAATCGCGTGCGAAAACCGTTAGCGGCCAATTCTCGTCACCTCGGTTGGACGCGCATGGTGGCTCTCATGAATACCTGTTCAAAAACTGGTTCCCATCGATGACAGGGTAGGGGGCGGGGTGGAGGGCCGAAAGCCTCCCCCACCCCGGCCCGACTCTCATAGCAACGCGGGTCGCGTAACCAGTTGTGTCATCTAATCCGCCCGGCGGCTTTTGTATGCCGACGCAATGACTGAAAATAGCCGGACACCTCGTCGACAAGTGTTTTCCACTGGGCAGTGGCGTTTCCCACGAGGGAAGTGGGGAAAATTCACCGTTGAAGGGTTTTCTTCGGATGCTGGCGGAGGCCCCGCCCACACAAGTCGTGACGCCCTGCACTTGAACTGGACGAGTTTCGCTTAAAGTTGTCTTGGTGGGGGAAAGTCAGCGCCATTGGTGGTCACTCCTTGAACGTTGTTTCTGGATTAGAGCTCCTCTATTTTGTGTGAGTTGTCCTTCCCCCAACTTATCGCTAAGCCCCGCCCACTCGGATGAGCACCTGAACCTTTCACTCTCTTCATACGCACAGCCCATCTATCCATCTCATTTCAGAAATGTCACCAGAAATCAATATTGATTTTTTCTGAAGTTCCATTTCCTTCGTGGAATCATCACCAATGTACGTAATCGTGTAGGCGACGCGATTTTGCACAATATCAATAAATGGCTCATCATGTACGGGTTCAGCCACATTCTTCAGCGATGAATGTGCATACAGGCGTTCCTTAGCGAAAATTGGAAGTTTCATATTGGAATGACTTGAAAGTGGGCGGCGCCTATTACTCACCTGTTATGTCACTTTATTTGGTAGAATATTAGAGGATGGTTTGTTGTGCTGCGGTGCTTCTGGAACGCTCTCTTCCCGGGTGTTCACTAAATTGCCAGAAATGCTGCTCTGTTACTTAATTTCCTGTTTTTTTTTTCGTTGGAATTGATAGAACTTTGTTTCTGGGGCCTCGTTTCTGGACTGTACGCTTCGTAAAATGTGACAGTTATCCGCTCCTCCACATGTAACGTACCTCCGCCCACCGGTACAAGCAAGATAAGCATATGCATTTTTTTCTTAGCATCCATATTATCTTATTATCCTCCGCTGTTTTTCCCAATCATCACATCTTCCAAAATTTATTTCGCTATCGTGCTGCTATTGTGCTGCCATTCTGCTGCGGAACTTCCTACTCCTCAAAACTCCTGTGTTCCACATTTTCTTCGTCGTGTTATAGCGAGCCATGTCCAATTTCTACATTAGTGATTTTTTTTACTTTCAGTTCATCACGTGGTCTTTTCTGCTGCGGAAGGAGCGGCTTATGGTGTAGAAAAGCCGCCAAAGATCTCAACCAATCACAGTGCCCAGCTCCAGCCAATCACAACCTGATGGAAATTACACAACCCGAAGTTTAAAAAATCGAATACTACTATTTTCTATTAGTAAAGCACTTTTTCCCAGATACCGCAGACTGTACTATCATGCTATTCAGATCTTGCATGACCTCGTATCAAAGGACGGATATGTTTCCAATAAGCCTTGTCTTTGACATTTGGGAAGTCCCGAACACCACTGACATTCCAGGAATTTCACCCCCAATGTTTCCTTTGCTTGTCTGCGTCTCTCCTCTCTCCCTTCTATGACTAAACTTCTGCCCTTTGGTTTATATTATTCTAGACTTCGACGCTTATATGGCGTTTTCTGGAATATCGCGTGGTTTATTTGCACGGCTATGCTTCATGTCACGTGATCACTTGACACGTTTCCACAGGTGAAGCGAAGAAAAAAAAACAACGGCAAGAAAAATTGTCCGAACGAAACAGGTTTTTGTTTGTATAGTTTTACAGCTCGGAGAAACTTTGGAGTGTGATCAAGTGCGCGTGGGTAAACCCCGCCCACTTTTCCAGCTCCACTGAAATAATAAAGGAGTAGATCGAGAAGCAGTGGGAGGAAATATGATTCTATTTGTGGAAATTATGAAGCTTGATTTTTTTCAACCAAAGAAATTGATTTGGTGAGAATCCATGAGCACTTTGAAAACACGCAAAATTGCAGAAAAGATGTTCTTGTCTGGTGAAATGTAGGATTTTGTAAGCTGGAGCGTCGTCGGTTTCATAGCACCTGCTTGTCTTAGGGTTGTATTTTAGAATAATGCAAAGTGAATGATTTCCCGAAGTTACAGGCCCAGAATGGCTCGTGCTTTCTTTTTTTCTTTTCGCTCTCCTCGTTTTCTACACTTTCTACGCCAACTCTCTTTGCTTTCATTTATCCTCATCTTGCTGTTTTTCTGCTGCATTCCACTCACAATTATGCAAGCTTAAAAGCATGTTTGGCCTTGAAATCATCAATCACATGATTAACCACCACCAGCCCACCGCACCACTGCCGCGACAACTACCACTCGAAAACAGCGGCGTTCACGTATGATCTACGAGCTGTTCAGCGTTGCCTCCAGCGCGACTCATCCAGAAATCCTGCGAAATCCTCCCAGCTCCGCCCACCCATCATTCCTCACTCGTTGGCGACGTTCCGGCAAAACACCTCTGTTGTCTGACGGGGAGGGGCCGGCCGGCGCGATGGCTGAGTTTGACTGCGTGAAAAACACGCTGGCGGGTGATGTCGCTGGGTTATCAGCGGGTGCGTCGTTATCGTTGCCTGTGTTCCTTAGCGCTCCGTAATCCGGGCGCTATTATGTCACGCGGCCGGGGGCAGCGACGCCAGTGCTTGCTGCTTGTTTTTGGCGCAGTTTTAGTACGACTTATAGTGAGTTGGAGCGCAGTATAGTCCAAAGTTCTGCGCTTCCACAGTTCTAATGCTATTTTCTCATGTTGTTTTTTCTCTCATTCACCTCTAACTCCTTATCATGGCCTTCTATATTGACTTTTATTTCTTATCTTCCTTTTTTCCTTTTGTTTTAGTTTGTTTCACTTTATTTTATTTTAATTTACGCCCGGGTGCACCAGTGGAAGGAGAAATTATTACCAGATGATTAGATTGATTTATGCTTACTGCTAAATGAGGACTAGAATCATCGACTGATTATTGATTTTTTGGAATTTGGATATCAACTTTTCACTGGAAAAAAAGCAGACTGATACATTTCCCACTTGGATTTTAATTTATTTGCATAACTATCTCCCAGAGTTTTACCTGTGGACAAAATCCTGGATAGGAAATAGATTTCATCACATAGAGCTCTCCCTGTACGCTATGAACTCGCCCACTCAAAGCCACGCCCCTTCCTAGCTTCCAACCAGGATGGTGCATGAACTTTAACGAATTTGAGTGTACTAACGGATCTCCTAAATCTCCATCCTAAATCTACTAGAATTCACAAGTAGAAATGCCGTCCACTGGAGTGTCGTCGCTTTTATTGTGTATACCCTTCCTATAGTCTGCTATGGCAGTAGTTCTCTTGGATATTTGTTAAAATTTTGTTCTCTGTGTCTGAAGTTAGCTTGTCATCCGCAGGTTCATTTGTGATTTCCTACAAGAAAAAATTTTGAAAAGAAAAATCTGTGAATTTTTTGTGGATTCTCGTTTTTTAGTTGCTTTTACTCGATTTCTCGCCTTGTGCTTTAAAAAGCTACACTGGAAAGTATGTTGTGTAGGATTATTTTACTTTTATATTTCAAGGAAAACTTCAAAAATTTCGAATCTCGCGGTATATCAGTTTAAATATTTAGGCGTTCAACTGGCAATTCCTTGCTAGTTTTCTTATTTCCAGCTGTTCTCTTCTGTGGAAATTCTCCTTCACAATAACCTATAATTTCATTAATTTAATCTTTCCCATTGGGCGGCTATTTTTGTATTCACTTCTGGAATCTTTTAAAAAGTAATTCTTCTACTTTTTCAATGATTTCAAAAAAAATTCTATGTTTAAGCGCTTATTGGAGACAGTACCTGCCAATTATTTTACTCACCTTTGCTTTCACTTTTTTAGGCCTGAGGTTACCTAGGGTAAGCGTATCAACGCCTGTGTCAACGATTAGTAAATTTGTCTGGCGTTAACGCTTTTACTCTGGGTAATCTCATTGATGCATGCGACTCCTGGACAAGTTGCTGTGTTTTGGTACTTCTTCCAACTCTACTACTGTTGTTACTCTCTAGCTGAGAGTAACAACAACGCCACCTGGCTCATTTGTTGCGGAAGCTCGTCAAGAGATGAATGCCTGGCTTTCAAGCTTACTTCCGCGAGACCACGAGGAATCATTGTTCAGTGGGGTGGAATGTTTTGCAGCTGATTTGTATCATAGTAGGAAGGGATGCTTTTTTCCCACATATTTTCTGCGAGAATATGTGGGAAAAAAGAGGAAGAAGGTAGGTAATAGGGAGGTAAAACTGAAATTTATTTACGTAATATTTATAAATTTTTCTGTTGAAAAGTGTTACAAAAAGTGCTAAAATCTCAGCATGGGGTCCCTGATGGAACCTGATTGTCATTTTTTCCCTTTTTCCCTAAATCTTCTTTCCTTTTCCCTACCTATCCAGTTCCATCACATCTGTTTACCTCAGCTGAGAATTTCCACCTCACCGACAATTGCCTACATACTCCATTGGAACATCTCTATAGAGCGAGCGGTGTGACCGTTACATTTGCCTTATTAGCAATAATTGATCGGTGGCAGTTGTCCTTGTAAGGAGTGAAGTGAACGGCGCCCACGACAAGGACCACTGAAGTGTTGATTGGAATTCCCAAGGGGGGCGTGGCCTGATGAGGACGAGTTCGAGAGTGCACTGAGGACTTTAGCTGTGATGAAATCTATTTATTATCCAGGATTCTGCTCTAGCCCGTACGGATTTCTCCTTCACCGTTGCCACACTACCCTTAGGCCCGCGGTTCCTTAGCTCGTGCCGACTTTCACCCCGCGGGCCTCTAATTGACTGTTTAAAGCGGTGAAACCAAGTGTGTGAAAAGCCGCTGCGCAGGTGCGATCATCCGAAAGTCGCCGGCCGGTTCAAGCCGTGACGGTGTGAACTTTCCCGCGGCCCGGTGGATCAAAGAGGAGCGGCCCGCGGTCGACGACGCCGCGTAGAATAGGCCGCGTGCCTTCGGTGCGCAATCGGATTACCGCGACCGAGTGAAGTGGATGCGCCCGAGCGCCTTTGCGCCGCAGTGCGGTTGAGGACCTAGAGGTTTATGCGATTTATAAGGAGGTATGCTCGAATGGGTTCGGCGGCTTAGCCTGTTCTTGAGGTCTTCCATGCGTTCGCTGGCCGGTAGTTTTTGCTGGATAGGTGTTTATACTTTGAGTTGAGCGTAGCGTGGTTTTTATCCATCCTTGATCCATCCCACATTGTTCTCTCGAATATTTTTAAGTCCAAACGGCCCTATAGAATTTTCAAGGTATTCACCCTCTTTCAGGATGCATTTTCCTCAGAAATGATGCATTTTTGCCCTATTTCCGGTCTAATTTTCCTAAGCGGACGTCTCCGAACTGAACAACTCCCCCTTGTCTGCTGCCATTTAAGTAGCTGCTAGTTTTCCCCCTTTCCCCTCTCACTCCATGAAGCAATCCAGAATCCTAGCCAGTGTCCTCATGCTACAAAAAAGAACTCTGCAAGGAAATTAGGCTTAATCTCATTCTCCTCATTCACCACACTTCCGGTCTGGATTGGCATGTGAATCCTGCATCAAGGTCTGTTGAAGTTGAAGAGGATGTAGCCCGATTCTTCCAGAAAATTCTTATTATTAGGAAACGTGAGCTTGATGCTGCTTTCGGAGTGATGACTTTGAAGAGAAATCAGCTCTAAGCCTCTACCTGTTTTGAAAATATAAGGATATTTTCTTGGATTTTCAGTGTTTTCTTTCGATATACAGTTACTAAGATATGTGAATTAGCTGGAGCCCAGTGCTCGAGGACAGGATATAGGGCTATGATAGCATGTTTTTCAGACTTTATGATCAACTTTCACTCAACAATAACGTTCAAACCAAAATCCATAACAATTGGTTTCATCCTTCTGCAGCTGTTTCCATCTTCATGGGCGTAAATTGCCTTATTCGAGCGAACGTTCCGAAAAAAATTCCTACTTACTTCATTCCTCATAAAAGAAGACTGAGCTGAGATTTTTGCACTTTTAGCGATCAGCTGATCACTTCTGGACTCTGTCGTGTTTGTGTAAAAAATGGGAAAAGCCTTAAACCAGATGCTTGAATGGATTCATCCTTTATGGCCTGCGGCGCGCTTATCATCGCCTATTCAACTTCGCGATCATTTGATCTTCACCGTCTAGGAGTTTTCGTGGCTATTACATCCCTCTTCAGAGCCACTGCCCTTCTGTTCTTTTTCTCTAAAAGATCGCCTGTTTTGAATTATGATATCATAACTCTAGTAATATCCTTCTTGGTGATTCATAAAGCCTGTAGGGCCAGAATACCAGTGTTTCTTCTGAAAATTCGCTTAATAGGCTATTCACTCATTCGTACTAGTTCAAACACGGATTTCTTAGCAACACAAAAAAAAACACCGTCACAAGTAATGAGCTAACCGGATGAAACCCAGTGTGACCTCCCTGGGTATGGGGATCACCCGATCGTCACTTTTAGACTACCCACGATGGTGAGTTTTCCGGGTTTGTGCGTTCTTTTTTGTGTAACTTTTCTCGATTTGTATCCGAAAATCAACTGACTACTCCGGGGAAGTATAAACGAATGATATAAACTATAAGAAGGTGAAACTCTTCGCTTGACTGATAAAATTATTCTTTGGCTAACAGGAATTCTATGAAACTCAAGCAAAAAAAGGTTTTATTTATTTATTATAGACATGAGAGAACGAACAAAGGACTATAACATCATTTTAGAAATCCAGAACTCAAACTGTTCAACTAGCATCATGATTCTTGCCCAAGATGACTGTACCCTTAGTTTCGAACCCAGGTTGACAAAACAGTGAAACTATCATGGTTCTGTGTTGAGAATCGCTCGAGAAATGAAAAAAAAAACCAACTTTGTCTAATTATATGCGAAGAAATCTTGCTGTAAAAAACTGAATAATCATCTAAATCTCTCTACAATTCATTCACAGCCATCACTGCCATTAGCAGTAGATATTTTCGTAAGCAACAGTGGACTGAGGCTAAATTTCTATCGGAAGTCCGTCTAGTATGAAATGCTAGTAATAAAATTTTCATTGCTGTTCAGTTCTGAGACTTGATCTTTTCCAGAAAATCCCATTTTCTCCGCTTTCGCCTCAAAATTGCTCCTCCTCACCGGCGTATGTACCTCTCACCGTTCCTCGTCGGGCTCATTCGTCGTGCGGCACTTGTTCCCGTCGTCGTCGTTGTCGCCTCCTTGGACTCGATCCAGTCATTCGCTTTGATCCGGCCATAAATACGCAATTTCGTTCCGATCGTCAAGGTTACTTTTTCAGCTGAAAATTACATAATTCCCTCGTCGCCGCGTCAGATCACGCGCGTCTCGTTTCGATTTCCATTCGCTTAGTCCGCTGCGACACTTTCTCTGCGCTTCACACGTGTTTTTTCCAATGGTGATATAATATTTTTGGAGGAAGTTCCTGGAGCACAAGAGATTTTTCCAACTCATTCTGGAATACATATTACTTCACTGTCGAAGTTTTGCTTTGGATTTTGGGGTCTACCTGTTCGCAGGCTTGAAATTTCCGAAATATTTCGAAACCGAAAGTTCTGAATCTTAAAATTTCTCTTGCAATATACAATTATGTACATTTTCCAGATTTTTGTCCTTCTAAGGCTTTATTTGGGAGAATATCTAAAGTATTCTTCCGCAAGCCTGGCTGATGAATGAGAATTTGTTTTCAGGGTAAGAAGTATCCTTGACTTTCTCCACTTCTCACTTGAGAACCTTACTCTCATAACTTTCTTAGTTTTTATTAGTCTTTTTATTTCTGAGTATTGGGAATTTTTTAGTTTTTCTGTTTTTTTCTGGGAGTTTTCTTCTTTTCAGGGAAGCACTTCTTTTAAAAATATCCCTAGTTTCCTGAAACATCCGGATGAGTCCACATTTTGAAACGAGGCTATGACCTTTTTGCCAAAAGGCCAGATATAACCCGTTCTGCAGTTTTCCTCGTAAAGAATTGAAAATGCCAGTATCTTTTCTAGAGCAGAACTTCCCTTCGAGTTTTCCTCAAAATCTGCTGTTTTTCTGGTAGCAGAATGTTTTCCTCCTAGGGAAATTTTCTTTCCGGAGGCAAGCTTGAAAATCCCCACTTTCCATGGAAAAGCTGTTCTTCCTACTTTCAGTCATGCAATATTCCTTCCACATTCCGAAAGTTCTCCTGCAAAATGTCATTTTCTCGAAAATTCCCCGCACTGCTGAGGTAATCCACTCAGGCCACGCCCCATTCAAATAGAATTCCTTGGCGAGCGCTCGGGAAAAAAAACGCACATGCTCGAGAACGACATGGTGAAGTGTGCGGCGCAGTGCAGTCCGCCCTAATTGTTGACATCGGTTATCGTCGTCCTTGAAAACGGTCAGCACTAGCTCGTATTGTCTACCGTATTCTTAGTGGGTGTTCTGCAATTGCACAACTCGTCAAATTACGTCCGGGGTACTAATGGAGGTCGTCTGTTGAGTGACTGTTTACTTCGAGGAGAGTATAAAGAAGAAGAAGAACAGGACGTTATAAATTGTGAGACGGCATATATTAACACGTTGCGTTCAGATGAAGTGGCAGTTAACTGGTTTTTAACGAGTAGTTACACGTTTGACGAAGGTGTGTGTTGGTTATTTAGGCCTACTGTGGCATAGTGGGATTGTATAGATCCTTGGTCCGGTAGTCTACCCACCCAATAGGATTTCGGGTAAGTTATCGAGTAAGTTTCTACCCCATAAATAGGTTGACATGTCATTCTGATTCAGAATCGTTTCCGAGATTTTTACATGGGAAGAATCTCCATGAGCTCCTGATCAAAACGGTACACGTGATATCGTACAAAACTGTCAAAAAACCCTTTCGGGCTCAAAATCTTGGGGAGATTATGGGCGGAGCCGAGGCCGGGCTACGTATTTCCCGCACCATGAGCACCAGTGCTGGTCAGACGTGTAGTGCATCTTCTATCCTTTTTTTAACTTTCCTATATTGTGTTAGTTTTCTCAGAAGAGAATGCATAACTCAGAAACATCGTGCTCATATCCTGGCTCCGCCCACAAGCTCCCTCCACCTGAAGCTCAAAATTGGGTTTTTGATTAGTTTTGAGCGGAACTATGTACCCCAATGTGATCAGCGTTTCCTGTAGATTCTTTTTATGTGGGAACCTCGTGAACGATTCTAAGGTGGGAAGCCACGCCCAGTAGAGCATTTATTATTGGCAAACAGCCCACACGCTAGTAGTAAACTATGTAGTAGTGAAAGCTTACATCCGAAAGGAACATCACTCCAGGTCAGAAGCACTGACTTCCAAATCGTTGATATTTTCCCTTATTTGGGAATTCTTCCAGAAATTCCTCGTGCCATTCTTTTCCATTTTCCCATCCTGGCCAACTATGTTGAAAAAACATCCAACTGATGGAGTTTCTTTTTTGCATACATGCTTTGTCAGTGAATCGTTCGTTTTGATTATGCCAGCGCTGAATGCATATGACATTCACCATTCGGCCGACACCTCATGAACATGCCGACATTAAACAAAAACCACCAGTGGGTGTTTCATTTTCAGTTTTCCAGTTTGTTCTCGGAGTTGCTGTGTTCGGCCTGCTTTCAGGAAATGTTCGGGTTCAGTTTTGAGCGATTGTGTTCAGTGGAAGTTGGGGCAGTTACTATTATTCTTTTGCATTTGCACTTACCCAGAAGCCGACCAGGGGTTTACTTTCCTGAATACCTATCTGTACTTTCACGTAATTAACTAAATAGCTTTCTTTTCAAAGAGGAAGTATAGTAAGAGTAAGTGTAAGAGTAGAGTAATAGTGATTCTTACTTGTAGTTCATTTTCATCTACATTGCACCTCGCCTTGAGATGTCAAGTGAGAGTTGTCGTTGTAGAATCTTTGCTCCGCCCCTTCCCCACCTTTGAGTACCACATCTCGGTCCTCGACCCTTATTAGGCAATTTTCTACGCTTTACAAAGTGCCAAGTTGAAACATCTGCTATGGATCTATTTCTCCGCCCTTTTGAACCATCTGTGAGTTGTCTCTTTTTTTTCGAATGCCGGCTCAAAACCGTCGTTGCTCCACCCTGCAGGTTACTATGCTCAAACCATCACTGTAGAACTTTCACCCCGCTTTTTTACCTCGGCCTCGATGCATCACCTAGATTACCCAGGGTAAGCCTGTTAGCGCTTATGTGGGTGACGGGCAAATTGCAGTGTTGTTTGCTGTGGGTAACATCAATGATGCATGCGATCCTGTGCAACACCATATTTCCAGAATGTCAAGCCAGAACTGTAGTTATGAATCCTCATATAATCCATTCCTCCTCTTATGCACAGTTCAAGTCGTCTTTTATAACATTAAGCTACATTAGCCAATAGTAGGTCCATCGCCCCGCCCATTTTTTTATCCTTAAATTTTCTACTTTTGTAGTGAGTATGGGGCTTCGCACGAATCAATATGCCCAGCTCATCTGATATGGGAATTATTCTGCGCTGAGCTGACGTCAGCAATGAAATATGTACCAGCTGAATGCACAAAATTGGAAATCAGCTGATTTGGAATGAAATTACGGATGGGCAGCAGCCCCGCTCAGCACTCAGCAGCCTTTCTGCACTTTCTTATCAACGTCGCTCTCTAAAATCATGAATTTTCTAGGTCGTCAGTCATTTTTTAACGCTTTTGATACTGTATGGGTTTTTTTAGGATTCTTGGAATATTTGTTGAAGCCAAGAAGGGTTCCGCCTCCCAGTAAAACCAGTGAAATCGTGGTATTCCTCACAAAAGACCCTCTTCAGTGTCAATCGCATCGCTTGAATACGTGGTCAGAAAAACAAGGATGGACGTGGGAAGCGAGAGCGACGCGGTGGTGGTGGTCTCGAGTGAACGTTCATGGCTCGGACAATGATTTTGCACTTTGCGAATAAGAACGTGCACCCACGGTTCTCACAAAATCGTACGGTTTTTGCAATGTACGGGGCAGTGAGATCTCCTATTTAAAACCATGGAGATGTCTGGTATATATACAGGGTATCCTTGGTCCGACAATTTCTGGAGTTTTTCCTCATTTCTTCCCTAAACTAAAGTAAAATTGGCTTTAGCTTCTTCAAGAAAACCTTTCTGTGTAAACCTTTCAAAGTCTTCTCCAGAAAATTTGCCCAAAGTGCTGCTGTTGTTAAAAAAATACTCAAAACCTATGCAAGTTCAGGACTGACCTAGTGAAACAGTTGAATTTTTGCTCATCGTTTTCATTCCAAACATACGAAGAATTCTAGACAATTGAAAATTCTCAATTACAGGAGATTTTTCCAAATTTTTTGGTGTGTGATGTCAGCCTATAACGACATTTGCTGAAGATTCTCTCCCTATATTCGCTCCAGGAACCGTCAATTTCTCGAAGCATGCAAATGCAGACGCACTATAAACAATTCTTAACTACTCTTGGCTCTATATACTGAAGACATACTATGAAAAAGTTATAACTTTGAAGCCTTTACCTCTGCAATTTTTACTAGTAGTGCCAATTCTGGATTTGCGCACTTCGTCGAAATGGCTGACCCTATTTCGGTATGATGAATGCTTCAAAATGTTGGAGTTAGACCTGGTTTTTTGGGCTTAGCTTGAATAAGGGGGGGGGGAGGAGGGAATAGATCAAAACTATTGTTTTTTATTGATTTATTTATTACCGGATCCAAGAATTGACAAAAAAGAACAACCATTTGAGAAATAACCCCGATAAATACTATGGTAGGTAAAAAACCGCTCCAAATGAGTAATATACAAGCATGAGCCAACTGGTGAGGCAATTGATCAAGAGACATGAACTGGGGGGGGGGGGCTGGATGTCGTTTTAAAGGGAGAGAACCTTTATTATTCTCTTGGAGAGCCATTTTGCTGTAGGCCACCAGTATCCAATCTTTTAAAGTGTTTGTTGACTGTCTTCAGTTCAAAGTCTCTCTAAGATGGGACAAATTTACCCTAATTGATGGATAATCTGACGTTGTGAGCTTTAAAGGATTTAAACGTCATCTGTCATTCTGAGGTATTCAAAGGACATGAGAATAAAAGGTCCGAGTGCCACCGTGTTGATTCTGTGAAAGCACATAACTTCCTCTGGATTCTCGCTCTACTATGAATCTTCCTATGGTCTAAGTAGATTTGTTGTCGGCTAATAGCCTCTTAGTTCCTGTCTACGCCTCTGATCTTGTCACCTCTAGGCTCGCCTCCTCGTTGTTATCTAATGCGACAAGTGCAACTGACGCGGCTAGCGTGCTAACTGATTGAGAGTATGCGGAAGTACCGCAGCAGAGGAAAAATCGGTCAGGGTCGAAGCGTGTACTGAGGGGGTCAGCCATAGGGAACAGCTGCATTCGATGCTTTTTATGCTTTCTTGGGCCTTCGGATGCAGTGGGATGGGCTCCTGTGTGGGGTCTTACTTTACTTTATTTTCGTTTACCTTTACTTTCTATCTTTACTACACTCCTTTAACATAATTTTCCATTGAAAATGCCGTTGCTTTAATTTTTGCGTATTGAAGGTGTTTGCTTTTGTGGTTTAAAAGTATATTGAAGGTGTTTGCTTTTGTGGTTTAAAAGTACAGTCCAAATTCCTGTACAGTATGGTTCCACCAAGAGCTAATGCAGAATTTCACACTTTGTTGTTCTCCTGTGAAAATGCAATTTTCCTCAAAGGAAGCGCAAATGGTTTTGACTTAATTTTACGGTGAAATTGCAGTAATTTTATGTTGCCCAAGAAAAACGACAATTTCCAACTGGTCTCCGACGTAATTACATTATTCTTAATGATTTACGTCTTTCTGATTTGTCATTTTCTATAGGTGTAGTTGGGTGTGGTTCAATTTTATTCAAATGTATCAACTTTACATCTCACTTTAATGGTACTTTACTGTTTTACGTGTATATTTTTTCCGGAAACCTGCACGTGCAGGACTGTGGGCGCACCGCAAGTTAAATACGGAAATTGAATGATGTCAGAGAGTTCATACAGGATCAACCTCATTTCGTACGGTTCCTTCACTCCCGAGTCCACCAAAATATGCTTTTCTGCATCTCTTGTTGGGGGGGGGGGCCCCACCATTCTTTTGGCTTTCTGCTATCAACTGGTTTCCGCTTCTTTACCTCATCTTATTGACGTGGTTCCGCTGATCAGATGGGTTGACAGAGGCATAATGAACGGGTAGATTCGCCATCAGTCCATGTGGGAGCCCTTGGCGAATCCGGGACCAATTCTCGTTGGGGGTCACAAAAAATTGAATCAAGCTCTGAATGCGTGGCCTTCATAAGTTCACACAATTACAGGATCTATAGCATTTCTTGTAGTTCAGAGTAGGCTTGGAACTCTTTTGACAGAAAAGGTTATCTGTTTTCCCATTTGCTGTCGACACATGCTTTGGATACATTGGGTACCAGTTCTCGTGCCATTTCCTAGCATGTTAAAGAACTTGTCGCTCTGTACTAATGATGTAAACTCTCCTCATACAGCAGTTTACTCCTATTTTTCACATGTCAATTATCTCAACCACATGGTAAAAAATACTGCAAAGGGGAGCAGTTCTAGCTCGTTTGGGGGACAGTTTCCACCCAACACGCAGTGGTAAAAGTTGCTTTGTTTGTTGTTTATTGTTTGCACTCTTCAATCACACCGGCATAATGAATATCTAGCCTTACGTGTGAAAAACTCGGCTGATTTCTTCACCTCTCCATCAAACAGCTTCGTCCGATCGCCAGCTACGTCTTTTCCACAGCAGTTCCATCCTCCTGCTCCTGAAATTCTTGTGACGTCGCTAATGACGATGTGAGGACAATCAGTCGATTGCGTTGGCAAAATTTTGCTTAATTTTGTCTATTGTCTTCAAAAAATGTATGTGTCCTGGTCTGATAGCCCATTTTGGTCTAGAATAATAGTTTCTTAAGAGATCAAAGGTTGCCAGGGCCATGTTTGACACGACGACAGTCGATTGTTGGCATAACGGTCGCATGTGGTTTGTTTGCTTTACCCATCAGTTTCAATTCCTTTTTAGTTCGTTGTTTTGGTGATAAACTCCTTTATGGCTCTGTTTTCACCCTGAAACCGAACCATTTCATTACTCGCTGTGCCTTCTTTCCAAAAAAGTCTCATCCTGCTTTTCGGAAGCATCAGTCCTAAAAAAATTCCAGGAAAATGCTCGCTATTTGTTTTACCGCACTTTAACAAGCTTTTTCAGGGCTAATTTATGTAGTCATCCATTAAATCAATCAATAAGCACAACAAACATAGCGGGAAAGTGTTCACTGAAAGGTCGCCAAGTTTTCGTTAGTAATTGGTCTTGACAGTCATGCGATTCCGCCACGAAATTGTCTCGATAATTCGTGAATGAGATGCAGACATTGGGCTACTTTAACGGAGCTCTGGAAAACCTTGGCATTCTGCCAAGAAAATGGTAACCTCGAAATCTTCCTTCTTGCAGTGCCAAATAGGGAGCTTAGGTGTTTACGTTTTGAGCGGAACTGGTCCTATAAGGTTGACTCGATTTTTGAGAGGGTTTCTATCCAAACTTATTTGCTGCATGGCAATCAGCTAAAATTTGTGGTAGCTCCGCCCACTTCACCGTTCCCGAAATATGTACTTCATGAGATCAATCACAAAATTAACCAGCTCTGAATTTTTTTCGCAGCTATAATCTGAGTAGCTACCAATTACGAGAAAAAGCTCCTGCATTACTAGTGGTTGCTTCATAACTTTCATGAGGAGCTGTGATTGGTCAGAAGTTGCGGCTTCGTGATTGGTTCTTTTTGAATTGTCCTGGTGTGCTCTACTGATTACTTGTGTTCATCCTCTTTTCTACCTTGGTGTTATTAATAGGAGAATAATGATATATTCATATTTAGTTCATGCTGAGTTCTTTCATAAACTGTCGTATCGCCTGATTTTATGTGATTGGTGGATTCATAAATACTGGTCTTGACTCTGATTGGTGTTGTTCCCTGTTTTCCTGTTTCCTGTTTCTGACGCCATTTCTTGTCGCATTTCTCAGCACCTTTTACCAGCATCGTCCCTTTGAATTTTTTTTGATAAGCTGATTTTTCTCAGGGTTCCACCTCCCACGCACATCGATCGTTATCTTCTCTCATTACTATTACACTTCACTTAAATATTTTTTAAGATTATTTTTCTCCAGAATGGCGGAGTTCAACACAACAGCCTTCATGACCCAGCTGGATGCGTTTGGGCGACCGCCTCCGCCTCAAAAGCTGAACGAAGGACGTGGGGGCGTGGCCAAGGAGCTTGCCTCAAAACTGGATATGATCAATTTGGACAAGCAAAGGGTACGTGCTAGTTCTCAAGTCCTACGAGATCCTACAGTGAACTTCTGACTGCGGAGTTCACCATCCACCAAATAAAAGCAAAAGTTGAAACAGTGAATTTTCGAAAAGTTTCCTTTTAATTTGAAAATAAATGTTATTTTTAGCAGCAGGTGTTAGACTGTGATTATCCAGTGAATGAATAATCGCTTGGCAATGCCTATCCCTAGTTCTTCGCTCACGAAATATATATCATAATGGGAATAATCTCTTAAAAGCCTATGATTGGTCAGTGAGAGTAGTTGCTCCGCCCAGGACTCCGCACAAAGTCCCGCTCATTCTTAGCCCTTATGAAGCAGAACAATTTCTCTACAAGAGTATAAGTAGGATTTGGAAGAGGAATGCAGGTTTTTGTGGGAATCATGATGGATAGGTCTCAGAAATTGGGAACTTTCTCACGTTAACGAGTAGCTGCAAACCACGCCCACTACCGTTGTAACATTCAGATGAAAGCCAAGCACACACCTATGGCCGAATAGGTAGTTTTCCAGAAACTGTAATTTCTTTGTATTTTCGAAATAAAAAAATCCATGTTGTTAGCCGAAATCGATAGGTATATTCTCCATTGAGGGTAATTCACACTAGATACGTTCGACAATCGCGCAGCTCAGCTGCACGTATCCCTTTGACGAGCATATATCTGTTCACTCGACATTTTCATCGTCAATGAAAACCCGCTCGGTCACCGTGAGAACGCAAACGCGTGAGTATGAGCTTCGTCAGGGTGCGACTGAGCCCACGGTTCAACGTATGGACGCACGCGCGTCGAACGCACGCAGCTAGTATAAACTGCCTTTGTCCAGGCTACCACGAGAATGTAAATGATATGATTGCGAAGTATTTGTTCTACATGGGAGTTGTCTGTAATTTTTGATTCCTAGCGCTACTCGCCCATTCTCGCCTGAATTCGCTTAGGCTCCTCACTTCTGCATGAAGACATCAGTTTAATCCACATTTGCTGCTACCTTTCGTCGGGAACCTATTGCAAATCTACCGGTTACGGTATCACTTCTTTTGGCTCCACGAAATCCACTGTGTCTGTTTAATCAAGGTGTCTTTCACAGCCTGTTCGTGTCATTATTGTATTTCACAAGAGACAACGAAAAACTTGGAGACGCAGACATCAGCAAAAGGTACCACCGGTTCTCGGAGGATCCGTAAGATATATGGAAAGCAGACTCCACCCATAATCCGGTATTTTGTACCTTGGCGGAACGCTGGACAGCTGCTATTCCTAGAACCATGCTGGCTGTGTCGCCACAACCACCGGCGGCGGTGCTCGTGTCGAATATGGTCAAGTGGTCATACATAAGTGAGTGGTGCGCGCCGGTAATCTCGTCGAGAACTGGCCCCGCCCATCACGGCGACTATTTTTGGAATTTGGAACAGATAACCGCTTACTTGTATGGTCACGTTAGTTACTGGAAGAGCTTTTACTGTGTAGTTGAGAGAATAGATCTGATCACTCACTTAACGTACTTATAGTTGTGGTAAACAAACAAGTAATTTTCGCGAAACTATCTGCGTGCTTCCGTAAGTCTTTCAATGTCTTCTTCCAATCAATATATTGATTTTCAAGCCTAGTTTGTGAGTTTTCCATTTATGCATTTTCATACATCTATTCATATACGTATTTTATATCATTTTAAGCACCTCTTAAAAGTGCTATCTTTGTCATTCTTTTTATTCTAACTTTTTTTCCGTAATGCATGAATATATGATTCGATTACTGTGGTTTTTTACTGTTACGCCAACGGAGTACGTTGTTTTTGTAGTACTCTTTATGTTGGCTTTCGGAAGAACTCTTGAACAAGTCAAAATAAAGAAAATTTGAATATTTGAATGCTCGAGTATTCGATGACTTATTTTCGACGTGCAGCACGTAGTTTGTACCTTTTACTTGAACATCGGAAACAGGAGAAATAGTTCCGTCTACTAATTTATAACAGGAATTTCTTTTGTAGGGGTGCTCTTATCTACCGTGCTCCTTAAGTTTGTTTGTACTATGTTGCTTTATTTACTGCAATGTATTTACTTGTACAATGCGCATGTCTACATGTGCGACATCTTCTGTATTTTGTTTTCAATTTTCCTCCCTCTTGGCTGTTTTGTTTAGTTACTATTCCTGGAAAGAAATACATTTGTTTGTTTATTCTGAAGTTGTCTGGATCTGTAGAATGGTACTATCAAACTATGCTTTTTAATCGAAAGTCCTGCATTCGCAGACATCATGCTACACAGTAATAATTTGGTTTTTTTCTTCTTTTTGACGCTATAAAAAATGGGTATATCCTGGCTGTTCAGCATTTCCTACGTTATATGATAAAAATGTATACAAGCACAGGGAAGTCAATCGCTTTGATTTTCTTTGCATAGTACAATACTACCTATAACCATGCCTATAACGTGCACCTTTATATTGCTATAGTAATCAAAAATTGTGTCCTTTTTTCCGTCCTTTTATTTTAATAATCTCTATTTCCAGCGAATTCGAGGTGAAATGTTGGCGCCATCTGGAAAAGGCATGGTTCAGTTGGGTTTGGACAATCGAACGAAAAGTGTAAATCGACACGAGATTAGAGAAACTGACGTGCAGAAGTGGCGAAACGATGTAAGTGTATAATTGTTGCATTACAGTAATCAATAACTACGCTCTAAGTAATATTACCACTAATAAGAAGATTTTTGCTGCTTCAAAGTGTCTTAAAATGGAATGGTGGGGGAGGATCGGTGTTCGATGCGCGTGCTTCTGGAGAATAAGGTAGAAGGGCGTATGTTGACTAGAGCATAATGGAGATCTTTGCAATTTGATGCGGAAGTTGGTCGCCCATCTCACAACATTCCACCCTTTTCTCATTTATACCATATGTAATGCGTAGCCAGGTCTAATCGACAAAATATTGCTTGTCCTGGAACTAATGCGCATCGCGCCGCAGCTTGGGGACCAGTTCTCGCCTTGTAAAAAATGCGTTGTATGGCACTGAAGCTCAATGCATTTAAAAAAAAGGCGTAGCGGTTTTTTAGATGTGTATATAACTGAGTTTAGAACAAGGCGTTGAGTTTTTTTTTAAATTTAAAGAAATATTTTTAGGTTATGTCAGCGAATCGCCCACGCATCAATGGCCTCAATCAGCATGAAACAGCTGAAAGCGCCAAAGAATACGCGAGAAAAATCGCCGAGACTATTCCAAAGACAAATGGATACCACGCTAATAGCGAAAGTGATGACGACGGTGGAATTGTACGTGCCAATGATGCACTTACTCTCCCAGTTCAAACTATACTTATTGACTTTTCAGAGAAGTGACTCCGCCACAAACTCCCTGCCATCTCCACCTGGAGAACTAACAGTTGCAACCAGCCATGAGCGCAAATACTCGGACTACTCATCGGCGTCGAGCCAGAAATCGCCGACTCCACCCAGTCAATCGTCGTTTTCCGACTACTCGTCCACGTATCGCTCACAGGTTTCACCGCCGGACTCGCAACGATCGGACAGTCCACTGAAAACCGATGCATCGACCAGAGTGAATGTGAGCAGCGTGCAGGCGGACAGGTTCTCGCCGATGGCCAGGAGGAGCCCGGGCGAGAGGGCGTCGCCGAAACAGAAAGCCGACTTGAGCCTGGCCGAGATCCTGAGCCGCAAACAACAGACCAGTAACGGCTCGGTTGCGAACTATGGAGCCGGAGTAGGGCTGACACAGCAGGTGCGACTGACCGATCAGAAGCTGCCCACAGGGAAGCCGCCGGCGTTCAAGTGAGTAAATCAGATATTCTTGGAAATCATGGATTGAAGAAAAGATGAGAGTTCTCCTAGCTTCGTGGTTCTTTACACTTGTTTCAAAAAGGGGAAAAGAGGAGAAGAAAAGAGAAAATGCAAAAAGAGAGAAAATCTGTGCGGAATCGATGGCCTTCCCAAAACGATGTGCTTTTGCGAGATCCATGAAGGAATGGACATGGGAACACGGAGAAATATACAGTAAATACAGAAATATACAATAAATATAGAAATACAATACCAACGCTGTCGCTTGATGAAACTGCGCGATTTCTGCGATTCCGCGTTTTTTTTTTCGTCGCTTCTCCATAACTTCTTTCAATCTTGACCATCTTCAAAACGGACCAGATAATTGGAATCAGGGTGGTCCAATCTATCTGGTAGTATTATTTTAATTCGATCACAAATGATCCATTTTGTTATGGGAAAAGTCCAAGTTTTGTTAGAGAAATACTGTCAACTTGAGAGTCGTCTTTTCTGAATGTGAAAGCCTATGGAACAAATCCTAGGGAAATTTTGGCTGGACCTGTGAAAACTTTTAGGTATGTCTGGATCACAGTAGTTAGGATATCCATTTTTAGACATCCAGAGGCCAGCATAGTTGGTTTGTGTGATAGTCGCAGCCTCATTTTTCTTAGCTCTATATTTAGAGGGAACCTCTTTTCTTAGCGTATTTTTAAGGCGACCAAGAAGAAGGAGACTCATGAGATCGTTTACTGTTTGGTATGGTTTCTCCCATTTTTCCACTTTTCTAATGTTCCTGAGATCCTGTCTAGATAGCAGAACATAACTTACATAGATTACAAGTTCACAGTTTAGCTTTGCCAAACTAGCCAATATATAGTCGCTTTAATTGCGTGATATAGCTAAGGGAAGCATTCTTACATTGTTTTTGCAAACATTTTGCGGTGTCACTACCAAGGCACGTCTTTTGAGACTAAGAAATCCAGGCCAACCAACGATGACCAGAAGCGGCACGCGAAATGGCGTGAAATCAGTGACACCCTAGAGTCGCAGGATCGAAAATTCGAGAAACTCAGCGAGCAACTGCGGAGAGATCTTGTGGTGGACCAGAAGCACCAAGTTGGTGGGTGAATTTGTTGTTGTAGATCAAACTGATCCACAATTATCACACTACTGTTGAAGAGTAGCACAGTATTAGGGTACTGTAAATAACAGTACCATCATGCGATAGCGCCTGTCTAGTAGGTTACATGCTCGTTGTCGAAATTGTGATGGCAATGTAGCTTCATATAGCATCCTTGATACTGGCAGCTATTGATTGATTTTATTGATCGGTCTTGCTCTTGAAATGACGATTATCACAAAACGGTGCTCTAAAAATTCAGGCTTTGCAACACGACATTACGGTAAGTTCAGATGATGCGTGTGAGTAATACTGTAGTTATCTCTACAGTTTCGGCATGTATTTACTGTAGAATTTTCTTCCGTAGATATCGTGTCGTACCGTAGCCTTAATATGAATGCTATGAAATCACCTCCCTCGGGCGCAATATTACGTCCTTTTCAGGATTGTGTGCAAATTGCCGTCGCCCGATGTATGATAACGAGGATCGCTACACCGTCAATGACTCCACATACCATAGAGCTTGTTTCACATGCGAAGTATGCGGAAGAGAACTGAGGTACGGTGAATGCGTCAGCAAATCGATATATTGATTGGTGTTGATTAGTCTGTAACGATTCAGAGAGCAACAATTCTACCTCAGTGATGGGCGATTCTACTGTAAACAGGATTACTTGTATAATATGGATAAAAAAGTGACACGATGCTACCAGTGCAAGGAACCGATCCAGGATATGGTAGTAAATAACTTACTTGTTTAAATGGGTCCTGAATGGAATTAAATTTGTTCTTTTAGGTGCTTTCAGCGCTGAATCGAAACTACCACCCGGCTTGCTTCCGATGTGTTGGCTGTGGGATTTGCTTAGATGGTGTTCCATTCGCCTTGGACAAAGAGAGCCAGGTGAGATATCTTGTCAGTGATACCGTAACCCTACCGTACCTCCAGGAAGCCACCATATAAAGTGGGGATATTGAAATTAAAGTGGGGATAATAAAATATGCGAAAACAATGATCAATGAGGGATATCATTGGTCGGCTTCAAATCTGACCAATGACGAGCATCCTAGCGTCGACCAATCAGAGGTGGAGTAAGCAATTACTGGATTGCTCGTTGTGAAAGGATAATTTTGCCCTTCATGAGAGCATGTGACAACATTTCGGCAAATGTCCGAAAATTCACTCTACCTTGAAGTAGTCAAAAGTTACTAGTATTTCAGGTGTTCTGCATGCCGGATTACCACGACCGCTACGCTCCACGATGCTATCGATGCAAAAAGCCGATTCTTCCTGATGAGGTATCATTGTCTTCTCAGAATGACATTCATTGATATGCACTTGCCTGCTACTATTTCTTCATTGAAAGATGGAATTTGGCTTTCACCATGGTGGAGTTTCGGGTGGGAAACGCCCACTTGGCCAGTTTTTCTTCTGCTGACGGACTTCTGTGACAAATTGTGGTTCTTCGTGTGTGACTTACTTCTGTGTACAACTTTTGTGGTTGGACCGGAGTATTGTTTTAAAGTATGTAGGGGCGCACTCTACTGACTTCACAACGTTTCGATAGTTTTTCTCGTTTGTGATTGGCCAGTCGGCAGACGTTCCGCCCATCAAGGGTACGTTGACCACGCCCATCTGCTTGCGATTGAAATAGCGCCATCAGACAAGTTTAGAACAGATGAAATCGTGTTTTTTTTTTCTTGGGAATGTATTATGGGTGGTAAACACCTTTACTGACTAATTGTTAGTGAACAGGTTGTTGTACACTATGCAACTGCAATCCTGAAATTTCTAGAAGTCCGGTGAAACGGTGCGAATCGTCGCTCTTGAAAACAACTACCACATCGACTGTTATTCATGCGAGGTATGCTTTTTTATGTACTTTTTGGTTACAGTTACAGTTCTCACATCGCACCTTTTGCTAATATTATTGATTTCCAGGGATGTGGCTTAAAACTCACTGATGAAGGTGATGCGTTCTGCTATCCACTTGGAAAGCACCTACTCTGTGAGCGTTGTCACCTTCACTGGAGGCGATCCGGTGCGGAAGCGCCGATTTCTGATTTGTAAGGCATATTCTCCCCCAATAAAGAGTGCAATGAAGTTCGGTCACGATTGGAGCGCGGAATCTTCCTGTCATCCTTCCTGCTCTTCAATCTTGTCTGGCAACTGCGCATATATGTACTATAACTTCTCTCAATTTTTACCATTGAGTATTGTACGCAACTTTTCATGGTGAGAAAGTTGCCCAATATTGATTTATCGATCATCGCTGTAGCTGTGCAAGCCAGCGTCATCTTTACTGACATATTGTATGGTCTCAGGTCATGTCAAAGTCATTAGGGCCTTAGTTGGGATCGTTGTAGGTCTCCCCAGTCAAGAGTATTATTATTGGGGACGTTAATTTGTTAACTTCTGTGTAGTTAAGGCTCAAATAATGCTTGAAATTGTCCATATAAATTCCATATTGTCGCATGTGGCAAGCTTTGAATATGTTTCTTATATCGCTGAGGTCACCTCATTTCCGTGAGCTCATCTGACATTCGATTTGAGGTGACTTCTGTCGTGAACTCGAGTGCGCCACGCTTATTGTATCATTTGGCTTGCTCATTTTAAGCTTAATCCTGGCTTAGGTCGTCTCCATATTATAGTCATGTGCCTTAGTCATAGAGCAGTGTTCCTTTGTACGTTACATTTCCATATTTCGACATGTCGTTTTCTTGTCATTCAATAAAATTTCTCAGATTAGATGCTATGTTATAGTTTCGTCCAACGGTTATCAAGTTATCGGTTTCTGTTGGGGCCCCCTCCCCCTCCCAGCTTTCTTTTCTCCCATAGCAATGATGGACAACAGCGTCCATTTTTGATTTTTCAGATTTGGGAACTACATTGCGGAAGATATTGTAACCCCTGATCGAAGAAATGATACATTGAATGACATAAACTGTCATGCAGTCGGTGTTAAGCAGCTAAAATAAGGCAAGGATATACTGGAACCTTTATTGAACACCTATACTTTCGAAACTCAACAACATCTTTCTTATGGTTCTAGTGTCAATAGTTGTGAAGTACCTGGAATTGCTATATTGAAAAGCCAAACATCGTACTCAGTTGATTTACTCTCTCCTTTCTCTATTCAAGGAATCAAAGGCTAGAACGGTATTATAATACGACGTATGATGGTTGAGTTGAATTCATTAAGTGATGATAGGGGCAAGGCTTGTGTCAGATTCAAGAGTGAAGTTTTTTTCATCTCCAGAGCAGAACCTTAACGGCAGCATCCACGGAAAATTCAATCACCGCGATTCCAATGTAATATTAGGTTTTTGACTATAGAGAACATGGATGGAGTGCTCAAATTTGTCAAAACACATAAAAGGGCCGGTTTTGGGATGCTTCCGTTTCGCTATGCGGGAGCAGGGTGGTCGAGTTAAACGGCTGAGTCGAGCAAAAAAGTCTATCACCCTGCCATCATCGCCACCTATTTTTACGATGCAGTTGCAGTACACGAACACAGCTTGAAGTCAACTACAATGTGAAGTCCTGCTTATCTTAACGTCATACCTTTGCATTTGTAGTGCTTATTAACCAGTAGTAAATCTGTGAACGATACGAAAGGAGAGCTCATAGTTCTTTGGTATTTCTCGTCGTTTGCAACGAGTTCTGGATACTCGTCGTAGGGGCACTGCAGTAGAATTGATACTAGCAGCTGCTCTTCTTAGAGACGGTGTCCCATCTTATATACGGCTTCACGCAGTAAAAAGTCTCCTCGGTAAACTGGTCCCGGTGATTTATGCATAGATAATAAAATACTTGAAGTATCTCATTAACAGCTACTAAACCCGTATTTCCGGATCCATATCATATCGCTATGCTTCGCGAGCAACGAGGATAGCGAGAATGTTATGCGATCTTCTGATTGTAATGTTGTCGAAGGAGATAAGAATGGAATCTTGAATTGAGGCAATATATGTATATGGAGCCTTTTTGTGGACAGAACATCATTTTTCCGATTCAAGATTCTTCTTATGATTCCTCTTGGAGTTCCGCTTGAATTAATTCTTCCATTCATATCTCCTACATTTTTTGTGTGCGACGAGACGAGCAAGGGTTAAGTTACCCAAGTTTGAGGTATTGCGAGATAAATCGTGATTGCGAACGTGTTGGCGACAGTTATCTCCAAACAGGATACGAGGTAAGACACTGCCTTTACACATGGGAGGCAACACTTTACCAAAATTTGCATTAAACTAGAAAACTCACGATAGCATGACCCTTCCATAATCAAAGGGTACTCCATGATTGTTTTCTTTATGTTACTTCCATAATCCTTTTTGTACTTCTGAGTTTTTGAGATAAAAGATTATGTAAGTTCTCTGTTATTTTACAGTATGATCGATTACCTCAAAAAGGCAATTTTTTAAATTATTCTCATCACCTTCGAACATTTCGGCAATCTGCCTTTGATGTTTCTTAGGTCACAAAAAACATCAAAGATAAATGAAATGGAATCCAGAAACTTTTCCACCCGTGTTTGATGTCGAGCAGGTTAAGTCCTTGATGGCAAGTATTCCATCACTCGCTTCAAATTTGGCAAATGCGGTCGTAAGTATGTTGACGTAGTCAAAAAAAACAGTCCACATAGATTTAACAATTTGCAGTTTTGCATTGCTATTCGATGTGATGTTATTTTTCCTACCCCATTGTCCTGTCTTGTAGTGAAGAAAATTCTTTCCTTTGCACTAAGAAATCAGCTCGCAGAAGTTTGCAATATATGAAAGGATTAATGAGTGTGTTCGACAAGCATGAATCTATTTCATGAAGAGTAGACACAACTCTGACGCTTCTCAGGCGCAGGTTAGAAGCCCACGTTCGTAGCTTTGACTAGGCTCTGCAGCATTTCCTTTCAAAGCATGCAAGTCGCGTTGGCCGCCTTTCAAGGGGAATCCTTTAGAAGTCAGCGACAGTGCAAATTACTGCTATCAATGAACCCATCACATCTAGTATAAACCACAAAATCAATCTATCGATCATCACTTGCATCACTTCCTCCCGGACGCTGGGACTACGTTCCCCCGTATAGGCGCAGGTATACCCTAAATGGTATACCTTTGCATAACATAAGAGAATTTCTCTCATACCACTGAAAATTCTTTTTTTTGGAACACAGACAGAACCGTTCCATAATTTCTTATTGGTTCTAATAAAAATGGATGGTTAGATGACATATAATTTGTGCGCCGTTAATGGTTTTTCCTGGAAAGCCAGGCCTAGGTTCCACTCGATTTCATATTGATTCCGTTTTGCAGGAAAGCAAGCCTTTCACTACAACAGCCATAAGTCCTTTTTTTGTTTTCATCTTTAAGAAATCCACATGATCAGCCTTCGATCTATACAAAGTAAAATTAAGATTTTTCTTTCATAAATATGAAACAGAGGATGTGTGCAACAGGAAGTTGTAGATGAGTTGAACTTTTCTGAATGTTTCAGAATGATGAAGAACGCCTGGAACGCTGCTTCCGCACACGGGACAGTGCGTTTGTGGGAAAATACGTGTTGAATGTATTGAATGAATCATGTGAAGAAAGGTGAACAAATATTTATTGAGTACCGACGAGTGGAGCAGGTGAACTGGAAGAGAGACCTTCACTATTGAGTGGAGTTGAAGACACTGAAAATTTGTTCAATTTTAAGACGTCTGTAAAGGAATAAGCGGAGGTACCTGCACGGTAATTCAGATTGACTTCCATCGGCATTGCCACTTTCGAGTACATGATTACAGGGACGAATGTTGAATTCGTCTCGAGAGATATGCCGGTATCTTCATGGGAGCAGAACCTTAACACAATTTTATTGTGACATATGTTGAGTGATTGACGAAAAGGAGGTTCGTAAGCTCTTCATTCTATATCGCTGTCAATGTAGAAGCAAAAATTGAGACGCCTTCATCAGAGCCCGAAGTGGACGACTCGACAAGCTCTACCTGTCCCAGCAAACTGGTCTAAAGTCGTGCGAACGGAACCCTGTATATTTCGCAATCATAGGCCTATCTAACAAGCTCAATGCTCGTATGATGATACTGAGCAGACTCCGTTGAGCATTAGTAATTGCTCTTTGGCCCCACGAGCGAATCAACTCAATGCCTCACTAGGATCCAATCCCGCTTCAGATTTGATGCCATCTCATGCTAATAGAATGCATACCTTCATGCGATTCATTTTTAGTCTTTCCTTTGAATCTACAATCCTCCGTTTTTTTTTCGCTGGCAGAAGTTCAGGATTCTTGCATCAAAATTTATATAGTCATCTTGAAATGCGGTGCCCGCATGTCGTATCCTTCTTAGGGTATCTAGGGGAGTGCTTCGAAGTGACCTCCTTTCCATCATGGCCCTCTCTAATCCGTAAACACAGTGGGGGTGCTGTTTAGCTAGCATTTTTCACCGCCAATAGGAAGCAACAACAAACATATGTATAATGTTATCTATAGCACTACCTAGGACGCTAAAAATAATGTTGAATGGCAATTGAAATATGGTTACCTATATCCAGTTAGCCTAGTGTCGTTTTTCGTCTTGATTTCAATTCCAGCCTTTTCACATCCTACTGAATTCAGTCCGCTGGAGATGCTAACAATTCTAACTTCGATTTTCCCACCATGTTCGGCCTGAAGTTCTAACCTCTTTTGTTGTTTATAACCACACTTTGTTCTTCTCACGCCAAGTTTCGTTTTATACCCACCAGAATCCAGATCGTACACTCCGCGTATTCGCCATTATTATCAGGATTATATATTGTTCTGCTCATTGTCTGCCACTCCTCCCCTGCCGTCAAGTCTTGACCACATCCGTCGGGCTAAAAACGAGTCAATCTATTGAAGTGAATAGAGCAGGCATGCCGACTACATTACCCTTCTTTCGCAGAGCTTTCCTCCAAAACCCTTCGGGCAGAAACAGCTGCTGCAGTCTTTTGGATTAGGAAATCCATTATTCTCACAATGGGCTGATGTATCTTGAGAGCAAATTTCTAAATAATAGAACAGTAAAGCAACAAATCACTCTCAACCCACGCAGGGGTTAGCATTCGACAAAAGATTCTAACTAGTTACTAGTTATAATTTGCTAGTTATACAAAGGTTCGCTCGCATAATTAGCTATATACATAATACCCTTCTTGGCTTGCTCTCATACCTGTGCACTTGTAGTGTTTATTCACCAATAATCTGTCTATGAACGATACGAAAGGTGAACCCATAGTTCTGTTGTAATTTTTATCCTTTGCAAATATCGTTGCATTTTCGACGGAAGGAGCACTATAACAGATTTGTTTGCCACCTTTTGAACAACGTCTGAAAACAACCCTTTCACATAAAAATTCCTTTTGAATAAGAAACCTTACTACTGCATGATACTGCCGAGGTCATAGGGTATTCCGTATTGAGCTTCTTCGTCTTCCTCCATTTTTATGTATTGCTTTTCATGTTCCTAAAATAGATGGGTATGAGAATGAACAAGTGGCTTCTTCAGCGTTGATTACCTCTAGCGTTATCGGAGGGTTTATCAGGTCAAATTTGTGGGATAAGGCCATCGCGTTGTATTCGTTCTGAATTTCCACAGATCCTTGATGCTGCTTCTGGTAGCAGAACTCAAGGAAGCGAACACTGACCTTTACGTTAGTCCAATTCACTATGATGTAATTGTCACGGTCGCGTCTGTTCTGCATGTGGGGGAGGCCCAGAGCGTGTCCAATTTCGTGGGCCATATCGCTGACTGCACTACACGCTTCGCAAAGAGAAATAATATGATTTCTCTCATCGCTATCTGTGTAGCAATTTTCGAACAGATCCTGCGTGACCAAAATTCCTTCTGTTGCTGTAAAAATGAATCATAAGTATCATACGATCATAAGTAGGTCTAGTACTTATTTCACTCAAACAGTGATGGATTATAATTAATTGCGTTTTTTTGCTGCAAAGCATTCAAGGTAATTGCTTACCGGTCCCATTCTCCTTGAATTCAAGGCATGTCCCAGCTTCCCAAAGCTTAGTCGCATTAACGAAAGCCTGTCTAATGGTTTCGTCTTCAAAGATCATGAATTCAAGTTGCAAGCTGACCTTGCTGAGAAACACTACAACTCACCGATACTACTATCGAAACGATAGTATACAGTGGAACTTCCTGGCTGTGTAGCGTATTGGTCCTTCCACACCTGACGCTTATGGCGTTTTGATACCTCCTTTTCTTTAGTGAAACTTTCGTTGACTTCATTTCTGAAAAAACGTTAATGAGAAGTGTCGGAAAAGTTTATGGCTATTTTATCTTTTTTCATTAAGGAATTATCTTACTGGAGAAACAACTCTGTTGGTGTCTTCTGATTCCCACGAGCTACCATGACGACTTCACGTTTTGCTTCCTGAAACAGGGTTCTGGGCTTTGCTCAAAAATGACAATAAAATCCGTTCTCTTTTGTTCATACCAGTTCATACAGTAGTGTGCATGGAGTCTTAATAGTGGAAAATACATTCGGGTCCGGCAGCCACCGCATAGCTCATTAATACCGAGGCGCCGGAGGGTGGCGTCGGCCGGCGCCCGCCGGCGCCTATTTGCAGTGGATGCCGGACCGGACTGTATGTGGAGTATGCGTGGGCCATCAATAACCCACTATCAATAACTTACGTTTTTTGCCGTATCGACATACACAGCTGCTCCACTATACACAATAAGCAAAAATGGGGATATTGTGAGTCTCATCGGTGGCTGGAAACAAATTAGAACTGTTTTCTGCATGATTAAGCATAACATCATAAGAATACACTATGAGTAAAAACGTTACAGAACTGAAAACTATAATACTTTTTATTCCTATGAAATGGAAACCAGGCCTTATCATCATAACTATTCTTCATTGTATTTCATGTCAATATGTGTTTTCAAGGAAACGAGTCCATAGCTGAGATCTAGCTCCTTCAATGCGGTCAACGCATTGAGATTTGGACGGAAATGTTGCAGTTCTCGTTCTCACCCTTGATGAAAGGTGCTCAAATCTACTTTGAACCATACTCATTTGCAATGGCGACCGACAATTGTTCACGTTGCAGTCGAAATAGGTAAGATGCTTCTGTGACTGCACAGTCGTATGCCGGGAAACGAACACAATGTGATTAGGGAGGAGTACAGGAGCGAAATTTTCGGGAAACATTAAGAAAGTGGAGTTCGCCTAAGCATAGGTGGGAAGTGCTAAAATAATGGATAGGACGTCATCTGATGGGTTCACTGTTACAGTGGCACTGATTGTCGGGGAAAACAACATGGAATTGGAAGGGCTATGAAGATCCACAATAATTCAGTTGCATCCTGCTAAATATTATATAACTACCTTTGTTAACCTTAGTGTACAACTATGCACTGTATAGAGCACATATCATTCAATGCTGATACGATTTTCAAATGAAGTGAAGTGCGAGGTTCATTCCAATAAGGGGATTGACCAGACATTACCACCCTCTCAGGTGAAAAAGTTCGAGTAGGAATCGGGTAATTTCGAGTAGAATTTGGGTAATTATCTATAGAATTCGTTAGAGATTTACCGGAAAAAGTCTAGAATTCTATAGATAATCACAAGAATTCTCTCGAAAACCTCCAGAATTTTATAGAAACTTCCGGAATTCTATAGAATGCTCCAGAATTCTCTATAAAAGCTCCAGAATTCTTCAGAATTTTCCAAAAAATAAACTCAATGCAGAAGTCGTGCGGAACACACAAAAACCATATTTTGCACTCCTATATTTCACTTGTTTGTTCATTGTCTTCCGGGTCTTTGCGGGTGTTTCATCTTTGTCTTTATATTCAGCATGGCTCAACCACTTAATCAGTTGGTTGTTTGGATGATTCATTGGTCAAATCGGAATGCTGTTTATTTCACTGAGATGGGAGCACGTGAATCTCGCCAACTGAATCCCACGCATACCTGACTAAAGTTTCTCAAAGCTGGTGCCTCCTGCTTCAGAATTCTATAATAGCGTTCATGAGTTTTCCTACAATATCTTCCCAGGCACACGATTATCCGTAGTGTTCTGCTCGCTGTCGCGGTTCACTAGCGACCAATTACACGAGACAGGACTCATCTCAGAGGTGAAGACTCCCGTTAATGCTGCTTTAAGCATCAGAAGGAATGCGTCCGGCGGCTACCATCTGCCTTGACGGCTAAGCAAGATATTAGCGTTTTTCCGTCCTACGACGTGCAAAACAGAAGGCATTACCAAGGAAAGAAGCATAGAGAAACCCTTGAAGACAACACTATGTCATCCGATTACAGATCAGACAGAAGCGGTGTATGAGCGAGAAGAAAATGAAGACTAAAAACATGGGCGGAGCCAACTACAGTGATAGCGCGCCATCTCCAAAATAGTTTGCGTGCAAGCGAGCATCGATATATAGTATTACTGCAAAGGGCATTACCAAGACAGATTCACTGCAAAAGTGCGAAAAAGTAAACAGAATGTATAGTGCATACAACTCTTTGTTGTTACTTATGTGTTGCCGAACAAGGTTGGACCAAAAGTTTTTTTTAGAGAATAGCGTAGCTATGAAAACGCACAACCATATAACTATAACTTTAACTACTCTCCATAAACAGCTCATTTCCTCTCGTACTACCGTGGTTTGCGCTTTTATTCGTTCCAGAATAGTTTTTCAGAATTCGTATCATGAGGAAGTGATTCCAATTGAGACAGAGCACGAATTACAAGAGCTTGGTGGTCGCTCTTTCTCAATTTTTCTTAGATTATGTCACTGATGTCTGCTTGAATTCTCTTCATATTGTAATAGATCGAATAACTTCACGACGTTTTTGAGAGAAAAAAGGCAAAACTAGTGCATGAGACCACTCCACTAAATTGTGTTAACATTTTGAACGTTCCTTAATGCAATAGCTGCCATTGAATGCTCACGGCAGCAGTTCTCTCAATACCTTGTCAGGCCGCAGCACGAGCCTTTCGTAGGATCGGAACAGAAACTAAGCCCCCTTTGAAAGCATAGTCCAGCAATGATTTCAAAATTAATATTTTTATCGCATTTATTTTTGAAATTCCGGCTATTCAGACCCTGTTTTCTACCATAATACCATATGAAGTAAGTAGGATTCTCAATCTTTGCTCCGAAAATGCAGGAAATGGTGGCCATTACCACGGGATTCCCTTTCGCTTGTTGTACGGCGTCAAAACCAGCGCGAAAAGCAACTCTAGAGCATAGCATCTATGCAGAATATTTGCTCTGATTGTGAGTTACATCCACTTTTGCACCTGCTTCCGAACATGGGTAAGTAAACCAAAATCGCGGATATCAACGGTTCGATCTCCATGGAAAATAATTGGTATGAACGCTGTATAGTGCAGACTTGACACTATTAAGCAGTCACTCGTTTCTGTTGATCGAGCATTCTTGGGTGGAGAAAGATTTCAAAAGCTGCGATGAAGCGGACATGTAGGACTGTTACAATTTCGGATTAAATCGAAACGATTTTTTGAGGAACGCATAGAGCGTCTAATCGATACGGATCGAGACCTTATTATGACAAGGATTGTCTTTCCAACATGAACCAAAAAGTAGACTGATTACAGCAGGTTCTTGTCTATGTATGCAAACTGTAATCTGGTCTGAGCTCAATAGAGATTTAATTAGGATGAACGTTGGATTTCAAAACTTTGATTTATGGTGCATTTTGAAAAGAGACACCCTGCAGAGGTTCACTGCCAAGTGAGCATGATATCGGTTGGAATCGATCGCCTGGGTTATTTTCTCAATTATTCTTTCAAACAGACTCTGCAAGTGTTGAAGCGTACTTATTTACCCCTATTTATCACTTTTCCTTTTATCTTAGGCTACATAGTTGTCTCCTGTTGGAAGAAATATTACAATATTAGACTTGTCCTAAAAATTTTTGAACCTTTCATTGAGTTGACATGGTCAGCTAACCAAGACTCGTAATGGACAGATAACTTGGGAAATTTTTTGTATTTTATCTATGTCGAGTGTTGAATGGTTATCAAAGTCGAGCTCTGTTATATGAAATGTTAAACAGAACCGGAATTCTTGTTACCATTGGACCTCCATCTCAAGATGACATTGATTTACTAAGACGCCTGATTATTCGCATTTTTCCCCTTTTCGAACACATCTGATATTGAAACAACCGAATTTTTTTATGGATGTAAGGGCATGTGCGAGAAAATCGAATCTGTCTGTGCTGTGAGTTAACGTTGTTTCTGTGTTCAATTTCTGCGCAGAGGAGCATCCTATCATTTTATTTGCTTCCAGCTCCAAAATCACCATATGGCAAAACGATGTACAGCAGAAGCACATTGGCTCTGGGATAAATCGTTGGTTCAGAATTGGACGGTTCCTATTCTAAAGGAATTTTTCTCCTGCTCCCAAGGTGAAGCCAGAGAAGGGGTGTTGCACTAGAAATCATTCGTAAATCCTCTAGTCCCAAGTATTGAGTGATCACTTTACTCCTCCAATTTCAAATCGTTGGGTTGCACCATGTGAGCACTGTGAAGCAGCATGCGTGTGCTACACCGTACCATGGTATACATAGCCTTGCGTGCGGATTCTTTCGAATAAACGAAGGATGATATCGACGAGGTTCTCTGGGCTGGTAGTAATCCCCCCTGACGTCGTGACATCATGTTCGCAGCTTGTCAAGAGGGTGGCTCGAGACAGGGCGCGCCAGGTTCGCGCCGAACCGCATGTTAAAACACGCGAGAGCGGTGAGGCGCGAAGGTGTTGCGAACCTGTGACCTTGTTGGCGGTCCATTTAGTGTATCACCTAGAATTTAGACATTTTCATATTAATATGTACAGCACGTTAGATATTGAAAATGGGACAATAATTTTATGCGATTGAAACATGGAAAGATATGAAAGAAAAACTACGGCTTAAAAACTAAAAACGAAGACGTTCTGGATTGACCTCATTAATCGTTCGAGTTGATATATACGCTGACCTTCCTCCAAGCATCAGAGAGGTGTACACAATTTCAATCATCCTACCTAACAGTTCATGTGTGTCCACAGACATTGGCATTGTGGCGCAGAGCATGTGCGTGCCGTTGGAATGGTGACACGTCGAGGTTCGAATCCTCGCGCGCGTAGTGGTTTTGCAAGCAGGTGTGCCAGCTAGTGACACTCTCGCGCTTAGTTCGTGAGCTGTTCGTGCCTTGTTCGCAACTGTTGCGAGCCTGGCTCGTACATGTTGTGACGAACTAATGGGGGCGCATCGCTTACGTCTTCACTCGGGCTTTCCGTAGAGGTGCTCTCAATAGTTGGGATAAAATTAGACGGACATGGTTTCATATTGCTAGCTATATTGTTTTCTGTATCTTATCACATTTATGCCAATTACTAAGATTTTCACGAGCCATTTCAAGCGGCCATAACCTTTCACGCTCCCTGTCAGTATGAAGAATTCATTAACTGCGTATTCCCATTCCAAATCCATATTGGGAGGATGTTGTTGATGTTTCGTGAGGAAATGATTCGTGGATGGCAGCAACAAATAGTATACAGTCACTGTTAAAAAATAGAAAAAAAAGAATATGGAGTACATAATATCAGTGGAATACCACAGCTCCACCCCCCCCCCCCCCCCCATCGTCGGAGCTCTCTGTATTGGAGTTGATTCTTGCGAATTTTCAAATTGTACTGAAGTAAAAATATCATGTTTTATCATTAATTGGTCCCCTCTTTCCTAGGATCAATACTTCAATGGAAGATACCGCTATAGAACAGGGCAGCACGAAAGTGTGCTGTGTTGGAATTCCATCGAAACTAGGGAAGAAAGCCGTTCAAAAGGGAGGATGATCATACCATTCGATTTCCCTATGGAGTGTTTATGTAAACCGTCCCGTTTGCGCCGGATTTTCACTATCAAAAAGATTTAGTTTCGAAATTCATAAAACTAGTCAGCATAAATGAAAAGAATGGATAATGATGCTCTACATAGTAAGCTAGTAATTTTCAGTTTCAACTATTCTAAATGCGCTTTAGCTTGCGCTTTTAATCCTCCTCAGAACTAGATACCTGTTTCAAGAAAGCGAAGTGTCCCAATTGGGTACACGATGAGTACTCTGTCGACATTTCTTATAAAATTGAAAACAGTGTGGAAAATGTCGCTGGTCTGGTCCGAAAAAATGCTATAGGGCAGTTAAAAACATGGCACTAATTTAGTTTTTGGTTCACCATTCTTTCTATCACTTTTCTTGGTTTATTTGCAATTATTTGGTACTGGAATTACCATTTTCATCGATTTTACTTTGAAAATTCTGGCCTTTCGGGTGACAAAGTAGCGAAGACTCGACTGGATATGCTAGCAGGAAGATGGCCTCAAAACTTCAGTGCGTTCCTTGTCCTCTGTTTACCCATGCTCTTGAATTTTTGCTCTTTTTTCTCTGGTGCATTGGTTGTGTCCGTTTCTTCTTCTTTTTTTTTTTGCCCACAATTCATGTGCCTTGCACGTGCAATAAATGTTAAAAAATGTTAAATTTTTGAGCACATGTCATCAAATTTATGAGCACATTCACGCTTTGGCCACAAGTTCACTGTCCTAGTTTGCACCTCCTGTACCAATCTTT
This sequence comes from Ancylostoma caninum, assembly GCA_037903475.1. Taxonomy (NCBI): domain Eukaryota; kingdom Metazoa; phylum Nematoda; class Chromadorea; order Rhabditida; family Ancylostomatidae; genus Ancylostoma; species Ancylostoma caninum. Next base: position 1,595,638 of record JBAJFG010000015.1, on the reverse strand, counting down.
ATCTTTTCCAATACCTTTGCTGGTTGTTGTTGACGTTAGTTGATTCCGTCCGTAGAGATCCTTATCTTAACGAATGCTTCCTGAGCTTCATCGGAGTTACCTTCACTATTCCTGAAACAATCTGTTCCGATTTTGGTAGAATGCGAACTCAACCTCTATACATATTCTTCTCTCAGGACCGGAGTGTTGCACCTTTCTGCTCCCTCCACATTCACGAGCCGCAACGTAGTTTCAATGCTTCCTCCGTTTTTTTTTTGTTCCTGGTAATAAATAAAATGGAAGTTAAAGTTATCGGCTTCTATTTCTGCGATGCGTCAAGTACTCGGGTTCATCTAAAGTACCCTCAGAAAACTGCTGCTTCCACTTTTTTTGAAGTTTGAATTGCTACTTCCATCCTTTTGTACCAAGCGTCTCAACTAGTCGCTTGGCAATACTTACGATAGTCTCCTAGAGCACGAACGAAAACATTTTTATCGAAAAATGTCATCAATGAAGTTTTACCTAATCTGGTACATTTTTTACTGCATACATCCAATTTTGCAAAGAGAGTTAAAGGAGGAGTTTTCGGCTAAAAAAAGCTCGGAACAAGGCACTTTCCGAAACACTAGATAGATAGGGGATCCAATCGATGCAAAAAGACACCTCGGTGAAACATGGATTATCTGTTCAACATGAACCAAAAAGTAGACTGATTACAACAGGTTCCTAAGCTGAACTCAAACGAGGTCTAGACTGGATGCACGTCGCACTTCAAAATCCTGACTTATGGTCATTTACGAAAGAAACACTTGCAGAATTGGAAGAGAGCCATTGAACCATAACCGCCGCCGTCTATTAGATTTTTGAATCCAAAATGCAACACCAATGGCAGTAGGTGTATAGAACGGACTAAAATGCCCGCTCAACGCCGCTCTTGACAGAATGAGCTTCCTTCTTCAAGGTCTGCTCCCACAATACCACGAGCAGTGCCCGTCTGCTGCCAGACCACTAGAAGCGGTGTCCACCCCCTGCCTCACTACCCGTACACCGCCAGCAGCATAGTAGCATACCGCATTTGCTGAATGTAGTGACAGTCTTGGCGGTGTAGAGCAACGCAAGGGGCGGTGGAATGTCTGAGTATACGACGTAGTGAAATACTGCAGTAATTAGTGAGTGTTCCCTTTCCAAGCCCAGTTTATGGGAAGTCATGTAACCATTTTGAAGAGAAATACTTTATGAAGAGCTGCATAAATGGTCATACAGTAGTCATTCAACAGTTAAAATACATTTAACATTGTGGGATGTTCGTTGAGACCCATATGCACTCCACAGTCAGCCCCTCTTTTTCGCCGGTGCCTAATCAACTGAAATAAAAGTGTCATGTATTGTGGTTAATTGGCTTTCTTATTTCTCGAATGAACAACGGAATTCACCCCAGTAGAACAGAGCGGCACGGAAGTTTGCAGTAGCATTCGATGAGTAGGCAATGATGGGGACGAGATTTGATTCTGCTGTAAGTGTAACATTCGCATTCTCTTTAGCGCAGAACCTTAAAAAATCACTTAACTTTGAGCGTGTTCAGGACTCTTTAGCATTGAATCTTTACAACCATTTCTTTTTGGCAGAGGATGTGAAAGTGGTCATCTATAGTCACAATAGAAACATGTGAACTTAGAAAATATCAAATGCTATGTTTCATCCTCAGCAACGTCAGGGGAAGCTTGGAGCTAGGGGCTATCCAAAAGTGGGGAAACGCCTGGAGTCGGGTCCAATGGTGTGATAAGGGTGCGCCGGCGTCCAAAAGTGGGGAAACACCTGGAGTCGGGTCCAACGGTGTGATAAGGGTGCGCCGGCGTCCAAAAATGGGGAAACACCTGGAGTCGGGTCCAAAGGTGTGATAAGGGTGCGCCGGCGTCCAAAAGTGGGGAAACACCTGGAGTCGGGCCCAATGGTGTGATAAGGGTGCCGGCGTCCAAAAGTGCGGAGTCGGGTCCAACGGTGTGATAAGGGTGCGCCGGCGTCCAAAAGTGGGGAAACACCTGGAGTCGGGTCCAAAGGTGTGATAAGGGTGCGCCGGCGTCCAAAAGTGGGGAAACACCTGGAGTCGGGCCCAATGGTGTGATAAGGGTGCGCCGGCGTCCAAAAGTGGGGAAACGCCTGGAGTCGGGTCCAATGGTGTGATAAGGGTGCGCCGGCGTCCAAAAGTGGGGAAACACCTGGAGTCGGGTCCAACGGTGTGATAAGGGTGCGCCGGCGTCCAAAAGTGGGGAAACACCTGGAGTCGGGTCCAAAGGTGTGATAAGGGTGCGCCGGCGTCCAAAAGTGGGGAAACGCCTGGAGTCGGGTCCAACGTGTGATAAGGGTGCGCCGGCGTCCAAAAGTGGGGAAACGCCTGGAGTCGGGTCCAATGGTGTGATAAGGGTGCGCCGGCGTCCAAAAGTGGGGAAACACCTGGAGTCGGGTCCAACGGTGTGATAAGGGTGCGCCCAAAAGTGGGAAACGCCTGGAGTCGGGTCCAACGGTGTGATAAGGGTGCGCCGGCGTCCAAAAGTGGGGAAACACCTGGAGTCGGGTCCAACGGTGTGATAAGGGTGCGCCGGCGTCCAAAAGTGGGGAAACGCCTGGAGTCGGGTCCAACGGTGTGATAAGGGTGCGCCGGCGTCCAAAAGTGGGGAAACGCCTGGAGTCGGGTCCAACGGTGTGATAAGGGTGCGCCGGCGTCCAAAAGTGGGGAAACGCCTGGAGTCGGGTCCAACGGTGTGATAAGGGTGCGCCGGCGTCCAAAAGTGGGGAAACGCCTGGAGTCGGGTCCAACGGTGTGATAAGGGTGCGCCGGCGTCCAAAAGTGGGGAAACGCCTGGAGTCGGGTCCAAAGGTGTGATAAGGGTGCGCCGGCGTCCAAAAGTGGGGAAACGCCTGGAGTCGGGTCCAACGGTGTGATAAGGGTGCGCCGGCGTCCAAAAGTGGGGAAACGCCTGGAGTCGGGTCCAACGGTGTGATAAGGGTGCGCCGGCGTCCAAAAGTGGGGAAACGCCTGGAGTCGGGTCCAATGGTGTGATAAGGGTGCGCCGGCGTCCAAAAGTGGGGAAACGCCTGGAGTCGGGTCCAAAGGTGTGATAAGGGTGCGCCGGCGTCCAAAAGTGGGGAAACGTCTGGAGTCGGGTCCAATGGTGTGATAAGGGTGCGCCGGCGTCCAAAAGTGGGGAAACGCCTGGAGTCGGGTCCAATGGTGTGATAAGGGTGCGCCGGCGTCCAAAAGTGGGGAAACACCTGGAGTCGGGTCCAACGGTGTGATAAGGGTGCGCCGGCGTCCAAAAGTGGGGAAACGCCTGGAGTCGAGTCCAATGGTGTGATAAAGGTGCGCCGGCGTCCAAAAGTGGGGAAACACCTGGAGTCGGGTCCAAAGGTGTGATAAGGGTGCGCCGGCGTCCAAAAGTGGGGAAACACCTGGAGTCGGGTCCAACGGTGTGATAAGGGTGCGCCGGCGTCCAAAAGTGGGGATACGCCTGGAGTCGAGTCCAATGGTGTGATAAGGGTGCGCCGGCGTCCAAAAGTGGGGAAACGCCTGGAGTCGGGTCCAACGGTGTGATAAGGATGCGGCATTAGGGTTACGCTTACCCTGTTTCTGCGGACGCTCCCATCTAAATCACCTAGATGTACATTGTTTCCTTTCGTATCCGTGTTCTCTTCCCATTCCGTTTGTGTTTGAATGAACCACTCCCTCCTTTGTGTTTATATACACCGGTGGCCCCTTATCACTTGAATTACCACAACAACCAGTTGAGCCTAAATCATTTCGAGATAACATTCGCACTGAATCGTTTACACTCAATTCTTCACGACCACTAACTTCGCTCTTATGGGAGGGCGTAACTTCGTTCATATGCGAGAAAGCAACAACTACGGGATCGAGGGCATCTCAGGATAGCGGAAGAATTGCGTGGAAGGATACAGATTTTATCAATCCATTTACACTTTTGTGCCTGCTTTCAACATACAGTATGCGAGCGAAGCGAGCATCAATAAAAGTCTGGAAGTCCGGCGTTAGCCGGACGACCAGACTGGTAATAATATATACCTGTATCCAGTTAGTCTCTCGTCTGTCTTTGTCTTGATTTCAATTCCAACTTCAGCACATCCTGTCGTTTCCATTGAGTCGGAAATAGAAGCAACTTTTATTTTTATCTTCTTGCCTCCACTAGACTAAATGCAAGACACTACTCTGCTGTCAAACTGAAATAATCGGTCGGCTGCTCGAAAAATGACTACATTACGAACCTGAATCCAGTAAGTGCAGTTGGAGTAATAGCTGTCACCATCCAGTTTTATAATAGATATCGTTACATTCCTCACCTCTGAAGTGGCATTAAGAGTGTTGCCGCATGAGCCAGGCTAAAGCAAAGTTGCAGATTGATTGAAGAACAAGATTTGGGAAGCGTCTTGTTACCCTCTGATCACAAAGCTGTCCCCCGTAACCACTCGGACAGAAACATGTGCCGCAGTTCTTCGGGTCACGGAATCCACTATGCTTGCATTCTACCTTTGGTGCAACATCCTCGCACTTATCTGAGCGAAAAACAGTACATTTTCAAAAAATAATAATTAACTTTGTATAAGAAATCGACTTATTTGTGGAATGCTGGTCGTATCGTTCATATACATACCTGTGCAGTTGTAGTGGTGATTTATAGTAAGTCGATCCAAGAACGATATAAGAAGGGAGCCCATGGTCCTGAGGTGATGTTCATCCACTGGGACCATTGGCGGAAACCTTAGATCGGGAGCACTGCAACAAATTAATAGCTACAAAAACTTCCAATTTTGTCTTACGGACAATGCTTTCAATAGAGTTGCGTAACACTATAAGACTTACTAATGCATGATGCTTCCATAGTCGTAGGGTAGTGAATAATTATTTTCAGTGGTTTCGTTCATTTTCTCGTATTGCTCCTTGAACGTCTAAATCTTAAGAACTCAAGAAATGAAAAATTACCAAACTGGGAACTTTTAACAACTTCGGTGAGTACCTCGAACGTCACGTTGAACTCTTCTTCAAACATTTCTTCATACAATGCGGCAGTATCGTTGTAGAACAACTGAAATTCCCTCAAAGATCGGGCTTCAATTGCAATTGGTTGGGAAATTGTAAGATGTGATACCTTGACGTTGGTCTCGTTTATCGTTATGAACTCGTCACGGTCTTGTCTGCTGTGAGCGTGCCCGAGTCCTAGCGCATGGCCGAGTTCGTGGGCAACACCGCCCACGTCAAAACAGTAATCGCTAATGTACAACTTCTGTTTATCTGTGAAGCAAGGTCCAGATTCATAGAATAGTGTGATTGTATCGTTATCTTCCTTATCTGCAAGATGATGCACGCATTCTGGCAAAGATTGACAAAGTCAAGGGTAAATTACTGATAATATTTTTTAAACTGTGAACTTGATTTTATTACCACTGTGGTCCTCTGTGAATTTAAGGCATGTGCCAGTTTCCCATTCCTTAACCGCTTTCTTGAATATCTGCTTCAATACTTCGGCTTCAATGATCACAAATGTGAGTCTTGGTTCATTTTCTGTCAAGAAAAAAAAACGTCGTACTCACTGACGTTCTCAGTAAAACGATATTTCACAGTGTTCTCTTCATCTCTTTTAGCGTACAGCCCTTTTTGTGCCAGACGTCTATGACGAACGAGTCCGCTTTTTTCTCCATCCTGGAATAATGTGTCTGGGTATTCGCTAATGCATGCATTTCATAATTCAGGAGTTAAGTAATTAAAAATTGGGTTGTGAAACGAGTAGTTATTTGTTAATAGTACTAGACGGTATGTGCGGCTTCGCTCAAGTGTTTTACTACCCCAGCTATTTCACACTGAAGAAGGAACAGAATTTGCTACTACCGATAAATTGATCAAAGATGCTCGCCACTTGGGTGACCAGCGTGTTGACAAACCCGAGTGGCAGTTTTCAACCAAATTATTGGCGAAAAATGAAATAATGAAGTTATTTGGACAGTAACCTTATGGAGAATGCATGCTATGTTTGTGTTCAGCTTCTTTGAGAACCTCAGTGAATGCGCTCTTACCCATCGCTTAGAAGAAGCGAAAAAGTATAAAATTCGTCTAAAAATTCGACAAAACCAACAGCTCAACGTTTTCATGCATAGTGATTGTCATATTTGTGTTCAGCTCATTCATAAACCCCAGTAGACATCTCATCACCGATCCCTGTGTAAAAAATGTGCAAAATCGATAAAATCAATAAATCGATGACGTCGCTCAAAATGCTTGTCACAATCGTGTTCACAATATTCAGAAACTGTAGTGGGCATATCTCCACCGATTCCCGAGGCGAAATTGTGAAAAATCGATAAGATCAATGAATCGATACCGTCATATAAGTTGGTTGTCATATTTGTGCTCTGCATACTGAAGAACCCTAGTAGCACGTTGTCACCGACCTCCGAACAAAAATTTTGGAAAGTCGATAAAATCCATATGATCGATAAATCAATCAATAATCCCAGGTGTAAAGTAGCCTGTAACCTCCTTAAGCTCCCGAGCGGTGAGCATGCAAAATTTGGTCCCGATCGGTTCATCCTCCGCGATTTCTATCCGGAACACACACACACACACACACACACACACACACACACACACACACACACACACACACACACACACACACACACACACACACACACACACACACTTTCAATTTTATATATACAGGTTGAAATGAGGCACAATAAATATCTCGAGCTTTTCATCAACGTTTTCAGAGGTAACTGACTAACGTTTGTGGCGGTGCTCCCTAATATAGCGCTGCTAACGCACACAAGGAGGAAAGTGCTTGTTGTGAGCCTCATCGGAAACTGAAAAAAAAATTGAAATGTATTTCATTGCCTTAAGCGTAATGTCTTTAGAGTACAAACCTTGCTAGCGAAAATAAAGTTGAGCGGCGTTACAAGGGCGGGAGAAAATGGCGCTCAGATTTCATGGGGTGTATTTATGGGAAACGTCCCCATTGTTGCCGGATTTTCACTCCTAAAAAAAATTTAGTTTCGAAATTCGGGAAACTAGTTAGCATGATCTAGAATCGTGAGAGACCTTTCTGTGAAATGCGGGTATAGGTTAGGCAATGATGCATTAGGGAGGTGCACCTTCAACAAAACTACGTAGATGCCTGTTTGACTTTGCTTTCATTCTTCATCGGAATTTCGAGAAACCAACAACAACCCAATCGACTGGTTGTTGGAACTGTGGATCAGGCTGCATGGGTATAACTATTCCAATATTCCTCCGGCTTCTGCTCGTAATCTCATATTTAAAATCCCTTCCCTTGCTAGTCGTAGAAAAAAAAACCTTGTTATGGTCTACGAAATTATTCGTGGTGATGTGAATCTCCCGCTAGACAAGTTCTACTCTGTATCCTCTTTTTGTACCAGAGGTGGTCCATTTAATATTACGTTCCCTACAACAAGGAGCTCATTGCGCTCATCTCTCTTCACGAAGAGGGCTGGATCTGATTTTCTAAGACTTTCTAAGAGGTGCAACCTACCATCTTCACTGGCACAGTTCGAAAGACTTGCGGACAAGTTCCTCAAAGAATCAGCTTATTAATTTATCGCTCTTGAATTTTTGATGAATTTGTCGTCTTTCTACATCTATTGTTTGCCTCCGATTTGATTAACTTGTTTGTATTGCGTTTTATGTTGTTTTACATCTCTTTTTATTGGAAATTATTCATATAGCGTGGAAATACCACGTATAAATAAATAAAATACCACGTCAACATTTAGTTATGAAATCAGATGCAGTGCGGAAACCGCTGTCGGTCCATTCAGCTGAATTGGCCAGGTGTGTCTAAAGAATTTGAGTCATGAGGTGCAAAGCTGAGCAGTGCCTGCACTCTGCTCTTCACAACGTTCTATGCTGCAGCACTGCCGCTTAGCGACATCAACACTATCTATGCAGAGGCTGTGCATCAGAAAATTGAAAGTTTGCTAGTCGGGTAACCCGTCAATTCGTTAATTCCTTAAGGGAATATGAAGCTGTATACCTTCCGCAAAATCATAGGTTCTCTGACCAGAAAATAAATGAAGTGCATGAATAAAGAGAGTAGGCCAGCAATTGGCTCATTTTTTTGAAACGGCTACAAAAAAGCACATTAATAACAGCTTAACTGGAGCCAGGCAGCTAGTTGGCGAACTCAGCCAGAGATAACCAGAAGCACTAGTCCGTGCGGTGACACCTCAGCTACGAGCCCACACCAACTGCAGTGCCTATCATAAATACATGTGCATGAATGCACCCCAATTTAACGATTTCTCGGTTTCAAGCCCACTCTTAGCTGAAGATTAGCTGAAACTTCGGCCACCGTTCAACTGATCGTTTGTGAAGTTAGTTCACTGAATTTTGCTAACATGAGTGCTGAAAAAGTTGTGAGTGGCAATGGGCCCTCGTTCGGACCGTATCGCACAAGGTGATAGAATTACTGACGCATCCGAAATGAGCTTCAGCTGTATGCTGTGCATGCTGGAGATCCCATCAACCGAAAATATAGCAGTTTCTCGAGAGGTATTGCTGAATTTGTAAAAGATCGTGAGTGGTAACGGTAAGGACTAGTACATGGGAGTCCACACAGTTGTATCTGACCGAAAGGAGATGGAGAAGATGGCTGACCCAGGACATTAGGACCCCTTCGTTGAATTTCATTTCACAACGTACGGTCGAGAGTAAGAATTAACCAAACTTGAAAAATGACCGCGTCATCTGACGGATAGACTCACTTGATAAAGATGTCTTCCAAGCAAATCGCTGAGATCGCTACGCTCATCACATTGTATTGTAATGTCCATAAATGTGACCACATCTGCGGAAATCGTGACAATACTATGCCGATCATTCGAAACTGGCGGATTCCTTGTTTACTCGAAATTGTTGGATGATTTCAATATTCCTCGTTGTTCTTGAATTAAAGTTCCGAGGAGTGCTCGATTAAATCTGTCATCGACGTATCGATGATCCTGATCCACACCTTGACTACACACTAGGCTTCCAAAGGCGGTGGCGAAGTGCGACTGTTAAAGTATTTACCAGAAAAACCCATTCCGCCTCTACTCTTGTACTCCCTCACTAAAACTGAACCACCGCACAGTGGGTAATTTCGAACATCTAGCCGATCAAAATTATTTTTCTAGGGAACCAGTGGATAAATTCTTTTGCTTTCAGCAAATATATTCTGCCCGGTCTGCTGCTTCTAGGCTTTGCACAACACCCATGGAAACCAAGGATTTAGGGCAATTTCTAGTGCTTCTGTAATTGAGCCTGAGAGCACAAAATCATTACTGAGGAATGATTTTCTTCAGAGCACCTGCACCACGTAAATTTGAGTCTTTATGCGTGTTTGCAGACTAATCAGTACGTAAAACATGAATATGTGTTCCACTTTCAGGACTGCATATATTTTCACATGATGAGCATGGCGTGATCTACGTAACATATTGAAGTGCTGCATATTTTGTGAGATTTTGCAGTCGAGAAAATAGTAATTCAAGGGGTGCCGCTCAGATAAATGGCCTAATCGGCCCGGAATGTTAACTTACCTAGAAACCTCATAATTTTTGAGGAATGCAGTAGGATTTGTTAAGGTTTTGCCCGATAAAGCTGATCGCCCGTAGGGTAGCCCGACATAGGATGTCTTTGAAGACGACATTATTCTACTTTTGACAGGTTTTTTCTATATCAAATTTTCTATTAATGTTATTTCTCCTCTGAGCGGTCTCTTTTTCATCTATTTGTATACCTTCCCTTCACATTATAATCTCAGAAGTGGCGCTTTGTCTTTCCTCACTTGCTTTCATGATGGCGTGAGGTTAACAAACCACAGATGTTGGTCATATAGAGCTCTAGACCCACAAAAGTCTTGCATAACGCTATCCGCAAAAAAATTATGAAAAAAAAACAGTTTGATGAATTGAAAGCCTATTTCCTTCAGTCAAGTCGGAAAGATCTGTCCTAGAGAGTAGCGGTTTCGGTCTACATAGAAGTGTTTTTCGTAGAGGGTCGCAGTTGGTCGCAAAAATAACACACATGCTCGCATTCAGGAAGATTACTGCTAGCCACTACACATATTTTCTTAATGGAATCTCGTGGAACTTTTTTTAGATTCATCCGAATACACAAATAGGTCATGTGCTTAATCGCTCATTTCTCAGACATGTTTGGATTTCTTCTCCATTCCTGAGAAAAGTTGTTACTAGGAAATATGAAAGCTTGTTCTAAGATCTATTGTAAGAATCCGAAATAGGAAGTTTAGGCAACAACGTAGAAGAAAGGGACAATCCATAATGTACTCATCATCTGTTTTACATAGCGGTGTTGTACAGAAATGGTATCTTTCCGTTATCTAATCATGCTCGGCCAGGTGATCGGTTGTCAAAAAACTACTTGTATCGTATGCGCGGACCATCGGCGAATATTTTGGTTCAGTAAACGCGGCGTGATATGGTAGGTCGGAAAATACATTTTGAGCGGCTAGATTTGCAAATTGCACACTGTGCACCGAGAAAAGAGTCTATTCAAAAGGGCAGATGATTGATCTGCTCACTCGTCTACTGTGACCGCCGTACAACGCTAAAGAGCAGCAAATATTCATTGAACACCAGTGACTTGATAATGAGAAGTTAAAAAAGGCATCCACGTTAGTGAAATGATCTTGCGAAGAGTAGCCAAATGCAGGTTTACTTGTTGTTGTTAGTCGGAACTGAAATAAGCCGGTATACGCAGCTTCCAAGATGTATTTTATTCGATAAAATGAGTGGGCATACCTGCTCGGTACTTTAATCTGAATTTCATGTCTGTAGTTTCCCTTGAGTATGTGATGATGGGGACAAAGAATAGTTTTGAATTGAGAGCTATATCTCTGTTCTCATCAGCGCAGAACCTAAAAATTTTAGATATAGATGTGATTCAGAAACTCATTTATGATTGTAGCAGTTTGAATGTGGGAGGAACTCAGCCATAATCGTAGCAAATTAACTAAAGAATAAATTGTGCACACGGAGTCAACCAATTTCAGAGAGTGCTTTTGGCTGAATGGTAGAATGCAGGACAGACTAGAAGGTGGCAGACAATGGTAACGAAGTGGTTTGCTGTGGATGATGTGGAGGATGTCCTTCGTTCGAGAAGATACATGTAGATGGTGTGAAAATGGTGGAAAATAACTGATAGGTTAATCTGTATCCAGTGAGCCTCTGATCATTGTTTGTTTTGATTTCAATTCCAGCCGTTTCGCAACCTATTGTGTCGTTGCGGCCACCACTAATGCTAACAAGTTCGACTTGAATTTCTTTGCCTTGCGACTCAGTCTGAAACTGCCCAAAATAGTTTCGGGAAAACCAGCTTCTATGATTTGATTTCTATATCCGTCATTCAACTACGTGTTAGATAACCGCCATACCCCTCGAGGAGTATAGCACCTTACGTAGGCGACGGCGGCCGCCAATGTTGGCGATCGCCGGTAGCCAACTTCAGCGGCCGCCGCGACGCCCCGCCCACAATCGATGTGCACCGGTTTCACAGTCGCCAGCGACGGCGACGCAGGGTGCTACAGTCCTCGAGGACTATAGCGGCAGTGTTACATGAACCTTTATCCAGTGCGTGCATATGTTGTATTTGCCGTTGTTTTCAGAAGCAGGAGCATCTAATGTAATCGTTTTCCATGTATCCGATGCATCGATTTTCGTGCCACAGTCATTCGGCTAGAAAATGAGTGTTGTCTGAGGATGCAGAACGAAAATGTAGCGCTTGAGTTACCTTGTCTTTGCAGGGCGGACCTCCGTAACCACTAGGGCAGACACATACCGAGCAGTTTTTTGGGTCAGGAAATCCATTATTCTCACATTTGTTTCCTACTCCGGAGCACTTGTCTGAGCAAGAAAGCAGTAACCTTTTTCTCAAACCTTTGATCATTTCACACATTGCTCTAGCTATAGCTATATCTCTGTAGTATACTTGCTTCTTTCATTATTATCTTCTTGAAAGTGTTCTTGTTAACATACCTGAGCAGTTATAATGTTTGTTGATGAGTACTTTATCAATGAGCGATACAAATGGCGAACCCATAGTTTTGTTATAGTTACCATTCCATGGTATCATTGCTTTACTGTATGCACTGCAAAAAGCTTCTCATCACTATTTTTGAGAGAATGATCTTGTGGTGTTAAAGTAATTTCATGTTAATCAGAAAACTCACTACTGCATGATACTTCCGAGGTCATATGGCACACTATAATTAACTGCGTCGGTCTCGTTCATTATTTCATACTGCTTTTTGTACTCCTAAAACTTTAGTAGTATAAAGGAGCCTGAAGTGTGGTTCGCATTGTTGTAGAATAATTGAGTACCTCTAGGGTAGGAACAGCAGAATATTCTTCCGGAACAGCCTCTCCTTCTCGTTCTCCATCTTGATCGCCTTCTTCCGGATAAGCTCCGTTATCTTGGTCGCCGTAGTAGTCTTCAAACTCTCTCTGGGGGTTCCTCATGTTTCAAACAGTCGCCAATCGAATGCTGTACCGCAAAATAAGCTAACCATACCTCGATGTTGTCATCGTTGATGATAACATAGCTGTCACGATCGCGTCTGACTTGTGCGTGAGGGAGACCTAGTGCATGTCCAATTTCGTGGACAAGACCACTAACGGCTTCACAGTTTTGACCGAGAGAAAGATTGTGATGTCTGTGGTAGCTGTCTATGTAGCAAAATCCATTTTCGGAGATCGTGACCAATATTCCTTGGAACTCTGCAAAATTGTTGCCTATGTTCATGTGTAGATTTGAACTATTGTGTACTTGATTCGCTGTTCTATTCGCAAAAATTTACTAGTCATTTCTTTGCTATGCCAAAGGTGTGAGCCTTACTGTAATCAGGTTTGTCCTTCTCCTCTTGAAACGTAAGGCAAGTGCCATCTTCCCAAAATTTAATGGCGTCAGTGAACAATTTTTTCAGCGTATCATTTCCACCTTCGAAGACAATGAATTCAGTTGCAAATCAAGTCTGTCTATAATCCTCATACTCACCAACGCTACCGTTGAAATAATATTTTACGACATTATCGGTTGCTCCCGACCGTGTACCATACTGGTCCTTGTACGCCTGGCGTTCATGACGATTTTTTCCATATTGACGCCTCACTTCCTAGAGTGAACTGGTCAGCAACGAATAAAAATGAGATCGACGCTGTTTGTATAGCGGCAAACAACCAAATTTATACGCTGTTCGCGTATGGAGAAGTGCAATATAAAAATTCGGGTGTATCCGAAGTTTTGCGAGTGGTTTAATCCAGTTAGGAATGGTTTACATTTGCTTCTGTGCTAACGAATATAGCACTAATGCACACCGCAATTGGACAAATCCATGTGAGCCTCATTGAGAGCCGAAAGGAAAACTAGGAGAGTAAACAGTCTTGGACATATTTCCGTAAGAGTACAAACCGTATGCGAAAACTCCAATTTATGCGGAGGCAAGACGTTATCACACTCGTTGGTTTTGTACGCTGTATTTATAGGAAATGTTCTCGTTAGTATCGGATTTAAGTTGTGAAAAAGTTTTATGGTGTCCCCAACGCTTTCGAAGCGAATTAACATGATTGAAGAGAAAGAAGCTTTTTATAAATTCCTGACTGGCAGTAGATTAGTATGGGTCTGTGCTGTTACTTTCCTCAAAATTGATTATATTTTCGCCTTTCATATCTATTAATAATCAAAACTGCATATTCTGGGATGGGAGGCCGTCTCAACAGTGGTGACTTACAAATACACTAGCTTTTCATCATAAAAGTGAGGATACTGCAGAATCACAAGAAAAGAAAATTGCATCCTCGACAAAGATTACCTACACAGAAATTGAAAAAATCAAGCCTTTGATGAGTTGTTTCCCTCTCGATTAATGGGGATTAAACACCTATGAACAGTTGCTTTTCGTTTAAACTGGTGACCTGGTGAATTATTTCTCTATTTCAGAAGAACCGTTTGTTTTGCGTAATATACATTGTGAGGACATGCTCTGCAACCTACGAGAAATTTCAGATGAACAATTCTCTCCGAAACATTGCTCACATGACAGATGAAACACCGAGAAATTCGCGCTAACGGATCCTTTTCTTGGGTGACATCTAACTCCACATATGGCACGGGAGGGGGGGGGGGGCATGGGAACAGCAATTATTCTCGCGCATGCGCAGCACCAAGATGTCTAGCAAATTTTCACAGTGGAAAAAAAAACTAGCTGGAATTTGAGGCTAATCTTACTTGAGGTGATCAGTGACCACTTTCACGGTTATCGACCGCCGTTTCTCTCTGAACCGTTAGATTCCTGCTGTCGTCAATGCTTGGTGGCTCGCCTTCGTTTCTCAATTTCTTCTTTTTTTTTGTCTCAGCACTTCTTTTGGCTTGTCTCTTTTGATCAAATATGAACTGAGACTGGGCTTGCAACATGCAGTTTTAAAGGAGTTCCCATCGAACCGTAACACGCACAATTAAATTTAGTTCTAGGTGTTCGTTTGAGTGCTGAGATGCTGTTAAAATTTCTGTGGTGCTAAATTGTGTGTGAGCTGTACAGTGGGGAGGGAGTGATTAATTCTCTGCAATAGTGGCCTAATTCTCGTCGTATTAGGACTTTTTTAAAATAAAGCTGGATTCAAACTATTTCATGGTTGAAAAAATTGTGCTGAAGTCAGTGCAGGTTTTCGGTGCCACCAAAATGCGCTGATTCAGCCTGCAATGTCCGGCCGAAACAGGACATTGCAGGCTGAAACAGCGAAAAATGCCGCTGATCGATCGACAACAGTTTTGATTGGAATAAGGCATAGTCGTGTCTTTGATGATGATTACGAGATGATAGAAAAATTCGCGAAAGATCGGTGTTGACAAGAGCAGAGAACGAGGCTGTTCCAAAAGTTGATTGGACGGGAAAACCAAGCTTAAAGGCAAGGTCCGGTCAAAATCTTGCCCACTCAGGTTTTTTTCTCTTTGAAGTCCAAACCATATGTGTAGCATATATGTCTGGTTTGAGACCTCGGTATAGCCGTGACAAAACGTGCTCCAACCAGCAAAGGCTGCGCGCGTGCGTAACGTGAATAACGATAGACGCCCAGATACATACAGCCTAATGAACACTTCGTGAAACCTTCACCATCCCGTCAAACGGACCATCGGTCCTTTGAATATGAATTTTTTTCCTGCGACGCCACAAGAGACAGCATGTACGGCGCGCCGTATAATGTCATTTGAAGTCACGGACGCCGCAAACCCGCAATTGCCGCACCTAAATCTCTCAAAGAATGCGTTCGTTGTGGAACCTTACCAGGGATTTTCCATAGTTTTCGTTCAAGCCGTCGCCGTGGGCTACGAATCCAATAGAAATTTGGGAGGACGGATTTTGCCTGGACCTTGCCTTTAACGCTCCGGGAGTCACACTCGGCCCAAAACCAGGCCCGTCAATGTACCTGGACAAGCATTTATTACGAATTTCAATACTGTTTTCAGGTAACATTCACTTACTGGCTGCCCTATTCTGCGATATAAAATTTCCTCGGAAACAAATTTGGTCAAATTGCCTTTCATCCGGAGCATGACATAGCCGTGGTATTCTCTTTCCCATATTTCTTGTAATCAGTGGTCATGGAAAGTTCTTAGCTATATTAAGAAAGATCAATTTTAGCGCTCTGAGAATTATTTGAAACACTCCTTGAAGACTCGGCGTACTTTGCATGAAAAATTGTCACTACAACCCGCATTCGCCTGCCTCTCAAAAGCCAAAACCCCTGCAGAACCAGAACTCTTCTTGAAAATTCTCTGAAAGAAATAACTGAGGAAACGTACAGTAACTTGTGCCCTCTCCACACTCCCGCCCTCGAATGTATGTAGCTGCTACTGCACCTAAGTAAATCTTCTTATAAGATGAGGCTGTTTCCAGCTGGTGACAAATACTTCGATGGGCAGAAATGCAATGCGTCTCGTCTTTCGTGCACCACTGATTGGGATTTTGATTCTTGATCTCCACCTATTTTCAAACCCCGATGTATGGTCCTTTCTCATAAACTCGTAAACAGTTCAACAGACAGATTGCAGGCATGCACAAAAACATTTCTAAATTATCCTAATTTTTGGTGCATTTTTGGTGTTGGAAAGATAATTCGATTTCTGCCGATATTCAGTCATTGCCTTCTTTGGAAACTGGAATGAAATGACAAACGAAAATCGATATCAGCACGCTTTCAGTGATTCCAAACTGGCGATTTCTGGTTGACTCCAGAATTTAATTTGTTTGAATTAATCATAATACTTCTTTTCTAGACCACGAAAGGGTGTCTGAGCTAATCACTCACCTCGCGATAAGCTGCTAGTTCATGGGCAGGGTCAAGCATGACGATGGGAAAAACCGACTCTCAATACGACCCATTCCCTCGTCCAACCCCCACCTTTTCACGACCCCTCCCCCCTCTACTCTCATGTGGTTTCTCTGTACACTGAACATTCTAAAGGAAGAGGACACAAAAGAAAAACATTGAAAGGCCCAAAATTAAAACTAAAACAACCTCGCAGTCGATATGCATCCTTTCTCATTCGATAGGACCAGAATGCCGGCAAGAACAATCACGTCATTAGGTGTCAAAACAGGACTACTTGGTAGCGCATGCGGTTTCAGCGCTGGCATTTGCGCGCCCACGGGTTCGATTCCCGGCGCCTTCAAGAAATTTTTGCACAGGTCGGAACCGCTTCAGAAATTAATGTGGAGTAGAGAGGATGGAAAGATTTGAAAATGAAGTAAAAAGAGCGAAATCGATCTATTACCCATGCGAGAATTCGCCTGCATGGCCCGCCAATTTTATTTATTTATTTCATTACATGGACTAATCCATGTGAGGATACAATATACAATGCAGTGTATGGTAATACAACTCAAGCAAATCTTAAATTATTCATACAATGCTTGCTTCGAGAGAGAAACCTCCGACTACTCTTTCTTTTTAAGGAATCCTTCTACTTGTTTCTTGAATGATGAAAGTTTAATGGGAGCAGGATGACTCTTGCTCATCATTAGATACTTCGAGCCAGCTCTGTTGACAAAAAATGTTTGCCTTACAGAAGTCCTAGCTGTTGGAAACGTAATTTTTAGTGGAGGCCCTCGATTGATTGAGTTCTGTAGTGTGAAGAAGTCGCTCATATGAAGGCTAGTGTAGCCATGTATAATTTTATGAACCATCATGAGATCATTCTTATACCGTCTACTTGGAAGTGATTGAAGTTGAATTATTTTATTCCTAGTAGAAACCAGTAGTTCCAACTAAACTTCTGATTATTCAAGCTTTTCCTCCAGAACTGTAAGTGATGTAAGTGAACTGCAAACCTGCGGACCGGATAAACGGAAGTAATGACGAGGTACGGGGTAACATGCAGTTTTTTTAGTACCGCTGACGCTTTTCTGTTGATAGCTGGAAGCTCATCTATGATCAAGGTAACTGAACCACTATTCTATGTGCCCAACATTATTTTTACCGCCTCAATACCTCTACATTCACTATTATGGCACGTTTTGTTGAACTACAACACAGATATCAAAGCGAAAGCCTTTTCACGGATGACGGGATTCATCCACTCTACGATCCTTTAACGATGGTTACAGACCTTAAGTGAGATAGGCGTTCTTAAGCTTAGGATTTTCAACCAGAACCGATAAGGGACCATTTCCACAGCAGCACAAGCTTCCGCTCATGAGAAGGTTGTGAGAAATGCCTGTTGTGATTGGGAAACATTTCGCATTGTTCGCCTGCATACATGGGTAGAAAATTTTTTCACCAAATGGAATATTATTCGAGTAAATATTCGAACATTCGAATATTCGAAAATTCGGTGCTTTGTAAAAATTCGAAAATTCGAGTATTCAAAAATTCGGGGACCCCTAGAAATTCGAAAATTCGAATGTTCGAATATTCGGTGAGTTCAGAAAATTCGAAAGTTCGAATA
The DNA here is from genome assembly GCA_037903475.1 of Ancylostoma caninum. Classification (NCBI taxonomy): domain Eukaryota; kingdom Metazoa; phylum Nematoda; class Chromadorea; order Rhabditida; family Ancylostomatidae; genus Ancylostoma; species Ancylostoma caninum. The sequence goes on along the minus strand of JBAJFG010000015.1, from coordinate 1,577,634 downwards.
TCCGAAAATTCGATGGTTCGCAAAAATTCGGAAATTCGAATATTCGAAAATTCGGGGATCTCCAAAAATTCGAAAATTCGAATATTCGAATATTCAAAAAATATTTTCGAATGTAAAACTCTAATTTCCATGGGAAACGGACCTTTTGGGCCCCAGCAATTAGGGCGGAGTCAGCGGCTGGCTGAGAGGGCCCCGCGATTGGCCGACTGTTTCCAGCAGTATGCTGCGGAGCGGTTGATGCGTTGCGGTCGTTGCGGCAAGGCGCGGAGACGACGCGAAGGCCTGCACGAGTTGTACGTTACTCGTTCAGATGATGTGCGACCAGCAAGTAAGTATCTGGTGCCAGCCTGTCATGTTGCTTGAAAGCGAGTGCGGCAGATCCTGCCATGGATCGGAGCAGCTAACTTCCGCAAAACATTTCCAAACTTCTTGGAGGCTGAAAATTCGCACATTGGGGCTATTAAACGTGCTAAACACGAAAATCACATCCATTTTGCACTAGGATGTTATCTTATTTCCATTATTTCCATGCCTGCTCGAGGCGATGGAGACGAACAACTATTGTATGTGATAGCGATGAAGTTCCTCTACCACCTCACGGATATCATTCCGTGGGTTCTCCTCAGTGAGCTTCAGTGGGCGATCACCAACCACTTCAACCGATTGAACAGATCCTTATTCATTTCAAGCCAAAACAGCAGCATTTAAATTACCAGGACCAGGCCTTCACAGAGGGAAAAGAATGGCCTATTGTATGCAGAACGTATGCCTTTTCCAACACTGCTGGCGTTGCTGGCGCTCAGAATCAACGACATCTTCTATAGTCATGGCGGAATGTGAAGAGAAATTTGGCTTAGGTAGACTATTGGCGGCCTCTACATGTATACGTGTTGGATAGAAAGTTCTAGAGCAACCTCGAAAATTTTGGCAAAATCGGAAAGAGAGTGGCGGTAAACTTTTTCTTCAACCTATGTAACAGCATCCTCGCCGAACTTTGGCATTTTTTCGAGGAAGGTTGTGTAAACTAGATCTTCTAGATATCTTAAGCGTCAATGACTTCCAGTTTTCTTCCTTATTTGTTAAAGTATAATAATCATCTGGTGACTGAGACTGTGAAGATGAATCTGTCATTGAAGTAAGGATACCGACGATACTCACAACGTATCCGTAGCTTCTATCGATATTATCGATCAGACAGGACAAGAGTTGCTGGCCGATCAGCTGTAAAAGAAAGCCTGCATCCTAGGTGTAATCCGGATGCGATTCTTACTATCGGCTCTTACAAGTAGGCATTTGATCCCTTAAAAAGTTTGGTCAACTTTGTGGTTTCCGGCATATATTGCTGGAAGCAGTCTAGCGAACGGACCCACGATTTGTTATTATCTTCAATAGCAAAAACGTTACAAATACCAAAATACTCAGATGACATCAAAATCATGCTCGACGCTGTTCTTGCCTCTAACATTTTCTGTTTTATCAACAAGATCTTCGAGCAGCGGCGTGGTTTGGCTATGAGAAATCGCATAGCGCCATTGCTGGCCATCATTTTCTTAGGTCACATCGAACGCACGTCTCTAACATTACAAAACGGAGGTTGTGAAGACCCTGGAGCAGTTGAATTCGGTTGATGACAGCGTATCTTTCACGATGAAGCTGATGAGTACGGAGTTTTTCCGTTTCTTAATACGAAGATAAGGATCGTTGATGGTCGAATGGAATATTCCTGGTACAAGAAGCCAGCCTCACGCAATATCTTGGTGCACTCGAGAATGCTCACCCAGTCTTTGTGAAAGCGAATGTGGTACGGAACTTCTTTGAAACCAAAGATCGATTGTACACGACAACAAACTCCGCAATAGAAAATGACGTTGCTCGCATACTCGATGAAAATGGGTACCGTGTACAAATTCCACGAAGTTGTTTTCCACTTTCAACTATGGATGGCGTGACACTCGCCCTTCCATACGTGGGAGACAGTTGTGCTCGGAAAATAAATCAGGCTGTGAGGGAATCGCGACTGCCCATTAGAGTGCTGTTTTTTTTGTGCATAGTCCCTGCCTATATCTGGAAGTGCTCGAATAAATGAAGCGCTTTTCTGTATCATTGTTGTTCATCTTGATTTGCACTATCTCTCCATTTGAATAGGGTGCAATAGGGACAATCGCAACTCCGATTTTACTCAGTAGAGTGTAGTCCCTGTGCCATGGTTGCCGCCATAATTTCCGATTAGAAACTGATTCTTTCAATTTCCATGCCATGCCGTTCAGAAAAGTAATGAAACTTTTCATGTTCATGTACACATATTCACAGTATTGATTTAAAAGGCTTTATTAGGTCAGGTGGCAACTCGCTTCAACGGTTGTGATTTCATAAACTTCTATGTATGTTCGGCTTTCTACGAATACTGATTTGAAATGAATTGGAATCGAATTGACATTTTAGTTCTAGTTCATCATTGTACTGCTCGATCTTTTCGAGCCAAAATTGCTGTAGGATTGCTTTTTTTGCACCACTGGATAACGTCGATGTGGCAGAAGGTGAGCAAACATTTATTGAACACCTGTGGTTCTTACGTGAAGATCAGAGAAGACGTCCACGATAATGCGTTTACTGACTTTGAGAGTTATCGCCAGATGTTCTCTTAACCCAATTCGCAACTAAATTTTTTTCATTATGAACAGCCTTTAAAGTGTTCTCCAGAGAATAAAATAAGTTACCGGAGTAGTAATTCAGCGTGACAATCATGTCCGTCGATTCTTTCGAGTAGTAGATTATAGGTATAAGGGTCAAATTTGATTCAAGGATTATGTTGCTATCCGTATCAGAACAGAACCTTAATACATCAGGAACAATTGAATATGAACATAAACTTGTAGGTGCATTCATCGTCTTTCATTCAGAAGCCGGTCTGCACATGGTGCGACAGTGTCTTTTTAAAGGGTGCAAAGATAACGTGGCAAAAGTTGTACGTGTAATCGAGCCCTCAGAGCATGGGCAATTTCTACATATTGATCTGGGGCTGATTCACACAAGAGGATTCTCGTGGCTATGCTAATCCTGTTGAGCACAGAACCACTGAGCAAAGTGACTAGAAGGTGGACGATGGTGTCACAAATATGGAAAGCCACGAATCATGCGTATGCTTTCTCGTCTTTGAAAAGTTGGAAATGTTGTAGAGGTAAAGGAAAATGATAAACGGATTACCTATATCCAGTAAGCGTTTGGTCATCTTTTGTCTTGATTTCAACTCCAGCCATATCGCAGCCTATTGACTCCTGCGGTCCACCAGAGATACTAACAAGTTTGATTACGATTCTCGTGTTACTCTCAGCCTGAAATATTTTCACTAGCTGCTAGATTACCATATAGGTTTTGGTTTCTATGAGAAATCCAACTGTCTGTTATACTAACTCGAATCCAGGTCGTGCATGTCTTGTACTCGTCACTACTTCCAGCGTTGTTAATTGATTTTGTCAATGTCCTTTCCGATCCATTTCGTGGAGCCCACACCTCCACGCCACAATCACTAGGCTAAAAGGAAGATGATGTTACGTGCTGAATTGTGGGGCTCTGGCGAAAATTCACCCTCTCTCCACATAGGTCTCCTCCATAACCATCAGGACAGACACATTTTTTGCAGTCTTTTGGGTCAGCAAATCCACTAAAATTGCAGTGGAGGACGGGCTTGTGAGCGCACTTTGCTGAACAGTAAGGCAATGCTTTTCCGACGCAATCCAAAATTTGATGCATAATGCTCTAGATCACTATTATATATGTAGAATAACTGCTTCATCCTTAAACTACTACTTCTACTTCTTACACTGCATACCTGAGCAGTTGTAGTGTCTATTAACCATTACTTTATCAATGAACGATACGAATGGTGAACCCATGGTTGTGTTATAATTCACATCTTTTGGGATCATCGCTGAATCATAGGAGCTGCAAAAGCTTTTTATCATTACCTTCCATTTACTTCCAGTAAAGAAGTCTTTTTTCAAAAACAATCTCGTTATGAACTTGAAAACCTACTATTGCATGATACTCCCGTAATCGTACGGCATGTTGTAACTAACTTCTTCCGAATCGCTCATTTTTGCATACTGCTCTTCATAATACTGAAATTTTGCCAGTACATAAAACGTCGAACTGCAACATGTACTAGTGTTAGTATTTTTCATTAACTACCTTGAAGCGTTCCAGAAGTTCTGGATTATTCTCAAAATCTTCATATGCACTTTCAAACTCCTCCTGAAGCTTACTGAGGTTTCCAACAACAACGAGAAAGAGAAAAGGTAACGCAGAATCAGAAGAAGATACCTTGAGGTTGTTGGTGTTGATAAAGAGGTAATTGTCGCGGTCGGTTCTGACCTGGGCGTGAGGGAATCCAAGAGCGTGCCCAATTTCGTGGGCCATACCAGCAATCCCAGTACAGAATTCGCCAAGATAAATAGTATGGTTGTGATTTATCTTATCGCTATCTGTGTAGCACGTTTCATCAGGAGAAATCGTAACGAATATTCCTTCGCTCGCTGCAAAATTACCACCATGAAATCAATATGACACTGAAGACTTAGTCATCAGAAGATTATGAACAAGAATCCTCTTCTGGCGCTATGAGCATGACTCGCTTACATTCTTGTTCTTTGAATGTGAGGCATGTGCCAGTTTCCCAAAGCTTATTTGCACTGCTGAATGTCGCCTTCAGGGTATCATCTTCAACAACTATGAATTGAAACCGAAAATCATCCTCTGCCAGACACTCTCATACTTACTGATACGATCATCGAAATGATAGTAAACTGTGGAGTCTCCCAGCTTTGTAGCATAGTGGTTTCTCCACATCTGACGTTTATGACGTTTTGGCCCGTTTTTTTCTCCGTTAAAGTTTCGAGTGACCCCATTTCTGAATTGAACATTGAGGGCAAAATAGTTCGGAACTAGGAGGGTGCAACTGTACAAAAGATATTATCCACGAAAACCAACTCCGAAGCAGGCTTCCGATCCTCATGAGCTACCTTGTCGATCGCTTCCTAGAACAACATGATGGATAAGAAGGTAAGATAAGCTCTATTCTATTTGCAGCAAACTAATCAGCTATGTAAATGTAACATGAGTAGGTCTGTTGTGGATGTACACCTTATTTTTTAGTTTAATGATTTTTATAGAGTATTTTTGTTGACAACGGGGACCACACCTGGAAGAAAAATTCATGATCTATTCACAGATATGTAAATATTTCTTACTCATCATCCGAATTTAGATTTTCATACATAGTTTAACAGATATTCACTTACAAGTGGTATTCTGGTGCTTCAACTGCTATCAATTAGAGCCGCTTCTCGCTTCCACGGCCGTGCGAAAATTCGTGTTTTTTGCCAAAAGATGTAAGCAAAAAAACGCAGTGACTTAGCAGAGGTTGCCTATGGCGAAACCCAAATGACAAACGGTTACGCTACATCACTAAGTAGTTTGCAGCAGATATCTGCACAAAGACTTGGATCGAATTTAGGAGTCACTGAGCCGTTAAGATGTCAAAACAATTGCTTCAAAATTGCTGCAAAACATGCGCTCGTGTGCAACTGCCAGATGACCCTATAGGAAGTGAAGGAATATGGTTGTGAACTGCTGCTTTACCCACCACGTGGAAGAGACATGGCGCCATTGGATTGATAGGTAATACTGTCGATGAAGACTCCCTTGTTAAAAGAACCGAAAATGTGTTGAAGTTGGAACTGATTTGAGCTGCTATTCCGAGATATAGTGCACTTTTCGAGGAGAGCTCTTTGTATGGAAGATGGTGAAGCGTCGACGACAGATATGGCGGAGACTTTTTGAGAGGAACTTTTACACTACATTTTTTGTTCCGTTTCATGCAAAAAAGTGCATTCATAATATATCTGCAATATAGTATGTATGATGAGAATGGGCGGTTCAAAAATTTTCGAGAATTCTACATAAAGGCGATTCGCTTAATCCAACTAAGAATAACGTCTTACATTGGCTGCTGTGCTGAAAACTATAGCTGCACCAATGCACACAGCAAATAAATACACGAGTCTCATCCGGAACTGAAAGGAAATTTATGGAAGAGATGTGCTTTATGATACATTAGGCATAATTCCTCTGGAATACGAACCCTGTAAGCCTGCGAGCAATGAATAGTATTCAGTCGAAGTGGAGACCGGACGTTAACGCTGCTCCTAGTTTTGCGGTGTATTTATTTGAAAGTTTACCCATTAGTGCTGGATTAACACTATTGAAATCGTTCAGCCGACAATGCTCCTGAGGCTAATTAGCAAGAGTTAAAAGAGTGAGGTCTCCTTTTTCTAGAATATGGAACGTAGATATCGTACGTTTCTCTATAAGACTGAGCACTTTTTTTGGTCTTCCATTTATGTGGTTTTTTTAAACTCACTTGCTGTTGCAGAGCACCTCGGCAGTGTTGGAGAATTGATTAAATTCACCATGTTTTCACTATAAAATTAAAAGTAGCACAAAATGTGCTGCTAAGTTAGATTGACTTGCGTACATAGTACATGAGGAATTGCATCATTTAAAACTTAAAAATTTCTGCATATTCAGCCCCTTTTCGTAGTTATAGAAGTATGGAAATTTGTGAAGGCTGTATTATGGGTGAGATAACGAATTCCACAGTGGAAAAAGGAGGGAGTGTGAGCCGCCAAAACTTGAATTTGAAGTTGCTCGCGCGCCTTGGTGAGCCACTGGCGACAAAGGGGCGTGGGAGCTAGGCGGTCTTCAACAAGAACATATCCTGAGCAGTTGCAATTGAAAGAAAAGATCTTCAGTATCATTCGAGATCGAATTCAAGGAACTGCTCCATAGCCAAGGTTTGCTCTTTCTTGTGGATCGCAGCTTAATAGTTGACACTGACTTCACCTACATCGCATTTTAGGGAGGAGAAAATATCTTGTTGATCCTGTTTCTAATAAAGGGGCTGCAATATTGAAAACTCGACCCTTTTGTAGTATATCAGAAGAAATGATTCATTGTCTTAAAAAAATGAAAGTGTATTAATTTATTTGATGCTCCGATAATGAAAATAGTGTGCCGTGAGCAGAAGTTATAGCTTAGTGACAGCGAATTGAGGTGTATAGAGTCACGGCAAAATGAAAAAACATATCGGCACCATCACAGGGGGATGGGGAGTGGGCTGCAAATTTAGGTAGTATGTTAAAAGCTTAAGTGGACAAATAGAGGGGTTCATTGCTGTCATTATAGGCAAACGGGATTTGGGTTTGGTTCTGCAGCCCCGTATGTTGTGTCGCGTAGCGGTTTGCATGGATTTGCTTGAGAAGGCAACATGTCCATACTCCCACATCATCTCACTTCACAGAGTTTGTGAATTAAAAAATGTGTTAGGGTTTCTACAATGTTTCTGGGAGCAAACGGCTAGACACTATCTGAAAAACTATTCCATAATGTGGGTGCTTCAGTTATCATGGCCAGTAGGTCCTAAATGCTGGCAGCCATCTGCTGCTGCCGTGACGTGAGGTAGCTGCCGACAACTAGCCAGAGGGATGTCGGCATCTCTCTATTCTTAAGCATTTGCTGTCACGTCGGACACCAGTTTGTTGGCAGCAATGACCTCAAGGCAGCCGGCAGCTCGATTGCTCCCAGCACGATCTGAGCCCACTGCGGCAAGTCAGAAAATGAAGAGAGAACATGTAGGGGCAAGAGGGTGCCGATGCGAAGGCTCGGTCATGGTCGGAAGCATGAAGGACGTCGGCACCTCCTACCAAACCCCATTTCCATGGAATTGTCCTCCTTTTAACTAGAGAAAAGTGGTCCCCAACACATATTTGCTGTAAAGAAGGTGTTTTAAGGGATTAACCAGTTGAACTTGAATCTTTTAACGTGGCAACGTCTACGCTTGTTCTCTCAACCTCGTCAATCGGATAGCCCGTCAATGACAATTCCATCACGGCACCGCTACCTACGCCAATTACCTAAATTCAGACCAAGCTTATTGTACCCGTGCTCCTTGGGCATCACTTGGTTTCTCACATGACCTTGGGCCATCCCAAATCATCTTACCGTCCACATCGTGCTCTTGCATCCTTCAAGTGGATGGCTCTAACAATTGTGCGACGCCAATGCCGCCCGAACAGCGTAATACGTCGGTTTCAAATTCTGCATAAGGGCGTCTCTTATTTCTTCCTGTCGTCAATTTCTTTCATTCTCCCTCAATTTCTGTCGAGGGGAGCAAAGGTCTAACAGTAGAGGAGAAAGCAAACGGTCAAATATGGTCCCAAGCTTTGATCGATGTACTGCACTGTTCGGGTCGCGTTCATGCTGCACAGTTTCCGAAGATAGAGCCCAGCGTATAGATTTTCTAAGCGAGACCTCCTCAAGCTGTGTATGGACCAAGCAACTTCTCAAGCGCGTTACATTGATATGAATGCACACTGTGTCGGCATCTCTGCTCCCAACGTGTTGGCGTCTATACTTTCCCCATTTTCCATTGTGATGCCGCCGTAGATGGGAGCATGTTGGGAGCAAAGATGCCAACATGCCGGGAGCACCTGCCTACATGACGGCATCTTGAGTCAAGTCGTAGTGTACTTAAAGACAGCATTCACGATAAAAAACGTCCTCGATTTTTTCCTGGAATTCTACTCTGGAGGCTACTTTTGTGAACATAGTAGAGGAAAGACCATCAAAAAAGGCTACGTTTGCGAGAAATACTTTGTTGTATTTTGCCAATCCATGTCCATTTGTACTAGATTCATCGCCTGAAATGGCTGCGGCCGTCGAGGTGCGGAAATGATCACCGCTATTCGAAAATACTGATCGATCCTGTGTCAGCTGAGAAACACAGCCGCACACGATCGAAGAGAATGGGGCGGGGTTGAGCATGGCGGGCGCATTTGTACATGCGTACGAGTTTCATTACTCGATTAACTGCACGATTCGGAGTGATTCCTTTTGTAGTTACGCTCCAATTGATGGCAACTTTAAAATAAGCACAAATGCAAGAGAACTTTTTTCAGCGTGAGTGCCGCCTTTAACTACCGGCCCAGTGTAATTTTGTAGCTTTAGTGCATCGTTGTCCGATCCGGTCGGATAATAAAAGATAAGTATCGATCCTCGTTGATTAAGGATCGATACGTGTCTTCTGTCATCCGACCAGATCGGACTCCGAGGCACTATAAATGCAGCTATAGACTTATCGAATCTCAAAATCCCGATGATGCGTTTGCACACCAACCACGTTGTGATTGCGCACTATCAAGTGGTTTTAGTTGATGTCACTTGGAAGATCGCGTCACGTCTGAATGAGACTCTTTTCTTGTGAAGATTATTCACAATGCAAAAAAGGACTCGAACGCGGATGCCCCTCAATCCTAAATGGACGATGAGTGTTACATGTTAGATGTTCCTCTCATCAAATTCAAATCAACTTCGCGATGTTTTTTCTTTTATTTCTTTGCAGCGCATCGCGAAAAGCCCAGATTGCTTTTATGACATTAAACCTCTTATAAGCTCAGGTTAGCAGGTTAGTGCAGTGCTCGTGGATGAACGCGAACAGCTTCAACTGCAACAATTAATGGTGTGCATGTATGTGCACAGTATGATAATCTTTCTCGCAAAACAATATTCGCAGTTACAACAGAATTTTATATCCATACCCCATATAATTGTATGATCGTCGATCGGCTGCGTTATTTGGATAACTTTTTGGAGGAGACGCCTCAATTACAGTGTGCAATATGCGCTAGAAATCATAATCTCGGTGTGTTAACAAACAACTTTTTCAACTTTCCATACCGGCACTGAGGGTACTCAATTTAATGGTTGAGTGATTTCGTCAGCATCGTGAAAAGTGTGAGGGAATCAGCAACCGAGGTACATTGCATTCTATTAGGTTGTAGGGAATGTTCTCGCAGTTTTCAGAGCATTACATTTGATTAACTTTTCAAAGATAGGAAAGCACATTAAGGAATGTAATCAATTCAGTCCTACCACGCCAGTTTTCGGAAAGAATGTCGATGCCTTCGACGCAGAACTGCTCTGGCTTTGACTAGAAAAAGTTGTCGAACCAGCGATCTAAGTCATCTTCATCATCGAAGGCGTTCGCTTGCATGGCTTTAGAGAGCGATAGGAAAAGATGATTGTCTGTTGGTGCAAGGAGCAAGGTTGGGGCTCTACGAAAGCTGAGGCAACACTTCCCGTCCAAAGTCGAGTAGCTTCTGGCGAGTCATTCTTCCAGAGGATGGACAAGCATCTTCGCGCAAGAATGCAAGAATGCATGAATTGTAAGAATGCCATGATTCAAACCCTTCCCAGCGATTTTTGCTGTCCCAATGAAGGCCTGCCTTTCCAAGCGGCTCAAACTGCTCATCCTTGCAAACACAGTGCCGGCGGCGCTTGATGTTGGCAAGGACCCCACTTCCCATCCTCTGTGAAGATGGACTCCATGCGCTTGTACGAAGGCAACACCGTAGCACGTCTGTACGTCGCCGGAGATCGCCCGTCAGATCACCATCACTCACTGTGATGACTTTTATACCCTGCCCTACTGACGCAGGCAATCGGTGATGGTGGCAAAATAAACATCCAAGACTTGTGCCCATTGACGCGCAGTTCGAATCTGATTCTACTAGGTGTCGCAATCGATCATTGTCGACTCCGGATTTGGAGTCACAAACACGAGAGCTCCTGGACCAATTTTGCGCAGTGCGTTCGGACACCGTAGAATACAGCATTAATGCGATGATTGGATACGACTGCTGATTTACTAGATCTGAAGTCATTTAATAAAAGGCCTCAGATGTACTGTTCTGAAAGTTCCACCTTACTGCAAGCGGTAGTGATGGGGTTTAGAAGTAATGATAATAATAAACTTGCGCATACCTGACCTCCTTATGTATACAAAAGACAAGTTGCTGCAAGGCAGCGTGGGGTTGAAGAAAGCACACTATGAAAACCGTGAGAACTTTCCCAACAAAATAATCATTAAGAGGGAGACCGTAGCTCTAATTTTTGAGCAAGATGGAGGTTCACTACTCCAACCAGAACTATCTGCGAGTGCGCTACAGGAGTATAGGTAGATAGCAGTTGCGGACGTAGGGGGGGGGGGCGACCCATCGAGGATGGGTCGCCAAATTTTCGAAATTACTTTACAATACAAATAAAAATCTTGTATTAATTTATTTTTATTGTTTATTTTTATTATTATTCTTAACATAAATTTTATTCATTATTTATTATTATAATTGACATTTTTATTAATTTTATTTTCCATCTGGGTCCCCAAAGCGGCTGAGACCTCACTTTTTTCCCACGCCCCCCCCCCGCCCACTTTCTGCGTCCGAGACTGGTAGACAGTAGTGAGAAAGGGGTCAAAAAATGAAGGTTCCGCAACGACTTCGATGAAGTTGAGAAAGGTCAAAAGAGTGAACTTTATAGAGTACAAAACAGTAAAGGCCCTTCCCCAGAGTTTGCATCAAAACAGTTCCAGTATTTCTCCAAAAGGGAGCGAGGGGCCTGTGCAAATCTCACTCTAACGTGTAGAACAACTACATGTTACAGTGCGATTTGCATTGGTGCCCTGCTTTCATACCGAGACGCACGCTTAGCTTCACACTGATATAGTGTCTCAATATGATTTTCTCTAAATATTTTGAAAAGGATTTGCCGCTAAATCTCTCTTCCAATTCAAAAAATCAGGTGTTGCGCAGCTGTCAGCTGCCGAACTCGTGAGATTCCAAGTAGAGTGGTAGATAAAACTTTGTACTTCATTTCATGCTGGGCTGAAAAAGCCCGCCTAAGACAAATGTCCCGTGTAGCTCGGGGAGGGGGCAGAGCACGCAATATGGGAGAGCGCCCGATGCGAGGGTGAGACGGGCGGGGCATCTGTCTCACCTTTGTTCTCCGTCGGTAGTTCAAGAAATTATCAGGTTTCATATATCATTCTGCTCAGAATTTCATTCTGAGTTCGGCTTACAACTGCTTAACTTTCGGCCCTTTCAAATAAAGAAGATACCACTGTTTTTACACTTTAAAAGATTTCTTAGTTATACTTGGCTACATTTCCGTCATTCCAATGATATCTAATGTAAAGTCGCATTGTTATTCCATCTGACAAGTTCGCAACACTTACTCTTTTGAGTTGAAGATGATATTCCAGGCAAAGCTCAGATTTCAGGCAATTCATGCCTATATTCTCAGCAGCTTTTCTCAACCAGTTCTCGCCGACGACTATTGAGCTTCATGTTTTCTAATGCTGTTTTGTATGTAGAACTCAATCCACAACTGCGCGTTCCCTGTTTTCCTTCCTTTCCCGATCGAAATGTGCGAATTTCTGCACCCTCCTGTGATCCGGGCCTGCTCCCCGGATCCAACTTGTCCTCATCCTAGGTGAAGATTCGTGAAGATTCTGCCACGGGTGCACCGTAAATGATGGTGGGTTGAGACGCGTCTCAGGTTATCGTACCTACAGAGAACTCCAAACGGACGCAGTCAAGAGTCAAGACCGCGGCGCGGCTTTCTTGGGCAGAGTCACGGGAGCTCAGCATAGTGTGGCCTGCGTCTCTGCCCAAGAGAGCGGCGCCGCGATCTCGACTCTTGTCTACGTACGTTCGAAGTTTCCTATGCGTACAGGAGCATAAGTCGCATTTCGTGGCAATGGCGAGGGCATGGTTCACCACAAAGAGGGCGGGGGGGGGGGGGTGTTAAGAATTATGCATCCGCGCACCCGTCGCAGGAGAATGCTCTGCAGTCCCACCCAACATTCTTCAACGTTGATTGTTACACAAACATTAGGCCATTGTTCTATAGTAACAACATCTCATCATACGAATATTCACTACACCTCAGCTCATTGCCATAAAATATCGTGCTATCATCATGTAAATCGGCCAGCGAGGAAGTCCAGACAGTAAACTACGAGCACCAGCAACAGCAGGCGCGAAGAACAATTTTTTCCGCAGACATTCAATGCAAGCGGAAATAATTATAGTGTAAGTGCAAGTGAATTATACTACTCTTTGAGTAGGATCACCATTCTGTGTGCCTCGATGCTCACCATTAATTATCGCAATTAGAGCTCGTTTTGTACATTCATGGAAATTTCATAAGTACTAATCTGGGTTCATGAGAGATTTAGAATCGCTCGTACAATCTGGCTTCAAACTACTCTCAGATAGTATATTCACGGGTAAAACCCTTTTTCGGTTACTCATGCTATGTACGTACTTTCGATATTGGATGGAAATAACCGCGTGTCTTGAGCAAACCATTCATTCACCTGCACCAGTAGGTACATTTCAAGCAGAGAAAAGAAATCAATTTACTACTCATCAGTGGTTTTCATACGCATCCTTCCTCATTCTTCCCGCATCCTGTATGTATGTACTAATTTACCGTCCACGTTTTGTATTAGCTGGCTCGCTGTGATCTACTGAAGCCAAATCTCTCATAAATACCCCATGAAGATGTGATTTACGAAGAATTTCCAAATCGGAGCGTATGAGTGGCAGCGAAGGACAACTAATTGTCACGACTCCCCTCTTCTTTGTCAATATGCTCTGCAAATTAGCAAGGAGATGGACAGTTCGAAAGTCTTGTGTTGTGTTTTGTTATTGTATCCTTCAAATGAATTGAGTGTGAATATCGATTCGATCTGACAAAGTTTTTGCTTTTGACAAGGGGATCAAGTCGAGCAACTGCGTCTGCGCTCACTTACACAGAAATATTAAATTTAGGTGGTCATCTATTTTTCCAAGTGGAAGGGAAAACCACAAGTTAACCAAACACCACTTGGATGCTGATTTTGGAGGATCATCGTCTTCATTTTTCAACCATAGATTCTATGATCTGAAAACCAAGCGTAGCTGGACGTGAACAAAAAGAAAGTCATGTGCAAAATGTTAGGAAAAGCTGATCACATCAGAAAAAGTGAATGAAATCGTTGATAAGGTTCTGACAAACAGAATACAAATGCGTGCTAAATTAGGGAGCCTAGCGCATCTATCATGAGTCATCAAGTTTTATTTCATCAGGCGAACTAATTTTGAACAAAAAAAACGTTTCAAAAATGAGTGCCGCATTCGCTCAATCCCGAACAAAAACACCACCCTACATGAAAATCAGAAAATTATTTTAAATGGTTGAATTGGATTTCAAATCGAAACTGTGATCCATGTTGAAGATTAAATTAAGCCCTACACTGTGGTCACAAAAGATGCAATGAGAACGGCGGGGGTAGGACGCAGAAAGTGGGCGGAAGGGGTGGGGACGTGGGAAAAAAGTGGGTGTCCGCCGTCTGGGGAATAATAAACTATTAAAAATAAACTAATACGAGATTTTTATTTGTATTGTAAAGTAATATCAAAAATTTGATGACCCATTCTCGAGAGGGGGTAGGATAGACACGAAGAATGGATTCCGAAAAAGAAAGCACCATTCGCTGAGGTGGATGGGTGGCGGGACCTGTTTTTAGAGTTTCAAGGGATTGATGGAAGAGCCATTACAACTGAATATTAGGCGAAATTTTTGGAAGCTTTAGCTGTGCTAGCCCAAGTGAAACGAGTTGTACGAAAAAAATCTATCTCTGCGTCAGAATGACCGCTCTAACAGGTGTTATGACTCATCAAAAAACTTGTAGTAATGAAATCCAAATCCCATCTTATTCAACGATGTTTTGCATTAGCTTCTTCGTACAAGTATCTGTCTCAGAATCTCAACATCTTCCCATCAAGGACAAGATTCCGATCAAGAGACGAGTTAATCGTGGCTTTATCCGGTTATTCTGAGTATTTCAGAGAAATTCGTTCTAGATAGAGAACGAGAAATTAAAAACAGGCCGGACCACGTGTGTTGAGCTTCGAGGGGATTGAGTCATGAAACAAAACATTAATTTCATCAGATCTGTTTTATTTCCATTGTCATTCCGGAAACTTTTCAAACCGCCCTCGTACCGTATCAAAATTTGTAGCTAGTTCTATCCCTATTGCGAATAAGCTCTACTACCCGAATATTATATTTAAAATTGATGTCCCTTCCTCTGCATTATCGCCACGTTCCATGAACTCACATCAACGTCAATCAACGTCAACGTTAATAACAAGTCCGAATTTGAAAAGAACCGAGATCGTCCTATTGAGCACCACTGTACAATCTCGTTTCCTGATCGCCTATCTTTTGCAGCAATACAACTGCACCATCCAATTGCAGTACGATGCTCTGCTGTTGAATTGTTGTTCCCAAATACATTCCACAAAAATGTCGCTGTTCTACAGTTCGAGAAAACCCACGAAAAATGAACCCATTACAAAACTGCGAGGTAGAAGAGTTGGGTGCTGACCTTCCCAGAGGGTGATGAGTTCATCAGCCAGTGAGGAAGTCCAGACAGAACACTACAAGCATCAGCAACAGCATGTTCACAACAAAGCGAGACCATTACGAGGGAAGGCAAAATTTAGGTATGCTACTTGGGCGGGCGGCAACAGGGAGGCGCCTCAGGAGAATGCTCAACTGCTCAATTTGGAGCAGAGCTTCATCGGCGGATATCGTGCAGTGTAAGGGCAGTACTACAGTACTTCAGATGCAGTAGGAACGATCTCCTCTGCAGATCACATTTGACCTTTATCATCACTGATGCTGATGCTTCCGAAATAAACCTCATGCCCGAGGTCTACGCCGAATTAGAGTTGAAAAAAAGGTCCCTTGCTGGAAAAAAGGATAGCTCTGTAAAGCAGGTATAGCTATTAGTTTACTTATAAGAAATGGGTCTGCTAGGACAGCAGTGCTTCAAGAAACGAGGTGCAGAATATAAAGTGACTGTTGTTTCTTCAACCTCACGAACTCATCTCGGCAGAGGAATGGTGTACAAACTTCCTCTACAACGATCGTGTGGATGTGTCAACTGGTAATCGTAGAGGTGTGCCCATGAGCTCTATAACCCACTGGTGCCACGAATCTGGGATCGCTCACAGAAAGGAAGGAGGGAGAAATCCTCTGAAGTTGTCTGCTGGCCCCAATGGTTGTGCATGCCCTGGGTTTAACTCCCTCAAGAAGACAGAGACCACGTCAGACGTCCCTTCAATGTGTACGATTTGTAAGATTTAAGGTAAGTAATACTGAACAGCAACTAGAGTTCCAGTTTCAGTGACAAAAATTATTAACAAATATTTCTGACGCAGTACTTATGCCGCACCTGTACAGATCGACATGAAAAACGAGGCGGGCTTCTGCTTTTAAAGGAAAAGTCAGATCTGAGCAAGGACATAAATCAATACTACAAAAAGAATTTTTTGAAAAAATACCCTGGTCCAGGCATAGTAAACCCAGAGCAATGACAAATCTGTCTAATATGGCTTATCACTGCATATGAGTAGCACCTTATAAGCACAACTTCACTTCAGAGTGCCGTTGAAAAGAATTTTCAGTCCGAATACCTTTCAATTTTCCAAAATACATTGTTTTTCATAGTCATTCGGTTATACATATAATTTTATTCTTCATTAGCTTCTTATAAATTCTTAAATCCACATATGTGTAGAACTGCATCATTTGCGAAGATGAGTTTGGTGGAATATTTCTTCAAGTCATGAACTCGGCAGTTAACAAAACAAATAGTGATGAGAGCACCAGCTTTGCAGAGCACGCTGAGACTGAAAGCGCTTATCCAATGCTCAGCAAAGATGGTTTATTTGGCTTTTCACAGTGGGTTCTGTATTCTAAGTTCATAGGATCACTTCACATGTAGCTCTTGAATGTTTTTTTTTCGAGGAGTCCACCTCCAAACTACAGAAATTTTGAAGGAAATGAGCAATGGTTTTTTTCTCGAACAAAAAAGGCTCAATAAATTGCAGGAGTCACCAATTTTGTCTCACTGCTTTCGTTATCTCATGTGTAATCACGTGTGTTTGAACCTTACTGGTTTAATTGTTCATAATTTATTTTACTGCGAGCTGAAGACACTTGTCTAAACCACACTATGAGATAGGACTGCTCAGACTCCCTACCGACTGTGTTCCCTTCCTATGTCCGTTTGGCCCCAGGATTGAGAGGAAGTGTAAGAAGCTGAGATAGGTCTAAAATGCGAGGATGTTATAGGTGCAGTGGAGAAAGTATGAACTGCGCGACTAATCCATTGCCGAATTCCGCCAAAAAAAAGGTGTTTGCTAGTGCATGTCTTGTAACACCGTATAGTATCATACATCAGAATAGGCAAAGTGCTGCACGAGACCAGAGGAATCATGTGATGTGTTGGTTCTCCCAATAAAAATTTTACACATGGAGTTGTTGTTGTTGTTGTTGCTGCTGCTGTTCCGGATATTTTTCTTTGTTCTGTAGTGTAATGTAATGTAAATACTGCAACTGGATGCTGCGACTAATTTATTCTACTGTGACATTAACAATGCCGATGCTTCACGGCGAAGGTGGAGTCACGCACAATCCACCAAGATTCGAACAGTCCCGAGTGGCGGTATTCTTGCATTTGGAGCACACTTTCCCAGTTGTGTAGATGGAGTCGTCAGTTGTGAGAATCCTGAAATTCCATGATCAAATGAAATCGTTAGTTTCATAGTTTTTCAATGAAGAAAATGGGATATCAATAATATGCTCTAGATTGCCGCGAAAGTTCCCCCCGCCGCCCCCCCCCCCACTTACTTTTTGCGTGTTGCCAAATTTTTTTGGGATCGTGTTGAAAGTTTCTATTCCAAGCATATGCAACGGTTCACCAGAAGTCTACTCATTTATTTCTTCACTCCTGGTGCGTGCACGTGAGAAACAACTGGAACTACAACAAATGTCAGCAGAACAGAAGAAGTAACCTTTTAGAAATGCTAGGGTGAGGATGGCAAGTTCGTCTCACCAATCACCAATTAAACATTGTCGTTAAGGAAAACCGTAGTCAGGCTACCCAGAGATGCATTGCTAGGGAGGAGAATACCTAGTTTCCGAAAATGCACCCTTGGGCTACTCTCGACAAACCGAGTGAGTGGAGGCATCTCTCCATTGCTTCGGCCTGGCATAAACGGTCTATACTTTTTCGCTTATTCCTGAATGTGTGCTGTCGAACTTAAACTGGCCACTTTTAACAACTTGGTGCGGACACTGCCTCGGTGATATACAATCAAGCAGACATTTCGACTTAATGGAAGAGATAGCGTGCTGTTGATTAAAAGGAATGGTACAGGGAATGGTACAGGCATCAACTTCGTTTTGTTTTGCGTTGTACGTTTTTTTTTCATCGGCGCACCTTTGAGTGCATTAAAATAAATAAAAATAATCTTGCTTTGCTTCAAGGTTTGAGCAGTGGAATTGAATGTGTAACTAGTTTCGAAAAGAAGTGCAAGGGCTATAATTTTTACGTTTGACAAGATTGTCTACTCGAGTGTCAGTTTCCCACTAAAAGGAAAATGAAAAGATTTGAAGGGCGAAGTGATCGGCGCTTCTGTTTGTGGGATGCGCCACGCCACGATATACAGTAGCAAGCAAAAAGATTGCAACTTTTGGTTTTTCGTCTGTAACTTTGTTCAAAGCAGAGCATGAGTGCCCAAATTTTTATGGGAGTTGTGAATACTCATGCGCGACAGGAAAAGTTAGAGCCTGCCCATTCCACTGTTTTTCTGTTCTTTAAGAAAATTTTATTTCGCAGAAGTCGAAATCTGTGATTTGGCACCATCGAAAACGTCTCGTGAAATGACGTCTATCGTTGGTATCTGACCACGCTTTGGTTCCTTGATGCAGAATCAACCCGTATACGCTAGAAAATATGCATCCGTACACCAATGGTTGACATACGCAAAGTCCACTTGAGGTTACTTCAGCAGTGATCCTCTATGAATGTATCTGTCAGCCTTGTTCCTTCTATCAGCTCTGTTGAGAAGGGAAAGGTACTGCTGACGCTTCCACAAGTTTAGTTCCGAGTATTCGGTTTTAATGCAGTTCATTACTCTCTCGAAACTCCGAAATATTCTTGCTGATTTCAGTGCACCCAATTGTGCACATCATGGAAAATAAGTTTTGGAATTTTTTCTGTCTCTGGGGGCAAGATGCCTCAACGATCCCATTAGTGATAAAGATGCTACAGGGTTCCTAGAATATTGTCGTGCACACTGGGATACATGCCGCCTTGGATTTATCGAAAGAGGACTACTCAAAGTGAGCAGTGCCGGTCACTAAGACGAGTGCACGTGCCCCCTTGCTCCACACACGAACTTTCTCAGTTGATCTGGGGCCTTTTGCTCTAGAAATGTCTCGTTTAGTTCACTTAATCCAAATCAAGCTAAATTAGCCAATTTGCAATGTTCCAAATTACAATATCCCGCTTCGGTGGTGTCTCGTATATTTCATTGCACCTTTGTGAGACCTACCTCATCAAATCCAAGGCGGCATGTATTCAGGTGTGCACGACAATATTCTAGGAACCCTGTAGCATCATTATCACTGATGGGATCGTTGAGACATCTTGCCCCCAGAGACAGAAAAAATTCCAAAACTTATTTTCCGTGATGTGCACAATTGAGTGCACTGAAATCAGCAAGAATATTTCAGAACTCCGAGAGAGCAATGAACTGCATTAAAACCAAATACTCGTAAACAAACATGTGGAATCGTTAGCAGTACCTTTTCCTTCTAAACAGAGCTGATGGAAGGAGCAAGGCTGACAGATACATTCATAGAGGATCACTGCTGAAGTAACCTCAAGTGGACTTTGCGTATGTCAACCAGTGGTGTACGGATGCATATTTTCTAGCGTATACGGGTTGATTCTGCATCAAGGAACCAAAGCGTGGTCAGATACCAACGATAGACGTCATTTCACCAGACGTTTTCGATGGTGCCAAATCACAGATTTCGACTTCTGCGAAATAAATTTTTCTTAAAGAACAGAAAAACAGTGGAATGGGCAGGCTCTAACTTTTTCCTGTCGCGCATGAGTATTCACAACTCCCATAAAAATTTGGGCACTCATGCTCTGCTTTGAACAAAGTTACAGACGAAAAACCAAAAGTTGCAATCTTTTTGCTCGCTACTGTATGTACCAAGTCAGCGCTTTATCCTCCCAGCTTCCTCTGGTACAAATTTCCCGACCCCAGGAGAATGCACGGTTCAGTTTGCCCCGGACGAGATCGAACCATTGACAATGTGCATACGCAGTGCTCCTTTTACCACTCCGCCGTACGTGTCCTTGGAAAGTTAGAAGTATAAGTGAAAGACAGGTGGTTCCCGTCAATCAATCTCTGTTCTGGAATGCTCCACCCTTTTGACCCCATCTCAAAACAGAAGCATTGAATGCGTATGTGACCTGCACAGGGAGGGAATGGCTGAGAGGAGGGGCAACATGAAAAATCAGCTCGTCGTCCTACCAATTTACGGACACGAGAGCGAGGGATGGCTCCCTGTGATAGGTGCGGAATTGAACCGTCGACCGTGTGAGCGAAAAATGGTCCCTTGCCACTGTGCTATATGCACCCTATGCAAAGATGACTACTAGATGTCATGATTCGAAGGTGAAAACGCGTTAATACTAGGCGTCTAGGTGGTTCCCACAAGGAGCTAGGCCGGAGCTTAGCTTCCTTGGCGCTCTAAGGCACAGGTACATCAATCAGGATCCTTAAGGGCGCTTAAAAAGAACTTGATAACAAGGGATATTGTGTGTTCTCAAAAATGTGTTAGTTCCGGTTTTAAGTTCAGTGACAGTCTCGCGACACTACTAAAAATTGCTGCCTATCTGGTTTAGAGGTTCTCAACTAGCTTTGTTGTCGAGGTAAGATAATTTATTTTTAATTCATTAATTAATTTATTCAATTTATTCATAGGAATTTCACACTTCGAATATAGCGGTCGAATACCGGCTTTGTTTCAAGGTGCTAGCTTTCAAAATACCAACTCGAAGAACATAATGTCTCAAGCGTGGACGAATTTCTCCTGTTCTCCATGAAAACTTGTTCGAATGAATAAATAAGAAAACTCACCTATCATAACGGCAGTCGATCACGAGTATTCCTTGCGGAGCGCAGGTCTTCACGGCGCATCCAACTTTAGTATTCTCGTCATGCAGAATCTTGAAAAATGAAGAAATCTTAATGTTAGTTGTAAACCGCCAAGCAGAGCAGTGAATGGACGCACATTTGCGGCGTATTTAAGATCCCCGTTTTCGATCGCATCTGTATACGTAGGTTCATTCATGCCAAAACCGCTTTTTTCGAGTGGTGTCCACCAATATTTCATGGCCTGAAAGAAATTTCCTTCAATATCACCTGATATGGATAGTGGGCACTTGGAAAAAGCGAAGGTAGTAGTTCTGCGGTTGGTAGATTCACCCAATTGGTTGACAGCTGGTCCTGCCAAACTGCTCCTTCCCGTTGCAATGCTATACATACATACACCCGAAAGTACCTTCAAAATTTAGTAAAGGCCTATCCACATCGTATACGCCTGCGATGTGGCGGTATGTGTAGGTTGAACGTTGAGCATTGCAGACGAGTTTTCGCGGGCAGGAGTGGCTACGACGAGTGGAGCTTTCGTTCAAAACCGTGGAGAGTTTGAACGTGGTCATCTGGCATCCATTTTTCCCCAGTCTATTTTCCATTAAAATGCGTCCAGGCGTCTCATGTACTTCACGCACAGGGTATCAGGGCATGAGTACCTATATAATCGGTTATGGTGGACTCGTTGCATAAATGATGGTCACTTGAAGCTTCTACACATAGTAATACTAGTATTGTTAGAAAGGACATAGTATTGTTTAAGAGAAAGTTAATGTCAAGGGAGGATGATGTCAGTTAAATGCTACTTGTCTTCAAGTGCGATACGCCCACTTGTTACACATAGCTTTTCACTTGAATTTTTTTTCTACTAAGCTGTTTACTTCGGATTCCTAAATGTCCATGATCATGTACATAGTTCAACATTGTAGGGTAAGCAACATACCTCCTTGAATGCTTCTACATGTGGAGTGTCAAACATCTGCGTCTTAAAGAAATTTTCGCCTGCTGCTCCAGATTCCGCTGCAGTCGGACAGTTTGCACCGGCGGTGACATAATCATTGGCTTTCTTTTCAAGATCTTTGTCGTATTTCTAAACATCACTATGAATTCAATTCGAACCTATGATTCTTCATATGGAAATATCCTCAAAACATCCCCTTCAAAACCCCACCAGTTCCACCATTTTTGCAGCTGTTTTAGCGTACTTGTCACCAGTTTTTGCCCATCCTGTAGCCGCCAATCGTCTGAGGTATAAAAAAAATTTCAAGGAGACATGATCTCCTGTTTATTGTGTTCCTTCTCCGAAGTGCTCACCTGTAGTAGTTGTGCATGTCCAAAGCAGTACTTCTAAACTCGTCTGAGAAATCGCCTGGGCACGGGTTGTTTGCACCGCACATTTGGAGGTCAATTTTTGCTGCAACAATGGAAGATGAACCTTAGTACACAATAGTTGTGATAAAAGTGAGCAGTGTGGATCGAAGCAGTTGCGACGCTAAAACAAGATGGCCAGGTTGCGCTGATGGGATCGAACGCAAAAAAAACGACAACGCTGCCTCCGCTGTTATCCACAGAATTTCTTGGAGTAATTAAATAACTCGCCGGTTCCTCGACTTTCTCAGGAGAGAAAAATCAAAAACAGAAAGCAAAGATGATGTTCATTAGACAAACGTAGCCGAAAAAAGAGCATGGCAAGGTACATATTCAGAAAAATTAAATAATGGAAATACAAGGGGAGGCATAATTCATTGTACAACAATTGACCAAATATCTCTCCACTAGGAAGCCATTCTTTTGCGTTCGTTTCTCCCATTCATCCAAGGAAGATTTACGGAAAGCAAGGCGTTTCTCGATCTACCCAGAAAATCTCCAAGAAGAAGGACATCGAATTTTCAATATTTCATAGAATTCGAAGAGTTCTTCTTCTAGTGATGTGTATGGTTTTCCACACAATAGGTTTTTGTGAAATATGAAAAAAAAACTATAGCCACGCCACATAACCTCCTGTAGTAGCCAATTTTCATCCAGTCTGACTTCGAAAAAAAAACTTGGAAACAGGACAGAAATAGTAGTTGTATGTGAGATGGAAGCTAGAGTTAGAATGATACACAACAACAGGCACAGATGCTCGTAAATAGACTTGGGTATAGGCCATCTGTAGCCTCAAAATGTAGCGTTTGGCTTCCTAAGTGAGGCTGTTTCCTAGACCACCCTTTTTCTTGGTCCTCGAGTTTAGCGATCTTGTGTGTTTTGCTGGATGGTCTCAAAATCCTGATCAACAGGACACGGCAATGCTTTATTCCCACCACTCGAGTATAGGCCAGCTGTGACCTTTAAAATGCAGCGTTTGGCTTCCTAAATGAAGCTGTTTTTGGAACACCCTCGTTAGCCAAAGCTGCAACCGTGGCGGAAAGCCAGTACATTCAGGAGCTTTCCACAAACCGGCTCCGATGACCAGGTACTTTAACAGTATCAAAAACGTGGTTTTCGTCACTTCTGCGAAATTTGATTTGCATTGCTGGATTCAACGTGGCTGGAAGACCAAGAATGAATTGATATCACCGACAAGAAAATGGAAGTGGGACACTGTCTCAAAAATTGAATTAACTTAATTGTAGTGGGACAATAACTAAATTGAAATGGGACACTGTCATAAGTTTGCGCTGAGAATATTTCATCTATGCCGTAATATTTAAGGGAAGCCCTGTACTAAAAAAACATTTCAGATTCAGCTTTACTAAGTGCCTGTAGTGAAACGGATGCTAAGCAAGGGGTCCGTAGATGGGTGAGAAGCGCACCGGCGCACGTACGAAGAGGGAAAGACGGCATCCGACGGATCCAGATAGTCTCTGTGGAGCCGGTCAGTGGGAAAGTGCAAAAAATGGAACTGTTGATGGTGGACATCTTATTCCTCTCAAATGAAAAATATGAATTGTGGGGGTCCTGGATGTTAATTCTCATGCTGTTAGCCTCTTCAAATCATGGATGGATAAAACAGCTGTGGAAGAATGAGTCCCTACCTTTTTTGCTCAAACAAAGTTTTCCTCTGAACAGCTATGTACTTTGGCTTCGGAAATGAAGACTAATGATCAGCTACTGACGCATCTTTTTTTTCTTACAATTCGCGCTTGCTACGGTAGAAGGCAATCAGGTTTTAGAGCCTACATAGTGAGTGTCATGAGCCAAAAACTTTTCCTTACTGTGTTAACTTGCCCCTATAAGGTAAGCATACTATCTTGATAGCAACCGGCATCCCTTCAATTTTTTTCTGGATAGAAAGAGAAGCAATAATCAATTATTTCTTAATTAAATTTCCGATGGAACTAAAGTTCTGTTCAGATCGAAAAGTTTATAAACCCTGGTTCGACCGTCATCTGTTTGTAGCACAGCCAAGTCGACGTCTACAAGCCAAGAAAGCCTCACCTGGTTGAAGAGGATATTGGCAGAGAAATTCTACACATCCGACCTTGTTCGGTGGATTAGTCGGAGAGACGGGACAGCTGCCACAATTGCCACCAGTGATATCATACAGCGGGTTCGCCGGATCTGGGGTCCTGCATAAAGACGTCGTTACTTGCACTACCATGCTCTCAGAAATGCATAAGTGATGGACACAAACGGAGAAGACAGCGTGGGGGGGGGGTGGGATGGCTGGGATGTCCAGGGAAAGTTGCCAAAAATTAAATATAAACCCAAACTACGGAAAATAAACTTAAGAAATGATAATGAATGCAAAGAATTGAGAAGACATAAAAAGTTCAATTTTTTTCATGAAGTAATTTTGCAAGATTTGCCGACCCATTCTCGTGGTGGAGCACATCCAGACTGCGCCTGGCTATAGAATGTGAATGCCGAATACTCACTTTTTATTATAAAAGCAGACCAGGAACAATTTTCCTCCGCACCTCTTGTATGAACATGCGAATCCGTCAGCAGCACCGACTGCCATCTGTACTTATATAGAAAGACGTTTAGTAATTATTAATCACCGCTTATGTTTTACACATCATTTCGAACACACACAACACACCTGTGAGAATGAATTATCAGCCACCACCTTGTTGTCTTCCTGGATTGCGGCACCGTCTTTCCACCACTTATTTAAGGTCGTTTTTGTTATGCTTGTGGCGTCGCACTTTTCAGATCCCTTGATACTCATCCTTGAGAGATGAAAACTTAGTCAACATGGATTTGAAAACATGTTTCTCAAAGATTCAGGTGAAAATACATCTCTTTTGCCGCTCCATATGCTGTATTAGCTGGGGTGGCAGTTTTTGCATTACATTCGCCTATCTTCTCATCAATCAACATCTCCATTTGGCAATCCCAGTTCTGGAATACATGAATGCTTTGCCGTTCCAAAATCCTTTGCGAAAGCTCACTCACCAATTTATTTAAATTCCCTGCAGGAAGGTTTGCAGTTTTTCCTCTCTGGTTTCCTTGCGCAAGTCTCCTTCGAAGCTCGTTGTGACGATCCAGAACCATCTGTCGCCACTCGTCAGTTATTAGAGTGTTGTAGCAATTGAATTCTGGAGAGGATGAGATAGATTCTATTCATGTTATAATGAGAATGTTCGGCCTCACCAGTAGCAGAAGTGGCTGTATTGGCGTACAGTTGCAGAGTTGCAAGAAGAACAACCTGAATGAAATTTAGACGAAAATAAGGAAAGAACGACGATACCCACAAAATTACTTTCTTCGATCTGCAACAGCAATACGTTGAATGCCCAGTTATTCTTACGGGTTTCAGGGTCAGGGTTTTCAGGGTTGAGGCTGAACCATTGGCTGGTTGACTACCGATGAGGTCTAAGGTTATGTAGTCCAGGTTGTCGAGTTAGGCAAAAGAGAACTCACCAACACAGCTAACTCCATTGTGCCTAGCCGGATGGAACCACTTTGATGCAGCGAAAGCATGCAAGCCCTTTTTAAACAGTCTTTAGCGGAACGAGAAAAAGTGTATAACACCTATGCTCATGTACGAGATTGATAATAATCGATGTGAATCTCATGTGATTTCTGCCTTTCCAATATTCCCTTTTTTTACCCGGAAAAACGTGGGCGAACAATTGAAACCAGCTGAAAATTAAATTTTCAGCAATATTCTTCTTGTTGTTGTCGTGGCAATTGATGAAACCGTAGCAGTTGGATTATAGGAAACCAATGTTCAACGATGCTATTGCAATAGCTTTATGTCGCTGTAAGCCACATCACAATACGAATATATGCAATTTTCAAAGATTTCTTACCTATGACCCACCTTTGAGAGGAACTACTCACATGCTTTCTTCCAGATTTTAGACCACAGCGCACCCCTTCCTCCGTCTACGAACCCGTGTCCTGGAGTTCCCTTAGCTTTCGCACCACAGCAGACCCATCCCCTCTTCGGCTGGTCCGAATGATGGTGTTCTTAACAACTGAGCCACCTTTCCATCGGAATAACCGTGTGCTGGAGCTCCTTTAACATTTAGACCTCAGCAGATCTATGTGCCATGGGGAGATCAGTATCTTGGAGCTTCTAACAATTCGGCGACAGCAGACCCCTATTCCATCGATATAACCGTGTCCTGCCATTCCCACACTTTTTGGTCACAACAGACCTATCATAGGTGGACCCGTATTCTGGCGTTTACCACAATACTAAGCCGTAGCAGATCCCCCCCCCCTTCGGTGGACCCACCTCCTGCCGTTGCTCACACCCAGGCCACAGCGGACCCCTAATCCATCGGCGTAACCGTGTCCTGTCATTCCCCAGTTTTGGCCACAGCAGACCCGTATTCTGGCGTTCCTCGAACCTGGGGCACAGCGGACCTCTCCATACCAGCAAAACCGTATCTTTGCGTTCCCCACATTTTTAGACCACAGCGCACCCCCTCCTCCATCCACGAACCCGTATCCTGGAGTTCCCTTAGTTTTGAGGCCACAGCGAACACATCCCATCTTCGGTAAACCAGAATACTGGTGTTCCTCACACTTGGGCCACGGCGGATCCCTATTCCTCCGGCATAACCGTGTCCTGTCATTCCCCCACTTTTTGGCCACAGCAGACCAATCGTCCATCGGTGATCCCGTATTCTTCCTCACATCTGGACCGCGTCGGACCCCTCCTCCATCCGCGAACCCGTAACCTGGCTTTTCCAACGGGCCAGTCACTATTCACCCCTGGCACACCTATCGTCCGTGCGTCCTTACCCTTTGTAAATCTCGAGAGCAATGGGAGGAAGTTAGGAGTTATCCAGAAAATTTGAATAATTACATACTGGTCACGGAAGTGTCACAATGGTCTATAATGATGCACTTTTCCTATGCATGTAAATGTACAATTGGAATCTCTTCCGTGGCTGCAGAATCGCTCAGAGTTTTCGGACAGATGCCTGGACGAGAACGTGCGGCATTTGGGAAGTGCGATGCATACCACCGCTGCACTGAGCCTTGAGAGCTCTCAGGCCACACACGGATCTCATCCATGCTGATCTGCTCCGCAATTGCTAGTTTTGTGTGAAGAGCAGTACCACCTATTCTAAGAAGATATCTAGTATCCATTGTGTAAAACCAGTGCAAACGTATCTTCACACACAATCATCCTTTTTACTACTCGGCATCCCATGTGTCTATTAGCATCAAGGCCCGCATGCATCGTTGGAAAGGTGGGTAGTCTCATACCGCTGCGGATGCAGGGGGTAGGGGCAATGAGTCGCCAATTTTGTGAAATTATTTTACAATACAAGTGAAAATCTTGCATTAGCTTATTTTTAGTCGTTCATTTTCACTAGTATTTCCGAAGCGGTTTTTACAAATTATTTAGTAATATAAAAATATTTTATTGATTTTATTTTACATCTAGGTCCCCAAAGCGGCGGAGACCCCACTTTTTTCCCACCCCCTCCCCTTCCATCCACTTTCTGTGTCCGGTACTGTCTCATACCTATGGGTATGATTAGTTCTCCTCCGGGTAACCGATGGGTATATACAAGCCAAGTTTGGGAAAACGTGTTGATGGGTGCCAGGTCAGGGAAAAATTTTGGGTTCTTTCACATGTTTCCTATGAGTAAACTCAATTACGCATCCTGACACATTGCGTATTGCTTGGTGCATGCTGAGGATATCAAAACACAGTACATTTGGTTTACAATTGTCTTAACTCCGCTAAATCGTCTTTACTTCTAACTTGCGAGAGACGGCAATTGCAAGTTGAGTATCACATTCACGAACATATTTGATTTTGACAAGTGTATTCATAAAGTAATTACGAACGCCATCACTAAATACAACTATAGTATAATACTAGACGGTGTATCCGGCTTCGCTCGGGCGTTCAGCTTCTTCCGACCATTCAAAGCTGATGCCAACACTTGTTGAACCAAAAAAAAACTTGGACCAAAAAATTCTTTTTTGTTCATCGTTTGGTGGTTGGCTTAAGTGATCCGTCTTCACCCCCCCCCCTTCCCTCAGAAAATGGGGTGACTGGTATATAAATCCTTCTAAAATGCTTGCCTTATCCACGTTCAGCGTTTCGGAAAATTCCAGAAGACATGTTCTCATCGCCCGTGCGCAAAAATGCCGAAAAATCAATAAGACAAATAAATCGATGTTTAGCCCAAAATGGTTGCCACATTCGTGTTCAGCGCATTGAGATACACCGGTGTCTTTACCGCCCCGTTGGCAAGAGTAACGAAAAATCAATAAATCTCCAGTCCCCGGACAAAAACAGCGAAAAATCAATAAAATCGACATAATCGATAATCAATCGGTAGTCCCAGGTGCAGCGTATAACCTCCACCGGTCCTTGATGGACCTGCATGCAAATTTTTTTCGGATCGGTCAATTCTACGTGATTTCTATCTGGAACATACACACATACGTACAAACACAAACCCACACAATTTCACTTTTAAATGTACAGATATTGCATGGGCTTCAAGACTACGTGACCCAACCCTACTTTTCCCCCGCACTACAAAATTTTTTAAGGCAAGCAACTGCAAAGTCAGTTTTTTACCTCAACAAAAGCACTCAGTAAGTAGTTAATTCCGTCCACGTCCACCACATAAAAATTCTGAGCGAAGCCGGTATTTTAATGGAATTTGCACAGCCTGATGCGACGCTCCGTACTCAATATGTTTTATCAACTTTGAACGCTTACACATAGAGCAGTGGCGGACGCAGGGGGGGGGGGGGCGGGGGGGGCGCCCCCCCCCGAGAATGGGTCGCCAAATTTTCGAAATTACTTTACAATACAAATAAAAATCTTGTGTTAGTTTATTTTTAATTGTTTATTTTTATTATTATTTTTAATATATTTTTTATTTATTGTTTATTATTATAATTAATATTATTATTAATTTTATTTTCCGTCTGGGTCCCCAAAACGGCGGAGACCCCACTTTTCTTCCCACGCCCCCCCTCCCCCCCACTTTCTGCGTCCGCCACTGACATAGAGGTATACAGTGTCTCTACAAAGATGACACTTACATGAGCATAATTGCATGTTGAGGTGTTAAAGGTCTGTGTCGGCATGTTTCGTTAGGGTCTTTACTCTCATGACTAGACATTTCAGTGGAATGAATCCAGAATGTATGTGCGGTTGTGAAGAGCTGGCATTGTGCCAAAAGACTATAAATGAGTACATGCAGAAATTTGCAACGGTATCTCAGTTGCGAGTTAGTGGGACTTATTTGAACGATACAGTGAGTTGGGACTATTTTTTAAGGAACTGTGATTTGATTCAATTCATGTAAAGTACAGTGCCGTAGATCCGCCTCGTCCTCAAGGCGCACCTCCTGAGATCACACGTGGCGTCTTGCTGGCAGCATTCCCGCAGCCAATCGACTGAGTATCGATCGCTAGCAGGACGCCACGTGTGATCTCAGGCGCCTTGAGGACGAGGCGGATCTACGGCACTGTATTTCCTAGCCAATGTAAACCTTTACTATGTTTGCTGACGGATAAGTGAACGTGTTGAAAGCTGAGTGATGTCCAGTATGTGAGAAAATTGAAGAATGGCAGCGGAATGTATGTATGACTGTCATAACTGCATAATTTAGTGCAAATTTTACAGAGAAGTATGAGACGGTAGTTTGTAAGACGATACAACACAGGTGCTCCTGAGCCTCTGAAGGGGAATTTCGCTCCTCCCTGTTTGGTGTTTCGGCTCGATTTTTTCGGGAAAATATCAAGGACTGGATGGCTAAAGTTATCCTAGTGAATCCTGATAGGATGACCACGTGATGTGTTGGTTTTTCAGATGAACATTTTACTAAGATAAGTTGTTGTTGTATCGGATATTCTGCTTTGTGATACTGCAACATAATGCTGCGACTAATTTATTCCACAGTGACATCAACGATGCCGATGCTTCACGGCTGAGCCACGCACAATCCACCAAGTTTTGAACACTCTGTAGTGGCAGTCTCTTTGCATTTCGAGCACACTTTTCCTGTGGTGTAGATGGGGTCATCCACTTGAACTGGACTGAAATAATAACACAGAGGTGTTAGTGATCAGATCAAATAAAAATATTGAGTGCCGCAGTTTCTCAATGATGGAAATGGGAGACTAATGATGAATATCAATATTTTAGGCTGGCATAATATGCAGAAGATTGCCCCGAAAATTTTCTGCATCTTATTCTCCTGTTTTGTCATTCTCTTTTGGGATTGCTCTGAATATTTCTATCCAAGACGTACATATGTACCGGTAATTATGATAAACGCAATATGTGGATTACTTCGGAGGTAATCCACTTTTGAAGGTGAACACACAATGACAATGACTGCCAGAAGAATATACGAAAATACACTAAATCAGCTCTAATTTTCACGAAGAACAAGTCCGAATAGATTTCACTCATTCATCAAACAAATTCCAATAGAGAAATCTGCTTGAATTTACATTATATTTTTTTAAATGAGAATGAAACTCGAGGAATATTCGCTTATTTATCTTTCGCAGAAAATTTGAGTGGACTTGCTCAAATCGACGTAGATAGCTAAATTCGTGAAAATTCCACTAATTCCTTCGGCATTTTTTTTTCAAAAATTAATTTTTCGACACAAAAAGGCTTTGTTTGAATGAGTATGCAGCTCTGTTAGAATGAGTACGTAGACGGAAAAACACACTTATCATAGCGGCAGTCGATTACTAGCTGCCCATCTTTCAAGCATGTCTTCACGGCACATCCTACTTTAGTAGTCTCGCCATGCAGAATCTAGAAAAATGGAGAAATTTTAATTTTAAGCCTTCAAGCAGTAAAAAGAACGCACGTTTGCGGCATATTTACGATTGTCTGCTTGAATCTCATTTGTATACATAGGATCATCGCCGAAGCCGCTTTTCTCGAATGGTTCCCACCAATATGCCATAGCCTGAAATGTATTTTCCTTAGTATTACCTGATGTGGATGTCGTAAACGAGAAAAAACGAAAGGTACAAGTCTATGATTAGTCCATTCATGTGGCCAATAGCCGGGGTGGTAGTAATTTGATCGAAGTTGCCACTTAAAGGCAGTGTGTCACCTCGTTTTCGTGTCTGAGCTTTTACCAGATTCTGAATCTCCTCGACACGCTGAATCCAACGGTATACCTAAAATATTATAAAAAGGTCTTTAAACCTTATTTAAGAACGTTTTTCAGGACGGGATTTGTAACAGTTTGTCGAGGCGAGTGGATGCGTGAAGCCGTTGATCTCATCGATCGGACACGTCTAGACGTGGTGGCCAACACCGCAGACGTGGCGGGCAGCCAGCACATTCACGGACCGCTCCGCCCAGGTGGTCCGTGAGCTGCACTTTCGAGCCCTCCAAAAATGGGGTTTTCGTCATTTTTATGAGCTTTGGTGTACATTTTGGGAATAATCGTGACGAGGAGGTCTTGAGTCTGCTGGTATTTTCAGCTTACGAAACGAGGTGACACACTGCCTTTAATGGACAACTTCAGAAAGCAGCTAAGTGCGACTTACGATTGCCAACGTGGAAGACATTCTTAGCTAATCGCCACATGTCAAGTGGAGTTTTTAATACGAAACACTGAAGGGAGCCGATCACTCGACCAAATGTCTATGGGCAGCACTACCTCTGCACCACGTTGCAGCTGTTCATGGCTGTTGATGATGTCAGGCGTAAGCTACAGCTCGTGAGTGAGACGTTGCAAAACACCTGGACGCCGTGAGAATTGACCCCGCTACGAAGAACTGTGCACACATTCCACTGCGCTATGGTAGATATAGAACCTATCCATGCAAGGAATCGACACCTACATGAAATCGATTAACAATTTCTGGGAAATGTGTGACTTTTCGCACATTTCGCCCTTTATGCATGCTCATGATCCTCTGGTGAGTTTGCCAAAAGATAATCATCAAGTTTCCTAAACCGGCTCTCCAAGAATGGCTCGTTTTCGGATCACACGTAGGATCGTGAATACTGCTCCCTCTCAGTCGTTGCAAGCGGAACTGAGACCATACTTGAAACCAACCAGGGATTAGAGTACACTCTAACCGCTCCACATTAGACGCTCCAGTTAGCACTTGTACGAAAAGCTAACCGTGAAGAAATTGTTAAACCCATTGACGACTGCGCCGCTCACCGGTGAGCCGCATTCTTATTATCAACTACTGACCTTTACCTTCGGTATATTTTGCAGTATTTCCATATGAGTCGAGTACAACACTTCCGAACAATGCTGATATAGCTCTGGTTCGAGAAAGATATCCTTTTTTGTGGCGCCAAATACCATGAAAAGGAGGGTTTTAGAATCGAGCAAGATAGCATTACATTTCTTGTGTAGTGGTTGGAAATAATCTGTACAAGAGCCATATTTTCCTCACAAAAACACATCCGCTGCATCTTCTACTCCCTTATTTGTCAGGCTAGAGCAATGCAAACCTGTGTACTCTCGAGAAACTTCTTCATAATATTCAAATATCTTTAACAAACTTGTTTTGGCCTTAAATAAAGTGAGAAGCGTTTAGATTCTCCGGTTTTCTCGTCTGATGACACTAGTAAGTATCCAGATTCTCAATCCAAGCCTGACTATTGGTTATACCACAACGAGAACGGCATATTTCTAGAAGTCATGATTGGCAGTTAATTGGCACTTAATTGGGACTTACACCTTAGATGATGATGGCAATTTCGGCCAAATTACTACCACCCCTGATCTTTGTCGCAAATCACTTTCCAGTCAAGGCCATACACATCACAATACTTTCGAAATTTAGTCGTAGCCTATTCACATCAGATAGGCACTTGGTGTGAATGCATGTGCCTCGACTAAGTATTGAGTAGATTTAAGTATAAGTTGGACGTCAACCATTATATGCGAGTTTTTGCGAGCAGAAGTAGCTCATTGTAGAGGGCTTGGAAATGGTTGTCGGGCAGTCAGTTTCATACAACTTGTTTGTAAGTGTTGTGCCTCCAATAGTTACACAGATTTTTCACTAGCATTTTTTCATCTCGGCTTCCTAGAATATACTTCGAACTCCTATATGTCCTTGATTATGTAGTTCAACATTGTGGGACAACCAACGGACCTCCTTGATCCCTTCAATATGCGGCGTGTTGAATAAATTTGTCTTCCAGAAATTTTCGCCTACTGCTCCACCTTCCGCTGCAGTCGGACAGTTTGCGGCGGTGACCCAAGCATTGGCTTTCGTTTCAAGATCTTTGTCGTATTGCTGAACATCACATTAAATTTGAACCGAACTTATAATTCTTCATGTGGAAATATCCTCAAAACATCAACTTCAAAAGCTCACCAGCTCCACCATTTTTGCAGCAGTTTTAGCGTACTTGTCTCCAGTTTTTGCCCATCCTGTAGCCACCAATCGCCTAAGGTATAAATAAATTATTATGAAGACATGGTCTTCCGTTCAATGTATTCATTAACAACGTGCTCACCTGTAGTAGTTGTGCATTTCCAAAGCAGTAATCCTGAATTCGTCCGAGAAATCGCCTGGGCATTGATTGCCTACACCGCACATCTCGAAGTCAACTTTTGCTGCAAGAATAAAAAAATTTAATTTTAAGGTGGAAATAAATGGGTAGGCTCACCCACTCAGTTTTGACCCCTTAATTTTTTACTTGCTCATCTGCTCATCTAATGGAGTAGTGCAAAAAACGCAGTGTCAATATCAACATATCTCCTTCTCCTCCTTAGCGTTTATCCCGAGCCCTCGAACGGTCCGCTGTGATGGTTCTTCTGCTTTAAAGAGCACGGTCCTGGGTGTCGCCTTCCTGACTCCTACGGTTACACGAGCTACGTTCCTCGACCACGGTGTGCTGCCTCCACCTATCACCCTCTCCCTTCTATGCTCTAGCCCCCTTGCAGCCGCCGCAACACAGTGGGGGGACGTGTCTCGTTTAATCGACTCCAACCTCCTTCAGATCTTTCCATATTGCTTTCTTCCACCGGTTCTTCGGGGCACCTCTAGGGCTCATGCAGGGAATATTCATTTCCATTGCCTGCCGCGTAGAGTGCAATGATGGCCTCCTGATGACTTGGGTGTACCAATGCAACCTTTGCGCACACAGTTCGAGCTGATTGTGAATATTGTCCTTGTCACAAAGATAGACGGATTGCGCGCACGGTTTCATAACGTCGCGGCCGCTGAGTCGTAGCGGGACCTACTCGACCCTCGCTTGGAGCATGATCTCTCCGCATACATCGTTTCTGCATCCACGGAATTTGTCTATCCTTTTAAGAAGGACTGTAGGTGCTATTTGCATCATCGCTATTATGTCTTCGTTAAGCACCTTGCTGCTCACGGCAGCTTCCAGAGTAAGAGGCGGGTGCCGTAATGCGTGTTGGCTTGTCGAGCAAGATAGCTTTCATGAACGCCGTCAACCGTCACGCCGGTTCCCGATGCCATCAGTTTGACAGCGTGGGAACCTCATTGCTTGAATAGAAAATGAGTGTAGATTAAATTCCTATCCTTTTCATTCGTACATACGAAAAGCCAATTTATTTCTATCTGAACGAAAAATAAGCTGTGATGCGTCAACCGGAGACATCCTTCTATCATTCCATGTTGCTGCTACGTGGTGCTATATAGAATTCTTCAGCGGTACGATGAACCACTGTCAATACCTATTTGAAGCGCAAAACATTGTGTAGTAGCGCTATGTGTGGGCACCGGCAGACTTACCACCAATCTGTGGACCTCTGCCTCACCATCGTTCTCGATACGAGTCACCGTCGTCCGTTTCACCATCAGTGCATCTGCTTGCCTTTATCTTACCCATTACTTAGCGCCGGCGCTCATCCCACTCATGATCAGCCCTACGTTCCTGTATTTCTGTGCATCTTCACCAAATCCTCACTCAAGCACACCTATCACACCACTATGAATCCGCCAAGTGGCGTCTCTCCCACTGTTGATCACTTCTGCATCCCCGCACAGGGTGATCCACTTCTCGCACTTCTCTCCCACGGCATACTCATGCTCCTTATCTTTTTTCGTCTTCTCCACATCTTTCGGAAACATACCCTTGCCTTTTATACTACATGGTAATTACACACCAATCTAATTCATTTACACTGTAGTTCAGACAACTGGAGGCTTCTCAAGCAAATGAGCAAGACCAAAGATGGATCCCTGTTATGTAGGGTAAAAATGAAAATTTTCGCATTCCCCGTGAATAACTGGCCACCCTGAAAATGTTTATATAGCCAGATTTCTCCGGTGGTGGTTCTTTTGCAAACACCCATAAAAACATACAGCCATAAAATGCCAACTCATATTGGGTATGGTAGTGAATGTGGGCGCTTACGGCACAGCGGCAATTGACTCAATGTCTGCCGCGCAAACGGTCGAAGATTTGATCTTGCCCTAGCTAACCAAGCCATCTCTCCCCGAAAGAACGGTGGATTGGTACAACAGGGAGCTTGGAGGGCGAAGCGCTGACTTTGTACGTTCCTACCCCTCTGTATTTTTGTGCATCTTCACCAAATCCTGACTCAAGCACACCTATCACACCACTACGAATCCGTCAAGTGGGCGTCTTTCCCACTGTCGATCAATTGTGCATCCGATGCCCCTCGCATGGTGCTGCACATGGCACAAAGCTTCTACGATTGCCAGATGAAGTCGTTCGAGTGGGTGGCGCATCCCACGAACGGAATTGAATAACAGTGATAATTTCATACAGTTCACGATAGTGGATGCGTGGCTGCCAAACTTATGAACCAGTGCCGGCGCAGACAGGTGAGAGGTCGCGAAAAAACGAGAGTCTTCGTCACCGTATTCTGGACACGAAATTTTGGTAAGGAATTCATCAAAAATATTAGTTTTGTTATGAAATACTTTAGAGCAAGTGTTCAAAGAATGTCAGTACTAGTAAACAAATGAGTACAAATCGTTACGGAGTTTTCATTTATAAAATATTTCTGCAGAACTTCGCAACCCATCATTGGGTGTGGCTCACTCCTTCCGTTCCTTCTACCACCCCTCTGCTCCCGCCACTGGTATGCACCTGTTGGAGTAGAATAACACGCATCGAACAATCAACTGGATCTTACCTGGTTCAAGAGGATATTGGCACAGGAAGGCAAGGCAAGGGACTCTGTCTCCCGTTTGAGGCGGATATTTTGCACATTTATCACAAGAACTTGTTGTTGCTTCGGCGTAAAGTGCCTTTGTTTTTCTCGGTCTGCAATTGGAAGTCGTTGCATGCACATAGTCTGTTTAGAGCATCCACTGCTGATCGCGCCCCAGTTGATTGCAGCGACACGGCAAGGAAGGTCAATCAGCTCCCTACTCGAACGCAGCAGAATCGTCATTTGCCCAAAAAAAAACCGTCATTCGGGTCGAGTAAGCCGTTCGGATATGTACAGTTTCGTCTATTTAGATGTAAAGAAGTTTTGTCGGTAGTTTACTCGTCGAATTTACGGTGTTTCGGTTATTAATGTGAAGCCAGAAGAGGTGAGTAGTAAATTTCATTTAAGGCTCTGGAAGCGACAATGTCACGAAGCGCAGGACAAACTGAAGGGTAAACTGAATACTCATCTAGCTTCACATTAATAACCGAAACACTGTAAAATAACATTTTTTCGTGATTTAAAACTTGTCCAAATCAAAGTACGTGAAGAACGAGTACAAAATGATTTTTGTTTTAGATTATTTGAAGAGTTTTATGAATGATCGTGCTACCAATCGTGTGCCACGACCACGACCACTCCGGGCATCTTCTAGGATTCAAGCAGCTCTCGCAACGGGATGCGAGAGCTATGTGGCCTAAATCTGCATGTATAAAGTCTATGTGATGTACCAAATAGAAATCGTGGAGGTTCAATCGGGATCAAACTTTGCACACATATCCTACTATGACAGGCGGAGGTTTTAGGCTACCTTTCAAAAAAAACTGTTGGTTGATTGTTTATGATGCTTTTGTGCCACACAGGTAGTTATGAGGAAATGTTTTATAATATTTTGGCTATACGTTTCGAGTAAGGTGCTCTTCAGAAGACTTAAAGTTTAGCGGAACAAAATGCCACTGCAACAGCAATTAATCGTTGGAGACAGCACTCACGATTTAAAAATAAACGTGGTCGATTTTTTCATGAAATTCTACACTAGTGGCTAGTGGCTACCCTCAAGGCCGCAGTAGAGAAAAGGCCATCAAAAAGACAAAGTTTGCGAGAAATACAATGTTGTATTGGGGTGGTCAGAAAGTCTTGAGCCGATTTTTTTGAAAGTTCCAGAACTTTTGATTATTGATCGGTACCCATGACCTACCATGTGGTAATCGTAGACCAAACTCGGGGCTTCTCCATAGTAGGCATATATAGCCGGATTGGCTTTCCTAACTTTAATTACGACGTCAATTCCAAAAGAGGCCCTCCTACCCAAGATCAGTTTTTCCTTCATTGACCACACCGAAAGGAGTTTCTGGAATAACTAATTACTGGAGATGAGAGTTGTGTCCTCTACGATTCTAACATACATCTTGCCATGTGGCTCCGTCGAGCAGAAGATCCACCAAATCGCACCCCCACCCAAACAAGTGTTTCCTTTGCTACCTCTGGAATTCGTCAGGAATGTCGTATTGTAAGCTGCTCCCGAAAACATACAAGTCATCAGTAACGCATACGCCAATCAGTTCCGGAAGGTCGCGGATGCTGTTTGAGAAAAATGGTCAAGACGAGTTTTTTGTACACCTGCGCCATGACGACGCTAGGCACCATTTTGCTTAAAGGCAGCAGGAGCTGAAATCCTCGACTCCGAGCTGAGCTGTGGGTGATGAAGTACAGACACAGCACATCATAAATGTGGAACGAACACAGACAATGATGGCTTACCTGCAGAGAAAATGGAACATTCGTCGTGAACACGCCTGGCCGTGTTCGCGCGCGGACGAGTTTTCCCCGGCGCAAAAGCCATTGCGGTGCGTGATTAGGCGCAAAGGGAAAACGAAATGCATTCAATTCATATCGTTTCATGGCAGGACTCGGCCAAAACCACGCGCCGCAATGGCTTTCGCATCGGGGAAAACTCGTCCGCTCACGAACACGGCCAGGCGTGTTCGCGACGAATGTTCCATTTTCTCTGCAGGTAAGCCATCATTGTCTGTGTTCGTTTCACATTTATGATGTGCTGAGTCTGTACTTCACCACCCGCAGCTCAGCTCAGAGTCGAGAATTTCACCTCCTGCTGCCTTTAAGCGATCCCTGAAAAATAGGAGGAACTGGGTTGGGACACGCTTGCCCACTTACCGTATTCTCCTGACGTTGCCACTTCTGAATGTCACTTATTTCATTCCCTCGAGGCATTCCTGGCTAAGAAAAGATTCACCAAAGTTGACCATGTTGGAACGGAGGTCAGCGATTTCTTTGGCTTCCAGTCTTCCCATTCCTGGGAAAAGGGGACCGCTGACCGGCCCATTAGGTGGAACACAGCAGTGACTAACTGTGGCTATTATATTGTTGAGCAAATTCCACTGTGGGCTGAGTAATAAAATAAAGCGCAAAAAAAGTCCAAAACGGCTCAAGACTTTCTGACCACCCTAATATATTGCCAACGCATGTCTATGTCTACGAGATCTATCGCCTGAGATGGGTGAAACCGCAGAGATGTGCAAAGGATCAGCGCTATCGGAAAACCTTGATCGATCCCGTACCAGCTGATAAACACAGCCACGGACGATCAGAGAGAATGGGGCGGGTTGAGCATGGTGGGCACATTCGTACATGCGTCCGAGTTTTATTACTCGAGTAACTGCATGATTCGCAGTGATTCCTTCGGCAGTTACGCTTCAATTGATGGCACCTTTAAATCAGGCACAAATGCATGGAAACTTTTTCTGCGCTAGTGCTGCCTTTAAAGAATGCGAATGGATACTGTTGCCTGCAGCCTCGGTCTTATAAGAAACGCGTTATTATCATAACGGTAGTAGAGCTCATATAGTGGTAGAAGCGACATGAGATCATTTTTTATAGACAAATGTTCATTTCCAGTGTTTGCATCACGGGCACACGCGAAAGTCCGCAAAGCTTCAAGTGCTTTTCTGACCAAAATTTCGCTTTCGATCCCTAAGATGGTACATCTTTTTTTTTTCGAAATCATTCCCCTCGTGGCCCTCTTTCCTATGTTTTCCTGTTGGTGTTATCATGGTCTGGCGTTTTACTTGCCAGATGTTCATTAACGAAAACGCTCCGTGAAAGGTCCGTTTCACCGATACATTATAAATGTCATTGCAACTTGTGTATTCTATTTGGTAAATCAATTCTGATTTTGCTTAGTCACCATTTTCTTCTTCATTAGGGCGAGAGACAGTCCCGTGAGATGCAAGCCCTATCGTATAGTCTATTACAGAGCTTCCTGTCCTCTTATATTATCGTTTGAAATATTCACCAAGACAACATATTATTTGGGCATGATTCTTCCACTATCATGGCACGATTCTTCCGCCTGAGTATTTCTCCATGAAAATAGTGTCACCTTTGTCAGTTCTGCCTCATCATTTCGTCCACAGTTTGTGACTGGGTTCACTTGCGAATTCGGAGTTTTGATGTACAGAAGCTAGTATAAACGTACCTTCTGTTGTAAAAGCACACCAGAAACAGGTTTCCACCGCATCGCTTATATGAACACGCAAAACCGTTAACAATCGAACGAGCCATCTAAACGTCATAGCTAATCGTTTTTTTTGTAGATAGCATTTTATAGTCACCTGTGAGAAATTGTTCTCCTCTGTCACAGTTGCGCCTGCCTGTTTCGCGGCACCTTCGTTCCACCAATTGTTTATCGTTGTTAGTGTTAAGCTTTTGGCATCGCACTGTTCAGATCCCTTGATAGGTATCCTTGAAAACTAGTACTAATGAACTAATTAGCATGTTTCTCTATGGATTGATTAATAGTACATCTCGCTCGCTGATCCATATGTATTAATAGCTGGAATCGCAGTTTTCGCATCACATTCTCCTATTTTCTCATCGATCAATATTTCCATGTTGCAATCCCAATTCTAGAATACTTGAACAGGATGGAGGTTCAAGAATGTCCTTTACGGCTTGCCCACCAATTTGTTCATATCCGCTGCCATCTTTAGATTGGTACCACCACTGCCTCTTTGATTTCCCTGGGACAGTCTCGCTCGAAGTTCATTGTGACGATTCAGAACTATCTGTCTCCACTCGTCAGTTATTAGCGTATTGTAGCAATTGAATTCTGAAGATAATACGAGGACTTTATTGATGTCAGCATGTGGATGATTGCCTCACCAGTAGCAGAAGTCGCTATATTAGCGTACAGGTGCCAAGCTGCGAGAAGAACAACCTGAATAAAATTTACTCGAACACAAGTAAGAGATAGTGATATCTGCAAAATTTCTTCCTTTGGTGAAGGTGCAATGGACCAAAAACTGCTGGGAGCTTAGCTATTTATGCCGAGACTGTGATAGATGTGTTACATTTCTGCCCATATACGAGATTGATAACAACCAGACGTGAAGCCCGAGGGATAGGAGCTGAACCACTTGTCCGGCCAACCATCGACGGAGTAGTGCCGCTGTCCACTGCTCTGTAACCCACGACGGCGAGTTGGGCAAAGGAAAACTCACCAACACGGCTAATCCCATTGCAGCTAGTT
The DNA here is from genome assembly GCA_037903475.1 of Ancylostoma caninum. Classification (NCBI taxonomy): domain Eukaryota; kingdom Metazoa; phylum Nematoda; class Chromadorea; order Rhabditida; family Ancylostomatidae; genus Ancylostoma; species Ancylostoma caninum. The sequence goes on along the minus strand of JBAJFG010000015.1, from coordinate 1,536,586 downwards.
GGATGACTGCGTTGAGCTCAGGGGCTCTTTTTAAACAGTCGTTATGACGTAGCAGTTTATAACATTTATGATCATGCATGTACGAGGTCGATGATACCAGCTCACGCAATTCGTGGCATTTTGATGAATACGTTTCAATTGGAAAAATGGTGGCGAACAATTGAAGTGCCCGAAAATTAATTTTTTTTGCGATGTGCTGCTTGCCGTGTTTGCGCAATTGGTGGTAGCTAGATTACCTGTGGCAGTTAAAAGTGTTGTAGTTGAATTAGCTTACGATTGCAATTAATTTCTGAATTTCAGTGCACTTATCCGCAATTCGGAGCTCTACCCACTCCTATCAGTGTACGAGTATGTCAGGTGTGCCAAAATTACCTGCGCAAATATTTCTTGTATCAAGCTAGGACGATTGGGCGAATTCACGAGCCATTCTGTATGCAGGTTTGCTGGCCCATTACTACCGTGAACAGCAGTCTCTTGGCTTCTGCGAAAGCTAGTACTCCTTATCATTTCTGATTTTACAAATTCTTGATTATGCGCTGTAGAATCACTCATTCTCAAACGTGTTCCTGGAAAATACTGATAAGTGGGACGCTCTCCTATCCGCTAAAGATCCCTCGTCTACTCAGTCCCTGTCCACTAATCGTAGGGAAATCGACAGGCTGCTTAATTTAGATAATCTATATATGAAACATAGAAACGCTTACGACACTTTCTTTTCAAAAATCTGGAAAGCGCGCCTCTGGAAGGGGCCTTGGAAGCATGGGACACTATCCGAATAGGTCGGAGGGCCTTGGACCCCACTCATCGGACAGTATCGATCCGAATATCGACTTATCGATCGATTTTATCGATTTTCCTCAGCTTAGCTCCAACCCTGATCGAAATAGGCATACTGGGGTAATCCACCACGTGATCACGAATCTGAAGGCCACTGTGCATCGCGTGGTTATGGATTTATTGATTTCATTGATTATCCGCAATTTGTGCTGCAGGTTTGGCGGCACCGTACCCACAAGGGTTTTTCCAAAAAAATCAAGTTTTTGACAAATTTAACTATTTGTTTCTGCCCCTGGCTCCAGCTGGGATGAAGGGTACGCTATAGCGTTCATAGCGAAACATTGAGGAGAAAAGTGCCTAATTCAAATCACCACTTCACTTATCTTCATAGGTAGATGCAGGACTTTAGTGCATAGTTTGAGAAAACCGACGAAAATGAAATTTTCTTCTTAATCCAGTTACAACTGATTCTGTGCTCGTGTTCGACAACAGGGATTAAGCTTGCATAGACCCTCATCACATACTCGAACCTGGTTCCGATTGCTCATGATGAGCCTGAGCTATGCAAAACATTCTGTGGTTCAAAATAGTGGGTATACTAAATATGTGGCCGCCACTGTACATATCGTTCACGAAAAGCTAGAAGTCCGAGGCGGGATTCTACTCCTCCTTGTTTAGCGTCTTTTGGCTCAATTTGTTAGAGAAGTTGCCTTTGCTAGGTGGCTAGATTTTCCCCCATACGTACGTAGTACAGCTTAGCGAACATAGTCACAATGGCCTTAAGCGTCCAGAATGGTCAGAGTGTTGCACGAGACTAGAGTTGTCACACAATATGGTTTTCTTATTGGAACCTTTATTCGCATGTAGCTGTTCCAGATATACTGTTTTGTAATGTAGTGTGAAGGCTGCAACTTAATGCTGTGACTAATTTATTCTATTGTGACATTAATGATGGAAGTGCTTCACGGCGGAGCCACGCACAATCCACCAAGTTTCGAGCAGCTCGTATAACCAGTCACGTCTCGGCATTTGGAGCATACTTTTCCAGTTGTGTAGATGGGATCATCTGTTGAGAGAAGACTGAAATTCAAAATCAAGTAAAAGCATCAGCTCCACCGTTTTCTCATGAAGAAAATTGAGAGATCATGAAGGATCAGTTATCAATTGTTAATGTTCCTAAGATGTATAACATTATAATCAGGTGTGTGCGGAAGTTTCCGTTTCCGTTTTACGCTTTCCGTTTTCCGCCCATTTTTGGCCTTCCGTTTTACGTTTCACGGGATTTGAAATTTTACTTCCGCACATCCCTGATTATAATACATGATGGCATATGCTTAAGCTGGATGCGGAAGCTTCGGTTTACAATTTTTCATATGGCCAACTTTTCGGGATCGTTTTGAAATTTTATATCCAAAACATATGTACATACATACTACAGTTGACCACAAGTCGTTATACCAAATTTGTCTAACCCGTCAGCTGCGTCTATAGCTGAAGAAACCGTCTTCGACTCCAGGCACGTCCAACTCCTCCTACTTCAGAAATTCATAGTGGGCAGTAGCGTAAGTGATTTGGCAAAAAAATCGCTTGTGATGTTATAGGGCCAGCACGGCTACCGCTTGATAAAAAGTTTAGTTGCAGAATGAAGACTCAGCCTTCAGCACAAACCACGATTCGCTCGATCGGCCGATGTAGATGCCTTCTGGAGCTAAATGAAGAGAATCCTAAGCGTGAAAAGTTAAGAGTAAAGATAAAAGACGGGGTAGTTGGCGTTGATCATGTTCTGTCATGGAATGTGCCACCAGTTCGAGATCATCTTAAAACAGGGGCCTTGGATGCGATGTGCTCCTCATGGTGACTCTTTGGAAAAGGAAGCGAAGATGGGAGGCGGCACGCCTAAGGCGGTAAGTCAGCTCGTCGTCCTCCCAGCATCCCAGCGGTTCACCGGCACCAGAGCGAAGTTCGATTCCCCGGGATAAGGGCGAGATGGAACCATACACCGTGTGTGCGACAGAGGCCTCTTAACACTGCGCTACATGCCCCGAATGAAAAGATTACTAGATACATCATTCCAAGGTGAAAACGCACTAATCCTAGGCCTTTGGGTAGTTCCTCACAGGAGCTAGAGTAGCGCCTAGCTTCTCTGGCGCTTTAAGACGGGTGTCACATTCCTAGGGTCAGGTTGGTATGCCCTGGCATTGGAGCTGACACGAGCCAGCAATGTGTGCGTCTATGCTGCAGCCGTCAAGGTATCTCTTACGGGACACGCCCTCTTTGTCGTCTAGTGCTTGCCTCCCCTCTAGGACAGAAGGCGCAAGTATTCAAAATACCAACTCGAAGATTACGTATATTATCTCAAGCTTGGATGAAGTAAGGAACAAGAAAACTTACTTGTCATAGCGGCAGTCGATCACGAGTATTCCTTGCCGATTGCAGGTCCTCACAGCGCATCCAAGTTTAGTCGTCTCGTCATGTAGAATCTAAAAAAATGGAGTAATGCCGGTCGTAAGCCGCCAAGCAGAGCGATGAATGAACGCACGTTTGCGGCGTATTTAAGATCACCGTTCTCGATCGCATCTGTGTATGTAGGTTCATCGCCAAAGCCGCTTTTTTCGAATGGTGACCACCAGAATTTCATAGCCTGAAATATATTTCCTTCATTGTCACTGGATGTTGATGGCAGTACCTAGAAAAGCGAAGGGTACAAATCTGACACTTGAATATAGTGCTGTTTCAGGAGAAAATTAATGTAAAGGAGGATGATATTCGTTAAATGCTACTTGTTTGCAAGTGAGGTGCGCCCACTTGTTACACAGAGTTTTTCACTTGATTTTTCTCCTAGTTTACTTTCGATTCCTATATGCCTCTGATCATGTAATGCAACATTGTAGGACAAGCAACGAACCTTTTCGAACGCTTCTACTTGTGGCGTGTTAAATAGGTTCGTCTTAAAGAAATTTTCCCCGCCCAGTCTACTTTCCGGTGTAATCGGACAGTCTGTGTTGGCGTTGAGGTAATCATTAGCGGTCTGTTCAAGATCTTTGTTGTATTGCTGAATAAGCTATTATTTTGTATGGGAATATCCTTGAAACTTCTCCTTTAAAACCTCACCAGCTCCACCATTTTCGCAGCAGTTTTAGCGTACTTGCGACCAGTTTTGCCCCATCCTGTAGCCACAAATCGCCTAAGGTGTGAACAAATTATTAAGGAGATATGATTCCCTGTTAAATGTATCCACTCTCCAACGTACTCACCTGTAGTAGTTGTGCATGTCCAAAGCAGTTCTTCTAAACTCGTCTGAGAAATCCCCTGGGCACTGATTGCCTGCACCGCACATTTCGAGGTCAATTTTTGCTACAACAATGGAAAGGACACTTTAAACGGAAATAAATGGCAATAAACGTGAGCAGTCCAGATGTAAAGCACAGATGCGCCGCTCAATTTTACTATCTTCATCTGTTTATTCACTTATCTGCTCATATGATGGAATAGTGCTAAATGCGAGGTGTTAATGTTAGCAGTTTGATGGGTGCTAACTGAACCGATGGAAATAAGCGTCCACGAACAGGTAGCGCTCATTTTCTCCTTCTGACCAACCACAGCGGCCTGGACAGGAAAGAAGAGAGCAGAGATACAGAATGTTGTCTTGTTTTTCTCGGATGCAGGATAGAATCTGAAGTGGACTGCCATAAGCGATTTTTATTCTCTGCCTCTGAGCATCACATAAAGAGAACTCCAAACGTACGCAAACAAGAGTCGAGACCGCGGCGCGGCTCTCTTGGGCAGAGTCACGGGAGCTCAGCATAGTGTGCGCCTGCGTCTCTGCCCAAGAGAGCCGCGCCGCGGTCTCGACTCTTGTCTACGTACTTTTGGAGTTTCCTATACATAGCACGGATGCAGAATCATGATCATGACTTATAATAACGGGCTTACTTCGTCTGTCACGTGTGTGTATGTGTACACATGTGTGTGTGTTTGTGTGTGTGTTAGCTGCATTTCTGTCGCTCCACTACCATTCTAGTATAACGTCGCTTTGTTATTCCGTCTGACAACTGCGCAACACTTACGTTCTTGAGAAGGCCAAATCTCAGATTTCAGGCAATCTCATGCCTATATTCTCAACAGTTTTTCTCAACCAATGTTCGCCCACGACTACTGAGCTTCACGCCTCCTAACACTGTTTTGTACGTAGAATTTAATCCACAACTGAGCGTTCCATGTATTTCTTCCTTTTCCGAACAAAATATTCAATTTCTGCAACTTATCCTCATCGTCGTAGGTGAAAGTTCCCCCCCCCCCCCCCTTCGATGGCGCTACCGTATATGATGGTGGGTTGAGACACGTCTCAGGTTATCGTACCTATGGTCGGTAGGCATTGGTACTGGCACGGTGGCACCATTTGCTATACTTCGTCTGGAGTTTAGTAGCAGCCAAGGGCAATGCATCGGTTGAAATGAGTTCAAAAGTGGATGAGAGAACCAACGGGAAATAAATGCAATGAAAGATATGGGATGCATTGTTGAGAAAGAAATGTAATGGAATGCAATAAATGTAACTGTCTTAACGAATTGGAACAGTTTGGAATTAACGTGATGGCGAAAATCCGCCCAGCACACGAATCAGTGCTGTGAATACCTCAAACTCGGGTGATTGAAACAAAACTTATTTATTCATTTATTTATTTATTTAGTGGACACTATACGGCATACCCGGCATTACTCGAGAGTTTTACTTCCCCGACATTTGACACTGATGTGGATAGCTAGTGACACTGATACATTCACTCATCATTTCGGTGTTCACCATGTTAAATAACCCCTGCAATCTTTTTTAAACCTGAACGAAAGCAAGGAAGTGAATAAAGCCAGAAAATCGACTATTTTGTGCAAAATGGTTGTTACATTCGTGCTCAGCACATTATAGAACCCCAGCAGACTTTTCCTTGCCCGTCTCTGAGTGAAAGCAGGAAAGTCAATATAATCGGTAAATTTAGGTCAATACTCTCGCCTGAAATTCGTTTACAGTGTATTTGGCAGTGGATTTTCTCACTCAACCTTGTTGTTGAAGTAGAAAATAAATCAATAAACTCAATAAACCGACAATTTGGCGCAAAATGGATGTCATATTGGTGTTCAGCTTTTTGAGAAAGCCAGATGGATGGCGCATGGTTCGATTCAAGATTTGCTCATCAGCAGGAGCACCCAAATATTAGATTGGTCCAAAAGTGCTGCACCAAACTTCATACCTCTTTTCCAAAGAATGTCAAGTTTGTGAACAGATGTCAACCAACAAATTAACAACCTTAATGATCCACGAGGTGCGACCAATGCTTCACTAGAGCACCAATTCCAAAAGACAAGAACTCTGGCAGGTTCAATCCGACAAACTTTGAAACCTCACTTTTCGGAATGGCCCAATCATCGAATTTTTCTCCCCGTGAATGCAGCTTTAGTGCTCCAAACAAGTGGAACTCAGACGGGGCCAAATCAGGGGAATAGAGTGTGATAAAACTTCCCAACCTAGTTAGGCAATTTTCTGGCAAGTGAGCTTTACCATGTGAGGTCAGGAGTCATCATGAAGTAAGGCAAAATGGTCAATTTTTCTGTGCTTCAAGCGGATTGCGTCCACCAATTTCTTCAGTTGAGAAGGGTAAACTTGAGCGGTCACGGCGCTGTTACTGTGAACTGCTGCCATAGGTGGCAGCAGTTCACAGTACAGCATTCCTCTGGACTACCACCAACAACAGAGCAAAACCTTCCTTCATGCTCTTCACTTTTCTACTCTTTTGTAGGTGGTTCACCACTCGGGAGTCAACTTTTTTTTTTATCAAGTATGGTTAACAAATAGCACCCAACCATCCATCACCTTCAGTAATGAGCTGGGGGAGAAAGTTCCACCTGAGTGGACGCAGCAGCAAAGACTTATGCATATGTACACATTCTTGCAAGGCACTTAATTTGTGCGGGACCCAAGCGGTCATCAGTTTTCTGCAACAATGCGTTCAGAGATGTCTGGCGATTATTGTACGGCTGCAGAGATGTATCCTACAGTTCATGTGCAGTGTCATTCTGATTCAAAGTCTATAACTTCTGGGTCCTAAAAAATATCTTGGCGCAGAACTTTCGGAATAACCTAATAACTAGCAAAGAAAACGTGGACCATACACTTCTCCACACGTAATCACTGCAATCCCAGCATCCAGTCAGTCTTCCATCATCAAGATAGAATCTCACCTGGTGTGAGAGGATATTGGCAAAGGAAGTTTTCACATTCCACTCGATTTCCTGTATTATCCGGATATTTCTCGCACTTATCGCAAGCTCGAGCTTTTGGAAGCACATAGAGCACTCTTTTTTTTATCGGTCTGGAAAACACATTTCGTTATCCGTCACATTCACAACCTTAGATATGTATGTACAATGCGAAACGTTTACGTTTTGTTGTAGAAGCAAACCAAGAAGAAGTTCCCACCACACCTCCGATATGAACACGCGAAACCGACAATCTTTGCATAAGCCATCTTAATATATATTGATTATCGTAATTCACTGCTTTGTTTCGTTTGTTTTTTTTATTCGTAGAAATGTCATTTCATACCTGCGTGAACGAATCAATGGTAACCACTTTTCTGTCAACTTTCTGTTTTGCTGCACCTTCTTTCCACCATTTATTCAAGGTGTCTTTTGCCAAGCTCGAAGCATTGCATTTTTCATTTCCCGTGATATGTACCCTTCAAATACCCCTATTTACACTCACAATTTCGACGGCGTGTTACTAGACTGTATTGTAATCAACAGCACATCTCTTTCGCCACTCCATATGGATCAGGTTGAACGGGTGGAGGGATTGCAGTATCCGCATTACATTCTCCTATCGTCATATCGATCAACATTTCCATTTGGCAGTCCCATTTCTACGATATTTGAATGCGTTAGTAGTTTGAAGAGCAGTTACGGTGCCCACTAACCAACATATTGATGTTTCCTGCTGTTGGAAGCATCCCGTCACTTCCTTTCACTTTTCCGTCTGAAAGTCTCCTTCGAAGTTCGTTGTGACGATCCAGAACAGTCTGTCTCCACTCGTCAGTTATCAGCGTGTTGTAGCATTTGAATTCTGGAGAAATCCCGATTGACTTTGCTAATGTTAACATACGAGATTTGCCTCACCAGTGGCAGTAGTGGCGGTATTCGCATATAGCTGCAGAGTCGTGAGAAGCGCAACCTGTACAAAGTATAAACAAAAATAGAAAAGGGATAGTGCAATCCGCAAAAGCACTTTTTTCCCTCCGGTCTATATAGCAAGGCAATTTGCCTAGTTATTTTTGCGGAGCCAGGGTTAGAGCTGAACAACTGGCCGAGCCGACCAACGACCGAAGAGGTGCGCCACAGCTGTCAGTACTCGTGGTTCTTGGACCTCGATCTAAAGGCAGCACTCACAGAAATTTCTGTGTTGGACATTTCGCGGTACATCGGGGTTTTTAAGGACGATGGACTCTTCGGCAACGGCGAAATAGTGTGAAACACACGGAATACACAGAGAATGATGGCGGTATTTTATGGGTGTCCATAGCGCGGACGAGTATTCCATGATGGGTCCCGCCATGGAACTCTGAGGATAGTAACAATTCCACACACCACCCTGCGCTAAATTATAACATGCGTACACCCAGTCGATGGTGTTAGCTGCAGCGACGAAACCCTTTTTTTTCACGGGGTATCTTCGCAGGTACAGGAAGCTCCAAATGTCCACAGTCAAAAGGGGCGTGGCCACGGCGCGGCTCCTCGACCAGACACAGGCGCTCTATATGCTGCCTCTGGCTTCTCTGACTCCGCAGACAAGCGGTGGCAGCATAGCGCCTGTGTCTCTGCCTAAGGCCGCGTCGTGGCCACGCCGCTCTTGATTGCGGACATTTGGAGCTTCTTGTACATAGGTGGCCATTCGCGGTGTTCACCTTACTGTAGCAACTCTCCAGCTTGTCTAGCGGTCGGCTACATGGCAAGCGACTCAGCGCACAAGTGAGAATTCCCGTGAGTGCTGCCTTTGGCAGTGTGTCACCTCGTTTCATGGGGCGTGGATATCACACACACTAAACCTTCGCGTTACACTTATTCCAGTGATGTGCGTCATAGCGCATAAAAGTGACGAAAACCTGTTTTCGGAGGATCCGAATGTGCAGTTCACGGGCCACCTGGGTGAGTGTGATGGCTGCCGTCGTGGTTGCAGTGTTGACAACGTGTGTCTGATCGATGAGGTTAACGGCTTCAAGCATCCTTCTGGCTCGACAAACTGTTCCAAACCCAGCACCCAAAAATGATTAAGAACGGGTTTAGAGGCTGTTTTGCCGCATTATATGTATACCACTGGATTCAGCGGATCGAAGAGATTCAGAATCCACCAAAACCTCAAATATGAAAACTGGGAGACACACTGCCTTTAAACAAAAGGGAACTCACCAGCACAGCTAACTCCATTGTGCCTGGCCGGATGGAAGGGCTGTGATGAAGCACAAACGTTGGAGCCCTTTTTGAACAGTCGTTAGCGCAGCGAAAAAAAATGTAACACCTATCCCCATGTACGAGATTGATGATCATCAATGTAAATTTCATGTGACTTCTGGCATTCTCTAAAGTGTTTTTTCATCCGGAAAAACATAGGTGAACAAATGAAGTCGGCAGAAAATTAAATTTTCAGCGATATGCTCCCTATTGTGGTTGTTGCCATCGGTGGAACTCTATCAAATGGATCCATTGGGTGCGAAGCTGCTATTTTAGTGCATCGATCAGCTGTGAGCCCTCTCACTACGAACACATTAATTAATTTTGAAATTAAATTTTGTAATCTACCTTTGGCGGTTCGTGCCGCTCATACATATGCGATCTTTCTAGGAGAACTAGCAGTAGTGTAGCCAAAAAACGACTTCACACAAGTTGTCGGCAGGCCCCAGCACGAGGACATCTCCGGACGAAAATCAAAATGAAGCCCCTCGGAAAACCTACCTTTCACGAAGCCACCTTTAAACATGCGAGCGAACAAAATCACTTTATAAGTCAGAATACCGGGTAGCAGCTACTGATGGGGCACGAGTTGATTGTTCAAACTATAACCTAAGAAGAAGAACAGTTTATACCAGACGCGTGTGTTCGACGCACGTGCGTCTACATGATGAAGGATAGGGCCATTTTCATTGAAACTGCACATATCGCGTTGACCGGTCTTCACAGAAAATCATTCGCAAATGGATGTGTTTTTGACTTGCGAATGACTCACGTACCTAGAATAAATTGCCCTAAATTGCCTTAAAACGGTCGTTGGAACATGGGAGAATGAACGGTGATCCTTATTACAAGGCGAAATGCGTTGAAATCAGTCCGCAGCGTCGTTCGATTGGAGCGTATATTCTCTTGGCTTGGACTCTGTAGGATTTTAAGGATTCCTGCGCAGTGTAAACACATGGGAATGAATTGAAATCTTCAGTGACAAAAAAACTAAGGGGATACTACAAGTGTATGCTGTGGACGACCCATGCTTATGTAAACTAAAAAAGTGTATGCTCCCTATGCATGCTGAATGACAAATTACCACTAGTTAGCAAGACTCCAAGAACTCCTAGATTAACACTGAACTTGAAGGGGGTCGCTTCATTTAGTTGTGTTGGAGATATCAACAAATCTCCTTGCCCTCGCCACGATGATCACAAAAATGTAGATTAATAGTCATAAAAGTGACGAAAACCCCGTTTTCGGGAGGGTCTAAGGCGCAGAGTTCGTGGTTCACTTGGGCGAGTGGTTCATAAGTGCTGGCTGACTACTGCACGCCTTGACTGAGGTGTTGGCTAACACGTTCTGGCTTGCCCGGTCGATAAGATCAACGGCTTCACTTATTAACAGGGTTTAGCAAATGTTCTGAAGCACGTTTCGAAAAACGTTTAAAAACTGGCTCGAAGATTATACTGCATCACATGAAATGAGGTGGGATACTACCTTCAAGAACAGATGTGACCAATTCTCATGAAAATATAATGCTGTTGTCGTCCCTGTATATATCAAAACCCCTGAAATCTGCGTTCGATGTTTTATCGATGCCGCTTTTGCCTAATCTGAGAATATGTATAGTATCCGATGCATAAAACCGGCGTGAACATATCATCGCGCACATTCATCGTTTTTCTTGATTGGCATTCCATTTGTATATTACCAGCAGGGTTCGGATGCGTCGTTCGATACACATAGATGGATAGTCTCACACACATAGGTATGACCACCTCCGGGTAAGAGACGGGTATATACAAACACGTAAGGTTAAAAGTGTTGATGGGTGCCAGATGAAATGAGAGTTTTGGGTGCCTTCACCCTTTCCTTTGAGTAATCTCAATGATGCATCCTGACACAGCGGCGTATTTTTCAATACATGCTGGGGATATCAAAATACAACGACTACCAGCGTTAGGATTTATGATCGTATAATCAAGCGAAACCAGACTAAGTAACCAACATTCGTCCTGTCTCTGTTAGCATTACGTGATTTATACGGTAACCAATCGTGCCAACCATCTTTGGTTTCCTTCGTTGTTGTCCCATGAATCCCGTTCCAAAGGTAGAGGACTCAGATTTTACATTTGGTTTGCGATTGCCTCAACTCTGCTAAATCGTGCGTACTCTAACTTGCGAGAGACGACAAAACGTTGGCATTCCTGAGCAAGATCTGCGACTTACCAGGGAAGGATACTAGGGGGTCCGACAACACATGTCGAAATGTACACTGTCATATGCAGTTTTTCATGCTGATCTTTTCATGCTGATCTCAAATCCGTTATCCTTACCTGCTGCGGAGCTCTCTGTGAAGAGTTATGTGGCATAATATCGGCTAGGCTTGCCCGGCAAAATCCAACGTTCGGGTTATATTTCACTAAAATTGTTATAGATCCAGATAGGTTCCCACGATCTTTTAGCAGAATATAGCCAGGAAGCGAAATTTTGGCAGCTCTGAACAAGATGAAATCTTGCCACGTAACTCTTCACAGCGAGGTCCGCAGCAGATAAGGAAAACGGATCTGAGATCAGCATCGAAAACTGCATCTGTCAATATACACTTCACTACGAGTTGTCGGGCCCCGCTAGTATCCTTCCCTGGTTAGGTATATTGCATTCTATCAAGTCGTCAATTATGAAATGTCTGATTTTGAATGAGAAGATTTTGAGTCCTGTTTCTAAAGCAAGATGCGGTACAAGATATCCAAATATGCTTTTGTACTACCGGCATAGCCTTGCCTCCTTAGTGGTGGCTTGGTTGCGCAAACACCTCGGAAAAATGGAAAGCTAAAGGTGATCAAGTGGCCGAGAGCGTTTCCAACATCATCACTTGAATAGATTAACGGTACAAAGACCAGCCATCGTGAGCACTAACCAACTTATTCATGTTCCCTACTTTCGGGAGCATACCACCACTGCCTTTTTGGTTGCCCTGTGAATATCTTTTTCGAAGGTCGTTGTGACGATTTAGAACCATCTGTCTCCACTCATCAGTTATCAGCGAAATGTAGCATTTGAATTCTGGAAATGGAACCCTCGATTCTGCTGAAGTTAACATGGAGATGATTTGCCTCAACACTAGCAAAAGTGACTAGCGTACAATAGCACAATTGCGAGAAGAGCAACCTGAATAATATATAGTCGAAACAAGGGAGAGGTAATGATATCTGTCAACTCTCTCTGGTAATTCTGCAAGCGACGGATATTGGCCGGACGCTTAGTTCTTATACAAATAGGGTTAAGGACTGGACATTTAACTAGGCTGACTACCAAGCAGTGGTTTCGAGGCTGTGTCACCAAGTACGTCGGGTTAGGCTGAAGAGAACTTACCAACAAGGCTAAGTCCATTGTGCCTAACCGGATGGAAGCGCTGTGATGGAGAACAAGCGTGGGAGCCTTTTTTAAGCAGACGTTGCTCCGGGGAAAGTGTATGACACCAAAGCACATGCACGAGATTGATAATAATTTATGTAAAGCTGGAGTGACTCCTGGCGTTCAAGCAATTGTTTTTTCACTGGAATTACGTTAGCGAACAAATGAAATGGGCACTCAGTTGAATTTTCGGCGATATGCTGCATATTGCTTCCGTGTCAATTAGTGAGAGTGAATCAACCAATTTTGCTAGCTCTCCCCAACAATTTCGCCAAAACATTGAAAGCTAGTCCAAATCTTTATTGCGTCACTAGACGGCGTGTCCGGCTTCGCTCGAATGTTTTATTTCCCCTACCATTTAAAGCTGATGACATCAATTTTTAAACATAGTAAATCCTTTCAAAATGCTCATTATTCAATTATCTGGTTAATGACCCTTCTTCATCCACCCCTGTCAAGAAGGAGAAAAAGTCGTTCAATTGCTAAATTCCACTAAAATGCTTCTCATGTTCGTGTTCAGCGTATTATGACACCCCTGTATACACGTTTTCACCTACCCGTAGGCAACAATAGCGAAAAATATATAAAAACAATCAATCGAAAGTTCGTGCAGGATGGTTGTTATGCTCGTTTTCAGCGCATTGAAGTACCCTGGTCGACATGACATGTCTTCACTCACTCGTTTATGAAAATAGCGTAAAGTCATAAAATAGTCATGAAATGATTACACACATACACAGACATTCATTTTTAGATACACAGATGTTGAACTTCGATGGAGTCCTTTGGTTTGAGAATATCCATAGTTTTCGCCGACAATCACAATTATCGCCGCGATCATAGTGAGGGGGTGTGGTGAGGGAAGGGATTCGAGACATCCAATGTGAGTGCAGTTCAAAACTCCGAGCAAGTCCATCCTAACACGCACAATCTTCTCTTCTGTTTGCATTATGCCTATATAACCTGTGCAGTGAGATTGAAAATGCAATTCCGACGACTTGCTCATCGGTTCCGCATTGTGTTCTATGCAGTTACACGAAAAATTAATAGCTGATAATTCCCATTGTTCCATTCTACATAATCCTGGGACATTAGCGCTTGCCTCTATTGTTAAAGCCTTGCTGTTCAGCACGATTCAATAGCATATCATCAAACATAGGAAACGATAGAGACACGTGTTCAAATACTTGAGCGGGTTGGCGCGTCTATCATATATATATATATATATATATATATATATATATATATATATATACAGGAAGCTCCAAATGTCCGCAGTCAAGAGGGTGGCCAAGACGCGGCTTCAGGCAGAGACACAGGCGCTCTGCATGCTGCCACTGGTTGTCTACAGAGTCAGAGAAGCCAGAGGCAGTATAGAGAGCGCCTGTGTCTGACCAAGGAGCCGCGCCGTGGCCACGCCCTCTTGACTGCGGACATTTGGAGCTTCCTGTATAAAGACATATACATATACATATATACATGTATATACATGTACACGTGAATCACCTAATGGGCAAGTCAATAAATTACCTTTTTCAAAGATCATTGTGCCAATTCACCTACACTGGTGTGTAACCCTCAAAGGTTGTACGCAAGGAATTCAAGCTCAACATTTTTATGTGATCAGAGAAGTTCCTACATAATCTGGAAAGTTTTCGCTGAACGATGTTGTAGGGTTGGAACATCCCAGAACACTGAATCGTTCATCTTTTGTGGGCCTCATCTTATTGATATACTATCTGACGGTGCACCCAGCTTCGATCGGGTGTTCTATTCCTTCTGGTCATTTAAAGCTGATGTCAACATTTGTTGAACGGAAAAATACTTTCAAAATGTTCAAAATGTGAGGTGAAGCTGTTTGACTTGTAAATTCCTCTGAAATGCTTGCCATATCCACGTTCAGAGTTTCGGAAATCCCAGAAGGCACGTTCTCACTGACCCATGAGCAAGAATGCCAAAAAATCAATAAAGTCGATATTTCGGTCATATTCGTGTCCAGCGTATTGTGAAATCATAGTAGACACGGACAGACAATTTTTGCAATGAATTGAGTTGCAGGAGCCCTGTGGTGAGAACTCACAAGAAAAAAAAATTCGATGAAGCCGTCTCATCGACCATCTATTTTCATGTGCCTATTGAATAGGTAAAAACAGCACAGTGAGAAAATGTGAACAATTTCTAGAAAGTACACAACTAAAAGTAGAGATTTACAGGAGGAATAAGAAGGATGAACTCTCAGCAGATTGCCATCCGACGACGTGAGAATTATCGAGTATCAGGGTTGATAGTAATCCCCTCAAGTTCGTCACAGCATGTAAGAGCCAGGCTCATGACAGTTCGGAATAAGGCGCGAACATCTAACGAGCTTGGCGTGGAAGTGTCACGAGCAGGCGCACCAGCCTGCAAAACCGTTGCGCGACCAAGGGTTTCAACCCTGATATGTGCTCGCTTTAATGACGCTCACATCCTCTGTATTATAGAACATGTTGTATCCAGTACACCATAAGTAGATGATGGAGAGTGGCTGACATAATGTGCACCTCGCGGTTGCTTATGGAAAGATCGGCCTATCTATCAGCGGCAGCAAGATCATGAGGTCACAACATCACTTACGAACGACATTCCTTTTCTAATTTCTTAATTATCCAAAAAGATAGTGGTGGTGGTCAAAACTAGTGAAAATTTGGGTTAAGGAACATCCAGCACGTCTTGCCTCAGGTACACACGGTACGAATCTCGTGTGATCATGTTCTTGATCATTTGTCCTTTCTGATTTGATGTTTTCCGACAAATGCAGTTATTCCAATTCTGCCACGTAATATCCCGTCTCAACCGCATATGTGTTTTATTATACTTTCCTGAAATTCCGTGATAAATCTTCATAAAGATGGAAAAGATAGCAGAAGCGAAGGTGTCTTGACAATCAAAACGAATCGTGTTCTGTACAAAAATATAATACATGCACAAACTAAGTATCTAGGATGTATATAGGGATATATAGGATAGTACATATACAGGGTGGGCAAAAATTAAGTGTACCAGATAGATTTAACTTCTTGAACGAAGCAGCTATAATATCGGGAGGACTCTAGGAGAGAATGTTAGGCACTCCTACAGCAACAATAAAGTGGTGGTCACTATCATTCACAAGTTTTTGTGAAAAAGTCTCCCATGCACACCAACGCCAATATCTGGTTCCTAGCATGCATCTGATCCGGAAATCACCTAGAAAGAGAAATCCGGTGAGCGGAAGGCGAAGGAGTTAGTAGGCCGCCGATTGAAGTTGACGATCCGAGAGAGTTTTGCTAGCAGCATTCATTCAGAAGTCCCTCTTTGATTGTTTCCTCACAGCTGTCCTCACTGATGGCTCGATAATATTCGTTTCACGAA
The DNA here is from genome assembly GCA_037903475.1 of Ancylostoma caninum. Taxonomy (NCBI): domain Eukaryota; kingdom Metazoa; phylum Nematoda; class Chromadorea; order Rhabditida; family Ancylostomatidae; genus Ancylostoma; species Ancylostoma caninum. Next base: position 1,520,519 of record JBAJFG010000015.1, on the reverse strand, counting down.
AAATTTGATGGAAACGACCCATTGGCAGCTAGCTGCACCCAGTTTCTTCGCGATTCTGGCACAAATTTTTGAGGAACGGTATCTTCCGCTGGTGAAACTAGTAAAACCAAACCTGCCACCAGGGCTTTGACACATTGTACCACTTTGTGGATGAAGTTCTTGAAAATTTTTGAAGGACTACAACTCTTGCGTGTCTAAACGTTGTTGTGGTGCTATGTGTAGTGACAAAACGATGAGTCTATGATTGGACATTGGCCGAAACCTATGGATGAAATGATATGAGCAGAAAGTAGAAGATTCGGGCTATAGGAAAATATCAAGAAATCCCGAGCGGACCCTGAAGCTTGCCAATACTTGAGCAAATTCACAGCGCGTGGGCGGCACCCATAATTTTGCGGTAATAAAAGGCGTTTTCCTAACAGCAAATGTGCATAACAAAGAGCACAGATCAGTTCTGAAGCTCTATTATGAATTTTAACGTTAAGAATGCTCTTCCTGCTCTCCTCGTTTATTGAGCTTTTCGGCATGTAACTTAAAGATATCAGCCTTGGCAAACAAGGGAAGTTCCCACATCGTTTCACAACCTCTGGGCAAAAACATGCAATATTTATTCGAAACCAATACATTCGATGACGTCAGTAGAGATCCTATCCCTAGTATTGGTGCCAGTTGTTGTGAAATTTAGGTTATTGAACTGAAAAATTGAATAAAGTGTGATACCTACATTTACATTTACCTCCTGATCAATAGCTAAGTACTCACCGTAGCGATAGCGCAGTTTGACATGTAACTTATTTATTGTATGCATGGAGTAGGTGATGAAAGGAACGAGATTTGACTCTGATTTAAGTTTCATACCTACATCGTCTTCGGAGCAGAACCTTAAAGTACACAGTCATACGAAGCTATCCTCTTATATAAATCATGATAGTGCAACAAAATTTTCTAGAGCGCAGGCGGTGGGGGACCAGCACGTCACCGCATGCGCTCGTCATGAGGCTCGATTATAGACAGTGCCTCGCGAAGATGCGCCATTGACGGGACATTCGGCCGATGTTTCGTCATAGATGTATAGACCTAGAGGCAGTTAGGTGCACTCATTTCGCGGTGGGACCAGCGACTAGCGGTCTCGTGCCCTCCGGGCGAGACAGTGTTTACAACGATCAGACGTTGCATAGTAGCAATGTACGGAGCAGAGCAGCCCCTCCACTGGAGCTTTGCTACTGACTTCTTTTGATTGAAATACTGAATGACAACCACCTCGAAAGGCATGCCGTGGAGGGTGCTTCCGTTACGATAGGATTCACTCGGTTTCCTCGCTTGAGATACACTCTTTGCGCACCTCTCATTGAGGTCCCCTGGAAAAATTAAGTACACTGGATGAGCGAACGAATAACGCTTCATCATAAGCTATTGTGACATTTCCTGAAACCAGCTGTGCAATTGATCAAACTTTCTAACTATGTCCTAACTCTTTAAAATTACCTTCGAGATTTACGAAGAATGCGGGTGCACTGATGACGGACAGATGGGCCCCGTAGTTCAGAAAAGCATAGGTATAGGTGTCTACCGATGGAGAAAGGGTCCGCCGTGGGCCAGTAGTGGGGAAAACGTCAGGATACGGGTGTATCGACGGAAATTGGGTCCGCAGGGGCCCTTCAGTGGGTAAATGCCAGGGAACGAGTCCGCGAATGGGGATCAGATCTGCCCTGGCCCATTAGTGCGGAAAGCGCCGGGATGTTGGGAAGAACACCTAGGATACAGGTCCAAAGATGAAGAATGGGTCTGCCGTGGCCCAAGAGTGGAGAAAACGCCTAGATGCACGTCCGCCGGTGGAATAGGGGCACACTATGCGCTCATTCATGTCTCAGTCGACCACCTCTTCTTCCTCCCTGTACATCGAAGCAGAAGCTCATCAGTTGGACTTTCTCAGTGATGTGAAGCTTAAGTTATTTCAGGTGATTATTCGCACGGCATTGGTTGCACTGTATTGTGCACAAGTACTAAAGCCATGTGAAAGATATTCCTGTGCAGAGTTGGGAGTGGCTGTTCATAACGGGTCCATAGGCATGTAAGAAATGTGACAAAAAAGGGTAGGTAGTATCACTGCATCAGAAATTAGCTTATATGTAGGTGCGTGATTAAGAATTTGCAAGCAAAGCTAGGATTGCGAGAAGACTCCGAGCCCGACGTTGAAGAGGCGGCCCGTAGAATATACACAATTTATAGGGAGGATTTTGTATTTGAGCTCAGCTAATGATCAGTTTTGCTTATTTCCTAATTTTCAAAGCATTCCGCATGTGCGAAGGTTTCGCACGTACGTCAAGTGGCTGCCCCACTCCACTTCCTAGCGTCCCGAAGCTAGTAAAACAATAACATAGAGTAGTTTAGCAGTGGATAAATAGGGCATTTTGTTGTGAACTATTGTTATTGTATCTACTTCAAACGAATACAGATTCAAGGTGTGCATCTTCACACTTTTGTGGATTAAAGACAGCGATAGAGAAAACATAAAGCTTGGAAAAACTGTGGAAATGAGCTGAAACGGTGTACCTGTGGCCAGTAAGTCTCTGATCCGCGTTGGTCTTGAGTTCAATTCCAGCTACAACACATCCCTGTGCATACCAGGGTAACAATCTATGCATTTCCAAAACTTCCACTTCTATCTTCGTGCCTTTAGGGGACTAAAAAGACATTCCTCCTCGAACTCAAATTATCAGATTTATCTGCCTCTTCCTGATTTTAACTAGGAATTTATTTGTTTGTGCGAACCTTTATCCAGTTAGTGCATCTGAAGTAATCGCCGTGCACTTTCTTGTTGTAGATTTCTCTCGCTACGTTCTTCCACGTCTTCGTCGCATTGAGTACTTGCCCACATTTGTCGGGCTATAACAACGTCACTATATTGAAAGAATAGGTCCGTTGGAGTGTCAACGTAAGCCGTTTTTGGCTCAATTTTTTTCGTTCAGTTCCAGCCAAACATCTTTTGCTATGTCAGAGCCTCTTCATAACCCTTTGTCTGCGGATTTACTGTTCTCTCTTAGCGTTGCAAAAAGAGTTTTGGAACCGGAATAACACTACATATTTACTTCTGAGCAGATCCGTTTAGGCTTAAAGTCGTCCGAAGCTATTTGAAGGCGGGAGCAAGGGAAATATATCAAACTAAGAACCCGCCAAAATTCTCGACTCTAAGTTGAACCCGCTATTAGGGACATACACTGTCAGCACATCACAAATGTGTAACGAATATAAGGAATCATGGTTAACCTGCGAAGATATCCGAAGTTGTTTAATATGTGTTCAAGTTCTGATAGTAAGCCATCTAATATCTCCGCCAACATATCGGGAATCGAGCATATTCTCACACAAGTGAACAATTGATGTTTGAGGTCGGTCGGGCAAATATAACTCGTTATTTCCTGTGTTTAATAAAAGAATCCGGGAAAGGATGTACAAAAAAGTGCAATTTTCATGATAGAAGCAAAACAGAAAACGATGTATCGTGAACGTCATGGCTAAACTGGCGACGAAATTTTGTGATGCATGTGCATGTGTATCACGTGGTCAGAAAGCGCATATACCTCTTCCAAGTCCCAAGAAGTGAAGAACTTGCCAAGTGAAGAACTGAAGCCTTCAGATTTTAGCAGAAAGAGAGTAACAGCAGATGATGGAAATGTTGTTTTCGCTCTACATCCTATTCAGATCTTAGGCCCGTAACGTAAAGGAGTCTGTTTCGTCAAATGCATCAACAACACGTCACAAGTTTTGTAAAAGACGTACAATTTCGACTAATAGAGAACAACAAATTGAAACAACGAGTGGAAAGGAGCGCAAATATACGAAAAAAATGAGGGCTTATGTAAACACCTAGATTTTTTAAAAATTTTTTACGTTACCTTATCTTCACACAGTGGCCCTCCGTAGCCACTAGGACAAACGCAAATGCGGCAGTTGTTTGGGTTAGGGAATCCATGATTGGCGCATTTCGCTGATGACGGATCGCGAGCGCACTTGACTAGAAAATATTATTTCATCTTCTAGAAATGCAAATGGTTCCAACAAATTTGTAAAGCTCAATTTAATCCTGGACATTATTCTTATAAGTTCCCATGATTTTATACCTTCACAATTGAAGTGCTTATTGACCATTGCCAAATCCGTAAACGAAATGAGAGGAGATCCTGTAGTTCTGTGATATTTTTTATCCTTGGGAGTCATCGTCGGATTTGGTCCGGAGGAGCCACTGCAATTTCTCTTTCCAATTCTCTCTCCTTGCTATGTTTTGACTGAACGGAACTTACTAGTGCATTATGCTACCGTAGTCATAAGGAAGTCCATAATTTTCGTTTTGCGAAGTCGTCAACTTTTTGTACTGCTGCGCATAAATCTAAAACTTGTACTTGATTGAATGGATCAATATCTCTGAAGTATATTTTTACAGCTACCTGAGGTGTGAGTCCTGGGTAGTTGTTGGCGACGGAGTAGTACTCTCGCTGAATGTTTCCACTATATTGAATGCTAAGGACTCGAAAAATGCAAGACACCATTGAATTTCAATCCACTGGCTCACCCTAATGTTTTCGTCATTTACATCAAGATAGAGATCGCGGTCGTGTCTGTTATGGGTATGGTCAAGCCATAGAGCATGTCCTATTTCGTGCGCAGCACCACCGTAATAGCCGCAGCCAAGATACAGAGTCTGAAGCCCTTTTCCGTCTTGATATCTTTTGAATAGACACTTGGTCCCCTGATCCGTAACCAATATTTTGTTCGCTGCTGTAAATTTTCTAGATTTTCGAAATAATGGTTTCAATCATGTACTGGAATGTTGTGAAAAGATTGCACCTTGCTCGTTCTCTATGAATTTGACGCAGGTTTCCTTTTCCCAAGACTTTTTCGCCTTCAAAAACAGCTCTTTCGCATCCGGGCCTTAAACGTTCGTAGGTGAATAGGGCCGAATATGTTTTGAATAATGCTTCATGCACTCACTGATATGAGCGTCAAAAAAGTAGTTTAACACTTTTGATGCAACGACTCCGGGACCCCTTATTTGAGCCTGACGTCTGTAACGATCGAATCGGGTGACGAGCTCCTGAAAGGGAATCGATTCCACAAGGATATATTGCTCGAGAAATTGAAGGCAACAGCTCTCAGCTAAATGTTGTACAATTTTCGTTCTTTTCTCAGTTTTCGTAGGAGCTTGCATACTTTCAAGCAATTTTTCTTGACACTGGAAGCGAGGGCGAGGCAGCATAACTTGGAAAAGCCAAAACTCACTTCGTGCTCACTTTGGTAGAAATCTCCGAACACAATTCTACTGATACAGGTAACAAACAGGAACGTTAGGACTCCACCCATGACACCTATGACAAGAAGAAGATATGTTATTGAGGTGACTCTACATCCGGAGATAAGGACAGTGTGTCCATGTTGGGTTAGGAAACTAATACAAAATGAAAACTCACCCCTCGATTCGACTCACTGTACGAAACATTTCAGGACATATTTATATGATGAGACTCAATATTCTCTCCCCGCTATTGAAACATTTCACAGTCGAAGAGGATTAAATCGAGAATGATTGATGTTCATTCCTGCCGGATGTAACGAATACCATTACTGACATCTTTTTCCGTTCTTCTGTTTCGAACTTATCTCTAATAACAATGTTTAGGCAAACGTGGCAACCCCAAGCGCACTGTTTGAAACCAGTTTCCTTTTATGAGGGTTTCGCATGCTTTTTGATATCCTCTCGATTCCGATTATGTTCATATGCTCATCCACCGTGTTCATCGGTCCATTGATATTGTTCTGAAATCTCAAGTTTTTCTAGCCTTTATCTGCCAATGAAGAGGGATTTTCTCGTAGAAAGCAAAAGTCTCGACTTTGAAAAGAAAAGGAAACCTTTACACAAAGAGTTGTAGAGAAAAAAACATTAACGCACTGTCGGTCCTTGCAAATAAATCGACTGTATCATATCCGGATTCACATGTAGCCACAAAATTATCATTCATCTTCGACGATAGTAGCCATAATTCTCAAGTTTCTTCTAGCCTATATCGAACACTTTCAGCATAGCTCATATTTTGGTCAGAGCTTCCATAATCACGAGTTCCTGCAATTTTGCACAGCTCCTCCAACTATAGCACATGATTTTCGGGGGAGAATGGGCGTTACCCATTGTATGATGAAATCGGTTTTCTGAATGGGGAAACTCCAGCCTCAAAAATCGTAGATTATTCGATCCTCAAAGTCATTATTGCAGAGTGACGTTCGTTGCACTGCAGTTTCGGTACTCCATTGTGTTTCCTGACACTTCATGGGGAAGTAAGAGGAGGCGAAGAGTGCTTCATACACTGGTTACTATCAGGTTGGTTCGGAACTGATTGCCGTTTTAAGGTATGTACAAATAAACTTTTCTCTACTGCAGAATTCGAGCAATTTCAAGCCTATGCAACCTTCTGAAGTGCTTTCCCTCCGCTTGTCATTCTGGCTAGCCCTTCACCCTACCTTTTTGTAGAGTCACGGATAAATGATGAGCCGACGCAATTTTTGGGTGATCATGGTTAATGACTTCAAACTCGATCCCTTTTCAACGGAGGTATTCGGTAATCCTGTATTTGTTTCAACTGGGAATCTTCTTCTCAATGGATAGTGAGCTACTGGTTTGCAAACTACGCTTCCAGCGACTTTAAACTCCACGGCAACCATGGTGTGACCGCAGGTTGTTCCCTGGCGGTCAAGCGTCGAGAACAGTCGTGGGACCTATACAGGGTCCTACATTTGGAGGTTGAGGGCAGGGTGGGCGCACTGTAACGGAGTTTCGAAACATTTGACTTCAATCGACATGACAAGAAAGAGGAATTGAACACCCGACGATCTGACAGATGACCAGCGTCTCACCCGCTGTGACATTTTTCTAACTTAATTTTTCGCCTCAAAAACTACACTTAAAAAACAACTACATTTCTTAATTACTGTATTTACTGTAGCTGAAACACGGCTTCTGTGCAGTAACAAGAAATGCGAATAGGGGTGGGTAGAGACGTTCTCCCACTTCTAAGTTTTCCTAAACCAGATCTTCTCTCTAGGGAGGTTTTCTCAGGATCACTCCTTCATACCATATATTAAGAATGAAGTAGTAGAACAAAATCTTGGACAACTACATAATTGGATATTCACGCTCATATTCCAAAGCTCCTGCTCCTCACAGAGGAATCTGTCTTTGAAACTACACTGGGAGAAAAGTGCCTTTTGCCATGCATCTGCACCTGGTACACTCCTGCGTAATCGCAGCCGAATTGAAGCACCAATGTATCAGATGTGAAAGTTATGAATAAGCGTTTTATTTCTTTGTAACACGTTTGCGAAGATGCACGGCTTGAGTTTCGAGCCGTCTAGAACCGCAGAATTGTGCTCGGTTGAAAAAAAAAACTAGAGTAGGCAATTTTGGCAATCAACCACAGAAACCCCGAACTTGAGTCCACTGAATCGTTCAGCTTGGACATCGAAACACTAGTTCTATCAGAACCTTAAAAATATGCTAATCTGATAGTTCCCTACTCACGATTGTTGGAGGCAACTTCATTTGGCTAGGAACAAATTTGACGAAATCGTTGGCGTCGTGCACCAGATGAATGACATTCTGGAATTAAATATTTCTTTTTGTTTCTTGTTCATTAACGAACAGAAATGTCATGTTGTTGTTTCAAGCGGACTCCAAATGCATTTAGATGGCTGCTTGCTCCTCCTACGATAATTGTGGACCACCTCGTATAGAGCAGTGAAGGAAAAACTCTCGAATATAAGAGCTACAGAGTCCGCTGCTGCTACATGACAACGCATACCTCCATGTTGCAGTGTCCGCCGTACATTTATGCGTCAAAATTCTAACCTAACTTGTCTTGCTCCCTTAATTTATCTCCAACAGAATGTCGCATACTCAAGCCTCCACATCTATGCATCCGCTGTGGAGTTTTATGAACAGACCCTATTCGGAAAAATGTACCGTTCTTTCGAGTATGGATTTGCCAAATCTTAGGCTTCTGGAAGATCTTCGTTCGCTTTATATTGGGAACATCACACAGATGCCAGTGCTTTCTGAATTGAATAAAACTGCAGACTTTCAGCCGAGTTATGTTTTTTTTTCTCAAATGTTAGAAGCAATGGCTCTGGGACTTTTACACATGCATAATACTTTGTTCCTTGTTTCTTAATTTGAGGCGACTCATTTCCACATTTGTGAAGGATTCCCCCGAAATCAACTGTTTACAACGTGATATCCTTTGCTTTCAATTTTTTTCGTAATGATTATCCGTTACTGGTGCCACTTACTTTATGCCTCTGATATTTGTGGTCATGTTTATTTGGCAAAGTCCTCTGATACATCAATTCGCGACACAAGGGAAAAAGAGGCGAAGGGGTCTGCTAAGTTTCTACTAAGAATTTCAAAGGATTCGATGGAACGTGGCGTAAAATATTAATAGGGGTCAACGCAGATTCAAATGTAAGAGGTGAGAAAAAAATAAGTAGGATGAGCTCAACTCATTATGTTTTCTGATGCTCATAGAAGTTCTAATTAAAATGAGATTTACTTGAATCGGTTGAGGCAACACCCACGAACTTCAATGAAAAAGCTATAGTTTGCAGGAATGTTTTAGAATGTGTTGCCGTTTTGGTGTACATTTGGAACGATTTCATCACCAAAAGTGAATCGCTGCATGATCATTCGAGTTCTTATGTTGTAGTTTTGATATGTCTGTTTAAATAATTGCAGTTGTCCGCATAAGCATATACTCAAAAACCTCATCTCTATTGAATACTTAGCATAATTGAAAAAAATCAGGCGAATTGTCAATGGAAAATGAAGCGCCGAATAAACAACTCAGATAACTGAATAAGGCAAACGCAGCTGAACCTGCTAAGCCTTACCCCAAGAAATGGAAGGCAGACATTGCTGCAAGAGGAAGAACTGCTGCATTCCGACTGCTAAGAGCAGCAAACCCCACGTTTCGGGTGCGTTGAGGGGACTGGTTGCTGCCCGATTGACTGTAGTGTCATTCAACCTGCGTCCTGCCTGTCATTTCCTGCGTTCTACCTGCTCCTTGCCAGGTGGCGACCCGCCCCCTGAGAGGTGTATATGAGCCGGTGGTTGAGCAACAGGGATTAGTCGTGTTTCCGCTTTGGCGGAGGCAAGGCGAGCCCTGCGGGACTCGTCAGGACGGCTGAGGCCCAGGTAAAACCGGGGCCCAGTGTGTTCGCCGTCCCGGAATCGCGGAGAAAGGCCTGCCTCTGAAGTGAGAGAGAGATGGCGTATAATACTTGCTTCAACTTCTGTTTTTTTTTACTAGAAATGAAGGAATGTATTTGGTTGCGAAGATAGTAATAGGACACCTTGGCGAACGGTGAAGTTAATAAGAAAAGCAGTGTATTTAAGGAGACAATCGACAAAGCATTGGTATCTATATAATACAGTGCGTTTCATAATTATAAGAACACCCTCAAATTTCGCGTTTGCAGGAAAAGCGGTTTTGAGAATCACACCTCAACCGCTAGCTTTTCTACAAAATTTGGAATGTTTTCACACCGTTTCATATTATAAGAACACTTTGAGAAGTCAAAGATATTACTCGAATGAAAGCAGACTTTGTTTATGGGCTTCTAAAGATAAGTATGCAACAGATATACTCGTTGGACATGCTACATCGTCACCTACTCTCCTCCGAAGAAAAGGTTCAAATCCAGGCTCTCCGCCGTGCAGGCATAGGCCTTAGCAATCGTGGAATTGCTAGGCAGTTGGGACGATCTGCTGGCTTGGTGCACGGACACTTGCACTCCAACAATTCCTCCAAACGCAATCCAAGCTGCGGTCGCCCTGGCAAAGTATCTGCTCATGATGAGCGAAGGATTTCAAGTGTTGCGCCGAGCACATCATCAATAAATGGGATCCGCTGGTTTGCAGCTACCTTTGTCCAAGACAACAGTCTGGAGGTTGCTGAAAAGAAGCAATACGATTGCTAGAGAAAAATGAAGAAAGTGCCGAAGGTTACTAAGCAGCACAAGGCTGCATGAATTGTGTTTGCGCAGAAAAACATAATGTTGGCCATAGGTAGACTAAAACTTACTGAGATTGGCTTTTCGAACGGAAAAAAAGTTTCATGCGGAAGGTCCTGATGGATATAATTTTTACTGGAGCGATCTTCTCAAGGATCCCATCTACATCAGTCGCGAAAACTTTGGAGCTGCGAGTGTTATGGTATGGGTAGCGCTCTCCAGCGGCTGCAAGCTTGTTGCGTTTGTGTCGTGCAGAAAAAACTTCGGAGAGTATCAGGCGACACTCAGATGGCATCTGCTACCTTTTATAGCGGCCAGCGACCACAGAGCTATGTCTTCCAGCAAGACAGTGCTGCGGTGCACGTGAGCCATTCAACGATGACGTTGCTAATATCGAACAACTCTCGAGTCCTGCACTGGACAGCTTGTAGCCCAGACTTAAACCCAATAGAAAACCTTTGGAAAGCCATCGTTAGAAAGATCTACGTAAATAACCGGAAATTCAACGACGTCGAGGAATTGAGAAGTGCTGAAGCATGGGTGGATACGACCACGCAACGCTTGTAAACCTCGTTGCCAGTATGCGTCGACGACTACTTGAAGTAGATACGAAGCATTGAGGACCCGTAGATTCTTGATATCACGTGCCTTTCATATTTCGTCGGTAAAATGATTGTAATTTCAAAGTGTTCTTATAATATGAAACGGTGTAAAAAAACATTCTAAATTTTGTAGAAAAGCTAGCAGTTGAAATATGACTCTAGAATTTTGGCTGGGATAGTTTTTTAGGTGGCTAACAGTTATACCAGGGAAATTCCTCGTTGACCCCTTTTCCTGGAAACAGAATTTAAGAGTTTTCTTATAATTATGAAACGCACTGTATAGGCTTTTATGAAGAGCCAAGCCCGGCCGATCTCATGTCACAACGCGGCGAGATTTGTGTGAGTCGAGCTACTCCCGCAAGGTATGATGCGAAGTCTGGAAACCGATGGGAGCCATAAAAAAGCGACAAAAACAAAAAACGCTTTTCTTCGCCACTTATTTTACATATCAAACCTTCCAGTTTTTTAGGTCCTGCCCCGAACTAGTGAGACATTCTTTCACTCTGATAGTTATTCTCACCCTCTTCCATTCCCTAATCCGTATCTCATCTTACCTCTTAGGTTCTTCTTGGACGGGGATACAGCCTGTTGTTTTTGACAAGGAAACTCTGAACAAGGAAACTTTGTATGTCTAGCAGCAGCTTCTGGGAAGAGAAAATCGGTGACCCACTCTATCGCTCTATTCAGAATTTCAATTGAGTCTGCGACATCAACTTTCTTCAAGCTAACTTCAATAGTTGAAGCTGCTCTCACATTTTCAATGACTTCTCTGCGATATAGCTGTCAGTCTTCGACATTTTTCTTCTTCGCCAGTATTTTCCTTTCCCAACTGCTTTCACTGCCTTCTAGTCATGTCCCACACGTATGGGTAGTTACATTTCAAGTACCGATGCAACCTCAGCGGTGTGTTTCATTGACATGTGAAAAGTGTCTCATGAACGTAAAAGTACAGCGTATTTTCATGGTTGTGATAGAAATGTACCTCAACACAACCGAACTGAATACAGTCCTTGTTGAAAGATTTAATTCGAAAGATTCGGTTTAATATCGCTGCGGCTGCAGAAGCGCGGTGGGACCTAGTGGACTCTCTCATTTGAAGCATGCTCTCTCCGCATTCAACGCTCAGGTCCCACCGCGTTTCTGCAGTGACGAAATCCGTCTAACTTCTCGACAAAGACTATGTACCATGTTTTCCACTTGAAGGCAGCACTCACGGGAATTCTCACCACTGAAGAGAGTCGCTTACCTTGTAGCCGGCCACAGTACAATCACAACAGTAAGTTGAACACAGAAAATATAGGCCTACCTGCGGAGACACTGCCGTACACACAGCTGCCGGCATGGACAAAAATGGCTTTGTCGCGCTAGCCAACGCCATCGGCCGGGTGAGCAATTGCGATCTAGCACGTGTGGTGTGTGGAATGCGTATCATTCATCAGGGTTTCGTGGCGGGACCTATCTGGGAACACATGTCCGCGCTTTCGACGCACAGGAAATACTGCCATCATTTCTTGTATTTTTCGCGTGTTTCACGCTTCTCCATCATTGCCGATGAGTTCATTGTATCCAAAATCCCGATTACCACAAAGTCTTCAACACAGAAATTTCCATCGGTGCTGCCTTTAACATGCGTACTCTATCAATTCTCTTGTCTCACAGCCCTGCGACAGATGAACACACAATATTTATTGGAAATCAACATTTTGGACAGAGACAACAGGCATCCCTTTCCTAGCATTTGTGTCAGTTGTTGCGAAATTTTGGAACTACTAAAAGACGATACATAATACCTCTACAATCATTGGCTCGTTAATTCCGAATTAGTAGCTAAGGACCTACCGTAGCGATAGCGCAATGTGACATTCAACCGTTTAGTGGTATGCATTGAGTAGGTGATGATAGGAACGAGATTTGACTCCGATTCGAGTCGCGTCTTTTCATCGTCCTTGGAGCAGAACCTCAACTTCCATAGCTATACGAAATCATAAAAAAACGTACAATGAGAAAACGGGGCATATTGATCTATCACTCCTGATATATTGTGAATTTTATAGGCTGATAAAAGAAACATCAATGTAAGAGGGATCTAAAAAAATGCATAGATCGTGTACCTGTAGCCAGTAAGTCTTTGATCAGCGTTGGTCTTGATTTCAATTCCGGCTATAATACATCCTTGTGAAAACCAACGTGATGGTGTGGAGACTTCGAGAACTTCTACTTCTATCTCCGTGCCATCAGGAGACTGAATGACAATTCTCTACCAGAACTCTACTTACGATTTGAAATATATTTGTTACTTCAAACCGTTATCCAATTGGTGCATTTGAAGTAGTCGCCGTTCCCTTTCTTGTTATAAATCTCTCTCGTTAAATTCCTCCAGCCCTTCGTCGCATTGAGCACTTTCCCACATCTGTCTGGCTATAATCATGTTCATACGTTGGAAGAACAATGCCGTTGCAGTGTCAACGTGAGCCCTCACATCCTCTGAATCGGATTTCTTCGCTCGGTCACTACTTTTGACCGAGCATGTTTCCCTGTTCCTGAGCATTTTCCCGCCTTCGGCACCCACCTTTTGCTTTGAGACCGTTAAAGCTGAGAGACCTCAGAAGATGTTTGAAGGCTTGAGATCGAAAAATAATCGACGCAAAAGAGTTGTCAGAATGAGCTCATTTGGAGCACTCTTAGCCCATATTGCAAGGTCGAACTTGATGTTATGACAGAATGGTTTCAGATGTTTTTTGATCGGGTGTTTTCTGCCAATTCCCTTCATTTAGGTGTTGTATAGTCCATTTCAAAAACGACGATAGTTGAGTATTTGTGCTTATGGTCTGCATTTCTCGCCTTTCTCTTCGAATACGGTACTATTTCTCGCGCTTCCTCTTCCCCTAATATCTTCGCAAATACGTTCCCCGGTGAAACACACTATATATGAGACATCCAAAACTGCCATTAACCCTACATATAGAGGAGAGCAATGAACAATATTTGCATAGTAAATTCTCTTGCAAGAACTATAACATTTTTGATTACAAAATTCCCTTGAACAATTGAGATATAGATGGTCAAAAAATCAGCTCAAACGTTCAGTGTTGGGTTTCCGTGCCAAATGCACTGATTCAGCTCGAAATTTCCAAACAGAATGGTGCAAAATACAACATTTGAAGAAGGACTACGTTGGATAGAGCATCGCTTTGTTTTCAGTGACGATTGCAGGACGATCATACAAAATCCACACAAGATCGGTATCGATTAGTCAGAAAATGTAAAAGTTGCTCTAAAAGTTGCTCAGATGGCAAAACCAAGCCTCACGTTTTGAGAGTTACAGCTAGCCCACAACCGAGCCTATTTATAAACTTGCCCAGTCATTTCATAGCATTTTTATCTCTTTTTCAGAATACATTCACGCCTTAGCTGCTCCTCCTTTCGTCTGCGGAGAAGTTTTTTGGAAGAAAAATAGGTGAGAATTGGCTACCACTCGCAACATGGAGTAACCATCAGACGAGGAGCAGGTGTTAAAAATCCTGTTGTTGCTCTACTCGTCTATTCAGTTCTCAAACAAATAACTAGGTTTACTCAGAGAAAACAATCATTTCAAATGTGACGAAAATTTGACCTCTTGTGAAGAAAGTAGATTTCAAGTAATAAACATCTGCCAGTAAGAAACTCCAAATCAACGGCGCTAGAAGTGCAGCAACAGAAAATGCGCAACAACAAATGCGGGTATTAACACCCAAATTTGTTATTTTACCTTGTCTTCACACAGTGGTCCTCCGTAACCACTAGGACAAACACAAATGCTGCAGTTATTCGGATTAGGAAATCCATAATTGGCACATTTCGCTGCATCGTCGTTGCATAGAGCTAGAAAATATTAACTAGTTATCTAGGAGCGTAGATGGTAACAACGAATTTGCAGTGCCTATTTTAGTGCTGAACTTCTTGGTGAACGGCATGTGTAGGTAAATTCCTCAGTTTTCACACCTTCGCATTTGTAATGCTTATTGACCATGGCCAGATCCGTAAATGAAATAAGAGGGGAGCCCATAGTTCTGTGATAGTTTCTATCCTTAGGAGTCATTGTCGGATTTGGACCAGAAGAGCCGCTGCAACACATGTTTCATATAACAATTTAGTTCATATAATTCAATTCATAATTTTTTAAATTTATAATCATTATAATTTAATTCATACGATAATTTATGATAATTTAATATAATAATTACAATAACGTACTATAATTTAGCTCAAAAACACTCACTAGTGCATTATGCTGCCATAGTCGTAGGGAAGTTTATAGTTATAGTTCTCGAACATTGACAGCTTTCTATATTGTTCCCTATACAACTGAAATTAGTCCTTTACTCCATAGAGAATTGTTTGGAAATGTATTCTTTATATCTACCTGAAATGTGACTCCCGGGAACTGGCTGGAGATGTGATAGTACTCTTGCTAAATGTTTCTACGATGACTGATATCAACAAGTTGGAAAGATGAAATCCACCACGGACTTTGAATTTACTTGCTCACCCGAATGTTTCTCTCATCTAGGTCGAGATAATGATCGCGGTCATGTCTGTTATGGGTGTGGTCAAGCCAGAGAGCGTGTCCTACTTCGTGCGCAGCACCACCGTAGTAGCCGCAACCAACATACATAATCTTGAGCCCTCTTCCAGTTCGATTTCTTTTATATAGACACTGGGGGCCCTCGTCTGTCACTAGCATTCCATCTTTGGCTGTAAATTTCTGGTTCACCTTTCCTGAGTAATGTTTTTATTATATTTTGTTGGACAATGAGTTCGTGCGGTTTTTTCAACTCAATTTTTTACGAGGATTTGAACTAATTCCGATAGCCTATCATAGATCATCTTGTGGCTGTTGTTTTGCTCTTTACGAATATTATAACCAACTTCCCCTCCCCGCTATTTCTCATTTTCTGTCGCATGAAATGATACCCTCCAATTCAACAAGAGCGTACATCTCCGACACCTCTAACTGGTTCACCACAATAGTGGAACAAATGCAGCTCAAGCTGCTGCGGATGTTAACAGCATCTTATTGGAAGCCATTACTGTTGAAGGGAGAGCGCAGAAGTGTATGTCTACTTTATAGAGGTCGGTTCTGGGCTAGATGATGCATCTTGTTCTGTACGCACAGTTCATAGAGCTATGGAACGATTTTTCGCAAGGACTTGCCCTAGATCTGAAGAAGAAGTACGCGGATATTAACTTTCAGAAAAACCTAAGTTCAATTAGTCCACTTCGTGAAAATACATTGAATGCTCAGAAAAACCGCACGAACTTACTGATCAACCTAATAGTTTGGTACTGCAGTTATATTAAGAGAACGCACATGAATTGTTCGGTACAAATTTGACGCATGTATATTTCTCCCAATCTTCGGTAGCTTTCAGGAACAAGTCTATCGCGGACTGATCTTCAATGTTCATGGGTAAAGAGGTCAAATAAGTTGAGACACAGCTTTAAACACTCACTGATACCCTCCTTGAAATAATAGTTTATTACTTTTGAAGGTTCGACTCCAGGCCCCCTTATTTGCGCCTGACGTCTATAACGATCGAACCGGGTGACCAGCTCCTGAAACGGCACCAGTTCTAAATGCATCTCTAATTGAAAAAATCGTTCTGAACTGAAATCTGGTGAATTTTCATGTTTTTCTTGGTTCACATGAAACAATTACTGCGACGATTATTTTTCACAAAGACAACAATAAAATATTTTTCAATGTTTAAGGCGATGTTGTTTAATTTGAAACAGCCGACACTCACCTCTTTCTCATCTTCAAATAAATCTCCTAGCACACTCCCACTAATGCAAGCAGCAAATAATAGGAATGGTATGATTGCGACCGTATTCATGGCCTAAGACTAAGATATATTATTGAGGTGAATCGGATTTCAGAGCAAACAACAAAGTGATCGTTTCAAGTTACCAAACCAATATAAAATGGGAACTTACATCGGTCCAACTCGTCGCATGGGTTTTATTTGGCATATTTAAAGGATGCCGTCCAATGTGCTCCTCTCATTATTGGAAAATCACAGCTGGGGTGGGCTAATCCAGGAGTGATTAGCGTTCATTCCATGCAGAGGTGACAAATACCTTTACTGAGATCTTTTTCAGTTATTTTGTTTTGAACTCAATGATGGCAGTGTTTAGGCACCACACGTGGCAACTCCAAGCGCACTGTTTCGAACCAGTTTCCCTTGATTTCACCTCGGCGTCAATGTTCTCTCGATTTTAGTTATGTTAATGTGATTATTCAAAAATGAACACTGTACCATTGATACTGTTCTGAAATAACAGGTTTTTGCCAATATTTGTAAAGAAAAAAGGATATTCTAGGAGAAAGCAAAATTTGTCGGCTTTGTATCCAGAAAAAACCCTACGCTGTGAATTGAAGGGACAAAAATATCGAAACACTGCCGATCCTGGCAAACAAGTGTGCTGTAGCAAACTGACACTGAAAATGGGCGAGAAAGGTTGTTTGGTGGGGTCTACGCCCTTTTGGGGATATAGCAGGATCGGTTTACTATTTGGGAAACTCCAACCACAAAAACCTTATACAGTGCGTTTCACAAATATAGACGCACCCCAGAAAACACTGGTACACAGTTCCACGTAACTTTTTGGAGAAAACACCGCGAGTGCCAATCGAATGAACGTGCCCAAAAACGCTTGGTCCCGTCGTTTCTCCCTAAGTTATGGAAAAAATAGGTAGATCCAGCACTTCCCCCTCATAGGGACCGTTTTATAAGTATAGACGCACTTTCAGAAACCGATAATTTCACAGAGGGAACTTCCTTGCAACAGCAGATTTGTGGCCGATAGGTCTCCCCAATTTCCAAGCAGCTCAGAAAACATGGGTTGGCATAGATTTACCTATCCCTTCCAGCAAATGGCAATCAAAACGGCTCTTAGTACAGGCAATAGCATTTTTCGGGTTTGTTGTGCTAGAAGATGTTCGGTTCCGGCCATGAATGTCACCTGGTAGGATGCTCCACGGATGTCCGATGTTGCTAGTATTAACCCATTGACGACCGCGTCGCTCACCGGTGAGCCGCGCTTTTTTGGTCGCGTGGGACCGCGTGGCTCACCAGTGAGCCGCGCTTTTGTTATCAACTTCTGAACCTCATTTCTGAACTATTTCGCAGCATTTCCATATGGAATAAGCAAAAACTCTGGAACAACGCCTCATATATTTGTGGTTCAAGAAAGACAAATTTTGAAGTCGAGGAAGATTGTGGTAAATTTTTCGCGTCGTGCAGGGGAATAATCCGTACAAAAGTCACATTTCGTGTACAGAATCACTTTCGTTACCATTAGTATTTACTTACTCGTCAAGCTAGAGCCATGCGAACGTGCAAACTCCTAGGACACTTCCTTATAACCCTCAAAATACCTTTTGCGAACTTCTTTTGGCCTCAAAGTAGCAAGCAAGAACCGTTCAGATTCTCCCCTTTTCTGGTTTTACTAGTAACCTTAGAGGTTTAGATTTTAATTTATTTTTGCCTAACTATCGATTCTGGTCCCAATTTTCTTATCGTAAGAGCGCCGAACCATGCGGGCGCGGCGCTCTCGAAAGGGGCGTTGGTCCCACGCGCCAGACACGCGGAAATGCGTGTGGTTGTCAATGGGTTAAAAGGCAGATAGTACTGCTAGTTAGGGTTTCTCAAAATGCTTATTTGTTGAGCGACTGGCATAGGTCACGCCGGTTTTTCGATGGAAAGTGAGGTTTCTCCTTCTGTGTGCTGCAAGAAAATGTAAGAATTGAACACTTAAGGGGCTCTTGTGATTTGAGGAATTCGATTATATAGAAATGGAAATAATACCTAGGATGTCGTTATGGGAGGAAACATCTCCAACTTTGGCAGCGCCTAGCTCCAAAGGTGCTCGTTTTGAGAGAGTCTGGCTCTCCTTGTGTGTCATCCCAGCAGCATGCATTCATTATAATACAGTCCAAATAAAGCTTTTCTCGTCCTGCGAAATCGTTTAAACATAACACAGCTTTCAAAAGATCGAATACAACCAACTCGTTTTTTCGACATGCCGATCACCACGTTCCTTCCGGGAAAACAAAGCTGTGAAGCTTTTTGGAACGGGATAACCGCAGGAATGAGATGAAGTCAACAATGTGCAATGGTGATGCAGCGGTTAAATGCCTTTTCATGTGCTTCGAGTTCAGGTAGGGTATGCGACGCTGTCTTTGATGAGATGTCTTCTTTTGCATACCAAAATTCTTCCTTCGATTGAAGGACTCTATATCTTATAAATATTTGCAGGTGGACCCCGAAGAACCTCTCCTCTATCTGGACATCCTGCGACTTCACCACCCTACAGCATGTAAATCATTTAGCTGCCCCAGCCTCGCTCCAAAACGTTGTAATCCAAGTCGAAATGCAGATTTACGTTGTAGACGTATATTAGTCCTTATCAAAATATTGGGCCCATTCTTTTCCCTGAATATAAGATTTATTTGTATTTTTTCATAGACTGCGTCTATACTTATGAAACGGCACATTTAATGCTGATGTACCAAATCTATCCCTCATTTTCCATAATCACCAGTGAAACAACGCAATCTTAGGTATTCTGGCATGCCGAATAGATTGACGTTTGTAACTTTTCTCATGAACCTGTGATGAACTGGGTACCGGCATTTTCTAGGGTGCGTCTATACTTATGAAACGCACTGTATATCTGGCAATGGTATTCCTGAAGAGTCGGCTCCCTTGCACTGCAATTCCTCCACTCAGTACACTTTTGTGAAACTTTGTCAGAAAATGAGAAGCAGAAACAAAGAGTACATACTCCTAACTCTCCTGTCCACCACATAATAATTCGGTTTATTTTTATGATTATTGTAATAACTTTAATCTGATGTAAAATAAACAAATAGTAACGTCCGGTAAGTTGTTCTTCTCCAATACTCTTATTGTCCCGTCGAGAACTTCTGAATTACCCCGACATTGGCTGCCATTTATGACATCATCTCGGAAAGTAATACTTCACTTGATGTCATAACACAACACATAAAATACACAAACTGTCTGTTGCTTTCCTCCTTTAGGGAAGTGTGACATTGAGAAAACGATCCTTGTTTTGGTCGGTTATCATCGAAGTCAAGGAACATAAAGTTCAAGAAAAACAAATCTATAATACCATATATCGTTGAAAGCGACATGGAAGCTATTTCAGAAACGTTCAAAGATTTGACGATACGTGTTCAGTAGCACCTTTATTAGTGGAGAAAAGCGCTTAATTTCAATCCATAAACCTCAGAAAAAAGGATCTGCAGTGTATGTTAACCGTAAGGAGGAAATAAAGACAGAGTAGCATATTGAAAAGATGTTGTCATGTGTCAACTGATCGCTAGCTCATTCATCAGGGAAGGCCGTAACCGGTCTAAAGTTCGCCCCGCATTTTCAGCTTGAACTCTGATGCGGATGCGAAATCGATAAAATGAATAAAATGTTGAGGAGATTATGTGATGGAATGCATCAGAGGACTTTGGTCATAGGGAACTAACGGAATTGAACAAATGCTGTAATAGTAATTTCCTCTGCACGGCAAATGTGTCTGTTTCAACTGAAGGGGTCAAAGCTTGATATTTTGGGAAAAATAACACTTCTACATAGAAATTTTGAGATTATCAGTGAGCAGTGTGCCATGAAATTGAGCTAAGTGAGAAGTCGTTCACCAGAAAACAATCTTTTTCTTCGAAAAATGGGCTGCAATCATGCAATAATGTGGAATGCATGGGATAACCGAGTTTTTGATCCTGCCCCTCCTTCGCTGGCAGGCGAAATTGGTTAGTGATTCCGTAGTAATCGTGCTGCATTCTATCACGTGCACGTGCAAAGGGAACGCCGTGAGTTACGTGCACCGAGCATTGGGAATTCGATGCATTATAGCTGAATGTGAGTACTACCGCATCTTAAATTTGTGCTTTTCAATGGCGAAAATCACGAGGAGAACTAACTATGGCAGAGAGAATATTTATATTTGTAACAAATGTCTGCCGGAGTTGGAGACTTGAGACTACTTGTATGAAGAAAATATGCTACGGAAAGAGGAGCGCGACCAAAGAGTGACCCACCGATAAAGCCATAATTTTACCGAAGTGTGAATTGAGAAGAATACCCTAATACGAAGGTGGCTTGAAAAGTTTTAGGAATGGCTACCAAACAGTTGTTCTTTCTCAAAAGTTCCCATGCGATTCTGTTGGCGAGTTCTTCATATGAATTGGCTGTAAGTGTCGATTCGATCTGAAGAAGACTCTGCTTTAATTAGGTGGTTGGAGTCAATCAAATTCGACTGCAGAGCGTTACAGAGCGGTGCTGAATTTAGGCATCCACTTTTTCAAATGGGAGAAAAAAAAGCTAAAGTATACCAAACAGCACTCGGATGATTTCGGTGTATCCTCATCTTCATGTTCCAGCTGTTTGCTTTCTGGGTTTTGAAAATTAGGCATAGCTGGAGGAGAGCAAACAACGAACAATGTACAAAATTCCAGAGAAAGATTGCAGCAGCAGAAAATGTGAGTAAAATCGTCGACAATGTTTGGACAGGTGGAATACAAATGCGCACTAAATAAGAGAGCTTGGAGCATCTGTTATAATTGACTAAATTTTATTTTACCTAATTTTATTTTACCTAAAAAACAATGATGTTGATATAAATCGAAACAAATATGTATAGTCCTTGTCGAAAAGATAGACGGATTGCGCGTGCGGTTTCATATCGTCGCGGTCCCAGAATCGCGGTGGGACCTATTGGACCCTCTCACTTGGAGCATGCACTCTCTGCATCCATCGTTCAGGTCCCGCCGCGTTTGTGCAGTGACGGAATCCGTCTATCTTTTCGACAAGGACTATAGTAAATATTATTGACAGATGTCAAAGCAACGAAATGAAGTAGGATTTACAGAGTATTTGCAAGGATAGCTAACGATATAACCACTCATCGCTAGAGGGCGGAAACTTTTTCACATACCTAATACGAAGTTTGCACACTTGAGAATGAGCACGTGGGTTTTTTTAATAATCGGACACTGCTCATTTTTCGCTTACCCTCATCTAAATATACAGGGTGCGTGAAAAATATTGACCGCTTGAAATGGTTCGTGAAAACCTCAGTATTTCGCATAAATGTGACGAGGTTCTTCATAGCATACAGAAAACAATATGACGAACAATATGAGACTATGTCCGTCTAATTGTATCGCCACTCTCGAGAGCAGTTCTGCGGGAAACACAAGGAAAGACATAAGTGATGAGCCGTAGGGACCGTCGTGGATTTCATCCTTTGTTTCTTGTGAACGATCCACACGCGACTCCGTACTGCGGTACGGTGTAGCACATGCAGGCTCCTTCACAGTGCACACGTGGTACGATCCAGTGATTTCAAACTGAAGAAGTAAGGTGGGCAGTAACTTGGAATAGGATGGCTCAAGAATCGTTTCTAGTGCAACATTTCTTCGCTGTCTTTACGTAGTGAGCTAGAGAAAAATCTTCTCGGGAAAGGAACGGCCCACTTGTAAACATATAATTGATCCTACGGGCAGTGCGCTTCCGATGAGTACCATTTTTGGGCCGCCTGCTGATTTTGGCGCTAGAACCATAGATAATAATAGGAACCTATTCTGAGCCGTTAACAAATACGGAAACAAAGTCGAATCATCGCACAGACAGGAGTAGCTGATACTTTTCATTAGTGGATTTGTGGGTGGCTTAGCATATGCTGTTTCTTAGCACTGTTCCATTCCACGAATGCTTCTCAGAAAAAAAACTCTGGATCAAGTCAAAGATGACTACTTGCCACGCCGTAGTGAAGTCTTCTCCCATCTTGTCTGTTGACAACTGGCAAAAATCGAGATAAAACGGATAGAATAAATGTATATCTTAGTTTCACATTGTTGTTGAGATTCTAGGCAACAGAATGGTCACACTGGTCTTCTATCCAATTTCGCTTTTCTAAATAATTCCTGTGTCACAAAAAGCGGTCAATACTTTTCACGCACCCTGTAGATTAAATATGATAGTAAACATAGCACTGCCACATTGCTCGTGCGTTACGCCAAAGTCCCACTTCAAATCGGAATCAATGCCTTTGATGAAGTATTTGTTAGCATTCTGTAGTGCGAGCAGATCATGTTTCGTTTAGAAATATCCAGGAATGGCGCTTATTTGCGCAAACCACTCCCTCTAAAATCAAAGGTTGCTAACACAGTAGTTCAGTGTGAAGCCTAACTGAACGGTTCAGTACCGAGGTTTATAGGAATAGTTTTTAGGAAATTTCTGTCGGATTGCGCTTCTCTTCTTCTTATGATAAATGTAGCAGAAGGCTGATACGCAACTTTTATTATATATCATATGTGCATATGCTTATGTTTCATCAAATGTTATGATTAACTCCTTTCGTTACGGCGCTATCCGGGACTAACGCTAAGCTTTTGTGGAAACTAAAACGAACATGATTTGGATGATTCTCAAGAGAAAAACGAAGCAGCTAATTCGGGCGGACTCACCGGAACGATACTTCAAAGTAACATGAAGTGGTGCAGTTGTCATTGAATATGTGATTATGGGGACGGGGCTTTTCTTTGATTCGAGTTGTACCCCTTTGTCGTCTTTAGAGCAGAATCTTAATACAAACATAATTATTGAACCTGAAATACGAAACTCCAAACAGTGACATTGTCAATCATCCAAAGCTCAGTTCCAGAAATGCTTTCTAATGAAGCTCTGAAATTTCTGACCGCGGTGGATTCGCAGTTCCTCCGAGGTGGGAAGTCGGTTGGCCACCCCGGGCATTGTGAATCCACCGCAGGAATAGTGCGGATTCAATGAGGGCATGTGCGGGTCCACTATGTGGTTCAGTGGTACTGATATCGTGGGTAAATTATTTAATTTGATTTTTGAGGCATACGCAGGCGATTTCTTATCAAGAGTCGCACGCTGTCAGTGTTAATTAATTTATTCTTGCTAGAGAAAGCAAACATTACCTGATAAGGTCTTGCATGCGACAATTAGGCTAAAATAGTAAATCTGTGTCGTGCCAAAACTAGGAAGGGAAGTGCAAATTGTCTGTCGCTTACAACTTCGTCCTCTCATCTCTTTTTCACCATTGGATTTGAACCTTTCCGACCCTGTCATACTAATGTAAGCATTGCCGGACTAGCAATGTTTCTGAGTGAAGATTCATCCCGCTGTACTAACCTTTATCCAACTCGTGCATATGTGGTATTCGCTGGAATTTTGGGGACTAGAAATGTTCAAAGCCATCTCTTGCCAATAATCCTGTGCACGCAGTTCCTGGCCGCAGTCACTTGGCTGTGAAAGAGCTATTTTGTGATAATGAACGGAAGAATTAACAATTAGCTCACCCTATCTCCACAGGATCGCCCTCCGTAGCCAGTGCATACTGTCTGTCGCCTACAACTTCGTCCTCTCATCTCTTTTTCACCATTGGATTTGAACCTTTCCGACCCTCTCGAATACGTGGTTGGAAGCCCCCCTTCTTATCCACTAGGCCATGCTTGTCGACACGTGTGGCACGTGTGGAGTGCTTAAGCTCATGGTGTACTGCAGTTCCACCGCGGGAATGCGCGGGTCCATCATGCCGCATGTGCGGATCTACGGATCCACGTGGGTAGTAATGATACCGCGGATCTACCGCGAGAATGTGCTGATCCACCGTGGGCGTTTGCGGGCGCAGTGCGGGAGCGACGTCACTCCCGGTATTCCACCTTGGGCTTGTGGAGATTTATCGAGCGCAACCGCGATTCCACCGCGGATCGGGCTCGTACCGCGGGTCCATCATGGGAGGGAACTTCAGAGTGGAAAGAAACGCTCTCACGAAAAGCTAGCGCCTCATTCGAGTATCTCCAATATTAGGGAGGAAGAACATTCTGTTAAACGCTGGTACGGAGATAGGTAGCAATCGGCATACCTGTAACCAGTAAGCCTTTGGTCATCCTGTGTCTTGATTTCTACTGCTGCATAACCGCATCCGTATGTTTTCAAATCGTCGGAAATGTCTTCAATTTCGATTTCGATTGTAGTTTTTGGCGCCGTCTGAGTTTTTCATACTAATATAAACATTGCCGGACTGGCTATGCTTCTGAGTGAAGATTCATCCCGCTGTACTAACCTTTATCCAACTCGTGCATATGTGGTATTCGCTGGAATTTTGGGGACTAGAAATGTTCAAAACCATCTCTTGCCAATAATTCTGTGCAAGCAGTTCCTGGCCGCAGTCAATTGGCTGTGAAAGAGCTATTTTGTGATAATGAACGGATAAATTAACAATTAGCTCACCCTATCTCCACAGGATCGCCCTCCGTAGCCACTCGGACAGACGCAAGCACTGCAGTTTTTCGGATTAGGATATCCCTCATTTTCGCATGCTACTGTTTTTTCATTATTAGGACACTTCCCTAAAAAGAAAAACGATTAATTCCATTCCAATTATTAGGAATACATATTGTTGTCGTTGAATTGCTTCTCGAGTCATTTTACAGAATCTTA
Source organism: Ancylostoma caninum (assembly GCA_037903475.1). Classification (NCBI taxonomy): domain Eukaryota; kingdom Metazoa; phylum Nematoda; class Chromadorea; order Rhabditida; family Ancylostomatidae; genus Ancylostoma; species Ancylostoma caninum. The sequence continues at coordinate 1,495,315 of JBAJFG010000015.1, read as the reverse complement.
CCGTCGAATTCGTCAAAACTGCTTCCTGCTGTGAGGATAACAAGAGTAGAATGAAAAAAAAGAACAATGATACATTGAAAATGATCAAATGGAACTCCTTTTGTTTTATCTCCTTGTTCAATAGCTACTATTACTCCCGAACCTCATACCAATGACTCCTAGGAAAGATATTGTGAGAATGTGTTCGCGACCATACCAAGGCAGTCGTAGCGTTTATTGACTTCGAGTAGATCCAAGAAAGAAATGAACTGTGAACCCATAGTTCTTTTGTGGTTCTTATCTGTTGGAATCATTGGGGGATTTGTGTCAGCAGTGCCACTGCAATAGCAATTTAGTGCTTCAGTTATTACTTAATTTTTGCGGACTTACTAATGCATGATGCTTCCATAGTCATATGGAACTCCGTAGTAATTGCTCATGGTCTTGCTTTTCCCATATTGTACTTCCTCATACTTCTGAAATCTCGTTCCATTCTACAGATCAACATCATCCTTGAAGTTGAGAGGTTACCTCAATCTGTCTTTTTACGTCCGATTCTTTGCGCCCTTTAATTTCATCTTCGTAGCTTTTTCTGTACTCCCTCTAAAGACTGCCTTGATACCAAATGAGAGCGAGGCTGAAGAATTGAAAGTTGGTTGATTTCAAGGTTGCTTGCTTACCTCCACATTAGTCGAATTCACAATGAGGTAGGCGTCACGATCATATCTGGTATGGGTATGAATGAGGCCTAATGCATGCCCAACCTCGTGAGCAGCACCACCGAAATAACCACAACCAACAGACAGGAGATGATCTTTGCCTTCGTTGGGACTTTCGTTGAATGAACAATCGAAGTACTTTTTGTCGTCTCCATAGACGAATATTGTGCTGCCCGTTGTCAATTTAGGTCCACCTGTATGGTAACCTGCTAATTTTTGCCCAAAATTATCCAGAAAAAAATTCCATACCTTTTTTCTCCTTAAATTCAACGCATGTGTCCTTTTCCCAAGCTCTTGCCGTTTTTAAAAACAACTCCTTCAATGTTTTATCTTAATGTTCACGAGTAAGCAAAGGGTGATCAAGGTCGATCAACTCTCTGTAAGCTCACCAATGCCATGGGCGAAATACTATTTTATCACTTTTGAGCTCTTTGCTCTTGCGGTTCCTTCTTGCAACCGACGATCCCGACGACTCCTTCCCTGAACGAAAAAAAAACTTATCCTTGAGATCTCGAGTTACTGATGGTTTGGTAAGAATTGCGGGCAGTCACCGCCCATGAATCCTTTTCAAGGCAGCACTCATGCTGGAAAACGTTTTCTCACATTTATGCTCATTTGAAAAGCGCCATCACTTAGAGTGTAACTACAACAGGAATCACTCCGAATCGTGCAGTTACTCGAGTAATAAAACTCGTACGCATGTACAAATGCGCTCACCACGCTCAATCCCCCCGCTCCCCCATTCTCTTTGATCGTGTGAGCTGTGTTTCTCAGCTGATACAGGATTTTCCTATAGCGGTGATCCTTCCCACAACTCGGTGCCGCACCCATCTCAGGCGATAAATCTCGTCCGAATGGGCATTTATTGGCAATATACAACATAATGTTTCTCGCAAATCTTGTCTTTTTGGACGGTCTCTTCTCTACTAGGGATACACGAGTAGCCTCCAGAGTAGAATTTCATGAAGAAATCAACGACGTTTTTCATCGTGAGTGCTGTCTTTAAGCAAGAGCTAGAGACTTTTTGTAGAAGTCTCTGACCATTTCGAATGTACCATTCAAGTTTCAAGGCTGAAAATACCTAGTCAATGCAAGGTACGACCGCCGAGTGAAAAATTTCATAGATTTATTTATGACAACACTTTGTTTATTGACAGTTAGTGAAGTACGATTCTTACTTGCATGATGTCTCCGAATACAGGTCTACTAACGTGGATCGCAAGGAAGAAGATTATAAGTATAGTTTTCATCCTGACCTGAAGAAGTAAAGATAAACGGCATGACAAAGTATTAGGTTGTAGGAAAGTTCTCGCGGTTTTTGGAACACTACATTTTCTTAACTTTTCAAAAAAAGGAAAGTGCCTTGAGAAATGTGTAAATCATCAACACGTATTGCCACTCTTCGCCCGTTTTTGGAAGGCCTTTCGGTGTCCTTGCCTTAGAGCTGTTCTGGCTTTGAGTCGGAAACATTGTCCAACCAGCAATCCGAGTAATCCTCATCATTAAAAGCTCTACCCTGAATAGCGTTAGAGGAGGACAGGAGAAGGTAGTTACCTTTTGAGGCAAGGTAAGGGCTGTACGTTGAGCAGTTCAGCACTTTCCATCCAAAGCCGGGTAGCTTCTGGCGAGTCATATTTCCAATATATGGACGAGTATCTTCGAGCAGAAATCGAAAAAACAGAAATCTATCCGGCTACTGATAGCACAGGTCTACCGCGAGGGCAGCGTGGCGTGGCAGTAGCGCTTTGTGGACTATGTTTTTGCTGTTACAACAAGCAGTGACTACAACCTTCAGAGGGTGATTACCTGTCTTCGGCTGCTGCTCAGGCTGCTCATCCCTGTCAACTCAGTGTCGATGGTGCTTGATGATGACGTACTGACACCACTTCTCATATCCTGTAAAGACTGACTTCAGCTTTCCAGTGCTCCCTGTACGAGGCCAATTCAGTAGCCACCTCTGCTCGTCGCTGGAGAGGTCAGATCATCATAACCCACTGTGATAATTTTTCTACCTTGTCCAAATGATGCAACTGATCGGTGATGATGGTAAAGTAGACGTAGAGTAGACGTGCGCCTGCGCCTTTTCACGCGTAGTTTGCCATGGATCCGAATCCACTAACTGCCACACCCGATCGGTGGCGACTCTGGATGCTCGTCCCGACCGTGCGGAAACATGGAGGTTGAAGTTGCCAACAGGAAGGTGTTTGGATCAATCTTATGCAGTGCGTTCGGATGCTGTACCGTCCCCAAATGCAGCATTAATGCTACAACAGTACGGCTGCTGATTCCCCAGTTTGAAGCCTTATACTGAACGGTGGCAAAAGGTCTGCTCTGAATGTTCCACATTCCTATTAGGGATTGTGAAGGAGTTTGCAGGTCATAATAGTAATAAACTTCCAGATATCTGGCCTTACTATACATGCAAAAGACAGGCGAGATTAAAAAAGGACCTTTCAAAAACCGCGAGGACTTTCCCTTCAATCTAATATTTTCATATTTTCATTGAAGCACATTCGTTCAGCGCAACAACAATAGAATAACTGTTGATCAGAAGAAAAGAAAAATTACACCGTCCAAAGTTCCTGCTCTACATTTATAGGATATACATGCCTATTATTTTTGAATTTACCTCATTGAAACTATTCGCTTATTCGCAACAGGTGACATTAATACCATTAATTAATGTGTAACACATAAACAGTGCCCACTTAGGACTGGAGCGCTTTAGATTCGCATTTTAGATCCGCTTTAAATTTTTGATGTGCTGTCTGGTTATCCGATAATATTCATATGTGTATTTGAACTTGCCGAGAATAATCGGCTGTAATTTGGAGAATATACTACTGAATTCATTTTTGGTGAGATTGATTCAGTTTCAAACAACTAACAGCTTGATCAACTAAGTAGTAGTCGACGAGATACAGATCTAATTGATTTTTTAAAGTCCAATTCAAGAAGTCTGTTCGAAAACTTTGTAATTCTGATTAATGATGAATAATTCTGTTTGATGTGAAGGCTCAGAACCGTGTCACATGAGCTGCCTAATCGCAAGTCAGATCCTGGTTTCCAGTTGAGGCTTTCAGCATGTAGCAATAGCAGCAGTTCTCCGTTGGAACATAATGGGCTCTCAGATCCCATACATGCTGATGGAGTAGGATTTTTTTTTCGTTTCTGATGTTGTTCATCAACAGAACATGTGCTGACTGACGAACTCAACAAAACAATGCTCATCTTCTGAATTCGTTCACAGTGCTCTACAATGACAACAATTATTGAGGGTTCTATGCACTTTTGCTTTTTTTTCGAGCATTATGTAGGTGTTAAGTACTATAAACACGGAAGTGGTTAGACGGCGGAACACGAATTTTCATCTTTTTTCTCTTGTTTTCAGCAATATCCTCTCTCCACCCCTCACCAGAATTACTGTTCACTAATCGATCACCACAGATAAGGTCGACAAGGCCATTTGCTAATAACCGTACTTCATACTTTAGCAGACCAACGACTACTTCGAAGAATACTTGTGGCTACGAATTAGCAGGTAACACTCTGAGACGATTGCGCTTTATAGATGTACGCATTTTGACGTGCAGTATTTGTCACCAACAGTTCTTGTGTTATAGATTTTTGTTTCTTAACTCATCTTATAGGTCTCTTACCCGCTAACTAATTGGTGAACACATTTCTGATAATAAGCAAAATTTCCTCACTTGTGGGCGAAGAGAAACGTAAATCCTCTCTTTTTTCCGCTCAACGACGACCGTGGGTAACCCAAGCAAGGCGTGTAATCTGAAATGCTGGTAACTGGATGTTGTTGGTGCAAAAAGCCTACGACCTTGGTCGGTCAATGCTGTCGCCGCAAGCATAGCTATTAATCAAACTAGCTCTGATTTTAGGTAAAACAAGCAGTACATCTCATTCATTATCGCGCATTTTATGTTCGGCAAAGCTAGGACAAAGTGTAATACTTATTAGTAACCGATGTCTTGCACAATAGACAGTCTCCTCCTGCAACTTGTTGTTGTAGGAAGCTCGAGCTCATTGAGCTGGAAAACGCAATGTGATATAACTTACTTTCAAATTGAAAGCCTAGGAAACTCTACCTATGCGATAAGTGTGGGCGACATCCAACCAAAACTCAGGATCCTTAGATTCGCTTGAGTACATGCCATTCTTGCATTCCACAGATTTCTCATTTTTCTTACTCTATTCTGAACAATAGAATTTGGACGCAATAAAAAATAAAACATTCATCTCTCAGCCACGTAACTCAAAATCAGTCTCAACTAGGGTGGGTGGGTTGAAAAGTTCTCGTGATGGCAATAAAAACAAAACAAATTGGGTGCAGTCCATTACTAAACCTCTACCCCAATCGTCCTGAATCTCGAAGCACTTGACTCGCCCTCTTTCCAATTTTTGGCTCACTCCATGAAGAGGACTTTGCCAAACTTGTAACCGTGTGCGGCCCAGGAAGACTAGTCGTACCCTTTCAATTTCCTCTTAGACAGTGGTTCTGTAGCAGGTCGTTGTGCGGTGTGCGAAGGGTTGAGGAAAAGTTTCTTTTTTTTTATTTTTGCGTTTTCTGCCAAGTCAAAACACTTGACTGAGCGGCTACACTGTCGTAGAGGTACAAAGTCGTTTTTCATTGCTAGACCTAGGGCTTTTCTAGTAATCGCTGTTCCAGCAACTAATAAAATTTCCTTTGCTATGAACAAAAACGGAGGCCATCAACATTCCATGTCAATGATTTGTCCTCGCCTTTTTGCTAATTCATCCGTAGTTTCGTAATCCCATTGACTTGAAATTTTTCAACCGTCGTGTAGAGCTGAAACTGACAATGGGATCCATTCTCAGTTCAGACTGTGGACTCAAAATCTCTTCCTTTCTAGGTGAACAAATAAAAATTTGCTAAGATTTTTTCTTCACATCGCTTCTTCTTGCATTCAGTTGGAGCAGAAGTGTGTTCCTCTTCTCGAAGCATTTTTTCCTCTCCCCTGTCGTCGTCTCGGCACTCTCTCCCTCTCTCTCTCCTCTCTCTCCCCTCTCTCTCTCTGTAAACGAATGGAAACTAAGAAAAGCAAAAAGAATCCAGAAAGAAGTCCACCGAATAGTAACATACAACTTGAAAACATCAGAAAATTCGAACTATTACTTTCTTTTCTCTTTGCTCTTTTGAAGGTTTGGCTGGTCAGTTCGTCACAATGACAGGAATACTAGCCTCAGACTTTTCAGTCCTCATGTTGTTGGCGAGGAGTTCTTCATATATGGATCCCACCTTCTTCCTTCAGAGAGCAGCTCATGTATTCGACATTGTATTCTCCGAAAACACGACCATTATAACCTCAGCTTCGTCATTATTATTCGAGAACCACCTATGTGGCGCTGCCCAATAGGTTCGTCAACAGAGACTTCTCTCCTTAACAGAAACAATCACATTGTATTCGGAGACACGTGATTGTTGCTGTTAAGTTCCGTCCGTCATCTCTTCCTTCCTTTCTCTCTCTCTCTCTCTCTTTCTCTTTCTCTCTCTTGTTACTAGTTCTCGAACTATCAGAATCGAAGCACTAGATCAGCGTTCATGTAGTTCATATAGCGAGTCAGCTTTCGAAGCAGGGCTTTCTTCAAGAGAAGAGGGGTTTCGCGACTTGTTGAAAGTCTGATTTTCATTGGCGGCACCTTTGGCGAGGCTTGTTTGGCAACGTCGCAGACGAGCTTGCCAACTATTAGGTTGTGTACAAATTAATGGCGTTTTTTGACGCGTAACTTGAAACGTTTACAACTCGGGTATTAGACAAAATAAGAACCATTAGAATCTACGTATTTTTGCTAACGTTTCACAAGATCATAGATTCCCTTGCGGTAGAAGTCCGAACTTCTGGAGGCTATGAACTCGTTGAAGGCATTTTCAGCATCGGTCTGACTTTTGAATACTCTTCCCTTGATGAAGTTGTCGAGGTTCTTGAAAAAGTGATAATCGGTTGGCGAAAGGTCTGGTGAGTATGCCGGACGAGGCAGTACTTCGTAGCCAAGGTCCTTTGACTTCTGCAGCGTTTTTCTTGAAACATGAGGTCTGGTATTATCGTGGAGAAGAATCGGACCTTTTCTGTTCACCACTGCTGGATTCGCATGTGCCAGTTTCTCATGCATTTTGTCTATTTGGTGGCATGGTTTGTTTATTTTGTCCGCATTGATGTTTTCATCTGGTTTTAGGAACTCGTGATGTAAAATTCCTGCGTAATTCCACCAAACTGTGACCATAGTTTTCTTTTGGTGCAACTTCTGCTTCGGAAAAAATTTTGGGGGCTCATCTTTGTCCAACCACTGCGAAGAGCGTTTCCGATTATTGTAAAGAATCTATTTCTCGTCGCAGGTTACGACTCGATGAAGGAAAGGCTCGTTTTTATTCCGTAAAAGCAGCTCCGATGAGATTTGATAACGCCTGAGCATTTGTTCAGCGTCCAATTCATGTGACACCCACTGATCCATTTTCTTCACTTTTCCAATTTCTTCCAAACGCTTGGCGACGGTGGAAAATGATACTTGAAGATCTTCCGCTATCTCACGAACAGTTTTTCGTGGATCCGACTCCACCACAGACTTCAGGACGTTGTCGTCAAGTTCACGGATGCGACCTCGACCTGGTTCATCTTCAAGGCTCATGTCCCCTGATCGGAATTTTTGGAACCAGAGTTGAGTGGTGCGAATTGAAACGACATCTGGTCCCCATGCTTTCATGATATTTTCGTGAGCCTCCACTGCTTTCCGTCCAAGCTTGAACCCATGAAGCAAAATGATACGAATTTGTACCTTGGAGAGCATCTTGAATAACGGGCGGAACCATGCCATGAGTGAGCTTCGAAACAAATGAACATCACGAAATGAATGAGCGAAAGATACGCTTCTAAATGGTATACAACATTGGGAACGTTACATGAACAATACACGAAAACCATTAGGTCAAAAACTGGTTTGCAAAAAAAAAACGCAATTAATTTGTACACAACCTTATACCTAGGCGAACGAAGCTCGCCAAATGTATTGTCAAGCAAGGTGTTTCGTGAAATGTATTGCCAAACAACACTCGTCAATTTCGTCGCCGCGCAAAACTTGCGATTTGTATCGCCAAGAAAACCTCGTCAAATGTAAAGCTACACGACCCTTGCCAACTGTATTGTCTAACAAAAGGGTTATCAACCGCGCAAAAATTCTGATGTCATCCGGATCATCCAACTGAGAACGAAATGAACGCCTTATCAAAACTCCCATAAAATGTATCGCCACGCCACGCAACCTTGCCTTTAGTATTGCCAAACACACCTCGGCAAATGTTTCGCCAACAAATTCTCTGGCCTTTTGAATTGTGAATTGGGCTCTTCACTTATTCTCCTGTAAAATGTATTGCTAAGCAAAATTTCATCCAGGAAAATGTATTGCCGAACACATTCTCTTGCCAAATGTGTCACTAGCAAACATCAGGAAATGCAGAAGGAGACGCTCACCCTCCTTTTGCTGATGATTTTTTTCAATAGATCATTTGTTTATGAAAAGTTGAACATAGCAGTATCAATCTTCTCAATTTCACGCTTGTAGAGCACCATGCCCTGGGACAGTAGCATCCGTTGCGGACATTTACGCAGGCGCTTATATATGTATGTGGAGGAAACTGGAAGGAGCTCAGCAGGTACTAGATAGATAGGAAACCATCGCGTCGTGCAAAAACCTTAGGAACGTCCTTACCAATCTACCCATCCGTGATAGGCTAGGAAACCCTTATCATCCTTTATATATTAGTATGAGCATATATTAGGTGCGTGCAAAAGTTCCGGGGCAGTTCCACCTAATTTTTCAAAACGTCATAACTTGACTCAAAGTCAGTAATTTTGATCAAAACAAAAAGCATTGGCAACCCCGTGATGTTGCCAATATGGCACAGAAAGTATTTTTCCGGAAACTAAAAATTTGACAGGTTTACACCTGTAACAGTGGCACACGTCGTTTTCCAGTAGATCCTGTTCATTAGTTTTACAGCGGAGATAAAGCCATAGAAGGCTGAAATGGGGGTAGTCTGTTAGAGACAGGTATAAGGAGTAATACAGGTTAGGCCAGAATTTCGGAGCACGAATGGCTAATTCTTCATACGGTTGAAACTGTAACATGCTGGCGAACGTTATTCCACAGCCGGAACAGACCACATATTTCCGCCTGTGTCGGACCTATGCTTAGGAGTTTTCTTGTGATTACTTTAGGGAAAAGGAAGTACTATAGCGCGATTATTGTGCATTCATTAGAAAACAAATTCATTGCAGATGAGTCACGTTGCTGACCATGAAGGGTCGAAATTTTCCTAAAGAAGGTAGTGATGGTTCGGCCATTTTTTAGGTGCGTAGCAGGAGCCCGGACTTTGGGATGACCTCCTCCTGTTGTCGTACCTGACCCATTCTCTATCAACAATAACAATTCTTCAATGAGACGAATTGTTAAAAAAATCTGAAGGTCGAATATCTGCAGACTTGCCAGTGTGGGCGTTGATGCTCTTCGCTCAACTCACGAAAAATCCATCTACTCACCTTCCCGTTCTTACCGATTTTCTTCAAGTGACGAAACATTGTTGACTAAACTCCCCGTAATGTCTTGCGCACTTTGCACATAGTCTGGTTCAACCTGCTCTTTCCTGGCGCCTTTGTGATGACCAAATCTCTGACCAACTTGTGAAGTATTTTCCAGGCTCTCATCTCCGTTCAGAATTCCTAGGAACCTTCGAGCACCTGGCGTTTCAGAGAACATACTCTCCACAAACGCATTATTGATGATATGGGTCGCTTCTCCTGTTGATCGTCTAAATTTGATTTCATACAGCAAAATTCCCCAAATTATTGCACAGCTCATAGCATAGGTTTTACACCTAAAACAGAGCAACGCTGTGACGTAGACCCGAGCCAAAAGTGGACTAGGTAGCAGATGTTTCAGGCTACCAGCATACATGAAAACCGTTGCAGGATATCGTAAACGTAAGGAGCAAAACGACGTTGAACGGTGAAATACCACCAACTGCCCCAGAACTTTTGCACGCACCTAATTCAAACATTCAATATGTATACTAGAGTGTTCTGCGTGTCTCGTTTATGAACGGTTTTGATGTATTGCAGCTAGTGTCGAAGTCTTACAACTCGGTCTTACATATCAAAATCAGTGCGTTTGACGAAGACGACGGTTGTTGATGCTATCGAAGACTAAATTAAATCTCTAATTTGTCTTCAGATTAAAATTACTTGCTTTGAAAGTGGTATTTACATGTGTACAACACTTCCTTTTTGGGGATCGTTAACCGTAACATCGCACCTATATAATCCAACTAATCGGTTCTCCTCTTTAAAGGAAGCTTCGGTAGGATTATTTTCTACTTCCACCTACATGAAACGGAGCAGAAGGTAGCAAACAATATTTAATATCAAAAATGTTATAACGAGTTCTGCAGATCATTTTTCCTCGACATTGCACTGTGGTAGACGAACACTACGCATTGCTGATTGGAACTGGAAACAACACAATTTTTATGATTTCAAGGCAGCCAGAAAGCAATAACTTTGGGTGAACTTACCGCGACGATACCGCAGTGTGACATTCAACGGTATGGTTATCCCTGAGTATGTAATTATGGGAACGAGGGTTAAGTTCGATTTCAGAGTCCCCACTTTTTTGTCGTCTTCAGAGCAGAACCTTGAAAGTATACAGGGTGTGCCTCAAATACTGTGTCGAAATTCGTCATTAGCTCCATCCCCACTACGAAGAATCTTTCCATTCTAATTTTTATCTTCAAAATTGTAACCCCTTCGTCTGTACTATCTCCACATTTCATAACCTCACATTAACGTTCCACGTTATAACACGTCCAAATTTGAAAAGAACCGAGATCATCTTCTGAAGCATCAACGCACAGTCTTGTTTCTTGATCGCTCATCTTTTACAGCAATATAACTGCAGCATTCACTTTGCACTGCGATGCTCTGCTGTTGGAGGGCTCACATGCCACACAGATGTCGCTGTTCTACAACTCGAGAAAATTCAAGAGAAATGAAACCGTTGCAAAAGTGCGAAGTGGAAGGGTTAGGTGCACACAGAGCTGTAAGCTTTGCGGGCAACGATGACGCCACTGTCATAAGGGAAGTCCAGACGGAACAACAAAAGCCTCAAGAATAGCATGTTTATAACGAAGCGAATCAGCATGAAAGAAGGCAGAATTTAGTTATGCTACTTGGGAACGCCGCGAAAGATAGGCACATTTGGACGCTGCTTTACTGTTCAACGTGGAGCAGAGCTTCATCGGCGAAAATCGCACAGGGCACGGATAGTTCTCCTAGACGTCCGATGCAGTTGGAAGGGTCTCTCTTGCGGATCACATTTGACCTTTGTCGGTCCCAGCACGGAGAAAGGGAATCGGTAGCTGCCCGCATGCGTTAAAATGCGTAAGCTGGCGCGTCGGGCCCTCCGAAGCACTGGCCGACCGGGCGTGCACGCGACGGCAGTTCGCCGTTTTCTGCAGTTAAGTTGTTACTGCGTGTGTTCCTTGCAGATTCGTGATGTGCGTGACCCCTACTTTAGGGTTCGCAGCTCAGGTCCGAGTCGAGGATTTCGACTCGTGCTGCCTTTAAGCTGATGTTTCTGAAAGCGACCACATGGCTGTGGTCTACGCCAAATTAGAATTGGGGAAACAGCTCTTTGTTGAAAAGAAAATTTCGTAAACCAGATTTAGCTCTTAGTTTACCCCTAGAGAATGGTTCTGCTAGGATAGCAGTGCTTCAAGAAACGAGGCCCAGAGAGCAAAGTGACCGTTGTTGTTTCAACTCCACGAACTCATTTCGGCAGAGGAATGGGGTGCAGACTTCCTTGACATCGATCGTATGGATGGGTCACCCGGTAATCATAGAGATGTGAACATGCACTTAGTGACCCACTAGTGCAACGAATCTGGGATTGCTCACAGGAAAGAAGAAGAAGGAAATCCTACGAAGTTGTCTGAGAGATCTATCTTCGCAGTACGAGGCATCTTCGTTTACTACTCACAGAGCATGTACACGTACGCCGAAAAATAGGGATAGCTCATCAAAGGCAGCGGATTTTTGGGGTTTGAAATCGGCGTCTTGTGCTGCATAAGTAGACCTCTTCATGAACACCAAAACTAAAAGAAAATCTCTCCCTTGTGAATTCTTACTCTATTTTTCCATGACATGTTGAAAAAGGGTAGCACCCGCCCGAGAAGTTTAGTGTTTGATCAGAGCTTTATCAAAGTTAAGGTCAGGAGATAAATTATCGTGTTCAATGTTGCCCTGGATATCAGCAGGTATAGAGTTGCGTACCTGTAACCAGTAAGCCTTTGGTCATCCTGTGTCTTGATTTCTACTCCTGCATAAGCGCATGCGTATACATTCAATCCGTCAGAAATGCTATCGATTTCAACTTCAATTCTTGTTCTTGGTGCAGCCTGAACCTTTTCACGCTAATTCCTACATTCACATGCAAGTATTACCTCACGCTGTTGGACTTGTGCTTTTCTCTTTAACGAACCCGAATCCAGCTCGTGCACGTGACGTATCTGCTGGTATTCTTCGGGCTTTGAATCGACTCCTCCAGCGTCTGCCAATCATCACTTGCGATCACATGCTGCCCACATTCACCAGGCTAGAAATGAGCTACTGCATCAATTTGAACGGTAGAGATTCAGTCATTGCAGTACCTTATCTCCACAGGATCGCCCTCCGTAGCCACTCGGGCAGACGCAAGCACTGCAGTTTTTCGGGTTAGGGAAGCCCTGGTACTCGCATTGTACTGCTCTTTCATCAGAAAGGCACTTTTCTGAGCAAAAAAGGATTAATTTACAAATAATTATTGGAACTAAATATTGATGTTGCAATACAGCTTCACTGCAAGGTGACATCTGTTATGATAGCTTGAGAAAGGATTTGAAGGTGGCTTTCATTCCTAGACTTCCCAATTTTGGGGATGTTACGTGAACATTCATTCGAAAGAGAGCATTTCACGGGTCTTCAGATGAAAAAAGTGATGCCAAAATGATTGTTTCATTGCAGAACCAAGGTCTGGTAGCTCATTTGGTGCCACCAGAATATTATCTGTTTTTGTCGCTACTAAGCTCTTTGTCGAAGCGAAATTCTGAAAACAACGATGAAGTCAAAATTTTGGTGAGACACTATTTCGTCCCACAGCGTAGCGAATTTTTCGAAGGGGTGTGGGAAGCATTCGTTAGGTTTTAAAGGCGCATGAAAGCATCAGAAGGTTTACAGCATAAGATGAAGAGTAAGATCTGGATTGAGCACTTGAACTATCGTCTTGATAATTAGTTTTTTTTTTTTAGACAAACTGGCGTTTAGTTTTTCTCAAACGGTTGTGGGTCATAATGAGGTAAAAAAAAGACGCGGGTCATACCCCTGTGATAGGACTATTACGAGAAGCGGCCTATCACAGGAGCATAACCCGAGTTCATTTTAAAAGTAAAAACATATAGTAGAACACTCTGTAGTCGTCGGATAAAACCGCTGTTCTTGAACATGTCTCCCCACTATCATACCTTCGCAGTTATGGCGCTTGTTGACTTCCAGCAGATCCGCGAACGAAATCGCTTGCGACCCTATAGTTCTTTTGTGATTTCTGTCTTTTGGAATCATCGACGGATTTGTTCCACTAGCGCCACTGCAATAATGATTGAGAACAACTGTTGTAGAAGTTTTTGTAAAATCCTTACTAATGCATAATGCTCCCGTAGTCATAAAGGATTCCACTATAGTTGGTGTTTCCACTTATCTTTTCAAATTGCCTTCTAAACGTCTGAAATGTCAATTCTTTGAGTCTACCAACTAGTAACACCCTTAAATTCCATAGGATTACCTTATTATATACATCTATGAGTGATTGAGAGTCTCTTTGAATTTCTTTTTCGTACAGTGCTCTGAACTCCTTCTAAAGGTGCACATACATATTATATTAAAAGAAAGCAGACAGATTTGTTGATTTTACAATTGTCTTCTCACTTCAACATTGTTCCAATCTACCGTCAGGTACTGGTCGCGATCGGGTCTACTGTGGGTGTGTTCAAGCCCTAGTGCATGCCCAACTTCGTGAGCAACACCGGTGAAATAGCCGCAACCAACGGTCAACCACTGATTTCCACCTGGTGTGCCCCGGTGTAAGCAATCTTCATACTTTTGGCCTTCCACACATATTTCGCTCTTCGCTGCAAGTTTTCATGCATCATTATCGCCGCAAATCCTGGCTTGTCCACAAATTGCTTAAACGGTTACTGTTTCTGTCTTCCACGAAATCTATGCATGAATAGTCCTCCCAAGCTTTGGTTGCTTCTTCGAACAGGGTTTTCAGGTTGGGATCTGATTAATCGTGCTTAAGAATGCTGGTCAACCTGCGCCAACTCTCCTTGCACTCACCGATTTTGTTGTCAAAGTAGTAGTGTAACACTTTTGAGCTCCGTTTCTGAAACTGGTACACTAGAAAAGCATCTTCAGTCTCACCTTCAAGCAATTAAATGTCCAGATGTTTTAAGAGCAAAAGATAATAAAGAGAACTCGACATTATTTGCATGCCCTATGAGAGTCCCTCGCTCTGATGATACAATCTTATGCTCACAGTATTGTCTCCGAGTACAGCTTCAGCAACGCAGATAGCAAGTAGGATAGCTAACGGCCTAACCTTCATCGTGCTCTGTAAGAAAATGTAAATAAAAGTGTGAGCGATGTGACGTGACATCTCTTCAGAATAACAATAGAAGGTAATCAAGTTTGTTAAAACAATTTGAGAGCTTCTTTCGTCGAATTTTTAGGTCGTATATTTATACCATGTCCTCCCTTATTGCTATCGGATTAGAATCATTAAAAGTGTTCAATCAATGGACCAAAAGACATAAACATCATCGACGATGAGGTGTTAACATCACTAATGATGTACAACGCTTTTGAAAAAAAAATGAATTTTCGGTTATTGGCCGTTTTGTCTGTGAATTTCGTTCTTTTCTTTCTACCTAAAAATTTCGGCATCCCATGTGGTTATCCGCTAGTATGTTAAAACTAGTAGAGGAAAATCAATTTTACCTATTTTCAGTGAAATTCTCCTGTGAAAGAGATAGTGCGCCTTTCAATGATTTTATGAATAACACCGTTTACGAATAAAAGATCTACATAATTCCAACCAGCTATGTTGAAGGCACACCAACCAATTTGTGAGATCGAAGTTCACAAGGTAATTTCAACAATTGCTTTTCAAACTTCATCGAAGAAGCGTGTACGTATCTTCGAAATAACTAGCGGCTGCAAATCATTCCGTGAGGCTATGGATAACCATCCGCTTAACCGGCACCGCTCCGAGGTAACCGCGCAGGCCTCAGCAGAAGCTTTACAGATGCAGAATCAAAACTAAGCGTTCTCTGAAAACACAGATCTGTGAATGTAAGCAGCCAATCAACACTATCCACGCCGAACAGGTAAGTGTAGCATTCAACCTGGTGACCCCAAAACTGAACGCTCGGAATAAAGATAGATTTACCTGAGAAGAGCGCAAATGTTCGCCAAACAACAGAATGATGAGCAGGTAAAAACGAATTGAAACAATCCACAAGAGGAACAATTCACAGAAAAAAATCATAATCTTCGATGCACGCTGCCGATGGATCACACTCCGTGTTCGTGAATTTGTTCAAAATTTAAGTGGAATGTTGTTCAGGTACTTATCATACATCGGAACCCTTTCCGTGCACGACATGTGCACACAGAAACTTTTAGAATTCTGAACGAAAGTCATATCCGGGGCGAAACCCAAAAACGAACCGTTCAACCCTGACGGTTACATTTTTCGTCATTTACTCAGGTAAATTCGTTTTTTTTTTCATAGTGATCTCTAATCTACAAAAAATTAGTACGTGGTAAAACATGGTATAATCACCACCTGATTAGTACATCATTTACCTTTTTCGTCCTCTGGTTCCACTCATCCCTTGGCTTCGCTACGATTGTATTCTCATTCATTCTTGCATTCCTTGTAGTTTCACACAGATGACCGCCGCTTTAACATTTTTTTCAACTGATCATTGGAGGTTTCACGATTGTCACTGTTCACTTGAAAAAGCTCTCGTGCAATGTCGGGTTCGCTTCTATAGATCTCATATGCAGGTCTGTTTGGCAAAACAATCATTTTCAGGAGATCATGAATATGATTTTTACGGTCATCTGAAAGAACAACAACGTACATATGTATGTAGATATATGACCGGCATGGCTCTCTGCCAGCGCCCTGTGATGAAGGGTATTGAATGCGTTACAACAAATTGGAAAATCATCGAATTTTCTGTGGCACATCACGCCTCCATCATTACTGGATCTACCTCATCAAAAATGTTTACCCAAAGGAGACTAAGGACTTCAAAACCACCATTAATGTGTGGGCGTAACACCTTGTGAATACACTGCATCGAAACCGGCCCAAATCATCGATGAATTTCTCCTATTTGGGATGTGGAAGTATGTTTGTTCAATATTACATGGATCAAAGTGAGTCCAACACAATGAATTGCATTTGTTACTTTAGAAATTTTGGTTTTTCCTTGTTTCTCGAAATGTGGCGGATAGTCGTTCAAGGAGGACGAAGGCTGGTGAATCCTCTTCTTTGAGGTCCCCCCATTCCGTTCTCCCAGGGTTCCGGCTGAATTCGTTCTTCACGGGTTAAGTTGGCAGTCCAAGCCCTTGTAGTCATAGTCCATCAACTGCGTTCATGATATGGGAACAGGATCTCGGAGTGAACTTTTTCACCTCCCCGAGAAGGATAACGGCCTGTTGACCCGTCACGGATTGGAACAAATTTTCATTGTATCACAAGGGTAAATGCGGATGAAGTTATTCCACCTAAGTTTCAGTGTTCTGTTTTTTTGGTGCACCCTGAGTGTATAAATAAATAAGTAAATAAATAAATAAACAAATTTGTTCCCCATGAACTTCTCACCATTGGAATGAAGACATGCGCACGTAGTTCAAATTAGCTAGAAGAGTGCGAATACTGGATACCTGTGAAGGAAAAGTGATGGAAATGGCAGGCACCTATATTCTTTTTCCTTCTTGGGATTTCATTGGAGCTTTTTTTCAGTGAAATCTCTGTATCTATTGGGACCTAAAACCTTGCTTCAACGTATGTGAACTCTTATTAGGAAAGACACTGTTATTTTGCTCTATGGAAACTGTGCATGCTGCGGATACACTTACAGGGGCGTATCTCTTCATCTATGATGATGCGCAGGTAATACGGTGCTGCTCAGCACACCGGCAGTGTTTTGTGATGCAAGGATGATTGAAAGAGGCTGTATATGATCGGCAAGATAGATCACTTTCTCTAAAGCATGTTTATTCAGTGCAACATCAATAGAATACTGAGGTTTACCAGGACGAATAGAAAAACTACATCGATCCATGATTCTGCCGTACGTTTATAGGACATGCCTGTTCATTATTTGTGAATTAGCTTCATTAGAAGCGTTCCTTTTACTGGACAGGTGATATGAGTACTATTAATGGGGAGTCTGATTATCTTATAATACATGTATTGTACATGCTTGAACGTGTCGAGATAAGTCGACTGTCATTCCAAGAAAAGACCACAGATGAATGACAGATCTGGTTGAAAGCAGTGGTCACCTCGTTCCGTGAATCGTAGATATCAGTAGAATCTAGATATCGTCATGCTGTTTCCGATGGTGTACGTTGAAACCCATATGTAGAATTGATTTCTCCCAGCCGATTTTCTGCACAACTCTGATAACTAGCCAGATGAAGTGACTGGTCGCAAGAACACACTGTGATTCTCGTTGTTTCTATTTTTTCTGTCAAACAACAACGCTGGAAACAGCCCAGAGATAACAGGTAATCTGAAATGGAGGTGATTATATGCCCGACTATTGCTCTATGCTAGAGTTTTTTGCATTCATTACGTTCATAGATTACGAAGATTCTGGATTAGGATTTGTTATTGGATTAGAATTTGTTAAACTGAGGTCTGATTGCGTTGATGATGGCAGGATGTTCGATGAGTTAAAGTGCGAAATCGAAAAAATTGACCCAATTCCAGGGGTTTGAAAACGGCGTATTATCGAAACATTGGCTAATAAAGATGTCATTACAACAAACTGTGCGGCAAAAAAGCACTAGAGATATAGTTCATCCAAAAAATGCCCAGGTTTTATAAATATAATTAGAGAACATCGAGGTTTTTTCGAGGTACGTATCATTGCTTGGAACCATAGTTAATAAATTCTTTTAGAATTTCGCGTTCACCCCTATTAGCAACCCTCACACACGGTCGATAACCATCACATTTCCACACGGACCTGTTAGCATGTGTTGTAATTGCACCGTTTCCAGGTCATTGTTAAACAACCAAATATGAGCTCTTGCGATGATGTTCGATATGAAACCCTTCTGTATGTGAAACTTCGCATCCGTCAGAACGTATCAGATTTACGCGGAAGTTGAAACACCCACTTATGAATCGGAAGTACATGGTTTGATTTCAAGTGTATAATTGTGTGGAGTAGATATATGCATGCACATGCAAAAGCTTCTGAACGAAAGTCGCTTGATTTTGTGGCAAAATCTAGAGTAGAGTTGACATTGTCGGCCGTAATATACCCTCGGTCTTTACTTTCAAAAACTGAGTCTATGCTTCAGCAGGGCTCACAGTAATCGCCCCTGTCAGTGGACCTGCAATGGCTGGAGACGGACCTAATCGGGCGACAACCGACCCATTGATTGTAGAGACAGCTGATACGTGCCCTGAATCACAGCCTGTGCTCAGTACCTCCTCTTTTTCGAGTCTCCTTAGACAAAAAAGCAGAAAGAAAACAGTCTCCATGTTTTCCTATCTTTAAACCTGGGCATGCCTGTTGTATTCAACTTTTTTTTTCTGAGCCTGCCAGGTGCCAGGTGGAGCAGTTTATTATGAGCGCCTGATGTTTCGTTACCGTGAGCGATGAGCCATTTGGTGTTTCCGAGAATAAACAGCTCTTCACCATTTTCAAACTTCTAAAGAAGAAGTCACCGTCGGAACGTTGGGCCCTCACAATAAGCTATTCCACCTACCATCTCGGCAGGCGACGAAGCAAAGAATGAAGACAAACTGATGGAAACGAAAATGATGGAGGTGCCAAATCACAGCAGTAGTGTGACAGCAGTGAAGTAAGAACTTTCCGCCATGCTGGCTATGCTGCAATGCAAAAAAAAATCTACAGTTAAGAAGCTGTACTGCCGAGTGGATAT
This sequence comes from Ancylostoma caninum, assembly GCA_037903475.1. NCBI lineage: Eukaryota > Metazoa > Nematoda > Chromadorea > Rhabditida > Ancylostomatidae > Ancylostoma > Ancylostoma caninum. Next base: position 1,476,303 of record JBAJFG010000015.1, on the reverse strand, counting down.
TCCTTTGGAGTCGTGGGGCAGATTCCAGAAGTTATCATCTCGTGATTACCTGTATGCAAACTACTACTCCTAACTTTCTCCGTCGTCTGGGGAAGCTCAGAAGTCCTTTGGTGTTCCATCAACAGAGAAGCACCCTAAAATCCCGCCTACTGTATGTATGTACTCTACAGCTTGGGCTCCTCTTCCCTACCGCTCCCGTAACTTCTTTGTTATCGTGGATCACTGCTGTGAGATTTCTCCAATCGCTAGAAGACAGCTCTAAGCCCCAAAAATGATCAATTTCACAAATGGATTGAGTTAAACATTCGTTCCTTCCTGTTCGCATCTCGTAAGCTTCTATACGTGCTCTACAAAAAGCAACAGGTACAAGATGAAACACAGTTGGATTAAGTTGGATTCAGTCTTCATTGAGCCAACGACCAATACATAAAACTGACTAAGTACACTAAGGAAAGGATACACACTGTCACTTTGAGTAAGAATCCCAAATCCTACAAAAACGATCCTGCTTTCTAAGAAAATTGTTCCAGCCAATAATATGATAATATCAACAAGAATAACAACAACAACCAGTATATGATATACCGATCACATCGCTTTTTGTTGTGCATTGAGTTGGGTCTGGGGTGCGCTCCTCTCCCTGACGCATTCCTTTTTTCTCCTTCACTGCGATCGCCTTGCCCTCTCTTTCTTTGCAAAAAAATGAAAACTAAAAAAGTCAAAGGAACCCAGGAAAAAGTTTACCGAGTAACAACATACAACTTGAAAACAGTTTTTAAAAAACTATCACCTTTTCGTCTCTCCTTGCTTTTTTAAAGGTTTGATTGGTCAATTCGTCGCAAACGACAACAATGCTATTATCAGATCGTCCGCTCTTGTTGTTGCCGTTGTTGACGAGGAGTTTTTCATACATGGATCCCACCTTGTTCCATGAGAGAGCACGTGTATTCGACAACGTGTTCTCCGAAAACACGATCATTACGGGCCTCAGCTCTGCCCTTATTATTTGAGAATCACCTTCGCGGGGCTCCTCAAAGAGCTCCTCAACGAAGACTTCTCTTTTTAACAGCAATGATCCCATGCGGACTCATCTGCGGTTAACCGCCAGTGGAGCACCATCTCAGCCAAGAGTGAAAGTTTTTCATGAACTTCTCGTTTACTTAGAATGCCCCGCTCAGCTCCAGATCATCAAAATGTGCGGGTAAGTTTGGCCAATAGAAGTGAATTGCAATCATCATGACTTATAATGACGGGCTCACTATGTGTGTGCATGTGTGTGTATGTTTGTATATATATATATATATATATATATATATATATATATATATATATATATATATATCAGTGGCGGACGCAGGGGGGGGGGGGGGAGGGGTCGCCCCCAATACAAAAATCTTGTGTTAGTTTATTTTTAATTGTTTATTTTTATTATTATTTTTAATATATTTTTTATTTATTGTTTATTATTATAATTAATATTATTATTAATTTTATTTTCCGTCTGGGTCCCCAAAACGGCGGAGACCCCACTTTTCTTCCCACGCCCCTCCTCCCGCCCACTTTCTGCGTCCGCCACTGATATATATATATATATATGTGTGTGTGTGTGTGTGTGTGTGTGTGTGTGTGTGTGTGTGTGTGTGTGTGTGTGTGTGTGTGTGTGTGTGTGTGTGTGTGTGTGTGTGTGTGTGTGTGTGTGTGTGTGTGTGTGTGTGTGTGTGTGTGTGTGTGTGTGTGTGTGTGTGTGTGTGTGTGTGTGTGTGTGTGTGTGTGTGTGTGTGTGTGTGTCAGTATGAAACGAAATTCGAGGGCGTGGCCTAGACCGAAGAAAATGCTCTACAAGAAGTCCACTGTTGGTGTAGGAGTGCTCCGGCGTCTAAAAGTGGAAAAACACCTGGAGTCGGGTGCAACGGTGTGATGAGGCTTTTACAAGTAATAGAAATTTGCAGGTGGGTCTATTTCTGCATGAGGGGTACGCTTACCCTGTTTCGGCAGACTCTCCTACCTAAATCACCTAGACGTATAGTGGCGGTCGACCTGATCCAGTGCTGTGCAAAGGCAGAGCGCAGCTCGCAATCGCCGCGCGCCGTGGATGCGCGGCAGCTGAGCTGCGGTTATGCTGGCATTTTGCCAACCAAAAGTTGGTCGGGATGATTCGCTCAGCGATTTTTCTTTGTACTAAGCGATTTTTTCGTTTTCCTCCCGTTTTTTCGTTCAGTTTCTTCTACGTGTAGGAGATTTGGCACGGATGAAGATAATCATCTGCGCTTCTGAGCTGCATGCGGTAGGAATTCTCACCATAGAAAGTGTGACTCAATATTCTTTGTTTTCTTACTGGATAGAGGTCACGAGCGCAGATTCTCCTCTCCGTCCACACCAGATCTCCCGCGGATATAGGAAACTGAAAAGAAAACTTAAGAAAGAAAGAGAAAACAACCGAATACGACGCAAAACCGCCGAGCGAATCATCTCCGACCAACTTTTGGTTGGCAAAATGCCAGCATAACCGCAGCCCAGCTGCCGCGCATCTGCGGCGCACAGCGGCTGCGAGTTGGGGTCTGCCGTTGCACAGCACTGGATCAGGTCGACCGCCACTATACATTGTTTTCTTCCGTATCCACAGCAACCAGTTGAGCCTAAATCATTCCAAGATAACATTTGCACTGAACTGGTTACACTCAATTCTTCACGGCCATTAACTTCGCTCATATGAGAGAGCATAACTTCGTTTATATGGGGGAAAGCTACCACCTACGGGATCAAGAGCTTCCTAGGAGAGCGATAGAACTGCGTGGAAGGATACAGATTTTATCAATCCATTTATACCTTTGTGTTTGCTTTCAACGTGCAGTATGCGAGCGAAGCGAGCATCAGTAGAAGTCTGGAAGCCCGGCGTCAGCCGCGCGTAATTGCGGTGTCTGGCTTCCATAGCGAGCTGTTTCTCGAGGGAACACGCCCTCACTGCGGAACGTTCGATCTTCGTCTTAGCTATGGGATCTTCAGCTGAACATTGTGGCTATGAGTAGTTTTCGAGGAAAGCTGATGTGCGGACCTGAAGCGGCAGCTCAGTGTTCTGATGAAGAAGAGATTCGATGTCGTGCATGTCCTGGGTCCTGTTTGCGTCACATAACTATGCTAATATCAGAAAACAAACACACACATAACTATGCTGATATCAGAAGCCGTGAAGTTTAAGAGAAGGAATCCCAAACCCGTCATCAATTGGGATCTTTTCACTTCGCTAGCCGGCTTTTGGGAAGATGCGGTTGTCGACAACATCGACGTACGATCGGCTTGTACAGCATCTTCGCGACAGCGCAAAGAGCGCTGAGGGATTAAGAGTCACCAAGAGACGACTGTCTTACGAGACCCTCGAGCTTATACGCCAGCGTGGAGCCGCGAGAGCCGCAGGCAACTACCAGTTAACGTCCGGGCTCGCAAAACGGTGCAGAGAAGCGGTAAAAGAAGACCTCAAGGAAAGACGAGCAGCAGTGTTGGCCGAAGCCGCAGAGGCAGGGAAAAGCATTCGCTGCACCCGCCGAGACTTCGCCAATCGCAAGACCAAGATGTCCGCCCTCCGGCGCAACGGAACAATTTCTTCATCAAGACGGGTAATGGAGAAGGTCATCTACGACTTCTACTCGGATCTCTTCAATAGCCACGTCCACCTCCCTCAATGTCATCTTAGGGAGGACGGGTATGTTGTCCCATCGGTTCTCCCTTCCGAAATCCGACATGCCATCAAGTCGGTGAAGAACCGTACAGCACCAGGCCCCGACAGGATTCGACCGGAACATCTGAAGAACCTACCGCCAATTCTCATTACCACCTTGGCTAGGCTTTTCACGCGGTACCTGTCGTAATGCAAGGTACCTAACCAATGGAAGACCAGCGGGACTGTGTTGCTGTACAAGAACGGAGACCCGCAGGATATTGGCAATTATCGCCCCATCTGCCTACTGTCCGTCGTCTACAAGCTTTTCACGCGAGTGATTCTCAATAGGATCGAAAGGACACTAGACGAGGGACAGCCGTGCGAGCAAGCAGGGTTTCGAAAAGGATTCAGTACGATCGACCACATACACACCGTCACTAGACTCATCGAAGTATCGGAGAGTATAAGATGCCCCTCTGTCTCACGTTCATCGATTTGAAGAAAGCCTTCGACTCTGTTGAGACAGAAGCGGTGTTGGAAGCCCTGGGCAACCAGGGCATACCTACTCAATACATCAAGGTATTTCGTGAGCTCTACAGCAACTTCACGACCAGGATTTCTCCATTCTACGACGACATCACCATCGACGTCAAGAGAGGGGTTCGGCAAGGCGATACCGTGTCGCCAAAACTATTCAGCGCCACTCTCGAAGACGTCATGCGGAAACTGGAATGGAATAGCATGGGAGTGCAAGTTGATGGCCGGCGACTTAGTCATCTTTGCTTCGCTGACGACATCGTTCTTATAACTTCAACCATCAGCGAAGCGGAACAGATGCTGGCCGACTTCGAGGACGCGTGTGGAAAGATTGGTCTCCAGCTGAATCTGACGAAGACGATGTTCATGAAAAACAGATGGGTACCGGATGCCCCATTCTCGCTCAACGAAACGACCATATCCGAATGTTCCTGCTACGTATACCTAGGTCGGGAAGTCAACATGATGAACGACCTCGCTCCAGAGCTGGGCAGGAGGAAAAGAGCGGCTTGGGGAGCTTACAAGAGCATCGAGGACGTAGTGAAGAAGACGAAGAACACCAGGCTCCGTGCCCACCTCTTCAACACAACCGTTCTCCCTGCTTTGACCTACGCCTCAGAAACCTGGGCGTTGCGCAAGCAGGATGAGAATGCGGTCAACGTCATCGAACGCTCCATCGAGAGGGTGATGCTAGGAATAACCCGCCTCACGCAAGTGAGGGCTGGAATACGGAGCTCCACCCTTCGTCAGCAATCGAAGATCAGGGACGCTGCCGCTTACGCCAAGTTGAGTAAGATTAGGTGGGCCGGACACGTGATGCGTTTTAACGACAACCGTTGGACAAGAGCCGTCAGCGACTGGACTCCACGGGACGTTAAGCGCACGACAGGAAGACCACCGACCCGATGGTCAGACTTCTTTACGAAGTCCTTCAAAGATAGATACGATGCTCTCCGTGTCCCTCGAACGGACAGAATCCTATAGACAACTCTGGCTCGCGAGAGGGACAAATGGAAGGATTGCTGGCGCCTGCTCGGTATACCCGAAGATCAACGGGAGTCAAGGTGATCAAGGTGAATAACAGAAAACAAGCACAAACAACACACAACCCAGATGCATTCATCCATTTGCGGAGCATTTTCCACGCAGACCCCTCAATGTGGCATGCACATCCGCAATGGAAAGAAAGAAGGTACACACACTTAGTATACATTGCTTTTTTGCCTACAGGAAGTCGCTCACTTGACATAGGATTCGACCCCCATTTAATTACCAAAAAGAGGCAAAAAAGTTATATCGGCGTATTGCCACAAGCTGGTCCAGTTAGACCTAGATACGACTCAAATTCCGAATCCATTCTACACCATTGTAATCCGGAAACGAAACAAGCATCCACTAAAACGAAGACGTGCTCCGCAACCAACGGTTTTAAAAATCGTAAGATCGCATCAGAATCGAAGAATTGTCTCAAATTGACAACTGCACCTCGCGCGATGCAGCTATTCCTAGAGGATTATTGGCCGGGGGGAAAGTGATCTTCAGAACCAATAGAATAATGAGAAACATTGATATTAGAGTAGTCGAGCAAATGTTGTACACTTGCAGCTGTACCGCGCGCATGATACAGCTGTCATCGTGAGACGGCACTCGAACGTCTTATAAACCGATCTTCGAAAATGGGGTGGTCACCTCAGAGTTGAGGAATTCTAATTCTCACAAAATGACAACTGTAACGCGCGCGCGACCCGACTGTTATCGTTAAATGACACTTCCCACCTTATTTGACAGTATAGTTGCATTCATTACTAGGAGGTAGAAGTTTCAAGACAGAAGAAAGACCACTCCCTGCGGTCAGATGGTGGACATGTTGGGTGCATCATTAAATGTGCTCGGTCTGGAATGTGCTGAAGAGATGTATCAGGAGATGTAGTAGTATGTAGCCATAAATTTGGATGGACTCTTCTCAGTTAATTCGTAAATTACAAGAAGACATCTGTATAAATAATTCCGGGTAACTACGCTATTCATTTGGATTCAGTTTTTTTTTTGTGGACAAGCTATCAATTGTAGAGGAAACTAAGTGGGTGGTCTCGCCGCCAGCCGAGAAGAGGTGAGAAAATGCAGCAACAAATACCTTATCCCTCCCATTATTATTGTGCTTCTGCACCGTTGCAGAATTACTTAGCGGCTGCGAAGCGATGCTTATGATGCATTTCTACCATTTGTTCCGATTTTTTTTACTTTATTCTGTTCATTCAATCCGATTTCTACACTTTATTCTGCTAAGACATGCGAGCGTTTGAAGCGCAGGTCCACAGCGTTTCTCGCGGCATGTCACCGGTTGCAACAGGCATGACACCTGCGGGACAAACGCAAAAGTGGGCGGAGTTGGCACGCCTATTCCGCCGTTAGTCGCGTCTTATCCTGCATTTGACCTGCTGTGATCCTGCTACGGGGATAGCAGGATTAAGACAGGTCATGTTCTATTGCAACCGGTGATGCTCTTATGCTGTGTCTGTAATTCAGCACCCGCACCTCAGCTCCGAGTCGAGGATTTCGGCTCTTGCTGCCTTTAATGCACTGTAAAGCTATGAGACTGCAACATTGTTTCGGCCAAGAATTTTTCCCCGAGGAGAGAAGGTGTGAAAATCGCGAAAAATGTCGCGGTTTGCTCAAGCACCTACTTCGACTCACACCGCGGTGACTTCTTCCAGAAAAAAAAAACTTCATTTCCTGCGCGGAGGATGAGGAAGGGTAAGTGATAGCAACTGTGGATAAAATTTCGATTAAGGCGTTCCGCTACGTTAATTTTCTCAAATTAAATTGGCCCTGGGCGAAAACGCGCATCCGTGATTTTACAGCCTAATATATCCCTTTTGATGGAACTAACTTAAGAGCATAGAATCCCCTTTGCTCCTCAGTAAGGCAATGAATCTCTAAGCCTAATAAACAGTCCTAAGAAACAACTCTCCAGTATGGAAGATCCTTGTCTTTTCTCTGCTCTCTCGGAATTACAGAAGAATTTAAGAAAAAAATAAGAGCAGCGCTGTTTGGGGAATCGCATTGCAATATTCATTAGTGAAATTTTTCTTAGACGAATTCCTTGGATATGCATCTTCCACCAAAGAATGTTCCATTTGCTGCAATGTTTTCAACCTTGTCGAGCTAAAAAAACTTATGTGAAACGGATAAAATAATTGGTTGTTATTTAGTTCGTGAACAATAACTCAACTCTCACTGCGTTAAGCAGTTACGAAGCGGTAGCTGAGAGTGACGTTCAACCATCGAGTGGAATCGATTGAGTAAGTAATGAATGGAACAAGGTTTGATTCCGATTCGAGTGTGATGCCCACGTCATCATTGGAGCAGAACCTTAATTTTCACATTTATACGAGACTCCAAAATATGTGCTTCTCTGGCACTGGATAAATAGGTAAAGATTCGTTCCAAACACCGCTTTGATCGGAGTACAAATGTGTCGGTGATGAACACTTGTTTCTATACATATGTAGATTACGTAGCTAAGCAACAACGTAAGGGGGGGGGGGGAGGGGGTTCAATACTACCTCGACTTTTTCTTGTTCGGATCCAGAACAAGTCTGCGCTGCTCCCTCGACTTTTTTACAGTCTTAAGGTCAGCACTTTTGAACATTTTAGAAATTTTTCAGAGTTTCTTTCTTGTTTCTCACAACGGCATCCACATTTCAGACTGATTTGTGGAAAAATTTTGTTTTTTTTTCGACCAAAATCACTAGCAAAAATTGACAAGGGCGACATCGCTTCAAGCATTTTACATCCAATGACACCGCGAAGAGCTTCAAGTTCCCTCCAAGAAAAATAATAATGGACAAGAAAGGTCTACGTAACTGAATGATTGTAACTGATATCATGTATGCTTGCTGGAGAAACTAACCGGGTTTGAGCAAACAAATTTTAGTGGACGCCTCGAAAATACATAGAAGTCCTAAATGCACCTATAGCCAGTAAGTCGCTGATCCTTATTGGTCTTGATTTCGATCCCAGCTATTATGCAACCTTCCTTTTCCACTTCTGATGATATTTTCGCCAGTTTCACTTCTATCTTCGTTCCATCAGGCGACTAAATGTAACGTTTAGCTCTGTAGTTGTCTCTAAGATGATAATCCTATTACAGTCTACAAGTGAAAAACTTTCTGATTGTGCGAACCTTGATCCAGTTGGTGCATTTGAAATAATTTAGGTTTCCTTTTCGATTGTTGATGAACCTGGATACGCTCTTCCAGTCCTTCGTCGCAGTTATTGTTTTCACACATCCCACGGGCTACAATGAATTGATTATTTTGTAATTCAAGAATTGCAAATGGTTGATTATCAACGCACCAACACTTTTGTCCAATTCAGACAGTAAAGCGTGAAATAGATTGATAGAGCATTTCATACCTCCGACAACAGGAGAATGCGCCTGTGGTTAAAGGCAGTGTGTAACCTCGTTTCGTGAGCTGAAAATACCAGGAGGCTCCAGACCTCGTCGTCACGCTAATTCCAAATATGTACGTCAAAGCTCATAAAAAGGACGAAAACCCCGTTTTCAGAGGGTCCGAAAGTGCAGTTCAGGAACCACCTGGGCGGAGCGGTCCGTGAATGTGCTGGCTGTCCGCCACGTCTGCAGCGTTGGCCAATCGATGAGATCAACGGCTTCACGCGTTCACTCGGCTCGACAAACTGTTACAAATCCCGTCCCGAAAAAAGTTTTAAAATAGGGTTTAAAGACCTTCTCGTAACATTTTAGGTACACCGTTGGATTCAGTGTGTCGAGGAGATTCAGAATCTGGTAAAAGCTCAGACACAAAAACGAGGTGACACACTGCCTTTAAGCATAAGGCGGGGACGTCGCCTTTAGCACCACGAAATTGTTAATGTGAACCTGTTTCATTTTTTCTTGCATTCTCTCCTCATCCAAGGATTACGCGTAAGATTCTTTCATAAAGGAAGAAGTGTGCAGTGAGTACGCCTATTCGTTGTTGTTTTTGCTATTGTGTCGGTATTACTGATAGCATAGCTCACCGCATGAAAGGCCTCCAAGTGAGCCTCTCCAGGCTGGGTTTCATGGAACGCCAAGTATGCAAACCAACGATGATTTGCATGCCATCCTATGGATTAGGAGAGGCAGGACGTGAAACTTGGGGGTGTGTATCATCGTGAGGGAAAGGGGCGTGGTTCTGCGATTGGTCCATCCAAATCCTCCTCCCGCCCTCAACGGTTGACTCGTTCCCTTCGCGCGCGATTCCACTATACATAAACATAGAGAATTTGAAGGCGACTGAGGACCAGTTGATCGTGAAGGGCAGGAAGTCTCCGCCTCGTTTTCGCTCACGATGATACACACCCGAAACTTGGTTTTCAAACCTGGTTCCGCTCGATTATGCGTTCATAAATTCTAGAATTCTAATTCTAGATTGTACCGTTTCCGCTAATATTTTGGCTAGCAACTTATAATTATAGAATTTTGAGACAGATGAACTTTGCGCACATTACATTAAATTACACTTATTTTTCGGTTGTATTCCTCGAATTTTCCTCCGCAATCTGGCTTGAGACCACTAGCGTGGAATCATCACAGTTCTCCTTCTTGAAAATCGGAAGAACAGTAGGATTGAGGTGCTTTCAAGATCCGGAACATCCTTTTTACATATTTTCATATCATTGGTGGTGAGCGGAAATTTGTTGGGTACTTACGATAAAAAAGAAAGCAGCTGTCAACTACCATCGAATTTACTACTAACAGCTGAGGTATTAGTGCAATAACCTATCTCAGAATACGCAGATATAATGTTTTTAAAACATTCTATGTCCTGACTTTACCTGTTTTTCACATAGCTGCCCTCCGTAACCACTCGGACAGACACAAGTGTCGCACTTATTTGGATTAGGGAATCCTCCTCTGAGGCATTTCGGTGAAGTTTTGGGAGCACACAGTTCTGGAAGAAACATCCTGGTTATTTTATTCCAAACAATTTTGGCGGATAAGCTTGGATGTGGCGTCCATTCCATTTAGGTTCTTCTGGGCCTCATCAGCTTTCATCCGTATGTACCTTCGCACTTGTAGTGTTTATTGACTAAGGCCAGATCCGTAAACGAAATGAGAGCAGAACCCATAGTTCTGTGGTAGTTCTTATCCTTAGGAATCATTGTCGGGTTTGGACCAGAAGAACCACTGAAATACATTTGTAAGGTTCTATTTCAATTTTTCAAACAAATGAAGTGGTCAATTGAATCAAAAATAGTTTATTAATCAGGTAACAGTAGTGGTAACGATATGAAACGACCTCATCTCCCCCCCCCCCCGCGCCTATCTATGCTCATCGCTTATCATCGCCTGTATTTCTTGAGTGCGCGTGCGCGAAATAAACTGACGGTGTAAGCGATAATGTCAATGCAAATAGTGCCTATCGATTTCTCAGTCACATCATGTCTCACAGGTCATCAACACCCCATCTTGAATCTTCTCATCCGCTTGTCTATGTATTTAGCGGCTCTCAAGTATTGTCGCCATAACTGGGGTCTGAGACTATGGAAGGCGTAGTCTGTGATTACTTTCAACGTTACTTACTAGTGCATTATGCTCCCATAGTCATAAGGGACGTCGTAGTTTTCATTTTCTTCCGCCGTCATATTTTTATACTGTTGCTCGTAGGCCTGAAATTCGTTCATGAATGTGCAGAGAGTATGTGCTTAACTGCTATTCACCTGGAGTGTCAAATCTGGAATCTTTTGAGCCATCTCTTTGTACTCTTCCTGAAAATTCTCTTATAACAGTCATTAACTAATGTGAAGGAATGAACTTCTCCTCAAACTCCAGGGATATGTTGTACCTCAACGTTTGTCCAGTTCACAATGAGGTAGTCATCGCGATCGTGTCTGGTGTGGGTATGCTCAAGGCCGAGAGCATGCCCGATTTCGTGAGCGACACCTCCGAAATAACCACAGCCGATGTATAGCATTTTTGATTCTGCCCGGTTGTCAGTAAAGGAACATTCTCGGCCATTGTCTGCCCTCACTAGTATGCTGGTTGCTGAAAATTCCAAAAACATCTTGAAAAAAATCACTTGGTCTCCAAAATTACTCAGGTGAAGAACACCGAGTAGAAATTGAGTAACTGTGGATGGAATTCTCATAAGTCCCTGGAGAATTTTTTAATCATCCGCAAATTCTGGGATTTCTCAAATGACCACTAGAATTCCCCAGAATACAACATATCTAGAGTCTTATGGAAGCTATGGGACTTTGCAGGAAATCTCCATTCATCTACAAAAAAACCTTTGAACTGTAGAGACCCTTTACCATTCAGGTATCGTTTCAGGACTACCTTCTTTGGCAAAAATCGCAGCAGCCTTACCGCCCAACCTCCGGAATTTCTCTAAGAATAGAAAGGCTTGCACGTGACCTGCACGCAGTACATACAGTGGCGGCCAAATATTTAGCACGCAGTCAATTGTGGGCGATCAACCGATGAAAATATGAATTCCGCATCTAAAGATTGGAGTTAGAAATCAAGCAGCACCTGAGAATTTGAAGAGGTATAGGCCCGTATGCATAAACATCCCCACAGGGGAGGAGATCGGCTGATAACCATTGCAGCGATCCCCAGCGGGGTTCGCGCACGTCCCCGCCCTCGATCCCCGTATGCATGAAGCAAGGTGATTCCCCGAGGAGAGGGGATGTACAATTACGATTAGTAGGGGTTGGAGAGGGGATACGTTCAGCAGTCAATTATTTTCTTTCAAAATTCTGCATTTTTTCGTGAACTGCAAACTTTTTGATGGTTCTTTGCCCCAACCACTGATTTTTCAATTTTTTTCAGTTTTTTTCTTCATGTGTTTCATCCGTTTCAAGTGCCAGACGGTGTTTCGATGCTAAGGTCGTGGATGTCGTTGTCGAACAACAAAATACGACGAAAGTGGCGGAATAGAGTACAAGTACTCCTAAGTGAATGGCGAGAATGTTCAAAAATGTGGGAAAAATGAATTCTTTAGAATTACACCTACTTTCAAAACCAAATAACTGCAGCCTCAGCGGCATTTTCACACGGTGTTTTGATGCGAAAGACGTGGTTGCACCTATCGCGCAATCAACACACGCTAAGGATGCATCCCTTCCCCTCGAAAAGTTTCAGGCATAGTAGGGAGCCCTCCTGGGTAGGGGAGGGGATCGCTCCCCTGTGAAGCACATCTTCCCCTCCGCAGCGGGGATGTTCATGCATACGGGCCATAGTGACATGGGACCTTTCCCCAGCTCCACTCTACTCCTCAATGAAATGTTTGCGAATGGACTTGCGCTTATTCTATGTGTTTGGGATTCAAAATGCAGTTATCTCATACGCGCTGCGTTGACACGGCGTCTCTGAAGAGCTCATCGAGTGAGCCAGGATTCTTTATGCGGACCCAAGGAGTCGAGTACAGTCGGCCTCGGGCACGTTGGCGGAATTTCCCATCCCCCCTGGCGTGCATCAAGGGTTAGCCCTCTCACCGCTCCTCTTCGTAGCTGTCATGATCGCTGTTACAAGAGACCTCCAAAGGCCCGCATAATGGACTCTGCTATACGCAGATGACGTCATGTCGGAACAAAAGGATAACCTTGAAGAGCAGACGAGGGCCTGGAGTGAACGCCTAGCGCGGTTCAGTCTCTCGCTCAACGTCAAGAAGAATGAGTATGTGACGATCGATAAGAACGAGCTCACCACCGTCCAGGTTGATGGTAACAACTTCCCAAGAACTGACTGCTTCAAGTATCTTGGCTCAACGCTCTCAGTTGATGGCAACCTAGATAATGAAGTCATCGCTTGCGTTAGCTCTGACTTGTTTGAAATGGTGCTCGATGACAGGAGTGCTGTACGACAAGAAAATCCCGGTTCGCTTCAAGTCGAAGGTGCGCGGTGATTCGATCCATCGCATTGTATGGTGCAGAGTTTTGTCCAGCTACCGAGGAAGTGGAACGTCGTCTGAGTGTGATGGAGATGAAGATGTTACGATGGATGGCTGGCATCACGAGCGTAGACCGCATGCGCGTGAAAAGATCAGAGAGCAAATTGGTATAGCTCCGATTGTCGGCAAGCTCCGAGAAACAATCCTTAGATGGTACGGCCACGTTCTGGGTGCCAACGAAGAATCCGTCTGCAAAGCAGACCTAGATTTCGAAGGGCTGGCCAACGGCCAAAGAGGCGGCCGAAGCAGCGGTGGCTAGACACACTGCATGCCGATCTGAAGCAAGTAGGTGCCCACCCTGACCAGGCGCACGATAGAGCGAAATGGCGTCAGAAGAACAGGAAAGCGGACTCTGCGAAAGAATGGACAAACGCTAAAGAAGAAGAAGAAGAAAAGAAAAGAAGAGAACATCAACATCCTCACGTTCTTTACGAGAAGACACATTTTCCGCTATGTTGACGCTGAAAACAGTGGGACAATTCTCGATCAACTACGACCTGGTTCTACAGTATTTTCATCACCATCTGTTACCATCTGTTCTTGCGTGGTTTTCCGTCCTTTTTCTTTCATTTTTTTTTCTCGTCTTGAATAGAATCCTATAGGAAAGTGCGGTTCTCACTCGAAAATTCTATTCTTTTGATTCATTCTTGAAATTGATTTCTATACGATTTTCCAGCCGAATCATGAAAAACTAATACCTGATTTGGTCCAATTAAATTTCACACATGTATCCTTTTCCCAGGCTAGGGCAGTTTTCAGGAACAAGATCATCTCGCTTTTACCTCAATTTTCATGTATCAAAGGTTATTTTTCTTTATTTCAGCTTCTTAACTCTTCATACACTCACTGATGGTGTCGTGAAAGTCGTAGTTTATGGTCCTTGATGGCCTAACTCCATCTTTCCTTCTTTTCGCCTGACGCTTGTGACGACTGAATCGATGTCTCACTTTCTTAAGCAAGAAGTCCCGTTCTCAGATATATCAAGAACAGTAAGGAGAAAGAAAAGCAAAAATGCTGCTTAACATTGCTGTGAGGTTTCGTATGAGAGTGCTTCTTCTATTAGAGTCAATACTTACATCGTCTTCGATATTTCCAAGCACAGCTACGCTAAGGCAAGCAGCAAATAGAAAACATGTGACAGTGAACCTCATGGGAGCCTAAATGGCAACATTAGTAATTCTACACTGTCTAAAGAGCACGATAATTCAGAAAGGCTTGTGCTGTTATCTTACCTCAGTCGAGTTGCCCGTGGGATGTTTATTTAGCCTCTCAGAGGTTGAATTTGTGTCACTGGAAAACAGAGGGCCAGTTCAGCGGTGCTCTTTTATTTTAAATACTAACACCAATAAAGGCCCAATACCACTAACGAGAATTATTCTCTTAATTTGTTTAGGAGCACTGTCAAAGTTCGTTAATCCCATTTAACATAGGACTGCTATTTCCGAACTGGTTTGGTATTTCAGTGAAGTTCACTCCCGTGTTCAATTGATAGATGAGAAAACATCAATTTTGGCTGCAGAATACGATTTATAGCCTAGGGAAAACATGAGCACCAACAGCATGCGGATCCGCAGAAATTAATAGTAAAGACTGCACTCAGTTCTACGAGCAACGGTAGTAGGATGCAACTGCTTGAAGCTCACTCTGCATTTGAGGCCTTCTATTCCTTTCTCTGTAGGAAATCCTAAGTTGTTTTTTCCTACAACAAATAGCCAAAGTGGTTCTTGCAGAAACCAGAGAGGTTTAACTGAATCATTGGGCTCTCGGGAGTAATAATCTTACGATCTTAAACCCTGGGTTAGCCATAGAAGCTTTGCAGGAAGTGTAACAGGACATCATCATGTAGCTGTGTGCGTTCGTGTCCAATCTGTTCTTTTTCTCATGGATTCCGACTTCTTAGCACACGTAGAGTTGAGAAAAAATTTTCCTTCCGTTACCTCTAATATTCTTTCTTTTTTTTCAAAATTGATTAACCGATTTATTGATGCCAGTTCACGATTAATCCAGAGAAGCAGCGTCGCTTTAGTTCCTCATCCAAGGAAGAGAATATCATCTGTGTTCTAGGCCTTCGATCCCAACACCTGAACAGCCACATTTCTTGTCCTTCCTGAGTTGGTAGTCCTACTGGCGTCATTTGAGCTTCCATCAGATCCGCGTGCCTCGCAAGAAGATACGCAGATTCAGATGGGATGTTTTTCACAAGCCTTTACATAAGGCGTCCATCATTAGTGGATACATTACTTCTAACGCTCTATCAGTATACATAAGTATGTAGGTAGTAAGGAACAACCTCAAATTATTTGAGGTTGAGCGCTTACTCTAAACTTCAAAAACGAAGACATTTGTAGGAAAATAACGTCAATATTATGGTACGAGCCCTAGTTTTCTTTTCTGAGGGAATGGGATCAAGTTAAATCTCTCCACTCCACTGACTTGTTAAATCACGTTGTAGCCAGCGGCTTCGGCAGTGTTTCCAAGAAACGTGGACCGATTCTCGAGCAGCCTTTCGATATATGATCAGAATAGGTCTTCTTCACATCCCATATGCTGTGCAGTGAAGATTTGAGGCTATTTTTTCAATCACTATCAAGTTCACGTCACGTCCCTTTCATGAGGCATGAGGTCTCCTCTCAACTCCTCCCAATTAAAGGCCGCACTCACGCTGAAAAGAAGTTTTCTCGCATTTGTGTTCATTTTGAAGGTGCCATCAATTGGAGCGTCACTGCAAAATGAATCACTGCAAATCACGGTTACTCGAGTGATAAAACTCGTACTCGTGTACAAATGCGCCCACCACACTCAACCCCGCCCCATTCTATCCGATCGTGTGCGGCTGTGTTTCTCAGCTGATAGAGGATCGATCAGGATCCTCTTATAGCGGTGATCTTTCCCACACCTCGGTGACCGCCCCCATCTCAGGCGATAAATCTCGTCCACATGGACATTTATCCGCAATAAACAGCCTAGTGTTTCTCGTAAACCTTGTCTTTTTGGATGCTCTTCTCTCTACTAGGGGCATGAGAGCAACCTCCAGAGTAGAACTTCATGAAAAATTCAACTACGTTTTTCAGCGTGAGTGCTGTCTTTAAGCACGTTTCAAATGAAAAAAAAAGAGATTCTCGTCTTAATTAGTGAACTGCTAAGAGTTCCGGGCTTGTTGTCAATCAGTCCGTCGTTAGCCAGATTATAACGGGCTGCTCGAAAGAACAGTAAGTTTGGGGATGTTTGGGGATGTGACTTGGGTGAATTCCTTCTTGCTCACGCACAGACACTAGGTTGCCCGTCTTCACTGTGTACATGCCAGTTTCAGTTCGGACTGCTCGATAATAATATTTGTGCACAAAAAAACAAAATTTAGAGGGCTTGGGATGTAGTTATGTATGCAGTTACCAGAGCTAGTTTTGGAGAGGATCACTCTTACGTTACATACTATCGAAACTTTGGAGTGAAAAGGCTCAGAAATATGCAGCTGACTTTCAATTTCTGACGCATGGATCCTCACGAACACCGGCATGTATTCTCTCCGCATGTCCTGCCGTTTTTGGGTGGTGGGAAGTTCGAAGTTACACTTTCCGGCAAGACAAAGTCACTGTGCGTGATGACAGCTCGACCAAAAAATGTTTAAATCAACGGAAGATTTGCCTGTTCTGCTAGCCGGTCACTGTGTAGGTTAAGTCTCAGCCTAATTAAGAAACTGTGGGGAATACTCGTTCATCGTCTATACGTTACTGCGCTGCAGTACAATCTTGTCGCGTTAGAGTTACAGGTCGTTGTAGTTGCTGTCGAAAATGTTGGTGATGGTACGCAAAGAATTTTTGAGCATATGTGTAATGAAGAAGTTCTTACAAATTTTTGGAACATAGCTATTCCAGGGAGACTTTTGGTTTTTTCCACTGCCTACATATTTATGAAACGGTCTAATATCGGACTGATATCGAAAATTAAAGCAAGTAGACTAGGATTGAGAGGTCATTGTATGAAATTATCGGATAAGGAGTTTTCTGACTTGGCAATTCCACTAGACTTGGTCCTCCCATCTGTACACAAAAAGTGGTCCAAGTAGACCAGTTTTATCAACATCATATAGTCAAAACAATGACTGCGAGAAATTTTCCATGGTTAGGCTTAGGTGCACTTGTGGAAAAATACCCTCGGGAAAATTGAGGGAAGAATATGGGAAGCTCTGTCGCATGCGCCATGTAGCCCACTTACTGCTATCAGGGTGGTTCTGGATAGAAAGTTCTCCTCGAAGACTTTTCCAGAAAAAAAAAGCTCATTGACTGTGTGGCAGATGAGGAAGTAACTGATAGCAAGTATCGATACAATTTCGATTGATGCGTTCTGTTTTGTTGTTCTGTTTATGTTTTATTATTTGTTCTATGCTATGTCATATGTATTTTCTATGTTCCATGCTGTGTTTTTTCTTATGTTATAAAATGAATTTTGTTTTGCACGAGAACGCGCATTCGTGGCTTCACAACCTAATACATTTCTTATACAAAAACTAGACTCAATGTATAGAGATGCTCCTTGCACTCTTCAATAAGGGAGGGGAGGGAAAAAGCAGAAAAAAAGTTGAAGCTGGATAATTAAACCTCTAAGCTTTATTATGGGAAATTACATTGCAATATTTATTAGTGAAACTTTTCTTAGACAAATTCCTTGAATATTCATTTTTCACCAACAAATGTTCCATTTGCTGCGATGTTTTCAACCTTGTCGAGCTAAAAAAACTTATGTGGAGCAACTTGTTATTCGTGGGTAGTAACTGAACGGTTACCGAGTTGAGTAGTTACGAAGCGGTAACTTAAAGTGACGTTCAACCATTTAGTGGTATCGATTGAGTAGGTAATGAAGGGAACGAGATTTGACTCCGATTTGAGTGTGATCCCCACATCGTCCTTGGAGCAGAACCTTAATTTTCACATTTGAAGGGAGCTCTAAAATACGCTGTTCTCCAACATTAAATGAACAGATGATGTTTTCTTTGAAGGCTGCATTGTTCTGAGTAAAGATGTGCCAGTAGTGAATGCTTTCTATGTAAACTACGGAGTAAACAACAACGTAAGACGAACTCGACAATGCTTCTACATTTATGTATTCTGATTCTGAACAGTTCTGTGCTGTTCCCTCAACTTGTGATTCCAAACAGTCCGAAGGCCCACTTTTGAAATTTTTGGGGCACTATTCGGCTAGTTCTGTGCAAAATTTCGAAGTAAAAATTTTCGCTCAAACTTTGTCTAGGGTAGTTATTTGAGGTGTTGAACACGAATATCGTATCCGCTTTGCACCATGACTTCTTCTTTGTAGGGTTACTGTAAGTATACTGTCGATATGGTATCCACAGAATCCCCTCAAATTTTGTGTACAGGGATTGTTTTGGGCGCTGATAGCGTATTCATTGATATTCGTGTTAAGCACCTCGAATAACCCCCCCCCTAGGCGAAGTTTGGGGGGAAATTTTTATTTTGAATTTTTTCGCCAAATTTAGAGCCTTCTCCTTGTTCTCACAGTTTTACACCTGCATTTACAATTTGGGCCAACTCGAGTGAAGGTGTTAGTTTCAGGAACAAACACTTTAAGGAAAGTTTACAAAGGCGAACATTTCCAACGCCCATCCGAGTATTGTCTATGCATAGCTTATTCGGGTTCAAAACACTCATTGCATACGTGAAATTGAGGATTAGCCTGCCGCTACAAAAAGCTACTAAAATTTAGAGTAGAAAATAAAGAATGGTCAATTATGATGCCATGGACTTATTACTACTCAGCCACTTTCAGAGGACCAGCCGCGCACCCTTCTTTGTTCCATCTTTTACCTTTCCTTCGGTTTTTAGGAGATAGGTTCTAAAAGACCCCTCGATATTGAAACGCACTAAATGTACCTGTAGCCAGTGAGTCGCTGATCCTTCCTGGTCTTGATTTCAATACCAGCTATGATGCATCCTTCTTTCTCCACTTCCGAAGAGATTCTTGCAAGTTTTACTTCTATTTTCGTGCCCTCGGGCGACTAAATGTTACGTGTTCTCTATAGGGATCTCTAAGGTGATATTACAGTTTCTAGGTTGAAACCGATTGGCTAACAAACCTTAATCCAGTTGGTGCATTTGAAGTAGTTTCGATCTCCATTTTTATTGTAAATGAACCTTGTTACGTTCATCCACTTCCTCTTCGCATTTAATGTTTTCACACATCCATCAGGCTACAATGAGCATATCATTTTGTAACAAAACCATTGCAGAATATTGAGCATAAACACATCTACATAGGTCCTTAAATTGTCGCGAACAAGTTTTTTCTCCAGTTTTTTTTTCTTACCTCTTGCCACGTCTAGCCTAATTATGTTCTTTAGGTTCAAATTTGCAAATTGCATCGCGAACGGTCTAGAAAACCTCGATCCTTCGATTCTTATCCGATTGCCGGTGTGGGATTCTTCAATAAGGGTTGATGTCTGTGATAAGTATGACAATAAGGGTTGATGTCTGTGATAAGAATGACTGTGCGTTTTTGCTCACATTGGTATTGTATCTCTTGTACATATAAAAGATCCAGAAAGACATGTGCAACACAAACATTACAGTAATCGGGTAACTGTTCGAACGAGAATGTTTAAACACTAAGGCTTTCGTGCAAGAGATTAGTACCTGCTGATGTATTTGTTAACTTCAACTAGACCGGTATTAGGATATTTATGTTTACTCTGCCTAAAGTATCCGGAGCCTGCTCTGTTCACAAAAACGTTAGATCTCAATGAAGATCTTGGCCTTGCAGGGACAAGTTTATACGGATCTTCTCTCGTCACTGATACATTCAATGGAAACAGTTTGTTGACCCTCATGCCGATTTTGTTTTCGTTTAGAATTTCCCAAACCATTACTAAATCATTTCTTTTCCTCCTCAGTTCAGGATATTAGAGGTTGTTCTCATCAAGAAGAGTTGGATCGCTCCGGTTCCCCTTAAAAACACTATGCCTCATTCTAGGATAGCTTATTACGAAAGTCGCTCTCACTTTTTTTCTTCACATCATCATTGTCGCCATATGGAGAGAGTTTTGCTGATAGAGGAGTCAAGTGCTCTCTCAGTATAAGATCATCTCGTATTGGCGATTGGGGTTTTTGTTTTGGAGAATAGTTCCAACTATGTAAACACAAGAGAACTATGCCGTTCCTGTCAATATTTTGGCTAAAAAATTCTGGGTGAACACTGCACAGATCGTTTCTGATCAGACTCTGCTTATTCATAAGCCTTGAATCTCCTCAAACTTTCTTTCGGAATCGAGTTGGAAACTGCAGGTTCATAATCGTTAAAGAAGCAATTCCCATTCATCAAGCGAAAAGAAATGGAAGAATGTTCAGGATCTAGCATAGCCCTTTCACCCCACCCGTAAAGTAGAGGAAGGATGGCAATTTCTAATGTCGAATGCTACTTCAATACTGACTTTTATTTTGAAAAATATTTTGAGTGAATTTGCAAACTAAAAAAAAAGATTTTGTGTGTGCTTCTAGAAACTAGCTAATTGGTGCTAAGAAAATCGCAATTGCAAGCAAAAGTGCAATGGTTTGGCGTTACCTGTTTATCACATAGTTGACCTCCATAGCCACTCGGACAGACACAAATATCACAGTCATTTGGGTTAGGGAACCCACCTCTGAGGCACTGCGCTGATGTTTTTGGATCGCACCGTTCTAGAAAATATATCCTAGTCCTTTTAGAGAATTTCAACGAATTCGTTTGGATGCAAAGCTCATTCCTACTCAGTGTGCTGGTTAAGCACATGAGGCTTCTCAATTTTCATACCTTCACAGTTGTAGTGCTTATTGACTAAGGCTAAGTCCGTAAACGAAATGAGAGCTGAGCCCATAGTTCTGTGGTAGTTCTTGTCCTTCGGAATCATTGTCGGGTTCGGACCGGATGAACCACTGCAATACACTCGTAAGGGTTTATTACAATACTTAGGACTGAACTAAGATCGAATAACTCAGTTCACTTCATTATTCCCTCAGGATTAGATCCAAAGAAGACTTGAATGTTTTTTATCATTCCTATTTTTTATCATTCCTAAAGGACTGTATTTCTCTTTCTTTCCTTCAAACGTCCAAACTGTAGACTTATTCGGAATCGGAGTTCCGCATTCCGAATAAGTCTACAGTTCGGATGTTCCAATGCTTAATCCTGTCCTAGGTGTATTTAACACTATGCTATGATCGACATCCCCAGGTATCGCCACATAAATCACATGAACAGTGGACAAATGAGAAAAATAGTGTTAAGGATAAGCTTCGACTGCCAAGCAGCATCTGCTTTAATCGTTGCTCATCGGTTATAATCGGTTTTCATTGTCTCTATTCATCGGATATCTGTGCCCAACATGAGACGACTATATAAGCAATAACAGTAACAGGAATAATGTTTATCGCTTGCCAAATCACTTCGGTTATACCCCTCGAGAAGGTGGACAAATTTTGTGTGTGGTTTCTTAGCGTCGTAGCTGCAGAATCGTGGGCATTATACCTGGAAAGAGGAGCGCGGCCAAACTTTATTACTGGTCAGTTCGGCTAATAGGCCAATTGCAGGGCCCGTCAGCGCCGCCCACTCCAGGTATAACGCTCCATGCCCCAGAGTCGTTGCTGGACTTACTCGACTCTCTCATTTGGAGCATGCTGCTGGCGCATCTCTCCTTCAGGTCCCACCACGATCCTGCAACTACGGAATCCGCCTACTTGACAAAGACTATGTCGGCTGTTGACACACTCGCCGGTGGTTGTGGTGACCAACGACAGAGTCCGGGCTGTGCTTAAGAGGACTTACTAATGCATTATGCTCCCATAGTCGTAGGGAACACCATAGTTCTCATTTTCTTCCTCCGTCATATGTTTATACTGCTGTTGGTAAGCCTGCAATTTGTTCTTGATCCTATGTACAGTGCATCCATAAATGCTGTTATTCACCTCAAGCTTCAGACCTGGAATCTTTTGAGCCATCTCTTTGAACTCCTTCTGAAGATTCTTTTCATATCAAATATCACAAACATTAAAAACATCGACTTCTCTGTGAAGGTCAGAATTGCCTTTCTACCTCAACGTTTGTCCAATTCACAATAAGGTAGTCGTCGCGATCGTGCCTGATATGGGTGTGCTCAAGACCGAGAGCATGCCCAACCTCGTGAGCGACACCTCCAAAATATCCACAGCCAATGTACATCATCTTGGCTCTTGGGTTGTTGTCTGTGTAGGAACACTCCCGCCCATTGTCTGCCCTCACGAGTATGCTGGTCTCTGCAATTTTTCGTACAACATTCTGAAAACAGTATCTAGCTGCTTGAGTAGTTACTCGTAGAGCGTACCTGTGTTGCTCTCCACAAACTTGATGCATGTGTCCTTTTTCCAAGCAAGAGCCACCTTCAAGAACAAGATCTTTGCGCTGAGACCTTAATTTTTATGTGTTAAAAACGATTTCATGAATCTTTGTGAGTGCTCTTACACTAACTAAGACCGTCGTGAAAACGGAAGTTTATAATTCTCGACGGCACAACCCCATCTTTCCTTCGTTGTGCTTGACGCTTGTGGCGACTGAGACCATGTTTCACTTCCTGAATCAGGATGGCCTTTCTCTTATACGTGGGGATTATCCTTCGCGGATTCTCCGGCTGATATTAATTATGTATATAACTTCTCTGCATGTTTCTTGTTTTGAGATCCATCACCCAAGATGTTACTTACTTTACACATTCAAAACAGCCACCCTCCAAGTGTACAACAGCGAAATCCCGATTTTCTGCTCAAAGAAAGCAGTATAAACGAGAAGAGAAAATGGAGAGAATATTCCCAGCAATTATACGTATGCTTCATTAAGAACTTCAGCTTTTTGTCATCTTTCTCTTGAATTGTGAGATTTTTCTGAGAAGTTCTCTTGTCTTGGGTGGAACTTTCCCGCTTGGGGTGTATAATGTTTTATTCAACGTTTTTGTATTGTGGTGTGGAAGATCATCGTTTTACAGAATAGTACCGGTACGGCTCCTAGTATTTCGATCCCCATTTGACACAAAATATAACGTTTCCCTGGAGCTATCGCGTTTAGGGTCAACCCAGTGGCTATTCCGCTCATTGTCAATTTTTTTCCCATTTTTCCTCGTCTAGTTAGATGCGAAAAGGGTTCTATTCCTTTCATTGCCGTGGCTGCTGTGAATACTCTGTTTTTCTTTGTTTAAGTTTTAGGGTTTTTTAAGCGAGAAGTTTATATGATATTTCCGGATTCTCAGTCATTTATACAACGATTTTGAGCCCTGCTGACTGCTCATCAGAACGCCACATTAATTAAAACTTAACCTAATGTGGGTAACGCTATTACTTGCAGAAATCCGCATTTCGTAGTTATACACCTGGTACGTCTCAATGGTGAATGTGAGTTAATGATATTCTGAAACACATTCCTGGCACATTTGTTCCTGGAATGATCAACACTTTAGGATCAATTGAGTCAATACGTACATAATTCGCGATGTTTGCCAGCACTATTCCGCCAATGCAGGCGACAAGTAGCAAACTTGTGGCAGTGATATTCATTGGACCCTGAAAGGAAACAAGTCTATGAGTGGTTCAAAACAATAAAAGCATCGGCAATTCCCTCTATGATCAGAGGTAGCAGGCAGGAAAGAACCATATGGACTTAAGGAATCTTACTTCTTCTTAATTCATGTGTGTGTGTGTGTGTGTGTGTGTGTGTGTGTGTGTGTGTGTGTGTGTGTGTGTGTGTGTGTGTGTGTGTGTGTGTGTGTGTGTGTGTGTGTGTGTGTGTGTGTGTGTGTGTGTGTGTGTGTGTGTGTGTGTGTGTGTGTGTGTGTGTGTGTGTGTGTGTGTGTGTGTGTGTGTGTGTGTGTACACGAGAACCAACCATCAAAAACGGAAAATACCTATATCATTGCGTTCAGCGCGCAGAGTTATGTACATACGAACATGTGGTAAATTTTGATTTTTATCTTGATTTGATAGGGTTTCAGGCCACTTTCATCATGTTCAGACATGTTAATAGTCAGTATTTGTTTTCATCACGATCGGAATGAATGAGAGAAGCGTATGATCACTGAACCGTATAAAACGAGAGAGACGGGTAGTGTGCCTTTATAACGAGGAGGAGGAAGCAGGCGGGTGAGGCGTTACACGGATGAGGGTTGCTGCTGCACGGATGGTGCAGAATTTGATAAGAAATGGGCTTATGGCTATGTTAGAAGTGCGCAGCACCCGGCAGGGGGAGAGTTGCCACTGAACTGATGGACAGCTGTGAGAGTAATGCGCCGGCGTCCAAAAATGGGGAAACGCTTGGGGAAGGGGCCAACGATGAGATTAGGTTGCGCCGGCGTCCAAAAGTGGAGAACCGTAAGGTGGTACGATGTCACTCGAGTGTTGAACAGAGATGGAAAGGGCACATCGTAGCCAGAAAGCACGAAAGAACAAAAAAGGGAGTTGTGATAAAGGCGGAATGGCCAGGGTGGTGTGAGGAAGACTTCACATAAAGGCAACGCGAGCGAAGCGAGCAACGAAAAGAAGCCTGAGAGCCGTACGTAGGCTGGTGTTCAATTGAACAGGAACTTACCTCAGTCAAATTCTACGTGTGATTTTTATTCGGTATTTTATACCAACGAAGGTTGCACAGCTGGAAGAGAGGGGGCGGATATGGAGATGGTTATTTATTCCAAGTATGCACTTTCTATGAAAATACTATTTCGAAACTGACCTGTCATTTTAGTGGATTCACTGCTGTGTCGACCAAACAGATGAGCAGACATCAACGCTTACTACAAAATGAGTTACTATGCTCTTAAAAAGTTCATGCGTTTTTTCTCAAATCTTTAATTTTTATGGGAGGCAAGGGGTCGATGATAGTTGGCGGGCGGTGACTATGGCTGAGGAATGACCGGAGTAACTTGCCCGCAGTTGCAGTTGATTTTCTCCCACCTAGCCTCTTCAAACTTTAGGCGGCGTTTTCGCCCATGACGTACTCTTTGAACAGGACGCAAACGTATTGGACCACATCAGTCGCTTTTCGACCACGGCAAAAGGGGAAATGAGGCTGGTGTCGGAGATGAGTTTTTTTTTTTGAAAAAAAAATTGTGCAGAACTGAGCTTATCAATCAAAAGATCATAATTAAAGGAGAGCAGCGCTTTCAAATGAATATATACCTATTCCTTGCAAAAAAGTGAAAATGGGGGGGAATAATCGGTTAAAAAAGCCACGAACTCATTTGACAGTCTAATATGTATAGAATGTATACAGCATGAGCTTTTCACCTGCTCGCAAGATTGTAGAAGCCCTTTTGATTGTAATTTCCTAGAGAAGCATGTTGAAGCCGATCTGAGATTCGCTCTTGCCTTTGATGACATTTTTCCCATCCGCGTAGAAAATCCAGAATACGATCATATGCTTCATTCTTCCGTACAAATCTTCGAAAAGTAATTGAAGATGTTGCGGGACATCGTGAGATCTTTTCTTTCATATGCAGGAAGTTTTCCTTCGTATCATGTTGATTCCTCAACCGCATGATTTGAACTTCGAAACAGGTCTTCCCTTCTTCTACCTCTTGCATATTTTGAGTTCATAACAAAAAATGGACGTTGTTTAGTTGTAGAGCTTTTGTTGACGTTATCTGACACTGGACATATGCCGAATGGAAACTATAGATGATAAATATGACACTACTTTTGTATTGTTATTGGAATATCCACTGGACCGAAATACGAAACGGACTCGACGTGCAACCTCCGTACTATAATAATATGGTGATGCCGAGAAGGACCTTTCGTTTGGTATTGTTCCAGTCAACTACACTCCCGCACATATATCTCCGTCTCCACAATAAAGAGATGTACATTTTCAAAATAAAGAGATGTACATTTTCATTTTCATTTCCACGTTTTTCTTTATTTACTTGTTCGAGTACGCAAAGGACAACAAAATGCTGCACCAACAGTTATTCAGATCACCGCGACGATCGCTGGAGGTTTTGTTGGTGTGAATGAGGTGAAATAATCATATGTGTGATTCCTTCCCGGCACGCACGGTTCTTCCAGTTCGCCTTCTCCTCAGTTCACGTTTTTTCCAGAATTTCATTGCCTTCTTCTTCATTTTCATTTTCTGTATATATAAAAGTGAATGTGTGTGTGTGTGTGTGTGTGTGTGTGTGTGTGTGTGTGTGTGTGTGTGTGTGTGTGTGTGTGTGTGTGTGTGTGTGTGTGTGTGTGTGTTTGTGTGTATGTTCCTTATAGAAATCGCAGAGGATGGACCGATCCGCACCAAATTTTGCATACAGGCCCAGCGGGGCCGGCGGAGGTTATAGGCTACTTTGCACCTGGGATTATCCTTTGGTTTATCGATTATATCGATTTTATCAATTTTTCACCATTTCTGTCCAGGGATCGACGAGGATATGTCTACTAGGGTTCTTCAATATGCTGAACACGATTATTACAGCCGTCTTCCACGGCGGTATCGATTTATTGATTTTATCGATTTTTTACAACTTTCGCTCGGGGATCGGTGAGGGCATGTCCACTGGGGTTTTCGAATGTGCTGAATACGAATATGACAACCGCTCTCAATGACGGTATCGATTTATTGGTTTTATCGATTTTTGGCAACTTTCGCTTGGGAATCGATGGGGACGTGCCCACTGGGGTTTTCGAATTTGGTGAACACGAATATGACAACCGCTTTCAATGGCGATCTCGATTTACTGATTTTATCGATATTTCACAGCTTCTACTCAGGGGTCAGTGAGGGCATGTCTACTGGAATTATGCGCTGATCACAAATATGACAACCACTATGCATGAAACATCGAGTTATTGGTTTTGTCGGATATTTAATCGTTTTTGACTTTTTCCACTACTTCTCAGGGACGAGTAAGACCGCATTTACTGAGCTTCTCAAAGATGCTGATCGCGAATATGGCATGCTTTTTCCATAAAGTTATTATCCAAATAACTTCATTATTTCATTTTCCGCCAATATGTCGGTTAAAAAAGAGTCATTCAGGTCCGTCAGCATGCTGATCACCAAAATGATGAGCATTTTCAATGGATGCACCGGTAGTAGCAGATTTCCTCATAGCCAGGGTAGTAGAATACCCGAGCGAAGCCGGGCATACCGTCTAGTATTTTATATTTTTTATTTGACCTTGATAACACTTTTTTCTATTTCGTGTGACGAGTGGTTTCCACAAATGTCACGAAATGTCGACTTTGCATCTTTGTCTATTCTACAAGTCGTTGAAAACTTGTCATCTGAGTAGCTTACGAAAACTCTGATTACGAAAGGAAGACGGAATTTTTCACGGAATTCTTCAACAGCACTACCGTTCGTTTACATGTTTCTCTAGCTAGAATAACGGCTGAATTGATCGAACAATTACACTGTTTCTTCTTTCCCATTGTTTCTGATCGTCCTTTCCTTCTGAACATTTCCACCCCATTCTTTCTGAACGTTCTCTAAAGAAAAATAGTGTTGAAGTATTTATTGAAGACGGATGCATTGGACGAAATTTGTAGACATTCTTCCTTTAACATTCGTCCTCGTTGCGAAGCATATGACTCATTCAACTGAAAATCCTCCTGTGATGCAACTGAATTCAGAATTCCTTCATCATTTAAGGAGTTACCGTAACGATAGCTTAAAGTGGTGTATACAAAGCCATCGAGCGCGTAGGTGATGATGGGAACCAGGTTTGATTTCGATTCTAGCGTACGGCCTCTGTCGTAGTTGGAGCAGAACCTTAATATTCATAGTTATATGTTTGAGACATTTCAAGTAATACATATCATTCCTATGGGAGTGAAGCTTTTCAGTACATGTCCGACATGACCAGATATTTGCTGGTGGTGCTCTGAAGTTCAGAAACAGTATTCCTAGACCTCGTGCTGAATACCTACATCTGCTGCAGCGTGGACTACGGCCATCGAGTGGGAATGATTTGAAAGCTAGCAAGGGAAGGATACTCCTTCAGTATGGCCATTCCTAACAAATTGTATTGTTCTTATGCAGTTTGCGACACTGATTTCAAATCCGTTTTCAAAATTGACGAAACTCCTATCTGCGATGAGTTATGCCCATTTTTAGTATTTATGTAGGAATTTTAAGCTTTATGTATATGGATGGGTACGTAAGGCAAGGTAAGCCTCTCCTTCTCTAGTACATATTGGCTCGTATCTTGGCGAAAAATATTGAAAAATAATAGAAACACGGGAGTTTATCGCTAAGTGTGTCATCCCGAACGTTCAGTCGTCAGCAGGTCGGTCCGTGGTGCAGAGGTAGGTGGCTCCTTCTTCATGCGGAGTGTCAGGGATTCGAATCCTGCTATACTCAGAGTTTTGCATTTTTGCCCATCACTTGTTTGTTGTTCTATCATGTTTTCGGCTCGCAATTAGATGACGTGAAAGTTTTGGGAGCATTTGGAAAATACTCACTAAATCGATTTTCGGGAGCGTTAAAGTACTTGAGTGTTGGTGTGGCTATGCATAAAGATTAAATTTCAATAATTTGTACGCATAGAATGATGATGAGAAGCTCCCGAATTGTTAGAACTTAGGAGTTCCTGAGAGACAGAGCAGCGAACGAAAAAATTTTAGTCGCACTTGTCGTTTCCTCAACATTGAACCAAATCTGGAGGGGAACAATATTTGGCTGAGATCAGAAATTCACTCGAATGATAGGGTTCTGAAATTTCTAATCGGACCCTTTTATAGATGTGCTCCATAATTTTAAGTTGTAATCAAGTAAATCCGTAATTGGAGTCGTTTTTTTTTTCTTCGCTGTAGACTTGACTAGTCATTGTGAACATGGTGGTATGAAGAGACTTCCTTAAAGCGTTGTTTTTATTGTAACAAACTCTGATGCGCTCACCACTTTGTATCATTCTTCAGCAGAAATTGAGCCTGTTATTGCCTGTCTGGAGAATGAGAGACTTACCATTGCGCTACGAGCCTTCATTAGGAACTAATCTCAGCGCTTCTTCATGAACACCACAAATGGGCATAACTCATCGCAGAGAGGAGTTTGATCAGTTTTGAAAACGGATTCAAAATCAGCGTCGTAAGCTGCATAAGGCATTATACACTTTGCTATGAATGGCCACACTGACCAATCCTTCCTTTGTAAGTAAATGGCCATCGTATGGGAATGATTTGGAAGCTAAGTAAACGTTGCGTACCTGTAGCCTGTGAGACGCTGATCCTCCTGGGTCTTTATTTCGATCCCAGCCAGAACACAACCAGTTCTTTCCACATTCGAGTTAATATCGCTAATTTCGACCACTATCTTCGTGCCATTAGGAGACTAAACATAACGTATCGCTCTAAAATGAACCCTGTGCTCATCCTCTTTACACTTACACATTTTTCTAGGGTGGAAATAAAAACTGAGAATCGTTTGACTTTGCGAACCTTAATCCAGCTGGTGCACTTGAAGTAACTGTACCGGTCTCCTATTTGGTTGTAAGCATTTCTTTGCACTTGATTCCAGTCCTTTGTCGCAGTTACTGTTTGAGATTCCGTACATTCATAAGGCTACAAAAAAGTATTGATGAAAGACAAGGATTGCGAAAGTATTGTTGAAAGGCAAGGAGACAGTAAATCTTCAGCTATAAAATACCTTATGTAAGGCTTCTGAAATTCATAAGC
Organism: Ancylostoma caninum; assembly: GCA_037903475.1. NCBI lineage: Eukaryota > Metazoa > Nematoda > Chromadorea > Rhabditida > Ancylostomatidae > Ancylostoma > Ancylostoma caninum. The sequence goes on along the minus strand of JBAJFG010000015.1, from coordinate 1,446,484 downwards.
TATGATTTTTTTTTCAGTTTATCAATTGGCTAATGCTATGATGATTGATTTTCCTTCTTCATAAAACAACTGCCTGTGGAACTCTGGAATCAGCTAAGATAAGCCAAACTAGCTGCTCTACTTCCTCGCTGGGTTGCGGTTTCTGTAGTCTGCAGAGCTCTTCTCTTACTATCGCTTCCATCCTATACAATTCTTTGACATAAAAATTAGGTTATCGGCACAGCAGGAAAGCACTTCCGATGAGGAAGAATTTATGTCCCCAAAAAAATCGATTTCTACTGTGATAAACCTTTCTCGGCTCTTCAAATTTTGTGCGTAGCCCAGCTTCAATTTTCAGGGAAACGGAACCCAGTGTATGCTTCCCACTGTTCCTAACAAGTATGTGTTGGTACACTAACACATACACTATATATCTCAATCAGTACATGCAGTCTATCTGTTCACTTCGTATTGGTACTATCTGCCTATTTTGTATTAGAAGATACCAGTTCTAAACTTGCATTTTGGAAAGCCCCTGAATCCTAGGAAGACTTGTCAATTGATATAAACAAATCAGTTTCTTCTCAATTCGCTCGGGAGACATTAGAAATTGATTCAAGATACAACTAATCCTTCGCAATTTCGACCAGCTGGGGTGTAGGCACCGATTAACAAGCACCATAGCAGTTGACGACGACCTGTATGACCACTGAATCAGAACATCCAACGGACCGCTGTTTAAACTACTGCTCAAGCTTCCCTCTTTGTGGCGAAAGTTCATGAAGAATGCCAGCAATTGAGGGTAAAATGGTAGCAGAGGGGAGGAGATGCAGTTAAGGCGTCTACTTGAAACATTACGCTCTTTGCACTACGTTTATTTAGCAAGTTCCTCGGTAGCAATTTTAAAAAATCAGGGAGTCAACTTCTTCAGAACTACTATGTGTAACTACCTGTCCAACATGCCTGATAACTGGCAAAGTAAGCTAAACTACTATTACAACAGACCGTCATTCGACAATGCCAGGATGTCTTCATGGTTATATACCTTCGATTTAGATCAAGAATGTGTTTTTGAAAGATTCTTAGAGACGTATCTTCTTCCACTTTGCACCTAATATTTGAGCGGTTCTGCTGGCGGAGAGCTTATCTTCAGATTAGTACAGGTTTTCTTACTAAAAAAATTGAATTATGGGTAAGAGAGATGCAGTTGAAAAATATACAAAAAAAGGAGTTCTGAAGTTCGTTTCAGTGTTACCTTCTCTTCACATAGCCGCCCTCCATAGCCACCAGGACAAACACAAGTGTTGCAGTCATTTGGATTGGGAAAACCATCTCTGGTGCATTTTGCTGATGTACTAGGATCACACAGCCCTGAAGAATTTGAATATCCCGATTCAGATAACTTCAACAAATCTGCTCTAATGCAGCTCTCATTTTGAGAATGGATATGATGGGGTCGCAGTAATTGCTCCGAAGCTGACGATTATAGAAAAAAGTGTGCCTTCAAGCAAATACAGATTTGCTAGATCAACCTAATTGACCGAGGGAAAAATAACATTCCTTCCATTATTTGAGTACCGTGGTTCGTAGCACTCATTTATTTCCAATTGGAATAGGAACGAACGCGAGGCTTTTTGACAGCTGGACAACAGTTATCGCAGCATGCTACGGTGCTGTTAGGTGTTCAATCTATACCACTAAAAACCAATCAGCATGATAGAGAAATCAAATAATGCATCCAATGATCGTCGATGGTCGTGCCTTTCCGCGGACACGCGGTATGCGGCACAGCGTTGTAGTGGCGGGTTGGGGTTTTCTAGGTAGTTTTTTTTTATCATTTCTGTCATCAACCATCGAGAAAACTAAACGATTATCAAGAAAACCTTGTGGTTCGTTTGCGCGTAGACGATTCTGAGAAGAACAACGCGGTCACGCTGCATGCTTCTGGAGACTGCGGAAAGCTCACCCTCACCTACGCCTGCTGTGTTTTCTTTTACTAGTGGACACCTTCACCTTCCCTTTCAAGCAAAGAAGGGTTTGCTTCGAGACAACACTATGATGTTCATTGGCGATACATTTGCCGAGGTTCGTTTGGAAATCTCGGAGAGGGGCTTGCCAACTACCTAGGCAAACGAAGCCCGTGTATTGCCAAACAAGAAGTTCCGTAAAATGTATTGCCAAACAAAACTCGTCAAATGTATCGCCACACTAACCTTGCCAATGGTACCGCCAAACAAAACGGCTATCGAACGCGCAAAAATTTCGATATCATCAGGAATGGTACCATGATACCAATCTCCATAGTCCGCTGCTGCCTTACCAGCTCAGTCACGGGTTTGCACCGTCGATGGCTAAGCCTCCAACTAGAAATGAAATGAACGCCTCACCAAAACACGCGTAAAATTTATCGCCAAACCTTGCCATTTGTTTCGCCAAACAAACCTCGTCAAATGTATCGCTAACAGATTCTCTTTCTTTGTATTTCCAATTGAGATCTCCACTCATTCTCCAGTGAAACGTATTGCCAAGCAAAATTTTATCCTGTAGAATGTGTTGTCAAACACATTCTGTTGCCAAATGTATTGCCACCAACACCAGAGCAGTCAGACAGTACTGTTTCCAAAGTGCAACGGTTTTCAGACAGCGCGGTTATCCCGCAGCTATAGCTAGTGCAAAATTTCACATGGCTATTGTTCATAAACCGCTTAGACAACACAACATTTTAGCGCCTATCGTGCGAGGGCTGTTATGGCCATCACGCAGATACCTAGCAGACGAAAATGGGTATTCATAAAGTAAATCTCGTCAGACAAATCATCAATCTATTTAATTCCATTTCGATTGAATGAGCTAGTCTCTTGCATCGTTAAAGTGTAATGTGGTGAATTAAAATACCTAGTTCATTGTTTCCGAAGCAGAAAGAACCGGTAGCGCTCTACACAAGGACCCAAACTGTGGTAATATCAACATTTAACCCATTGGTTATATTATTTTAACTGATTTGAAGTTCTTAGGACATTTCAAGATCATTAAGGTTCCTGGTCATAAAACGTAGGGCTGCCCCCTTCACCTGCTTGTTAATCGGTGGTTCTAGCGCAATTACTGCGGCCTTGGTCATTTGTGTGTAGTTCTTCAACATTCATACCTTCGCATTTGAAGTGCTTATTGACCATGAGAAGGTCCACAAAAGAAATGAGACCTGAACCTATAGTTCTCTCGTAATTTTTATCGTTCGGAGTCATCGCAGGATTCACAAGAGGAACACCGCTGCAATACTTTCCATTAAGGTGCTTTAGTTACGCCTAGAATTACGTACTAATGCATTATGCTTCCAAAGTCGTACGGTACTCCATAGTTCTCGTTTTCTTCTTTTGTCATAGGTTTGTACTGGCTCCTGTAGACCTGAAATTCATTCATAGTTTTACTTTAGGGTTGCAATGCAATAGTCGCTGGCTAAATGAGTATTTTTGTTTATTTATTATTGCACAAGCATACTCATATACAGGGTGGCTGAAAAGTATTGGCGCGTTTTTTGGCGCTGCTTTTTTACAGGGAAAGTCAAGCATAGGGAGATAATTTTGTATGCGTGTTGTAGCACGTTCCATGTACTTTCTTGCTATGTACTGCAGAAGTACTTCCTAGTTAGTAATGAAGCATTGTGCTCACCGGTCGGCAATCGTAGATGGATGTAGAACCAGACATGTGCACGGAACATCATTATTAGAATATTCGTGATAAATTGGGAAAACTGGAATGACGAAAAGCGCTGATGGAACTTTGCGAATTACGTATCTCGAGTAAACAAGTAGCAGTTAATCATGTTCCTGAATGAACGAACGCTAACTGGTATTCCTTGCCTTTTACTTAACTTTGCACACCTCGAACCTGCTCTTTTGGAAAAGAAATTAAATCTTAGATTACTTCTGGCTCTACGAATGACTGGTTTGCCGTTATTTCCTCTGGTGACGGATTTCTGCATGACGCAGAAGGTGTTTGGTTCTAGAACCGATCTCCCGGAAATCACTTTTTCAAATATGACGAGGTCAATTATTTTTCTCCTCATAGTAAGAATATTTGAGAAGTATTTTAAAAACTGAACAGTCCCTATATTCACCTCAATGCTATATCCTGGATTCTTTTGGGAGAAGTGATAGAAGCCTCTCTGAAAAATTTTATATAAGATAACAGAAAATGTTAAAGAGTCCATTTCTTTGTAATTACCATATTCACTTGCTTACATCAACATTTCCCCAATCCATTCTGAGATATTCGTCGCGATCGTGCCTGTTATGAGTATGCCCAAGTCCAATCGCATGCCCAAGTTCGTGTGTAATACTTGGGAGGTGACCACAGCCGACATTCATCCAAAACGATTTCCCGTTGCCTTGGTAGTAACAGCCACCTCTGCTGAAGATCCCCACTTGTAAGCTACCCGCTGCAATTCTTTACACATTATTATGAGAAGAAAGTCTTAGTTTGCTGCTAAATTATCCGTGAAGCGCACCTGTTCTGTTGTTTATAAATTTAATGCATGTGTCTTTTTCCCAGGCTCGAGTCGCAGCCATGAACAAATACTGCAGTTCGGGATCTCAATTTTCCTGTGCTAAGAACGTCCAACAAGTTTAGTAATGCTCCCAACACTCACTGAGATTGCTTTGGAAATAGTAGTTTATGGTCCTTGATCCCACAACTCCATTCCTCCATCTCTGCGCTTGACGACTGGGGCGGATAGGTTGATCTGTTATTCCCTTAAACAAAATTCCCTGACTTTCTAAGCTCCAACCACTTAAGAATTTATTTGCTTACTTACTTATATTGATCTATTACCTGGTTTGTTCTTCTATTTCTTTACTAACATGCTTTCAGGGCATTGCATCTGCTGAATCATGAGGACAGAAAACCAATCACACAAATTGAAGGATTAAAGGAGAGAAAGCTTGAAAATTCAACCATAGCTTAAATTCAAACACTGTTAGTGTTCACTTACATTGCATTCAGATGCAATAACCTATTGGGTGAAAAATGACATTGACACTGCTATTCAAATTGGTAGAACAAATAGGATTCGGGTTATTCGTAAAATAACTGAGAAGTGAACCTGCATAACTCGGGGAGCATCAAGATGAATGGCCTGAACTTTCACTAATTTTCCACTTTTTCTGCTATACGATACACCACTTCCCTAGTGTGTCAACAAAGAAGTTTGAGTACAAGTATAACACAGGCAGCATATCAGAAATAGATTGGAGATGCTATAGTAGCATAAATAGACACGCTGCCACTGAGAATGAAGAATGATGGAAGGGCGACTGCAGGAAGCATTGCAGCCGAGTTCCGGGGAAGACGGAAACTCTAAGCAACGAATAGCTCACAGAAATGGAAGACAGACCAAAAATGAAGGAATGATGAAAGTCATGTTGAAAGGTGTGCTAGAGTGGGAAGATTAGAACCAATATGCATTATGCTTTCGGGTAAGTGTTCATGTTGTAGCAGAAGTCGAATATTGACGTTCTGGTTCTATTTATACTGCTTCGTTACCCGAATGGAGAGCATTCGATGCCACGTCGCTGTAGAGTGTACCTGCTTGTGGTAGACAATATCTTCTCGTTTGGAGAGCGTCTGGTCAGCAGTGACTCTTCCTTGGAACAGGATGTGTACTTAGAAAGCTTTTAGGTCAGCACAATATTCAGCGTGCTGTGTCGTTAGCACTGCTAGATACGGGTTCCGCTGATTTTGATTAGCAAGAGATAGATATGAGCTCTCCGAGCTCTCCCCTTAGTATAGGGCGACCAAAGAGAGAAGTGCGAGGATCCCGTGTAAATTTTAAAAGTGCGGTCGTCTAATTTATGCATATTCAAACCAAAAGAAATATGAAAAAACCTATTGTCTTGTTATACTACCAGCTGAGCGGCTGTACTAGCTATGTAATCTCTGGAGCTGTTCCTGTGATGTCTAAACACGTGCCCTTCACGCACAGTAAAGAACAAGCAACGAGATCGCGGATTGACGAGGACCCACGATAGAGGAGAAATGTAAGTTTGGGACGACTTGTGACTGATTTTCACTCAGTACTGTTTTCAATCCCTTGCAAGCTTGTGTCATCGCCTTTTCTCCTGTGTCCGTGGGCAAAAACGAATTCGCTATCCAAAGAAGGTTCTTACATCGTGAAACAGCGAAACACAAATTAATCTGTCTTAATGAGCACATAATGGGAACTTTTTTCAGTCTAGTCAAAGGGCCGTTACTCGCTTGGGTCTGTCGTACCAAACACACGCTCTAGCTGTCTCTCCGCAATCCTCATGCTTTATCGTTCAGTACGCCATCACTCTTGATCTTCGCCAGGCGGATGAAACCGTCCGACCGCTGTCAGGCAGCCGTCCCACCAATATTTTTCATTCCAACTACAGGCTCGCTGCTGATACCATGAAGCGCGTCGCATGTTCAGGCTGGTTTGCTAATTTGAACCGCTAACAATCTTTTGATTCAGTTCTTATATTGTGTCGATATTTTTCGATTACAATTGAAGTCATGAATTTGCTAAAGTTGTGTTTGAAGCAGAAGGAGAAATCCGTGGGAGGGAAAAAGAATGAGAAAAGATGGAGAAATGTTGGAATGGCGTATTCGCTTACGGCCTGGTAAAAAATGGTGTTGTCATGTAGTAAATAGTGAAACAAAAAATAAATCGATAAGGCCTTAAGGCGGACGAAACCGCACTCGCACGTAACCGCTCTCTCATACCTTTTGGGTATGAGAACGAAATTTTGCTGACATTAGTGGCGTAAGGTTCTACCCGCTATATCCTTATGGGTTTCTGGTTAAACCCTTTTTTGAAGTGTCTTATTCGGAAGCTACCATATGTCAATAGTACATCTAAAGTCGATGCAACTCTCCTAGCAGCTTTCCTTTGAAAATAAAATTTATTGGGCTATATACTCACATCTTGTATGTTCCTTGCAAGCCCACCTTCACAAATGCAAACAGAAAATAGAGAAATTATGGCAATGCACCTCATGGGGACCTGAAAGCTGAAATTTGTGTCGAAGGGTACGTCTGGTCGGCAGGCGTTAAAATTTCCACCAAGACAAATCAGAGAAAACTATTGGGAGAAACGGGCTAGGTGAGCCGAAAATGTTGAAATGAACTGAAAATTCATCTAAACTCAGCTGATGACGGATTTGCATTACTGGAAAGATGAAGTGAAATTGGAGGGGAACGGTATTTGTGTATCTCACGTATTGGTGAGAACATGTCCCAAACACCACTAATTGGAATCCTTTTCGCTGATTTGTTTAAAGGCCACTGTTGATAATGTGCTAATCTCACCCTGGGTGAGCGTACTGTTTCGAAACTAGTTTCCTCTTTTGTTGGTCTGGTCCTTGAACTGGTTGAACAGATGGGAGAGCAGCCATCTTGGAATTGCTGTGGAATCAGATGTACAGCAGGACATCAAATCTAATTCATTGTGTCCAATTGCTTATAAAACGCAGATGGTTGGAAAAAGCAAGGTTTGGCCAAGACATGTCAGTTTATCCCATGAAACGTTGGATGTATGACGGGGAAAGTCTGTAAATGACAGGGGAAATATTTTTCAAAAAATAGGAGAAAAAGCTCCGCTAAACAGCTGATATTCTGGTTGCATTGTCGCACGGTAGAGGCGACCTGTGGATGCACAACAAGGTACACAACGTAAAAGATATCGCAATATCAGGTATCTTGTTGCGCCGCAGTGTCAGTGGATGTCGTTGCACAAATTTTGTTGCATAAGTCACTACAGCAACATTGCTGTATGCTATTACGTTACAAGATGTTGTGTAAGAGAAAAGCAACGGTGACAACACTATCCAAAAAAATCCAGATGCCTTAAAGGCAGTGTGCAGGCAAAACTTTCGAGTATTCGGTTTCTGTGGTTCCTAGGCCAATTTGCCTCCCTAGTTCCAGATACGAAACTTACAGATCAAAACCCTCGGAAAAACCCTTTTCTGAGACTGATTTTCCTAACTGATTCGGACGAGATGTCCGACGGCCCTCTTTCTCGTCAGAGAGAGGGCGCAGAGAAAATTTTCATCGATCGATAGCGCCCGTTCGCTGCCTCAGTTTTAGCTTCAATAAGTCATTTTCGTTTTCCTTTAGGGGTCCGTATCACTGCTATAGCACTTTTTGAGCAGATTTGACAAGAAGAGGTATATTTCGATTATTGCTGTTGTCAATGTATGTTCGCAGTGCAGAAACTGTCTTTTTCACAAAATAAGTTTTTCTTTTTCGCCCTTTCTTGGTATCATGGTAACTAATTGATGTGAAAGTCGAGATTGATTATCAAAATATTTCGCTGCCCGATCTACAGTATATGAATAACCACCTCCACAATGTAATAGTGGAACACTCCCCCAAGTACAAACCCGTAAACCATAAATCCAGGATCATCTGAAACGAGAAACTGCAGTGTTGAGCAGCAGTACCCGAATGTTTAGATTACATATATAGGCAAACTTGAGACGCAAACACGGACATGAATCAACCACAGTAGAGAGACGCTTCCACAATCACTTCGATATTTTCCAACGAAGCACCACGTTACACCAATTCTACGCGCGAAAGGCTGACGCCGGGTGAGCGGGCTGGGCACTGGAGATGGGTTTGGGTACTGGGTCTGGGGCGGATATCTCGCTTATTTCTGCGACTTTTTCGGTGAAACTTTGGCAGTTGCCTATGGAGTCGACCCGCTATCATAACCTAATGAGTACTCAAGCTCAGAGGTTCTGCCTGGACACTGCCTTTAACCTTTGAGAATGTTTTTTTTTGAAATTTAGGGTGGATCTTGAGAATGTTTTTTTTTTGAAATTCAGGGTGGATCTTGAGAAGTCTCGACAATCTCGATTTACGTGCGTCAGGTTCCGGGTCATCCAGGAGTTTTTTTTTGTTGATTCGCACCCGCAAACAACTTGGAAATCCTGATCAGGAGGAAAATGAACGAAGATGTGGAGAAAAAAAAACGAAGAAAACTGGATGCTCGTTATTTCGTTTTGTATCGAGCAACACCTGTGTAAATTCGTATTCGTGTGAAATTGTGAATTCTCTTACTTTGATCATTAACATTTCCTGATGTTGAATCTTTTAAATAGCAGCCTGACCGTCAGGCTCACGCTGGGCGCTCAGACTTCTTTTGGGCTTACTTGCCTTGTTTTGCTCGCCTCATATTCCAATTGCATTTTCCAAACTACTGAGTTGCACGCACCACTGTCACTGCTTTGTAGCCGTCCACATTTTCCCCATCGCTGATCGAGGTGTGGACTCCTCCAGTGACAACTCTCCTACATTTTCTCAACGTACGTGACAGCGCAGTTGTCATCCGTGTCATTCCTCGTCCCCTTGATCCCTCCTCTTCGTTCTAAAGGCGTCCTACCTATCTCTTTCCTTTCAGCCTACTCCACAGCGGCATCGTCGCGGGTAACAAATCGTAACAAGTTCTCGTATGTGCTTCCTGCCAAAGGATCAGTTGCACTAGCACTGTTGGGAATGAACGGTGCCGGCGACAGCGTCGCTGATATGTCACAGGTTTTACGTGGTCCTGTAATCATAGCCTATCCCATTCATCACAGCTAAGGTGAGAACAACTGTCGGTCAGTATAATAACTGTGTAACATGATGGAACATGACAGAAAGTAGACCAGAACACCTGTAAATCAAAGTCTAAATCAAAGCTTGCAACCTTTTCCTACATAAATCGATGAGATAACACAATGGTGAACTTAGTTTTTGACGACAGTGGCTGGTTCTATTGCACAGACACCCACGTGCAAGCCAATTAATAGAAATTATGATATATTAAAGAACCAGACTTGGCGCACCATTAACACATTCGCAACCGTACGCTTTCGACATAGTGTGCCACGAGGGACACGGGCGGTCCCTTAAGCACGCGTTTGTGCTCGACTGGTTGAGCGGTCCCACATGTCGCAATATGCGTGTCAACCGGCTGAGCACATTGTCGCGAATGTGTTAAAGAGCACTTTTTCAGTTGATATTTTTCAGGTGCAATGTCAACAGTGTTAATCTTAACCCATTGACGACCGCGCCCATCTTTGCGTGTCTGGCGCGTGGGACCAACGCCCCCTTCAAGAGTGCGGCGCCCGCGGAGTTCCACACCGTTACGATAAGATAATTCGGACTAAAACAAATCATTTTGCAGAAAGGATTTTGAAATCTAGTTCCAGAAGATTACGAGTATCATCGGACAAAAAAGTAGAGATTCTAAACGCTTTTGGATTCCATTAAGACCGAAGGGAGTTTGTGGAGGGTGTTTTTAGTGTTATAAGGGAGTGTCCAGAGACTATACACGTTCCTAAGGCTCTAGCCTGACTAATAAGGAAGCGCAGGATGTAACGAATGTGATTCTGTGTAGGAAATATGGCTTTTGCACAGGGTAATTCCATCCACGACAAAAGAAATGTGAAGCAATCTTCCTCGACTTCAAAATTCCATCCTTTTCATGATGTTTGTCGCAATAACGGAGAACTCCTCCTTGAACTGTACTTGTTTGAGACCTTTTTAGGAAGGATTGTAAACATTCCATATTGAAATGCTGCAAAATGGTTCGAAAATAAGGTCCAGTACTTGTCAAAAAGGGCGCGGCTCACCGGTGAGCCGCGCGGTCCCACGCGACCGAAAAAGCGCGGCTCACCGGTGAGCCACGCGGTCGTCAATGGATTAATCTCATTCTCCATGAACATTTAGCTCCGAAACTATTGGTTGTTCCAAAATCGATGTCGGATTTACAAACCTGCGTCTCTTTCTAACCAAGGAACACAAATAGGTATACTCTGATAGCATATTTTACGTTTGCCTCAAATCTTACTTGTTACCTTCTCGATATCTATTCTTTTTCGAATCTACCTGCCTTTTATTGCTTCTTGGTGGAAAATTGTAAGAAATCGAATGCAAAAATTTGCTTCAATCTATATCATGAGCTCAATCTTAGTGGGCACACACCATCCGCCAATTATTTTTGGACAGACTATAAGTTTTCACTAAAATTCGCCCAAGACAAACAAAATCTTCTCGGCTTTATAAAGAACAAATTGGTATGTGGATGATTCGATTTGAGTGTATAAATGTCCAACTGAGAGATTCCGGGAAGGCGAATATCGGTCGAACACGTTTCAGCAGCAGTTCACACCGCTTGGTAAAAGCTCATTTTGTCGCCCCACGAGCTCCGTTTGCCCCGCAGAAGCTGTGATACGGAGACGATGAACTTGTTTGCATGTCTCAAGCTTAGGATGGCAGCTTAATCTTGGCGCAAGGCTGTGTCCCTATTATAGACTTGGGTAAGTCCAAGCTTATCCAAAAATATTCCCAAACGCGTATCCACTACGCTTCATGGTTCAGCGGTCGTTCGACTGACTTCTAGGTCCGCGCCGCACCCGCACGCAACCGCGCCGCACCGTCTGACCGATTATTGCACTGGTTCACGGTTTTACCCTGGTTTCAGCCGTCCTGACGAGTTTCGCAGGGCTCGCTTTGCCTCCGCTGAAGCGGAGACACGACCAAGCTGTGATGCTCAACACGGCTAATATACACCTTCCGGAAGCTGGGAGCCACTTGGCAAGGAGCCGGTAGGACGCAGGACATGAGGGGCAGGACGCAGGTTGAACGGCACTACAGTCAATCAGGCAGCAGCGAGCCCTCTCTACGCAGCCGAAACATGAGGTGTGCTGCATGCAGCAGTTCTTCTGCGGGCAGCAATGTCTGCCTTCCATTTCTTGGGGGTTTGGCTTGAAAGGTTTTGCTGCGTTTGTCTTATCCAATTATATGTATCCAATTATTAGAAAAGGAACGAATTTCTACTCAAAGATAACTTCAAAAGTTGTGATTTCATCTACTTTTCATTTTTTTTTTCATTGGGAAAGCGAAATCGGTGTTTTTTTTATTTTCCACTGTATTTTTTCCAGTGCCGTGTCATGGTGGTTTTCATCTTATTCATTATACCGTATCCAACGATAATTCATCCTTTCCTATCATGCTCCTGCAACAGAAAACTGGGGTGATAGTGAAATCGCTGAAATTAACTGAGTGGTTACCGTCAAGTCGCAGTTTCGGTAAAAGTTCTACCTGCTGATAGCTTCTTTTCTTGGTTTGTGATCGAGTCCTGGAGTAGGATTAAGACTGTAACATTCAACCTTTTCAATCCTCTCCCCTCCTAGAAGCGAGTACCTAATCGTCTTCTAGAGGCTCGTGAGGCCTTTTCTTCTCAGAATGTATCCATACATATTTATGTATAGGGCAATTTATACTGGGTGCGTGCGACTGACGCAAGTGCGTCTTTACGATGAAGAATAGGGCTCAGTCGCATAGGAGTCGCATCGCAGTCCCAGCACAGACACACGCGTTTACGGCCTCGCGATGGCCGCGCTTTTTTTCATTGAGGAAGTACATGCCGTGTTGACTGGTCTTCATGGAAAATCCCTTGCAAATGGATGCGTGCGACTGATGCGCGACTGACGCACGCAGCTAGTGTAAATTACCCTTATACCATTTCATTCCGCTCTTTGTTTATGAAATGAGGAGTGGAATCGCGATTCACTGTTAATACTTCTCATTTTATCTTTTGTCCTTTTTTATTCTAACCCTTTTGAAATGGCGAGGGGCTCGCACTTTGGAGCATATTGAGTTTAATCTGGTCAGGCCATTTCAAATGTGTCACCAGATCAATCTCAAATGATGGGAATCCTAATACTATTTTGATTGCAGGTGTTCAGACACAAACTAAGGCAATTCATTGCTCTTTCTGTTGTGATTCGGAATGCATTTGTACCGAATTCAATCATGAGGTGTTTGAATCCTATAGCCGTTTTCATCTAAACATTGGGATAAATCGGAGCGGATAAACCCTTGTGATATCATGCAGCAGATAGGAGATTGCAGAATATTGGGTTGGAAAGGATAAAAGGCGGTATTGCGCTTGATATTGTTTCTAGCAAAAAAAGAATATCGTGAAAGCTGTGCTAGTTTGGCACGCGATCTACTAGTTCTGTGAAGAATCTTGTAAATTATGGACAACAGGGAGCAACGCCAACATTTATTCAACTCTTCGCGGTGCTCGATGGAGATTTTATTGGTGTGACGGTGGGTACAGTGATGATATTGTCATATCTTTGTGCGTGATTTCTTCCCGTCATGTGCGCAAGGTTTAGCTTTAGAATTTTAGATTCCAAAACTCGCATGATATTTCTTGATAATACTGCGCAGAAGCGTGCATAATTTTTTTTGCACAATACTTCCAACGCGTTTTACTCTAAGATCATGTTTTTCCAAGATTTTGTTACCTTTCTGTCCTTTTTTTCATTTCACTTGGGCCGGCCTGTCTCTCGAATTCGGGAGGCGGTGGCGGCGGGATTCGAACCTGGGACCCCGTTGGAACATGGTGTTCTAAAGCAGCGTCTTAGACCACTAGGCCATCTCGCCTATTTTATTTCACTTTTATGACATGCTTCTTTTCGTATGACAAATGTCTTTCACGAATATATCGAACTGTTGAGTTTATAGCTTCTACTAAACTCTAGGAGTTGCCGGACACTTGTCGTTTGAGTTCCTAAGAGAACTCTGATTACGGAAGAGCTTCTTCCAAGAATTCACTAACATCGTTTGCGCGTTTGTCTGGTCGAAGTGATAACAGACCTGATCTACCATTTCCATTTTTCCTATTGTTTCTGGAATTTCTGTGAAGAGAAATCATGATGGAGTGTTTATTGAAGGACAATGCCTTGAACGCAATCAGTAGACATTCTTCTCTCAGCATTTGTCGCTACTGTTGCGAAACACATGACTCATTAAACTGAAAATCCTTATATGATACATTGAATTTGGAATTTCTTAGTTATTATGAAGAAGTTACCGTAACGATAGCGCAAAGTGGCGTATACAGTGCCATCGAGCGCGTAGGCGATGATGGGAACGAGGTTGGAATGCGATTCTAGCGTACGGCCTCTATCGTTGTTGGAGCAGAACCTTAACATTCACGGCTACATTGTATCTGAGAAATTGCAAGTAATACATATGATTTCCAGATTTCAGAATATATATGGAAGCAAACTCTTCTGGACATGTTCGCCATTACTGAAAATTTTCTATTGGTACACTAAAGTTCAAAACCAATGTATTTGTTGGAAGAATATGCTTCCCCATACATTGTTTGTAGGAGGATTTAGTATGGTAAAGCAATTCCCCAGGGTATTAGTAGTGAAATTGTCTGCTTATACGAAGTAGAGTTCATCACACATAGTTTGCTACGCTTCGTGTGCCTAGTTAGACTGCAACCTCGTTTGCTAGACAAGCAAACACGATTTCGAGATTTTTTTGCTCATGAAAACCAACTTTTTGGGCCCTAGAATCGTCTTTGAGAATTTCACACGCAAAGAATAGTATGAGTGGGACTTTCTCCAGAAGGTATTTTCACGGGAGTGAAATATCCAGGTACTGGCTCGGCCCCGACTCTTGGCTCCCCCCACAGGCTCCTTATGTATTGTTACTCGAAAACGGTCTTTTTTTCTGCATTTCCGCACGAAGTCGCACATATCATTGGCCAGCAGCTCTCAGAGATTCTTTTCACATGAAAATTTTCTTTGCCCGTAAAAATCTTAAAAACGATTCCGAGATGGGATGTTGCGCTTAAATGAACGTTGTATACCTGTAGCCTGTGACACGCTGGTCCTCCTGGGTCTTGATTTCAATTCCAGCTGAGGTGCAACCTAGTTTGTCCGAATACGAAGTAATATCGCCAATTGTCACTATTATCCTCTTACCCTCAGGAGCCTAAATGTAAATGTAATGATCTCATCCCCTTTGAGCTTTCCCATTTTTTTCTTGAAAGAAATAAAGGTTCAAAATTGGTTGAATGTGAAAACCTTAATCCAGGTGGTGCACTTGAAGTAATGGTATCGGTCTCCTATTTGGTTGTAAGCATTAATTTGCACTTGCTGCTCCTGCTCCGTCGCATCTAGTGTTTTTGCTTCGTTGCATTCCATAGGCTATAACGAGATGATTAGGTAAAACAACGGATGCGAAATATTCACCGCTAGCATGGCACAGGCTCTTCCAAATTCACTAGCTTCGATTTTTTTAGTTTGTCTTTGTCCAAGTCTACCCCAATAAAGTATCTCTACCTTTAATTTTATGAAATATGGAAAGGATCCCAGATGAGCCAAATTGGTTGAGGTACTTCTTTAATGGGTTGGGGTTTCTACTCTCAGCAAAGCTCCTCCAACATCTGCTACTTCCCCCATCATATGCAGTGCATTGACGTAAAAGGTAGAGGATCGGCACAGGAAAGCACGTCCGTTGTGGGAAAAGTCGTATACCCCAGAAGTAGAATTTCTATCACGCCTTCCTTGGCACCTTTAGTGTCGTTGATTAGCGAGCTGGATTCTCAGCGAAAATGAACTGTTGTTGCCTGTCACTTCATCCCAGTGGCCATTAACTCATAGCATCCTACGGAAATGTTTTTGACTACCATCACCTGAGCTCGGATGGTCACTGCAATTATCCATGGTGAAACTATTTGAATATTCTGATTAACCCTTTACGTAGCACCCATTATCTGGTTTACCCCTGCTTGTGTGACGCTGTTCACACCTATCTGGTACCTTTGGGCATGAGATTGTCAATCCTTTCAATGCTACTCCCGAGCCCTGGTTGTTGTGGTATCCAGCTCTAGCCGTATGGCCAAACATGGCCCGAGGTACAGCTATACAACAATCTGGTAGTTTTGCAGTGTCACTGGCCTAAGTTCAACCAAACTTCGGCTCAACCTATGTTTCGTGCCGTTTTCCTAATATTTCGCTTCAGAGTAATGGAGCTAGTGTCGCGGACGCGGACTCCGCTCCTCGAACTAGCAGTGGCTGGGAGCACTGTTCTGTATCACGCGTGTGGACCGCATACGCAATGAAAAGATCCGAGAGCGGTTCGGCATTGCTGACAAGCTCCGCGAAACCCGCCTTAGATGGTACGGCCACGTAGTGCGCGCCAACAAGGACACCGTCTGCAAAGTAGGCCTTGATCTCGAGGTACCAGGAAAACGACCAAAAGGACGGCCGAAGCAACGGTGGCTGGACACCTGCATGCGGATCTGAAGCATGTGGGCGCCCACCCAGACCAGGCTTACGATAGAGCTAGATGGCGTCAGAAGATCAGACAAGCGGACCCCGCCAACGAACGGGACAAACGCTAAAGAAGAAAAGGAAGAAGAAGAAGATCGATTGGAAGAAGGACTGAATAAGAACGTGTAAGTACCGTGGCAGGACTGGGGAGAGCTGCACCTTGGCAGCGGCGGTAGGGGGCTAGACGGCGCGGCCCTCAAGTTCTTTCCTCTCATTAGATTGTAGTAAGTACTATTCAATAGCTTCCCCCTCTGAGCCCCCGTAGGATTCCCTCTAATAATAGTAGTAGTATTGTAGTATTGTAGGAATTAGTAGTATAATAAACTTATATGTATAATCTAACTAGCTGTACTAATCTTTCCCTGTACTACGGCGTGTCGCCCTGAGCGGCCGTAAGTCGTCGTAGTACAGCGTAGTGTTCTAGCGGCAGTGCACTCGTAATATGCCATGGGTGGAAGCCTGCAAGGTGAGGAGCCCTGGTATGTTCAAGTAGGTGATGTATCATGAAACGGTGAGGCAGGACTCTGATCCGAGAAGGTACAGGGCACCACCGAACCGCAACAGCTAGCGTGTTCAGAACTGCGACTACTTCAAGGTTGCGATGTGGATAACTGTTGGTTGAAGATGTAGGATAAACGGCAGTTTAGGCAAATCCACTACTACCGCAGATTATTCGGAAGTGTCTGAGTTTCTTCATAATTTCATAAATACCATTTTTGAAACTAGAATTGGTCGTTGGATGATTCTTTGGAGTATAGCCTTTTCCATTTCAATAGATTTTATGAACAGTTTTGCCAGAAGGCAGCTCTGTAGTAGAATTATTATTAATGAAACTCTAAACAACGAATGAAAGCGATGAAGCTAGAAATAAGTATACTGATAGATTTGCACCTGTAGAAGAGTTCTGTAAACGCTAAATACTTCGGTGTTACCTGATCTTTACACAGTGGTCCTCCATAACCACCAGGGCAAACACAAGTGTTGCAGTCATTTGGATTGGGGAATCCACCCCTCTCGCATTTTGCTGACGTGTCCTCACTACATATTTCTAAAAAATACAACCCAATTCCATTCAGACAATTGCTAAGAAGCAGCTCCCATTCTGAGGTTGAATATTAGTAATTGCGCCAAAACTGACGATTATAGAGAATGATGTGCTTTTGAACAATAACGTTAGTCCATGCTCTGCCTCTGAAACTTCAGGTTGTTGTGACGATTTCTCTTGGGAAATCCATAAAATCTATAGGGTAGGAGTTGCAGCTTCAAAAAAACCTGGAAAAAGTTTCGCAATTCCGCTTGATCGGGTGAGCGATGTTTCCGACAAATTTTGTTACAGGGTTTGCACATTTGCCGTGTCCATGTAGGCTGTATGTATCCGCGCAGAACGTCCGTCGTTGTTCATTCGTCTACGGACACTTGCCACCCGCACGCGTTGCGTCAGGCTGTTTTGCCTTTTCGGAACATAAGAAGAAACATTCGGACACCCTTCAAAAGGTGGTCTAACTAATTCTAGCACCTTATTAGGCGTATTAGGTCAAGAATAATCTGTCCTTCCTAGGAAAAGACCAGGAAGAGCCGCTTTCTATACAGTGTCTCACCGCGGCTTGACGCACGCGGGTGGTAAGTGTCGGATAATCTTGTTCATTATGCACGCGCGCAGACTTTGCCCGCTGGAGCATGTTTTCCAGAGGTACCATAATGCTCGAACGTCTTGCCCCATATCTTGCGAATAAGCATACAGCGAATACGTTAAAGAACAGCAAACAGCTTATGCTTCTCTCCCTTGTACACGTCGCACTGTCAATAGATGTTTTTTTATTATTGATCGCTTTGTCTCTTTTAAATGGAAAAGTGTTTAAGACAACGCTGAGATAACACTGAGTACTGCTGCGAAATTTCAATGGTTCTCAGATAGCGCTTTTGTTCCGCGGCTAGTGCAGAATTATACATGGCGATTATTTCCAAACATTTTGGCTATCATCAAAAGCCTTAAACTTTAAAAATGCGAGAAGTGAGCCGTAAGTGAACCGTCATCATAATCGGAATCCTTAGTTGTCCACATAATGTTTACGCGTCAGCTCAAAAAAGGATTCGTAAAAACCTTGTGTCGGCTCAACAAAACTACGCCAAATAGTTTAAAAATGTCAAAGTTCAATGAAATTCAGACGTGGCAATTATTATAACTAAGCCACACAACATTTTAGCTATAATTGGGCAAGGGCTCCTATAGCCGTAAAGTAGAGATCTACTATGCGAAAACTGGTACGGGTAGAACCTCCTTTGCAAATGAATCAGTCTATGTAACTTTTATTTCAATCTGCAGAGCCAACTTCTTGCATCATCATTGACACAGCTAATTCATTGTATTCAGGGCAAAAAGAACCATACTAGACTTTTTAATCAACTCCCTGCACTAGTTTACACAGTCATTTCATTGTTAGCGAAGCAAAAAGAACTATATATAACTTTTCAGTCGAGCTCTTGCATCCATTGACACATTTAATTCAATGTCTCTAAGGCAGAAAGAATATACGCAACTCAAAACAAATGCTCATCCTATTTGAACCATAGTCATCTTAGGTTCACAATTGCAGTGCGCAGTTGGGGATAAGCAGGACCTTTGACGCAGAAGCATTTCATAGACGAATTTGCATGCACTCAGGTCCAACTAAGAACTCACAGGTTTTCTCGAGGACTTCTCGAGGATTGCAGGATCATTTTTTTCTGCGCGTCTCTGACATTTAAGTGATCTGCATACTCACACTAGCCTTATCGATATGGCAGCTCCTGGGTGATTCCCAAACTTTTTGCTCTGCAGTGCTCAAAGCAACTAATTTCAATTTCTTCGATAACTGTGCAGCACAAGCGCAGCCCGAAGGGCGTGATGATTCGAGTAGAAACCCTAGCAGCAACGGTTCCCAGTTGCTGCCGTCCTCCCCTTGATTGCTGCTCAAGCTCTCGTCCCTTTAGCAGCAATTGCTGAAGGATGGCAGCAATTGAGGGGAGGATGGCAGCAAGTGGGAACCACTGCTCCCAAGATTTCTACTGGAACCATTACGCCGTTCGAGTTGCGTTAGTGCTGCACATTTATCAGAGTCGTGGAACCTAACCCGCTAATTATCTATATCGCATTGATTGAAACTAACAAGGGAAGTGCACGAAAGTGAGCTGCTAATCCTAGACGAGACCTATATAGTTAGAGAGCGTGTTCAACGTGATGTTGAAGGCTATACTTCAAATTTGCTAAATGCTTAATAGAAGCCCTGAGTTCCACATCATTGACCTAAATCCACGCTGATAAAGGAAAGATAGTCCGGTTCTGTTCGTTCCGTAGCGAATTGTGGACTGCCCTGTGCAGCTCGTTACGCTGATTTCAAATCAGTTTTTGTCTTCCCCGAATCTTGTCTCTATCAGGAGTTACGCCCGTTTTTTCGCTTGGGCACACCACAGGGCAGTGCACGTGTAGGACCCACAGTTAGAACGCAGCAGTGGACATAGGGTAGTTACGGATCTCGCGATATCTTCCCTATTCTCGCACATAGAAGTAATTTCAGACGCTGATCACGATTATCAACATCATTCTGCAAGAGCATCAACATCATTTGCCACTTTCCCACAAAAATCCGCAATTTCTCTCTGTTTTCTGTGGTAATTCTGAGCTTAAACCATTAAGCAGATTTCAAGTATAGCCTGTAACATCATGTTATACAGGCATTCTAACCACGTAGATCTCGTCCTGGAATGGCAGCATATATTTGGGCGAAAAGGGAGTTGGGGGGGGGGGGCACCCTATAAAAGGTCATAGGCTTCACCTTATAAGCCTGAGTAAAAGCACTAGCCTAAGCCTAAGCTATGCCTAAGCCTAAGCCTAATCCTATGCTTATGCATGCGTTTAAGCCTAAGCCTAAGGGTTAGGCTTAGGCTTCAGAGGAGTGGCCCCCCAACTCCCTTTTCACCTATATTTGTGCACTTCCCTTGTAAGTTGAAATTTTCAGAACATTTCTAGACTATTTAGGTTTCTGGTTATGATCTGTAGAGCTGTCTGCTCTACCTGCCTAGTTTCAGCGCAGTTACTGTCGACTTTGATCATTTTTGTGGAGTTCTTCAATTTACATACCGTCGCATTTGTAGTGCTTATTGACCATTAGATAGTCCGCAAAAGAGATGAGACCTGAACCGATGGTTCTGTAGTAGTTTGGATCCCTCGTTTGCATAGCAGGATATATTGGAGGAACACCGCTGGAATTCGTTTTTATTTTATATGTTGATTGTGCTAAAAAATACTTACTAATGCATTATGCTTCCATAGTCGTACGGAACATCGTAGTTGTCGTTTTGCGCTGTCGTCATAGCTTTGAACTGGTTCCTATAGACCTGAAGTTCATACATCGTTCTTGCCTAGGGTTACAGTGCGTAATACTGCTGAATAAGCAAATAGTTGAAAAGTATTTCGCACACTGAATAGCAGTTGATATACTCACTTCAAGTTTCATTCCCGGATTCATTCGGGCGATGTGATAGTAGCCTGCCTGAAAAACTTCATATCAGATAACAACAAATTTCTAAGAATCCATTTTTCTGTGGACATACATCAACATTGTGCCAATCCACCATGATATAGTTGTCGCGATCGTGCCTGTTGTGAGTGTGCCCAAGACCCAACGCATGCCCGAGTTCGTGTGTAATCTGTCCGAGTGTGCGGCAGCCAACGTTCAACCATGACCCTCTCGAATGAGTTTGATGGTAGCAGCCACCTCTGCTGTAGAACCCCACTTGTACACTACCGTCTGCAATTGTTTACACATTATTTTGAAAAAAAAATCCAAGTTTGTTCCCAAACTACTCATGAAACACACCAGAATTGCCGTATTCAAACTTAAGACATGTATCCTTCGCCCAAGCTTGTGTCGCAGCCATGAACATTGCCTGGGAATCGGGATCTTAATATGTGTACTTTAAGAACGTTGAACAAGCTTCCAACACTTATGTTTCCAACAATTACCGATATTGTTGTTGAACCAGTAGTTTATGGTCCTTGACCCAACTTTTCCATTTTTCCACTTCTGCGCTTGGCGCCTAAAGCGTGGTTCTAGCTGAGCTGGTGTTTCCTGGAACGAAATCTCCTGTCTTCTTAAGCTCCATCTATTTGAGGATTAAATTATTTGTTTTTTTAACTCATTTCTCTTGTTCTTCTCCTACATGCATTCAAGGAATTCTTTCCGCATCTCTAGGTCAGGAAAACATTCACACAATAACGGCTTAGAAGTAGGATAGCTCACACTCTAGTTTGAATATAAGCCTTGTTTCGTGTTTAGCTCCACTGTGTCCAGAAGCAAAGGCACATTGCGTGAAAAAATGACCCACGATTGCCACTAACGGCTGGACAATTTATAATAGTAGAGCAAGTAGTAACAGCATCACAGCTTGAACTTTCAAAATGACTTGGAAATGGTCAAGCATTGAGTGTGGGGGAGAACGGCCATTGATCTTGCAATCATTGATGTCGATGCAGGACACGATTAAGTTAGTAAATCTGTCCTTCGTTACTTTATAATTCGATTTTTTCTTACAAATATTAGAGATTTTACTCATTCTCACTGTTAGGCTTTCGTAGGAGCCCCACTATTGCAATTTATGAATTTTTTGTGATGGATGCATGTTTGCACAGTTTTCCTCACAATAACTCCCACAGACGTGGATGTGATTGATGTAGAAGTGTGGTAGCTACAGTTTATATCTGGAAGAACAGTGGAAGCGAAGAAGTGTAGCAAGTAAACATCACGTAATGGTGCATACTGGATAACTGGATATTTTTATCCTTTAGACGAGTCAGAGACGCTTTCTCTCAGTTTGGCAGCCGCTTCAACCTCTCAATTTTCCTAGCCATACCTGAGCATCAATACTTACACCTTGGTACTGAAAGTGAATTTAGGAGCCAGTACAAGTTTTTTTGGAAGATTTCCCACCGAAATGAAATCTATTGAAATCACTACCTCACTACTTAGATCATACTGGATGCGTCCAAGAATGCCTTCGCCAATGCAGGTGGCAAATAGAGAAATCAACGTAAACCACCTCATGAATGTCTGAAAAGTTACGTTTATGTATTGTTGATGCAATTTGAGACTGCTAGCAGGGTACGAACCATGGAAAGCAGCTGAGGTGAAAGCGGCTGAATTGAGGGTGCTTAAATACATTGAAAGTTCACCTCAACTCAACCAACGTTAGATTTGCACAACTGGAAAGGAGAAGAGCGAATTGAGGGGTGTTTGTGTATCTTATACATTGATGAGAGCATTTATGTGGGTCTCGTCATCTCGGTTAGACTGATTTTTGCTATGCATATTTTCTGTGGGAAAGGATACCTTGGTGCTTCTTTCTTATAAAACATTACCAAAATGACACCTCAGAAAGACTCAGAACCCACCTATGAAGTAAGTGTTCCTCCAAGAGTGCTGTGATCATGAAATCCTAACGCTGAAAGCTACCTTCAGTACCAAGGCAGCTGCAATTGTTAAACCGTAGGAAAGCAGTGTATAATCAGGATTCAAGAACTAATAATTGAATGGAGGCTGCATGAGTCTGGGCTCGCAGTCAGGTGAAAAACTATCCATTCAAATTTAAGATGTCTAAAAAGCAAATGGCGATACAGTATTGGGTTAGTGTTGTCATTGGATTGTTGTTGTTGTTCTCACGTAAAAAGCTTTCCTTCCTCCCGTCTAGATTGATCGCATTGTAAGGCGATGGCGGGGAACAGAGCAGTATATAAGGCCATGGTTTGGGACCTTAGGTGTTCAGTCAGGAGTCAGCTGAAGCCGCAGCCGCACCCCCCCCCCCCCCCCACGTCATCTGTATTCTGCCCCTACTAATGAACCTATTCTTCTGTTTGACTGTTACTACAGAAGTAGCAGAGGTGAATTCCGTCGCAAGTAGGAGAGGGTAAAGAGAGAGAGTCGTAGAAGAGACTCTAGAGAGAAAGAGAAGAGATTGTGTTGTCGGAGACAGGCTGGGACATAACAGTTTTCTTATTGTTTAGGAATGAAATCGTATTACTGTGGACAATTTCTTCGATGCTAGAATTTCTAAAAGAAAATTATAGTCATGTCTGTGTCGCATTTTCGTTTTAATGGATTATTGCGTGTCACAGAATTTGTCCGCAGTAGGTCATAAAGACAGAAATTCGTAGATCTGATGCACCGCTGAGCACGAATCGATCGGTTGGATCACCGTGCAGGCTGCATGGCGGACGCGTACTGACCGGACGGCGGTGGCCACGATTGCACGGCCGCTATTGGATGCGCGGGCCGGTCGCTGCAATTGGTAACATGTAGTATATAATAAGTTGCTGCCAATTCAATGATTCTTAGCGTGTATAGATTCTAATAAGTTCTAAGCTCTTCTGCGGTCACCTTCTGATCATAATGTGAAAAGCTTCAACTCACTAACAGCAGTCATCTCGTGACCATTCTGAACTTCCTCGATCCCTTTTAGTACTGCAAGAAAACTAACCGATCAGTTTTCATTTCGTTTCATCATATCCCTTTAGAATGTCTACTATACATTCTACATACATCTTTATTTTGAATTGCTTCCAGTTTATCAAGTCCGAAGTTTTTTTTTCGCGGCACTTCACGAGCCCATTCTCTTAGCTGGTAGCGCTCTGATACTTTCGAAACTTCCAGAAATGTTCTCTCTCTGTTCAAAGAACGTAGCTCTCTTCTCTTAGGTATGGGCGGACACATTTGCAGTGTAAAGAGGATCACTGGGACGGCCCTTCCCTTATCAGTGTTCGATGATAGCATCTGCGTTAGTATTTCATTTCGATAAGCTTACGGCGCTTAGCGCCTTCTTCGGATCTTAATATTAGGTTGGTACGAGAGAAATTGAGAAATAGAAATAGTACGACATCCAAATATGGTTCCATTTTCATAAAGCAAAGCGAGCCCTATTGCGCTGTGCATATAACAAATATCTTGTGAGGTTAGGAGTCACGAAACGATTGAAAATTTCCACAAATCTCGCCTTCAATCTTTTGAATTTTGAGGATTTTCCTGCAGCACCGCAAGCAATAAAGCCCGAAACACCTTTTCTGTATTAGCTCAAGATGTCAGTTCTTGTTCCATATGTGAGCTTTGGTGCAACGGCCTTGCTTTGGGGAAATATGGATGAGTACTTTTCGAAGCATTCTTCTTGACATTTTTGTGATTCTAGGAGGATGATCCTTTCAAAGCTACCTCTTAGAAAGGCACATTCAACAACACCTTCTATTATTTGTCCCAAGAAGTCGCGAGCGGTCTGCTGGAAAAGCACTCGAGATGCTCAAAACCTCATTTTCTGCTACCCAACCGACCAAAATTTGCTCCCGAAAGCTGGCTTAAATTTTGTTGACTCTGCTAGGGTACGTTAGAATAGCCTTTGTATTTCCAAGAAAAATTGCAGCATTTCTGCCGCTTTTCCCAGTTCCCGAATTCTCTATTCTACATAGAATACAATACGCAATGTGATACATACTAGCAATTTTAGTCCAAAAGCTTGCTGGAATAAAATACTAAAATACTAACTCAGAAGCTCTCAGTGAGCACTGATTCAGACCATATGAGGCTTCACGGCAGCACAGTATTTAAAACGAACTTGCTTCAGTTCCATTCGTTAACGATACTTCCTCGAAATCCTGTAATCGTTCCTCCAATGTACACTAGTATCGTCATAATCTGCTCGATATCCAATACAGTTTATAGGTTTGGCACTCGCTTTCGGGTTTCGCATTCGCTTTCAATGTTCAACTTGAAGAGGAGGGTCAATTGAAATTTCACGCGCTCCACGAATGAATGAGCTGGCAATTATTTAAGACATTCTAATACTTTGAAATAAACAACTTATCCGGCTCTGTGTTTCCACTCTTTGACACCCACGTATGTATTTAGCCGGTAAATCAAGATCGTTCGCTTTTCACTCGTCATGATGGTTGTACTGTTGAACGTTTGTAGTTAAATCTTCTGGTCATTTTATAATCGTATTTTATAAGAGTAATAAATATTGGTTATCGAATATCCAACTCTAACTCACTCAGCTTGTTGCTGTGACCGTCTTTTCTCTTACGAAAAGCAACTGGTTTGATCGGTAGTTCCTCTCTATTCTGGTTTATCCGCTGGAACTCCTTTTATTTTTGAACCGTTTCCTCTTATTGTCTTCCGAAAGTCATGCGTGAACATCCGTTTGATTTGTTCTTTCTTCTTAGTCTAAGAACGTATAAATGGCACTGTCAATGCTATATCCCTAACATCTGCACCGCTGCTTGAAAATTCTCACCACTATCTATCACAATTCAGAAGATCAAGCAGGCAGGAGAAAACCAGATGGATTTGGAATTGAACTATCACCTGCCTCAATCGGATTTCCGTTGGATGTTTATAGGATATGATTATAATACTCGCAGAGGTCGAAAATTAATGAACATTTCTAAACTCGCCCTTTCGTTTTCGTTTAATTGCACATAGGAAAAAGAAAGGGCGAATGCAGAGGTGCTCTTTTGTTTTGAAAATCAACCCACAAACCACTAAGAGGCCACAAATCACTAATGAGAAATATTCTCCTTGTTTGTTTAAGAGCAGTGTGGATAGTGCATAAATCTTGCTGTACGTGAATGTGCTGGTTTTAAACTAGTTTGTTATTTCAGTTAGAAGGGTGCTGCATCGATTAAATAGATGAGAAAATACCAATTTTGAATTCAGAATGAGGATGGATGAAGAGTATTGATGACCATGCGAACATGAGCATGTGGAAGCCTCGGTAGTTGGGATGGATGTGACAGTTTTCCTCGGACCATGTAGAGAACAGTGCATCAAAATATGTGAGACTATATGTATTCATTTTTATTTCCACACTTGAAGCGCCTCTGTGAAAATCACGAGAGAAGACGCAAGTGATGCGCCGCAGGGATCTTCCTCAATATCATTCTTTCTGAATAACGCAGCCCCAAATCTAAGCTGTTGTAGTCTTGATCCTTCAAAGTGCCCATGTGGTACAATCCTACGGCTTGGGATCGGACGAGTAGGTTGCTCATCAACATGCACTACTGAACCCGTGAAATGTGTTTTACGACAACATCCTTCCACTGTCTTTACCTTGCGAATTGAATAAAAATCTTGTCAGAAGTGGAACGCTCAATCATTAAATTAATAGCTGGTTCGAGAGACCATATGCTTTCACAGCATGTCGTTTTGGTGACCATCTCTAGGATAGGCGACAAC
Organism: Ancylostoma caninum; assembly: GCA_037903475.1. Classification (NCBI taxonomy): domain Eukaryota; kingdom Metazoa; phylum Nematoda; class Chromadorea; order Rhabditida; family Ancylostomatidae; genus Ancylostoma; species Ancylostoma caninum. The sequence goes on along the minus strand of JBAJFG010000015.1, from coordinate 1,420,107 downwards.
CTCATAAAAAAACTCATCTGCGATGTTAAAAAAGCATAAAAAGTATGAAATCATCACACAGACAGGAGCACCCGGTAGGTTTGTTCAAGATAGTTATGAGGGGCTTAACATATTCTAACGACTGTTTTGAATTCACAGATGTTTATAGTGAAAGCCTAGGATCTGTCCGAAGATAACCACTTGCGGCGCCTGACTGCAGCCTTCTCTTCTTCCGTCTAATGATTACCGGTGAAAGTAGGGAAAAAAGCTTACTGAATACAGGTGTGTTCTGTTTTTACAATGCTTTCGGGATCCTACGAAAAAAACGGTTCCAAAGAGATGACTACGTGCAGTGAGGTACTGGAGCCTTTTTTCTGATGATGACTGGTGGAAATAGACGAAAAACTGATTGAATACAGGTGTGTTTTGTTTCTACAATGCTTTTGGGATCCTACGAAAAAAAAACCGGTTCCGAAGAGTTTTCTCTGATGATGACTGGTGAAAATGGAGGAAAAAGCGATTGAATACAAATTTGTTTCGCTTTCACATCATTCTCGGGATCCTATGCGAAAGAAAGATTGCACTCCGTCTTCCTTTTAACTTCGAATTTTTCCATAGGACCATTTATATTAGTGAGACGCGCCCACAGGGTTGCGGAAGATTTTCCATGAAGATCGATCAGAGTGGCATGTATATCCTCTATTGATATCACTCTTCTAGTACTTAATTTTTTTCGAAAGAGCCTAATGTGTAGGTACCTAGTAACCCATTTCTGAGTCTGGATGGAGTCTCCGACCTCTACGGACCACATCGTGCTGTGCCCTGGATCGGGGTTTTCTTGGTAATGTCTTATCAATTCTGTTATCAACCATCGAGAAAACTAACCAATTATCAAGAAAACCCTGTGGTTCATTTGCGCGTATACGATTCTGAGAAGAGCATCGCGGTCGCGCTGCGTGCTTCTGGAGACGGCGGAAAACTCAACCTCACCTACGCCTGCTGTACATCGTCACGGGCAATGTTTTCTTTTACTAGTGGACCCCTTCTCCTTCCCTTTCAAGCTAAGAAGGGTTTGTTTCGAGACAACACTCTGATGTTCATTGGCGATACATTTGGCGAGGTTTGTTTGGAAATCTCGGAGAGGAGCTTGCCAACTACTTAGGCAAACGAAGCCCGTCAAATGTATTGCCAAATAAAAATCGTCAAATGTACACTAACCTTGCCATTGGTACCGCCAAACATAACGGTTATTAAACGCGCGAAAATTTTGATATCATCAGGAATGGTACCATGATACCAATCTCCGTAGTCCGCTGCCTTACCAGCTGAGTCACGGGTTTAAACCGTCGATTTCTAAGCTTAAAACTAGAAATGAAATGAACACCTTATCAAAACACGCGTAAAATGTATCGCCAAACCTTGCCATTTGTATCGCCAAACAAACCTCGTCAAATGTAACGCTAACAGATTCTCTTGTCTTTGTATTTCCAATTGGGATCTCCACTCATTTTCCCGTGAAACGTATTGCCAAGCAAAATTTTATCCTGTAAAATGTATTGCCAAACACATTCCCTTGCCAAATGTATTGCCACCAACACCAGAGCTGTCAGACAGTACTGTTTCCAAAGTGCACGGTTTTCAGACAGCGCGGTTATCCCACACCTATAGCTAGTGCGAAATTTCACATGGCTATTGTGCACAAACCGCTTAGACAACACAACATTTTAGCGCCTATCGTGCGAGGGCTGCTATGGCCATCAAGCAGATACCTAGCAGACGAAAATGGGTATTCATAAAGTAAATCTCGTCAGACAAATCACCAATCTATTTAATTCCATTTCGATTGAATGAGCTGGTCTCTTGAATCGTTGAAATGTAATGTGGTGAATTAAAACACCTAGTTCATGGTTTCCGAAGCAGAAAGAATCGGTAGCGCTCTAAACAAGGATCCAAACCGTGGTAATATCAACATTTAACCCACTGGTTATCTTATTTTAACTGATTTGAAGTTCTTCGGACATTCCAAGATCATTAAGGCTCCTGGAAGGTCCATAAAACGTAGGGCTGCCCGCTTCACTTGTTTGTTAATCGGTGGTTCCAGCGCAATTACTGCGGCTTTGGTCATTTGTGTGTAGTTCTTCAACATTCATACCTTCGCATTTGAAGTGCTTGTTGACCATGAGAAGGTCCACAAAAGAAATGAGACCTGAACCTATAGTTCTCTCGTAGTTTTCATCGTTCGGAATCATCGCAGGATTCACAAGAGGAACACCGCTGCAATACTTTCCATTAATGTGCTTTAGTTACGCCTAAAAATACGTACTAATGCATCATGCTTCCATAGTCGTACGGTACATCATAGTTTTCGTTTTCTTCTTTTGTCATAGGTTTGTAGTGGGTCCTGTAGACCTGAAATTCATTCATAGTTTTACTTTAGGGTTGCAATGCACATAGTCGCTGGCTAAACGAGTATTTTTATTTATTTATTATTGCACAAGCATACTCATATAGACGGATGTAGAACCAGGACATGTGCACGGAACATCAGTATTAGAATGTTCGTGATACAATTGGGAAAATTGGAATGAAGAAAAGCGCTAATGGAACTTTGCGAATTACGTATCTCGAGAAGACAAGTACGTAGCAGTTAATCATGTTCAATTTTTGATCAATTTTCGGATTTTTGTTTGAAAACATTTTTTTATAGAGCTACTCAAAGATGAAAAATCGTGTCGTTTTGGAAAATAGGTTCCATTTTGCAGCCATTAGAGCCGTAGCCGAAGCGGATAGGAATCAAACTAGGTCAGCGTAAGCAGCAAGGTGTGACCTTCATAATCCACTAATACTTAGATGCTGAAGGCAATGTAACTACTAAAAGTGGTTCGGTAAACGAATTTTCCCAGTTTGACCCTAGAAAATGGGTGCCAATTGAGAGGAGCAGGGGTGAGGACCCACCTGCAACTAACTGCACTGAGAGAACCTTGCTTTATTTGACCACAACTCCTTTAAGGGATTAGCTTAATTAAAATGGGTGCCATTGAGAGGAGCAGGGGTGAGGACCCACCTGCAACTATCTGCACTGAGAGAACCTTGCTTTATTTGACCACAACTCCTTTAAGGGATTAGCTTAATTCTTGCTGGAGAAAGTGCTCAATTTTCAACATGATGTTAGAAACGCTCTCCGCCACTTGATTGCTACTAGCTTTCCACGTTTCCAAGCTGTTGGCGCAGTCAAGCTTCCATTAAGGAGGCAAGGCTATGCCGGTACTACAGGAGCATATTCGGATATCTTATACTGCATCTTGCTTTAGAAACAAAACTCGAAATCTTCTCATCCAAAATCGGACATTTCATACTTGACGACCTAATAGTTAGTTGTGTAAGAGGGAAGCAACAAGGAAGTGACAACACTATCCAAATAAATCCAGATGCCTTAACCTTTGGGAATGTTTTTTTTTTGTTGAAATTCAGGGTAGATCTTGAGAAGTCTCGACAATCTCGATTAACGTGCGTCATGTTCCGGGTCATCCAGGAGTTTTTTTTTTCGTTAATTAGCACCCGCAAACAACTTGCAAAGGAGCTGCCTTTTTTTGCAAAACCTCAACTAAGACGTTGAGGTTGTTCTGTAGATTTCTTCCCCACAAATGGCTTGGTAGGTTGAAACCCTGATCAGGAGGAAAATGATCGAAGATGTGGAGAAAAAAAACGAAGAAAAATGTATCCTCGTTATTTCGTTTTGTATCGAGCAACAACTGTGTAAATTCATATTCGTGTAAAATTGTGAGTTCTCTTACTTTGATCATTAACATTTACTGATGTTAAATCTTTTAAATAGCAGCCTGATCGTCAGGCTCACGCTGGGCGCTCAGACTTCTTTCAGGCTTATTTGCCTTGTTTTGCTCGCCTCATATTCCAATTGCATTTTCCAAACTATTGAGGCACCACTGCACGCACCACTGTCACTGTTTTGTAGCCGTCCACGTTTTCTCCAGTGCTGATTGAGGTATGGACTCCTCCAGTGACAACTCTCTCACTACTGGGAGCCGCCACATTCACTTCATAGTTGTGACTCCGTTCCTATCATTTCATCCTTCAAAAACATGGTCCATAGCTACAGGACCCACTACAAACCTATGACAAAAGAAGAAAACGAAAACCATGATGTACCGTACGACTATGGAAGCATGATGCATTAGTACGTATTTTTAGGCGTAACTTAAGCACATTAATGGAAAGTATTGCAGCGGTGTTCCTCTTGTGAATCCTGCGATGATTCCGAACGATGAAAACTACGAGAGAACTATAGGTTCAGGTCTCATTTCTTTTGTGGACCTTCTCATGGTCAACAAGCACTTCAAATGCGAAGGTATGAATGTTGAAGAACTACACACAAATGACCAAAGCCGCAGTAATTGCGCTGGAACCACCGATTAACAAACAAGTGAAGCGGGCAGCCCTACGTTTTATGGACCTTCCAGGAGCCTTAATGATCTTGGAATGTCCGAAGAACTTCAAATCAGTTAAAATAAGATAACCAGTGGGTTAAATGTTGATATTACCACGGTTTGGATCCTTGTTTAGAGCGCTACCGATTCTTTCTGCTTCGGAAACCATGAACTAGGTGTTTTAATTCACCACATTACATTTCAACGATTCAAGAGACCAGCTCATTCAATCGAAATGGAATTAAATAGATTGGTGATTTGTCTGACGAGATTTACTTTATGAATACCCATTTTCGTCTGCTAGGTATCTGCTTGATGGCCATAGCAGCCCTCGCACGATAGGCGCTAAAATGTTGTGTTGTCTAAGCGGTTTGTGCACAATAGCCATGTGAAATTTCGCACTAGCTATAGGTGTGGGATAACCGCGCTGTCTGAAAACCGTGCACTTTGGAAACAGTACTGTCTGACAGCTCTGGTGTTGGTGGCAATACATTTGGCAAGGGAATGTGTTTGGCAATACATTTTACAGGATAAAATTTTGCTTGGCAATACGTTTCACGGGAAAATGAGTGGAGATCCCAATTGGAAATACAAAGACAAGAGAATCTGTTAGCGTTACATTTGACGAGGTTTGTTTGGCGATACAAATGGCAAGGTTTGGCGATACATTTTACGCGTGTTTTGATAAGGTGTTCATTTCATTTCTAGTTTTAAGCTTAGAAATCGACGGTTTAAACCCGTGACTCAGCTGGTAAGGCAGCGGACTACGGAGATTGGTATCATGGTACCATTCCTGATGATATCAAAATTTTCGCGCGTTTAATAACCGTTATGTTTGGCGGTACCAATGGCAAGGTTAGTGTACATTTGACGATTTTTATTTGGCAATACATTTGACGGGCTTCGTTTGCCTAAGTAGTTGGCAAGCTCCTCTCCGAGATTTCCAAACAAACCTCGCCAAATGTATCGCCAATGAACATCAGAGTGTTGTCTCGAAACAAACCCTTCTTAGCTTGAAAGGGAAGGAGAAGGGGTCCACTAGTAAAAGAAAACATTGCCCGTGACGATGTACAGCAGGCGTAGGTGAGGTTGAGTTTTCCGCCGTCTCCAGAAGCACGCAGCGCGACCGCGATGCTCTTCTCAGAATCGTATACGCGCAAATGAACCACAGGGTTTTCTTGATAATTGGTTAGTTTTCTCGATGGTTGATAACAGAATTGATAAGACATTACCAAGAAAACCCCGATCCAGGGCACAGCACGATGTGGTCCGTAGAGGTCGGAGACTCCATCCAGACTCAGAAATGGGTTACTAGGTACCTACACATTAGGCTCTTTCGAAAAAAATTAAGTACTAGAAGAGTGATATCAATAGAGGATATACATGCCACTCTGATCGATCTTCATGGAAAATCTTCCGCAACCCTGTGGGCGCGTCTCACTAATATAAATGGTCCTATGGAAAAATTCGAAGTTAAAAGGAAGACGGAGTGCAATCTTTCTTTCGCATAGGATCCCGAGAATGATGTGAAAGCGAAACAAATTTGTATTCAATCGCTTTTTCCTCCATTTTCACCAGTCATCATCAGAGAAAACTCTTCGGAACCGGTTTTTTTTTCGTAGGATCCCAAAAGCATTGTAGAAACAAAACACACCTGTATTCAATCAGTTTTTCGTCTATTTCCACCAGTCATCATCAGAAAAAAGGCTCCAGTACCTCACTGCACGTAGTCATCTCTTTGGAACCGTTTTTTTCGTAGGATCCCGAAAGCATTGTAAAAACAGAACACACCTGTATTCAGTAAGCTTTTTTCCCTACTTTCACCGGTAATCATTAGACGGAAGAAGAGAAGGCTGCAGTCAGGCGCCGCAAGTGGTTATCTTCGGACAGATCCTAGGCTTTCACTATAAACATCTGTGAATTCAAAACAGTCGTTAGAATATGTTAAGCCCCTCATAACTATCTTGAACAAACCTACCGGGTGCTCCTGTCTGTGTGATGATTTCATACTTTTTATGCTTTTTTAACATCGCAGATGAGTTTTTTTATGAGGTTGTCGCCTATCCTAGAGATGGTCACCAAAACGACATGCTGTGAAAGCATATGGTCTCTCGAACCAGCTATTAATTTAATGATTGAGCGTTCCACTTCTGACAAGATTTTTATTCAATTCGCAAGGTAAAGACAGTGGAAGGATGTTGTCGTAAAACACATTTCACGGGTTCAGTAGTGCATGTTGATGAGCAACCTACTCGTCCGATCCCAAGCCGTAGGATTGTACCACATGGGCACTTTGAAGGATCAAGACTACAACAGCTTAGATTTGGGGCTGCGTTATTCAGAAAGAATGATATTGAGGAAGATCCCTGCGGCGCATCACTTGCGTCTTCTCTCGTGATTTTCACAGAGGCGCTTCAAGTGTGGAAATAAAAATGAATACATATAGTCTCACATATTTTGATGCACTGTTCTCTACATGGTCCGAGGAAAACTGTCACATCCATCCCAACTACCGAGGCTTCCACATGCTCATGTTCGCATGGTCATCAATACTCTTCATCCATCCTCATTCTGAATTCAAAATTGGTATTTTCTCATCTATTTAATCGATGCAGCACCCTTCTAACTGAAATAACAAACTAGTTTAAAACCAGCACATTCACGTACAGCAAGATTTATGCACTATCCACACTGCTCTTAAACAAACAAGGAGAATATTTCTCATTAGTGATTTGTGGCCTCTTAGTGGTTTGTGGGTTGATTTTCAAAACAAAAGAGCACCTCTGCATTCGCCCTTTCTTTTTCCTATGTGCAATTAAACGAAAACGAAAGGGCGAGTTTAGAAATGTTCATTAATTTTCGACCTCTGCGAGTATTATAATCATATCCTATAAACATCCAACGGAAATCCGATTGAGGCAGGTGATAGTTCAATTCCAAATCCATCTGGTTTTCTCCTGCCTGCTTGATCTTCTGAATTGTGATAGATAGTGGTGAGAATTTTCAAGCAGCGGTGCAGATGTTAGGGATATAGCATTGACAGTGCCATTTATACGTTCTTAGACTAAGAAGAAAGAACAAATCAAACGGATGTTCACGCATGACTTTCGGAAGACAATAAGAGGAAACGGTTCAAAAATAAAAGGAGTTCCAGCGGATAAACCAGAATAGAGAGGAACTACCGATCAAACCAGTTGCTTTTCGTAAGAGAAAAGACGGTCACAGCAACAAGCTGAGTGAGTTAGAGTTGGATATTCGATAACCAATATTTATTACTCTTATAAAATACGATTATAAAATGACCAGAAGATTTAACTACAAACGTTCAACAGTACAACCATCATGACGAGTGAAAAGCGAACGATCTTGATTTACCGGCTAAATACATACGTGGGTGTCAAAGAGTGGAAACACAGAGCCGGATAAGTTGTTTATTTCAAAGTATTAGAATGTCTTAAATAATTGCCAGCTCATTCATTCGTGGAGCGCGTGAAATTTCAATTGACCCTCCTCTTCAAGTTGAACATTGAAAGCGAATGCGAAACCCGAAAGCGAGTGCCAAACCTATAAACTGTATTGGATATCGAGCAGATTATGACGATACTAGTGTACATTGGAGGAACGATTACAGGATTTCGAGGAAGTATCGTTAACGAATGGAACTGAAGCAAGTTCGTTTTAAATACTGTGCTGCCGTGAAGCCTCATATGGTCTGAATCAGTGCTCACTGAGAGCTTCTGAGTTAGTATTTTAGTATTTTATTCCAGCAAGCTTTTGGACTAAAATTGCTAGTATGTATCACATTGCGTATTGTATTCTATGTAGAATAGAGAATTCGGGAACTGGGAAAAGCGGCAGAAATGCTGCAATTTTTCTTGGAAATACAAAGGCTATTCTAACGTACCCTAGCAGAGTCAACAAAATTTAAGCCAGCTTTCGGGAGCAAATTTTGGTCGGTTGGGTAGCAGAAAATGAGGTTTTGAGCATCTCGAGTGCTTTTCCAGCAGACCGCTCGCGACTTCTTGGGACAAATAATAGAAGGTGTTGTTGAATGTGCCTTTCTAAGAGGTAGCTTTGAAAGGATCATCCTCCTAGAATCACAAAAATGTCAAGAAGAATGCTTCGAAAAGTACTCATCCATATTTCCCCAAAGCAAGGCCGTTGCACCAAAGCTCACATATGGAACAAGAACTGACATCTTGAGCTAATACAGAAAAGGTGTTTCGGGCTTTATTGCTTGCGGTGCTGCAGGAAAATCCTCAAAATTCAAAAGATTGAAGGCGAGATTTGTGGAAATTTTCAATCGTTTCGTGACTCCTAACCTCACAAGATATTTGTTATATGCACAGCGCAATAGGGCTCGCTTTGCTTTATGAAAATGGAACCATATTTGGATGTCGTACTATTTCTATTTCTCAATTTCTCTCGTACCAACCTAATATTAAGATCCGAAGAAGGCGCTAAGCGCCGTAAGCTTATCGAAATGAAATACTAACGCAGATGCTATCATCGAACACTGATAAGGGAAGGGCCGTCCCAGTGATCCTCTTTACACTGCAAATGTGTCCGCCCATACCTAAGAGAAGAGAGCTACGTTCTTTGAACAGAGAGAGAACATTTCTGGAAGTTTCGAAAGTATCAGAGCGCTACCAGCTAAGAGAATGGGCGCTGTCACGTACGTTGGGGAAATATATATTTATTTATTTATTTATTACATGAGGTACCTCATGCTGAAGTGAGCAAAAACAACAGAAATCCTAGGTATTCTGTCAGAACAACACAAACATCACAACTAATTGGTAAAATAAGTAGAAAAATGAAAGCAGCAGAACATAGACCAGGATAGTTGCACGCACCACTGTCACTGCTTTGTAGCCGTCCACATTCTCCTCATCGCTGATCGAGGTGTGGACTCCTCCAGTGACAACTCTCCTTCATTTTCTCAACGTACGTGACAGCGCAGTTGTCATCCGTGTCATTCCTCGTCCCCTTGATCCCTCCTCTTCGTTCTAAAGGCGTCCTACCTATCTCTTTCCTTTCAGCCCACTCCACAGCGGCATCGTCGCGGGTAACAAATCGTAACAAGTTCTCGTATGTGCTTCCTGCCAAAGGATCAGTTGCACTAGCACTGTTGGGAATGAACGGTGGCGGCGACAGCGTCGCTGATATGTCACAGGTTTTACGTGGTCCTGTAATCATAGCCTATCCCATTCATCACAGCTAAGGTGAGAACAACTGTCGGTCAGTATAATAACTGTGTAACATGATGGAACATGACAGAAAGTAGACCGGAACACCTGTAAATCAAAGTCTAAATCAAAGCTTGCAACCTTTTCCTACATAAATCGATGAGATAACACAATGGTGAACTTAGTTTTTGACGACAGTGGCTGGTTCTATTGCACAGACACCCACGTGCAAACCAATTAATAGAAATTATGATATATTAAAGGACCAGCCTTGGCGCACCATTAACACATTCGCAACCTTACACTTTCGGCATGGTGTGCCACGGGCGGTCCCTTAAAGGCAGCACTCACGGAAATTTTTACTTCTGAAATGAGTCGCTTACTAGGCAGTCCGCCGCTGGACAATCGCAACAGTAAGTTGAACCCCTTGAATGACCGCCTAGGTGCGAAGATACTGCCATCGACACATCTGCCGCTCTGGACATTAGGGTTCCGTCGCGCCAACTAACGCCGTTGACAGGGTGTGCGCATGTGGTTCAGCGGGGGATTCTTTCTGAAATTCGTACCATTTGCAGGGTTCCGTGGCGGGACCGATCACCGAATACCCGTCCGCGCTATGGACGCACATGAAATGCCTCTATCATTTTAAGTGCTTTCCATGTTTTTCACGCTACTTCGTCGTTGTCAATGAGTTCACCGTCCCTAAAAACCCCGATATACCGCGAAATCTTCAACCCAAAAATTTCCGTGAGTGCTGCCTTTAAGCACGCGGTTGTGCTCGACTGGTTGAGCGGTCCCACATGTTGCACTATGCGTGTCAACCGCTTGAGCACGTTGTCGCGAATGTGATAATGAGCACTTATTCAGTTCAGGTGCAATGTCAACAATGTTAATCTTAATCTTATTCGCCATGAACATGTAGCTCCGAAACTATTGGTTGTTCCAAAATCGATGTCGGATTTACAAACCTGCGTCTGTTTCTAATCAAGGATTACAAATAGGGATACTCTGACGGCATATTTTACGTTTGCCTCAAATCTTATTTGTGTTTGTCGCAATAACGGAGAACTCCTCCTTGAACTGTACTTGTTTGAGACCTTTTAGGAAGGATTGTAAACATTCCATATTGAAATGCTGCAAAATGGTTTCGAAAATAAGGTCCAGTACTTGTCAAAAAGGGCGCGGCTCACCGGTGAGCCGCGCGGTCCCACGCGACCGAAAAAGCGCGGCTCACCGGTGAGCCACGCGGTCGTCAATGGATTAATCTCATTCTCCATGAACATTTAGCTCCGAAACTATTGGTTGTTCCAAAATCGATGTCGGATTTACAAACCTGCGTCTCTTTCTAACCAAGGAACACAAATAGGTATACTCTGATAGCATATTTTACGTTTGCCTCAAATCTTACTTGTTACCTTCTCGATATCTATTCTTTTTCGAATCTACCTGCCATTATTGCTTCTTGGTGGAAAATTATAAGAAATCGAATGCAAAAATTTGCTTCAATCTATATCATGAGCTCAATCTTAGTGGGCACACACCATCCGCCAATTATTTTTGGACAGACTATAAGTTTTCACTAAAATTTGCCCAAGACAAACAAAATCTTCTCGGCTTTATAAAGAACAAATTGGTGCGTGGATGATTCGACTTGAGTGTATAAATGTCCAACTGAGAGATTCCGGGAAGGCGAATATCGGTCGAACACGTTTCAGCAGCAGTTCACACCGCTTGGTAAAAGCTCATTTTGTCGCCCCACGAGCTCCGTTTGCCCCGCAGAAGCTGTGATACGGAGACGATGAACTTGTTTGCATGTCTCAAGCTTAGGATGGCAGCTTAATCTTGGCGCAAGGCTGTGTCCCTATTATAGACTTGGGTAAGTCCAAGCTTATCCAAAAATATTCCCAAACGCGTATCCACTACGCTTCATGGTTCAGCGGTCGTTCGACTGACTTCTAGGTCCGCGCCGCACCCGCACGCAACCGCGCCGCACCGTCTGACCGATTATTGCACTGGTTCACGGTTTTACCCTGGTTTCAGCCGTCCTGACGAGTTTCGCAGGGCTCGCTTTGCCTCCGCTGAAGAGGAGACACGACCAAGCTGTGATGCTCAACACGGCTAATATACACCTTCCGGAAGCTGGGAGCCACTTGGCAAGGAGCCGGTAGGACGCAGGACATGAGGGGCAGGACGCAGGTTGAACGGCACTACAGTCAATCAGGCAGCAGCGAGCCCTCTCTACGCAGCCGAAACATGAGGTGTGCTGCATGCAGCAGTTCTTCTGCGGGCAGCAATGTCTGCTTTCCTTTTCTTGGGGATGTGGCTTGGAAGGTTTTGCTGCGTTTGTCTTATCCAACTATATGTATCCAATTATTAAAAAAGCAACGAATTTCTACTCGAAGATAATTTCAAAAGTTGCGATTACATCTACTTTTCATTTTTTTTTCATTGGGAAAGCGAAATCGGTATGTTTTTTTCCATTTTTCACTGTATTTTTTCCAGTGCCATGTCATGATGGTTTTGATCTTATTCATTATACCGTATCCAACGATAATTCATCCTTTCCTATCATGCTCCTGCAACAGAAAACTGAGGTGATAGTGAAATCGCTGAAGTTAACCTAGTGGTTACCGTCAAGTCGCAGTTTCGGCACAAGTTCTATTTGCTGATAGCTTCTTTTCTTGGTTTGTGATCGATTTGCCGAGTCCTGGAGTATGATTAGGACTGTAACATTCAACCTGTTCAACTTTCTCCCCTTCTAGAAGCAAGTCTCTAATCGTCTTCTAGAGGCTTGTGAGGCCTTTTCTTCTTAGAATGTATCCATACATATTTATGTATACCATTTCATTCCGCACTTTGTTTATAAAATGAGGAGTGGAATCGTGATTCACTGTTAATACTTCTCATTTTATCTTTTGTCCTTTTTTATTCTAACCCTTTTGAAATCGCGAGGGGCTCGCACTTTGGAACATATCGAGTTTAATCTGGTCAGGCCATTTCAAATGTGTCACCAGATTAATCTCAAATGATGAGAATCCTAATGCTATTTTGATTGCAGGTGTTGAGACACAAACTAAGGCAATTCATTGCTCTTTCTGTTGTGATTCGAAATGCATTTGTATCGAATTCCATTATGAGGTGTTTGAATATATAGCCTCATAGCCTTATATTATATATAGCCTTCTTATTTATTTATTTATTTATTTCTGCACAATTTAGGTGCTCTAGATATTACATTCAAACTTTACAGCAATAACGCTCTTATGCATAGTACTATTGAGGAACTTCAGAGTAAAAAAAAACAAAGCAAGGCTAATAATTATTGCCTGTACATTGGAGGTGTTCAGGCTTGCAAATTACTTTTTAATGGCACCTAGGAGGTGCAAGAGGAAAGCGATTGTTTGATTAATCATAAAAAAGGGCTGCCACTACGTCATGTAAGCTTTATTGAAAATAAGAAGGTAAATGGTGCTAGGGATAACACCACTTTCCACGAGCATAAGAGCATGCGCGGAAAATCGTACACAGGGTTTTCGGATGTTAGGTATTCCCTACCCCTAGCAACCCCATGCACGAACTACCTCAAGAAGAAAGCCTGTGTAGATGTGGCAGAATTAGTATTGCCATAGGCTGACAGACACAGCTAGGCGCGAAATGCTTCGCAAGCAAGTCTTGGTAAGCAAGCCAAGGAACAGCCCAGAACGACAGGTTCACAACATGAAGAGAAGTTCAGGTCTCTGAAAGTTCCTCAGCATCATCGATGGATCTCGTGTACTATGCTTACAATGGAACACTAAAAATTTTCTATGCAACTCAGGATTAGAGATAAAAAAATCAAACATCTGCTAATTGTCAGGGGTGAACAAAAAGTTGCATGCAGGTTCAAGATAGAGTCTTCACACCACATCATTCATATTCATCAGTTCTAGTAGATCAACACTGTTCAATCTGCGTCTGAGCGCGGATGAGCCCTCAACGGCAAGAAGGTTAGGAGGAAGCTTGTTCAGCATCGTAGCAACTCTGTTGGCGAAAGCATTTTGATAAAACCTGTGGTGGAATCGGCCATATCTGCGAACATCGAGATTACAACTTGCTCTACGGGAGTTAATGGGTCGGAAAATCCAAAATTTAGAAGCCTTGCAACGTATCTCACCGCATAGTATTTTGAATCCAGTCAAAACATCAGCCTGAACTCTTCTGGCGTATAATGTCTTTAGTCCAAGTTTTTCCAAGCGCGATTTATACTCTGGCAAAGTGCGGGGATATCCCGAATCTGGATATGCCCGAAAAAACACCAGCCTCGTGAACATTCTTTGTACTTTCCCAATTTTTTCAATGTCTTCTTTAGAAGTGGGATTCCAAACCGGGATACAGTATTCTAGCACCGGAACGATATACGCTTTGTATAATCGGACTAGAACGGTGGGATCTGTTGTGTGTATATATCGGAAAAGCGAAAAAAACTGACTTGGTAGCTGCAGCAGTAATTCTACTAATATGTTTTTTTGTACTCCGAGATCTCGAACTTCGGTTTTGAAATCAAGAGTATAACAAGATTGTTGATTGATATTAGATATTTCGCCCAAAAGGATAGCTTGACTTTTAAACATATTTACTTTGATTGCCCATTTAGAAGCCCAGGTTTGCATCCTGGAGATTGCTCCCTGGAGTGCTGCTTGCACGGAAGACTTCTCTGACTCGTGACAAGAGGCGTATATTTTGATGTCATCAGCATAGGCTGCGACATTAATCCGTAGATCAGACTTGAGGAATGAAATAAGGTCGTAAGAGTAAACAATGAAGAGAATTGGAGAAAGAATGCTTCCCTGAGGCACTCCCGATAGTGCTGGTCTCCAAGCTGATAAAGATTTACCAAACTTAACAGCGAAGCATCTACTGGAGAGGTACGATTCGAACCAACTAAGGAAACTGCCCCTTATACCTATACTTTCCAGCTTTGAAAGCAAGCTGAAGTGCCCGATGGAGTCGAAAGCCTTACTTAGGTCAAAATAGATCACTTCTGTCTTTTTGCCTTGGTCCGATGCCGAGAACCAGTCGTGCGAGCACTCTAGAAGTTACGTCATTGTAGAGCTTTTGGATAGAAATCCATGTAGTTGTTCGGGGATAACATTAATTTTGTAAAGCCAATCTTTAAGCCGAGTTGCAATAATTTATTTCAAGTATTTTGGAAGGTGTTGTGAGAAAGCTGATCGGTCTGAAGTCAGCAAGATTGGTAGCATGGTTTATTCTAGGAATAGGAGTGACTATTGCCGATTTCCATAGCGTCGGGACTTGTGCAGTGATTATTGAGACATTAAAAATGTGCGTAAGGGGCAGAGCAAGTTTTTTGGCAAACAATTTGAAAAAACGTAGGAGGGACCTCATCGGAAGTGACTGATAGCGATGGTTTAGCCTTATAGCCGTTTACATCTAAACATTGGGATTAATCGGAGCGGATAAACCCTTGCGATATCATGCAGCAGATAGGAGATTACAGAATGTTGGGTTGGAAGGGATAAAAGGCGGTATTGCGCTTGATATTGTTTTAGCAAGAAAAAAGAATACCGTGAAAGCTGTGCTAGTTTGGCACGCGATCTACTAGTAGTGTGAAGAATCTTGTAAATTATGGACAACAGGGAGCAACGCAAACACTTATTCAACCCTTCGCGATGCTTGATGGAGATTTTATTGGTGTGACAGTGGGTACAATGGTCATATCTTTGTGCGTGATTTCTTCCCGCCATGTTCGCAAGGTTTAGCCTTGGAATTTTAGATTCCAAAACTCGCATGATATTTCTTGATAATACGGAGCAGAAGCGTGCATAATTTTTTTTGCACAATACTTTCAACGCGCTTCACTCTAAGATCATGTTTTTCCAAGATTTTGTTGCTTTTCTGTCCTTTTTTTTAATTTCACTTGGGCCGGCCTGTCTCTCGAATTCGGGAGGCAGTGGCGGCTGGATTCGAACCCGGGACCTCGTTGGAACATGGTGGTCTAAAGCAGCGCCTTAGACCACTAGGCCATCTCGCCTATTTTATTTCACTTTTATGACATGTTTTTTTTTTATTTCGTACTCGTAACAAATGTCTTTAACGAATATATCGAAGTGTTGAGTTTACAGCTTCTCCTAAACTTTAGGAGTCATTGGGCACGTCATTTGAGTTGCGTAAGACTATTCAATAAATGCGATTACTCTGCCATTAACAGCTATCTATATAATGTTTCTTGGGTCGACTCTTTCGAGTCGGTTTCTTCGGTGGATGAAAAATACACTATGTTTCTCTCTATTCTCGACCATGTGATAGATCAGTTCGTTCCTTGGGCTTATGTATTCCCTAAAAAAACCAACCTTCCTAGATATCTCCAAAACATGTGGGACCATAAAGATTGTCTTTTTCACTATGCCAAAATCAGCGGTGATTGGACAGAGTATAAGTCTTTCTCCCAAAGATTTTCAAATCAGATCAAGAAGTATAATAAGAGCATAGAAAAAAGGGTAGTGGGATCTAAAAATCAAGAGCGTTTTTTTCAAGTATATGAAAAATAGACTAGGAACGAAATCTCATTTCTCAGGTTTGAAACTTAACGGAGAGGTTTTACTTAATGATCACGACAGAGCTAACGCACTGGCACGTGAATTCAACACCGTCTTCATTGAAGATGATGGGATCATTCCTGCCTATCATCTTGAGCCTGTAGCCAATGAAAGTGATTTCCCACACTTTGATGCGCTTGAGGTTTACGAACACCTAGTCAAATGGCCACATTCCTATTCTGTTACACCTGATAGAATCCCTTTCTTGTTCATCAGAAATGTTGCTCCCACTATTGCATACCCCCTTTCTTACATTTTCAACCAGTCAATAATGTTCTCAGAAATTCTTAGACTGTGGAAGCATTCCTATGTAACCCCACTTTTGAAAAAACCCCCATCGTCTGATCCAAGCAACTACAGGCCTATAAGTATTACATCAATTTTCTGCCGACTTTTCGAAAAAATTCTTAAATCTCATATGCTTAGACACATTGAGACAAATTCTTTAATACCAAAGTCGCAGCATGGATTTGTTAGTGGTAAGTCAGTTACTACAAACATGCTGGAATCCCTCAACGACTGGAGCTTGATTTTAGACAGAAAAAAGTCCATAGATGTGATATACTTTGACTTTGCCAAAGCTTTCGATAGGGTATACCACAAGAAGCTCATCTTTAAAATTAGGCAAATGGGTTTTCATCCAAATATTTGTAAGTGGCTGGAAGAATTTCTTAAGGATAGGACCTTCCAAGTACGTGTTAACTCAACATTCTCTGACATATTTGTCATTCGGAGCGGAGTACCTCAAGGTGGTGTCTTATCACCTATTCTTTTCAATCTTTTCTGTGCCGAATTGGGAGGTATTCTGGAGGATAAAGGCGTAATTTGTAAGCAGTATGCTGACGACATAAAAATTTACAAGGAAATTGGCTCCATTCAAGATTTAGCCGTAGTACAAGCAGCAATTGATTCCTTGTATCTGTGGTCAAAAAGTTGGCAGATTCCGCTCTCTCCGAATAAAACTTTTCATATGAGGCTTGGTTCTTCCACGTTGGCTACTGATTACAAAATATCTAGGCATTCAATTGAAACGGTTACGGATGTTAGGGACCTGGGATTCCTTTACAATAACAAACTTGACTTCATCTCGCATTACAGAGAGCTATATAGGAAGGCCTTCCATCGCTCATACCAAATATTCAAAGCCCTCTCCACCAAGGATAGCGCAGTCCTGCTCAGAGCTTACAAAATCTACGTTAGACCACTGGTTGAAAGCGGAACGGTTATTTTCTCCCCCCATAAAAAGAAGGACATTGCAATGTTAGAGAAAATCCAGAACAACTACACAAGGAAGGTTTTGGTTCGTAAAGGGGGCTTTCTCTATTCTAGAATTCCTAATGCCAAAATTAGGAATAAATACTTTAATATTTCTAACCTTGAATCAAGGAGGGAGTTTTATGATGTTTGCATGGTACATAAATTATTAAGTGGAAAATCCGCAGTTAATTTTTCGCAATTTTTTACATTAGCACCGTCAATCACTCGCGGAGGGGCAATGAAAATTTGCTTTCAGCGCCCTAAAACCACGGTCAGAGCTAAATTTTTTACCGTTAGAGCCGGCTCAGCTTATGTTCGTTTGATTAAGGCCACTGGGGTCATCGGATCCTTGGCCTCTTTCAAATGGAGAATGGCAAAAATCTTACTCAGGTCATAAGTTTCTTTAAATTTATTTTCAGTGTCATGGCTGTTTCTTGTTATGTTAGTTTTTTACACGACTGTCTCATACGTCGTATTCGAATAAATAAAATGAAATAAATAAGAGAACTCTGATTACGGAAGAGCTTCTTCCAAGAATTCACTAACATCGTTTGCGCGTTTGTCTGGGCGAACTGATAACAGACCTGATCTACCATTCACATTGTTCCTATTGTTTCTGGAATTTCTGTGAAGACAAATCCTGCTGAAGTGTTTATTGAAGGACAATGCCTTAGACGCAATTAATAGACATTTCTTCTCTGAGCATTCGTCGCAAATGTTGCGAAATACACGACTCATTAAACTGAAAATCCTTGTATGATGCAGCTGAATTTGAAATTTCTTAGTTATTAAGGTGTTACCGTAACGATAGCGCAAAGTGGCGTATACAGTGCCATCGAGCGCGTAGGCGATGATGGGAACGAGGTTGGAATGCGATTCTAGCGTACGGCCTCTATCGTTGTTGGAGCAGAACCTTAACATCCACAGCTACATATCTGAGAAATTGCAAGAAATACATATGATTTCCAGATTTTAGGATATACATATATGGAAGCAAAACACTTCAGGACATGTTCGCCATGGCTAAAAATTTAAAACCAACGTATTTGTTAGAAGAATGTGCTTCCCCATACATTGTTTGTAGGAGGATTTAGTATGGTAAAGCAATTCCCCAGGGAATTAGTGATGAAGTTGTCTACTTATTCGAAGTAGAGTTTACCATACATGGTTTGCTACGCTTCATGTGCCTAGTTAGACTGCAGCCTCGTTTGCTAGACAAGCAACAACGCTTTCCAGACTTGTTGCTCATGAAAATCAACTTTTTGGGCCCTAGAATTGTTCTTGAGAATTTCACACGCAAAGAGTAGTATGAGTGGGACATTCCCCAGAAGGTATGTTCACGGGAGTGAAATATCCAGGTACTACCTCGGCCCCGACTCCCTGCTCCCCCTCAGGCTCCTCAAGTATTGTTACTCGAAAACGGTCTTTTTTTCTGCATTTCCGCACGAAGTCGCACATATCATTGGCCAGCAGCTCTTAGAGATTCTTTTCACATGAAAATTTTCTTTGCCCGTAAAAATCTTAAAAACGATTCCGAGATGGGATGTTGCGCTTAAATGAACGTTGTATACCTGTAGCCTGTGACACGCTGGTCCTCCTGGGTCTTGATTTCAATTCCAGCTGAGGTGCAACCTAGTTTGTCCGAATACGAAGTAATATCGCCAATTGTCACTATTATCCTCTTACCCTCAGGAGCCTAAATGTAAATGTAATGATCTCATCCACTTTGAACTTTCCCATTTTTTTTTCTTGAAAGAAATAAAGGTTCAAAATTGGTTGAATGTGAAAACCTTAATCCAGGTGGTGCACTTGAAATAATGGTATCGGTCTCCTATTTGGTTGTAAGCATTAATTTGCACTTGCTGCTCCTGCTCCGTCGCATCTAGTGTTTTTGCTTCGTTGCATTCCATAGGCTACAAAGAGATGATTAGGTAAAACAACGGATGCGAAATATTCACCGCTAGCTTGGCACAACTCTTCCAACTTCACTAGCTTCGATTTTTTTAAGTTTGTCTTTGTCCAAGTCTATCCCAATAAAATTTCTTCATCTTTAGTTTTATGAAATATGGAAAGGATCCCAGATGAGCCAAATTGTTTGAGGTACTTTTTTGATGGATCGGAGTTTCTATCAGTCAGCAAAGCTCTTCCAACTGATTGCTACTCCCCTAATCATATGCAGAGCATTGACGTGAAAGGTAGAGGATCGGCACAGGAAAGCACGTCCGTTGTGGGAAAAGTCGTGTACCCCAAAAGTAGAATTTCTATCACGCTTTTTTGGCACTTTTGGTGTCGTCGATTAGCGAGCTGGATTCTTAGCGAAAGGGAACTGTTGTTGCTTGTCACTTCACCGCAGTGGCCATTAAATCATAGCCATCATTTTACGGAAACTTTTTTGACGACCACGATCTGAGCCCGGATGGTTACTGAGATTATTCATGGTGAACCTATTAATATATCTTTATTTACCCTTTACGTAGCACCCATCATCATGTTTACCCCTGCTTGTGTGATGCTGTTCACACCTATCCGCTACTTTTGGGCGTGAGATTGTGAATCCTTTCAATGCCAGTTCCGAGCCCTGCTTGTCTGTGCTACCCATCTCTTGCCGCATGATCAGACATGACCCGAAGTACAGCTATACAACAACCTATCAGTTTTGCAGTGTCACTGACTTGAATTTAACCAAACCTCGACTCAACCTATGTTTGGTACCGTTTCCACATTAGTTCGCTTGAGGGAGATGGAGCTAGCGCTTTCAAAATTGCGAGTACTTTGAGGTCGCGATGTGTATAACTGTTGGTTGATGCCGGATAAACGGAGGTTTAGGCAAATAAACTACTACCGCAGGTTATTCGAGAATGATTGAGTTTCTTCATAATTCCAAAAATGTAGAACTAGGATTCGTCGTTGCATGAAAAAATGAAAGCGATGTAGCTGGAAAAACGCATACTGCTAGATATGCAGCTGTATAGGAGTTCTGTAAAAGCGCAATATTTCGGTGTTACCTGATCTTTACACAGTGGTCCTCCATAACCACCAGGGCAAACACAAGTGTTGCAGTCATTTGGATTGGGGAATCCACCCCTCTCGCATTTTGCTGACGTGTCCTTATTACATATTTCTAAAAAATACAACCTAATTCCATTCGGACAATTTCAATAAATCTGCTAAGAAGCAGCTCTCATTCTGAAGTTGAATATTAGTAATTGCGCCGAAACTGACGATTATCGAGAATGATGTGCTTTTGAACAATAACGTTAGTCCATGCTTTGCCTCTAAAATTGCAGGTTGTTGTGAAGATTTCTCTTGGAAAATCCATAAAATCTATAGAGTAGGAGTTGCAGCTTCAAAAAAAAACCTGAAAAAAGTTTCACAATTCCGCTTGATGGGGTGAGCGATGTTTCCGACAAATTTTGTAGCGGGGTTTGCACATTTGCCGTGTCCATGATTTCAAATAACGCTATACCACGCACATTACTTACTGTCCAGTGTGGCGTCGTAGCAGAAGTCCGTATTGAAAGAACTGCACGAAGTCTGCTTGATGGGGTGAGCGACGATTTTAGGAAATGTTCGATAAGCTGTATGTATCCGCGCAGAACGTCCGTCGTTGTTCATTATGCACGCGCGCAGACTTTGTCCGCTGGAGCAATTTTTCCCCCAGGTACCATAATCCTCGAACGTCTTGCCCCATATCTTGCCATTAAGCTCACAGCGAACACGGCAAAGAACATGTCACTACTACACATCAATAAGTCAGCAAACGATGTACAATACATAGCTTATGCCTATACATGTCGCAATTGCCCATATGTGTTTTTTATCATTTGTCGCTACGCCTCTTTTAGATGGAAAAATCTTCAAGACAACACTGAGACAGTACTGCCGCGAAATTGCAGTGATTTTTAGATAGCGCTGTTGTTCCTCGGCTAGTGTAGAATTATACATGGCGATTATGTCCAAACTTTTTGAATACCTTCGAAAGCCTTAAACCTTAGAAGTGCGAGTAGTTAACAGTAAGTGAACCATTAACATAATCAGAATCCTTAGTTGTTTACATAATGCTTAGGCGTCAACCCAAAAACGATCACGAAACGCGTCAGCCTAATGAAGATCTGTAACAACCTCGTGTCGGCTCAACAAAACTACGCCAAATAGTTAAAAAATGTGGATTTTCAATGAAACCCAGGCGTGGTAATTATTATAACTAAGCCACACAACATGTTAGCTATAATTGGGCGAGGGCTCCTATAGCCGTAAAGTAGAGATCTACTATGCGAAAACTGGTACGGGTAGAACCTCCTTTGCAAATGAATCAGTCTATGTAACTTTTATTTCAATCTGCAGAGCCAACTTCTTGCATCATCATTGACACAGCTAATTCATTGTATTCAGGGCAAAAAGAACCATACTAGACTTTTTAGTCAACTCCCTGCACTAGTTTACACAGCCATTTCATTGTTAGCGAGGCAAAAAGAACTATACGTAACTTTCAGTGAAGCTCTTGCATCCATTGACATAATTAATTCAATATCTCCAAGACAGAAAGAATATACGCAACTTAAAAAAAAAACAAATGCTCATCCTATTTGAACCATAGTCATCTTAGGTTCGCAACTGCAGTGCGCAGTTGGGGATAAGCAGGACCTTTGATGCAGAAGCATTTCATAGACGAAGTTGCGTGCACTCAGGTCCAGCTAAGAACTCACAGGTTTTCTCGAGGACTTCTCGAGGACTGCAGGGTCATCTTTTTCTGCGCGTCTCTGACATTGAAGTGATCTGCATACTCGCACTAACCTTATCGATATGGCAGCGCCTGGGTGGTTCTCAAACTTTTCGCTCTGCAGTGCTCAAAGCAAGGATTCAGTTCCTTCGATAACTGTGCAGCACGAATGTAGCCCGAAGGGCGTGATGATTCGAATAGAAACCCTAGCAGCAACGGTTCCCAGTTGCTGCCGTCCTCTCCTTGATTGCTGCTCAAGCTTCCGCCCCTTTAGCAGCAAATGCTGAAGGATGGCAGCAATTGAGGGGAGGATGGCAGCAACTGGGAACCACTGCTGCTAGGGTTTCTACTGGACCCATTAAGCCATTCGAGCTGCGTTAGTTCTGCACATTTATCAGACTCATGGCTATATCAGAACCTAACCAGCTAATTATGTATATCGCATTGATTGAAACTAACAAGGGAAGCGCACGAAATTAAGCTGCTGATCCTAGGCGAGACCTATATAGTTAGAGAGCATGTCCAACGTGATGTTGAAGGCTATACTTGAAATTTGCCAAATGCTTAATAGAAGCCCAGAGTTCCACATTAATGACCTAAAACCATGCTGATAATGGAAGGATAGTCCGGTAGTGTGCCATAGCTTCTGTTCCTTCCGTAGCGAATTGTGGACTGCCTTGCGCAGCTCGCGACGCTGATTTCAAATCAGTTTTTGTCTTCTCCGAATTTTGTCTCTATCAGGAGTTACGCCCGTTTTTTCGCTTGGGCACATCAAAGGGCAGTGCACGTGTAGGGCCCACAGTTAGAACGCAGCAGTGAACATAGGGTAGTTACGGATCTCGCGATATCTTCCCTATTCTCGCACATAGGAGTAATTTCAGACGCTGATCACGATTATCAACATCATTCTGCATGAACATCAACATCATTTGCCATTTTCCCACCAAAATCGGAAATTTTTCTCTGTTTTCTGTGGTAATTCTGAGCTTAAAGGCAGTGTGTCACCTCGTTCCGTTGCTTGTAGATATCAACAGAGTGTAGGCCTGCTCGTCACGCTGAGTCCAATGATGTACGATAAAACGCATAAAAATGTAATGTAACGCATAAAACCCCGTTTTCGGAGGGCCCGAACATGTAGTTCACGGACCACTTGGGCGGAGCGGTCCGTGACTGTGCTGGCTGCCCGCCACGGCTGCAACGTTGGCCAACACGTCTGGACGTGTCCGATCGATAAGATCAACGGCTTCCCACGTCCACTCGAAGCAACAAACTGTTCCAAATCCCATCCCGAAAAACGTTAATAAAACGGCTTAGAGCCCGTTTTGTAATAAGTTATGTATACCGCTAGATTCACTGCCTCGAGAAGATTCAGAATCCGCTGAAACCCCGAGCACGAAAACTAGGTGATCACTGCCTTTAAAGGCAGTATGTCACCTCATTTTCGTTCTGAGCTTTTGCCAGATTCTGAATCTACTCGACACGCTGAATCCAACGGTATACCTGGAATGCTACAGAAGGTCTTTAAACCCTACTTTCAAACATTTTTCGGGACGGGATTTGTAACAGTTTGTCGAGCCGAGTGGGCGCGTGAAGCCGTTGATCTCATCGATCAAACACGTCTAGACATGGTGGCCAACACTTCAGACGTGGCGGGCAACCAGCACATTCACGGACCGCTCCGCCCAGGTGGTCCGTGAACTGCACTTTCGGACCCTCCGAAAACGGGGTTCTCGTCATTTTTATGAGCTTTGACGTACATCTTTGGAATTAGCGTGACGAGGAGGTATAGAGTCTGCTGGTACTTTCAGCTCATGGAACGAGGTGACACACTGTCTTTAAACCATTAAGCAGATTTCAAGTATAGCCTATAACCTCGTATTGGACAGGCATTCTAACCACTTAGGTCCTGGAATGGCAGCTTAATTTTGTGCACTTCCCTTGTAAGTTGAAATTTTCAGGACATTTCAAGACCATTTAGGTTTTTGGTTATGATCTGTAGAGCTGTCTGCTCTACCTGCCTAGTTCCAGCGCAGTTACTGTCGACTTTGATCATTTTTGTGGAATTTTTCAATTTACATACCGTCACACTTGTAGTGCTTATTGACCATGAGATAGTCCGCAAAAGAGATGAGACCTGAACCGATGGTTCTGTAGTAGTTTGGATCCCTCGTTTGCATAGCAGGATACATTGGAGGAACACCGCTGGAATTCGTTTTCATTTTATATGTTGATTGTGCTAAAAAATACTTACTAATGCATTATGCTTCCATAGTCGTACGGAACATCATAGTTGTCGTTTTGCGCTGTCGTCATAGCTTTGTACTGGTTCCTATAGACCTGAAGTTCATACATAGTTCTTGCTTAGGATTGCAATGCGTGTTACTGCTGGCTGAACAAATAGATGAAAAGTATTTCGCAGACTGAATAGCAGTTGATATACTCACTTCAAGTTTCATTCCCGGATTCATTCGGGCAATGTGATAGTAGCCTGCCTGAAAAATTTCATATCAGATAACAACAAATTTCTTCATATCGGATAACAACAAATTTCTAAGAATCCATTTCTCTGTGGATCCCATACATACATCAACATTGGCCCAATCCACCAGGATATAGTTGTCGCGATCGTGCCTGTTGTGAGTGTGCCCAAGACCCAACGCATGTCCGAGTTCGTGTGTAATCTGTCCGAGTGTGCGGCAGCCAACGTTCAACCATGACCCTCTCGAATGAGTTTGATGGTAGCAGCCACCTCTACTGTAGAACCCCACTTGTACACTACCGTCTGCAATTGTTTACACATTATTTTGAAAAAAATCCAAGTTTGTTCCCAAACTACTCATGAAACACACCAGAATTGCCGTATTCAAACTTAAGACATGTATCCTTCGCCCAAGCTTGTGTCGCAGCCATGAACATTGCCTGGGAATCGGGATCTTAATATGTGTAATTTAAGAACGTTGAACAAGCTTCCAACACTAATGCTTCCAACAATTACCGATATTGTTGTTGAACCAGTAGTTTATGGTCCTTGACCCCACTTTTCCATTTTTCCACTTCTGCGCTTGGCGCCTAAAGCGTGGTTCAAGTTGAGCTGGTGTTTCCTGGAACGAAATCTCCTGTCTTCTTAAGCTCCATCTATTTGAGGATAAATTATTTGTTTTTCTTTAAACTCATTTCTCTTGTTCTTCTCCTACATGCATTCAAGGAATTCTTTCCGCATCTCTAGGTCAGGAAAACATTCACACAATAACGGCTTAGAAGTAGGATAGCTCGCACTCTAGTTTGCATATAAGCCTTGTTTCGTGTTTAGCTCCACTGTGTCCAGAAGCAAAGGCACATTGCGTGAAAAAATGACCCACGATTGCCACTAACGGCTGGACAATTTATAATAGTAGAGCAAATAGTAACAGCATCACAGCTTGAACCTTCAAAATGACTCAGAAATGATCAAGCATTGAGTGAGGGGGAGAATTGCCATTGATTTTGAAATCATTGACGTCGATCCAGGACACGATTAAGTTAGTAAATCTGTCCTTCATTACTTCATAATTCGTTTTTTTTCACAAAGATTGGAGATTTTACTCATTCTCACTGTTAGACTTTCGTAGGAGCCCCCCTATTGGAATTTATGAATTTTTAGTGATGGATGCACATTTGCACAGTTTTCTTCACAATAACTCCCACAGACGTGGATGTGATTCATGTAGAAGTGTGGTAGCTACAGTTTATATCTGGAAAAACAGTGGAAGCGTAGAAGTGTAGCAAGTAAACATCACTTAATGGGTGCATACTGGATAACTGGATATTTTTATCCTTTCTCTCACTTTGGCAGCCGCTTCAACCTCTCAATTTTCCTAGCCACACCTGAGCATCAATACTTACACCTTGGTACCGAAGGTGAATTTAGGAGCCAGTGCAAGTTTTTTTTGGAAGATTTCCCATCGAAATGAAATCTATTGAAATCACTACCTCACTACTTAGATCATACTGGATGCGTCCAAGCATGCCTTCGCCAATACAGGTGGCAAATAGAAAAATTAACGTAAACCACCTCATGAATGCCTGAAAAGTTACGTTTATGTATTGCTGATGCAATTTGAGACTGCTAGTAGGGTATGAACCATAGAAAGCAGCTGAGGTGAAAGCGGCTGAATTTAGGGTGCTTAAATACATTGAAAGTTTACCTCAACTCAACCAATGTTAGATTTGCACAACTGGAACAGAGGAGGGCGAATTGAGAGGTGTTTGTGTATCTTATATATTGATGAGAGCATTATTATCCCGAGCACCATTAACTGGAATCGTTTTCGTTAATTTGTTCAAGAGCCAATGTTAACAAAATGCTAATCTCACCACGGCTGTTTTAAAACTAGTTTTCATTTTAGTGGATCCTACCCTTATGCTGGAAAGATGAGACAACAACAATTGTTGGAAATAACTGACCCTCACTAGGGCAAAACGATCGTTCTAACACAAAAACAGAGGAGTAGACGTAGAAAGCATGGAGAGCTGGATGACTGCATGGAATCCCATTTCCTTCAATAAAGTCGGGTAAACGCAAATTTTTGCTTTACATATTTTCTGTGGGAAAGGATGCCTTGATTTTCCTTTTCATAAAACATTACCAAAATGACACCTCAGAAGGACTCAGAACCTACCCATGAAGTGTTTCTCCAAGAGAGCTGTGTTAATGAAATCCTAACGCTTAACGCTGAAAGCTACCTTCAAAAACAGTCTAAAGCCATAGGAAAGCAGTGTATAATCAGGATTCAAGAACTAATCATTGAATGGAGGCTGCATGAGTTTGTGCTCGCATTCAGGTGAAAAACTGTCCATTCAAATTTAAGATGTCTTAAAAGCAAATGGCCACACAGTATTGGGTTAGTGTTGTCATTGGATTGTTGTTGTTGTTCTCACGTAAAAAGCTTTCCTTCCTTTCCATCACATCCGTTTTTCTTTGATGAGTTGCTTTGACCATTTAACTCTCGTGAATTTGAAACACTTTAGAGTTCGAAATGCCAGGATTTTTATGAAGTGTTTGAAGTTACGCTCCAATTGATATTCTAAAAGTTGATGTGTGATATTGCAGTCCCTTCTTCTCTTTCACCATTCAATTCGCATGGATGATGTCGACAAGATTCATGAAGAAGTAAAAGGAAGATTCGATTTACAGGGTCCATCAACCAAGCTTATCAGCGTAGTATGTCAGTAGCAATGGGAAGTCAATCGATTAAAACTCTTGGAAACCTAAATGTGAGTGCTACTAATCCACCATTACTTATATACTATTATTCCGTTTCATGGTAGTATTAGTTACTTTTCTCGTGAATTCCCAAGTGAGGTCTGGCTGGAGCTCTATTATCGAAAGAAGAAATCCGGAACTGAAAATGGGCATGGGGAAGTCTACTTTTTATCCTATTTGGTTTTCCATATGTTGAATCCATTTGTGATTACCGTTTTCCCTTTTGTGTATTTTCATGAATTACCTTAATTCAACGAACCTTGTGCATTGTTGAAGTCGAAACTATATGAGAGTGTGTTGAAACCTTGCTAGTTGTCATTCTTATTGCTGGTTTTTGTTGTGGTTGATGGCATGATGCCAGAAGTTTCACTATGTTATCGATGAGCAGGAGACCGATGATCTCCCTGGGTGGCGTGGAGATCTCCCGTCTAGATTGATCGCATTGTAAGGCGATGGCGGGGAACAGAGCAGTATATAAGGCCATGGTTTGGGACCTTAGGTGTTCACTCAGGAGTCATCCGAAGCCGCAGCCGCACCCCCCCCCCCCCCACGTCATCTGTATTCTGCCCCTACTTATGAACCTATTCTTCTGTTTGACTGTTACTACAGAAGTAGCAGAGGTGAATTCCGTCGCAAGTAGGAGAGGGTAGAGAGAGAGTCGCAGGAGAGACTCTAGAGAGACAGAGAAGAGATTGTGTTGTCGGAGACAGGCGGGGACATAACAGTTTTCCTATTCTTTAGGAATGAAATCGTATTACTGTGGACAATTTCTTCGATGCTAGAATTTCTAAAAGAAAATTATAGTCATGTCTGTGTCGCATTTTCGTTTTAGTGGATTATTGCATGTCACAGAATTCGTCCGCAGTAAGTCATAAAGACAGAAATTCGTAGATCTAATGCACCCCTGAGCGCGAATCGATCGATTGGATCACCGTGCAGGCTGGGCGGCGGACGCGCACTGACCGGACGGCGGTGGCGACGATTGCACGGCCGCTAGTGGATGCGCGGGCCGGTCGTTGCAATTGTCTGAACATGTAGTATATAATAAGTTGCTGCCAATTCAATGATTCTTAGCGTGTATATATTCTAATAGGTTCTAAGCTCTTCTGCGGTCACCTTTTGATCACAATGTGAAAAGGTTCAACTCACTAGCAGCAGTCATCTCGTGACCATTCTGAACTTCCTCGATCCCTTTCATTACTGCAGAAAAACTAACCGATCAGTTTTCATTTTGTTTCATCATAGCCCTTTAGAATGTCTACTATACATTCTACATACATCTTAATTTTGAATTGCTTCCAAGTTATCAAGTCCGAAATTCTTTTTTTTTTCGCGGCACTTCACGAGCTCATTCTCTTGGCTGGTTGCGCTCTGATACTTTCGAAACTTTCAGAAATATTCTCTCTCTGTTCAAAGAACGTAGCTCTCTTCTCTTAGGTATGCGCGGACACATCTGCAGTGTAAAGAGGATCACTGGGACGGCCCTTCCTTTATCAGTGTTCGATGATAGCGGCTGAGTTAGTGTTTTATTTCGATGAGCTTACGGCACTCAGCGCCTTCTTCAGACCTTAATATTAGGTTGGTACGAGAGAAATTTAGAAATAGAAATACTGTGACATCCAAATATGGTTCCATTCTCATAGAGCAGAGCGAGCCCTATTGCGCTGTGCATATAAGAAATATCGGGTGAGGTTAGGAGTCACGAAACGATTGAAAATTTCCACAAATCTCGCCTTTAATCTTTTGAATATTGAGGATTTTTTGCAGCACCGCCAGCAATAAAGCCCGAAACACCTTTTCTGTATTAGCTCAGGATGTCACTTCTTGCTCCATATGTGAGCTTTGGTGCAACGGCCTTGCTTTGGGGAAATATGGATGAGTACTTTCGAGGCATTCTTCTTGACATTTTTAGGATTCTAGGAGGATGATCCTTTCAAAGCTGCCTCTTAGAAAGGCACATTCAACAACACCTATTATTTGTCCCAAGAAGTCGCGAGCGATCTGCTGGAGAAGCACTCGAGGTGCTCAAAACCTCATTTCCTGCTGCCCAACTCTCGACCAAAATTTGCTTCCGAAAGCTGGCTTAAATTTTGTTGACTCTGCTAGGAAACGTTTGAATAGCCTTCGTATTTCCAAGAAAAATTGCAGCATTTCTGCCGCTTTTCCCAGTTCACAAATTCTCTATTCAACGAGAAAAGAATTGCCAAACTTGCTGACCTGAACTCAAAAATTTTCTTGTTCTTCGCTTCTCAGCTTTCCGAGTTCTCTGCGCAGGACTTCAGGAACCTGCTGAGCAATGAGCAATGATCCCTGCTAATCAAAGGGATTATGTACTTCGCCGACAGTTCCGTTCATCAGAATTATAGAAAATAATAGAATCAACACAAAAACCCACCATTCCTTTTGCCCCAACCGAATACATACAATACAATACGCAATGTAGTACATACTAACAATTGTAGTCCAAAAGCTTACTGGAATAAAATACTAAAATACTAACTCAGAAGCTCTCAGCGAACACTGATTCAGACCATATGAGTTCATGGCAGCAGTATTTATTCAAAACGAACTTGGTCCAGTTCCATTCGTTAACGATACTTTCTCGAAATTCTGTAATCATTCCTCCAATGTATACTGGTATTGTCATAATCTGCTCGATATTCAATACAGTTTATAGGTTTGGCACTCGCTTTCAGGTTTCGCACTCGCTTTCAATGTTCAGCTTGAAGAGGAGGGTCAACTGGAATTCCACGCGCTCCTCTTAATGAATGAACTGGCAATTATTTGAGACATTTTAATACTTCGAAATAAACAAATTATCCGGCTCTGTGGTTCTACCCTTCGACACCCACGTATGTATTAAGCCGATAAATTAAAATCATTCGCTTTTCACTCGTCATGATGGTTGTACTGTTGAACGTTTGTACTTAAAACTTCTAACCATTTTATAATCCGATTTTATAAGAGTAATAAATATTGGTTATCGAATATCCTACCCTAACTCACTCAGCTTGTTGCTGTGACCGTTTTTTTCTCTCACGAAAAGCAACTGGTTTGATCGGTAGTTCTTCTCTATTCTGGTTTATCCGGTGGAACTCCTTCTATTTTCGAACCGCGTTCCTCATATTGTCTTTCGAAAGTCATGCGTGAACATCCGTTTGATTTGTTCTTTCTTCTTAGTCTGACTCTGTCTAAATGGCACTGTCAATGCCATATCCCTAACATCTGCACCGCTGCTTGAAAATTCTCACCACTATCTGTCGCAAGTTACGCAGACGATCAAGCAGGCAGGAGGAAACCAGATGCCTTTGGAATTGAACTATTACCTGCCTCAATCGGATTTCCGTTGGATGTTTCTAGGATATGATTATAATCCTCGCAGAGGTCGAAAATTAATGAACATTTCCAAACTCGCCCTTTCGTTTTCGTTTAATTGCACCATAGGAAAAAGAAAGGGCGAATTCAGGAGCGCTGATTTGTTTTGAAAATCAACCCACATACCACTAAGAGGCCACAAATCACTAAGGAGAAATATTCTCCTTGTTTGTTTAAGAGCAGTGTGGATAGTGCATAAATCTCGCTGTACGTGAATGTGCTTGTTTTAAACTAGTTTGTTATTCCAGTTAGAAGGGTGGTGCATCGATTAAACAGATGAGAAAATACCAATTTTGAATTCAGAATGAGGTGCACAGGGTGGATGAAAAGTATTGATGACCATTCGAACATGAGCATGTGGAAACCTCGGTAGTTGGGATGGATGTGACAGTTTCCTCGTACCATGTAGAAAACAGTGAATCAAACAATGCGAGACTATATGCATTCTATTTTATCTTCGTACTTGAAAGCTGCTCTGCGTAAA
This sequence comes from Ancylostoma caninum, assembly GCA_037903475.1. NCBI lineage: Eukaryota > Metazoa > Nematoda > Chromadorea > Rhabditida > Ancylostomatidae > Ancylostoma > Ancylostoma caninum. Next base: position 1,388,820 of record JBAJFG010000015.1, on the reverse strand, counting down.
CCACGGAAAAAGCGCAAGTGATGCGCCGCAGCGATCTTCCTCAATATCATTCTCTGTCCTCTCTGAATAACCCAGCCCCAAATCTAAGCTGTTGTAGCCTTGCCCCTTCAAAGTGCCCACGTAGTACAATCCAACGGCTTGGGATCGGAGGAGTAGGTTGCTCATCAACATGAACTGTTGAACTCGCGAAATGTGTTTTACGGCAACATCCTTCCATTGTCTTTAACTTGCGAACTGGATAAAAATCTTGTCAGAACAGTAGCGCTCAATCAGTAAACTAACAGCTGATTCGAAATACAATATGCTTTTACAGTATGCCGTTTTTGTGACCATCTTTAGGACAGGCGAACCTAATGAAAAAAACTTCTCTGCGCCGTTAAAAAAGCATGAAGAATGTGAAATCATCACAAAGACAGGAGCACCTGATAGGTTTCCTAACCACTGCTTTCACTTCACAGATGCTTTCTAGTGAAAGCCTCAGATCTGACGGAAGATAACTACGTGCAGCGCTTAACTGAAGCCTTCTCTTGTTTCCTCTGATGACGACTGGTGAAAATAGAGGAGAAACTGATTGAATACGAGTGTGTTTTGTTTCTACAATGCTTTCGGGATCCTACGAAAAAAACCGGTTCCAAGGAGATGACTACGTGCAGCGAAGTACTGAAGCCTTCCCTTGTTTTCTCTGATGATGACTGCTGAAAATGGAGGAAAAAAACCGATCGAATACAAATTTGTTTCTCTTTTACATTATTCTCGGGATCCTATGCGAAAGAATCGTTGCACTCTGTCTTTCCTCTAACTTCGAATTTTCCCATAGGACAATCTATGCTATTGAGACACGCCCAGAGGGTTGCGGAGGATTTTCCATGAAGATTGATGAAAGTGGCATGTACGTCCTCAACGGAGAGAACGATCGGCCGCCCCAAGGCTACATACGCGTGCTTCTGAGCTGCGTTAGCACGATAGGCCCCATCTTTCGCCTTATAGACCCACGTGCGTCGAACGCACACACTTGGTATAATTTGCCCTTATATTTCATGTATCACTACAAGCAGTCAGTACATTTCACGCACCCTGCAAGGGAAGTTTAGTTGTGTGCGTTCTGATATGCTTCTGCACATCGAACTTGGGCCGCGCTGGCACTCGTGCTTGCAGTTGAAGCAATGTTGATTATTCACTAGTATCTGCATTTGCGCACGCACACGGTCGATAGTTTGATCGCGCCCCTGGCCAACCAAGCCATCCCTCCCTCTGGGATCGGTAAATTGGTACCAGAGGAGTGAGACTCAAGGAAGAAGCACTGACTTGGTACATCGGGTGCCCCACGCAAGTCACTCTATAGGGCACATACTCATTCAACGCCTCTACGACGCTTAGATGAAGTCGAATGCGTGGCGCATCCCACGTGACGGGATTGATTAACGCCGACCAACTCATCCACTTTAGTTGCATTTTCAAGGAGATCCCTCCAAGGCATCGTTTGCGTTTGAAGCAACACCAGCAAACATTGTGAATGCTTGTAAGAAGAAAATATAATAAACGTTATACAACCACAGTGATCATGGTCTACAATTGCACTCGAAAAGAACAGAACAGTTCATTCTTATTCAACGACTTCCAATCATTTACTTATTGGGTTACTCTGCACCGCCATGAAATTCGCGACAAAATAAAAATATTCTTTCGCAAAATGCGGAACACACTGGACACCTAACTGCTTTAAGGCTGCATCTTCACGTCATTTGTGAAGCTGCTTTCCTGCATTGACGAGGGTGCTTTGAACATTTGAAACCCAACATCGATACTTGTTGTCACGTGGGCGGTGAACACAATTCTAGAAATGAACCATAATCCAAATAAAATGAAATGAAATCTATTGAATGGTGTTGTTCTTCATCATTTTCATCATGTGCTATGTGCACGTGCGTTTAATAAAATTATGATAGTCCAATTGTTGGTCTACTCTGATTGTTCTATCCAGAAAAAAAAACAACCTGGTAAACAGAGTTGCAGCCCACTCTGTCCATCATTGCAATCGTCACAATCTGTCCAACTCTTAATTCGTTATTTCCGCATTCAATGTTTACAGTACAAATTTTCTGTTTGGAAGGCTTGGTTCATTGGGACGAGGATTGGCCTAGCGATAAGGAATGAGAGGAGACGAGCTTCTCCAAGACCCTCTTAACGGCTCGGATAACCAGCATAACTATCCGTTTAGCTAACGGCGTGTCTCCAGGCTTCTTATAATGCCTGCTTCACTCTCACTGAGTGAGCGCAGCTTCGAACATTCACTAGAAATGGCCTGTGCCTTTTTGCTTCTACCAAATGGTAAGGATTACTTACAGTGTAGTGGAAACAAATGAGAAGAACGAAACAGGTGAAAAGTATCATGCGGAAGAGAAACACTGGCATAGCAGAGTCTCGACGGAGGGCATCGACGCAATCCTGATATGGTGAGATCACAATCGTTCACTCAACTAATCGTTAGAAAACCTCACAAATGTATAACAACACTGAGTTAATTGTTTCATATTGTAAAGCAACCAGAAAGAAACCTGAAGAAAAATTCTTCTTCCACATCGAAAAAAAGCAATCACGAAACCGGGAAGTTATGATTCTTGGGTCCGAAACACTTCAGAGTGTGAAGTGAAGAGGGTGGAAACGTTTGAAAATGAAGTGTATGAAGAGAAATCGATCGATTTCACATGATTTCGTCATTTTGTGGAAAAGTAGGATGATTTAGACCTCGCCCTGATGTTGTCTGACCAAAAAGCGCTCTACAGTCTATTCGTAGAGGCCGATCAGCTCTATATTCTCTCAGCATTTCAAATCTCTATGCCTTCATTCGTTTTTGGGAGCTCGATGGGAAATCGTTGGGAAATGTGGCGAATTTGCCCATCTGAATTGCGGTATAAGAAATAGACTTCGTGGAGCCATATTCTGCAGTATAATGAAACATTTCCTCCTCTAGAACATGTAGAGAAAGTATTCGTGATATCGCATTCTAGACTACTGATGGAAATGGATGGAGAGGTTTTGGAACGCGTAGCATTGATGTTTTTTTTTCTGCGAACGAGGGTCGCCGTTTGGAAAAAAAAACTTGAAATGAAAGAAAATATTCTTGCTTTATTCGGTGTTAGAGACAACACCTATGAAAGTTTTTGTCATCGATGTGCTAACGTTACCTTGGGTTTTAGACTACGATGGGTACGGATACATTGGTTAATTTTGTGAGAACTCATGGAAAAACGACTTTTGAATGTTCTTAATTATCTACCTAGGATCAGTTGGTCGAGCTGCGCGGAGCGGATGCGACAAGAAAAGTCGATAGTGTTGCCCTTATCATCGCGTTTTTCCTTGATGAGTTTGAGTATTGCATGGTTCCGAGCCTTCTAGAGCCAAACAGAGCTTAAATTGGAGGGACCAAGTGGATGATATGGGCTGAAAAAAGCGGTAAGCAACTCCTAGAAAGGAAGAATTAAAGCGAAACAAGCTCCATTCAATTTGAAATTGGTACAGTAAAATGCGGAAGGCATAGTTTTTCATTGCAAAACTGAGTGAATAGAGGCAAAAACAGCTGATCCGTGTCACGCGACAACTCTTCCGGGATAGAAGGATATCTTTTCTAGCCCATTATATTTTGAGAATGCAGCTGTCTTCAGCTATTCAACTTGCGCATAGTTATTGGGACTATTGTCGAGGCTCCAAAAAATTGGGGTTTCAGACCTGAGAATTACGTGGGTGCAGCCTTCAAAGGCGGGGATAACGGCCCAGATAACGGAAAGGTGAAAACCTACCTATTAACGTCTAGACGGGCAACCGGATATGAACCGGATAATCAGATCATTACTCCTGCCGATCATGAACGCACCAAAGTTGCCTCTTGACATTGCACTACTCGACAATGTATTTAAAGGCGGCACACACGGAAGTTTTTGACAACAGAATCTTAGCATATTTCAGAGGTATTGGGAGAGCTCAACAATTTTTCAAAGACAAAACTTTCTTTGAATGTTAAAAATACTGTTTTTTTTTGACGTTCATTATCTGGTTAAGTTCAAGTGGAGTGGTTGAGTTGTGACAACCATGAGGTGAAGACCGGTGGCAAAAGACAAGGCTGCCTTCTCACTAGACGGATCCTCGCAAAATCACTTGTTTCCTCTAAACTACAGCCTACCCGCACCGTAACAATACAGATAACAATTGGAAAATTAGTACCACGTAATAAAGAAGTCATTAAAGATCCAAACAAGGAATTTCCTAACAAAGAAGAAATGAGAAAAATTAAAAGTTCTGTAATAACTTGCACTGATAGTACTCAAGCACCTACTAGAATTTCAATAAAAGAGGCAACACAGTTAGCAGGGAAAATGTTGAAAAGGCGACATAAATCTGCATAATTCTGGGAGAATAACGAGGAAATTCTCCTGAGAAGGCGATGTTTTGGCAAGTAGATCAACTGTTAATCGATGTTCTCCGCGCCCCAAAAAGAGTTCGATGTTCTAAAACGAGACCGCGAAAACACGTATAATCAGCTCAGCAATAAGTCCGTCTGGTCCCAGGATAACATGGTATAAATAGGTAAAGGGACACTCCCAGTGCAGCTTCTATGGCAAAAGTATTCCCGAAGTCCAAGGTTTTTCAAAACTGTTAATATATTCAAGACGAAATTTTCGTGAGTGCTGCCTTTAAGCCTCATTTTCTTCTATCCTGGCAGAAAGGAACGGTTGATAGACGACCTCTCGCGTGAAAGCATCCCTACCGGCCCTCAAGAGACTACATCAACCGCTTCACAGTTGCCGCGGCATATCAAAGAGACACGCGGTGGACGCGTACGAGTTTTAATGTGATCGCGCAGGGTGATTCCGGCAGCCCATTTATTGCCTCATGACAAAGGTGACGATTGATGGTGATGGATGAAGTCCGGCTACGCTCACTCATTGCTTGGAGGAAACTTGTTGTGTTGTGCCCTCTTTTTCCTCTTCTTTTTTTTTTGCCATCCCTGAATATGTAATAATAGCTACCCATAAATTAACGCTTGGAATAAATTTGACCACTTGTATTTATTCTTGTATACACTAGGTTGGTCCGAAAGTTTTGCACCGGGATGTTTTTTGAGATCTGGAATTCCATTGACTTCGAATCAAAATGCCACTGGCTGCAGCCGTACAATAATTGCCAGACGTCTCGAAATGCTGGGTTACAAAAAACTGATGACGGGTTGGGTCCCCCACCAACTGAGTGCCTTCCAAGACTGAGTGTGTGTGCCAGACTTTGCTGCTGTGTTCACACAGGAGGAACTTTCTCCACCAACTCATCACTACAGGTGAGAGTTAGGTGCTGTATGTTAACCATGCACGAGAGAAAAGTTGACTGCCGCGTGGCGAACCGTCTTCAAAACGGCCGGAAAGAGGAGTGCACGAAAGAAGGTTTTTCTGTGTTGTTGGTGGAATTCCAAAGGAATGCTGGGTTAAGAACTGCCGACACCTGGGTGACCGTGCCAGACTAGTTCTACTATTTTAATTACGCAGAAGCAACTCGCCTGGAGCAGCGAAAAACTGACCATGTTGCTCCACTTCATGACAACGCCCGACCTCACGTGGCAAAGCTTACCCTCCAAAAAATTTGTGGAATTAGGTGGGAAAGTTCTACCACACCCTGCTTATTCTCCTGATTTATCCCCGTCTGAATGCCACTTGCTCGGAGCCCTGAAGCTGTATCTACGAGAAAAGAAATTCGATGATTAGACCAAATCGAAAAGTGAGATTCCAAGTTTCTTTGACTCGCAGCTGACAGAGTTCTTCACTTTTGTAACTAATGATGTACTGCAGCGTTGGCCGTACCTCGTGGATCATGAAGGTGGTTCTTTTGTTCATTGATATCTATTCACAGTGAGCGTAACATTCTCTGAAAAAAGTATGAAATTAGGTGCAAGACTTTCGGACCAACCTAATAGAATCCAATAGATGACTCCGCACAATGCATTGCTGATTGGTAACATTTTCGAAATAGAACCTCTGCAAATTTTGCGAGCAGTGCGTTGATGGTTGCTGCCGCTTCCACCCTTTATTTGCTCATTGTTAACTTATACGTTCATATACATATACGGCGTCTGTGGCACGGTTGGCTTGGCTTCTTCCAGAAACAATCACCCAAATAGTCATAGCTCTCGCCTTACCTCAGTTGAGGTACTTCGGCTGATGTCTTTGTGTTACCAACTAATTCTGGCATACTCTGATGTAGCACGAAAGCAGCCAGAACGGCGTAATGGTTCGGTCAAGAACCCTAGCAGCAACGGTTGCTGCCATCCTCCCCTTGATTGCTGCCGTCCCTCTGCAATTGCTGCTGAAGCGCCGACAGATTGAGCAGCAATTGAGGGGAGGACGGTAGCAACTGACACCCGTTGCTGCTAGGGTTTCTACCCGAACCATTACGCCGTTCGGGCTGCGTTCGTACTGCACAGTTATCAGAGTAAGAGGACCTTTTCGGACAGGTGACCAGCTGAGAGTCTCATTTTATGGCTGCGCTACACCTTTCGTGAAAGAGTATTTCTCTTGGCACACCAAGAATGCCGGTGCATCGAATAAACAAATAAAAATAAATAAACTTCTGAACCTCATGTATAACCTGTAATCACAGTAATTGCAGTGTGTTAGGTTACTTAATAGCTACTCGAATAATGATATTGCCTTGAACTCACGCTCGCGCTTCGATACACATTTTTGTTAACAAGGACTCTATTATCCTAATATTTACGGGCTTGTCTGCATTCCCACCACCTTTTTCCAAATCTCCCCACGCGAGAAGAGAAAAAACTATCATTGTCAGTTTAGAGGGTGGTTAGAGGCAAACAAGAAGTATGATTTAGACTACAAATGACCACTATACCATGCACCAGCGGCGGATGCAGGGTGGGGCGACGCTCCCTCACCCCCCGAGAATGGGTCGCCAAATTTTTCAAATTACTTTACAGTGTCTTTTATTAGTTTGTTTTTAATTGTCTATCTCTATTATCATTTTTGATATAATTTTTATTTATCACTTTTTTTGTTGTAATTATTATTTTTATTAATTTCATTCTCCGTCTTGGTCCTCAAAGCGGCGGGGACCCCACTTTTTTCCCAAGGCCCCCCGCTCCTCCCGCCTACTTTCTGCGTCCGCCACTGCCATGTACATATTTCATATTTTACAAATAGAATAACGTAGGCTCAAAGAAAGATCAAAATATTGAAAGCGTCAGAGATCAGAAGCTGCGTTAGTATAGACCTCGCAATCTTTACCAAAACCCGTACTTAGTGGGACCCTGGATGTCGAAGTGTTTTACCAAATGGACGGATTCAGCATTTTTGTTCGTCAGGATGACAGTAACAGTAGAGTTTGTCTTCTGTCTCTTGGAAATATATGAAAGCGAACCTGTAATTGCGTGGAAAACATGCGCCTTCTAAACATAAAATTTTTTCTCGGAGTTCCCGAAATCTTTCTAGGATTTATGAAATTCGGATGCAGAAAATGAAAAGTACCAGGTAAATTCAAAATATTCGGAAGAAAACTGTGTTCTGTCCTTCATTGCCTAAGTCGACAGTCCGGACGACACTATGGAGACGTAAGTCGTAGACGTGCAGCCGTTATATAGAGAACACCCTGGGGCAAATGCGGGAGGTTTTCCAAACTGTGTGGAATAGACCACCAAATTTCTTTTTCTAAGTGTTACGCGTCTAGCCAAGCCCTGCGAATTTGCTATCACGTTGTTCTGTCTTGAATGAATGTTTTACATAGCAGTGTAAAATGGACTTAAGAATGTTTTCTCAAAAAGTATGGCGTGCATTTCCTTTCCTAGGAAATCTTCCTCAAATGTGAAGCGGAACTGTGGTATCCCTGAGCTATGAGGAACGTAAACAGAATTTCTCATAGCCGGATGGATATGTGTTTTCAAATTATGGCTGAGGGATATTGGGTATGCTTTTTAAATGCGATTTTCATCCTGCCTTCTACTTTTTTCCTGCTTACTTATTTCTTTACTGAAGTACTAATCATGTAGCAAACGTCAGTTCAAGCCAAAGATCAAAGAACGGAGGGGAAATGGAACCTGAGGGCATTCAAGGATACCTTCACAGATTAGTGGAATAATGGGAAATGGATTGAATTCTGAAAATCTAAATTTCATTTTATTTAAATTCCAAATTTTGGATTAATCCTCGGATCTCCTATTGGCTCGTCGTGAAGGTTGCCTTCTAATTTTTTTCCACAATTATTAGGGAATCCTCTACGGTTGGAATTTTTGAGAGGGGCCATTCTGGATTGCTAGTTAAGCTCGTAATTAGTGTGTAAAAATAAATGCTGTTGAACTGAAAAAAAACTTCGAAAATCGTGTTTTACCCTATCGTCCCTCCCCCCTGGGTCCATTTCATCAGATATTTCCTCCTTCGAAAATTACCGTTTCCTCTAACATGCAAATTCGGCGGCTCATCTCATGCAGCGATGCCACAAAGGTGCTCACGTCACAGATTACGGTAGCAGGCGCCACATTGACGCTTCCGATGTTGTGCATGTTATGTATGCTGTGTGTGTGTGCCTACCGTATCGTCAAGGACGTGACATATGGTCCGTTTTTCGAATGGTTTCATGTCATTTTTTCCTTTCAAGGCGCCGAGGTGGACCCGGACTTCGTTCCATTTCTTCTCAAGCAGTTCCTTTAGATGGCGCCAATTTTTTAGGAGCCGTCGTCTTGATGTAGTCAATTTAAGGGAATTTCTTTTGCCCTGTGATTTCCATGAGAGCTGACATTTCTTTCCACATCGAGACGACAATGCGATCAGTAATTGTGATCGGCGTTGATTGATGTGAAGTGTGACCGCTTTGTGACAGTGTCACTCGGCGCTCCGTCGCATTAATTGATAAGGATAGATTGAAATTTCTGTTGTCTTCGAAAAATTTCTTCTTATTTGCTACCTACGACGGTGTAGAGAACGTTGGAAACTCACGTAATTTCTGGAAAGTTTTGATGATTGGATGAGCTTCAAGACACTTCTGATCGGGTATCATTGATAATCGAAAATACATATATAAGACAGCGTACAACCTAAACGTTCAGAAACTTCGGCTAGTATAGGAATTATCACATAGTATTATGAAAACACATCACTAATTAATGATGTTTATTAGTTATCAGCTATTTTATACAAACAACAACATTGCTAACTAGTACCACTCATTTCTTTTACTAGTCTTATATAATGTGGTCGCTATTCCACACAGCGACAACATTACAATATATTAATTTTAGTAAATATACATATATAATAAATATTATATACATATTAATTACGAAGAACGACAACATAAGTTGAGTTTTTGCCTGCACATCATACAAAGGTACATAAGTCCTCGTCGCCGTACTGACGAGTTCCCGGGAGGACCTATTTCTAAACCTATTTACCCGTACATGGTAAGGGAACGAAACGGGCAAACGGCAACATTTCCATATGAATTTTACCTCTTTTTTATCATAAACCTTTCCATAACATTAATAATTTTATTAATGCTATGACAGCCTGAGAAAGCGTGCTGAAAAAAGTGGAAAAGTCCAGAAGAACTAAAAATTTGTTAAGATCGCTTTCAGAATGGTTTCTCTAGAACTTTGGCCAGCTTTGAGGAAAACCTTGTGTACCAAATTTCCCATTATGAAATTCCAGGGTGTTCTAAGTGACTATTTTCACAGCCAATATCTCTCTGATTTCTGTTGCCCACTTCTCATTGCTTCCTTCCCTGTGCAGCCACACCCTCCCCGCCCCCCCCCCTGTCCAAAATGAGTTCCTTAATTTTCAACCAACTTCCAAATTGCTGTCGGATGGATGACCTGTTATGGAAACATAGAAATGTAAAAAACTGGATTATTATCGGATGTGATTCTATGGTAGATCCGAGGGGGACAGCTTTTAATATCGGGGATGTGCTGTTAAAGAAAGATGCGGCTTACAAATGAACGGATGGATCGATGGTTCGTCAATCGCTGCTCTGGAAACAGAAATCTGCAAAGTGAACCTTGTGATGAAGTTGGATAATGAGGGGCCGATTAGGAAGGATTTGATGCGTGCATGAGCAACAAAGCGATGAAGTAGTGGCATTGACAACTCCGTGCCCCCCTCCCCACCCCCCAGAATGGATCGGCAAATTTTTGAAATTACCTTACAATACATATAAAAATCTTGCATTGGTTTATTTTTATTTCTTCATTTTTAATATTATTTTTAGTATAATTTTTATTAATTATTTATTATTATAATTAATAATTTTATTAATTTTATTTTCTGTCCCCGAGAAGACGGAGACCCCACTTTTTCCCACGCCCCCCTCCCACCCACTTTCTGGGTCCGTCACTGCCGTGAACATATGGATGAACATGTTGATGGTCTGCAGGTAAGGAGAAGACTGAGATACGTTACCTGGTTTACCTTGGGCTAACTCAGCCATGCATCAGAGCCCAAGATTAGCATGGCTGCTCTGTGGTCAAGTCTCAAAATAGATGGACATGACTAAAAACAGCCAAGATGGGACGCATCACCTTACTTAATACATTCCCCTGATTTTTTTAGTTTTTTTTTTCGACAGAACCAGCGGTCCCAAAATAGCGGAGCTGTTTTCGATTCATGAAATGGTGATCATGTAAATAATCTCACAATGGCTAGCGTGACTGAATATAGACTATTACATGAAGTACATGAAGTTAGGAGACGCTGGACCTGAAAACTGGTTCGCTAACTTGGTCGTTGTGCGTTCATAATTTCAGCACATTCCTACGGTCTCCGCATTACACTTACTAGTTATCCTTGTCTAACTAGGATATCCTCTAAACCCTCAGATTCAATTGGATTGGAGAGTTTGTCTATTCAGACCGAGTGAAGAGGTGCCTCTGAGAAATTCTGCCATATGCTGATGAGAAGTTTAAAACTTTTCCAAATGACTGGGAGCGAGATTATTCATCCAGTGCCTGGATGCATGAATGAGATTACTCAGGGTAAATGTGATGACGCCAGGGTTAACAGTGAGTATATTTGGGATGTATGAACATGTTTGTTGGCTATTCTCAGTGCAAATGCATGCTGCCTCGAAGGCCATCTAGATCCTGTGGTCCGATCACCTGTGAATCGGCGGGACCACATTTTCTGTAAGTGTTGCTCTGAACTCGTCGGAAATTTCTGGAAGATTGCTGTATTTCATAACGTTCGCTTTGCTCTCCCTATACATCACTTTTCGCTCTCCCCCACCCTGCACTCTTCCCTCCCCCCTCCCTTCCTTTGAATGGAAATACTCACAAATCGGCTGAGTACAATTCCGACCAGCTGATTGCCCATTCTCCACGTTATCATCGCCAAATCGCCGCGATGCTGGCGTGGAATGCGACGGAAAAGCACAACGACTGATACCAAAACCGCACCCTCTCCCGGGGTGTTGCAGAAAAAAAGGGCACCCCTGCACCTCAGCCCTATCAGCAGGCGGGGCCCCACCCGTGATAATGACGGGTTTGATAATATTCGCCAGCAGCAGCGGCACGTTCGCGCAGCGCGACCATCCGTGTCGTCCTCAAACACACCGGCTCTCAGTCGAGCGGAAGCACACAAACCTCCTCACCTACCTCGTGCTTACCGCCGCCCCCGTTGTGCCGCCCTCCTTGCCGCTGCTGCTGTTGCTATCAGTGGCCCGACGGGGTATCGATTGATCGGCAAACTGTCTGTGGTCTGTTTGGGTGGTGTTTCAATCAGTCGTAATGATGAACTGTCTTTTTCTGTTGAATTGTTTGGCAATGACGTCATCGACGGGCGTTCTAGGGTTCATCTGATTTCCTGTAGATGTTACATTGATTTTTGATAGAATTTCTCTCTGGTATCCTCACCTTTGTCATACTTGTCTGAACACCAATAATGAATAGCTGTAGCTACGATATTTAATGTCAACTGAAAGCTCCGCCTCTTCTTTCTGCAAACGAGTTTTCTTTTTTTTCAACTCTGTTAGGTTATGATAGGATGGAAGTGATCTTTTCTAGCTTACTCACTTTCCAACCCGGGAAACAGTGACCATGGAAAATGTTACGCGTTTTTGAAATTTCGACTTGTTCTCGCACCACCCCTTTTCGGACGAGTTTTCGCTGAAAGTGAGCAGCAGCAAAAAGTGTTGTGTGTTCCATTGAATTTAGCCAACTAAATCCTCGACTGCAACCTGATTTTATTATTAGCGAATAAATCGAAAAAAAAACTTCCACATTGTCTCGACTGAGAGAGCGATGTCGGCATCTGCTGCTATTCTCCCGATTTAGTCCACGAAATATGTCTGCTACAACCTCATTTAGTGATTGTTTCTAGAAACTCGCCTTATTAACCTTATTTCCAAATAAATAAGCGGACAATTTCTGGACTTTTCGACTATTTTATTCAACAGACGAAGAGGGTACAGTCTAGAGTTAATGGGAGATGAAGAGACGCAGGTGCAGTAACAAATTTTCAGTAATGCTGCACCTTATCTCTGCAGAGAATTATTTTTTCTTCAGAATTCATGTGAATACATTTATAAAACAATGATATTGCACGTGAGTGGCCCTTTTTGCTAAGCTTTTTGTTATTACCATACTCCTACCGTAGCCCGTGCTACAGTAAGCAATGCTAACCTTTCACCATTTCATTCCGGTTAATCATTCACCAATTGTTTACCTTGATCATTGGCCGCTTACGTATAAGAGTTTGTACACACCGGAAGCGTTTGATTACTCTACTTATCGGCCCTTTCGATACTGATTTTTTTACAACGCCGTCAGAGACGCAGACTCCACCAAACTCCGTTTCTCTGCTCTTCGACCGAAGCAATTCCGAGACTTTGAGGCGTCTTAATTAAGCAAACATTGACTGAGTCATGTGACAAAACCGAACTCTCTGAATCTATTTGCTTGATCTTTGGTGCAACGATTTTAAGAATTGATCGATATATTGATTTCCACTTGCAACTTGGTGCACGTGCGTTTCATGTGGACGCTCGCTACCGTCTCAGCTGTCACGAAAAATTGTCCGTGCCATTTGCAAGACGGTGATCGGTAATACATCAGTGTCGTGTCTCGAACGTCGGGTGATTTATCAAAATACCGTAATCGCCGCCGACTTGATGCAACTTAAGAGCCGCGCACCGGCCGAGGACCTCGTTGTGCGGTCCGCGTTTCTTGTCGTTGTCGTGGTGGTTTTCGCTTGTGGACTCCACACTCGACATGTTTACTCTGATGTATAAAGGTTTGAAAGCGACCACGTGTCACCGAATTTGCAACGATTGTTGCAGGTAGGTGGGTTTTTGCTGCCTTTTTGAGGAAGTACGCAATTGCACAACGTATTTGTTTTGTCTTGGAAGTTCGGCTAAAGCGAAGGTTTTTGCAATAGCTCCGCTTTCCTGAAATGATTGACATCAGTGAGACCGTTGAATGTACCAGGAGCTGGCCGATAATTGATGGTTCTCCTTCTCATAGTTGGCTTGACTGTCCTTGTTAACGTTTTCCAGCTCTCCCCCCCCCCCCCCTCTCCTCCTCCCGTCTTTTTACCCCTACCATTTCCCGATGGGAGCATTTATCTCCAGGAGAGCTTTAGAAAGAGATCAATCCAGTATTTATAGGTAAAACTCAGATAACTACATATTTACGTACATACTAGAGTTTGTTTTTCCTTGTTTTTCCACTTTCCATCCACCACCCCCAAACACTTCCCCACTAAATCATTTCCTCCTTGGACCAAGATGAATGGATGTATTCGGCCTTCCTTTCTGCTTTGACCTCATCATTATTCCTCAGCTTTATATGTTATGAGATTTCTTTCGTACATATATCTTCTTCCTTTTAGAGCGCTCACTATTCGTAAATTTCAGGACCTGTATTAACTGTGGGTCTAAACCTAGCACATTTGTCCCAACACATGCTTAGCAAGCGTTCTTCTTCCTCGGAGAGTTGTGCCACTAACTATTATTCATGTATCGATCACCATGACTTTTGGAGTTGATGAATAACTAGTAGAAACTGGGTATACTTTAGTTGCTTGCTCATATCTTTATGGAAATTAACGAATGCTATATGTGGATGGGATCCCTTCATTATTGAATTTCCCTGGTAAGACACCTTTAAAATCCAGAACTTTTCTCATCTTACTGAAGCCAGAATGACTAACAAACTTTAGCTAACAGGTCGCATCTTTAAAGGGAAGGTGGTTAAAAATTAGACTCAAATGAAAAAAAAACTGGAACTAATAAGTATTCTGGAGGACAGTGGCAAAGGAACAAACTGGGATTTCTCTGGGGAAATTCTCCATGATTTTATGAGATAGTGTAGTTTCGTTAAACACCCTTTACCTGGAATCAGACGTCTAGAGGTTGTTCAATATCCATGTAAGCAATTTTGTTTTGAAAACCTCTTGCTTATTCTTTGTAGTGTTACCTGAATCGTTTTGAGAACCTCTGCTAAGCTAACTCTTTTAATGAAATGTTCCCTCAAACCGAATTTTTCTACTCTTCAAGATTTTTCCCACTTTTCAAGTAATTTTCATATGAGTATCAGCAGCTTTTGTTCGCATCCCTACCCCTCTCACGCACATGCGTATGCGTACTGCCTTTTAAGGTTGTATTAAATGCTTAAAAAATAAAATGCAGAACGTCTAGAAATTTGAAAGGTGCTTCTGTGGTACCGTTCTTGTAAGGCTGCTATCACTGTAACTGTTCTTTATCTTTTGCTCCATCCTTTTTTCTGGAGATTTTGCCCATATTTTTGAAAATCATGGGGCCCTCTTTAACCAAACTATACACGCCATATTGTTAACGTCTGGGTCCTTTAAGTACGTCTGGTCCCTTTCCTTTCCTTTCCTTCCTTTCCTTCCTCTTCAAGTCTCCATCATTACGAATAGGCAGGATTTTTGTAATGAAAATGCCATCAGTTCCGTACCTGCTCGATTCTTCTCATTGCCTCCATTTCCACATGTGACATTCCCCGCAATGACAGAATTTGACTTTTTGCCCAGCTGGAGCCGGCAGATGTATAACTGTTCATTGGACGCTCCCCCGAACCCCTCCGTATTCCTCAGTGCGTGCATTGGACTGTCGCGCTATTTTGAGAAATTGCACCTACGTATCAATCAACAAAAGCCCGTAAACAACGCGGGAAATGCGCTGTCAAAGCGTTTTTTTCTGGAAAATTCCATTTTACGAGCATCGCCCTGGAGCGCAAATCTTCTTTTTTCAACCTATAGTCACAAAGTCGCCAGCGTATTCGTGCAAAAGTGCGACAACGAACCAGCGCTAGCTGTGTTCAGCGTCAAAGGTAATAAAATGCGCTGTCGGCGTCTTTGATCTCGTCTGACCCAGTTTTCATTGTTCATTTTCGTTGAATTCCTGTGAATTTGCGAAGCGAAGCGTTTCCAGAGCGGCTTGCAGCTGCTTAAGTCAACTGCCAATCATTCCAGAAACGGTTTTGCCGTGTGGACTATCACCTGGTGACTGAAAATCAATCCATCGGCGTTGACACTGATGCCTTTTGGAATGTGGGCATCTTAGATAAAGCGGAGATTGCAGAAGTGTCAGCTGGGCTGTTTTGGGAACGTTGCAAAAACCACGCATTTGCTGGGAAAATACGGCTTTTTCCAGATTATTTTGGAAACCTTTGCTACCCTTCCTAAGGCTTTGTGGCCTCGTTTTTTGCTACTTTGTCTGCTTCAGATGAGTGCTACAATGTTTCTTAGAGCAGTAGTTGTCCAGAACTTTTCAAATAAGGTAATTTTTACAAGAAATCGAATCTTGAGAAACACTTGTGCCATGAAGACATGCCCCCCTCCGCCTCCCTGACCGAATATTTGCAATTTTGCCCTCTGCAAGAATTTCTTTGAAATCTTCCATTATGGTTGATGAGCTGCACTTTTATCTTATTGCTGTGACGTAAGGACCACACCCATAGTGCGAGGCCTTTAAATGCCTTTGAGCGTAGGGTCTGACTCGTTTCCCGAGTGATCTCGCCAAATTAGCCAATTTTTCATAGACCATTTTGCTCATTTCCTAAGTTCTAAACTGATTTAGACGCCCAGTTTCTAGGAAAACAGGTGGTAATTAGAAGCACTGGTTATTCTGTTGTTAGATTCAGGTAGATTCAGGGTGTGCGTGCGGTAAACCAGTGAAATTGCTTCAGTTATTTGTCTCAACAATTGCGGAGTAAAAAAAACTTCCTCGGGAATGGGATCCGACTGCTCCGTGTGCTGTACATGTACATCCATGAAAAGCAGACCACCACCACCCAAATGGCCCCTTATTGTCGATTCACTTACGCAGTTAAACAGTGAATTTTTTTTTTGCTATTAGGATCTAAGTTTCCGCTGTTTTGAAATTTTCGACAAAAATGTTTTATAAAAAATCAAAAAAGCACGGCTACCAATCGAGGTATGCACCGTAATAGTCGCTGGTCTTTTGCCGTTTTTACAGCTGGAGCTCCACTCCCCTTTTCCAGAGATCCGTGGACGATGACGCAAAAGAGTGGATCAGGCAGTGCTCGAAGCCACTGACTTTGGCAAATCGGTTCTCACTCGATACACATTCTTGTGATCTGATAACCGGCGCTTGGTTAGAGCTTGATTTGTGCTACATAATGCACGATTAGAAACTCTTTTGCGAGCTCTTCGCCTTTCCGGAGAGTTCGACCAACAAAATTAAGGAGCGCTCCGCGGTATGGCAAAATGGTGCTATTTCCGCAGAGCTCTTAGAACTTGTCCCAAAATCCCACCAGTTAGTGTCCGCAAAGGGTTGATGTTGTAGCCACTATGGGAGTTCCACTTCAATTCGCTCCAACTCTGCAGAGAAAAACGGCATAATGAAAATTTTGGGTTGCCAAGTTTGGCGCCTGTGCTTGAGACCGCTCGACAACAAAATAGGGGGAGAAAGTGCCAGCAAGGATAAGAATGGTCTCGGTATTACTCCACCCAAATTTGATTAGTATCATACAACTTTATGGTAAAAATTTTATGCGTGCAAGTGCAGTCACCGAATTTGCATTCTTGAAGGGTTCATTCCGGAATCAATTACATCTTTAATATAAGACGCAAAAATAGGTCCCACAGAAGCCTTTGAAATAGCCTATGCAAAAACAGCGGAAACTTATATTAGAACCTAATAAATTTCTGGAACTGAAAGAAACTGGTTATTGCATCGAAGTTTCCTAAAAATAATGAAATATTTCTTTCCACAGTAAATTCAGCTTTCTAAAGGTTCACATTTCATTCTCCGCTCTTCAAAAAAGTTTTACTTAAAAGTTATTGGAGATTTCAATGGTCTGAACCCTCTCAAAATCGCCACATCAGAAGGACGATCAAAAAAAAAGAACGGTGGTTTCAATGAATTGTGCGGATGCTCAGACGAACAGAGTGTCAAAAGCACATAGGTAGTGGGGCGCGTGCGGGCGAGGCCGGACTGGCAGAATCATTTGCATACCTCATTAAATCACATTTTCATGGAGAATATGTATTTAAAAAAAATAACAAAACATTAAAGTAACCAGTGCCCAGTGACTGTTGTGATGTTTGTCATCCTTCTTCAACCGTGTTATCCTGTCACTAATCCTGGCCTGACGAAGGTATTAGATCACCGAAAGCTAGCCAATAAAGGATTGCTCACAGGAATCCGCACTATATGCAGATCCAAGTTGGTTATTTTTTCTTTCGCCTTTTTATTTTTGGGCATTTCCAGAAAGTGCTTGATTCTAGAAACCGCACCCCTCCTAGACATCCCATAAATCCTCCCACCTGCCCATATCCGCTTTCTACGTGAACCACTACGTCGTAGTTCACGGTAGATTGCACAATTTCTGTCCGAAATGCGCCCGTCATTTAGTGAACTTATTACCGCCTTTTGGGGGAGACCGTCCACGAGGCACCTGCTAACGACTCGGCGGCGTCTTTGACAGCACTCGTTTACGGCAAAGAAAAAATCGTCGCCGTTTTTCGCGTGAGCGACGACGAATCGCTTCCCAGGATACTGTAGGAATTCACCTGTTCTGTGGGATTTCCGTAAAGTTGCGTATTTTCCAAAATGTCTTTATCAGCGTGGTGGCGATCGATAAACTGTGCGGTTTTGTACAAAATAAATACCAGCGCAGTCGTTTTGCTATCAGCTGCAGGGCGATAGCACAACTGAGCGTTGCGTTTGCACCCTATCAGCATTACGGACTTTATCAGCTACAGTAACCAAAAGTGTAAAGCGACGTTTTGTTGATGTGTAAGTGGTAGCATTGAAATGCCCTTAAAGCACTAGATAAACTGCAAAAGTCAAGCTAAACAGAAAATCTCAATTCTGCAGATTTGCGCAAAACTCCACGCAGTGTCCATAACGCCACAATAAATCATTACTTATGGAAGCCATTAGTATGATGTGGCGTCATATGTACGCCAACGCACGCACATGTTTGCGCACTCCTTCCGCGCTAACGTCTCCACCGTGTATCACATGTTTTGACATGTTTCAAATTTGTTTTACTATTTGTAGCACCACAGCACTATAGCACGTATTTGTTTTACTCGAGTAAATTGCCGTAGTCACATGTAACATGTCGTCATTATCCAAATAGCGGTGCGGTTCACCTGTTTTGACACGTCATGGCAACTGCGAATCCGGGGAAATTGCCCGTTGTCCTAGTATTGTGGACAAATTTCCCCAGGCACATTGACCAAAGGGATGATGTTTTCCCATTCTTCCTCTTTTTCTAGAAAAAGTAGATTTTCATAGAACTTATGTGAACATTGTCTATGGAGCTATAAATTGTGGATAATACCGCGTCGACCACAGCCCTGACGTCCTCAATGGTTGCAATGTATATTACTCGGGTAGGGAAACCAACCTGCAATTTGCTTTGACTCTCCCTTGCCGACAAGTCGTTCCGTTGAAATGTTGTCTATAACATGCCGGAAACTTTTCCAGCCAGAAAGGTTGCTGACATGTTGATCTCGTGAGAAAATCGTCGACTCATTGTTTTAGCTCTTGCTTATCGACAAGTTGTTCGAAGAGAAGGCTGCTGATAGCTTGTTTTTGGATGAAATGAAACTTGTCGACAACTGATGGTAGTTAAAAGTTTGTCTGCAAGTTGACTTGGCGCAAAGATGGGCTGATGATTTACACCAGGAGTTCTCAGTTTCTCTGCTCCGAATCTTTTTTCATGGGAATTTCGATAAAGCTTCCATAATCATATGTACTGACTCAAAATTATTGTCACGGTACCATCTAAAAACCGCTGAGACCATTATGGTATAGTGATTTTACAAACTGCACCATGTGAAAAAGGGTGAGGATCAACGAGAAGCTGCGCGGTCGTCAGTGGGGTAACTTGCCCCGATTGTTCCAGAAACCTTGCCCTGCTCCAACATTTTTTGGGCTTGCCTACGCATACATAGTTCCCAAACGTTTTTTTTTTCTTTTTTATCTTTTCTCCTCCGCACGCTCGAACTATTTTTGTCATTTATTTGCTTCGTTCTTTTGGCTACGCTGCTCCGAGAAAGTCCTTGCAGTCTTTTCTTCACCTTATCGAAAGGCCCGCCATAACTCATCGATTCTGCTTCGTCGCCTATTGTAAATTACCGCAAATGTGCTCGCGCATCTGGGCAGCGACATAGGCAAAGTTTAAAATTCTACACCAGCTAAGCCGGAAGCAGAGAACAAAGAAAGGAAGTTTTTGTCAAGAATAAATAAGAAAATCTCTTATAAAAACGGTTCTAGGAGCTGTGTTTGCGTCAGTGTTTAACGAATATGGCATTCCATTATATTCTAAGCATGGCATTCCATTATATTCTATTCCCACAGTTCTAGCCGAAATAGCAGAAGCCAAATTTTACTCGAGTATTGGTTTTGAGCCAAGAAAAGCCGGGAACTTTTTCCATTGGAAGAAAGGACAAGACGCGGAGAACGCCGTATTTGCGAGTCAGATATTTCAGCCAAGAACCCCTTGAACAACTTGCTGACTAGTATTTGGCAAGTCAATTTTCAATCGCATCTGAAACTTGTTCGCACCGAAGCTAGTTGATAACTTGTTCTCACCTTACCTTGCTGGCAAATTGACGGTTCCAATGCTTCTTGGCAACTTGCCGTCACATTTTCTCGCCGCTAAATTGTCGGTACAAAGCATGTTAGTAACTTGTTTTTGTCATTTTTGCTTGCCGTATAGAAATGCCGACTGTTTGCTTTTATCTTTTATTGCCATCCACTTGATAATACACTTCCATCCATTTGTGCCCCGGTGTTCTCAGTAGTTGAATGAGGAAACTAGCCTGCAACCTGCTTCGACTCTCACTTGTGGACAAGTTGTTCGCGTGAAAGGTTAGCGACAACTTGCAATCGAAAATCTTGCCAGCAAGTTGTCCTTTTGAAAATTAGTTGACAACCTTCACCAGTGACCTCAGTTGGGGGGAGCGGGGCCAGGGTAATTAATGAATATGTGAATTATTGGTGACAGCCGGAAACTTGAAGGGTCGAGGGTGTAATGATTGGATGGGGTACACTCTGCCAAACATGAATGTGTTCGCAACTTCTCGAATAGAGTAAGGCCAGCCGCATTGCTGACGCAGCTTAGACGCGCGCGTTTACTTCCTCTAGGCTGCCGATCGTTTTCTTTTCATTCAGGACATGCCTCGTTGACAGATTTTCACGAAAACACTTTGCAGATGGATCCGTGCGTCTGACGCGCTACTGCCGCACGCATCTGGCATAAATTATCCTATTGTCCTTTTTGAATGGTATGCTTGGCAAATTACTATGAATATTTTTATTAAAAAGAACAAAAGTGTCGTTGAGCGATTGCTCCTCTCCACTGGATGACTGGGGCATCGTAGCCGTGACGAAACGATACCCAAAACCCGCTGTGATGGAAAATTGACCGCATCCCCTCCTCATCGCCCGCCTTTAATGGTTCAACTCCCATGTGGTCATGGTTTTCCTAGGAATTTCCCCTCACTATGAACATTTCAACTCCATGTAACTCTTTAAAAATTAAGTGATAACTGTGACGAATACATGTCTCTCTGAGCCAGCAATATGTGTTCGTGCTTCTTCACTGTCATGATCTTATTACATATTATCTGGTGAAGAACGATATGCCAATGATTTTACTGTCGCGAGCAAAATGGTAGAACTCGTGCCATCTATTTTAGCAGTACACTGTCTCTGTAATCGCCATATATTCTCATCTCGACACCAGCGAACATCGCAAAAATGAAAGCCAGAAGAGGAAGAGGACTTGCCATGCTGATTCTGAATAGAATTGCCATTGCTGCAACACTTGAAGGCTCCCCACAGACAAACTGATAAAAACTCATCTAGCGGCCTGACGAAAAAGGGTTGTTTTGATCAGAGAATTGAATGTCCGGTGGTACATTCCCTCTTTTTATTCTTGTTGGTGTGTTACACGTAATCTGAAGACAAATTCGGATAGTGGAGCTTTTGACCGATGGAAATAGCCATAGATATGGAATTTTAATAGGAAGAAAAAAAGGTACAGTCGGGTCCGGCAGCCACTGCAAATGGGCGCTGGCGGGCGCCGGCCGCCGTCGGCGCCCCGGTAGTAATGAGCTATAAATCACTCGAGCTTGGGAGAAAGCGAAGAAAAATACAATTTTAGGCCATAGTAGACAGAGTGCAGTGGATAGCTATAAGGCAGGGGACCATTTTCACAACTTTCACGTTTTTTCATTTTTGTGATTTTCATGGGGAAAGATTTCTGAATACACAATAAGCGAAGCCAACTCTTCCATTTTCTGCTATAGTACACTGCTTCGCGAATACAAAAATGGCCGTTATTCTTCTATAGATGGGCACAGTACTTCATTTATCCCATCTGAATAATAAAGCTCATCCAATTCGGGATCCTCAGAAATAATTGAAATCCGTATAAATTGTTCCACATCCATTGCGAAGTAGTTCTACCGCTGTCATTTATCTTTCGTGGAGCAGTCCTTTACGGCGGAGTTACTCTCTCCCGGTTCCCCTCAACTTTGAAAAAGTGGTTTTTCACTATTACTTACACTATTACTATCATTTACACTCACACTTATCGTAGTTTATCTTCGAAAGACTTTTCCACTGTTACTTACACTTACAGTTATCGTTATTTATCTTCGAAATTTATCCAAAACGTTGCCGGATGCCTTCCTGGACTACCCGAAGGAGATCACGGGGGACGTTCCAAGCAGTGAACCCCAAACACTGCGATACTTAACTCTGGATCTCCAACGGAGTGGAACCAGCGATAGGGACAGATTGCAATCTGCCGCTCGAACCACTGAGCCATCCGGGCTACTTTTTCTACTGGTGTTTGTTAGATAACTGCAGCAACCGTGGGAAACATACTATATGTATTTGCAAAACGGGGGCACAGGGCAGGATTCGATCCCGTGACCCCCACAACGTCGATCATTCGCTCAACCCACTGAGCTATGCGCGCACGCATTGCATCATACAAATAGCGTCTAATCTTACTTACACTTACACTTATCGTAGTTTATCTTAGAAATTTAGGTGAAAAGGGAATTGGGTGGGGCCACTCCTGTTAAGCCTAAGCCTAAGCCTTGAACCCATTCTTAAGCATAGGGTTAGGCTTATCTACCCTGTCTACTATGGACTAAAATTGTATTTTTCTTCGCTTTCTCCCAAGTTCGAGTGATTTATAGCTCATTGATACCGGGGCGCCGGAGGGTGGCGGCGGCCGGCGCCCGCTGGCGCCCATTTGCAGTGTCTGTCGGACCGGACTGTAATGGAGAACATGAATAGCAGAATGACAGTTCACCAAAAAAAGTGGTTGATGTTTATCAACAAGTTTTTTATTGCACTAAATTTAGGACATTAGAGGCGTTTGAATGTGTATGCTCTCGATCAGACAACTCATTCGATATCAGAATGTCGGTGTCCAGTCAAATGAATAACTTAACTTTTTGGAACAAGTAACTGATCTCAGCTTGGGCCTATCAATAACATATGTAGTTGTTGGCCTCTGTTATGTGAACTCTAAATTCCGTCTGTTCTTTTTCTAAATTGGGGCCAGTGTAGCCATTTCCTTTCGAGTTATTTCCGCAAAAATCTCCACAATCGTAAAATTTTTTGTGTTATCCTACTGAGCTAGCCTTATCCTGTGGAAATTGTGTGATTCGTTCTCTAAATGCAATTTTTTGGTTATCCTCGTCCTTGCTCGTTCTCCTCTATAGCTATTCCTGCGTTTTCGATGTTAGTTCTATGTTAATGTCAAGTCTCTTCCTATCTGCATATAATTTTTCACCTCATTTCGACTTGTACAAGAATATATCAATGGATAAACAAGTGAATAAAATTGTCAAAAGTCTTAGTCCGCGGATTTCGACATTCTTGAAGTTCTGGCTCCTTTCTCTGATCCGAATTTTCTAACAAAAATTTCAGTATAGATTTTTGTAATCATACTGACTCAGAATTATAACTACGTTACATTTTTAGAAAACTGAACCATATGAAAAAGTTGTGGGTCAACGAGAAGCTGTGCGGTCGTCGGTGGGGTAACTTGCCCCCCCCCTATTTTTCCTAGAAACCTTTCCATGCTTACCCCTTACTTCAGAGCAAGACTCCTTATCAGTGCTGGCTCAGCTTTGTTATTGTTTTCCCATCGTTCTGTAATCCGAACCGCGACTTGCCGTAAGAGTTGAGGTTTCTCGGCAAACAGCCAACAAACTTCAGATTCACACCAACTTTACTTGCGCTTGCCTTTGTTATGCTCTTCTGAACATCCTTCCTTCTTTTCTTTTCAACCTTCTCTCTTCCGCATGTTCGGGTTCTTTTTGTCATTTATTTGCTTCGTTCTTCGACATAGGCGAAGTTTAAAATTCTACACCAGCTAAGCCTTGAAAACAAAGAAAGAAAGTTTCTGCCGCATCGTCCAATTTTTGTCGTTTATTTGCTTCGTTCTTTTGGCTACGCTGCTCCGAGAAGGTCTTTGCCGTCTTTTCTCCACCTTATTCGAAGGCTCCCCACAACTCATCGATTCTGCTTCGTCGCCTATTGTAAATTACCGCAAATGTGCTCGCGCATCTGGGCGATGGCATAGGCAAAATTTAAAATTCTACATCAGCTAAGCCGGAAGCAGAGAATAAGGAAAGAAAGTTCCTGCCAGGAACGACTATTTAGAGGAATTGGGCGAGCCTGGATGCTATAAGGCCAAATCTTATGCGAATTCTTATTTTGAGCCAAGAAATGTCTGGAACTTTTTCCTTTGGAAAAGAAGTTGAGAGCTAAAAACCCACCCTATTTGTGAGTCATATATGTATTTCAGCTCAGAACCCTTATAAGAACTTGCTGACTAGTATTCAGCGGGCAAGTTTCCGATCACATCTGAAATTTCTTCGCACCTAAGCTTGTTGACAACTTGTTCTCGCATTATCATGCTGAGAATTTACCAGTCTCAAAGCTTGTCGACTACTTGCTGTCACCCTCTCTTGTCGGCGAATTGTCTGTTTCGAAGCTTGTTGGAAACT
This sequence comes from Ancylostoma caninum, assembly GCA_037903475.1. Classification (NCBI taxonomy): domain Eukaryota; kingdom Metazoa; phylum Nematoda; class Chromadorea; order Rhabditida; family Ancylostomatidae; genus Ancylostoma; species Ancylostoma caninum. The sequence goes on along the minus strand of JBAJFG010000015.1, from coordinate 1,364,302 downwards.
TGCTCTCGCATTACCATGCTGACAAGTTTTTGGCTCCAAAACTTGTCGACAGCTTGATGTTACCCGTTTTGCCGGCAAGATGTCGGTTCTAAGCTTGCTCGCAACTTATTTTTGCCTTTTTTTTTACTGACATGTTGTCGAACACTAGGGCTTGTCGATAACAAAAAAAGCTTGCTGGCAAGTAGTATCTTGTTAGAAAGTGGTCAACAACTCGTTCCGGCTCTTCTTGTTGACAAGGTGTTTAGAGAAAAGAATGCTAACAACCTGTTTCTGAATGGTATGATGACAACTATTTACTTGTTAAAAAGTCGTCTACAAGTTGCTTTAGAACGAAGGCGGGCTGACATCTTGTTTTAGGTGTTCTGAGACGGCGATCTAATCTCCTAGGAATGACGCTACCGAAGCATATATGTATTTCAGACACTAAGCCGTGCAGCCCGAATGTCGAATGATGTGCGATGACGTTAACCTTTCTTATTACCCTTACATACATGTTACATTATTGTAATGGTATGTTCTTCGATATTTCGGTGAATCATGTAGACTTGATGCGAATCGATTTTGCAGCCGCTTGTCGCCTTGAGGAGTGTTCACAGTGGTTTCTGCGAGTGAAACACTACGATACACTTTCGGCTGGCAGTAACGAGCCGTATTGTCAGGTGGGGACTGTGAAGCTAACTACATAGTGCATAAGAACAGCCTTCAGCTTGATAACAAGTAATGTTTAGGCACTATCGACGTATCTTAAGTGCCTAAACGACACAACGCTTGAGTGTCGTGGTAATCTGCAATTTTACACGAATCTCTTCGCTATGAGAAAACAGTTTCGTGAATTTGATTGTGCGTTATATAAAGCGCCGGTCGAACCGAACCGGTAAGCACATTTAACAATTTTTTTTTCAATTTTTTAGTTTTTATCCTTTAAAAACCTTCTTTACAAGTTAAAGCCCATTACGGACTTTATTATCTGCTTTATTCGTTTGCGTTACATCGACACCAACGGTGGATACATCCTCAGGCCCCATGCCTTATTTAGATGAGCTAGGGTGAAGGTGTTAATACCTTACAAATTTACCCCTCGTTAACACGTTCACCCTGGGTAATCTCAATCAAGCATCCAGGACCTGGACTGAGTGGTTAATCATCGTTTTAAGAATAATTTTAGTTTTACAAACCGCACGTATAGTTTTACCACCTAATATTATCTGTCTGAACTAATGTTCTCTTTCGGTATTACGCGGTAGTCCTTCTGCTTTCGTATAACAATGATATTATGGTACAGTTATTATATTACAGTTATATTTCAGTTATATTTTTATCTCTTTTTTTCGAAGAAATAAAACTAGGGGCTTGAGGGCGTGGCTTACTTTGCGTTAGAAAATTTTCTCTGCTAATGAATTACAGAAGCTCAATACAGGTTTAATTTTTGTGAATGTGGATCGTTGTACTGGAAGAGGGGCGTGACCAAGCTCTGAGATTGGCCAATCCACACGACTTGCCAATAAAAGGGCTTGCACGTACTGCCCGTCTCTGTACAATTCTCCGCACCCAGAACTTCCGCCTATTCATCACATTTTTGTTGTAATCATTAGTCCATTTCGTTTCTTTATCTATTTGACTCGTTGTCCATTTAATTTATTGATATTTTTTTTGCCATTTTTTCCTTCACTTATTCTTATTTACCGGTTATATTTATTCATTTGCGTGGATGAAAGGTATCTATCTAGGTGTAACTTCCTTCCAAAACCGCCCCGCTCAAGGCTGAGGATGTGCTCATTATTCGGCGATCCACATTTGCAACGCTTCGATGGTACGATGCAATCATGCACTGAAGAAGGAGCCCGACCTCTAATCGATAACCGGTAAGAGACGCAGTGTCACTCTGCTTCTCTAACTCCTCAATTTTGTCCGTTATTTTCTGGTTTCAGGCATTTCTTAGTCCAAGTTACAAATGCCAACATTCGCAACGAGCCTTACACTACAGCGGTGAATAAGGTAGGCAAATTAATAAAATTTGTGGGTGTGGCTTGCTACTGCTGCCAAAGATCAATACTTTAAGATTACCGTGCTGATACGCAGTCATAACTGCACCCGATCGCTTCACTACGAAGCCGCTTCGGATGAAGAAACTCTGCCAATCTCATTTGTCGACGGGGTGAGCAGTTACAAGACGGAGGATCATCGCACTACAGTTGAGGTGATCTACCTCAAAAGACCGATCAATAATTATCCATAGCATTGCACTAGTGGTACTACTTTCAGATCCTCGCTCGTGGAAATTATGTAGAAATTGTCATGCACCACATCCATTCCAGTGTACATATACGGCGAAGAGGACCATATTTAAGTGTTTCCGTGGTGGTCCCTGATAACTTACAAGTTGGTTTCTTTCTTTTGTTTCGCACAAAAAAAAATGTTACCAGTCAAAAATTATTGGTTCCTCAATTTATCACTATTATTAAATCTTGCATGAGATTCGTCCTCGCGCACTCCTGAAACTCTCTCAAACATGATTGACCAATCACGATAACGCAACGCGTAGACACGCCACGCCCCTTATCCACAGCCTCCGCTCTCGCCTATCGGCAGCTGCGCTCCTAGATAACCAGTTCCAAGTGATTTCACCGAAGGTATTAAGTGCGCTCCTAACTCGATTTTTTAGCGGGCAAGCACACTATCTGAGACATTATGCACGACGGGATGTCGAAACCAATCGATAATTGCGATCGATAAAGCGCTAGCAGCTCCAAGCCAATATGCCAGGTGCTACGCTCGAAAACTACACGTGCCGATGAAGCTCGCTATTGGTAGGTTCTAATGATGGAATGGAATTGTATCCATTAATTTTCACCTTATTTAGATCGATGTCGCACTGTGAACGTAACCGATCAGTACTTTGACGCCTGCGTATTTGATCTTATGCTTACGGGTATGTCCAAGCGTTATCCTTCAGGGAAGGTTTAGTGGGTTGCTGAGTTGTGTGCTCAACTGGCGCGTTGTGCGGCTTATCGACATACAATACTGCTCACGGGATCGTGAAAACCGACGATCGCTCCTATTGCTACCGAATCAGGTAGAAAGCTATGAGATGATATGTGCACAGACAAAAAATGATTGCTAGCTTCCATATCCCTTCTTCTTTGAACCTTGGCATTTGTTTGCAATCTTTCGAATTACTATTGTGCCAACATGGTTCGTTAGGTGAACAGATTTGTCCTTCAGCCCAACGTTTCGACTCAGTCGTAGGCCTAAAAGTGGTCCACAGTTTTCATCTGTGCCAAAACCGCCAAATATCTTCTCCCATTCTACTAGTTCTCAATTTTTTCAAAAATGATACCTAGAAAAGCATCCACAACAAATGATCAACCCACTCTGAGTCCACCATTATTGAGGAATAGTCTGTACTGTCGTCGTGACTGTCGTTGCGAACAACTGAGAAATGCCGCACTGTCAGCGTTTCATGTTACCTACAGTCTATAGCTCACATAGTGATACTTAGGCTAAAAAGTCACTTGTTATTGACAAACACTCGTTCTTGTTATTTACTTCTGGATTCTTTACAGTAATACAGAATGCTTGGAGCGATTTTTTTACCGGGAATTCTCCTTGATGCGCACATTGAGCGCTCTGCCGGTTTCTTCTATATCGCGTTGCAATCTGTGCTCTGATAAACATTGTCTATCGTATTCCAAAATCCAAACCAACTGTTTTTTTTTTGTTGTCATAGGGTATACTCACCAAGACAACATCATTTTGCAGTCCGGCCCTGAAAATGCATTTTTGAATAGCTGCGCTGATCTGGTCCGAAATGAAGGGTTGGCAAAGGCGTAGCATGTTTTCGCTCAGATCTTGTCTACGGTTTACAAAGTTCGCGCGAACGTTCTGATACCCAATAGCCACTACTGCTGGCTGTGTGGGAAGCCATTTTTCGCGACTCGTGGCACTCATGATTGCGACTACACACCATAGCTGCCGTTTTAAACACGGACGACAATTGAATCAAATCAGCAACGAACATCACTGAGGAGAGATGTAGACCAAGGGGAAGACCTAAAAGGAGGCTAGATAGGTTTCAAGACAATATGCGGTTACTAAAGCTTATTGCGGATGAAGTGTTTAATCGAAGGAACTGGTGCAGTGGCGCGAGAAACCCGAATGCGAACCCTCGGAAACAGGCTAGGAAGAAGAAAGAAAGAACAGTTTTCCATTCATCACATCTGATTTTATGATATATATGAGATAGAGGAAAAAGTTTCAAGTGGGACAGTGTGATTTTCAATGTTTGCGCAAATGAAAGTACTGCATGGGGTCATCCATCTCCACCTTCTTTATATTTATAAAGACATCGTCACGCGCATAATTTGAAATTGATCTTCTCATTTTCCAGGAGACGAATACCTCGTGGCTATGGCACGTGACGCGCAATCAGATGTACAATCTCTGATGCCTCATTTCCGATGGACTTTTTCTGGACGTCATGATGTCTCTATCCACAAATACCTCGAAAATTCATCGTTCACGGATTGCGTTCCACATTCATCTAGCGCACCACGCATCAGCCCCATGTGTGCGGCATTTCTATTTTCCTTTGTGTTCTTGCAGTTTCTCCTGTATTAATAAGTTCTGAGTACACTATAGCGATGCTCACGAATCTCCGATTGGTCACTTGATGATCTTACTATCTTTCTCTTCGATTACCTTTCATCATCTCTTTTCTGTTCTTCTCTAGCCATAACTAGCATCAATGGTACAAAGGCGGACACATACTTCTGCTTAAAAGCATCTATTTCGACTTCCCCTATAAAACTATGTTTGCTTTTTAAGTTAAGTTTATCGCCTTTATTTCCCAAGCTACCTCATTTTTTTCTGTAAGTATTTTGACATTTCCCGATCTCTTGAAAGTTTTTTCACGGGTGCGATTGAATCTATCGCTTTTTTAGATGTCATCTTCTTCAGAACCTTTATATCTGTGATTTATTGATTGGCATTGCAAAATGAATTTTTTAGTGACTTTTCATTCATTTTCATCCATAAGGTCAAACATATCTTTGCACTTGTGGAAGAGTTCCATTTGCTTCCGCCTCCTGCATAGCTAACAAATTTGGCACGCCCATGATTGGCCGAGCCTTACGCCTCCCCCCCCCCCCCTCCACCCCCTACATCCGCCCCCAAAATCACATCTCGTACACCAACGCAAACTTGCCCAACACATGGTTTTCGCGCCGTGCTCGTTGTTTAATGTGGCGTTGGTGGCCTCTGAAAATAAATAAACGTAACAAAATCTATTAAACAAAGCGCAGTAACTGGGCTAGAGCGGCTAGAGATATTGTTCCAGTAACGCAACGGCTGGTAACCGTCCTGCTCCTTCATATTCCTGCTAGTGTTTTCTTGATTTGGAGACAGAATTAGTTAGTGGAGCCTTTGAACGACAGGGATAGCGGTAGATATGGAATTTTAATAGGAAGGACGAAATCAGAAAATAAACTTCATCGGTCACCTCATGTGACGCGCCATACATTAGAATTAAGGTGAGAATATTAGAGGGGTTTGAATGCGTGTTTACTTTGGTGTTGCTGTACAGGATCTCTCCGAGATCTGATCCATAGTCGGAATTCTATGGTATACTCTACTATACGACGTATCTGCCCGGCTTGAGTTGGGCCTTTTATTACTCCCGACTACCTCTGACTATTGTGGGTAGCGGCTACGATAAATTCATTCAAAATCCTCATCACTTTAGTGATCAGTGTGTTAAAAAAATCTTATTGGTTTTTTACTCACTAAAACGCAATTGTATAAGTGGGCAAAACCAATGGTATGATGATCCCTGTCATTTTCGCGATTGAGTACAACATGTTTGAAAATCCTAAAAAAAGCGTTCCCACCTGTCCGTAAACAAAAAATAAAATGAATAATTTGATATTTTCATGCAAATTGGTTGTCATATTCGTGTTTAGAGTATTGAAGAACACTATTAAGCACGCCTTCACTTACCTTCGGACGTAAAAATCAATAGAGTCTATGAAATCAATAAATCGACCTGTCATCTCTGTGTGTTCAGCATATTGAAGAACCCCAATACAGGGCGACAAGAAATTATGGAACTGATATTCCATTCTAATCTCTTGTGCCAATCACCCGCTTGGTCTGGTGCATGTGGTTGTTTTGAATGCAAAAAAAGCCTTCTTAGATGATTCACCGTCAAAACGACCGAAAATTCATCAAATAAACCACGTCATCTGAAGCGTACTGAAGTCACTTGATGTATCAAGGGCTTTTGTCACAGTGAGCAACACTTCTGACACTTCTGACAAAGCCCTGGAATATTTTTCGTTGAGTTCCAAAAACAGCGGCAAAAGCTTGTGCAACAGTTGTCAACGGCAGTGCGTTTTTCGCGGTCGCGAAAAAGCACGCTGCGCGACTGCGCCGCTCGCGCTGGAATCCTCTCGGGAACCACAAGCTATAGAATTTCCTTGATAGTTACTTAGTTCTATTGACTTTTAACACCAAATGTGATGAACAACGATCAAGAAGACCCTGATGTGCCAGTGCGGCGACAATTCTGTCGTTAGCGGCGCGGCCGTGCGGCGTGCTTTTTGTTCAATTTTACCACCGTGTAAGCACCTCTTCACCGTCATCCACGCGAAAGTAACAAAAAATCAATAACATCGATAAATCAATAAACGAGCACTTTGGTGCCGAATGCTAGTCGTATTCGTGATGGATTCTGAAGCTTCCTCGAGTCAAAAGGCAATATTTCTGCTCGATCCATGCCGCTTGCCCGTCAAGTTTGTTTCCCACTGAAAATTAGCTCAAACCAATTTACGCCTTGTAAACTTTCACTAAACCTTTAAGAATAAAATGTTGAATTATGTGTACATGGGGTGCGCCCATGAGAAATTGTGTAGAGATCTTGCATAGATTAGACATTACATATATTAGATTGTATCGAAGTCCTGTACTAAATATGCATGTACAGATCCTACACAGTCGAAGCTTTTTAGTACTCTCACTTGATTCCTGATGCGTCGTGCATCACATAAAGTGATCGATGCACGCCAACCACTTTATCCTTTAGTAAATTGTTATTTTGCTGTCCATGTTCCCCCTTACGCTCCGTTCTTCCCATTAAAATTCCATATCAACCCTTATCCCTGTCATTCAAAGGCTCCATTAATCGATTTTGTCTCCAAACTATGCAGAAAAGGCTAGCAGGAATAAAAAGGAGGAGAGCAGTCATCATCTATTGAATCCTCTGATCGAAGCAGCTCTACTTCGTCAGGCCATTAGGTCAGTTTTCATGAGTTTGTCTGCGAGAAGCGTTGGAGTATTGCAGCAATGTCAATTCTATTCGGGATCAGCATGACAAATCCTCTTCTTCTTGCTTTCATTTTTGCGATGTTCGCTGGTGTCCATATATGACGCTGCCAACTAATTTGTCCGCGTAAAAATGCAAGTTGGAAATGAATGGCCACAATCCGGAACGTTCGGGGTATGGCACAGTAAAAATGAAATGGTGGCATAACTCGAACCGTTCGGATTTTGTCATTTTCTACTTTGCATTTTTGCGAGGGCAAATTAGTTGGCAGCGTCATATACGGTGAAGGTACGGACTGATGGTGGTGATATCGAAATGATACCCGCCATTATACATAAATGTTCTACCACGCGTTCTACCACTTTTGTTGGCCACGGTAAAATCATTAGCACGTCGTTCTTAACGAATTAGCATGGAATGAGATCATAAAAAGGAGAATAACATGTACAATCCTGAACGGAACTGAAATCCTGCTCTCTATACTAGCTCGCATAGCCCGTGCTTGGACTTTGAACAAATGAAGCCTCTGTTCAAGGTCAGTCAACAGGCGCGCGTGATTGGAGGAACTTGTGTGGAACACAATAAATGACACAGTTTTTTTTTCAAGGAAAATCACATAGAATTGAAAATTATAGCCCTTTCCGATTATCAGCGTCTTGAGCAGTTTCTGCAGTTTGTTGGCTGATAAAATTTTCGTATCAGACAATGTAAGGTTCGTTGATATCATCGATAAAAAGCTGTGCAACTGCTCAGGCAATAACACAGGGCTACCCGACGGCGATTACCCGGTGACCCGACGCGTTATCCTCGGGTCGCTCTGAAATGGCCGTCGGGTCGCACTGTAAATGCTGTCGGCTCACCCGCACTTCAAAGTTAGTAACTAGCAGTTAAAGTTAAAATCAACCCTACCTGCGCGTAAATGCCCGTGGCAGCTCGGAGACAAGGAGATTCCAACATTGGAATGACCAAAAAGGAAAATGCAAACTTTTCAACCACCACCCAATGCTTTATCGCAGCCTTCTCCACCCTCAGGACTCGAACCTGTCTTCACACCGAATTCTGTCCTGGAAATCCGCCTTCTTATCCACTCGGCCATTCGTGTCGACACACCTCATTCTTCTGATCTCAATCATGTTCTCGTCAGCACTCCTCTAGCAAACATCGGGATCGTGGAGGTCTGCCTTGCGAGATGTGTGAGTCTGTTGCTGTGATTAATGTGTTACCGGTCCACCTCAATCCATTGTGAACGCGTTACTAACATAGGGAGAAATTCGAAGAGCAGTAATCCATCTTCATAGCAGTTCAAGCTTTCAACACTTTGCATCTGCTCGTTAACTGTACGTGCAGTGGGGTCGGATTAGTTGACCATCCCACACGAGAAGACCAATCGAGGATGGGGACAATTATGCGAAAAAAAAATGTAAAAAAAATGTGAGGATACAAAATACGAAATGTATGGATACGCGGGCAATCAGAGCACCGAGCAAAACATGATGCGGCACAGCGAGTGGGCACGAAACACTGAAGGTTCCTACGCTTCATTAAGGGTCAATTTCATTCTTTTTTGGTTTTTGGGTGTTCAATAGTTCACATCACAAAAAGCATAATTTTTGTTCAAATTTTGCGAGCAACAAAGAATTTATTTGTTGGAGACTTTTCATTCGGAAGAATTTAATAGGTTTTTCTCCCTAAAAGCCACTTTTTGAAAACCTACAGAAAACAGCTGCAAACAAGTACTTTAATTCCTACACTTCCAATTTTCTTGCCAATTCGCCTACAAGAGTAGAAGTGCTCATAAATATTTGAAAACTCCAAATATCAAGAAAATGTTAGCAAACGAATCAAAAAGATACTCTCACGCAGCTTTGCGCCGCATTGGTATGAATATCTTTTTCCTAATGTGTCAGTGAAGATGTTTTTATATGCCTTAAATTCCACAATACTGAACCTCGGGTCGCCCCGTAATTTTTAGCATTCCCTCGGCTCACCCGGTGAGTTCATATCATGAGCTCGGCTTGCCCGGTGCCTCGTGTTATTCCTTCGGGTCGCCCGAGGGTTCAATTAATTCCCTCGGGTCGCCTGGTAACACTTTTTTTGGTAGCTCGGGTGGCCCGATCTGGCCGATTTGGCCGTCGGGTCGCACGGTGTTGTTGCCTGAGTGAAAACGCAGTTAATAACGGATACTTATCAAGTCGTTAAATATCTTACTTCTTATTAATTGGCAGTTCATGTGTGTGTGTGTGCGTGTGTGCACGAGAACCAGCCATCAAAAATGGAAAATACCTGTACCATCGTGTTCAGCGCGTCGAGTTATGTATGAAAATGTGGTAAATTTTGATTTTTACCTTGATCTACAGGAGTTTCGGGCCACTTTTGTCACGTTCAGACATGTTAATGGCCAACAGTTGTTTTGATCACGGTCGGAATGAATGAGATAGGCTTTTGATTACAGGACCGTATAAAAGGACAGAGAAGGGTAGGACACCTCTATAACGAAGAGGAGGAACCAGGCGAAGAGGGATGACACGGATGAGGGTTACGCCTTAGGATAGTGTTAGAGGTGGGCTGGCGGTGTGATAAGGATGCTCCGGCGTCCAAAAGCGGGGTAACGCCTGGAGTTGGGTCCAACTGTGTGATATGGGTGCGCCGGCGTCCAAAAGCGGGGAAACGGCTGGAGTCGGGTCCAACGGCATGATAAGGGTGCGCCGGCGTCCAAAAGCGGGGAAACGCCTAGAGTCGTGTCCAACGGCGTGATATGGGTGCGCCGGCGTCCAAACGCGGGGAAACGGCTGTAGTCGGGTCCAACGGCGTGATAAGGGTGCGCCGGCGTCCAAAAGCGGGGAAACGCCTAGAGTCGTGTCCAACGGCGTGATAAGGGTGCGCCGGCGTCCAAAAGCGGGGAAACGCCTAGAGACGTGTCCAACGGCGTGATATGGGTGCGCCGGCGTCCAAAAGCGGGGAAACGCCGTTGCCAGATATTGTTGGAAAGGAGCTGTCCATGGTGGGTCAGTGATTCCATGCACTGCGATAAAGAATACTTCTCTGTGGATAGTGTCGGTTCATCCACCTGCACCATTCTTATCTGAGGACAATGAAAATATGCGAGCGAAGCGAGCACGAAAAGAAGCCTGAGAGTCCGGCGTCAGCCGGACGATCAGGCTGGTAATTGGTTATGAAACGCTTGGATACGCATCAACTCCGTGAAGCGTTTATGCGGGAATAAGGTCACACTGGATACCAGAGTATCCAAATCACCAAAACAACCGTCAGAGCGTGTCTAACTGGCCGAATTGAACATATTGTATAGAACTAAATTTATACTAGATTCAACTCAATTTACAACGAATTTGATACGAAAAATATGAATTTAATACATCTTAGGAATTCAGGGAAGCAGGTTCACATTCATTTAGGGTGGCCAAGCTGAGCTGAATCTGTTAGTGCTATGTTGTCAAATATTTGTGCAACTGAAACTAAAACAAAACTCACACTAGCTGTGTATGAGGTGATGGTGATTAAATGCATTTTGCAGCCATTTTTATTCAGGGAATTTAACGTGTTGTTACAGTATGTTTTCGGAGGTTTCACGAATGAATTATTGACAATTTATCACAGAAAATTTCAACATATTCTAGAAGAACCTTGTAGGACGTTCTTCGGACTTTACTATAGATTAAAGCCGGCACCTAATTTATGTTCCATGCCGATCGTAAACGACGATGAAGCGGGGACGGCTCGGGAAAAAAGGCACTGTTTGAATAATTCACTCACATGAGCACATCAGTACCGGGGCGCCAGAGGGTGGCGGCGGCCGGCGCCCGCCGGCGCCCTCTGGCGCCCCGGTACTAATGAGCTATAAATCACTCGAGCTTGGGAGAAAGCGAAGAAAAATACAATTTGAGTCCATAGTAGACAGGGTAGATAAGCCTAACCCTATGCTTAAGAATGGGTTTAAGGCTTAGGCTTAGGCTTCACAGGAGTGGCCCCACACCCAACTCCCTTTTCACCTAAATTTCTAAGATAAACTGCAATAAGTGAAAGTGTAAGTAAGATCGGACACTATTTGTATGTTGCATCGCGTGCGCGCATAGCTCAATGGGTTGAGCGAATGATGGACGTTGTGGTGGTCAGGGGATCGAATCCTGCCCTGTGACCCCGTTTTGCAAATACATATAGTATGCTGCCTACGACTGCTGCAGTTATCTAACAAACTCCAACATAAAAAGTAGCCCGGATGGCTCAGTGGTTTGAGTGGCAGATTGCAATCTGTCCCTATCGCTGGTTCCACTCCGTGGAGATCCAGAGTTAAGTATCGCAGTGTTTGGGGTTCACTGCTTGGAACGTCCCCCGTGATCTCCTTCGGGTAGTCCAGGAAGGCATCCGGCAACGTTTTGCTTAAATTTCGAAGATAAACTACGATAAGTGTAAGTGTAAGTAACAGTAGTAGTGTAAGTAATAGTGAAAAACCATTTTTTCAAAGTTGAGGGAAACCGGGAGAGAGTAACTCCGCCGTAAAGAAACGCTCCACGAAAGATAAATGACAGCGGTAGAACTACTTCGCAATGGATATGGAGCAATTTATACGGATTTCAATTATTTCTGAGGATCCCGAATTGGATGAGCTTTATTATTCAGATGGGATAACTGAAGTGCTGTGTCCATCTATAGAAGAATAACGGCATTTTTGTATTCGCGAAGCAGTGTACTATAGCAGGAAATGGAAGAGTTGGCATCGCTCATTGTGTATTCAGAAATCTTTCCCCATGAAAATCACAAAAATGAAAAAACGTGAAAGTTGTGAAAATGGTCCCCTGCTTTATAGCCTTAACATATCCACTGCACTCTGCCTACTATGGACTAAAATTGTATTTTTCTTCCCTTTCTTCCAAGCTCGAGTGATTTATATCTCATTAATACCGGGGCGCCGGAGGGTGGCGGCGGCCGGCGCCCGCCGACGCCCATTTGCAGTGGCTGCCGGACCCGACTGTATTTCGGAAGCTTTGTAATGCCGCATCAGCTCCGCCCACAGTCTCCCCGAGAATTGTGGCTTGGAAACTACTTTTTCGACAGGTTTTGACAGAATCACATGTACTATAGTAATCAGCAGTTCTTGGGGATTCTTTTCACATGCGAATCTCAAAAACGATCAAGAGGTGGGATGCCGTCCTCGGTCTTATCCAGTATGTGTGAACGATGGTAAGGCGAGTGTATATCACAAAATCGCTCAGAAACTTTTATTTAGAGAATGTTTTGAAACAATGGAATGAATGTTTGAATACAAACCTGTTACTAAAAACGTGCAGCCTAGCACTAACAACAAAGAGTTCAATGAGATTAAACGGGCAATATCGACAATACTCGCTTTTTGTTTAAGTGCTGCTGGTAAAAACATAAGAGTATGAAGAACGGCAGGAAGAATCAGGGACAGCAGCATACCAGCAGTTATTCCCACCAAGGGGATAATATCGTAGAGATTGGGAACACATAAAGCGACGAGCACTGTAAAGAAATTGCAAATTTACAGGGATCTCTAACCTCCAGATGTGCTGATTTGATGAACTCACGTGAAAATACCATAAGCGCTGTTCTTAGCGCATATTCTTTTCGTTCTGACGAAGTTTTTGCGCAATTGTTTGTCAACGTCGGTGCAAGAATTGCTACGATAACGTAGAGCTGCAGAGCTGAGCCGAGGAAGACCTTGACAACCAACAAGAACTTCACCACGATGGTCCAGCTTGAAAAAAAAAAAACACTTTCGTAAAGGATCTTAGACAAGTAAACTAGAAATAGTGGTACCTCGAGTTAGGCAGGTTGAGCGTAAGACTGTCAGCTACCGTTGGACCAAATGTCAAATATCCATAAAAACCGAGAAAAGCATACAGCAACATGACGAGATTCATAGAGGTGCACAATACACCATTCAGTCCAACCATGTCAGAAGGATGTCTAAGGCGATTTTCGAGAGCGAGCACCTGAAAGTAGAGAGCTTTCTGGTGGTGTAGGCTTCAACGTATTGTAACACGATCCTCTTATATAAATCATGGTTGTGCTACAAATTTTTCTAGAGCGCAAGTGGTGGTGCGAAGAGAACGAGTCAACCGTTTGGCGCGGGAGGAGGATTAGAACGAACCAATCGCAGAGCTGTACCACGCCCCGTTTTCCCTCACAAGGACATAAGCGCATAGATGTAGTGGAAGTCGTGGTGGGACCCCACGCTGGCGGTCTGGAGCCCTCCGGGCGAGACAGTGTTTACAACGATTTGAGGTTGCATAACAGCAATGAACGGAGCAGAGTAGCCTCTCTTCTGGAGCTTTGTTATTGAATCCGTCCAGTATTGAAATATTGGATCAGAAAATCGAACAAATCCAGCTCTATCTAGCAAAGCCTAGCGTGGCGGAAAACATACCAACACTGCACAGAAATACACCACCAAACGTTGTACAATAACTTATGGCTAACTTATGGCCCTCCCTGCATGTGCGGAATCCCTTCTGAACCTTCTACACCTTTGTACAGTGTTGGGCTACCTGCGTTCCTCCCGGATATTCGCGAAGCGAATCAAATTCATAAAATTCTCTTCATTCTTCCTACACGGACGAATCCATGGCATGGATCAGTTGCGATCTAATAGCAGAAACAACCGCAAATTTCATTGTGGCATAGTAATGCTTAGAATTGGAATGATAGGCATTAATGTCTTGCCAGTACTGCTAATACAAAATTGGAAAAGAAGATCATACCATTGCTTGCCCTTCAAACGCGTAGATCAGTCCACCAGCGGCCATTGTTACTCCTTCAAAATCAGTCACTGCTGGTAACGACGAATGCCTATGTTTGTCGTGGACGATCAGCTCCTAGAATTTATTAACATCAAATTTACAAAAAGAAGTTTTCCCACTACTCAATATAAAACAAACCTTGCTGACTAGTCCAACGGCGATAAAAATAATAAAATTGCCGCACAGCGACAGTAATGTAATGACGCGAATGTTCTTGATGAAGTTTAAGAACAACTGCGGGAAGAAGTATACCAACATGATCTGCTTCTTGGACAGTACAGACTGAATTCCTGTTACGAACTCGATCACCTAAAAAACCACGGTTATTAGGAAAAAATGCACATTTTTCTTTCAAATAAGAAGCATCCATTCCATAAGAAGACTATCTCAGAATCCCTAGAAAGGCTATCAGTTCAACTTTGCCTCAAAACAATTCGCAGACAACCTTCTCGCTACGACAAGTTTATCGTGAACAGACCATACGAAAGCAGGTTGTCAGCAACCTTTCCCCCCCCCCGGTTCTCGACAAAGAAGATCCGGAACAAGCTGTCGACTACTTCCTGATAAGTACAACTTTCATTTAAGCCTTTTGGTCACAAAGGTTGTCGGAAATTTGTCGACAACCTTTCATCCGAACGACTTGTCGGCAAGGGCGAGTCAAAGCAAGCTGCAGACTAGTTTCTTAACCTGCATAACATGCGATGCTACCACTGAAGACACGGGGACAGTTGTCAACGTGGTACAATTGGAAAACGTCTGCTGCAAGCAAGATGATAATAAAAGACGAAGCAAAATGCCGGAATTTTCATGTGGCTGACGAATTGTAAGCAAGAAAGGCGGAAAAAGTTTTCAAGATCTTTGAATAAATAACTTGCAGGCGAGAAAGGGAGGCAACAAGTTGTCAACGAACTTTGGGACCGGCAACTTGTCAGCAAGATAAGGCAAGAAAACAAGTTGTCAACAAGCTTAGGTGCGAACAAGTTTTAGATGCGATCAGAAACTTGCTTGCCAAATATTTGTCAGTAAGTTGTTCTAAGGTTCTGAGGTTGTTGGAATCATCGCTAATCTTTGAAACTTGCGCTCGTCTTTAGGAGGATGTTCTCGAAAGAGAGAGCGCGAAAAGAGAAAAATAATGAATAGCTCAAATTTTTGTCCTGAAATGAACGATCTAATAGTGAAAGTTCTGTTAGTACATCCCAACCCATTACGAAAGGAAAACAAGAAATGATCACTTGCATGCGTAGATTTTGTAAATGGAAGCGTGAACCGAGCTGTCTAATGTGAGCGTACCTATCACTTGAAGAGACACCAACTGACGGGCATAACAAGATTTCAGCAAGTTCTTTGTGACCATGGCTGCTCTCCCCTATCTGCTGTGTGAACGAACACAGCAACTTATCAGCAGTTTATCAGTTCATAATTCTGCTACAAGTATCTCCGCAGACAGAAATGACTTCTTCAACCTCTTCCATAGCTACGGGCCTGTGGCAGCCTTTGAAGCGAAATTTTCCACGGGTACAGCACATATCCTAGGAATCACAACATCACAAACCTCTAAGATATGATCAGCAACGAAGACGAAGCATACACTTAGGACGCCGAGTTGAAAAGCAATCAAACATCCATTGACGATCCATCTGGAATTCAAGGATAATTCATCCCCAAAATAAAGGAAACTCTCAAGGTTTTGGAGGTAATCTAAAAAAAAAACAGGGTCAGAATCAGCTGTTTTAGTTTGTCTAATTTGTCTTCAGAAGAGGGAGGGGGAAACATATGTAAGTAGTGATAGAAATTCAACATGTGTTAGTTAGAAATCCATCAGTGAAGTCCCAAAAAGAGATATGGATGAATGCTAGCTAACAATATTCAATTCTCTTCTCTGAATCTCAGCTAGAACAAGCCTATGTATATCTTGCGACCAACAAAATGAAATCGCTGAGTCACAGTGCTCTTCTTGATTCGGGGGTGAAACCTCTACTGGTCACTGGTTCTATTGCTTATTTTGAAGGTCCAGCACTACAGCTTTCCTTGCCCTTATTTCGACGCGACTTTCCCAGAGCTATACATGGTTAACTAGGCTACAGTCTCCTGCCTCATACACAAAGAACTCAGCAGTCATTGGGCCACAACCTCCATTACCTATTCTTTGCCCACACCAAGCCAATTTTCGACTCTTCCGGTGTCAATGAACAACTAAGTGTTGATATTTATTTATTTATTTCATTGCACTCTATGGTACGCCTTACAATCACCAAGGAAAGAGAACAAATCAAACGCTAAAGTTGCATTACTATACCTCCGACACAAGAGAACTCGCGAGTGAGCTGAATTGACCGAAAATAGTGAATGAAACTGGAAGTAGGTATCTCTGAAGCCAAAAGCCTTGTGCCATGCACGCCACCTTATGCTACGGGTGGCGGTCAAGACGTACGTACGCCGCGACGCGACTGCCCAGCACGCGTATGCGTCTCAAGTTCAGGTTGTTTCTTCGAATTCGAAACACTGAATGACATTGGTGGCCACCTTCTCACAGTTTGTGGGTTACGATAACACCCATCTGTCCCAGTCAAGCTTAAAAAAGTTCTCCATATCCACGCAGAACTGCTCATACACTCGAAGGCTGCAGCCGCGACGCGCACATGAATCGACCAATCACAGATCAGCAGCGTACCTCTTGTCACGCAGCCATGTACAACCTTTTTTGTACAATTGTTCACTGTTCGTTTTTGCTGTTTCATCCACTACGTTCTAAGCTGGGCAAGTTCACCTTCCTGCATGGGGTTGAGAAGGTAAATTTCACTACAAGTGAAATAAGGAGTAAATTAGCTCACCTAGCGTGTTTGTCGTAGGACCTGATCCACTTGTAGCTGTTTCGACACACTTCAGCTGCCATATCGCCATAGTCCAGCGATTGCCCCTCGACACCAAAATTTTATTCGATGACTTAATCCGACGAACCTTCTGGATCGCATTTGATAGTTAATGGATAGTTTCTCAATGTTTGAAAAGAAATGGTGTGCAAAAAATGTTACACAAGGTAATGTTTGGCTCAAAGTGTTAGAAAAACCGTCAGAGGCAGAACGAGCTTCGGATGAAAAATTGAGATTCAAAAAATGGAACTTACAGTTTGCAAAGGTGCTGTGAGCACAGCACAATTTTATACATTGATATTGCGCTGAGAATGCCCATGAAAAATACAAGGAATAAGCCAGCCTAAAAAGCAGATAGAAAATCCTTCTATATTTTCTCCTTAATAGCACCATAAACTATGCTTCTCTGTAATTCAATTTAGTAGTTCTTCGTACTCAGCATGCGAATAGAATTTTCAAAAAATAAGCACGTAGATAAATTTCGAAAAATCAGAAGAAGAAATAGCAATAAAGGTAACCCGAATCTAAAAAAAATATTCCGAATCATTCCGCACCAGTAAACTAAAAATTGCTGTTTTTTTTTTGGAAAGATATCACAAAATTTCAGTGTGGTGGTTTACTGTTCAATCTTCGGAGTACGGAAGGCGAGTTCAAAAAAGGAGACAAACTTTTGCCTACAGCTCAAATTTAGATTTATTTAGTTAAGTTTCTGGAAAAAGTATCACCCTTTTGATAAGCTGAGGTCCATGGACAAAAAAAAAATCACCTACCCACAATCCTGATTGCTTGAAAGACATTGCCACAGAGAAACATCCTGGGCCAATCATGCCGCACACAAAATTCGTGAGTATGGCCGTTGCACTGAACATGTTATCTTTAAAAAATTTTAGGCAAATAAGATATAAGAAGAAAAAGCTAGAAAACCCCAAAAGTGTCCATAAAAAATTAGTTGTGCGAAATAGCAGGATGAACAGGCGCAAAACTTAGAAAAAATGTCATGCAGGTAAATTGTTATGATTTCATGTTATTAATTAATATTCCATTAAAATCCTCGCACTTCATAGAATATTTAGAGGAAAAATTCTGGAGAACCACAACAACTATCAAGGAAACTCACGAAACACCATTCTTCCTGACAATCTGCTTGCCTGAGTTGCTGACTCTGCCAGGCAACGTATCCACCGGTGAGACGATCATCCTATCTGAGTCCATATTTGGGTAAAGATTTCAGGAGCAATCAATCGTTACCAGTGATCGAACAAAACCAGTTAATTCGTCAGTCAAAATTTGTTGTCTTATCGGCATTTCTTGCAACGCTGTGCTGTTTTTGTGTTGGATAACGTGAAAGTGATCTTTGATTTAGGGAAAACAGGACTATGTAGTCGCTGGATGTCCGTCAAAATTTGCACTTTGTTTTTCACAAAAGTGATGGAAGTAGTAAAGTAAGGGCCATCGAATAAAGAACCAAGATACCAGCTTCTATTCTGCATGGATTTCTTCCTACTATTAATCGTAATTAAGACACTAGGGATTCATTTTAAGTGCAACTTGAAGTGAGCATGAAAGGAAAACAATCAAACGCTGCTCAGGATCCATGAAAAAAGCTCAGGTGAAAAAAGTGAGGATATAATGCAGAAAAAGTTCAAATATAACGGGAAAATGGCCAATAATTGGAACAATTTGTTCCGAGGTATCATGAAGGAGAAGAAATCAGCCTGTGGAATAGCCGACTGAACACCACTATGAAACCGTCGGATCTTTCAGATTGATCTGTGGAAAGCCTGTTCCACGTCTCGTGATCAATAAGACCCAGCGGACGCTGTTCATGAAACTTGGCAGAGATCATGAGACAGACGTCCGAGGTGTCATGAACCCTGGTATTCGTCTACAGGCCTGGTGGCATTTGTCAAGAAAACCAGGTCGAGGACAAACAACTGTCAGAACTCGCTTCTGATTCGCTTACTCTATGTTTTACTGCTTCTTCGCTATCACAAGAAGGAGTTCTTGGTCTGCAAATGTGTGTGAGAAAATCTTCACTGATCCTAAAATATCATATAAAAGCGATTCATCGTTTTTCTGGAGGGAACTACATGATTCGGAACTGTTCCAGCTTCATCCAATTTTCCAATTTTTTTTTCTTCAAAAAACAAGTCTTCTGACATCAGCCAATAATAAAGGAGAACGTAGAGAACAATGAGAAAATACTAGCTGTAATCAGCTGATGTGACCGAATACTCATATTGTGGCTGGGGTCTGGTGCTAATATCTTCAACAAATATTATACGTAGGAGCACGGTTGGTGGCAACAATAACAAGCTATTCCCAAACAGTCGTCTGGCCCAGCTTACATATCGAAAATCACACTATAACACCAAAAAACAAGTGAGCGCAGCTAATATTGACGGGTATTTGGGGTTAGATTACAGATCATCCGATTATATACAGTAGCGAGCAAAAAGATTGCAACTCTTGGTTTTTTGACTATAACTTCTTCCAAAGCAAAGCGTGGGAGTTCTAATTTTTATGGGAGTTGTAGATACTTATGGGAGATAGAAACAAGGAGTAACCCTTTTACTCCATTGACTTTATATTTTTTAAGAAAAATTTTTCTCACAGGGGTCTTAATCTGTAATTCGGCACCATCCGCGATGTCTCATAAAATGAAGTCTTTCGTTAGGATCTGACAACGAATTTGTTCCTTGCAGCAGAGCCAACCCGTATGTGCTTGAAAATGTGCATGCGCTGACCACTGGTTGACATCTACAAAGACTATGTAAGATTAGTTCAACAGTGATCCTCCATGGGTGTTACTGTCACCCTGGCTCCACGTATCGGCTCTATCTAAAAGGAAGGGATGCCCCTGATGGTTCTATAAGTCTGAATAGAAGTGTTCGGTTTTAACGCAGCTTATTGCTCCTTCGCAGTTCCGAAATATTCGGGCTTGTTGCCATGCAGCTAATCGTGCACATCACGCAAAATAAGTTTTCGAATTTTTTCTGTCTCGAGAAGGAGGATACTTTGAAGATCCCATGAATGGTAAAGATTCTCCAGAGTCCCTGGAATATTGCCGCGTGCGTGACGATTCATGCCGCCTTAGATTTATCGAAACAGGACTACTTGAAGTAAAGAGTGCTGGTCACTAGCACGAGCATGTGTGGCCCCTTGCTCCATCTACGAGTTGTCTCCCTTCGCCTGGTACCTTTTTATTTAAAAATGACTCTTTTAGTTTGTTCCTTCTAATTCATACTGAATTAGCCAGTTTTTATAGTGCCAGGTCACAGTATCCCGCTTCGGTGATGTTTCGTAGAGTTCATTGCATTTTAGCAAAACCTACCTCATCGAATCCAAGGCGACATGAGCCATCATGAGCATGGTAATATTCTAGGAATCTTGGAGCATCTTTACCACTCATGGGATCGCTGAGGCATCTTCCTTCTCGAGACAGAAAAAATTCAAAACTAATTTTCCGTGATGTGCACAATTGGTTGCGTTACAATTAGCCGGGATATTTTTAAATTCCGAAAAAAACAATGAAATGTACCAAATTCTAGCACCTGCAGCTAAACGATTAGAACCATTAGCAGCATCTACTCCTTTCAAATAAAGCTGATAGAGGGTGCTAGAGAGGCAAAAACATCCATAAAGCATCACTGTTGAACTAACTTCACATAGTCTTCGCAAATGTCAGCCAGTAGGCACCACATGCACATTTCCCAACAAATACGAGTTGATTCTTATGCAAGCAATCAATTTGAGCCCAATCCCAACAAAAGACGATATTTTAAAAGACTTTGCGCATGGTGCCAAATTACAGATTTCGATCTCTGCGAGAAAAAAAAATTTCTTAAAAAACATAGAATCGGCGGGGTAAGGAGGTTCTAACTTTTTCCTATCTCGCATGAGTTTCTACAGTTCTCATAAAAATTTGAGCCTTCATGCTCTGCTTTGAAAGAAGTTATAGACGAAAAACTAAAAGTTGCAATCTTTTTGCTCGCTACTGTAGTTTTTTTTTCACAAACTGCCATGTTAAAGGCATTGTCTTATCTCATGATAGTTTTCGAGATTTCAACGTTAAAAAATTCTCCAGGAGCTGGCTATCACAACGATATACGTGATTCCATGAAAGACTGCTGAAAAACCCCATTTCCGAACATTAATTTTCGAGGAGCCTCTGGACGGAGCCGGGGGTGGAGTTAAGAAACTTTCCGAACTTTCCTTGTCCATCATATATGTCTAGTAAAAGAGTTCACGATCCAGAAACCCTGTAATTTTGCCTTCGCTCCGGAGCCAATACGGGATTGCAAGGATTCCACCCAACGTACTTCCTTGCTCGCCGCAAATGGAGCGTGATTTCTATTCCATTAGGGAGTTGATGAGGAACACTCACGAGGAATACGCATTTCTTCTGGAGATGCGCCTATTGGAGTGAATTATTCGGAAAGTTTCTAAGCTCCGCCCCCGGCTCCGCCCAAAGGTTCCTTAAAAATTCTGGTTCGGAAATGGGATTTTTCAGCAGTTTTGCATGGAATCATGCATATCTTTGTGATCATCAGCTCCTGGAGATTCTTCTAACATTGAGATTTAAAAACGATCTTGAGGTGGAACGCTCTCAGGTGGAAAAATTCCAGTAGATTTCGCTTATTTTACGGGCGGAATTCGTGTAAATTCCAGTAGATTTCGCTTATTTTCCGGTGATTTGCGTGTAATTTTCAGGCGAAATCGGGAAATATTTCGGCGAAAAATAAGCGAAATCTGCTCGAAAGCACCCGTAATGTACTGGAATTTTTCCACATGAGCTGTCTTTAAATAAATGCAGCAGTAAGTAATACACAACAAGAAAAAGAACAAGACACATAGATATAACAATGTTAAATACATATGACATAATGTGTAGTATGTATTATATAGTGATATATGTGATACTAGTCCACCTAACCTCACCCCATGCGAACCCTTTTTCTTATTATTGCGTCGTTTTTTTTTGCCCAAAATTGCATCATAGCCAAGAGAGCTAAAACCAGTTACTAAAAGTTGTGCTGCTTGCGATGACACGGAATGTCCTGATGTCCGAAGCGTTTCGAGTAATCCCTAGGAGATTATGTGGCCAAGCTCTGATCGGTGATGTAATTGGCAGCGAGATATGAGAGTACAGAGGAATAGCTGGAAAATTCGTTGTTCATCATACATGACCCTTAACAAATTTCCGCGAGTCATTTATTCTGAAAATATTACGTGATAGAGTACCGAGGTCTGAACAAGGACCATCGTGGAAACACCTTAGCGCAGCCAAATCCACTACTGGACTGGACTGATTGTGACGATAAGAAAATCAAACATCAGCGACATATCTCAGCTGTTGTTTTACCTGTAGATTGATTGTTATTTGTGTTTTTCTAGGTGCTTCATGATGTGGGAACTCTCAGCTAAACAAAAAAATGTTCGCGTGCTTGGAGAAAACACGTTTATACTGAGGAACAGATACCGATAAGAAAATCAATCTGCGTGGTAGTCTGATGATCGGTTAAGGAGGATCGGTTGTGGTTGTGCAAAACAGTATGGCCGCTCGAACCGCAACTGATTGGATCCTGGGCTAAGAAAAATCAGCCTTTTGCCGTAGATCAGGATGGCTAAACGGCTTTACTCGAATTAATGGGGTAAGGACACCTATGAAGGGATTTATAAGGAGGTAGAGGTAGTGAGGAATTGACGTTGAAAAGTGTCCACCACAGAGGATTATGAAAATGAGCGTACTTTAGCACGACGGATCCTACCGCGACCTCCTATATATGTACATAGTATTAGGATGGAACATCAGCCTTTCTCGCATCACGACCAAGTCTGTCTCTGCGCTACCCATGATGGAAAGATAATCTCTGCTACGCACTCCACCAGGGTTCATACAGGAACATCCTCACCAAATGAGCAGCATTGAATTTAGACATGTGGAGCTCTATATTTTCACCAGAAAAATGCTCAAGGCCGGGAGTAGATCAACACCTTAGGTCAGTTGATCCACACTGTGGCTCACAGCTGAGCTTAAAGGCCTATCGCACCATCTCTATGTTTTTTTTTTGCCGATTTGCTGACGTCCGTGTTTCTGTTGAGTTTGCGAACCAGAAGCAGCCGAACTTGCTTTAAGTTAGAAGTAAGAATGCTCTGGCAAATTAGATATAAATGTTCAGACTATTCGCCAGCATTTATATGTGCTTTGTAAAAAAAGTTCCAAAGCAATCCCGAAAAAATCGGCGAAATAAAGGAAGTTAAGCGTCGCCAAACCTGTATTACAAACTAATGACTTATACAACTCCAAAAACAGTGCTAATGTTCTCCGAAGCTGGTCTTGCCACATTGTATGAAGGCCAGCAGCTTTGACTTATATATTGGCTTGCGGTTTTAATAGGGAAACTCTGTTTTTTCGCTGTGTTGCTTTGGTATTTTCAATCCCTGGTTTTGCAAGCGGGAACATTCTCGAATGAATACCACTAGGCTAGAAATGAGTACTTGTTTCCCAGAATAACACTATCCGGAAACTGCTCCGGAGTTAAATTAACTGCCAGTAAGCAGTATAGCCGGAGCGGCACATGCTTTATTATATTACTTGATTCTAGAGTACTCTAAATTACATTTGTGGTAATCTGTCACTTCTACATCATACAATTCCTAAGAACGTACTAATGTCTAGCCATTCTCAGGCTACCCACTTAATCCTTCTCGAAAACGATCCTTGCACATTTTGCTTTTATTCATTTTTTTCACATGCCCCTTCATTTAAATTCTAACCGATTTCCCCATGGAAAATTAATATATTTATTCATTTTATCGGTTTCTATTGAACAAACGACTCAAGAGATGACATTACTAGAAGGCAAATGAAAAAAAAAACACCGATTAAGCTCCTCTCTATTTGATGAAGCAGAGTGGGGGAGGGAGGGTGGGCGGGAGGGGGGGGGGGCTAGTGAGGTGGTGAACAACTCGGTTCACAACGGCAGTGGCCGTCAACACTGCAGGTCCTCGAGAGGCAGTTGGGAAGAACTCCGGATTCCAGCTTAATAGGTCCGCCATCGTTCCTGATGCCTTTGGAAACGATGGGTCGAAAATCAGGTAGGAAAAATCGTGCATCGAGTGAACTAAGCGTCAGTAAAGAGTAACACAAAAAAGACAACTGTTAGTGATACAGTGATCATTGTACATGAGTTCACATCTAGTCTATCCTTAGTAGAAGACAACTCATTCTGAAACATTCTCCTGTAAGGAAGCGAGTGCGGAATGGACAAGATCGCTTCCCGCGGAATAACTTGGCATCAAGGTTGTTCCACTGATGCACAGGTCTAGCAGGAAATGATCTAGCGTAAGCTGATGTCCGGGCTTTTTCTGGTTTGATGCGATGGGAGTGACCCCAGTAATCCCTACTAGAACTATCTTTTGAAATATCATGCACCTTCAGGTCGCTTTCTTCTGTCGTAAGTTTATACATGAAGACATAGTCAGCTATCGTTCTCCGGGATGCCAAAGGGTTCGCTAGCAAGCTTTTTGGACGCTCTTCATATGACATTCGCAATAGAGCCTCTCGTACAAAGCATCGGTAGGTATAACATTTCTGAGTTGCTCGATGCTGTCAATTAAGGACTTCTTCCACGGAGACCATTGTTGGCAACAATAATGCGTGAGTGTATTATCAGATCACTCTGACATCAGATAGAATCTGTGATTTTTTCAAGAAATTTTTCATGAAATTCTCTACTTATGTGTTCCATTTGTCTCATTTGTTAGAACATACCGCTTCCCTTGAAAGATTTCATGAAACTTTCGAAGGCCAGTCGTATAAAAAACGCTTCAGTTCGGGAGTCTCAACCGTTTGAACAAATCGAAATGAGATATGAGACTTCGAGACGGAAGAATACTACAATGTCACTTTATCTGTTCAATTTTGCCGTACGGAAGACCAATTGATGTCATGTTTTCAGAAGCTCGACCTTCTTATGGAACAAGATAGGGAGTCAATCGAGGCGACTAAGATAATTCCGTGTGTTTCGAACACACTAGCAGTGATCTCAAATTGCTGCATTCACCTGTATATTGTCATTCGCCTCATCCTAAATTATGACAAGCTATCTCACTACAGGAATTTCATAGTGGTTCAGTCGACAGTGTACATCATAGATTCTATGATTAAGTTTATTTCAGATTATGTACGTTTCTACAGGATTGCTTCAGTTCACCATATATTCATAAATTTCAAGGCATACTGCAATCGTACGGCCAGTTCCTTTCTGTCGCTTTCAATAGAGACAATCATTGAGTTCTCCTTCGCTGCAGAAATTATTTCACAGTTGGAAGTCGTTCTGCTAGCAGTTTTCAACATATATAGAACAGTTGTTATTATCAGGCAAGTTTTGACTCATGACAGTTTACTGGCTCCTATTTCGATTCATCTTTTGAAGATTACTCAGAGTGATGGTAGAAAGCAATGAGAATAGTGTGGCATTTACCTACCAATTCTGAAATACAGCGCCTTCATAGAAGAGTCATTTTGAAGCAGTTGCTGCAAAGAATTGCGCTGATCAAATGCTTTTTTTTATCAAGCGGATAATGTAGAATATTTGCATGGCGAAGAAGCTGGCAAAGCACTAGTTATAATAATTCAAAATTGCAGAAAACGGCACGAAAGAACGCCTGATAATCATGAAACCACCCAAAAACTTTTTGCCTGAATTCGTGGCACCTGGTGCTTTTCTAGGGAGCGTAATATTGGCATAAATATGAGAAAGGAACATACTTGTTCGCTGTGCGCTTGTATAGAAATGAGGAAAATCGTTAAGACTCACCAAATGAAGTATGCCCAGGCAGTGGCTGACCGGCGATTTGATCGCCACACCAATCCTCGTGAGATTTTGTAAAAATCGGCTGCGCGTCTACGGATTGTTTTGAAAATGAATGCGCGTGGAATGAGCATGGCAGCTTTTGTGATGTTTCCAAGTTAAATCGAGTGGCGACCAAATCGCCATCCCTGCAAGTATGCCTAGCCCTTAACGAGGACGATGAACCGGACGGGCGAGGAGTGACAAGAATGGGGATTGCGGCATAGTGTATGTTAGAGGTGGGCTAGCGGTGTGAGCGGCGTCCAAAATAGGGGGAACGCCTGGGGACGGGTTCAACGATATGATATGCTTGCGCCGGCGTCCATAAATGGGGGAACGCCTGAGGACGGGTCCAACGTTGTGGTAAGGGTGTACAGGCGTTCAAAAATGCAGGAACCTTTGGAGAAAGGTCCCAACGGTGAGATAAGGGGCGTCCAAAACCGGGGAAACGTCTGGAGAGGTATGCAGGGGGATTACAGGGGTCGACCCTTCCTGATGAGGTGATTGCACGATCATGAGCATGGTATTTACCCGATCACACGGGTCGCGCGCCAGCTTCTGGTTACTGGCGTATTGCTGATGCACTGGCGCATAATCAGCACAGCTCGCGCCTATTTCCGAACATTTCTTTTTCTGTCACCTTTTTGCGGCTCTACAATCAATCTCTTCAACCGTGCTTCGTCTCTATGGGGCGGATGAGGCCGGTGGGCCCCTAGAGGCGGAGCGGCTCTAGCGTGGCCGACTGTGTGGTATACGCCGAGACCATCAGACAATGGCGCGGCTTCTATCCAGCTTCTAGGTGAGTTTTTTAAACTTTTTCTAATCGTTTTGAAGATGCTAATGTTCGTCTGTCATGGTAGAAGTCCACTATTCATGCGAGGTCGTTTTTGGGTATGCTTTCTACCATCGTATGTTTCTTCATCGCTTGTTATTCAAGATCCACCCTATTACCTGGATTTCCCGCATTGCTATTTACTCCATACAGAAGAGGAGTATCGTAAAACAATCAGTCAAAAAAAGTGAGCAACCATAAACAACGAAACTATTGCAAAACTGGCGTTTTAAAACTTCTTTCGAAAAAGGAGCAGTAGTAAGAAAAAGTAGAGACCATTTCTACATTAATTAGGCTCTTTCTCAAGTGCCAGGGCTGGCAGCGTTTATCGCTCAACCCATCTATTCACGAACGCTGCGGTCTTTCGAACACTGTGTTGGGGAAGAGGTTGAAATAGGTTGCTGGTACAGTTGAACCAGTTGAACAACTTTCCGTCATCTATCAGTGCTCTATTCTTCTGTCAGTGTTGTACTCTTGTTTTTATGGCATTGTCGGCATTCCGACTTGATGCCATGCGTTTGCTAATTATTCAAGGATTTTCAGCACAGATTTTAGATTTTAGCGCGCTCAAGTTCAGTGTGGTACCTAATAAGAATGCCCACAATGCGACAAAGACAAGAATAGAACACGGACAGAATAATGGAGCAGTGGCAGACGACGGGAAGGTGTTCAACCGAACTAGCTATCTATTCCAAACTCTTCTCCAGCGCAAGGTTTGAAAGACCGCAGCGCTCGGGAGTAGATAGGTACAGCAGCGATGAACGCTGCCAGCCTTGGCATTTGTCAAGGAGCCGAATTAAGTATGTAGAAATAGTCTCTACTTAGTGGAAAGACATGCCCAAAAATGACCTTGCGTGAACAGCGGCTTTCTACCATGACAGACAAACATAAAATCCTTTGAAACAATGAGCAAAAGATGTGAAAAACTCACCTAGAAGCTGGATGGAAGCCCCTCCATTATCTGATGGTCTCGGAGTACACCACACCGCTCTCATCCGCCCCAACGTTTTGGAGGAATCATACAGTCAAATCTCGGAAAAAAGACTAAAGGAAGGATGAATAGAGCGATGCAGCAAAAGCTAGGGCAACGAATAATAATAAAAGCAAGGATTGCCACCAAATTTTGTTGCGTGGGTTGCAGATACTAAGCCGTAATCGTAACCCACCAATATTACTTTATGTCACTTTTTTACATGATTGGGCGGCTTTGCCTGATGCCTTCACATGGTGCGAAGCTGCACGATCATGAGAGTAAACTCATGCGTTCTTGTATCGCGGGTTGGGCAAGGCCGCCTGCTCATGTGCATATTTTCCATTGTAAAATCGGTACCTGGCCATGATACGGATCTTCTTGCATACCCCTCCTGGAGTCGGGTCCAACGGTGTGATAAGGGTACGCCGGCGTCCAAAAGCGGGAAAACGCCCGGAGTCGGGTCCAACGGTGTGATGAGGGTGTACAGGCTTTCAAAAGTGGAGGAACCTTTGGAGACAGGTTATAACGGTGAGATAAGTGTGCACCGGTGTTCAGATCCATTCCCAGTTTGCACTTACTCGGTCAATTTTTACTATTTACTTCCACCACAGTAAACCGAAATGCGTCACCACGAATTGTTGGAAAGGAGCTGTCCATAGTGGGTCAATGATTCCATGAACCGCGGTAAAGAATACTTCTCTGTGGATAGTGTCTGTTCATCCACCTGCACTAGTCTTATCTGAGGACATTAAAAAAAGGCAGCACAAAAATGGCGGGGAACTTTTCCGACAACCTAACATCAAACCTGCGTGACTTCACTAAGGAAAAGTCTAATTTAGGCCAAACTTTGCATTCGTGTGGTATACGGTTGTCGGTGTGACAGCAACAATTTCTTGCGCAGCTTTGCTAACTTCTTGGTTCACTGAAGTTGTAGGTTTCACTGTATGCTCACATCACAAAGATTGAAGTACACTTTAAACTTTTTTAGGACGAACTTCGACAAGCCTCCATTTTATTAGGAGCAATCAACACCATACCAACCATCATCTGTTACGTGGTTATACGACGACACTTTAGTGGTATTAGTAGCTCAGATGTAGTGAAAAAGATGCAATCGAAGCTATCCCTTGGTTTTCTTCTCCAGGTAAGGGTGTTGCCTTTTTGTTCAGACAAACGAATGAAATGAAAGGTTCGGCTGTCACTAAAAAAAGCATACGAAAATAGTGAAATTGAAATTTGTACTAAAATACTACTTCCAAAATAAATCCTCCTTTGTGATTGAAAAGTGGTTAAAAAAGTAATAATTTGAGAATTTTATGCTAAATCGCACTTTTATTTGCTCTGAAAAATCTGAAAATTATACAATTTTGATCTTTCTTATTTTGAGACCATGCCTCGAGAAACGAGTTTTGAAAGTTGACCATCAGACCGACTTTGAAGGAATTCTCACAATGATAAAGAGAATGAAAGGTGAAGAAGGAAGACTCCAGAGTATTTTTCAGTTGATGCTACAGCTGATCAACATCACTATCACCTGGTCTAATATTGCATTTGGATGGTTCGACAATTTGCCAGCAATTTACTCTGATGCGAATGTTATCACTGCAGTCAACCTTTATTTTATGGTGAGCATAGAAACCCTGCTTTCATGCAATTGCTCAGAAGCAATTGCATGAGTGGAAATGCTTGTGAACGTAATCATCGAGGAATACGAGAGTGGGCTGAAAGGCTTCCGGAATGACAGTGGAAACAGAAGAACTTAGGTGATGCTGAAGTTTTCTTTTGTGTCACACACGCTTTTATAAGGACGCGTTTATTTTTGGGCTAACATTTCGACTTAACGTCGTCTTCAGAGCCTGAAAGTGGTTCGTATTTATTGTCTACGCTCTACACCACCAAAGTCGTCCTCACACCTGTTTATTCAACTCATCCAAGCCAGCCAACATTAAATATCCAGTCAACGGACGAACTCACCACGTGTCCCACCGTTTAAGCGGAGCAGATGTCACGGCAACAGAGCTGATAATCAATGGACAGCAAATGAATACTGTATGCTGCAGCCTTGGTCTTAGAAGGCGTGCGCTAGTATCTTAACAATCTTAGAGCTCACACACTGATAAGAATGGCATAAGATCACCAGTAGAAGAACTTAGGTTTATTTCTTAGTTTATTTTCTTGCCCAATCCTGTCTGAGCTCGGCGGATTTGGACCAATCTCTTTTCTGCTTTTGATCCTTTCCTTGATTCTGCCTGCTTTTGATCCTTGAGGAATTTCTTCGAGGTCCTCAAAACAACCTCATATGAACAATAATAATTATTCATTTGGTCTGAATTACTTTTTATTACTTTTTAGACAGGGAGGCCTTGAGCTCTGAGGGAAGGTGGAGAAGCTAGTTAACTTTTACGATTTTTTGCCTAGCGATAGCATTTGGATGTACGATCATATTGTTGCGGAGATGCTTCGCTTTTTTCTCCTTCATACGGGGCAATTTAAGTGAATTGGCATTACACCAGTCCAGAAAAATATTCCTCATTATTAGCTTGCGAAGGTTTTTCTTGCAATCAGTGAATTTCCTTCGATAACAGTAAAAACAGAAGCCAGCACTACTTCACCACAGAGAACGGCTCTTCTCTTTTTCAGAACCTATTCATAGGATGAAAACCACCGTTTTGACTGTGTCTCTGTACGCATACTATAGTGTTGTAGATATGCTTCATTTCTAGAGCATACTATAATGGTGAACATAACCTTCATTTTCAGTTGAAGTTTTACGCTTCAAACTCTTTCCTTTCTAAATGAACAATTTAAAACTTTTTGCTGTGGTCCAATTCGCAACATGCTCTTGTTCGGGATTTAGCAAACGCGGCACACATCATTGGGAGAGAATTTTTGGAACCAATTCATTTTGTAAATATTAACTTTGCTGTTTGCTCCTAAATGATGCCAAAAGACTTCATTTTTTGCCTAGTCATCCGCATCTCTAGCTAATACATATCGAGGGATTATCCATGGTTTCTGGTGTGACAGCCTGTTTTCAACATCGTGCGCCTGGTTAAGATTTGCTGTGTGCAGCAACCCTCTATTATAAATGTTGGGAAACTAAGTGTGGAGAATAAAGGCGCCGGGTTCCTAAAGTTAGTACATAGGAGATATTCCTCTCAATCGAAATCTTTCTCTTTATTTGGAAGAATTTAATGACCGCTCAAAGTTTGCTCGAACAAGCCTAAGATTTTAATTGACTTATAACGATGACCCATAAGATCTGTTGGAGAGACTGAAACTAAGGTGGTCATGTAACCAAGCGGCAGTGATACAACGATAACTAAGGACAACAACAAGAAGTAGTTAGTAGTTCAGAACTTATATAAAACAAACAAGGGGGAATACGCTAGATATCATCAAGTCACATCCTCACAACCCAATGCACTGAGTAAATCCACATCTCGTAAAAGTTTTTTCGAACGATGACGAGTCCTTCGCAGCCATCATTTCAGCCGGCAGTTTATTCAGAACTCGAGAAACTCGGCAACAGAAAGAGTTTTAGCTACTTGCCTGTGTAGAAAGCCAAATCTAGGATTACATAAGTCGGAACTGACTCTTCGGGAGTTAATAGGAGAAAACGTCCGGAACTGTGAAGGTTTCAAATTCACCTCGTCTCCAAGAATCTTAAATCTTAGAAAAATATCTGCAAGCGATCTTCGGTAAAACAAGGTTTTGCGTCCTAAAACCTGTAACCTAGACCTGTAGTCGGGAAGAAAAGAGTCGGGGGGGGGGGGGTAGTCTCGTTTGGAAAAGCACGATAGAAGAGAACTCTCGTAAAAGTCAGCTGCACATTCTCCAGTTTCAGGATGTCTTTTTTGATGGCTGGGTTCCATAGTCGGCTACAGTATTCTAAAGCTGGGAGAACATATGCTTTATAAAGCTTTAGCAATATGGAGTCTTCCGATGTGTTTACGTTCCTCAGCAATGAATACAGTATTCTTGAGGCATTGGTAACGACCGTGTCAATATAAGAACGGTATCGAAGAGAAGCATCTATAGTAATGCCAAGATTGCGAACTGTTGTTTAGTTTGTAACGGAACTTCGTAGTCAGAATCGGCAGTTAAGCAAGCCAACTTGAGGACCTGGCTCTTGGTGATGTTAATCTTTATCCGCCATTTCTCGGCCCACTTCAGCATCTCCTGAATAGATATTTTCACCTTCTGCTGAACAGTTTTTTGTTGAGTAGGATCGTAGCAAGCATAGATTTTTATATCGTCTGCATATGCTGCTACAGAGGCTGGTGAGAGAATACTCCCTTGGGGAACTCCCGGAAAGCACGGCTTAGATGAGGATATCTTATCTTGAAAACGAACTGAAAATTCCCGAAAATTCAAGTAGGACACGAACCAGGATAGGAGATTACCTCTAGCACCAATGCTTACCTCTAACACGAATGCTTTCAAGTTTAAAAATCAGACTTAAGTGGTCAACGGAATCGAAGGCTTTACTGAGATTGAAATAGACAACCTCAACACATTTTCCGTTACTTAGAGCTATAATCCAACCATGCGCGCATTGAATCAGCTGAGTGGATGTGGATCGTCCAGCAAGAAAGCCAAACTGTTCGTTAGGAATGCATCGCAGTTTCCTTATCCATTCGAGAATGGTTTTAGCCACAATTTTTTTTCCAAAATTTTACATAGGGTTGGCAATACATATACCGATCGGTCTAAAATCAGTAAGATTGACTGCAGACGGAATTTTCGGAGTTGAGATCACTATTGCTTTTTTCCACAAGGAGGGAAAGCGGTTTCATTCTTGCAATGTTCGATTATGTGTGAAAATTCTTAACTGCTCGGAATAATAGCTGTTCTCTTTGGAAGTTGTTGCTTTCAGATATCAGAGATGATCTTGGCATGGATACCGACCATTACCGGCCTCCTAATAAAATGGTCGATCTCTGGTTTCCTCCAACCGAAGACAACACCCGCGGAGAGCTTACCATCTAAGGAAAATTCGCAGCATCAGAAATTATCTTTGGCAGCAGGAAGGAGATTATCACGAGTAACCAGTTGAAATGTTCCAAACGGACAAATGTTTGCGAAATTTTACCCATTCGCTATCATTGTCTCTTGGTTGTTTCAGCACGTGCCAATGATTTAAAATATGTATCTCTAGTCACTCTTTTTCACCATTTTTTCTTGAACAGGAGAACAGTGGTTGGCTTGCACAGCTCTCCCGGAGTTTTCTTTTGTTTTTTAACGCAATAAATTTAGCAGTGAACTCTTGTCAGCTGGCATCATATTGCCTAGGATGGGTGAATCTTAGTGCCAGCTGCCCCTATTTCTCCACAACCAGTTGAGCTTGTGAACGCTCCTCACCACTGTCCTATAACAGCAATGATTCTTCCTCAAAAATAACAGCTAATTGACCCCATAGGTGCATAAATTCAGATCCCTGCACCCGATTAAAATATTAGGTACTGCGTAATTAATGCGACTTTATTCGCGACCTATCTTCTTGTTGAAAATTAACGCTTCTCAAACTATGGCTTCTTGAGAATAATCTCTTCTTTTCAAATTGTAAACTTGCTGTCGAGAATCACCCTGACGATAGCGTGCTCTACCGCTGAGGGGGAAAAATGGAATGTAGCAAAGTCATCTCAACGAAATTTTCCCTGTAGAAAAATTGGCAAGATTTTCGCTGTAATAGGCGTGTTCTGTAGTTCTTGTCTTTACATAGAGAAATGGGATTCCCAAAAGTTTCAAAAAAGTGATGAAAAAAGATTTTCACAAATTTTCACAAGGGAATCGTTCCGAAGGGGGATACTGCTACGATGCAGCTATTGACAACTATTCTAACGATGAAATAAGAATTGTAATGCTATTGATATTTCTGCCATACAATAAAAAAGACTTTTTTTGTAAATTCGATCAGTTACATAGCTTGGTACTTGCATGCTAGCTGCAGAAGATAGTGTTGCGATGACATCTAACGGGGGAAATATGCAGTTACCTGTGCTTCGTGCCTAATCTGAATCAAACCTTCATTTTTATCTGGAGGTGTCAGTGGAGATACTGATCAAAATCCATGGAAACCGAGGGAATTGAAGTTTAGACTTAATAATGATATAAGAATTGCGTTTTTGTTCATGTTAAGCTGCTTTTAGGAAGCACTCAATGAACTTCATCACATATTCTGAATTTCCTTCGGATAGCTCAATCCAGAGGTGGCTTATAGCAAAAGATTCTCTCGTCTAAACGGCGTTGATAATATCTTTTTGACCGCTACTGTACTTTTGTAAAATGTTATGTTGTCTCTCCCTCCTCGGTTTTCCGCCATTTGAGCCGTCTTTTCATATTTATTTTTCTTTTTCTCTACGGTTGGCAATAGAGCGACATGTGATCCAACATAATCGCCTAGAGGTTCGAAAGCTACAGTAGATTTTCTGGTGAAAGCTTCATGTGATTGGTTGAGTGGTTCCGTTGCAATTCCAACAAGCATACATAGAGAGATAGTTCTCGCATTGGCGATGAATTTCAAGGTTACCAGCGTCCAAGTTCCAACATTTCTTAATGAATCAGCTTCTCGACGTCGCTATCCAAATTATCGAGTAAAGAAGAAGTATCTGGTAAAGTCAAAGAAAATTGGCATTCATCTCTCCACACATTTGAGCTGGTGGCAGCTTAGATCATGATGGATCTATAGCCCATGTGTTCTCTTTTTTCTGAAGAGGAGCAGGTGAATTTTGCATAGCAATAGCCTTGGATTCCTCCCACCTGCTCCCAAGTATGTGTTGTGGTTACTCTTCGATCAGCTCCAGGTGGCGCTCGTCATACACTTGAACTGGTCGATCAGATCGTATTATGTAGTCGAGTCGCAGTCCTCAAACTCAGAAAACTCCTTAAACTCACGGAAAACAAAAAGAAAATCCTGCTATGCAGTAAGGAGCCAGTAAATCATAATATCGTAAATAAATAAATAAATAAATAAATAAATAAAAGACGTATTTCTCCATTTATGTTTTTTTTCGATTCGCTTGCGGTTGTGATTCTCCTAGTGTCGTGAAACTTGAAGAAGCCTTGACGTGAACGTGATTGTGATTCGTGAAGTTGAACTTGTTCGGAGTCACGGTTTCTCCAACATAATCACATCGAAATGGTAAGATAAACGTTCTAAAATGTGTACATAGATCATTAAGCTATCACTATGTGCGTTTTGGGATATTTCCAGAAAGATCGCCAAAAATTTGGCAAAATAAAAAAGGAGTCAGGGGGAAAAATAATCTGATACTTTGAAAACAGTGGTAATGATCTCATAGAGTAGTGTTGTTGAGCTGTCTATGTCCATGGTCATTCATCATCATTTTTTGGTCCTTCGCTCTTGGTTTTAATAGGTCGCGAGAGATTGCTAGTGGGCTTGATATTGGTGAACATTTTCCAAGCTAATACTATCCGGAAACTGCTCCGTTATTTGCCATGTAATCATCAAACAGTGTAGTGCGACCTTAGAAGGTCTGTTGTGCTACTTGCCTCTAGGGTAATTGTGGCTTTCTAAAATTTGTGGCAGTCTCTCACTTCTACATCATACAAGTCTCAAGAATGTACTAATGTCTGAATATTCTTAGACTACTTACAAGAAACTCCAATTGGCTAGGTGAATACAGACCGGTGCCGCTGCGCGATGTAGCACTCTTTCTGTCTGCTCCACTCATTGACCAAAATGATTTGATGATGCGTTATGATACTCGCTGCCCAACGCTGCCGCGCTGCGGCACTCGTCCATATTCACTTGGGCGTTTGGAGTTCCCTGTATTCCATCCTTTAAAATAGCGTTCCCTGCACACCTTGCTCTTATCCATTATTTTTCACGTGCACACATGTTTCATAAAACCTTTTTCCCATCAACGTTCAGCATTTTCCTGTACTTTCAACACTTTCAACTTGTTGCATTGTAATACTACCAGGAATATGGTGGCGGGCGGGTGTACCGAAGTGGGAAGCGCTACGTTTTTTTTCCTTTAGCAGGCCAAACTTCCAAGCTTCTAGCCTTGCTCCAGGATCATTAACATCAGAGTCACAGGAGGTTGCGCAGCTGATTTGGCGATCTCAACAAATCGGTTCTCTGAGTATATGCGCACATCTGAACTCAATTAAGGTCAAATACGTGGCGTATACTAAAAGGGATTTTGCAAATCATCCTTTGAATAAATTTTGTAGCTGTCGTTGGAGTGTATCTTATTTTTTCACACTTTTGTGCTCGGCATATTGTACAAGGGTAAATCATAGGTTTGAGGAATTTTTCATTCGCATTTCTCGAAGTACAGCAGTCTGCGATTTTCCTGAGGAATGAACTAGTGTGACCCTTCACGCTATGGCAACAAATGCCTAGACTGTGGCTGTCCCAGTATCATTGTGCTCGATTCTACAAAAAAAAAGACTCACAATTTGGTTTATTCTTAGCATCCACCCGCTTGTTCCTCAGCAATGCAGGAGATTTTGGGTTATCTGTTATTCTGAAGGAAGAGAAGCGAAAGTCTGTGGAAGGGTTCCGCTCCGGATACAGTCAAGCTGGTAGGGCCCTCTCGTCAGACATCCATCCACAAAACGATGATTTTCCTACCAGTCCGAACGGGCTCGACTGATCCTCTGACGATAGCTTAGTGTAGTTCTTGTGAGATACCTACTTTGCCTTGGTTTGCCATGAATGTCTATGGATCAGCGTCAAAAACAAGAGTCCAGTAAACCGTCGAAGGAGATGACATGAAAGCGCCAATTCCAGTGACCTTTCCAGCGGCCCTCAACTTCATCAAGTCTGGATCCCGACAGGTGACTGAAGACTTTTTTTTACAAAAGTATAACATCTTTTCTGTCACCGTCGTCTTTCATCTCAGACCATAGAACTGTTTTTTGTTTTCCCCTTCTTTCCTGACATTTTTGTCTTCCATTCACGTGTTTTTATTGACGTTTCGTTGTTTCTTTTCTTTCCATTCCATCTTTGTTTTTGAAAGCCCTACAAGCCAGTTATGTCGCAACCTTGCATACCTTCATACACAGTTTTCGATCTTCTCTGGTCCCACCTTTCCACTGATCTAGCTATTTCCAAGGTGGAAATCAATGAATGAA
The DNA here is from genome assembly GCA_037903475.1 of Ancylostoma caninum. Lineage (NCBI taxonomy): Eukaryota > Metazoa > Nematoda > Chromadorea > Rhabditida > Ancylostomatidae > Ancylostoma > Ancylostoma caninum. The sequence goes on along the minus strand of JBAJFG010000015.1, from coordinate 1,327,564 downwards.
CTTCTCATGCTCGATGAATTTTTTCCTCTCCACTTGTGCTTGTTCAGGAAGCTACAGAAGCTGTTCCTATAGCTCTACCTGTGAACTGTGTAGAAACATCTTCGCGTTCTACTACTGCTAAATAAGCAGCCTTCTCCAACCTAAAGGCAGACCTCATCTTGCGTTCTCCGGAACGGTCCTTCCGTTATTCCGATGCGGTCCTTTTTGAAAGCTTGTCTGAGGGAGTGGAAGGAAAACTGGGGTGTCCATCCGTACTACTGAAAACAAGGCCCCCTATAAGATAAAGATTACATTTCTTTCGAAAATTATAAGAGTTTCATCATTCCGCTGATTCGTAAAAACTAGTTTCAATTGAATCTCGAAACTTGATCATCAATCCGACATTGAAAGAGCTTTCACAACGACATAGAAAATGAGAAGCGTCGATGGGATACACAAGAGTGATTTTCAGTTGATACTGAAGCTGATCAACATCGCCATTCCGTTGTCACAACCTGCACTCCGTTGGCTCGACATTGCATCAGTCTATTCTAGTGAAAATATTATTACTGCAATCAAACTCTATTTCGTGGTAACCTTAGCAACCTCCAAGTTGTTCAGAAACGGATGATTATATGGAAATGTTTTCGGACCTAGCAGAAAGCCAATTAAAGGCAAAGTCTCACCTCATTCTCGTGGTTAAAGACAGTGTGTCACCTCGTTTTCGTGTTTGAGGTTTTGGCGGAACCTGAATCTCCTCGATGCGCTGAGTCCAGTGGTATACATAAAATGTTACAAAACGGTCTGTGACACGTCCTTCAAACGATTTTCGGGACTGGGTTTGGAACAGTTTGTCGAGCAGAATGGACGGGTGAAGTCGTTGATCTTATCAATTGGACACGTCTAGACGTGTTGGCCAAGTTGCAGCAGTGGCGGGTAGCCATCACAGCCACGGACCGCTCCGCCGGTCCTCATGGAAAATTTTCTTCCTTGGCCGGTCCTCATGGAAAATCTTTCGCAAATGGATGCGAACGTCGACGCACGCACTCTAGTAAAAATTGTCCTTTATTGATCTATACTATATTTAACACATTCGCGACAATGTGCTTAACCGGTTGACATGCATGGTGCGACAACCGGGTGAGCACGCTCCTTTCAGAGTTATATTTTTGTGAAGCAGTGATAATTAGCAAATCCCTATGCAATTGTATTCTAACGATTATAAAAGCGTTCTACACAGGCACTAGATAGAGCAGATCTTCCCTCAAACTTTTTTAAAACGTGGTTGAAACGGACATCCTTGATTCTTCACAAGAAATTGCGCCAGCTCCAACTTCTGCATGAAGAACAAATAGCTAATTCCAAGAATCCGAAACGTTTCTGGAAGTATTGCAGTACCCGTCTAAAAGAATCACCAAAAATGAGCACCATTTTTACCTCTGATGGGGAACTCTGCACTTCTGACATACAAAAAGCCCACGAATTTGCCAACTACTTCAAATCTTTCTACAGTAAAAAATCCACGCCAACATTAGCTGATATCAGAGTTGGAGAGCCAAGGCTAGATTGGGTCGACATCAATTGTGACAACGTGTATCGCGCTCTCAACTGCCTTCCCCTGCGATGTTCCACATCACCTGATTCCTTGCCTTACATCTTCCTTAAAAAGTGTGCAATTGGTCTAACCCCTGCATTGACGTACCTCTTTAACCGAATCTTGCTAAGCGGTGAAGTTCCAGAAGTCTGGAGATTAGGGTGGGTCAAGCCAATTCACAAAAAGGGACCCAGATCTGACGTCAAGAATTATAGACCTATTTGCCTCACATCGTCAATTAGTAAAGTCATGGAGAGGATAGTATGCATAAAGATGAGGGAATATCTCTTGCAAAACAACCTTATTTCGGAAAACCAACATGGATTTCTCCCCAAAAAATCTACCGCCACGGCAGTGCTTTCAGCAATACCGCAATGGGTCAGAGCAATCGATGCTAAGCGAAAAGTGTATGTAGCGTTTATTGATTTCAAAAAAGCTTTTGATTCTGTACCTTTAGCCAAGTTATTCACTAAGCTAAGACATTTTGGCATTTCTGGAAGACTACTCAAATTTATTGAGAGTTTCCTTTCCGACCGAAAGCAGGTTGTAGTTGTAAACTGATGTTTACAGTACGTTTAGCGGTGTCCCTCAAGGCACTTGTTTAGGGCCCTTGATGTTTTTGCTATACATTAACGATTTGCCAAAATGCCTTCCTGAGGGCTTACAATGTTCCATGTTTGCGGATGACGTAAAGCTTTTTTGCATTGAACAGGCTACTCTCCTACAGTTAGGGCTAGATGCTCTTGCAGAATGGTCAAGATCTTGGGGGCTTACCATCTCGCAAGAGAAAACTTCGGTGCTCTGTTTGGGTAAGCGACCCACTCACCTATCGAAATTTTCCATAGAAGGACAGGATATTAGCGTAAACAGAAAGGTTAGAGATCTGGGTATATTTTATACCGACAACTTATCGTTTGATGAATACATAACTGGCATTGTCCGTCTTGCTAACTGTAGGGCGAATTTTATTCTAAGAGCGTTCGTTACGAGAAAAATCAAAGTCTTATTCCGCCTATTCTGTACAATGGTACGTCCTCTTTTAGAGTACTGCTCAATGATTTGGTCTCCTAGCGCTCGTAGTTCAGTTCAACTGATCGAAAATGTGCAAAAGAAGTTCACGGAAAGGATTTTGCTCGAGCTGGCATCTTCCATTTGGCATACAAAGAAAGACTTCGTTACCTGAATGCGGACTCATTAGAATTGAGAAGGAAATTAATGGATTACGATTTTGTCTTCAAGTGCGCTTGGGGCGAAGTTAAACTGGATTTCGAGCAACTATTTCAAAAATCCAATACAATAGGCATCACAAGAGGACATAGTTTTAGAATATTGAGAGGAAAATCCTTCTCGAGTAAGCACAGTAGCTCATTCGTGCAGAGGGTAATCACGTTGTGGAATGGCCTTCCGAATCATACCATCAATTCCTCAACAACGCGATCATTCCATAATAAGGTTAGGGATAGGTTGCTTCAAGAAGGATTGTTTTAGCTATATAGGGATCATACAGATGATTGAAGGTGAAATTCGGGGGATAAAAATATGGTGAGTATTCTTCTGTCAAGATCTGGCATGATGCATCTTGAATGTTATTGCTTTTCAGTGAAGTGTGCTCTCAATATCTCCAATCTGGCTCTTACATCTTCATGTGTTTATCGCCCACATAGTCCTCGCAGATCGTGACTCCATCGGATCATTTGTTGGCCCTGGCAGGGTTGACGGACCTACTAAGCTGGTATCCGGAGCCTCAATTCTCTCTTGGTTTGCAGCGTTGGGCGGCCGTTGCTCTTCCCTGCCATGAGCGCCATCCCTTCCCCCAAACCCCACAGTAGTATTATTGTTAACAATTGTTATCGTTATCTTCTTTGCAATCTCGTTGTTTCGCTGGTATATGTAACCGATAAATATTTCATAGTAGAAACGTACAACAGAAAAAACGATACATATGAAAAAGAAACTTCAATCAGTGGCAAGTAAATTGACGACAAAAATTTGGAAACACTCTTGACGATGATAAAAGAGAGAACGAACGCGTTGAATAACGTGCTGGCATAGGAGCAATTATGCGAAAACTTTTGGTGCTGAACTGTCGCTGTGTAATGTGCCATAGGCCATACCTTTTGTGATGGGCGACGCGACGTGGCGCGAAAAGAGTCTTATGCACGACGGGCTTTCTTACTCTGAAGATCATGTTGGCTTTGCTGCGTGGGAAAGAATACCATACCCTAGATCATTCCACTCTGCGACTAGCAGAGCGGGCTCGCAAAAAGCTGCGGAGGGCTCGCGCTAGGCAGAATATCTGAAAGCCCCGAAACTCGTGTCAGACGCCGCGCAAGCTGTTCGGCGTTGCCGCACCCTATCCTTCCTCATATAGCGCTGAGCGCCGCGATCAAACTCTGAGAGCCACTTATCCCATTTTTCTGCCTATTGTATTGCCAAACACCCGAAAAAGGTCTCGCCAACACGTATTTTGTATTGACAAACAAACTCTTGACTCATTCTCCCGGAAAATGTATTGGCAAGCAAAGTTTCAACTCGAGAATTGTATTGTCGAATACATGATGTCGCCAAATGTGTCGCATCAGACTTCAAAGTAGTCGGCATCTGATGAGTGATCTACACGGTGGAAATGATTGAAAAGGATTTGTTTACGTTTGTTATCAGATTTGATGCCTTCGTGGATTTGTATATAAGCGAAAGCAAAGATTTGCATAGTTCATTCTTTTCTAGCTCATGACCGAGAAGGCAGCCAAGGCTTCGAAGGAGGAAACGAAGAAGACAGACAAGACAGAGACATCGAAGGCATCGACGGCGAAGTCCAAGAGTGAGAAACCAGAAGCAAAGGTACTGTGCTTAGTGTTTGCGTTAGTTTAAATAAAAAGCTGAAACGTTAGCAAAGTTTGTACAAAGGGAACGATACTGGTAGAACTATTCGTACGTACGTAAAGGTGCCAAAGGAAGAGAGATCAGTAACAAGAACTGTGGGAACCTCTAGTAGGAATATTTTACTAAGCCAGCTTGATTAAGAAGGAGCCTTAAAGATGCCAGATTGAGCGATCACGCTTCCTTCAGATTTGCTATGTTCGCTTCATGTTCCGGTGACATTTCACCCAACTGACGAACACCACCCACCAATGTCACGGCTGCGGTGCCGTCAACTAACATTCCCGTCATTACTTGGTGAAAGCACACCATTTTCACAATTGTGGACACTTTCGGTGACACTTTCTCTAGTACCGGCACCCGAGCACCACCCTCGCTCCCAACTCTCCTAGTACTGAGTGCTCCCGCACTAATTACATAGCCATGGAGTCGTTCCTTTGTCTTACTTTACATAAGTGCCCACATACCTCTCATTCATCATCTGTCCCCCTCCTACTCTTGGTTGTAAAGGCATCCTACCCATCTCTTTCCTTTTATACGGTCCTCTAATCTATCTCATTCATTCCGACTATGGTGAAAACAACTGTTGGTCAAAGAATATGTCGTGCTTAAAGAACATGTCTGAACGACTGGAACAGCGGTAATTCGAGGTAGCGGTCAAAATTTACCTTTTCGCACACAACTCGATGTGCTGACGTGAGAGGGATGATAATCAATGTGGCAAGGCGATCGTTGGGCCTATGGCATACCACATAGCGACGCTACCTCTTCGACCGTTAACCACCAAAATTCTCGCACAACTGCTGCTATGCCAGCAAGCTATTCCATGTAAACTGAGTGACAAGATGTGAGAAATTGTAACATTTTGTTCTCGTCACTTCCATTATTTTCTTTTCCACGACGGTGTCACAGTGAAGTATGCCATGGGCCTCGACGGGTCCGAAAATTATGAAAGCAACCCCCGAGCCCCCTCCCCCCCTGCGTTTGAAAACTGTGAAAGCACCCCCCTTGCAGGCGGTAAATCTGCAAGCTCCCTCGGGCTCGCACAGCGTTGACGCTGCCTATGCTTAAGCATAAGGCGGGGCAAGTCAATACTGTGAAAACCCCTTAAGGCCCAAGGCATACTACACAGCGACGCTGTCGCTGCGACCGTTCACCACCACAAGTTTTCTCACAATTGCTCCTATGTCAGCATGCTACTCCACACAAGCAGTGTGACAAGATATGAGAACTTGTACTTCTTATTCTCATCATTCCCATTCATTTTCTTCACCGCGACAGTGTCGCTGTGAAGTATGCCATGGGCCTTAGGCATTGTTTCCCTTATCGGTATCACTCACATCGTCAGTTCACTTTGAGCACATTCTTGAGAGTATCCCCAGACCTCGCCGGTTCGAAATGAATAAAAATGAGCCGGCGATATCATGACTTATAATAACGGGCTTACTTCGTCTGTCACGTGAGTGTGTGTGTGTGTGTGTGGAACGAAATTCGAGGGCGTGGCCTAGAGTGAAGAAAATGTTCTACACCGGGTCCACTGTTGCTGTAGGAGTGCGCCGGCGTCCAAAACTGGGGAACGCCCGGAGTCGGGTCCATGGGTGTGATAAGGATGCGCCGGCGTCCAAAACTGGGGAAACGCATGGAGTCGGGTCCAACGGTGTGATAAGAGTGCGCCGGCATCCAAAACTGGGGAAACGCCCGGAGTCGGGTCCATGGATGTGATAAGGATGCGCCGGCGTCCAAAACTGGGGAAACGCATGGAGTCGGGTCCAACGGTGTGATAAGGGTGCGTCGGCGTTCAAAAGTGGGGAAAAACCTTCCTTTTCTCGGGGGACCCTCCTACCTAAATCACCTAGATGTACATTGTTTCCTTTTGTATCCATGTTCTTCCCATTCCTTTTGTGTCTGAATGAACCACTCCTTTCTTTCCGTTTATATACACCGGTGGACCCTTATCACTTGAATTACCACAACAACTAGTTCAGCCTAAATCATTTCAAGATAACATTTGTACTGAATTGGTCACACTCAGTTCTTCACGGCCACTAACTTCGCTCAAATGGAAGAGTATAACTTCGTTCATATGGGGGAACGCTACCACCTACGGGATCAAGGGTTTCTCAGGAGAGCGATAGAACTGCGTGAAAGGATGTAGATTTAATCAATCCATTAGCACTTTTTTGTTTGCTTTCAACGTGCAGTATGCGAGCGCAGCGAGCATCAGTAGAAGTCTGGAAGTCCGGCGTTAGCCGGACGGCCAGACTGGTACGAGATAAGGATGTGAAAAGAATACGTATCGAATGCCACGTTACATATCATGGACCGCTGCCAAATGGAGCTCATTGCCCGTACTCTCGAAGATGTGCCCAAAATGAACTGGCAATGTTAATGACAGTAGTAGTGAAAACGATGCCTATCGATCGCCACGCTACATCGGCTATCATCTCTCTCATGTCTGAAGTCTCCTAATTCATTTTATCCATGTGGCAATCGCCGACGGTCGTGGCGTTCGCGAAGGCAGCCAGCTGTAGTGGCGATCGCCACGATTGCTGGCGACGTCTGGGGTACAGACGATGTGAAACGACGAGCACCGTTTGGAAGCAATCCAAGGCAATGTAACGTGGCAATTGATTGTTTCTATTTTCATTGTATCTTAATAGCCTGCTCGTCCCGTTAACGCCGGACTCTCAGGTTTTTTTGTGGCTCGCTTCGCTCGCCTCGCATACGTGTGTATGTTCCCCTGAGCGCTGGCTGGCATACCAATCTCGCAGGTGTGGACCCGTGCGTGACGTCTTCCACATTTTTCGACGCCGGCGCACCCTTATCGAAACGTTGCACCCAATTCTAGGCATTCTTCCACTTTAGCACGTCGGCGCACCCTTATCTTACAGTTGGACCCTGTTCCAGGTGTTTCCGAGAACTGGACGTCGGCACAACCTTATCTTGCCGTTGGACCCGATCCCAGGCGTTTCCGCGCTTCTGGGCGCCGGAGCATCCTTATCACACCACCGCCCATCTTGAGCTTCCGCTCGGCCGGAACTGAATAAAAAGACTTAACAAGTCTGAACATGATAAAAGTGGCCCGAAACACCCTTAAATCAAGGTTGATCAAAATTTACCATATTTTCGCAAATAACTCGACGCGCTGAACACGACGGTATAGATATTTTCCATTTTGGATGGCTGGTTCCCGTGCACACACGCACACACGAATGAACTGCCAATTAAAAAGAAGTAAGATACCGGCGGTCCATTTCGATTCAAGTAGAACTGGCAAAGATGGGGATACTCCAAATAGAAAGTATGATTACCCATCCCACACAATCGTGGAGTTTCATAGGGCTGTGACACAAACGTACACTCGCAATTAATAGGTCAATAAACTAGGTGCATGCGCTTGAAGCGCTTGTTGTGTCTACATCATAAAAGATAGAGCCAGTCGCATTGCTGAAGCAGCCCAGACGCACGCGTTTACAGCCTCGCGGCGGCCGCGCGTTCATTTGCTGCTCGAAACCGCTGCTTAAAAAAGGAAAGATTTGCTCATATTCTCATCGAATCTCAAACAGTGATCCTGTCAGAGTGGGAAACCTGTACAAATGAATTGAAATGAATGAAATTTTTAAGGGAAAGAAGGAAGAAACTGAGCGATTCAGTGGCGCCGTAACATCTAGATGTAGCGAAGCGACTGCAAGAGAAACGAGGAAAATCGCTGAACATTTATAAATGAAGTATGCCCAGTCCGCGACTGACCAGCGATTTGTTTGCCACTCGATTCTTCGTGCGCCTTGGTCAAAATCCGCCGCACAACCATGTTTTCCCTCTGAAAATGAATGCGCGTGGAATGATCACAGTATCTATTACAATGTTTGTAAGTAGAATCGCAAGGCGACCAAATCGCCGTCGCTGCAAGTATGCTAGCTCTATACTTTATCCTCTACAGAGCGTCTGCGCATCACTCCCGCAGATGTGAAACCCCCCCCCCCCCAGCGATACCTTCCCGTCAATTTCGTGGGTAGAGGCATCGAGAGAACGAGCTAACTGCATTGAAATTCAAAAGAAAAAATTCGAAGCACAAAACCGAACTCAGCTTGTCTCATCGTTTTAAGGGTGATCTTGAGCATCAGATTTGGTATCATGGTTTTCGCCCAAGGAAAGATGTAGTGTGAGTTCAAGTTCTCTCGACTACGATATTACAGGAAAAATGCAAACAAAAAAAAACCTTTGTTTATTTTACGCCACTGTCCGAGATTGTAGGAGCTTCAAAGAAACTGATATCCATCCATTTTCATCACAGGGCACTCCTTAAAGAGCCTGGAGACTTCCTTGTACGCGCCACAGACTCGAGAAACATGCCTGAAATAGTGGTATCTGTATTAAACGACAGGAAAGAACTGGTGAACTTAACTATTAAGTTAGTTTTTCTCTACTTATTCTACTTTCCTGTCATTGAAGGCGAAGTCGCCCCTCAATTGTAATCCAGAGTATTGACCGATTCTAGAACAGCTCTAAGCGCTGATTCAAGTGATGTACGTGGAATGCTCCAAAATGGTCAATAATAAATCGTTCACTAGGGGCAATCCGATTGTGATTTGTGCGAATGGTCCGAGTTTAATGAATGTAGCGAACGTGTTAGCATGTCAAAGAGCAAGCAGCAACTACAGCTCATCTGTGATGCTTATTTCTTACACTGGTAAAATGTTTCGCAACTCTCGGGGAAAGAAACAAGCTTTGAGTAGCGGTGCCCGATGCACTTCAAACTCCTCGTATACCACTGTTCTCGGCACACGTAGGCTATTTTTGTACAGATATCAGAAACGATTCTTGAAGTGAGGTTCTATGAAATATTGACATGGCAATAGCTCATTGATAGCTCGTTACAGAATATCGCAGTAGTTCTGAAAAATATGATAGCGTTGAATGTAAATCAGCTTCGGAAAATATCTATTTTAGATGTGATAACAATAGATTATGGCACCTTGGTGTTCTAAGGAGAAGCACCAAACCAATACCCAAGTTTCCACAAGTTGCAGAATTAATTAATTATTATAAGGTAACATATTACTAACTCAGATTAGTATTGATTTGTTATATGTCCCAAACAGGATCACAAATTGCCCGGACATGCAAAATTGAAACATGGAATATCCCGGCCGGTGTGGTTAATTAAGCATGAAAATGTTGTCTTTGATAAAGATAAGGTGAGTATCCATTCATCCCGCAAGGCGTGTTTCGACCTTCAAAGGCAGTGTCTCACCTCATGTTGGGTATCGAGATATCCACATATACAGGTGCAACTCGAGACGCTAATTCTAATGATGTGCCTGGTGTCAGAAAACACGCTCAAAAAACCCCTACTTTTGAGACAAAATTAGATACAGGAGCAGACGAGTTTCCTTGCTAGGAAGCTGGCAAAAGCGGAGCTGAGAAGCTGAGATTGCACATCAAAATGAACTTCTAAGCAGCTATTAAAAACGAACATTTCCGTGTTGAAAGACCATGCCGCACCTCAGCAAGCTCGACCTGTACGACTTGTATCGCAGACACCTTTGGCAGACCAGTCTCAAGTCATTGTCGTCTAAGGTGCAGCGCGAATGAGGAAAATCGTTAAGAACATCTATATTCCCTGATTCCTGCGCTTGGCCAATTCGATGGTATCTGTATACTTGCTTTCGCTGATCTCAGTTGTTAGGTGGAACTGTCATTGATGGCTTCACGTTTCGACTGAAACGTCCTCCCTGAAGGCGTATAAGTGGCGCAAGGATCAAGACTGCGATCTGTACCACCAAATGTCTGTTCCCTCTCGGCCAGTATGATCGGAGCTTCCTTGAGACATCTAGGAAGCAGTACTGATTGAGAAAGAAGGGACATACGGTGGCGAGTATCGCAATTTTGCAGTTCACATTTATTCCAGGCCTCCGAAAAAGACGCTCTAGTCGAAATATTAGTCCATCAATGAAAGAGTGCCATCTAACAAGCCGGGACAACTTGGATGGTAGAAAGTTCTGCGAAACTCACAACGAAATCTTCAATAGCGGATCCTTCATTAAAATAAAATATCAATTAATGATACACCAGCTTGGTGCTACGGTGATTAGTTAGAGCATGATCTTGGGCCTGCACGGTGATTTGTCCGCGTATACAGTATATCCATTAAAAATTAGAAAGCCTTTCCTTTGTAGACGAAGAAGCAGCGACTCCTCGATGCCCACTCTTCATGAGTTGTCGGAAACGCACAACACGCTGGGTACTAATGTCCGCTTTGCTTTACAACAGGGTGGCCCATAATTATGGTGACAGAAACAAGCACTCATTTAAAAGTCACTTCAACTTCTTATGGAACTGTATCACGGTATTCAACTTCTTATGGAACTGTATCACGGTATTTTTGTTCGCTACTGACTATTAAATAAAAGCATATATTGAAATCGGAAATATCGAGCACGTACCGCTGCATCGACGCTGAGACGTCCGACAGTTTCGTCGACGCTGGCACGCCGGCCATATCGTCACTGCTAGCCAGATAAACTTCCTTTCAACATGAGGAAAAAATCGAGAGGTTCCTATCCCTGTGAGCTTCGACGAAACCACTGTCCCAAAAACCGAATGAGCTGAACGATGCGGGATTGGAATTTTGGTTTCTCAGAAGTGATTGCCGAAATTATTGAAATCTTCATGCATTTTTTTTCGTTTCCTGCAAAATTAGTGTAGCAGAATTTTCACACGAATCTAATAGCAAAAGCAAGAATACAATTCCTTTATCGAAAAAATCTTATTCCAAGCCATAAATATAGTTACCTCCGAACTTCAGAATTAGGCAGATTCTGGTACACGAGCATGAGCGGGTGTCCCCTGCAAGTTGGGTAGGAATGCTTAAAACATTTGTAGAACAAATATCTTAGAGGCGAAGCTTCCATAGAATTGGAGTTAACAGAGAAGAAGGAAGGCGCTGAAACATTTAACAGAAAGATGGCATCAAAGCATGTGAATATATAACAGGAACTGAAGAATGTGCATATGTTGAAGTTGTACACCCCTCTCTGTACTTTACTGTTAGGCAAAGAACACTTTCACCATACATGGCACACAATGGGAAGAAAAGATTATGAAAATGATTTTTAGTACTCTAAAAATACTACTATTTGTTTTCAGAATGCATGAACCGATTAATACCTGATTTCACATACACCACTTCCAGAGTTGATTCAGAAACCAAGCAATTACAAGAAACTAAATCTTTTACAGGATCTCCTTGGTAGAGGAAACTTCTGTAATGTTTACAAAGGAATATACAATAGACCGCCTGATGAGAAAATAGTTGTTGCAGTGAAAGTCAGTTAGAAAGTGAAAAGTGCAAAACCAAGTTCTACAAACCAACTATATTCATATCAAAAAGACATTCAGATTTGTCACGAAGGATCAGCTTCAAGAGGCTTTCAAGAAACAAAGGAAGCACGAGATCAAATGCTCAGCGAAGCGCAAATGATGAGCTACTACGTTCATAGTCACGTTATTGAGGTGGCTTACTTTTTTGTAGTCTGACTATTGCGTCGGTGATCTTTCTGTTGACTTTCCGAAGAGTCCAGTCGCTACTAGCTCTTGCCTAATGGTTCACGGAAAGATACGATACGTGTCCATTCCATTTGATTCCACTTGGCACAAGCGACAGCGTGTCTCATCTATGGGACCTAGGGTGGAACATCGGATTCCTGGCCTCATTTGCGTCTAGCAGTTCACTTCTACCTTCGCCTTCTCGATAGAGCGTTCTACGATGCCCACCGCAATGTCATTCCGCTCATATAGTGCCCATGATTCTGGGGAGTACCTAAGAGCAAGAAGAACCGTAATGCTGAAGAGGTGGGCCCAGATTGCTCGTTCATCGCCATGACTTTCCGCTCGAGATTTTCGTGGCTGCAGTATTCGGATTTGGCTTGAGCGAGTACGTGGTGTTTGTGATGCATCTTTCTTAATGAAAATTGTCTTAGTCAATCTCAAATGCAGAACAACGTTCCTACACGCATAGTCGAAGTCATTTAATCCCATCGGCATCCATTCCGCTTACTCGGGCACTCGTACGCTTCGACCCCAACACGGATAGTTTCAGCCTTGCCCACTACCATGAAAAAGGATACGCGCTGCTACTGCAGTACATTCTGTGCTCCACTCCTCGCCCTTGATTCGAACCGCCAGACATAATCTGTTCCACCTCCTTGCGACAATTTCTCCGCATTCACTTCCCACTCAGACAATTTCGGGGGCAAATCCCGTTCCGAACGAGCGGGAGGCGAGGGTCGGAACGAGCGTTTGGGTGTTTTCGCCTGAGAAATAGTCGCGTTCAGGCCGCTGTAGAGCCGCTGAAAACGGGGCTTGCATTCCTATCCGCCCGAGTACTGTCCGCGTTGAGGCCGCCATGAGCCCGCAAACCACCAGGCACTACTGCTCTTGATGCAGGCAGCATTTTCCACAATTACCTGAACGCCGGCACCGTGACAACCTCCGCGAGATCGGTCACCCCTCGCGCACAGTCTCGCACGGAGCAGCTCCGGGTTCGAAGCTATTGTGGATCCAAGGTGATTCACCGGAGTATAAAAGCACAAAATATGCAAATTCTTATCAGAAATACGAAAAGATGGCTGTTTGCAAGTCATGTCCATGGTTTCGTAGTGCTAGCCTCCTTCCATTGCTGAGAGGATTCGAACCAACCTGATTATTCTTTATGAACGACTGAGAGTCCGCTGCTTTATCCACTAGGCCATCCATGCTGGTGATCTCTTCCATACCAGTGTTGCCTTGTTGCCGAGCGGCTGCTGATCATCGGCCGGCGCCCGGCCGGTAGACGGTGATAAACCATCACCGCCTACTGACCGGGAAACAGCCCATCATCGGTCTGCCCGCTATATCACACCTATGACCGGCCGGACGGCTGCTAATCACCCGCCGGCCCGTTCGACCATCACCATCTACTGGTTGAGCAGCAGCCGAGCGCCGGCCGGCCGGGCAACCAACCCTGTCTTGCGGTCAGGCCGATGGGAAAAGTCGATTGGTGATAGTAGAGAAGTGATAAAGAATGAAAGTAACGGCCGAATGAAGCAGATTAGAAGCATGGATGGCCAAGTAGATAAAGCAGCAGACTCTTACATTCAGAAGGAATGCCCAGGTTGGTTCAAACCTACTCAATTGTAGAAGAAAGTTTGCACTACGAAAAGGCGTAGGGGATTCGCAGTAATCCACCTTTTGCTATTACTGATGAGGTTTGCTGATTTATGTTGCCCTTATATCACTACGGATCCACAGCAGCGTCGAACCCGGAGCTCTTCTGTGCGAGGCATTGCACAACCGGAAGTCAAGCTGTCAAAGGTCGTCACACTGCCGGCGGCCAGTTGACGAATAATCTTGGACAGTGTCGTCCTGACCCTTCGATTTGGAGCAGTTCAGGTTGAGCGGATACTGTGAAGGACACAGCACGTCATGGGAAGGACAGCAGCACGTGGGCGGCACGTGAGGGTTGGAACCGGGATTCGACCCCAGATGTAACTGGGGTATATCGAGAACCGACGGTCGCTCCGCGGAGTCACCCTCGCTCAGCGTCGCTTTGCCATACCTTTTTGAAAACTGCCCCAATCAAAACGACTTGGTCACCATTGGATTTGCCACAGAGAGATCTTTCAGATGACCTACTGAATGTCTGGATAAACTTTTGGCTTAGTGATTCCCTTCAAGTAGTCGATATGTTGATTAAGGCTGTGTAGTGGATCTGATTAGTAAGAGCGGACACATGCGCGATGATCTGGATCTCAAGTTCGTGAAAGTGCTCATAGTTTTCTTTGGCAGGGAACCTATAGCGCATCTCAGTGTCAACTACAGCTCCCTCAACTATTAAGACTAGTAGACCTGCAGCAATGGCACTTGCAGGACATAGTGTGGATTTTGCCCTCTTCTGCTCCCAGATGCTCGATTTTGGGGGTTCCGCCTCATTTCAACAGAAAGTCAATTTTGAGCTTGAGATTCAGTTCATAGCGCGCGTTTCTGCTGTTAATGATTCGATCCAATACACGGCGTCACTCGACGTAACGATTAATTGAAGGAAACCAGTAAACCAAGAGTTCACCCAATGTTTTCTTTGATTTTCGCAGTTCTAAGGGAGTTATGGCAAAGCGATAGTGACACTGCCGGCTTTCGAGATCTCACAAGCAGTAGTGCAGAACCGCCTTCTTATCATTTTAATGGGATGTTCTGCTAGAATCTTCTCCCTCTGTGACGTCTGAACACTCAGCGGGAGAAAATTCCGACCGCTCCGTCTGTTCCACTATTCGATTATCATCTTTTCTTCAATCTTTCTGCTCTCGTGAGACATGAAGGGAATCCTAAATAAATACTCGTCACATGGGAATCCATGTCGCCTCGCGACTAACCGGCTGGAATTTCTTGTGAGAGAATGATTCGTACATGCAAACGTAGGTAAGAGAAACAGTCGACGTGATACATTTCACGCAAAAAAGAGAAAGATTTCTTTAGCATTGTTTTCGTCTTTTCTGAATATTTCCAAGTATAATTCCAATTTCAGATGTTCGGTGTTGCTTGTGATCATCCCCCCATCTTAATTGTAATGGAGTATTGTCCGGGTGGAGATTTGCAGTCGCATTTGAAAAGAATGAAAGAGGCAATTGAGGCCGGAGAACGTCTCGTTTACACCCTAGAAGTAACAATGTTTTGAGCTGAATTTGTGCCAGTTACCAAGATTGGAAGTAGTTGTTGGTTACCAACTTGCAGGCTGCACGAGGAATGCGCTACTTGCACAAGAAGAACTGCATACATCGGGATCTGGCAGCTAGAAATTGTTTGATTTCAGCGAAAGGTAATATCACAACAGATTTCATGATAGACATACAGGGGGGGCCATAAGTTATTGTACAACGTTTGCTCATTTATTTCTCCACCAGCAACACATGGATTATCCTGCTCTTTTCGCTGCCGAATAGAGCAGGGATCAAAGTATCTTACAGTTAAAACCCGGTTTCCCGGGAGAGTTTTGCTTTGGAGCAGTTGGACTTAGAACAGGTTTTTGAAAAAAGCGGGTTGATGTGGAAATTTTTTACGAAAAATCCACCAAATCTCTAAAGTGGGGTGTACTGCTTAGATGCATCTTAAAGAGCAAAGAATGCTCTTTCTAAAAATATCAAACTGTTTTTGTAGCTGTTTTGCTCGGAAATTGCGGGCAGAGTTAGTGCATTTTGCGGCACCGAAAGTCTGCAATGAATGTTTCCGATAAACTTTTTTCGTTATCTTGGAAGTATCCAGGAGGTTTTTGTGATCAAAAGATAGAGCAAATCCAGCTCTATTAAATAGTGCCTAGTGCGGCAAAAAATATTTTACTACTGCGGAGAAATGGGCCAGCAAACGTTGTACAATAACTTATGGCCCCCCCCCCTGTACATATCGTAGAAAAACAAAATCCATGAGATGCGCGCTCCATCAACTGAGCAAAGGAAAAGCTGTAGCCCCAATTAAAAGAAGTCAGAGATTGCTGCCACGTGAAGAACTGCTGTGCTGGTACAAGGAGTAGCATATTCCGCATTTCGTGTGCGTTGGAATGGCTGCTTGCAGATGCGATCAAATGCAGCGGAGCTAACCTGCGTTACGTACTCACTCGCCCGTTCTCCCCAGCGTTGCCTCGTGGCGACCTGCCCACTACGAGATCCTCCTATATAAGCCCTCGTGGTAAACAAAATTTTATAGAGCGCAGGCGTGAGGGGCATGCACGTGATCGCATGCTTTCATCATGGGGCTCAACTCATAAACAGTGTTTGCGAGGATGCGAAGCTGATGGGACATTCGGCCGATGTTTCGTCATACGTAAGTGCATAGGTGTAGTGAAAGTCGTAGTGGGACCCGTCCTCGTATATTTTTGTTCGCTACTATGATGATGGATACATTTCCGAATGATAAAAACGAGAGAATCAGACAGTGCATTCAGGAGGCGGTAGGCGCTTTCCGTCGTCAGTCCCGCAGCCTACGGGTAAGACAGTGTTTACGAGATTTCCAGGCTACACAATATACGGAACAGGATTACCACCCACGCACCTTCTAGTGCCAGGATCTTAAGTCAGACTCAACTCTCTTGTTGTGCGGAAACTGAAAGATGTGTAACGAATACAGACGTTGTCATCCTAGCGTTATGGATAGCTCCGCGAGAGGTTCCATGGTATCGAGGCCGTGAAGCAGCGGTGATGTCAAGTCAGTCCACTCACCCAAACACTGGGCGCGCACCCCTTGCTCATGTACGTACTCAATACTGCAGCCACGGAATCCCTTCATCCTTTTGAGGCGAACGGTACTCATATAAGTAGGATGAACGCGTTATCACGCCCTATTGTGATATTGTTGGTAACCAACTATATGATTAATCAAACCTTCTCAGTATTTACTAACTTTCTTCGATCACCCTCGACATTTACAAAGGGTGCACTGGGGAGGACAGGTGTGCCGGGGCCCGATAGTGTTGAAAACGCCAATACTTATATTTGTTCGGAGAGTGCGCCAGTACTGCGGAAAACGCTGACATACGGATACATCAATGGAGGGGGAGGGGGTGTTCTTGCGCTCACCATTGTGAAAAACGCTATGATAAGAGCGTGGATCCTCTGTGAGTCAGAAGTGGGCAAAACGGCAGGATACGGATCCATCAATGGAAGAGGGGTGCGCTGCGGCTCAACAGTGGGAGAAAACGTTATGGTGTGAGCCCTACGATGGCGGGTGCGTCGGCGCCCAGTATTACGAAAACTCCAGCACACGGGACATTTGATGGAACAAGTGTGCACCTGGGCTCAATATAGCGTGGAAAAGACCAGGACACTGGTTTGCCGAAAGAATACGGGCTCACTAGAGCTCGCCGTGCGTGCCGGGATTAGTGTCAACTGCCGCCGGAATGCGACTTCTAGGCGCTTTTCCTTCCGATCTGGTCGAAAATCCTAAGACTGGGTAGAAAAGCTGCTAGAAATAGCATAACAAGGGCAGAACACACCGGTTCCAGCGCGCGCAGCGCAGTTGCGCGGTGTCCTTCTGGGGGCCGTGGATGGGCCACCGCCATCGAAGTTCACTGTTAAATAAATGCAACTCATGAAAAGTATTTCGTATTTGAGCGCAGTTAATGATTGGTTTTGCCTCTTCTTAATTTTCTGAGGACTTCGAAAATTTGAAGGTTTAGCACATACCTTATATGGCTGCCCCACCCATTTTCTAGCTAGTGCATATAAGGCGCTGAATGTCAAAACTAAGCCCCGTCTCCACTTTGGCAGAGCGTAGACGAGTTCTTGCCTTGTCTGGTTTGCTGAGGCTCGCATCAAACCGTGGCTCAGTGCAACAACTGGACGAACAAGATGGGTGGGCTCACCGCATTTTTTTTTTCGTTGTTCTTGTGTTCTGCTGGCGAGAGAACATGCCCACTCAAGAATGACTCAATATCTTTCCTCCTCGTACGAAATTTTCAGCATCCAGCATTTAGAGTAAGCATGCATGAGGGAGATATCTTGGTTTTTATCCTGCGTCGACAGCCCTGAAAGAGCAAATTATTGCCTCCATCATCATATTTTGTCCCGCTGCGTCCAAATTTTCCCGCTATTAGCGGCTTATTTTGCATGACCATCGTTTCCTTTTTGCAACAATTAAGAGGTTGATGGCAACAACCGAGGAAGCGATGGCAGCAATTGAAGGAAGGCCACACCAAAACAAAGCTTTGAAATCGAGATATTATTGTTCATGTCCGTGCTGCGTTGCTGTTGCTCAGTTATCCAAGTTAGAGATCATGATTGCTGATAAGTCGCCGATTCTTTGACGAAAAGCAGGAACAATCAAAAAATCACAAAACGGCGAGTTTCTACTGCAGGGCAAATTA
Source organism: Ancylostoma caninum (assembly GCA_037903475.1). Classification (NCBI taxonomy): domain Eukaryota; kingdom Metazoa; phylum Nematoda; class Chromadorea; order Rhabditida; family Ancylostomatidae; genus Ancylostoma; species Ancylostoma caninum. The sequence goes on along the minus strand of JBAJFG010000015.1, from coordinate 1,309,223 downwards.
AAATAGCCGACTTTGGTCTGTCAAAGCTTGTCAATGATTTGGAGAAGGCCGATGCTGAACAAGGCGAAAGCAACGAACCAAGCCCACAAATACCACTTAGGTAAATATATTTCCTCCATCAGTTATGTTTATCCTGCTTCTACTTATAAAGATCACGCTTACTGAAAAACCGCTCTTTTTGAATTCTCCCAAAGTGCATGAACACCAATTTTATTTAAAGGTGGATGGCTCCTGAGTCACTTCGTCGACCGATGAAATTCAGTACCAAGTCAGATGTGTGGTCTTTCGCCGTCATGACATACGAGGTTAGAATCTAAATTCAGAAAACTTCAGCGTGAATATAGACGAGAAGACAAATCAGCTATTCATCTGGAACAGTTAACTTGTAATTCTCAGGTATTCAACTGCGGTGTGAAACCATGGCCAGATGACCCGCCGAAGAAAATAGCCACTGCGATACGGAGATGCCACATGCCTCCGATGCCGGACGGGACTCCAGAGGATGTGAAAAACCTGATATCACAGATTTGGTTGGTAATTGCACTTCCGCAAGCTGAACAACAAAAGATGCTGTCGGCGATATTAAGTGCCATTTGTGGGATGCACTACACATCATGTTGGGTGCTGACATTTAGGGTTGCTGACCCGGCTCAACGCCCAACAATGAAGCAAGTATGCTCATCACTCTTTTCTGCATCAAGAAAGTATCCACCACCACCGGCGGAGAAGTTTACGTTGAATACCATAAAAGGAGTAACAAGAGCTCCACCTGAATCTCCTCTAACGGTAAATGTTAAACTTCATCAACTAATAAGAGATGCCCTTCACCAAAGAGATCCTACTTTTTGCCTATCATGGAATTAAGAGAAGGGATGAAAGCATCATTTTAATGCAATACTTACAGATGGAAGAAACAGCCGATGCAGAAGAAGAGACCGATTCGCATTTGTCTAGAACTATTGAAAGGTCAGTCATTTTTTCAGTAGTAATTGCAGGAGGCCAGGTATAGATAACGCTTCAGAACAAGCGAGCCAGATCCACAAACCGAATCTCACAAAGCACAAGACAATCCGTAAGTGAATTCTGTATTCAAGGGTTGAACTCCTATAACTGCAAGTGGATTTAAAACATACAATGGGTGAGGCAGTTCCTTAAGTTCTCGGACATTTTAAGCGTGACGTTTATTTTGAAATTTTAAAACGACACCATCGAATCATTTGAACTGTTCCATTAACATCAGTGTCTTCTGCCATCGTGTGGTCAAGATTGACGTTCACCTTGCTCCAGAATGCAGAGGGCTGCTTTTTGCAAAATGCATCAACTACTTTTCGATATCTGCATGAGCTTGGAATTTTGGACGTACAAGGTAGTGAAGATCGAAGAGAAGGTGATAGTTAGCTGAAGCGATGTTTAAAGCGTCTAGGGCGCTGGCTGTGAAGGTTATTTGTGATGGCATCCATAACAACGATGAAAAGAAGCCGAGAGAGGGCTGAGCCTTGTTTTACTCCTATGGTCATGGAGAACTCCGTAGACGTGCCGGTGCCTGCCTGCATTTTATCCTCTGGTCGACGTAAAGAATCTGCACCCATTTCATGAGTTCTTTGCGAATGCCGTAAAGTCGCAGAGCGTACCGAATGTCTACGTATGAAACGCGATTGAAGGTCTTCTCCACATCTAGGAAAGCTAGGTTCAATGGTGTTTTCCTTTCACGATGTTTCTCAATCAGGAGAGGGGCGGTGTGAATGACATCGGTAGTGCCGCATCCGGATACAAAGCCGCACTGCTTGGGAGAGAACTGTACGATTTCGCGAAATCGGCGATCAATGATACTTTCGAAGGTCTTCATGGTATACGACAACAGGCCGATTGGTCGAGAGTTCGCGCAGTCAGTGGGGCTACCTTCCCCTTCTAGATTGGGATGGTAGTGCATCGCTGTTGATTCACGGGTATCTTCTCCTCTACCACCAGGTTGAAGGATTTCTTTAGCCAGTTTCAGCACTGGGACTTCCACGATTTCGCTGCCATATCAACTGCAGCAGCCAAAGGAGGGTGGACTTCTTGAAGGATGCATAGATTATTCCGTTGAGACCTTCTCGAAATGATCGTTGCGTTGTCATCTTGGGATCCATCAGAAGGTTGCATTGTTCGTCATTAACGCCGTGAAACTTCTCGAGGCTGTTTGTTTGGTGCTGACGCGATTTCGCGAATTGCTAGATGAAGCGCTCACATTCATTCGAGTCTAACCTCTCATAGACTTTGCCGCAGCAATTAGCTCATAGAATGAGCTAATTGCTGCGGCTCCTAGCAGCTCACTTCACTTCTCGTTAACTCCGTCAGTTATCCGCCATTTCATTGTCAATGAAGAAATGGTACAGACGGTTCAGTCCGCAGACCTTCGCTCTCCCTTTCTCCGTCCAAAGCCAAGTTTGGTTCGTCGATCAGACTTGTTCGTGCCGAGTTCAGCGCGGAGAGTTGCAAGGATAGTATCGGTTGCCTTTTGCCATGAGTCATTGACATTCTGGTAGATGGCAGCTGGATTTGAGAGGTGACAGCTATTCCTTTCTCTCTTAGCCTCTACCTCTCGATTCGAGCCGGCCCTCATCACTCGGCGCGCTCCCTGTTTGGCGGCGAGTTTTTTATTGTGTGGATTAGCGGTCAGTGTTGCGACGTGACCGTCTCGTAGGGCACGACTTCTGCGCCTGTGACGAGCTTCTGATCTCGATACCTCACGAGGACGTATACGATCTGGGTTTTGCTGCTGTCGCTGTAGAAAGAAACGAGGTGGTGGCTCGCTCGCGAAATCTCGTGTTTGCTCTAACCAGGTTACGAGACTCAGCGTAATCGAGAATGCGCTCGCTATCGTCGTTGCATATTTTCCACACTCACCGCGCTTCGCAAGTGGGCGTCGATTCCCGCGTACGCAGTAGCCTTCTTCTTCAACTCATTTGACCATGATCCATTTGATGTCACTTGAGGTGTTCCTCAGCCACACTGTCACTACGGCCTGTCTCTGGTATTCGATTGACGGGGAAGAGGATTCTCCCCACCCCCCCCCCCCTCACCCCGCCATGGACAAGGGATTTATCCCATTAAGGCGGCCCCCACTCGCCTCTCGCGCGCTTCCCATTGGTTAGAGTACGAGATCCCTCGTTAGATGGAGGTTTGTAGCAATGTTGAGGGTGAGTGCCACGTCTTGCGAGTAACAATTCCATGATGCAGGGAATATACATAGATGTGCTGTGAAATGCTCAAGAACACGTCAAAACACTTGAAACTGAGAGCGTTTCTATACAATGATATTAGAAAGACGTGGAAGAAATTGCGCACATTATTGCAGTGATGTAAAAACGCTTCCCTTCGAATCGCTAATATTTTCGGTGGAAACGGCTGCGGAATATCCTCATAACAGGTGTAACTCAAAAATCTGCATGTGATCCTACAATTTAGGTTGACGGAAGATTCGTTGAGAGCGCGTAAAGCAAAAACCCTGAGAAGAACAAAGCCCGGGAAGAAATAGAGATGTCCAGCCTCAATCAGAAAAACTATGTAACAGTGATAATCCTAGCAGTCATGTTATACTTTAGTCACAACGCATGAATTCGTCCTTGATCTGATATCAAAAAAATAAAGATTGCAAATAAAATTAATTATATTGGAACTGTACTTCTACTAAACCGGTCACAATACCCGGTATTAGCTTCAATACGTGTTTGACATCTTTTCCCTTCGTTCTGTGCTCTGTAAGTTATCATGCTCAGCAAGTTGTATGGCTGAAGGCGAAAGATTGCTATAAGGAAAATGCATATGGTAACGAATTTCTGAAGACGGATTAAAAATCCAAGTTATGGCACAAACCATTTCACCCATTGACGATCTGAAGCACTGCAGTAAACTCCAACTTATATTTTCCATTCGCTCGTCTCACAGCTGGATGATACTCACTTCTGTGCGCCCATGCATCCTTCAAGCAGCAGGCTATTTTGTTTGGTTTTCGTGGAACCTTTCTTCTTTATTGGACATGTGACAAAAATGCATAAAATGAAATAAAACACAATAAAGTGTGAAACGTGAAGAAAACTCAGACGAACTGTATAATTCATTCACGAAACCGAGCTCAAAAGAAAAAGCATGAGCACTCAAAACTCCATTAGAACTAAACTGTATTACCGAAAAACTTCGATTTGACTCGAGATCCAGCTATAATGGTGGAGAATTCATTTACATAGCAAAATTAGGATGGTGGAAGTATTATACGTCCTTTAAAGACCTTGTACTATATGATGAAATCATTTGTGATTCTGGTGTTTTTAGACCAAAAATTTTATCGCGCTCAATCCAGCCGGGAATATTAGCCTCAACATAAATTTTGTTACGAAACTGCTTGACCTCCATCGAGAACGCAGATGTCTCTATTTATATGGAGAGAACTTAGTAGTACCAGTTTCCAATAATGGTTACACATGTTCGCATGCTGAATGTACAGGGTGCGACCGAGGTACTGACCGCCTTTTGTGACACATAAATTATATAGAAAATTGAAATTGGATGGAAGACCAAGTGTGACCATTCTGCTGCCTAGAATCCTGAGAACAATGTAAAACTAAGACACACGTGTATTCAATCCATATCCTCAGATTTGCCAGTCGTCAACTGACAAGAGGGGAAACGGCTTTACTGCTACGATGCAAGTAGTCATCTTTGACTTGATCCACAGTTTTTCAGAGATGGTTTTTTTTGGAATGGGAACAGTGCTAAGAAATAGCATATGTTAAGCCTTCCACAAATCCGCTGATGAAGAGTACCAGCTGCACCTGTCTGTGCTATGGTTTAACTTTGTTTGCATATTTGTCAACGGCGCAGAGGAGCTTCATATCATTTCTTTTGGTTCTAGCGCCAAAATCCTGAGGAACGATATTCGGCAGAAATGCACTTTTCGTAGGATCGATTATAGATTTAAAAGTGAGCCGTTCCTTTTCTGAGAAGATTTTTTTGCAGCTTACAACGTGAAGGCAATGAAGGAGTTTTGCACAAGAAATCATTCGTGAGCTCTCTAGTTCCAAATTAGAGACCACCGTACTCCTCCAGTTTCGAACAATTAGGTTGTACTTAGGAGGAGCAAGCATGTGCTACACCACCACACAGCATGGGCTTGCGTGTGGATTGTTTGGAAGAAACAAACGATGAAATCGCAACGGTCCCTACGGCGTATCACCTACTTCTTCCCTCGTGTTTTCCTTAGGGCTGTTCTCAAGAATGGAGATAAAAATGACCGAACATAGTCTCATATTGTTCGCTATATTGTTTTCTGTATATTGTGAAGAAACCCGTCACATCTATACCGAACACTGAGGTTTCCACGAGCCATTTCAAGCGGACAATACTTTTGGCGCACCCTGTACACGTCTGTGTGTCAGTGCATTCATTCCTGACGCAGAAATGAAGCCGTCGCAGGATGATTTCCCTTTCCTGTTTGCTCATGCACCCCTGATATGGCAACTGGTCGTTTTCTCAAGTCGTTTTCTCAGTTCATATCTCTGACGCCGCGGTATCCTGTTGTGTACCCTTTTGTCGCCAAAGTACCTCAAAATATGCACAGAATCGCTTGTCAGTTTTGTGTTACCTCTACTTGATCACCGCTTCTCTCACCATGTATATTTCCTCACCATTTCCCCTGCAGCTTTCCTCTGAAAGTGTCTCCACAATTAGCCAGCTCAAAATGAACCAAAATTATCCTGCGATATAAGAGATAAAGATTATGAAAACGGTACCTATCGACTACTACGTGGCACTGCCTCGGATCTCTTCCAGGCGGAGTTCGCTGCCTTTATATCTCGAATACAGGCGCAAATAAAAAGTGATAGCGGTATTGAAGACGGTAACTACTGATTGCCCAGTCACATTGATTGTAACCTGTTGTTACGCTTAGTTTTGACACCTGCTCATCAGCCCCACGCGCGACGAGTGTTGGCGGTCGTCGCAATCGCGAAGATTATGGCTGAAATCTACGGATACTCGATCAGTACATTCTGCAGTGTTGCATAGAAAGAGTCCTGGCCGATCACTTTGTGATATGAGCGGATTTCTCAAACGTTTGAAGTAGGTGTCAAACAATAAGTTAGCTCACACGCGACAGATGCCATGGTGAAATATGCACTTGAATTGCCATCGTTTTGATCGAGGAGGAAATGCGTGGAGCCTAAGTCTCCAAACTACTCCCTTAATATTGTCTTTGAATGTGAGCCAGAATGAGCTGCGCTAGGATAGAATCGAAAATAGGAATCTAGCTCTCCTTTTTGATGCCAGCTTAATACTGCATGTGAACTTCAAGCCCGCAGAACAAAGAAGCGTAAAGTTGAGCTATTCTGTATATGTTCTTTTAACAAGAATTATTATATAACAAGGCACTCATAGCCAGTTGCTCTATCTCCAGACAGATTCAAGAATGGTGTTTTGTTTACGCCTGTGGAAAGATAATATATCACATTCGACCTCCTGTGTATATAAGGAGAATGGTAGTAGGCATGTTTCATTCATTCATGCTCATGAACGAGAGACCAAGCAAGCCTACAAATGAAAATGCGAAGAAAATCGAGAAGATAGAAAAGACGAAGCCCAAGGCTAACCCGGCAGTGAAGGTATGTCCCGCTCTTTTTTCCTAACAAGCGGAAGTTATCAATAAAATATATCGTTCAGTTCTTTTCGCATGAATGACGGCCAAGGGGCAAGGCAGCTTACACTGTAGCAGAAATTTGAACACATCTATTGCGCGTTCAGATCAATTTATACCCGTTGCACTCCTCTCACTATCGAGTGTCATGCCCCCATTATCAGCTGACATCGCACAATACCAATCAAGTTCCCGTTTTGACTACATCCCACCATCTCTGATAACTTCGCAGCACGAACTCGGCCCGAACGGCGTAACGAGAGTAGAGATCCTAGCAGCAACGGTTCCCAGTTGCTGCCATCCTCCCCTCAAGTGCTGCTATCCCTCAGCAATTGCTGCTAAAGGGGCGAAAGTCTGAGTAGCAATCGAGTGAAGGATGGCGGCAACTGAGAACCGTTCCACGGGGCCTTGCAACAACTGAGGAAGCATGTCGCGCTATCGTATCGAAGTACCTCTCACCTAGGAGTGAATCCGTCAGTTGAGATCTTGCAGATTACTTAGCGCCGACACGTTTCTCAGCTATCGGTGAGTTCGTGCTGAGTGTTGTGAGCACTTATCACCACAGTGGGAAACAAGGTTACTGCGACATAAAATGTTAAGTTCAATAAGTTAGTTCAAAGGATGTGAAGAAATCTCCAATCTGAAGTTAGGGGATCTAACAAAAGTGCGGCAACATTCGGGAGTTCTAAGGCTTTTATGAAAACAACACTAGCGCGCCTTGCCTCGCTATGCATGATCATGGAAAACAACGGAAATTCTTCAGCACCCCCTTTTTGAAGAATGGTTTCACTTCAATTTCACTGGGAAAGTTGTTTAGGGTGACCTTGAACAACAAATATGGTATCATGGTTTTCGTCCAAGAAAAGATGTCATGTAAGTCCAGTTTTATAATTTTTCGAGCATCAACACATTTTTCCATTAAGTTTTAAAGCATTGTCTCTCCTCAGAATCGTTCATAAAATTTTGATTGAGAAGAATTATCCTCAAAAACACCTGATAAGAAAGCATATTCCGTAATTCCGTGTGAAATTGCCCAAAACACCGTTTTAGAGCCGCAACTTGTAGGGAACTCGTGAGCAGAGCAGGCTGCAAGACCGCCGTGGTTTCCGAGCCATACATTTCATTGCTGTGGCAAATGGAGCCCACCTTTAGGGGGTAGTAACTATCACCAGGAGTACAAATTTCATCAAAACGTGCCTACCGTTACTTCATTATTCACACAACTCATCCGCCCAACATGACACTCCGGCCCCGTCCACAAACTCGTCAGGAATCAGGGCTCGAGATGGGGTTTTTAGCAGTCTTACACGGAATCGCGTAAACTTGCTAATAGCAGTTTAGATGCGACCAAGTGATGGGGTGGACGACTTTGAGCGAAGATTTATTAGCCCTGCACACAGACGAATAGACGAGTACAATATACATTCGGGATCCCCTTTTATGCACACGAAAATGGGCGGGGCTGACCCGATAAGGAACTGGTGTGGCTAAAGTGTCAATGGGTACAGCGATACAAAGGGGTGACGCTCTAAGGGTCGACCCCGACTGGGCAATTGTCACTCAAACTTGAGTGATTAGATAACTGAATACAACATCTGTTGAGGAACAGCTCATGGGTAAACATACAATTGATCTTTGATTCCGTGTATTACAGAAAACATAAGGTTGATGATCTATAAATCATCAACAAGCAGCCAGTAAAGATTCTTTTCATGAGAACACCTCTAAAACGATTCTGACGTGGGAGGGCGCCTTCAACAAACATGATGATAAAATCCGGAGTGGTAGTTAAAGTGGTAAACTTGACCTTCTCTTACGCTGCTGATACACTCCTAGAGCAGTACAGCGACTAAGGTGTTGAAGCTGTGGTCACAATTGTAATGTTGGTAAAGTCGTGAAATAGGTAGTATTGGTAGACTTGTAAAATAATGAAACAGGAGCCAACGCTCATCGAGTCTGCTAATTCGTACGACGCAATAAGGCGGGAGAACACACAAAGAAAGGAATAAAACAAACATTCATTGCTTAAAAACAAACAACAACAAAGAAATCAGTTCACTTGGGGCATGGATGACGTCGAGGAGCGGTCGACAAAGAGGGTGGCGAACGTAAACAAAATACCTCAGCTCTATGTGTGTTCTCAACTAGCTCAAAAATCACCCTCATATGGAGGTCCACTGGACTCCTCCCGCCCGGTGCCTCATAGTTCACAATGCGCCCCTCTTCAATAGTGCTGATCTCGCCGTTGACCATCCCCAACACATTGGCTTTATCACGTATCGATTTGATACCAGCGACAGCGACAGCTACTCCCTGCTCAGATATAGCGTCCAATCCTCGGAAGTACAGGAGAAGAAGGCGACGCGCTGTAATGCAGCGGAAGGTGTCGTCCTGACACTTTGCAAACTCGCTCATCCAATAAGACCATCACGGTATCTAGCGCCAAAGAGGTGTAATAGTGTATAAGATGTAGCACAGAGAGTGATATGAGCTCAGAATGTTGCGCCATACTTTGGAAAAAAAAGAACACTCAATAGAACTGATTTCAGAGCAATTCTCAAAGAGCCTGGAGACTTTCTTGTACGGGCGACAGACTCACGAAACATGCCTGAAATAGTAGTATCAGTACTAAACAAAAAAAGAGAACTTGTCAATTTAACTATCAAGTAGGTGGATTTTGATTTATTCCTGGTTTTCTTCTTTGAATGGCAAGCATCGCAGGAAAACTACGCCATCACTCGTTGTTTAAGTACCTTGCTTTATTCTATGTGTTAGGACAAAGCATAAACAGCACCGCATCGCAACTTTTTCCAGGTGTGATACTAACGGACAATGGTTTCTTGGCGTACTAAGGAAAACCGTCAGATCTATACCAAAATTCTCACAGGTAGCAGAATTAATTAATTACTATAAGGTGAGAAATCGTCTGCAGCACCATTGCCGCATCCGCAATACTACTCTACACTCTTCATAGGTTCACAAGCTACCTGGACATGCAAAGTTGATAAATGGAATTTGCAGACCGATATGGTTGATTAAACACGAAAAAGTTGTTTTTGATAAAGACAAGGTTTGCATATTCATATCCATTCCTTCCGAATTGCACAAATACCAGGTCAGTGATTGAAAATGAGAAGAATTCCAGAGATAGTCCATTCCACTACTAGCGAGTGTTGGTAGAAGGATCGTGGACTATTTTCTTTAGATTCCGGGAGGGAATACCCACGCCTTTCCGACCCGAACGCGTATCTATTTTCGCGATAGCGTTTGGTGAACGCAGCAGTCCCTCGACGGACTTCGAGATCTTCGAGGAAGAATAGCATTTTCGCCGTATGTGATTTCTACCTAGAAGATGGCAAATAGGTCGAGAAAAGTGCATCCGAAAAAAAGGCGCAAGGACTCATGTTAACTCCTAATACAATACATAACAGTTTTGAGGCAATTAACTTACCCAGAAAATCTGAACAATGGGACAGTCTTTGAGAGCAGCTTTGCCAACTGAAGGCACCGATTTTTCCTCATCAGACCCGTTATCCGCTGTTAAACGCTTGGATAACGGTTTAGATATCGGATAGACGAAAACTTGTGGATAACGACCCTCATACCTCAACGAAAAGAATAATGAATAGCACGACGAGAAGTTTGATTAGCTGTGACATATCGATGTTCCTGTAAAAAGCGGTGAACATTGACGAGTATCTGGGTGAAAATAAAATGAAGGCGTATAAATCTGTGGAAGTACACAGTTCTACGAGTTGAGTAGCCAGAGCCACCAAGTAACTTAATTCGGACGCAAGCGAGCGCCAGGGGAGACGAGATATTATTGCGTTCCTCAAAGAACATAGTTTTCGAAGTTTTGGAGTTGCACCCCTCATCTTCGGTACAAGGAGAAGGGACCAGCGCTTACGCTGGTCACCCAACGCAATAATACAATATGGTGCAAAATTTATGTCTTTATGCAGACATATTTTCTTGCTTGTTTGTATTACTTCTTAATTCTCACTATACTTCTTCTCCACTGAAACAGTGTGACAAGCATACATTTACTACTCATTCATTTTTGTCCTGCAGTTTAATTTTTTATGATGCAGTATGTAATGTTGAAGACAGCACGCGTAGAAATCCTCGAAATCAAGTTCAAGTACCAGCGTGACACACACTATCAGCGAGCGCATCATAAATTTTAACAAGTTGCGGACCGTGTACGCCTTTGCATGGCGAGCACGGATGGCCGGAGAACATTTTTCTGGCAATTCACTATTTGCACCAACTGACCACAGCGTTTTATTGACATGAAGAGCACATGTCGCGCGACACATGTGCATCACGTTGTCCTCAGTTTGTTGAACGAACGCAAGAAATCACGGGTTGCTGCAAAAAAAAACTCAAACCACGAATCCAGCAACCAATGTTTTTGTAGCAACGACGCGCCAGCTAACACAGACACGGTCCCCTGCACGAGCACGTGTAATAGCACCTATGTGACCAGACTCAACAATGTCAGGAGAAACGGATTGGACGCAAGGAAGACAACGCCCCGATCCTGTGGATTCCTTTTGTGTTTTAGACATGAGCTCTATGCCTCTCAAAGCCTTAAAATCCAGCAAAATTTGAAGGAAATTATGATAATTCAGAGCCCATCAGTTGAGAGAAATCACACATGCGCATCCAATATAAAGACCTAAAGATTCATATTCTTATGTTAGGCACGTATTGGGTTGCAGTAGCCAGTGTTCATGTGCAACCATTTCCTTGATCAGTACATAGCAATTAAATGAGTAAAATTACAGCGGATATTGGAAACTGAAGACCTAAAGGCTCTGTCGCCCACGTTGTCCCGTCGCCGTCGCCGATCCTTTTCGACGACGGACGATCGTCAATCTTTAGCAACTGACGTTTGCCAATCTTTAGCGATGGCGATGCTAGGTGCTACACTCCTCGAGGAGTATAGCGGCAGCCTGTGTCGTCAAGAATCAAACGGCCTGATATACATAACAACTTTAGAACTCGAACAGGAACGGACGCACTTCGAGTTGCGTGGGAAGCTGAACGGTCAGACTGTCTCTGTTCTTCTACGCCTTTTTGATTAGTCATCATAGCCTCACTACGTACATATGGTTTATTAGTTCTGAGGTGGTGTGCAACCACACCGCTCACCCTCTTTCGATATCACAATCTCTAGCAAACCAGACACGTAATTGATAACTGGTGGTGATAGTCGCCTATGATACGCAGACAATGATAACAATCTGGACAGAGGGAGACCGTTGCGGATGCATGTCACTCAAGAACTAATAAGACTACAGGGAACGTCAATCGGGATTGCACCCGTGCTATGGATTACCTTTACATATAGCGCATTCGTAAAGGAGCGAATATCGATGCATTCAGGATCGGTGGTGAATGGCGCGGTTTTTCACAATTAAGTATGATTCTGCGTCCCACTTCAGGATCCTTCCTCCAATAATCACTCCGTCAACTATATGGATCATGAGCGTGTGGCGGAACAAGTGCTAGCAATCCCCCATCTTTTGTCCCAAAAGTCCTTATCTGTTTCATGTTTCATATTATCTGCTGGCTTTTCTGTAAAACAGCTCGTGTTAAAAATAAGATTATGATTTGTTTCTGACATAAACAAACAAGACATTTTCCGGGGTTTGTATTTAGATTTTAAAAAAACTCTTGAAACACAGAGCTCGCCCCGGGACAATTACGTAGTCCGACGGCGTAGCCTAGACGTGAATATCTCAAAGACGCCGGTTCAGGTGTACTTAGACCTGGATAAGCAGATGTCATTTGGGTAGCTGTAACATTTCTTGAAATTAATCAACGTGTATGTATTTTGTAGTTGAACGAAGCATTGTTAGCTATGCTTTTTCTGTTGAACTGGTTTCTCAGTTAGCCGAACATTTCAAAAGTTATTTCCACGATTACCTGCTTGTAGGAGCATCCTGAGTGCATGAACAAACAATAAACAATAAACAACAATAAAGTTTCGTACAAGCAAGTAGAAAGCCTCTGTATTTGTTCAGGATCTCATTGGTAGAGGAAACTTCTCTAATGTTTATAAAGGAGTATATACAAGACCTCCTGATGAGAAAATAGTTGTTGCTGTAAAAGTTAGTTAAAAGTTAGAACTTAGAAGGGTACAGAATTGTGTGACATCGTCTAACGAGAAATAACCGCTTTAGATTTGTCATGAAGGTTCGGTTTCGAAAGGCTTTCAAGAAACGAAAGAGGCGCGGGACCAGATGCTTAGCGAAGCCCAGATGATGAGCTACTATGTCCATGCACATATTATTGAGGTAAAGCCTTACTCTGCTGGAGAGTTGGTCAATACAGTTGCCAATACTTGGTTGCGATTGCCATAGCGACTTTGCGAACTGTACCATTATACAAATTTCATTTATTGTGTCTATGACAAGAGTATTGGTCAGCGTTCAACCTACTTGTCTCCCACAAATAATTCACAGGAGTTTCGACTCTAGAACCATCACTTAAGATAAAGGAGTCTGAACAGTTGAAGAGCTACCAAACTGTTCCACCATTCTACCCCACATAGATGAAGTGCGTTTTTCAGCTCCAGATGAAGTGCGTTTTTCAGCTCCTTTGTTAGCAAATGCTCAATTGATGCCTTCACAGCGTTTATATTTGGCGCACACGTCCGTCACCCAGATTTTTAAGGAAAAAAGTGTCGTAATAGTTGCAACGTTTTATACATAGACATAGAAGTACGTACAGAACCATCCAATCGCACGCTAATGGACGAGTGGATTGTTCTGATAGTTACTCTGAGCTGCCATGGAGCATCGAGAGAGACAGTACTAACGAGAGACAGAGCTAACGGGAAGTCGGCATTGGGAGTTGGCGCTTTCAACATCGAAATGATGGATTCTTTAGTGTTGGCTAGTAACAAAATTAAAAGTTAAACTGGCCATTCCAAGCAAATACGTGAAACTAAATTACAACGCAATAAAAGACGAGCATAAGTTTCAGATGTTTGGTGTTGCCTGTGATCACCCGCCTATATTAATTGTAATGGAGTACTGTCCCGGAGGTGATTTACAGACGCATTTGAAGAATCAAAAGGAAGCCATTGAGATTGGGGAACGACTTGTATACACTTTAGAAGTGAGCCAAGGCATACTCTTTCAAATTCTCCCAATGATTGATCATTTGATAGTTAATGGCATTACAGGCTGCCCGAGGAATGCGATATCTGCACAGGAAGAACTGTATTCATCGAGACTTGGCTGCTAGAAATTGCTTGATATCGGCGAAAGGTGGTCATAACAAAAAAAGCCTTCCTCATGGAAATATCTAAGATTTCAAAGCACATCAATGCTAGAGGCTACCATTGCTTCTCGTGGAAATGATGAGTACAAACTCTTCCTACGTCGGTGCTTTCGGGCCTAGTCTCCTCGGGCACTGCGCAGCTATATGCCCCTCTACAGCGCACGAATAACATTTCGGAGTTCACTTCTGACTGGTTTGTTCCTCAATGTGGCCATGAGATTGATCCGTACTCCCACTGATATCCTTACTTGTAGGCCTACTGCTTACTCTGAAAAGCAAGGGGTTCCAAACATTTTGCCTTTTAGAACGAATATCGTCAGAGGGTGGCTTCCCTTTCGCTGGTGAAGTGCTCTCCAACCGTAACGCTACCATTTTGACTGACTCGTAAGCTACCCCTTGGGCTCATCCAAAGCGGCCAAGGGGTATGTTCACATGTAGTACGAATCATTTCAGTGCTGTAGAGCTTTATACAACTTCGGCCCTAGCCCGGAATCAGACCAATCCTTGTCCAGAATTCGCTCCAGCTTCCCTAAGCAAGCGCAGAATCCTACAACTGTCTCGTTATTCCGCTTAGTCAAACGGTCCCATGGCTTCTGTGCCTTCAGAAGATCGTAGAAACGGAGAGTATCTTCTAGCGCCTTAACGATACCCACGCGGGAGCCCCTACGTATGACTTTTGGCAAACTTTTGTATGTGGCTCGAGCTATCCCATCCAGTAGACTGGCAAGGATGTCCCTACGGTCTTGGTCAGATCATACTGTTGCCGGGTACCTAACCTCAAACAAAGCTAAAAAGTCTTTCAGAGATTCCTTACCGTTGTACCTGGGCATCTGGACCGCTTATGCCTTCAGTACCTCCTTCATGACATCAACTATGTCAAGATGTGAAGCCCCGTGGCCCATTCTTTGCGCTATGCAAATAGACTTACTTGAGCCGTCCGTTCAGGGAGCCGTAGCTTGTTCATCGTTCCTCGGCTGGGTAGGTCACGTCACTATAGTTCAACCATTCTGCTAAGGTTGTTCCGCAACTACACTCTTTGTAAATGCACCTTTTACCTTGTACGCTGACATCCTCCCAATAGCTTCTTTTATTCCTACCTCCCATACATTGTTCGTCGTCCACTCCATGGCGATCTGCGATTTCGTCCGGCTGCCTTTGGAGGTCGTCGACACGTAATTGCAATGCCACAATTTTCGCTTTCCGCTTTTCTCGTTCCCTACTCTCTATCTCCGGTACTATGTCCTCGAGGTCACAGCTGAACTTCTGCTCGACGGCATCAATTACATCGACTTGGGTATTTGCCATTCCGCTGGTGCAGCATGCAATTCATTCAGAAGTGGCTCCTGCGACGCTGTTTGCTGTGCGCTTCTAATGGTTTCAGTCTGCACGGCCCTAACTTTGGCCTCTACCGCCCAAACCGCGTCGGCGACAGCACGAGAAATGTTCTCTTGCTCTTGAGCACTCATAGCTGTGAGCGAGAGCTGTTTCCTAAGTACGCGTCTTATCATTCCGAACGACACCTCGTTCACCGAAAGAACTCTGACCTGTTCGTTTTGCTCCACTGAGTTCTCGCCGTCCTCCGTGTAAACATCTTCCACCTGTTCCGTTGGCGTCCTTTCGATCCCTGAAGTTTCGTTTTGTCTTTCAGGTTTGAGAGTCCTCTTGGCCCCTATGTGGTCTTGCGGTCTCTCGCGGTTTTCTCTCAAGTCAAGGAAGATGAAACAACACGGAAGAACAATTTATGCTACGACTCAAAATAGAACAAGGGAAAGAAAACGAAGGATTATGAGAAATCTTGTAGCAGAGGATGGTTCCGGAGACGTGCAATAGCGCAGAGAGCACTCACACTTTCTTCCCAGGCAGTCCGAGTTCCGAGCGTGGGGTTAAAGAGCCCTGGGTCATTGGCTCGTCCTTATCGAAGCTTCACGATTGCGAGGTCTCACTCGCTCCCCTTTCTCCTTCCCCTGCTCGCCTCTCTTGAACTTTCCAGCTCGGCGCGCAGAGCCTCTATTGGCTCGAGAATTCCCGCGCAATCCTTATTGGTGGTAAGCGGCTGGGCGCGCGCTCGAGGTTTTGATCTATAGATCATAATTGTGATTGCCCAGTTACATTTGGTCTGAAAACATAAGAAGCTTCCAAACTCCTGAATTAACCAATTTTTAGGGCAAGTGAAAATAGCTGACTTCGGTCTCTCTAAACTCGTTAACGATTTGGAGAAAGCTGACGCTGAGCAAGCGGAAGACAATGAACCGAGCCCTCAAATACCTCTAAGGTGAATATTCAGAGGCCCTACTCCACATCTGATGTTTCCGTGTGGAGCTTTCATGAATAGTGCATCCCTTCATAGCACGCTGGTGTTTCTACACTTGTCAATATTTTTAAAAACAGTGCTGTATATTCACATTCAAGGTGGATGGCTCCCGAGTCACTTCGTCGACCGATGAAATTCAGCACAAAATCAGACGTATGGTCGTTTGCAGTGATGATATATGAGGTTAGAGCGAGAAAATTCTTCTTTTCTCGAAAAAGCCATGTAAAAGGGAAAAATATGTGTTGCTCAGCTCGAGTGTTATCTTTGTAAGTCTCAGATATTCAATTACGGCTTAAAACCGTGGCCGGATGACCCGCCAAAGAAAATAGCGACGGCGATACGCAAATGTCAGATGCCCCCAATGCCAGAAAAAACCCCAGAAGAAGTGAAAGGTCTGGTGTCGCAGATTTGGTAAGCAATTTAATTCCATTGGCATCAGTCAGTTTCAGCACCTAGTTACTTGAAAGATAGGACAATTTTACGCTGATCTCCAAAATTTAGGATTGTCGATCCGAATCAACGCCCTGATATGAAACAAGTGTGTTCGTCTTTGTCCGCAGCTTCAAGGAAGTATCCAGCACCACCTCCACAGAAATTCACTTTGAACTCTATAAAAGGTGTAACAAGAATTTCTGATGAAGTATATCTTACGGTGATTAAATTTTCTGATAATTGACTTTTGAATACCGGTTATTATTTGGAGATCAGATGTGTAACAAATAGTAGATCGATTCTTTTTTTTTCTTCAATATCACTGTTTGCAGAGGGAAGAGACAGCTGAGCCTGATGAAGAGCGTGATCCCCAATTAAAAACAATCGACAGGTGAACACTTGCATGGATAATTGGCCGATTACTTCATACTTAACTATTTCTAAGAAACTGGTAGAACTCTTTTTCTATTCAGAGATACCGAAACCAATAAAACGAAGGACACTGCGTGAGTTACAGCTCTTAACTTTTCTTCAATTTCTGCTGGGATCATTTTAGTAACTAACACTGTGGAAAGGAGTAGATAAGGCACAATAACCAGTGGCAAAAGCAGAAAGGAGGAGCGATCTATGCTTGCTCCCCAACCCCACCATCCACTTCCACCTTCGGGAATGGATCTTTCGGAAATGAATTCTGAAACAATTTTTTTTTCGAATTTTTTGTAGTACCACCTGTAGTAGTTGCATTAACATATGTTGTAGTTTCTCCGTAATACTTAGTGATTGGAGGCGGTGCTGCCTAGCTCTGCAGTTCGTCAATTCGTCCCATTCGCTCATCGCTTGGCCGTGCCGCCACGTTCAGGTATGACGTTCCACCACAATGGTCGCAGATGATGGATGGAAAGACAAAAGTGGATCTGGACACAAGAAACGGATTTGGATGGCAGCAATCTCAAAAACAAAGACGTTGATGGCTTGATTTCTCGAGCCTTCATGATCTTCGTACTATTGAGGGGGCTCTTAAGGTGACGGTGTTACACAATGACATTGGATTCTGGTGTAGAATCCAGGGCTTGAACTGTTATGTGGTGAATGAACCTGTTTTTTAGGTAGAGTTGTAAGCAGCAAAATGTTCGATGATATTCTTCTAGCCGCTTTCTCTGTAGACTTACACTTCCTCCAGGGTATCACTGACAACATCCGCAACACTGACCTACCAGATATACCCTAAAGCGCGAGTGGTACATTCTCTGATCGATAAAGTATCTGCGTCCCTTTTTCTGCACCTGTTTTCATACGCACGTGACAATGTCAGTATCGGTGATTTCCTTTTCTAGCTTTGTTTGCCCGGTCCGTTACAATTCTTTATTCTCCGCTACGGCTATTGCTCTGTGTTATCAAGTTAGGTTTGGAAGAAATGCAGAAGAGCAACATGAACTTGAAACAGCAAGGTTGAGAGGAACATTAGTGGCACAGTTAGTAGGAGGATGCTAGCAACAAATTGTGCGTGAGGATGCGCAGGAAGTCAATAGTGGTGTGATTAGGGTGCCTGATGTGGTGTGTGGTGAAGATGCTGAGAAACAGGGTCATCAAAGTGCTCCGGTGTGCGTGGGGGCGCTTGGCGATATGGAAAACGTCAGCCGATGGGTCTGCTGCTATGTAGGGAGTGTGCCAGAAACCCCGCACCGGAGAAGATGCTAAAAAACGGGGTTCATTGTCGCTGAAGAAAGCGACATCGTACCATAGTAAGAACCACTCTGCGGAAGTGGTTCACGAAAGGTGCAGAAGAGCACCGGTTCCTATACAAGGTGGAAAGACAACCGACTATTGCATAACTATGGAAAGCGCGTTTCGATGTCGGTAAATAGGAATGTGCGAAAAACGGGAGCATTGGTTAATGTGGAATGTCTGGAGTTAAGAACTGTGTCATGCGAAAGCAACGCGAGCGAAGCGAGCACGAAAAGAAGCCTGGGAGTCCGACGTCAGCTCGACTATCAAAGTGGTGTTGAGTAATGTGAAAACATCTCCAATTATCAAATTTCTACATAAAAATTGTTCAAGAAAGGGAATCCCAATCTCGAAACTATGCAATCTCTAGGAGAACCACTTGAACGTCAGAGTTTTCAGACTGACAGAAGACTCGGTGAGGGTCCGCAGACGCGCTCGGAGAAGCAAAATAAAATCAAGAGCTGAAAAAAGATAGAGATGATAGACCTCAATCAATGTTATTCAGTAATAAGTGATAGTCCTCGCAATCATGTTATACGTTAGTCACAATACATGAATTCGTCCTCTGATCTGATATCAAAGCAAAAGAAATGTGAATAAACTTAATTACATCACACTGTGTACATGTGTATTGCATTGGCAACAAAGAAAATATTGGCGAAAGAAGTGAATTTTAGAAACGGTGTGATTTCAAGTGCAGTTTCCTGTGCATTAGCGTAATGAAATCAACGACCACGTTGAATCCTCGAATTCCCTAAACGGGCATTTTTGAACCGCAACACTTAGGGTGAGCATTTTTCATGCTCCCACACACACAAACAAGCTTTCACTTTTATATATAGTACAGACAGATAGGCGTGCCGCTGGCGTTATGGACATCTCAGTTATAACGCACGGACACGATCACCAACATAATCAATATGATCTACGATATCGGCCGGAATATAACCACTACATAAGGATTACTGAATTCTAATCTCGATCTCTCAGTCTCTTCTTCTACCCATCTCACGTAATCGCACTTGTCTTATTCACAGTTTTCATATCTGGAAAATGTTTTCCTGTTGCATTAAGTGTGTTCTGTTGCTCTGGGTTAAAGCCCAGGTTTATTTACCTTAGTTACGGTTTTATATACTAGAAACTAATGGTTTTTGACTCAAAGTTATATGGCATAATTCGCAACGACACCGCAGCCGGTCAAGACGAAGTGTTACAGGCTCTCCTTTTATATCTTGCTAAGGAATTTCCTCTGAATCAACGTACTGGAATAGGAGCAGTACCGGCGACTCTAGCTGTGAAATATGCCATATGAATAAAATAGACCTACTGAGACCAGCATGTAGTACCTTGCCTCATGCAGGTAGAATGGCCCCTGTCGCGCCCGGTCCGGGCGTCGGTGGTAGCACCCGAACCGGACACGACAAAAGAGGGTTTGACCTGAACCCACAAGGCTACATGAGGGTAGTACCGCGGCGCGCAGAAATAGTGGGCTCGACAAGCCAGCGGGCAAAGTGTGAGAGGCCTACTACCCTAAGCGAGCGACAAGCGAGCGCGAGTATAGACTGCTTGAAACCCTGACCGCGATGATCCCAACGCCCAGCACATAACTAGAGTCTATCAACCCGATGTTACCAGACAGTGATGATCTTCACATATTCCTTCTTCTCCACACCATTACACCAAGTAAATAGCCACTTTCATATTCCCCATCAGAAAATCACATCAATACAATAACAAGACTAAACCACAAGATGTAATTGGGTCAAGTCATAAACCGGCCTGTTGGACACGCGCGGCGACTGCAGGATCGTGACAGCGGCTCGACAGGATCTTCTGGAGCGTCGACTTGGCTATCGTGGATCCCTTCGTCTTCGAACAGCAGGACGGCGACCAGCATCATCGAACCATGGACCACGGCAAGCTCCGGATAGGACGTCGGAGCAGATGGAACGGCGGAGTGACGAACGCGGATGAAGTTGAAGCGAAGTGAGGCGAACCGAAGTGGAGTGAAACCGTGTGATGGAACGGGCCGTATTTATAGCATTTTGGGCAGTGGGCGTGGCCAGTCAGCGGCGTACTCCGCGAGTGAATACGGCTGAGAGTGAGCGCGCACCGCGGACTTCGTCGCGGGACCAGTTGACGTTGGTCGAAGGCGTCCTTTGATAGGAAGTCGTGGCGAAGAGTCACGACAGCCCCGAATTCCACCCAACGTCCATTGTTGAAAATCAGGGATGCTAGCGCAATAAGGAAAACCCCTTTTTCGGAAGGGTTGAACCGCTTACTCAGACAAACTTTCTGAAGGACCAGAGTAGAAAGAAACTTTGTTCATCCGGTTCGGAAGCGAGAGACGCTGGCATTTGCTGCAGTCCTTCTACATCAGTCCAGAAGGACCGCAGCAGAATTGGTTTCTACGATAGTGAGGATGGAGCACACCAGAAAGTTGGAAGGACCGCAGGTCACCGGTCGGTACTTCCGGCTTTCCGCTGTGTCCTTTCAGAAAATCTGTATGAATCATACGATGGAATTTTTATTTCACATAATATAGAAAGTCATATAACACCTCTGGCAAGAAAACTACACAATAAATACTACAATGAATGACTAGATTAAGGCACACGTATTACCATTGAGAAACCCCTGGCGAGAACAACAAACCAAATTTCAATAGATATCGGTGAAAATCACAGACTGATGCATTTTGGCAAAATGTAACGGAGCAAAGACACGGAATGCCCGGTAGGAATGCTTCTAAGGGCAACAAAAAATTGAGAAGATATGTGACAGCCACTCAACAAAAAAAACTCAACTGTTGGAGCTTTTGTTACAGTAAAAGCGTCTCAATATGCACAACACTTGATCCGCAGAAAAAAAATTATTTGAGCTAAGAGTACGTACGATAGATAGACACCCATATGTCATATTCTGCAAAATGCGTAGCACCATCCTTTTTCATCATGTTCCGAGAAATAACTGGAAGCAAACCCGATGAGAACTGCTCCATCAGAGTCCTTTGAAAAGATCGAAGTTCAAGAAATTGGACCTCTAGATCCTCAGTCCGAATTGAAAACAACTAGATTTTGATATGAGCTGCAAGCCCCTCAGTCACCAAACTTCGACGGCACTACCCAAGTTTTGTCGTAATCTTTGACAAATTTCCTGTCAGGGACAAGAAATATTCGTGTACCATTTATGAAGCTCGTGACAACGCCTTTGTAAGCGGTACGAGGTACTCCAGCCTAAAATCGGCGACACTTTACGCACTGATCAAAATTCTCACAGGATACACTAAAAACAACAAGAGTCGATATGAAACCTCTCACAAAAGACTTGTTCTCACCTTGAAATCATGCATCACCAGCAATTTGTCCGCTTTAACAATGAAGTCTATGTTACCAGTATACTCCACCCTAAAAATGAGCCATAATGTGTAAACCATGAAACAACAACATGGACCAATTAATTATTAATCTGTTATGCAGGAACAAATCTATTATTATATTAGTCGCAAAGCTTCTGGGCTGGGATTCATGAAACGATAACCCAGGCTAGCAAACCAACTTTTGTTGTCTGCGTCTCTTAGCACTATGGGTATTCCACGGTTCAAAGAGCCTTTCTCATATCGAAGTAAGCAGAAAAGGGTACATAAAGCCGCTCTACACGATTGAAGCATATTACTACAAAACTTTAAGGGAAAAAAAACATATATAAATCGATGAAACGAAAAACTCAAACGGGGGATATCTGGAAAAAGGTAGTTTGATCCCAAATTCTCGAATTGGTTAATTTGGACACTCACCTTAGGCTTTTACTGTCATAATTCATCTCAGATAGAGAGGCAGCTGCGTCATCGATGTTTACAAGTTGACTCTTCTCATACACCAAGCGGTCGAATTCGCGATCATAACTTGGCTATAAAGCATAGAAAATAAGGAACACGATCAATAATACTATAAAATTGCCGCCAGTATGTGGGAAGTCCCGTCAAAAACATAGAACGAGAATAACTCACATTCAGCAAGTAATCGAGATTTATGGTTGTGAATGAGACGGGAACGGTGTTCAAAATCACTTTAGCAACATGCTTTTCGTAGAACTGTCCCCTAAACATAAAATGATATTTAAAACAAGGACGAGTTCACCAAAGATAGGTATAAATCTGACTATTCTTACTTGCTTGCGCCTTTCTTTCCGTAAATGGTCATCTTTGTGCGGCTCACCTCCGGTCGAATGCATTGGCGCCCCTAGAAACAATGGTTAGCGGAATGCGCCACATACAACCGGAATCGCTTTTAAAGCTTACTTGACGATTCTCTGGTTCCCTCATCCAATCATCCCAAAAGCCAGTCGGCCACTTCGGACTAAGTTCCGCCCATGTTTTGCTAAAAATCCACAATTAAGTTCACTTCACTGTAATCGCGAATATTCGTAGAACTAAATTTAAGCACAACAACCTTGTCATCATCCAGCCGAGTCCTGGGAAAAAGTCGCTACGGTATAGCAGAGAATTCGCACTTGTGTCGATGACTCCACTCTGTAAACAAGTACTTTGTCCCAATATTCTCACGATTATCTTCGAAGAGAAGAAAGAAACGGCTCCCTAATGGAGAAGGGAAGGAAATACATCAAAAGTCACGCAGGCTAGTCTACAAAGTCTCGAAAGTCCAAAACGGGCAAAAAACCAACAAACAAACCTTTCCATTGTCATTCCAGGCAGACACACACCAAAGTTGAGGATCTCTATCCAACAAATACCGGGTTGCTGAGAAATATTCGAAGAAATCGGTGGCAATATCGAGATCATCTAGAAGAGGACTCGTCTTAAAAGCAAGTGAAAAAAAAAACAATATACAAAATTACCTTCAAGCAGAATGACAGTATTATGATTCAGTACGTTGAAAACATGATTCAGAGCTAATTTATAATGTCTGGCAATGTAGTAGTACGCTGCATATTTTTTGTGTGCCTTTGGAACGACGACGTTATCCTGCTGAGCGCTTTTGTGCTGAAGTAATCAAAATAATGAATAAAACGAAATTAAGAATGGAGTAATCTTATTAATTAAATAACTAACAATATAACAATAATAATAAATGATAAACAAACACAGCCATAAAATTCAGATAAGCAAAGCTTGTACACAAGCCAACTACATACCTTAATATAAACTACTTGGTCCCGGAATTCAGCAACAGCTCGCTGGACTGGTATGTTGTCGCAGTCCTGGCTAACAATGATCGGGAATAGATCTTTTGATGGACGTAGCCTTCAAATACAGAAGTTTAATTGTAGAAATCGCCGCGATTTCTTTGTAAGAGATAACATACGATATCAGCTTCTTGACGATTCCCGAAACTGCAGCTGCCCGGCTACATGCAAATACCTGTTAATAAATTATTAAATAGCAATTCAATTTCTCTACAGCAAAAACAACACATAGAAGCAATCAATGGACGTTGAAATAGCCAACAGCTGAACTGTTCTTGCACTTGTCATGAAAAAAAAATGTGAAGAGTACTGCTAACTCTAATAGCTGATACTGGCGAGCGCAGTTACCCTACCAGTATGCAATGGCGCTTTCAGTGAAACTACATAGAATGCATGTATTAAAAGAATGCTAGAACTAATTTGAAATAATAATCAAAACAGCAAAATATAAATGGGTAAAATAATACCTAAGAGGAAAAATAATATAAAACGAGGTAGTGGAAGCGTACTGACCACAACTGGTATCGGTTCAGGCCAAGGACTAGGCTTTGGAGGTGGTTGGGGATCACGATCCTATAAAAACAAAGTAAAACTAAAATGCCTGAAAAAGAAGAGAATAATAATGAGAATATAATACCCCCTCGATAACTTTCTTACTCTTGTTGTCGGTTGTCAGTTGTCAGACAATGAGGTAATTTATACTGGCTGCGTGCGTCAGTCGCGCATCAGTCGCACGCATCCATTTGCAGGGGATTTTCTATGAAGACCGGTCAACACGGCATGTACATCCTCAATGAAAAGAACGCGCGGCCGCCGTGAGGCCGTAGACGCGTGCGTCTGAGCTGCGACTGTGATGCGACTGCTGTGCGACTGGGCCCTATTCTTCATCATATAGACGCACGCGCGTCAGTCGCACGCATCCAGTATAAATTGCCCTAATACTAGTTGTCAGACAATACTATTTGTTTGGAACTAAGATCGGGCACGATGTGTTTGTTATGAACGAGTTTTGGTGAACAACGGTTGATGCAGCAAGTAGAGAAAGTATAGAGCATTGACTCTGATAAGGGCAATTTATACTGGATGCGTACGACTGACGCGCGTGCGTCTATATGATGAAGAATAGGGCCAAGTCGCATAGCAGTCGCATCGCAGTCGCAACTCAGACGCACGCGTTTGCGGCTTCGCGGCTTCCGCGCGTTTTTTTTTTCATTGAGGACGTACATGCGGTGTTGACCGGTCTTCATCGAAACTCCCTTGCAAATGGATGCGTGCGACTGATGCGCGACTGACGCACGCAGCTAGTATAAATTGCCCTATAGCACCCACGATTCAGATGTAAACGTGGTTGTCTGATATCCGGGCATTTAGCGGCATTCACTTTTCGTATGAATTTCCACTTAAACTAGGAAACTACTGAAATTGCACAGAAACTCACTTGATGAGGATTTCTGGCATTGGTCAGCTCCCTAATTGTGGCTTTCAATCGCAAAATATCTTCTGATTCCTGTCGAATCTGTTCTTGAAGCGAATTGACTACCAAAGCCAACTTCTGCACTTCATCATGACCCTAAACTTAATGTCAACCAAAAGAAATGAAGAAAGATTTTCAATGTGCTCACCATCTTTGGCGAATTCTCCTGTTTGAGTAGCCCAAGAAAAAAGTATAACCATACCGTCATGCCGATCCCACATACAGCAATGAAAAATTTCCTAGGAGAAGCCATCGTGGGAGGATCTGGAAAAGGTGTTTCTATAGAAATCATCGATACTGTTAAACGCTGGAACGAGAATGATTGATAGAGTGCATCGGAGATCGGTTAGGCATGGTTACATTGACAAAAAGAAAAAGTTACGGCACAGATGCGATGTTATGGATCCTTCGTTAGAAATCTTACACAGGAAGCTGATTCTGCTGCTATATTCCATGTGAAGTATAGCAGGTTGCCTCGTCATCGCTCGTCAGTATCGATTTTGCTGCTTATCGACTATTGCTGGATATCAAATTCTACGACAGTTCAGTATTTGAGCCAACTGTCTGCATTTCTCTTCTCCAGATACCCTTCCAGAAATGGCACCCTTTCTCGCGCGTTTTCCTTCTCTAATTTCTCCTTCAACTGCTTCCCGGAGGGACTATAGCCGGGGTCAAGCGTGACGATGCAAAAACCTACCCATAGTACGATCCCCACCTCTCCACCCCAACCCCCACCTCCTTACGACCCCCCCCCCCCCCCACCCCTCTACGGCGACGTCCGCCAATTTCACTTGCCCACCCTCTTTCTCCGAACTTACCATCTCATATCAATATTTTTGATGTAATATTGTATCACATGACTACATTACGTTTTCCAGTAAGAAAATTACCTCCGTAAAAACCAATCCCCTCGAATGTTGAATGAATATGCAATAATGAAGAAGAAACCAAAAAGATAGTTGTACGAGTTTTCACATGAACGTGCAGCATCTGAGGACAGCGCCAAGAAGTCTAGCCGTACACTGGTACATTTTCGCTGACTGAGCACAAGCGCTTGTCGCCAAGAATTTCCGCTTCAGAATGATGAGTGTACTGCAAAAATTGGAAACAAACGAAAATTACGGGCTATCTCCTCACAGAGGGCTGCGCAGCAAGAAAGGAAAACGGATTTGAAAACTGCCACACGAGCTGCACATGAAAGCATACATTTCGTTACAAGTTGTTCGACCCCCTAGTATACTACCGTGCGAGATCACTAAAATATATAGGCAACTTACTGTCAGCTTCAAAATCGTAGTGATGAACCGACGTTGATGGCATGTTTGGTTCAATAATTATTATAACAATGAGAGGACTTTATATGGATTGCAGTGAACGCATAGTAAAAACGATCGCTCAAACACGTTGCATCAGAGTGCAACGTGGCAAAACGACGTCGGTTTCAGGCAATTTCCCGCGATATATTTGCTCAACCTTTACAGCTGCAAAAGAAAACCAAATTCAGCATCCACTCCCTTCACCAAAGGTCCAGTCATGTCCTAGGCGAGGTACCGATAGATATTCTTGGGATTTTGTGCGAGATATGCAACAAATTCAGCATTGCAAATGGTAGAGCAGACTCGCTGTTTCGGCGAGTGTTCTAAAATGCAAAGCGTTGCAGGATAGGCCGAATAACAGAGCAGAGAATGGGCAGAGCAATTCATTAGCAATACAAGAAAGCCACTCACCAAATGGCAATAATGGATTCAAATATGTGAAGTGAGACCATTTCAAGAAACCGAATGAATAGAAATGGACGCCATTTCACCAAACGAGAGAAAAATTATAAGTTCCTACACGTCAAACTTGATGTTCAGGTAAAACATGTATTATGTGAACCTATTGTGAGAAGAGAATGAATATGAATAGGAAACAAAAATAAAACAAAAAAGAAAAGAGTTATGATCGAGGCAAATAATCCAGTGTAGGGATCATTGACCTAATTCTATGGAGGGCGCGGTCGTTTTCAACTGCTATTAAGTCTTTGATCGTGCACAACCGCACAGTTTAGCCTCAAAACGTAAACGACTGCCAAGTGATCGGTTTCCAATGACACCAATTCCATGTTCGGAGGATGTTGAACATTTACGGATCTGACAGCAAAAGCCTGTACATAAACATTTGGGGCACTGTTCGCAGTAACACGAAAATTATCTATACTATTATAATAATGCGCAATTGTCCAGCATTTCCATGCTCAATTTTCGCTTGTTGTAATAGGAGATTCATTGAAAGTGTTGCTCTGTTCTTTCATATTAGTTTCTGATTATTCCTGCAATGGACCGCTTAGAGGGTTTATTTTTGAGCGCAGTATTAATGTCGTTCTACAATAATCATCTCAGACACTCGGCGACCGCGAGCGGCGGGCGATCGAAGGTTGCGGGCCATCGGCGAGCCTTAAATTGTGGGCGTGGCCAAGAGCAGGGCCAGCGGCGGGCCATTATTTCTAACGGGCGGCGCGCGGGCCATAGAAAGTCCGCAACAGTGCGTGAAGTATCGAGTACATTGCACGGAATATTACACAGTAAAAAGGACGCCGTTTATGAAAATGCCTCCTATAGAGTTTTTTCTTTGTTTCATCTCGTTTTTGTTCATTTTGATTAGTGTTTTCTATGTTTACGTGATGAAATGTTTATTATTCGTATTAATCGCAGTTTTTTCTCCATTCCCAACTGTTAATTTCGTGAATTTTCAATAATTTCAGGGGAAGCATGTTGAGAAATTCCGATTTATTGTACGTTCAGATCATTTGATGTGGATGAGAAGAATTGGCTCACAAGCAACGTAACGATAGTTTTCAGTTGAGCATATACTCTAGCCTACAAACTGTAATAAATGCTCCTTAATTTTAGAACAATAAGCGAAACGTTCAACTTCCGATATTGATACCTTGGACAAGTGTATCAATAATAAAGAAAATGAGCAACCAACGAATTCTTCCATGCAATTGTAAGTTAGACGGTTGTGGATTTCCATTTTCTTCAATTTGATCGAATTTCACCATGTACTTATAAATTTGCAATTCGTGGCTTGTTTTTATGTTCTGGTCGACTGTACGGTTATTTCCTCTACACTCTCTTCCTAGTGTAAACTGTGGTTTGACTGTCTGCAATCTTCTGCTTTTTTTAAGATGTGCATATCTTTGTATTTCATTTAATATTTACCTCAAAAACTAACACCAGTAGTCCAGATTTGTGCTGTTACATACATGCTTATTATTATTAACTAGTGTGTGTTGCTATCAACCATCGAAGCCAAATGTAACTATCATTGTTATGCTTTCTAACTACTGATTACAACCTCGAAAGCAACATCTTCTCGTAGCACTACCACTACTACATATTATAGCTTGTCAATGTATGTAACAATCAAACCCGTATAGTTAGATGATAAAGGTCTTCTCAATAATTGTATCTCAGCCACAATGCAGGGAATATATAGAACAAGACGATATTCTAATATCGATATTCAATCGATTATAATGAGTACAGGGCGATCGGTGAGCCCTAGGTCAGCCAGCGGTGGCTCATCAGCATGCCATCGGCGGCCCATTGCAGGGCGAGCGGTGGGGCACGACGCCGCTCGCCCTGCAACGGTCCGCGGATCTCCCGCATCGAGTGTCTGAGATGCAAAGATTCCGCCTCAATATCACAGTGGTGAAAAACACTCTCTAATAATTGTGCAGGACGAACGCAGACCAAACGGTGCAATGGTTCGAGTAGAAACCCTAGCAGCAACGGTTGCCAATTGCTGCGATCCTCCCCTCAATTGCTGCCATCCCTCAGCGATTGGTGCTAAAGAGATGAAAGCTTGAGCAGCAATCGGGAGGAGGATGGCAGCAACTGGGAACAGCTGCTGCTTGAGTTACTACTCGAACCATTACGCCGTTCGGGCTGCGTTCGTGCTGCACAGTTATCAGAGCTGTCAGCTCGTCGATGTTTTCCAAATCGGCTCTCCTCTCGGATCTCTCTGAACACTTGCATACACGTGTTTTTGAAGAGTACACCAGAGCAAGCTGAATACAAGCTGAGTTGAGTGGAGGAGCACTTTGAATAAAAGGGCCGACTTAACCACGAAAAGTTTAAAGAAGTCCAAACCTACACCACTCCACAAAGACAATTAGGAAGAAATTAGAGGAACTGAGATTATAATTCGAAACAGCTATTATAGTCAGAGTCAGCATGTTCAAAAACGTCTCCACGTAGTTTCCAGAGATATCTGAGAGATGAGACAAACTTGAAGAAAAAAAAATCGATACTTCCATGCAACTACACGTCCATACAAATTTTGAACAAATTCATGTACTCTAGTTTGAAGTCGATAGTGAAGCCGCTAAAGTACAAAGCATCAACGTTTTTATTTGCTCGATGGAAAGCGCTTCCAATGACAATTCGTCAGTAAAAAGTGGTGGAAACGGGCATGTAGGCATGTGCAAGAACAGCCCCAACTAATTTCATAGCGGAACGGCAAGTAATTAATACCAGTGGAAGAAGCTCCAGCAGGACAAACTGCTGCTACGCTGTGTTTTTTTTTTTTGACAAACAAGACAAGCACTTGGTCGGAACCATATTAGTGGCACCAAATTCAGGATTATAAAGATGAAATGACAGAAAAAATTGAATGGATCGTAATAACCTTTCGGAAAAGCTGAGACAAAGCGGGTTGGCATGAAACTGACACATTGGTAGGACACCACAATATGATGAGAAGAAGCATTCCAACGGCCAGCGGCTTACAAAACATTCCCATGACAACGAATGTTAGTATAGGATGTTGTTTTGGTGGAAACCACGTCAATATTTACGACACAAACAATTTCTCAGAGCTATTGAAAAGAGGATAATCGATGGACAGGCGAACATCTCTCATGAGGAGCAGTAAAGTGATAAACAAACTAACAAAAGATGAGTAGATCGGCAGGAAAATAAAGCCATCCAACAGAAAAACAGTAGAGACTATTCCTACATATTTAATTCGGCTCCCTGGCAAAATGCCAAGGTTGGTGGTGTTCGTCGCGGGACCCACGTTCGTGCAAACACTGCTGCCCTTTGAACGAACGTGTTCTCATGGCATAACATGTTATGGAACAAGTATACGGCAGAGACAGGAGAAGCTGTGCTCAAGTAGGTTTACATCTACCAAGCTTTCTCCCTACCGTTACCCATAGCATATGTATCGTTGACCAACATCTGGTTTTTAGAGATAACCAGAGACAAGAGCAATTTATACTAGATGTTTGCATTTTACGCGTGTGCGTCTGTATGATGAGTGATAGGGTCAGTCACATAGCTGAGGCAACTCAGACGCACGCGTTTACAACGTCGCGAGGGGTTCGCGTCAGTTCCGCGGCATCGTTAAAGGCAGCAGGAGCTGAAATCCTCGACTCTGAGCTGAGCTGTGGGTGATGAAGTGCAGACTCCGCACATCATAAATGTGAAACGAACACAGACTATGATGGCTTCCCTGCAGAGAAAATGGAACATTCGTCGCGAACACGCCTGGCCGTGTTCGCGCGCGGACGAGTTTTCCCCGGCGCAAAAGCCATTGCGGTGCGTGGTTTGGCGCAAAGGGAACACGAAATGCATTCAATTCACAGGGTTTCATGGCGGGACTCGGCCAAAACCACGCACCGCAATGGCTTTTGCGCCGGGGAAAACTCGTCCGCGCGCGAACATCGCCAGGCGTGTTCGCGACGAATGTTCCATTTTCTCTGCGGGGAAGCCATCATAGTCTGTGTTCGTTTCACATTTATGATGTGCTGAATCTGTATTTCACCACCCGCAGCTCAGCTCAGAGTCGAGAATTTCAGCTCTTGCTGCCTTTAATTTCGCACCAGCCTGATAGGAGAGAAATTGATGGATAAAATTATGAATGTGACATCAAACTAAAGCTAGCGCTAGTCTACCGCAAAAGGCCTTTCCAAAGCCAGCAATTTGAACCAAGCCCATGAAACCCGAAAGTACAACTGAAGGGAGCAAACGATTGCCAGAACTCGGCTGCAAATACAAAAATATCGGCTGTTTGTTCACTTGGTGAAGTCGTCGAATAAACAGATATCTTAGTGATGGAGTAGTGTGCAACGATGGGTAGCAAGTGGTCTTTGGATATCCCTATTCATATGGCTTCCTAAAATGTCAATACCGAAACACTCGTATCTAAATCTACATCTGTCTGCGCGCAGCGCGCCCCATGGACCAGCGCTAACGCCCCGCGAAATTCAAATCGCGGTAACGATTGTGTCGCAACCGTTTAGTTTCCTTGCAGAACTGAGTAAAGAATGAGTGCCGAAGGATTGTAAAAGCGAGAAAGGAAGGATAACTCTCTAGGAACATCGTGTCAAAAATGTATGACCTCCTTTTCCACTGAATACGATTTACATCTTCGCAGCGTTTGTACTTGATTTTCTTGATTTTTCGCTCAAGTTATTTAGAGTTGGTTGCTCCAGTAAGATGTTCTCTTTCAGTTAAATATTGGTTTGAAAAACAGTGGAAGGCTGAGGTTTGGTTTCTGTGGTCGTTTGACTATCAAGAGATGCCCTCTTTAGTTTTACACGCAGTTGAACATCACAAGATAGCAAAGCAGTTAGATGGCGTTGGTGACTAACTTTCCCCACATCTGTATCCGATCCCTTCCAGGTAACTGACCCGTCAACCTAAACAAAACACCGAGAATTTTTTCGAAGCCTCATTTACTAATTATGCCATTACACAGCAGTCGGAACGGGTGAATACTGGTGCACTCACAGACTGAAGGTGTACGGCGTGGTTGTGCACCATCAAGCATGTTGATATTGGGTGGAAATGGCCGCGTACCAGTCTATGTTTCTTTCACCAGTATTCACCAGTACAGTTCATCAGTGTTGAACTGTACATCCACACTTCTTGGAAGTTTCGCAGAGATTCGACGCAAAATTTTGGTTTCCTGAGAATCTCACATTCCAAGAGGCTTCAGGAATCGACAGGGCAAACCTTGCTCAGGAAAAGAATGAATATGAAAATGACGCTGTCATTGGGCCTTCTGAAGGGACCTCATGTTGGATGAAGATATCATTGAGACCACTCCCACAACAAGGAAAATTTAACTGTTTTTGATTAGTGATGGACTTCGTGAGATTATCCGTATGGCATGGAATCCGAACACTCACGACGATATGCTTATAGCATGGGTACTCTGTTTAGTGCATTGCTTCGGAACTGAAGGGAAGAATGTGGTGTGCATATTGATACGAGCGTGGTGCCGAACCACTAGAAAGTGGTTGATGCACAACTTCTCGGAGAGATGTTTCACGAGGCGTGGAGAATCTCACCCCGAATGTCTTCAACGCATTACACCAGCACTGTACTGGTATAGTTCACTATCAAGTGTTTAAGCACACAACGTCTGTACTCAAAACTCCACCACGCTTGCCCTCAAATTTTTGACCAGAAATAGGGTCGTTTTAGCTATCGCAAAATGTTCTACAACGAATTAGCGAAAGTGTTGCGTGGTTACAATCGAAGGTCGACTAAGTTTGGAGGGTTGCAATATTCCCCACGAATGCAAATGTGTCGTCGAATACTTCGAGTGCAACTCTTCACAAGCATCCATCACCATTGATTTGTCTCTGCTGTTACGAAAACCACTTCAAACATTTAGATTCTAGCACGTTTTTGAATTTCGCGCCTCCTTAGCCTTGGTCCATGGGGCGCGCCGCGCGCAGACAGATGTAGATTTAGATACGAGTTACCGAAACTACGTTTCTCAAACGTATCAGCAACAGAACTGTAAGTGGCATGTTAGTTTTTGTCTTTAAAATAGCATTTGATCAAGCAAGACCAGACATTCTCCAAAAACCCGGATAAACAGAAGCCTTACGATATTTGCACAAGATGTTCCTTTAAAAACACTTATTACGACGTCAATCCATAGATCAGATTAACACTTCCCACTAGGAGCCAAATAATCCGCTTATATCAAGCAGAAAGCCATAGTCATTCTCATACTTGCGCAACGACACCCATGGTGCTCCTGTCTCTGCCGGCTATCTTGTTCCATAACATGTTTTGCCATGAGAACACATTCGTTTAAAGGGCAGCAGTGTTTGCACGAATATGGGTCCTGCGACGAACGCCGCCAACCTTGGCGTTTTGCCAGGGAGCCGAATTAAATATGTAGGAATAGTCTCTACTCAGAAAAACTCACACTATCCACTGATAATACGAAATCAAAACTTTCTGCCTGCCACGATTTGTGTAAGATGAAAAATAGGCATAGGATTTCACAGAAGATCACTCTCCTAAGCATATACAACAATATCAGAGCTATAAGCTCTACTCTTAAGAAGACACGACCAAAAATTTAGTGAGAACTCACGAAAACATCGAAGGTCAAACCGTGCGCCCATCAGTTCGATTGGGACAAGCTCACACGGCGCTCCAATCAAACGGTCGGTCTCAAGACGAAAAGGGTACTACAGTACTTTTTCGTGAGAATTTTGCTTGATTTTATTTTTCGAAATTTTTTCTTTCTTTTGCATTTTCTTCGTTTGTGTCTTCGTTTTCCTCCATTTCTTTCCTATAGCTGTAGAAAGTTGATGTACTTCGAAGTGTTCCGATGCCTTTCAAGTGGTTGTTGTAGTGTTTGCGGCGGAATTGAGTTGCTTAATGTTTTCTCATTTGTTCTCCGTTGGTCCCCATGAAGTTTTGTGAAATGTGCAGTTTCATGTGCTTTCTTTTGTATTCGCCAAGATACCTTTATCCCAATTTTTTGCTGTACTTCACGAACTTGCAGATTTGCT
This sequence comes from Ancylostoma caninum, assembly GCA_037903475.1. Lineage (NCBI taxonomy): Eukaryota > Metazoa > Nematoda > Chromadorea > Rhabditida > Ancylostomatidae > Ancylostoma > Ancylostoma caninum. The sequence continues at coordinate 1,275,298 of JBAJFG010000015.1, read as the reverse complement.
GAAAAGAGTTCAGATTCTACCGCTTATGCTTCTTTCAAGTCTTCTGTAACCTCTGTTTGTCACAATTCGTTTTTTTTTTTTGCTACTCTTCACAAATTTTTACTCATTACATCGGGTGGAATAGTAAAGAAAAGGGTACATCAGAGAATACCTCAAATGTGCTCCTTACTGTGCTGTTACGGATTACCCACGTCATGATATTACATGGAGAAAGTAAAATCAGTCTAATAACCTCATCAAAGTTTGACAGAAGCGTCAGGAACCATTTGTAACGGGTTATGGGAGACTTCTGATTGTTTGTGGCATAATCCGTAGTAGTTAGAGTCTATAACGTGAAAGTGTTTGATAAATTACGGTTGTTCTCTTCCCCCTTCATTCTTACTATAATGTGTTTTACCCGGGAACATAGCTGAAAAAGATATTAGGGAAATAGAGAATGCGAGAAATATGTAGTACCGCGTTCGGAGAGGTAGCCGACAATTGCAGATCATAGGCACAAATACTCAACTATCGTCGTTTTCGAAAAAGACTATCGAATTTGCTCGGTTGTACTTTTTTTGCCACTCCACCTATACGGGGAAACTCGGTATCTCATAGAATTCTGTCAAATTTTGCACAGAGGGATTGTTCTAGGCGCTGATCACGATTATCAACATTATTTTGCGCGAAACCTTCATTATCTACCCAAAATTGGCATTTTCTCCCAATTTTGTACCGTATACCTACCGTATCCCCATGGAAATGGAGTTACGGTGGGTATATATAGGTAGATATGGATACGACATTCATGTTCAGCATCTCAAATAACCCCCTTGTGCAGAATTTGAGTGAATTTCATGAGGTACCGTATCTACAGTAACCCTACCGTAGATCATATTCATTTTGTACCGTAACCCTACAAAAATAGGGTTACGGTACAAAATGAATATGATCTTCGTGTTCAGCACCTCAAATAACTCCCCTATGTCAAGTTTCGGCTAAAAATTTTTTTGGAAATTTTGGGGCCCCTAATGTCGAATAGTGCCAGTGTATTTATCAGCACAAACCGATGTTCCCATATGACTGTTGTTACATCTTACAATTAGACATTAACCATGCTTCAGTGCGACCAGGCTGTCTCATATCCCTATGTATATCCGCAAGGCACACGCCGGGAGCCTTTTGAGCCTGAACGCCCATTCTTGAGCGGGAATGTCTCCTAAGTAATGATGTTGTGGTGCTCTTCAATTTCGTTGTAGTTCAAATATTTTTTTCTCTGATGTTGAACGTGAAGTTGCATAGAACTAGTTATTCTCTTTGCCTGTTTTGATATAAGTGGCCCGACGTGGTCATATTCTTCTTTTTTTTCGTTTGGGTGAACGATCCGTGACGTTTTTTGTCACTTTGAAACATTTCGATCACATAAAATTTTCACCTTCAGGGTCCAACAAAATGACTGAGTCAGAGAATGTCGCTCCTGCTGCTGAGAGCATTGACGAGAAAATCGTGAGGCAACTTGAGGTTTGTTATTGATTTCCCCTCTTCTGCTATTCAATTATTCAGTTCGCTTTTATTTCCAGTACTACTTCGGCAACATCAATCTTCCGAAAGACAAATTTCTGCAGGATAGCATGAAACAAGATGAGGGCTGTGAGTTGATCCACCCTTATATTTTCAATGTTTTATGTTTTTTGCTTTGAATTCATTTGTTTCTGTTCCTTTCCACATATCGCAATGGAAAAAATATGAAATTAGCCTTTAGGGGTGCCAATCAAAACTCTACTTACATTTAATCGCCTTGCTGCTATAACCACTGATGCCGATATAATCTCGAAAGCAGTGAAGGTAAGTAGTGTTTCTGAGATAACTATATTATTTGGCAAAGCGAATGCGCGCTGTTTTTTTTTCGTATCAGCGAATGTGCTGTTGAACTCCTCTGCCCATCTATTGAGCGATCGGGAAGGGCAGTTTGTGGCATCTGCTGATTAGTGAAGCATTCATTATTTCCCCGAACTTTGATTCTTAAATAAATTAGAGGAAGACCGAGCGTGTTTTCTTCCGCATTGATCTCTTCAATTGGGAAGACTGCGGTAGAATTGCGCTCCTCTTCATTAAGCAAAATCAGGAGATATGTGCTCCGCTCCTCGACAATATCCATGAATACAGCCGTAGTGGTAGATCACATTTTCAAGTGTTTTTGTTGTCGTATTTCTGAAGTAGGATTTTTTCCAGGCGTCAGAATCGGACATTATTAGCGTTTCGGAAGATGGTCTGAAGATTCGCCGTAACGTCGGAAATCCCTTGCCAGAGAACTCCCTGGAGTACTGGCAAAAAATTAAGCATTGTACTGTTTACATGGTGAGTTCTAATCATAACAAGATGTACCAAAGTTGCCCTATGATGTTTATATGACTATAAGAATTTTGATTATACTCTATTCATGGTTGGGTTTCTCTTCCATTGCTTGTTTTACTGTGACTTATTGAGTAGATTTGTGTAAGTGGCAATGAGCAATTCTCCCATCAACTGCTGTATTTGGGGACTTCCGTTGTGAATTTTTCAGTGTGTGTCCACACTAGAAAACCGAAACTCTACTCCAATATGGACCGGATTGCTTTTTCTTGTTTAGAAATGTATTTCTTGCCGTAGAAAAACTTATAGTAGTATTCACTAACTTCTACTCATTTTAGAAAGGATTCGAGCAGAACACCACCCTCGATGATATCATGGCCTTTGCTAGGAAATATGGAAAAGTCGAAAATGTACTAATGCGCCGTACGAAGCCTGATAGGATTTTTAAGGTGATTTAGAAATTTGAGATGTTCTATATTTCCTTTGGAAATTCTCCTCGCTTTGTCCCGGGAGGTGTTCTTCAATGTTTAATTTTCTGAGAAAAATTCAGGGATCCGTTTTCATCACGTACAAGACAAGGGAAGAGGCAGAGAAGGCGCAGAAGGATGATGCAAAGTTTGGAGAGATCGAACTGACGAAGATGATGCAAGACGATTACTGGACCATGAAGAATCAGGAGAGCAAGGTTTGTCTGTCTTCTTTGTGTTCTATATCCTGTTTATACATTGCATTTATATTGTCAATGTTTGCGTACTATTTATGAGAACTTGATTTCAAAAATGTCGAATGAAAACCTTGCTAGATGGTCTCCTTTTGAGTTGTTACCTTGATACATTTATTATGCACCTGTTTAGGAAAAACGTCAAGCAGAGAAAATGGCTAAGTCTGCAAAGAAGGCTGCAGAGCATGCAGAGAAGCTTCAGGCTAAGGTTGGTATTCCATACTGCTTCCGTGTTTCTTTCTTTTATTGTAGTGTTTTTTATACATTGTGCTATCACCTTATTTCTAGGTTAACACACACTTCGTCAAGGGCCTAGTTCTGTCTATCGATGGGCTTCCTGAGAACTCGACGGTAGCGAGTATCAAAGAGTTCTTTAATAAATATGGTGATGTTGGATACGTTGTCTATGAAAGCGGTCAGAGTAAGGCAGAAATTCGGTGAGTCATCGAGCTGAATTAGAAAATTTTCTTGATTTCATCGAGTCTTTTAAACGTATTCTTCGCTTCAGATTCTCCGGTGAAGAAAATGGGGCGCAAGAAGCATGGAATAAAGCTGTAGCTGCTGGAACGGAAGGAAAAGTAGTTTTCCAAGAGAAGGAGCTCACCGGAAAGGTAAGAAGAGTTAAGGTTTTCTGCCAGAGTGGTGCGACATCTCATTCTCATGTTGTTTTACATGGAACATACATGTCATGAGACCGATTCTTGAGTATTGGGACTAAATATTTCCTTTTATTCAAGAGTATCTTAGATAATTGCTATTCCTTTCATTATTATTGCCCCAGCAGTATTCTCCACTTCGACGTTTGTCTTTTGTCTTCTGAAAGATTCTTAGTGGGGCGCATACTAATAATATTAATAGTAGGTGAATAATTGAACAACAAATAAATGACAGCACCCTACCTAAATGAGCGGGGAATAGAAGCCCGAATGGTATTATCAAGATTTTTTGGAAGCCTTCCCTGAATAATCATACTTTTTGCTGTTTGCACGTATTTTTGTTCCGCTTTACTAACAAAGAGCTTTTTTTTATTTCAAGGTCAGTTTGTTTTCTATGAGGGCACCATCAAGGCCGGCGTGAAGGCACCTGTGGCCTGGTTATCATCGGAAAATTATAATAAGTCTTATCGCGATTTTTCGTGGTTTGGAAAACATACACTGTTGCTTCGGTGTTGATTCGAATCTTATTAAGGGGTACATCATGCGCTGTGGAGGCCCCCAGCTTTGCACAGGGCACGGATAGTTGCGCTCAGATTTCTGCTAATGACCACTTTATCAGAACGCACATTTATGATTAAGCCATAGATGTTGAAAGTCTAATATCATGAAAAATTTGATGTTAAGGTTATTTTAGCGTTTTCATCCCACTCATTGGAGCATTTTTTTTTCTTTTCCTTCTGATATGCACAGTTTCTAGGTCCTTGAAGGTGAGGATGAAGAAAAGTATTGGAACGCTTTCAACGCAAGCAAGCAGAGCAAGTTCGACAGGCATAACGCACGACGAGGAGGTCGTGGTGGCCGAGGGCGGTAAGTCAATTACGCATTTGTTACATTATATCCAATTTTTCAATGCGTATGCCATTTACAGCGGTGGCTATTATGGTGGTAACCGAGGACAGAAGCGTCCAGCTGAAGGAGACAATGCTCCTAAGGGTAAGAAAATTGTGTTTGAAGATGACGATGGTAAACCCGAAGCGAAGCCAGTTGCGGAAGCAAAGACCGAGGAAGCTAAGCCAGCAGAAGCTTGAAAAAGTTCTGTATTTGTTTTCCCAACGTGTACTATACTACCCGTATCTGAAATCTTGTTCACTGTTATGAAATGATCTTCGTTAATATTTCTTGATTATGTTGATGTCTATAGATGATGGTAGAAATGTTGTTACTTCAAAGTTCGTACAATGAGTTTAGCACCAAGTTCGTCTCGATAGTTTTTTTTTTGCTATTTGTTCTACAGCATATGTTGTTCTGATTTGCAGTGTTCAGTTGTCGTGTTAAGATGTTGTTAGCGCAGAGCTGTTGTGCAAAATCTATTTGTTGGAATTTGTTGATGATGAGAATGAAGACGTGAAACATGATGTTTGCGTAGCTGATACGAATTTAGATGGGAAGTTAGGGTTGCTCCAGTAACTAGTGACAACTATAATTGAAACCTGCAAGGAAATAACTATAGAGTTTGTCCCCCGACGAGGTTGCTACTTGTTTCGAAAGGATTTCGCCCACTTTAAATGAGCTCCAAAATAATGTGGTAAGTTTGCTGAGCAGATGGTTGTCATAGTTGCATACATAGCTGTCATTTGACCCTCGAATGTCGTGCAAAAATTTGTTCACTGCACAGCTAACTTCCTCTTGAAGACGAAGTCAAAGTGCATGCTGGCCTGGGATGGATGGCCTGTTTTCTGACAGCGTTTTTCAACAATCGCATCGATGGATTTCAAGGTTAGCACCTGCACGGTTTTCTTCCTGGTTTTGTGCGAGATAACTGACAGTTTCCACTCTGCACCGTTCTGAATGTCCGTTCGCTTGTTTTTAGTTTCTATTTCCTAACACCGAAGTTCAATTGTGAATCTAGTTTATCATGCCTTATAAATCCTGCTAGTTTTTAAAGGCAGCACGCACGAAAATTTCTGTATTGCACTATTAGTGGGTGCTAGAGACTAAGGGTTGTTCCCCTTTTTGAACAGACCCTCTGGGTGGTTCAGTGGTATTGAATACAGTGGACAGAGAGAGTAGTACACAAGCTTTTATTGCTGCAATAGCCACGCACCGTCGGTGCTAGGTAGACGAGTGAGCAAGGTAATTATGCACTGGCCACGCCCCCGCGATCATCGAGAATCGATGATATGCACATTCCACGGTAAATCGGGGTTCTTGGGGACGACGAACTCATCCACAACGATGCAGTAGCGTGAAACCCGCGGGAAACACAGGAAATAATGGTGGTATATATTTCCTGTGCGTCCAAAGCTCGGACGAGTGTTCCGTGATAGGTCCCGTCACGAAACACTGATAAATGCTACGCATTCCACACACCACATGCGCTAGATCATGGGCCTATGGTCTATTAGCTCGCAGAAGGCGCCTGATCTGACATTGTCTGCAATTACGACTTTGCCTGCAGAATGCGTCTGGAAGGATATTTTAGCGGATGGCAGTGGGGAAACATTAGAATGGAAGGAACCACACCATATGGATATCAAAAAAGTGCAAAAAATAGATCAGTTAGCGGAAAAATTGTGAAGTCGTAGTTGCGGACAAAGTCGGATCGGGCGCCTTCTGTGAGCTAATAGACTGTACACCAGGCCGATGGCGTTAGCTGGCGCGACGAAGCCCTTTTCCCCATGGCGGCAGATGTGCCCACGGCTGTGTCTTCGCAGGAGGTGACTCCCATCAGAAGCGAGGATTTCCGTGAGTACTCTCTTTAAGACAAACTAGATGTGATCATGAAATCAAATTCAAATTATTTTTCGTCTAATTTATAAATGTGGCCGTTACAATAAACGATTTGCTAGGATTTGCCAGGTAAGGTAAGCTCAGTTGCACAGGTTTGCATCATCGTGGGGGGAAATGGGGTTTATAGAGCGTTTCACCGTGGACGACAGTGGGGACGACAGTAGAGGGGAAAGAACGCGTGGAAGTGTGCAGCATTTCGAGAGAAGTGAAAGAAACACAGGTCATACGCACGGTTACTCAACTATTGTCGCGTTTGGAACAGACAGTTGCCCAAGCACATACAGGAAGTTCCAAATGTCCGCAGTCAAGAGGGCGTGGCCACGGCGCGGCTCCTTGATCAGACACCTGCACTCTCTATGCTGCCTCTGGCTTCTCTGACTCCGCAGCCAACCAGTGGCAGCATGCCGAGTGCCTGTGTCTCTGTCTAAAGCAGCGTCGTGGCCACGTACCTCTTGACTGCGGACATTTGGAGCTTCCTGTATGAGGCGCCCACGTGGCGGGACTCCCGAACGTCAATTGGGGCGGATTTGAATAAACTGAAGGCAGCCACAGCTTCCTATAGATTTCTTGTGTGTTTCACGCTATTTCACCCTTCGGTGTGAGTCCTATCTCCAGCAAAATTTAGAAATTCGGTTAAATCTCAGAGATGAAGATTTGCGTCTATGCTACCTTCAAGTCAAGCATTTGGGCATAAAATTGCATTATCTATGCCAAACTGCACAAGTCTGCTCACTTCTCTGGAGAGTACCGCATAGTTTCACGAGTTACTTTCTTCTGTAATTTCTCTGCAATTTCTGCACTTGATGAAGCAGACCATTGTCGCGGTCATCCTCATTTAATTTTGGTTTCTTTCCCAACACTGCTCCCCAGTCGCACCAGCACGGCCAGTGCGGCGCGGTTTTTTCACGTTGGTATGCTGGGTCTGACAAGTTCTGACATTTGCAGGGTGGACCTTGACTGGTCTCAATGGTCCCACTTTCTCTTAACTCGTTAAGGTCTACGCTATGCGTTAGGACGTGTAAGAATGGTAACGGAACCGCGTCGCGGCTGGATTGTTTAGCGGTCACGGGGCGGTCCCAGCAAAGGAACCACAACTGAGTCAGAATGACTGCGAGCGTATAACAAGTACAGGGAACTCCGAACGGTCGTGCGCAATGTGCGGTGTGGCACTCGAACTCTCTCCTGCTGGCAGAGACAGACAACCAGAGCCGGCATGCAGAGCGCCTGTGTCTCTGCATAAGAAAGCCGCTCCGCGGTTCCACCCCTTGCACACGGCCGTTTGGAGTTCCCTGTATGTGTCGGGAAGGCTGGTTATGCATGATTCACAATTTTCCCAATTGGAAAAACATTTTTGTTTCTCTCCACCCCTCCCATAGATCCTTGCAGCGTTAAGAACAGAGCGGGAATAAGACTACGAAAAGCCCTTCTGGATATTCTCCGATATGTTTCTATGAACTATTTGGCTCGAAACGTATTGTAGCTTCAATTAAGGAGTGGTGGGTTCGGTAGGAACTGGACGCTGTCACCTTGCGGGTGTTCGAGTCCGGCTGGCTGGCGTTGTGGCTGATTCTCCGGCCAGATAACGTTGAAAATCTGGGCACATCGACCCGACCGTCGCTTGTCGACCAACCTCCAACATGCGCGACGCTAGGAACTTACCGCTGAAACAGGTGATTTATTGATTCATTGGAATTTCTCATTATCTAGCTACTTTCTTTAAATAATTTCCATTATTTTACTCAGTATGCAAAGGATAACCGAATAATTCAGGATGTTCTCTACTTCTTCCTACTTAATGTGTCATCTGCATTCATGCTATCAGCTGCTCATAATGTGCTATATTTTGTGTTGGACATTAAAACCCCCGTAATTCACTTCCTTCATCACTTCTTCACGTTTTGGTTCATGATGTTGCTTTATGCGCTCGGATGCATACCGAAAGGATCATTGCCATTGGAGGTAATACTTATTACCAGACTCACAATTAGTTAATTGTACCATTTTATGGTCCATTTCACCAGTGGAGGATATTGGAGATACGGTAGAAAAAAAAAGAGTACGGGAAAGCGTACGGTAGTAGGAGCGGCAAGACCTTTGTGCACAAATGTTAGATTCCTTTTTCGAAACGAGCTAGAATGAATCGAACTCCAAGTAGTTTTTGTCGATTTGATTAAAAAAAAACACCTTCACCAAATCCTAGTAGATGTCAGATGCTGCAGTTATACTCCACAACGAGTAAAGCACAATTCGTCACGGTTCTACTGATAATATCGTTTTCAACACGTACCGATCATCGATCCATTGTGCCGCAGCGACACCAGCGTTGCGCCCAGCCGATCGATTATTATCGAAATCTATGTCAGCCTGCGGCAGTGCTAACATTCTACATCGAGTATAGTGTGGCTGCTTATAGTGTGTTCCACTGGGGAAGGTAGTTGCGGAAATATTAGAAAAGAAGAGAACGCGAGAAATAGTGCCGTATTTGAAGAGACAGGCGAGAAATATAGAGCATAGGCACAAATACTCAACTATCGTCGTTTTTGAAACGGACTATATTGAGGCGGTTGGGTGGCGCCTGTATTTCGGGAGGTTGGGTGGCCCCCTATTCGTGTGTTGCACACGGTTAGGTACGGATCTTTATTCGTCCGACCAGCACCTAGTGGTGCTGTGGTAGAATGCTGACCGAGAAGGGGCGTGGTAGAAGCATAGTATTATACATGAAGTATCTGGGCGAATCCCACAAATGTATCGCTGGGGTCATGAATAATGGCCCTCGTCTGGGCAACACAGAAACATATTAGATACTACAGATTACTTCCAAGAAGGTGCCGTCTATACCGGCACATATAGCACCTTGCATCGAGTATTCATTTCTAGAACCACCTTGAGCTTGAGTATACAATATTCTCAGATGAAAAGTCGAGACGAGAGATTGGTGACTGAGATCAGGAGAAAATTTCAGGAGTTCAAAATCCCTGTGATTGCTAAATTTTCCGAAACAATGTTATCATCAGTGGTCCATTCACAACATCGACAGGGAGAATTATATCTGGCAAGGTATGTGTGTTTTGCATGAATGTTTTTATTTTTTTCTTATTTTTTGTTTCATTGTTGCTATTACTAAAAACAAGATTTCCCCATGATTGTACGTGCGATAGTATGAGCGATTTGTCACCATCTATCACGTTTTTTTTTGCTCATGTACAAAAACTTCTGTACTTCCTATTGGGAGAAAAGGTCTTCATCTGGTTAGTAGACGATATAAAATTTTTTATCTGTACATGATCCAAGATCCGAACATCTCTTATGCATAAATGCATCTGAATTCTAGCCAACACTCCACTTTCAATCACTTTATGACCATTTATACTCCTTTTTCTTTTTTCACAGGCTGCCAACCCACTTTCTGTTTTTGATTGTGTAACGTTCATTGTTGGATATCCACAAATTTACCTTTTAGCCGCTCATTTACGATCTTGTCTAAGGTGCTGTGTTTTCGATCCGCCGTGTCCTGTCAACGCGCCGCCAGCCATCTCGCGTTGCGTCCTGCTGGCGATCGATACTCGGCTGGTTGGTTGTGGGAACGCTGGCAGCAGGACGCCACGCGTCATGACGAGCGGTGCGGCGGCAGGACACGACGGATCGAAGACTCTGTACATCTGGATATAAAAAATAATAAATCATCTCGCTTCTTGACCTTTTGGCTGAGATCAAAACTGAATGAACTGAATGGCTCTGTATTCAGCAATATCAGTTTAATTTTCTTTAGAATATTCGATTTCGTCTTCACGTTTACACTTCTGTATGTTGGAAAAAAGTTGGTTCCTTCACGAGCTGGCGGGAAGCCTCAGCCTAATCTCATGGTATGTTTACCTGGCTGTATTGCCTTATGCATTTGTCAGTTAGCGTTAGGTCAAGTGTGCCTTTGGGTATTGAAAGTTTGAGCTCGACGTGAATTCTGTGGAACTTACAGTCTTTATATGGGAGCTGGTAGAGGTGAGACCTGGTATAGATAGCTAGATTCCATTTTTTACGCTTCGTAGCGGTGCATTTCCGGACCCTTGGCTTGATTCTTTTCAGCTTCTAATCCTTTGTGATGATAAAAGAGGATCGTTTTCAGGTTGCACTAGCTCTATCCGCTTCCCTTTCGTGGTTAGAATTCGGCCAACTCGAGTTCTCCACTATGTCATTCCTATGTGCGCCGTTATTAGCTATTGCGAGAGCAATATCACTTCTTACCATGCAACGGGCATTTATTAGGTGTAGTGAGAGCACTTCTGCAGGTAAGGCAGGTAAGCTGACTGTGTTCCACTTCAGTACGCATTTCATCCTGTGGATTGATACTGCGAATACGTCAGTTTTGTTTTGCAACATGTTGTTTGTTATTTTCGCCATTTTATTCTCCGCACGTTTCAGCGCACGTCGAGCAATTTTGTTTGTACTACACTGGTTTCACCACTTTGGCGTTATTCCTGCCAGCTCTGATCTCCTATTCGATGTCTCATGTGGAGGTGGATGCAAGCTGGGAATCTATAGATTATGTGGGTCTTCTCTTCTTTGGGTAGAATTTTCTTCCTATGAGGTGGTGTTCATGGCTGCTATGAGATTCTTACACTTACCCGTGTCTGCAAAATGTAATATTAGGATGTTAGAAAAAAGGAGCACCCATCGAAATTCTCAGGTCCGAGTTAATGTCCTAGTGGTGGCAGCGCATCATAAATGTTAAACGAATACAAACACAAAGAATCATGACTCACCTGTGAAGAAATCCGAATTGAAATCGTGAACCCAGCCCCGTTGCTCGTGCTTTCGCGGCTACGACGCGCCGGCTAACGAACTCCCGTCATATACACAAGCGCGTATGGCTGCGCCTGTGCAGCGGTACTCACGAGTGTCAGTGGAGCGCGTCAAGACCCAGATTAAAACTGTTTTTTTCAACTTTCGTTCCTAAATTCATGAACTGCGAGCTATAGACCTCAGGTGCTGTAGCAGAGAACTGTGTAGAACTGGTAAAATACTGCCAGCATATAAAAACTGTGGAAAGAATTTATTCCTGAAGGATCAACTCGTCTGCAGAGATATTGCAACCAGGAGTGTGAACCGCGCTGTCTGAACAGCTGATTTAACAATACGCCAGTTGACAGACTACAGAGTAGAGAGAGAGAGAAAGTGAGCAGGGTTAGATGGAATACGCGACGGCTCTTCTGCATGCATCCTGATTCGTGATTGCGGTAGCTGTATGTGGAATTTCGCAGCACATGAATATGTAATAGAACTCAGCAAATTCGGGGCATTTTACACCTTGCCTTTTATTTAACCCAACCTCTTTTATGAGGAATTTTATCACTTCAGTACAGATACCGGAACAAGCTCTTTTTCTTCTTTCGGTTCCACTGAAATACCGTTTCAAATTTATCAATGAAGTTGGGCCGTAGATCCCGCCTGAGACCCGCGGATCTATTGGAATGCATCCACTTTCTCATGAAGCTGTACACTTTTGTGGAAAAGGATGTCTGCTACGCTCCTTGAGAAGTATGGCGGATGTGACCGGTGCCACTGCATCAGTGTCGTTGTGGCCGCAGTGACCGAAACCGCCATACTACCCGGAGAGCATGGCAGCAGCGTAACCTTTATATAGTAGAGTACCAGCAATGACTCCACCGCTGCTTTTCTCCCTCCGCCTCCCCCTCAAACCGTCCCCCCCCCTCTCCCCCTTGAAGGACACGAACAAGAGAGAGCGTTTTGCTGCACCAATTAAAGCATGTTTTGCGACATCGTCTTGCGATTTGCCCACCTACCCGAACTACGACTCGTCTATGTAGATTTGCCGTTATTTACCTCAGTTTGCATTCCACGAACACCTTTTCGAATGAGCTTCTGTTCATTCGAAAAGGTGGAATACTGATAAAAACCCTCATGCAGTTGTTAGCTAAACCAACTGCTGAGATTACTCATCACCGAGACCGATCTGTTGATCATTGTTCAAGCATACATATTGTTGGTGAGAGTGTGCCTGTTGACGAAACTTTGTAGCGTTACACCGTGAGCGAATTTCCGGCGCCGATGTCCCAAACCTCCCACGCGATTTCCGACATAATGGCCCATTTTATGGGCCATTTCTGTCAAATAACTATGGGAGGTCTTCGCAAGAGAAAATATGATTTTCAGACATTGATGGGTCTGTCGTTTCTCTTCATGTCGTGTAATCTGTACTCGGATCTCTGGCTTGGGCTTCAACTGAATTCACGTGTCTACGCAACGTTAGATCATACGAAGTATTTGGGAGCATCGGTGGGTTTGTGAATATTTTAAGAAAATGAAACACTGTCAAGCAACATCTGGGCATCTAAAGTCGGACATTTTTCGATGAATGCTTTTTTTGACTGGTAGGACATTTGGGACGGTAGGCGGAATTTTCAAGCCTTTGATTGCTTGAAAATTAATGTGAATGGGCTTGTTCACCTGAATCACTATTTTGCGTACATTTCAAATTGATTGTGAGAGTGGGCCTATTTGAGATTGCAATGAATTTTGAAAAATGTACACGTAATTTACTATTTGTTCGAAACGATCGATTTATTGATTTTAGATCGGTCAATGGATCATCCAAAATATGGCACATCCGAATGTACTCGCTCTCGGTGGAAAAGTCCTCACGATAGCATGCCTGTTCAGGATCTGGTCTCGATCATAGCCTACTGTCATACTGTAGGAAAAATTGCGTTCAACTCTTCGGTGCAATTATTTAAAAGTGTGGAACTGCCATTTTGATGAATTACTGTGAATTGTGGTTAAGGAAATGTATTTATTGAGCATTTGTGCAAAATTATTCAGTAACAGAATATAGGGACATCAAATTTTGAAACGTAGTTGCAATAAATTGACATGAATATTTGGGTAATTGTTTGTGGATGAGTTTTCAGCCGTATATGTATTAGTTTTTAAGGACTTATCATGTATAAGATGTGCGTCGGCGATGTGGGTTTTCCAACTGGTTTTACCTTACCCAACCAAGTTTCTAGGTTCTTGAGCCATTCACCAGTTCTTTTTACCCAACTAACCTGTTACTGAATAGGGGCACAACGGCACGACATCCAGGGAGGCTATCTTCCCAGCAGTGACACTTTCTGATTCACTGGGAGAGGTCCTTCAATACCCTATTGCTATCAAATAGAATGTGAACTTATATGAATAGGAGGGAGCAGTCTTCCATGTCATATTCACTGTGGGGTTCCCGACTTTACGTCATTGGAACGAGGCGCGGTGTGACAAGCGCCGACACTCGGTTTGCACTTGACAGATGCTCGCTGTATCTCCGTCTCAGTAGCGCATTTACTGCCTGTGGATTCATCGTCATCGAATGACATTTCTATTGAATGGCATAGAGGAATTTCCCTTTTAGGGTAATTGATCCAGCATCCGGAGGAGAAGTCAGCTCCAGTGCTGTAGCTGTTTTTTTTTCTTTAAAATGGAAGTAACTAGTGGGAGTAATTGTTTTCTGAGGCGAACAGCGTTACAGGGGAGTGTAGGTGGTCTGTTTCTCTAGTTATTGGCTCCTTCTTGTTTGGATTCACCCCGCTGGGTCCGTCCTAGCACGACAAGCACGGCTTTGCTCTCTACTCCTATTATTTTGAGATCAAATTGCTACAGTCGGTTGAGAAGGCGTTGTAAAAATTGATTATTCCGTTGATCGTTAAAGCAAAGATCCGTTATTGCATTAGTTCCCCAGTCAAGCTGCCCCTTTTGATGAGGGTACCTGGATTTTAGAAACCTTGGCTGGGCAGATCCCAATTCTGAAGTTATGTGCATCACTGAGACTGCTCAGGGTAAATGTGTTAACATCCCACTATTTACCCGTCATTAACAACACCCTGGGTAATCTCAAGACGCAGCTAGGCGCTGGACGGGGTAGGAGAGGCAAGGTTTTTACCCAAGCTTTCCCACTCCTCCAAAGCCATCACCGTTGGGCTGAGATTCATGAGAATGCATAATCAGGCGATACGAGCACCCGGATGCATAATTGAGATTACCCAGGGTAGACGTGTTGAGGCTCGCTCCGACTGTATGTGGATTAGTGAGGTGTCAACACGTTCACCCTAGGTTATCTCATTGATGCATGCAAATTTGACGTTCTCTGCACCACATCTTTACATATTTATTACTAATTTACCACAAATACGCATATTTTGCCCATTTTACCCTGTTTGAAAGGGCTTTCATTGTTATCTATCATGATATAGAAGGAATAAATAAATAAAAAAATAAATAAATAAGATTCTGTCTTGGGTAGCCTGCCGCGCTAAAAACGTTGGTTTGCTTGGTCAGCGTTTCATGAATCCTAGTCCCGCTCGCAACAAGGTAACCTCTGGGGCCGCATGCATCGTCGAGATTACCCAGGGTGAACCAGTATTAGATTTGATATTACCCAAGGGTAGTATTTAGTTCCAAACACGCTATTGAACATTTCTTATTAATGTTATCAAGGAAATACGTGCAAAATTCAGTTAAACATCGCCGCTTCAATGGAGAAGCAGTTGTCTCTTCCGTGAAAAAGTTGAATAACCCCCTGGTCAATAAATCCTTCACCCCTGGCGAAAATTTGCTGATCCGCGCCAGGGTCGTTGACTAATGCAGCTGCGGCAGAAGCAGCAGCAGCAGCAAGGAGGGAGCAGCAGCGGTCTGTCAGCAACCAACAGCCTTGTGGATATTGCTCAGTGTAAAGCCGTCTCGCATCACACAACGCAACCAAAACAAAGCGCGCTCGACGCCAAAACGATGCGTCCGTGGCCGAGTTTGCGGAGAAAAAACAATGGAATTCGACGAGTAATTTGTCATCACGTGGACTGTATAGCTATTGATCGATGACGTCACCCAAGTTAGCTTCTCCTTCTGAACGGGTGTTCTCGCCTCAAATTGTAGGTTTAGCTTTATTTTCGTGTAGGATTTATATGTATTCCATTCGTTGCATAATGATAACCCTATTTGCAGTTCCAAAAAAGGCGAGGTGTCGTAGTTACTGTAGTCATACCGTAACCACACAAAAAAGACATTATCATATTAAATTAGCATGATTTTTTAAAATAATATAACGCTTCTTGGCCAAGTCTATGTTTGTTAACGTTTGGGATCTGTGGCAGACAGAGTCTTAAAAGTCAACATTTTTTTCTTCAGAAGTTGCAAACAATATTGATTGATGACGTCACAGCTTTATGACTGGGATTAGTGTTGTATTTTGCTTCGCTAACCAAGTTTTATGTTATGTATACTGAGATGTAAAGAATTAAATGCAAATCAAAACTCAATATAAATTATGAATATCTAGGATGAAATATTAATATTTCATATTTATTGCAGATTAACAGAAATAAGTAAAATTGAAGTGATGGACTTCAGAAAGAAATCAAAAACAAATAAAAATAAGATACGGACTCGTTCCCGACTCGTTCCTGATTAAACTAAGGAAACGGATTTGAAACCAAAATTCTACCAATCATGGCTGAGGAAGTGGGCGTGGCTTTCGTCAACCACTCATTGGTGCACTGAAATCTGCAAAAGAAAAGACTTTGGAACCAACTACAGTGGTAGTATTCTCACTCCTCGTTGCGCATGATGGTGAATCAAAGAGATAGCTGACCGTACGCTGATTGTTCAAGTGTGCTCGTAAGAAAACAAAGTGGGCGGACCTTGTGCGCGGTGATGTCATGATTTGTCAAGTGGCCAGTTCAGCGGGAAAAACAGTTATGTTGGCTTTTCTCACGTTTTTGACGAGAAAAAACACAAATTTAACTTTGCGATGAATTGTTCATTGACCTATTTATTTATTTATTTAATTTATTTATTTATTTATTCACTTGTTTACTTGCTTACGTAATTGATAGTTTGTCCACTAAACCCTTTAGGTGGACAGTGCAAAGTCGGATTGTGGAGATCAGTGCCACTCTCACTCCGGAAATCACACACAAATGTTGATATCGTAGTCCACATAAATTTAATTCCACGGCCGGCATGGCAATCAAGGCTATGGGTGCGTGTGCGGACAACGAAGTGGGGGCGTGGCGTTCCTCTGCGTCTGTGACAAGCAGTGTCGTGATTGGTTGATTGAGTCTGAGGGACCTCGCACTAGTAGTGCACTGCGAAACAGGTTCAACGTGTCAGTGTAAAGGTGCAATACTTGTGATACATGAAATTATTAGTTCGTAACAATCGCTTGTTCTCCGAAACTATGCCGCAACCTGTGGGCGGAGCTACGGCCAAACCGCGGCGCAAATATGAACTTACATTTTTGCAAATTGGCTGCTGCTTTGTCATTTGTATTATCTGTTTTTGTTTCTGAGCATTATGCAGACAAAGAACTCAACAGTAGAGAATCCCTAGAAAAAGTTCCATTGACGTACATTTAAACTCCTGGACGAACAACTGTCTAGCATTAATATCTCAGCTCTCTTGTTTCTTTAATGCATTTTTCGGCTGTTTATAGTCTCAGCAAGACGGCGGGTGCAAAAGTCATTAATCTAGACCGCTCACGCTGAAAACGTGGCACAAAAGCGGCAAAGATCAGCAATGAGAGGTTACCGAGAAAATCCCCGAGAGGAGTTCCACAGCACCGCTGCTGGCCACGCCCATTTTTAGGAAGCTTATTGGTTTATAGAGCTGTATTGCTCCCAGGAATCGTATGATTAGCCATTGGAATGATGGAGGAGGCACGAAAAATCGCTGGCATCTCGGCGGACTAACTGACGATTGGCCGGAGTGTAATAGTATAATAGTTAGAATCGTGTGCATAGGTGTGGGTTCATTAATGGTGATAAGGTGACGCGATCTATGGCAAAAAATAGTTTGTAAGATGACTTACTACTTGTACTTGTATGAGGGGCTCCCATGCAATTTTCGACCGCGACTGAGTGATTTGGTGTGTTGGTCGTAATTACGAACAAAGTTCAGGGAACTAATTACAGAAAACATCAGGGCCCGCATGCATCATTGACATTACCCAGGGTAAACGTGCTAATACCACATAAATTTAGTCATCGTCAACGCTGGCGTAAATGCTTTTACCCTGGGTAATCTCAATGACGCATTCGGTTACAGCAGGGCAGAACCAGCTCGAGTGCGCACAATCACATGTTTAGACAACTTTGGACAATCATGTCTCGACAGGTTTCCGGAATCTATCGCGAGTGGGAACGGTGATATCATTGAAGTATGTGGATGCGCAGACAGTCAGAGTGACACGACGCAGCTAGTGCAACGCGTGCAAACGGGTCCACTTCGCTGAGTCTCCTGTATGTGTGCAATTGTCAATGCGTCCGCTAAACCTATTTGAAAATCCATGAAATACCTATTACTACCTCATGCTGTCGGAGCCCACATAAAGTATGCATATTGATTGCCCAGCAAAACTACCATTCACATAACAAGCTGATATTCCCATTTAAAACAAGGACTTCCGCTCCGGAAAAAAAATGAAACGAAGGTGTGTCGTTATGCAAGTGCAGAAGAATGGAATGAATTTCTTACAGTACTGCTGTAAAATAATTGCATAATGCTCTGCGTGATGCACTTCGAAATGTGTTGCAGCATAATGCTTACGTCAAACCCGTGCTTGCCTCATCGATTGGGTCAGAATGTTGACGGTGGAGCGCGGAATCGTGCAGAGCGTCAGTTCAATAGTCAATTACGTCACTACTACTGAACTCGCAGGCACCCAGAAATGAAGGATTTGCCAAGTCGCGCGCACATCATGCGTGCGTGCGTCTGGCGTCCGACCTGTCCGACCTCCGGCACTGATGATGACTTTTCACCGATTGTATAATGTGAACGCTTCTCAAACGCACATAGCGTTTGACGATTTTGTGAAATAATGTTGATGTCTATAAACGGAGAGTATTGAAGAGAAAACCTTTTCTCGCCGTGGAGAGATTCACCATCAACGTCTTGGATAAGCCACGCCCCTTCCATAATGGTCCAGCGTTTCTTGTCACGTCTCTCATGCTCACTGCAGCAAATGGATAGTCTTCCTATCTAGGTCTTCGATATCCACTTATTTGGCTACCTTATAATTATGGCATTTCATCTCCGGATTTTCTAAAATTTTCTAAAACGTTGTAAACAGGTAGAGGCTAAACTTCTATACTTCAATTTGGTCGTGTACAGTTTGAATACTTTATTTTTTTGTTTTTTTTTTCTCCTGTTTTTCCCCAAAAATTAGCAAAATTTCTGCAAATAAGCAGTAGGTAGTTGTTTGAGGTACATATCCACTTCACCAGCTCAAAAAAAAATGAAATCAGGCAGCTATGGAAGCAATACATAGCGATGGCAGAAAAGATGCTCGTCGATTGCCACGCCCCGTCGCCTTGGATCGCTTTCTCCTTTCTATGGCTTCCCATCTGAGTGTGGTGATTTATCGGTTCAGCATACAGAATAAGAAGAATATGGTGAAAAAAATTCCTCGAAGTATTCTGTTCAGCCCTTGTTCACTCGTGCATTGTGATATAAACCAAGGGAACCAAGAGATTTAGTCCTCTCTATCGGGAACCGTGCGAGTTTTAACAAGGTAAGTACTAGACCTATGTTTGGTTACCTTTACTTTTCCTCACCGGGTTACTTTGAGTACCTATAATTCTATTAATTGAAGAATAGAATTCAATGAAGTCGTATAGCTTCGAGATAAACAGCACTGGTCAGAATAAAACCAGCTTTCGAATTACTGTTCATTAATTCCCTCTTGGTAAAGCTTTAAATATTCAATTCTGGCAAATAGTGTGGCAAATCAGTGGGGATGGATGAATTTACTAATGCTGCCGTTGCACTTGCAAATTTTTATGAGGAAAAATTCAATGAAAATTGTTAAAATTTCTGACATTGCAGTGATCACATAGGCAAAAATTCAAAAGGTGGCTTTATTGTCTATAATACAGTATAATGGCACAAAACGGGAAAATGAAGTGGAAAAAATATCCTTTCCCTTTCCTTGTTTTCCTAGAGGGTATTCAAAAATCCAGGACCTCAAACAGTGGCAAAGAAAAATAGGGAAGAGAAGATATGTACATAGGTTTCGGGGAAAAATGCAAAAACTTGTCGCTCAGGAAAATTCCAATTCTATGCTAACGTCAGTTTCAGGATTTTGAGCAGCGTCAAGAACTGCTGCATATTTTATTTTTTATTTATTTTAATCATCATCTTTTGGATTCGTAGCGAAGTCGAAATGCAATACGAAGGTGTTTCTGCGTTCTGAGATGTTCTATTGAGCTTCTGAATCCTTACCAGATGGTGATGGACCTCGTCCATTGGCTCAGGGTGACTCATGCAGGGCTAACTGCCTCAGCTAAACAGCTGTTTAAATACACGCTATTCTGGGCGATTTGATGGTTCGGTTAGGATAGATATACATATTGGCAGAGCAATTCTTGCTAGGAAATCCTATCCAGTGAAGAATTCCACTATCACAGATGTCCGTCAGCAGTAGATGCTGCATTAGAGCTGTTGGCGGCCGATTCCCAGCCAGAAAAGGCATTGACGCGAAAATTCAGCAGTTTCGCCGGTTCGTGGGCGTCGAGCCGAGTCAGCACCGGCGGCCAAGATGGTGACATCGGAAACGGGCCAGAAATTTGGCCAGAAAAAACTACGAGAGTCGAAATGTGTGTGGGCGCCGGCTATTCTTAGAGGCAGTGTGTGCGTCGAGACGTCCGAGTTGTAATGCGGACGGCGGCAACGGGGGTGCATCCGCCGCCACCGCCGCCGCAGCCCCCTGGCATCGCCCCATCGTCGAGAGCACATCGCCCACTGCCGCAGGCATCACATCCATCCATCCACACCTATACCGACTCGCATTCCTCACCTGCACGCATCGTATATTAGTGACTGGTTACCTGCTAATTCAACTCGACACTTGAGCTCGACTTAGCGTTCATACTCGCCTCTCCGATGTCGTTCGCTCATACTTAATCCCACGATCTACTTGATCTATCCCATAGACACCAGTTGAAAATCCCACGATCTACTTGATCTATCCCATAGACACCAGTTGAAGCTTTCAGTTTAGCTCTGATGCTCCTCGTGGATTTCTGGATATGTTAATATGCCGATCTCCAGCTACATCTCCTCTTTCATCGTGTCTGTTACAATTGTACGAGTTGTCCGCGTTTGTTCAGCTGCTCCGTTCCTGCATTGTACTTATGGAGAACATCATCCATGTAGCCCCGGTCCACGCTAAAAAAAGGAAATCAGTGATTTTTTCTACAGTCTGTCCGGGAAAATTCCCAACATGAAAACGTTTTTAATCAGAGTTTATTTCCAACGTTTTTCCGTGAAATTTCCAAATTTTCTCAGAAGTTTAGACACACACACATCTACTAAACGTCTTACATTCTGCTTTGTTTTAAATATTTGAACACTATCTTCTTATTTCTATAATTGGATATATCCTAATTTCTGGTGTGAAGCGTTGTGCCTGGAATGGGCGGGGCGTACGCGCCTTGAGATTGGCCTTATGGACTGACCAATCGTAGAGCTTGAGCGCACCTCCCTCCCAGGTATAACGCGCCACAACCCCTGACGATCAGTAGAATTTTAGAATTCGTGCAGGAAATGCTTTATATTCCATCATTTTGGGAGTGTGTGCGCTAGATTTCGGTCTATTTTGCCCATTATTTGGACGAGTTTTCCAGCTGTGAGCGATTGTTATTGTTGTAGTATATGTATACACCTGTTATGTCAATTAAAATCCATTGGAATGGCGTTATTGCCACCTTTTCAGAAGAAAAAACCAAAAAAAAAAGACTAGTAGTGCCAAAGTTATTCGAACGAAGAGCTTGAGACTTGGCATCCTACACAGCATTGAATCCAGCACAGAATACCTCACGCTCCTTCGCATTTATACTCAAAACTAGAAAAGCTGCCACCCTAAATAGTGGAGTCAATTGAACTTTCATTGCCTTACAAATTCTTATGCTCTTACCATTAGTAATTCCAGAATCTATGGGTAAATATTCCCAGAACTAAAAAATTACGCACATCATTCCCTTATTGGCCAGGAAATTCACTTTAATATAGGCCACGCCCACTCACCTGCCAGAAATCCGTTTAAAAATAGCCAGGGAAACGCATAAGAAGCAAAGACATCGCATTGTTTATACACATTGACAGGGTGATGGTGACGGTCGACGGCTGACCGGATCCGGACGCTGGCGGGGTCGGCGCTGGACGTTGGGGGCGTGGTCTCCGCAGTTATTTTAGTGGCAATTTTGTTGGTTATTACTGTTTTCTTTATGGCTAACTAATATGTGGACGAGTTTTCTATGTGAGAAATTACCCTAGAGATTTAGAAATAGGGGGTCAATCCACTAATAGGGCCTCACTTTAAGGTAGTTAGCTATAATTGACCTTAAAATGAGGATTTCTGGAAAATTTCTTTTTTATATTTCAGCAGTTAGCCGCTATGCTGTGAAAACGGCAGTTGTACCCCATAATACAAAAGGGGTCACAAAAATCCATAAAAGTTTTAAAAAAAAGTGAAATTTCAAGAAAAAATCACCGCGGATGCGCTGTAGCCATTATAAAGGCCTACTCCAGCGAAACAGAGTCATCCCTCTACTATGAGTCACCGCATTTTCCTGCGGTGGAACCGCCCCCACCACTTGACACTCTACTTGCTACCTACATATAATGACTATCCCCACAGCTACCCAGACAGTCGCCCTGTTCGTTACGGGACCAAAAACCAGCACCGACCAATCAACACCGCGCCTCTGCCCCACGGCGTTCCAGGAATCCCCCCGTGGGGCGTGTTCCCCACCTATTTGTTACACAGTGTGGCTTTAAGTCGTACTTTGGTGTATGCGTGTTTTGCGTTGCTTCTTCCTGCTTCGACTGAAAACAGACTCCGCTGCAGACAACGTGTTCGTATACGCGTCCAAGTGCACGCTTTTTCAGCTACAGTAATCCATAATGTAATTCACATCCAGTCAGTCAATCTATAACTGCTTCAGTCGTCAGGAAGAAGGAGCCATTAATAGCCAACAGTTTAAGCCATACGCTATTTTCTTTGTGAAAAGGCTGATCCACCCCCCTCCCCCCCGATTGGTCCATTTGGGGGATGGGCGTGGCCTCTGCTGAGAAGGACCAATCAACGCTTTGCTTTCATAACTCACGAACTAATCATTGCTATGAACCCTTAGTAGGTAGGTAATTATATTTCTGCCCTTCAGAATTTTTCACAATGCTTTTTATTTTTTAAACATTTTGAACATTTCTCTGTTAGACCACTTCTTCCTGGCTCTTAAATAGCTCTTCACCAACCTCTCCGCTCTGATCCCGATATGGTGTTTGAAGCTGGAAACATCCAACGACGGCAAAACTTAATGGATTTCTACAAGAATTTCCATGAGAATTCTAAGAATTTTATTGTAAACTATTGGTTCATTCGAAGCTTTGGCGAGAAAATGAGGAAAACCTGTCGGAAATCGGTGCTATGGCGGCGAAAATAATTCCATGGAATGGGTCATTATAATAGCGCTGAGATCATTTGATTCTACTCCTAGGTTCTGGGTCAATATTGATCGTTTTTATTTATTGCAGCTTTTTACCTGTTTTCTTTTTCGAAGAATAATCTCGAATTCCCATAGAACTTCCTCATCTAGCTACATTATTATCCATGAGAGGCGTTTTGCTCTCCTAATTCCAATGAATTCAGCCACATTCTAACAGGAGATGTCCATCACTTGCTGGATAGCTTCCCCTATGTGCTGACTCTCCTCCCTTTATCCTGCACCTTAATCCCATCTACTCACTCTAAGCTCACTATCTTCTGCAATTTCTACCTCAATTCTCCTGTAATTTCGCAGCAGATGCTGTTCCAATGTTCTCATCTGCATCCCCACCATTGCAGCAATACTAAAGCAGCACCTGCTGCAAAAACCCTCCTCACAATCCCTCTCAATGACGTCATCTTCACCATCATCCATCTCACCGTTGATTTGTTATTGAGTAACGTTCATCCGGAATTACCTGCCGTTCACCGCCCACGTCAACTGACACTTATATTTACCTGTCATCAATTAATTTTTTTCAGCACCATGCCGCCCACTGGAGAGACAGGTGAGACTCTGAGCCGCTTCGGTGAACAGGTGACGCTGTGATGTGCGTGTGTGTATGACTGTGTGATAGGGAAAGCTAACGGGGATTCGGTATGGGTACGGGGTAGATTGGGAGGGGTGGGGACGGCTGGGCATGCAGAGCTGGGCCAAATTGGGAAAACGAGGTTGAAATCCTGAAGCTGGATTCTGGAGAATCCAAGAAGGCTAAATTTGACCATAGACGCCAATGTTGTCTCTAACTATCCAATTTTTCATTGATCTATTTTTTAGTATTACTCGTATCTAACCTACTTATTTGGTCTGTTCGAGTAAGTTTTAATTAATTTTTTGAAACATATCTTGGTTCGAAGTCGAACTTGGATATCGTAGGCAAACAATAGTTTAGAATCTCGAGGGCAGCGTCGTATTTATTCCGGAAGTCCCGATTTGGAAATGTCATGGCCCTATTTGCACACGTCAAGTCTACCAACACAAGCTCCGCCCATTTTGCCTCAGTGGAATTCCTTAGTTTGAAAGAAAAATTCATCATTACAACATCCGAACGCACACAGAGAAAGTCACCATGGGCCGAGCATGGGTTAGCGCAGCCTCTTATAGTTAGAAACACTTGTGTGCCTAAACTGAACCTATTTCTGTCTGTAGAAACCATGAAATTGCTGAATAACATGCGTAACCAAGCACTTTTTTCTATGTAAACCTACCAGCTAGACTCCTTCGGCGCTAGCACTCCAACAAGCATTGGCAAGAGCATGTGAATGTTATAAAGATATGGGTCGTAAGGGTCAATGAGCAGCAGCAAAGCAGCAATTCCTGCCACCACCACATTTGCATATTGTAGCACAGAACACGATAATTCTTTTCATATTAATAGATGTTCTCCATTGTTCTTCAAAAATTGCTCTCACAAATTTTGGGAATTTTTGGAATGGATCCATAACTACTATGAAGTACAAAACCAGGCAAAAATGGTTAAAAAAAATTGGTTTTT
Source organism: Ancylostoma caninum (assembly GCA_037903475.1). Lineage (NCBI taxonomy): Eukaryota > Metazoa > Nematoda > Chromadorea > Rhabditida > Ancylostomatidae > Ancylostoma > Ancylostoma caninum. The sequence goes on along the minus strand of JBAJFG010000015.1, from coordinate 1,250,719 downwards.
AGTCCTGGATTATCGAAAAAGACTAGCCGAAATTCCTCCGCTCATATTCTCACAAGATTTTCAAGTAAATTCCAAGTAAATATGAAATGTGTTGACGGTATCTACTGTGTTGTCAAGCAAGTATGTACTGTGTCCAAATGTTCAATTCGAATTTTTACCCCCCATCCCCCCCCCCCCCAAAGAAAAAAAAAACAAGATTAGACCGTGAAGAAGCTGGATGATGGGCAAGAAATCCTTTTCGGAGGTATTTCCTCAGAATCTTGACAACACTTAAGACTATGCCGCAGCCCAAAGCACCACCCTTCCTAACGATGCACCAGTTGACAGCGAATATCAGCAGCCATTTTCTTTAGCCAATTACGTTTCGTACAGATAATGATTCGCTTGCAATAGAGGATGCAGATTATGTTATCCACGGTTGAACACCTCTGCTTCACTTGAACTAGTCCGAGATGGTGCCATCGCCTTCGGAGCAAAAGCAAAAGAACCTCTCGACGCGATCCGGTTTCTTGACTATTGTGTGAGTAGTTCGAAATCCGTGTTACGAGGCAAAACCACGCCCCATTCCGAACTCTTAGCATAGAGGCCCATAAACCAGTGTTAACTTGCTATATGATGGGTAAGAAGGTGAAATCTCAATAGTAGAGCTCGAGCAGGTCAGAATATTGCTCGCTCACTCATAAAATCTCATGGTCTATACTTAGGACCGAATAAAAATCGAATAACTTGATTCACTTAATCATTCGTTCAGAACCAGATCCGAAGAATTCAAGTGTTCGAAAAAGAGATAAGCCTGAATGCCTTCTTATCAATTCTGAGAGATTATATTGCTCGCTCTTTTTCGAATATTCGAGCTATCACTTATTCGAGATTGAATTATCGAATTTCGAATAAATCGACAAATATCTGATGCATTATTCGGTATTAACTGCAGAAAGGGATAGCAGCGCAATTTGCCAAAACCTCACTATGTGTGCAATTTTTTCTCAAAAAAATCGATTGTGCAATTTCTTTCTATTTATAATCGTAATCTTCTGCGAGCTATCGTAATTAGTTAACTAACCGTAAGACGTTGAACCGTACGTGCACACCCCTTTCTTGGCTATAATTTCTAGTGAAATGAACTGAGCATACATACAACTTTTCGAAGAACTGTGAAGTTACACAATAAGCTCTTATGGAGGAGTCCTACAGCTGCTATGGGAAATCCTTTATAAAGTGATGTAAATGTCAGAGTGTTAGGAACGCTCAGAAATATCTAGACTCATTAATTCAAATGTCTTCGCATTTTTAAACCTCGGCATGTTGACTATTGTTCATAAGTTTTGTGCCTACGAGGTTTTTAGGTGGAACGTTTATTGACGGCCTGACATTTCGGCTCTATCGCCTATCTAGACTCACACTCTATTAAGGCGAAAAAAAATTAGCTGCTAATCCCCGGGTTCATGTTTCGGTTTGGTTTCGCCAGGCAGAAATTTTATATTCAATCCAACATAGACCTCTTCGGTAAGTAATACATTATCGCTCCCTCACATAAAGCCACTCTAACAGTGACAAGAGAGTTTTTAATCGTTCCCGGTTCACCTACACTAATCGCTAGACACTCAACTATGAATGTTTTCTTCTAAGAACAGCAAACATTAGACGATGTTAAAGTTGCAGCGTTTACCGAACCGCCAGCTTAAGTTGTAGGGTTTCGGAAGAACTTGCTTGCTACTCCTAGCTTGTAAAAGAAGTTGCCAAACATGTGCTCAGAATTTTCGATAACCAGTAAATTTACACATTGCAGGACGATCCAGTGGCACATTTTGGTTTGCTTTATTGTTTACGAATATTTTTGCTAAAAATGATTACTATGGAATATTGTGGGGAATGCAGCAACGGGAGAATTGAAAACAATGGACAGTGGATGGTTTTAGGCCGAAGAACAAAGATATGCATCATGTGCAGCCTACATTTATAAGATTCCTATTACTTTAAATATACAGAGAACTCCAAACGGACGCAGACAAGGGTCAGGACCGCGGCGCGGTTCTCTTGGGCAGAGTCACGGGAGCTCAGCATAGTGTGCGCCTGCGTCTCTGCCAAAGAGAGCCGCGCCGCGGTCTCGACTGTTGTCTACGTACGTTTGGAGTTTCCTATACGTTTGTTAGATAGTGCTTCACTCGCAAATTTTTATCTAGGTAAAAGTCATTCCAATATAGACTGAGAATTAGAAGAATAAGGCAAGGTTTATGTAAAGCAACTTACAACTACGAAACACTGTTTAGAGAAGGGGTGTGGCCTCGCTGCAACTAACCTATCGTTGTGGGGATTTCGCAATTAAACCTTACACAAACTGCGTCCGTATGCATCATTGAGAATCCCCATGGTAAACGTATCAACGTACCCAAAGTATTTACCACCCCTTGCGAGGCATCGATGAACACCTTTACCCATACATATTGTCTATACCCAGCGGCTACCTATGGATAACCTAATTATACCTATGCCCATGAAAATTCCCATTGTTCCATTAGGGCATTCGAGCCCAAGTGAGGGTTTGAATTCATATAGTTCCGGCTAAGGCCGCAGTAGCTCTTCCAGAAGGGGTAGATGGCGCCGAGGGCGTGGCCATGAACTCCCAAATTGAACATACAGCGATTGATGGGTGCTACAATCTGAACATAGAAAATAATATAAAAAAGAATGACAGTTGAAATTAAAGAAAAAAACGCCGTAAGCGGGTTTCCATCTGATTTTTTTTCTTCAAAAAAATTTCCATCCAATGTTCCTTCATCCCCCTTCTCCTTCCCTAAAAGTGCCAGAGAACTGGGACGCATTTCCACTCGTACTCACTGAGCCTGAAGCACTATATATTAGGAGGAAGGTTTGCAGCGTATTCAATGATTTCTTGGTGGCGTGTCCTATTCAGGACTGTGAATTCGCTCCGGGCTAGGATTCATGAACCCATAACCAAGCGAAACCAGGCTAGCAAACCAACTTTCTGGTACTGCGTTTCCTAGCTTTGACTAGTCAATGCTATAACCTATCATGCTAGTCATAGCTGGCTTGCTTGGTTATCATTCCATGAACCCGGCCCTGCTAAATAGCATGAGAAAATTCCAAAAATAAACCCCAGGTAGATAGAGATCCATAGATCCAGAGAACATTAGGATTAGCAGCAGCGAGCGATATCGAATGTAACTATAGCATCCGCGGATAAGTAGCCATCTCTCGATCAGCTCTGCGTTCTCTTAGTATTTTTTACGGATCAAGCATCGAGGGGCGGCAGCGGTGGCGGCGGTACTTCTTTGTCGTGCTTCCTCCACTCTGTTCATACTATTGCCAGTGTTAGCAATTCGCGCAGCAACCTCTTACTTCGAGAACAAACAACGAGGCGAACCCGGGGTGAGCTGGAGCAGCTGCGGCCGGGAGCTGTCTGTCTGTCACTGTGCTCGGCGACAGTCACCCCCGTCGACCACCTCGTGCTCCGCTGGCCGTCTCGTCACCCGTCGCGACCGCCACAGCATCAGCAGCAGCTCTTCTACAGCTACGGAAGAGCGAATTACCCCGTTTTTGCCGCGTGTATCCCACGGGTTTTCGGTCGTCGTGTTCCCCGCTTCTTTAACTGGCCCGCCCGAGCAGCGCCACATCGTCCGCGGCTCTTAACTCCGCTCTAATCCTTGCAACTTGCTAAGCGTACACGCCCTCGCCCCGTGTGTGCGTGCGTTGACTGAGTGCTCGTCGTCTGCCGCTCCGGTTCCTCTGCCCCGCTGCGCAACTTATCAGTTCACCCCCTGAACAGTTGAGCTCACTGTGCGCTGCCATTGTACCCACTGATGTCTAACTACTACTATTCCAAGACGTCCTACGACGAATATTCAATGCAGTCGGGTGGTGTCAGCCCGCGAGGAATCGGATTCCCCGCGTACTACTACCCTACCGCCTACCAAAAGCAGCCGAACTACCCGCTCAGCCCGCGCCAAGCGCAGGCCGTTCAGCGCCAAGCGCCCGCATCTGTTTATGGTCGTCCAGTGGCTAACGAGACACAACAACAACCACAATACGAGCAGCAAAGATCGCCACAACAGTACCAGCACGGGCAGCCCTCGCCCACGCAACCGAGCGGCGGCTCTCCCAGCCCCGGCAGCGTCAGATTTGTCCCACAGAAGCGCTCCAACATCCCCGATAACTACCTGACGTTCATCGCAGCTCCCGTAGGCAACAAATTCTACGGAGACTACCCGGAGCTCATGGGCGAACGGCCCAGGTCCGCGGCATCCGCGGGCTATTCGCCGGTTCTGCAACGGAGAGCTGAGCCTCAGGAGCATTCGGCATTCGGCTCATTTCCTAGGAGTTTTCAGCCGCCTAAGGTGATATTGGAGCAGTATCCTGATGAAAATTATTATGGTAAGTAGATGCATTCCTACTGGACCAGGTTTTCTTCATTCATAAAATTACCAGTTTCCAGGTAACCATTTCCCGGCAGAAATTACCCATGAATTGAGCAAAAAAAACTTTTTTCTGCATAAATTTTGCTAATGATTTTATCCGCAAAAAGTATAGCTATAGCAATCTATATATGTTCACATATAGGTGAAATAATTTGAGAAGACGTATTACCTGAGTTCATCGGCACGTATCCAAGATCATTTCCTGAGGGGCCTACCTCAAAATGTGCAATAATCTGAAGGCAAAGGAAATTCCTGGCCATGAATGATGTTGCTGTAATTTGCTACCCTTAAATTTTTCAGAATTTTGCGCATTTCCATTTGCTTATTTGTCTCCTGCAACTGATTCTCTTAAAATTTCTGGATTCTTTCACCAAACTCCACGATTTTCCTCCTTAGAAATCCCTCCAAAAACATCAAATCAAAATGAGAACAGGCTTATATGTGCGAGAAATTCAAAAATTAAATTTTTTCGCTGATGAACTTGCTGGCTTTTTCGAAAATTTTTCTCGACGAACTTGCCGCCTTTTAAATTTTTACGCTGTTGCTCAAAATGAAAATGCGGAAATCTGAGGGCTGATTTCTGGATTGGCTACAAAAAGACACAAGAATCTTTCCTTTTCTTGAAAACTGGGCGTTAAAAATGGGCGGTAAAGACGTAGGAGGAAATAGTTGAGGTGAATTTTTGGCTGAGAAAACATTAGGGATTTTAGCGATGTTGAAAATTTCCTAGGTGAAATCCGGAATTAGCGCGGCGAAAGTCACTTTTGTTAAGAAACTTTGAGATAAGAGGCGGTTTATCCGCATTCCAGTCCACTGCTATGGGAATCCGGAAAATTTCCAGGTTTTCTGGTATATTAAGTACGTTGGGTCGTTTTCAAGAAATTTGCTCGGGCTAATCAAACCAAAGAAACTGGTTTTGAGAAATTTTCAGGAAATTTCCGAAAGGAAAAAGCAATCATGGCAGCAAGGTATGCTGCTATGAAGTCAATAACACCATTGCCAACTTAGCGATTTCTGAGCTGTTGAAACTAAGCGCCCAAGTTCGTAGCGAAGAACTAGCACAATTATTGATTTTTCCTGCGCAACTGGTCAAATTCGTCAGCCAAATGACATTACCGTTGTTTGCAGCCGCTCAAAGTACACGTCGCTTCGGAGAGACTTTGTCTTGGGACGAATGAGTGAGTAAATACGATGAGTTAAGTGGTAAATATCGACGAACTACCGTAAAAAACACGCGGCCTACCGGCGCGCATACGCCCTGTTCCCCGGAAAACCCCCGACCAACACGCGGGTTTTTTACCCGGGATCTTCTTTCGGTTCAAGAGCCCAGGGTGGGGCGGGATGGTATGTTCAAGTGAGTGGAAAAAACAACACTATTTGCCTAGTGCTCGAGGGTGTGGAACGGTGTGGGCCGGTGCTGATCAGAGGCGTCGAGGGCGATGAGTCATCACTTGCACTTTGACCTACTTATCGATTAGTCACTATTTGATCGCGAAGCTCTGAAAAGCTGGGAAAAGCCGGCGATAAAAAGTACGTGAAAGCGCGCAGGGTGGAGAGAGTGTGGCTACCAAGGAGTGTGTAGAGAATGAGAATGAATCGACGAACAACATATAGTTAACGATGTAAATCTGCTCAGAGGAGCAGCCGAACGCCACCATGGAGACGAAAGTCACCGGCCAGGGCCAGCCGAAACGCGTGGGACGCTGGACGCTTGCTCAACTCAGACAGACTGACGGTAGGTCAACCACTCTTTTCGATTACTGTAACTTTCAAATGCACTTTAAATGCCTTTAATAGGTACTATAGGTAAGCACGTCAGAAAATTTCATATTTAAGAAAATCCGAGAAAATTTATAGATCTTTGCATGCAATAAACGCTCAAAATACGTCCACACATAGTAAATTTATGTATTGAAAAAATTTATGTTTTGTTCTGTTTCTTCACGTTTTTTCGATCGCCGACGCCAGAAAGAGCGTGTCTGACCAATCAGTTGTGGTTATTCACAGAAATTCATGTAGAAATAAGCTGGTTTTAGTAGAATCTTCGTGATTTGCCTGGATTTCCTCCCACAACAGTAGCAGCATTTTACCAACTGAATTTTGAAACTCTCAAAAAAAAACTTGATTGATAACGAGAAAATCTCAGATGAACTGAGGTTTTTATTTTTTTGGCATTTTCTGCACGTTCTTAAATGATTTCTGTTGCGGATTTTCTGGAAATTCTTTTTTTCTTGGTGCACAAGAACTTTTCATTTTCATGGAAATGTGTGTCTTTCTTTACTTTGGCTTAGGGAATTCTCAAGTAAATTTTATAGCGGGCAATTTCTCGTACACAGACCCATATCCGAGCTAGTCATGACATTGAAAAAAAAATCTGGGGGAAATAATCCAGAGATTCTTTGTTTTCCGTGAAATGAATGCAAAAAATGGAGAAAAACGGGTTCGTAATAATAAACTATGGAAATTTCTCGCGGAATTTTCCGTGAGCGAAAAATTCCACGGTAGGGCAAGAGAAAGGGTGCAGATGGATCTTGGAGGAGCCTTCTAAAATAATATTCCTTCCGAAAATTACAGCTGGCTGGATATCCAGTATATGGAGAGTAGTATTTTTTTTGAAGAAGAATTCCTGTCGCTTCTCACAATTCCTGGTATTTTTCACTAAAAATATTTATTATTCAGGAAAAGAGAAAGAGATACTAGAGGAAACCTTTAAAACTTAGCAATATCCAGTAGTTGAATTCTATCACTTTCCACTTGTGGTATAGAATGCTTTCTTTTTGCATCGTACTTATTTTATGCATCGTACTTACTTTCAATTTTTGAAGAGTGACGTCATGCGTTTGGTTATGACCACCAAATTCACCTGTACAAACTGCATACAACGTAACAGTACTTGTTCACACGTTGATTGTTTACTTATACGCCATAATAATCTCCTTAACGATCACCAATCTTTTCAATCAATACTACTGCCAGATTATTGATCCGGATAAGTGAGATTATGTTGTTTAGGTATTATTCCTAGCCAGGCAGGATGGAACAAGGGAGACTCGCAGAAGCTGATGACCAACTTCGGTACTCCTCGAAACACATCCACTCGCGTGAAATCTGACAATCTACAGGTGAGCAGCCGGCGTACAGCTGGACAAATGCTGTTAGCATGCTGGGTGCATTCACTCTGGGTTTTGGGCCGTATAGTCCATCGCGTTTTTCTGGATTGATCCTCGGTTTTTGGATTTTTTTTGTTGTTTAATTGAACTTTTACAGTAGCAGTACAATGCATGAAATAGGATATCGTTTTCTAGCGGTCTAAACTATAAAAACTTTTCCTCATTGCGAAATCGCACATGACAGAAATTCTTGAAGCATGTGGACAACTGCCACAAAGTTTTTCCATCTATAGGGCAACGATTTGTCCAACTGTTTCTCCGTAGATAGGACAAGGCTAATTTTGGACTTTTACATCCAAGGTATCGATATTTTTCGTTTGCATGGGTAATTTATCAGAAGGTCCTGAACAAAAGCTAGCGCGGAAGTTTTTGCACACTAATCTATCCATCACCTGAGAATTTTCTCTCTGATGCCTGGAAAACCTACGGTAGGCGAAAATGCGGTTCGGCAGTTCCAATCCCTTAGGCAAATATGCACGTGAAGGCCTGAGTCGTGCTTGAGGCTTCGTTTTTCGTGGTTTCAGCGGGTTGGCAGCATTTTTTCCGGAAGATTTTTTTTGTACAATAAATTGCATGAAAAATTTGTGATGCTCCTTAGATCTATCCAGGTATAATGCTTACCAGACACATTCAGTTACAAGGGGAACCAGAAGCTATTCCTAAAATCCTAAGAATTTAGTTATGGAGATGGAAAAACCGTAAAATTTTTAAATGTTTCCATCTTTTTTCCTTTCCGACGTCACTGCTGTCATGAGAAATTTGCGTGGAAATAATTGTTAACTGGAGAGCTACTATCCTTGGAAAAGTGGTGCAGTTCTGCTCTATCAACCAGGACGTTTCGAGGATCCTGCCAGAAACTGTTATTCATGTTTTTTCCTACATTTGTTTTTTTCATACTTGTCTAAAATTTCCTCCATTTTTTCTTTTTTTTTCATGGCATACCTGATTTGTCCTGAATCCAGCGTTTTTCCAGGAAATTCCCGAAGAGATTGCAAACCGCACGCACGGAGAAGTGCGTCTACAATCCGGTACGAACAAATTCAGTTCGCAACGTGGTATGACCGGTTTCGGTACTGGACGTGACGTATGTCGAGAGGGAAAGCACGTCAACACCAATCCATCGGATTTGAGCGTGAGTAAAATCGAACACTTTTTTTTTCTGGAGAGTTCTGGACATTTGCCGTTTGTGGGCGATTTTCCTCATGTAGAAGCACCAGGCTACGGTAATTACTATGTATATTTGAGTGCTTGTACTCTAATGGTCTCCTCACATCGCTCTAGTGTAAATACGAAAATCTCTATGGTTGTGACTAGTGTTTGGATGTAATATCATTGGACGTGTGTTTTAATTCCACTTGATTTTATTTTCTAGGATATGTTTACCTAACGGTAGTAGCAGGGTTACGCAACGTCATGTATGGGCAAACATGTTAATGAGTGCAAGGCAATGGGTAAATTTGGGTAGGTTAACACGTCTACCATGAGTAATTGCGGACAGATAAAGGACGGTCAGCCGGGACACCATGCATTATCGATTGCATCATTGATTAGTAGGCGTGGTCTGCCACTCAAGTAGTTGTGTGGCTTTGTCTGGAGAGAACTAGTCATATTTTTTACTCTTTAGGAAAAATGTCACACTGGGCCTGTAAATTTTTAGTACAGAACTTCAGGCTTAGGTTAGAGACTTTTGACCTACCTATGAACTCGATGCTCCTCCCACTCTGGCGCCCTCCTTTTCTTTGAGCCTTGTTATCGGCAATTTTTCTCCGTTGTGCTCTTTTATACGTTCGAACAAATGGCGCTACAACGCTCATGCCTATTTTAATCTATGGAAATGACATCGGAGGGTGGGCGGAGCATTTGGCACATAATGTGGGACCTAACTAATCTCGTATTATGTGGACAATAAAAAAAAGAATCCAGTGTAAATAGAGGAGTTTCTTTTTTCCTCCTACATCAAATGGTACTGATTAACCCTCATGGAAAAAGGGGAGAGGTGGAAATAGGTTGATCCCAAGTTTTTATTCATGAGCACTAAAATGGGCGTGGCTTCGTGAACGTCTTCCTGGAAACGCTACTTCATGGCACTTTTTTGCGATTTGCAGTGGAGACTTGAAGGAACTATGAATATTCGAGCTTAGAGAAAAATCGCAATCCATCGAAGATCTCTTATCTCCCCTATAAACATCTCGAAGTCAAAGATCAAACCATAGCTCGCCTGACTCGTCTGCTAATTGTCAGCGATGCGCCTGTTCTCCGTGGCGATTGTTGTGTAAAATCCGCTGCATTGCTCTTGGATAACTGAACAATTTTACGATCGCAGAGGCAATAGAATGTGGTGGTGAGAATTCCTAGAAGAGTTTCTCCAGGGGAAATTTCCACAGCTATCTAGGGTGCTTTTAAGGGTTGTTGGGCGGGACATAGAGTTGACGGTAGCGCTCTAGTACCTACAGACATACAACTTGTTCCGTTATCATAGTATTTCAAAAAGTAATTGTATAACCGCCAGCGATATTGAGCTAATGCCAGAAAATAATATCTGGAGGCGTGGCCTCACTCCAAAGTAACCAATTCGAATAAAACGGGGGTTATTTTTTGTCTTTGCCCTTTTTGCAAGGTAAATTGCTCTTGTTTCTGATATAGTGTGCGTAGCCTCCCCAAATATCCTTGCTTTGGATGTATAACTCTTCCAAACCGGCATTCGGCAGCAGAACAGCAGGACCTGCTGCTGAACACAGCCGGAAAACACGTAGGCGTGTGTCTCTCCGAGACGAACGCTTAAGCATGTTTGTGTACAAGATAATCCGCCGCTAAGGAAAGCGAGTGAAAAGAGTAGGAATCATCGACGAGTCCGGTTCCGGAGAATTCCTGTGCCAACGTGAACACGCCCTTTTGCACAACAACTACACACAAATACTACTTGGTAGTACAAATGGAGATTTTTTTCGGACTAGAATAGTGGCGAGAACTGGTCCTTGGGCATCATGTGTGCTGGGATGTGGTATTTTGTAAGAGACTCACGATTCTATTAAAAGACTCAACAGCAGGGCGTATCCCGGATAGTATTTACTCCTTCTTTTTCGCTGGTTACAGGACGAGCGAGAACTGGTCCCCAGACAAGATAGCGTCCTCGCTACCAGGATGGGATAATATCGCAAGAGAGGAAATGGAGAAGTCTATACGAGAGCTTCTTTTGCGTCTCTCAAAAATGCAAGCTCTCTAGCTTCTTCTCTGAATCTCTGATCAGATTTCTTTTCATTGTCATTTTCGAGAAAGAAGCATTTCTTGATAGGGCTCTCCCAGAGAAGGAGAGCATGCATGACCCCCTGCGTGTCTGTCGCGTTGCGGGAGGGAAAAGTTCGTCATGGTCTTGATGGAAGGATTTTTTTACTGGGAGGGTTGGGGGTGGGAGGTGGGGGAGTGTGTGTTTCCATGATATTTCCTAGTTGAACTGTCAGATGATGTCGATAATTCGAGGAATTGAAGCTTTTCAAAAATTAGGACATTTCTGGAAACAAGCCTCTTCCATATTTCCCCAAGTAAGATCGCTATTGCCTAACCCTGAATTTTCAGGAGCTTCCCGAGGAGAAGATCCGTCTCTCAGACGGTATTGTACGTCTGCAAGCCGGTACCAACAAGTATGATTCACAGAAGGTGCGAATTTTCCCAACGACATAGGTCGACTATCCCTTTAAAGGACTCAATGCAAGGGTTACTGTCATTCAGGGTATGACCGGTTTCGGTACCAACCGTCGTGAGACCACAAAGATGCTCGACACCAAGCATCCTGAATACGATCACGAACGACCAGATCAATCGGAGATTCCACTGCAATCTGGTACCAACAAGTTCGCATCGCAGAAGGTACGCAGTCTCAACTCTGCGTCGCAACGAAAACCATGCCGCACTTTGCGAAATTCCAGGGAATGACTGGATTCGGTACGTCACGTCGTGAAACGACCAAGATGGTGGACAGCAATCATCCTGAATATGACCATGAAGCATCGATTGATCAGACCACAATCCCCAGCCAAATGGGTTCGAACAAATACGCCTCACAGAAGGGAATGACTGGATTCGGACAACCTCGTTGGGAGGTAACGTCCCACAGAGTCAGGGGAACGAGACATAATGGTCCCATTTGGTGTTGCAGGTTCTGGATCCTTCGATTTCGTGGCAGAACCGCAAATCTCAGGGTATGGTGCGTCTGCAGTCTGGTACCAACAGATTCGCATCCCAGCAGGTAAATTGTTATCCTGGAGCGATTTTTCCTTCATTTTCTCTTCGGCTGCCGATTTAAAGGACATCAAAAATCAATAACCAATAAATAATATTAATGCATATACATGAAATACAATTGTTGTGAATAAAAATCAAACTCGTAATCTAAGAACACATCGGAATGTCGTCCTACCCATGGAAAATAAGCTCCGCCCCCTTTGCCGGGAGTTGAAACGTAAAAAATGGAAATTTTCCCTCTCAGTGGTCGCTACTGTTGTTGCCAACCATAGGTGAAGAGAATTTCAAAGATTTCGTACTTTTCTTTCCAAGTTTGTCTTTTTAATATGGGATAATTCGAAAAAAGTACACTCTGAATTTGGAATAATTTTCCGCTTGCATGCCTGCCTTTGGCGGTAGTAGTTTCTTGAACGCGACGCGACCTCGCGCGCCAGCCAAGCCACGGTGAAGTCGCCGTCAAATCCGCCTTTTTGCACAGCAATGCATGATTTCTACGTGATGGAAACGGCAAACAGCCATTTCACTTTCATTTCCAGATTTATTAATAGTTTTTCTCCTCACTGCTGCATCGCATGATAGCCGTTGCTCATAGCCAAAATGTTGAAATGGACTAGAAGTAAACTATGAAACTTACCCTATATCAAAGGGGTTTTATAGCGAATTTTATATCTTTTTTTCACGAGCAAATGAAGAGGCTAAAGCCATGTGATTCCAGCATAATGATCTAGTACCCCTGTAACGGAAAAATTCCAGGGTATGACTGGATTCGGTACCTGCAGAAACACCACGTATGAGGCTGAAGGAGGTGAACTGCCATATGAGGCGATGAAGATTTCCGAGACGATTATTCCTAGCCAGGCCGGTTGGAACAAGGGAGACTCGCAGAAGGTGGGTTTCACGCTGAATTCCGGAACTTGTTGCATCTAGCTAGATTGCACAGAAGCAGAGTATACTATGCGTCTCTGTCCACACCTAGCAATTCCTGTGCACAATTCGTTGTTGTTCAGAGGATGACGTCATTCGGTGCTCCTCGTGATGTCAAGGGTAAACATCTCAAGAGAATCTGGGAACTCGAATATCCCGAAGAGGCTGAGGTTGGTGTAAAATTTCGTGAAGTTCGACGTTTCTTGCAGACTCCTCACCATTGCAGGTCTCTCTCGATCGTCTGTAATTGTTTCGAGCCGCTGTGCTGGCTGTGCCTGCCAATCTACACGTATTTTTCTTTTTGTTCGCGTGCGTGCGTACTACTACGTCTCCAATCCATCAATCAGCTAACATCGAAACCACGCCCACCACACCATCAACACCATGTGACGACCGAATGTGCCTCGAAATTACTATATGTTTTGTGCATAGCCCAGTGTTTTGTTTTGTCACTGTCTGTCTCGCTCATCAATGCGCATTTTTTTCACCTGACTAACTTTCATAGTAATGAACATGTTAAGAAATGCGGTTTTTATACTATTAAGATAAAAATAAAGCGGTATCGCATGCGAACGCTTCAGTTGAATGAATGAATTAGTCACAGTCGCGGGAATAAATGTGCTCCATTTCTAAGGTCAACAGAAATTGATAGAAAAAAACTCGCAACTTTGTGTGAAGTACCAAGTCGTTAAAGGCAGCACCCACGAAAGTTTTCAACTCCAAGATTTCAAGATAACCTTGGGTTTTCGACCATGAGGAACACGAATATGAGGGTCACTTCTACTTAAAAGTCGCCAGAAAACAATTTTCGGTTACTCTGATTTTGCTGCTATGGAACAAAACGGTCGAGTTCTCAGCCTTGGGGTAGGGCAAAAAGTCAATAATACTGACTTGATCGTCACGTACTTCCTCAACGGATTTGGATAATTTCGTGGTTTTGCGGCATATTCAAGTCAAAAAAGAACAGGAATAAGAAGAAAATGAAGTGTGGCCCGCACAGACTTACTGATGAAGAAAAAACGAGCACAAGTGGGAAAGAATAGAAAAAAATAATACAAACACAAACAAAATGTTGTGAAAAGAGAAAATGGAAAACAGCTGGTGAAAAGTAAGATTAGAAAGCAATCAGACAGTTGCAGCCACAGTAGTGTAAGAATGGTAGGAAAAAGTGCACGGTTTTCAAAGAAAAACTGAGCGATTGTATGTGAAAACAGCTGATTCGTTCCAACATCGCCCCACGGCTATTTCCACGCAGCAGGTCAACTCGTACCAGCAGGCTGGGCTCGAGCTGTTGAACTGGAGTTCTACTTGTGATATCTGATGAAATGCGGGGTCTCCGACAACATTTTCATTGCAGAATTGTCGGGACAATGCCTGAGGTTCGAAAACTCTCAAAAGTTCAAGGGTGAAGGTTATCGTGGGTGCTGCCTTTGACATGCTGCCGGGTTTCGACCAAGCAAGGACTTTACCTACTGATATCTTAACAATACAAGATCAGATGAATTACGGCTTCAATGTTTTTTTGTCATACAGGCTTCAATTAGGGCGCCTTCACGGGTTGCAAAGAAAGTAGTTATAGTAAAACAATCAGCTACTACAATGTCACATATACAGGGTGCCGAAAACGTAATGATAGTGAAATCAATCCCTACAACAACGCCATAGATATAGTTCCTGCGATATTTTTTATTGAGTAAGATTAATAACTAAGTAACAATTGACATTCAATCATTCATCCTCAATTCGGTCTCCTTTTTTCTTGATACACTCGCGGAGATGGCGCAGGTTGGCATTCACGGTGCGCCGCAGGTAGTCCGCATCGAGATTCCTCCATTGACGGGTGAAAACGGCTTTTAAAGAAACGATATTCCTGTGGGGTTCAACATATAGTCCTGCTTGTTCCCCCACTGAGAGATCAAGTGAATCGGTACTATTTGGTGGCCGTTCTTGAGAAGAAATGAAAACGCGAAGATTTGCATTTCGCCAATGTTGCGTCTTGCGAACCATATGGCACCCCATGGGTTGAATGCTGTTGGTCTACGTATGGATTGTTTGCAAAATGAGAATTTAGCCACGGAAAGACACAAATAAATTGTTCTTCGCCGTTCAAAAGCACACAAAAACATTAAGAAAAAAATTATCAGTACTTTAGAAATATTACAACAATTTTTATCGAGTAGGATTAACAAATAAGAGACAAGTGACGTTCTATCATTTATTTTCGATGTGAATGCGGCAAATTCACATGTGTGGACGAAGTTTACAAAAAAAAAGACTTGAAAAATATAAAACCTTCCACTTGCTCATTTTAATTCGTGATTTCTATGATTGTGTTCAATAGCTATTTTGAAGGCAGCACCTACTCAAATCGCTGTGTTCGAGGTCTTGTTGAATTTTGGGGTTTTTCGTTTGTGACCTAGTACTCATATCTAACAGTGAAACAGCGCGAACCAAACGAGGAACTCACGAAATCCGGATGCTGTTCCCCTTGCAACTAAGCGCACTCCGTTTGACACTTGTGGGTCCCGCCACGCGGAACGCGTTCGCAGTTATGCGAGGTGACCGCTGCATGTGTGCGCTGGCGCATGCGAGGGAGCCTTTTTCGCAAAAGGCAGGTGTGTTCGCGACTTTGATTCGGATCTCTTAGCAGGTAAGTCATGATTCTTCGAGTACGTTGAACATTTGTGATGTACTGACAATGTATGTCACTATTGGCAGTTTAACTCGGTGTCGAGGATTTCCACGGGTGCTGTCTTTAATTGATTAGATTCGATAGTAATTATAATGCTTTTGTCGTGTTTTTGGTTATCAAGGTCCCATTTTTTGGCGAAGGAGTTCCACTTCTTTCTCCCGCGATCCCCCCTTCCCCCTCAAACCCGCGTATGTGACGTTTTTCAGCCAGTTGAGCTCTCTCAATTGCCTACCATTACAGGGTTCTGATTGCCGCAAAAAGGCAGCGGTTGTTCGCTTACCTCGGCTCTAAATAGGTCCCATCACGTCATTGCGAATAAGTCCAGAATAGTGGAAGTTAGCGGTGGTGGTATGAGTACAAATATGTAGCTACTGTGTTGTGTCACACTTGAGGGATTCTAAAATTCCCCTAAATTAGGTAGTATCTGTACACCCGCGGTGGATACTGCGTGCCATCTCTATATGTATGTGTATGCATAAAGTCATAAATTGTAAGAAGTATAAATAGAGCATGATTACTGAGTTCGCGATGTCAAGTTTTTGCACAAGCCTCAATGGCCATCCCACCCCACTTTCTAGCGTCCCGTGGTGGCTAGTAGGCTAGTAGGCGAGTAATAACAAATAATAATATAACAGTAATCAGTAGCAGTAATCAGTAACAAAGCAGAGCGAACATTTGATATTGAGCTAATATTGAAAGTTTGAGCCTGCAGACCCGGATTGAGAGGTCGTGATATGAAATTTTCGGACAAGGGGTTTTCTGACTTGCCAATTCCACTGGACGTGGTGGCGGATTCCAAAAATCAGCGCAATGTAGATGAACTTATAAATTTTATGGTGCCTACATATTTATGAAACGCACTGTATTACGAGCAAGTACAGGAGTAAAGCGCTAGCCCCTTTGTTTACGCCAAACTTATCTGTCGGTACTTTGGTCCCTCGCGTGAGCTATTGCAAAAGAGATGGTCCGCTGCACCATCTGAGGGAATCGCCAAAAAAAACAATGCGGAAACTCCCAAATCTGCGAATATTCCATGAGAAGCTACTGTTCAGTGCGCAAACTTCCAAACCTTCGAATTTTTCATGATTCTGTAATCATAGTGAGGACATGGAGATCCAATGAACGCCACTACGCAATGCGAAACTCTCAAATCTCCGAATTCTCCATGAAATTTTCCATTGAAAACTCCCAAATCTCCGAATTTCCCATGAGAAACTACCGCTCCCATGCCCAAACTTCCAAAGTTCCGAATTTACCATGAAAGTTCTCCATTAGAATCTCAAATGATGATGTGAATACATGTTTCAGGTTACATTCTGCAATCACAATGAAGCCATGGAGATCCACTGAATGCCACTACACAATGCGAAACTCCCAGATCTCCGAATTCTCCATGAAAAGCCCACACATAATGCGGAAATTCCTAAACTTCCGAGTTTTCCATGGTAATCTAACCTAAAATAGCGATGAATAAATGCTTCAGATTACATTCTGCTATCACGGTGCAGATACGGAGATCCACCGAAAGCCACTACACAATGCGGAAACTTCTAAACTATCGAATTTTGGGAAGGAAATCTAGAATAGTGATGAATAAATATTTTACAGACTACATATTCGGAATAGTTCTGTCTCTGAGCTTCATGATGTGATTCCGCATTTGCTAATGTCGTGGAAGCTCGTGAATATCTTTATGCGTTAGCTTTCGGCGGTTAACGCCTTCGTCAGACCTTAATCTTACAGATAAATCGCTTTCGGTGACCAGCTGACGAACGCTGCTAATATCAGTGAACGAGCGGTTCCTGCTCCCCGAAACCTGGGCGTTCACCGCATAAACGAAGAAGCTTTGGATAAAATGCCAGGACAACCCCGAGTTTACAGAAGCATTGACGAAGTGGTGAGCGATGACAGAGTGACTGCGAATACAGTACCGAGTTTTTGAATAGCCTCGCGCCAGCCGGACTACCGCCTCATACCTTACGACTTAAAAAGATGCAGTCATAATGTTGTTGAGGAACTTAGATGTCAGAGGTGGACTATGCAACGGAACACGTCTGATCACCACTCACTTTGGGCGTTTCGTTCTAGGCTGCCGTTTTGCATCAGGAGAAAGGAGCAGAGAATTTGTACTCATTCCCAGAATCGACAATTACACGGATAGACGGGTTCCTTTCCGTCTGAGGCGTCGTCAGTTTCCGATTCGATTAGCATTTGCGATGGCCATCAACAAAGCACAAGGTCAAAGCCTTAACAGTGTTGGAATTCACTTAGGAGTGGATGTCTTCTCAAATGGTCAACTTTATGTTACCTTATCAAGAGCTGGACGAATGGAAGGAGTTAAGACCGCCAAATCCACGGAGAGAACAAAGAATATTGTGATGAAAGCTTTCCTCAGCTGAGTAACTTATTGTTATTCGCATTACTAACGATTCGTTCCTGTTATCCAGATAAAATATAGCATATGATACATCAGAGAGCTCACGAAGACATATTGTGCCCATGTATGGAGGTGGGAGGTGACTGCATGTCTACTGTACCGTTTTATGAAAGTCGACAGTAAATGTCCCCAACGTCCCCAATTCCACATTGTTAGAACGAATTTAGTGCTGGCACTCACGTAATAGGCGCAGTCACAATCCTGATGCAGCTCAAACGCAGGCGTTTGCAGCCCCGCGGTTCTGACGCATGCACCTAGTACGTACAGTATGTTCTTGTGCAAACACATTGGAGATCGTAAGAAAACATGGGAACATTACTTGTTTAACCCCTGTTTCTGTGTGCGCTCCCAAGCGTGAAGCTCGTTAACGATAGGATAGGAACATGAGATTCGTAGTGTCGCTAAATACAAAACATTTCCGCTTTCATCGGAAAATGTTCCCATCCTGTTTTACTGTTCTTGGTGAATGAACTATGCGTGAAACTACAAAGATATGATGTTCTTGATTAGACCTCATTACGATTTGGAAGCTTCGAAGGAGTAAACTGGTATACGTTGAAAATAGACACTACTAAGGGTTGTGTCCTGCTCTCTGCACTTTCAACATACGTATATAGTGTGAAACCCTCACAGAACCTCAAACGTTTTTCACTTTAACCTTATCCAAACTAGATCTAATGTGGGATCGAAGAGGGCTAGTTACCCTACGATTATGTCATGAATCGAGCGGTTTCTGAATCCAGGAAGTGTGACAGATCAAAAATTTCATTGGCAGATATCGTCGAGGAAATTCTGTGGTTTACTAGGTCAAACTTCAAGATGTGTTGTTTGTTTTGAATTTTTTTTTCTAATGATCTTCACCTCCTAGTGAATTACAAGTTCCGATCGTTGCTTGTTTATTTATATGTACCCACATCTCTGAGAGCTTTTCTTCATATTCAGCAGGATTCACCTCCTTAATAGATTTGTGGAAATCAATCGAATTGAACACAAAACACTTCTGTCATAACTGGAAATGTTCCCCTCCTATTCGCCTGTTATAGATGAATGAACTGTGTGTGATGAATTTCATGTGAAACTATAAAGATATAACATTCTCGGTCAGACTCATTACGATCTGAAAATTCCAAAACGGTGGATTGCTATGCAGTGAAAACAGGTACTACTAAGCTACCTCTTCTATTCCTCGTACTTTCAGCATACCAGTGGCGGACGGAGAGGTGGGCGGGGGGGGGGCGCCCCCGCGAGAATGGGTCGGCAAATTTTCGAAATTACTTTACAATACAAATAAAAATCTAGCATTAGTTTATTTGTTTATTTTTATTATTATTTCTAATATAATTTTTATTAATTATTTATTGTTATAATTAATACTTTTATTAATTTTATTTTCCATCTGGGTCCCCAAAGCGGCTGAGACCCCACATTTTTTCCCACGCCCCCCTCTCGCCCACTTTCTGCGCCCGCCACTGCAGCATACATAGAATAGAACTCGTCATAGGCTGGAATCTCAGGATGGAAATGAGCTAGTACTCATGGATCACACACCTACTCTCCGCTTTTCACATGCGCTTTACTGGTACTCTTAGCATTTCTAACGCACTAGTTTAAGTAACTGTGTGAAGGGAATTTCTCCTTTTCTCGGTGTAATGAGTTATCGAAGTTACCAACTCTCTCAACTACACTGATAAATGATCACGGCTCGTCATAATTGTTCCAATGATGCTGCGTTATTGTGAACTTTGTGCTTTTTTTTCTTCTCAAAAACTCAGGCCTAAGGGAAGTATGGGAGATTGTGCCGAACCAAAGTTTTTCGACTTTTGAACAGTGCACGGGATAGATTGAAAAGCGTTCGTAGCCGCTATGTGATTCCAGATCTTCTATCCATATGAGCACCATCGCAGATTTTGCAATTGAAACTCTTAAATCTGCATCGGAGTAACGATCTTATAGCTAGAGCTCGAGATTGTAGCACGCGAAACTATGGAAGTGTTTTGGATTAAAACGATGAGTGCATCGTGAGCTTGCTCAGAATCAAAACCTCTATGATTTTGATCCACATGGATCAGTTGTTAGGGCACCTTATGAATCCTTCGCAGTACCTTCCCTTGAGTAGTGGTCCGCGGTTGTATCGTCTTGTCGGCAACTGGGCTGGGTCCTTCCTCTCTTCTCTGGATTGTTTTTGAGTATACTGATTTGATGAATGATATCTTGCACAAGTATGAGGCATTCATGCAGATGGAGATGTAAATCATTTATGCCACTGACTTTTCGGGCTCTGATGTCCAGGCCAATAAACGGCAAAACGTTGGCCTCAATGAGGACGAATAACATCCTCGGCTAGTAGCACAAGCAATACCGTCGTATTAAACAGTTCCTGAGGTGGTTCACCATGTCCGGTACGAATACAGTAAGACGAAGCGCTGCTTCAAAGGCTACAGTGCCTTTGTTTGACAAATTTTGAGAGCGTTAGCGGCAGTATTGTGTGTTGTTCGTTATGTTTCCACTTCTTTTCTCGTAACCTCGTTACTCCAGCTGTGAGCTCTCATTTTGCATTGGCTAGGATCAGTTCAAATTTCAAAATTACAAAAAGGATTTTGTGGTTTATGGAGTAGTTCCTGGTTCTTCGATGCCTGATTGAGGAGGCGTTTGCGCGGCTACTCTCATAGATCATTGACGCTTTCAGGCCTTGACGAAGGCGAAGCCGCCGAAACGGCCAACAAAACATACTAACATCCTCGTGTACGGCTACTAAATTTATAACTCACACCGAAGAACTATGCCGAGGTTCAAAGACGACCGGACTTGGGAACTAAAAAGATCATTCTATTAGGTGTGTGAAAAAGTTTCCACCCTTTTTTATGCAAAATTGAGTCTTTATTGGAAAAGAAACAAGGCATATACATCAAACGAAGTATTGACCATCGATGGCAATAGCCTTTCTCCCTTCTTCTGGGAAAAGACAGACGCCACAGCGGTAGAAAGCCTCATCTTCCGACTCGATCCATTCCTTCTCCCATTTTCGACATCTTCAAAAGATTCTCGGAAAGCGTGTGGGACATCGACCGAAACAAATAGTAGTCTAGGACACAGTCTGATGAATAAGCCGCATGGGGTATCACATCCCAGCAAAGTTTTTCAAGTGTCTCCTTGATGGCTTTTGTGACATGTGCCAAAAAAGCACTAACCCACATTGGTGCTCCAAAATTTTCGAAATAGAATTTCCTCGCCGAAACCTTGTACAGGGTATTGTTTGAGGTGCAGTACACGAACATCCTACTAATTTCGTACTGTAACCCCGTTTCTGTATGGTTACGATAGGGTTACTGTGGCAAAAAACGCTTATTTGGCTCAAATTCGAAATGATTATCGCTGTAAAACACAACGATGTTTATGCAAATCAAAATAAATCTGTACTGAATATTATTGACAGATGTCAAACCAACAAAACCAAGCTATGTTTACAAAGTATTTGCAAGGATAACTAACAATTCAGAGGTGCCCCCTAGCAACCGCTAGAGGACAGAAACGTTTCCATATACCTAATAATGCCAACATGGCTCTATCACTGTCATTCTTTCTGTTCTGATGACAAATGATAATTGTGGGTTTGCAAATTTCAATTTGATCGACTAGACCATCAGCTTCGATAAGCTACTTGGTCACATTTACGGAAACATTCAACGCTGGCATCAGCGGCTCACTTTTCTTTTAGATAACTAACATAATGCTAAGTTATTCGCGGGTTCATGATAGTCTTCCAATAAGCGACTTCCCGAAAGATTCTTATCATCTGCATGTTACCATGAGCAAATATTCAATTTATTTCTTTTATTTGCTAACAGTTACGGCAGCCCTATGTAGCCCAAGTGCTCTTTGCCCATTTGTTGTTTCGTTGTGTTAACCGATCATGAAAAAAGAATCAGGAAACAAGTTTTTTTGGAGAATTTGTTCATTTTGAAGTCTCATTTTCGTTATAATTTGTAATTGCCTTCATTTCAGCCCTTGTGACTGTACTACCTCACCTATTCATCGAGTCTCATTTGTGTTTCATCAGAAAGCGATACAACGTATTGTATTGCAAGTTGTAGGCTTGAAAGTGACGTTACAACGCTGAAAGCTTGCCTAATTAAGCTGCACAAGAAATTCGGAGTCACAATAATCGCTCGGAAAATCTAAGAAAATGCGAATTATGCAGGTTCTTCCTGGATGCTTGCGAATTTTTGTGCTTAAAGCGGTGACTTGAGAAAAAAAGTGAAATTTGATACCTTCTTGAAAACTCTGAAGGACTGGGTTCTAGGTGAATGTTTCATGCAAAATGAACAGCAGAAGTTGTGCCTAACAGGTAGCAAAAAAGCTGAGAGAGAGATGAATCCCTCCTGGCTATATGCTTCCTGTTATGATACTATCTCGTCGAGAAGTTGTCAATGTCAGTTTGACCTTCAAATTAAAAACACTACCACGACAATACTACAAAGGCCCCATCCAAAAGGCATTTCCCATTTCCTTTTTGGTCAACTCTTCCACTTCCTCCATAAAATGGACGAGTGTCCTCTGTGACAAAGTCGCAGCACTTTGAGAGCGACCCACCTAAATTTTAGCTCCACTGCAGTTTTTAAAATTTTCTCCATCAATGAACACTACAACGGCAGGAACAGGAGTTAGTCTGATAGTACCAATCCAGGACTGGGAGGTGAATGAGGAAGGGGTTCCCCTCCTCATTTTTTGGTTCTGTTCTAGGTCACTCTTGCGATGTGTCGTTTTGACTATGTCGTGGATAAGTTTTGTAGCCGCCGTTCTGATACCATGACGATGGAGGTCTTGGCCTAAGCGGTCCTATTATTGCGCAGACAGATCAGCATGGAACTTCTGACCACTATTCACTGTTCTTGAATGGGGCGTTCCTTCAATATTTTACCGCAAACGCAGTGTCACCTTCGATTGTGTCTATCGGGATTACATGTCGGAATAGGATGCTGTACGTCGTTGAGCAGGTGTGGTTCTTCGTCTGTGTGTTCAAAGCACATTCTTCTATTATTTGACACTATAACGTTTCCGAAGGAGTGGCTACTCTTTAAACGGCAAAGAAGGATTCGGCCGATGGCGGCTCGCGCACTTACTATGTCCGCCTTGAGTAGGTGCGCTACCATTTGAAAATAATTTCTCAGAAGTAAAAAGTCGGAGAATACCAAACAAATCAGATATCTTCTGGAGCGTTATGAAGTGCTCTCCCACATGAATGCATATGCCCTGCCAAAATGGTAACACTGAGGAAAATAGGGGAAGAAAGGAAAGCAAATGCGGCGGACATTTATAATTCCTCAACCTAATATTTGTCCTAGTCTTTATTCATCGTCATACGCGCCTACACCACTGGGGAGGGGATAAAAGGCTTGTCATGAGCATCTAAAGGGTCATATGTCAGTGACAACGCGCGGCATCACCCATCTGATAAACAAGTATACTTCTCAAGTTTATTTACACGAGAACTCTGAAACACGGTACAACACTCTCTATTTCTCTCACCATTATCATCCTTTAATTACAACACAGTTCAGAAAAAAGTGCAGCTTTGCTCGTTGACCCGTTCTGCGCAATACACCATGGTCGTTGATTACTTATTTGTATGCTATCTTCCGTGCAAACTTTTGTAACTAGTGTGTTGAGAGCATGTTACGCTGTGGCGTCAGTGCCCCACGGTCGATGTTTCACCTTTGATGCAGCCCAATCAAGCCTTCCATCTCTTCTGAATTCGTGAGTTGGTGCTAAGGGGATGTTGAAACATAAAGCGCTGACAGTGTACAGTGAACGGCAACGGCGTTGGCCCATCTGCGGCCTCGAGAAGGACGCAGCGCAACCGCGCCGCACGCGCCGGCATCGGTGTCGTCACCTGCGAAATGCTATTTCTAGGCTCTTTTCTCCCCGATTTGCTCGAAAATCCTTAGAATCGAGTAGAAAAGCTGTAGGAAATTGCATAACAGCAGGAGAATACATAGCTCACGGCGCACGCGGCGCGGCTGCGCGACGTCCTTCTCAAGGCCGCAGATGGCCCAACGCCATTGGCGTCCACTGTAATCGAATTCGCTCCCTCGCCATGCTTCAGCGATTCTGTGTAGGTGTCTTGTATATCTCAAAGAAAACTGATTGATGCTGAACACTCCTTCTTTTGTTGTTTGTACCCAAAGTACATTTTCAGACGAGTAAGCTTAAAAATAGAGCGCAGTTTGGGAGAACGATTTGCAAGTACATTTACTACTTTGTCAAGACGCTCGTTAGTTTTATTTCACAAAAGAAAAACACTATGTAATCATCATAGCATTGTCGCATTTTTACTAGGAAAACAGGGTGATCAGAAATGAGAACTGAAATATGAATCTGTTTTTCATTGTATAAGGCGCAATTGGTGCACGCTTATAGGTGAGGCCTGCCAAAAAAAGAATTTTCGTTGTTTTTGGGTAGCAGCGAGCACAATACACAGAAGGCTATAACGTGAAATGAGCACCGAGGCCATCTTCCGACGATTTTGAAACCCCAAGGCAACCGTGATTGTGGTCGCAGGTTGCTCCTTGACGATAAAGAGTTGAGGAGAGTCGTAGGGCCTAGATCGAATCCTAGTATTCGGACGTTGGGGGCAGTGATGGATGATCGTCATACTACAGTTGCAAAACATTTGACTTCAGTGAACAGGATAGGAAAGGTGCGGAAGTGAATACTCAACCATATGACTGATGACCAGCATCTAACCCGCTATGACATCTTTTCTAACTTGATTTTTCGTCCCAGAAACGACCCATTTCTGGACCGCGTAGTCTTTGTAGCGTGGTCAATGGATGATGAAAGGAGACGCGAATGTTCATTGCTAGAAACGTTCTCCCACCTATAAATTTTCCTATACCAGATCTTCACCCTAACTCTGATAACTGTGCAGGACGAACGCAGCCCGAACGGCGTAATGGTTCGGTTAGAAACCCTAGCAACAGCGGTTGCCAGTTGCTGCCATTCTCCCCTTGACTGCTGCCGTCCCTCAGCAATTGCTGCTAAAGGGCCGACAGATTGAGCAGCAATCGAGGGGAGGATGGCAGCAACTGGCAACCGTTGCTGCTAGGGTTTCTAACCGAACCATTACGCCGTTCGGGCTGCGTTCGTGCTGCATAGTTATCAGAGAATGAGATTGTGTCGAGTTTGCTGGTGCTGTGAAGGTATGATCCACTGTAGCCTACCCCAACTCAGATGAACATTGGGAGTGGAGTCCTAGTACTGTAATTTCGAGTTAATATCCAAAACTCTGCAACAGATGTGGTCGGCAGTGGTGAACAGAAGCAGGTTTTCTCTGCTCCAGGGTAACGCTAGTCCTCATACTTGAAAACTCACTCGGCAAAATGACGCAGTAAGGTAGCGATGTTCTCACTCATTCTCCTTATTCCTTAGCCCTTTCTCTCACTGAGCATTATTTTTCCGAGCTTCAGATATAGATCTGCGACAAAAGCAAATTGCTGATCTGAAGCATGTTGAAATGGTCTTCCATAAGTTTGCTATTTCTTGCGATCTTATTTTTGTTGTAGAGGCACGCAATCTTCACTGGATGGTTGTGAAGGATCTACCGGATTAAATATCTGCTGAACGAATCAGTTAAATTGTTTTTGAACCGAGTTATAACACTTTGAACTGGAGTGTTCATTTCAGCCATTACATGGTGGCGCATAATTACTTTCCCACAATAGAAACCGGGCAGAAATAGTAGGAAAGCACATTCGCCGACGATCTCTACAGGTATAATCATACCACCTAGAGAAAGGAAAAACAGTACCTTTGTTCAATAATCCTTCCTTTGGCGTATATCGCAGCCCTTGGACTCTCAAGCCATGGCTTCACTATGGGCCGCATACGACGCCCACCTTCATCGACGAGGAGCTTCTCACGACAGGGCGGGTCTGCAATCCGCATAGGACATGTGAAGGAAATTGCAAGGATTTTGAAACATCTAGTGTGGTTGTCTCGCTGCGTCCTCACCCGGAACTGGTTGCGGTTTTCGCTGAAAGGCGAATTTTCCCTATTTTCATTGAAATGAACGTGAAAATCTTAAAGGACGCGTTCAAGGATATGCTTGATAATGAACTACTTTCACTGGCTACTAAACATTATGAAAACGCCCACTGGCTTCCTCGGCTGAATGGAAGGCCTCCCGATCAAAGCAAAAAATTCTCATAATTAGGACTTGTCAAGGTGACTGTCCTCACTCTTGCCTCCGCGTGGGCGGCCATTTCTCCTGAATGGAACGATCTGGAGCACTCGGCTTGTGTTGTGATAGAACAGAGGGCTTGTCTGAAAAGGAAGGTCAACTCTCAGTTTTGGGCAATGCCGCCGGAGAAAGCTCGGAAGGAAGTCCCGCAAAATCACGAACGGCCCATAGTGATGAAACACCGCATGCTTCTGAGGCTTGTGATCAGCGACAAAGGAGAGGACATCGAGTGACACCAACGCTCTTGTTTCGCTATAAGACAGTAAACATTTCTGAAGAGGTCATCAGCAAATGCTCTTTTATTCTTCTTCTGTGACGTTTTTTTTGTAGTGGGACAGTAATTATGCGCCATCCTGCAATTTCGCAAAAACCTGATATTAGAAGTTTCTATCGATCCATCTCTACGTCATTCTGATACACATTTATGTACAAGCGCTCCGATCTGCTATGAGAACTATGGCTTTCTACACTGCATCAAATGACCGTGTCGTCTTACTGGTACCAATGAGAATGTTCACAGCTTCGCTTCATTGTTCGCGAACACTGCCATGTCGTCTGCATACCTCACAAGACATGTGAGAAACTGTCAACCCTTACATACTTGCCATCATTTAAAGGCAGCACGAGTCGAAATCCTCGACTCGGACCTGAGCTGCGAACCGTAAAGTAGGCGTCGCGCACATCACGAATCTGCAAGGAACACACACAGTAACGACTTACCTGCGTGCACACCCAGTCGGCCAGTGCTTCGGAGGGCCCGATGCGCCAGCTTACGCAATTTAACGCATGCGGGCTGCTACCGATTCCCTTTCTCCGTGCAAAGACCCATTTGCGCACGCAGGGCGCCGTTGGAATACTCGTCCGCGCACGGAAGGCAGCATCGCCTTTTTCCGGTTTTCTCGGGTGTTTCACGCGATTTCACCACCGGATATGAGCAATACACCCCCAAAAACCCTAAAATCCGGCACAAACACGATGGTTTCGACGGATGCTGCCTTTAATGCCTCCATGAGACTTTGGAGGGTAAAAACACATCTCATCCATAGTAACCAGCACAAATTCTGCCGAACAGTTGAGCCAACACTTCCTGTTTGGTACTTTCTTTTCATTTTTGTTCTCAAAGCACTTAGGTGGGTCTCGTTCAGTCCGTTTGTTTCTGTATCTGCAATAGTTTCTGTTACATCAGAGCGAATTTTTCCTGTCTAGTATGCGTTTATGAAGGAAATGACGTGACACTCTTAGGTAGGCAAAACCACTGAAGTCGGACAAAGTTGGATGATGGATGGACTGTGATATACTGTGGTGAAAGTTGGCGGGTTGCTTTACACTCTTGATTTCCTCATCACTCTTCTCTAATGTATTCTCCATGTTTACATCTGAGCAACTTGTCCTATTCCTGACTGCCAGATTTTTTACAGTTCTGTCTATTTGTAACAACAACGGCTTACAGATCCTCCTCGTGATTCGGGACCAGAGAAAATAATTCCGTAGGATTCTTTTTGTTTATTGTTTATTGTTTATTCATGCACTCAGGTTGCTCCTACAACCAGGTACATCATGCAAATAACTTTTGAAATCTTCGGCTAAATGAGGAACCAGTTCAACAGAAAAAGCGTAGATAACGATGCTTCGTTCTACTACAAAATACATACACGTTGATAAATTTCAAGACATGTAACAGCTACCCAAGTGACATCTTCATACCTGATCTTCATTTTTCTCGAAAAGCTTCGAGCACGCATGAACAGAAAGGGAAAATGTATTCTCTTTTCCACCTTGGCTCGAGTTCTCTGAACAGTTCGCTGAGAATCTAATAATAGTCTTGACAACTGTAATCCACATTAGCAGGTGCACTTGGATAAAACTAATGCTGAAAATGTTTCTCTAATTTACCTACATATTCCATAACAGAAAGCATCATACCACTTCCAATTTTTTCCGTTGTTAATCTATCGTTTTGAATGCACCTGGACAGAGGGATTAGATTTTATTCACAGGTTCATGCGAAGTTGCGAATTGTGACTTGCGTTATGGCAGAATAGTAGGAAATAGTGCCAGAATGACTGATAACATGAAAAAACAGCTAGTGCGAAGTAGACTTTACGACAGACATTGTATAACAAAACAATGCGTTGTTTTCCCATACTGTAACTAGCGGATTGTTCACAGACAGGTGTGATATATCAGATAAAGTGTTTAGAATACAATTTTTTTGTATATTCATGGAACCGGATGGGTACTAAGCGTGCGCATAAAAGAACATCTAGCTAGCAAAAGAGATGGAGGTGGCAGCTTGGTCTCCTCTCTGGGGAAGCATAAACAGGACAATCCAACGGTCAAGATTTCAACGTGATGTGCGCAATTTTAGCATGCGAGCCTGAAATTTCGGCAAGAAAGCTATTAGAGAAATTTTGGATTTCTGTTCGGAATCCGACCATGAACAACCGAAACGAGTGTTTGTCGATCACAAATGAGTTCCTGCCCCGTATGCCTTTCTGTGAGCGGCAGAGCACTCTATCCAGACCACAATCATCATCAAAGGGACGTGTGACGCTTATTCATCCAGCAGGAGTCACTAAGGAGTGTGGACAACAACGACTACGGCGGTGTGAACGTTTTTGTTTGTTGTGCCTCTCTGCTCGAGTCGGTGGTTTCCAGACGTGCTTGGAACAGTGTCAGTAGGTCAGCTGGGAGGGATGAGGCGTTGGCGGACAAGACCACGAATACAGCGTTCAAGCCACTCTCAGGCCTCTGAAGAAGACGTTAAGGTCGAAACGAAAGCATCAACAAAGTCCGCTTACCAACCTGGTTGGCGCAGAAGTATATAAGATGAACTTCGTCAAAGATGGCCAGGTTTAAAGACCAGGGTACATGAAGACTACGTAGACCATTGAGAATAAATTCAAAGCATGATCAGGATAACTGTTGCAAGCCACTGTGAAATTCCGCATTTAGACGAGTGACGAGAGATTCTGATATAGTGTACACGCAGCGACGACTGACTTTAGGAAAAATCTTCTATGGATAACTATGCCTGGCGCATGTCTGATGCATACAGCTTAAACGGCTCTTCAATCAACAGTTATTCGCCAAGGAAAAAATAGGACCACTCACTAAACACATGATTTGCACATTGCTCATTTGCAGAGGAGTACATAGCTGTAGAGGGAGACCCATAGAATAGATGGAAATTCTGCATTAGCTTGTTTCTTATTTCCTGTTTTTTTTTTTTATTATTTTTTTAGCTACTTATCTCTGATTATTCGAATTTGATATTAACTTTTTGAACTATATCCAAAACTACGTTCGTTTAGTCCCCAAAACCGGCCGAGAAACCATTTTCTCCCACTTCCTCAACCCCCCCCCCTCCCCCCCCCCCAACCCAATTTCTGCGTCCGCCACTGCTTTGGTATCGAGTTGTTGTATGGTTACCATTTGTAACGTGGCGAGCTGATAGACCCACCATCATTGCCTTCATTAGTACCAACAGTTCTGCACTCCCTACACGAACAGATTACACCGTTCTTCTCGAAAAAAAAGGCCGATTCGGTGGTATGATTCGGTATCTTCGCTGCAGGACTTGGATAAAAAACGCGTCATTCAAGAGATAGGGTCGAGTAGGCCTCGCCTACGGAGGTCTTCATTTCTGAGACAAATTGTGCCACACTTCACTGCTTCTAGCAAATCAATTATGCCGAGGAACACAAATAATGATCACTGGGGGTTTGAACAGTTATTATATGAATTCAGCTGATATCTGAATGTAGTATTACATAAAGTTCAAGGCTAGAGGTGGCTTGCTTTTTCTTTGGGTATCACCTACACCCTACGATTCCATATGTGCGAAAGCATGGAGCTGTTCTTCATAAATCAACCTTCAAGCGACATTAAGCAATAATATAAAAATAAAGGATAAAGTAGTAGGCGTTAACCCCATTCGTGGAATGCACTATGTGTTTGACTTCATCTGAGAATACATAGAGGTATTCAATGGCACGTGCATTATACAGTGCAGAGGTGTAGGGCTGTAGTGTAGGAGGCCGGGGGGGGGGGGGGGGCTTTCTCTATTCCGAGTCAACTCTCCATCCTCCCAGGCTCCTCTGGTACCAATTCACCCACCGACTCAAGGGGGATGGCTTGATCGGCCAGTGGCAGGGGTCGAACCATCGAACTCATGCGCCGCAGTGGCCTATTGCCAGTGCCCCACAATGGTAAGCGCTGCTAACCCAAGGCACTTCCTCAAGGGAATCTTGTAATAATGGTCCTCAGTCTTTAGGCGCAATCGGAGGAAAATTTTCAAGCGCTCCTAGCATGGGGCGCGTGCGCGGCGCGGCCCTCTTGTGGCAGCGGTCCCCCGTCGTTCGTCAGATTTCTGGCCCAGGTGAATGTTTTTCCTTCATTTTTTCTCTTCGGTTGAAGTTTATCTGAAGGTGTGAGGCCTGTGGCTGACCGATGTCGACCGGATGGCCCCGCATGTCTCATAAAAACAATGAAAACAAGCATTTGGGGCATTCATGGGGTAACAACATGCAAAATATGAGGGCCGGCCGGTCGATATCGGTCAGCCACAGGCCTCACAGCTTCAGATAAACTTCAGTTAAAGGAAAATTAGAGAAAAACACTCACCTGGGCCAAGAATCTGACGAACGACTGAAGACCGCTGCCACAAGAGGGCCGCGCCTCGCACGCGCTGCATGCTGGGTGCGCTCGAAAATTTTCCGCCGATTGCGCGTAGGAACTTTAAAACAGAGTCCCTGAGGAAATTGTTTGAAACTATTTCAACTTCAAGCAATTTTCACTTGGCAACATCCCCAACTACAAAGAGAGAATTGACTTAGAAATGCCCGTTTCTCTTTATTCGACTTTTTGATATTTCAATTATAGTAATTTGAGAATTCCTGAATGAAGAGTTTTTATGCAAAACTAAAATGCATCCGGAAATTAGAGGGCAGTTCTATGGATTAACACTGTGAGTTCATCTCAAATTGTAGTTGGCGTAAGACTTGAAAAAAATGTTCGGAGTGTAATTCACTGGATATCAAGGGAAATGAAATGTAGGTCCAATCCAACACAATTGAAAGGCGTGAAGTATTAGATGGCCTTCATGGAGAGATAGGTGAAGGTTCCCGTAACTAAACGGACAAAAAACATGAGCTTGAAACCACCGAGTTAGGTCCAAAAAAAGTGTTTTACGCAATCCGGAGTTTAAGAAACGCCAGCCCTACAAGTCAACATTATGAGTGAAATACACGCAAATGTTTGATTTGAGGTATTTTGACCATAGACACTCCATTTTGATGGAATTTTGCATTTTCCTCAGTATAACGCACTGTCAGAACACTCGGTCATTTGAGTGAAATACAGGAAAATGTTTGATTTTCAGGCATTTCGACCACAAACACTCTATTTTGATGAAATTTTGCATTTTCCTCAGTATAACGCACTGTCAGAACCTCGATTTTCCAGTCAACATTGGTTCCTCGTTCCAAACTCTACCTAATCGTAGGAGAGGCAGGAAGTGAAAGTTCGTCTGCTAACCTGAGTTTGCGCAGGTTTGTGTTCATGAATTTCAACCTGGATTTGAATGTTTGACTGCGAATTGGCGCCTACGTGAAGATAGTGGCTGCATGGAAAAAGAATTCCCTTGTTTTTTTTTTACTTTCTATAAGAAACCTATACTTAACATTTTATTATCCTACGGAATTCAGAACACTCATGCAAAAATGACGTTAGAAACGTATGATAATGGCAGCTAGCTAAAGCTGGTTTTGCTACGCACGGTATCCACTAGCACCTGCTTTACAACGTAACAATCTAAAGCATCAACTCATAATGGGCTATAGAGCTACCGGTGGATCGCACTAAGCCCTTTTACCTCGTTACAATTTTTCTCGCGTTTTTCAATAGGAACTCTCACCACAAATATGGACTCAATTTTGTTTCACAGCGCAGTATTGCATGGTTACTGTATCATACAGTAGATACTGTAAATGTTTTTCCTATGACGATCGATTTGGTAGGGTTTCACAGAATAAAACGCGAATATGAAACCCATTTTTCACGGTAATGCACTATCGAAGGGTTACTTGAAGAGGTACTGTAAACATATTGTAAGTGCAGTTTTTCGTCCAGAATTCACCGAAACTTTACAGGAAGGACTTGCTTATCACGATTCACTGGCTGATCATGAATATAGCATCCAGCTGGAATCTTCGTGCATTTTTGGGAAGGTTACACGTCATCGCTGGAGTTCGATGTCTGCAACGGTCCACAATCTGACCCAGAAGCTAGTCACAGCACACAATAAATGCTATAATCGTGATCAGCAAGAGAAATAATACTCCGCGCAAAGCTTGGCCAGATTACGGGAGGAACAGCTAACTACAATGCCGACAGTATCGTAAGACTACAGGAATGCTTCAGCATACGAAATAAGGTTTATAATCGTCACCAAATCGCCAAATGTACCTTTGCTTCTACCGCGTTTGCAAAAACAATGAACAAATTCCTTTCTTCGAGACTATCACTGCTTGCATTTATCAACAGGATTTCTGTTGTGAATAATGTTTTCAGATTTTCCATGTAAATCTTAAAAGTTCTTTCCACTAATTGCTCCGTCTAAGTTATTCCACCTGAAGGGCCTAGTTGCATCATTATGTTGCATTACGATCTACATCTATCATGCATTGCCAAAACCTGATCTTTTTCATCACTTAGCTGTCTTCTTTACCTTCTTTATCGGTCATCTCACCATTACAGAGCGTTTATCTTCACAGAACTTTTATCTGTTCTTTATTACTGAGTTCTGCATATATTAAAGAGTTTCACCTGTTCTTTTGCACCTTGGATTATCCGTTATTTTTTGTTCTTTTAAAATCTGTCTTGCATGGCACACCGTAGTGTGCATTCAAATGAATAAACTCAACGATCTTCGCAAGAATAACGCATTGCCAATCATCCACAACGTATTCAAAATAATGCTCGAGCACTGCCTCAGCAGTTATACTTTGAACGTTCGAGCTTTTAGTTGCTTTTTATAGTTTATTCAGAGCGTAGCGAGAGTTATGTTTGCTATGCCTTGCTTTTATATTCTATGCTCAAGCAAGCGTAAACCTATGTGAAAATGGTCGTCAAATTTGTGATCAGCGTAGTGGAAAATATTAGCTTGGTGCAAAAATAATGCGCGTTTTCATGCCTTTGATTCCGAACCTCATAACTCCTTTCAATATCGATCTTTTTAAAAATGCTTAGAACTATTTTAATCAGCAAATCTTTATCAATAAGGAGGATGTTCTGCGACTACCGTGCACTTCTGAAAGGACCTTCTAGAATCGACGAACTTCCGGAGGGCAATTTTGGTATCACTTTAGTCTTCGAGAAAATTATCCCTGAAGAATCCGTCCAGGTTCTTGGCGAAGTGGTAGTCTGTGAGCGAGAAGTTTGCTGATTGCCGGAAAGAAAACAGCATTGAATCGGTATGACCGCGAGTATAGATAAAATACAGGTGAGGATAAAAGAATGCAGCCAAATGATGAGAGAAAAACCAATAAAGACAATCACACGAGCGGCGTGTCCAGTGATCTACGCCGGAGCTGCCAGGTCTCTGGATCTCATCTAAGGCGCTGCCTTTATAGCCGTCAATTCCTGCCACTTCTTTGCCCGCATCCAAGGTAAACTACAGTACGCCAAAAATCAGAACCTTTCAAATACACAATCAATCAAATGTGAACCCTCTTGAACGCTTAAGCCCCACTCAGAGTTTTGCCGCCGGGCGAGTCGCCCATGTCGAAACATGCTGGGCTGCTACGCAGCGCGAGCTCGCCGCCGCAAAACTCACCAGGGGGGTCATTCAGAGTATTTTGCAGCGGCTAGCTCACCGCGAGCTCGCCCTACGAGCGGCGACAAGGAATGCCTCGGACCATTTTCGTCGCGCGCAGTAAAACTCGCCGATGGTATTTTTCTTCGTAATTTCTCGAATCTTTTGAACAAATTGCACTTCTCCAATGATGAACATTTAGTTATGTTTGTTTATGTTTTTAGCGCTTCTCACTTGAAGTTTTCGGTGGGTGCCTACTCGTAAACTAGAACATTTGGTGCGGTATCCTTTATGTCATTCATTGTATTCCTGGAATTTTAGTCATTGATGAGGACGATGTAGCATAGTTAGTCCTAGAATGCCTTCTGGAGGTGGTAGCCAGGAACAGTAGGGATTACGTTAATGAGGCACACCCCTGCCTGGACACCAGGCTCACAATACTAATTCATAGAGTACACAGAAGAGGCATTCCTCGTTCGTATCGTTCAGTTCTAACAAGGAATTCTACAGGAATTCAAAAGAAGTGGAAGAACTACTGCAGATGTAGAAAAGATGCCCTAGTGCTAAGCTCCGCGCTCACGCTCAACTCTGAGTATCGCCAACGTCGCTGAGAGGCAAAGGCCTTCCACGCCCTCCTCTTGCAACGGCGAGAACCCGGCGAGAACTCGCTCGGCGGCAAAACTCTGACTGGGGCTTTAGTCTCTTTTAAACCAACGTTACTCTCCTAGCTTGTAACATACCCCTCTTGACAGTCGCTCCGCCCTTTCTTCCAATGACAGATGCGATTCTGCTGCGATGACGTTTCAAGGCTACTTATATAAAAGCGCACAATCTCATATCTGACGTACTGCGCAGTCATTTCGTGTATTCTTTAATTTATTTCGTTCAACACTGCCTACGCAGTTACTACGCTATCTCACATTTTTTGATTCTCTTCATCTGAGTATTCCGTGGTTTTAGCTGTAGGGCATTCCCTGGAACGCCTGCCACCCAATCTCCTCGCTCTCCTCCGATGTAAGACCAGAAAGTACTATCACGTCATTCATAGCGTTCTGTGACATAGCGAACAGATGTAAACTACCTCCATTGTCATCTTCCTTACCGCTACTCACATGCCTCAATGGGAGTGGAAACGTTCTTTATCCTAAGGAATCGTATCTTCGAGCCCTTTGGTTTTAGTGTTTTAGTAGAATAGTCATTACTATAAATGAACGGATGATAGTGAAATGTCATGATAATAATGACATCAAACAGAAAAACGTCAAGAATAAAATCAGCAATACACCAGACTCTTTCACTTTTGTGCTTGAAACTAGATGTTCTTGAACTATTCCTTGCTCCACGGTGAGAACAAATGTCGTTACGTGGATGTAACTTCGTTACAACCTAAATGCAGATTGATAGGGGTCGGTCTAGAGTGGCCCTTCAAAAGCGATATCATAGTACATTAGTTTTCCTTTCTTTTTTCGTATCATTCCTGATATTTCTTCTGCGAATCGACCGCGATGCAAGCTCATCCACGTCTTCTTCTCTCGGATTTCTTATTTTGCCATGATCCAAAGCTATCTCTCACTTATCATATGAATTGGTACTTCACGTTCCTTCCTTTCACTCTCATAGGTTTCAGTTCTATTGACTATGTGCTTCTTCCATTGATAAAGTGAATTTCCCCATTCGTTAGCTTACATCCCATCCTACACATTACAACACCAGTGTGGCAGTGCTAAATAGGTATTAATTTCGCGACTTCGGTGTCAAATGGTAGTTGTTCCCCTATATTTTGATGACTTAAATTAAGCAGTACTGATTATACTTACTGTTTTTGTGACTAGTTATTTTTTAAGATCCATCTCTGACAATTTTAGTTTACCAAACCGAAATTTGATGACTCATAACACTTCCTTTCTCTTCCCTGCTCGCCAATTCGTCGACATACGAACTACTTGTACAACTTCTTTACATTCTTAATTTACCTAATTGGTGTTTCCTACGTTCTGTTCAACCGAGGAAAGTAATACCGCAGCTCAGTGGTGATAAATATCACACTCTACTCCATAAAGTAGAGCTGTCACTTCAATGGCATAGGCATCCAATATGTAGTAGTGAACACATTTTCGCCACTGGAAACAATACCTACGTTCTTTGATACTTTTTTTCTGGCGATCTTCCCAGCGAAGACGAAACTTTCATACCGCACACTTTCTGGTGACTTGCATTCAATGTGGCAAAAGCTCTTGTTTGGAATACTTTGTAAGCGAGTCGGCCCATTGTGTCGGCGGTCGTTTCAATGATCTCGTCTTGTTTCTTGGTAGCCGTTCGTTGGCGCGGAGTCTTCATACATCATCATTAGATTGAAGTAAGTGACCGCTCCTGTGATGCTTAGAATGTTCCATTTACTGAATATTTATGTCGTAGATCTAAACTTCGAAGGCCTTGGTGCTACTGGTGGTATCAAATCGCCTTCACAAGACATCTTCCTAGTGCTCGGTGCGTTGTTCACGTAGCTTAAGTGATATTCTCGTTATCAGACCAAGCGTTGGTCTCGTAGCACATCGCTGACAGTGCAGAGGCGTTGAATTTAGAATCTTCGGGGTCGAGCTCTTTGATCTGGTCCGCCACTTCCCGAATATTCAGCTCTTTACCCAGATGAATTTAGGAAACCACTTGTTGAAGAGCACTTCCTGCCAAGTCCACTACCCTCGCGTCACACCCCTGGCTGACCATTATTGTTATCTTGGACATGTTCCATCTCCAAACGTATTCTCTGCATGAAACAAGCACTAGCGAGAAGCAGTGTGTAATTAAATTTCCATTAAGAGATGAAAAACATCAATTCGAACAATATCTGCAGAATAAACATAAATTCCTAGGCACACTTATTCATACATAGATCTGAGCCCAGCATAAACCGAGAAATAGTTCACGTTCATAAATCCTGAGTTCACTAAAACGCGAAAATAAGTGGTGAAAACATCGTGATAATATGAATTATCGTACTAGTGCTGGTAATATGTGAGGAAATTTGTCGTAAAATTACATAGTACTTCAGTGTTGTGGTTTGCTTCAGAAAAGTAGTGTGTCTGTGAACAACGAAAGTGGCTGAATCTAAAGGCTTAACAACTTCCTTCTATAGAACATTACCCTCGAAATGTTGAGATGTCGTGGATCTTGAATGTCCTGAACAAGTTTTTCCCGCGCTGACCGTTTCCAACAAATGCTATCTAATTGTTAGTGCACTAGTGAAAAAGTAAGACATATGCGACCTTCGAGTGAACCATGGTCTTACTTACTGTCAAAAGAGAATACTCTTTCACTAAGAACAGCCAATGTGCTTCTTCGCTCCTTGCTCAGATGGCATGTTCCTTCCCCATAGTGCAGTTTCCTAGGAAAAGAGATCAGTCAGATAGCGAGTATCGTTCAAGCAATTATGCAGTTGATAATCCAGCTAAAAATTCCAGTTTTCGAGGAAAAGAGGAACAATTGCGAAAATGTTAACAAAGTCCGAATACATCCGAAATTAGTGTGTGTAAGCACTTGCCGTTTTTTATGTAAAGAACTCCTACAAAATGTACTTAAATAGCGACTCGAAATAGCAGCTCTATCAAATTCTACTTTGGTGTTTGAAGTTTGCTGAAAAAGGAAAGCTTCGCTCACAGCAACAAGTTCTGGTCCGTTTGTGGCAGTGCTGGGTTATACTGCGCTCCCAACTTTTTCCTCTTTTTTTTATTACGTTGCTTCGATGCCTTTCAGAGAGGCGCTGATTTCCTGTCGCCTTTTTTTTGGAAGAAATGATGGTACGATTCCTAGTCTGAGTATCTTGTACATATAGGTACAGCGCAACACCACAGATCTTCCGGTGTCGCCTAGTGATAGTTCAGCATCTCAACGTCGACAATACCTTTCATGTTTTGGCATAGATACAATAATTGTGTGCCCTAGGTGCGAATCCGGATACGAGGTTGGATTAGAAAGCTAGCTTCAGCAAAAAGTGTTTAATAACTTCAATTAGAAAAAAAGGCGCGTATTCCCAATTGGCCAACTATTATGTGTAATTACAGCTGACCAGACAACAATTCTCCAAAAGATTATTCATCTTCCAGAAATGTGAGAAGGCTTTATGGTGTTTTCACGAAACCTGGAATAGTCGAATTTCTACTGAAACCACATCGAAAATCATCGTACTCTCAAGACAATTCAGATATAATCCAAATACAATATAAAATTCCATCTATCATTTGAGAAGGCTTTCATAATGTCCTATTCGAAGTAGCCATCATTTTCTGTCTCGTTCTTGCCCTCTTGCATCAAAGTTGATATAAAATAAAGCTCGCTTACGGTAGCATTCGTTGGACCATTTCCCTCTGACTTTATCCGAATCAAGAACCGATCCTGATAAATCGAGTAATAAACTAACTCTGATAACTGTGCAGGATGAACGCAGACCAAACGGCGTAATGGTTCGGGAAGAAACCCTAGCAGCAACGGTTGCCAGTTACTGCCATCCTTCCCTCGATTGCTGCTTAATCTGTCGGCCCTTTAGCAGCGATTGCTGAGGGACGGCAGCAATCAAGGGGAGGATGGCAGCAATTGGTGGCAGCAATTGGCAACCGTTGCTGCTAGGGTTTCTACCCGAACCATTACGCCGTTCGGGCTGCGTTCGTGCTGCACAGTTATCAGAGTATAACTACGCGTACATGATACCGTCCTTCTCTTCTCTCAGACTCGATAATCCATCGTAATACACTACATCATTCAAGAACACCGTATCCTGCAAGCTATCGCTGTGCTTTTTTTAAGACTTCAATCCACTCAGATCATATGCTTAAAGAAATTGGGGTAAAAGCGGCTAAAAATATCATCCGTCGCTTCGTGCAATCAAGCTTATTGAGGTCTAAACTTATCGTTCGAATCAGAGAAAGAAAGAATTTATTCATTTGTTACTATAGAAAAAACATTTTTATCAACTTCGTTTTCCACCTGGGCCCCTGAAGCGACAGAGACCCCATTTTTTCCCATGCAATTGGGATGTGGAACATTGTACTTGGAAAGGAAGGTGCCAATGAGCTCTGCAATTGGCCAGTTGCATGCTGCCGTTTTTCTTCAGCTATAACCTGGAGACCTGGCCTGCTTGAGAAGAAACCATAGGGAGATCGGCAATTATTGCCGACTAATTTGCCCTTTATCCATTATCCTTTACCATTTGTCCTCTAAGGCGTTAAAGTGAATAACAAGCAACCGGTTCTTAGGGTTTAAAGCTTCTGAGGACAAAGGTGGGTGTTAGTCAATCCTTTTTGGAGTGGACCACATATTTGGCTCCATTTTATAATGGCATTGTGAATGCACTTAATCCATGTGATCCTATATGATGGCTTTTAGGGATACCGATGTACGATGTACAGTGCTTGAACCGCCCATTTTCTCAGATACCACTTTACTGATCCCAGAGGAAGGTTGGCTTGGTTGGCCACGGCCGAGGATCTCGACATCGACTGTTTTGCCGGCACTGTAACTCATGCCACTACCCCACGCTACCCCTCTCATGTATGAAGCTCAACTGCTCTGATATTCTCACTAGATAGCCTGGGTGTCGAGGAATAAGGGCGGTCGTTGCGTCGTTTCCATAAGGGGACCAGGTACACTTACACTTTTTGTACATGTGTGAAAATACAAGAAAATGCTCGTTTGTAATCATTTTGACCTAATCACATGCAAGAGAACTTGAATATTTTCATAGTGCATGAGACTTGTACAAGTGTAAATGGGGTGCAAAAGCGTGTTAAAGTTCAGAAGTACACACGATTTTCATCTCATAAATCGCATTACTTTAGCATTTTTTAAGCCATACTAAGCAATGAGTGTTTTTGCGTCGCTGTGTTTTCAACAGGGGTAGAGGATTTATCACGTGGGAAGCTAAGAGAATCTGACTTGAACAATCAAAAAGGTCAGATGAGCAGCGTTCGAGTAGTATAATTATGCAGAACAGAAAAAAAAAGAATTGTGCAAGAATTTTCACATGAACTATTGCATAAAGATGAGTGTAGATGATTAGCCTCGCTCGCGTGCACACAAGAAAAAAATGAAGCTGGATAGTACTCGCTTCCGCGATGCACACTTCCTGTATTCTCCTAAACGAAGCTTTCCACGCGTAATTCAAGTACGGTACCTAACCCCTAAATTTGTTCAATTTCCTTTTTAAAAAATGAAAGATAATAAAAAAAACCTAAACCCTGAAAGAAAAACAATGCGTAGGTCTAATAGCTTAGATGAGTATTGCAAACGACACATCTGAAGCGGACATGAGAAATCCCAGATAACTAAGCACCTGTACTAAGATGACCAATATGAAGTTGTAACTAGTTCTTCCAAGCACATTGCTCTGTCTGTGGCCGATCCGAGTGGGTAAAGGTTTCCTGTAAGGAGCAGTGCATCCTTGTTCCCCTTTGAAAGCGTCGCAACGACACCATCCAACTCTTTAACCGATTCCGACTCGAACGAAGAGTTTGGACTGTAGAGATCGCGTCCTAAGCTCTCGTCTGTTCACATTTATTATTTCTCTTCAGATTACTTCTTCTCAGATTGACTTTGAAATTTTATCTCTAGCAAACCCCAGAACGTATTTGCTTTCTTTTGTGGATGATTAATAGGTTAACCAATGCCTGTCCTAAGAACGCCTTGAGCACCTCCCGTGGTGGGGTGTCAGGATAAGCATATCTTTGGAGCAGCATGTAAAGGAAGTTCAAGGGTACCATCTATGGGAAGCCCTCTGGAACGAACTACGAACGAACTACTGCTTGTTGACGTTTCTGTATTCTTGTCTGTTAACATCTTACCCATGTTGTTACATCTTCCACCAATACTAGACCTAACGAACCCTTTCTGGTTTCGTATCGCTCCTAAGCCATCATTGGCTTTTCTAGCCTTTATTCTGTCCATGATTGGCTTTGCTTTTGTACCTTATTTTCCACATGGCGTTGGGGGTCTCACTGAGCTCACTGAACCTCCGATCCGCAACACAGTCTTCTTCTTTCTAGAATTTGTTGCACGTAATCCTAGGGGTCCGCTACTCCGCACTTTATCTTCCACATACTTCGATGAATCAGATGTCTGGTTGTCGGTCGCACTGGACACCGTCAAATCCGCGTGTTTCAAGGATTGCACGGCGCGTGTTTCGTGCTACTTATAGGTTGAATACCGTTTCCTAGTTTTGACAAAGTGTCAAGTAGCGGGAAAAAGGTATGAGGTTCACCAACGATGAGTAAAATATGTGGCAGTCAAAGCAAGGCAGATCGGACAGACCGAACGAGCGTCCCGCCAAAAGGAGAGGCTTGGGCGCTAATCTCGCACGATCAAAGGGCTTTGGATTTAGATCTAAAATCAAAGAAACGCGTCGCTCTTTTAATTTTACGATACCTTTATTATCCGCGTTAGACAATTGAACAACTCATTTACTCATCCATTCGCCAACGCACCAAACTTCGTCGTACTACATTCATCTATAAGTACTATGACGTCAAGCTTCCTTTGCTACCTTCTCACTTTGTCTAGTCGTAAGAAACTTGTTATTTTTGATGTCTAATGATTTTCACTGTCGAAGCCGTTGCGTGATACTCTATTTTCACTCACTCAAACTTGCAAGTGTATGGCTTGAACCATTACAAATAGCAAACAAGGGAAAGGTAAAGGTATTAATGACGAAACTATTAGGTCGTATAAAAAGTCTCCGCAGTTTTTCCGTGCATATTTGAACAAGCATTTTTTATTGAAAATCTACTGCAATAAAGTACATATTTACCATTATTATCTTTGAGCTCCGCTATTTCGCGACAGCTTCGTGTTCGTCTTGCTCCACCAGTTGCCAAAATTCATCGAATTTTTCAGTTACTTGCCGGTGCATCTTTAACATCCGAAGTTCCGGAACGGCATCTAGCAAACCACTCCTGGGTCATTCGTTCACTAACAGTATTTTCGCCGTACACTTCACAAATTTGTTAGCATGATCTTGCAGCGGTTTTGTCCTTTTTATAGTAAAAAAAAGCATCGCACTGTATTTCTTCAGATATTCCACTCATTTTCAAACTGTTTCAACTTTACGAGCAACGAATTAGAGAACAACCAGCCCAGTTGCCGCCGCTGCGAGGTGTCATGGAGGTGTCTGGCCCCCAGGGATGCGTATATGAGCGGAGTCAAAGTGCAAGTGCACACCTCCCATGTCAAAACTTTCTGTCGGATCTTTTATCCTTAGAGTGCTAACTTTTTGCCAAAAATTTACTCCGAATTAACAATTAGTCGCATCCACAACTTCGCTTGTTCATAATAGTTTTTGGCCCATTGAAGAGCAACTGAACATGTTCTCACTTCTCCCTGGCAAAGATGCTGAAAATCAGTAAAATCAATAGGATCATTGAATCGACACTTTTGGATAAGGTGGCTGTTATATTCATGTTCAGCGCATAAGAGAATCCCAATAGACATGCGTTTCGTGACCCCTAATCAAAAATTGTGAAAAATCGATAAAATCGATATTTTCATGCGAAATGATTGCCATGTCCGTGTTCAGCGTATTGGAGAGCTCCAATAGGCATGTCTACAGCGAACCCATACATACAGATTATCGAATTTTCGTGTTTTGAAGAACACCTGTCCACCCGCGTTAGATACGGCGCGCCATCTTAACCCACTGTGTGCACTCACGCACAAACTTACAAGTTTTTTGAAATATATAACAGTAGATCTTGGCAAAAATGTGAGCTGGAATGTTACATTTTCATCGAGACAATCGGATGGGTGTTGCTCGATACGAAGTATCAGAACCGGCTTATGTCGAAAAAGCGGGGGGAATTTTCATACGACCTAATATAAGTGTGAGAAGGCCTTCTAAAGAAGGGCGCTTAGTTTCAGGTCTCCCATGCTCATAACGCACGCCTTTTGAGTGAGGCGTGGACTCTTTCCGACAAGCACCTGACCGTTTGGGTTACAGAGCTACGTGTCACTTGTCTAGACCATCGTACCGAGGAAACCCTCATCTCATTTGGCGCAATACCAGAAGTGAATCGAACAGCACCTCAATTTGTACAATTCTCCAGG
Source organism: Ancylostoma caninum (assembly GCA_037903475.1). Lineage (NCBI taxonomy): Eukaryota > Metazoa > Nematoda > Chromadorea > Rhabditida > Ancylostomatidae > Ancylostoma > Ancylostoma caninum. Next base: position 1,207,682 of record JBAJFG010000015.1, on the reverse strand, counting down.
ACACTATCTGTGCTGTTGATGACGTTCCTATGTACGCAAGTTAAGGTTCAGCTATTTCCCAACGTAATTGCTTGAACTTCTAGCAAAGTATTCTGAGAAAAAGCAAGATTGCTCATTACATTCCCTAAGCAAATCAGTTCATAGCCATTTTCCAGGAATATTAATTATCTAATTCAATGCTGCAAGTTCACACGCCTTGCCTACCGCCTTTCTTTTTTGATATTGCATGTTTTTTTTCACAATGCTACTCATATTACCCTGCCTGTCTAGGACAGTTGTCCTTCCATCTATGCACTACTAGAACACATCACATTATGAGTAGCAAACTTTCCGTACAGCATTGCATGTTTGTGTATGTTCTCAGCAGAGGCGCCGTTCGTAGTTGGAAAATTCGCGTACCTCCTATTTTACCATCTGCAGATAATACATAGTCCGTTCAGGTTATGGTCGAGTTAAGAGACATAAGCAATTACTGGATGACGACCGAAATATTCCTATTCAATATTATCGGCAATTTTGGAAACTTCAATCTTATCTGGTGTACAATACGTAAAAAAGAGATGCGTACAAAACCAGGTGTGTGGTATACCTGGTCTCGGTTCCTTTTCATGAAATTTGCTGTGCTTATAAATTTTGGTACAGGTATTCTACTTGCGATAAATGCTGTTTACCAAAGTATATGTCTTTTATCATGTTTCATAAATATTACTGTTATTCTCAGCGGTAGACCAATTGAGCGAAGTCGATGTTATCCTATCGTTATGCCGTACACGATTGCTATCTCTCAGCAGGCTCCGATGGCGCTCGTCATTGCCCTGGATCTGCTTATAGCGCTGATATTTCCAATGAGGTCTGGTTTGATTCAGTACTACTGAGGACGGAATAGCCTCCGTAATGAGGAAGCAAAGAAGTAATGAAATAGAATGGAGAAGTGGTCCGCATCATCCTTATCTAGGCATCTGTTTCCTGATTTTTTTCCGAAAGGTTTTTATTCCAGATATCGGTCGATCAGTACTATGCCGTACGTTGCGCTGCTATGTTTACCTGGATGGATATACTCATTGTTTTTCATGATATACGGATGGATAATGATGAATGACGACTTGGTACATCTGTGCAATGTTGTTGTTGGTAAGCAGCAATGTTTGCTTCGCTAAAGATCTGACTAATAAATTGAGGAGAATTTAAGGATTTGACTTAAAGGGTTAAAGATCCTTCACTTTACTGCGAAATTTCGAGGCTATCTCGAGGCGCTATTCCCCTTTTTTCTGCTCAAAAAGAATCGGAATAAAAATGCCGCTGAAACTTCGTCTGTAATGATCATTTGACATGTTGATCACGGATATTATGCCCACTCTGTACAGAAACGCCATATTTGCGGAGTACGGGTAGGTACATAAAAACGGTGCCTCAGGAAACCTCCCGAAACTTCGCAGTTTTCGTAAAAGACGTTACTTCACGTGCTAATGGGATATGTCAGTTTCAGTGAAAAAAATACCATGAGACTCAATGTTGATATCCGTGATCAGCGCATAAAGTAAATAATCCCTCCATGTGTGTAATTTGCTTCTGCCACACTAGGTTGTTACGGTGGAACTTTATTGACCTTACGTTTCAACGTAACCGTCGTCGTCAGAGGTCTGAAAGTGGCCCCAGTTGTTCAATCTGTGTTCTAGACGGTCAAATGCCTCATCCTACCTCGCCAGTTCTCGACCTTGTCTAAGGGTAAGATACGACAAGAGCGCCCAGAATCGAGGTCCGACGTACCGGTTGTTCCACCTTCCGCGGAAGAAGACCGCACAGCTAACCCATGATCCTTATGACGGACGAGTGGTTCTTGCCCGACGTCCGGATCTTACTCGATCTATAGATAGCTCACATAACGATAATAAAGGAAGCAAATCACTCATTAAGGAGAGACATTCATTTTCGTTACTCATTCCTGGATTCTTGGCGCCTCTATGCAAAGTTTGGGAAGATCATGTGAGGCACCTTATTCTACCGTACATTTAAATAGCTCTGTGAAAATGTCGTCACAAAATGAGAATGATGTACATCAAAGAACACTCCTAGACAGGACTTCAGCGGAAATTTGATTTTGATATTTTGGGATAGGAAAAGTGGAGTAGCATCGGAAATTTTTGTCTCCTAGGGTGTACCTACATATTCAACGAAATTCGTAGTTGGCATGCTTTCATCGTATAAGCGCTCTGGACATTGTTTCATGCAATTTGGGCTTGTGGATAGACCTCATTTCCGAGTTTTCATGGCGTGACCTACGATGGGTGCCCAAGAGGGTGGAAGATCTTAATTTGGAGAGCCTGTCCGGAGTTTTTCTATCCTAACGCAGGGCGGACGTCCCGTTTCCCTTGTATACTCGTTCCCGCACGCCTAACAGGTGATGAGATAAATTCTTCCAGAGATCATACAGTCACCATCCCTCCCAAGAGAACAGATAATGCACGCAGTGGTTGTCTGAGACGATCATGAGCACGGTTGCGAACTAGTTTCCGTTTGAGGATCGCTGGGGTATGTGGGGTATGTCCAACGTCCCCACGTCATCCCGCAGGCCCGCCTGCAGTTGGCTCCTCCGTACTGCATTACTCACATCAACAGAGATGAAAGGTATGCAGAAAGGAATCTTTCCAGAGCGATCCGTAAGGTGGGTCCCACGATAAACACGACGTGGAGAGCACTCTCTAGCGCTGTAACCATTAGACCCGGCATTTTGGTGGGCCATGTTTGCAGACCAGGTGCTCTCCTGAGTACTGGATGTTAACATTATAGTTGTACGATACATATTCCCTATGACTGACCTCTTCAATCCGATGGGATGTATTGATCGATATTGTTTTACTATATGCTTGCTGCTGGGTTTACGGTACCCCCTAGTTCTGCGTTCCTTATGCGCCAGGTATACCTGTACATTGAGGAAGGCCAGCTGGTTGTCTCTAGGTTCCTCTCTGGTGAATTTGATATGTGAGAACTGCTCGCTTAGAAAATTGAAGCAGATGTCCATCTTGATCTCATTTTACTTGTATTGCACTATGGATGAAGGGCACCTCTTTCTCTACCATTCTGAAGGCATCACTGGAATGATAGGCTATCTTATATCTATGGGTATGATTATGAAGCAGCTGCGTATAGACAACGCAACGTACAGAGTGAACATGTTCACGGGTACCAGTTGAAGGGAAAATTTGGATGCATTATCATACGTATTTGTAATAGATAATCTCAATAATGCATCCGGACTCCGGTCATCCATATAATAAACACCTTTAAATACCTTTTGTAACTACACACATTGCTACTTGTTAATATCACTGCACCTGCCCTTTGAATGTCCTTTCAACAGAGCTATTTTCAACGCCACAATGTTCGAGAATCATTTTGTCTGGTATGTACTTTTCTCTGAATGTTTTGGAGGAACATTTTGAGATAAGTTTGAATTCGAGATGAACTTGCAAACATAAAGAGCACATCGACAATCTGAAAAGTGCAGGGAGATTTGCTTCTGTCCCAGATACATGTTCGGATAAATTTCTTGCCCTTCCTTTGTAGAATGCAAAGACCTTCTTAGAAAACTGTTTATTCACAGAATATCTTACAATAACATATTATACAATAACATATTATACCGTATTTTACCGAATTTCGCCGTACCGTTGCATCAAAAATAAAAGGTCTGGACTTCTATCACCTTTACGTGAACACCGTTCCAGGACTGGAACCGAGCGTCTCATCGTTATGGACATCCAGTAATGTTGTGATTAATTTTGCAGTTCTTGCAGTGTATTTGTGCATATTTCTGACATTGAAGTGCAGATGTAAGTTTCTTTTAATGGTTCAATTTAAGCTCAACTCAATTAACCTAACACTTCAACTCAATTCAAACTTTTTTGTACAATTGACGATGTCTTGTCACATTAAAATCATGACTTGTAATAACGGGCTTACTCTGTATGTGCGTGTGTTTGTCCGTTTGTCAGTGTGAAACGGTGGCGTGGCCTAGGACAAAGAAAATGCTCTAGAACGGGTTCACTGTCTCGGTGAGCGTGCGCCGGCGTCCAAAAGTGGGCGAAACGCCTGGAGTCGGGTCCAACAGTGTGATAAGGGTGAGCCGGCGTCCAAAAGTGGGCGAAACGCCTGGAGTCAGGTTCAACGGTGTGAAACGGCCGCGCCAGCGTCCAAAAGTGGAGAAACTTCTGGAGTCGAGTCGAGGGTGGGGTAAGGGTTCGTCGGCGTCCATTAGTGAGAAACGCCTGAAAATGTGACGACCGACGGAGGAGAGATGCGCTATCGATGTGTTCACTATCGATAAAATGCCATGAGTTGGGTTCATCATAGCTCGATCGGTTCCGTGGCGCTAAACATAGACCGTAAAACACTAAATGTCAGACCTCAGAAACGAGTAGTATGACTCCCTCCATTTCACATCGTCTCCCGCGTTTTCCCTTCTCATTTGTTTATGAACTCACCGCACACCTTCTATATGTTCAAGTTGGCTCTTATCATTTGACCAGTTATAACAAACAAAGAATGGTAAACCATTCCCCGTAGTCACTAAAGGTTGAATCGGTTATATTCAGTCACAAATAGCTATTTCAGCTGAGCGAAAGATAAGATTGCCTTGGGAAACGCGGTCAATCCCTCCGATAAGTCCAATTTCACACAAGGGGAAGCAATGGAAAGGATGAGGGCGCGCTGTAGCAAAAATATGGCGTGGTCGGAAGTCTAACAAAATGAAAATCTGATGAAGTCATGCGAGCGAAGCGAGCATTAGGAAAAGCCTGGAAGTCCGGCGTGAGCCGGACGGCCAGACTGGTTAGAAAAATAATTGGATAAATAATTCCGACCACAAAAGGCATAAGTGGCTTACTCGAATGCCCTTATGCTCGGAATCCGTGAGACACCGGTGATTCACTTGCTTCAAAAACTTGCTTCTTTTCGAAAAGTCTCGATAGTGTGGAATTTTGTTTCGCAAGCATATTTTGCTTTATTGTGAAAATGTCGTACCGATAACATGGTCAATCATTTCCCAGAAATATGTGGAGAATTCCCTATGGGCATTGGTTAATGCAGGGTGCATGCATCTATCATAAATTGCCCCACAATGTGGATAAGTGGTTCACTAGACCAGGAATTTTAATGATATATAGCAATGTAAATTCAGATAACCCAGCAGCCTATAATGAACATCAGAGAGTTGTTCGTCGCTTGACCGTGATTGTGATCGTATTTATATTCTCTTGGTTTCTTGCACTTCTCGGTAAGTAATCCATACTATTCTAGCTTTGATGACTATTGCTCGTCACTATATCCAAAATTTTAGGAGCCAACATCTTCACTATTCTTAACATTAATCCTAAAATTCTACCCTATCTTCAATCAAATATGGTTCGTTCTTTGAAAATTTTGCATGCGTACAGCTTCTGGGGCCGCATGCATCATTGAGATTTCCCAAGATAAAGATGTTAATATCTCATAACTTTACCCCTAGTCAACAACATGGGCGGTAACACGTTTACTCTGGGTAATCTCATTGATCCATTCAGGCCCTGCAAGGGTAAATTTCAATGTTTCAGCCTAGGGTGGAGCATATTGGCGTCTTCTGAATCTTTTTTTCTCAAAAAATAAGTCTCTTTTACCACACAAAAACGGCACTCACCTAAACTAGCGACAAAGTAATGAGGCGTTGTCGTTTGAATAGTTTGCATAATGACTGCCTTTGTTGTTTGTTTACTTGTTTACTTGTTTATTCCTATCTCAACTGCGAAAGATTTGTGAAATTACAGATTTTCTTCGGCTGCATCTGCTTCTCGCAAAATTTCTACGTATGCATATGGCGGTCGCTGGACTACCGCCGTGCCTTCATGGAACAACTTGACATCTTGCGATGTAGAAACAGCTGTAAAAGATCTTCTGTCGCAATAATCCCATCAACAGCTGAACGGAAAACTGGTGGATGGATTCAATGAGTAGCTTATGAAAGCAGAGTAGCTGAGAGTAAATTTTTCTACAAAGGATATGTCTGATGATCTCTGGAATATGTGAATAAAATTTTTTAATACTGTTTTCGCAAACATGAACACTGAATTATAGAGATTGGTACCCGATATTAATGCGTTCTATAGAAAAAAGAATCCAACTACTGTCAATATGCAGACAAGTCACTTGATCATTGTACAACACTCAAATTACTTAAATCATGTCACCTATGATCGAAGTAACTCTATTACCCGATTCATCTTGATGCAGTTATCATGCCAACATAATTTGATCTTTGAGAACAGCACCAGCAGTTTTATCCTTTCCCAGACAGTGCTTTCACTGTTCTGCGAACCGCAAGAGTACACCAATTAAAACACTTTCTAGTCGTTCCGACAAAGTATGGAGACAGACCAAGGACTTGATACAGTTATCATGCCAATCAGGTTTGCTAGGTAAAAAGATTTATTCTCTTTTTTTGACATTTCAACTATGTCGTCGTCTATGGGGGCGTGAAATGAAAATAATGCTCACAAGGAAAGGAGACCAGATGTCTGTGGCTTTTCGAGGTGAATTGCACATCACTATATGGAGTCGGGGACGCTGATTTTGAATATGTTGCCCATTTGTGCTTAATCGCAAAACGAAAGAAGTTATGGGCGTCTCTCCGTTTCGTGCCTATCATCCGAACGAGCGCCTTTCGAACGGTATCAACGGTACTCGGTGGTATAATGATACGCCTCTCACCCTATAAGATAAGTTACACCGAATCCTTTTCAAAATGAAAGAAGTTATGAAGGTTTTTTTTATGCCGTGTTCACATCATTTTGGGCCAGTGCTTATTTGTCTCCACCAGCAGTACATAGTGGTGTAATGTTAAGCTACTCTAATATAATTCAGATGAAGAGTCCAGAAATTATATAATGAAAGGACGTTTCAAGCAAATAGTGAACAAGTTGGGAAAATGCAAAAGTGGAAACTATGGTGGGAATCGAACGAGGACGGACTCCCCGCTGAATCGAAAGGCTTGGCACTATACACCATGCACGTCTGGTAGAGATAAATATGTGCTGACACCAAGTGATGTGAACACAGTGCAGTAAAACCTTTCATACTTTTTTTCTTTTTGCCAATGGTTCGGTATATCTTTTATTATAGAGTGAGAGACGTGTCACTATACCATTAAGTACTGTCGACACTATCCGAGCGGCGTTCGTTTGGATATGGGCTCTAAACAGAAAAATGTTCACAACTTCTTCGGTTTTGCCATTAAGCACAAAAGGGCAGCATATTTAGAATCAACGTCTCCGACTACATATAGCAATGTGTGATTCATCTTGAAAAATCACAGACATCTGTTATCCTTCCCTTGTCAGATTGAAAGAAGGAAGAACATTGGAGTCGATGAAATCAGAGACTGTTATGTTGCTTGGAGTAGCGTCGAAACAGTGCACAATTGTCTCACCACTGAAGCAACGTAGTTGTCAGTGGTTTTTTTTTTGCAAAGGTAGAGTGCTTCGCTACAATCTTCCGGCACATTCTACTGGCGTAAAATACAGTTGGACAGGCTTCCCTCTAGAACTGATTATTGGCCATTCCGAATCACTTCAAGTTTACGAATCAATAAGTTGGAAACAGTTTGGTGGGCAGGTTGAAAATGTCAATTTTAGCCTGCTCCCCCCCTCCCCCCTCCCCACATTCTTTTCGAGAAGGACTGTGGGCACTGCGTAGCCCTGAACGCTGCATTGACGCAAATTTCAATGCTAGCGAGGAAAATTTCTCTGTTCAGCACCACAAGATTCCCCAGAAGGTTCGGTAACCAGCTTTTAAGCTAGAGTTCAATTCATCCGAAGAAAAGTTCTTCCTTGAAACATAAAAAATAGCGTTAGCTGGATTTGACTTTAAAATTTTGGGATCCCTCGACTTCCTTAATGATCATTTCTACTTGAGCACTCAATTCTAGAAATTGTTTGCTTCCTCATTGCATTTGTCTTAACATTCGTTTGGACATATGTTTACAACATAAATGTAGCATGTAATTTTGATCATGCTAACGACGAGGAAACAAACAGTGCTCTGATGATATCGCTCACAATTCTTTGAAGATGTCTATTGTTTGTGAAGATGATGAATTATTCACGATCGTGAGAATCGGGTCAGTGTAATCGATGTTGCATTCACCGCGTCTCTATCCTTGCCTCTTCTACCATGATTTGTTTTTGTGTACAGCTGCGAAAAGATATTGAAGAGATAATTCTGCGCATGGGCCAATAGCCCTCACACACTTCACAACCCACCGAATACACAATGCCTTCTGCCTTTGCAAATGGTTGACGTTTCTAGGGTTAGCATAGAGTTCAACCACTTATCCCACGGCTTACCCTACATTCCAGGACAAACCGATCTCATAGCAGAACGTGATTCTATTCGAAGGAACAGAGGTTTTTTTTTTTCGGAAAGCGCAAATGAAGCTTCCTAGCTGAAAAGTTGCATGTCAATGATTATAGGAATGCATTTCTATGCATACCTATATCGATTACCAGATATGATTTCAATCGAACAAATGTTCGAATACATGGACATTTTAAAACCCGACTATTTCGAGATCCAGTTTTGTCCCGAAATTCGAAGATAAGTATGAGTATTCGAAAATTCGATGGTTTGCGAAAAATTGAAGGCTATTTCTGAAATTTCGAAAGATTTCCAGATGTGAAACTGATAAGACCCACATACAACCACGCACACGAACGAAGCTTCATCTTTATACGTACAGGGTTCGCACTAACCGCCATTCAACATAATTCCACCGAAAAAATGGTGTCATGGACAGAAATCTCGTCCGATTTCAGTTGATTTGAATTGCAACGATGTGATATGTGCAGTTGTGATGATACTAGGGCTTATTGACACTACGTTTTCTATAATATATTCAGCTGAGCTGACCGAATTTTCGGCCCAACTGTCAGTTGAGGTGGAAGATTATGTGTGAGGCGTGGAGGATGTTTCAAGTTGGTAGACAATCACCGAAAACACCCCTCTTGCTTCCACCCTACTTTTTTTTAGTCGGTTTGAAAGATTGTGACATCGCTAATTCGACCAAAAACCGTCTGGGCGTGAACTTATAGGGTGGACGAGTTTTTGCCACGCCACCGTTGCAATATTTCGTGGGTGCATTTGAAAAGCAACCGGACAGTACTCAAACACCATCCTACCCCGGGTGTGTGGTGTGTTACACCTGGAAAGGAGGTGCGGCCAAGCTCTACGATTGGTCGGTTCACCCAATCAACCAATTGCAGGTCTCATTAGCGCAGCCCACTCCAGATATAACACCCCGTATCCCTCCACGCCCCCACCCCCGCCCTCTTCAAGTAATAGCCTCGAAATAACCTGTGGCTACTGTTACAAGAATGATACAAATGCATAGCATTGCAACCCCGCCCATCTTAGAAATTGGAGCCAAACTGGAATGTGGCTCCAATTGCTGGTACACCTGAGCACAAACAACTCAGCTCTCGGTCTGCACATGAAAAAATCGATCGGGTTGAACACACAACAGAAATAATGAAAATTTAATATAAATTTAGAATTTATATTCCACACAAAACAAAGGCCGCAATCAACATTTGCGAACAATCACAATGCATTTCTGTCGAATCGCAAGCAATTGAATATTCAACACTGAGAACAGATAGTCTTCTGCATAGCAATAAGAGAGAACAGTGTGGCACTCTATGAAAATCAGCATAATCTCGTCAAACAGAAGGAAACAACTATTTTTGTGCTTTATTTTCGTTGTGATTCTATGAAGAATAACTCGGTTGTTTACTCGTTCCCGCATATTTATACAAAGCCGCTGTGTTTTCAAAAGAGCGTTATTTCTAACCCTGTTCGAAAAAATTCACGTTTTCGTTCTTTCTGAAATTTGTGAAGTTTCCTGAACAATATGAGTTTCAGAATGATTATCGTTCTCATTCTATCCACGTACATTGCTGGGACTAACGCCTGTTTTTGTTCACCAGCACAATCAACAAAGGAGTCGTTCTGCAAAGCAGATTGGGGTAATTTTGTTAAAAATGTTACAATATCTAGTTCTTGCGTGGAAAAAAAAACAAGAAAAAATAAACAACTCTAGGGCAAAAGACACAACTCTTTACAAAAAAAATATCTGAAAAAGAAGTTTTTTTTATCCCCCTTCTCCCGCGGAGAAATTCGGATGCTCGCTGGGGCATCTGTCACAAAGAGGTAGCATCAATCGATATTGCTAGCTGCACACCCTTGTGGCAAACGTCTGGGTGAGTGTCAAGAACTCTCCACAAAAGATAGAGCTCAAAGACTATTTTTTCTGTTTTTTTTAAAGAATGATACATATTATTGTGAGCAGTGTCTCATGCAGATTGTTTCCTTATGAAATCTGCGAAAACAATGGACATCTGTCACAAAAAGGTGCCACCAATCGATATTGCTAGCTGCACTGCCTCGTGGCAGACGTCTGGGTGAGTCAAGAAGAAGAAGGTCAAGAACTCTCCACAAACAAAAGAGCTCAAAAGCTATTTTTAAGATGGGAGACTGTTTTCAACCGATTAGACGCGTTTTAGTCGAACGCTGCTCAGGAGTCCTTTTGCTCAGAGACCATGGCACTCCCAGACCGGAGATTACATAGAACACTACGGGAAATGCAGGCAATTACAATTGTCTGGCACCTAGTGGAACGTTCATGTAGACATTCCCACACATTGTGAAAATGGACTAGGCAGTTTCCAGGGAGTGTGTTAACCTTCCATAGAATGTCGATCTGCTGAATAGTGAACTTGAAGTGCTGTATAACAATTTTGGGGGACATGCACAAGCTCAGTGATTCATATACCTACGTAGCACACTATCGCAGAGCCACGCCACCGACAAAATACAGTGAACGTCAATGGCGGTGGCCCATCCGCGGCCTCGAGAAGCACGCCGCGCGCGTCGTAAACGATGTTTTCTGCTGCTGATATGCCATATCTATCAGCTTTTCTACTCGATTTTAAGGATTTTTGACAAAATCGGGAAGAAAGCGACTAGAACTAGCACTCCGGCAACAAACGACACCAATCCCGGCGCGCGCGTTGCGGTCGCGCTGCGTCCTTCTCGAGGCCGCGGATGGGCCACCGCCATTGACGTTCACTTATCTAATTTCAGTCTCATTTCAGTTTCCCATGTGAAGGTTCTCGGCACTGTAAATAATGGTAACAAAAATGCGCTCAATGACATTACCTACTTGCTCGAACATAAAGATGTCTTTAAGGTGCTATACCATTCAAGTTCTTGAAGCCGTTGTAGAAGATCGACGTCATATTTTAGCGCCCGGAGAAGGTGAAGAAATTGCCTTCAGAGGTGCAAACAGCACTATCGGAGACGGCGTGTGGGATAAAACTGAAAATCGGAACAGAGTATCTCCTGGCTGGTAAGTTCTAGCATATTTTAAAACCGTATCTTAGGACAAAAAGGAACCCCTCACTACATCTGTACATATAAAAGCGAAAGTTTGTGTGTGTTTTCGTGTTTGTTTGTTTGTTTGCATGTTTGTATGTTTGGAATAGAAATCGCGGAGGATGAACCGATCTGGATCAAATTTTGCATATAGGTCCTTCAGGGGCCGGCGGAGGTTATAGGCTACTTTTCGGCCCAGAATATCGATTGGCCCATCGATTATATCGATTTTATTGGTTTTTCATTATTTTCGTTCAATTGGTCGCGGGGCATGTCTACTGGGGTTCTCCAGTATGACACGAATATGACAACCACCTTGAGAGAAGGTATTGATTTATCGATTCTATTGATTTTTCATCATGTTTGCTCAGGTGTCGGTGAGGACATGTCTGCTAGGGTTTTCCGACACGCTGAACACGGTTATGGCAACCACTTCGAACGAAAATATTGATTCATCGATTTTATTGATTTTTCGCTTATTATGGCCGGGGATTTGTGAAGAGGTATATACCTACTGGGGTTCGTGAACACGTCGAGCACGGATGTGAGAATCAAACTGCACGAGATTTATTGATTTTTTCGCTCCCGCGCAATGACGGGTATGAACACGCCTGAAGGGGTTCCCGAACACTCTGAACAAATATGACAATCAATTTCCATGAATTTTCTGCCCAAACCACTTTACTCACTTTTCGTAATGGTATGGTGAAAAAGGGTCTGTTACCGGGGTATGTTAACACACTGATCACAAAAATATTGTCTTCATCAGTGTGAATAGCCGGGGGCAGTTATGAAGCCGAGCGAAGCCGCGTATGCCGTCTAGTCTATGATAAAAAAGAAAACTGCGTACCTTAGTTTCTCACTGAAGAGAATAGGGAATCCTTCGATAGTAACAATAACTTTTGAAGGTTCAACGTGGGAGAATGCCTTCTTCACATATCGCTGTGGACAGATTGTTCAAGACGGCACAACATCGTCGCCAACTGAATTTGGGATGCCACCAGAGTGGGACAATGTCTCCAACGAAACAAAGTCGCTCCTTCGCACCGTCAGCTGTGACAACCATCGCACTCGCACCACTACGAATGAGAAACTTGATCGCTGAATAAACAATGAATTTTCCTGCACTAATATTGCTGCTAAAGCTACCACGGCCATGTACAACCTGTTTAGAGCTCTCACTACTTGCAGAGCTCAAGTCCTACTGAAGGCTTACAAAACATGTTTTCGTCCTATTTTGGAATATTGTACTGTAGTTTTCAATCCGTACAAACGGACAAGTACAGCTAAACTCGAGAGGGTTCAAAATGATTTCACCAGGAAATTGGTCACTGGAACGCTGGGCTTTTTGTATGATGGCATTCCATGCTATGAAGAAAGGAACTCCAATTCCAAGCTGCACTCGTTGGCATATAGGCCACGGAAGTTTGATCTAATTATATTCCATAAAATCATTAATGTACGTTGCCAACTCCAAACTGAGGTGCTTTGTTGGTCGGAAACCTCTCGCACTCTGGTAACCCCATCACGTACTTCGTGATGCGAGCCAAATATAACTGCAGGTTTCACTTCTTCACAAACCGCGCAGGTAGAGAATATTTTAGGCTATGTAATAAAAAGTCACTTCCAAGCAAACTTTAATCGTTCATTAATATCTTTTATAGCTGTGCAGCACGAACGCAGCTCGAACAACGTAATGGTTCGAGTAGAAACCCTAGCAGCAACGGTTGCCAGTTGCTGCCATCCTCCCCTCGATTGCTGCTCAAGCTGTCGAACCTTTAGCAGCAATTGCTGAGGGACGGCAGCACTCACTCTGGTAACGGCGCAGCAACTCTGGTAACGGCGCAGCACGAACGCAGCTCGAACGACGTAATGTTTCAGTTAGAAACGCTAGCAGCAACGGTTCCCAAATGCTGCCATCCTCCCCTCGATTGCTGCTCAAGCTGTCGGTCCTTTAGCAGCAATTGCTGAGGGACGGCAGCACTTAAGGGGAGGATGGCAGCAACTGGGCATCGTTGCTGCTACGGTTTCTACTCGAACCATTACGCCATTTGGGCTGCGTTCGTGCTGCACAGTTATCAGAGATCGTGTACTCATTTGGATGCTTAGTGATGTCCAGTCCGATCTCCTCTCATCTTAAATTCCTCCCTATCCATTAATGTCTACTGTTTTATTCGTTTTATCGATTATTTCGCATGTTTTTTTTTCAAAATATGATTTGCCGTTGTATTAGGGACGGTATTCTCTTCACATTAATGAATATACAATTTTCCTCGAGTTTTAGTTGGTGTACATCAACAAGCAATGATTCTCCTCAAAAATCAGAGTACAGTAGAACAAGGAGCAGACATCCACGAATGCACAACCACATTGTGGTTACGGGGAACTTCTTCACATCCCAAAAATTTCGATAAAAAGACTTTCTCCATTGAAATTTTAAATACTGCAGTTACTGAAAGTGCTGAATACGCATATCTCATCCGTCTTGTACGGTACGGTAATCCCACTTTTGTAAGGGTACACTAGCTATATGAAAGGTACGGTGATCCGCAGTACCACCCCGAACTTTGGGCACTGTTCGATTGATTCTGCTCTGAAATTTCGGAAGAAAAAAATTCTTCTGAGCACACTTACGGTAGGTACACTTCAGGTGCGGTATCTCACAGGGTCCTCTACAATTTTGCGTACATAGAGGGTTTGTTATAAATGCTGATGACGATAATCAAGATTATTTTGCCTACTACCGCCGTTTTATTCTCGACATCGACTTTTTCTCCCAATACCGTATTTTTACAGTATATATATCCCTACAAAAACGAGGGTGGTTGCAGTACAGGACGGATGTGATGCCCGTGATCAGCGTCTCAAACAATCCTCCTTCACAAAAGTTGAGAAAATTCCGTGAAACACTGTCCCTACCATGTACAGAGAACTCCATACGGCAGTGTGCAAGGAGCGGGACCGCGACGAGACGTGGCACTCAGGTGGTCTGCTGCTGGCAGAGGCAGACACCTAGAGTCATGTGCAGAACCTCTGCGACTCTGTCCAAGAAAGCCGCGCCGCGGTCCCGCCCATTGCACACGGCCGTTTGGAGTTCCCTGTACGTACCGTAATTGTACAGACATGGAATTAAGGCGTAAAATGGATACAATGTTCGTGTTCAGCGCCTGTATAACAACTCGCCTTGGCGAAGTATGGAGGACAAAAATTTCTGACATTCTGGGGCTGAACTAGCTGAATTGTGCCGGATCCTTTGCACTATGAGATTATCTGAAGTGCTCAACACGAACATTGTACAGGTAACGTCAATCACGATTGCACCTCCAGCGTACTGGCATGCCGCACGTCATACGCGGTGCGGCCGATTTGCTCGCCACTGTGGCAGGCGAGTGTTGCTGGGATTTCCTTTTTGCTTATAGTTACAGGAAGCTCCAAATGTCCGCAGTCAAGAGGGCGTGGCCACGGCGCGGCTCCCTGATCAGACACAGGCGCTCTCTATGCTGCCTCTGGCTTCTCTGACTCTGCAGCCAACCAGTGGCAGCATGCCGAGCGCCTGTGTCTCTGTCTAAAGCCGCGTCGTGGCCACGTCCCTCTTGACTGCAGACAATTGGAGCTTCCTGTACAACGATGTTTTCCTTATGTGTGAGCATCCCTGGTAAGTTTAAATTAACAAGACAATTAGCAGTTTGACAGGTGTTTCAGGAAGTGGCAAAAATGCTTCTTTCATAGAAGAGAACTGCAGGGCGATATCGTCCTCAGATATAAGTAACAGGACTTGTTTTGTGGGATGCAGTAAGATTACTGCAGCAAATTGGAAGCAGGTGCCAGTTCCAATGAGCAGAGCTGCGATGGACGCAGAATTGCGTGTGACAACGAATAGATACCAACTGTCACTGGTGAAGAGACTTCTCCTGAATGGTCGTTGCTTGTTTGTAGCTACGAAGAACAGCAGCATTATATTTTAAAAGAACCTTCCTTCATCACGCTTTGCTCAGTTCTTTCGTGAAATTACTAATTTTCTTTCTTGCTAGACGATTGCGCTGTGCTTGAGGTGCTAAATGTGACAGTTGTCCATGTTGCGTCGCTACCGTACTCGTATTTACGGACTTTTATTCATGTTTGTTTTGTTAGCTTTTCTCTCAGATTTCCTCTCATTGTTTGCTATTTTATGGTCTTTTGTTACACTCAATAAATAACAGAATAAGTGTGGATTTAGTTCCTTTTAGGGAAGGCACCGCTGCCAACCTCCATTCACGACTTGGTCAACTAGAAACATTGGGAAATGTCGAAATTCTTCAAAGGAGCAGTAAGCTCTGATTCGTCATCAGAATCTGATGTTTCTGATGTTGAGGAGGAGGTACAGACCAAGAAGGTCCCACTGTGAGTTCGCTGTTTTACACATTATTTGCTTGTAATTTCCGGTTTTTGTTTGCATCATTACTTATTTGCTTGCTTTGTTTTTGTTATATTTCTTCTTATAACCACATATTTGACTACAAGTTTGTCTTTTGTTTGTAAAGGGTTTACGACAAATTTTATTTTGCACGTTGTGCTCCAAGGTTCTCATCAGAAACTTCCTTTTTATTACGACTTTATTGCTTACTTTTACATATTTCCTCACGGAAATCATGAAATGATTTCTCCACCGCAACTCACTATACTTGTTTTTGAACGTAATCATTCTCATCGTGTCTTTTCTCCTTCTTGTGAGAGCAAATGCAGAGGATTCAGTTTTCTTGAATTCATGGGGTATTTTTCTTGATATGACTTGATTTTAGCGCGCGAGACTTCGCTTACCCAAGTGATAGTGAAGATGAGGAGAAACGTGTTGTGCGTACGCACAAAGAAAAGAAGTTCAAGGAATTGAAAGACCTTATAAAGCAAGTCAACAATGCGAAAAATAACAAGGATTTCACGAAAATTTTGTCAGGTAGATGGCTTTTGTTTTTCAATGAATTCCTATGTCAAAATAGCTGGTATTCGTTTCTTTTCAGCCTTTGATGACTTGGTAAAAGTTTACGAAAAGTCTAAGACTGTCTTCGCCCGGCAAAATATTTCCACTCCTCGGTTCTACCTTAGGTTTGTTTTATTACCAATCATTACTTGTTATTATCACTTGCTCTTTCGAGGTAACCCTGCAACAAATCTTCCTCCCAATTATTCGATTAGATGGATCCTCTATTTTATAGGTACCTTGCCGATTTGGAGGACTTCGTACTCGGTTTCTGGGACAACAAAGAGGCCAAAAGTGTAAGTAGCACTGTTGAATCAGCTTAAAATTGACGTCCACCTTCACTCTTTCACCTTATATCATTTCCCTATCCACTGTTGCTGCATCTTTCACCAGATCTTAACTATTGTCCCCCATCTTAGCTGTTCCCTTCAGAAGTTACCTTGTCTTGAAAATAGTACATTAATCTTTTAGGCTCTTTCTAAAGTAAACCTGAAGGCACTCACCAATCTCCGGCAAAGGGTTCGAAAATATGTCAAGGAATTTGAACAGAAGCTTGCTGAATATCGGGAAAGTCCTGATCCAGCTGGATACGAGACTCCTGAAGAGGAGGAAGAAGAGGTTGGTTCACGTCATTATTACTGTTTTCTTTTATAACTAAGGTATGGTAAAAAAAACTTTGTAAAATATTCCAGGCTGACGAATCGGCTGATGATGCAGGAGCACCACCCATGCCTACTGGTAAAGAAAAGAAGAAGGACCTCTCAAGCAGCGAAAGCGAGGTTTGTTCGTTTCTATTGTATTAGGACGTGTTAGCTGTTATACTGACTTCCCCCATCCATCCATCCTAATTCAACATTTCTCAAACATCTATTATGTCCAAATGTTTCAAGAGTGATTCGGACGACTGGTCAACAGATACGGACTCTAGCGCATCCGATGATGATGCTGATTTCGGATCAAAAATGGAAGCGCTGAGAAGACACTTCTTGAAGTTGGTGCTTGGTTTTTCTCTTCAGTTCTCTGAAGAATGTGTCCTGAGGAGAAGTATTCCACTGAATTGTATCTCGTGGTCAAGACATAATATGCCTACCAAATGTTCTTATCCTTATAATGTGAATGCCACTAATGTACGACAATACGCATGCTCTGGTTTAGGAAAGAATTCCGTGGAGAAGATGACGGGGCGGCAGAGAAAAAGAAGGAAAAGAAACGAAAACAGAGAGAGCAAAATAAGCCTAAGGTGAGTTGCGACCCTGAATGTGTTTATCATGACTATCATCACTTTTTCACAGTCTTTGTTGATGAGACCGTTCCTCGATCCGAGCTTGGTTTTTTAGTTTCTTTTTAATTGTTTTCCGATCTTTCATACAACTAATCAGCGTTTTATGTTGTTGGTAGTTTTACGTATCATTCTATGGAATGATTTTTTAACATGAAAATCTGAGTGTTGTTAGTGAAATATTTGAGATGCAATCATTGTTAAGGTCGCACTCGATCTCGTTGATGACGAAGACGATGAAGGAGGTGAATGGACTCCTATCACCAAAGAGAAGCAAGTTCAGTTGTTCGAACCGAAGCAGGAAGTTACGCACGAGGTTGGAAGTTTTAATCTTCTCATAAGTTCCATGCAATCGTGTCGTAATTCGCGTTCTAAGGAGGTTTATTCAAATCACTTCGATTTAGAGGCTCAGTTCCACCAATTAATCCTATTTCTGAATTGTGTTACCAAATCGTTCTGTGACTTGGAGTGACAATAGTGTAGATTTGTGCTGTGGGCGATTTTTTTTTCAACAATATTGTCATTCTAGGCAATGATCAACAAACTGACGGAAGTGATGGCATCGCGTGGTCGTTTGGGTACAAACAGGAAACAGCATGTTAGACTTCTGCAAGAGCTGTATAAGATAGCTGAAGAGGTTCATGTTTTGATTGGTAGTTTCCCTTCTATAATATATAGCTTCTGACGGGATTTCGGAAAAGATTTCGACAGTAAACACTTTTTTCTTCAGAAGAAGCTCGGTGTTGGCATTTCTGTGAAGATCCTTTTCAACATCATCTCGTCACTTTTCGAAATAAACGCCAAGATCAGCGACTTTATGGAGTTCGGCAACTTCAACAAGTAACTTCATTATCGCTTTTTCTATTTTTTGTGTATTTAAAACTTTATAGTCTGCCACGCCGCTAGTGGGATCATTCAATTATATGTGGAGATACAAAGACAGAATAATTCCATTCTTTCGATTTCTTAAAGTACAATACAGGACTCTGCTGGCTGTTACGGAACTGCTTGATATCCTATTGGCACATCCTGAAGTGAAGCTATCCGTGAAATATGTTGAAGAAGAGGAGAACTTAAAGGTGCGATGTTATCATATGTCGTCTTTGGTCTGTATTCTTGACACTAGCTATGTAGTAATCCTCGTTCAGTTGGTGAAAGAGCTTTGGAAAACCCACTAGTTTATGTTTCGAAGATTTCCATGGAATAATCTTTCAGGATGAAACGATGCCATACAAAATCCAGGGATCGTTTTTGATGATGGTTCAGCGTCTTGATAGCGAGCTGACGAAGATCCTTCAAAATGCAGACTGTCACTCGAACGATTACATTGAAAAGTAGGTTGAACATAACTAATTTCTAATGAAATTCTCTAAAGGAAAATCTAAATTAACAGCACTCTGATCTGGCAGTTAATTTCAATTGTCTATCTCATTTAAACATTCAAAGAGGTTTCTCCCGAATTCGCGATTCTCTTTAGGCTCAAGGGCGAAAAAGATATGTGCATTCTCATTGAACGCACTGAGAAATACGTCCAGGAACGAATCGATGAAGACATTTTCGACGTTGATGAAGTTTGCAAGATTTACATGATGAGGATAGAGCATCTTTACTACAAGGTGAGTTTTCTATTGGTTGAACTCACTTCCACATATTCTCAGGGTATGGGATTAATGCTTTGTTGATATGCGTTGTTTTAAGCCATCATTTAAATTCTAAGCAACTCTTAGGGATTCTTTTCACACTAACACAATCGCAAAACGAGGTTAAGCCTTGCTGCTAGCTCAACATTTGCCTTAATGGACTGTAAGCGAAATTTGAACAGTCCGGCTGAATTTTGAGCTAGTTGAGTCATCAAGTAGTGAAATAATTCGAAGAGATGCATGTTCGAGGAATGAAAAGATTGGTAAAAAAAATTGAAGATTCATTTCTTTCTTCGACTCGTTCTCTACATAATCGAATTGAGCCTCGTCTCTACTAGCAGTAGCACCTTGCCCCATGTAGTATTTTTGTTTTTCATTAAATTTTTTAAAATTTTTTCTTGGAAATTGTCAATGTCCGTCCTAGAAATGCAACCCCTATGGTTTCCTTTGTTTACTACTCATTTGTGTAAGTAAGGGCTTGTTTTTTTCATTATATCCAAATTTTCTGCCTACTAGAATTTTAACAAATCTGGCACACTATTCGATAGTGCAGAAATATATTTTCTGGGTCATCCAAACTTCCGTAACATTGCTTCTTCAAATACATATTTTAGTACCAAGAGAACTACGAAGGAGATGAGAATGTTGGTGAAATTATGGATCGCCTCTGCAAGAAGATCTACGCTCTCGACGAGGAGAAGCGATTGAGACAACGAGCAATGCTTTGCCACGTCTATTGGCTTGCACTTCATGACGAGTGGCATCGAGCCAGAGATCTGATGTTGATGAGCCATCTTCAGGCAATCGTCGATCATTCAGACACAGATACGCAGGTATGATACGCTGCGTTCTGCGTTTATTCCGTATGCCAGTTGTCGATTTTCCAGATTCTGTACAATCGTACGATTTGCCAATTGGGTCTGTGTGCTTTCCGCCATGGTTTCATCAAGGAGGCACATCAAGGGCTGTCGGAGATCCAGAACACACAGAGGGCTAAAGAACTGCTCGCCCAGGCAATTGCTATGAGGCAACACGAGAGGACAGCGGAACAGGTATAAATTTGTTAGTAGTCCTCCCCCCCCCCCCAGTAATTTTTTACCATTTACGTTATCCTCGTTCATTTTTCTCGTTTGTTATTCTGGCTTCAGAATGTTTGCATGGCTTTTCTATATATTTCTGTTATAGGAGAAACTAGAGAGGCAACGTCAAATCCCCTATCATATGCATATCAATGTGGAATTAATGGAATGTGTCTACCTCATCTGCTCCATGTTGCTTGAGATTCCTCATATGGCCAGCTGCGAATTTGAAATGCGACGGCGGTTATTGAGCAGAAGCTTCCATTACCAACTTAAACAGAGCGAGAAGGTGGGGTCTATATTAGGAGTGCCTCAAGATGTCATCTGAAATAACGGGAATTAGCAGATTCATTATATTGTTGCATTTGTAAGGCTTCGTTAGAAAGTAACGGTCTTCAGCTTCAATTTCTGCATCTATATTGATTCCTAGCCACAGTTTTTGATTGTTTACTGTGTATTTTTGTTTTGTCAGCTAGTTTTAAATGAAGCGAGTTTCAGTCTTCACTTATCGGACCTCCGGAGAATACCCGTGAACATGTTGTAGCAGCTTCCAGAGCAATGTTGGCCGGCGACTGGAAGAAATGTAGAGATTACATTGTCAACGACAAAATGAATCAAAAGGTGGGCTGTTTTCGAGTTTGTTATTTTTTATTGAATGCGCTTTTTCCTTTCCTCCATGGAAGTAAATTTTTGATGCAAGTATGGTACTGCATCATGTAAGAATATTGAGGCTACGTTCGTTCCTTTGCCACATCGATGATGCACTCAGTTGTCAGTTGTTGCTCCGTAGATTCTGAACTTTTCACTCTTATTAAGAACGATTGAGTTCTGTCTCCTCTGCGAAACTATAACTTTGTAGTATTTTTGTAGCATGAACATTGTGAAGATCGGAAGTAATGAATCGGATGATTTTTCTTAGTAGTTTGCTGTCTCAATCTGCTTCCGTAGTCCCTGCTTCTTGTTATAGTGTGTTTCACCGCGGAACGTAGTTGTGCAGATATTAGAGGAAAAGAGATTGCGAGAAATAGTGCCGCATTTGGAGAGACAGCCGAGAAATGCAGATTATATACGCAAATACTCAACTATCGTCGTTTTTGAAACAGACTATACTTCGAGCTAATGCTCGCTTAATTCTTGATTTTTTCAAAACTTAGATTTTCTTCCTTTTCTGCTCCAAACACGAGCTGGATCCATGTTACTGTTTCCCTCTACCATGTCGGATTTCATCTGTTTTCGCGAGTCGAACGACACCACATCTATTGTCCTGAATTTGAGGTTTTGAAAATAAGGTCATCCAGCAGCAAACGAGCTGCTGATTTCTTTTGCACTTAAGTTGCATATATTTTTTTTGCAAAAGTATTTCGTTTGCGATTGAAACGTCATGAAATTTCTTTTTTTAGGTGTGGAATCTGTTCAGAAACGCTGAAAGTGTCAAGGAGATGGTAGTGAAACGTATTCAAGAGGAATCTTTAAGGTTGGTTGGCTATCGATTTTTTTTTTCAAATTTCATTATCCTTCTACTTCTAGCACAGTATATATCAGTCATTGGAGAGTTTACGCATTTCTTTTGTAACAGATTGTCTGAATAGCATTTTTATTGTTACAGAACATACCTACTCATGTATTCAACCGTGTATACAACAGTTTCTCTGGAAAAACTAGCGACGTTATTTGAACTGGACAAGAAGCAGGTTCACAGTGTGATCAGGTAAATTGTGAAGCCCATGAAATGCGCATGAAAATTTTTTGTATCCGCTTCGAGATTAGGATATCTGTTTTTTTTTCAGTAAGATGATTATACAAGAAGAGTTATCAGCAACACTTGATGAGCCAACGGACTGCCTCATGATGCATCGTGTTGAGCCTTCACGACTACAGATGATCGCCTTGAACCTCACGGATAAATTGCAACAACTTGCGGATAACAATGAACAAGTAGGAAATGTGAATGGTGTTCTGTTTGCCATGTGCGAAAAGGAACAAGTTTCAGATACTGGAACCTCGTACCGGAAGAGCTGGCTATGCCGGTCCAGGCCAGTGGTTCCCAGGACGAAGTGATCGACAAGGTGACAAACAAAAGGGAGACAGGGGAGGAGCTTATCAGGTAAATTGTTGGATGGTTTTTCAGCAAGTCCCTTCCACATTGAAGCAGCAGAAAAATACCAGAAATTTTGTTTTTATGAGCGAAAATTCACTCCGAAGGTAATGACTGGGCAGGTTTTTTTCCTCAACTCTTGCTAGGTTTTGCATGCTGCTTTTGAGCACATCCAGTAGATTGCTTTATGAAGATATGATGAGAGGGTCTGAATTGTTTGATTGGGTTTACCACGGGGTCGACGGACTGGGCTGGGGAAGTCCTTTTTGTATTGGGTCTTCCACAGTCTCTTTCCTTATCTAGCGGAACTGAAGGTCGAAGCGTTGCTAATGTTTGTTGAGCTGGTCATCCATAAATTTCTTTGTTACAGAACATATCTACTCATGTATTAAATTTTTCTCTAGAAAAGAGGCATGTAAATCCTGCCTGGGTGTTACCTTTAGCATTTTTTTAAAATCTGTGCCGGTCATATGGTGGTCTGCCATCGTTATGACTTGGATTCATTTTTTCTGCTTTTCTAGTTGAATTTTGTAAATGTTCAAGCGCATTGATCTTCATTAGGACAAGTTCATTCCGTAAATCATAAGCTTGTCCATGAAGAGTAAAGTTGATCCAGAAATTAAGGCATCGGGGAACGAGCCTTCAGTTTTGTGGATGGAAAATAATCCTATCAACAAGTAGGGGAAGGACTACTTCCCTATGTACTATACTTACTCATTGTCATTTTCTGCATGAATTTTCTATTCATTTGGTTTCCAGCTTTTAAAATTGGAATTTTTGGGGAAATACAATCACCGCCAGAAGCAAAAACAGATGTCGTCCTAACGGGAATATCATTCTTTCATCGTAAATGCGGGCGAACTTTCAAGTTTTCTTGTAACTTTTGAGAACTCAGAACTGTTTCACTGGTGGAGATCGAAATCGATTCTGGGCCTTATAATATTCGATGATATTGTTCTGCGCCGTTCAGGTTGTTGGATGGAATTCTTTATTTTAATCGGCCCGACGTTTCGACGGTAACGTCCTCTTCAGAGGCCACGAATTCCACCGATTTTGCTATTTTCGTCCGCATTGCTTGATGAAATTCTGTGCCTTATGCTTAAGAGCCATGCTTCCCAATTATCATTTATTCCGTTTTTTTTTAAATTTTCACTGTATTTTCTCTAATTTCCTATGTTATTTTCTAATCGTTCCCATGAGTTTAGCATTCGTAAACTCGATTTCTGATGTGGTTTCGTTGGCGCTTTTAAGTCACAGCTGTTGCGTTTTCCCTCCATTGCCCACCTATTGTTGTGCAGAGCAGCCAGCCATGTGTGCCTATGGCTGGTAATTGACGCATGCTGCTTAGTGGGCCTGTAATTAATTGTTATTGTCATAGGGAATGATGCGCTAGGCTCATTTGTTTTATTGACATTCGGGCGGTTGTGATTACTAATTGTGGGAATGTTTTTCTGGCGCTGAGATCATGTCGAATTGTGCGTTGTTTTGGGCTTCCAGGCGTTATTTTATTTGCCACGGTATGTTTTCTTCAAATTTCTATCAATTTCAGAAGTGTCTCACCAGCAGTCAAAGGCTCTTTCCATCTTCAAATGCGTGGTTGTTTTGAAATGGAGAAACCGCGATGATATCATAGCCTTTGGCTTTTTAACAAGTTCTCGGGAAATTTGCGACTATAAACTGGTTGTGCGGTTGCACTTCTTTTCATTGAAATGTTCCTTTCAGAGTGATCGACGAGCAGGACAGTCGGAAAGCCACAGCAAACGAGCCTGGGGTGGAGCTGGCGCGACGGCGACGCAAAGCGGAACTTCGCAACGACGCAGGGAATCACAAAAATCGCGCTTCTAAGGGGCGAGCCTAGTTGTTGACCTATTTTTTGGATACTTTTTGTGGTGTACTTTTAGCCAATTCCTTCCTTGACCATTTAACTTGTTATAGCTGCTGAACTTACTGTTGACACAGTTCTTCTCACAAGGGAAGTGCAACAGGCCAGACTCGCAAATCGGAATGAAACCTATCTGGCTTGAATCTTTGTTGGAGAGGGTGTTACAGTATATATTTCATTATTGCCCTCGATTCCAAAAAAAAAATCCCACCACAGTACCATATGCGCTGCAGCACTCGTCCGTCAGCGACGATGTGGCCGAGTGGGGAGGATGCTGCACTGTCAGCTCGAGAGTTTGAACCCCGTCATGCGCACCTACCTGTTTTGCTCTCTCATTTTTTTATTCCCCCTGTGTTGTTGAAATCAAATTTAAAAGGTTAGAAGATAATACTTATCCTTACTGACGCACTAGGCACGGAATAACACCGCTCATTGTTCTCACCGCTTTTGCTTTGAACACTTCATTGTCTGTGTGCACCGTTGCTGCCAGTAAATGCTTTCTCATTGACCATCCTTTTTTTGTTTTGAATGAAAATTTTACAATTTTCTAGCGACTCGAGGGAAAGCTGTACGATCACTAAACTACGTTCATAGCATAGTAGTTATTCTATAGCTAGTACGTCAGTAAAGACAAGTGTTGTCTTCTAGCCCTCCAAAATTGATTTCAATAACATAGGAGGAATAAAAAACAAAAATGCAAAACGAGTGTCAATGACGGGATCCAAACCCTCGACCTCCTGCCTATCAGTCCGCATCCTCTCCACTCTGCCACCTCGTCGCTGACGGACTAGTGCTGCAACGCATATATTGTTTTTTGAAGCCGAGGGCAGTAACAAAATATATACTGCAACACCCTCTCCAACAAAGATTCAAGCCAGATAGGTTTCATCCCGATTTTCGAATATGGCCTCTTGCACTTCCCTTGTCAGTGTTTATTTGTTTACTGGAGGTGGTTACGGATGTTTCTATTGTGTTGTTGGTTAGGGATTCAGCTGTTTTACCTTCGATAAATGGACGAAATCTTGTCGAGAAAATGTTTATTTGTGGATTTGAATGAAATGTTAAAGTTTGGGTGGCTTGTTAGGTATTGTCAATATTTTGGTAAGTTTTTAGGAGTCTCCAGCGACTATTCGCCAATTAGTCGGTCGATAGGGGTGCAATCGCGACGGGTACGGGATGCTGACCGGCGGACCGACCTTTCTGGTGGTGATACCAGTGATATCGTTGAAATGGCAGGCAGTGTCACGCTGTAAGAGCGTACTAGACGCGCCACACTGCTCTCTTAGATATAAACGCTGTCATCGAATCAGTGTATTTACGCGCAACAGGGACACGTGATGGCCGATTTTGAGAATGTGAGTTTCGTGGATTTTTTTTCTTTTCGGGAAATTTTCCGAAATACTTCGCCATGTCTTGAAACGACTTTCCTCTGTAATTATTGTAGTTAGTTTGCGTATTTGCATATGGCTGTATCTGTCACGAAAATAGTGATTGAATGAATGGAGCTTGTAGTGCAGCTCATCTATAGACTTGGTCAGGTAATTAGCGGATGAGCCGCTATGCATGAATCTATTCGGAGGTTGTCCGACTTGTCCTGTCCGCTTAGTTTTGACCTCAGACATATTCTACAAGAAAATGTACACAAAAATTCGCTTAACACGACTATGGAACTAGACCCGTCTTAATCTTTTCGTTTTTGATATATGAAGATTAAGAATGGTATCGTCAGAATAGAAAAGAATTTGCACGGAATCACCTGGTAGAATGGGTACTATATTCCAAGTTTGGCCATGATGAACCGGAATTCGTTCTCCGCATTTGATTTGATAGCTTAGAACTAACACTTCGCTTCACTGGCAGCGAGAGATGGTTTCCCAGAGATAAGTACAGTGAGGGTCGATGGCGGTGGCTCTTCTGTCGCATCGAGAAGGACGCCGCGCGACCGCCTCGCGCGTGCCGGAATCAATGTCGGCAGCGTAGCAGAACCATTTCTAGGCGCTTTTCTTCCCGATTTGATGATCTTTACCCGTATCGGGTAGAAAATCTGCTATAAATAACATAATGGCAGCAGACGACATTGATTCCGCCACGCGCGTTGCGGTTGCGCGGCGTCCTTCTCGAGGCTGCAGAAGGGTCACTGCCATCGACGCTCACAGTACGTCCACAGGAAAATCATTTCAACTGTATTTTGAATTTTGTCGCTGAATTTCTATTTTAGCTTCTATGCCACCGAAAATGAGTCTAAGGCGGAGCTGCACAAAGTCGTCGTTCACCCGCTCATCGTCTTCCAACCAATAGAAACGTCCCGAGGCCACGCTCATTCTGACTGCGCGCCATTTACCATTCCGCCATGATAAATGCACGTTCATATGTGTTCATGTTTTTTGCCACTACCATCGCCATCCATTTTGGGCTCGCTGCACTCATCCAAGCATACAAATTGGGTAGTTACCACGAAAAATGGGGCTTCCTTTAGTTTGCAGCAGAATCAAGCTCGATTCTGCTGCGTGGAAGGCAGTTATGCATAGCGTAATCTGAGCAGCGCAGTTTTTATGTGCTGCCTATGCTTTATGGGCTGTGCCGCTTTTATGAGCAAATATGCCACTGGGGGCGTGGCCTGTGCTTTTCAACGCTAGCTGTTCAGGACTCCTAGGATTTTTAGAATTTTCCTACGTCTAAAAACTGGGATTTTGACATTCCGATTTTTGGTAAGTAATCCTGGCGTTGAGGGTTCCTGATTTCCTCTTTCAGACGAGCCTTTAGGCACACATTAACTTGTAGTCTGGGAAGAATTTCCTCGAATATTCATAGCGTACTGATTAGCTTGTTCGACATTCTAGTGCTTGTTTACCTCCCTTACCATCTGATTTATTCATTTATTTAAAGGTACTCAGAACCCCAAAAACAACTTATCGACAGGCATTTGGCGAGCAAGTATCTGATCGCATCTGAAACTTGCTTTTCCAAAAGCTTGCCGACAACTTGCTTTTGCACTTCCTTGTCGACAACGTGTCCGCCTAAAGGCTTGTCGACAACTTGTTTTTTCTCTTTCTTGTAGATAAGTTGTCGGGAGAAATGCTTGTCGACAACTTGGTTTTGGGTGGCATGATGACGTCAAACTTGTCGACAACGATTTGCTAGTTAAAAGCTTGTTTGCAAGTTGTTTTTGGGCAAAGCTGGGCCGACAACTTGTTTTTGGGGTTCTGAGTAAGATTAGAATTCGCTGCTGAAATTGCAGGAACTATTTTTGTAGGGTCTATGTATTTCCTCGTCGTTTTCTTCCTGGAAAGCATTCGAATGAAAGATCGCCCTCTGTGCACTTGAAGACCTCCCATCGCTTGGCTTGAGTTCTAGGTATGGTTAAGGAAAAAAAGATCAGTAAGAATAACAGAAATTCATCGTTATCGACATCCATACACCAATATGTACACTGTAATTAAAGGGATG
This sequence comes from Ancylostoma caninum, assembly GCA_037903475.1. Lineage (NCBI taxonomy): Eukaryota > Metazoa > Nematoda > Chromadorea > Rhabditida > Ancylostomatidae > Ancylostoma > Ancylostoma caninum. Next base: position 1,179,849 of record JBAJFG010000015.1, on the reverse strand, counting down.
TGACTTTATACCAGGCAGGGAACGAAGGACCCTTTTTCCAACTGCCCTTTCGGCACCTCCCACACCATATGTATTAGCTCATGTATTAGCTCAGAGGGCGATTGATCCGACCTTGTCTGCAATTACGTCCTTGCCGGAAGAATGCTTCTAGAAGGACATCTTAGCGAATGGCAGTAGGGAAACATCAGAATGGAAGGAGGCACAGCACATGCATATCAAAAAAGCACAGACAAATAGATCAGTAGGCCGAAAAAGTGATGAGGACGTAATTGCGGCCAAAGTCGGATCAGGCCCCCTCTGTGAGCTAATAGACTGTATAGTTGATAACTTTTGATAACTTACTCAAGATGCATAAATTTCATATTAATATTCCTGGGAATTTTTGAGCGACTCCGGGTTGTACGCACTCCATTTTTTTATTGAAATGTAGAAGTTGCTACTATTACTATGAAGCGGGTCCTTGTAAAAGTATTCACATTGCTATAGTCCAATATCCATTCGATCCTCTGGAAATACGTAAGAATGTCAACTATGATTCGGAACGAATAACCTAGTAGATGTACTCGAAATCAAACATTAGTCCTCAAGTAGTCGGAAATTCCAATGTTCGGGAAGGAAAGAGCAGTACAATTACGGAGGAAGGTAGCAACGGCTGCAGAGATGTCCATTTTTCCAGTATTCGACATGTCGAATATTCGACATCCCCTCCTGAACTGACCTTTGAATTGACTAAACTGCTTTGTTTGGTCAAAAGCATTGTATTAATGTACATAAGTTCAACCTATTCAAAATACCTGAACAGTTTTTTGTTCAACAATTTACACTACAATTTATTACTATGGCATAGCACGGATTCCTATTTTATAGTTCCTGTGTGGTTATGAGAATTGTTGTCGTAAAGTACTGTAATGTCAGTGATATTTGTCGAATCACGCAAGATCCTACAATTAACTTTTGATTATCTCGCAAGAGGAGACGGGATCTCACGAAAACCATAATCATGTTGGGGTAAATAGTATGACTTTGCATGCATTTCCATGGAAACTAGAGTCATCTTCGTAGACATCTAACGCAAATTCTATTCTATTTTGTATTCCCAAGTATAAATAAATAAATAAATAAATTCCTTTACAAGCTGTAATTACTGCCGCACATGTGTTAGATAATCATCTCGTTTTGTGGGAATATTGCCGTTTTTCCTGAAATTCCCCTTTAACAGAGGATTTCTGTTGTTTTGAAAATCTCCCTTTAATAGAGAATCTCCGCTGAAAATACTTATCCCCATTAACGTATACAAAAACATTTGCCTCGGGAGGGCGCATCGTCAAAACGAAAGTTATTAAAAAATAGTTTTGAAACCAAATAATAAGAAGAAATAGTTCAAATTAGTAGAATGAGGTGTTTATTTATTCATTAGGGTGTAAAACTATGGATGCGCGCTGTTTTCTATCGCCTTAATGGAGATGTTAATGAGCAAGTATTCTGGATTTTTTCGGACCATTGGAAAAAGCAATTCATGGCGCTTCCGAATATATATGAACTGATGTACATATTCCAGTTTCGGATTTTTAAAGGAATTTAGAAAGTGATCGTCCAAAATTATGGGCATTCCACTCGTGTATTATACGACTTTAAATAGGGAAAGACAAAAGCAGAACTGCACAGAACTGCACTTTATTTTAAACATCTATAGAATATTTGCTTTGCAACTAGGGCTAATCCGTGCGAACATCGACTACTTAAAAATTTCCCAACATTGGGTAACTGAACCGAAGTTTTGAATGTCGATCTAACTTTCAATCGCCCTCACCTTCAAACCTAAGCTGGCAATTCGCCCTTACCTTCGCAGTGTAGCTTAGGTCTTTCGCCATCAGGCTATTACTTGCTTCTGTTTAGGAAGCTTTTCTTGAAAGAGAAAAAATTCAAAAACCGTGTCGAAATCAGAATTTGGACGAGTCGATATCTTACCTCATGGCGCAGCGACTTCGTTCAAAGGGACCGTCATTTTCTGAGCAGAAGATGGTGGAGGATCAACAGTACTTACCACGAATACATCTCGGACTGAGATGTTATATCACCGCTTTTAAAACAGTTTTTGTTTGATCTATAAACACGCATAATAAACGTCATAATAACGCATAATAAGTTCTGTAGGAACACCTGTTGCAGTTTCTGAAGGTGTTCCTCCAGAAACTGCAACAGGTGTTCCTACAGAAACTACAACAGGAATAGTGAATTGGAACCAAAATTCTCTACCTTCTCCAATTTAAATAGTTATCTCCATGATTAATCTTTATGATGACGATCCTCGCTCAAAGTGGGTTATAAGGCCGCTCTCCCACTACAGAAAGTGAAGTGTCCCTTAAACGGTTAAATATAGGTTTTGGAAATATTGCTGACCGATCTCTACGGTTGCGTGACAAGAAGTACGCTGCTGGTCCGTGATTGGTCGATTCATCTGCGCGTCGCGGCTGCACCCTTCCAGGGTGCGGGCAGTTCTGCGTGGATATGGACAACTTTTCTAACCTTGATTGGGATGGATGAGTGTTATCGGAACCCACAAACTGTGAGAAGGTGGCCACATATGTTATTTAATGCATCGAATTCGAGGAAACAACCTGAACTTGAGAAGCGTAGACCTGCGGCGCGGTCGCGTCGCGGCGTACGTTTTGACCGCCACCCGATCTCTACCACCCCTACCCTTCCCGAGCGCTGCTGCAATTGGTCAGCAATCTGGAAGCGAATATGTATAGGGTTGTCTGATGTCATCAATCCATCGAAGTAATCCATGGAACACTTCTTTTCATAAAATAAAACGAAGAATGCACCAGCCCTCTCCTCTATCATTTTTTAAGACTTTTCCGTATTTTTTTTCGAAGAATGTGAAATTTCGTGAAATTTCCCCACAGCTTGCAACGACGACTTCGCTAGTTCTCGTTACTGCCGTAGGCAAGCAAACGCTGCCTTGTTACGAACTCCGCTGAAAGGAGATTGCCTTGGTCCCGGAGGAATTTTGTTTACTTCCTGCCGAGAGCTCCTTCCGCTTGAGGTGTGTTTTTCCTCAAAGGCGGGCATGGGCTAGGTGTATTCTGCCATTCTACCCGATTAAAGATACAATTGCTGTGTTTTTGTTCATTTCTGAAGCAATTTTTTCTTGGAAGTAGAGGTATGTAAACTCACGTGCAGGTCTTGCAGCGACTTCTGATCATTTGTATTATTTAGCAGCAGTTAGGTTGCTTCCAAATGAGCCATTTGCTTTTTCATCTGAGTAATTCTCATCCGATTAAATCAGTGGAAATAAATTTTCTCTACAACGGCCTTTCCTTTATGCACAATTAGATCAGTTTGATGTCGTATCGCTGTAATCAATAAGCATCTTTTGTACATACCTGCTACAAGACTCCATAAAATCAAATCCTCGAGAGCGACTTTCTGTTGGAAAGTTCTCCGAACACCCAGGATAATAAACAAATTGTCAGTCTTGCTGCCTTATACTTCAGAAAAAGTGGATTTGCTTAGTTTGACTGATGTTTTTAGCGAATCAACGATTCAATGGTTTAGTGGATTCATACAAAACGAAAAAAACTAGAAAATTACGCATGGATTAGCAGGATAACAAAGCTAGAAGTTCCATGGAGGCGTACTTCTGGCTTGGTAGGCGCGCGGTGACGGGTCTAAATCTGTCATATTTTATCATTTTGTCTTTCTTTCTTTTTTCTGGTTTTTTTTTGTTCTCCTCCTTCTCACTCATCATCTTGTTTCTACCTGTTCCTTCAAGGTCCTTTCTTTTCTTTTCTGGTTCCCCTCTTCACTGAAGAGGAGTCTAGGGGGAGGGGGACCGGAAGCGAAATAAGTAACAAATTACCACTCCTCTTTATGACATTTTTTGGTTTTCCTTATAGTACCTCTATTTTCATCATAGTTATGTAATCTTTTCGTTATTAATTGCTCCAACTCCACAAGTAAAGGTGCATGGGGTCTGGGTGCATCATTGAGGTTACCCAGGGTAAGTGTGTTGACTGCCATGTTAACGAAAAGTAGATTTGTGTGCTGTTAACACGCTACCTTGGGTAATTTCAATCATAATTGCTCTAGCTCCACAAGTTGTTCAGGCCTAAAATATGGTCTGAGACCAGTTCTCGGCAAATTCCTAACCCTGCCCATGGTCGCCAAGGCATCAGTCTTCCTTGGCGAAATGTTTCTGAAAGAGCACTCAGCCGCTCTGTCCCGGCTCTATTCCCCCGATCAATACGTATTGTTGCTGAAATGAATGGAAGGCGAGTTGAGGTGCCTTAGCGGCCTATAGGCTGTTTCCACCTGGTTGCCAGTGGCATTCATGCGCTCAGCGCCTGCACTTCTGATTGCTATTGTTCGCCGCCGCCGGGCAGCTATTATACTTTTTATCCAATGCTATTGTGTACTTTTCCTGATGACTTTTCAGAACCCTCCCAGAAGCTGCTGCACTAGGGATAATCGCTTAGATCCTGGGAAAATCAGCTAATTCTTCACATACACTATATAGGATCTTTTCCAAGTGGATGGGATTAATTCTATTAACTATGGAAAATCCATAAATGTACAGAGATGTCCTTGAAATCCATCCTGGAGCTACTTGAAATCAACTCACGATACTGGGATAATTCAAGAATCCATGAATAAGCCCTTATCGAACTTTTTTTGATTCCCTTACTTTCTCAGTTTCCCTTTATTTCTGATTCTCCTTATTTTCAGTCATGTTTCTCAGCACATTTTCCCAATCTTCTCCACTTCTTCCTTCTTCCCAAAACTGGGCCTTTTTGTCGTACATTAGCACACCTTACATACAACATCCACGTTTTACAAATGGTTATACCTATTTTCTGCAAAATCGAGCACATTTGAATCGAAGTTCTTAATGACCACACATTTTGTCTATGAATTAATGATGGGACATTAAATAAAGCATGTTCGAGCACGCTCTACCTTCCTTTTCCGGCTTCTCAATCTTCATTTGATTTTGTAGATGGCGAAAATTAATCTGAAAAGGAAAGTAATCGTGGTACTTATGTGTTTTATTTATTTATTTGTTTATTTATTTATTCAAATACACTCAAGGGTGCACCAAAATGGAAAAACAAACAAACTGGTACATCAGTAACACAAATTCCGAATTCTGTACTAATTATGAAGTATTGAGCCAAACACTACCACTTTCCTCATGTTATCAGAAGACCCACTGACGGGATATCCGATCGCTCTCCTTCTACGGAAGGTGAAAAGGTCCCCAACCGAGATCCTGTTCCCAAAAATCAGGGTTGGAATTCATGAAACGATAACTAGTCAAGCCCGTGAGGGTCAGCGCTATCGGTTAACGCATAGACTACGTAAGGCTAAGAGACGCAGAACGTCAAAGTTGATTTGCTAGCCTGGTTTCCTCTCGTTATGCGTTCATGAATCCTAGCAGAGAACCCGTCTTGCTAAGCCTAGAGCAACCAGGGCTAAGCTGACCCACTCAACCCAGGACGAGCGAATTCGTCAGCGGTCCTGGGCGAACGGCCTGGGCGGACCTCAAGGGAGGGGGTTCACCAAATATCATGATCCTGATTTATTCATTATTTTTTTATTTTCATCCCACACCGTAAGTGTGCCAGGTAGTATCTGCCAACTTTTCTTGTGATTTTACTATAAGCTACCATTTAGAAACAAATATGTATTGACCTAGGAAGGTATTGATCTAGAAAAGCTTTAGAGAACATTTACTAGTGGTTTTGCAATTTTACGAAAATCCTAAAAATTCTGGAATAAAACTGAGGTTTTTTCTATTGATTCTGGGAATATGCAGTTTGTCTTTGAAAAATTAGGCTAATCACAGTACAATCCTGTACATTCAGCAGTGGTTGGTGACTGGTTCGCTAACTAATATTCGAATGATTGTTCGACTGAATTGTTCGAATTCTGCGACATATCCAAATATTGCATCAATCAAACATACAAAGGATTAACGAAGAACCACTGGGCTATTTATGCTAAAAGTTCATTGAATTTTTCAAAGATTAGATGGTTTAGCCTCAGCAAGAGGACTAAACGAGGGATGGACGATTTTTGGGGGTTATCTTCAGTTTTACTACTAGTAAAATAGTATACATTACACCTTCTATCATTTAATACTATGTATTTATATTATCTAGTATTTAATACAAGTTCACTCCTATGTTTGCCAAATTTATGTTATGTGGTAGTCATTTGACATGGATCTGTATACATATGTTGCTGTGCTTTTTTTTGTAAATTTTTGGGCTCAAGCGTGCAAAATTGGAATGAAATTGCAGGTGCAAGTGCAGACTGCCTTATTTGTCGTTCGAATATGAAATCTGCAAATGCTTACTTTCCAAAAACGACGATAGTTCAGTATTTGTGCGCACGATCTGCATTTCTCGCTTGCCTCCTCGGATACTGCACTATTTCTCGCGTTCTCTCTTTCTCTAATATCTTCAAAACTGTGTTCTCCAGTGAAACACACTATATTATAGATTTGAAGAGATAACATTAGGGTCTCCACTTGTGGCTTCAATTTTTAAAAATAGAAATATAGTATCTGGATCATGTGTCCTCTTTGGGGTTTCAGTTTTATAATTGTGGGTCGATGGTGGGATGAATTTTGTGTGATGGGTGAGAGAACGAGGTCACGAGAACTAGTGGCTTATAATAAACTCTTGAAACAGGTCAAGCTAAAAGGGAGAAGGAGGTAAAGTCCAGAAGCATGTAGGGTGCTCCTGTGGACGTGTTTGGATTTTCCGATTTTTGGTCCTTTGGACAACTGGAATTTTCGCCCTTGCAGCTTTGATTCGTCATTTTGTTCAGTGCCGATCCTCACCGTGAGATAACTAGAATCCACAAGTTCGCTCAAAGGACAACCGTCATATGACGAACATCCGCCGTAGCAGAAGCACTTTCCCGGATGAGCAAGTCCAGAAAGTATAAGACAAGTTCACGTAATACGCTCTTCCACAAACCGATCAATATTCGTCCTTTCCGGGAACGTCAGGCGACAATTGTTCCTTGAATGGTGCTAAGTGCCGTGCCAAATTAGTCGCGACAGCTGTCGTCGCCGCGACGGACGCTCAGCGACGATGGGCGATGCGCTCACTATTTATAAGCTGTCTGTCGCCACTAGTCATGTGTGTGTACACGGGGGCCCGGGGGCGGGGCTCGGCTTTCCCAGGGGGGCGTCAGCCTGAGACAGAGCATGATTTGTAGAGATTCACACGGAATCGATGAACGCCTGAAGCCAACTCGGCTTTGAATTGACGCGCAAGTGTCTGGCGTCTCTTCAACGCCACACTCTCTTTCTTCTAGGTTTTGTTATGACAGTTTTTACTGCTATAATCCGCCATAGAAGCCTTCTTTGTGGATCTTTCTTTTCATTTCTTGAAATAATGATTTCTCAGGACTTTCGTACACCATACAAGGAAGGAGAGTGACGTCACGAGTTGAACCAGCAATTTTAATTGTTTTTATCTGATTTTTTAAAATTTGAAGCTAATAGTAACCTTCTTTTAAAACGCTATACAATCGATGACAGTCTTGGGCTGCATGCATCATTGGGCTACTCAGGATAAGTGTGTTGGCTACCCAAATTTACCCATCGTTAACACGAGTGTCAACACGTTTACCCTGGTTAGCCTCAATGATGCATCCGGGGGCCTGCGTGCGCGGCTGAGATTACCCAGGGTAAACGTGTTAATACCCCAAATTTACCCCTTGCTGACGCGAGTGTCACCACGTTTACCCTGGGTAATCTCAGTGATCCATCCATGCCGCATGATGCATGATCAAGATAACCCCGCGTAGCGTGCTAACCGCCTCAATTTTATCCATCATACTGATCATTAACACGGGTGTCACCACGTTTACCCTGGTTAATTCCAATGATCCATTCACGGGACACATGCATGGTTGAGATTACCCAGGCTAGACGTGTCGACACCTTCCAATTTTCTCCACCGTTATTGCGAATGTCAACACGTTTACTCTGGGCAATCTGCATCCAGGCTTTCCGTACCTCCTCCTTTCTTTTTTTTCATCCCCTATTGTTTTTTTTTCTTCTCTTCGCTCATTGGACCACTAAAAACGGTCCTTCCCCTTCCCACTACCGCTGCTCCTCTTGCCACCAACCTCGTAAACATACTGCCACTCCAAAACGCTAATTACACGTTTTCCTCCGTGTACCGGATGTGGCCACGTCCATCCCAGACGCTCCGCCCATCTGCATTTCGTCCATCCATCACTAGGAATTTTTTTGAATAACATGTGTAATTACGTATACATGGGCTCATGACTTCCTGACTTCTATGACCAGCTGTCGTGAGTTCGCAAACTCGTCCGGAATGATGTGTCAGCGCGCAAAAACATCGTGTTTTTTATGCTTCCCGGCGACGGGTTGTCGATTTTATGCAATTTCACGCCTGAGGAAATTCACACGGGGAGCGAGTCATAAGGACATTTCAGTAGATTTCTGGGAAAATTTGTGGGAATGGTTCAAACTCGTGCCTTTCACACCGCTAATGAGGTCGATACCTTATTGGTGTTAATTTTTGACAAGTTGTTTTTTTTTAGAAATTCATATTCGAAAGTAATTTCAATAACTTTACTTCTGAAATTTCTGTGGTTCGGAACCCTGAATCGGTGGGACCCCATTCAAGATTTTTAATTCCAGAAACTTAAATTCAAAATTTATTTTCTAATTTACATTCAAAATTTATTTTCTGATCACTTTACCTTCGGAAAATTTGTGGATCGAGTCCCTGAATCAGAGAGAACTTGAAGTTTTGGTACCCTCTCCCCCAACCCCCCCCCCCCGCTCTTCGTTTTCTGCTTCCGGCGTTTGTTCTGAACCACTTCATGTGTAGCTTCTCAATATTTACCTTCTGAAGCCATCACTTAAGCTAAAGAGTTTTTTTAGCATTATAGACCTGTTGGCCGTGGTCAGATTTTTATAAGTGAGTCATGCCTCAGGATCTAGACTGGCTTTGGGTCAGATTTCCATAAACGGGTCATTTGCCTGAATCTATCCATCCTATCTGGATACCAGGGCCAATATGTAGAAGGTCATCTGCACAAAAAACAGATTGTAATGTTTATGTTATTCTTTAGAAATGTGGCAATAAGGTGGAATAAATAATATTTTCAAGTGTTTTGTTATATTTTTCATTTTCACGACATCGTAATTTAATAATATGTATTTAATGGGATATTTTTTTGAGTTGGAATAGCCTCATAATTTTGAAATTTACCGCGAAATTTCGTCGAAATCCTACACTTTACTGCACTGCTCTATGGAGACTGTTAGGGCATCTTTTTACTGCATGTTCATAGCGTTTGAACTTTTGAACTCTTGGAACTTTGATCTTTTCTACTCAATTATAGCAGCTTTATTGTTTCATAACTAAAATATATGAATAAAATGTGAGCAGCTGGGAGTCTCCCATTCAAGAATTTCAATGGTCTTATCAGCTACCAGGTGGTGTAGCAGCCACAAATAGTATCATTTTGAGCGGAAGGGCACTCAATTTCAAAAATCTGGCCTGGGGCGGAGCTTTGAGCGCACGTGCCACGCTGCTCCTAGTGATCACTGACCAGTGTTGGCTGTAGTGTTGATGGGAATGTTCTTCTTTTTTGTCAGCCACAGATGAAACGAAAAGAAGTCGTTTGTTTGTTTGCTTATTTACATACGTATAGTTGCTTTTGTGTAAATATAATATTGTAATAATAATGTTATAATATGTAATATGATATGTAAATGTATTGAATAACTGCACTAAGTGTTTGTTATGCTTACGTTTTATTTAGATTTATTTTATTCATCATATTTACATATAATTATTAGTACATATATAATTCAATAACTAAATAACTAAAGCTTCCTATCATAATAGCCGTGAGTGTGATATGACCGCTCCGCAACCGCTCGCGTAAGGCAAGCCCCGCCCACAGCCATACTACTGAAATGAAATGCTCTCAATCTGTTTCTTGCCTCCAATTTGGGGGCAACTCGTCCCTGCTTCCCAGACTGGGTGTGAGACACCCGCTTAACATGTAAATAAGGGCGATGTGGGGACAGCGGCATCGAACGTATTACTGGTCCCCTTGGGACGTTAGTGATGCTGGGACGTGTTATCCTACTTTGTGCGTTATACAGGCACTGCATAAGCTATTCTGTAGTTCGTTCCACTTATCGGCGTCTTCACCTGTTCCGGACGCAGTTACGGACAACAACACAACACAACATCGATCGTTTCCGGTGCATTTGTATTTGCTTGTGTTTTTGTGGAGGAATGGGAGTATTTGCTAGTACCGTGATGTTGTGCAATAGAAAGTGCGCTCATTGATAAAATGCCACCCAAATTCGACGGGAATGGATCGTGTTTGGCATCGTTCCAACATTTTTCCCTGCAGCAGTGTCCAGGACACAATTGCGGACAGCACCTAAAAAGGACGTCATAATAACGATTGTTCGTCTGTTATTCATTTTATCAAACCGTCGACATACACTACGACTCATCTATGTAGAATTTTCTCGAAGGCCTGCCATGGTCAGCGTAAAAAAATCGTCACGGTGATCAATGTAACGTGCTGCATGCTTATTGATTGATAACGGAGGAACCAGGCGATTGTCTCACGAAATGCATACTACCTGCTTACTGTTTTTTTTTTGCGCTGTCAGAAAAAAACGCAAAGGAGAATTTACCATTACTTGTGAATCATTACTTGTAAATGTAAAATCATTACTTGAAGGAAGATCATTACTTGTAAATATTCGTAACAAGATTTCCCGCAACCGTGTGCTTTGTTGTTCTGTCCGCAATCTCGTACTTTTGTGCATACCATTTCCGTTACAAAGGAAAATTTTGGTTGGTAGTGCTAAGCCTATAGAAGACAAACTGTTGGAGAGAAAAGCAGCAATAAGAGATTCTGAATGTTCTTCCGACCGATAAATAATTTAATTTTCCAGATAGATGGATAATTTACCGTCGATATAAGGCGCAGTTTGAATTTCATTCATATTCATTCTTTCGTAATATTGTTTACCTACTGTTTACGTAAAAGTACCATATCATGCTCAGCTGGTCTGCCGCGCTGCACCAGCGACGCGGCGCGGCAGACCATCGAGCGCTGTCATTCTCGGACGTTGCCGAAATTGATATTTTGCTTATGTTTGCCGGCGTTTTTCTCTGCGGCTTTGCCTTCATTCTAGAAAACACTAGTAAAACACCACCGACAACCACCCAGATGGTCTGCCGCGCTGCGTAAGTGGTGCGGCGCGGCAGACCAGATGAGTGGTGTTTTGTGGTGCAAAAATGATAGGCACTGTCTATATTGCCAGATATTTCTGCATTATCTCAATAGATTCACGGGAAATGTAAAAAAGTTGCTGGCATGTGAAAATAATAGGGAGCCGCAATTGTGTCACATTTTTTTCTTCACGCCTACCCCGCTTTCCATTTAGGAGTTATATACCATGTATAGCCCTGGGCTTTAAAATGCATTCTTATGTCAATGCAGCTGTGACGTCGTCCCCTTGCTTTCACAAGGTTGAGTTTTTGTGTAATTGCGGACTAATTGCATATTGCTTTTTCTATGATTTTCAATCTGTTCCGTCACAAGGTTGCTTTTATAGCGTTAGGTACCCAAATTCAGCTGTTTACTCAATCAGCGCCTGATAGGGTCCCGTAACGAAAGCAGCATCTGTCGTGTGCGGCTAACTGAATGCAGTAAATCATGCCGCATGACCATTAGCCGTCGTGCATTAGGATCGAATTTCGTCGCACAAGTCGTAATTTTAAGATGGTAATAGGATTTCTTGCGCGTCTCCACGTTTCCCATGCTGTTTCGTCGGCTGTCAGCGCTGACGTTCGACGAACAACTTCGATGAAGGGCTTCTTAGCTGGAAATTGTCCGCGAATTGCACGAGGACCAAACACTAAGTGGGCGGAGCCTAGCGGCTATTGTACTCCATTGGCCAAGGAAGCGTTTCCTGAACGGGGAAAACTTCACAAACTACACTTACTACTGTGTTTATTGTTTTGCAACTCCCAGTTAATGCTTCAGAATCAGACAAAATCAACGTTGGCCACTCCTCGGCTGGCAATTACCAGATTTATGCAATATCACGTAAAGTCTGCGCCTCCTCGTGTAAAAATGCGTTCTTCCTGTAAGACTTCGTTTCCGCACTTGGAACTGCGCACTACGTACTTGCCACAGTGATATTTCCCATGAATTTCTGGATTGTTCGAGAAGGTTATCGCCTTCTCGTTAAGTCTGTAATTACGGACTTGTGAATACATCGAACTTAAAAGACCTATGATATTTTAACCAGGCCTGCATTTGCCGGATTAAAAAACCAGGCATTGGTGAGCAAAGAGAGATATTCAGTGCAGATCTTGCAGAGAAGCAGTGGAGCGCTCCGCCATTTGACGAAAAATTGCACATTACGCAAATTTACGACCCCGAATTGCTCTCAGAATTAAGCTTTAATGGATCTCATGACGCCATATTAATATGTAGCTACGTAATCACCATGTTGGCTGTTCTTTCACTCTGCTACGGTAGTTCTGCAAGCATTCACCTAGAATTCCTTTGAGTTCTTCTTGCATTTTATATAGCTTACATAACTATTTAACTATATTATTATATTAGTATTAATGCATTATTATATCACATTATTATACATATATTCATATATTACATATTTTTATATTGTACATATATTATTATATTATATATTATTACATTGCATATTATTATATTATATATTACCAGTCTGGCCGTCCGGCTAACGCCGGACTTCCAGACTTCTAGTGATGCTCGCTGCGCTCGCATACTGCACCTTGAAAGCAAACACAAAAGTGTAGATGGATTGATAAAATCTGCATCCTTCCACGCAGTTCTATCGCTCTCCTGAGAAACCTTTGGTCTCGTAAGTGGTAGCTTTCCCCCATATGAACGAAGTTATGCTCTTCCATATGAGCGAAGTATATGGCCGTGAAGAACTGAGTGTAACCAATTCAGTGCAAATGTTATGTTGAAATGATTTAGGCTCAACTGGTTGTTGTAGTAATTCAAGTGATAAGGGTCCACCGGTGTATATAAATGGAAAGGAAGGAGTGGTTCTTCTCCAAAGGAATGGGAAGAGAACACCGATACGAAAGCAAACAATGTACATCTGGGCGATTTAGGTAGAAGAGTCCGCCGAAACAGGATAAGCATACCCCTCATGCAGGAATAGACCCGCCTAGCGAATTCCTATTACTTGTGGAAGCCGGCGCACCCTCATCACACCGTTGGACCCGACTCCAGGCGTTTTCCCGCATTTGGACGCCGGCACTCCCTTATCACACCATTGGACCCGACTCCAGGCGTTTCCCCACTTTTGAACGCCGGCGCACCCTTATCACACCATTGGACCTGACTCCAGGCGTTTTTCCACTTTTGGACGCCGGGCGCACCCTTATCACACCATTGGACCTGACTCCAGGCGTTTTTCCACTTTTGGACGCCGGCGCACCCTTATCAACCGTTGGACCCGACTCCAGGCGTTTTTCCACTTTTGGACGCCGGCGCACCCTTATCACACCGTTGGACCCGACTCCAGGCGTTTCCCCACTTTTGAACGCCGGCGCACCCTTATCACACCGTTGGACCCGACTCCAGGCGTTTTTCCACTTTTGGACGCCGGCGCACCCTTATCACATCGTTGGACCCGACTCCAGGCGTTTCCCCACTTTTGAACGCCGGCGCACCCTTATCACACCATTGGACCCGACTCCAGGCGTTTTTCCACTTTTGGACGCCGGCGCACCCTTATCACACCGTTGGACCCGACTCCAGGCGTTTTTCCACTTTTGGACGCCGGCGCACCCTTATCACACCGTTGGACCCGACTCCAGGCGTTTCCCCACTTTTGAACGCCGGCGCACCCTTATCACACCATTGGACCGGACTCCAGGCGTTTTTCCACTTTTGGACGCCGGCGCACCCTCATCAAACCGTTGGACCCGACTCCAGGCGTTTTCCCGCATTTGGACGCCGGCACTCCCTTATCACACCATTGGACCCGACTCCAGGCGTTTCCCCACTTTTGAACGCCGGCGCACCCTTATCACACCATTGGACCTGACTCCAGGCGTTTTTCCACTTTTGGACGCCGGCCCACCCTTATCAAACCGTTGGACCCGACTCCAGGCGTTTTTCCACTTTTGGACGCCGGCGCACCCTTATCACACCGTTGGACCCGACTCCAGGCGCTTTTCCACTTTTGGACGCCGGCGCACCGTTATTACGCCGTTGGACCCGTCCGCAAGCGTTTCCCCACTTTTCGGCGCCGGCGCAGCCTTATCACACCGTTGGACCCGACTCCAGGCGTTTTTCCACTTTTGGACGCCGGCGCACCCTTATCACATCGTTGGACCCGACTCCAGGCGTTTCCCCACATTTGGACGCCGGCGCACCGTTATTACGCCGTTGGACCCGACTCCAGGCGTTTCCCCACTTTTGAACGCCGGCGCACCCTTATCACACCATTGGACCTGACTCCAGGCGTTTTTCCACTTTTGGACGCCGGCGCACCCTCATCAAACCGTTGGACCCGACTCCAGGCGTTTTCCCGCATTTGGACGCCGGCACTCCCTTATCACACCATTGGACCCGACTCCAGGCGTTTCCCCACTTTTGAACGCCGGCGCACCCTTATCACACCATTGGACCTGACTCCAGGCGTTTTTCCACTTTTGGACGCCGGCCCACCCTTATCAAACCGTTGGACCCGACTCCAGGCGTTTTTCCACTTTTGGACGCCGGCGCACCCTTATCACACCGTTGGACCCGACTCCAGGCGCTTTTCCACTTTTGGACGCCGGCGCACCGTTATTACGCCGTTGGACCCGTCCGCAAGCGTTTCCCCACTTTTCGGCGCCGGCGCAGCCTTATCACACCGTTGGACCCGACTCCAGGCGTTTCCCCACTTTTGGGCGCCACCGCACCCTCACCACGCCGTTGGACCCGTCCCCAAGCGTTACCCCACTTTTCGGCGCCTGCGCACCCTCCACACCGCGGTGCACCCACTGCTCTCCACTTCCCCATCCTTTAGAGCTTCTCTTCATTCTTTGAACCTCACCATACCCGTCCCTATCATCTTGTTGACCTCGTAATCACCATCACTGGCCAATCAGGGAATTTCATTTCTGACACACACACACACACGTGACAGACGAAGTAAGCCCGTTATTATAAGTCATGATTGTATCTAGCGCCTTATCAATACATATTATATTGCATTATTATTGCTATACTACTGTATTATTACATATTATACTATTTAGCTTATACATAATAATTATTCTTGGGTTATATTTAGCTTATATTTTGGCTTATATATTAGTTTTTCGACTACTACGTTATATTGATTTTCGTCTACTTGCTCATTTATTTATTCTTATTATTCTTGTTTATTTATTCAAATGCAGCCAAGGTTAAAAAATGAAATAAATGATTTAAGAATGTTCCACTAACATCCATTTTTATGTTATCATTCTGATACAGAGTAGTAAAATTCTAGAATTTCTTGGTAATTGATCTGCGGATGGCTCTTTCGGAGCTTCAGTTCTTGTATCATGGGAATCTCTGCATCTCCGACTTGCTTTACGCGTCTGATTCTGTCGCCACCTTCGCTAGGCATTTCATTATTTGACACGACTTGTTTACCATACGGTTATGCGTGTTTACGACTTTTCTCATAAATATTTTACGAGAATTCCGTGGCGTTTCTCACCCGGACAGCCGACTAATTGGAGGTGTGAGCCAGGTGTGAAGCGCTTTTGGCAAGAGCTGGTACCAAGTCAGCCAGATCGTACTAGTTGATCCTAAGGCAATCTCAGTCAATCGCCGCTCTGTTGCTTGCCATCATACCGGCGGACGACTCTAAATACACGACGATTTTCCAGTGACATTTTCCAGTCCAATGATAAAAATTATTTCCAACTCAGCGTGCTCATTTTCTGTCAAATTTTTCAGCACTTCAACCTAACACATCAATTATTTTTCCTTCTTTCTGCATTTAATTTAAAGAATCCCTCGAAAGTACCTCTGTTACCACCTTTACTTTCAAGTACTTTTTGCTAACATTTGCGATTACTTTTTGGAGTTAACAACACGGTGGATGGATGAATTGTTTGATGCGCTCAGTTCGGTTTAGCGATTATACGGAGTTGGGCAAGCTGCTAAAGACTGCATAAAGCATGGAAATATTCGAAATCTGTTTATTTTTGTGAAGAGTTCTTTGTCTGATTCGCATGCGCTGCGCCGCAACACCACTCTTACGCTACGCGTAGCGTGGCGCTGCGGTTGCGGCGCGGTTCAAGCAAAGATAGGCGCGCAGATAAGTTACCTTCTCTACTTAGCGGAGAGGCCCATTATCACTTAAATAATGGATGGCGAAATAATGGATATTGCCTTAATCGATAGAGAGAACTAGTCCCCATTTTTATGCTGACGTGGTTCACATGTTTGCTCATCCATGGGGTTAGCACCTATGCTGCAGCTCACTGCTTTCTTATCCTGGTAGACGAATAGGCATCTTGGCCAAAATTTGATGAGGACCAGTTCTCGCATCAGATTTTTATCTTCCTGCGTGGTTGCATATATTGTTCATTGTGAGTTTGAACGGTGCTACCGGACGAATTTCAAAAACTCTATCATCCCTAGCTTCCGATCCTTGAACTTCGATTTTTTAACTCTGAGATTTAATCGACCTCAATAGGACTTTCATTGTTCTCTGTGAGCCCTTGTTCTTAGGACGATCAAAGAAATGGAAAACAGGAGAGATAGATGCAAAAATTCATTAGGTGATTCTGCAAAATTTAGACAATATCCTGTATTCTAGCATTGTTCAGCGCCGGGGACCAGTTCTCGCTATACATTCCTATTTTTTTCATCCCTGACTTCCAGATTCCCTTCTGCCAGCATTCTTCAACGGGGATCAGTTCTCACAGCACAGTCTACTGTTTTCAGATTATCTGTTGCTATTGTATGCCATTTTTCCTGTGTGGAAACTCGACCAATCGCGGTTTTAAACCTCACGAATTATTCGAACAATCGCTCGAAATTATTCGCTGAAATACCAATGTTCAACATCTAAGCAAGCCTACTCAGAAAGGCGGTGTTTGATCTGCTTTCTCAGGCTTCTGTGAAAATTAGGCGGATTCCCGACGGTCCGGTGGGAAGACCGCCGCTTTCATGCAGCGGTGATTTACGGCCGAGCACTCGGGACCACCCCATGATTAGTGACAGCTGGGGAATTGTGGTCTCTGAACTGACCGACCCCCCTACATAGCGTGCGACGTAATTTATAAATACCCAAGGAGGTTTAATTTGTCCACTTTATGGAGATGGGTTGGTTTTTCTACCAAAATGCCGGTTTATTAAACAGTTTTCTATAGGAGGTAAGTTTTTGAAATAGTTTTGGCTTCAAGACAATTTCTAGAGTAGATTTTCCAATCTCCTCCGACCATTTTTCTTTTCAAATATTTTTTTTCGGAAAAATCAAACTTTGAATTTATTGTAAACAAGGTATAATAATCGTTCAGACTTCTTTGGTGCTGCACTATTTCTTATTCTATAGTTGCACATATGGTCTGTTAGCCTAAAGGTGGCACCTGAGGTGACTTTGTCTGCAATTACGACTTTGTCCGCAGAATGCGTCTTGGAGGAAATATTACTAAATGACAGTAGGGAAACATCAGAGTGGAAGGAATCACACCACATACATATCAAAAAAATGTAAAAATGTGATTATCTGGCCGACTTCGGGACGAGGTCGTAATTGCGGACAAAGTCGACCCAGGTGCCACCTCTGCGCTACCAGAATGTACATATTCTTTCTTTCGTTATGCCGGTATATGAGGAGTGTTTATAGTCCAACACGCGGGCGTAAGCGATATATAGCGATATGTGCCAGTTGGTACCTAGGCAGACACTATTCCCCCACAGGGCTATTGAGAGTGAGAGGTAGCATGTGTCTCGTTCCTATTCGTGGCTTCCAATCCATAAGCGATGAGAGAGTTCCTAAGCGTGAAGAGAACACAGACGGTGAGAGATACGCTTTCGTTCTGCGCCTATTTTCGTAATTGTTCCAGAAAACTTGCCGAAATCACTGTTACTGATGAGTTTTATGCTAAATTTGGTGGAAACTTTCTTGAAGTTTGAAAATTTGAAAAATAAGAATTGAGCTCCTTTAAAGCTTCGTCGACCCATGCCTGTTCTCCACGGCCACCCCCCCCCCCCCCCCTCCTTCCCCGTCAAGGCACCCGAAGCCTCCACACATTCATATCTCATCTACTAATGACCCTCATAATATATGTTAATGCGTAAAGACATCGGCATCGCATCACTGCACCATGGAATTCCCACGCCCGTCGCTTCATTGATTTCCCAGCTTACGTGAAGAATTTTCCTGGAATTGATACGTATTGATTGATGTGATGCACACAAAATGTCTGATGTGATGCATGAATGCACCAAGTTATGATCCTTTGTTTCAGCTCAAATACCAAACCGGATTCGGTAATGAGTTCGCCAGTGCTGATCCAAGAGTTCCGGATGCGCTTCCAGTTGGGAGAAATTCTCCGCAGGTGAGGATCCCGATAATCCAGTTGTTTTTCCGGAAATTTCCTTTGTATACTGCTGCAATCATAGAATGTTTTCATCTATTTCTTCTCCTGATTCCTACTTTACCTAGTCATTCCTCATTATTTTTCCTCATGAAAACCATGACTTGCATTCATAGTAAGCAGAAAAAACCCAACGCACATAGTGTAAATAGGGTTACTGTAATTTTATTCTGCGAGTATTTTTGTGCTTTGTGCTTTGATGCTTTCCATGCCGGTCATGGTGCTTTTCTTCACTCAATAATTTCTAATTTCACTCTTGTGCTTTTGCGGACTTTTCATCGTCGCTCTCAAATCACTATTAAAGAGCATCTCCGGAAACAATTTTGAGATTGCGCCTTCTTGCCAAAAGCAAACCTGCGACCATTTTATTTCATTCCATTATTTCTCCAATTCGGTAATTGCGTACTCACGGTGTTCCCGTGGAAATTATCCTTTTCCTGTGTTGTTATACTTTGGCACCTGAGCTCTTCCTGTCGGATGTTCGAATAATTGAATTTCGGAAAGCTCGAAAAAATTGAATATTTGAATGGTTGAAATTTTGAGCTTTTTATGTGAATCGAATACTAGATAGGCGGAAAATCTGAATTAAAGGAGCATCGATAACGATTGCACCCCTCCGCGGCCTGCCGCGCCGCATCACTTACGCGGCACGACTAGCTGGGCGCTACAATTGCGGCAACATCGATAGCCACAGGGCCGCGCCGCGTAGGTGGTGCGGGCGGCAAGAGGTGGGGGGCCGGTCGTGATTGACGTCCCCTGTAATTGAAAATTCGTTTGAAATAAACGTTCGAATCTACATAGCAGTTCACTCGCTCGAAGGGTGCATTTTGGACGAGTTTACTCCGCCCAAACGTCTTCTGGACGAGTTTACTCGTACGCTTCCAATCAATACATAGCATACATATTCCTCACACACTGGAAGGTGGCTGTATTTTCATATCGGAAACACTCCCCTACCCAATCGATATAATCAGTCCTGCCTATAGCCTGTTTCAAACGTGACGATAGCTGAGTACTTGCGCATCTAGCCTGGCTTTCTTACCACCCTCTCCAATTGCTGCGCAGTCTCTCGCCCTTTCTTTCTCTAGCGTCTGCACACCTATCATGCCTAGTGAAACGCACTATAGCATCAAAGTGCGCTTTCTGCATCTCTCTCTCCCTCCCTGGGGTATTTACCATTAATTTCTGCAATTATTCGTCGTTCATTATTCTAGCTTCCGCAATTGTCCGTCATCGCTGATGTTCTTTTACGTTTAGGTCTGTCCACATGGTCTTTATGCCGAACAGCTGAGCGGCACTGCGTTTACCGCTCCACGACTCACCAACAAGCGAAGGTGAGCTCGTTGTCCGTGATTGCGGAATTTAGCGCTTTTTTAACGTCATATTACAAGTTGTTTTTCTGCAATTGCAGACTGATTGATGCCATAAATTATTATGCGTCCTTGTAAACACAATTCAAGCGCTACTAATGAACACTGTTTTGGTGTTGAAAAAGTGGTTTTTGATACATTGCGTAAAAAATCATCCCACCCATGTCTACATCGACATTTAGCTTACTTCGGTTTACAGTATCTCTGTTGCAGTGTCCATGGGCAGAAAACTGTATTTAGGCTACACAGTAACCAATCCATTCATGATTTTGTTTTTTTTTCTAGAATTTTTTATATTTATTCATTTCTTACATTTACAACTGCTTACAACAGTATAATAACAACTTATTGTACATATTGGGACCTATTTTTGTACCATACCCATTCAAGAACGGAGAAAAATATAAAAGTATGGAAAATGTATGAAATGTATGGAAATGAACAAAAAATGCGTTGATTATGGAATTTTTTTTCTGTTAGTTTTGCCTTGCCAATTCATACTTACATTATACAGATACTGAATTCCTAGTATTGTATGTAGCTGGGATCTTCTACCAATCCGCAGCTTTCAATAGGTCAGGTTTTGACGCTAGAGCATGGTTTGGAGTACATCAGTAAGCTACATTGTCGAAATTAGCAGCGTGGAGCGTTATACATAGAGAGGGCGGTGCGGTTCAGCTCCGCGATTGGTCAATTCATCCAAATGGTCAATCACAGAGCTCGATCGCGCCGCCCACTCCAGGTATAACGCTCCACACTGCGAAATTAGCTGTACACTGGTGATGACTAAAAAGGTAATAAATATTATTTGGTTGTTTCCGGATCCTGTAGTGGTTATTGTAGTTTGTGCTTCGGTAGGAGTACTTACCGCGGCCATTTGAATAAGAGTAAACCTGTATAACGCCTGCCTTGCCTCGGGCATTCTTCCTTTAATTCGAGCACGTTTCTGATGCCTATTGAATCCCAGCTGGCTATGTAAACTCTTCTGATTACTAATTGTGAAATTGCAGAAAAGTAGTAGCAGCTGTCACGAAATCCATTTTTTTATTTGAATCTCACAAATCAATAAAATTACATATTGGGATTTGAGTTGAAATTTTGAAATACTCGAAAAATCTAACATTATATAGTGTTCAGTTATTGTTGTGTGATTGCACACAACGCTGCTGATTCACTTCATTGCGGCTGGATTAGCGGAGGAGAAAACAATAATGAATGACACACGTCATCCAGAAGCACTTCTCGACGGGGGAACGGCTGTTCTGATTCAAGGGCTTTGAAGGATTACTTCGGTAGTGATGTCAATCCCGTGACGTGGTGTCGAGTGGAGGTAAACCTGCGGGTGAAAATCCTGTCAGGGGGTGGGGGGAGGAGGTGCCATATTCATGAAAAAGTTGACTGCTAGAGCTTATAATGGAAAAATCTTCAGATCCGATCGATTTCACTGGAAGAAATATGTAAAACCCATCCATTTCTGGGATTTTTTTCTGAATTTTCTAACTTCTCGTGGATCTATCTATTTATTTTGAGTGCACTGAAAATTGCACCAAATAAAACCGAAGTAAACAGACAGCCTAGTATGAGATAAACGCATAAATTACTTTCGAAGTTTTAGGCTTGATTTCCTTTCGACAACCACCTTTAGATGCCTTTGACTAAGGTCACAAAGCATCGGTTCAGGAGATGCCCTTATGAACTCTGCCATTCACAGCGAGAAACTTGATTTTCTGTCTTAAAGGTCTTCTAAAATGAAATAAGGCGCTCTGTAAGGATGAAGGGCACTGCCCGCCTCGGGATGAACCGCTCGGGCTGTCTTCGTCGTCCTCTTCGTATTCCTTTGTATCCGCCGGCACACTGGCGTAATTCAATTGCGGAGCACAGCCGAAGCGGGTTTGACGAAAGCTTTCGGCTTCAGTGGCGCTCACTACACTGTATTGACCCTTTTCCTGGCTGTGATCTGAATTTTTCTCGGTTTTCAGGATATTTGGAAGAAATCCCGGGTAAATAATTTCGATTTGAAGTTCTTCTTCGTTAGAAACATCCTTTTTTGTTAAAATGTTCAGCAGTACAGCAATAAATTCCTTATTTTGAATGGAGATCAAACGGAAATGCGTATCCCATCTCCCTGCACCCTTTGAAACTGGTGACAACCCGAATTTTCTTTTTCTGGGTAAAATTTCTTATTTTTGAGCTCCTCTACCCTACGCTATTACCGCTAAACTCCGCTTTTTCCTGGAAAATTTGCGGAATTCCCTTTTTTAGCTGGCTCTACCGCATTCGCCCGTCAGTCCTCCACAGACCGTTCGAGAAAGTGAAGGGTGAAAGTAACTTCACCAACAATTTTGCCGGAATCGAACCTACACCCAATCAATACAGATGGAATCCGTTCCCATTCCCGAAAAAGGAAGGCGTGGATTTTATCCAGGTGATCCAGGTTACAGTGATTATCTGGAATCATGTACCTTGTGTTATTGACACAATTCAGGGTCTGTATACCATCTGCGGTGGTGGCGATGTGGTGTCACGTTCAGGACTTGCTATTCATCAGTACTCCTGCAACGAGTCGATGACTGGGAAGGCGATGTATAACTCGGATGGCGATTTTCTTATAGGTATGTGAGATTGTTTTGGCCTTATGCTCGATCTCCACTAAGAAATTCCGCACGAATTTTGTTCATGAAATTTTCGCGTAAAATTACATCTATTATATTGTTACTACATCTATTATATGTATTATTTATCATATACATACAATATTTTTGCAGTCTGTACATAATTACATAAATGTGTGTAGCACTGTACGTCTTATCACACGGCTTCCTTGCACAACTTCAAAAGAATCAGAGGAATAGTCAGTATAACATAGTATAGTATAGTATAGTATAGTATAGTATTGTATAGTATTATATGTTAAGTTTAGTTCGCACCGTTTATGTGGTCTATTTTTTCACTTCATTATAATACAATATATACTATGCGAAAAATAACATTATATAGTATATGTAGTGTGGTATATTACAGTATTTATTGCGGTATAGTGTAGTCATTATAGTATAGGATCATATAGTATAGTACAGGATAGTATAGTATAGTGTAGTGTGTTATAGTATAGCATAGTATAGTATAGTATAGTATAGCATAGCATTTTATTGTATAGTGCAATATAATATAGCATTGTATAGTACAGTATAGTATAGTATAGTATAGTATAGTGTAGTATAGTATAGTATAGTATAGTATAGTATAGTATAGTATAGTATAGTATAGTATAGTATAGTATAGTATAGTATAGTATAGCATGATATAGTATAGTACAGTATAGTATAGTATAGTATGGTGTAGTATAGTATAGTATAGTATAGTATAGTATAGTATAGTATAGTATAGTATAATATAGTATAGTATATAGTAGCATTGTACCAGTATTTATCTATAGTGTGATAACAATATCTTCAATTTCCCATGACGGAATATTTGAAATAGGTTGTCCAATTTGAGGTTCCACCTGCCGGAATTTTTTTTATTCCACCCTCTTGTTATTATCTGTTTCACAGTTCTGTCTGGAAGTTTCTTGCTGTCTCTCGAGTGTTCTACTGAAGTCCTAATTTTGCTTGAAATTTCAACAGTTGGTGTAACAGGATATTCTCTTGTAAAAGGCACTGCCGGAAAAGTCAATTGGCTTTGAGGATGGGTGTGGCCAATCAATTACTGGGCATTCAAAGCTATTTTCAAAGCGAAATTTTTGGTAAAATCTACTTGAAACAGTGCTAAGATGCGTAACAATAATTGACTGACCTATGAAATAAAAATTTCTGAAGTTTTGTTTTTTTTTCCAAAAATTTCAAAGAGCTACATCCGCTCCCCACAGATCATAAGAGAAAGATGTGAAGCTTCAGCGGCAGCCATTACTTTCCTTACCTTCCATTACTTTCATCGATTTTCACTGCTAAAAGTATCTTTTTAGTTCCTCAGGAAGGCGAACTCGAAATCACCACGGAATTCGGACGAATCCTTGTTGGTATCCAGGAGATTGTGGTGATTCCGCAAGGTGAGATGCCATTTCAGTTTGTTCTAACCAATTTTGCGTACGATAACTTAAAAAGTACCTAACCACTAAGGCAATATATTAATACAGTATTGCACTGCAATATATTAATACAATATTGCACTAAGGCAATGCAAATATTTGTGTCTTTGTAATAATATTTATTGCAGGTATTCGTTTCTCTGTGAAAATCAGCCGCCCATCTCGTGGATACATCCTTGAAGTGTATGGCACCCATTTCCAGCTACCGGATCTTGGACCGATAGGTTGGTGATCCTATCAATCATCAGTTCTACGACCACCGCACTTTTTGTTAGTTCTTGGAAAGTCCGTAACTGCGGACATTCAATTTCCCGGTGTTAAACGACAGCTTAAGTGATATGCACTCTGTTCAGATATCCGCCCTGTCAGAAGTTTTTCATTACGAGCGCATCAAGCATGAAGGAAAACGTGTACTTTACATGCTATATTTTCTCGTACTATACAGGAAACTCCAAACGGCTGTGTGCAAGGAGCGAGACCGCGGCGCGGCACTCTTGGGTAGAGACACAGGGGTTCTGCATGTGGCTCTGGTCGTCTGCTTCTGCCAGGAGCACAAATCTCGAGAGTCACGCCGCGCCGCGGTCCCACCTCTTGCACATGGCCATTTGGGCTTCCTATAGCTTTAGAATGTTTGCAGTTACAGAATTTCACATAAGGGTCCCCTGCAAGGGTCCCCCTTCCTCCTCTGTTCATTCCTAACCCACCTACCTGGACCCTATTCCAAATATGCACTTATAAATTCACCCTATTTCTTTGGACAAACCATCTAGTTGCCATGCATTCGAACGAATGACATTTCTCAATTGAATGAAGTCCAATACGTCTTAGTCTGCCTTAGGCTGCGTAATTGCCGAGCAGAAAAAGCTCGACGAGCAGAAAAAAGTCCTAGCTTCGCCTGCATGCACTAGAAATGAGCTATGCCTGCGGTATGCACAAGTTTCTCGGAAAAAAAAAACAAGCGATTTCCTGAATTTCCTGCGTTTTATCATCCCGGAAAACTCGTCTATGCCTACAGCTGAGCTTTCACAAGGTTTTTTTTCTCCTATTTCGTTTTTATGAAGCAGTAGTTTCTCATTCTAATCTCTACTCATTGACATTCAAACAACTAGATTTTTTCCATTTTCTCGCAGAAAAATTGGACTAAAATCCATGAAGTTTGCATGGATAAGTCTTGCTTCCAATGGCTGTAGCTATTGATTAGTACCAACTTTATGCTCGTCATGAGAAATTAGCTGCTATAATTGTGTGCTCCAGTACCAATATTTTGATCCACGGCCAAACGATGCGTCGCGACCAGTTGTTGGTTCCTATTTGCTGAAAAATGCGGCAGTTTGAGAAATTACTACGAGAAGAGGCGATTTTAATCTGGATCATTTCCAGGAGCGAATGGACTCGCGAATCCACGTGACTTCAAGACTCCAGTGGCATGGTTTGAGGATGTGGACATGCCATTTAAGATCTATAACAAGTACCAGGGATCATTTTTCGTTTCCGAACAGGTGCAACAGTTTTCCGTCCGCTGTCTTTGCTAAAAATTTCTATATTTTCTTAAGATTTGCTGAAATTAGAAACCTAATTTGGAATGAAATTTTCTCCAAAAACTGAGCACTTTCACCAAGAGTCCTTAGTAAATTTGATATTGATCGCTAACAGCTGCAGGAACTTTGAATTTGATTTTTGGCCTTTTTTTTTACTCAATATTTGTTTCGAGGACTCTCCATCCAACCTATCCATCACCTTTTTATTCCCGCCTTTCCATTCAGGACCACTCACCGTTCGATGTAGTCGGTTGGCATGGCAATTATGTGCCATACAAGTACGATCTGCGTAATTTCAACGTCATCAATAGCGTCTCTTTCGATCACTGCGTGAGTTTGAAAAATGCACCTTTGATAGCTTTTTTTGTACTACAATAACTCTGAGAGTGTGCAGTAGTGAAGGTCATTTTTTATTTTTTTCGGACGAGTTGTCGTGTGCATAAGTTGTTCCTGGAGTTTGCCACGAAAACTTGATTAAAACACAATTCTGAAGTATAAATTGCGCCTAACTGTAATTTTTCTGAGAAAGCTGATTGTGGGCGGAGCTTAGAGGCAAACATGGCTTCTCTCAAAATGTTTCTATAAACTCAAGGAGTAATATGAAGACCTACTATATGATGGTTTTTCGCTTTAGGACCCATCGATCTTCACTGTGCTCACTGCTCCTTCGGTAAAACACGGCACTGCAATTGCGGACTTTGTTATTTTCCCGCCAAGATGGGGTGTGGCTGAAAATACGTTCAGACCGCCGTATTACCACAGTGAGTACTTGTCCGTAATTGCGCAATATATGTCCGTAAATGCACAATTTATAGGGACTACAAGAATTTATGGAATTTTGTTTAATCCTCGGCTACTAGGTTACTTGTTCAGGAAACTGCATGTCAGAGTATATGGGACTGATTGTTGGTTGCTATGAAGCGAAGGAGGGAGGATTCCGTCCAGGAGGTTGGCTTACTTCTACAGTTTCATTAAATCAGGCAATGGCTATCTGATTTTCATATCTTTTCGCGGTACCCTGTGAAATCTCTGCCCTTAAAATTTAAAAACCACACCTATTTGCAGGTTAGTGCTGCCCATTTCAAAATTATAGCCGTGGGCGGGGCTTGGAGTGCGCGCCTATGCGCAGCGATTTAAATCACGATGTTTATATAAATAAATAAATAAATAAATTATCATCCTCAAGCATTGTGACGCATCGACACACCTTTTATTGGCGATATGGTTCAGATGTGAGCAAAAGCTGGATAAGTACAAGCGAAACCGCATGTGAAACAGTCCTGCGCTGCATCAAGCCACGCCCCCGGCTTCTTCACTGAAATGGACTAGCTGAACCGGCACTCTCTGTCCGCACATGTTTTTTTACAAATTTACTTAGTTTTAATAGTAGTACCAACTGAGTAATACTGGCGGAAAAAAATTTCGTTGTTGGGAGTCAATGATTTTTGCGAGAATTGTTCCCCACTTGCATAAAATGCCAGAACCTGATTACAGTGCAGCCAGATGAGTTGGAGTTGATTAACTCGAAGAAATCGAGAGTATACGTGACTGTTGTAACGCACGCAGATGCAAAAGTGTAGCGGAGTGATGTGGATTGACAGAGAACCAGAGGACATCTGCGGGGAACAGTTCTCATGTTATTGAACAATCACAACCAGTGTGGCAGAGTCGCTATCAGATATGTCTCTGCGATTTTCCAACGAAATTGACTAAATAACTAGCGTAGACTGATCCATAGGGAACTATTCTCGCTTGGTACATTCACAAAGAGAACAAAAGTTGACAGCAAGTAGTATTTTATGTGATTTCTGTATCGAACTTCGCTCAGTGAGTTGGAAAGTTCAATGGGGAACAATTCTCGTTTCATTAATTGAACTCGTTCAGGGTGAAAGACTGGTTTCAGTTTTTTTTTCGCTTCTGTTTTCCTACCGAAATTAAGAATAGCGTAACAATATAGTAGTAAGCCAGTGCAGTAATGGCATAGTTAACGATAGTGTTGGTATGTTGTTGTGTAGCTATCAAGTAGTAAAGGTATAGATTTATTACGATTGTTGAAGAATTACATAGTCTGTTTCAAAAAAGCCGATAGTTGACTATTTTCGCCTATGAGCTGCATTTCTCGTCTGCCTCTCCGAATACGACACTATTTCTCGCGCTCTCTCTTTCTATAATATCTTCGCAACTATGTTCCTCCGTGAAACACACTGTAGTCATAGTTAGAGATCACATTATGACACATTCCAAGCAAATGATGTCCAGTGATTTGAAATAATATTTTCAACTGTTTAAAAACGAATTACAAAGTGCAGACATCCAGAAAAAAATCCCAGAAATTTTCTGAAAATTTGACATTTTTAAAGTTTTTATCGTCCTTCTTCCTAGGCGGCTCTCTACACTCTATGATGACTCCGCACGGTCCGGATGTGAACTGCTTCGAGAAGGCGTCGAAGGACAAGTTGGCGCCTCAGCGTGTCGCCGAAGGAACCATGGTATGCTCTCGTCGTTCAGAGAGGTCTACACCTGTAGATCTAATGAGCTTTCATCCAACACCTGTGCCTTTATTTCTCAAGAGTCCTCAAACATGAGTATTCTGTTGCACTTTTTCTCCAGATTTTCCCATTTTCCCCGTATTTTTGTGTGATCTGGCCTCAGTGTAATTCGTTTTTTCTTACAGTCATTCATGTTCGAAAGCTCGCTGAATATGGTAATTACGGAAAAAGCAAAGCACGAGAACGTTGACAAGGACTATTACAAGGATTGGCAGCAGCTGAAGAAGCACTTCAAGATGCCCGTGTGAGTTCTTACGACTAGTGATGAATTGCTATGTGCTATGGCTAAGATTTCCCCCTGGATAGCTCCTTTTCCGCGTGTAGCACGCTACTGAGTAGCTTTTTTCCCAGTGAAGAGGACAATTATGCTGGATTGGATGTAGAGGCGTTTTTCCCTTAGGCGAAAGCCATTGGGGGCGCAGTTGGCTTCTCGAAAGGAATGGGGCGCAGCCAGGGAGACATAACATCCGCGCGTGCGCTCGTTTGAGTACTTTGCTCGCTAGGGATTCCATTGACATGAAAAGTACGTATTTCCGAAAATAAGGGGTTTTCAAGCTGAAAGTGGGAGGGATTTCCCTGAGGGAATAGAGATTTGGAGTTGATGGGTTGGAAAGGCATTTAATAAGTGAGGGTTGTAGTGTGAACATTGGCCTGAATCCTAGTTTTACTTGAAGCTTCTTCACATTTTCTTCTGCTGGGCTTGTAGTCTTGCCATACCCGTGGGTAATCTCATACCCATGGGTATGTTCACCAGCCAAGTCATAGTGGCGTCACCATCTGCGTCCATCTGGTTACATTTTCCTGACGCCTCTCCAGTCAAAAGGATGAGTAGACTCCTACCCATGGGTATGTTTAGCAGCTGAGTATATGCACACAACCTCGCGAATAGGGTAACATGTTGATGAGTGGAGGCAAAAGGTATTTTCTGTTACCAGAACACTCAAACCATCGGTAATCTCGACGATATATCCCAGTTGTAGTAACTCTTGGAGAGTCATAGTGGTACATTTTTGGCCCTTCCTCCAAACGCCATCATGGCAACTGTCTTACTAACTAAATTGTCAGTCCTTTCCTTAACAAACCCATAAAAATTGTCAAAAATATCATGAGTTTAGCGAGAACACGTGATTAGGCATAGAGACGTTACTGCTGCTGAGGACACATGTGATAGAGCAAACATGCAACTATTTTGTAGGAATAAATTACACAAATTTGCACAAGGCGGCTGAGGATGTGTTCAGGCGAGAACTGGTCCCCGTCACATACCCACTGAGCCGTTGCAACAGTGAGGGTACACGAGCAGTCTTTAAAACAAATTTACTGCCCCTGGAGCCTTGTTGGGTGATTGCTCCATGCTATCCTCTCATTTTTGGTACTAAACAAAGATGACCCAGTTTGTCGATTCCAAACAGTGGTTCACACTTGTTGGGGACCAAATCTAATCATTCAACACATTAGCGCATTTTTCGTCGTCCTTGTGTTTCTTTATGCTATCAAATACCTGTAACTGTCTCCGAATTTGGTTTGTGTATCTGCTCCATAATGCTATCCTTTCTTCTGTGCTGCACTTTCCCATTTTGTGAAATGCTCTAACCCTTTAATTAAGCCCTCCCCCCTTTAACCATGAGCATAGATGAGGGCTAATAAGGAAGTATTGGTTAGGTTCCGAATTCTTCCTGGAATGGGATGCAAATTAGGGGCATTTCCACTTTTTTTTGGATTTTCGTTAGCGGAAGCCACGCCCACTTGTGCGACGCGAGGCACTTCCGTCCAAGCGGTCTTCGTTCCCTGCACAAACATATTGTGGAAATGGGATAAGTACAATCCATAGTGGATTATGTAGAATTCCCGATAGAGCTACCCTACTCTGTAGCATAGTTTTGTGAAGTGAGCGTCGATGCTGGTGGCTTTTCCGCGGCTTCGAGAAGCACGCCGCGCAACCGCACCGCACGCGCCGGAATCGATGTCGTCTGCCGCCGGAATGCTATTTCTAGACACTTTTCTTTCCGATTTTGATGATCTTCTCTCGTATCTAGTAGAAAAGCTGCTAGAAATAGCATTTCTAGTGCAGACGACATCGATTCCGAAGCGCTCGGTGCGGTTGCGCGACGTCCTTCTCGGAGCCGCGCAAATGCCACCGCCATCGACACTCACTGTACACTATATTTTGAAAAAAAAAGTGGTGCGAGTATGAACGTCGAGTTGACACAGAAACGACGAAGGTGATGATGGTGCATGAATAAGCCAATTATGCAGCAGCGACTCCGCCCCTTTCTTCTCGCAATGAACAAAACCACGCCCACACCAATAATTAACGGATCCAAATATGGAATAATCGCAATTAACAAGTCAGCAGTCATCTTACTGGAGCGTGCTTTCTTCATACGCGCTGTTAACATGGATGGACGGAAAAATAATTTTTTATGGATTTTTTTTTTGGATGTCAATGTTTTTTTCCTCTCTTGTGAAGTCCCAAACCCAATGGAATTGGCGCGACGACTTGATGGGATTGGGTTTGCACCAGTTGGGAAAGAGGGTCTCTATGAGGTTGGCAGCGTTCCCAATCAGTGCTTCCCGAAAATTCCATTTCCGTAAAAATCCGGATTTCATAGGATTAAAGTCGTCGGCGAACGAACGGGTCGATAAAGCCCATTTTTCTTCGCTCTGTGATGCGGCTGTTTTTAGTGCTCAATGCTGTGGACCGATGCTATCGCAGTAGAACAACGACGTGCTGGATTTCACTTAGATTTCAAGCTCAAAATTTACCTCATATTTTATTATTACATTGCCATAATTTTGTAGTTTTGATAAATATTTTTTGGACAAATTTTATCGTTGTTGGTGTGAGATTGGCTTGTTTTTGCCTTGTCTATATTGATTTTGACTTGTTTATTGTTTATTTTTGTGCCCACTCTTCGTTGTAGCGTGAATATTCCTATGGAAAATTCCTCAGCTCGCTCATTAATAATTTCTTCCACATTTTCCTTTTTCACGAAGGTTTTTTTCTCATCCAGCAGTACCTTTATTGGCTATATTTACGCATCGAATTTGGTGAAGATGGATTCCGGTCATTTTCCTGGAAATTTTCTTTTTTTTCTGCAAATATCGCCATATTGTCTTTTTTTAAATGTTATTTAAGATTCAGTAGGATATTCCAGCCAGTCACGTCTGCAAACCACTTGGACAACCTCATAATTTAAAGGACGTGAATGAGCGCGCCGACAATTGGTCCCGGCGCTTCATCAGCTGGCAATGGCTACGCTAAATACCAAATCCGATCTTCCGGTTAGTTTGACATTCTTTCACTATCTACTCATATCTGATCATTCAGATCGATAACTAGTTCTGGAAAAAAATTTTGTTCCTAAAAATTGGTTAGAGCCCTTTTGAACTCAATTTTTTCTAATACTTTACCTTCCTCTCCCCTAGGCTACCTAAGAATGGTCGACAAATTCCTCAAAATTTGCTTAAGATAGGTGAAAATGCCAGTTTTCTTACTAAACCTTATTCTTGTCGTTTGTTTTGGTCAATTATTATAAACAAAAATTCAGAAGGAGTTTTTGAGAACTTTCCCTTTTGAAATTGTGGCTGACAGTCTTTTTTCATCGAGGAAAACTCCCATGTACTCCCTCCCCCCCCTCTCCCTCCACCTCCCATCCCTCTTCAGAGTCTGTGAAGCCACTACACTCTGAGCATGAATATTTCTTATATATCAATATATTTTTTATATTCCACTTAGTGTTTCAAAGCTCTAGGCATCCCACGAGTGTTGGCGACCGAATCAGAGGTTTTCACTCTGGATGACCATGACGAAGAGCGAAGGCTGAATGGCGACACGCATCACAAGTGAGGCTGATCCATGCCTAACAAGGATTTCATCGATTTTAATGACATTTTCAGCGAGGAGACGGAAAAAAGCCGGTTATTTGACTGTCCCCTGGATAGCGATGAAGAAAAGGAGGAAGGCCACGATGATTTAGTTAATAATGTCCGACAACATAGTAAGTGTTTGCAATTTATTTATTTTCATTTTTTATATACTGTATTACTCAATTTCCTAGACTTTATTATTCTATTATCTCCAACTTTGTGGGTGGATAAGCTTGCCCAGAGCTATCAACAATAAAAACAAAAAAGTGTATGTACGTACGCACGCAGGCTACATGCTCGAGTTTCTTTTCTAGAGTTTAGCCTTTTTGAGGCGATCGTTTTTGCGAGAGTTCCATATGCTACCCCTTCAGAAATTATGCAGATGCAGGAAAACGTCCAGGGTAAATTCTGTCTCTCATCCGTTCGTGCCCTGAAAATTGTATTTAGAGCGCGATAACTTGTGAACTCCCCTTTTTCTATATTTTCACCACTTTCTTATGAACTATCTGATGAAATTTCGTGCAGATTTCACCAACACCGGCTCTGTCAAAGAGAAATCCCGATTAACGGACTCTTTCGACATGGATGACTCACAGTCGGACGATCTGGACCTGCTGCCACCTCTTCCAGGTGCACCAAGCACAAATCAAAGTTGGATGAGCAAATTTCACACGTTGAACTGCTGTAATCCACGAATACCAAGCAAATGTAGTATAATGTAGCAACTATTCGAACGAAAATGTTATACATTAGGGTACTGTTTGCATTTTATTGCGCGAAAACTGGTCCCCAGTCAGGTTGCACACCATACATGGGTTTTCTTTCTCTCAACACTGTTCTGCTCTTGAAGTGGAAACTCTGCAGTTTGTGTCCGAATCACACATTCCGTACAGACGTGCTTCGGGGACCAGTTCTCGCTCTTTTTTCTGAGCAACTTTCGATTCTGGTCTACTACTACTCACAGCGAAGTGTTTTTTCTCACTATTTTATGAATTGTGCTGGAATTCCCAAGTTTTCTTCGAATTTATTGCCTTTTTCTATGTTTCTTCCTGGAATTTTTAGCTCCATCATTGGGAATTTGGATGTGCATATTTTTCGACTTTTCACCTTTACCTATTGATTGATTTATCGGCTTGAATTGATCTCTCTTACGGGTTGCATTGATCTCACTCATTTGTTGAATCTCGTTTGAATGTGCATATGTTCCAATTTTGCCATGATCTCGTCATTTTTCCGCTACATGAATATTTTGTATTTTTTTAAAATGAATCATTGGATTACGCTCATGGGAATACTTCAATTTTTCTCTAGATTATCACTGAATATTGATCGCAAATAAAATAAAAATATTTTTGAATTACTATACTCTGCTCCAAATGCGACAATAGTTAAGTAACCGTGCGGATAACCTGCTTTTCTCTCGTTCCTCTCCAACTTTTGCACATTTTAGGACGGTCATTTTCTCTCTACTGTCTTCCCACCTGTCATCTGAGGTGAAACATACTATATAAGGCAGTGAGATAAGCACCGTTGAAGTCTGGTTCATCAGCTACGATACCACAGGACTTGTCCCAATCTACCAGGGTTAGGAACGGATTTTCCAGCACTCTTGCAGGAAATCACCACTAATCTTGCCATTCATAAAAGATTGGCTCGTTATGTTTCAGAAGTCGGGGTCACTTGGCGCATCGACTCCAACTGCAATGTCGATATTCAGCGCGCTAGTTTCAAATCTTCAACATGCAGGAATTTTCGGTGTGCAGAAGGCTACGTTCGAGTCGGGATTAAAAATGAGTTTGCAGTAACGCAGATCAAATAGGGGGGAAGTATCTTTGAGAGCAAAATGTGGAAGTTTTTTCTTTCTTTCGACGGGGGTTGTTAACGGAACCTGGACAGCGTTGATGTCTTGTGGTTAGGGCAGGTGATGAATTCGGGCCGGTTACGAGGTAGTTTCTTGAAAAGAAAAAATTGATGGATCGCTAGTCAACAATGATTAGGTCATGGACTTCTTTGAAGAAAGAAAAACGGATAAAACGACGGTCTAATTCCCCTTCTTTACCGCTTTAATAGGCGCCGTCTCACCTCAGAATCGTCCGAGGGGCGGAGCCAAGGCACTATCTGAATAATTCACTCTTGGGAGTGCACCTTCCGGGGAAATTCGTGAATCTTGTGAGAGCTTCTCATACACTCCCTGTCAGAACAGAAACTGCGCTCCATGTGTGACGAGCAAAGAACTTCATGAGATGAAAACCCTGTAGTTTCGGAATGAATCAGCCCACGGACTCTTCGATAATTTGGGCTTGAAAACAGGTTTTCGATGTAGTTTTCCACGGAATCACACTTATTTTGTGATCAGCAGCTATTGTGGAATCTTTTCACGTGAAAATCTTCTGTGCATGCTCTATGGCTCGCAGAAAGTTGTGTTTCCCTAGCACCATTTACACCCGCACAACAGTGATAGGCTGCATGCATGGTATCGTTCCTGATCGCGAACAATTACTAGGGAATTTTACATATATATTCTGATGGTATTCGGGCTTTTTTTTTCGTGGTCGCTCAAAACCTTCAATACTTTAATGCCTCTGAAGATCCTCCTTGTTGCATGGATGTGGTGATGATTTCTTTTTCTGTTATGTGCACACAGTTGAGATGTATTGAATAAATAAATAAATAAAATCTCAAAAACGATCCTGCGGTAAGACAGCGCCTTTAAAGTGTAGTTGGACTCAAAGCGGACGGCTTTCTTTAGCACTTCTCAGAAGGAGATGGGAAAGTGTAAGCCTGAAGACTACTGAAAAAACTAATTCAACGCTCAAACGCGAAGACTAGTAGGACCCGGATGTGAAACAAAATAGTACAAGAGGACTAAACAGTACTCGAAACTAGATAGTAAAGATTTCAAACCTAGGTAAATAAACAGAGTTTCATTTTATATAATGGTTAACGAATAACTGCCTTTTCCACTCTGATCCTCATCTACAACACCAACTAAAAGAAAAAATCTCAAAAACGAAAGGGAGACACTACCTCTCTTACATTCTCCTAACTGTGCAACGGTGTAATTGAAAGGTAGAACTGTAGTACGCTGATGGTTCGCACATTTTCAGAAGCGTGCACTGACAAGTTCTACTATTTTGATGAGAGTTGTGCTAATAAGTAAGTCTTAATACTTAAATCACTCAGAAAAAAAATCCATAAACCCTCAACGAAGAATTCTGGTTTTGCTTCATCCTGCAGCACTCCGATCTTGATTATTTTTCTGATCGGAGCGCTTTCTGAGTGAAACGTGCTCAATATTTATTTTTTTATGCATTTATTTATTTATTTATTATATACATCGTGGAGAGTCACAATGCAACCCTTCGCAAAGAAGGTATATAAAGAAAGGACCACAGAAAGGTTATCGGAGGATTGAAAGAGTAATAAAATCATAGAATAAAATTGCGGTGTGCGTGAGGCTACCAACCGTATCGACCCAATTCCAATATGGAAATATCGTTTTCAATAACTATTTGCTCAATGTCCATAACATGTGACCAACCAATATCGAAAACATTGAAAAATACGTGAACAAAAGGCACGTCATCGGCCTATCAATGCAAGCCTTTTCGCTTCCGCGTCCCGCGTCCTCGTTCAGTGGCTGCATTGGTTTTTAGGCGTATGCGTCAACTATGATGTAGGGACGGCACCCATCAACTTAAAAATCAGGTAGGGGTGAGTTGTCGTTCATCTTATGAGAGCACCTGCTGTGATGACAGGATGCAAAAGATGAAACGCATTTGTCAGAGCTGTCGAGACAACCATCCTCGAAAATCTTACGCACTGCTAGGTATATGGTTTTATTACTGTAGGTATTGTAATATATGCCGTAAAATTTGAATTCGATGAGATCCCGGCATTTTAGAGCAAGAAAGTGCTGCCCAGTTGCCTTTGAAGCAGGGCTGGTATGCAAAATTGAGACTACTCATCGTAAACTTGTTAACGTATGTCGATAAAGTCGACGAAAGTTAATTGTGATCAGATTTTAACATGTGTGAAATAAGTCTTATTGAAGTATGATATGTTTTGTTTATGTTCGAGGCTTTATCATAGGTTAATCTCCGTTTTGTTGTCATTCTTGTCATCTACATGGTAAAAAAGGTGTTGGTGACCTCTAGTGTGGACTTTGGAGCGAATTAAAGAATTATTAGAAGCTTCTATTCAGTACACATTAAGTAACACAAGTAAAAGTCCCACGTGCCAGACAAGTTACTATATTCCGGCTTAGGACAAGTTTCGCCAGAACATATTCAAATTTACCCTTTACCTGGCATCCAGCGACATGTTCACGAATACGTAACGTTGTCTGTACCCATCTGCTACCTGTAGTTAATCGTACCCACAGGTATGGGATTACCCATCTTCAAGTGATGCATCCAGGCGCCGTTTAGTCACAGGTATATACATATACACCGCGTTACTCGAGGGGACTCTATCAGGTGACCTAGAGGAATTTAGTGGGATATCCATAGATAGTGCCGTTATTGCCTGGTGCCGGGCCCGAGTGCATCATTGAGATTAGTCATGGTAAACGTATCGACGCTTGTGCAACATAGGATAAATTTGTGTGGTGCTAACACGTTTGCCCTGGGTAATCTCAATAATGTATGCGGTCCCAGAAGGGAGCCCTATCTACGATGTGTTTTTTAATGAGCACGCATAAAACCTCCGCCCGGATGCATCACTCGAAGGATGGGTAATCTCATACATAGCTCATACATATCCATACGTAGCGTTG
Source organism: Ancylostoma caninum (assembly GCA_037903475.1). Lineage (NCBI taxonomy): Eukaryota > Metazoa > Nematoda > Chromadorea > Rhabditida > Ancylostomatidae > Ancylostoma > Ancylostoma caninum. The sequence continues at coordinate 1,142,957 of JBAJFG010000015.1, read as the reverse complement.
TCTTAACCCAACTGCCACCTCTCGTTAACCACAGGTAGCAGCCAAGTATAGACAACGTTACGGATGTGTGAACATGCTGCTAGGTGCCAGGTAACAAGTAATTTTGGAGGCGCACGCATCATTGGGGTTACCCAGGGTAAGCATGTTAACACCTCGCAATTTTGCCCACCGTTAACACACTTGCGCCAACACGCTTACCCTGGTTAATCTCAATCTTAGCCGTTCCACCGACTCAGGATACAGTCGGCATTACCATCCAGTACCTTTTCTGTCTCAAATATTAGGGAACTCCAAATTTTCTCCCTCTCATGTCTGTTCTCCCCCCTCCCCCCCCCCCTCCATTACCCAACAGCACCGTTAGAAGATTTTCTCCGTGTAGGCACTCACTTCGTATGCAGCGGACGTCCTGACTTAAGTGACGCCATCTGTCTACGAATAGAATGTGTCCTTCTCGGATTTCACGCCAGTCTGTGTTGCTAGAAAGGGTTGAAACCCAGAAATAATGTTAGGAGTGAGTCCAGACCTCCCTATAGGTTGAAATTCTGAGAAAAATGCGAATCAGGGCTACGCGTTAGAAGAACTTCAGTTTAGTTAATCCGTTAATTCGTTACATTAGGCCGAAAATGGCCGTTACGCGTTAATGCGTTAATCCGCTAATAGGTTGGTTCGCTACAATACGGATTTGTGAATAGTTTGATAAGTTTCATCAGTTGTAACAAGCAGACGAGTTCCCTGACTGACATACAAAGCAAATAAGCTGTAGATCCAACAAAAAAAATTGAAGCTAACATTGTTTACTTCTGCCTCTGGAAGTACGCCATAGCAAGGTGAAAACATTTTAAAATGAAAATTTCTCTTCAATGTATACAGAAGACTAACATAGATAGTCATCAGATGATTGAAAGAAAGACAAATGGCAGAGGTGCCTTTGGTTAAGAGTTTGGTTATTTCGCTTTACAATTTCCACAAATCTGTGGGAAATGATGAGAACTCTCAAGATCTTAGGCTTCATGAAAGAAAGCGAGAGATTCAAAGGACAAGGCGCTCAGGTGTACGTATAAGTATAAGTATGTTGTGGTGCAAAAAGAGCAGATTTCCCAAGTCTTTTACAGTAAAGCTGGTTCTTAAATCTAGCACAATAAAGCATGCTCTTGAGAAGAGAAGCTCGCACTCAATTGTGTGTGGAAAGGTATTTATATGGCAACTATTTGATGCGAGAGAATTTCGAGATGTTGATATGGTTCCTCCAATACCCAGAAGGATCGATAGAGAATGATGGATGCTGCCCAGAGTATCCATCCTCTTCCTAAAATAATGACAGACTCATGAAAGTTCTCAATAATCTCAACAATTATGCCGCTATACCTGCCGTCACGCCTTAACTCATATGAAGATAAGAAAGAATGAAAGAAAGCAGATTGCATTTCGGGGGCCTTACTGCAGATCGTATCTCACAATCGTCGTGATTATGCGTATAATTTCTGCTGCATAGTACGAGAAAACTGCGTCAAGTGAGGAAAGCATGCATTTCATATACGAAATGGATTTTAACGGATTTTCGGAGTTCTTCGTCAATTTGTTAATTCGCTACGTTAGGCCAAAAATGGCCGTTACGCGTTTATGCGTTATTTCGTTACGTTAGTAACGCACAGCCCTGATCCACCTCCTTTTAATAATATTTTAAGCGATAACCTCCATGTTCTTTCTTCTTTAAACCTGGACATTTTTGAAATTGATGAATAGTAGCACTTGCTTCTGCCACACCAGGTTGTTACGGTGGATCTTTATTGACCTTCAACGAAACCGTCGTCAGAGGTCTGAATGTGGCCCCAGTTGCTTGATCTGCAACCTATACAGTCAAACGTCTCATCATGCTTTACCAGTTCTCGACGTTGTCTCAGGCAATGTACAAAGTTTCAAATACAAAGTTTTAAGCGATGTTCGGTGTCTTCCGTTTTTCTCTTCCTAGACGTGGGCGTCTCGGGTGAAACATGCACGTTGCCCTTCTATGGAGGACTCGGGTAAGGGTGGCATGTAGTCGGAAAGTGGAGAGCTACATCTTTCTGTGGTGAAATGTGGTTTCCCTCTGATGGAATAATTATAATTGCTTTCAGTAAGAAACACCAAAGAACATTGAGGAATTATCGGAATGTTCTACGACATTTATAATATATTTTTGGAGGATAAATCCATCGACACATTCTCTATGTAGTCCTTATTTTATGATACTTTCCTTTTTCGGCTACAAAAGCTGCCAGAAACATCATCATGGTACCGAACGGCATCGATTCCGGCGCTCGCGGCGCGGTTGCGCGGCGTCCTTCTCAAGGCCGCCGAAAGGCCACCGCCATCGACGCTCATTGTGCGTATATGGTTGCTCATTTAATAATGTCTAACATCTAACATGTTTCTTCTTGATACTTCTTCACCAGAACTCCAGCGGCTACGGCTACAACAAAAATATGTTCAAAAAAAAGAGTGACATTTTCCACTCATGGATGTGTTATGGACGCACTTCTATGTTAACACATCGACTGCTTCTAGAAGACTTCAGAGACTTTGCACACATGTTGCCACTCTACTACTCTTGTTCAAAACCAGCACCCGCTAAAATCTTCGTGTCTGAGAGATTTTGTTTGGTTTTGGGTGGTTTTCAGTGTCCTGGCACTCGTCTTCATTAGTGAAATAGCGAGAAACTTACGAGAAATCCGCGAGATTGGAATGCCTCTTCCGTGCATCTTGTAGCGCTATGATGACACTCGTGAGTCCTGCTACACAGGCGCGGTGGTACGCGCTAGTGAATGTGACGTGTCTTTGTTAGCTGGCGCGGGGTCGCTGCGAAAGCAGGAGCAATGGTGCTGGCTTCACGAATGTGACTCGGATTTCTTCATAATTAAGTCATGATTCTTTGTGTTCATTTAACACTCCTGAAGCGCGGCCAGTGTGCGTCACCACTGAGACAAGGCTGTACTGCTTGATCACATGGCAGAAATGGCATACATATTGTGCAGTATGGTATGCATAGTGTTCTACCTTACAGTACATTATTCAAACTCTTCAATGCCTCTGTGAGACCTATTTTAGAATACTGTACGCCTTCGTGGTCTCCCTCGAAACAGAAACTAAAAGATGCCGTAGAGAATGTTCAGAGAAAATTCATTTCCCGTATATTCGCCAGAAATGAGCTTTTTCACATTCCTTATCCCGAAAGGCTTTCTCACCTGAACGGCACCTCGCTAACACTCCGAAGGATTATGCACGACCAATGTTTGTTTGGTGCTTAAAATTTTGAACGGAATTGTGGAAATCGATATGTGTTCAGTTCAGTTATTCTAATTCTATATCCCGTAGTAAGGGCCACCAATTTAGGTTGTCAGTGGAGAAAGCTCGCTCTCAACAGTTTTATGACTCTTTCCTTATCAGAGCTCTGAAAGCCTGGAACAATCTACTTGATACAGTGGTCAATTCATCCTCGCCAACATCTTTCTGATCAAAGTTGAACTCGTTCTCAAGCAGAGGGGGTTCTTCTGATTATTCCATCACATATGGACTGTCTGGCTTTTTTTTACTTTCTTTTAGGTACATCAAATTCTGCTCCACTTCGTCTGGTTATCGCACGCTCATCTCCTGCTGGCTTACTTCATTTTTGTTATAAACACACAGTCTCCCCTCAGAGATGTGCCTATTTTTTGGGTTCTTCATGTGGTTTATGTTTGTTCATGTTTGCTTTAACTATCAGGAATTATGTCCTTTCCTTTTCTCCATAAATACATCGCTGTGAATGCTGCTCCCGAACCTACCCTGTTGTTAACACAGGAAAACACGTCCTTACCACTTCTAATCTGGGGGTTTAGCCCGCTAGCCTTTGCTCGTGGTCTCGCAGGTTTTTTTTCTTCTTCGAAATAAAGAGGATAATGCGACGGATTTTCCGGCCAAACAACAGCTGTACTCATGGTCCATCATTTTATTTTGCATCTGCTACCGTTCTATCACACAGTAATCGACTGAAAATAAACTGTTAAACTATTAAATTACCTGGTCAGGCATAGATTTGAGCCATGTAGGTTTCATCTCATTTCATATTTCATTATCCGCGAGAATGTCCTCTAGCGCTTCTCTTGCCAAAAAGACATCCGACCACGGCAGAGAAATAGACCAGAAGAGGTTATACAACAACTTACATCCCACTGTATATTTGCTTCCAGGAAAAAGCGAAGGATCGTAGTCGAATTGGTTACTGTGTTTTTGTTCAGATATTCAGTGCCAGCACCATGATATCTGACCCAAATATACTTCTCAGGCACTTTTAGAGACCTTATTATCTTAGCAGACCCCTCCTTATCTTAGCCGTTGGCGGAACAGCCATGATAATAATTACCATTCTTTCAAAGATGCTAGTGTTTTATTCTTGGCCTAGGCCTTACGCGGCCCATCAGATTTAAGAAGGCGGCTGGTCCCTTAAAAGCGCCTGAGTTATTATAAAGCAGTTATCAAGCACCTTTCCCATTTAATCAGTCTTTTTCACAATTAAAGTCACAACTAGCGCCGTCCACAGCGTACGATTAATTGGAGAAGATAGGTATTCTAAAGAAAATAGGAGGATACACCATCTGATGTATTTGGACGCTCACAAGATTCAACAGGGCTGTGAGTGCTGTAAAGGAAAGCAGAAAGTAAGAAAAGCAAGGCCAAAATAATGATAAATCTTGTGGCTGCGGCCCAGTCAACCATGAAAATTATGCAAATGTTCAAGTGAGCGCTATACGTTTAATGTTAAAACGACAAAGGACTTAGCATGTATCTTACGAGCAACACCTATTAGAATTCCATTTTACAAAAAGAAGCTTCGCACCCATCATTAAAATTCCATATTTGTCGCTCCTTCCATTAGATGAAAAGCACTAAAACACTTTCTTTTTTTAGCATTAGGATAGATATATCATGTAACAGAAGTTGTATAAAAGGGGGCAGAAAAGACGTTAGCCACATAACCCTCCTTTTTTGCTTGCAATCCATGTTAAATGACATTGAACAACCACTTTCAAAATAGTACCCTAATTCACTCTTTGTTCAGGATGAACATCTTCAACTCCTTCATTCTCCTCGCCACCATCGTTGCACTGCTATGTCCGCCTTGTACTGGCATGTATGTAGGAAATCCCTCTCCAGATATGATTGGACCGCCTCCATCTCAATACCCTGACCCGCCACCTGTGAACCCGTATGGTACCCGTTGGCCGTTTCCACCTGTTAATCAAAATGGAAACAATAATGGACAGGGTGGGCAGCCTAATAATGGACAGGGCGGACAGCCTAACAATGGACAGGTTGGACGGCCTAGGAGTTGGCATTTTGGTTAGAATCTGAAAGTCAGAGCATGACGATGCCAAAATAAATGCATTATGAATTCGTTGTGAAAGACACATGATTGTGATTTTTGTACGAAAAAAAAATGAATAAAAGCTATAATATAAGAGCAGCAACAATGCTGAAAAACCTAGAGGAGAACATAGAGAGGAGAACGCATGCTGACAATGTGTTTCTGTGGTTTCTCCAGGTTTCATCCATCTTCTGTGGCTTTTTACAGATTTCTACTAGCTCACATACCTTGAATATCTCAAGGTAGTGCGATACAGTGAAAAATGGATGCCACATTAGCCATCAGCGAGCGGTATACCTTCCTCCCACCTCCGATTTCTGAGCTGATCCGAATTCTAAAGAAGGGTCAGATGCGCGTTTGTCCATAGTGGCTACAAACGCAAGATGTGCGTTGTCGCCAATCCATTCAGTAAGAATTAGAAGGGTTCACGTACAGAAATGGCGCTATTCTGTACCGAGCATCCGAATCGAATTATTCTCTCATTTGGCCTCTACAAAATCGAGTTCATTCGAAAAATTCATTCACTAGCTGCCGTACCCGGCTTCGCTCGGGTGTTTTACTACCGTGGCTATCTAACACTGCTGAGACCAATTGCTACGGCAGACAAATTCATTAAAAGGCCCATAACTTTGGTTTTCAGCATATTAGCGAAGCTTAAGTGACCCTTTTCCACCGATCTGTAAGCGAAAAGTCGCCAAAATTATTTCGATGACACTAAATCGATGTATTCGTGCAAAATAACTGCCATAAAAACCCTCGCTCGGGTGTTTTACTTCGCGCTGGGATTCCGTCTAGGACAACAAACAAGAGTGTTTTCTTCGTAGTTGATATCAAATATGACGAAAAACAATTTTACAATCCGCCAGTACGGCGGCGATTCCAGCGAGGATGCGTCGCGTGCCCCCGTGTCCGCGAAAAACGCATCGCCATCGACGTCCACGCAGTAATGCCACCCCTACGCGCGATTTTGTTATTGTACAGGAGATCTACGATTTCCTCACAGTGTTAATCCATTCCGCACTCCATGTTCCAAAACGACAAGCACTTGAGAGATCACTGCTCTCTCGCACACTTTGTTGTAAAGTAGCGAGTCCTCCGGGGACGACGTCTTCGCATTTTTCTGCTATCCATCATAATCAGTTCAGTGCAAAACACAAAAACACTCAACAGTGGTTAGAGAAACGCGATATCTGATGTTTAGTGAACCATCGTTCCACTGAAAGGACACTGGTCTGCAAATGTAACGCGGAAGCGTTGCAGTGAATACATGCCAAGAGTTGCGAACAAACATCAAAGAGCGAATCATGTATAGGCCATATAAGTAGAACTAGGATCATAAATCGGGCATTTTCTTAAAGGCAGTGTCTCACCTCATTTTCGATTCTGAGATACTAACAGAATCCGGACCTACTCGACACGCTAAGTCCAATAATGTACGTGATTTCTGATAAAACCGTCAAAAACCCGTTTTTGAGGGACCAATCCAACTTAGCGTGGACGAGTTCCTCGGCAAGGAAACTGCCCGTCTTGCCATACACCTCAGCAGATCTCATTGATCGCACAGGTATTCTCATTGCCGAAAACTGCGCCGCAGGCGGGAGGCGCCTCGTCCACCGGCCGAGAATTTGGCCAAATTCTCGGCCGGTGATAGTGAGGTGAGACACTGCCTTTAATGTGCCTGTGTGACACCTAATAGGTTACTGTCGACAGCAGAAAAAAATGAAAAGGTTCGGGTCGTCCAAGAAATTGTCCAATCTGGACGTGGGATATTGCGTCTTTACTGTAATCACAGCTAATCACATAAACTCGTTCATTATTTTCACAACATTTTCATTGCTTGCATCAGTCACGCGATTAACGCACGCACGTATCTACTCAGGGGACTTAGACACCGTGTTCTGCATAAGATTGAAAGATGCAAATCCCACGATTATGATATGCGTGTTCATGCAAAACACGGTTTTTTTAATCAATAGTTCTATACCGGCAATAGTCAATCCATGCAAAACACATGCATGCTCATAGATATGCATGGGTTTTCCATGGGCTTTATATGGGTATGCATGGGTTTTTCGTGCCTTCTGTACCGAATTTGCATCGAAATTCTGGAGACCCCATGGGTTCTGCATGGGAGTGCATTGGTTTTGCATGGGTATACATGGCTTTCACTATTGCTGGTACAGAATTATTGCTTAGAAGATTGAATGTCTTATTCTTGGGATTTGCATCCTTCAATCTCACGCAAAACACGATTTTTTGGTTTCCTGAGTACAGGGAACTCCAAACGGCCGTGTGCAAGGGTGTGGGAGGCGTGGCGTTGCCCATCACTTGAGTGCTCTATTGCTGGTAGAGCAGACAACTTGAGCCAGCATGCAAAGCCCCTGTGTCTCTGCCCATGAGAGCCGCGTTACGGTCCAGCCCCTTGCACACGGGTGAACACCAGGGATGAGCGGATACGAGATTTTTCACGACCCGGATAACGGTGCGGATAACGGATAGGCCAAAAATGACCGGATAACGGATAAGTGTTAAGATACTACAAAGCACCACCTTCTACTAATACCAAGAATAATATTGAGATATTATTAATACCAATATCTACTAATATCTAATATGTATGAAGAATTATAAAAGGGATGTACGACCTGAATATTGTGGATGAAAATTAGCACAAGCTCAGTTCTTCTCATTAATCACCAAATCCGCCATTCTCGAAACGACGCTGTGCATGGCGTAAATATAAGAAGAAACAAATGTAGTATCTAAGTTTCATGAAAACAACAGCGATACTTGGATATTCGATAACTCGATTGGCACACTAGTTACATATGATGATGGGTGACCAGGGCGTCTTCAATATAAAGATCCCCATAACGAACTCTGGTACTTCCACGGTTTCGGGTGAATATCATCGTAAGGGAAAAGGGGCGTTACCAGGCCACCGTGATTGGCACATTGGTCGAATACACCAATCACAGTAGCTTTTTAACGCCCCATTTCCCCTCACGATGATACACACCCCACGGTTTCTTCTTTAGACTCATTAAAGACAACACGACAAAGATGTTTTTTTATTTGGGGGGGGGGGGGGGGCGTCACATAGGCTGATCCTTTGCTCCATGTATCTTTTATGAGTTCTGGTAAACCTTCTCGTACTGACTGAATATTATGGTCCCATTCACTCCTAAACACTATGTGTAAATAGATCCGAAAAGGGTACAGTAGGGTTAAATGAATAGTCGAACTGAACTTCGCGAGCAAGAGGGCATTACTCATCTGTAAGTTGTGTGGTCATCAACTTCAACTTTGTCAGAGGTCACAACATTAGTCAGCGTTGTTGATAATCTCACAGGCAAACAATGGTTTCGAGGTTATTGCCTCGATTGTCGGAAAACCCAGTAAACCTGAGCAAGAGCTTTTCTAGACGAGTACAAGTCTGTATTACCTTCTCCTACATCGCTTCCAGACTCAAAATCACATACGAGGAAAAATGCGCTAGATCATGTGATACGAAGGATTTTCTTGAAATGGAAGCTCTCCTCTGTTGGGAGCGTGCGGAATGAATCTAGTATTGTTGGCCTTATCCGCGCCGTTATCCGGCATCAAAGGCCCGGATAACGGTGCGGATAACGGACAGGCCAAAACCTACGGATAACGGTAAAACGGATAACCGGATACGGACAATCCGCTCATCCCTGGTGAACACGCACCGTGACGTGGAGTGGCGTGGCACTCTGGCTGTCTGCTGCACTTCTCGACCGATAATGCTTTCATCATGCTCTTGCTCAGACAATGAAGCGGGCTGACCGCAGCACCAATATTTGGCTGACCGTTGCCAACTCCGCGGTCAGCCAATAATTAAGGGCCTTTGGGTCCCGTCGGAAAATGGGCGTGGCTAATGATGCCCCACGGTTATGCGGGTGCTACGCAGCTTCTGCTAACAGCCACGTACACTCACAAGGAAGGAAGTGACTATTGAGCGTTTGCAGCACTTCTGCTACCAGTAAAGATGAATAACATCGAAAATTTCAATGAATGAAAGCAGGAGTTCCTTGATGCTTTAAAGCTGTTAAAATTACGGGTTCGAAATTGTGGATAGTGTATGTAGAAGTGGTTTAACCGTTTCTGGTAAAAAATGACATCATTTGATGAAGTGAACGAGGATTTTGTGACTAGCCCAACGACTAATCTTGTTCATTAACAAAAAAAATCCCGCAAAATTTTTCGGGAGCACATATCTCAGCACAAAGTTTAACCAGAAAATTTCCATTTTTCAAACCTAAACGAAAGTTTCATTCAAAATGCCTTTTAACGTTTATTCATAGTTTCTGGTGAGAAAGAGTGATCCAAATGCTCAGTAGTCACTCCCTCCTTCGTGAATGTGTGTGGCTGTCAACAAAAGCACCGTAGCACCTGCATATCCATGGGGTATCACATGCCACGCCCCTTTTCCGACGGGACCCAAAGGCTTCGCCGCCTCTTATGTTGAGGTCGGCTACGGAATAAAAATAAATGAAAAAATAGTAAGAATAAAAGCTAAATGGATGGAAAGGTTCTCATTATCTTACTTCGATTCCTTACTTCTATTACTACTTTCGGATATTTTTAAGATAGAAGTTAAATATTTCTATCAATTGCATTTCTGAAATCGGCGGCTCGCGTTCCCAAATCAGCGTATCTTCGTTTTTTTTTCTAGGCGCACACTAACGCCTAATTATTGTCTCTGCCACTGCTCACCAGCACTGAAGTCATTCTTACCAGGGAACGTAACGAAATGTATACTGTGATATGCAGTTTGTAACACTGATCTCAAATTCGTTTTCCTTTTTTTTTCTGCGGAGCCCTCTGTGAGTAGTTATGGACATAATTTCAGCTTGTCTGGATTGGTCAATCTGAGTTTCGCGCTATATTCTGCTGAAAATATGACCGAATACTACTTCAAAAATGTCTATTAATCGGTATTAGCCTGATTGATAGCCTTAAGAGCTTTTTAGGTGCCTTGGACAAGTTGGTCTCATGCAGCGTAACTCCTCACAGGGAGTATCGCAGCAAAAAAAAAGAAAACGGATTCGAAATCAGCATCAAAAACTGCATACGATAGTATACACTCCGTTACGAGTTCTAGGCTCCTCCCACCCTAGTACCTCTCCAACTTCAGTTGTTTCCGAGAGAATGAAACAAGAGTCTTTTTGGCGATGCAAAAGACGAGGGAGTGTGTTGGGGATACATTTCCCAGATGTTTGGCAACACAAAAAGCGAGAGAATATGTTGGTGACACATATTCTGGAACAAGCACATACGACGGCTTCGGCTCTCGAATCGTTGTTTCGGTTCAAATACTCAAGCTTGAAGTGCATCTTCCAGAAAGAAGGCGTACATGAGGACAGCGACGGTGTTGGATTGAAATCTCACCGTTCGATCAATCGACAGCTTGATTTTTGCACGAAAATACCCCGTAATCGTCGCCATAGCGCACACGATAGAGCGTGGGCGGCTGGACACTATGAATCCCGGCGATAAAGAGGGAATTTTCGCATGATGCAATCGATGGTTCATAGAAGAAAGCACAGGAGTGCTGCAGAAGAGAACGTAGTCCTCTAGAACTCTCTGAAGAATTCTTAATCATTCCCACAAATTCTGGATAAATCCGGAATCTTCTTCAAAATTCCGGAAAATTGCGGAAGAATTCGTGAAATTTGCAGGAGAATTCTTGTGATCATCCAGTGATTTGTGGAGTCTTGCTCTAGAATTCCGGAAATTTAGGAAAGCTTTTCTAATGAAATCTTAAGATAATTGAGCGGATTCTTCTTGAAATTACTCGATGTAGACTAAAAAAGTTTCACCTGAGTCCGCCGTTCTAGGACCTACGCGGAACGAGTACGACTTCCGGGTTTTTCTTTCTTTTTTTATGTCTCGCTACGCTATGCTGCAACTCATTTTCTCTAGTTTCGCCCTTGGATATCGGGAACTGTGAAATCCCCTATAAAAAGTGCCTGTTAGTACGTTTTTCTACATCCATGCAACAGTAAAACGTGCATATGATCCTTTTTCCTTCCGGGTTTAGGCCGCACTGTAGCGAGACAAAAGAAAAAACACGGAAGTAGTAAACATGCCAGGCAGGCCTGTTTAACTGCTTCGACTATTCTGGTCAATGTTTTCCCGTCGAATTCTTCACGTATAGCATTTTGCACTGAACCTACTATGTACAGTAACATTGATGACGATGCGTTTTCCACGACCTGAGCAGGCATGCGGTGCGATCGCGTCGCTCACGCTAGAATTCTCTCCATGAGAACTATTCATTTTTAGTTATTCGTACTGCTGTAGATTGAGACAGAAGGATCTCCGCAACGATTGTGCTTTGTGCTCCCCCATGTCATCATCTCAAACAACAAGATCATTGAGTAACATGTTAGACATAACTGCGTGTCACGGTCGAACGTTGTCTTCAGTCATCTCTGACATGTCGACCCATGCTTGCTGGAGACAACGACGTGGAGGATTCTAAGCGTCGCGGAGATCCTTCCCTCCTGATCTACAGGACTGTAAATAAGTTGAGTGACCGATTAACTGAGTGTGGAGAGGCTGCTCGTGCTTTGAGCGGCCTCGGCTTCAGGCAGAGCGACTGTCCGGTCCAAGTATTCCGATTGGAGCACACATCCTACACACCATAGAATCTAAGGATTCCGGCGCAGTATAAATGCAGCCAAATGACATGATAACAAAAGAACTAAGGGAACACTACAGCTGTTTGAACGGACGACCAGAACTTGTGCACCGCAAGATACATGCGAAAAACCCTTTTTCCGAAATTTCACGGAGCTGCCGTGAAGTCCAGACTTTAAGATTGGGCTTGAAAATTGGAGCTTGAGAAGATCTAAGGGGACACTACAACAGTATGCTCATTATTGTCAGAATCGATGTACGTCGCAAAGAACATATAGGAAGCTCCAAATATCCGCAGTCAAGGGGGGCGTGGCCACGGCGCGGCTCCTTGATCAGACACAGGCGCTCTCTATGGTGTCTCTGGCTTCTCTGACTCTGCAGACAACCGGTGGCAACACGCAGAGCGCCTGTGTCTCTGCCTGAAGCCGCGTCGTGGCCACGCCCCTCTTGACTGCGGACATTTGGAGCTTCCTGTATGTGAAGGAGTCCTCAGGTCGCCCTCCAGGGCGACCTAAATCACTTAATGAGCATATGCTTTTTCATTTCACGTAATTTTCGAGCTTTTGCAGCATACGCTTTTTCTTCAGGGTCCGCTTCATCGTTCAAGCACCTGATGGATTCGATCCATGGAGTGTGGAATTCATAGGAGTTCTTGGAGTGTTGCTAACTAGCGGTAATTTGGCGCTCAGCATACATAGGGAGTATACACTTTTTTAGTTCGCATAAGTTTCAGTGATTTTTAGCAAACACTTGTAGTCCCCCTTAGTTCCTCTGTTACTGAAGATTGCAATTCATTCCGTTGCGTTTACGCTGCGCAGGAATCCCTGGAATCCTACGGAGTCCAGGCCAATAGAATATGTGCTCCAATCGAACGACGCCGCGTACTAGTTTCAACGCGTTCTGCCTTGTAATAAGAATCACCTGTTCATCCCCAAATGTCCCAGCGACGGTTTCAAGGACAGTTTATAGGAAATTCACATTAGCTGCGTGCGTCAGACGCACACATCTATTTGCGGAGGATCTTCCGTGAAGGTGAATGCGGCATGTACCTCCTCAATGAAAAGTACGTACGGTCACCATCCCCGCGTGCGTGGACGGACTCGTCCTTTCGAACAGACTATATCAAAGTGTAAAAATTTGATTATATGGCCGACTTCGGGACGAGGTCGTAATTGCGGACAAAATCTACTTAGTGCCACCCAGGCCCCGGCACGAGCCTGTATTAGGGTCATAGCTAAAACGAAGCCCCCTTTGAAAAATGCAGATTTTACGAAGCCCCCTCTGAAAATAACAATAGATAGAAGGGAATGACCGCATCCAATGATAGCAATTCTACAAGCATTCTCCGTGATTGCAATTAAAGCAATTGGTAGCAACTAAAGGACGATAACCCATTGTGAAACCACAAAAAAAAATTACTGCAATAACCAGTGTAAACCGACAAAACATAACTATAATTCTTTACCAAGAGCAATCAATGAATGGACCATTCCACACTGCGGCAGAAATTATACTGACGGAATCAGGAAACAATAAGGTCGACATTGGTCGCCAAAAGAAGAACAGAACAACAAAATAATCGAGAATAAAGGAATAAAAACTCTGGAAAAAAGTAGAGACCGAACTAATGACAGTGGCCTTCGTAGAAAAAAAGGACCGAGGCTTTCAAAGGGGCTTTCAAATGATTTTAGTTCCCGCGCAGGCTCGATTGGGTCGGCGTTCCGCTTTGGAGCGCGGCTAAACGGCTTGCTATAGTGCCTTGGAGCGAGCGGAGAAGGGCAAATACTCACAAGATAGGAGGTGATAAGTGATAGTATGTGAGGCGTATGATAGCACATACCTACAAGTATAGGGGGCATGGTAGGAGGTTGGAAACTTATGTGTTTGAATAGGGAAATTATGCCCCCGACAGGCTCAGCTTGTACCCCAGCCTGTCGAAAATAGGCTGGCCCCTTTACCGAGCATACAATTTTTTGATTCACATAAGTTTTGTACTCTGACAACATACATTTATTGTGAGTATCATGACGCTTCTTCATCCCAAATCTGGTGTCTATCGATTAAGTCTCGACCTAAAGGGAGAGCCCTGCAACCACTCAGACTCAGAATGTGAGCGTATACTTTTCTAGTTCGCATAAGTTTAGATTGTCTCTCCCAAAATCTTCTAGTGTTCCCTTAATTCTTATCTCACTGAAGATTCCAGCTCAATCCATGCAGAGTCCGCGGCGCAGGAGTCGTTTAAGTCCTCCGGATTATGGGAACCTGTACATGATCTGCTCCAATCGAACTTTTCAACATCGATCGCCGCAATTGCTCTGCTCAAGCTACGAGCAGTTTTTTTGCGAGCCTTTTTCGTCTTTCATCGCCTTTATCAACGCATTTCTTTTCTTTGGACCAACGAACACCTCAAAGTTTTTCTGGGGCTCGGCCCCGAACCCGTACGAAGCCCCTTTTGCTTTTCGACCCTTTTACGAAGCCCAGCTTGCCCACCGACAAGCTGCGCTGGGGCCTGGTGCCACCTCTGCGCTACCAAACTGTAACCTCATTAGGTTCAACCAAGAGCCAGAGATGTGCGAGCACGATATTGTAGTTATGTGCGCAAGTTTTCATAGAGTTATTTCTTGTTTCAAGGCAGCACTCGCTCAAACATTCGTTTTTGAGATTTTCTTGATTTTGGGCACTGAAATAGTACAGAATAGAGGGCATTCGTAAAGGAGTATATAAACATCCGCCGTTACGGACCAGACGTACGAGCGTGTTATGCTCCGCATAATGCACAGTTCATATATTTCACATCAAGCCGTTATACCATATCAATTAATGCTCCATGTTGTTCCTTGTTTACATAGATGCGCCCTGCAGCGCATCTGGGTTATTATGATACAAGTCTTCCCTCTCTTTGGGCGCCGACGCACCCTTATCACAGCAGTGGACCCGTCTCCCCCATATTGGGCGCCGGCGCACCCTTATCACAGCAGTGGACCCGTCTCCCCCCCACTTTGGGCGCCGGCGCACCCTTATCACAGCAGTGGACCCGTCTCCCCCCACTTTGGGCGCCGGCGCACCCTTCATGTAACGGTGGAGGGGTCGGCATCACTCTAAGCCACGCCCTCGAATTTCGTTCTACACACACACACACACACACACACACACACACACACACACACACACACACACACACACACACACACACACACACACACACACACACACACACACGTGACACACAAAGTAAGCCCGTTATTATAAGTCATGATGATACAGTGCAGCTATCTATGTCCATTTACAACTGTCATGGGAATTCAAGCATGCAATAAAACTGAACCACCAAAGCTGCGCATACAGCAGTACATCCCCCGGCCAGTAAGACGGGTACGGAGCGGCTGAGAACCGCTCGCAAGATATTAGCTGCGAAGGCCACTGTGTAGCGTATCTCGGCATTTTGCTAATTTTGAACAGCTGGTAGAGCAGCACAAAAAATTGGAACTGCAGCTCTTTTCGCGGCGGTTTTTGGCAGAAATTCGAAGAAAAAAGAGGTTTTTCATACGCAATTATTAATCCCAGATTCCTCCAGCATTGACGATGGGGCTACGTCTTAAATTCGACGTATCCACCAGCTGCGAACTGGGGAAATTGGTGCGAAGAAAAAAGTAAAAAATGAAAAACGAGATAATAATCTAATAATAGTGGGAAATTATATCCATCTAGAGAAAGCATCCCACCAGATGAATGAATACAGTCGCAGAAATATGCAAAAATCAGCTAGGGATAGCAGATTTTTGAATGGAACCTGCTGCGGACGAAAAACTGCATCATGTAACGGCCATCGATTGATGGCAAATCGATCGCAGCCTGGCGCTCGCGCGCTGAGCTGCAACGCGATGATGAATGCCCTGTATGTGAGAATTCCGCGAAATCAGGATGCCGCCTTCCATGTACCTCTTCGCGCTCGATTGACACTCTTGAATCCTGCTACAGGCGCAGTCATACGCACTAGTGAATGTGACGGGTCTATGTTAGCTGGCGCGTCGTAACGTTGCGAAAGCACAAGCCCCGGGGATGGGTCCACGATTGTGACTCGGATTTCTTCTCAGGTCGGTTATGATTCCTTGTATTCGTTTCACATTTACGTGCTGACGATGTGTGTCACTACTGGTGGTTGAACTCGGAGTCGAGAATTTCGACAGTCTCTAAATCCGTTTTCTAAACGTTTTTTTTTTCGTGCGGGATTTGGAACAGTTTGTCGAGCCGAGTAGACGCGTGAAGCCGTTGATCTTATCGATTGAACACGTTGAGACGTGTTGGCCAACGCTGCAGCCGTGGCGAACAGCCAGCACAGTCACGAACAGCTCCGCTCAAGTGGTCCGTGAACTGCACTCTTGTGTCCTTCGAAAACGAGGTTTTCGTCACTTTTACGCTGTTTGACGTACATACGTCATTGGAATCACAGTAACGAGTAGGTCTAGAGTCTGATGATATCTACCACCCACGAAACGAGGCGACACATTGCCTTTAAAGCGTCGAGGTTTGAATAGTGTATACAGCAAGCCAAGGACAGCACTCGCAGGGAATTTTATGTGAAATGTGAGATTTTCCCTGTTCCTGGACATTAGTGGAAGCAGAACTAATAATCAGCTTAAAATTACAGGAAACGTATCGTTGGAACGATCTAGACGTTCCACAATTATGCTTCTGCAGGTAAGTTGTTACTCTTTCAATTCTTCTTACAGCTGTGATTCATTACCAATTGTTTGCACGTGACGGATGTCATTCGAATATTCCCGTGGATTCAAACGCGGTGCATTCACCTGAAAATGTTGACTTTTCGATAGAAATCTCATAGTCCAAATCACCAGATGGATTTTGCACAACGTCCGCGGTCCACGGTTAGTCTGACCGTAATTCGGCGTGAAATTAAATTCATTGGACGACTGCAAGTGCACCACGGACCCCATATTCGACGGGAAATCGATACTGAAAGCGCAGTTTGACCTGTTTAGGTGAAACGCCTTTTGGACAACTTTGCCTGGCTGCCCTCATCATTGATTTAAATGTTTTGTCAAGAATTACACGAGCTGGAAATGGTAATAGGTAGCATGGGTATATAAACGAAGCAGAAGGGTAGGTCCCATTCAGATGCGAGGAAGAGGAACGGGACGCGGTGGGGATGTAGCGTAAATAAATCTCCCTCACACCGCACTTGAGCAGCACGTGGCCTTACTTACTTTCTTGCGACACGCACGAGATTACTTTCTTGAGCACGGGATCAGTTCTCGTGTACCGACTCGACATCTGCCACTCTCACTGGCAGTTTTCTTATGCACTCTTCCAGCAATGTGCATACGTCATTTTCGACTGCTGCGATCACAATGTCTTCATTCTCCAACTGATGATTTCTCATCAACCTTGACAAGCCATCTGTTTGTCCGAACTTCGTGTCTATGTCAAAGTCGTATGCAAGCAGAATCGTAGCCCATCTCATTAGCCGGTTTGCGGAAAACACAGCGAAACTTCTTGTCACCGAATATGGCTTCCAGCGGTTTATGGTCAGTAGTAGGAACTGCCTTCCAAAAACATACTTGTGGAATTTCACACCGCGAAGACAATCCCCAGTGCTTCCTTCTCGATCTGCGAGTAGTTCTTCTCAGCCGCTGTGAGAGAACGTGAAGCATGTGCTAAAGGCTTCTAAGGCTTCTCCGAACCATCCGCGTATCTGTGTGATATTAGATACCCAATTCCATAGTGGCAGGCATCAGCTGCCACAACGATCTTCTGCCTAGGATCATAGTGAGCAAGATTGAGCTCACTCGACAGTGCTTTCTTCAGTTTCTCGAATGCCGTTTGCTGTTTGGAGGTCCACTCCCACTTCCCAACTTTCTTCAGCAATGCATCTAGAGGTCCACGAAGGTCTTTCATCGTTGGCATAAACGCCGCATGGTACGTGATCATGCCAAGAAAATATCATGCTCAAAGTTGACCGACGTTCTTCGGTTCAACCAGCTGTGTCTCCGCTTTCTAATGTAGATCGCCTGATCTATATTGCTCCACCTGATTACCACAGTTTTGCACCCGCCTGTCTCCGGGCACACAATCTGTCAACTTCCCTCTAGGGTCTCTTTCTTGCGACCCTCAACCTCAACCCTCTCTTCCTGCGAGGGTAACTCCAACCAGTACTTCTGTACCACACACCAGAGTAGTAGTAGTTTATTAGTAGAGAAAACAGTAGGCGGGGCGGGTGCGGCTTCGGCTGACTCCTGATTGGACACACTGCTTCGTCGTTGAAAACAAGTTGTTGACAAGCTTTTCGGGCGAACAACTTGTCGGCAAGGAAGTGGGAAAACAACTTGTCAACAAGCTTTTGGAAAAGCAAGTTTCGGATGCGATCAGAAACTTGTTTTTGGGGTTCTGAGAATGTGCAAAATTCATTTTGTGTCCAAACTTGTAAACAGTTTTCAGAATATCACGGCTGAGAAAAAAAGTGCGAAAAATTATTGTTTTACTGTAGAGGTGTTGTCGTGTGTGTTGTCGATCGCTTCAAGGAACCCAACGATGTCTTCGCTAGTTGACAGGCGTAATGTTCGAGGTTAGTCCTGTTATAAAATAGTTCGTTAATAAATATATGTGGTTATCCCACGACCTCTCTCTTTCCAGCGCTTTGGTCGTACATGACAGCTCCTCTTTGGGTCACAATGGTATATAATTCGCGGGTGAGCGATGTTTTCTCTTTTTTTTCCTTTAATTATTACACTACGAGAACACTCGAGACACCGGCACACATCATCTAAGGAGCGGAAATTCTCGTGGAGACAACCAGGACTTAGGTTAGAAACGACAGCTTTGGACTGGATGTGTCATAATACATAGTGCAGAACACTTGATATTAATACGCTTTCGACAAAGACTATCACGCACAATACCGTTCAACGGAAAGCTGTTGCTATACTAATTGTGTCGAAGAAACTAACCTTTTTGGACTGGTCCGGTATTGAGGCGGTGGCGGCGTGGTAGAGATGTTGCGGCGATGCGGTGGTTCAGTTGCACGTTGTCTCCGACACAATCAGGCTTTCGGGCTCCCAGCACCTCCTCAAACTTGGG
This sequence comes from Ancylostoma caninum, assembly GCA_037903475.1. Taxonomy (NCBI): domain Eukaryota; kingdom Metazoa; phylum Nematoda; class Chromadorea; order Rhabditida; family Ancylostomatidae; genus Ancylostoma; species Ancylostoma caninum. Next base: position 1,123,816 of record JBAJFG010000015.1, on the reverse strand, counting down.
TAATTAAACCCCCGGCTTCTTCATAGGCGATGATCAGCGTATGGGCAATGATGTGAAAGCGAAGATGAGTTGATAGTAACAAGGTTAGTAACAAAACGAAGAAGATAAAAATGTTGCGCGGCTCCGCTCGTGCTCCTTTTATCGGCGCTCTTGGCGGGCTTTCTTCGGTGCCGGCTGTGAGTGGTCGGTTTCCCGATAGATCAACGGTGCCCGCGCTGATCTACCTCCCACTGCTCTGCGCGTCGGTGTTGGCGAGCCGACACACTCCGGGGGGGCGGCATGCACGTCGTAATCTCTGACGATCGTCACCCCTGCTTCCGAACAGTGTACAACGCGGCTGTGCCTTCCTTGTTCGTCGTCGGAAAACTTTATCGAGTCGATCTCCAACTCGTCGTCCTTCTTTTTGAGCTGCACAATGGTGTTTATCTGGGCCTCCAGAATAAGTTCTACGTGTTTTTCGAGCTTCTTCTCGATTTCATCCAGTCTGCAAAACAGCGATTGGCCGATTTTGTCGATTTTTTCTTCCAGCCATGTGGCGATCTCGCGATTGGTTTCTTTCGTGGCCAAATCGACAGTCCTAACGAGTTTATTGTACACGATTTTCTCGATATTTTTCGTCCGTGCGGTTAATTCCTTCAGCTCCACTCGCTCGACCCCGTCGTGCCCTGGGGCCGCCAAACCTTCGATTAACTGCGTCATGTGGCTTAGACGCTCTCTGATGGTGTCATCCTTTGGAGTTTCCACGAAGTAGTCGATCTTGGTCTTTCCCAGTATGCGGAGAAATTCGTCGAGGTGGTTGATTTCTCTCAGAAGTATTGCGGCATTGGTTACGCGACTGTTGTCTCGACGGCTGCGCCGCGGTTTTGCTTCGAACTGATTCTTACTCGACATCGTTGCCGATCCGCTCCTCACGAGAATGTCGTAGACTTCCCAAAGAACTTCACCGAGCTGGTAGTTCGCGACCATCCTTTCTCTTGTGACACTGATGTCTCTAGCGATCTCGGCAAGGTCATCGTAGATCTCCTTGTTGTCTTCTGGCTGCGTTGTCTCGGCTAGCTGTTTCTGAATTTCCTCGAATCTGCCCTTCATAACGTCGATATCCTTGAGGCTGATAGTGATCTCATCGTACAGCACCTCCAGGCGTCTTTGTAGTTCGCCCTCTTCGAAGAGCGATCTCGTCTTTTCATTCAGACTTTCTAGCAGGCGAACCGCGGCTTGTTTGGCGTTCATACCTGAACATGAATGTTGTGGTACAGTGTTGTGTGTCGCGCATTTATTTTCACCTACTTCTATGCCTAAAGTATAAATTTCATACTCAGTGCTATCGTAGGGGTAGTTTACTTGGCGTGACCTTTTGGGACGAGCGTTTTCGCTATGTGTATGTGTGGTAACTTGTGATTTTTCTGAAGAAGTAGCAGGTGGTGATGTAGGAGGTGGAGAACGTGGATCCGATGGTTGCTCTTCTGTTTGACCTAGCTCTAATGGTATAAGCACGTTTATTGGTCGTTTCACAATGTTTCCGCTAGGCAATCGAAGAAGGACCTGTCGAACTTCTCCATCTTCAGAAGTTTCCACGGCTGTTATCCTCCCCATTTTCCATGTATTCCGAGGTCGTAATGGGTCCTGGAGAAGAACAACTTGGCCAGGAACAGGAGAAACCTGTGAGCTTCTTCCCTGAGCCATGTAGCGTTTATGATGTTCTCTCAGTGATGTTAGATATGCTTCGTTCCAGGTTTTCCAGAATTTGTCAACCATTGCGCAAGACGACTTGAGGGCAGCTACGGCTTCCTTCTTTGTTCGTAGTTGTGCTAGTTCTGCTGCTGGAAGAAAGTTGGGGTCGTCTCTGTCGTCTTGGCACGGGTCAATCTGATATGTCACGGTCAGGCGGTTCTGGAGGAAGTCTATGGGGCGCAGAGGGGTCATTTCATCCAGTTCTGTTTCTTGGTAAGTTAATGGCCGTTCATTCAGACATGCTTCGACTTCCGTCAGAACTGTTGTGAGTGAGTCCTCGTCCACGACCTTCCTTCCCAACGCCTTGAACAGTGATCTCTTGACATCTTTTATCAACCTTTCATAAAAACCTCCCTGCCAGGGGGCATATGGTGTGATTTTTTGCCATCTGATGTGTGCTTTAGCCATAAAGGTTTCAATGTCCTCGTCTGAGCTGTCCTGAAGATTATCTTCGAGAATAGCTTGGGCCAATGTAAAGGTGGGTGAATTGTCGCATGTGATTGATTCAGGTACGCCTCGTCTGGACATGAACCGTCGTATTCCATTGAGGAAGGATGTTGTTGTACAGTCTCTCATGAGTTCTATGTGGATCATTCTGGTAGTTGTGCAAGTGTAGATGCATCCATATGCCTTTTCTTGGATGTTACCTGGACTTTTCGTTTTCAAGGGACCGAATAAGTCAAGACCCACATGTTGGAAGGGTCTTGATTGCACAACCCTTCTTTTCGGCAGATCGGTCATTGGGGGGTAGCGGTATGGAAGGTTGTTGAACTTTTGGCAGGGTACACATTTTTTCACGTGTGTTTTCACCTGCTGTCGCAATCTTGGGATCCAGTACTTCTTTCTAACTTCCGCCATGGTATGTGATACGGCGCGATGCAATGCTCCGTGGGATTCTTTTATTATAAGTGCCGCTAAGGTAGTGTTCGGGGCTATGAAAATCGGGTTTTTAGTATCTTCGGCCAGGCGGCTTTTCCCAAGTCGACCATGGCATCTCTGGACACCAAACTGATCTTGCTTGATGTTCAGTTTTCTCTGCTGAATTGAGTCAATCACTGCTTGGTACTGTTTTTGGTGAGCTTTCACGATGATCCTTGCTGCGTTTCTCAATTCTTCTGCGGTGATCGCTCCATGCTGGTTGGTCCCATGATTTGCTGGAGTGACATGGCCGATTTTTTCCGCTAGCTCGGGTCGTAGTCTCTTAGAAATGCGTTGCAGGAATCTGACCACTATCGCCATAGTCCGTGTGAGCGAAGTTAGTGAACTGAATCTGCTGCAATCTACAAGCGGTATTGTATCAGTCACCGGTGAGATTTGTAGTACTTCGGTTTCTGGTAATGGTATTTGGAACAGTCTTGTCTCCTCAGGCCAATATTTTGGCGTGGAACTGAGGAAGTCTGGACCCGTCCACCAGAAATGTGTGCGAAGCTCCTCGGAGGTTAGGCCTCTTGTTGCGCAGTCCGCTGGGTTTTGTTTAGTGTTCACGTACCCTATGAAGATCTTGACACCTTCTTTTGTCAGCTTTTCAGCGATCCTGTTTATTTCGTTTACCCTATTTGTTACCAATACTCCCGTCGGTTTTGTTTCGCTGGCGTTCTTCAGCCAACTGAGGGCTATTTCTGAATCGGAAAACAGGTAGATTTTCTGGATTTCAACAGTTCTTTTCAGCTCTTCATATGTAGTGAGTGCAAGCCTTGTGGCGATCGTTAGTGCGTTCATTTCGAGTTTCGGAATGGTGTGTACTCCCTTTATCGATGGAAGCTTTGTTTTTGCCACGAGTAGGTGCTGACTCTCGTTATTTTTGATGTAAACGCATGCAGCCATTGCCAGAACGCTTGCATCACTAAATACAAACAGAGTTTGTTTTGCTCGTTTATGCGCGACCTTGCGGGGGATTTCCTTCGTGAAACCCGCTGTTGAGTTTCGAAGTTTCCTCCATTGTTCCTCGTCTTCCTCATCTAGAATGTCGTCCCATTCGTAGTTCTTTTTCCACAGACTTTGAAAGAATGACTTGTTTCTGATCAACAGAGGGGACATCCATCCTAGGGGGTCGTATATCGATGCATTTGCATGCAGTATCATGCGTTTGGTGATCTTTTCACCTGGCTGGATACTGCATTTGATCTTGAACGTATCAGTGGTCGCTGCCCACTCGAGACCTAGGACTTTTGCTACTGTTGTTGTCGACTTATCTCCTCGTCGGAAGCTATCCATGAGAACTTCGTCGTTTGTGAGGAATTCTCTCATGTTCATCTTGAGTGAGTCGAAGATCTCCTTAGTCTGATGGTATTGTTGTAAAGCCTCCTCTTTCGTTTCTGCTGTCATCAGCAAGTTGTCCACATACAGGTTATTCTTGATTTCCGCTGCGAACTCGGGACTGTGATTAGCAGTGTCCAGGTGGAAACTGATTGTCGCCGCCAAAAGAAACGGTGAGGCATTCAGTCCGAATGTAACTCGCGTAAATCGGTAGATAAGGATATTGTCTTCTTGAGGTGGACTTGTGACGTCGCGGACCCACATGAATCTAGTTGCGTCACGATCGTCCTCATGAAGCCTTACTTGTAAGAAGGCTTTTTCAATATCAGCTATGGTGGCGATTTGTCCCATGCGGAAACGCATTAGCATACCGATAATGTTTGGTAATATTAGTGGTCCTTGGTAGAGGACGTCGTTCAACGATGGCTTTCCTACGGGGTGTGCGGAAGCATCGAAGACTATTCTTTTCGGTGTAGTTTTCTTTTCTGGAGTGTTTACCACTTGGTATGCTAAGTAGTGGACCTTGTTCTTTCGGGAACGCCGCCTATTTTCAGGTATCAACTCAATGATACCCTGCTGCAACTGCTCTTTGAATATCCGGTCGATTTCCTTGAGATCGTCCAGTCGATCCCTGTGTTGCCTGAGTAGGCTGCGTAGTCGTGCCAAAGCCATGCTTTTGTTTTCAGGCAGCGTTTCATGATTTGTCTTCCAAGGTAGTCTCACATAATAACCTTCTGGTTTTCTCACAATGGTTTCCCTGAAGGTTTTCATGATTTCTTCGTCAAGGTGTTGTTTTTCTGTCTTTTCAGGGCCTGTGTATTCATGGGTTCCTGAAGAATCAATACTCCAGTATCGATCCCAGATATCGGTCTCCTCCTGGTTGAGGGCAACTTGTGTCCCCTGGTAATCCGGCGAAGTTGCTTTCTTTCCAGAGATCATGTTTCCAAACTTTGTTGCAATGATGTGCAAGCCCGAGGGTAGCTTGCATTTCTTGCCGTCTACCAACTCCCATAAGTGATCGCACCCTACGAGGATTCGAGGGGCCTCCTGTATTTCCGTGTATGGGGTAAGATGGATACCTCTCCTTGTGACGTACTTCCAGTCTTCATTTGTGAGCTGGGGCGTGACAGGTTTGCTCGTGATTACTTTGTTATCGAACATTTCGAATGTGTGAGTCTCACCTTCATCATTGCTCAGGGTCACCCTCACAATGCGATGTTCGTTCTCTGTTGCAGTGCTTGAACCGAATGCTTTGATTCTTAACCTGGTTCTTCCCTGGATAGGTAGCTGCATTTCGTTGACGAGATCCGAGTCAATAAAGGACAGCTCTGAACCCGTATCCATGAGAATTCGTACCTTTTTAGTTCCCAGTGGTCCCGTTATATTTGCCGTTCCTGTTAAAAGCAGTGCTCCTGTCTTTTGCTGCTTCTGGCTTTCGACATGGTAGACATTGCTTTCGTCTTCGGAATGGCTTTCCGTTCGTTGTTCCTCATTTTCGCGAGTGACGACGTTTTGACTAACTGGTCGGGGTGTATTTTGCAACTGTCCCCTGTTGCCTTGTCGGTTAGTGGGACCATTTTGTATTCTTTGTTGGGTTTGGTTGCTAGTTTGGCCGCTTTGGGGCCTTGCTCGCTCTTGATTTCTCTGAGCAGTGTTTTGAGTTGCATTGGTTCTGCACAAAGACGAATGGTGTTTTGATCCGCAACGGAAGCATCCGGGGCTACGGCAGTCTGTTGTGTTGTGGTTAGGTTTGCCGCAGTTGAGGCACAGGTGATTTCTGATCAGAAATCCCATCCGGCTGCTTTCTGGCACCGTTCTGCACTCCACCGAAGGGTGGTTTGTTCGCTTGCAATAGATGCAAGGACGAGTTGATCGTTTGGGTACTGTTTCGATACGGTAGTGAGTGGTGGTCGGTTTTCGAATAATTGTGTTTTGTGTTCTCTCGATCTTTTCCTTGAGCTCGAGGATTTGGGAAAGATGCTTTTGTAGCGTTGACCACTTCCACTCTGAGATATCTTTCAGACTTTCACGCTTTTCGAGCGCTTTCATCTGGATATCTGGTTGGAATTTCCTTAGAACTGTGTTTAAGATCATTCGATGATTTACATCTTGACCTTTCATTTCCAGCTGCGTTAGTATTGCCGCAAGCTGGTCGAGTAGATTGATCTGTTGTTTTGTTGTTGTGCCTTCTGCTTTACATGACTCTAGCTGCGTGAGAAGGTCTTCTACAATTGAGGTGTCTTGCCCGAACTTCTTCTTCAGTGCTTCGACAACAATTTCGTAGTTTTCCTCTATGAGCTGAAATCTATTTGCCAGTTGCTTTGCTTCACCTGTGAGCGATTGGAGCAAATAGTTGTATTTCATCATGGAGGAGATTGGTTGTTCGTCGATGCTTGTTTTAAAAATAGCCCAAAATGCATCCCACTCTTGCAGTTTCCCCGAGAACTTTGGCAGCTGGAGCCGAGGAAGCAGAGACTGTATTTGTGTTGAGCCTATCGATGAAGGCGGTGAAGGCTGTCTCGTTTCGACTAAAGTCATCCGCTGTCTCCTCAACTCCAGCTCCTCCCGATGTTCGACGCGTACGCTGATTTCAGTTTCTTTCTCCACGAGCTTTCCCAATAGTGCCTCTGCTGTTGTGATGGTGTCCCACGCACTATCCAGGTACTCTTCGTAGGATGACTGTTCCCTTGCCTGATCCTCAGGAGAGATCTTTTCGAACATTTCCTCAAAGCACGACATCGCTGTCTTCAACGATGCTGTAGCTTGGTTAATGTTTGAGATTCGTTGGGCAAGGGTGGCTCTCCTTCCTTTCAGGAAGTCTATCGTCTCTTCTGCGCTGTCTAATGTGGGCAGCGTGAAGGCAATGAGAGATTGCGAGTCCCTGATGAGTTCATCGACTGTTTTCTTTGTTTTCGTTAATCTGGTCTTTGATGGTTTGAGTGTTGGGGCCATAATGTGCGAATCTGTACGTTATGTTGTTGTGTTCTGTGTTGTTTCTCAAGGGACAATCTGCTATAGTATCAATCAATACGTGAATGCAATCAATCAATAACGAATTAATCCTTTCTTGTCAGGTCAAGTAAACCACCTTGCTACTTAGGAGTGAGATCAGTACTAATCAGTGACTTGCGAATGACTTGGAGGCACAAGCAAGATGTACTACCTCAAGGTAAATCGGCTTGGATATCGGCTAAGAGTTCGAATGGAATGAACTGAGAAGAAAATTCGACTGCTTGTTTTCACAAGTGGTTTCTATTGAACGCCTAAACTGATCAATATAAAGTTGTGGGCCGATATGTACGGATCAAATCACTGCTTTCCAAAATTACCTAACAGTGGTTTTCCAGGGCCAAACTGTATCGATCAGCAATGGTGCAAGAGGATCAATGTGCAATGCAATCACGAAAACGATCTTGAAATGCACGTGTATAGGTTGTCAGTTGACTTGTACGGCTAACACTCAAACGTCAGGGTGGAATGGCTGATGCACCATTAATTGTGTCGAAGAAACTAACCTTTTTGGACTGGTCCGGTATTGAGGCGGTGGCGGCGTGGTAGAGATGTTGCGGCGATGCGGTGGTTCAGTTGCACGTTGTCTCCGACACAATCAGGCTTTCGGGCTCCCAGCACCTCCTCAAACTTGGGTAATTAAACCCCCGGCTTCTTCATAGGCGATGATCAGCGTATGGGCAATGATGTGAAAGCGAAGATGAGTTGATAGTAACAAGGTTAGTAACAAAACGAAGAAGATAAAAATGTTGCGCGGCTCCGCTCGTGCTCCTTTTATCGGCGCTCTTGGCGGGCTTTCTTCGGTGCCGGCTGTGAGTGGTCGGTTTCCCGATAGATCAACGGTGCCCGCGCTGATCTACCTCCCACTGCTCTGCGCGTCGGTGTTGGCGAGCCGACACACTAATTGAGAAGTGCAGCGATTTCAGTCTCTGAGGCCACGACTACACTTCATTCACTACGTACAGTGAACATCAATTGGGGTACGTTTTTTGCGAACTTGAGATGCACGCAGCGCGGTCGAGCCGCTCTTGCAGGGATCGTGGCCGTGATAGCAAAACGTAGGGTTTTTTTTAAACTGTTACTTAGTTTTCTGGCACTATTCAACTTTACTGGCTCCAGAATCTTCAAAAAAAATTTTTTTTGTCTAAAACTTCGCATAGGGGCGTTACTTGAGGTGCTGAACACGAATATCGAGTCCATTTTTGTGGGGTTACGGTAGGCGTGCGGCAGAAAATTGAAAGAAAATGCCGATTTCTTGTAGAAATCTAGGGTAACATACGAAATAATGTTGATGATCGTGATCAGCATCTAATCGAACCATCTTAACACGAAATCATAGGATTCTGTGAGGTACCATGTTTACATTACACATACCATAGTCCTACAAAATGGGATTACAGCAAGAGAAAATGGGTACGATATTCGTGCCCAGCACCTCAAATAACCCCTTCATGTGAAGATTCAGCCGGAATTTTTTTTCTTGAAGATTTTGAGGCCAGTGAAGTTGAATAGTGCCAGTTTTCTTTGTAGTTAAAATCAAGTGGGATGGAAATTTAGCAAGAAAGCCCTGATTTGCTATTACGCAGGCAATTCCAGCGCAAGCGACGCAACCGCGCCGCGTGTCTCCCGAGTCCGTGGAAAACACGCCTTCATCGACCCCCTCTGTAGTGTTTGCTTGCTGGCGGCTGGGCTCCATCATGAGCCACAGTCGATAGACCACAAGACCAGGGGGTCACCGGAAAGCAAACAGGCCTTGGGAGGCCATTCAGGAACTTTCAAATCGTTAAAACATTTGCTTTGAAAGGCTGCAATATGCAGCCTGTACCGAAAGGTTTCGATAAGGTTGGCGCTTATTCTGTCATCACATACATGTGCATATTGTATTTTCTCCTAAGGATAAGATATAAATCGAAAGGTGAGGGTGCTTACTAACAAATACATGCACACAGAATCACGTGGGCCACGCCTACTAACTGCACTCGCTGCCAGCCTCTCTCGCATCGATTTTCGTCGTGCCAAAACAACGTTCGACTCGCTGAGTTTCTGGTTTTTCTCGTTGCCGGCTCGAATAGCGTAAGTTTGCATTGTTTATAAGTGTTTCGCTATTTCTTTTTGCTTTCATCATTGCAATGTTCCTTGAGACCTGATGACAAACAAGGGAGATTGCTAGGTTTCCATAGAATATGCACGCTGTTGGTTCTGTGAGACTTCTTCCTCTCATTAGCGCTGCCTGACCGTTTGCACGTTCACGTTTTGCACTTTTGCAATCGTTCGCTGCAGTGCATCAAAGATCGGCATCTTGCGCTAGGCTGTATTGAGCGCCCATGCGATGTTTGATGTGTGGCAGATTTTTTTGGGGGACACCCTTTTCATGCGATCCGCCCTCGGCATTTGTCTAACTCGTCGTCATCCTGCTACAGCTGTTGGTAATTTTCGTGTCCAAGCTTAATCGCGGAACTACCGCAGCCTGTGTCCCCCACTAGACTGTTGATCTGTTGATTCCACTGACACAACTACGCTTCTAGCATGGCGTTTGCTGGGATCTTCCCACTGAATACTGCTATAGTGAGTCCTTTCTGGATTAATAGTTCATAGCTTCATACCTAAGACAAAAACGACATGGTCTGAATGTTGGACTATTAAATTTTGTAGTCATACGCCAAATGGCATGTGTCCAACTTGTACTTTGTTGGCAGCCAAGTGCCTAGAATTTTCACGCGCTCCTTTTTCCTCTCATTTCTCTCCACCTCCCCTCTCTCGCGAACATGTTTACTCTTTCCGCTTGATTAAGACTACATTCATCTCTTCTCTTGGATATAAGCAAAGGAGACTCAGAGATAGTGTAGATATTAATACACTCATTTAATCAGAGAGAATTTACTGTTTACCTCAATCGCGTCTGCATGTGCCTGCCTACTCCCGGGTGCGATGTCTTGTGAGGGCGGCACCAGATATCTCCTATCACGGTGGATGAGTTTGTTCCAAGGTTGAATGTACAGGAAGCTCCAAATGTCCGCAGTCAAGAGGGCGTGGCCACGGCGCGGCTCCTTGATCAGACACAGGCGCTCTCTATGCTGCCTCTGGCTTCTCTGACTCTGCAGCCAACCAGTGGCAGCATGCCGAGCGCCTGTGTCTCTGCCTAAGGCCGCGTCGTGGCCACGCCCCTCTTGACTGCGGACATTTGGAGCTTCCTGTAGATGCTCGAGTACGGCAATCGTACAGCAGCGGCACCGCTCCATTTTCCCTCTCATCACTTTGCTGCAGTGGCTTTCGGGGCGGGGAGGGGTGGGAGGGTGGGAGTTAGACAAATTGGAATCTTCACCTCAATTTTGGGAGCCGATTTTATCCAGAAATGTGGCTGCTTACATCTCGAGACAGAAGAAGCCATTTTTTATTTGGGGGGGGGGGAGGGAAGGTAGCGCAAAAATGTGACTGTTTTCACCTCGGGGCGGAAGGTTTGAGTTTCCTTCTTAACGTGGTTGACGTACAGGCAAAAAACGGGCGGACTCGGTAATAAAACTTGTAACCTGTGATTGTGATTGCTGATGCAGTCTCCGACAATTTACAGATGTATCGAGAGAATCATTGAACGAGCTATTGTTTAAGCAACGTTTTCCAGCCAATTAAACAGCGTACAACAAGAAAACCGTTACGCATTGTTGACAGTACGCTTCTCTTGTGCACGTGAAACGGCGTACTCAACTGTTTGAACTCAACATGCGTGACAATCACCGCACCCAGCTGGTCTGCCGCATTGCGAAGGTGGTGCGGCGCGACAGACTAGAGGACGGTATTCTGTGATGCAATGGTGATTGACCATATAAATTCAAGCTAATGCTAATTTGTTATTTTTTGCTTTATTAATTGACACCAGACACACTGTAATTACGATAACGATAAAATGGAGAAAATTTTATTGGAGGGGCTTCGTGTACGATCGGTTGCGCAGGGAACGCATGTGCCTTAAAATATGCGTGACTAATGGTACTGAACACGAAAGGTAACCTGTTGAGCCTTATCCCACATGCATATTATTCAATATGAAAACTTAGGGAAGGGCTTTCTTTGTATTTACTCAGCATCTGGCTCGAAAGGGGATCCAGGCTTTCTGTTACATTTACTGCCGCGAACCAGGAAGTGCAGTTGCTACGAGCAATGGATCTATCTCTGTGGTTTGCACGTCTGCTGAACGTTTTCTTTACCATGATAGTTGTTATCGCAGGTGCAAGAGGAAGTATTTTTGTCGATTATTGCTCAACGATTGTTGAACACTCCACATTAGGTCCTGAAACAGGCTAAGGATTCCAGCTGTGTTATGGTGGAAAAAATCTGTGCTCTGTTTGAGGCGTAGTACATAAAAGCAAAACTATTCTGTTGTACATTTCAGCATGCAATTATTATCATTCACATCTGTTAGATCAGTACGGTACATCAGTTTTAAACAACAAAATTTTCAATGCATACCAAAACGGGCACTGCTTAGTGTGACGACCAGTAGAATTGCACTGGAGCATATTTAGTGTGCAGCTTTACGAGCAATGCATTCATTTCGACGCTCTAATGCGATTATTTTTGTCGTAACATGGACAGTCTACACACGATTGCTTGCGCTGGATTTTTTCCTTGTCCACTCAGTGCCCTTAGAACAGCTTGCTGACAACTTTTCTGCAAGCAATTTTCATCGCAAACTCGCTCACCCCGCTCATCCAAAGCTTGTGGACAACTTGTCTTCGCCTCATCTTGCTGACAAGTGTCGGTCCCAAAGCTTATCGACAACTAGTTCTCACTATTGCCCTGGTCTCCTCAATGGTTGCATCGCATATAACGCGGGTGAGGAAACTTGACTCTGCCTTGTCACAAATTTCTCCTTTGGCTGGAAGGTTGTCGACAACTTACCGGCAATCTTTGCAGCGAAGAAGCTCGCTCGCAAGCTGTTCTTGAGACGAGGTAGTTGACACCTTGTTTTGTTTGTCCTTGTCGACAGGTTGTGGTGAGAAAAACTTGCTGACAACTTGTTTTTGGGTGGCATGAAGACGCGAACCTTCAACCAATCCCCACAATTTGCTGGTTGAAAGGTTGTTTGCAAGTTGCTTGAAGTGCAAAGGTTGCCCGACAACTTGTTCTGGGGTTCTGAAATGGTAGCTTTAGGTACTCACAGAATTATTGTTTCAAACATGTTAATCCTACTAATGAGCGTCCCATCGTTGGATTGAAGTATTCACTTTGCAAGAACCACTGATGAAGCGCAACCGGTTCTTACCGTATTCCTGTCCTGGTCGTTGTAATTGACAGTATGCTTCAAAAAACTATACTGCAATACTTGTCCTTTCGCGTCTGATTGGAGATCTTATTGGAAGTTATTATTTCCTCTTTTTTTATGATAGTTACACAGTTGGCTGTGTCTACTCAGTTTTTGCCTCGACTGGACAATCACAGTTGGCGTAGCGAATTTCGACGAAACGTGCAGTGGCAGATACAGGAACAGTAACAATTGTTTTGAATTTAAGTCCGTCCATGATCGATTTTATTGCGAACGACTTTCCATCCATGACAGAGAAAAAACACTAAATACCGCTACGATTAGTTATTACGATAGCGCAGGATAACCATGGTATCCAACGTGGGGCAAAATTGCACTGGTAATGGTCCTCAAGTTCGTAAATCCGTCACTTCCCTCGACGCTCAGTGGGCATGTGCTTAAAGGCGTTGTCGTGTCTGAGCTTTCACTAGATTCTGAATCTCCCCGACACGCTGAGTCCAACCCTATATCTAAAATGTTACAAAAAGGTCTTTAAACCCTATTCTTGAACGTTTTTCGGAACGGGGTGTGTAACAGTTTGTCGAGCCGAGCGGACGCGTGAAGCCGCTGATCTCATCGATCGGACACGTCTAGACGTGTTGGCCAACGCTGCAGACGTGGCCGGCAACCAGCACATTCACGGACCGCCCATGTGGTCCGTGAACTGCACTTTCGGACCCCCCGAAAACGGGGTTTTCGTCATTTTTGTGAGCTTTGACGTACATCTTTGGAATTAGCGTGACGAGGAGGTCTAGAGTGTATTGGTATTTTCAGCCCACGAAACGAGGTGACACACTACCTTTAATGCCGTATTCTTAGGAATTTGGCATAGTTTCGAAACCTAGGCTCGGTCATTGAGGTTGGTTACCCAGGGTAACCGCATCGACACTGGTGTCTCGGGGTAAATTTGCATGGTGCGAGAACTTACACACTAGGTAATCGCAGCGATGCATGTGGACCATGATCTTCGCATTGTTTTCCCATCACCATTTGTTTTGCATTTCACAATACTTGGAGAGGGGCAGAAAGAAACATTTTCTTATACAGCAATGTAGAGAAGCAGGGTTAAAATGATTGAAAGATCCCGCAGCGATGTTTTAGCACTGTTGCCGCATGCATCATTGGAATTACTCAGTGTAAATGTGTTAGCACTACACAAATTTCTGTGTAGTTAACATGGGCGTCAGCACGTTCACCCTAGGTAATCTCAATGATGCATCTAAGACCCGACCGATCGAAAGAGGCAAAACAGAAACAGTTCCTATTAAGACAACCCGGTAGGATCGGTGGAATATTTCTACTCTATATAGAGACAGGGTGCAGAAGAGCCAGAGCAGAATACCAGAGGCCGCATGCATCATTTAGATTACCCAGGGTAAACATGCAACGCCACTCAAACATACTCACAGTTCACAGGGCTTCAACATCACAGGGGTTTATCCTGGGTAATCTCAATGGCATCCAGACCCAGAAGGATTAGGGGGGGGGGTCAGAAATGACAGAACAGAATAGACAATGGAAAAATGCACCCTTTCTTGTATGTGGCATAGCTTGCTTGCTTTACAAGGTATTTTTATCACATAGGAGAAGAATTATAGATGAAACTATAGAGCCATCTGAATGTTCAAAGTTTCCTGCAAGAGAGCAAACATATTCCCGATTGAGAATGAAATTATACCACAAAGTCAGTGCAGCTGTAGAACAGCTGGTTTGTATTTCGCGTAGTCGTACGAAGGCACTACTTTATCGCTTTGGATATGATAGATCGTGGAGGGACTAAAAGAGGGTGGTGCCGCTGTTATACGATTGGTGCATTCGAATATCTGGTCCGGAGTGTAGTGTCATCTCTTTTGTTCACGTTCACCGTTGATCACGCATATGAAGGATGGTCCTGGGGTGGAACGGGTTAGTATTGGGAAGCGCTCGAGTTGTACATATGCGCCAACCGTACGGCAGTGGTAACGCCCCTTTTCTCTTCGCGATGGTGCGGCGTTATACCTGGATTGGGCGGCGCTCACGGGCCCTGCAATTCGTCGATTGGGTGAACCGACCACTCGTAGAGCTTGGCCGTACCCCCTTTCCAGGTATAACGCGCCACACCCTCGAGATGCATCACGTCCTGTCGATTGTTTGGATCAATTAATTTTGGACCATAGCCAATACATGGGACTTTGAGACTACTAGTACAAACTTTGGCAGCAGAGATTTTTAGCCAAATAGAGAGTGTAGTTCCCAGCTCATTGGTCGAATTTTCGCTTCATCCGTATGGAAAGCAGTTGCTACGGATTGTTCACAGTAAAGTAATATGTGTATTACTTCAATTGTTTTAATTTATTTGGTGCTCTCCATTAGTGCAAAATTTCACTGAACTCCGGTAGCGCTGAGCAAATCCGTATTAGCTGCATGGTAGCAATTTATCGGCTGATCATCATTGTGTTAGGTGAATGCGATCCATTTAATTAGTAGTATTTTTGGTAATCTAGCACAGTTTATCTCTTCGCTCTTTTCGAACCTGTGAGAGCCAATGGAACAAATGTGAGGTTAGGGATGCATAACTTGGCCGTTGATTGGTGACTGACAACAATTTTGAAGAAGTGACGGCGGATGACGAGTTTGCGTGCTCATCTACTGCTGAGTCGCACGTTTCTCGCGGTGGAATTTGATGATGTCAGTGGCTTTATGCAGTGCGGTTTCAGGCACACTGGTCACATGTTTGTGTCTGGTTGGCGAAAGGAATGTGTTCTTTCATTCCTGGAAGGTTTTCGTTGCATCTTATATGATCCCGCAAACACATCTGCTGCTGCAGATGTTGACATCGCTAGGCATGTACCTGGCGCGAAGAAACAATGCTGCGATTGTGCAGTATTCCAATTTTTGTGGGTTTCCTCAGTTGGTAATCCAAGGGGGTTTTTATCATGTTCGAGGAACAATACACTCAAAGACCCGCTAAGGCCTGTGGCATACTTCTTCGTGAAGAAAATACATGCAAAAAGACCGAAAATTCCTCGCTAATTTTTTTTTGCTTATGTACTGCCGGGAGAGGAAATGGACGCGAATAATGCGACTGGGCAGTTATACTCTTGGGCCACGTGTAGAGCGTAGACGCATTCTCTTACTTGGTACAGTGCTCCTCACCTCTTTTGCTACCAGTGTGGGAGGCAGTTCTTTTACTATAGTATCTCAACGCGAATTGCTATTCTTTCCACTAGAACAGGTGAAATTCGAATTAGGCAGTTTATACTATTTGCGTGCGTTTGTCGCAAGTGCGACTGTGCCCCGGTTTATACCTCGTCTTGGGGCGATGGCATCACTGCAACGCTCAGACGTTCCTCCGACGCAGATGAGACGGAAGCGTTCGCGGCATCGCGATTATTCGTCGCGGCCACGAGATATTCCTATCCCTAGTCTATTTACTGCGTTCGTTGGTGTTCACGGAAAATCCTCCGCAAATTAGTGCGTGCGTCAGACGCACCTCTAACGCACGCTGTTAGGATAAATTGCCCTTTCCTGGGAAGCGTCTCTTCAACACATGCGTGAACGCTTTGCGTTTGAGCAAGGTAAAACTGCGTATTGGTTGGTATTTCGTTAATTTCTGGATGCACCATGACCATTTAATCGATTTTATAACGTCTTAGATTCGCTCGGCGTCCAAACTTCCAGAGATCTCAATAGCGCGGTTTAGTTTTGTCGAATATGTTGTCGACATTGCACCTACTTGGCCTTCGGAGAAACAAAAGCGGCTTTGAAGTTGTCCTACCGAAATGCCAGCTATATAATTGACGTAAACGAAAGTAAATTAAAATTAAAAAAGTTCTTTTGTTCTTCTGCTTTATTGTTCAGTTGAGGGATTTTTGGTGAACGACAAGAAATGAGCGTTGATCATGTCCTAGCGGTTGGTGGTGGTGTGCCTCGTGACATCGAACGCTGTGTTCGATCGGGAAGCGGCGTTTTTGCTGCGATCACCGCTATAAGGCACTAAAGAACGATTCGTGATGAATCACGTTGCTAAACAGCAGCAAATGCCACAATTATCTCCCGATTTGTGTTGCTCTGATCGCGTTTTCGTTTTCCAAGGATTACGGATTGCGGGAACTGGTCACAATGCATAAATCCTGCCACATGATACTGTTGCTGCGAAATCCTATCGTACTGTAATACAACGCCTACGGAAAATTCGATGTTGCAAATATTAGGTTGTAACATAAGTTTCCGCTGTTTTTAAATTTTCCATAAAAAAAGTTTTATAAAAAATCAAATAGCTGCAGATATCAGACGAAGTATGCACCACAAGAGTCGCTGGCCTTTCGCCGTTTTTTTCAGCAGGAGCTTGACTCCGCTGCTCCAGAAATCTGTGGACTACGAGGAAAAGAACTGGGTCGGCCAGTGCTGGAGTTCACTAACTTTGGCAAATCGATCCTCGCTCAATAGACATTCTTGTGGTCTGATAACCGGCGCATGGTTAGAGCTAGATTTATGCTACATGATGCGTGATTGAAAATTCCTCTGCGAGCTCTTCTCGTTTCCGGAGAGTTCGACCAACAAAGTTAGGGCGCCCTCCACGGTGCGGCAGAATAGTGTGGTTTCCACAGAACGCCTGGAACTTGTCCCAAAATTTCGCCGATCAATGTCGTTTGATGTTTGTAGCCAAAGTGGAAGAAATCCCACTCCAATCCGCTACAACTTTAGAGAGATAAACAGCGTAACCAACATTCTGGGTTACCAAGTTTGGTGCCTGCGCCTGAGATTGCTCAACAATAAAATGGGGAGCGAAAGTACCAGAGAGAATAAGAATGGCCTCGAGATTACTCCATCCAAATTTGTTGGCCTCACGCGATGTAATGGTAAAATTATTATTCGTGAAAGTGGTGTTACCGAATTTGCGTTCTTGAATGGTTCATTTCGGAGTTCATCACATTTTCAAAATGAGACGCAAAAATAGGTCTCACATTCCAGAATGTTCATGGGATCATGCGCTTCAAAACTATCAAAACTTTTCCCACAATGTGCACCGTTGGCTAATTTGCAACCAGCTGGAATGTTTAGAAATATCCAAGGGGTTATTGAATCTGTTAAAAATGAACACACGTGATTTGGGCAAATATTTTATTTAAGCGGATAAACGCCCTTTCGCAGATATACTGGTTTGGTTTGAACTCATTGCTATCCAGCGAATATTCATCTTCGGATAAATTTTTTCGAATAGCGGGTAAGCTTTTCACTGATTATCCGGTCATTGGGATCCGTTATCTACTTCATCATCGATTCGTACTGTATTTTACAGATTCAGGATTATATTGAGTGAGTAGGCGAAAAAATAATTAGTGCGTGGGACAGCAAATCGTAAATACATGAACGGACGATGTAGGCTACCACGTGGGATGGTAAAGTGGATAAAAAGTGTCAAAACTGGGTGGATAACCGCCACCTCTTTCTATCCACTAGATATACATATTGGATGCAAGCCGTGGAGGAAGATGGTGGGTATAGTAGACTGAAGAACTCTCTGGAGGAAGCCTGAAACGAAATCCTGCAAGATCACGTGCGCGCCGCGGTGGAGTCACATCCTGAGCGTCTGAAGGCTGTCATCCGGGCCGGACAAAGAAGGCCACAATGAGTGACCCCCTGGTTTTTGCCTCTTTAGCTGTTAGTAAATAGTTGTTTTAGAGACCGTCTGAATTGATTCGTTTATACGAGTTTTATGCGCTTTTTTAAATTTGGGACAACTATGCGCCACCCTGTACATTGAGTTGCGGTGTGAATGTGTAAATGTGAATAAAGACCGGTGGTAATGAATATATGTATGTAATAGTAAAATGTATAGTAAAGCGCCAGGACTTTTGGCCGCTCCCAAACGTCTTTGGACAATTTCCATGTGCTGTAAAAACTCCACATGTTGAGGAAAGGCAACCACATTAGGACACCGGAATTTAGCGAAGGAAGTGACAACGAAAAATCAACAAGAAATTGCTCATGAGGACCCAGAAGCCCCAGGAGCGAAAACTCCCCACAAGAGCGTTACGCGTAGACATCGACACCTTATCATCAATTTTTTTCCAAGTTTTCTCCGAGGCTGTCCTCAGAGCTCCAACCTCGCTGCATGTCCCAGCGGGACCTCTGCTTTCAGAATCTCTGCACTTCAGCTTGAGGACTTGAATTTGGGCTGCTATAAAAGGATTTAGCCGGAGGAGGAGGGGGGGGGGGGTGGGGTCGCGGTACATTTGGATAGTTTGAGGTGTGCGCTCGAAATTCCTTCTGCATTGACATCTATCATATGGTATTCTAGTGACCTTGAATCTGTGAAATCATTTGATTTCCTGCAATATATCATCTTGGACTTTGCCGCTGATTCCTCACTCCGAGTTTGGTAAAAACTAGGGACTACTTGCGGAAGTCGTTACGTCATCCAACATAACTTGTTTGCTTTTATGGAGTCTTCCAAAGTTGATAATTGGTTCTTTGGCGGATCTCATACCCTTCTATGTCGCAGAGCCAGTTTTGCATATGAAAGCTGGAGAGGAAATGCTATTCTTGAAAATTGCCACCTTCATACATATATCGTCATGAACACCGGCCAAGGACTTTTAGGTCTTCCTGTATAGTGAAGGCTTTAAATGTCTTTTCTGAATTCAATTCGCACTCGGTTTCCTACTCCAACTCATTTCATAATCTTAGCCTCTTTATCCAGCTTTGAGTGGGTTGAGAGGATTGGCGGCACACACCCCTCTTCAGGGTGCTCTTCTTACTCAATGTAATCGCACTGATCAGCTCCATCCCACTGCAGCAAGTGCTAATGCATCATCCGTCATCTATGACCGCTTAGTGTTTTTTTTTGCGAACGTTCGCCTCGCTCGCCCGCACGTACATAGTCCTTTCACGGGGGCTCATTTGAAGTTTGATGTATCAGCGCTGCTATGCGGGCAGGGGAATGCATACAAACAAGTTCGATGTGGGAAGCGGAAACTAGGGACGCCGAGCTTTTCCTTTTTCTTAACTTCCTGTTGCACTCTTAGCCGGAACTTACAGCGGCAGTGAGGGAGGTGAATTGCTCTTGTAAATTGCTTATTCAAAAAGCAGCTTTGGTTATTCGATATGTAGCAGTGGAAAAAGGTTTCGAAAAGCAGCTGTAGTCTTAATTATTGGAGGTGGTAAAAACTCTCCCTTTTATTTATCCTCATTCCTGGTATCCGGAAGTGGAGAGCATGGGAAAAAAGAATGACATCAGTTAGCTTGTCGATTTCTTGAATTTGAAATGCAGAAGTCAAATCTCCTTCTACCCGTGGACAACTCACTGATGCCCTCCTCATCTTAAAAATAAAGAAAAAACTTGGAGAGCCATTGCTTGTTGATGAGCATCGCGAAGAAAAACTTTAAAAACGGCACCAATGTTTGATCAAAGGGCAACTGTATATTGAAAGCAGAAAAAAGAAGGAAAAAAATGTGAGGGAAAATCTGAAAATCCCCGAAAAATACTGATAGAAAAAAAACTTGGGGATAAAACTCATGGAACCCTGCTATCTGCATTTTTCTCATGTACTAATCAGTGCGGAGGGGCAGGTGGTGGTGGGGATGGGGATGTGAGGAGAAAAAGAGTGGTTTTCTTTATTTGGAAGGGTTCGAATGCAGGGATAGAAAATACTGATAGACAGGAACTGAAATTTAACCAGTACATAATTTTTTTCCTATTATGAAACAACTGATGATTTTGCCAACCCTCTTCCCGGGAGAGAGAGTGGGAGAGGGGGGTGGTGTGCTTGAACGAACGGGCACCTATCAAATCGTTGCAATCCGCCCATTCTGCTTATCCATGAGATAGCTGAACTCTTGGAAAAGTCCTCTTGGAGACAAGGCATGTAAACATAGGAGGTTACGGATCTTTGCGGAAGATAGCTGAGAAGCAGTGGAAATTTTTAAAGATTTATTTTTGTTGGCTCGAATTTGTGAGTATGTGCTTTTCTTTTTCAAAAGTTTCACTATTGTAATGCCGTCTGGTCAGCATCTTTCTTTTGCTTTGAATTGGAAGCCTCAATTTTTGTCTCCAACGCTTCCCCTACTGGGACCACTACTGGTGAAGGGGGGGGGGGCTGTTTCTGCTGACTATGGGGTGATTTTAGGAAAAAATGCCCACTTAACTTTACCTGTTGTCAGAAATTGTATATTTTCCTTTTATTTAATTTTTTTCAATTTTCACTAAAATCATCTCAGAAATTCAGGACTGGAGAAGTCGTGAGCTGTTGGGAGCTTGCTTGACGTGGCCTATTGCATCCGAAGCTCCGAAGGATCACCTGGCTTCGGTAGGTGTCTACAATGGATTTTTTTCTGTATTCGTCACGTGTCTAACGATACCAATCGTGTTTATGGATTTTCCATCTATTATATCATTCAAAGCGGATTGCCACGCAAACAGTTGATTGATCATGCGACTGCAGAGTTGGACAAAATAGCCCATCTATTATTTGGGGAAAATTTTTTTGTAGCTTCCCTATAAATTGAAGAGGAACATTGAAAACATCTGTCCGATGTCATTAGGATGTGTACCACATGACCTTCTTGGCTGTAATTGGGGATTAAATGAAGATGTTGTTTGCTCGGGCGTAGATGGTGTGATTGGTGATCGGAGATCAGGCAAGGACGTGGACCGGTGTAGGGGGAAGTTCTCCAGGGGTCAGGTTCTCTGATCTGTTAGCGGTCTTCAGTGTTACGCGTGCTTGTCACGGTGTGCACGTGCTGGTTATCGATTGATGCCTATTTTCTTGCATATGCTGTTATTTCGGATTAAATTAAGTTTCTACGCTACGACATCACTGTAGCATTCTATGTAGATTCTATCTACTCTTCACTCAGGAAACTGAAAAAAACCGTGTTTTGCATGAGATTGAAAGATGCAATTCCCACGATTAAGACACGCAACCTTTTAATCAATAGTTCTATACCAGGTCAAATCCATGCAAAACCCATGCATACCTACGCAGGATCCACGCGTCTCCAAAAATCCGATGCAAATTCGATACAGAACGCACGAAAATGCATACCTATGCAAAACCCATGCAAAACCCATGCAAAGCCCATGCAAAACCCATGCCTATCCATGAGTGTGCATGGGCTTCGCATGGATTGACTATTCTCAAGAAACCTAAAAACTGTGTTTTGCATGAGATTGAAAGATGCAAATCCCACGATTAAGACATGCAATCTCTTAATCAGTAGTTCTATACCAGGTCAAATCCATGCAAATCCTATGCATACAAATGCAAAACTCATGCAGACCTATGCAGAACCCATGCGTCTCCAAAAAACCGATGCAAATTCGATACAGGACGCACGAAAAACCCATGCATACAGATACAAAACCCATGCGAATCTCATGCAAAGCCTGTGCTTATCCATGGGTGTGCATTGGTCTTGTATGAATTGACTATTGCTGCTATAGAACAATTGATTTAAAAAACCATGTTTTGCATGAGCACGTATGTCTTTATCGTGGGGTTTTGCATCTTTCAATCTCATGCAAAACACGGTTTTCAAGTTTCCTGAGTAGATAGTACTTTTAGCCACCATTAACCTTTAATCCTTTAACCCGAAATGGGTTGCATCCCATAAATAACAAATGTTGACCTCTCTGTGGGTTTTCCGCCCTAAATCGCGGCATTGGGCGTTTTTCTCAGTGTCATTTATTTATTTATATTCACTTACATAGTTACTCTTGTAATTTTCTTCATTTATACATCTCTATTATGATGTGAAGCTCCTCTAGCGCTTTTTTAAAACGACTTGCATCTTTCCATCGCTTTTTCGATGCTATCCTTGATCATATGCTACCTCTTCCACCTTCGAACCAATA
This sequence comes from Ancylostoma caninum, assembly GCA_037903475.1. Lineage (NCBI taxonomy): Eukaryota > Metazoa > Nematoda > Chromadorea > Rhabditida > Ancylostomatidae > Ancylostoma > Ancylostoma caninum. The sequence continues at coordinate 1,101,683 of JBAJFG010000015.1, read as the reverse complement.
CCCTTCTCCACTCTTAGAAATTGCCTTGTCATCATCCACGAAATTTTGGTAATCGCACTAGAAAATTCCAGTGAGGTGAATTTTGTTGCAATCGCTCCGGCTGAATCATGTGAGACAGTTGTGCTAATGAAATTCTTGCATAATTCCATCTTTAGTGCTTTGAGCGCTTTTGAATCACAGTCTGCGTGCTTTTCATAGCGAAAAGTGTTGTCATGTGAATGATCAATGATTGACGAATGTGTGCAGTTTGGCGTTTCGCTGATAGTTTGTTATGCATGCTACATCTGCCGATTGATGAGTGATGAGTTGCCGGCCGGTTGCTAGGGAGCATGTGCCAGTAATAAGTAGAGTGACCTGCACAGCTGCTATCAACTCGTTCTAATCTACATATACCTCAATGGGCGAGGTCGTCGAGGACAGCGTTCATTTTGGCCTAATAGTGCTCACTTGTTTATTCCCTAGGTTTACACCTAATTACGGGTTTAAATCTCTGCTTATTTTTCGATCTTTCCTGATAATCAGATTCTCTTTCACTCATTTTCTCAATAATCCCCCATTCGAGCCACAGAGAAGCATGATAAAGATCCGTATCCGGTGCATTGTATCCAATCGGGTAAACGTGCTGCAACGGATGTGTTGGATATTCTGTTATCCAATAAAAGCTTATCCGAATATTCGAAAGTGTGCTTCTACTTGTTTCACCGCTGGACATCTTTATCCAGTAAATATCGGATGGATAAAGATAGATTGCCAACTGCATCATCAATTCGTAACGTCTGTCACCGCATTTGAGCTAATAGTTGAAAACTTTGATAAACTATATTGGATAGCAGGGTGGATATAGAGTAGTGGGAACGGATGTTAAGCCACTGTTTTCCCTTCCATAAAAGAATTTATTGGCTACATATAGCGCTCAATATCTACAGAATAACCACATCCATGCAATACTATACCCATTGCCAGTGTATCCATACTTCTGCTTCAGATATTTCCAGATATAACCGGAGCTATTTTATTGACGCTCCGACTTGAACATCTTCTTTGGAAGTCTGTGAGAAGTCTGAAGTTGCTGGGTCTATTATCATCAAAACAGATTATTCTGTTTCAAACGCGATGTTAACTGAGTTTTCGTGCTATTGTCTGTCTTTCTCGTCTTCCTCTCCGGCTGTTTCACTTTTTCTAAATCTTGTTCTCTTTGGAGTCTTTCCAAATGTTATCCTTGGCGAAACAAACTATATGTGTGAGAAGCTCTTCCTTAAAAATGGTTCGAAAGAAGGAATGATAACAACAGCTTCGCGATGCCTTTATGAGAGCCTGTGTGGTTTTTCCTTGATCTTGAAACTTTTCTGGAACCAGTTTTCATCTGTTTCTTGTTATGCTTGAGGTGGCGGTGTACTCGGGATGGAATAACGTTTTAGAGTAGAATTTCAAATAAATGTTCGATTGCGAATAGAACTGAATACTCGAATATCTGAAAAAGGGAGCTTGCTGAGTCCCCCCTTCTTTTCTCGGGAATGGATCCCCGTTGCTTCGAATAATCGAATTTTCGATCTATTTGGATGGAATACTTGATTCAATTCCTAGTCTAATAATTTATTCTGTTTTAAATATGAGCGGAAGTCTCAATATTCTGTTTTAAATATGAGCGGAAGTCTCATACTATCCGTGTTATTGGTTTCATTCCTCGACTTTATTACTTTTACATTAGCTTGATGGTTCTCATCCTTCATTTAACCGGTTTACATAGTTCGAGCTACAGCGCGTGACTGTACTGGTTTAACACTGGTTGCTCACGCTTTTTTTCTTCGCTGTGAGAATGCTAGAATATTCCTTTTTTAAATATTCTTTTCGTCATTTTAGGACAACTAATTTAACGCCAAATGGTCGGTTTTTATCATATGCTTCTGGAAAAGGTTCTTACATATCGATTAGGAGTAAAAATTGAGTAACAGTGGACGAATTGTCCTGATTTTCCAAAAGCTGGCATTTTCCTGCCACCCCTCTGCTTTTTAGGTGTTCTTCCCAGCATTGCATCGATTAACCGCCTGGATATGATCGGTCCAGTGGTTTATAATTTTGCCCATTTCCACGTTACCTGGTGTGTTGTGCTGATCGGTCGTGCCTGTGTTCGTTAAGCAAAAACTTTTGATAAATGCCGCGTATTTGTGGCGTTTATACTTGAATGAAGTAAAAACAAGCAATAAGAAGGGGAGAGAGTTTCCGTCCGGAGTAGAAGGTATATACGGGTTGTAGTTTGTGACGCGAATTACGTGCAACGGAACCGCTAAGAGTGTCAGAGAGACATCAACACGTAACGATAAATCGATCGGTGCAAAGAACAGATACGTGCGTGATGGATCTTTGTATCGTGCTGTTTCGTGCGTGATTTCGTTCCAATAGCGTTTTATTGGAAGACATTCCTGCTTCGTTCTTCGGCTCTGATTTCGACGCTTTTTCTTCTGTAGCCTGCGTCGAGAGCGGCGGTATTTGAGTATTCTCTTGTGAACAGTTGCAATTTTCGCACTAAACGGCAAGCATCCTTTTTTGTTTGGTCAGTTTTGCTTCAATATGTCATTTTCTTATCTGGTTTCACTACCACTATCGTCCCCTGTCAACTCTCAGGGCCTGGATGCATTGTAGAGATTATCCATGGTAATTGTGTTAACGTATGGTCTGTTAGCTCAGATAGGGCCGATGAAGTGACTTTGTCTGCAGTTACAACCACAGCACGGTGTTGGCCAAGTGATCTAATTTTATACTTTTTCATATGTATTTGGTGTGATTCCTTCCATACTGATGTTTTCCTTCTGCACGTAGTAAAATCTCCTTTCAAATGCATCCTCCAAATTTAATTGTCTTATCGATGGAACCAGTGCGGTCTAATTGCAGACGAAGTCACTCCATCGATATTCTCTGAGCTAATACACTATACCTAAATTTGTCTTTTACCTATTACTTTCCAGCATGTTTACTCGTCAGTGACGTTGTTTATACCCAGCTGCTACCTTTAGGTAATCATAACCGTAGGTATGAGATTACTCATCCTTCTGCCACTGCCGTTGGGGACAGAATTTAGGGCCAGCCCTCCAAATTTAATTGCGCCTATCTTAGCTTTTTGTCGAAAATTGTTTCTATGCACAAAATCATTATTGTTCATGTCATTTTATTCCGGATTCCAAGTATTATGGGGGTGTTACTAGTGTTCTACCTTGGGAGAGGGAAGAGGAGGCGGGGGGGGGGGAAGTGAGAAGAAAACCTGGAGTCCAAAAATGGAGTTATTAAGAAAAACAAGGGATTCCAAATGAGCTACTGCGAACTCTCCAGCAATTTTATGAAGTATTTTTGTGAGTTTTTCGATCCATCTTAGGGAGGGAGGGGGTTCCATCTTTCTGTCAGGAGTAAGATCGTTTGCATCAGCAACTTGTAGGGGGATATTTTTTTTCATGTGAAGTAGAAGATAGCACAGTCAAATAAAACAATCGCAATCAATTGTGCAAACTGAGGAGGTAGCTGAGTTAGGAATTTATCAACTTTTATTGGAGTTTATTTCTTTAAAAAAAAGTATGCAAAATTTCTTTAAAGGCAGCAGGAGCTGAAATTCTCGACTCTGAGCTGAGCTGCGGGTGGTGAAGTACAGACTCAGCACATCATAAATGTGAAACGAACACAGAGAAGAATGGCTTATCTGCAGAGAAAATGGAACATTCGTCGCGAACAAGCTTGGCCGTGTTCGTGCGCGGACGAGTTTTCCCCGGCGCGAAAGCCATTGCGGCGAGTGGTTGGGCGCAAAGGGAAAACGAAATTCATTCAGTTCACAGGGTTTCATGGCGGGACTCGGCCAAAACCACGCGCCGCAATGGTTTTCGCGCGGGGGAAAACTCGTCCGCGCACGAACACGGCCAGGCGTGTTCGCGACGAAAGTTCCATTTTCTCTGCAGATAAGCCATCATTGTCTGTGTTCGTTTCACATTTATGATGTGCTAAGTCTGTACTCCACCACCCGCAGCTCAGCTCAGAGACGAGAATTTCAGCTCCTGCTGCCTTTAAGAAATTCCTTTAAAAAATAAATTTCTTTTAAAAAGTATGCAAATTGTTGGAGAAGGGGGCAGGGGTATGTTTTGAGCAACGATTGAGAAGGTGATGAGGGATGGGCTTCTCATCATCATATGCTTGTCAAGATCCCTGTGCACAGAGAATCAATCGAATGTACACTGAAGCAAGATGGAATCACTCGTGACTTTAGACACTTACAGATGAAGTGTGTAATCTGCGCAATTGCTCTTCTTTTTTGTAGTTGTTTTCGGGTATGAGTCCGATAACACGTAGATCTCATTGTTTTGTCTTTCGTGAAGGTGTTACGTGGGGCTGCTGATGCTCACTGTTGCATTGTTATTCTATTTTTCTTCTATTCTTATGTCAAGAATTCATTGGTCATTATGCATCATATCCATGCTTTGGTTTTCCTTTTTAGGTTCTTTTTTTCTTCAAATCAACGTTACACATGTCCTCCATACATAGATGCACGTCGAATTTCTGGGACCCAATTTTCCCTCTCCTCTTCCATTATCTTTTGGTTTTATTGTTTTTGTTTACGATCCTGAACATTCAATACATGTGCTGGGGTCAGAGGTTCGATCCGAATTAAAATTTCGAAATAATTACCTTCCCAATAGCCTGGAGATAATTTAAATTCAATCAATTAATTGATAGTTTAAATCACATGACCGCACTTTGATTGGCTATATTTGGATCATTAAATATAGCTAATTAAAGTGCGATTATGTGATTACAGCTCTGCACCTCTGTATTGATTAGAGTTATATTTGACGTCTCTGTGGTGTTCGTCTCAATTCCAGATATTCTCAGAAGTTGTCGGGAAAATCGATCGTTCGTGGCTGTCATCGAACTTTGTGATGTGTCTTCTCTGATGTTTGATTGCACTGCTCTGCTCAGATTGTTTTGCTCATTCTGGCTACCTTCCAGTGTCTCCTGTTTACTATGTGATTTAGTGTTGAAACCGTCGGCCGGAGTGTACACAGCTTTAGCCTTAGCAATAGGAAATTATAGTTCGTGAGAACACATTGGAATCGTTCTTCGGACGTTTTGAAATGTTTGACGTTCGGCAACGTTGGCATTTGCTTTCTGTTACCATTTTGGCTTAAAATTACTGAAGATGCTTTGGGTTCAATAGCGAGCAGGGCGGCCCGGGAGTTATTTTCTATTGAAATTTGACATTGCGACCGATTAAACTATCTGCTTAGAATCCTTGATTTTTGACATGAAGTATCCTCTTACTTCTTGAAGCAACCCTCGAACATCGTCTTCTGATGGGTCTAATATTGGAAAACGTACGAAAAGTATTTATATGTGTATAATAAATGCCGAGGAACAATATTTTGCAAAAACTACGATGCGAAAGGTTTCTTCACGTGAACTTGCTTGCTTGAATCCATTCCAGAAACTTCTCGAACGACCTGATTTTTCCATCTTCTTGTCTCTGTCATAATGTACTCTTATCAGCCGTGCTCACTAGAGTATTGATCCGATAAAAAGGTGTAAATTCAAGTAATATGATAAATAATTTAGGTATTCATCAGAGATGTCGAATATTTCAAATATAAAAAGCTTTACAACCCTTCTTCCTTTTTTCCCCTTCTCTCAAGGTGTGATGGTCTCCTTTTTTTCTGGTTGAACCCATTCCAGAAACTTTCCAGACGACTTGATATTTTTATCTTTTTGTCTCTGTCCTAATGTACTCTTGCCAGCCATTCACTAGAGTATTGATCTGATGAAAAGGTGTAGATTCAAGAAATTTGATAAATAATTTAGATACTCATTTATGATGTAGAATGTTTCAAATAAAAAAAAACTTTACAACCCTTCTTCCCTCCTCTCCTTTCTCTCAGGGTGTGAGAATCTTCCTTCCTTGAAGATTCAATTTTTCTAACGCTTTAATTGGTCAGCACACTACACTAGTGTGCAGTATATTTCTAAATTAGGCCAGTAGAATAGAGCTCAGTCTAATCCAATTTGAAATTTTTGTACAGCTGTATAAGGCTATTGTTATCTGTTCTTCTGAGGAAGAGTTGCATTTTTGAAAGATCACTGTTCAATTCCCCGTGGGAGGTTTTATTTGATTCGCTGTGATGCGCTAACATAAGAAGAAGTACCGAATGTGACACATGATTGGTTGGTGGCAAATTCTAACGCCGCGAGAGATAACCTCTGCAGATTTTGCACAGTAGACCAAACACCACATTGTGCGGCGCGTTTTCTGGGATGATGTGAATGTCTGAGTGTCCTTGGAGTAGGAATCACAAAATAGCCTGACACTATGACCTGGATTCATCATGGATACCATCCAGGTAAAGCTCGTTGACGCTTGTGTTAACAATGGGTAAATTGTAAAGAATTGTAACAATCTGGGCAAAAACAGCTAGAAAAAGTAAAGAATTGTAACAATCTGGGCAAAAAACACCTAGAAAAAGAAATACGTCACTAATGGGTAAATTGTTTTGTATGAGATTGAGAACTTCTGTATGATACAACTTAACTAGCAAGATTTCGGTATATGGGTAAATTTGGGTAAATTAGTAGGTTAATTTGCAAGGTGTCATATCGTTTACCCTGGGTAATCTCAATGATGCACACTGCCACATAACCGTTGATATTGTTTTGGCCAGGTTCCGATGTTATTTTACATGTTTTTTTTTCGCTGGATCTTCTTTTTCCTGGTTTCTCGGATACTGCTAGAATGTGTATGTAGAAAGTTACGTCACATGCATGTGTACATGTTGTTTATGTGCCTGAGGTTGCTAGGAAGCATAATGTTTGGTTAAAATATGCAGCCGAAATCCGTGATGTTGAGGATGCATCTAGATCTCATTCTCTCTCTTTTTTCACTCTTGCTATCCTTCTCTCCCTTTATTTCTTTCGAGCAGCACCATCAATGCTTGAAATAGCATGATATTTTATGTGCATATACGTAGTTTTTGAATTTTAGGTGAGATGTGAAATTCCACTTTCTTTCGCGGAGTTTTCTATATTTTTTCACTTTTTTATGTCTTTAGTTTCACTTCATTCGCATTATTTCATTATCCCAAGAAAATGAGTGTATAAGAAGGATGTGGGGTGGAAATATAGCCATAAAATCTGGGTTTCATCTATGCCCTTCTATATTCATCCATGCCACGATGTTTTTTTTTCATCTCAACGATTAACGTGGGAGCATACGTACCCTACAAGCCTTATTGGATAGCCTAAATCTCCGTACATCTTAAATATCACCAGCTCCAGTTCTTGGCGCCTACGAATAACGTTTTTCTTCTTCTTTCGCTGTTTTTTTTCTGCACCGTGTGCTGTGTACGAGTTGGTGTGGTTTTTTACCCAGGTTATCTGCTTAGGTTGTGTCGTAATATGTACAACTGACGTAAAACCATTACTTTTACTGCTCTTTTTTCGGAAATGACTATTCTTGCGGCGTACACACGTAAATGTGCACATTCGATGCATTATCACTATTCAAAGAGCTGTTATTTCATTAGGAAAAAAGTGAGAGAATGAACTACTCACAGTCGGAGTTGAGCTAGCACGCCCTTTCCCCGAGAATCGGTCGCCAAATTTATGGAATTACTTTATAAAGCGAATAAAAATATTGTATTAGTCTATTTACAGTTGTTTATTTTTATTAATATTTTCAGAATACTTTTTGATTAATTATTTGCTATTATTATAATAAATACATATAATAATAAGTCAGTCATTTGTTGCTGTGATAATTAATACTTTCATTAATTTTGTTTTCCATCTAGGTCCCCAAAGCGTCGGAGACCCCACTTTTTCCCCACAGCCCCCCCCCCCTCCCCTCCCGTCCACTTTCTGCATTATTCCGCCACTGGGCGTGAGTAATGCCAATAAGAAAACTATTGTTGGCCTATGTTGACCAATATTCTCCACTTGTTTTTCTTTCTTTTTTTAGTAAGCGATAAATAATCATCGTAGACTGTATAATAGCTGTTAGTTCGGCGAGAAAGGCAGACGTTAGGCCCAAATTGTGAACTGTAATCGTTCTTTAAACGGAATATCGAGAGTAACCTTCGTAATTTATTTCTTTTGGCTTGGGAGCGAAAGCGGCGACAGCCACCCAAAATCAGCCATCACAATTTTCTGAATAACTGTCACTTGAAAAAAAAGTTGTTTTTGTTAGCGCATTCTCAATTCCCTATTTTTTATTTATTTATTTTATTCATTTAATACACTGATTGAAGAAACAAGAGGAGCATTTTTCCAATGTTTATCTACAGTTATTTGAATTCGTGTTTATGTTTTATTCCTCCGTTTCAAAATTATAGCCAACCAGGTTAATTGTTCAATGGAGACCCTACTTTCTCTCCCTTACCTCTCCTGTCCCATCTGGTAACCCTAGTGATCTGAATCGTTGCATTTTTGATGCATTTTTCAAAATTAATTTTTTGAATGCTGATAATATATTTGGTTTTTTTTTTCTTGCGACTTTATATCGCAGTTCGCTCTCGAATTTCGAGGGTTTGTGATTTTTTTTGTTCACTTCGGAATTTTGTAATGATAATCCTTTTAAGGTTATGCACCTGAGAGATGATGACGATACCAGTAATTGCCATATTAACGACAACCGTCATCACAACATCCACGCGAGAAATGACACGGCAAAGAGGTTTACTCCAGGTAAGATGTGTGTCAGTAAACTGGATTTGGTAGGAGTCTTTTATACGGAGCAGTTCTGATTGTTGAAGCGTTTGGCATTTTGCCAAGTCTGTCCTTACATCTTCTTTGCTTTTCCTTTTTTTCTCGAAGGGATCTGTTATGAAATGGTTCCCAAGAGTAAAATTTGTCAAAGAGGGTTGGTTACATGCGAAAAATTTTGGGATGTTTGGAGATGATGTTTTTTTTTCTTTCTCTCTTCCTTTTCTCGTTGCCTCTTTTATACCATTACTTCCATATTCGAATTTTCTTTGACTCTACACTGTTTTTTTTTTGGAGAAAAGCTATGCTTATTAAGGCGATCCCTGCGTCGTATGTGGTGATGCCGCCTCTGGAATTCACTATGCTGTAGCTGCATGCAATGGATGCAAGACGTTCTTTCGAAGGGTTGTCCTTGAGGTATTCGCATTATACCATTATGTATTAATTTTTTCACCTTTTTTTTTTGTTTAACAACTCTGTACTGTTTATATTACAGAATCGAACGTACTCATGCAAAAATAATGGTGACTGTATTATTGACAAGAATATGCGCTGTTCGTGCCGACATTGTCGATTCAAGAAATGTATTAGGGTTGGGATGGATCGAAGTGGTTGGTGTGTTCATCTTTTGCTCAGCGTGTAATGAAATTTTGACTTGCGATTTTGTTTTTGATGGGTTTCCAGCTTTTTTTTGTGAAATGCATCCGTTGGCATAGTACTAGATCCAATTTCATTCTATGGCGAGATGCACTGTTGTTAGCGCTTTGCCAAGCTTCGCGATCTGTCACGAAGGGTTTCTTTTGAGTCAAGACTCGAAAGGATTTGAATAGTGATTCTGGGGCATTACGTCTCACTTTCCTTCCCAATATTCCAAACTTTTTCCATGGAGATTATTTTATGCATTAGTCGCGCAAATCTTACTATTTTCAATGTCCTTTCCTTCCTTTTTTCTACTGTGTTTCCACGATCATTGTAGCTTCATGTACCGTACACGACGTATCTCACATAATCGTCTCAAATTTTGCTTAATGGGGCCGTTTGATAGGCTGAGCGGGAGTGTCGACATTCCTTTCCATATATGCCGATCTCCTGCCAAAGCTAAATTTTTTTTCCAATAGCACACGTGATCCTGTCTTAACCTCACAATGCCGACCTTGTAATCAATGCATCGTGTAGCTCTCACGGGGGAAGCTTAAGCGATTTTTCTTTTCGAAATTTTGGGCAGAAAATGTGGAGGAGGCGTGGGTGAAGTGGAGGGGGTTGGGGCGAGCTGTTCGTCCGTTTGGGGCGTGGTCTTCTTCGGATAAACCTGAATAAACAGCTACGTTACTTAACAAAAAGATACGCTAGCAGAGAAACAACCGCACTATCGAATAAGTTGATACATTTCTCTATTTCGCTTAATAAAACGAAAATGTTGACTTGTAGTTAAAGAATGATATATGTATATAGTTTTCTAAGATGTATACATACACATAGGAATTTAATTTACTCATTCGACCGGGACGATGGCGGATAAAATGCGGTGTGCAGGTACTGTAGCCTTAACACCCTTCCTCACCACTCCCCGAATATCATCGCAAATGATGTGTTTCTTTTTGCCGTTAAAAACTAGTAATTTTATCCTCGGCTAAATTTGGATTAACAATTCCACTATGGCGGTGAAAATCCTCCGAAAAATTTGGATAAATGGCTTCACTGTGCGGGGGTTTATCCGCATGTGTGGCAAGATAGATAACATTCCTTTGTGGCTGAGTATTCACACACTCAGAGTAACACAATGCATGGAACCACTTCCATTCCACATTCATCTCAATGTGCATGTTACCGCAGCATCCAGAGCTTAGACCAGAATATTGTCCAACGACTGCTCTTGTTGTGTTACCAGTATTTTTCTGCTTCCATACTGAAAAAAAAAGCTGCGTATTTATCTTCTTATTTATCAGATGTACTCATGATGCTCCGAACACTAATTGAGAACAGAAAAACGCAATATAGAACTGCACAAAAACGAAAAATATGTTCAAGATTTTTTGCAGATTTTGGCAGAATCAGGCCGTTCGAACGTTGTGTTGCTACTCAATTTTATCTTGTTCCTACATGTAGGCTTCAGTGTTCCATTCACTATTCTCCATCTCATCTTTCAGAATTGAATGTTGAACGACGACGGAAACGGAAAGCTCGACGTGATGCTGACCATGGCGATGACATCAATGAGGTAGAGATAACGGATCCATTGATTGAGCTGCTCATCGACAAGGAGGCGAAGTGAGTCCCGTTTTTACACTTCAAAAATCTCCGGACAAGTTGGTTCTTATCTTTTTTTTTATTACCTTCAACTTAAAAGGTAAGGTATACTAACTTCAGCCCATTAATGCAGCAATTGAACACATTTTGTTTGATGTACAGAAGGGTTTGGGTTTTTTTCGGAATAAATTAGTGGTCCGTTCAGATATCAGATCCTGTTGTCATCTGCCGTCACGCCTATCCATAACTCTCTTCGAGAAGCCTTAGACAGCGGATACAAAGCATTTGATGACGTCGAGAAGGTGCGGGCTCTCACATGATTTCGGCTCATATTTTGCTTTGAAATTAATTATTGATTGAAATTATTTATGCTAAAAGTCTTTCTTCTCGTTTTAGTACGCCTCTAATCCAATGCCTGTCGGAATGTCAACGAATTTCTCGTATTGGCGGGCCAAAATCCTCTCGGTAATCGTCGAATGGGCAAAATCGTTTGAGGTGTGGTTTAACTACATTGTTGATAAGTTCTTGGTGAAACTTCTTCTCAGTTTTATCCTATCTTTTCACTAACGGTTTGTTTTTGCTTCAGATGTTCAGTAGACTGGCTCTTGACGATCAGATGAGGCTTATCGTGCATTCGTCGTTTTCGAATCTCGTTCTCGCGGAAGCCTTCAATACTCCTGAAAAGTACACGGATCGGATTGTTTTTCCAGATGGTTTGAGTGGGTGAGTTGGGTTTTTGCAGTGCTTCTGCATCAATATTTGTGAGGACTATGTGTTTCTTTACAGATTCCGGAGTCCTTCTGCGAATACCCTAAAGGAGCGAAGTGGATTGATTCCTACTGTAGTGGCTGTCATCAATAACATTTTAGTACCCATACGACGAATGAAAATGACGAAAATTGAATACCTCCTTCTTCAGGCGATCCTTTTTTATGATCCAGGTGAGGGAGGTTCTCTTACTGGTTCCTCGCTATTTACCCACTTGTAAAATCGTTATTTCAGAGTGTTTATCGTTGTCTGAAGCAGCACAGCAACTAATAGCAGCGAAGAGGCGACGTTTGTTGGATTCTTTACGGCGACATCTCGACGCGAAATTAAAAGATCCCACGGAAAGTGCGGCTCGGTTCGCTGAGATCTTGTTGCGGATAGGGAATGTGCAGGTTGGGAGCTCGTTCAAATATAGCTCATTATGCTGCAAGTTTTCTTGCAAGGCTATTGATAGCTACCTATCGTCGTCAGAAAGCTATTTTTTATACAGAAATTTTTTTCTGCACGAGCTTTTTGTTGAATTAAGTTTGATTGGCAGTTTAGTGAGCAGATTTTCTTTTCGAATGTTTGGAGAAAATTAATTCGTCAAATGCCTGTTATTGGTGGTTTTACCCAGTCTATTCTGGACGTCCTTTTAGTATTCCCGTGAAGTATTCGATTTTTTGCTAAGCCTCATCACTTTATCCCTACTGACAGGGGCAGTCGTGTGACCGTAGTTTATTACGTGTGAGGTCAGGGGGCGGGACCTAGGAACCGTAAGGGCGGGGGGGGGGGGATTGGAAATTCACGGAAGAAGGAAAATCGTTATGATTTGGTAGTATTTTTCATTGGGAGCCTGGAGAACGCACTACACTAAGTACGCTCTGTTAACTCAGAGAGTGCCGATGGAGTGACTTTGTCTGCAGTTACGACCGCACTGTTTTCGTCGATAGAAGGACGCCGCAGGATGCATTGGAAGGAGATTTTACTACGTGACAGTTGGGAAACCTCAAAATGGAAGAAATTACACCGCATTCATATCAAAAATTAGAGTGTAAAAATTAGATCATTTGGCCGACTGCGTGCAAAGGCTGTAATTACAGGCAAAGTCACTCCATCGGCCTTCTCTGGGCCAACAGCCTATACAGCGTGGCGCTCTGATTTTCTGCGCATCCACCCATTTCATTATTGGTACCGTTTTCGTTCTCGTTCTATCCCTCTGCTTCCTGCTTCTAACCTGTCCAACCTGTCCAAACAAATAATGAGGTGCGCGCGCAGGACTGTTCCACTGGAGTTTTCTGTACGAATTAGTGCTTTGTAGTGGTCAAAATGCAAAACTTACATAGATATTTTCTTGAATGTCTACTACTCAAATGATATATTTTTCTGTTGTTTGTTTTTATCCAATCTCTTGGCTAATTTTGAATATTTTCCAGAAGGTCGCTGCTTTTAAACGAGAGACTCTTTGCACGATCGAGACGTTTAATTTGATGCAACCTCATCCGTTCACTATGGAAATTTCGAAGAAATATCCAGATGTGTCGTTTTTCTAACTTTTGTCACAACTCTTGTTGCACTGGTGAACATCTCAGATTTTGATTTTCATGTGAAGCCATGACCAAACTACACAAGAATGACATTTGTTGATTTGCAGGGCATTTTTTCTTGGAAATTATTCTTGTTTTTGGTTAGGATTTGATCTTATAGTGATTAAATTGTCAGTTTTAAATGTGACACATACATATGATTCGTGGAATTCTAATCTATTAAAGAGACGTATCAGATGTAGAACATCACTATAGATTGTAGCCTTACATAGCGCTGTGTTACTGATAGTTATTGATTCTAAGCTCGTTCCTGAGATTCGTTCATGCTAGTGTATTTATGTATATTTATACATGCACACTTGAATCGTTCTGTTTTTCATGTTAATCTTGCTTTCCACACATCAGATCTCCGGTCAGTATACGCGTAAGAATTAGTCAATTCTAATTACTTCACTCCTGTTCGGCAAGTATTTCTTACTCAGATTCGTGATGTTGTTTTGAAGTTGTTGTAGCTATTTACAGTCTTTGTCAGGTTAGTTAGTCTTTGAGTTTAATGTAAGTTTCTCATCTGCTCCTTCAGTGGTTATGAATCTATTATTGGATTAAGTATAAATATTACGTGATTCTTTACATGTGGAAAGCGTAGTAAATACTTATTGGGCTCGGCTGTAAACGTTTTGCGAGCAGGTTCCGTCCAGAAATATAGCTTCTGTGGGTGTTCCGACGAGTTCTTCATACCTGTAGTTCTCACGATGTGTTGTGGAAAGGTCTCGCTTTGTTATGCGTTCATGAATTCTGGCCTTGAGGGTTGCTTGACCTGCTGATGATAAATTCGATGCATGTGTTAGACTTTGAGGGCCCGTCCACACACATCTATTGTTGTTATATTCTTTAATGGGGTGTTTTCATTATAGAAAAATCTAAATCCCTTCACCTGGACATTAATTCTAGACCATAACTGGCGCAATTTCCACCCGGGACCCACCGTCTAATTGGGATCAGACGAAGGGCGGTTGCTCGAGTGGATTTCTGAAAAAAAAATATGTGCATGTGTTAGACGCGCATATTCCTTTTTCTCCTTCGGGGTGCTGTGTGCGTCTGATGCACATTCATCCAGCATGAATTAGTCCTTATAAGCACTATCCAATTGCTTTATCTCTGCTGAGTGCGTCTACAGTCTGTTTCAAACGCGATGATAGTTTCTCGTCACTCGCTACAACTCAAACATTTTTTTCTCACTACGGTGACTCCCAACTATCTTCTTCGTGGGACAGACTATATTTGTCTGTTTTTACACCATATATCTTTTGCACTTGTTCTAGCTACAGGAAACTCCAAACGGCCGTGTGCAAGGGGCGGGACGGCGGCGCGGCGTTGCACTCGACTTCTCTGCTTCTGGCAGAGGCAGACAATTAGAGTCAGCATGCAAAGCCCCCGTGTCTCTGCCCGAAAGAGCCGCGCTGCGGTCCGGCTCTTCGCGCACGACCGTTTGGAGTTTTCTGTACGTTTTGCTACGTTTTGTTTTCCTGTGAATTACATTGATGAGAATTATTATTGCGCTGATGACAGTAAGCGCCGCTCCGTGTCCACAATGCCCTTGTGGAAGGACGCGGCTCCTCCCGTTAATACGTATTAACCCAGAGCATCAATGTTCGGAGTAAGGCAGCTCCCGGACCTTTGCCAGTAGTGCGACAGAGATTGATCCTCACTGTAGAAATGGATTACGAATTGAGGAACGAAAAAAAAGAGGTTGACACGGGAAATAAAACAAGTTTCTACGCTGAATACGTCATGCAAATTTAGTGCAAACTTCATGCAACCTAGACCGATATTGACATGAGATATTGATTACTTTTACAAGTATTGATATCAATGCCCTCCTTCCCGCCCCTGCACAATGTTGACTCGGGCCTACTGCTTGGTGCTTGCATCTCTTTCACCAAATATGTAATACTGCATTGCCCGTATCAAAAGTTTCCGATACGAGCGCATTTCTCTTTCAAAAACAATGCATTCTCTTTGGTTAGGTGCTCATCTCATGCAAGTCCCATGTTAATCACGACTATTCCATGCAAACATCGTTTACATATGTAACTAATGCATTATAGTCCGTTTCTAAAGTGACGATAATTGAGTTCTTATGCTTATGATCTGCATTTCTCGCATATCTCTCCGAAAGGAGCACTATTTCTCGCGTTCTCTCTTTCTCTAATATCTCCACAACTATTTTCCCCAGTGAAACACACTATACACTGTATTCAAAATTCTTAGACTAGTTCTAGCGACAATTCCCTTAAATTGTACCATATGTGGCTCAAATGCCCATTAGCTCTCCTCTGAATAACCATACAGGAAATATCGAGTATTTCACACGCTTTAACATGTTCAAATGTGATAGGGCGCGTAAAGTGGCAACGTGTCGAAAATGCGTATTGATTACTTTGATTGTTTTCCCTCCGTATCTCGCCGTGTTCAGGCATTCAATCAACAAAAATAGTACTCTGCGTAGTCTCTTCTTTTTTCTACTCTTGTTCTCCTTTTACACGTTTTATTTTCTCTTTTTCTTTTCTCTTCTGGAGTAAGTCGTATACTGCGTAGGAGGTTTCAAAACGAAGATTCTCATGAGTGCTGCCTTTAACATTCCTTTTGTGTCGTTTATTGTGCAACGTTTTTCCTTACTAATAAGGAATAAGTGCTGATGTTCCTTGAATGTGTCCTTCTAATTAAGTTATTATGCGCGCTAAAAAATGAATTTGAAGCAAATTTTGCAGTTCTGAGGACACTGACCCGCATTGGGTTGCACTCCATATTCCCAGTAACTCACAGGAAATAATTAACAACAGGCTTTAGATGGGTAGCATTTCCATCGCTCCGAATGCTTGTAAGAAAGCTTGAAAAAAGGGCAATGTTTGAAATTCAAACACGAAGTCAGAGGAGTGCCAGTCTTTTGTATTATTCGAGATGCTACTAAGAATTTCTGGAGTGTAGCAATGCTTGAATGGATAACTATTGCTTAATTAAATGTCATTACAAAAAAAGCCAGCTGCTCTGATGAATAAAGTTTTAGTAAGCACTAATTAATTAGTGACAGCTATGGGAAGACTCTTATGGGTGAACTAATCACGTTGATGAGACGAATTCTTTGAGTGATTTCTCAGTTTATCGAGTCAATCACAGTGTTTAGAAGCTTGTGAATATAGAGAACTAGACGGCATACCCGGCTTCGCTCGGGTGTTTTACAACCCCGGCCCTCTCACACTGAAGAGGACAATTGATATTGCTGACAAAATCATTGCAAGTACCAGTAATTTTGATGGTGTGCACATTAGCCATGCCCAAGTAACCCTTCCCCCAAGTAACCCCGTAAGCGAAAATGAAGTTATTTCGATGGGAAATTTGTGGAAAACAGTTGCCATATTCGTACGTAGGTGTTTAGCGTGTTCGATTGATCCGGTAATCACACTTTTCAGAAGCAGGAAAGGAACAGAAGACATTGAATCGATATATTCATGCAAAACAATTGTCGTATTTGTGTTCGGCACACTGAAAAATCCCTGTAGACACGTCTCCACCGACCCATGGGCGAAAACAGCAAAAAGCCAATAAAACCGATAAATCAATAATTCGTGTAGAATGGTTGTCATATTCGTGTTCGAGTATTGACGAATCCCAGTAGACATGTGTCTACCGCCCCATGGGGAAGAGAACAGCAAAAAATCAATAAAGTCGATAAATCGATATTCTTGTGCAAAACGGTTATCATATTCGTGTTCAGCGCAGTGAGAAACCCCATTTGGCAAATCCTCATCGACCCCTGGAGAAAATCTGTGAAAAATCAATAAAGTCGATAGATCGATATTCTTGTGCAAAACGGTTATCATATTCGTGTTCAGCGCATTGAGAAACCCCATTTGGCAAATCCTCATCGACCCCTGGAGAAAATCTGTGAAAAACCAATAAAGTCGATAAATCGGTATTCTTGTGCAAAACGGTTATCATATTCGTGTTCAGCGCATTGAGAAACCACAGTAGGCATATCCTCATCGACCCCTGGAGAAAATCAGCGAAAAATCAATAAAATCGATAAATCGATAATTTCGGGCATAACGGTTGTCATATTCGTGCTCAGCGTATTGAGAAACCCCAGTAGGCATATCCTCATCGACCCCTGGAGAAAATCAGCGAAAAATCAATAAAATCGATAAATCGATAATTTCGTGCATAACGGTTGTCATATTCGTGTTCAGCGTATTGAGATATCCCAGTGTACTTGTCCCCACCGACCCTTGAGCAAGATTAGCGAAAAATCAATAAAATCGATACGGTCGATAAATCAACCGATAATGCCTGGCACGAAGTAGCCTAAAACCTCCGCCGGCGCATGAGGAATAAAGGGGCTTTCATACATTTGCCGCGGCGGCGGCGGCGCCGCCGCGGCAAAAGTGGGTGCGCGGCAAAAGTTGCCGCTGAGCGGCATGCCGCGCTTTCACACAAACGTCGCCCAGCGACAAAATACCCCCTCGACCATTCCTTGCCGCTTGCCGCTGGGCGACGTCGCCGGGCGGCGCCGCGGCAAAAAAGTAAACAAGCTCTTGTCGCGGCGACGTCGCCGCGGCGCCGCCGCCGCGACGTCGCTGGCCTATGCTTAACCATGGGCGACTGCCGCCGCGGCAAATGTATGAAAGCCACTTAAGTGTGCAAAGTTTGGTCCCGATCGGTTAACCCTCCGCAATTTCTATAAGGAACATACATACACACACACACACATACACACGCACAGACATTCTACTTTATATATACAGATATAGAATACTGCTGCAGGGGGCCATTGTATATATGTAGTGAGTCATTTTGCAGTTCGAAGGACAACAAGTTGTGATTGTGAGGTGTTCCAGACTTCTAGCTCAAGATTTTCAGCAAGTTGTCGCAAATCTGAATATGTACGAATTTGTCATTTCTGCCTTCCTTGATTCGTTGATCTTCTGGCCTTCGAACTGCTGCATCATGTTTTCATGCAACATTTCCTGTCTTGATTTCCTTAATTTATGCTGCTCGCTTGCTTGCTCTGCTTCAGAAGATGTTTGGTTCGAGGAGCAGTGAGCAAAATTCGTTGCGGAGATTGACTTGAAAAAAATCAATCAATCGATATCGTGCACCGCTGTTGACAGCACAATAGAATCACTCGAGTGCTTGTGTGTTTAATCTCTTTTAACATCCCAGTACGATTAAAACTGATACACAGGCGACAGATTTAACTTCATGCTTGTTTTATCCGGATCAGTACGTGAATTTGACACATCGCCTCCAATCAGCACTAGGATTTTATCTACCACAACGGAATTTCCTTTCTAGACGACGTGCTTCTAAGGAAAGAATGTTTCCACCTATCCTATAAAATTCTTACTTTGCAACGCATAGCTTATCGTGTTGATTTCCTCGTCCTTCTCGACATCCTCCATGAAAAGCTTGGGTATTGATCGTTATACGTGTTGATAGTCAACTGCCAGGCGCAGCTTGGAACTGTCATTTAATTGTTTTCTGTCCTATAGTGTTTTGTACCCATCTCAAGCGTACATCTTATCTTTCCTACAGAGCTCGTTTGGTGTTTTTAGGTGCTCTATGCTTTAATGATGAGACCATCGTTCAATTTTCCATCAGCCCGTCGTTTGGAGGAGCATAATCCTTGGTGGGATTTTGAGAGAAACACTTCTGGATTCAAGAAGGAGACGTATTGTGTCACCGGTTGTCTCTTTGTTTAGGGATGATGCTGGTCCTGCCTTTGATTTTGAAATCGAGTACGCTCGCGATGATTCTGAATGTCAGGCAAATGACGATTACCAAAAAAGGTGGGAGCTTTGCTCTTTATTTGTTACAACTTGTATATTTTCCTGTAGCGCTTTCCACTGGTGACCACAATCGAAGAGTAATTAGTGAAAAAGGCGTACAATGAGCGTCGGTGGAAGTGCGTTTTTTTGCGGGCTCGAGAAGCACGCGGTGTGACCGCGTCGCTCACGCTGGAATCGCCACCGCCATAGCAAGTTATAGGGGTTTTATTGATATCCTCTCATCCTATTTGATTTCAACTATCAGGAAAACTATTTAGTATCCAGAAAATCACATGGTTTGCCCTCAGGACGACGATTTCATCGCGAACGACATTGTCGCGCTTAGTGCTTACTGAGTCGGTGAAATAATCACTTCCTTCGACGCTCACTGTATTAAAACTCTCGGCTACTCGGCGAGCTAAATAAGCACGACTAGGATGCTTGCTTTCAAGCAAGTTTGTACTCAATACTCGTCGTTTTTGGGACGGTCTAGAAATTGAGCTTCTATAAATTACTGTGGTTGGACTGTTGATTTTCAGTGATGAGTACGACCTACCCTCTGACAGATTCCCTCACGAACGGAATTACGACAATGGTCATTATCCTGAGCGCTACTATAACAGTGAACGTTATAACCGTTACGGCTACGATGACTGTAGAGATCGTGGCAGCTTTGACAGCGGTTATCGACGCTGGATGGATGATGACCATTATACCACCAGAAAACGTAGCGAGGATTGTAGTCGATCTCACGAGTGGATGAGGTAAGTTCTTCGAAAAGCTTGCTTACATCTTCGAAGGCGCTCAAGATACAATGTGAAGAAAGCGATATGTTGAAAGTCTTTCTTCTGAACTCTTAGTTATTGTGGAAATATACAGCTCTCTCGATTGAGAAAGGTCTGCTCATTCATCCTATATAGCTCTTAACATCTTTTTGTTTGGCTAGCATGACCTTGGTTAGCATTGACATTATATTTGAACTTTTTTTGAAAAAAAAAATTCGAATGTTCCAACAATCAAACGAATTAGGGAGCGGACTTTTTCGAATATTCCATTTTCGATGTTTGGAAAATGGAAATCTTGAATATTTGAATTCTTGGATATATTTGAAAACCGGTTTCTTCGATTGTTAGGAATTCGAATGATCACTCGAATGAATTTCTAAAACTGACTCGTTAATTGGGCTCAAAACTCTAATGTACTACAACACAGACGGCAGCCACCTTCGAAACTGTTGTCTTTAAAAAAAAAACCACGAAAAAGAAAGATTCAGGTGACTTCAACTACTTTTGCATGTGCTTTCCTTCAGGAGCTCAGATGATTGTTATTATGGTAGAGGATACGAGAGATCACGCCACTGCTCACCAAAAAGGCTGACTCGTGAAGAGTGGAGACGGCTGGAGTGGAGGTTTGTTAGCTCTACTTATTATGGGAATATTCGCACTCCAATTTTATTTACTTTCTCTACGTATTTTTTTTTTTGCAGGCAGCTCGAAAAGGAGCTACGTGGGCAGAGATGGAGTCTCGAAGAGCAGTACTGCCCTCATTGTCCCCATTGTCTTTTATTAAATCCTTACAATCGGCGCTCCAGATCACGGGATCGTAGAAGCCGATCTCGAAATCGCAGCAGGCGAGATAGCAACAGCATTTACAGCAGTGCAGAAGGTTTTTCAATAAGCTCCGAAAAAAGACATGTGCTAGAGAAGAAAGGAAGTGAAACCTCGTCCGTATACTCTTCCGGAACTCTCGAATCTGAAGATTTCACTTCCTTTTCTCAGTATTCTAGCTTCACCAACTCTTCGCAACAGTCAATAGGGCAGCAGTATGAAGGAAGTCAAAGGAGGTAAGCGCTTAATAGTCTATGTAAGTGTTGTACTAAAGATGTTTTTTTTTCTCAACTTCAAGTGACAACGGTAGCCGAAAGAGTTCCATCCCTGAAAGTCGAGGAGAAGAGCAACAGGATCAGTTGGGATCCCGAGAGGAACTTCTGGTGAACGAAGAAATAAACTTGGAAGACGAATCAACAAGTGCCACAGTACGTTTTCATAGACATAATCTTATGAGATCCCAGCACGCAACTATATTCTGAGATCATGACAAAGATGAGAATTTCGTAAAAGTTAGTGGAACTGAAACGAGTTGTTTGCTAACGGCACAGTAGGTACCTTTAACCCGTATCAAGCTTTCGGTTATCTTGTAAGTACCCTATTTGATTACTTTACAAAACGGGAAAAAAAACTTAACTATCCGCACTCTTTGCTGTCTGTACTTGCGCTTCAACACACCCAAAGAGAAAAAAAAAACAAACCCAAGAAGTAATTTTCAGTAGGCCTTCGACGCTATCAGCTACTTGGCGAAAATTTTCTAGATCATCTATTGGCTATATGTGTGCACTCTTGCACTCGTCTGCTCCAGCTGGGTCCTTGTGATTTTCTCTGTCATCCAAACAAAGTCATTCACGTTCTATTCAAAAAAAAAAATTGAAAATCGCTGGATCTTCTGGTACGAATGGTGCAAGTTCAACCAACAAAGACACGGTTTGAACCTATATGGAGGTAGGAAAAAACGGGTAGTACAGTCGATAAATTCTGTTTTTTTTTTGTACGTTATACGTTGTGAAAATTTTGTACGTCCATACTCGGCGTCTTTTCATTGCTGGCCATAAAAGCATCATTTCCAAAACAAGTTCACAACGTTGACAAGGCAACAAATATGCTTGAGGATATTTCCCTATAGGAGAATCCAGAGCGCTCACAGCAACTAAGCGGTGTGCAAGGTGAAGAGAGGAGAGGCTTGAGCTCGACAAGTGACACTGGTAAGTTCTTCTAACG
Source organism: Ancylostoma caninum (assembly GCA_037903475.1). Taxonomy (NCBI): domain Eukaryota; kingdom Metazoa; phylum Nematoda; class Chromadorea; order Rhabditida; family Ancylostomatidae; genus Ancylostoma; species Ancylostoma caninum. The sequence goes on along the minus strand of JBAJFG010000015.1, from coordinate 1,079,765 downwards.
AACAACGTTTCAAATAGGTGGTGGTCACGTCACTGTCTGCGTAAACATCACAAGTTTATTCTAACCTAGATAAAAAAAGTTTTTTTTTGTCTTCGTGTTGAATTCTAGGATTCTTCGAATCTTTATTTTTATTGTTGTTTTTGAGTAGTTGGTAAAATTCATATTTGACCTCAGCAGGTCTTAGATCGTTCACCTTAGATCGTTCTTTTTTAATGGAGACCTCTGTTTTTGTCTCACATTTTTTATCCACGCCCCCCCCCCCCTCGCTTCTCCACCCTCTGCAACCACGATTGATAGTGTTTATATGTAAGGCTTTAAAGATAATTAGACCTCAATTACCATACAGGTCAAATATCTACAGAGTTTCTATGAAAGCAACAGCGAAGTGCTCGCTATATAAACCGTGAAGTTTTATAAACATAAGAATCTTCACTAATTTTGAATAATCTTCATAAAATATGAATAGTTCCTTGCCTTGCTTTCTCTTGAGAGTTTGATTGAATATAGTGTTCTGTTTTTATGACTTACCTCATTTCTGTTGGAGACTATAACTTATTGCCTACTCCGGTATTTTCTTGCAGATTTTAAATCACTGGAACAGAAGGGTAGCTCCAGGAGTGAGTCAACACGCTCTACTCTGCCTTCTTCAAGATTTGGAGCTGGTGATCTGTACGGCGCTGTTATTCTAGCCCCCAAAAAGGAGCCAGCAGTTCGTCAAGGAAAAAGACCGGTACTTCTCTGTTCTAGAACCTGCTTTCACAGGAGAGCTTTGCCTGTAGTTTTACTATACTTAGCCTGAACTCAAAACATTTTTACAAATGTTACCGTCTCTTTAAGGGGATCGTAGATGAAATAAAGGTGTTCCACTGGTCGTTAGAGCGCATCAGATCCAATTTTTTTTATTAAGGTGCAATTACTGACGAACTTGTGGGAACTCAAAGTACAGAGCAAGATCGTTCATCGCTATGATGTTGCTGTCTATATTGGAATTCCAAACAATCAACGGGCTATCGACCTCTTGCGAGGTTATAAGGATGAGTACGTTCGGGGAAATTAGAGTCTCTTACCGTTAATTTCGAGAAATTTCAATGTTGTACTGTTTGCAGCTGCGCGGTGGTTGCAAGGCGTAAACTGTGCTCAGACGCAGTTCGCTATGCTTTTGGCTACTATCATATCCTCAGCGAGGGCTCTGCCGTGATTCATGATGGTGGTGCACTGCTGTTTTCATCAGAAGATCTAACAGATGCTTTGAAACAGGTAAAATTTTGTAAATGTGCCAATAACTGCTTCGGGAGGTGATTCACACGGACTTGTCATTTGCTTGTTACTGGGAGACTTCTGCTTTTGCGGGGAATTTATGGCTTCTTAAGATTGTACGTGATTTCCGTGGCAATGCAGAAAACAATATTGCCATTTCAGCGCGGTGGCGTCCTCACCATTAGGGTAGACGAACTTAAATATGAATACTACCGCTTCATAAAGGAGGACGCCAGGAAACAGATAAACAGTGTGACGATCGAAATAGTGCCCTGTCGCGACTCTGCTTCTTCATTTGACATGGCTGATCTATCAGCGCAGGTGGGAGTAAAAATACAGGCTCAAATCTGTATCCTTCCACTTTCGTCTGTTTAGAGTAACCGCAATTGGGCGACAATCGACCGCTCATGGAAGCAGTTCTACGAACTTGTCACCAATCATGATGCGGTTCTGAGGTGGACCATTCTATTCGTGGTTAATTTGTAAAGATCCCTTGAATGTGAGAGTATTCAGTGGTCGATTTACGCAATTTGGTGCTCGATCCCTATTTTACTGTCAGCCGACTTCCGACAAGGTTGGCTACGGTTATGAGAGATTTGCAGGAGCTCGTAAAGGAATTAAGTGAGTTTTACTTTGTTTTCAAAGTCTCCGTGAAAAAATGCCGAGGAAATGCTGATTCTTACTGGTATTTTCGCCCTGCAGCCCAAGTTTCTGCACCTTCGCTGCAGTACTAGGATGTTTTCTGTTTTTAGATTTATTGAAGGAAAAAGGTCCGATGGAAGCAACATTGTAGCTGCGCTGGTTCTTGATCGTGAGTATTCTGAGTATTGCTTTTCGTCAATTTCTTCTGTTGCTGTTTTAGTAGGTGTAGTAGTAAGGAATCTAGATTTTCAATCTGCAATATATGGATTCGAGATAAAAGCGAAAGCGCCGTCTTTTCAGACTATCTATAACTGCTGCCATCATTAGGAACCAAAACAGTCTAATAGAACTTTTTTATAGACCGATTGGGTGTTTTCTTCAAGAAGCAGAATGCAATGGCTAGTGTTCGAGAGATGGATGCGTTACGAAATGTTGAAATGTTTGACTTCTCCATGAATGAACATGGCCGTATGAATAACAGATGGAGCGAATTAAACCAGTACATAAAAGGTATTTGATTTTTTATCTGAGGTGGACTGAGAGCTCGCTGGTCCTTAAAAGTGTAAAATTATTTCAGGTGTCCGAATGAACTATGGCGGACATGGCATGGGGTTTAGTTTCATCGCAAGTGGGATCAGCAAAGAGCCTATAAGAAATCTGAAGGATACGCTGCCAAATGAGTTTGTCATCTCTCTTTTTAGCCCAACATTTACCTAAAAAGGACATGCCTGTTTTTTTTTAGAGCAAGGACTGAGGTCAGCCTATTGTCAAAATATGCTGACACAGATGTTCGTATTAACCCGAATTGGCCAGCTATCGAGTACAGAACTCAGGTCCATACTCAGTATTTCCCCATGGAGCTGCTCGAAATAGCCGGGAACCAACGCGTGTCGCTGGAGAAGCAGCTTCTGGCAAATTCGGTGAGTTGGCCTGTGATAAAAGAAGCGTCCTTAAACATAAACCCAAGCTTTTCAGGCTCCTCGTGCTGATAAACCTGAAGTTCGACTCGAAAAGATTCATTCGCTACTAGAAGCACTGAATCTGCATGATAATGGCTCCAAAAATGAATTTTTGAGAGCGTGCGAGGCTTCTTTTACACTAGAACTTTTAAGAGCATTTTTTAAATAAAATTATTCACAGGTTCGGCATAGTAGTAGCCAGTAAGCCAAAGGAAGTGCTGGGATTCAGGCGCCAGCCGCCTGCCATTTGCTTCAGTGACAGGAGGGATTGCTCAATGGACGATTCAAGGGTAATAGACTGGATATGTTTTTATTTCCACATCTATAAGGATAGTTTATATATTGCCTCCAGTACTGCTTTGCTTTACTTCCTTTCTTGCTCACGTTTTGGGATCTAGTGCAACTGGCGCCTGGGTAATGACGTCAAATTCGTCGACGGTGCAAGTGCGGACAGAATAATCGTTGTCCACAGCGATGAGTCTTTCAGGCTACCCTGGTAGGTCGGATTCTCTCTCTCTCTCTCTCTCTCTTTGCAAATTAAACATATTGATGTTGTTTAATCATTTCAGCATTGTCAGAGACGTTCTCACTTCTGTGTTCAGAAGTCGGGGAATTCGCTGCGCACGTTTTGAGGCAGTCCAGTTAATTTGTAGAAGTATGTCTGAAATGGAAGATCGATTGGAACAAGTTGGTCTTTTTCCCGGTGCTTTTTATATTAGACTTGGCGCATATTCTTATTTAACTTCGCTAGGTGTTTTTCTACACTGACATTTTTGTTTTAATTTGAAGGGGACGTAGTCACAAGATAACCACAGGGGTAAGTGGTGTACTGCAGGTGTTCGCGCATTCATTCCGTCAAATACATTGAAATTGTCACTAGGCATCAATGCGTATTGTATTTTTGCCGTCAACTACAATGTTTAATGGAAAGGAGCCAAAGCACTGTTTGAGAAGTAGTGCCAGCTCGCTATTATCGTTCGTTAATTCACGTTGAAGGGGTTGACGTTAGTGAGCACGCAGTCACGGCTAGATGCCTCTAAGTACCCGGTTGGTCGAAGATGTTGATAAGAATGCCATCTACCACTCTAGAAAAAGTGATGGAGCGAAAGTATTATGAATTAGAAGGAAAAAGGTAGTACACAGTACAGTACAGAACTAGCACAGCATGAGGTGTGCATTCACTCTGAAAACTATGCAGCAGGAATACACCTCTAACAGTGAATAAGTCGACTACAAGGCTGCACAGTTATCAGTGTCTTCTTCCAGTTGCTGCCATCTTTCCCTCAATCAGTTGTTGATCAAGCCTTTCTCCTTTTAACAGCAAGGGAGGATGGGAGCATTAGGGGAAGGATGACAGCATCATGGAAGAGATGCTGGTTGGCTTTGCTCGAGCTTCGTTCCTGCTGCACAGTTACCACAGTAAGAACTCAAAGACACTGTTCCACCTCACGATCGCTCCTAAGATCTTTATACCAAACGAATCGTCAGGCGAAGCTGATCGCAATGGTATACGAGATTTTTCACATAAATGCAGGAAAAACCCGTTTTTAAGGAGGATTCACGACACCCGTTGAGACATCTGCCACAAGGGAACGCTGGTCGCTGCTAATTGATATTAGCAGCTGCACAACCTTGCGGCAGATGTTCCAATACATGTACAAAAAGAGGAGCACTAAAGTGGGTTTTTCGGCGCTTTTATGAGGGATCATGCAAACCACTGTGCTCAACCGAGACATTCTTCTGGTGTCAAAATCTCAAAATCGTTTCTGAGATGAGATAAATGATCCCGGCTGAGTGTCTTAATTCAGGTGTTCAAGGATAACAAAACTTCGAATGAGTCACTTTTGATCGTCTTCATTGACAGACTAGAGAATAAGTCACATGGTTAGTTTTTATTTGCTCAGGTATAGCGTCTTTGGTTTTGCATGAGAAACCTAAAGGAGGTGTGCTGCGTTGTTAAAAGCTGTTCGGTTCTATTTGCGGTCCGTGGGAGCTTGCGTACTTGACAGCTATGCAAGATCATTTTCCCTTACATATAAGTATCAACTTTCTCAGGTTACCATTTTTGTAAGTTTGTTCTGTTTCACAGATTTTCTGAAACTCATGGAGCGAAAACATTTGATTCCCACTCAGCAGATCACGGCTGAAGTTGTTGAAAGACTTCCAAAGTAGGTTATGCTACAATCAGTGGAGAAAAAGCGAAAAGTTGTTACTCATGTGTGTAGGTTTCAGACAACACCAGGCCTGTCTCTACATTGTTTCAAAGATGAATCTGAAACTAGGAGGATTCAACTACGCAGTTGTTCCTGAGTCGTTTGCGTTAGTTTCTTTCCTGCTATTGAAATTGCTCTCACATTTTATCTAATCATCAAGCTTTCCAGACATAACAGTTGGATTGCGAGAGGGGACACCCTGGTGGTTGGGTATGATGTGACTCATCCAGGAAAACCGAGTCGAGATGAAGTAATGAATAAGATCCCACCACAAAAGCCAAGTGTAGTTGGGGTGAGTCTATGCTAACGCGTTACAATTGCTGGCTTTACCAAGGTAATTTTTGTTGTGATCTCACTTTGGTGACATTTTATAGGGGAGATGGGGAGGGGAGGGGGGAGTGACTTGGTTTACCACTATGTTGAAGGCAAAAAGTTTAACATTGCGAAGGAAATGGAATATAAATGGGCGAGATCTTTGCTGAAAACACATGATCGTTTTCTTTATCGTTCCTTCTCTGGTGGCAAGTGGGAGGAGAGGATGAGGTAGAGGGAAGGAGGGGAGAGGGGGTGGAGATAGAGGACATAATCTGGGGAATGAGGGGACGATACGTACCGCGTATGGGAACAAAGGTGATGGCAATTGATATCCGCCTAACTGCGGTGTTTCGCGATTTTCGGTGTCATCAAACCTTTCCGCCGTTCTGTCTGATTTAATCTGGGTGATCGAATTGTGAAATTAAATTTTTAGTTTTAGTCTATGAAATGAAATTAAATTGATTTTGGATGCGTAAAATTCTCTTGCTAAGATAGCAATAGCCATTTCTGTGTTGTACATTTCATCGCCAGTGATTTCTAAACTTCTTACTCAGCTCATCCTGAGTGCTTCGTAGTCGAGAGGAACACCTTCAGATGAGCATTCATAGCCCCAGCTATCTGCCTTATTTATTGACTTGCTTATGGTTGTCACAATCTCTCCTCCATGCAATTTTTACTGCATAAGACCGTTTTTCAGTTTTCTTTCAATGGAACAGCTCACCCCGAGTGCTTTATAGGGGATTATCACTTCCAGACCCCTAGAAGAGAGAGGGTTTGTTATTTTGTTGGTAATCACCACTCTGAATTTAGGCTTAGTACCTAGTGTGCTCCATTACCTAGTGTTTCTAGGTGGAGGGTCAAATTTTGAACGCTCGTTTCAAATGGATGCTGGGTCTATACTCTCGCCATCGCGGAAAATGGCCGCGAAGCATTTTGATAACGAGAGATGGCGTCTCAGAGGGCCAGTATAGAATGGTAGGAAGTGCTGGTTTTCTTTGCCTCTTTATTTCTCCAGAAAGGTAATTCTAGGTGGTTGAAGAAGAATTAGGTGCAATCAAAGAGGCTTGCGAAGAATTCGGCAGACTAAAAGGCGAAGAATCATGGATGCCACTTTTTACAGTCATCATTGCCACGAAACGGCACAATGCAAGGTTTTTCGTGCAAAATGGACGAAGTGAGTTGGTTGTTTCGAATTGGTAGTCGCTCTGTGATTTTGTTGTTCATCTCTTTGCTCTACTGAATTAACTAAGATTTAGTCATCGAGAATCCGAAGCCGACTACCGTCGTTGACACAGATGTGGTACGGAACGACATCACAGAATTTTACATGCAATCCCACCGACCACTCCAGGTTTGCGGATACTACCTATATTTCAAACCTAGAAGGAGGACCAATTAAGATTTTTCTAGACGTTCTTTTTTTCTGCTCTTCTTTTCATGTAATTCTACATAGGGGACGGCAAAAGCAACGTCATACCAAGTGATTGTGGACGAAAATAACATGAGTTCTGACGAAATCCAGTCACTAATGCTTGCTTTGACTTTTCACCACCAGGTGCGATAAGAGGGGAGCTTTTTATGGCCCATGAAACGGGAAAATTTATGTGTTTACTTCAGATCTCTGATGCACCGGTATCGATACCAGAACCAGTCTACCAGGCTGATGAGTGGGCGAAACGTGGCAAAGATATCTGGAAGGCATATACGTGAGTGCTTTCGAGTACTCATACGTGTCGATATCCTCAGGTTGTGTCTACCTAGCAAAAGTATCGTTTTTTTGCGTTATGCTATTTCAATAATTCGTAAAAACAGTGGAATAGGAACAGTTCTACTGGGCCTATATCTTGGTTTATTCACTTATTTATTTGGTTGATCATTTTTTTATTTATTCAATGTTTTCCTGTTCCATTATTTTTCAAAATCCTATACTTGTTCTAAATGGGATCTCCTACTGCTGTAAATCTCACATTTCTTCATAAATTCTCAAACAATAGATCGAATTCTTTTAGTGATCGCCATAACGCAATACTCATGAAAGAGCGTGGCGAATATGCCGACTATCCGATCGACTTCGAAGCAATGACGAAGAGGCTGGCCTTCTGGAACACAAAATTGGAAAACCGTAGGGTGAATGCGTAGCTTCGCCTATTGCGAGAGGTAAGTATGCTCAGAACAGTTATAGGGAACATTCAACTCATTCTTCATCTCAAGGGATGTTTTTGATCCTAGAGTTCACGAACAAGTATCGGAGAAACGAATATTGATAAGCACTTGCCCTTGTCGAGATCTCACCAAGAAAATAGATGCTGGTTATTGGTAATTAGGGTGGTAATTCACTTTCTTCAGGTGGTTCCTGGATGAATAACATGCTATGTCGGCATGGAAATCATTTCTACTACATTAGTGTCTTATTATTCTCACAGCTCCAGCTACCTGCTAGAGCGGTGCCTTTGCTTAATTGTATCGTTCACTTACAATCGTTCCCTGTGGATTTCCTTTCAGTGAAGTTGTTTTTTGTTGATTTTCAAATGTCGCAAACGACAGCTAACATACTACCGGTTCCTATTGTTTCGTATCTTGTGTGGAGTTGTTACTTTCCTGTTATTGTTAGGCGTATGTTACCAAAGGTGACAGTTCTCGAGTAATGGTTAATAATGTTTGTTGTAAAAATTGTGTAATAATTAATAAAGTTTTCTCAGTTCCATGATTTCTTCTAGTATCCATTTACAGAAAAGAGCAAAACATGAGCCGCAGTATAGGCAGTGTAGGGTCATCTTACTTTTGATGGATACGCCACAGTGAAGCAGTTAAGTATATCGCTAGTGTCGCTATGACATCGATTAGTTTATTAGCTGTTGTTGTTCTAATTATAAATTCTTACATTGATGTGTGTCAGCAGTTGTTCAAGAATTTTAGCTAGTGAATGTCACTTGAAGTGAATCACGCAGCAACAAGATTGCCGGTATCACGTCAGGTAGGTAAAAAAGCACTGGGACCAACAAAATAGAACGTGTACGACTTATCAAAAGCGCCTCTGCGCTCTTCACGTGGAAATACACCAATACCGAGTCGATTATGAACCGCCTGTAAGTCATATTTGGGTTCGGCTGGCGGCAGCAATGTTGCCGTAAAACCTACGGAGTAGCTGTCCTCAAGCTAGTAGTAACAATCCTACGAGCAACTTAAATCCAAGCGAGCAACTCCATACTAAAATGGTTCTGGAGTCATCGCGCATGTTTCCGCTCTTGCACAGCCATAGTAAAATTGCTTGCATCTTATACTTTCTAGAATTAAAATGAACCAAATCATGGTTTATTCCCTTTGCTCCGACTAGGGCAGAAAATCAGATTTTGGAGAAAAAACTTTAATACTACTCACTTTTTCAACATCCTCTTTTTTCTTTTGAAGTGGAGACTGTAGGGGTGCAGGCCGACAACACGCGCTACACCCAACGCGACATTACACTAACTGGCTGCGTATCCACACATTTCAGTGCTATAACTGTCCTCATTCCCGCCTGATCTCCTAATTCCTCTGGTTGTAGCTTCTCAGTATAGAGGAAAGGCGCAAGCGAGCGCTTCTCCATCGCTACAGTTCTTCTACAAATAACAATTGTTCTAGGAGAAGGAGAGATTATTCCGTATTTCAACTGAGAATGGTTCGTTTAGTTTTGAGAGAAACGCTTATAATGATTTGAATAGTTGTAGGCAGGCGACTGGAGCGACGCGCTCTATTGAGAATAGGTGCGCGATTGACAAGACGATTGGACGGCGTGTTCCTGCTTCACAGGATGCACTCTCGGCTTCGTAAGAAGCTTTCGATTGTTTTGTCCTCTTCCACTGAAATAAGCTTCTAGAGCAGTATAATCGCTTAATGACTTAATCATTCGGTTGAAGTTGATTCTTTGCTAACTGTTTCTTCCCCTAAGACCCTTCAAAGCTGCAGTTTTCCAATAACTTTGACGTGTTGGCAGATCCATACCTCATTGTTTGGGAGTATATCCAACATTTCATCTCGTCAAAGCCTGCTAATGAATTTTCTACTTCAGCGACCAATTAATTTTCATGTTTATGTGCTGAAATTTGCGCATGGGAGTTTTTGAAATTTAGCCGTTTTTCAGGTTCTCCGGGTTTTTGGATGCAGAAATCGTTGGCTTCTTTGCGGTAACTAACGATGTCGAAGATATGCTTGCCAGGAGAAGAGCTCACTACTCGTATTCCAAAGGACAAAATCAAAACTGTTGGGTTAGTGACTTTTTCTTCCGATTTTTTGGATATTTTCTTGACTGTAAAATCCGTAATTCGCTTTGGCAGTTTCTTTTGAAAATTTTGAAGGCATTATTTCACTCGGCAAAAGCAGACCTCGGTTTCTATCTTCCCGCTGAGTTTGGTCTTTGTTTATTAATCCCACCATTTAGCTATGGGATTGTGCGTGATCCGGAAACTGATCGATTAGTAGCTAGGCAAGCCGGAGTGCTTCGACAGCAGGACGACAAGTGCTGGATTAACGTCCATTCCAAAAGGTATGTGGGTATTTCTTAAATATAAAAGCTCGTATTGGCTAATGCGACTTTTATTTACTTTGTAACATATCGATTTTCTTGCACACTCTTGATGCTAACATCTCTATCACGTGAAATTTTTGCTCTAAGGGAATTCTTATTCAGATTCATGTTTTCTTCGCTGAACCGCCCTTTTATTGTTTCTACCAAAATATTTCAGATACGTTGTCGAGAAAGGTGACCGTGTGATTGGTATTGTGACGGGATCCATGGGTGATTTCTTCAAGCTGGACATAGGGACGGCTGAAAATGCAGTGGTAGGTTGCATGTTCTTTCTCCTTCTCCTGTGTTACAGGAAGCTCTGTTTTCGTAATCCAGTGCATGTGTTTGGGTAGCTATTCACTGGAAACTTCTTTTATTCTTTTCTGTTTCGAGTGTTCGTGTAATACACTAGTAAACAAGGCGATCTATACTTTTCTATTCTTTCTCCAGAAAAACGAATTTTTAATATAAACTCTTTCAGATATCATTCCTGTCTTTCGAAGGTGCCACCAAACGTAATCGTCCAGAGCTTAAAATTGGTGACGTGGTTTATGCACAGGTTTGCTCCTTCTCTTTTTCTTCCTTACTCACTTTCTCAGTATCGGTCATTTTTTTCCTTTTTCAACCTACTTTCTGTATCTCTTTCTTCTGTCTTATTGCACTGGGTGAGAAACAAATAGGCATGATAATGTAGCGTATTTTATTGGGTGTGGTACCAAATTAATGGGATTGAAATCCTCTCTTTGAGGCCTTCTCACACCAAATTTCCTCAAAGTCTGCAATTTTGGTTACTTTAGCATCTCAGCTGCCTCTTTTCTTACTAAGATCAGAGGTTGCTGAACTGAGGTGTTCTGGGCTCCTTATTCATAACGGGAGAGAGCTAGATTTTGGGTTCTTTTTCTAGGCTCCCATTTTCCTTGTTTTATCTGTGAGGATAGCAAATTTTCGTCGTGTGGTAATTGATACCCGCTTTTTCGAATTTCATACTTTTTTTTTTGTTATACAGTAATTGATATCCTCTTTTCCAATTTTGTCTTACATGTCGAATAAAAAAAGTGAGATTTTGTATCCTCGCTTAAAGCAGCCAATTTTGAGGTTGTGGACGAATTTGCCCATACTGATATAGAACTTACTTGTGTCGATGCCGTATCCAGAGCTAGAGGCTTGGGAGCTCTAACTGGAGGTTTCCTGTTCAAGGTTAGTTTTCCCATTTTCCCAAAATTTCTGGAACCAGTTCGACCTTATCACTCCACATTTTGTTATGGCGCAATTTTGTTCGCTCATGGACAGAGCGAGCGTGAAGTTGAGCGCCTCCTTTAATTCGTGTTCGAGCCATAGCAAAAGTGGGTAAGCATGAATCCTATTCTGTTAACCTGGACTGTTCGTTATCAACGCAACGAATTACGACAGGGTTAGCGCTTCAACGCATAACGGCCATTTTCCCATGGAATAACCTACGAACAGATTACCGAAATTTGAAGTTTTTGTGGTTCACAGCCTTGCTGTTAACCCTGTGACAATCTGTGTTCAGATGCTGCCCCAAGCTTTTGTTTCTTTTCGCTTGACGGCAATTTTGATAGATATTCCGATATCGATTGTTACGATAATTCTGATTCATTGTTTTTGTTGGGTTATTTCCCTAGAAATTTTACCACATATTGTAGTCGAGATGTTGGCTGTTTCTTTTCTAATTGTCGCACTCCGTTCTCTTCATTGTTTTTCATTCTTCAGACGTCATGCAACCTTGCTCGACGTCTACTGTCTGACCAGTCTCAGCTGTTAAAACTTCTTGGAAGGGACTACAAATTTGAAATTACCGTCGGGTTAAACGGTAGAATATGGCTGAAAAGTGCAGTACACAAAGATGTGAGTGACAAACTTCATTTGGAGTGTGGCGCATTTTTCACTGATACTGAAAATATTTCAGGTAATTACGATATATAATATAATCCGATGGTCTGAGTATGTATTGGAGTGTGACATTCCTAAATATGTAGAAGATGAGATTCGAAAGTCGAAAGGATTCCCCGTCATAGATGAAACAGTCAAGGAAGAAGCTATGGAGACAAGTGCTTGATCACCAGTAAGACCATGCATATGGGCTACAGTTAGTAGATGAACAATCGGGAAAGTGATTAGAGTTGTACGAGTTCGCGAGTAGCTTGGATGACCCTGTCGGTCAATAGTGAGAGTGTTGAGTGACGAGGCTGATGTTCAGGGCAATTTAGGTGCAGTGTGCGGCGTATCTTGAGAAAGTTGAAGTGTTTTTTTGTCTTAGTCGTCTCCCATGAGCGGACGTTTTTTTTTGATTTTCCATGTTCAAAGCGTTTTTAATATGTGCTATAGTTCTAAAAGCTTCGATAGTCGATTATACGTACCTATTGTCGTAGTTTTTCGCTCATTTCTCGTATGTCGCACACTTTCCAGCTTTCTTTTACTTTGGCGTCTCATCAAATGTTTTCCGTTGTAAAACATAATACAGTACTAATTCAACAAGGCCACTCTGTATGTGTACATTTGACCATTACCGATAACTGTATAATTCCAATTTTTGTGTAGTTTTCCCATTCATGCAGGTGTGTGTCGCAGACCTGGACTCATTTCAATGTTTTGTTTTCGCGTTTTCAGTGTTGTTTTTTTGTTTTTGTTATGAATTTTTCTGTTTCACAGTGTTTGGCTAATATTTGATCTGAACTGCGTTATCGCGCAACGATATCTGCTTTTTGGGATACAATTGTTTAAAAAATTTCAATATCTGATTTTGAAGCTGGTGAACTGCCATAATGGGATCGAGTAGTCTGCTGGAACAACGCCAGGCGGACGAGAAAGCCGCATGGGATGCGTACTGGAAACTGCGTGATCTGGACTCGCGTGGGACTATTTTCCCTAGAATGCGATACTACGTTCATAAGGCGTTCGATGCACCAGCCACGTGGTTTAGGGGTGAGAGGATTGGTCTTTCCTCCTTTTTTTCTTTTTTTTTTGTCAAGCTGTAAACAAGTGTTTAAGAGTCGATAGTAGAGCCGATAAACAATAGGAATCGTTTGCCGTATTATCACCGCAAACTCACTCGTGTACCAGAAATCGATGAATGCGGTGTAAACGATAAGGTGGGCCTTTCAGTTCCATTGGTTAGGCTGTTCTGCAACTTTAATGCATCTTATTTGTTTGTTTTCCTTCTTATGGTTTCAGTGACTTCAATTTTATGAAAGTTCTAATAAATTTCTGGTATTTCCATCTTTTTAAGGCATGTTTCTTCGAAGCTAACGAGCAATTCCGCCTGGACAAGATGGTCGACGGCTTCATCCTCCAGGTATTTGCCCCACAAACTTCTTCGTTTTTGGCTAGGAATCCATCTTACATTATTCTTAGCTAGCCTGTAGCATTTCTTCATTTGTTTCGAATATTTAGACCCTTCGCCATCGTGTTGATCGCTGCATGAACTACCATGACACTGACTTGTCGCCATGCGCTAAGGTGTGTAATCACTTTTGTGCATCAATTCTAATACATCTTTTTCTTCTGTTGGTGCTGGCCCCGTCTTAGTCGAAACAGTGGTCATTTGTTCGCCTTTCTTCAATGCATCATCGTTGAACTTTTGCTCTTTTTTCTCCACAAAGTCCTGCATGAGTACTGTTGTAGGTGGTCGAAAATCTTGAAGAGAATGAGTTGAATTTCTTCATCAAGTACGGTGAATTGGGAGGTGAAGCAGATGTACGTGATGCCTATATGAAGCAGAAACATCGGCTAATTTGGGAGCGGCGTCATCCCGAGATTATGGAAGAGCGGAGGAAAGCACTACAGGAGCACAAGGTTAGCTGGTTGCCATGATTCCTTATTAGCTCAGAATTGATCCCTTTCCTTTATGTTTCTAACCGATGAAAAATACATGGAAACATGCCAGCTTTTGCTTTGATTTGCATTTTAAGTGCGAGGTCAAATGTGCAGCTATACCTTGGTCCTTCACCACCTCATACGCTATTTTAAGGAGAAGCTGGCAAAAGGAGAGTTCGACTACTCGTTCTGGAAGAAGGGCATGTTCTGGCAAGACAAAAAGAACTACGAACCACCATATGAGTTCTACATGTCGAAGTCTGCGCTTGAAGGAGACAAACCACTGTCCAAAGATTGGCAATATTACAAAAAGGTTGGATTTTGGTTATGTTTTTTTTTGCGTGTGTCAGTTTGTCATCTTTTCCTATAATTTTCTTCAAAAACTCCATTACAGGTTGCTCAAGATCCAGAATTTGATAAAGAACAAGGAAAGAAGTCAGAGTTTCGTTTGTTCTAGGCTTAAGGCTAAGACTAAAGATTGTAGCGTGACTGTGACGTTTGACGAGTTACGTAGTTGTATTTTTAGAGGTTTAGTAGAGTGGCGAATAAATTTTTGTTTTCTCATGTTGTTTCCGCGTTGTGTTCTACGTTTTTCGTTATCTATACTTTATAGGTGTTGTGGGTGTATTTTAGTTCCAGCGCCACTTGATGTTTCACTGAACACTGCGCTTTCGAGGCTTTTCTTCATTCCTTTTCCCTTCTAACCATCTAACCCGCTCGCTTTTCTGTTTTTGATAGCTTTTTTCATACTTATAGCTTTCAATACATGTTTATCTTGGTTTTAGTCACCCTCGCTCTCACACAGTTTCTCCCAAATATTGTTTCTTTTTGAAAGATTCTCTTTTTTTGTGTGCTTCTATCAATTTCCTCGTTCTTCATGCCAAGAACATTGGTTAGTTGCTGATCTACCATAGATTTGATCTATAGATCAAAAGAGTCGATGCAGTACTAGGAAGCGCTGATTGCTGTGTGTTCTTGCTTTGTTGTTGACAGATGGCACGCTTCGAATTCATTGCAGAATCAAGAGCGATCACAATAAGAAAATGTTACTGACAAGTTGCAAAGGTGCATTGTATAAGCAAGGACAGTATGTTGGGAAGATCAGGTACGTAGACATGTTGTTTGTGTATTGTTCGAGAAATTATTGCTTTACTGATTTTTTTAAAGTCTTTCATGTCAGGACAAGATTTACCGTAGGAGAAATGTTGCTAGACCCTAAGGCATACTACACAGCGACGCAACCAAAACTTTTCGCATAACTGCTCCAATGCCAGCACGCAATTTCACGCAAGCTGTGTGATTAGATACGAGAACTAGTAACGTTTTGTTCTCATAATTCTCACGGTGTCGCTGTGAAGTATGCCATGGGCCTGAGAATGTACTAATGATTATGATAGCCAGCTGCTCTTTTTTTTTTTTTGCTAATTTGCTTGTAGTACTTCTGCTCTTCACATGCTGCACGTGCTTGTAATCCCTTTGTTCCTGTCAGATTACAGCGAGTTAGTGTAGAAAAAAACTGAGGTGACGTGGTACTGATTAGCAATTTCAGAACCATACCATTCCAGCTTCTTCGTGCAGTAGTTTGCGCTCGATTTCTCATTTTTAGGTTCATTCTCATTCACTTTCAAAATCAAATAATCCCTTGAGGTTTGGTTCTTCGTAGTAATGAGATTGCTTAGCGTTAGAGGCTGCGATTGGCAACAAATGAATTTTATTTTCTATGTTTTTGTTCTTCTCTATTAGTTGTTTAGAGAGTATTTCTACTTCATCAATCATGAAGGGATGCTGTTCTTAGACGATTCTCGGGCCAAAAATTTCACGTCTGCTTATAAAGGTTGGCATTTTTTTTCTTTTTTTTTTCGATTTCTTGTTTTTATTTTCGTTCTTTAGTGTAGTTCAGTGAACAGCTAGTCTGGTGATGGATGCTGACATTTTGAAAGCGGCATTTTTAAGATGTCGACTTCTTGAATTTCTTTTATAAACAGTTGCGGACTAATACCACAGATCGTTTTGCGGTAAGTTTGGGTATTTTTTCTTCTTTTTCTTATTTTTGGCCGGAAAATAGGAGGTTTTCTTTTTAGGATTCTTTCCCTTACATTAGCTTTTGCGGTCGAGAACGAAATTACTTGAGATGTGATGATCGGCCAATAGTATTCACCGAAATTGATGACGATGGAAAAGCCTTGCGTATTGGTCAGTCGACAAGGAAGTACCCATTTGATGTGAGTTCACCTGAGCTAAGGATTGAAAATCGAGAAATTGTTATATTCTATGTATAGGATGGTGTTCAGAAGTCGGGTGGAAAGTACAGGGAATCCTCATTACCCTCTCATTTACCAAAGCAGCATGGAATTCAGAAAGGTTGCTAAATCTACTTTTTTAGCCCACTTCTTTGTCGATGCTGAGTAATGGACGTCTATACCACAAATCGCCGTTTTGTGAATATGGTCTTATAATGTCTAAAACTGCTGATAAGCTGTTCCCTTTATTCACATTCGATGAGCATGGCTATCCTATCAATTTCCGATGGAAAGGAGAAACATACCCGTTGACCAACGAGATTCGAAAGCTAATAGAGCCTGAGAAGATGTGATGACGCTGTCATCCTCATTGTTTGTTCTACATGATTACTTCACTGTATATACCGGTATTTTGTAAGTGCTGGTTCATTAATAAGTACCATTTCAGTACTCATAAGTGCCATTTGTTTTAGTCACACGTAAGACTGTCTTGTTAATAGTTGTTATTTTTAACCGTTCATGTATATCCGAACATACTTCTCGTCTATCACATGTACATAAGTGCTGAATTTCCATAAAGTGAAGTACAACAACGCTTTGTCACAGTTCTTACGCATGGTAGCCTTCCATGATAAACTTACTTGGCTAGCAAAAAAAAAATGTATGAAGAATTCACTCATTCCTTATACACTGAATAGTAATATTGTAGAATGAGTGCTCCGGGAGCACCGAAGAAGTCCCGGCATTCACACGGAAACGCTTCGGTTCCTGCTCAGGTGAGAATGTTGGTTGCCATAGAAAATATGTGTAACCGTGGAGAGTTTGTACTCGATGCATTGTAACATCTCAGAAGGGGTGTGAGAGCTCGTGAATATATCGCGTTGAAGGTGCATTTATATATCTCGGAGATTTTGTTGGGTGTGTCTCATGAACCTCGTTCGAAATATGTGAAAAATTTGTTATTTTTCCTGAAATTCTCCTTCGAAAAAGAGGGCTGGGGAGGGTGAATGCAGATCGGTAATTGTTTTCGTTTTTCTTTTTTTTAGATGCTCAACAAGAGTTACAATTTTCTTAAAAAGAAAAACGCTCCGTTTACACATGGTCTAGATTATAACAGGAATGTTTTTGAGCAGCTTAACTGAAATATGAATTCATCTGTTGCTCAAATCAGCGGTCTTACCTCTAGATTGATAAGATGATTCTTTTTCAAATTAAATGTAAGTGAGGCCTTGACAATGGTGAAGAACGTCACAAAAGCAACACTTTAAGGTCAATGATGACGAGAACATCGAGCCAGTGAATGTCTTCTGTGTGGAGCCGAGCGATCCCAGTATCACTAATGAGGAAGTGGACTATTTTCGAGAAACATTTCGGGTGCGTTCAGTGAGCATATTCGAAGGTAAAAATTAAGAAAAGTGTTTGGTGAAGTGACTGATGAAGTGTTCCATATCCCTGTTGACATATTTAGTTCCTCAGCTACTCTGAGTGTTCCATTACGTCGTTACTGCCTAAATTCTGTTGATGTTAGAGATTTAGAAGGAGGAGGAAATGAGAGGAATTCGCTTCGACTCACAAAGATTGTAGTGGTCCGCCAGTTTTTTTTTCTGTCAACACCAATTTCCATAGTTCAGTTAGGTAGAGATGGTGTCCATGTTTATGACATTTCATAAACGTGAAATTCCTGTTCTCTTGGAGTTCGTTTGTGCTGACTGCGAAACACATTTTTTTCTATTATTTTCCAAGTTGTTGAACGGTTATTCTTAAGAATTTGATTAGTACAGGGGAATTTTTGGTACTTTCGTCGCGATTTCTTCTACCCAATGATTAGCCTTAACAGATAATGAACGAGTTTGGAGTTGGAGCGGTCTGGATGTCAGAAGAAAAGGCACTACAAGCGTCATCGAGCGACGAAAGTTTCTACTTCCTTGCCGCATTTCGCGGTCGCGTATTCGAGCACCTGAAGAAACTCGGAGTGAAGTACGTTTACTGAAATTGTTACGTATGTACAAGGCGCCTGCTTCATTAGTCCATTTTCAGTCTTTATGGGGCCCACGTTGTTCGACAGACGTTGAATAATGGCGGATCCTTGCCACGATGGGATTTTCCTGTTTATGCGCTAAATCTTACCGGGGCTTGTGTTTGTTTCACAGGACTTCCGCTGGAGAAAAGGGTGAGTAATACCTAGAACTTTCTTGGAATTTAAAGTCCATCAAGGCTAACTTCTCAATAAATTATGTATTGAAGTAGTTCTGCATGTAGTTGCAGATCTTGTTGTTTTAGGATGAGCTCAAGGCCAAGATTAACTACATGAATGGTGTCGTATCTCCTGGATTGACTGAGAAAGTCACACATCTCGTCACGGAATACTGTGATAGTCAGTCTAAGAAGTATACGGTGAGAAACTGCGTCACATCTTTTTTTGCTTGGTTTGTTTTTTTTTCTACCTTACTTCGGCAAATGTGTTGGTTTTCGCGTGGGTTTTCTTGTTTTTTTCTTCTGCTTCTAGCATTGGGAACTGTCCTTTTCATTGAATCCTACATTTTCTGGTTTTGTTCATCAATTTCTTTCTGTTGCTCTTAATCGAACTGCGCAATTCCATTTATTTTCTGCTTTAGGAGGCCCGAAGGATGTGTTTACCCATTATGTCGACGACTTGGGTGGAAAAAGCATGGGAAGCAGCTCGGGCGTTTTCCTCCATTAGCTTTACCTCAAAGGAACTAGTCCAGCAGTACCGGTTGCCAATTTTCAACAAAATGGTATGATTACATTTTCACCATTTCTAACTTGTACACTCTGCACTGGAACATTCAGGTAATCACGGCTACAGGTGTAGGAGGCGATGAACGCATGGACATCGCTCGACTCATCGAACTGAATGGAGGGCGCTTCTCCGGTGATATGAAACGAAATGAGTGTACTCATCTGATCGCAGACCAGACGAAAGGAACGAAGTATAAGAAGGTTTGTTGGTGGTTTGTGAGCCTTCACTGTGTTGTAGTAACTGAAAGGTAACGAACTATTCCTTTACTTCCGAAACCACAGAAGCTTAGTTTATGTTTGCTTCATTCAGGCACGTGAATGGGGCTCCATTAAAATTGTTCGAGCATCCTGGTTACGAAAGTCTGTCCAGGCTGGATATGTTCTACCGGAAAGGTGTGTATTTGGTTCGCATCTTCGAACTATGTTATTTTGTTCCAGCCTTCTTCCGAACACGAGAATGTTTGCCTGCTGAAGTTTGCCTTTATAGTTCTCTACTTTTGACAAGAAAAGCGAGTGTTTCAGCGCTTTTGATCCAGAGAAACGAAATCGGTGTAGTACGCCAGTTTTGACATCTCGAGCTCCAGAACCTGAAGAATTGGACTGCAGTGTAATTCAAGGTGAGTTTTATATAGCTTGTTCTGTGTACGACCATGGACTGAGAATTTCACTTGCTGATTCAGCATTAGCTTCTTGTAGGAAAGTGTCAGGTCACTTTTTTCTCCAACTTTTAGTAACTTTTTAGAATTGATTTGTAAATACTCATTGACTTGTTTAATGACGTACAAATTTGCTGTATAGGTAGTACCAGCTCATTACAGGAAAAGGAGGGCGCCTGGACAACTCAACTTTCAACACACAAATATCAAAACACACTGATGAACCAGAGCCAGAACCTGAACGAACGCCACTGTCTCTTATTAGGTTAGTTTTATGATTTCTATTTAAATATTTGTTTATTTTCACTACACTGTGCCAATGGCATAGTGCTACGCCTCATAATGATGGTAGCAACTAAAAGTGGCAGTTGTCAAGGAGGCTTTTGGTAGTTCAGTGGAAGTTTATATTTTATTTGTATCGCAGGGGAGGCGCTCTTACATATCGAACCTAGGTTGTAGTTGACTTCAATTTGTTGGGTATTTAGACCTTGCATGTTTTTAGACCGAGTCTCCGCCGTGAGGGAAGTCGTCTTCGGCTGGCGGCATCTACGCCAACTGTCTATGATCCAATTGACCAGTTGGGGGAGACATGCCTCAAGGGCGACTTTGATTTTCTGGAGGTAATTAGGGGTTTCAGATGCGCATTGTTAAGTTTTTACTTAGAGTTGCTTAAATCACGTTCAAAAATATTATATATAGCTTCTATCTGGCAGTAAAAATCCAGATGAATTGGAAGTTTCATATTTAGGGCTGTCGGATATGGGTATGTGGTGCAGAGCAGTCACGTGTAGACAGGTGGAAGAAGTTACTGGATAGGTGAGTGAAGGCTAAACATTTCAGATTTATTTCTGTTCGTTCTGCTTGGCTGAACCACTTGATAGGTTCCAATTATTTTTGTCTTTTCCCCTCACATCTGCTTCTACAGTGCGTATCATAAATATACGGGCACCCCAAAAATTACGCTATCTGCTCTCGCACACATTCCTGACAAACACCACTGCTACCAGTGAATTCGGCGTCACCGAAAACCTCATGCTACTCCATTCCGCTTTGAAAAATGGAAAAATAAAGTGTAACCATGTAAATTAACTGTTTAGTCCCATCTCCCAATGTATCATAATTATACGGGCAACCTCAGTAAAAAATGAATAAAAGCATTTACTCATCGGGGGATTCCAGTCTCAAATTTGAAATAAGTAGAGACAAGTGTTCTTCAATTAGACTTACAATCCCACTAGGATCGGATCGTTCTGAGGCGGAACGGGAGCAGGTAAGGACAATTCACCATGAGGGCTTCCACAGCCACAGGATCGAGGTGCAAGTTCGTCGGGAGTCCAGCACCATTGGCACTCTCGTGCAAGATTTTGGCTTCTGCAGTCAGAATGAGAGATGCTGCAGATGAAAGAGAGATACTGCAGAAATTTATGATACGCACTGTATGTTGCATATCATATTTGATTTCTATCGCACTTCTTCATTTGTGATAGTCTCTCGTCTTCATTTCTTTTTTTGTTATTTTTAACCTACTTTTAACGTTCAAGGAGTGGCGCTACCCGCGTTGGAACAATGGAGGCTGCCAGTCACATAGTTGTCGTGAATGCGACGCCTGGTGAGCGCACCAAGCTAATCCAAGCCAAGTCACGGGGGACGCAGGTTATACGCGCAGAGTGGGTGGCTGCTTGTTGCAGGGAAATGGACTTAGTTGGCGTTGAGGGTGCGCTTTTTTAATCTAATAGACAAAATTGTTCAATTATTCCGTCTCTTTGCAGAATATCTATGGGATCCAGATGATACTGTGCTTCGTACTGGTTCAATACATCCTACCCATACCTCGGAGGATGTTGAAACGCCTAGGGTGAGCTACAGAAGACTTTAGTTAGCTATCACATAGCAGTCATCCTTCTGTCTGTATGGACTTTCATTTCATTGGGCTAGTTGATTTTTCAGTCCATTATTGGTTCTCATGCAGTTTGGAACACCTTTCGCTTCGAACTTACAAAAGTCCTGCCAAGTTTATGCTTGCTATCCTATAGAATTACTTCTTGCAGCGGTTCGACAAATCATCACGGTCAGCTAGTGCCGCTACGACCAGCAAAGAGTTGCCGGCTTCGGACTACTTAAATTTAGCTCCTCTGGGTAATTTGTCGAACGAATCGGACGTATCGAGTTTGTTCCGGTTAGTGTTTATTAGTGTTCATGTTGACAGACAAGTCCAGGTAGAGGACCTTGGCATTTTCCTTGCCTTTACAACTCACAAGAGAGTGATTTTCCCGTTATCTTTGCAATCCAGCTAAGCTACCAATTTCTATGAGTGGTAGTGGCAAGTAAATCCATACTTTTGAGAATTTGCGATACAAGTTATTAGGTTTGTTGTCCTTGATCATTGATCATCTGTCTAGTTGTGGCATCGACGACGTTTCAAAAATAGCCGAGAGATTTGTATTAATTTCGTTTGTTATGTTTTGTTATCGTTATTTCTGAAACATTTGTTTTGCACATTTTGAATTTATTATTCTTTGATTTCCTACTTTCTTTTTGCATTTTTTCGATTATTTAATTCACTCTTTTTTAACTGCAACATTCAGAGCACTAAAGTTCCGATTACGTGGCTTAACACCTGATTTGGAGTCACAAACTTCGAAGGAAATACGTTCCGCTGGAGGTAAGAATGTTCCGCTGTGTCAACGTATTTAACTTAGTGTCAACTTATTTAAGCTATGAAGTGCTCTGCTTCTAGGTACGGTTGTTCCTATTTCGGACGGTTCTACTCATGTCAACTACTTGCTTTGTGATCAAGTTGAATGCGGTCATCTGCGTTCAAATGAGAATTATGATCAAGCGGTGACGGTGTTTTGGATGGTGAGTGACCCTTTTCATAGTTTCTTTAAGTGAAGAAACTAGAGGGATAGTGCAACTCAAAAATCTGATTCTCGACTTTACCCTTCCAGTTTTTATTTCATTTCTAACTCGGATTTTTTTCAGAAAAGCTGTCTCGTGAACTGTCGCCTGTTGAAAGCGTCCAGTCATCCGCTCTACCGACCAATACCTGCTGTCGAAGAAAGCACCGTATTCTCAAATACGGTAGTTGTGATCAGCTGTTTTAATGATTATGAGAGAGTTAGTTTCACACATTTTATGCCGATTTATTTGCATTCACCGAGTTAATGTTGATCTTCAGCTGGTACTGGTTGATCTTGTGAAGAAGTTTGGGGGTCGAGTGCAGGAGACCCTGACTAGGAGGAGCAGAGGAGAACAGGTGGATTTTCATTAATTTACTGCATTATTTTATGCGTTATTGCTGCATTTATTCTTTCGTACGCTCTTATTCCCTGGTAAATCCTAGTTTTCAGCTGGCTGTCACTCATGTTGTTGGAGGCAGCGAGGGACAAAGGGTAATTGAAGCTCGGAGACAGAAGTTTAAGGTAGTTTTTGATGAGCTGCCTCCTTTATTCATCCGAAAGCTTAAATTCTTCTCTTTATTTAGGTAGTAGACCCGTCATGGATCATTGAAAGTATCATAAATGACAAGCTATTGAAAGAGGACCTGTTTCCTTTGCGGGTGGGTTTTGAAAGTGTTAAAGTAGAATCAGTCTCAGAGCGTTTTAGGTGTATTTAGGAAGAAGCATTTTAGGTGTTGGGTGTTTTTTTTAGGGAGAAGCCTATGCATCTTACGAAGGCAGAACAGATGACTTATGGCCGGATGCGAGCAGGTCTCGACCTGCGCCTCAGCCAGTGGCACCAATAGATGATTTTTCTGACCTCATTGTGGATGAACTCCACGAGCAAGGCGATGACAATGTGCCGACTCCGAGTAGAAGAATGACAACGCTTATTGCTGACGAGTTTAGAACACCTGGGGTGAGTTCTAGATAGATATCAAGTTTTCGTAAGAGCTACATTGTAGGCTTGATAGGGTTTATTTCTGAAATTTTTGTCAACTATGAATTGATGGGAAAGTTTATTGTTTTCCGTTAATTTCTAGATGATTTTTTACCCGTAACCTTCGATTGAAGCGTTTTTTGCTTGGCTTTCCTTCAGCTCACATTTAGGCGGCCTTAAAGACGTCGACACCATCGGCAGTGCCACAACGGTTACACACAGCTCCTGATAGAACTCTGGATTTGAAGAAGACCTTCAAACCTCGGTACTTTCCTCATGTTCACACGAATTAAATATTTATATGTGCATTAGTTGCAAAATCTTATTCCTCATTCGATATACTGCGATACGTACAATTAGTGGCTGACTTTGGCCTTTTCTATTTCAGGTTCCAAGGATTAACTCAGGTTATCGAGAATATACCGTCACCATCGACTTCGGAAGCGACTGATGAAAGCTTGGTGAGGGCCTTTACCTCGTCAGTCCTATTTGTTTGTTCATTTATCCATCATTCATTCATTCATTCATTCATTCTTTCATTCATTCCATCACTAGTCCACTCATTTATGTCCTTGTTTATTTGTATTTATTTATTTGTTTGACTATTCATTGACTACTGGCTGAGCTTGGCTATTCGTGCGCATTCGGTTTTTCTTTTATTTTTTTTTTCACCATACAGACTGAATCAATGGTTGGTCGTATACTAAAGGAAGCTGCTGTGAAGACGGCTGCTCCGAAACACCAAACAAGAAGTGATCCTACCCCTACTTCCTCTGCACAGACGCCTACTTCTGCAGTTCGATCAACTAGCAGCAAGGCAGTTGGCTCGAGACATGTGAGCACCCTCTCCATTGCAAATATGTACACTTTATTAGAGTCTGACGTTGTTATCAACTGACAGAGTTTGCGAAAATCAGCGCTCAATCAAAAGCAAGTCGTGACTGTCAGTGATGCTCCACCTGTGAATGTTCAAGAAGAACCCAGATATCCGGGAAATGACATGATGGCGTTGAGAGCCCGAATGACGGAGCGGTTAGAGCAGAGAAATAGGGAGATCGGTAAGAATTCTTTACTGTGAACCCTCTTTGTTGCCGTTTCTGGGTTATAGAATTGCTATCCCAGCCATCAAACTAGCTGAGAATAAACTGACTTCCACGGCATCGGCATCGCCCCAACCTACCAATGAAGCAACATCTGGGAGACGTCGAAAACGTCCCCAAAGCGCTAATAATTCTGGTCCATCCGCGAAGAAGACGTCTCAGTCGCCATCTACTGCCACTTCCTCGCAGGATGAGACACCTCAGCCACTGATTGAATGGCAGCCGGCTATGCCAAGCAGGTACTATGCACAAGTTTTGATTGCTTGTTCTTGCTGAAGGGTAATGATTCAACAGTTCTGACCTGCTTTTGTCCATATCTCATCATTCAGATTGTCCTCTAGCACTTTGCTTGGCATGGACGAACCGTTCGATTCTACAAGGCCGCCGGTGAGGTCTTCCCACTATTTTAGCATCGTAACTGAGTTTCTTTTACTGAGTAACTCGTAACTGAGTTCTTTTGTTACTTAATGAGGTAAAATGCCATGAGAATCGTTCGAGTAACTAATGGAGCGAATATTAGCGAATTCGATGGCACTGCGGGTCTCTTTATAGAGGCACCTTGTTTCTATGCATTTATGTTGCTAATGCGGCTCAATAGCAGTACTTGAATAGGATGCCAACACTCCGAGGACCGAAATTAGTTTGAAAAATAAGATTAGAAGTTTATAGGTAGCGCCGGAATTGGCGAACGTGGAAGCAGTTCAACGACCACCTTTGGCCAGAACTTCTTCGGAAAACCAGCACAGGTACAGTTTCTAGATGTCAGTTAGATCCACAGCGTTTTGATTTTACTATTTCTTTATTTTTCTTTGGCGTTTTCTTATCTTCTACAGAAATTCCTTTTCCTTTTTTTCGCTTCTTTCATGTCTTCAGAACTGACAAATTGATCATTTTCGAATTTCACCTGTGTACTATGAACACTGGCACCGGTATGGATATTCGAATTTCTCTTCATAATCGGAATCTGATAGTTGGAGTGACTATTTTATTGCACGTATTCTTTTTTACAAATGATTACTAGTATGACTCACAGTCACGTTTGCGTCCACAAATATTGTTATTTTCCTTCTTTTCAGGAATTCTATGGATGACCGGGTGGAAGCCGACGTTGGTCACACGCATAATGCTCCTGTAAGCACAGCTGCACCTGCTGAAACCCACATATCCCGTCCGACTTCTACCACTGCGGCAGCAGTGCAGAAAGACCATTCTGCTCCAGTGAATGTTGAGAAGTCCTTGTCGAGAAGGAATTCTGCCAGTGATGCTCGAGCAAACTGTAGAAGTGCCCCGGAGCCTGCACCAAGGACTCCAGTGGATGTTGCTCAGGCTGCACCACCTAATAGGGAATCCACGTCGAATCCGCCAACAGCGAAGATGCCATCGGTTAAGCAAGAAAGGATTTCTTTTGAATTCAGTGCGACAGTCCGTCGCTTCATTTTCACGTCGGTTGTACCACATGTGAGTTTAACATCCATTAGAATTAATATGACTTAGGCTTTTAGGCATCTATTAGTCGAGATATCAATTTTCCGAGAATCTAATATCTAAGGCATGCAAAAGTGCAGTCCTAATTCGTTTGAAGTTTTAAGACTCATGAATTGGATTCATGAACATTTTCCAAGCAAACATAACTGTTTTATTTCTTGCTAGTTGCTAATATGTGACTGCTGAGACAAATCGCTCAGTTCAGATGTACCAGATTAAATCTGGTGAGGTCATCTGCTTTGATTTAGCGGAGCAGGTGCAAAATGGAAGGTAGTGCCCACGAGCTCCCTACTGGTATATAACATCCAGAATGATATTGTCTCAGGGTTTGGCGAATGTCGCTTGAACCAGTTTTTCGGTCAGCGCGATTATCGAGACATGCGAAACGGGTGACTTTCGCTATAGAATTTTGTTTGTAGTACAAGGAGTTTCATAGCTTTTTACCACTTAATTAGAATTCGTACTGGTTTCGTATCCCTTGCTAATCAGAAGAAAGTCATGAGAGCCTATTCGGATCACTTGTTTGGCGACTGTCGTCGTAGCATCGGTGGTTCAGTGGTAGAATGCTCGCCTGCCACGCGGGCGGCCCGGGTTCGATTCCCGGCCGATGCAATCTTTTGCTTTTTTCCTTCTGCTGCTCTCTTGTGATATAACTCAAACATCGCATGTGCATTTCAGGTCTTCTTCGAGCGTGATACAGCATTTCTAGGTTTTCGGCTGGCTAAGTTTCCTGAGGGGTTTAATCCTACAGCCCTAACTAATTTGTAAACTCGAGCAAAGCGTTTTCCGCTAAGATTTCATCGTCAAAATATACCATGTTCTTGGACCCCATGATTGAACATCTATTATTTTTTAGGAAAAGCTCCGCCTATCCAATATAATCACACGATTGGGAGGAATTGCTGATTCTGGTGAAATGAACGACGAGAGCTCTCATTTGATTTGCGGGAAACTGGTGAGAGTTGACTTTTACAGAAAGTTTTCTTGTTTTGTTCATCATCTCAGCGGTTTAACATTAGTTCTGAGCCAGAAACTGTTGCTCATACATATGCTCAAGGATTTCCCTATTTCCAGATTCGTGGTTCGAAGCTCATGGGGTGTATAGCTAGTGGCAGATGGGTTGTTGGAGCGGACTACGTGGATAAAAGTCTGGCAGCTGGGAGGTGGTTACAGGTGAGTGGATGATTGCTTGACTCGTCGCATCGTCTTTTTGGGCACCGTTTCCATTTGCCAGCACATTTTTTTTTCTTTAGGAAGCCGATTTCGAACTGGGTAATCCAGACAGATTAGCCGAGGTCACTCTGCCGGAAAGGGAGCTGAAACTTGCACTAGCGTGCAGACGATGGAGGCTTAAATTAGGCAACACCGATCCTTTGAAGGTAACATTTGCAGACTTGTGGAATTTTTGAGAACTTAGATCTTTTGGATATGATCGTTGATTTACTATTTTTCTAGAGGATAGGTGCGTTCCAAGGATGGCGTTGTGTATTGTACTGTTCCGATGAGAAAGCTGCTGGACTCATCCCGATGTTGAAAGCTGGAGGAGCCGAAGTGGCTGTGAGAAGGCAAGGCGAAGGAGCACCACTTGTGTTTAGACCAACGCACGCTGTGGTGTGCAGTAGCAGCATGTGGACAATGGAGGTTGGTGTCTATCATCGGTTTTTAGTCCAGGATATTTTAGTCCTGTTTTAGTAGGTAATATCAAGAGACTCATGGTTATTTCAATTTTTTTTTGCTGTCAGTACTAGAGGTTAGAATACTGACAAGAATTATTTAGGAGCTGAACCAGTTAGTGAGCGTTGGTGCCAAAGCTTTCCATTTGGAGTACATCTCGAAATTTTTGATAGAAGAGCAGGTGGACGAGACGGCCTGTTACCATGTGGACTACAGAAGGATTTTGCAGTGTCGTCGATGATAACAGTGCTGGATTTTTCTTTAGCAAATAGATTTACAGCTTTTACAACTATTCGATTGCCGATTTTTTTTGCGGTTTTAATCCATGATATTGTCACGGTGACTATTTTGCCTGATTAAGGTTTGTCTTTTGGTTTTAGCAGTCCCATGTTTGGTTCACCGTCACTTCTCCAGTTTTTTATTTTATTTTTCTAAGTTTATGCTCAGCTACACAACAATTCTCGTTTGTTTGGTACAAACTTTACCTCTAGCTCACTGAATCTAATTTTCGTGAATCCTAACTTTGTACGATTCTGCAAATGTCCCTTGGATGTTAAATGTATATAAATGTTTCTATTGATGTGGGAAAAGACGCACGAAACACAAAATAATATTCGTTTCTTTTGGTAGTGTCATCTAGTACTGCGTTGGCTACTAGTGACTACTAATCTCCAGCTGAGCTTTGAGAGGAAATAAAAAGCGTCAAATTTGTGTTCATGATCCTGGAATAAGTGTGATGAAATTCAGAAATTAAAAGGCAAATGGGAAGTGGAGTAATAGACTCCGGGATTTTCCAGCAGAAGAAAAATGGAGCAAAAAATGGTTTCACCAATTTTGGACAAGAGGTTTCCGGGTAACCTTGCACGCTTCTGAGACGTCCCACCATCCCTTGCGGGATAGGCCGAGATTTTTTTTCAGGTAAAAAATATCTTGGAAAATAGGCGAAAAGTTCTGTTGGACCACTTTCGATCTCTTATTTGTACTACTATGTTCGATAATCTGAATTTTAGTTATTTGAATTTGTACCTGCTCTTGGCACATTTCTTATTTTGAACCTCCGCCCTGGAATCCCTTTTTTGCAAATTTCACTTTTTTCTCTGACCTCTTCTTCTGACCCTGAGATGATACGCAGTTGCAAAGATGAGCTTCTAGAATCTCGGACATTCTATAGGTATTTTCTTGTATCGATCATCCTTTTATGACAAAAACACGGTGAGAAAACAGTGGAAACGTGAAAAAAAATGTTAGTTTTCGCTTGAGGAATGAAGAAAGAGCCTGGAGGAAACACTACCATGAGCGTCGCATATGTATAAACCGATTGTCCGATTGGTCCTTTTATAAGTCTAAAAAGTCCCCAGACAGCACATTTTATAAGTCTAAAAAGTGCCCAGACAGCACATTCTGCATTTTGTAAGCTGTACTTATTGAATATGTGGTGTGCTTATGTATATCCGCAAGGTCACTGTCATATATAATATGTAGAAAGACCTCAGTAGGGAACAATACACTTATTTTTTCTGGAATAAACAACAAGTTTAACAACATCGCGCCATATGGCGTAAGGGGCAGGACTCTCCGCAAATTTTTATTCTTGAATGGAAGACATTCAGATGAACACTTTATTGAAGCATAAACAATAAGATGAACACTGTATTGGGAAGTAAATTAGTGCATGCTTGTTTTCTTTCCTTACGCCTGCACACACAAGGCACCGAGCGGGGAGCATGTCATGCCCGCTTTTCCGCAGCCAGAGCAAGCCCTCTTCTTGGCAATTTCGTAGATTGGATCCTCATCACTGATAGGCCTGGAAATGAATAATATCTCCTTTTCTTTTCTATTTAATGATAGTAGTTTCTAGAAAAAATCTTTCGAGAAAACCCTAAACTTCTGATATTTTTTGATATGGATAGTTGTGGTAGAGCCCATCTTAACACGGTTACCCTGGGTAATTTTAATGATGCATGAGAGTCTTGGACATGTGAAAGATTGCAAAATAACTTACGTATCCGAAGTATAAGCACACTGAACATATGTTTTTCCTATTGCCTGGCATATCTGAACTCCACATCCCACTTTCTTGGTTTTATCATACGCCATCTGCAATGCATATCACATCGGTTTCTGGAGAAAAACTAAGCATTTTTGTCTTTCTGGGAAAACCCATACGTTGACGTAATCTCCGAGGGGCTTGTCCTTCATCTCAGCTTCCACGTATTTGTTGTCTGGTACTCCGGTTTTCGCTAGAGCGCTCCACCACTCATCTATTACCTGAAGTGTTCAGTTAGCATGGGAGCAGTGACTCTTCTTCAATAAGGACTCAGACATTCGCCGGATTGGAGCCGAACCCGATAGGGATTGGAGCCGCATGTCACCTCGGCTCCAATCCGTAAAATGGGCGGGGCTCGGGCGCCATACGGCGCTATTCGGGCTACTATGGGTGCTATTCGGGCTACCACGGGTGCCATTCGGTTGCTATTCGGTTGCTGTTCGGTTGCTATTCAGTTGCTATTCCGTTGCTATTCAGTTGCTATTCGGTTGCTATTCAGTTGCTATTCGGTTGCTATTCAGTTGCTGACTTGTAGTAACACGTTCGTTATTCGAGTAGCATGGGATCCCACTGTCGGGTTTTAACACGTCCGCTTTTCAGAATTATCAGATTTTCGAGCTTCCATGACGGTAAATAAGGGTTAAAAGCGTTGCTACAGTGGTTACTGCCCTGCTTTCGAGCCTATTTCGCTCCTTGTCCACTTTAAAGAGGAGTGATTCTGACGGCACTATCCTCAAATGCGACAAAAATAGTCATTGGGTTAATCGTATGCTTAAGCAGACTTTCCCCCAGATGTCTGAAGAAGCATGCTCTTTTTCCGCCGGCTGCAGCGATTCCGCAGCATTCCATCAGTATCCGCCTCTAAGCCCCACAGCTTGATCCCAGAAGCATGGAATGTGTAGTTATGCGAAAAGTTTTAAAGGCCTTTCTGAATTTCACCTAATCCATGTAGTGAAGAACATGTGACGTCCTGCTGGCAAGGTTCCATCCGGCTGAATATCGATCGCCAGGAGGACGCCACGTATGATCTCAGGAGGTGCGGGACGGGGATATGGTGGATCTACGGCACTGTACAGCCAGTTCAGAAACGATTCGGTACGGTGAAATCCTATGTGGAGAGTGAGAGGCCCTTTTGACAAGTCGCCCACGTTCTGGCTTGTTGTTCGCTGTGCTTTATAGCTACCCGACATGTTAAAATGGCCCCGGAAATGATGTGAAAAGTACGTGGAACGCATGCGTTCAAGCGGTGCGATACCGAGTGCGAGGTGAATCGCTTGTATACCCCAAATTTCTGAGAATTTTGTTTTCGGTTAAACTTTGTGTGAAATGGTTATTTGAAAGGGGTGTTGAACAGGAATATCGTATCTGTTTTGTACCGTATCCCCATTTTCGTATGTTTACTGTGAGCACAATGTAGACTCGGAATCTCATAGACTCCTCTCGAATTTTGCGTACAGGAGTTTATATCGACGCTAATAATGTATATCAACATCATTTTGCATGCCGCCTCCTTTCTGCCCGAAATCGGTATTTTCTTTCGATGTCTTGCAGTACACCCACCGTGACCTTGCAGAAATGGGGGTGCGGTGCAAAACGGATACGATATTCGTGTACAGCACTTCAGATAACGGCACTATTCCACTTATTCTGCCCGGAAATCTTAAGACCAAAAAATCCTCTGAAACTTTGTCTTAGGGGGGTATTTGGCATGCCGGCCACGAATATCACACTCATTTCGTGCCGTAACCCTATTTGGTTAGGGTTAGGTAAGGTTAGGGTAAGTAAAGTATCTCGCAGAATTATCCGAATTTTTGTCTAGAGGGGTTATTTGATATGCTGATCACGAATATCATACTCGCTTAGTGCCGCAACACCATTTGAGTAGAATTGCGGCAGGGATTGGGCAGGCACAGTCCATAGAAAAGCATCAAATTGCTTTCAAATAGCAAAGTCAATGTGATATTCGTGATCAGCATATCAAATAATCCCTCTAGACAAAAATTCAGATAATTCTGCGAGATACTTTACTTACCCTAACCTTACCTAACCGTATCCAAATAGGGTTCGGCACGAAATGAATGTGATATTCGTGGCCGGCATGCCAAATACCCCCCCCCAAAGACAAAGTGTCAGAGAATTTTTTGGTCTTAAGATTTCCGGGCAGAATAAGTGGAATAGTGCCCAAATAACCCCTCTCTGACTCTTTGTGAAGTTAGACGAAGTTAGGCGAATTCTCAAAATTTGGGGCAGAACTAGCCCTTTTATGTTATCTACAGGGCCAGTTGAATAAGACCCGCCGTTAAACCTACAATGAAGTAAAGGCTGCGGGGAAAACTCGTCCAACTCCGCTCACTCGCCGCAGGACCAGCCAACGCGTAAAGTCACCACCCTTTTAATTTACGTGCGGCACCTCTCTTACTTGCACTCATTACTGCGTTGTCGACCACAACTTTTCATTCTCATGCAACTCGCTTGGCGAACTGGTCTAATTTTTACACTTTTGGAAGTGCATATGATGCAATCCCTTCCATTCTGATTTTTCCATACTGCCATCCGCTAAAATATACTTCCAAACGCTTTCTGCGGGCAAAGTCGTAATTGCAGACAAAGTCGGATCAGGCGCCCTCTGTGAACTAACAGACCGTACTTTTGTTGCACACTTCATAAGCTGCCATTTTAGAGAAGTGTAATATTTTCTAGGCTATAAACATTTCATTGATGATGTAATGCTAAGTTTTCAAGAGAGAAATAGTAGTTTTTGAGGTTAAAAGTCCTCTCAAAGAATATTATTTCTCTTCAGAACCTCCCCCCCTAAGAAGGAAGAAGGAAGAGCTCGAGAGGACCTGAGAGGATACACTCTCACCAGAAGTCACTCTATGCAGTTTCACCTAATCAGACATCAGACAAAACAAGGTGATCAGACAAAAAGAATATCGACCGCACTCGGCGAGAGACGACTTGAGAATGAGACTTGCTAGCAATGACGAGTGGATAATGAGAAAGACTTGCTAGCAACCGACGGTTGCCATTGAGTTGCTATTCGGGCCACATATGGCGGCCATATGTGGCCCGAATAGCAACTCAACAGCAACCGTCGGTGAACATGGCCGCCATGTGTGGCCCGAATAGCAACTCAATAGCAACCGTCGGTCGCTAGCAGCAACGCAATAGCACCCACCGTTGCTGCGGCAACGGGCGTTGCTATTGCGTTGCTAGTGACAAGAGTGGGCGGAGTCGGTTCGGCTCCAATCCGTGGAGTGTCTGAGGAGTTAAAGTGAAAACTGCATTAAGGCATAGATATACTTCTTGAAATGTATAGAGCCCTCTGCCGCCGTCAAACTGGTGGCATTGCCGTCGAGCCAATGCAAAGCCTAATGTTAAGACCTCTTTTTCTTATGTACCAGATGACTTTGGACCGTTTTTGTCCTCCAGTTTTCTTTAATGCAATAACAATGAAAGTGAAATATAGTAACCCAGCAGATCGAAGTGAAATCTATCTGGTTTGAAGCTCCTCCTGCCAAGGTGCAACAGTACATATGTCATTTTCGCCCTAATGTACTACAAACTTCAAAAACTCTGCGTAAACCCACTAAGTGGTCGAATCGGTAACGAACTGGACTATTACGTGGACGATCACGAGCTCGGTTCCCCGGTTCTCACTCTTCTGCGTTGTTGTGTTGCCGTTCTCAGGATCTAAGGGCAAAATGGTATGCATATTGCAGCATCATGTTAGGTGAAGCTTCAAGATAGGTATGTGTCATTTAGAATTGCTTTGTTAACCTGCTGCGCTTCCCTTCTATGGTATGAGGTAGGAATAATAAAGAACTGCATGAACATTTTAGACATGAAAGTACTTTGAAAAAATTCCAGTTTATAAAGGGTTCTGTGTGAATTTGAAATCCTCCGACTATGGGAAGATCCTATCTGTAGACAGATACCGGTGAATGCATACCGCTTCGAGAGCACTCTCCCTTGAGACATCGAATTTCGGGTATTGCTTGAAATTGGATGGCTGTGCTATTGTTGCAGTTTTACAGTCTTTGAACTTGTCCATTATTTCATTCTCAACATCGCAGTCATATTTCTGAAACATTTTTTTTCAACATATTGATTATTAACAAAACTATGTATCTTCCAAACCAATTGTATCATCGCTGCCGCTGGTTTGGCGTATCCAATTTTACCATCTTTAGCCCAACCAGATGCCAACAGTCCCCTATAATGTTGAAACGTGAAATCTCCCAAATTGTTCAGGTTAGATGTGCACAAAATTCAGTCACCTGTAGTAGTTGTGCATGTATAAAGCTGTGTTTCTAAGATCGTCCGTCATCAGCTTGGAGTTTGCAAGATTACATTGATCACTTATCACCAATGCTGTTAATCGGAAATCAGAAAGTAGTGTAAAAACGCTCAGACGTGCTATGCATAGTGAACGGGCAAATTGATTCAAGAATGTAAGACATTCGGAGGAACGTTTTTCATTGAAGCGTCGACACCCAGGCTATGCAGCGAAACCAGCAGCAAATTTTAGTTAAACCAGCGATTCATCTTGCTAGAAGTCTTCGGGCTAAATGGTACAAGAATGACAATCGAACACTTGGACTTCCTAACAGTGCGAGGTTTCCTTCCACAAGTGTCATATCCCGAGTTACAGTCGGGTCCGGCAGCCACTGTAAATGGGCGCCGGCGGGCGCCGGCCGCCGCCACCCTCCGGCGCCCCGGTATTAATGAGCTATAAATCACTCGAGCTTGGTAGAAAGCGAAGAAAAATACAATTTTAGTCCATATAGACTGGGTGCAGTGGATATGTTAAAGCTATAAAGCAGGGGACCATTTTCACAACTTTCACGTTTTTTCATTTTTGTGATTTTCATGGGTAAAGATTTTTGAATACACAATAAGCGAAGCCAACTCTTTCATTTTCTGCTATAGTACATTGCGTCGCGAATACAAAAATGGCCGTTATTCTTCTATAGATGGACACAGTACTTCAGTTATCCCATCTGAATAATAAAGCTCATCCAATTCGGGATCCTCAGAAATAATTGAAATCCGTATAAATTGTTCCATATCCATTGCGAAGTAGTTCTACCGCTGTCATTTATCTTTCGTGGAGCAGTCCTTCACGGCGGAGTTACTCTCTCCCGGTTTCCCTCAACTTTGAAAAAGTGATTTTTCACTATTACTTACACTTACACTTATCGTAGTTTATCTTCGAAAGAGTTTTCCACTATTACTTACACTTACACTTATCGTAGTTTATCTTCGAAATTTATGCAAAACGTTGCCGGATGCCTTCCTGGACTACCCGAAGGAGATCACGGGGGACGTTCCAAGCAGTGAACCCCAAACACTGCGATACTTAACTCTGGATCTCCAACGGAGTGGAACCAGCGACAGGGACAGATTGCAATCTGCCACTCAAACCACTGAGCCATCCGGGCTACTTTTTATGTTGGAGTTTGTTAGATAACTGCAGCAGTCGTAGGCAGCATACTATATGTATTTGCAAAACGGGGGCACAGAGCAGGATTCGATCCCCTGACCACCACAACGTCGATCATTCGCTCAACCCACTGAGCTATGCGCGCACGCGATGCTACATACAAATAGTGTCCAATCTTACTTACACTTACACTTATCGTAGCTTATCTTGGAAATTTAGGTGAAAAGGGAGTTGGGTGGGGCCACTCCTGTGGTATTTGAGCCTTGCACCAGATGAACAGGGCTCAAACGACGCAGACTCCTATGAGCTATTGCTGGCTCGAAGTAAAATGTGAGGTAGAGGAAACCGATTAGCATTAACAATTTGTAATGGAAATGTATAGTGATACAATAAGTGGTGGTGCAGGGAAAGTTTCAGTTTTGATTTTGGAGATTGCCTGGAAACGTCGAAAAATAGCCCCAAAAACCGATGAAGAATCATAACTAGAAAGATCTAGAAGGGCAATGGGTTAGGGAAGAAGCTGCTGAGGATCATATTTTTGAAGGAACCGGACCTCGCTACTAAGCAGGACAAACCCATTGGAGTGAGGGGAAACTTCGAATCTTTAAGCAGAATCTCAGAACGAGTAGCAGAAATGAGTGTTTGAGAATAAATGGGCACCTTACGTCCTCTTATTTTTTAAGCCTGGAATGCAAAGTAAAGTAGGAAGGTCGGACCAGCAAACAGTGCCTGAGGCAAAGAGGTACAAATTAGTAAATATTTTTGTCTCTGATTCGCCCTTATTCATGTGCGCATTTCCGGTCAATCATTCTTTCACCACAGAATACCGCCCATCTGGTGTGCTGTGGCATAGGTGTTGCCGGTACTGTTGTTTTGCTTATTTTTTTAAACATTTTCTTTGTATCTGTGTCTTCATCGCGAAATGTTTGAGCCAGTGTGGCACTCAATCTGAGCAAAACATCAAACGGCCAACGCCTGACAATCACAATCGTGCAAGTGGCCTATCGCCCCGCATAAGTGCCGCGGCGCGGCAAACCAGACGAACAGTATTCTGTGATGCAAAAATTATTGACCGGCACTGTGTATTCAATTCAATCATGTAGCTGCACTCTCTGTTTTCTCTACCACACGTACATATCCATGCGCTAGTGCTGACTAGGAACGTAGCAATATTCCCTTGTAGAATTTTTCCCTGACTGACTCACGCGTGAGTTCTTTTTGGCACAGAGCGTTCACGCAGGTTGAGGCTCCATTAACTTGAGGGCAGTCGGCACATGTTGTTGCGGCAGTAGTATATAAGTTTGCGGGAGCTGGTTGAACCTTTGCAGGGCTGAAATGAGAATAATTTTGATGACCATATAGTCTTCAGAAACTTCACGTACTCCTTATTATAGAAGCAAACGATGTACAGTTGACCGGAGCATCTCTGGTAACTGCATCCCACTCCATCAGTTTCTTCATAACCCATCTAAGTATGGCGTGCTTTGCATCATTTTTCGGCATGTTATCCTTGTAACGACTTTTACTGCGATGCAACTCACCATGTTGAAGTCACTATTAGCAGCAACATAGGCATTACCAGTATTACCCGTTTGCTTTTTTGCTCCTTCTTTGAATGCGTTCCTTATAGCAGTTTTTGCAAGTGCTGTCGGGTCGCAGTTGTCACTTATTTTCATCCTGAGAGGACATATTATTTCTAAACAATCTAGTGCTAGAAAGACATAAAGAGCTGAATAATATTTAATTATGATACTTCATAGCTACTGTTCCGTAGTTGGTAGGCGGAACTGGTGCTGGGTTCCCACATTTTGCTGCCTGTGCTTGGGCTACCTCTTCTATAGCACAGTCCCATTGCTGAAACAGATCAAAGCACGTGTGCAAGTCGATGGATTTCACATCTTACGCTTCTTCTTTGTTTCTTCTATTCGTATATTAAGTTTACTCCCAAAATTTCTCTCTCTCTTTTATTATGAAACAAGTCGAAAGTTTGAAGATCTACGCAAGCATAGATTCAGAAACGGTCACGATTTCAGCTGCTCTAGCAGGGACGGGGGGAGGGGGGAGGGGTAGGAAATGCCTGTGTCTACTGATGGAAAGCTGTGAACAGGTGCGTTTCACCCACCAGTTGGTTCATTTTCGAAGCTTTCGGGAGAGCTTTAGTTGGTCCTTGTACTTTACCATTGGCTAGATTTCTTCTGTTCTCATTATGACGATTCAATATCGCTTCTCTCCACTCGTCAGTGATCAGAGGATTTTTGCAATTAAATGCTGGAAGGAGACTGTTTAGGCTCTTTCATCTGTCTATTCTGCTGTTTTCCCAGCGTTCTTCTTTTTTTTGCAGGAGGTTTCACGAATGTTGGTCATGTAAAGATGAAATAGGGGTAGAACAGGTTTCTGCAAATTTTCCATCGAAGTTAATTAATTTTTCCTGGAAAACTGAGAAAATACCCTCACTCGTTGCTGCGAAGGCATTCGTAGACAATTGCAGAAGGGTCAAAACGGCAGTCTAAAAATGATCATGGTTGCTGTTATATTTGTAGAAGAGCACAGCACTTTTGTCTGTTGCCGCTGGCTATGATTTTGATGCATATCGATTGCGAGTCGGCAGCCACAGCGCTGGCGACGCATTGTTCGCAGTCGATACCTATGAGAACCAGCGCCGCGGCGGTAGCGCCGAAAGTGCTATACTCTTTGGCGAGTATAGTAGCAACTTTTCTTGAGTGATGAGGACATCGTGGCTAGACTGTTTCTGTGGAATAGGTCTGAAGTGAAAACTCACCACAGAAGCTGTGACCATCACCATTAGTTCGAAAGGTGAATGTTACACCACGCCTACCTAGCACCCTTTTATGCTGGTAGAACATTTGCAGAGTCACGTTTGAACTTTGTTGATGGATGGTAATTTTGAATGGCTTATATCCGGGTATGAATCCGGGTATGAAATTTTTTAATCCAATCATCCAATACATCACAAATCAAGCAACATTTCGAATCAATTTTCTTTTCTTCTTTGCGTCTATGCGGGAGGGGGGGGGAACGGTGGGAGGAAAGGCGTCTTAGGATGCTGTTTTTCCTGTAGGATTGGTTCTTCTGCAGTGGTTGTTAGAAAGGTACGCAGACAAGGATCGGGACCGCGGCGCGGCTCTCTTGGGCAGAGACACGGGCGCTCTGCATGCTCACCGCCTGCGTCTCTGCCCGAGAGAGCCGCGCCGCGGCACCGACCCTTGTCTGCGTACGTTTGGAGTTTCCTGTATATGATGAAGAAGGGGGCGAGTCGCATCGCTGACGCAGCTCAGACGCATGCGTTTACGGCCTCGCTGCAGCCGCACGTTCTTGTCATTGAGGAAGCACATGACGCGTTGACAGTCTTCATGGAATCCTTCGCGAATGGATGCGTGCGTGCACGAATCCTAGTATATATTGCACTTTTCAGTAACGGCTAGCACTCGCACAGCAAAACACGGTTTTTCAATTGCTTGCCAAGGTCGACACAAGCTGGCAATAAAAATTCATGAACAGCTATAAAACATTTTGCTGGACACGGTAATGCTGATATTGGAAAGCTAATGTCATGCATGGTGAAATTAAATAATAACTATCGCAGCTCATCAAAGCAAATCACATGAGCAGTGCCGTAATGTAAGAAAAAAGACTTTATTGAAGTGCACACTGCGAATTCATGCATGAAAATGCAATTTGAACTAAGGCCAGCATCACACACCACGCAACGCATCTGTACCAGTGCAAATAACACAATGGGAAAGGAGGGAGATACCTAACTCTTTTACCTTTCACTTGAACTAGCAGAGGAACAACAACTGCAATCGTTTTCACACCTGCATTTCTTCGTGAATTTGCAGTGGCACCCACATTTTTGACAGACCCTTAGAATTTTTCACTGTTCTTGAAATTAGCTGAGTGAGCAAGCGGAACCATGTCTGAGCATTTGTTGGGGCTCAAAGGGGCCTTATTCCTCTTGCTCCAGATGTTTGCATGAACTCTGGTGGATTTACATATGGTCGACCCTCGGTTACGCAACGCGATCCGTAGGAACTTAGAAAACAGCCAAAGTTCCAGAAAACTCGGAGAGAGTTTTATAAGGATTTCGCTCTGGATTACCACATTGTACTCATTGCATTGTTCTGTTTTCTGGTCTCTTCCCCTGTTGCTGATAATCTTTAATGCTATAATACATATTGTTGCACGGTTTTAACTATCCAAATTTAAGTTATTATTACAATAAACAAATTCTTTGTGTTGGACAGCAAACCACAAAGATGAGACGAGCAGGCGTGGAAGGCAAGGACCTCCATCACCTCCGATACAATTTACCATCTTCATCAAGCATTTCTTCGGAGGAGAAGAGTTCAGGAAAGATGTCTCAAGACAAGGACGAGCATCGTCGCGAAAGCTCATTTCAAGCCTGAGAGACTGATTTTACCACTTTCCATCAACTGAATGACCAAAAATAAGCGACGTGTTAAATATTTGGCTGTCTCAGAAGTAAAATGCGCAGAAACACGTGCTACTTATCATTTCTTGTGGTTAAAAAATGTGTGAAGTTGTTCTGGCTCCTCAGAAACCTGATAGTACTGTGTTAGGTAGCCGCTACAGCCCTCGAGGAGTATAGCACCTTGCGTCGCCGGCGACGGCGGCCGCCAATGTTGGCGACCGCTCAAAATCGATTTGCACCGATGTCGCAGTCGCTAACTTCGGCGGCCGCCGCGACGCCCCGCCCGCAATCGATGCGCACCAGTGTCACAGTCGCCAGCGCAGGCGACGCAGGGTGCTACAGTCCTCGAGGACTATAGCGGCAGTGTTATTGAGCAACAAAAACAACGTGACAGTACTGTGTAACGTCAACATCGAGGAAAAAGTCTTGTGCATCGCGTTAGCGCACGTAGGGGAGAGCAAAAGAAACCCGCGAATCATACGGTTCCAAGGCAACTTCTTTTTGGAGGACTAGTTGCTTGATGTTAAGATTGGCATGTCAAACCAGTTGGAATCTAGGCTTGAAACTGAAAATATTATACAGGTTGCGTCAGAATTATTGACGCACATAAAATGAGTCTGTAGTAAAGACAAGATGCAAATACATTCCAATATGGAGAACAAAGCCCATGTCTTGGCAATCCGAATAAATGCACTCTAGTTCTCAGCAGGCTTCTTCCTTTCTGAAGCAGTCACAGAGACGACGAGGGATCGCACAGCCTCTGCGCCGCAACTAATTCAGATCGACCTTTTCCCAGATCTTGATCGGATAAGCCTTTGGGAGCTTGATATTTGTGTGGACGATAGCGCAGCTCTTGCTCTCTAAGATACCCATATGAAGTCATCTTTTCACTGGAACTCGGTTCACAAGGAATCCTATTCTGTACCAAATTGAAGTCCCTCAAGTAGATTTTTGAGGCTGAGTCCGTACCACTTTTGTATCTTGCACAACAGCGTTGTTAGTCGTCATCCGTTGTCACATCACTTTCCAAATCTATGGAGACTACGTAAAGTTGGAGCGTCAGACCGTGCTTATATAACAACTTGTGAGGCAAAGAAGTACAATTAATGGGTTTTGTGTTTGATCCCACCTATTCATGTGCATTTTTCCTTTCAATCATTCATGCATCACAGAGTACCGAACATGTGGTCTGCTGCAGCCCACTTCCTACGCGGCGCGGCACAGATGTTGCCCGTATTGATGTTTGACTACGTTTTCCAACATTTTTGTTTGTCTCTCTAGTTTCACTCCAAAACCCCTGGGTCAGTGTTGCGTCAAGCCGCACCGAATTTTGTACACAATAGCTATTTACAGCGCATGTCTCGTAAATTTCAGAGGCAATTGAAAAGTCCGGTACCAGAAAATGACGAGGACGGAAGTCCAAGATTAGAGAACGACCGATTTTCAAAAAAAGACTCCAAAACCTGAAAATTTTGAAAAACTTGTTTTCTACTTTTTTTTTACAATTTTTGTCGTTTTCCTGTTTGTGTGTTCTCGTTTTGGCTGTACTAAAATATATTCTATGTGTTACAGACCTCTATATTAATACGTGTGAATCTGTACTGACGATGTGATGACTACTCGGTGGTGTGGTGCTATTTAATGTGGTAATTATCTTTGTACTATTGCTTAATAGGATTTGTTTGTATTTGATAAGCAGAACACAAAAGCATTTTGTAATCCCGTATAGGACTACAATCATAAGAATCAATAAGACCCAATAAATACTGGGAAGTAATTCTTCATTCTTCAACTCCTTCAGCACACACTTAGAACAGCATGCAATACAAAGTCTACAACAGTAATGGTCAGATCGCCAATCGATTATTACGAAAGGTCGTGACATCGGCGCCTTACGCGAGCAATCGGCGTGTCATCAGCGCGCCATCGTCGAGCGCTCATGGTGCGCCGATGGCCGGCACCAATTGTCTGAGTGAAAGCTTCTTTCCTGTCAAATAATGTCGTAATGACCTGAAGAGATCGTCGCTTGGAGGAGCATCTGGGCTATAAGGAAGGTGGCTTAGAAGTTCCCGACGCAACTACTTGATTCCTTCCGAGTTCTGAGAGCAATGTGAGGCCGGGCATTATCCTGCTGTAGAATAGGTCCTCTTCTAAATGACGTCACAGTCCATCATATCTGATTTTGTCGATCACTGGTTGCATCTGCATAAGCCTTGATGATCAGATTTACAGTGCCTAATTTCAATAATAAAATTAATATAATAAATTCTTCTTGGTTTTATGTTACCTTTCATCTTATGAGTGGTTTCTGCTGACATCATTTTATTGATGACTGCATTCCACCTTTGATTTTTGTTTCTAGTGTGTATGGCCTTGGGTGGTCAACCGATTGGTCCCGCTGACCCATCGATTCGCAACAATAGCATTGGCGCGATAACACTTGAAACTAGAGAAAATGTCACTTTCGA
This sequence comes from Ancylostoma caninum, assembly GCA_037903475.1. Lineage (NCBI taxonomy): Eukaryota > Metazoa > Nematoda > Chromadorea > Rhabditida > Ancylostomatidae > Ancylostoma > Ancylostoma caninum. Next base: position 1,037,794 of record JBAJFG010000015.1, on the reverse strand, counting down.
CTTAAGGGAAGCAGAAATCTGGAGATAACCTCAAGATGTGTAAACAACCCTCGCGAATTGTTGTTTTTAAAGGGAAAACATTAAGATGAAAACTTTATTGAGAAGTGACTTTGTGTATGTGATTGCTTTCGTTCTTTACTGTTGTACACACAAGGCACCTAGCGGAGAACATGTCATGCCCTCTCTTCTGCAACCGGAGCAAGCCCTTTTCTTAGCTACTTTGTAGATAGGGTCTTCGTCATCGATGGGCCTGGAAGTAAATGGTATGTCCTCTATTTTTCTGAATGAGATCGATAATTACTGAAAAGAAAAACATCGGAGAAAATGGTAAACTGATATTTTTGATATGCCTAATCGTAGTAGAGCCCACTCAAGTTTTGTTTATCCACTCATAAACTTTTGGAAAATGGAACAAATTAGGGTCCGGACGCAGCATTGAGATTACCCAAGGTAAACGGGTAGACGCCCGTGTAAGCTATAGGTAAGTTTGGGGACTGTGAACACGTTCATCCTGGATAATCTCATTGATGCATGAGGCCTGAGTGATAGTGTTAATAATGCTTTATTAACAACCAGTCGACGATAGGTTCGTCGAATAGAGCGAATACTATCTACAATGACCCAATAGGGGTTTATATGCAAAATGCAGGGGGCGGTGCCGACCTACTAGGTGTGAGTTTGCAATACCCTAAATACTTGAGAAACTAGGGCACGCATTGGATATTATCTACGGACAATATGTGTCGTTGACAGAACGACATATGTATTTCCTTGACATGAGGAACAAACTTTATACAATATCTTAGATAATACAATAGGTTGTTCACAACAGGGCCCTTGGGGTATGGAGTATGTATATATTGCAGAGTTAACTTACGTATCCACGGTATATCCACACTGAACATATGTTTCTCCTGTTTTCTTGCACGTCTGAACTCCGCAACCTACTTTCTTTGTTTTATCATACGCCATCTGCAAGGTACCTCACATCGGTTCCCAGAAAAAGAGGATTTTTTTCTGGAAAAATACATACGTTTACATAATCTCCGAGAGGCTTGCCCTTCATGTCAGCTTCCACGTATATGTTGTCTGGTACTCCGGTTTTCGCTAGAGCGCTCCACCACTCCTTTATTACCTGAATTTTTCAGTTTGCACGGAAGCGAAAGCAGTGACTCGTAATCCACAGGGAGACAAGGGTCACGTAATCAAAACTGGAGAGGAGAAAGAAGGTCGAGGTGCTACGTATGTTTCTTGAGGAGTATTGTACCCTCTGTCGCCGTCGCTCTGGTAGCAGTCGCGCGAAACTGATGCAAAAAAGAACAGGGTATTCCTCGAGAAATGTAGCTGAAGATTAGGACTTTCTTCTTGTTCTTGAGACAGAACATTTTTTCCTCTTTCTCTTGTTATCGCCCTTTCATTAACAGTGGTAGTGAAAAATCTATCTGGTTTAGAGCCCCGCTCAACAAGCTACAATATTTATGTCACTTTTAACATAGAGTTCTGAAAATTTTAACTACACTGCTGTGGAAGTTCGTGCACCAGTTGCAGGCCTACTGAGTGGCCGAGCAAGTAACGAACTGGGTAATTAAGCAAACGCTGATGCGTTCGTATTCCACCAATGTTCCTTGTTTTTTTTCGCTTTATTTTTGTATTGCCGTTCTCAGGTTCGCACGGCAAAAGTGGTATACAGGCCGTAGTATCTTGTTAGGTAAAGCTTCAAACGAGATAGGCTCCATTTCGATCTGGTTAGTCTGCTCTGCTTCCCCTGCAAGCTATGCTGTGATACTGAGGAAACAGCCAAAAATTACATGAGTGTTTGAATTACAGGCGGTATGTTTGCCTCACCTGATTATGAGTTGAGGTGTATTTCAGTTTCATACAGAATTCATGCAGAATCTTCAAACTATAGCAACTATAGCGGTGGAATGATGATATGGAGATGAATATTGATAACAATATACCGCTTTGAGAGCACTCTCCCTCGAGACATCATATTTTGGGTATTTCTTGAAATTGTACGGGATTGCGAGCGCCGCAGAGCTACAGTCCTTCAAATCATCCATTATTTCGTCCTCAATGTCACAGTCGTATTTCTGAAAACAAGTCTTATATATATATATATATATATATATATATATATATATATATAGCCTTCGAGTTAAGCTACTTTAATAACTTTCAAACCAATTGTATCATCGCTGCTGCTGGTTTCGCATATCCAAGTTTACCGTCTTTAGCCCAACCAGATGCCAACAACCTCCTGCAATGTTATTCTTCAATGAACGCGAGATCTTTCAAACTGTTCGGGTTTGATTTGCACAAAATTTAGCAACCTGTAGTAGTTGTGCATGTATAGAGCTGTGTATCTGAGATCGTCCGTCATTTCATCGGCGTTCGTATTTGCTCCACATTCTTTATGTATTAGCAATGCTGGAAAGTAGAATATGAAGAGAGGATTTATGAAAGACTCACGCTGGGGAGTGATGGCAGAGTAAAGGGACAAATTGATTGCAAAGATAATTGATTGCAAAGATTATATAGAGTATTTGAACAAATTCTTTCTCACGGCGGCATCGACACCCACGCTCTGCAGTAGAACCAGAAGTAAATTTCGCTGAAACTAACGATCCACCTGATTATAACTTTAGGGGCTGGACTGTACTGGGGTTACGACTACATACATAGGCTTGCACTTTTTAATAGTGCGAGGTTTTCTGCTAGTCATATATCACGTTAGGTAGCCCCTTCGCAGTCTTCTAATCTTCGTGACTCACACCTTTCGTCTTCGTTCGTGCACAACCTTGTAGCTGTTCTAAACATGTTTCTCACAATAGCGCGTTTGACAGCGGTGGGGTGTGCAGAGTTGGCATGAATTAAGATGTTCTTGGAGCTTTCCTTTCGGTACCATTTGACATGCATGATGCCATTTGATACCTGTATCAAATGGCATTAGCATCAAAGATTGCACGCAGCAACGGCTACTCGATTCCGCAGTACCAGCACAGACCATCTCAAGCTGGGAACCAGAATCGAACACCTCGGGACAAGAAACTTCCACTTTGCATGCCATTCTTCTCAGATGAAGTTAGTGCGGCTTTCCGACAATGCATAGTTCGAGCACAACTGCAAGATGATGTGTTCTTGGTAAACGTTCCGAATGACAACATCAAACGGCAGTTGGTTCGAAATAGGCTGTACGATATGCAGTGTATATCAGCCCAATGTATTGTCTGCCCCTACGGTAAAACAGGAGATTGTGCAAAAGCGAGAGTAGTATACCAGCTGGAATGCATGACTTGCAATGAACTCTATATAGGGGAAACGGGAAGGACACTGAACGTGCGCGTCAAGGAGCATATGTCAGCAAAGAAAAGAGGAAATGTGACGTCACCGTTAGGCCGCCATAAGATTGAGGCACATGATGGCAAGGACTTTAATGTCAAATGCGCGATACTGACCTATGAAAGTGAGATTTCCGCAAGGAAAGCACTTGAGGCAGCCTGGATTCTGACCAAGAATCCAGGAATGAATAACAAAAATGAATGTCTCTCTTTAACGAGTGATTTGCTTCCTTTAATATCGTTATGTGAGCTATCTGTAGATCGAATAAGATCCGGACGTCGAGCAAGAACCACTCGTCCGTCATAACGATCACGGGTTAGCTGTGCGGACTTCTTCCGCAGAAGGTGGAACAACCGGTGGGTCGGACCTCGATTCTGGGCGCTCTTGTCGTATCTTGCCTTAGACAAGGCCGAGAACTGGCGAGGTACGATGAGGCGTTTGACCGTCTAGAATACAGATTGAACAACTGGGGCCACTTTCAGACCTCTGACGACGACGGTTACGTTGAAACGTAAGGTCAATAAAGTTCCACCGTAACAACCTGGTGTGGCAGAAGCAAATCACACAATTGGACAATATTAAAAATGCCCAGGTTTAAAGACGAGCGAACATGGAAGTTGACTACAAGATTTTTTTATAAATTCTTCTGTGGGTAACCTACGCGTGAGTTCCGCTTCGCATAGAGACCTTACACATGTTGAGACGCCGTTGATCGTGGGGCAGCCATCACATGTTGTTGTAGTACTATCATATAAGTTTCCGGGAACTGGTACAAGCTCTGCGGGACTGCAACAAGGGTAATTTTGTTCATCATGCGGTGTCCTGAGAAACTACGAAAAACTACGAAATTAAGAAACTCGAACTCTATATTATAGAAGCAAACGATATAAAGGTAACGGGAACATCTCCGGTAGCTGCATCCAATTCCATCAGTGTCTTGGTAGGCCATCTAAATATAAAACGGTTTCCATTATTATCCATCATGGTTTCCATTATTATCCATTCGCAAGGACCATTAATGCGACCAAACTCACCATGTTGAAGTTAATGTTGGCCCCATCATAGACATTGTTTGCTTGTTGTGCTGCTCCTTTTTTCCATACGTCTCTTATTGCAGTTTTCATAAGTGCTGTCGGGTCACACTTGCCTCTCATTCTTATTCTGAGAGCGGACATTTTATTTTGATACAATTTTTTCCTGGAAGGAAATATAGAAATAAATGATTTTTGCTCAAGATACTTTGTCACCACTGTTCCATATCCGGGCGGTGGAATTGGTGCTTGTCTTCCACATTTATCTGCCCATGTTCGGGCTACCTCTTCTATAGCACAGTCCCACTGCTGAAACAGATGAAATCGTGCACAAATCGACTGTCTGCATCCTACGCTTCTTCTTTGTTGCTGTTATCGCATTTAAAATTTATTTTCGAGATTTCTCTGTTTTTTCGTAGTCTGAAGTGTAGATGAACCACATACTGATGCGTGTGGGATAATCCTAGAACCTTTGGCTAAAGCGGAAATCACCTCGTGCACACCGGCGCACCGCGCAATGTGATGCAACACCCAACCATATGGATGCTTTAGTGCTTATTCGTCGTTTTTGAGGGGTTTCCTGCCTGTTTTGCGCTTTCCATAGTCGTATTCCGAATGTTGAAGGGCCACTTTCGCATGAGACAACATCGTTTCATTTGGCGAATGCAAACAGATAGATGATTTCATGGCACAGCTCAGTTACCCATAATAGGACATGAATGACTGAGGAGATTTGTTCTAAACGGGTAAGCTGCTCCTAACGCGAGACCATTTCCTGCGCATTGCCCAAAGCGAAATCGCGCAGGAATATGACTACTATACCTCCTTAGGGCGTAAACCATCAGATGAAATTTGCCTATCTTCACATGCTCTACCCTGTGGCTCTGATGCTTTCGGCTGGTATTCAGGAAACGATAACCAAGCAAACCATTGGCGGTAAGCATGACTGGACATCGAATAGACTCCATGATCTAAGCAGACGCGGCACGTGAAAGTTGGTCGCTAGCCTGGCTTTGCTCTGTGCGTTCCTAAATTCTTACCCTGGGGTGTGAAAAGCGACTTCTCAGCTGTCTCAACATAAAATGGGTTCTGGATGCGTTCTTTACACGGTATGCTGTCGCGCATCGCTTTTTGTCTGTATATGTTTGCAGGAACTCGTCAGATTTGAACACAGAACCAATGAGCGCAGCTTCCGGAGTACGTCAGAGCAGTCGACTTTGGCTTAATAGGCCGATAATTGCGATAATTGTGTCTCCCACATTTCCATCGTGTGTTTCCCCTATTTCTGTTGAAGTTTTCTTCCTTCTTGATGTGTTTCTTTTCTGTTCTCGTGAGAAGATGGAGTTTTCACCACAGAGAGCTACAAGGAATCTGAAAAAACACACGAGAAGAACGTGAGAGCCACGAGGAGGACTAAAACAATGAAAAACCATAAAAATACCACAAACAACCTTCAAAACAGCGTTATTGAATCAGCACGCGGCGAGAGCGCGTGGGCGTCCGCAGTGCGCTGATCTTGTGAGCTTCACTTCTACTAACACTATAATCATTACTATACGATGGCCCAGAATTATCTGTGCTTGTGTAGAAGAAATATGTTCTGAGAGGATAGTAGACAGCATTCACAAAGGAAATAGTGCGATTTGCATGAATTCTCCAGCGCTCCGCTTCTCCGCCCCTCCCTTCTCCCTGAGGGGATGCCATTTTGTTAATCCTTTATATTTGTCATGACTTCTGCTACGGAGGAGAGCTCATGATTCATAGCCCCATGCTCCGCATTAACTTCCGTTCTCATCAATGGATGGTTCTTGATCCTCTATCTCCGCCCCTTATGGCTAGAGCGAGGATAGAAGGAGCCCGAGCTAAGGATGGTCGGTTCGGCATGAGCCTTCAACAAGTTAACTAGACAAGCATTCCCTTACAAGTACTTTCTAATAAACAAGTGATAAGTTAGACCCGTAGCAGGATCTATTCGCCGTCCAACAGGGCGGTATACAACAAGTGTTGAGGTCGACAGTAACAAGCGTTAGATCCGGGCATTATGGTACATAGTCGAAATCCGAAAGTCACCAAACTTTCTTTCTCACATACTCTTTCTTTCCTTTACCCTGTCTAGTAAAATCACTTAGTTAATATTGTAAGACAAGTGAAATAATAAAAGGTTTGATGCAGTAGTGTCTCAACAGTTGAACCACCAAAACTCTATTGGACCTTGATGCAGTCCAAACAATATTGACGAAAAGCTACAAAAGAGTACGTTTCCCACCAGCTGATTAATTTTTGAAGCTTTTGGGAGAAGTGCGCTTTTTCCGCGTTGTTGGCCGTTGGCTAGTTTTCTTCTGTTCTGATTATGAAGATTCAATATCGCTTCCCTCCATTCATCAGTAATGAGAATGTTTTTACAATCGAATGCTGGAAGGAGAATATTTAATTCCATTAGCTGATCAATTCTGCTATTTTGCGAACGCTTAGCTTGTTTTTTTTTTGTTGCGAAAATTCACTCCGTTAATATTTATATCTTTCTCAACTAAAAGAAGAGAGGTCTTCAAATTTCTGTCATATAATGACGAAGTACGTGTGGAACTAGTTTTCATCAATTTTCCATCAGAGCTAATTAATTGTTTTTGAAGAGCTGAAAAGAAACCTTACCGGTTGTCGCGAAGGCGTTCGTGTACAATTGCAGAAGGGTCAGACCGACCGTCTAAAAATGATTATGCTGCTGCTACACTCATCAAGGGCATTCGTTTTGATACGCATCGATTGCGAGCAACAGCACCAGCGATCCTTGTTCGCAATCGATATGTATGAAGACCAGTGCCGCCGCGGCCACAGCACCAAAAACGTTACACCTCTCGACGAGTATGGCAGCAGCCTTTTTTAGGTATGGCTCATCGCACCGCCATCGCCGGCCGTCGACATGTATTCTTCAGAGGCGAGGCGTCGCTCAGGCACGCCGCACCCATAATCAATACACATAGGAATCGATATATGTAGCTGGAGCGACTGCGGCGTTCGATATAATACTCCATCTAGTCTGTATACTTTCAGCGCAACTGGTTAATTTATTGGCCAGTAAGAGCAAGTGAGAACACCGCTGAATGTTTTTCATGGAATAGCCTCTGACTGAAGACTTACCACAGAAGCTGTGACCATTATATCGAAAAATGAATGTGACACCACGCCTACCTAGCACTCTTTTATGCTAATAGAACAGTAACAAAGTCATGCATGAGCTCTATTGGTCGATGTTGATTTCGAATAGCACGTACATGGACATAAAATGTCATAATTTGAACGTTACATCGCGTTTTCAATAATTTTCTTTACTTCTTTGCATCTAGGGCAGAAGGGAGCGCTCTAGGATTATACAGGGTGGCCGAAAAGTATGGGCGTCAGAAAAAACGATATTTTTCTTTTATTAGCTACAATTACTTTTTCTTTATTATCATAAATGATACACAACAAGATGAAAAATTAGTATCACAGAAAATTTTCAAAGTGGCCCCCTTTGGCTTTGATGCAGGCTTTCAATCTTGTCTTCACGGAAACCACTGTGCGCCGGAGGTAGTCCTCACCAATTTCTGACCCCAGGCTTGTTCCAGTTCGCGCCGTGATTGCTCAACTTTCGTGATATTCTTATTCTTCAGTTTCTCCTCCAAGAGCCCCCACACGGAGAAATCCATGGGGTTTAAATCTGGGCTGCAGGATGGCCACTGATTCTTGTTGAGAAATCCGGGAAAATTCTCCTCCAGGTAGGCAATGGTGGTTTCAGCGCCGTGAGCCGGTGCCCAGTCTTGCTGAAGAGTCATATTGAGGTTTTTCTGTTTCCAGGGGACAAGCACTTTCCTAAGAATCTCATCTTGGTAGAACTTGGCGTCGATTCTAACGTTTTGGTCGATGAAAACAAGAGGCGTCTTCGATTTTGAGGTTATTCCTCCCCAAACCATCACGCCACGGGGAAACAACGACTTCGTTACAATCCTCCTTCCCGAAGAGTACCGCTGACTCGGACTGATGAGTTGGCGATCGTTTTGAGAGTTGTGCGCAACTTCAATGGGAAAAATTTTCTCATCTGTCCATAGCACATCTTCGATGCGGCGCACCTCGAAGATTTTCAACAACTCTTTACATTTCTCAAGCCGCTTTGCTTTGGCGAAGTCGGTTAGCTTCTGTCTTTTGAACAGGCGATAGCTTCGAAGTCCCAGCTCCTTCTTGACAATAAGTTGAACTGACGAACGAGCAACACCCAGACTTTTTGCCATCTTGTTCAAGCTGACTCCATCATTTCGGTCGATCCTCTTTTTAATGATCCCTCGTACCCTCCTTGTGTTCACCGTTCGAGGATGCCCTGGTTTTCGCTTCATGTTGACATCTCCTACGTCTCTCCATAGTTTGATTATCTTCTGCACGGTTCGCAAAGGAGTATTTAATTTTCTTGAAATCGCTGCAGTTGACTCTCTAGACTGCGCGAGGCGTACGATGGATTCGCGATGCGGGCACACCCGCATGACTTCAGAAAACGAAGTAAATGGTAGGTCAAAAGAAAGAGGCTTTGATACGGTGTCAAACATGTGTTGAATTAAGACGCGGTGAAACTTGCAAAAGAAGAAACAAAAGCGTCAAATGAGGCGCCCATACTTTTCGGCCACACTGTATTTTTTGCTGTGAAATCACTTTTCCCGTGGCATTGAAGGGTAGAAGAAATGAAAGGTTTCGTTTGGAAGTTTTCCTAAGCTAAACTAGCTAAAGAAGCTAAAGATTCTCGCTTATATAGTATAGGGCAGCATTACTGTGGCTATTTTGTAGTACTTCATCTTTCATTCCACCTAAATCGCTGTATAGATTGTTTTGGAATCATGAGAGTCACATGAATCAATGCTCTTCTTTCGCGATATTATTAAATCGCACCGGCCAATCTGACATTTTCCATTATTAAACGGCTTCAAACATAGTTTCATTGTGCTCAAAAATTTAGAAATCAGAACTGGAACATATATTAGTGTGTAAAACTAATTCGCGCCATTGAATACATATACTCAACTGTCTAGAGGGATTGAAGAGCAGTTGTTTTTGCATGTATAGGTGGGTATATGATTCGATTGGCAACTGTAAGTACACTCTTCGATACGTCTTTCGGAAAACCAACAAAAGTGGATGAATTTGAATGGGAGTGAAAGAGCAGTAAGATGAAAAAATTGGGGATTGGGCACTTGTCAAATATACTGTGGAATCATCTCGTTCTACTCCAAAGTATTATTCCATAGATCGTTGTTTGCAAATCTTGCATCGATTTTGCAACAACGTCTATGTTACTCCATTCATTTGCATATTGATGATTTTCTCTCTAGATATGTCAGAGGGTAGAGTAAGGGGAATTAGTCCTTAACATAACCAGAAGAAAGTTGTGAAACGGAATATCCGTATCAACGGAGATGAGAGCAAAAAGCTTCTTCCAGTCTGAGTTGCTCAAAAAAGTGAAGGTTTGGGAAAAATAGCTACTGCTTGACGTAGAAGTGCATTAAGCAAACATTTGTACGGTACATATATAGCTTCTGATTTCACCTAACGGTCTCTGTTTGGTGCCAAAATGAAGGCACCAATACCTAGCACCAACAATTAATTAGCGAGCAATAGCAATTAATCAGCATTGAAATAGTTGTTCATGGACTTAGGAATCGGAATTATGGTTGGGACCTTTTTCCTTTTCTGACCTTTAAGGCAGCACTCACGCTGAGAAAAGTTTTCTCGCATTTGTGCTTATTTTAAAGGTGCCATCAATTGGAGCGTAACTGCAAAAAGAATCACTCCGAATCATGCAGTTACTCGAGTAATAAAACTCCTCTGAACTTTCTGCCCGTGGTGAATCCGCGATACGAGGTCAATCCGCGATAAATGCGCACATGCCCGCGGTGGACAACCGGGAGTGACGTCACTCCCGCGCCATACCCGCACATGATCACGGTGGACCCGCACATGCCCGCGGTGCACCCGCAATAAAATGGCTATTCGCGGTGGGACCGCACATGTCAAACGATGGACTTGCACATGCGCGCGGTGGATCCGCAGTACGTTGGTTCTGGCCCCTCAGAAACCTACTGAGGAGCCAGAACCCACGTACTGCGGATCCACCGCGGACAGTACTGTATTACTGAGCAACAACAGCAATGTGACAATACTGTGTAACGTCAACATTAAGAAAAAATAGTTTTGTGCATCGCGTTAGCGCACGTAGGGTAAAGCAAAAAAAAAACCCCGCGAATTATATGGTTCCAAGGCAACTTCTTTTTGGAAGACTATTTGCCTGATGTTAAAATTGGCATGTCAAACCAGTTGGAATGTAGGCTTGAAACTCAGAATATTATACGGGTTGCGTCAGGATTATTGACGCACCTAAAATGAGTCTGTATTAAAGACAAGATGCAAAAACATTCTAATATGCAGAATAAAGCCCATGTCTTCGCGATCCGAATAAATGCACTCTTGTTCACAGCAAGCTCCTTCCTTGCTGAAGCAGTCACAGAGACGACGAGGGATCACACAGCCTCTGCGCCGCAACCAACTCAGGTAGACTTTTTTCGAGATCTTGAATGGATAAGCCTTTGGGAGCTTGATATTTGTGTGGACGATAGCGCAGCTCTTGCTCTCTAAGATATTCATATGAAGTCATCCTTTCACTGGAACTTGGTTCACAAGGAATCCTATTCTCTGCCAAATTGAAGTCCCTCAAGTAGATTTTTGAGGCTGAGCCCGTACCACTTTTGTCTCTTGCACAACAGCCAAGCCCTGCCAAAGTACCTATGAATTCAACTTGCGATGAGAACTAAAATAAGTAGGTAGCCCTTAGAAGGTTGCTTGAATGAGAAGCAATGAAAGGGAAAAATTTCCTATAGTAAAACATAGATGAATTTCTTTGGCGGGAACATGACAAGACTTGCGAACAAGGACATGCTTTCATGTGATAGTTAGAGACCTGCCCCACTTCCGCTAGGAGTATCGTTTTCCTAAAGGTTACCCTCTTTATAATATGGAAGAATAATGGACGAACTTCAGTCGTGGCGCATCGGTGGTATTCTCTACTGACGAGCGGATTTTTTTGTATTCGCTAAGACATGACTTTCATTTTGGATATGCATACATAGTGGTTTTCGTTATGTTGTCCTTTTTACAGCATACTTCAGTGCGTCAATATTTCTGACGCACCCTATATATTAGAACTCAGTTCACGTCACGGTAATCTTCATGAGCAAACTGCTTTCAAGGATCATGTAATTGGCGTAACTAAAGAATATTTCATGCGCAGATATTGATTGAATGATTTTGTCAACGCATTTCCAGCAGTTTACTGTGCTCACGCCTTTATTCATGCTCAGTATGATAGATACTGTGGACGTCAATGACGGTGGCCCATCCACGGCTCGAGAAGGACGCAACGCGACCGCTCTGCGCGCGCCAGGATCAGTATCCTCCGCTCCGGGATGCTATTTCTAGTCGCTTTCTCCCCAATTTGATCAAAAATCCTGAAAATCGGATGGAAAGTTACTAGATATAGCATAACAGCAGCAGAAAACATCGCTCACGACGCACGCGGCGTACTTCTCGAGGCTGAGGGCCACCACCATTGACGTCCACTGTAGCTACTATGGACATCTTTCCACCACGCAGAAAAAAAACGCACAGGAAATCAATGAAAATCCACACCGTGCAAAGTGGCCGTCAAGTTCGTGATCAACGTGGTGAAAAACCCCTGCGGGCACGCTTCCGCCACAACTGCTGCACAACATGCGGAAAATCAATAAAATCAACAAGTCGATAACCACGCGTTCAAAGTGATCGCCAGATCCGTGAACGGCGTGGTGAAAAACCGCAGTACGCCCATTCCGATTCGGATTGGAGCTAGACTGGGAATAATCGATAAAATCGATGTCCGAGTCGACACTATTCGGCGAACAGTGTCCTGGGCCTTCCGCCCCATTTGGATGGTTTCCCATGTTTCCGGGCCCCCTTGTTCAGCATTTGGCTTTCAGATACACTCGTATCGTTTGAATTTGGCGCCTTCGCTCACCTTCCACATTTTTGAAAAAAAGGGTCGTAAGCGTTTCTATGTTTTATACATGGAATATTCGACTTTAACGACTCTTTTCCTCCATTTTCTCTCATCTGTCCAAGAAAGCTTTGAATTATCCATGTTATCAATTACATGCCCTCCAGATGTCAAACTTCAAGATTCCAGTCAGAACCTCTGCTAATGACTTCCCTCTAGTTGGAAGAAATACAGTTGCGAACAGACACCGATCAACACTGAACCATGCATGACATTTATTTGAGAAGTTCTAGATGGAAGATGTTAGTACACTTTGCGGCAGCCGTTCCAGCAGTGCTTCTTCACTGCCTTTTCCGTAGTTGTGTCAGAGGGTGAGGCAACATCCCACGCCTGAAATACATATTTATGCTTTGAAAATGATCGCTCTTGCTTTCGAGAACGAGACCTTGTAATGTGAGATGAAATGTAAATTATTTTTGGAAGAGATAACGGCTTTTCACTACCTCTATGGTCTTCTTTATCTGCTCGTTATCGAGTATTAGTGGAACAGCCTTGGAGCACGGATAATATAGATGTTTCGCATAAACTTCGCATTCTTTCATCACATGCTGGAAAGTGCAAGTGATCCATGAATTTTTTTACAACTCCAACATGATCCCACTTCTTCGATGTTGGCCACATTTGCAATCTTCCCATTGCGATACGAAAGAGCAGCATTAAAACATTCCAATCTGCAGTCTCTCCTATTGGCGTTAGCCAGATAGCTGAGGCAGAAGATGAGTGCCAGAAAGATAACTTTCATTTTCTAGCAGGGCTGAAATACAATACTACGAATAATCGGTCGGCGGGCTCCATCGCTGTGTGGTTCCACTCAGGTGCATATGTATTTTCTAGTATAGTCTGTTAGTTCAGGGAGTGCCTGTGAGGAGATTTTGCCTAGATTTACGACCGCAGTGATATCGAACGTCCGATCGGCTGGTTAGATCGATGGAAGAAAGTCGCAGAATGAGTTTGTTAAGAGACTTTGCTGAGCGACAGTAAGAAACTACTGGAATGAAAGGAATTACACTATGTGCATTGTAAAACTGCTGAGGTAGCTTTAAAAATAGGATCTAACCAGCTAATCAGAGGAGACAGCACGACGCAGCTAGAATTGCAGACCAAGGCACAGGCGTACTCTTCAAGCTACCAGACCGTACGTAACTGAGGTAAGTTTACTTCATCTTTACTCAATACGTAAACGGTCACTATTGAAAACTACGTTGGCTTCCTCCATCGAGTATGGTGATACAACTGCAAGACGACACTAACCCATACAGAAGTAGATGGAAGAAAGAAATAAAAAAGTATGGCGACACACCTCGAAAATGTCCCAAAGCCGTTCGCGGAAAGAGCAGGAACTGACAAAATGTACAACAACAGCCTTTTTATCCTGGCCCAATGGTAGAAAAATGCTGACTGCCACGTATAGTATCTCATGCAAATAGTACATTCGATACCGTATCCTCGTGCAATACCAATTGAAAGCGGCCGTAGACGCCTCCATTACTACTCCTGCTTAGTACAATCTTGAAGATCCAATAGCTTTTCCATCATATTTCTTTTATGACATTTGGTATTGCAAGAATGGGCAAGGAAAGAAAATAGCTTCACTTCCATACCTTGGAGAAATTGCGTATTGTTATGCATGTGTAATGTGACGTGTACATACTGTTTATTACTGAGCATTCCCTCTTTTTCCCCTTCTGTTTCTTTTTTCCACACCTGGGCTGTTTTATGAAGCAGTGCGGATTCCCTTGCACGGGGCGGGAGGAGTGTATGGAGTTGTCCTTTCCTATTTTCACACTTCCATCCTGTTTTTCATCTTACGCTTTGCGTTTTCGAGAATTTGAAATTTTCTTCTATACGTCCACAAGTGGAATCTGCCAGACTGCATGATCTTCGAATAGGTAATTGTTGTTTTTGGTTTCCAATATAATAATACCTGGGTGTTGAAGTTTCAACATGTTTAGAAAGCGAATTGCTGGATGGTACGTGGCTGGTTGATGTGAGCATATCTGACTCTTTCTTGTTTCTGCTACATAACCTAATTTACTACTAGATTTGTTTGTATTCATATAATCGGCATCATGTCAAGGTTGGCACCAGTAACGTGCATCTTTTTTACCACTCATCATCCTTTTTTCTGCATTCTTATTGCTGTCAGACTAGCTGTGTTTTTGAAGGAGTATACGAGTATAGCACCGTCGTACGAAAGTTTTTCCGCAGAAGTCATACTGAGCTGTTGATATCTCCATCGCTCCTTCCAGCACACCATACCACCATCTTCACGGGAGGACCCAGGCCAACACGCCATTAGCGAGCGTGGGCCGTCAGCCACAACTACGGCGGACTGGTCCAACATCACGACTGTCAGCGTCTTCCTAAGAGCAACACTAACAGAAGATCAGAAGATCTTGGAGTCAACATGGCGGAGGATGAGCTCAAGTTCATCAGCTTTTAGAACAGCATAGTTCAAGCAGAATAGCTTGAGCTTCGGGATGACTTCTTGCGTCACGAGCAGAGACAGCGAGGAAGAGCATTTGACTGTCGTGTCTCATAAAGCCGTCCATTAAATGAGAACTCTGCCGAACAGTCCATGCAGGAGCGCGACTCACACATGTCGTGTTGATGTAATAGAGAAAGTTTGAAGAATTGTTGTACGAGCAGGATAACACTATGATAAGCATCGACCCTCTATTGATGATTTATTGCTGTCGTTCGGTTTGTTTATCTAGGTTTTATAATACTTGCTCCAACATTAATTGGCGTATGGAATAAACATATAAATGAAAATAATGTGGAAGGTGTCACAATGTTACGATGTACAGCTGATATGAGATGTTACCGGTGTTAATAGTTTGCTATTTCGAAACTGTCGGAGCTGTTACTGTTCTTGCACTTTCGCAGAGCCACGTCAATGCTTTCACCAATACATAATGGCCCTCACTGTCCACATTCAACATTTTCGATTATTAGCGAGGAATCGGCATACGTTGCGTAAAAAAAGCAATAGCTTTTTTGCTCGCCAGGATTGGCTATGGATTAATTGTGTTTTGATGTTATGGATTTCACCAGCGCCAGTAGTCCACACCAGTAGCACTATTCGCTAACACGTCCCACGCCGTCACCAAGTCCTCCTTTCGCTCCTCTTCTTTCTAAAATGAAGGGCATTGAAAGGATGGAAATCTAGAAAACAGATCATAGATGAGCTGAAGTCGAATTAGAGAACGCAGCAGGAATCCGAATGAACTAGCACAGAAGAATGTGCGACGATGATTCAAACGAGTTAGAAACGCTTGTTTGAGCGGCAAAAACAGTTGGCACCAATTTACCTGGCGATGCAACACTGAACGCTCGGCGTTCAGCGCGCGGTAAACTCGTCGAAACTTATCGCCAGCACAGACTCATTTTTGTTACTGTGCCGAACGCAGGGCATTTTCATAGTCGCTATGGTCTCGAAACTGATCGGACTACGCTGATCTGTTAGAATTTCTCAGAACCTGGATAACGCATATTTCCGTGGGTGCTGCCTTCAACTTTCTTTGCAAAGTGGGTCTTATTGCAATTTCAGTCATTGTTTTGATTTCAACTCACTTCACACAGCTGGTTTAGGCACTGAGTATGCAAGTAATGGACTGCGAGTATATGAACAATTCGCCAGAAATGCTATACCTAGACCTTCTCTATCGTAGTTGTGTGTTAAGATGTCACATTGTGGTTTCTTTGAAAGAATGTACTCCCTTTGTGGATAAAAAAAGGGTTTGCTGCTTGAACTGTCAGGTAGTGAGAAGGTAAGCTTGGCGTGATCTTCAACAGAAGGACGAGATCGATTTGTGTTGCAAGAATCCCTGACGTTAATGTACAAGAGCCTGGATGATCACGGATGATTTACTGGGGAACGTCTCTATACTTCTCCCTAGCGTTTGCCCCTCTTAGTTGCAGTATAGGCTGTACGAGGTTCTTCTGTGCCAGAGGACGCGATACTTGGCGTCCTTCGCTGGAACTCGGAGCAGTTCCGGATTCTACAAATCCATGTCGTTTCGGGAAAACTGATAAGCCGCTTTTATTCAGCTGTCGCTGAGACTACGCAGGTAGCATTAAGGTATGGAAAGGACCCGTCGAGTAGTTTGAAACGACAATAAGAACTTGAGACAGAGATGTTAATGGGATTTGTAGCAGCAGCTCATTCGCTGAACATCTTGCAAGAGGAATGTGGAGTAGCTTCTCAGGAAAATTCTGAACTGTGTTGAGGGAATAGTTGCTACAGAGAGTGGACAGTTGGTGAACTTAGTGTTACTTCGCTCCGAAAAGGTTGCTTAGGCAATGTAGAGCACACTAAAAATGCTGTAGCTTCAGGTATTTGAAGATGTGTCCTTGATATAGTAGTGAAAAGCTATATCTTTTCATGCCATAGAAAATGTACATCACTAAATCTAATCGATTTCGTATGTTTCTGTCTCGCTAAATATGAGCACGCTATATCTATTGTGCCGCTATATCACCTACGATAGTGTATATTTGACAAAACCGTGACGTTTGGTCGTCCCAATGTAAAGATCGATGCTTTTTCAAGGAATAAAAACTGTGAAAACTCTGAACAATAGAGCGGATCTCAGCTGGCTTCATTAATTGAAATATTCGATGTTATATGTTATATGTTATATTCTATTATTCGGAATATAATGTTTTCTAACGATAACTCGCCGAGTTGGCAGGTTGCTGCAATTGTCACAAACTAAATTTCATGTGCGGTGGACCCACACTGATGCGGTATAAAACCCAGTCCCATGTCTGATGCATATCAATCCAGTTGAGCTCAAATATGCAGTTTCGAGCAAGAAAAAAAGGACTCTTTAGCTCTTTACGACACTCAACTTCCACTCTTTAATCTTCCCCAGCTCAGAGTACCAAGTCAAATTCCACGGATGGGAGCCTTAAAGGAATGCCTAGCAAAACAATGAAATAGCTTACCGTGCTTGAATTTCTTCCAAAAAAATTTGTTCCACCTACCATGCATGCAATGGAGAACACCTCAAGCCTTGTACCGCTTCATTCATTGACTTATTATTATCTTATGTATAATTTATCATGTATATCATTCCAATGTATATTCGCTCATTCCTATTCACCACTTTCAAGCCGGCATCAGACAATAGAACACAGATGCACCACATAGTTACCGCATAATTGTTAGGTTCATCTCACTGTTGGACCGAATAGGACCCCGCTCTCACAAAATCACGGCTGAATGCATTATTAGTAGAGCACGGACTCTTTCTAAGTAGAGACATGCGCAGTTGATCAGTAGCACGGACGGAGGACTCCTTCATTTGTAGTTGTGAACCCCCGTTTCCACCCCTCGTGTTCGTCCCACCAGATGCTGCCTAAGGAAGCGGAAATGGAAGCGTTTCACCGATTACAGAGCAACTTCGTAACTGCGCTAGTATTTAGTGCGTATGTGACCGTATGTGCTTGTTTTCTTAGTGGTACTTATACATTTCCTCGGGGCAGCCCACTAACTCACAGCGCTTCAGAGCGAAATTGGGGTCCAACGTTACATACAAGCCGCCTAATGGGTTTACCTAATGGACGAAGGCCTATGGCATACTACTCAGCAACGCTGTCGCTGCGACCGTTCACCACCACAAGTTTTCGCACAATTGCTCCTATGTCAGCACGGTGTTCCACGCAAACTGTGTGATAAGATATGAGAACTTGTAACATAACATTTAACACGTTCTCATCAGTTCCATTCATTTTCTTCTCCGCGACGGTGTCGCTATAGGGCAATTTATACTGCATGCGTGCGACTGACGCGCGTGCGTCTATATGATGAAGAATAGGGCTCAGTCGCATAGGAGTCGCATCGCAGTCGCAGCTCAGACGCACGCGTTTACGGCCTCGCGACGGCCGCGCGTTCTTTTCATTGAGGATGTACATGCCGTGTTGACCGGTCTTCATGAAAAATCCCTTGCAAATGGAGGCGTGCGACTGATGCGCGACTGACGCACGCAGCTAGTGTAAATTACCCTTATGAAGCATGCCATGGGCCTAAGGCTGAAGTTCCTTCTCCGAGTTCAGTCTGACCGCCTCCCAATCTATACGTCCCAAAAATGAGCTACCCTCGCCAATGCTACTTGAATAAATGATGTGGTCGGTCCGCTCTACAGCAGGACGGTGGACGGAGCAACGCTCTGTACCATCGCAAGTGAAAAGAAGCGTGAGTATTCGCGTAGACTCTGTGGTTTGTACCACGAAACTCGAACCCATAGCGAGTTTGCTCTTTTCTGTGTATTTAGGCGTTTTCGACAGCTTGCCAAATTAAGTCACAGGGATTTATTTTGAGGAGACCTCCGTGGAAGGTATACAATTTCTCCTGGATAAATACCAGAAGAATATAGTCAAAACAAAACATTTAATGTAATAGTTTTGAATGGGATTCCGATTGCAGCGTCGTTGAATTCTCTGACTTTTCTGAAACATCACCAACAATTAATGAACAAGAGGGACGTATCAGAGATCTCTCACCTAGCTATGAAAATTACTTTAAACCTTCCAAATAGTTCCACCAACACGACCACCGATACCGATGTACTCGCTTGGTTTGTCCTGAACTCGTAAGCTTCACCGCCCGCTCTGGTCAACCCATTTCATAACCATGATGCTAATTTCAGAAATTCATTACGTTTCGATTTTCTCACCTTAGCAGGAATTTTCTTTGCGCCTTCATCGATTGGGTGTTTCAAGATATTCTCAGGTGACTCCACAGCCTCTTTCGGTCCTCTTGCTTCTTCTTCTCCCAATTTTGCAGATTCTTTCAATCCTTTTGGCTTTTCTTCACCTGACTTCGCAGACTCTTTCGATCCTGTCGGCTTTTCTTCACCTGACTTCGCAGACTCTTTCGATCCTTTTGGCTTTTCTTCACCTGATTTCGCAGACTCTTTTGATCCTTTCGGCTTATCTTCACCTGACTTCGCAGACTCTTTCGATCCTTTCGGCTTATCTCCACCTGACTTCGCAGACTCTTTCGATCCTTTCGGACCTCCTGGTTTCTCTTCGTTTGACTTCACTGCCTCTTTCGATCCTCTTTGTTGTTCTTTACCTATCTCCATTGGAACTTTCGCGTCGAAGTGTTTTAGTTCATCTTTCGACCCACGTTCACTATCCCAGTCACGGTCCATTAAATCCATGTTGTCATAGGCTTGCCTTCGTCGTTTCATAATTTCTTGATCAACTTTGTTGTCGGCCTCTTCGGGTCCTAGTGAATCAGAGTGTGATCTCTTCTTTTTGACAATCCTGGCTTTCGCCTAAAATCAGTATTGTAAAAGTTTCGATTCTGTGTTTATATCGCGATGAACGGGGCTACCAGTATACTCCGAAGGGCAGTCCATATTAGATGCGTGGAAAGGGGTAAGACGTGATTTCCCTACTGGAAATGACGCTTATCGATTCAGCAACCGAGAGATAGCGACTTTTGACGCACCCTTGGGTTGCTATTATTAAGTGGTGGGATCCATGAACGTTCCACGAAGGTCTTATGCTTTTCGTTCACCCGAGGTAAAGGACTTTCTCAAACAAAATGCGATAGAATGAGGAAATTCGATAATTAATCGCTGCTGATCAGTCAATCGAATGAAATGTATCAGCTTGTCTCCATGAAGCTCGTTCACTTTAGGGATGTGGTCTAATGAAAGAGGACTTTTTCATTACTCATGAATCCGTCAGAGATACCGACTTTCCGCAATGGTTTTCACAAAGGCGAGCCTTGGGCATACTTCAAACATCGCCGAATTATCACCTTTACTTCCCGTGGGTCCGATCTTGGACTTCTCAAATCTCGGTCGTCATCTAGTGCTTTCTTTCGTTTTGCCTGAAAATGTTCACTATAACGAACAAAAACTCTCCTTTAAGTGTTCATTACCTTTCTAGCCTTTTCAATACTTCTGAGTCTGAGTTTTACTTTCTTTAGCTGCAATTGGGGTCTATTAGTCACATGCGTACGCAAAAATGTAACGTAATCTCACCACTCGTAGTCGTCTGGCTCGCCTCTCCTGCTCTTCCTCTCTATTTCTTCTTTTCGTTAATTGAGCGGCCATGAAGCAGAAGAGGAGAAATACAGTGAAGAAGGCAATTCCTAGTGCTCCAGCAATTATTAGTATCCTATTTCTTTCTTCTTCACTCCTT
Organism: Ancylostoma caninum; assembly: GCA_037903475.1. NCBI lineage: Eukaryota > Metazoa > Nematoda > Chromadorea > Rhabditida > Ancylostomatidae > Ancylostoma > Ancylostoma caninum. Next base: position 1,017,154 of record JBAJFG010000015.1, on the reverse strand, counting down.
TCTCTGAACAGAATACACAGAGCTTAATCTCCACTCACAATGATTTTCATTGGATAGCTCACAGATTCACAACGGATGGCATACTGATCGTGCTGAAAACGATGGTAACGTTCTCGTTTTCTACCTCCTCCGTGGAGTTCGAGGTTAAAACTGAAATGCCTTTTAAGGAGAAGCCAATGCTCTGAAACCACTACGACGCTTACTCATACAGCCATTCAAACACCGTCCGGAAGTGTCGATGATGTGAAAATTAACCCATCTTCCCCGGATGTTTTGGAGGAATGTTGAACATCTCACCAGCTGGATATCTGCAATTATCATTGTTTTCATCACTAGTGCAGACAGTAACATTTGACCATCGCACTCGGTGTTCAAAAACATGCGCGGAAGGATCAAATTCTCCTGTTTTTTGTACGGTCCTTAAAAATCGTAGATACAGCTACAGCTGTGATTTTGTGTAATCGCAAGCTTCCAGGCCTCCTTGAACTTTTTGCATGTTTCCTGTTGTTCAGTTATTATACTCTATGTTCATGTTAATTGATTAATCTTCTTTCACCATGGTCCACCTTTACACATCCTGTTTTAGTGTTCTTACCTAACAACGCTGCTAAGTTAGACAAGCACTAGTTGTAGTCGTGGAAAAGTGTGAAGGAGCACCAGCTACTGAGTGAAAAAATGTACAGAGGCCTTGGATACAGTAGATGATAGTTCTATCCGTGGAGGGTGCCCTTCCGTTAAATTTCCGGCCAAAGTTGAGGTAGCACCTAATGCCGCAGTGGGACCTCACGTTTTGCAAGCTGTCAAGTGAAACGAATTCTATGGAAGCGTCAACGACGAGAGATGTGAGAAAACATACGTATGGTGTCCTCAATTCATCAGTCGGTGTTCCGTAACTCCTCTGACCTCCGCGCACTGGACTCCTAACCATAATCAATTGCCGGGTCAAATTCATGACACAAATCACATATAACTTTGACATGCTATAGACAGCCCTCCAGAATTCTTCACGGGCAAGGCGATGGCCTACTTGTGTGCGGCGTAAGAAAGATCGCTGTATTTTTTTACGATAAGCGTTACACCGATGAAAGAATATTTCAGGTCTAATAGAGGCTGTCGTTTATATGGAAGTATATAACAATACTTAACATCGTTCGCCAGATATCGTTCGGGAAATTTAGCTTTTTCGTTCAGTATAGAAAATTTATCTTGTACCCACAATTCTGACGCACCCTGTACATATTGTGCGATTTTCGAAGAAAATCATATTCTATGCAAACGGCTTCTCTCATACCATTACCTCAAGTTGTTACGGAGTTAGAGTATCCCCAGACTTCGCCAGCTCAAAATGGATAAAAATGAACCGGCGATTTAAGAGGTAAGGATCGCGGAAATGATGCGTATCGATTACCACGTTTCATCGCCACGGAGCTCATCGCCCGTACTTTAGAAAATGTGCCCAGAATGAACTGGCGATGTGAATGGTTGCGACAGCGGAAACGGTGCTTATCGATCGCCGAGCCTCATCAGTTACAGTCCCTGTCAAAAAGATAGACGAATTCCGTGACTACGGAAAAGCGGTGGGACCTGAACGATGGATGCGGAGAGAGCATGCTCCAAGGAGGAGGGTCCACTAGGTCCCAACGCGATTCTGCGACCGCGACGATATGAAACTGCACGCGCAATCCGCCTATCATTTCGACAAGGGCTGTAACTTCTCTCTCACCTCTGAAGTCTCCTCGTTCACTTTATCCATGTGGCGATCGCCGGCGGTCGTGGCGATGGCGACGGCGGCCGGCTGTAGTGGCGATTGTTGGCGAAGTCTGGGGATACTCTTAGCTTGATTTGCCAATTTGATTTATTATACATCGCCATTGTTTATGAGTTCCGCCTCATAACGAAAAATAGGTGGACGTTTACGTGGAGATCTGCGGAATTTCGCTGTATTACGATCCTATGTCATTGTTTGCTGCTTGTGACATAGCACACTCGTTAAATTACTGAGCAATCGCCTTGCCATCCTTACTCTGTTTTGCTTGATATACAGTAATTTCTTCTTCGTTTGAGCAGAACCTAAAGCATTTCCCTTTTACAAACATGTTAGAAACTTGTGATTTGAAGGAAAGTTGTGAAAATCTTGGATACTGATTTTCGTTGCCATGAGTGCGCTGTTTTGAGCGCCGATGTCGTATATAATATTCTGCCCACCATGCTAAATTCTCGACGAAACCTTGTCACACTTGAGCAACGTTGCTCAATATGTATGTACATACGTATCTGCTTCTCTGTTTGCTTAAAAACCACGTTCCTCTTTGTTAGTGGAGTGACTACCAAGCGGTGCGAAATACTACAGAATCTTTGAGTGCGAGGATAATGATTCAATGGCGAACTTCGATAGCATCGGAAATGATCAAGATGAAGAAGGGAGACAAATGGGCGCAAACAGATCCTGCACTTGTAAGGACATTCGTAGAGGGCACTCCTTACACATCAATTCCAATCTTGTAATTTTGGGATTTAGGCCGACCTCGAGAATACTGTAGGTTGCGTGGACAAACAAATCTTTGGAACCGGCTCATTTCATGTATCTTTATTCCTGTTTGTTTCAAGTTATGAAGCCATAGTGTGCTGTGAAAATTTTCATTGACATTACATCACAAGTGACACTACGCTATAGACATTTACAACGCTATGGTTCTCAATAAAAGGACTAGATTCATGTCAAGATTATTTTATTGTTATTGAGCATATCATTAGATGACTGGTTTCCATGACCTCCTAGAAAAATGTCATTAGTGTAAATCCACAGATTCATTAAAACTGAGCAAAATGCTGACAGAAAGGTGAGCCGAATGCGTGCGGGTGAAAACAATGTCCCCATAAGTGAACAGTCCCCTCCAGATTTCGAAAACTCACAAGAACAGATCTTCGCCAGGAGTTTTATCCCACATTGATCGTTTATCGTCCATGTAATAAATAGCGCTCTGATTGTTTGTAAAAAACGCCAACCACCATCCGAACGTTGATGTAGCAGCAGAAATGAAGAATGCACCACATACTTGTGACGCAACATAAAGATCCACTCCTTCACTGAAGGTGGAAATGCCGACGATCTTAAAGCTCATTTCATCTATCCGTAAGCATAGCTCATTACATCTATCCGTAAACATATCTCAGCATAACAACTTACATAGCGCCTTTTCCCCTCTTCGTCAAGCTCGAGGTTATCAGCGATTGACTTCATAAAAAGCTGATCATCTCCAAAAACCATAAATTTCTTGAAACCCTAGATGAAAATCCAATACTAGTTACATGTTATAGTATTTTGGGAGTATTTCCGATTGCTGCGTACCTTCATTCTGGCTATTTGCCGAGTTATTCGAATTGTCGACCCAGCATCTGTAGAAATATTTAAAGTCACGAAGTCTTTCATTCGGATATGAACGCACATGGCATTGGCATAACCACTAAAAATCTGAGCTTCGCGGAACTGTTTGCTCTAATTGACATAGCTGCCTTTACGGGAATGAAAATTCCTCAGCAGTAGTAGTGTCGGACGTGCTCTGTGAGCTCTGAGAATATCGACTCACATATTTTCTATCGCTGATATGGTCCACGAGTTTTGCGATTTTTTGAATAAAATTTGGGGCGTTTTATGATTTTTTTCAGAGATCAATAAAGGTGTTAACCGCACATTTCATATCGTGAAGACTTTTCATTAGTTGTATACCTGATTTTCTTGTCCCGTGTTGTGATTTACTTCATGAGATAATGCTCCAACATGTACAGGGAACTCCAAATGTACGCAGACAAGGGTCGAGACCGGGGCGCAGCTCTCTCGGGCAGAGACACGGGCGCTCTGCATGCTGAGCGCCTGCGGCTCTGCCCAAGAGAGCCGCGCAGCGGTCCTGATTCTTGTCTGCGTACATTTGGAGTTTCCTATACATTTCCGAGGACATTTCTGTAATAGTATTCGAACCAATTTGATTACCAATGTTTCGTGCAATAATGGATCGTTTGCTTGTCTCCAGTAATTTCGTTATTATTATATACATCCGCAGGGTGGCTAGTGCGTATGGATTTCTGACCTACTACAGCAAGGAGTTAGATTCCGCGACGTGGTATTTACCACCTATTTCATATAAGCATTGGCCATCACCTTGTCGAGACGCTGCTGAAAGCTGATTGCTTCGGCCTATATGCAGGCTCTGACATGTCTCTCAAGTGAGATATCAGTTGAGAGCAAAAGATCGATGTCGGTCTTGCTCCACACCCTAGCGAATGCTGCCTTTGAGCATCCGACGCATTTGTTTGTAGTAGCAGACACCTTGCCTCTGCCAACGAAGACTTCAAAGAAAGCTGGAGGACCTGCTTATCAACGAATGAGAATGTTTTGGAACTCAAGTACCAAAAACCAAGTAAACTTTTATGTGTGACTCTTGTGCTTACAAGGTTTTTAGGTGGAATATTTTATTCGCGGCCTGACGTTTCGGCTCTATCGCCGTCCTCAGAGGCCAGCAAAGAGGTCTGGCTTGAAAAATCTGGCGTCTAATACGCTAAGAATCTCTCCATCCTGTGCTAAAACGTGCCAGAATCTCGATATCATTCCAAGAATGATATCGACAGAATGCAGAAACCGCGCAGTACCAAAAAAATAGCTCACCCGCTGTTCCACCGGTATCACAGATGTTGCCGCACTTCACTGCCGAATTTTAAGAGTGAGTATTGCCGTGTATAGTCACGAATGATGAAAAGCTGTACGCAAGATCTATACAGGCAGTATCTGGCAGTTCGTAGCTAACAAAGTGGCACGAACGGCAAGAAGTCATTTGTTATCGAGAGACACTCACTTTTGTTGTTCATTGGAGGATTTCGCACCGAGATGCAAAATACCTCCAATGTCTTTCTGGCTGATATATCCGTTTCGTGAGCCAAAATTATACACTCTACATCGAAGTCGTCTTCACGATGTGATTCGTTTCTGTGCCTCCCAAGGGGTTATTAAGCTTCCAGGTTGTTTGCCCGCCAGGTGTTCTTTGATCTTCACCCCCCAAGGCCCTTCCGTTTTCTTCCCTTCCTTCCCTTCAAAAGTATGCTTTGCCCAAGTCTTGCAATCACGTTACTCTTGTATTAGCTCTCAAACTTCAAATATGAGGAACTGGCTCTTGCATTAACTATTAAATGTTTAATCATATAAGTAATTACGATAAGCACTGATAGCACGAGTGGTCGTGAACGGCAAGTTCCATGTTAGTGAATGCAAACAAACTGGTTATATCAGCCAGTACGTACTCCCTCCACGACAAAACGTGGAAGAAACATGAAACGCCTGCGCCTGGATTGAAGAATTTATCTGCAGAGCAATTTCGAAGAAGGCTACGAAGCAAAGGGTACTGCTTCGAATAGTTACGGGAAAAAACTAACTCAGTGAACTGAACTAGTTCAAAAAAATAATCATAAAAGTACAAACAGACAATTCATCAAACTCGTAGAAAACTCACAAGTTGAGCCGCTGCACAGCTGATTTTCCTTCGTCACGAATACCCTTTGCGAATGTTAAAAGTTCCGAGATCTCTGCTAAGTAGTCCTCGATGAAACGAATATTCTGACCAAATTTGATATCGAGAAGGAGGAATTTGGCACGATGGTTTGCAAACCTGATATTTGTTTCAATTAGAAAAATGTACATAGGACGAACTGTCATGTTTCAAAAAAATTACTGCATGATAAGTAACTCCTTTCAGAGACAGTACTCGACAAGAGATGGAACATGGAACAATAGTACATATTAGATCAGGACAGCTAAAATTTGAGATGGACTTACGTTCAATGCATGAAAACTTTCAAATGTAGGAAATGACTCCCTTATTGGGAATAAAATGAACTGAAATCGCTGGACTGAAAAGTACCGGTTATCCGTGTCCGTCTTTTTCTCTCCAAAAAGTGAGAACGAACAAAAACGGATGGTACGCGATGTAGAACAACAGTTTGACAACAAACGCAGAGCAGTAAAAGTCGTCATTGGAAGGAAAGCGTCTGAGCACTCTTTATCCTCGGGGAAAAAGCGAAGGGAATAAGAAGGAAAACCAGCTCGTGAGTCTCTTTCTCAGAGGGACAAGGGCATTCATGCTAGAAAGACAATAAGTGATCTACTGTGATAGAACGGAAAACTCATGACAGGGAGGAGAAGGATTATTCTTCGCATGACAGACTATTTGAACTTGACTGACTTTTTGGGATCCTCATATAAACAACATGCTGGTTGATTTGTTTGGTTGTATGCAAACGGCACAACAGTTTGACTGATGGACCTTTGCTGCAATGGAGAAAATTCATAGAAGTAAAGCATTTAATGCAATATTATTCAGGAACAACTAAAATTAATAATATGAGTCTCCAAGAAGTGAGAGTGGAAAAGCTACAGTAGAGGCGTGGCCTCCTTCTGCGTTACGGACTGCACTGTTGCAAGTGGTCAGTTGTTAAACAGCCCTTGAGTGCAATTGAACAGGAGGATGCCAACGCCAATATTAATAGTCAAGGGGCAGTAATTGAACAGGAAAATGACCTCATGTAAGAAACCGAGGGGCTCACCTCAAAGATCGTGTACAATGGTCTCAGTCGAGGGAAGATTTCAGTTGTCCACAGCATCCTCCTCATTACATTGAAATCACGCTCCTCAGACTGATCGTAAGGTACGTACAAGGTGCGACCGAGTTGTTTTGCAATAACATAACCAGTGCAGAAGTAGAAAATCTGGAGTATCTTTCTTGAGTTTAATTTGATTGGGTACTTACTAGGACACTGAAGGGTTGAGCCCTTGTCCTCCATCAACATACCATTCTAGCCGATGAGTATGCATCATTGTCCCAAATACTAGCATGACGCCGATAACTAAAGATCTGCCAAAACATGGAACCCCAATTTACCTGATTTCCAAGCCGGCCATGATTGTGCTGCATGGCGACGTATCTTTTTTCTTCATCAACGCTTGAGCTTCTTACGGAAAAACGATCTCGAACAAATTTAACAAATTGGAATACCATCGCTATCTGTGCAGTAACAAGGGTTGTCTTGTAGCATACCTTCAATAACCGCATTCACCTTAAATATTACCACTGAAGAATGAAGGGAGACGCAGTAGCTAAGATTTTCAGATCAAAAACAACATTCAATTGCGGTCAAGCATGATCAGTCTGTATCTGGAGTCATCGTGATCTAGTTTCATGGTTGCAACTCGCGAACACTGAGCAGTGCAGGCGTCACCACGCTGAGCCACTGGTCTTGACTCCTCTCTGCACGAACTACAGGAGTTCTGGCCAGATGGGTAGAAGAGTTAATCAGTTATAAAGGAGGATCGTCAGTATCTTTGAAGATAAGCATAGCGCGAACGTTTGGAAACTAGTTACGTCGAAGCAGCACTGCATTGCGGTTGCGAAAAGATGCCATCGAAACAACCAGAATTGAACCACAATTACCTCTGCTGTAGTTGGCTCTATAGGGGTGCTCTTTTGCTAAGCAATCGATTATATTGCTATGGAAGAAATAGTAGGGAACAAGTTTTTTTCAAAGATCGAACAAACGTTCTGCTGTGTCAGGTGTTTTCGAAGCTTTGTTCGATGCTCTTTACCCCCTCTCCCCTCCCCCGTAGTGCGAGAATAAGATCCGACGGCAGATAAGAAGAAGTGCATGGTGCATTCACAAATATTATCTGAAATGTGGATTAATGCCACTGGGCATCTTTTGTGCGCAGGTGTACGCGATAACACCAGCCATTGCCAGCCAAATAAAAAATGAATCATGATGTCCAGTCATCTTGGTCATCTCTAATTCGAATTACCCATGAAACGAGAGCAAATCGTGTTTTTCTTAAACAGAGGATGTCACGATTATTTCACAGCGAGATATAGTCTGCACGCCACCCAAACAGCCAACAACTCCAGCGCGTTCACAATTCCTTTTTGGTTTTCTTTTATTTTAATTTCAACCTTAACATTACGATTGGCATCAAGTTGTTTCTGCGAACAGTTCGCCAGTTTGCTCAACATTGTTTTGTACAGTTCCCATCATATAAGGGAGTATTTAGTTTTGTGTTGAGCTTGTTTCCGTTATTCACATTGATATCTCATCGCTAAGTCATAATTCTTGATGATCGAGATATATAAATAAATATCTATGACTCTTCTTCGTCTATACATATTGCGTTGTGTCAGCATTGGATATCTTTTCTGCTACGAAGTTTGCTTTTACAAGGTTTCCAAAATCACGGACAGGGCTTACCTGCAATTCAAAAAGAAAAGCAAGATTTTACCGTTTTATACAGGGATTAGTCAATAAGTGAGTGGTTTGTTGGCGACGTCAAAGTCGAAACATGAGTGTCAAACATCACTTTACATTTTCAAAGCAAAGAATCGAAGGGATTAAATATTGAATATCAATAACATAATTCTACACTTCTTGAAGTAAATGCAAACGTATTTTGGTCACTCGTATAGACAAAGAATTCACAAAACTACACAAAATTGAAATGATCTGAGAAGTTGCAATGAGCTGATCCGTGCTTAGGGGGTTGAAAAAGTGAGGGTGCAAATTTCCTTCAGCGGCTGCGTGTCCAAGCAATCACTGATTATCCAGCTTGCATGTTACCCATTGCCTCCTTGATATAGATGCCATGATTTCCTGAAACCAACTCCTGATGATAAATGCTGATTTTTCTCGGAAGGATTTCCGGATCTTTTATGTTTTATACTACGGACAGCTAGGTAGATGGGCAATTCGACTGACATCGGTGAAAAGTAAAAAAACTCACAAGAAGAAATCATTCTTCAGAAACCGAAACTTCTCCATGTGTCTACCGCTCTTGTAATAATAAACACCATTTTGGTTTCGTGCAAAGAAGCCGAGCCACCAGCCAAACGTTGATGAAGCAGCGCTAAGGAGAAGAGCACTGCATATTCGTGAAGACAGGTAAAAATCAGTTGTTTCAGAGAAGGTAGAAATGAAGGCTTTCTAGAAATATTCTGATAGAGCACAATAGAGCGGAAGCAAGATAACGTACATACCTTTTGTGTACCGCTGGAGATGTCTTGAGCAAGCTCTTTTGCAAAAGAGCTCATGAATTCCTTGTCATCCCCGAATATGACATAATTTTCTAGGCCCTGAAATCTAGAAATATTTTTGGATTAGAAAGTCGGACGTCTATATGCTCAAGCGAGGTCGAACGAGTTAACGTTCACTCCCGTAACCGTCTAGCAAGAAGCCATGAGCATGATGCATACAAGAATACCTCAAAGCTTGAACCTGATTAGGCCAAAAACACATTTTTTTTTGTCCTTTGCTGAAAATAAAGCGAGAGAGTAGTGGATTAAAGCAGAAAGCTAGGAAAAACTGATTGAGACAAATCACTGCCTCACAAATCTCCTTGCATGCCCGAGATCGCTATGATTATAGGAAAAAACCACCTATGGAGTTTCTTTATCTATGTAGGACTGTCATCCATATCACACGGTGGTTTTACGTTAAAGACAGCACGAGTCGAAATCCTCGACTAGGACCTGAGCTGCGAACCCTAAAGTAGGCGTCGCGCACATCACGAATCTGCAAGGAACACACACACAGTAGCGACTTACCTGCAGAAAACGGCGAATTGCCGTCGCGTGCACGTCCGGTCGGCCAGTGCTTAGGAGGGCCCGACGCGCCAGCTTACGCATTTAAACGCATGCGGGCTGCTACCGATTCCCTTCCTCCGTGCTGGGACCCATTCGCGCACGCAGGGCGCCGCCGGAGTACTCGTCCGTGCACGGAAGGCAGCATCGCGTTTTCCCGGCATTCTCGGGTGTTTCACGCGATTTCACCACCGGATATGAGCAATACACCCCCAAAAACCGCAAAATGCGGCGAAATCACAAACACGATGGTTCCGACGGGTGCTGCCTTTAAAGAACATGATGCAGAAATTGTTGTGGGATCTCACTCCTCAATCAATTCTAAAAATGAAAGTACCCTCTTCGTTGCTATGCTTCGAGCAGCATTCACTGTACCATTCCATTCAGTTTGCAGACCAAACCTCTGGAAATCGGTCCTTCTGACATGTATGCACATTGTTTCGGATGCGTTGCTCCTTCAAAAATATCATTGTTGAATACAAAGCTGCTGTTGTAGTCCTCGAGGAGTATGAATCTTTCGGTCTCTACGTTGCAGCGGCACTACTTCGTTCGGTATGTACCGATTAATGGCTGACGTCAGCCGCGACAGCACTAGCAGTACGCTGCCCACAATCGATAATCGATCGATGTACCACAACCAGTGACGCCGCTCCGCAGCAATCAGGGACGCTGAAGTCCTAGAGGTGTACCCAGCACCCCAAGTCGGTAGGAAGTGGGAGATTTGAGTATTTGTGAAGAAAACAATGTGCAAGAATCTATTAAGATCCTCCTATATAAATCATGGTAGTGCAACAAAATTTTCTAGTCCACTAAAACCAACGGCAACAGAAATAGAAGCCTTCTACATTTGGTTTTCATTACAAAAAAATGTGTACAGGAAGTGAAACAACACTTCTCCGATGTAGGCAATCATTAATCGAGAGATTATTTGCACTAGGTATTTCCTTCAGATAATGTGGCATATTGAACGCAATACTACACTATACTCGAAAAGTACCTTGTGAGCAACAGGAAGTAGTTTACGTACATATTCAAGTTACGCAAATCCTGTTCGCCTTGTTCTTGTGTAGCTCTCGAAAACTGGAAAATATCACGAAGTTCTGGTAGGTATTCCTCGAAATATCGCCGGTTCTGTGCTAAATGCATTTCCAAGAGCAGATATTTTGCAGGATGATGGATGAGCCTGAATTAAAAATGCGGCATGCCAGCGGAGAAATGCCCTTTAAGCGGAAGAATCAAATCAAAGAAATCAGGGCTTCCTGTGAGGTATCTGTCGTATAATAGAAGAAATATCCAGGAAATGGGGAGATGGGACTCCAGAAAAATGTAGCACCAACTAGCTGTTGTGAGCATCACAATGTTACGCTTACATAGTCGCGATGCTTAAAGATTGAGTCGTTGTTTCTCGCCACAATCGTTCAGCAGTATAGTCATCCCTTCAAAAATTACTGCAACCAACATGTTAGTACGCGCGCGAATTGTCAGAAACACCCTTCTGCTCTCTGACCAAGAATAGTACTTCTGAATAGACTGTAGCTCGTAGGGTGTCGTGAAGTGCACAACCTCTTCCTTGGTGTGGAAGATGCGTGCGCGTCGTAAGTGAATTGTGATGCTTGCACTGAACAACCACCTACTTCGTTTTGGAAGGCGGCTCACCGATACAGTTTGTAGCCGTATTCCGAACTCGGCTGGGCCAGCCACGCATGGCCCAGTGGCGCATGGCCCTGGCCAAGCGTGCATGGCCCATCGCGTATGACCCGGTATTCCGGCGTGGGCCGCTGGCCCTGTCCACAAGCGCGCCGTTTACCACGTTATCTGGAACGTTGTAGGCCAGAAAAATGAACAAACTGAGAGCTCATCATCCAGTATATGGCGTCGGAGACGTCCTCACTCATGGGATAAGCATATTTCGGAAAGGCAATTCATAGTAGATGCGCGCGTGAGCCTCGCGTCGAACGCATACACATATTTGCGTTTGACTTTCAATGAAGATCGGTCCACACTAGTCTGCTCACATCCTCGATGAAGACACTACTCGGTCGCTGTGAACAGCTGCGAGCCCACAAATGTGTGAGTATGACTTGCGTCTTAAGTGCGTCATTGCTCCAACTGAGCCTATACTTCCTCATACATACGCACGCGTGTCGAACGCACGCATCTAGTATAAATTGCCCTTATCATTAAATTAACGCGAGTTACAAATAAGTCCAGGGCACTATCTGGCTAGTTCTGAACCAAGCATTTCAATGAAATTTTTTCGCCCAAATTTCGTCTAGGGGGGTTGTATGAGGAGCTGAACACAAACATCGTATCCTCTTTGTACCGTTTCTCTGTTTTTGTAAGGTTGGGCAAGGTTTACTGTGAACACGGTATCTCACAGGATCTTCTAAAACTTTGCATAGAAGGGTTGCTTTAATAAATCCCGAAATCTCCATCTTCTCCGAATCTCCTACCAAAAATGAGGTCACGTAGAAAATGGATGCGATATTCATAATCAGGACCCAAAACAACCCCTCTACACAAAATTTGAGAGGACTGCAAGAGATTCCATCTCTGCAGTACGCCTACCGTTAGCCTATAAAAACTAAGTAGCGGTACAAATTGGATACAATTTCCATGTCCAGAACCTCAAATAACCCCCTAGGCAGAGTTTGCGCGAGATATTTCACTTAGGAGTTTTGGAGCAGGACTAGCCGAATAGTGCCACTTCCCATTTCTACGCGGTAACCTTGTTTGATAACTGTGCATTGAAATGGAACAATGCTATACCACTATTGAAAGCATATGTAGAAAAAGCGATATGAAGATCCTTTTTGCTGAAGGAATGAAAACTAAGCATGAATCCGGACAAAAAACGAAGATTTTGTCGCATGGCCCTACCGAAAGTAGTGGGCCATGCTTGGCCCAGTGAGCACCGATTTCGAATTGCGCGCGCTGCTCCCGGAATACGAGGCCAACGCATATGGCCCAGTTGGCCACGCATGGCCCTGGGCCAAACCGCGCCGGAATACGGCTATTGAAGCTATTATCTAATGGCTGAGTGGTTGTCGGAATCCAATTATCATTTTTCAGATGCTCAGGATAAGCCCATAGTTTCACTGGTATAATTCACAGGCTTTCCGAACGAGCCGATCACAGCAACGAAAAGCAACGAAATAGATCAGTTCAGCGAGAGAATGTGAGGCGGTCTCAAAAAAGCACGGGCGAGCACCCACTTTCCAGAGTTGTTACATTTTTGTGGAGCAGACTCTTATGTAGTTGTATGTTAAGAAATGTTCAAAGGTTCTATACACGCACTGGGAGGAGTACATCTTCCTTCAAACTTTTTTAATATTTGGGTAAAACGTGAAATAGAAAGAACGATGAATATGAAAAAGAAACTTCAATCAACATCAAGTAAATGGAAGACAAACATTTGGAAACACTCTTGACGATCACATAAGAGAAAATCGATCTTAGATTTGCACAAATTCGGAGTATTACGCGTCAAGCGGTTGGGCACGAGACTCACGCGCTTTTAAATGCGCCTATCCCACGTGTCACGAAATGCAAAAAGCGTAAGGTCGCGGATGCGTTAATGAAGCGCTATAAGGAGTGTGGACAACAGCATCACGATTTCGCAGATTTTTTGTGTGTTTCGCGTTATTTCACTCTTGGATATGAATTCTGAGTCCCTCAAAACTACAACATCTAGCAAAATCTCAGATTTAAATGGGTGCTGCCTTGCTCGATGTATGACTTAAACACTAACACAATAACAACACTTCGACATAATGCTGCAATTCAAACCTACGTCGGAAAAAATGTGCGTCCATAAAAATGTACGACTTACCAGCAAGGACTGTAGAACCTGCAGCAAGCTTTGAACAAATCCTTGTCGCTTACCATCTGCACCACAGTCTGTGGGACAATTTCGTTCTGAGAATAAGTTCATCATTCAAACTGGAAACTATCGGAATCCTAAATGGAGCTTCTGTGCAACCATTCGACAAGATCATTCAATCGAACTTCTCGATTGTTTGGATTAAAAGTGCTATTATGTATTGCAATGTAGATGCATGTTTCTCCAGCTCATCAAATTTCATTCTGATGCTAAAGAGCCAAAAAATTCGATCATACTTCATACAGTCAACAAAACCCTCACCTGCAGAACTTCATAAATCTGTGCAGTTTTAGGAAAAGTCTGAGCTAATAGATTCAAGAAATTCCAAGTACTGTTAAATTGATACGGCAACGAATAATACAATTTCCGCTTGAGTGCCCTCGCTATACCGTAACCAGACGATATAAGAAACAACTGGAATGTTCTCGTCATCAGAGTTCTTTAGCGATAGTGTAACCTATGCAGAGGTAGAAAATCTAGAGAATTTGTGCTGGGTCTATAAAGTAATTTTATTGATCAATAGGAAATTATTAATTATACTTGGAACGAGATTTAATATTAACGAGCCAGAGCGCCGCGAAGCTGTCTCGGATCCGTGCGCCACGTTACCTCTAGAATCGGTGAAGTCGAAGAAAATCACTGTCATCCTTACGAAGCGCAGCTTCGCCGCGCTTCGCAGATGACAGTGATTTTCTGCAAATTCACTGCGTTATTTTTTCTCTGCGGAAGGTTTGTGATAGGAATTTTTCTACATCTGTTCGAGTGGACTGGCTCCTTACGTGACTGTCTTTGTTAATGTTATTGCTTCACGACCGTTCTTTTCCTCTTAAATAAATCGTCTTTGCTCATTCTTCCGTCTGAAACCCTGAAGTGGTCTGAGGCAACTGAAATTGCTTCTCCTTAGGACATTTTGAAAATTCCGCTTCAGATGCACAAAATTCTCGGACCCCTTCCCTTTTGTGCTCGGAAGAATTTGAGACCTATCCTAATAAGCTATACAACGGTCTTTAGCTTAGATTCAGTGCGGGGGATGACGCACTTTAAAAGGTGATCCCGAAATGATGACTGGTAAGGAAATCAAGAAGATTTGAGTGATTTCAGCCTCAGTTTTTAAACTCTGTTTGTTAGCCGACTACAGACAGACACCTTCGCCGTTCATTATGTAGAGGGGATATTGTCATCAGCACAACTTCCGTTCATCGTGATGGAGAACAGGGTGGTACCATTGCTTTTTCTTTTGCGTTGCACCATGTTCTAGCAGTTTTGATGAAATACTCTGAAAGGAACCCCTGTACGTTCTATATGGTCCCTTCATAGAATTTAACTCCCAGCTTGCTGAATAGCATCTTTGGAGGTTTTGAATCAGTGCATCTAAAACGGAAGGAACAAAACTTGCCTGATTTCCGAGCCTTCCACGAGTGGGCTGCAATGCAACGTATCCGTTTGTGTCGTCGGCGCTTGACCTTTTCATAGAAAATCGACTTCTAAGGAATTCAACGAAATAAAATACCATGGCTATTTGGACAGTAACAGAGGTTGTCTGTTGAAATAACGCGAATAACCGCATCTACCTTAAATATTCATACTATAGGAGTAACAATACCAAGGTTGATATTCAAATGCAATCGAACGCAAGTTGTTTATGGTTGTAATAGTTCCTTGGTTTTTTCGCTTGCATCACTACTCAATTATTTCGCTATGTTAAGTCCGCATATGTCCTGAACATGTCGCATGAGTTCTTAGGGGCAGCAGCGGAGGAGGGACGTTAGACCTTGTCTCGCAGGGTGCACGTGTTGCCTTCTAGGGCTGATCGCAGGATGAGCTGGCCTATGGCAAAGTTGTAATGGTGATGCGGCAGAGTAACACAGAGTGACGCATGGTGAAAAGAGTCCAAGTTATGACCTTTCAACTTGCAAGCAGTTGTGCTTCTGTCTTTACCAGAAAAAATAACGGAGAACGAGACTTAAAGGTGGTTTGCCACCTCGTTTTGGGTGTTGGTGATATCAACAAATCTTAGACCTTTTCGCGATACTGATCCCAGAAATGTACATGAACGGTCACAAAAGGAAGGGAAACACCGTTTCCGAGTTGTTTCAAGCTGCGGGTTCCACGGACCATTTAGGCTGAGGTGCCCGTGTACGCTGAATGCCTTCTACTGTTGTTGCGTTGGCGAACAATACTTGTCCAGTTGATAGGATAAGATTCATACGTCGTTTCAGTTTACTGGACTCTTACAGACACCGTTTAGAAAAGCGGCTCCAAGTTTTGAAAGATTTAATATGTGCCTCTGGAATTAGCGCTTGAAGAGGTGCCGAATCTGCTAATGGCTCAAACACGAAAATGAGGTGGTACACTGCCTTCAAGGAAGAGATCAGTCCCTGGTATGTCCACTTTTTGCAAAAGTCTATTCGATACTCCTCACCACTAAAGTAAGATTCCTCGGCAGATAGCAGGAAGTGCATGGCGCGTCTTTTCGTCTCATGATTTATTTCAAATGTCGTGTGATCTTATTTGGCATTTTATCTGTGTCCGGTTGTGCCAAAGAAAAAACATTATTTTATTTGTTTTCCTTATTAATGCTCTCTAACAAAGACCCGTATTGCGCGGATTTTCCGAGGGTCACACGTGAAAGCAATTTCTGCGTCCCTGCTATCCTTCATTATTCGACGATCGATTGACGAAATTGATTGACTATAGCAAAAGTTGAAGCGCAGACGATGTGCGAATGGCGGAATGATGGATACAGTCAGAGCGTTTTCGGGGTTTCGCGGCGAGACTGCTCTGGCCGTCTCGGGTCCTCCGGGCGAGATAATGTTTACAATAATTTGCCTTCGCATAGCAGCAGGAACTGTGTAGCCCCTCGGCTGACGTTTTACTTCTGGGCTGGGATTCATGGAAGGATAACCAAGCAAACCCAGGCTAGCAAACCAACTTTTGACGCCTGCGTCTCTTAGCTGTATGTGGTCAGTACGATAACCAACCAGGCTAGCCATCCCTGGTTTGCTTGGTTATCATTTCATGAATCCCAGCCCTGATTTCTATTTGATGTCAGCCTTGACCTGGCGTCCTCCTGTGTTGGGAGGGGGGCCTGGTGGTTGCCTTGTGGTGGGGCTGGCCATCCCATGTGTGGAGGGGCCTGGCGGCTTGCAACGGCTGGCACACCAATTTGGATCCATCCCAAAGTAAAGCGCACCGTATCAGGTGGACTCACTATGTGCCTATCCATCATTAGCTAATTTCAGAAAAATTGATTTCGAGTAAATTTAGGAGACCACTCCTTAACTTCCTGGATATCTCGGCTATGTCCTAACTAAATGCATGATAATGATGCAGACGAGGCGACACATAGGTTGATAAAGAAATCTGCACCAAAACAAAGGTCAAGGAATGTGTACATGGTGCTGTAGGTTAGAGAAAACAGTGAGATATGTAGGTGAGGTACGGCAATACTCGGCGCAAAATAATAGTACAAATAAATATTGGTCGGCTAGTAGTTAGATCTGTAGATGGAAGAAATTGGAAGACATTATTCACTTCTTTAACTAGTTTTGCCTCGAATAACTTTGTCCTGTGTCCCTTCGCGACGATTCTTCCCGACAAAATGCATTAGGGCAATTTATACTAGTTGCATGCGTCAGTCGCGCTTCAGGCACACGTATCTGTTTGCAAAGGATTTTTTATGAAGACTGGTCAATGCGACATGTAAATCTTAAATGAAGAGAACGCGCGGGCACCGCGGCGTCGTAAACGCGTGCATCTGGGCTGCGACTGCTATGCGACTGGGACTCTATTCTCCATCATATAGACGCACGCGCGTCGGTCGCACGTCCAGTATAACATGCCCTTTGCGCGCACTGTTTTCCTTAGTGATAAGTTTCAGTGTGGCTGTTATGTGTAAGCACCATGTTTCGGTATAGTACATGCACTTATAGCGAATAACACGACAGCGAGAGCTAAGGGAAGACTTTTGTCAGTGTGTTTGCTTCCAATTCCAGGCTTTTTGCTAATTCCAGGGAAAAGTGATGGAAGGAAGCACTATGGGTCGCACCACTTTCTCCAACTCCAAATCCACTGCACAAAACGTTGAGAAAAAATCACGTGGTTCTCACTAAGGAAGTCCCAACACATCTGATATATTCGAAAATAATAGGTGGCAAACGCTTTCGAAGAAGATATCTGGCAATTTTTTATCACTACGATTGAATTTCATATGTCATTGCGCATTCATGTCCTTGCTCTTTACAGCCATATTGGGTAACTATTCTGAATTTCCAACGATAACCTTGATTTCTTCTGAAAATTTTTTGGTGCTCTCATTTGGAAAAAAAGCCAATCAAGGGAAAAAGGAGAGAAAGCAGGAATGATCACTTCCTTATTCCTTATTCCACTCCGTTTCAAACGTTGTTCATGTAAACTTCAGTTCTTTAGTTCATACAGTGTACATGCGCTATCAGTGAATTATTTATTTAAGTGTTTATTTATACAAAGAACAACCAAAAAAAATAATATTAACATGCAGTGGCCAGTAAAAAAGTATGGGTAGGGATGACGAGGAGATTTAAGGCGAGCGAAAGAGTGATCAAGGACCATTGACACCATATCCTAATTCCGGAAAACTTTGACATTGTACTCCAAAACTTCAAACATGAAGGTCATATCTGCATGGTTTCCCATTAGTTCCAACACATCCGGAAGTTCCTTGAACATATTGCCAACTACTACTACAAAGTGAGCATTTTTCAAGCGCACTTCATGGTGTAAAAAGTTAATGAGTGAACGGGGACTGCTTCCAATGTCAACGACATCGATGGAAGAGAAGGTACCGTCCAGAGAGGCGTCGCTTACATGCTTATTAACGCTTCTTATGAAGTTCTAGTCACTAGTTATGGAATAGCGCCGTCCGCCTACCGGGAGGAGTTATTAGTTATTAGTTATATTAGTTATACTATCTTTGTCATTAGTTATATTATAACTACTTACGGCGAGAGGGGGAACTTTTCAACATACCTAATATATTAGGGAACAAGGAAGGGGAAGTGCATAATCAAAAGGTTGTCAATGCGGACTTGTCCTTTATCTAATAGATTTCATTTCTCTCTGCTAGACACACCTGCTACAGGGCGATTCACAGTAGTTACGTGTGTCAGTCCAGTATTAACTGCGCAAAAGACAAACAACCTCAAATAGAAAAGATCGGCTTCTCTCACAGTTTTCTGGTCAACCAGGCAAAATTCTTTTCCCAGGAAACGTAGAGAATTGGAATTCTACTCACACATATAAATATATATATATATTATAGTATAATACATAAATAATTTACAGGCTGTACATATCAAGATATAAACATGTACTTCCATTATAAAACAAAAAGTCATCAAAATTTAATGCGTACCTACGTACATAGTTTTCAATATTAAATGAGCGCGTGGAAATTTCTATTCATTCAAGAAGCTTCAAAAAATTTCAAAACTCTCGCTCGATAATACGGTAAATGTTTGGTATTGAGGAAGAAACGTAAAGAGAAACTCTAATTAAAAAATTGTCGATGTAATGAGAAATGAGTTAGCGATAAACGACGGCGAAAACACTGAAAAGTGCTGATTTGTAATGGTTAAGATAGTAAATTCATGATAGTACTCAGGATCTCCACAGTGGTTCGGGCATAGAATTCAGTGGTGAGATTCCGTAGGGCTTCTGCAGTTTAGAGCAAGAGGCATGCCATAAAATCGGATCGGAGCTATGTTTTAGTCTCGAAAGGATGTTGCTCTCATTGTAAATAAAAACCGTTTCATTTGGAGCGAGAGTGAAAATTAGATTTTCAACTCTTTGATGTTGCTCTTGTCATTACAATTATGTACGTATTCGTTTACCCTGAATTCGCATACCTCAATACCTTACCCACTCTTTTCGTACTCAACCATTGGGTACTAAAACGAGCAAAGTGGTAGCAAAACGAGTTTAGTGGATAAATGTGGCTTTTAATACCACAGCGGCTAATTGAAGCATCGAAAAAGATTGTTCGAGGGCACCAGCCCTGCAAAATGGGATAGGTAGGGCCAAATATTTCAGCCAGGCTTGAGAACTCTGTAGCCTGACGGCCTTTATAGCCCGTTGGTATGATGACATGCCAGAAGATTCTGGAGCTTGGCTAGATTGTCTCATAAAAAGAATCTCCAGATTCATCACAATGGTGGGTCGGCATCCTTTTGACTGACATGTGGACACTTTTTTGGGGGAGAGTCACTGCGATTGCCCATTTATGGCGGTGAACTAAGAAAAATAACAGGGACAGCATTATTTGAGTGTTGGCTTGATTGGAATGTTAGTCATACTTATTGGAAATCAGTGGGAGGCTAAGGAAAAATAAAATAAAACAATCACGGTAAAAGTTCCTTTTTGCGCAACATAGAGGGCTATTTGCTTTGAGAAAGAGAGCGACAGTTTTATTTTCTATCTCTGACATGTCTCTTCTACAAAATCTCTTCCTTGTATTTTGCGTCACGTAATTAAATCCATTGTAATCATTAAGCTCCAACCGTATCCTGAGCAATTTGTAGAAAGAATCCACACCTTATTAAACGTGACATTCCTGCTTCCACGTTAAATCGAATGTTCTTCAAATGGAATCCGTGTGAAAAACGCCTAAACGGAAGGCGTCGCTAAATAAGGCAGATTACAGAATTTAGCTACATGTACCCGGAACCCTCTGAAACATCCCATGAGCAACTGCATATGGTATGACGTTGGTCTTGCCGAAAACGAATCGGGGTGAACAAAGAGGTCAAACCGGGCCTTGCCTAAAGATTACTTTGGTTCACTATTAGAACAGTTTACCAAGAAAAATGTAGAGTAAAAACCGAGCAATTGCTATTTTATTCATGTTGAACTCTTTTTTTGTGGTGTATGTTTCTTCGAGTGCACTGAACAAATGAGTAAATCAATGAACAAAAGTAGTATTTTCTACTAAAGAGTACCGATATGTATGTCTATGGTCGTAAGCAAGCACAAGACACGCTTCTCCTTCCACGCGTAAGAACCTCAGAGAAAAAAGCAATAGAAATTTAGGCTTGCCCAAATACGAGAAAAATGTTTAGAACCCACATAGAATACTGTCTTTTTCCTAATTAGGTGTGCGAAACTTCGCGGATAAACAAAATCCAGAAAGAAAATTCTATTTGAATCAATGGAACGTCGCTTGAGCAGGTGCAGAATTTACTCACCAAGGCATATTTGTGTAGGAATTTCCTGCCATAGTCCTTCATGCGACAAGAACTTCCTTTTCATCATCATTTCAGAAACTCCATTCTCATTGCCTCCGAGCCCAAAATCTCAAAGTTCAAATCCTCCACAATTCTGCTTATAAACTGGATCGCCGATTTTTTCTTCCTAGAATCCAATCCACAATCGTAAACACTATCAATATCGACGTAAAACTCTATAAATATACGATCAGACTACAGTAATCCAGCTCATACTCATCGCGTAAATATCTTCCGAATCTATTGTTCGGGCAGCTAGCGGACGTCAAATTGACACTTGCCATGATTGCATATCGTTCTTGTTTTGGCATCTGGTCACCTAATTAGTACTCAATAAATGGAGTCGTTCCGAGAATAGACAGAAGCAAGAGGAGCTGTGAAGCCACATAGGGGGAGAGGTTCTAGAAAAAAAATTTCCTACTTAAGTGATAAGATTTATATGCGCCTGAACTATTCCTGAGCACTCGACCCCCACTCCTTCTTTATCCCAGTATATTCTTTCTATGGTCACTTGTTACTCCAACCGCTTCCTTCAGATCAAGTCTTACTCCTTTTCTCTTTTCTCACTCTAGTGGTTGGAGAAATGTGGAGATCAACTACTTTTTTGTAAGAGTTTTTCTTACCTAGTCAGCAAATCAAAATCGATAGAATTGGAAAATCCCATCAAGGTCTCATGCATGATTTGATCACTTGCAAAAACCTCTCCTCAGTATCTCAACGTTATTTGGCTTACCGCGAAATAGTTCAAAGAATCTTATGTTCATCTTGAAATCATGCCTTCACAAAACTATCTCGATTTCTTGGGAGAATCCCTGTATAATAAAGCGCTAGATCCTTTGTTTACGCCAAACGTATCTCTCGGTACTTTGATCTCTCGCGTGAGCTATTGCGAAAGTGTTCCTGTGCCAGAGAATGCAACTTTTTCGGCATTAACGTAAGATTTTCAAAGTCAGACGAGTAAATTCATGTTAATAAGGGATGGAAATGAAGATTCTTTCCAACCATTTGTAAGGAAAGGATTGTTTGAGAACGTATTCGGAGCCCAATATTGTGGTAAATCTACCGATACTACAGAGTGCGGCATAGGTTCTTGCACACCACATTTAGTACCTCCACAACAGCGGAATTCGAAGTAATGACATGACCTGTACGGCCGAGTCATTACTTCAACTCAGTAGCTGCTCAAATAACCTAACAGATCGGGAATATGTCGCCATTTGCTTTTGCAACAGTTCAAAATCGTTTGGGAGACGGTGTTCTGGCTGCTAGGTTGGCTATACTCTCTTTTTTCAAATGGGAAAAACTTGTTCCGCCTGTCATCTCCATTGTATCCGACTTTGAAGTTATCCAAGGCAACCTATTTGCAGTAAAAAAAATTGAGCTTATCTCAACCATCCAAGGTCTTCATGCTATTCAAAGTCAACCGGCTACGCCAGCACCGGGGGCAACTGCAGCACCTCGCGCAACTCCAGCACTGAGCTACAACTACTCCTCCCTGCAGCACCTCGCGCAACTCCAGCACTGAGCTACAACTACTCCTCCCTCTGCCACGAGGCCGCCTTGGCCGAGTTAGTATTTTACTCTTTTATTTCAGTTACGATCAAGCAACAAATGTAAAACTTTCCTTATTTTCAGAGCCTAACTGCAGAAGCTCAAGACTTTCTAATCCGCTCAGAAATCTTTTCCTCAGCATGCACAATAACTGGGGGGGAAAGCAATCGAACCATGTTCCAGCCATGACTCCCATGATTTCAATCAAAACCCCAATTTTAGAGGAAACGTAGCTAGGGGACGAACAGAAACAGGCATGGGTTGGGGCATCGCCTCTCCAGCGACGCTCATGTACCGTATGGTAGGACTGACATCTCTATACTCTTCATCTGTGCTTATGGCCGCTTGTGTCCTAATGGTCATATAAGCCCCGTTAGCACTGGAATCTATGGTTCAGATGTATGTCATCATAGTTCGAGGACAGCGAATGTTCCATGCGTGAAAGTTGGAAACCTCTAAGGGTCGAAAGGTTTTGCAAAAGCTCCACCATTGAAAGACCACCGTTGTCAGTTAGCTCGTGGCTTATTCATGGTTGCAAACCAGAGCTGACAGTTCACCGCGACCTTCTGCTCATCGTTTCGTCTTCGTTCCAAGAGGTTTAGTACCACCTCTGGGTCTAAGGAAGTTTCTGAAGGATTAGTTACAGTAGTTTTCGCGCATATTTCCAGCAGGCTATAACACGAGAGTCAGATTTGGCCGCTTCAGACAAGCCGAAATTACGCCAGCTTCTAATACAGAGTTTCGCAGTGATAAGGAAAACGAGTTTGAGATCAGCGTCATAAACTGCATATGACAGTATAGATTACGTTATGAGTTGTCGGAACCCCATTAGTATCCTTCCCTTGTAAGTTTGTCACTATCAACGTAAACAGCACAACTGTGTACGGGACTGTGGCATGTGCCAGAGGAAGGAACACCAATGGTTTTTTTTTGTTTAGTTAAGTATGTTATCCTTGAAAAGGGGATGTGCGTTCATAGACTTCCTCTTCATTTTTTTATTGTGGACTACTATTTCCACGTGATGGGACTTTGCACAGAGTAAACAATTGTAAGTTGTCGGGGGTTTTCGTCAAATATTGTGTTAAACTTCCTGCTTATGTCTATGTATAGAATGCTGCAAAGAATGCAGCGTACTACTTAATATAGCACGTTCTCTTTCCACCTTGTCATTTGTTTTCCTTTGTTGCGTTTTTTTTTGAGTAATGAATGTTCATGTGCTTGTTTTATAACTGCACACTTATGATTATTCTTGATGCACCTCAGAATGCAAAAACAAGAATTTGGGAAGCAACATCACAAATGTCCTAAACTCAATTTTGGATGATGCGAGAACCTCTGCCGCAAGCAACATTTTGTTAGGGCGAAGCTAAGAAAGCTACAACAGAAACATTAGAAGACTGGAGAGAACACCCCTATGATATACCATTACGGCGGAGATACCAGCACGCGTGGCAAGTTCGCGATCGACCACAGATTCAGAGACGCTCACTTTAGTTGTAGAAGGGCTCACTCAGCCGCATAGACTAAGAAGCATAGAAATTCCTTCAACTGTCATACCGCTGACTGTCAGCATTTTCAGATTGTCGACTTCCTTCTCGGACTTCTCTACTACCCCTTTCCAGAGTAACTGACGCTAACGGCAATCGCATTCCCAAAGGAACCTCCACGATCACTCCCTCGACGACCCACAGAGTGGATGTGACAGGCAAACCGCGCGCAACAGAATTAGCAGATTTGCCGATTTCCAGTTAAGAATCTGTTCTGCTGCCAGCGTCACCATAGTCATAACATACTATTGCTGCTAAAATATGATACATTGGTAGAAAATCTGATCGGCATGGTAATGTGGACTCAACAGCCTGCCCTTTTGATACATAGTCTGCAACTGGTCTATCCCCTTGTCTCCAGAGGAAGGCGACCATATGAAGTGTGCTAAGCGTTGTAGTCCCTCAGTGATTTCTTTAGCTGTTCATTTTTAGGTAGCTCGCTCGATGCTCCCCTCGCGTCCTCATTTGTTCTCCCACACAGTGTCAAAATATAGGAAAATAACTGCTGAGACAAGATCATGAAGCGCTGGTATAAAGAACTACAGTTCTTCACTGATAATTAGAAGTGCTGGTCGTAGGCCGTATAGCAGTACGTTGATGAAGGATTTAGGAAGAACCACACGTGCTTCGGAGGCACATTGCGAAATATTGAATGATTTCATATTTTTACACAGCTGTGAGTGAATATTTGCAGTCAGTGGCTCCTGCAACATATGCTAATTTGAATTCTGGTTTGACTCTGTGCAGTGGGAATAAATGTTTACGTACTCCATGCTTCTAGTGAAAATGAAAATGGATATTCATGAATTTTAGTGGAAGTGAAAGTGCATGAGCACAAACACAGATTCGACACAGGTCACAGATTATGGTACGACAAGCACAAGAGGCATCATATGAACAGTTATTCGGGATGGTAATATTGCTGCACTACTGCTTACAATGAAAAGTGACAACATCACAGAGAAGATAAAAGGAGCCTCCAGACGCTGGAACATACACTACTAGAAATGGCTGGCCTAATAGTGTTCTGTGCGGTGAGTCTGTTATAGCTTCTCTTCTTTAATAGTGCGATCACAAGGTTATATTTAGGTTGCCTTCATTCTGGTCAATAAGGAAGTTGTTCACGGTAAATGCCTCATTGTGGCGACGGAGCTTCAAAGAATACTGGGGCTTCTTTGTCTGTGAAACTATGCACATAATCATATTTAAGGTCAGCCTGGTGCATCTGGTGCAGGAACTCCGGGTGCAGCTGGTGCAGGAACTCCGGGTGCAGCTGGTGCAGGAACTCCGGGTGCAGCTGGTGCAGGAACTCCGGGTGCAGCTGGTGCAGGAACTCCGGGTGCAGCTGGTGCAGGAACTCCGGGTGCAGCTGGTGCAGGAACTCCGGGTGCAGCTGGTGCAGGAACTCCGGGTGTAGCTGGTGCAGGAACTCCGGGTGCAGCTGGTGCAGGAACTCCGGGTGCATCTGGTGCAGGAACTCCGGGTGCAGCTGGTGCAGGAACTCCTGGTGCAGCTGGTGCAGGAACTCCGGGTGCAGCTGGTGCAGGAACTCCGGGTGCAGCTGGGGCAGGAACACCGGGTGCCGGTGGTGCAGGAACACCAGGGGCAGCTGGGGCAGGAACACCGGGTGCAGCTGGCGCAGGAACACCGGGTGCAGCTGGCGCAGGAACACCGGGTGCAGCTGGGGCAGGAACACCGGGTGCAGCTGGTGCAGGAACACCAGGGGCAGCTGGGGCAGGAACACCGGGTGCAGCTGGGGCAGGAACACCGGGTGCAGCTGGGGCAGGAACACCAGGGGCAGCTGGGGCAGGAACACCGGGTGCAGCTGGGGCAGGAACACCGGGTGCAGCTGGGGCAGGAACACCGGGTGCCGGTGGTGCGGGAACACCAGGGGCAGCTGGGGCAGGAACACCGGGTGCCGGTGGTGCGGGAACACCAGGGGCAGCTGGGGCAGGAACACCGGGTGCCGGTGCAGGAACACCAGGTGGAGCTGGTCCCGGAACACCGGGTGGAGGTGGTCCAGCACCACCCCCTGCAACAACTGCGCCACCAACCAGACCTCCTTGGCCGAGTTAGTTTTTTTATAATCGATATCATGTCAACTGACTGCCATGAAGTATGACATTCATTCAAATCTTAAGTATTCAGAGCCCAACTGTGGGAACCCAAGACTTACTAATTCAATCAGGAATCTTTTTCTTAACATGCACAACAACTGGAGGTGAAAGAAGTTGACCATTCATGTCTTAGTTGTGAATCACCTCATTTCAACCAAAACCCCCAATTTCAGAGGAAGTGTGGCTAGGGGACAAACAGAAACAAGCATGGGATGGGGAATCGCTCCTCCAGCAACGCTTATGTACCGTATGGTAAGACTGACATATCAATATTTTCCATTCAAATCTATAGAGAACTGCTAACAGAAATGTTTGTAGAAGTACACCTGCAATGCGGAGTCATACGCCCAGCAATATATACAGAGCTGTAACACGAAGGGACTACCTCAGTATACTCATCCAGGGTACAAAGTAAACACTCACGTTCTTCGCACACTCCAAACCAGTGTCGCAGGAGCAGCACAAAATGTAATTTTAGACCGCCTACTAAAAATTTACTCAGAACCTCACATGCATGCACTCCAACTCGATGTCAGTTGTTAGTTTTGGTGACAATTTTGATGCCTTCAGAATAGTAACCCGGTAAAATCCTTTCCCCGTGCACCTGCCCCAACTCAAAAGTGATTTCTGTTGGTGCTATGCTTAAGGCCATGTACACGTGGTGGAGCCAGCTGGCGAGGTTTGGGATGAGATCTAATATGATGTTCTACAACAGCGAGTTTCGCAGAGGAAACAGGAATGTTTTAAGTTGGTCCAAGGTATGACTGGAATGTGTACACTATCATATATGCACTGTATTTCTGATATAAAATAACAATTCAGATGGCTTGGTGGAATAATAAGGAAATCGGCTGCTCTGTGCACCGCTGCAGTTCCTTCTACTACGTCGCATGCATGTACAAACCTGGGTACGACTTTCAAAATTCCTGCCAGTTTTGCTCCGCACATTCGGATATTTCCTTTGAATTACAGCGGAAACAACGTCAACCAACACGTCTACAAAGTAGGCGCTGTTTGCTCCGAATGCGGAGGAGGCCAATGTGATGGTCAAGCTTTGTGCCGCTGGTGAAAATGGATCGACTAGTAAAAACTTCTCAGCAGAAAATTTTATAAAACAAGTAGTTAAGCAAGGATCGAAAAAGTCTTCTTAATACAAGATAAATACCATTGTTTCCAATCCTAGGATAATACGTTTTTAGAAAGCACTCTGCATTTGAGCAGCTTCTACATACATGGCTAGCGTGGCTGCATTCTGTCTGTTTGTGACAATAACCCAGAAATATCATGGCAAATACAGTGTTAGTCGTTACCTATAGCAGTTCGCTTGAATTTAATATTGCTCAATATAAACCTGAACAGAAGGTTGAAATGATGAAGCGATGTGCAGCAAAAGTTGCGGGGAAAGAACCCTTCAAGAAATGTAATTAGAAGGAAAATTTACAAAACTGCTAAACGGTGTGACTTCCAACCACTTTATCAGGACATTGAACAAAACTGACATATTCGTTTCAGCTGAGAAAACACCAAAATGAAATGGTCAGATCAAAGTGGGGAATGAAAGATAGTTGAGACACGCTCTGTAGCACACAGCTTGTCATCTGTCGTTCTATAGCCGCTATCAAAGACAGCAGGAATCTTACGCTTGCGCATAGACTTATACTACGCCAAGTACATTGACAGAGGCCTTTGCTTTCACAAGGTTTACAAAGTCTTGGCACATTGATTCTTGCCGCATTTTTGCATCACGTGATAGTAGGTGAGCGGTGCATGGAATTGCTTGCGGATGTGGATTGTCCTGGATCTCTTTACTCAGTACTGTTGATTGATAACACTAGCTATTGAAGCATGCAGCAGTGGATTTTTTGAGATCTGGTTGTAGCAAATTCTTGCAAAAAAGAGCAATGTATTCGCGATAGCAGCTTAAAAACTTGAACTAAGAAGTCAGTGCTACCGCTCAAAAGTGCCTCCATGGTAAAAATGTTTTTTTTTTCAAAAGCACAGTCATAACACCTTCATCATGATGGTTTCTCATAATGAAGGTGTTAGACTGTGCTGCGAATTCAACATTTTTACCATGGAGGCACTTTTGAGCGGTAGCAATGCGAGTTCAAAAACTTCCACAAATTTGAAAAAAAATATTTTCCGTGGGAGGACAAGCCTTTGCCCGGCTTCCTTCTCCTGTGTGCGTCTCCTGTGGGAAGAGGTCACCTCATGTATGGAAGGGCGTCGCTGCATACCACGGCTGGCACACCGATTTGGATCCATCCCAATATAACGTGCAACGTATCTCGCACAGGTGCACTCATGTTGTTCAACATGGGGACATTCTTCATAATCAATTCTTGCCAACAACCGGCTTCTGTAGTGTTACAAGCACAGCCATAACACCTCCATTACGATGGCTTCTCCTTATAAATGCGAATTCAAAAATTTCCATAAGTTTGGAAAGTTTTTTTTTCGTAGGAGGACAAGCCTTGAACTGCCCTCCTTCTCCTGTATGGAGGGGCCTGGTGGTTGCCTTGTTGGCAGCCGGGGCCTGGCCTCCTTCTGTGTGGAGGGGCCTGGTGGTTGCCCTTATTATAACACACCACACAACGACATCCGCGAAGGGATGGACGAATGGTGTGGGGGGTACCGTAGTGATGGCCCTCGCTCGGGATATGCTTTTGCCGCAACTATCGTTGAGGTCCGTGCAGCCTTAGAGTTTGCCTTTATTGATAAGACGGGCAGTGCAATCAAATAGTGCAACTAGTCAAAATTTCTGAATATTTCCTAACTTTCTTGCATCACTCTCGAAATTTACGAGCAGTGTGAGTGCACTGATGACAGACAAGTGTGCCGGGGCGCTGCAGTTCAGAAAAAAACACCAGGATAGGTGTCCATGAATCAAGGAAGGGTCCATCGGTCCACATATGGAGAAAGGGACTGCTCTCGCCCAAAAGTGGGGAAAACACCAAGATACGGGTGCATGAACAGAGAATGGGTCCGCCGTAGTCCAGTAGTGGGGGAAACGCCAAAATGCGGATCCGCGGATAGAGACTGTGTCCACAAAGGGCCAATTAGTTGGGAAAACGCCACGATACGGGTACACGAATAAAGAATGCGTCCATGTGGCTCGATAGTGGAGAGGACGCCAGCATACTTGTCCAAGGATGGAGAATGGGTTTGCCTTGGCCCAGTAGTGGAGAAAGCGCCAAAATGCACAAACACCGATAAAGTATGGGTGCGCCTCAGAAGCTCATCAGTTGCACTATCTCATTAACGTTGAACGTAACTCATTCTCTGCTTGGCTCAGGTTAATATTCTCATTGCATTGATGCAGTGAATTGTTCAAGGTACTAAAGCCATCTGGAAAATGTTCCCGTGAGTTGGGAATGGCTGGTCATAACAGGTCCATAGGTGTGGAAAAAATGTGACAATAATAATTAGTAGTATCATTTCACCGAAAAATTGCTTAACGTGCATGTGCGTGATTAGGAATTTGCAATCAAGGCTAGAATACGACTTGGAGACTGCTGTTGGCGTGACCGCCAGACTAGTAGAATATACGCAATTCATGAGGAGAATTTCGTGTTTGAGCTCAGATAATGACTAGTCTTGTTTATCTGTTAATTTTCCAACCATTTTCCCATGTGTGAAGCTTCTGCACATACGTGGTTGCCGTAGGAGCGCTAGAGAGTGGGGCATCCACCAGAGAGAGGTACTCCCGGCTCTATGCTACGCTACTGAAACATGGACCGACAACAAGAGCATCTTCACTGTTATGAGAACAACACACAGAACATTGGAAAGACGTCTTCTAGGAACTAATAATAGATCGAAGTAGTGGAAACAAGGCCTCAGCTGCGACGATTTGAGGAAAGAATAAGGGATCCGCCAAAACACATGGTATGCGTAAAACACAAATGGGCAGGCTGCTTTACCGTTCATTTTATTTCAGATCTAGTAGTGCTACGTCTGATTGGTATGCTTTTACATGCACGTGGTACTCGTCCTTACGATATATTTGGAATATTTATTACACAAAAGCCTACGCAAAGCTGGTTACACTCGTTCGCGTCTCCTGTCATCTAGACCATATGTCATGACCATGTCAACCATACGTTTGTCAATTCAATAGATTGATCCCAGGGGTGGATTGTTCATGCTATTCAAAACAAGCATACAGGCAACTCAAAATGTACGCAAGCATGGAGCGTCCCCACGGCGCGGCTCTGTTGGGCAGAGACGCAAGCGCTCTGCTCTGGTTTCTCCGCAGAAACGTGTGACAAGACAGTTTTACCTGTCTTCACAATTATGTAGCGTTGTTCCACCTAGCGCTGCTCCAACGTTCGCCAGGTTTTTTTTGCACGAAAAATCACAAGTTAATGTGTCCAGTCATGATAACAGTGCAGCTGCATAATCACAGCATCAGGAGCGATACCTATTGTTCTCGTTCCTTCTCACCGTTCGGCTGTTTTTCAGAAGTACGTGGAATATTCGGTGTGTTTTGTCAGTGTGCTTACAAGTGTCTATAATTTTTACGTATTATTATATTATAGGGGGTATTATAGGGGGCGTCAGTCACGATTGTGCTGCCGCTCCACAGCACCCACGTGCTGTGTCAGGGCGCGCGGCAGGTTCGATATTTCCCCGTCGGTCGAACAAATGCGAGCCGCTGAGTACAAAGATGTTTTTTCGACCCGGTGAAACGTCGGAAACCCCATAAGTCACGGGTTTCTTTGGCCAAGAATTTTGGAATTCTCGGCCAGTGGACGAGAGGGTTCATTCAGCAGCAGGAGCTTGCTGAGGGTGCGGCATGTTTTCCCGACACGACAGTACTTGATCAGTTGGTAATAGGGCGAAAAGGGAGTTGGGGGGGGGCCTATAAAAGGTCATAGGCTTCACCTTGTAAGTCTAAGTAAAAACACTAGCTTGAGCCTAAACTTAAGCCTAAGCCTAAGCCTAATCCTATGCTTAAGCATGCGTTTAAGCCTAAGCCTAGGCTCAGGCTTAGGCTTCAGAGGAGTGTCCCCCCCCCCAACTCCCTTTTCACCGATAATAGCCACTGCTCAGAAAGTTTTGGGGGGCAAATCCCGTCCCGAACTAGCGCGAGGCGAGGGTCGAAACGAGCGTCGCGTTCAGGCCGCTGTAGAGCCGCTGAAAACGGGGTTTGCATTCCTACCCCCCCCCCCGAGTAATGTCCGCGTTCAGACCGCTATGAGCCCGCAAACCATGAGGCGCTTCTGTTCCTAATCCAAGGCAGGATTCTCCACCATTACCTGTCGGTTGAACGCTGACACCGTGAAACCTCTGGCAGCTTGGTCACTGGCTTCAGGTTACTTCTGGCTACTATAGCTCCTACCCTCGAACGTTCTACAGAAGCATCACCTAGTCATGCTCCGCCATGAAGAGGATAATTCAAAAACTTTGCGAATCAAAATGGCATTGCTTAGGATGTGTGATGTCTCCATGGTTATTGGTACCCATGATGATTGCACCATTTTGCTATGCCACCTCCATTTTTACGTGCGGTTGTGGTGAGAAGGAGGTGGAGAGGATAAGAAAAGAAGCTGCTCAAGAGCAACAACGAAATCACAGTCGCCAACAACAACCCAAGGTTAGTTTCTTCTATGCACGTAGGTGAAACTCGAACGTCAAGAATGTGATTTTTTGGATCCAGGCCGCAGCAGGTACTTCAGCAGAACATCGAAAGGAAGAGGTAATTCCTGGAGTCAAGCACATACATATAGATAGTTGTTTTGAGGAATGACCACTGAAATTCCAGAAAAGTCGTACAAATTTGGTTGGTTCTGGTGAGGTTGATACTGGTGTCCCAGTTGCTTCTGCTCCCGCTCAGAAACCTCTTCCACAACCTCTACATCCACCGTCAGCTGCGGCCCAGCAGTCTGCTGCTGTAAGTGCTCTTATTTCATCGATGAAGTTTAATGACTAGAGCACAAGAGAATTTGATAAAAACAACACTTCGTTCATATGTTCTGCTCGGTATTCATTGCTGGTCGTAATAAATGCGCAATGCGAAAAAATAACGACATAGACTGACAGATAAAGAAATGGTGAAATAGAAACAATCTGAGCAAAAGGACAACTTTTTTCAGAACAAGCCAATCATAGCCGAAGAAGGTGGAGACGACGGCTACGAAGCCTGCCCAGATCTCACACCACAAGAGCTGCAACGCATTGCCGCCCAAAGTTAACCGTGCCGAGAACGCTGCAACTTTCACGACAAGCAAAAAACACATTTATAATGGATGCATTGCTATTAAAACTGTTGTCCGTTTCTTATGATCTCCTATAAAGGTGCGCTCGAGTTTTATCATATCAGATTAAGTGCAGGAATGTGTATTGTTATGTTGACAGAATACTTATACGCGTCTCCAATGTTCACCGTTCGCACGCATATCGTCAGCTGCGAAGTGAAGATATTACTATGTACGACTCGAAATTGTTAATGTTAGTGTAACTGGAATGTAGCCCGCCCATCTCACACGAGATCCCACGCACAAAACTGCGTTTGATAAGAGTGTTTGCTTGACTATCCGACTTTGCCCAGTAATATCGCGGTATGGAGCGCAGACGTCCACGCAGCATGATGTTGATCGCAAACTACGATTCTCCAGTGCAATGCTAGTACCATGGACTGAACCTATTAGCACGTGTACAACGCTGTCTGCCATTCCGTAGAACGTACAGTGTGTTTATTCCACTTTGACGTGCGGGCGCACCGCCTGTCACGACGCGTGGTGTCGTGCTGGCAATCGATACTCGGCTAGTTGGCCGTTGGAACGCCGCCAGAAGGACGCCACGCGTTATGGCTCGCGGTGCGCCCGCACGCCACCATGGAATAAACACACCATACAAGACACATCGTGTCTCCAACATATCAAGAAGACTAATGTATCATTCTTGGAGTCGTGAGTTGATCCTTAATCTTACATACCATACAGCGACGCTGTCGAAGAAACGTCGTCCTTCATATAAAAAATCTCGATGGACTTGAGCACTAGCAATCTGTCACAACTACAACTCCTCTTTTTTCTCTAGGCTTGGCTTACGAATAGAGAATAGAGTAAGTATTCACTGGAGACCAACAGCTAGCAACAACCTTCTGATCAGTAATGCTCAGCTGATAGATGCTGTTGCTTCTCATTCTAGGCGCTTTTAAAAGGATTTCCGTGATTTATTTCATACTTCACGTCCAATCCTCTAAGGATAGGACTTTAACAGTGATTTTGCAGTTCGCAAGTCACAATCTATCAGAAAACAAGTGCCACCCCTGACAGTATGTAAAGATGGAGGAAAAAAAGGTTTTTGGTCATCCCTGTACTGAAAAGCCACCGATGATGCACCTTTCTCCTAATACAGTGGTAATGTTCTCTTTTTCTAATGGAAATAACAGATAAGAACCACGTAATTGAACTAATTTATCCTGTCGCGGAGCTGGGCTGCCCCGCTCCTTCCCAATATGTATGTACAACACACCGCCTACTCGTCTACGCGTTTGCCAATTTATTCAGATTCATGGCACTTCGATTCATGGATTTATGCGAATTGGTGAAGAAAAAGCTATGAGCATGACAAGGAAATCTACGGAAAAAAATTAGGAAATGTACAGAAAAACGAATCAACACCAAAGTCTAGTTGTCCTTCCAAACAATCTGATAGAAAACTGCAAAGATCCATGATAAAGCATTCTTCTAGAAATTTCTACGAGAAGCCTCCAGCAAGTTGGATCATGCTGCTCATAGAACTGTGTAGGTCACCGAATTACAGAGCCGGATAGCGTCTCTGCGAGAAAGAGTGAGGACACATCTTGGTGGCAGTGTTATAGCAATCATTGATCATGACTTTCCAGCTTACTTCGTCAATCATGACTATATAAGTGCCAGGATTTCCTGAAAATAATTCCCTATTACTGCTGGGAACTTTTTGACTGTTACGATCGGTTTTTTTTCTTCTTTTTCAGTGTCGCAGATAGTTAT
Organism: Ancylostoma caninum; assembly: GCA_037903475.1. NCBI lineage: Eukaryota > Metazoa > Nematoda > Chromadorea > Rhabditida > Ancylostomatidae > Ancylostoma > Ancylostoma caninum. The sequence continues at coordinate 983,156 of JBAJFG010000015.1, read as the reverse complement.
GTGAACGACTTAAGCATTCTCGTAAGAAGTCGAAAAACTCACAAGAAAAATTCGCTCCTAAGAAATCGGAAGTCTTCAACGGGTCTACCGCTCTTGTAGTAGTAAACACCATCCTGGTTTCGCGCAAAAAAGCCTAGCCACCAGCCGAACGTTGACGAAGCAGCGCTAAGGAGAAGAGCATTGCATAATCGTGAAGATAGATAAAAATCAGTGATTTCAGGGAACGTAGAAACGAAAGCTTTCTGAAATTGTTCCGATAATCTTTATAGAGCAAAAGTTAGGTAATGTATATACCGTCTGGGTGCCACTGGAGGTGTCGCGTTCGAGTTCAGTAGCTAAAGAGCTCATAAATTCCTTGTCGTCACCGAATATGAGATAATTTCGTAGTCCCTAGACGCTGATAATTTTGAACGAGAATGTTGATAATCATCAATTCTATTACCTGTGCAGACGCAAGACCTCTCATGTGAATAAGTAGCCAAACTTTTGAAGTTACTTTATAAAATAGATGAAAGTTTTGTATAGATTTACTTTTTATTGTTCAGTTTTGATATTATCATTGGAATATTCACTTTCAACTATCTAATATTTAAAACAATTTATTTGTCAATTTTATTTCTCCGGTACGCAAAGTAACGGAACTGCCACTTTTTCCCATCCTCCCCCTGGCTGGTCACTTCCAACACGTCCAACAGGTACCAGTCCACGTTCGCTAATTCACTCTTGTCCTGCGAATGCCCCACTCTCTCATCCATTTCTTTTTCTTTCTTTTTTTGTTAGAGGGATTTCCAGAAGAAGTCTCGAGAGTACAGCGTTCGCCAGACAATCAGGCATGGTAAGAGTACATGAGAGCATAGATCAGGGCAAGAAACCGCTTTATTGCAGTTTATGGACCTAAAATATGCTTTAGCGATTCTTAGAAGCTCACGCTCAGTCAGAAAGCTTTTGTAAAATTGATCATACCCTCTTTGCTGCGATGTTTCGAGCAGCTTTTAGTGTACCATTCCACTCAGTTTCAAGGCCAAACCTATGGAAGTCGGTCCTTCGCACGTGTATGCACATTGCTCCAGATGTGTCGCTTCTTAAAAAACAGCATTTTCAGTACAGTTATCACTGTTAAGTAGAGCCCTGTACCATAAGCGGTTTCGCTACGCCGCAGCGCCCGAAAGAATTCCTTAAAGGCAGTGTCCAGGCAAAATTTTCGAGTATTCGGTTTTTGTGGTTCCTAGGCCAGTTTGGCTCCCTAATTCCAGATACGAAACTTACAGATCAAAAAACCCTCGGAAAAACTCTTTCCTGAGAGCCCTCTTAACTGATTCGGACGAGATGTCCGACGGCCCTCTCTCTCGTCAGAGAGGGCGCAGAGAAAATTTTCATCGATCGATAGCGCCCGTTCGCTGCCTCACTTTTAGCTTCAATAAGTCAGTTTGTTTTCCCTCAGGGGTCCGTATCACTGCTATAGCACTTTTTGAGCAGATTTAACAAGAAGAGGTAAATTTTGATTATTGCTGTTGTCGGCAATGTACAGGAAGCTCCAAATGTCCGCAGTCAAGAGGGACGTGGCCACGACGCGGCTTTAGACAGAGACACAGGCGCTCGGCATGCTGCCACTGGTTGGCTGCAGAGTCAGAGAAGCCAGAGGCAGCATAGAGAGCGCCTGTGTCTGATCAAAGAGCCGCGCCGTGGCCACGCCCTCTTGACTGCGGACATTTGGAGCTTCCTGTATGTTCGCAATACAGAAACTGTCTTTCTCACGAAATTCTTCTTTCTCGCCATTTCTTGGTATCATGGTACATAACTAATTGATGTGAAAGTCGAGAATGATTATCAAAATATTTAGCTGCCCTATCTACAGTAAATGAATAACCGCGTCAGTACTGTGCCGTAATGTGATCCCCCCCCCCCCAAGTTTAGACCCGTAAACCGTAGATCCAGCATCATCTGAAACGAAGAACTGCAGTGTTACGCAACACTACCTGAATGCTTAGAACACATACGCACACTTGAGACGCATATGATAGAGATCTCCCAGAAATGAATCAATCACAGTAGGGAGACACTGCCAAAATCAGTTTGATATTTTCCAACGATGCTCCACGTTACACCAATTCTACGCGCGAAATGGCAGACGCGGGTGGGCGGGCTGAGCACTGGAGATGGGTTTGGGTACTGGGTCTAAGGCGGATATCTCGCTTATTTCTGCTGAAACTTTGGCATTTGCTTGTGGAGTCGACTCTTTATCATACTCTGATGAGCACTCAAGCTCAAAGGTTTTGCCTGGACACTGCCCTTAAGGCAGCTGACCAGAAAAACACCATAAAACGCCTCATTATAAATAATGCACGTACATATTCAAGAGACGCAAATCACGTTCGCCCTTTTCTCGGAAAGCTTCCGAAAATTGGAAGATATCCCGCAGTTCGGGTAGATAATCTTCAAAATACCGCCTGTTTTGTGCCAAGTTCATTTCCAAGAATAGAAACTTCGCTGGATGATGAATTAGCCTAAAACAAAGGCGCGATGTCCATGTCCTGCATATGTAAAGAACTAAGGGCAGAAAAATTCCTACAGATTATCATCTCTACAGGGAAATATTTCAACGGTTGAAAGAAACGTTGAAAACGTGTTATTTAATTCCATATATCCCTTCAATTCGGCTTCATTTTTCGCAATCATCGTTATGTGTGGTACTTTGATGGTGCTATTGCTTTATAATAATGTAGGCGCATATTCTAGCACTATAGTGAAGAGAAGTAGTTGAACCCGCCAAAAGACGAACGTTTCTTACAGGCACGACTCACCGACAAGGACTGTAGAACTTGCAACAAGCCGTGAACAAATCTGTATCAGTTACCATCTGAACCATAGTCTGCGGAACACTTTCGTTCTGAGAATAAGCTGATCATTTCAATTGAAAACTACCGGATTCCTCTACGGCGCTTCTGTGTGACTACTAAAAATGATCGTTCAAGTATACTTGTTGATCAGCTGAATCAGCACTACTATTTCACAGTTTAAATGAATGAAAAGGTGGTGCTAATGGTGCTAATCAATCACCATTTATATAACAACGGGTTTAGTCTATAGAGGGACTTGAAGCGGAGAGTTGCTTCCTACTAATTTGGTCTCGGAGAATTGCTATGACCACAGTGGACATCACAAGTAGTAAAAACAAAAGAGAGACCACCGCGAGTATGAAGGAGAGGAAAGGTAAACACTGTATGATGTAATAGCTATGAGCAGTTCATTTCAACAATTACGCTGATTTTTTTCGCGATTGAAGAAGAAGGAACTCTTCAGAAGTGGTTACTAGCATTTTGCGTTCATTTCGCAAAAGTAAATGGGATCTAAGATCAGAACAGGGGATCCCAGCCATAATTCATGGATCTGGCTCCTGCAAGAAAAGACCAGGGGTCGTAGTAATTGCGCTGGAACCGACAGTTATAGAGAAAGTTGTGGACTCGAACAACTGTCGGTTTTCGAGGTTAACCGACTTATAACCAAGATCTAACCAAATTCTTGTCATAACTTGAACTACATCCACTCCATTTCCACTTATTTGCAAAAGACGGCCTTAGTGAGGAGAACGCGCGAAGACTTGCGTGCATGGCAACAGTCATCGCACTGAGCCACAGTATTCATCGGCATACTATTTCAAACCCAGGCACTGACGAAGGAATCCAATGGTGTACACCTCGCCGCTGTTAGTAGATGTTCTCCACGATTAATCCGTTTTCTGTTTCGAATGAAAGAGTGTTTATTTTACACGTCTGAAGCAATAGCGCATCGGATCTGAACTACATTCCTAATATTGCAAATATTTCGCAGATAGTGCAGAATTACGTGCATAACTAATGTGTTCGAAACTTTTTGGTCATTTTAGTCGTGGTTAATGGCGCAAGCGCAAAAATGCAAAACCACGGATACCGACAGGATTTGAACGCCGCACCCTCTCGATCATATCCTATGATCTTATCCACTCTACCAAACAGCGACTTGTCGTTCTAGGCGGGAGGCGCCCCATAAACGTATAGTATAATATCGACTGCCAATTACTGGTATACATGATGTAGAACCTTGTTAGTCAAGGCTTCAAACCATGTAGGCTTCATTTCTATCTGTTTCATTAACTTCTCGCACTTGTAAAATGAGAACTAATGCATTGCCGGAGCTATTCGGTTGTTTTAAATGCAAAAAGAATAATTTGGAACTCAAAACGGAAGGAAATTGCTTAATTTTCCCAAATATTTAAAATATCAGCTTTACGGTTACAATGCGTAGTTAGGAAAGCCCGAATTTTAACGCAAAATCATGCTGCAATGCCACTTACACACGAGAAAATGGAATTTCAAGAAGAAGCTTTTGTAAGAAATAGTAGTGAAAGGCAAGTAGGAAAGGAATTTATATGTATTCGTTATAAGGCTCATGTGGTGTGTTAGTATGTTTCATAAATCTATTATGACCAGTGTTCTTGACAACCAAACAGTTGGACAGTGATGCCATCCAAACAGCGCTTACCTGCAAAATTTCGTAAACCTGTGCAGTTTTTGGGAAAGTCTGAGCCAATAGGTTCAAATATTTCCAGGTAATGTTGAAACGACCTGGCAATAGATAATATAATTTTCGTTCAAGTTTCCTCGCTATACCGTAACCAGATGCAAAATGAAACAACTGAAAGAATCCGTTATAAGCCTGTTCAAAAGGGTCGACACAAGCATTTTCTACTGAATTTGTAATTCAACTCATTGCCATAGTTCAACTGGACCTGATTGCCTATGCGGTGGCGAAGTGGTCGTAGTGCAACGTATTTCTCGCCGGTTGTGTACCTGGGATAGCTGAATGAAATGGTTTGTTCGAGAAGGAACCACAAGATGGTTGTTGCAGTGAGCACAGAAATTAGCTCTGCCGTTCCACAGCATCTCGTCTTCCTGGAACAGTATCCGTTAGGATAACTATGCTAACGAGAGATGTAATTATGCTACATCGTTTCATATTACCTGTATAGATGAAAACATGCACGATGCCACAACGAACAGAGCTGCCTCATCACGAGTGACAGCATTGTCTACGGTGTCATTGAAATGAATGGTTCATTAAGAAATACCACTACAGTGCACGTCAAAACTCTACCCACACCGTAAAAACTCTTAATTCCTGGAACTTATCGAAGTTTTCATAGGTAAGGATATTAACTAATATTTTCAGCCCGTTTTCAAACTCACGCAAACAATAACTAAAGCTTTTCCGCACAATATTATGGCTTTTTTTCTTTCCAAAAGTGAATATATTACGTTTGTGCAAAAGAAATGGTGCATTTTTGTGTTGAGCACATCTTTTCCATAGCTTTAATGAAGGGTAGTCATAGTACAATCTCATTGACAAGCCGAAACCTTTGCCTATTGTATGAACAATTCGTTGACGCACCGCGTCCAGAATCCAAGAAACTGAGAAGCGAAGAATGAACTGACAGGCGAAAAATAAGGAGATTCTCGTTTTTTGTCCGTCATGTTTGGCAAATTTTCTCTTGCAAGAAAGTAGATTTGAGAGGTGGGAAAAGCAGCGAAAACACTGCGATTTTTCTGGAGAACACGATGGCTGTTCAAACGTTTCCTAGCAGAGCCATCAAAATTTAAGCCAGCTCTCAGAAACACATTCTCCTTTCGAAAAAAAGCGAGATTTTGATCATTTCGAGCACTTCTCCTGATCGCACGTGACTTTCTGGAACAAATAGCAGCAACAGGTACTTAATGCGCTCTTTTCAAAAAAAAAACACCTTGGAAATGACCATCCTTCCAGAATCCTGGAAATAAGAATGAAAATGCTTTAAAAAGTACTCATACACATTTCCCCAGCTGCGACGTCATTGCACCAGAACTCACATATGAAGTAAGTACTGACATCCTGACCTAGTACAAGGAAGGTGTTTTAGCTGTGCTGCTTGTAGTATTACAGAAAAAAATTCCCGAAATACATTAAATGGAGGGCGGGGTTTTTGGGAAGTTTCAACTGGTCCGAGACTCCTAACTCTGAGCGACACCTTCCATAACTAGGGCACAAAATAGTTTACTTTGCTCTGTAAGGGCGTAACCATACCTGGATGTCATAACATGTTTAGAAAAAATTACATGGTTTTGAAAAAAAAAAACAGTGCGCCATTTTTTGCACCTACCTAGCATTTACTACACATCGGTGCAAAACTAAGAAAACTTGCACATTTGCTTGCTGAGATTCTGTAAAGTATGCCATACGCATTAAAGATGGATCCTGAATATTCTTTGGTCCCACAATTGTCCCTCAGACATTATCACATCAGGGGTGTTAGTAATGTGGCCGAAAGACATGAGACGCTGGACTCGGCTATAGAATGACACATTGTTGGAGAGGAACGCAACTGGGATCTTCTTCTCATCTACATTTATCTAAAAGGACAATCTTGCAAAGAAGCAACATCCAATAATATTTCATTTTTTCTGGTTTGAATCCAGAAAATCTGACAAGGGCAAAAACGCTGAGACGAGCGTTGAGGCCGATGGAGTGACAAGCACAGAGAAAGGCGTGAGACACCCACGAACCGTTGTTCGCCAAGATTTGCGCGTGATATTGATGTAAATCGCTCCAGATCTTCCTCCAAATTCCGTACATAGCAACCAAAAGAAATATCTTTTAGTTCCTCCTCACTCGCAAAACTATTGGAGGCAGTAAATTCCACAGACTTCAAGCGGGCAATGAGAGCAGTGGCCCACAGTCGCACTCTGCTATTAACCTCTTCATTCTGGGCCCCCATCCAATTTTGGTGGGCCTTGCGATGATGATGAGATAGATTACAAATATGTAATACTCAGACAATTTTTCGGAAGGACCGCAGCAGAAAACCGGAAAAACCGACAGGTGACCTGCGGTCCTTCCGGTTTCCTGCTGCATTTCGTCCGAATAGCTGTTGCGGTTCTTCCGAACAGCTGCTGCGGTCCTTCCGAACAGCTGCTGCGGTCCTTCCGAACAGCTGCTGCGGTCCTTCCGAATAGCTGCTGCGGTCCTTCCGAACAGCTGCTGCGGTCCTTCCGAATAGCTGCTGCGGTCCTTCCGAATAGCTGCTGCGGTCCTTCCGAATAGCTGCTGCGGTCCTTCCGAATAGCTGCTGCGGTCCTTCCGAACAGCTGCTGCTGTCCTTCCGAATAGCTGCTGCGGTCCTTCCGAATAGCTGCTGCGGTCCTTCCGAATAGCTGCTGCGGTCCTTCCGAACAGCTGCTGCGGTCCTTCCGAATAGCTGCTGCGGTCCTTCCGAATAGCTGCTGCGGTCCTTCCGAACAGCTGCTGCGGTCCTTCCGAATAGCTGCTGCGGTCCTTCCGAATAGCTGCTGCGGTCCTTTCGAATAGCTGCTGCGGTCCTTCCGAATAGCTGCTGCGGTCCTTCCGAACAGCTGCTGCTGTCTTTCCGAATAGCTGCTGCTGTCTTTCCGAATAGCTGCTGCGGTCCTTCCGAATAGCTGCTGCGGTCCTTCCGAACAGCTGCTGCGGTCCTTCCGAATAGCTGCTGCGGTCCTTCCGAATAGCTGCTGCTGTCCTTCCGAATAGCTGCTGCGGTCCTTCCGAACAGCTGCTGCGGTCTTTCCGACTGGATGTGCGCGCCAATTCCGCATAAGTGCATTGGCAACCAGTCCACTTCCGTGGGACGACCACGCGGCGGTAACCACACTCAAAAATGACAACCTCGCTGAGGGTCACTGGCTTTACGGTCCGATACACTCATGAAGCCAATTTCCCATGTGAAGTTCGAAACCACTGGATTATCGTTGGTCGCAGCAAAACTGAGCTCCGTACATGAGGAGGGTATAATAACGCTCGCTCCCTCTCCTCCATTCTGCTGCGGTCCTTCCGGTTTTTTGCTGCGGTCCTTCTGCATTCGGAAGAACCGCAGCAGGAAACCGGAAGGACCGCAGCAGAAAACATTCTGCTGCGGTCCTTCCGGCTGCTGCGGTCTTTCCGAACCGTTCTCCATACAAATCTATTCTGCTGCGGTCCTTCCGACGCACTCCAGCGAGGTTCGGAAGGACCGCAGCAGAAAACATTCTGCTGCGGTCCTTCCGAAATTTTTTTTCTCTGCGTCTCTCGCCTCTTAACCACATGAGCGCGATCTCTTTCTGCTGCGGTCCTTCCGACGTTTTGTCTGAGTAGTAGCTCTGAAAATTTATGACACCTACTCAGGAGCAGGACTAGAACTATCCGCTCAGACACTCGAACCGTGCGAGCGCTCAGCAATGACAGTCCGAGCGCTCAGCAATGACGTCTGAGCGCTCTCCGTTAGCGCTTCTGGTACGTTCATTGAAGAGCGATCGCACGGTCATTGCTGCGCGCTCGTACGGTTTCCCATGTTCCTCGAGTCACTGCTTTGGATCGGCCATGCAAGAAACGAGAACTATTTGCGACTCGTGAAGCATGGTAAATCTCATAAGCGCTCCCTCATCCGTTACAAGCGACCTGCAGAGACTTTACGGCCCGCACTCGGCGTGCGCTCGGACGGTGCGAGAATGAATTCGAATGCATCTTACTCATTGTTCTTCTTTTTTCTCATATTTCTTCCAATTCCTCATAAAACCATTTCCCTCGAATGCCACAGCCCTATGACAGTGTAAAACGGATGAGCCAAGCGCGAAATAACACAGGCTCGATCAGTCTGCTGTTAGTGGTCCAATAAGCTGAGACGTTCCTCAGCCCATCATCACATCCGATGGTGTCCAGGAAGGGAACCTTCACCTATATCGATGAGGGTATGCAAAGCAGGGTTTACATATAGCGTGCAATTGTGGCTCGAATTCTTCACTGGGCAAAATCACTCCGAGCATAGCCGCTGATACTTCCAAGGATAAGTTTTCCCAAAATGGATGAGATTCAAAACGTAGAAATAAGGGTATTATGCCCGATTGAAAAAAATAGATGTTGCGCAGATGACAGCTGGACTTAGAATGAAGTTTTGAGGAGAATCACATATAATACTTGATACTTTCGTTCACTCCGAACTAGAGCCACAAGGTAAGGAGTTAAGTAAGAAGTAATAAAAGAAGGCAAATTCAATAACATTGCAAAAACAGGTTACAATTGCACAAAGGGGACCATAAATTGGAAACCCATCTTTGTAGCTGCTGTTCTAACATTTGATCTATTCGGACACTTGCAAGATAAGGAAAGCAGAAAGTGAGAGAATCTTGCGGCTACAGCCCACTCAGCCATGAGAACATGCTAATGCCCAAGTAAACTATACACTCAGTGTTAAAAGAAAAAGAATTTAGCGTGTGTCTACGTTTTTCCTATATCTAACCTAATCAAACGTACGCTTAGATGGTGAAAGTTGTGACTTTGGTTGTGAAAAATACTGAATGAATGGGGGAAATGATCGATAATCATCTTTCTATAAGCTAGCATTATGCTGGCACTGAACACCTTAACAAAATCACAGTAACTGTTCTAACTATGATTCTTCGCTTTTTTTTCTATAAGCAAATATACATAGGAAAATAAGTTACTGCATCATGTTTGCTGGTCTATTTCTCAGCGGTGGTCGAATGCTTTTCGTTGAGAAGATAAGTGCGAGAGGACATTCCCACCGATCAGAATGAAATCTATCTGGCTTGAAACCTTGACTGGGAAGGTACTACAGTACATATGTGCACCATTTTTGCCGCTTGGTCAAATAATCCATTCTTGTTTCAATGTCTCCATCATATAATCCACTTTTTCTGACCAATATTCCCAAAATCTAATTTCTCGCTGGAACATTGCTTATGGGGACCGTTTCAAATGCTGTTTATGAATATCGTAGCTCAAGGAGGCTATAGATAGGGTAGTTGGTGAGAACAGTTAGTGAGAACATGTTGGAACCCTTCAAAGAGGAGTTTTTCGCCACTTTTTGTCCGTATATGTGCACTACCCGGTCAGCATGATGAGATCTAGGATCTGATAACATCTTCTACACTCAGAAGGCACAACCGTGCGGCGTGCTGGTCTGCAACGCTGAGGAGCCACGAGCGGTAACTGTGAAATAAGGTGGCACAGAGTGTTTCAAGTGCAGTTCTTTTTTCTTAAATCTTGCTGCTGATCTCCATCAGAAAGTCAACGCACGTTATACATTAAATATTCCAATTTTCAAAAATGTTCCAATTTTTGAAAAACTCGGAAAACAGCAACTCTCAGAGACTCAAAATACAATGATTCGAATGATGGTCCTCTTGAACTTGATATTCGAAGTTTTTAATTTTTAATTATTTATTTATTATTTATGTTACCAATCAGAAAAATGGGGACACTGCTTTGAAAAGGTATAGTAAGACATTGATTATGAAGTAAATGGTTAAAGTATTGTTGACCGCTCGAAGAGTTCCTCAGCCGGATTCCCCCAGATATATGGAGCCAGCGAACTTACGGGCGGAAGTTAGCTGACAATAACCCGCAATTTGAAAAAGATGGTGTCGTTCGAACGGGCCCAATAATGCATACCAACAGTTAATAAGCCGACAACGACTGCAAAGTCTAACAGGGTGCAGAAAAATCAGAAGACATTAGAAGTACGAAAGGAGGAGACAAGGAAGAAAAGCAAAACACAATTGTAGTGAGAGAAAAACATGCTATTAGGTGCGTGCAAAAGTTCCGGGGCAGTTGCACCTAATTTTTCAAAACGCCATAACTTGACTCCAAGTCAGTAATTTTGTTCAAAACAAAAAGCATTGGCATCTGCGTAATGTTGCCAATATGGCACAGAAAAGATTTTTCCAGAAGCTAAAAATTTGACACGTCTACACCTGTAATAGTGGCACACGTCGTTTTCCAGTAGGGTCTGTTCATTAAAAGTTTTACAGCGGAGGTAAAGCCATAGAAGGTTGAAATGGGGACAGTCTGTTAGAGGCAGGTATAAGGAGTAATATAGGTTAGGCTAGTATCTTGAAGCACTAATGACCAATTCAGTATACGGTTGACACTGCAACATGCTGGTGTGAGTGATCCTACAGCCGGAACAGACCAAATATTTCCGCCTGTGTCGGCCCTATGCCTAAGAGTTTTCCCGTGATTACTTTAGGGAAAAGAAACTACTGTAGGGCGATTATTGTGCACTCATTAGAAAACAAATTCATTGCAGATGAGTCGCGTTGCTGACTATGAAAAGTCAAAATTTTTTTAAAAGAAGGCAGTGATGGTTTTGCCATTTTTTAGGTGGGTGGCAGGAGCCCGGACTTTGGGATGACCTCCTTCTATTGTCGCACCTGACCCATTCTCTATCAAAAATAGCAATTCTTCCATGAAACGAATTGTTCAAAAATCTGAAGGTCGAATATCTGCAGACTTGCCAGTGTGGACGTTGGTGCTCTTCGCTCAACTCACGCAAGATCCATCTACTCATCTTCCCCTTCTTACCGACTTTCTTCAAGTGACGAGCCATTGTTGACTAAATTCCCCATAATGTATTGCGTACTGTGCACAAGGTCTGGTTGAACCTGCTCTTTTCTGGCGCCTTTGCGATGACCAAATCTCTGACCAACTAGTGAAGCACTTTCCAGGCTCTCATCTAAGCTCAGAACTCCTAGGAAGCTTCGAGCACCTCGCGTTCTAGAGAGCATACTCTCCACAAACGCATTATTGATGCTATGGGTCGCTTCTGTCGTTGTTCTTCTCAATTTGATTTTATAAAGCGAAATTCCCTGAATTATTGCACAGCTCATAGCATTGGTTTTACACCTAAAACAGAGCAACGCTGTGACGAAGACCCGAGCCAAAAGAGGTCTAGGTAGCAGATATATTAGGCTACCAGTATACATTAAAACCGTTGCAGAATATCGTGAACGCAAGGAGCAAAACGACATTGAACGGTGAAATACCACCAACTGCCCCGGAACTTTTGCACGCACCTAATAATATCTGAATTATCTGAACAATACTTTCTTGAATGAATTGCCGAACGAATTATCAAGCTTTGGAATCTTCCACTACTCTAATTCATAAATAATACGAATAACTCATTCTTATAAAGGCCGAATGAATGAACATTTCAGATGACTTCTAGAGGCCGAATGAAAGAGTAATTCGATCGAATACACTATTTCTGTATGTGAAAGATCGCACATCGAACATGTCACAGTAATCCTAGTTGAAGATATATGACAAAAATGTAGCTCACCAAATTTTCGTCACCTAATTGAGAGTGGGAGAGAACTGCATGGGATTGAGTAGAAATTGCCTAAATGAGAACCAGGTCAATGGTGTTGGGATATCTACTTTCGTTAGTTCTTAAATATCACCACCATCACGGCTATTATTTCCGTCTTTCCATTGTCCTTGCATTTACAGTGGACGTCAATGGCGTTGGCCCATCTGCGACCTTGAGAAGGACGTCGCGCAACCGCGCCACGTGCGCCTTAATCTATGTATTCTGCTGCTGTTATGCGATTTCTAGCAGCTTTTCTACTTGACTTTAGGGATTTTCGAGCAAATCGGGAAGAAAAGACCATAGAAATAGCATTCCGGCGGTGACGACACCAATACCGGCGCGCGCGGCGCGGTCGCGCTGCGTCCTTCTCGAGGCCGCGGATGGGCCACCTCCATTGTCTTTCACTGTATGTTTATTTCGATGATACGGTGTCCACCATTTTTTTTTTAAATTTTGATCCACAATTCATGTGCTCTGCACGCCCAATAAATGTTAGACGTGATACTGACTACTGGTCGCAGTAGGCAATTATTGTTTATTATAACATACACCCCAAATAGGCTCTCGTTTTGCATAAGTCAGTCAGTGCGTCAAATGCGTCGCGGTGGTGGTGGATAATCCTTCGCAAATCGATGTCTGACTGACGCACACAGGTAGTATACAGTGGCGGACGCAGGGGGGGGGGCGGGGGGGGCCCCCCCCCCCGAGAATGGGTCGCCAAATTTTCGAAATTACTTTACAATACAAATAAAAATCTTGTGTTAGTTTATTTTTAATTGTTTATTTTTATTATTATTTTTAATATATTTTTTATTTATTGTTTATTATTATAATTAATATTATTATTAATTTTATTTTCCGTCTGGGTCCCCAAAACGGCGGAGACCCCACTTTTCTTCCCACGCCCCCCCCCCTCCCGCCCACTTTCTGCGTCCGCCACTGGTAGTATAGTATAGATTCTCCTTATATCAAGTGCAGTTTCTTAGAATCCGGTTTCACAACTCCGATCTCCCTTAGAATGTGAATCTACGTATTGCCAAGTGGTGTCGTTTCACTTGCTTATAGCAGGCTCAAAACGCCCTCAGAGTATTTGAGCTATAGTCCATTTCGAGAACGATGATAGCTGAGTATTTGTGACTATGACCTGTACTTCTCGTCTGCCTCTCCGAATATGGAATTATTTCTCGCTTTCTCTCTTTCTCTGACATCTTCACAACTATGTTTCCCGTTGGAACACACTACAACCTGTAAAAAATAGCAGGAATGTATGAAAGGTTGAGAAGCCACAAAAACAAATTGTTGGCGCGCTTCTTCCATGTTTATTTATATTCGTTGCTTTGGTTGAATCGTAGACGTTCTTCACTTATCACGTATTCTTCACAGAGATCGCAACTGATTTATTTAGAATCATCAAGTGCAGTGATTTTCGGATTCTAACGGACGTAACCATATCTGCGGTCCATGGGTGGTGGAAAAACAAAAGCGGGACGAGGTCCGGGTAAACCCGGCGCACGTGGCGGCGAGCCTGGCGGGGACTGTCCAAACGGCGAGCCTGGCGGGGACTGTCCACCCGGCGAGCCTGGCGGAACCCATCCATTCGGCGATCCAGGTGGTGAGCCTGGCGGTGTATTGGGTGGAATCATTATGGGAGGTGGCCTGTTCCTGCCAGTACAAGGCAGAGGAACCAGCGCAACCATGGTAGCGAGAAGAAGGAAGACGTTGAAGATGTTCATCCTGAACACAAAATGAATCGTAGTACTACTATGAAAATGATTGTTAAGTGATATTCAACATGGGACAAACAAAAATGGAAGGACTATAGGTTGACGACTCTCCTGCATTCTTTTATGCAACTACGGTTAAGTGGCACAGCTGTCCATATGCTGAAAGGATAATGGTTTTAGTGTTTTCACTAGGTGCAACGAGCAATAGTTATGGAATTCTAATGATCGGAGCAAAGCCTTTTCCTTTCTAAGAGATGTGCTGAATTCATTTTCGTTCTTTCGTTCTAACATTAAGCCTTTAGCAATTATTAGAGCATTTGCATGGCTTTTATGGCTGTTGAATGCCATCCCGACTAGATTCATTGACACTTTGCGAACCGAGCACATTTTCGCATGGCGAATGGGCTTGGCCAATCGATATTTTTTGGCCGTGATGCACCATGTGCACCACATAGCTACAGGGGAACGTTTATTCAACGTGAATACTACACTTTGCGTTTCCTCGCGACTTTATAGGGTGAACATTGTGTATTAGTCTACGTTTTAGTGATATTTTCCTAATTTGTCAAGACGTTGTGGCATAAACTCGTATTTCCAAGAAGTACTTCTTTTGAGACTTCTGCTAGAGCTCTCATCGGTCCCATCTGATATTTTGTTCTCTGTATTGAATACTGTAGGTGTTTGGAATGGATTACGAAAAAGTGCACTTTTCAACTCACCGGCATGGTGCACCATGTGCATCACGTGGCTACACGGGGGACGAGGGGCCGTGATGCACCGTGTGCATCACGTTGTTCGCAATGTGTTAATGTATTTGTAGCACTCTAAATGCACCAACCAAATTACAGAACTGGGTAAGTTAGTACGGTTACACATGAAATAGAACAACCAGAAATCGTATTTTATCTGTATTTGTATCCATAGGGTTGTAAATAAGACGCAATAAATCAATCGAAACAAAGAATAGTAGAAAAAAATGAAAAAAAAAAAACAGGACTCATATAAGTACGCTCCTAGACTAAATAAAATTTGATGCATGGCGAAATTTTCATTGGCACAACGATGTCACGAAATTTGTCACCGTACCGTGCTTGGAGCGGATTTATAGTTAGTGCCATTGGGATCCGATTTCATGGGAACGTCGCGCATACTTCTCGTCAACTGTCCACACTTTTCGTTTCAAAAATACGCAAATTTGCTGTTGTTCTCTTTTTACCAGCTACTTCGGCGTATATTGAAAATACATTTCAGATACGGTCCGGTCCGGCAGCCACTACAAATGGGCGCCGGCCGCCGCCACCCTCCAGCGCCCCGGTATTAATGAGCTATAAATCACTCGAGCTTGAGAGAAAGCGAAGAAAAAAAACAATTTTAGTCCATAGTAGACAGGGTAGATAAGCCTAACCCTATGCTTAAGAATGGGTTTGAGGCTTAGACTTAGGCTTCACAGGAATGGCCCCACCCAACTCCCTTTTCACCTGAATTTCGAAGATAAACTACGATAAGTGTAAGTATAAGTAATAGTGGACACCATTTGTATGTTGCATCGCGTGCGCGCATAGCTCAGTGGGTTGAGCGAATGATCGACGTTGTGGTGGTCGGGGGATCGAATCCTGCCCTGTGCCCCCGTTTTGCAAATACATATAGTACGCTGCCTACGACTGCTGCAGTTGTCTAACAAACTCCAACATAAAAAGTAGCCCGGATGGCTCAGTGGTTTGAGTGGCAGATTGCAATCTGTCCCTATCGCTGGTTCCACTCCGTTGGAGATCCAGAGTTAAGTATCGCAGTGTTTGGGGTTCACTGCTTGGAACGTCCCCCGTGATCTCCTTCGGGTAGTCCAGGAAGGCATCCGGCAACGTTTTGCATAAATTTCGAAGATAAACTACGATAAGTGTAAGTGTAAGTAATAGTAATAGTGTAAGTAATAGTGAAAAGCCACTTTTTCAAAGTTGAGGGGAACCGGGAGAGAGTAACTCCGCCGTAAAGGACTGCTCCACGAAAGATAAATGACAGCGGTAGAACTACTTCGCAATGGAGATGGAACAATTTATATGGACTTCAATTATTTCTGAGGATCCCGAATTGGATGAGCTTCATTATTCAGATGGGATAACTGAAGTACTGTGTCCATCTATAAAAGGATAACGGCCATTTTTGTATTCGCGAAGCAGTGTATTATAGCAGAAAATGGAAGAGTTGGCTTCGCTTATTGTGTATTCAAAAATCTTTCCCCATGAAAATCACAAAAATGAAAAAAACGTGAAAGTTGTGAAAATGGTCCCCTGCTTTATAGCGTTAACATGTCCAGTGCACTCTATCTACTATGGACTAAAATTGTATTTTCCTTCGCTTTCTCCCAAGCTCGAGTGATTTATAACGCATTAATACCGGGGCGCCGGGGGTGGCGGCGGCCGGCGCCCGCCGACGCCCATTTGCAGTGGCTGCCGGACCCGACTGTATGTCTTTGGCTAGGATGCACAGGATCGCTGAGATCAACCATAATAAACTTGGTAAAATACCCAAATTTACTGTTCTGAATGCTGGATTCTGGACTCTTAACGCCTATCAACATGTTCATTCATACGTGACGTTATCAATACAAAAATGATACCTAAGGGTAGATACATCTAGGCGACGACACCACAGTAGCGTGATTTGAGCATTAAAGCCTGAAACTCACCTTCGCACTCAGGAGATCTAGAAACCGTGTTTTGCATGGGATGAAACCGTGTTCTGCATCGGATTGAAAGATGCAAATCCCACGAATAAGTCATGCACACTCATGCAGATCCCATGCAAATCCCATGCAGAACACGGTTTGAGAACCGGGTTTTGCATGGGTTCTGCATTGGTTTTGCATGAGGTAACGTGGGTTTTGCATGGGTTTGTGATGACCACTTCGCGTCCTTGAGTGGGGGAGGGGGGTACGGGGAGACCAGTTCGCGTCCTGGAGTGGGGGAGGGGGGTAGGGGGAGTGGCTCCCAAACACCTCAAGAACAAAAATACTGCGCTGTCGTCGCACACCTTGCAACTTCACCGAATTGCGCACTTTTAACTCCTCTCTCAGCTCATTTTTGATCGGGCCAACTTCTGCTGGATGTCCGACTGAGGTGCATCGTACATTAAGCTGGTGAATGCTCCCTATGTTAAAATGCAAAAATTTCATATTTCAGAGAAACCTGCAAATTTTTGGCATAATTATGGAGGTCGTAATGGGTAAATTTTTATCATACATAAAGCACTCCTGATTGTGAAAAAAAAACAATGGAAATAATGAATGAAAAATCTAAATAACCGGTTTCTTCACAAATCGATGCAAAACCCATACACACTTATGCAAATCCCGGTTTAATCCGGTGCAAAACCCGGTTTTTTTTTAATCAATAATTTTCAGCATTGCTTAAATCGATGCAAAACCCATGCATACCCATTCAGAACCCATGCATCTCCAAATCCGATGCAAATTCCATGCAAAACCCGCGAAAAACCCACGATTTTCTTAAAGTCATGCAAAACCCATGCATACCGATGCAAAACACGGTTCTTAGATTTCCTGAGCAGTTGCTAAATCTCAACACCTTCAACTGCTCAGCCTAACCTCTGATCGTGATCAAAGCGGTCGCATGCATCATTGAGATCACCTGGGGTGAATGTTTTAACGTATACCAAATTTACCCATCGTTAACATGGTTATCAACTCGTTTACCCTGAATAATCTCAATAATTCACCCAGGTCCTGCGCTAGCCGTCATCGTATTTTAGAAGCAGTTTTTGGGAAAATACGGGGAAATATGATGGACAACTTGATAGGGTCAACACGTGATCAATTTTGAAAGATTTTGAAGGGTTATGCAAGCGCTATGGCAGCGGTTTTAGCCAACATTTCTCAGCTTCGTTCCTACTGCTCTCTCATTCTCTCGGAATGTTGACAACTTAAAAAATACAGGTACAGGACCGTTCAATCACTCTTGCACCACAGAATATCGCTGGTCTTGTCTGCCGCGCAGCAACGCCTACGCGGTGCGGCAGAACTGTCGCAGAGCGGTGTTTCCCACCGTTTTCTCTGTGTCTTTGTGTTCACTGCGAAATGCTTAGGTGAAGACTTATTTTATGAGGGCGGATTGGAGTGGGAGTCGATGAAGGTGCGTTTTCCGCGGACTCGGGAAGCACGCGACGCGGCCGCGCCGCTCGCGCTGGAATTGCTGCATTAATAACAATTAATAACAAATCGATGTTTTCTTGATGACCTGTCATCCTATATGTCATCTAACAAGGAGACTAACCACCAATCAAAAAACGCGACGGTTTGCTCTCACGGTGATGATCCCAGAACAAGCGCGGCGGTCGCGTGGCGTATTCTCCGAGACTACGAAAAACGCGCACCTCTGTCGACATCCACTGTAAGTGGTACATCGCCGCTTTTATTATCAAAAACTTTACTGATTTATCACCAACTAATGGATAAATTACATTACGAATCAGGAAAGACAAAGAAGAAAGTAGCTTTGTTCAAAGATAGCAATCTATGTGAAATTATACACCTCTCTAGTCTACGATAATTGTAAAAGAATCAAAAATAATAGAAATGGACGCCCATAGAACAACTCAGCCACTAGGTCCAACATTAGAAAATTCGGAGGGGTTTGAAAGCCATTAGACTCAGCCATCATATCGATGCCACGATTTCCTGTGAAGAAAAATTATTTCGTACACTTTTCTTAGCGTTTACAAAAAATCTGCTTCCAAGCGAACACAACCCACAATTGAAATTCGTCCTTTAACAGTTTATAGTCGTCAGTCGGTCTTTTGTCTTTATAATAGTAAACTGAGTTCTGATCCTGTGAAAAGAACGCTAACCACCAGCCAAAAGTCGACGATGCAGCGCTCATGAGGAAAGCGCTGCAAAGACGATACGAGATGTACAGATCAGCAATTTCGGAGAATTCGGATATACGTACAATCTGAATACGCAACTTTTCGTTTTTATCTATCAACAAGTAGTAAATATGTATGGTAGTACCTCTGTTCGATCTGAGGAGCTGCTTACTAGTTGAGTTGCCAGAGATCTCATAAAATCCTTGTCGTCGCCAAATATGAGGAATTTGGACAATTTCTTGAATATTCACAATCATTTGGGAGAAAAACAAAATTCAAACTCCTTTGCTTTTAACTTAAACTTTACATTTTCACAAAATTACTGGTAATTTATTGAGCTAATAATGATGTGTCAATGAAATGACATGGAGGCCTAATTACCCAGTTTGTGACATTTCTGCCCTGTGGACCTATTTCTTTTCATTCTAATGTTATTGTTTCTGCACGGAACCTAATAATAATGGCCTAGAATCCCACGTATTATTTTTTTTCAAATTTTCTTCATTTTTTTCGTGTTTGGTTTTGCTCGTGACCTCTCCTCCTTACTGATGAGTACTAAATGAGATTATCGATTGGTAGGTCAACTGGCAGGATTGAAAATTGTGTATAAGGTAACACTATGACACGGAAGTTGAGCTTTTTTCCTTTTCCCTTTGGTTTTTTTTTCTTCACTATCCCAACAACTCAGATTTACTCACTTACCTTTCTTGAAGCTATATCCTTCGCTGCTATTAATGTACTATTTAGATCCGACCCTATACCAAAATCCAAGAAATCTGTTCTACGAATATGAACACACATGAAGTCCGTTGCGTTAGCACTGAACAGAAGTTACACCAAGTTGACGTTGAAGAACTGCTCAGCCAGAATAATTTTGCGGAAAAATTCAGCGACATTTACCCTTACCTTCCCAGCGGTATTCTACACCCCCCCCCCTCCATCTGGATCTGACCCTCAGGGAAATCACGAAATTCCGGTTCAAACCGACAAATATCTCACACATTAAGCCGATGTAGATTGCGATTGCCCTGTTCATGGCTTTTCGAGGAAAATTGGAATAGTGCTCGTAGCTCCGATAGGTACTCCTCGAAATAACGCGCGTTCTGTGCAAAACTCATCTGCAGGAGGAGATACTTGGCTGGATGACCAATTAACCTGGAAGAAGAAAGTTTGTCCTGAACTTCTTGAGTGAATCGAGCAGGTTTTCTGGAAACACAAGGAAAACAGTAAAAATCAGCTCCTCCAAAATTAGAAGAAATATTTAGTGTTTGTCCGAGTATGTGAGGTAATTTATGGCATAGACATTTATCAAACTACAGTGGACGTCAATGGCGGTGGCCTATCGGCGGCCTCGAGAAGTACGTCGCGCTATCGGTCGCGTGCCTCGCGAACGATGTAATGCCATATCTAGCAGCTTTTTATCCGATTTTCAGGATTTTTGATCAAAATGGGGAGAAAGAACGACTAGAAATAGCATCTCGGCAGCAGACGACACTGATCCCAGCGCGCGCGGCGCGGTCGCGTTGCGTCCTTCTCAAAGCCGTGGGCGTTGCGTCCTTCTCGAGGCCACCGTCGTTGACGTCCACTGTAAGCGAAAACAGCTTTTTTCTCTGTGTTTCTCTCTTGGGCAGAGACACAGAGGTTCTGCATGTGGCTCTGGTTGTCTGCGTCTGCCAGCAAACGGACAACACAAGTGCCACGCCGCAGTCTCGCTCTTTGTACATGGCCGTTGAGTTCCCTGTATAATATATGGATTAAATAGCTGCAATGACAAAAATTATTAGGGCAACACTTTTTAGCAACGGAAATGTGACAAGCATACGGTAATGTGAGGGTAGGCCAATCAATACATTGATTGAACGTCAGCGATATGGACGAAAGCTGCACGGAACCGCTATGCTCTTTCCAAGAACCAGACTACAACCATTTTTCGTACCGAATCGCTTCTTTTTCTTACCATCCATATTTTTTTCTGATTCTGGATGGAGAGAAAAAATAATGCCATCCATAAACCCTTGAAAATATTGAACTACCTTGATGGATCATCATAACGGCAGCATGTCCTTCGGCCATGTTCATCGAAAGCAAACTCGACTTCTGTTTGTTTGATGCTGCTCTTCTGGAATTTACAGAATGATAAACTTTATTTGAGTGACAAAAGGAAATTACAAGAAAGATTCGCGGGGAAGTCAAATGAGGAACTTAATGAATAAAAGAGCTAAAAGTTTACATTTTTCATATATTTCGAGCCTACCCCTGACTCGATCCATTCCAGGCAAGTAAATTCACAGTTCATGAACAAACAAATGAACACTTTAGTATTGTCTGCAAACAAACTCACAGGTAGAATCCTGTAGATACTTGAAATTCTTGGGAACGTGGTGCTCAATAGTTTCAGGTAGCATCGAAGTGTTTTTGCTTCATTCAGGGGGTAATATAGCGCACGGCCAAGCTTTTTGGCTATGCCAAAGCCGGATGCAAGTTGAAATAGCTAGAATTTGTGCAGATTTTGCCGAGCAGGAGACAATGCTTCATCGAACAGAAAAACGTAAAAATTGTTTGCTTTGCTACACAAGTAGTGGACTGCGAGTTGACTGTTATTCTTTTATCTTTTTTTAATTTCTTTTTGTCGTGAATGTGCGTTAAATAAACAGCTCAGTACACTGGATACCAAAAATCTCGAGCATACGAACAAAGCAGCAAGCGTCCCACAGTAACTTATCCCTGCCCTCATTTACATGTACACACAGTGTCGGTCAATCTCAGTTGCATCACAGAATACCACCCGTCTGGTCTGTCGCGGCGCACCAGCAGCGCGGCGCGGCAGGCCGGCTGAAAGCTGTAGTTGTCGAGTGGTATTTTCTACCGTTTTCTTCGTGTCCTTGTCTTCATTCCGAAACGCTTGGATGAAAATATAAGCGAAACATCAGTAGCAGCTAAGTCCGACAATCGTAGCACCAAGTTGGTCAGCCTCGTCGTGTAAGTGGTGCAGTGCGTCAAGCCGAACAGGTGGTGTTGTGTGATGCAAGATTGGTTGATCGCCGGTGCATATTTTTACAGACGATCATTACGAGTATTAGGCCTAATTTCAAAATTCTTTTGCACAATCCAGCCCGTATATCCTCTCGGTTTTCATGATGGGGAACGAACAGCCGATCTAAGAAAGCGTACCTGGTTCCCGAGACGTTCATGATTCGGTTTCAATGCTACAAACTTCTGCCCTTCTACAGTCGAATAATTATTGGATACTGTTACATAGCTGACTATCGTGCATAGTAGAACCGTTATAAAAGTAGTGACGATAATCAAAGAAACGATCACGGCAGCTTTATAACATTTCATAACCTTACAACTGCAAGCGCTAGTGGATGTAGAGAAAAAAAAAAACAAAACGAGATGTGAATTTAAGAAAAATTGGAGGAAGGATTTCAGTTCAGAACTGTTTTCAAATGAAAAATGGCCATTACATCAAGTCAGAAAAGATTTTAAGCTGGTTTATGCGACATCCGCGAAATGAATGAAAAATAAGGATCATCGGAATAAGCGCGGCAAACAGGTCTACGAAAAATCGCAGCTGTGCAGATGTGAACTCTCGATAGCCCCCGACTGCACTTCACCACTCACAAAAATCTTCGCTTCTCAGGGAAATTGTGACATGTGGAAATAGCTGCTAACGAATCATAACTATAAAAGGAACACAAAAAAATCGCCCATGTGCACAGAAATTATGGCCAAGAGCATGGTCACAAAGGAGTGATCCAGGAAAACCACCCAACAACGCGCCACATTACAGTCATACCTTCACTTCTTCATCTCGCATGTTTCAGCATCGCAAACGATTTTGACATCGGAGCACAAGACTGCCAATTGATATGGAGAAAAAAGTGTAGCCTATTTGTACAAACGCGAAAAACGGGATTACATGTTCCAGAAGAAAACTTTAAAAATCAGTTCGTTTAGTTGCGGTTGTCCTAGACGTTTCCAGGATAAAAAATATTCGATTCAATTTTTTCTTGAAATTGAGGTTCAGCGTCAGGCGGAAAATTTATCCCAGTAGGTTCAGAATAGGTGATAAACGATTGTTCCGTATCTTTTCTTATGCACTGAGGCACTGAAGAGCTGACATAGTTGAATTGTACAGTGCCGGTTAATTACTTTCATGACGGAACACCGCCCGTCTGGTCTACCGCGCCGCACCTACGCGATACGGCAGACCAAGCGAACACTGTAATTGTCTGGCATCGCCGGTATCAATGTTTTTCCGGTCGGATAACAAAAGATACGCATTGATCTTCCTTATCCGACGATCGATACGTATCATTCGTTATCCGACCAGATCGGACTTCGATGCACTATAAATAAAGCTTGAGCTGGCAGAGAGTGGTGATACCATTCGACTACTGGGTAATCAATCATCGAGACAAGAGAAGATAATCAATCATTTCTTCAAACAGCCCTTGCCCAGAACTCATTTTCATATCCAGTCAGAAGCAGGGCGTCATCTGTGCGGTGGTCACACAGCATTCGTGGTGAGCTACAATCTTCCACGAGCTTTCCAGGGCAAGTAGTGCAGGAAATGATGACAGGATCGACAGAATGGATGTTGCAGCACCTGTAGATGTGCTTTCGTAACAGAGTATATTTCCGTTCCAGTAACACCTGGAATTTTACAGGACATGTACTGGGTTATATTGGAAACAATCTGCACATTATCCCTCATATTTATATCAGTTATCAAATGTTCGGACGGAAAGAAAGGAGAAGAGAGGAGAAGTGCAGGAGGGCCACCTACTCCGAGCGAAGGACCAAAGGTTGGAGAGAATTTCCACACAGTTCGACTACAGTAGCGATTCCAGCATTCTGATTTCCAGAGCGCTAAAATTGAGCGTTCTGAAGATCATAGAACGCAGAAGTCCAATGATTTGAAGGTGAGATTCCACACAAGGGACATGAGATTCCTATCTAGTGATCAAGATGCTGTTACTATTCATGCGAGGGCAAATTTGTGCAAGCACACTTCTGGTGCCTAGTCGATTCATTGGGCAAGGTGCTGTAGGTTACCGCTATACTCCAAGTAGGATATATCACCCTGCGCGTCGGCTGGCCAGCGCATCGATTTCGCTAATTATCGACTTTGGGCGTAGCGTCGCTAGAGCTGCTGCGGCACGACCCATCGATAATCAGTACGTATCGAAGACGATACCGCTAGAGCATCAACGACGCAGGGTGCTACACTGCACATGGAAAAATTGAAGAAAATCCTGTTTTAACCAGTTTTATTGATCGAGCACGGCAGCGCCGCATCTGACGCAGTTGCTGGCTAGTCGCCCACAGGACTCGGTGTGGGATATTTCCGCATGAAATGCGTGAATTGTGCTGCAGTCGTGTACGATGTCAACAAAAAGAATACAGCGAACCACTCTTGAATCACAGGCTACCGTTCATCTGCTCTGCCGCGCCGTACCACCCATGCGGCGCGACAGAGCAGCTGGGAACTGCGGTCATCGGTATAGTTTGCTTGTATTCCTTACCGTTTTTATGTGTTTCTATACCATAAACAGTGGAAAACATAAACAAAACATCAGTACCGACAATCACAGCCAGCTACTGTGCCCCCCCTCTTGGGTGGTGCGGAGCGGCAGGACAGATGGCATTCTGTGGTGCAAGTACGTTCGACCGGCACTTCACCTTTCGAATACCAAATACTTTTTTATATGGATCACTCGGAAGTTTGTGATTCGTTTCCAGAAGAACTTTTCTCTCCATTTATTTTTTCCAGCCCCCAGCTCCAGCTGACAAAGCGGCAAAGTCTAACATAATAGTAAGTAACTTTTTCTATTGTGAACAAAAGTGCTCTCCAATCACTGCAACCATTACAGTCAAAGACAAACATGCCTGACGACGGCTACGAGGCATGCCCAGACCTGAATTCGAAGCAGCTTGCGAAAATTGCAGCCGAAACGTGAAGACGCTCGAAGTGACGAAGAGATACACATAAAATGCGATAACAAACTACTTTTCCTTGTGATAAACGCATTCGCAGAATGAAGTTTATGTGTTTCTTGAATCAACTTTCTTTGTACTACTGAGGGGATTTTCCTTCCAAAACTTTCATAATGAAGCAAAATTCAAGCAGATACAGTGTCAGTCAATCAATTTTGCATAACAGAACACCGCTTGTCTGGTGTGTCGCTCCGCACCACCTACGCGGCGCGGCACACCAAGTGGGCACTGTTATTGTCGAGTGGTGTTTTACAACCTTTTCTTTGCGTCCTTGTCTTCAAAAACATGAGCGAAACATCAATACCGGCAACACCCAACAACCACGGCACCCAGCTGATCTGCTGCATCGCATAGGTGGTGCGACGCGGCAAACCAGATGAGTGGTTTTATTTTGTGACGCACCGGTAATTGACCGGTACTGTATGTTACGAATTCCGTTGTTATGGATACAGAGTGTATATCATCGTGAGGAGAAATGAGGCATTTCAAGGCTACCACAATTGGCGTATTGATCGAATATGCCAATCGTAGTTGCCTCAACTGGCGTATTCAATACGCCAATCGTAAACGTAATGGTAATTGCACGCAGATAATTAAGCTTTTATGCCACAATCTCACCAAAATATGATGTTTACAACCCGCAGTTAAGCACCAAGTTAACAGTAATAACATTTACAACATGTAAGAAAATGA
The DNA here is from genome assembly GCA_037903475.1 of Ancylostoma caninum. NCBI lineage: Eukaryota > Metazoa > Nematoda > Chromadorea > Rhabditida > Ancylostomatidae > Ancylostoma > Ancylostoma caninum. The sequence goes on along the minus strand of JBAJFG010000015.1, from coordinate 957,668 downwards.
AAAAAAAAAACAAAATTATTAGCGAATCAAGTGCAGATTCATATGCATATTCAGCTGGAACAAATCAAATGAACAAGGATCGCCAAAGCCGGAAATTTTCAAGGGTGAGGAGACATTCACTGCAACTATCTCTCGCTATGTCCATCTAAAACATACCACTCAATGACGAAGGATTTTAGCTATTTATACTAGCCGCGTGCACTGGTTTGACGGTAGCGCGATATATGCATACACCAGTGGCGGACGCAGGGGGGGGGCGGCGCCCCCCCCCCGAGAATGGGTCGCCAAATTTTCGAAATTACTTTACAATACAAATAAAAATCTTGTGTTAGTTTATTTTTAATTGTTCATTTTTATTATTATTTTTAATATATTTTTTATTTATTGTTTATTATTATAATTAATATTATTATTAATTTTATTTTCCGTCTGGGTCCCCAAAACGGCGGAGACCCCATTTTTCTTCCCACGCCCCCCCTCCCGCCCACTTTCTGCGTCCGCCACTGGCATATACATACTTTGTGGTCCAATTCGCAACGGTGGGATGCCGTGATTGGCCGGACCGAGGATGAGACCAATCGCAGAGGTTGGCCCCACCCACTCTTCCCTTTCGTGGAACGGTCTATATGCAGCGGTCGTAATAAGCATAAAGCTTCAGAACATGATTTTAGAGATGCGCCCATCTTCAAAATTATTTAGCCTATATAAGCTCAAAACTACTTCAAAGACTACATTCCACCCAGCTCGAGTGGCTCGCCAACCAGTACGCCTCTCTCACATTCAGGACATTGCTTTCCAAATAGTCGAGTACACCACTCATGGGCTAACAAATGGCACTCTGAGTTACTACAGCAGCACCATTCCACTTCTTCACAGACTTCTGCGTCTATTTCAGGCGGCAAAAAGTGGCCACACAAAAAGCATGGCTCCACTTTGTCTTTCGGGTTCTCTTCATCTCGCTTCATCTCTGCGTTCTGAAAATTGACACAGTCTTTACTTTCAAAATATAAGTGGCACTTTAATCACATATAGAAACAAAAGCGCTACTTCGAGCAAATAAATCCGAGATGAAAATGATTTCAGGTGTAGCGTTGAAACGGGACGAAAAAGTGCTTTCATTCTCACCTCATTCTTAGGCTCCGGCGGTAAACCATCCATTTCATGACCAAGATGTCCAAAGCATGCCACACAATCAAGCACACCGTCTTCATTTTCCATTACCTACAATGGAAATCGGCAATTAGCTTTAGTAGGTTCGTTACTTTACTTGTTTGAAATACCTGGATGAATGCTGGACAGTTCATGGGCTTCTTGTCCTCTTTTTCATCTTGGGTAGAGGTCACTACGGTCTGGTCGAACTGGCAATGGTATGAATGAATCAGCTTCGTGTTCCAAGCTTGCATACCGCTCTTGACAAGAACTGTTTGGGTGTCTCTTTCCATTGTTGTTCGCCAAGGCTGAAGAAAAGTCTTTCAGATTCATTATATTCATACATTTGCACAATTTCTACGCTTCAACTCGTCATCAAACTTCTACTTCACCCACAAGATAGAGCTCAGAGTCCATCGCAATGCAATATTTTAAAGAATTTTTACTGTCATTTATCTACATTAGTTCAGGAACAGTTCACTGTCGTACAACCATGATCCATCTAACCTCGTGCAGAATTTGTAATGTATGACAGCAGAGCCAAGTTTATTGGACTGCGGGCGGGAAGCCGCGCTGCCGTGCGAACGGCCGCGACGCGGCTGCCCATTTTCCATCCAATATAACAGTAGCATATGTCGTAGAACCCCAATGAAAAAAAGTAATTGGCAGCAGTAGACTTTAATAAACAGTTTTGGATTCGCCAAAGACCTGCCAGGAGCCGTCGTTGGGCTATGGTTCTAGTAATGCGGTCAACAAATAAGCAAAAGAAACCTGTATTACCTCGAACTGCGTCCAGCTGTCAAACGATATCTGCACGAGTGAGAAGTCCGTCATAGCGGTAGTATGTACACCAACACAATGTACTGCTAACAGATAACGCGTCCTGAACGAGATGCCACACTTTGGACAGTCAACTGGAGTAGGCGTAGGTAGCTTCGGCTCATATTCGGAACGGTTTCGAGCATGATATGTCTGGAATATACTTCTGAGGACAGTTTAATGGATATAAATAGAAGGCAAGCTACGTACCTGTAAGTGCGACTCCAGTACCGAATGGGTAAAGCAAGAAAACAAACAAAAATCACAGTAGTAGTAAATATCGTAGTTCGAAGGCCTTTCGCGCTGGTTGTCTTGCTCCACCTGTCTCAGTTTTGAAATATTTCTATGTACTTCGGACGTGTGATCACGGAGCTTCGCAAGTGGCATCGGTCCTTCGCCACATTCCGGACAAACATGCTCATCAACTTTGGGTGCCTCTCCCACTGCGTTATCATCGAGGAGCCTGAGACAGCAACATCGTGCGGGAACAAGGTATTACGCATGTTTGATTGAACTACTTAGAATAACATACGCAACATCCGTGCTTGTTAGAAAATGAAGTCTTGACTGCTTGTCGTATTTCGTTTTCATTTGTTCGATGATTTCTTCTGCAGACACTCCCTCTAAAAAGGAAATTTTACACAACTTCGTCTCGAAGATATGCTCACACTGGTAGAATAGTTTTTCTCACTGAGTACAATGAAATCTGAGGTTCAAAGCTTCCGAGAGGATGAAACGCATGCAACACATTTTTGAAGTTCCCCCTTTTCAGTGCTTCTGCTAGTTTCTTTGCTTCAAAGCTAGCATGAAAGAAATAGATATTTTGGCTCTTCAACGAGAGGAAATAAATACTTAAAAATTCAACCTGGATACTTTTTTACGGTACTCTGAGAGGGTCATCTTTTGACTTTCTCTGAAATCCAGAATCCCATTCGCTACGTTTCCTTGGGGAAAGGACATCCATCCAAGAAAACGGACTCACTTGAAGTTGCAAAAAACCCTCCAATGAAAAAAAAAACTCACTAGAAATAAGTCCTCGCACTTCCTCCCTTTGTCTTAGTGTAAGTAACAACTTCTGGGGCTCTTTGGCGTGTCCAATATGATCCGTACATCCAATGGCTTCTATCGATCCGTCTTTTCTCATGCGACACTAAAAAGAAAACAAATTAAGTCGAAAACTGTTGGAGTTTATCTACATAAATTTTCTGAATAGTATCGGAACTACGGCGAAATATCAGGCCATAAATGAATCTGATCACCTAACAAACCTGGCTCTACAAGTGCTGGCACTATTCCGCTTCAGGGGACCGAAAGACTTCAACAAATTCTCTCCTGAAACTTTTCATAGGGGTGGCGGTAGGGGGCGGGAGGGGCACTTAGTGGGGGAGGGAGCTGAAAATGAATGTCGCATGCATTTTGCACCGTACTAGCCTTTTTTTTGTATTGCGGTAGTTTTGCTCTAGACACGATATCTCAGAAAATATCCTAAAACCTTGTATAGGGAGATTATGTGAGGTGCTATCGTTGGTTTACGATAGGAACTTGGAACGAAACGCCAATTTCAGCAAGAGAATGGAAGTGGCATGCATAGTGGTGTTGATAGATCACCATCCGATATGAGTCCTCCATGCAAACTCTGATAACTGTGTAGCAGAAACGCAGCCCGAACGGTGTAATGCTTCGAATAGAAACCCCAGCAGCAACTGCTCCCCGTTGCTGCCATCCTACCCTCTATTGCTGCTCAAGGTTTCATCCCTTCAGCAACAATTGCTGAAGGACGGCAGCAATGGAGGGGAGGGTAGCAGTAACTGGGAGGATGTGCTGCAAGGGTTTCTACTCGACCATTGCTCCGTTCGGCGAGCATTCGTGCTGCACAGTTATCAGAGCAAGTTTAAAAGGATTCCGTGAGACATCATATCTACTGTGTAACTACTACGACTACGCAAAAGTGGGGCCATAACACAAAATGGATACGATATCCATGTTCAGCACCTCGAACTACCCCTCTAATCGAATTTTCAGCAGAAAAGAATCCGCTGGTTTTTGAATCTGCAGCAGTACAATTCATTCACTCACATTTATAAATGCTGAGCAGGGCTTCGCGTATAACTTTTTAGTACTGGATGGATCACTTGAACTGGAAGATGGAGCGCGGTGGCATTCGTATTCGGCCATATTTGCGTTGTTGTTGGGTTTAAGCCGGAAAGAAGTACATGTTTCCTCTTCAATATCCGATTTCCATTCCTAGGAGCAAGAGGTTAGTAAACACCACTTAGGTTAACACTTTTCCTACAAAAAAAAAAACATACGAAGAAGTCGTCGACATTTTCGAAGTATTTCGCGAAAATCCCGAACTGCTGCTTTGTTGCTTCTTTGTGAGTAGCCGTACAGTGTGCGACCAATTCCTCGTGAGTGCCAGAAACAGAGCTGCATCCCTCGACAGCGCAAACCAATCCATTAACCGGGGATGATGTTGAAGGCTTTTCTCCATTGGGATGCTCTTGGTCCAAATGTGCGTTGAGCTCACGTTTTGTAAAAAACGATGAGGCACAGTGTTCGCATTTGAACGGCATTTCCTCGCCTTCGACGGGTTTTTCGCATCCCATACGTTTCAGAAGACTATGGCGCTCGTCGTCTGTATAATTGTGTGCACAAGCCACGTGTTGGCCTATATGGTCCTTTTTGAACTTCGCGTTGCATTCAGGACACTCGACGTTTATGTGGTCATTTGATCGATGTTGGAGAGAATCTTAAAATGAGGTTTAGAACATGTTCTTTATATTTTAAATTCTCCAAACATGAAATAGACCGACTATCATTTCGTTCGTCTACGCATGTCTATGAAGTAGAGGAGATTTCAGTGCTCGAGACCCACACGCACCGCTGAAGTCCTTACGCGCAATCGGCGGTAAATTTTCGAGCGCGTTCAGCATGGGGCGCGTGCGCGGGGCGGCCCTCTTGTGGCAGCGGTCCCCTGTCGTTCGTCAGATTTTTGGCCCAGGTGAGTGTTTTTCCTTCATTTTTTTCTTTGATTGAAGTTCATCCGAAGGTACAGGCGGTTCAGAAATGAGTCGGTATTGGTGCATTTTTACGTAAAGAGATTAGAGGGGCTTTTGGCAAGTCGCGCATGTTCAAGCTTGTTAGTCGCACTGATTTTCAACTGATTAACATGTTAGAAAGGGTGCCGGAAATGATGTGGGAGTACGTGGAGCACGTGTCTCCGATAAGTGGCATACCGACTCCCCGATGAATGGCCTGTATGAGGCCTGTGGCTGACCGATGTCGACCGGACGGCCCCGTATGCCTAGAAAAACAATAAAAACAAGCATTTGGGGCATGCATAGGGAAAATATGAGGCATCGGGGCCGTCCGGTCGATATCGGTCAACCACAGGCCTCACAGCTTCAGATAAACTTCAGTTAAAGAAAAAAATGAAAGAAAAACACTCACCTGGGTTAAGAATCTGTCGAACGACTGGGGACCGCTGCCATAAGAGGGCCGCGCCGCGCATGCGCCTCATGCTGAACGCGCTCGAAAATTTTCGCCGATTGTGCATAAGGACTTTACGTCACGAGTGATGTGTCGCTCTGATCGTCTGCGTATCCACGCACTTCCAGTTCTAACCTTTCCAAACAGGTGATTAGGCGCGTGAGCCCCGACCACTGAAGCAAAAACTGCACGTCTAATCTCCTTGAAATTTTCTAGAATGTTTGGCTGTGAGACCCACATAGGCGTTCTGCTTCCATCCTCCCAGCGCCACCATGTCCTCTTCTCAAATGGCGTATAACGGTGTCGAAGCTCATAAAAGACATCTTGCACAATGTACAGTGGTGCGTTCCCTCCGGTTTTGGCATGTTTCACCACTGCAATGAAGAGTTTGAGTGAGTCATACCTCGCTCTCATACAAAATTTGTCTTAACTAAAAAACTGGCGTATGGTGCCCGCAGAGGGACCTGTTTAACCCCCTACAAACACACCATACATAGAGCGCCGATGGTGATGCGTTAACAATTGTTCACGTACACAGAAAGCAAGCGTCGCAACCGCGCTGCTCGTGGTAGAGTCGTCGCCATATTGGCAAATTCCGGTTTCCTCGGTAGCTTTTCGTCACATCTGGTGTTAACTATCAAGAAAAGTAACTAATTATCCAGAAAACCCTGTAATTTGTGGTCGGGGAGAGGATTCCAGCGCGAGCGGCGCGGTCGCGACGCTTCCTTGAGTCCGCAAAAAAACGCGCCGCACCGACGCTCACTGTATAATATAAGCGGTGTGGTTGCGCACTACCAAGCATGCATAATATTGATTGAAAACACCAGCGCCTCAGTCCATGATTTTTCCACCAATACAGTCTTTTAAAGGTTTTCCCTGACCCCATTCCTGGTGAAGTGAACAATAAGAAAACCTTGCTTTTCAAATAGCAGCCTTTTTTTATTTGAAAGTAGTTCCTAGAGCATTCTGTACAAGAAAATTTAAACCAGCCTAACACTCAGTTTTGTCCAATTGTTGTGAAATTTCCAAATGTTCCCTGCTAGAAAGGATGACATTATTTTTCATTTCGAACATAAATGAGGCAAAATTAAGAACGAGAGGTAGAAAAGTGCGTTTCAAGCGCGGACGTTCCCCCGTTATTAAAGGTCGCTGCAACCTCGGCTACGATACGACTGAAGGTCACGCTGTGTCATGAGTGCCACGTAGAGTTAATTTAACTGCTGCTGTTCGTTTTTCCTTCTAAGAAGCTTTTATTTCGTAATTAATAGGTATTGGCCTGATAAATTCACAGAAAATTGTACTTCGGTAGGTCTTTATAGTCAATAGTTATCCCAGACATCAAAATGTACTAGTTTATTTTGTAAAGTAAGTCTTCCAAACAACTTCACTCAACTCTGAATTTGATGTTTGAAATTTTATCAAGCTTATTTCACCCTAATTTACCTTGTCCAGTCGCATCTAATCCAATTTTAATTCGTACCTACATTCAAAACGAGTAAGACGAATAGTAATTCACCATAACTTCCATTTTTAGATAAATATTGTTGCAAAATCTTCATAGCTGTGACGCTGAATGTAGAATTAATCTTCCCAGGTAATGAAATGACGGATGTCAGCAATGTAAACGACGAGGCATCTGTGTGGTGGGATACCGCCAAGAACGACAACGCTTGGTGGCACTCAATTATTAAGGCGATTGTCACCTCAGGACCAGTAAGTCTAATTATTTTTAAATTTTCTTTTTCCTTCCTTGTTTTTCTCTCTTTTGAGCACTTACTTTATATGAGAACTTTTACAAGCATAAAAATTCGCAGCCCTGATTACATCGCTGGATTGTTATGTGATTGTTGGTTCCGCAACGAATTCTTCATTTTTAAGCAGCGTTAGGCATTCAATCTAGACGAGATCACCAAACATTATTTGCCATCACTGAGCGTCTTTGATTTTTCTCCTTATCTACAGTGAGCGTCGAAGGAAATGTGTTTCTTTTTTGTGGAGCGGCGCGGTCGCAACGCGTGATTCCCATTTCTGCGGAAAACGCACTTCCTCTGACGTTCACTGTCCGCAGTTTGATCATTGAGCCATTGGTATATCATTTACATGGTTATTGCTTTATTTTATGTCCCCTATCATGTTGCTTTCGTCATGGACGGGAACCGTCGATTTGCAAGGACCCATCATCTTGGACACGTTATTCATGGACACGAGAAAGGATTCCAGCAGCTTGCCAAGGTTTCTTTCTAATTTCTTTCGTTTTCAAGTGTACCAAACTTTGACGAGCATACTTCGTACACTTTTAGCTTTAATATTATATGTTAGAAACCTAGTAGAATTTATTGATCTCTTACTTATGGTTTCTTGTTTCAGATCTTAGAGTGGTGCCAAGATTTGGGCGTACGCGAGGTGACCGTCTACGCTTTCAGCATTGAAAATTTCAAAAGAAGTTCGGACGAAGTGAATGGGCTGATGAAACTGGCCGAGGAGAAATTTGCCAAGCTGCTCGTGGAGAGGTAAGGTTGTTCTCACTGTGACTGTCAGCTTCATATTCTGACAGTGTCTACGGACGTAACATTGAACAGATCTATGGATTTTCAGAGAAAAACTCGAGGAGCAACAGATATCGTTCCGATTCTTTGGAAATATCGCCATGTTGTCTCCGAAACTCCGGAAATTGATTGCACAGATCCAACTTCTCACAAAAGACTATGATAGGTATGCCTCTTTTGACTTAAACATTACTTTACTGCAGTTTGAATGCTTTATGGATAGTGTGCTGATAGGGAATGTTAATCACGATTGCACCCTCGCAGTGGAGGCAGCGCCACATCATTTATCAGCCCACGTTGATAGGCGTTAATCAAAACCTTGATCGTATAATGGATAACGCGTATCAACGTAGGTTAACGAGTGATGTGAGGTTGTTCCCAATGCGAGGGATGCAATCGCGATTGATGCTCCTTGTATATAGTGCGCTTCGTTGCGGCTTTTTAGTTCAACGGGTAACTAACTATTCAAAGACCTTAAAGTGATAGTTGATTTTCTTTAGTTTTCCTGAGCGCGCTGTAGGGGATCACGTCCTTGTTTTCTTGTGATTGAGCACAACGTAGAAAATTACGAATTAGTTTTGCAGAAATAATAAAATTCTAGAGGAGTGGTCAATGTTTGCATGCCGTACACCTCGAGGGATGAGCTTGCGCGAGCCTTCGAGCTAATTCGTAAAGGAAGGGAGAAGGTGAGCGTCGTTTTAAACTTCTACTGTAACGCTCCACTTTCTTCTCAGAGGTTACTTCTCTGGCTGCTCTCTTTCTCTCAGATGTATTCTTTGGGTGCATAACAGTGTCAAGTGTTGCTGAAATCGCATGGAATATCGGCACTATTCCACTTGTTCTGCCCCAAAATCTCAAAATCAAAAATTTCCTTGAAACTTCGTCTAGAGAGGTTATTTGACATGCTGATCACGAAAATCACACTCATTCTGTGTCGTAACTCCATTTGAGTAGGGTTACGGTAGGGTTAGGGTAAGTAGGGCATTTCATAGGATCACCTGAATTTTTGTCTCCGGGGCTTATTTGATATGCTGATTACGAATATCACATTGATTTTGCAAGTGGAACGCAATTTTGAGGTCCTTCTGTGGACGGCACTTGCCCCAACTCTACCGTAACCTTACCCAGATGGGGTTGCGGCACTAAACGAGTGTGATACTCGTAATCAGCATATCAAATAACCCCCCTAGACAAAAATTCAGACGGATCTGTGGGATGGTGTGCTTACCCTAACCCTACCATAACCTTACTCAAATGAGGTTACGGCACAAAATGAGTGTGATGTTCGTGATCAGCATGTCAAATAACCCCCCGGACGAAGTTTCAGAGGAATTTTTGATTTTGAGATTTTGGGGCAGAACAAGTGGAATAGTGCCGGAATATCCATTACGCGAGAACTTATAGTATCCATATATTTCCTCGCTATTAGAGTCGTGTTCCTCCGCTATCATTCGTTTTCCTTCAATTTGATTGACTTCTTTGAGAGTGCAGTTCTTGGGATTGAATGAGTGTGAGGAAGAAGGGCAGGACTGTCGCAAATACTACTACCATCGAATTTAGGGATTGCTGGAAGAGGATCAGATCTCTGAATGGCTGATATCTCGTTGCCTAGACAGTCGATTAGGTACCGATCCGAACATGCTTATTAGAACAAGTGGAGAGAAGCGACTGAGTGATTTTCTTCTCTGGCAGGTATTTTTTGTTCCGTTTCAATTATCAGTAGCGAACTTGAATTACAGGTCAAATTATGGTTCTTCTTCGAATTTACAAGGCTTTCTCTACTTGAGGTCGATTAAGTACCGTCATTGCAGTGTTCTACTAGCCACGTTTATTTTGATGACGTTTTATGGCCTGAATTTAACTACTGGCATCTGTGCAAGGCGATCCTTTCCTATCAGTATCATTGCAGCTCTATACAGGTATGGCGATGGCTCTTATAACTAGCAATAATATTTCTAAATCTGACCCAGTTACAACCACAGAAAGAAGTAGCGAATTTTGAGAGAAGCGCGCTTACTTTCGATTGATGGCTTTAGATTTTACGAGAGAAGAAGCCGTTGTAATTGATGGTTTTTTTTCAACGCTTGGGTCATTGAAGAAATTTCCTTATCATTTTGCATTTAATAGGAGGTAAGTGCTTGTAATTAAGGAAATCCAACGAAATCAAGCTGCTAAGGAGCCTTCAACAGATGAACAAATAGCTTTACAACCATTCCTTGACTATGTGGATGAGTTACACAACTGTACACTGCAAGAGTACGCATCTTTAGAAGTGTAAAAGCTTCTCGAGCTTATCATGTTTTACACTTTTTTTCTAGTGAAATTCTAAAAAGTTGTTCTAGTTCATCGTTGTTTTATGGATCTTAGAGAGCTTGATACCTTATTTTTGTATATTTGGATTCTTTCTAGGGATACTTTTTTGATTGTGCCTTAGTGAGAGGACATTCCTAAGATAACTATCTCGTCAGTCTATCCATTAAAGATCTGTGTATCCTTGCCCTACTACTAGTCCACTTCTTAATTCGGGAATATTTTGTTTATTTTATTGGACTGAACAATGTAAGCATAAAAATAGGAAGCAAATACAGATAATGTTCACAAATGCAAGCACTATGTCATTCTCTTTTAGCAGTTTCTGTCTGTTACAGATTTTATAGTAAAAGTACTGCATCGTCACCTTAAAAGAACACTAGAGAGGAAAGTCATAGAAGCGAGAGAAATCAGGAGGTGCAAATCGGAGATCAACAGTTGGCAAGAATTAGTGCAAGCTCTAAAGTTTGTTGTTTGACCAGCTTTATGGGGGAAGATCTCTAGAACCCAGTTTAATTTTGCTGCTCTAAAGAAAGTGTCAGGACAATCGCATCGTGGGAGAAAATGGGCTGTTCCCGTAGTTCTGTGATTGGAGAACTAGGTCTTTCTCTCTTTGAAATTTTTCTTTAGCCGGACGAATTTACGAGAGATCTTCAGAGGTTCTTTTCGACGAGAACACAGTTTCAATGACCCGCTCGTAAAATAGCCTTGTTTTCGTTCACGATTTCACGAATTTCAAAGTCCAAAAGCAAAGCTCGAACAATCATCACTTCGACCTAGTGCTCGCACAACCAACTGCACGTTACAATCGAGCGAAGGAACGTTTCTGCACCCAGAAAACGGTAGGCATAAGGAGCCTGGCTGCCGTGAAAGATACATGACTCTTCCAATTTTATGCGACTCTAAACAGCTGATCAAAGACAAAAAATTCTGTTCAACAGTGTCAAAAACAACAGGAACAGATGCTAAGGAATCACTGCACTTTCCAAACGGAGTATAAACATCGTTTTGATATTCTTCAATATTAAGGTCAGTTGTAAAATACACAATAACTGCCCTTAAACTCATAGCATTCCATATGAACACTGTCAAAACGAAGCAATTTGTCACCAACATACTAAATACACATTATGAAACCCCTCTAAACCACCAACATTGCCATCTCGGTCTTGTGAAACTACTTGCTAGCTGGAGCGGTCTGACCGGGTCGCTGTCTCCCTGTTCGGGATGCCTTCGCTCTGGTTGACGTCGCAGGATCATGAGAATTCATTGTTGCCATGACAGATTCATCGAGCGCTTTGCGCGCAGCAATCAAATCAGCTTCTGCTTGTTGAGCGCGTTTGCGTTCGGCCGTAACTTGAGCATCTCGTCTTAAATAAACATTTACATGGCACTATGTACAACTCTATACGATGAAGCCGCATTTCCAGCTGCTGGCTAGGGCATGCAAGGTTGTACCAGCAAAAATCGGCGCGTGAAAGCTCTCAGATTGGCTAATTCGCCTGATTGTCCAATCGCAGAGCTTAGCCGCAGCGCGATGTGGCGGTACAACGTTCCATACTCGACATCTACTAACTCGATCGTATAACTTACCTATCTGCATCCACTAAAGTATGCTGACGTACGTCCGCAGCACTTTGGGCAAACTCGGTCAGTAGGTTTACAATAGCAGGAATGTTGTTAGCCGGAGTATCACGAGAAGCCCAATCATCAACCTAGAATAGACAGAAACTGACGCCAGTTCATCTCAACACAGCTCAGCAGAATTTGAAAAAAAAAGTGAAAGCATTAGCTGAAGAAGCTCGAACAGTACCTCAATGAACTGCCCCTTCGAATCAAGTCGAGCTTTTATCAGTTTGTTGTAAATCGCATCAATCACAATGTCCTCAAGTTCACGAACAGAGCTGAGACCAAGACTGTAAAGCAAGTAATAAACGGAATGAACGAAAAATCAAACAGAAATAATCGTTAGACAAATGACCAACTTACTACTGTATCACATCAGCGTAAGGGAGCTGCCTATTTGAGGTACTATTGGCAGCTAAAGTGATTAGAGACAGCTGTTGCAGCTTTCGTAATGCTGCCGGAGGTAAATTGACCTAGAAGGTACGTCCAAAAACGAAGGATTACTCTTAGATATGGAAAATCTCCATAGAATGCAATAAAACTACAAAACAAATAATCAAAACTCATTAATACCCCTTCTGGAAGGTCCTTCAGTGTACCATAAGCGAATATTTCAAGAGTTTTGTACAAAGCGGGATTTGATTGTTGAAGAGCCTAGAAGGTAGAAAGTTATTTGCAATTTTCACTGGACTTTCATTCAAGAATGATGCAGAAATGGAGAAAAGCAAACAATTGAGCACAAATACCTGTATATTATGCTGTGCTAGCATCTCGGAGACGTTGAGGATGCGAGGATTTGTGATCGCACACTCTATGGCTGATTCGGGAGTTTCAATCATTGCTGCTGATGCTGTTGCCATATCTATCGAAAACGTATGCGAATATCAACAATAACCAGGTGCTGAGGCGCACTTGAGGGTAAACTTTGTAATCATCAACGCAGAGAAGAAAATGATACAATGAAATGGAGTTAAACCAGAAAGGAAGATACCATACTGCAGAATAAAAAGCATAATGTGAAGAAAATAGTTTATTCTATAACCTACAGCTCTTCAAGACTATTTACATCAACAAATTTTCACAATTAAAAGTCTGTCACACGCCCCTTGCGCTCCCAGTCACCGTACCTCGTCGGTTCGGGACCAGCTGGTCCTCCAATCTAAGATAGTGATGTTAAACCTTTCCAAGTCACGTGAAATTTGATATGAGTTCGCATTTTACAGCGATTTCATAGGACAAGTGAGCTGGGTAAGCTCTAACTACAAATTGAAAAAAAAACTACGAAAAGAAAAAGAAACCCGAAAGCTCGCCCACCTCGCCAGTGACAGGATTCACTCCTCCTGGATGCTTCTTGAGATAAGGATCCTCATAGGGCTTCTAGATAAGCGCTTTCAATTCGGAAGTACCGAGATGGCATAAAAGTCATAGATCTCACCAGGTCGTCCAACTTTCCAGCAGGTGTCTTCTCCTTCATGATTTCTTCTTTGCTTTTTTTCGGCACCTTCGGTTTCTCAGTACTGAGAGCTCGCAATGATGTAGCTCGTGGTAGGATTCTGTTCACAACTCGGAGCATTCTGAAGTTATCCTGGAAAAGAACGACGATTTATAACTAAGTACTTATATCGCACATAAAATTTTATTTGTTTCTCAGTAAGAATCTTATTCCTTTCGGCAACGACGCTACGCTTCCATATATGTATCTAGGACGGTACAGAGTTGAAAAGAAATCAGAGAAAAAAAAAAAGAAAGGGAAATACACCATCGATCGACTGAACCCCAAACCAGAACACGTATGATTTTCGTTAGTGTGAGAACTGATCTTTTATAACAAATTTGGAATGAAATCCTGTCGTTCATGGAGCAGACTATAGCCTGCAAAGTTTTATTTCCATCAACCTCTTTCATTTTCACTTGAAATTTTTTCTCCTGTTGTAGCATGTATAGAAAGGAAGCCTTACATACCTATCATACTGAAATTGCAGAAAATAAGCAAGGTCTTTGGTAAGTAGAAAACGGGAATACAAAGGAAAAACTCACAAAGAAAGATTAAAAGTACTGCGGGAGACCTCTCAACTCAAATAAGTGAGGCAAATCATTGAATAAATATTTATTAGAACTATCTGCGTAACAAGCTGAAACAAGACCACCAACAAATAAATCAAAATAACAATAAATACACTCGCTCATGCGGAGATCACAGCAGTTATCCTATCAAATTCCGGTTGCATCGCCTCGAAGAGATGCTGCCAGAATATGGGATCTTCTTCATCAATGTCGGACGAGAAGAACACCTAGAATGAAAGAATGAGGATTCGAAAGTGCGTTGATCTCTGGAAGATCAAAATAACATTGACAAGCTTCAGTAGAGAGCCCCGTATTAAAGGCAGCACACACAGAAATCTTCATATTGAAGATTTTGCTCATTTCGGGGTTCTGAGAGATGTTATACAATGAAAAAATAGCTCGAAACTCGCAAGAAACACACGAGAGCAGGGCGTTTCTTATGCGCTTGGTTGCGCATCCCTTGACGTTCGTGGGTCCCGCCACGCGGATGTTAGGCGCATGAGCAGTTGATCGAGCCCGCGTAAGCTGGCGCTGGCGGACCAGCAAAGGCCACATTGGCATCAGCTTGCACGGCGACATATCAGCTGGTACGTGACAGTTTCTTTTTTGTTCTACTCACTGTTATGGTTTTCTAGCAACCAATTACACCGTAAACTTAGCACAGAAGTGCGAATTTTCGTGAATACTCCCTTTTTTCTCACTGACTGGTTAAAAATCGCAGTTGAGACTATGCAGAAAAGTAGATTTACCAAATCGAAACTGAATCCTATGACTTGCTTTCAAGAAGAATCATTCGTTACCTGTCGTCCTTGGAAAATCTTCGCTATCCGCATCGAGATTGCCTTTACACACACGTTTTGAGTGTTTGGTGTATCAATCAACATGGAAGACATTGGAAATAGCGCCAATCCTAACGACGTCACATCCCTTAAAACTGCATTGACCACAGCTAGAAACTCATGTAAGCTGTCGAAAAGTAGAGAATACTAGGACAAATACAGATAAGCTCACTTTAAACCAACCCAAAACCAAATGCAGGCATCGAGTATCAAAACATAGCCACGGTACTCACGGTTGTCGAACTTTAATTCAAACTCTCTCCGCATGCCCCTGGTAAACCACGAATACTCTGAAACTTTAAGCTTTTACAACAAAAAAAAAACAGACAAAATCGTCCCTCACAGGCAGGCAGAACCGTTCAAGAACTGTTCATTTATAGTGATTCTCAAGATATAAATGAAGAAACTTCGTAATATCGATTCTGTACACTGCCAGGGCTATTCTTTCTTCAAACAGAAACATGAAAAAAAAACAATGTTGATGAACCGAAATGTGTTTTGACGCAATCGCGTAGGCTGCTAAATGGTCACGGCTTTATTTCTAAATTCTGAGTTTTCAGTTTTTTCTCAATGACTTCCGCTAATGAGGTGTTCCGTATTGACTTTCAGCATCTTTCAGAAAACTGCTTATTGTGCATGCCTTCCTTTCTTCGCATTCCAATCTTATTCCGATTTTCTAATTATCATTTTTCACTCCTTCGCTAATTTCTGCTGCCTTCGCTTTACGAACGACGGTTTTTAGCGTCATATAAACTTCTGTCGTTGTATAGTTCATCTCTTTCTTGATATGAGGTTGTTGTGGAATTTTCCTAATCCATACGGCACAGTGGAAAAAGATACAGCAGCGAGATGACTGCATTCCATTGTAATCCGACACTTCCGAACCTGAGGAAATGTGAGGGTGTGGAGCGTTATACCTGAAAAAGGCGGCGCAGATGAGCTCTGCTGTTGGTCAGTTGGACGAATGAGCCAATCGCATGGCTTGGCCGCACCGCTCACCCCAGGTATATATAAAGAAGGAGTTAGTTGTAGGAGCCCAATGGTCTCCCATCAAGCAGATTACCTCAGAATAAGCCCAAAGGTGATATTTACTGAACTTGAGGGATCCATAAGGCCGAAGAGAAACTGCAATGAAAACGCAGAAAAAATCAGATAGCCACAGGTATAACGCTCTACAGCACTAATTTTGCTAAAATTCTGCAGGCGTCGCCTTTGCTGTATAACACCATCATTCTGCTACCCAGATCTTTCCTGTTCTCACGATTCCCCCCTACGCCCCTTACCCCCAATCACTTGACAACAAGGTTCTAGAGTTTGTTCAAGAAACAGTGACCATTGGTGTATTGCTACACGGACGGCTTTTGATAAGTCGTGAGAAGCGGGATTTTTATCGGGCTGGCATCTTAAAACCTGCGCAGAATGTGTGAGCAGGTGGTAGCAACAAGGGCCTATCGTTATTGCACTGCTGGCAGTGGGGGTCGTGCTGCATCACTCCGTTGATACGCGTTAACCCAAAGGACAAACGTTTGGGTCAACACATATCAACATGGGTTGACGAATGATGCGGCGCGGCCCCTTTACCAGCGGTGCAGTAACGATTAACCATCATTGTATCAGTGCAGCAGCCACTCCTTGCTAAACGGAGAGCAAATAATTCACGGAACACTCATGCAACCATTTCTTAAAGAGGTTTTCTTTGTTACTTCCAATCGAAAAGGATCTGCTTCGTCCTCATAAGGGCAATTTACACTAGATGCCTGCGTTTGACGTGCGTGCGTCTATGTGACGAAGAATAGGGCCAGTCGCATCGCTGACGCAGCTCAGACGCACGTGTTTACGGCCTCACGGTGGCGTTCTTTTCATTGAGAATGTATATACACGGTCTTCATGAAGCTTATAATTCCACATAAAAGGTTACTATAAGAACCTTAACATCTCCACAGTTGCGGCCATATGCCGAGAAATTGTGGACACACCATTTCTGATGACGGAACCACCCAAACTGGATAAATAGATGTACTAACACATCTCTCGATTCCCAGATCATCTCAATAAAACTTTATTACGACATTTATAAACAAGAGAAAATATATGCTCGCCCCTGCGCGAGGCTCGCCTGAGTGAAAGAAAAGGTGGAAAACACATAGACACACTCACACTTACACACACATACTACTACATGGATGGACGCGGCTCACAACGGTTAATGATCATTGAAATCACGGCCACGTAATCACAGACAAGTATTTTGACATCTTATTTCGTCGGCTCTTTTGAAGCTGAGCATGTGTTTTTTACGAAGAAAAGTAAAAGTACAATGAAACTACACTAGTGATAACCGCCTACCTAGTACAAAAATGACATCAGTTTCTACACTTTCTTTTCCGAAAAAATCTAGGGTAGCGTAGAAACTGCTGTCTCTCATTCAACTATAAACAGTCCGATCTACTACAAAGTATTATTGATTAGGTGGAAATCGAGCACGACAAGTGTTTGCTTGGCCAGATGAACTAGATGAAAAGAACACAGCAAGAATGACAAACGACAAAAGCACGTAAAACTGTGAATTTTCAAGCCACAAAAACCAGATTTTCAAGTAAAAGTCACCGACTATATTCCATCACAAACGAGAAATACAAATAAAAGAACTTACTCGTGAAGAAGAACTGTGAGAAAAAAATGTACAAGGACAATGAAGCAAATCTCCTCTATGAAAGTGTACAACTGAAACGAAAACAACAAATGTTCCAGAGAACACATGCACATGAGATACATCTGGGAACATATGAAACCATCTTCCTATATTGGGAGCTGAGTCCTACAGTGGAATGGACCAGAGCAATGTCAGCTGCGAATGAGTTGAAACAATATCGAAAAGGCGTTTCTGAAAAAAAAAACTAATCGAATCCAACAGAAGCCGTTGAATAAATAAATAGCTTTTGACAGACTGGAAAGGTTCTATAATGCCGGTCGATTCTTCGTGCATCACAGAATAGTCTGCCCTGCCGCGCCGTACCACTGATGCGGTGCGGCGCAGTAGCTACGGGTTGTGGTTGTCGGGCGCTGCCGATACTGATGTTTTGCTTATCTTCTCCCCCGTCTTCAGCTGCACTTATAGCACGTCAGAGTCTGATCCGGTCGGATAACAAAAGATACATATCGATTATCGGATAACGACGATCAGTACGTATCTCTTGTTATCCGACCGGATCGGACTCCGATGCACTATAAATGCAGCTTTTGTCTTTATTTTTAGTCCGAAAACGGGGCAAACAAGCAAATCTTCGAAATCACGGCAACATCCGACAATCGCAGCGCCCCACTGCCTTGCCGCGCCGCATAGGTGGTGCGACGCGGCAGACGGGCAGTATACTGTGATGCAAGAGTCACTGACTGGCACTGTACATGAGGCGCTTTACCCTGACCGGATTGAGGGCAAAATTTTACCTCACATAAGTTTTCCAGTTTTTTTTTCAAACATTTGAAAACCTCAAAGGACGCCAGTTATTAACAGTAGTGGTGCACATGGGTGTATACGAATACATTTCAACTTGCTCATCTTGGAAAACGCTAGGGCAGGTACCTCCACTGGGTAGAGGACGTCTGCCATACACATCTCGATCAGCACAGGGATGTACATGGCAGAAGTTCCACATCCAGTGGAGGCTCCCTCAATTACATAGTCTAAAACGCTCTTGTTGGTACTGTTGCACGAAGCCACACATGCCACTGCAATCCACATCTGACAATTCCAAATATGAAGAATATCTTCAAATCGAAAATGAGGTGAAATAGTGTCTTTGTATGTGCCAAGACCACACATAACTACTCACATATTAGATCCTCTCTTCTAGTGGCTCATTGTACAGCCACCGCTCATCGGGTGCTAACGAGAAGTACCGCGTTTTCCAGCGTTCGCCACTCTCTTGACGTTGCTTGGCCTCTGCCCTCTGACGCTGTTCGATCATTCGCTTTGCTGTCGTCGCGATATTGATGCGATTTCGAAGAAGCGCCGCAGTTACATGTCGCCATAACCTAAACATCTGACCCTAATAAATAACGTCTCATTGAGGCGACTTCGCAAATGCTCACCGTCGGCTTTCCCTCTCGCCTTGCTGCATCACCGGGACGCATTCCTTTTTCATCTCCGGCTGTGCCCGTACATCAATAAACAGATATTCATCACCGTATGCTGGTTTCGCCATCATAACATTATTCCATTCACCACGTATTGTCATAAACGGCTTTTTGTTGCCTTCCCTGAAATTGGATGAACAATACCAGCTATTGGTAATTATCGAAAAAGAAAGGTGGAAAGCACAATGGAAAGCATCAATTCAACCTGAAAACGGGCAGATAAGAAGTGAAGGGAAGAAAGAAAAAGAAATTGAAAAATCAGTGGAACCATCAAAGCGAAGTATAAATAAGTAAAACAAGTACAAAAACAAATAAAATGATACAAGCATAAGTTAAGCTAGACATCCATACCTCACATAGATAGACAAGAAAACAAATATCAACTTAATACTTATCAACATCAAATTAACAAGTACAGTGCCGGTCAGTCACTCTTACATCACAGAATACGACCCCCTTCTGGTCTACCGCGCCGCACGACCGACGCGACGCGGCAAACTAACTAGGCGCTGTTTCTGTCGGGCAGTGTTTTCCACCATCTTCTTATGGTGATTGTCTTCAATCCGGAATGATTCAATGAGAACAATACAAGAACATGAATACCGGCAATCCCAGACAATCACAGCACCCAGCACGTCTACCGCCCCGTGTAGGTGGTGCGGCGCGGCAGACCAGACGGGCGGTATTCTGTGATGCAAGCAAGAGTGATTAATCGGAACTGCAACCATGTATGAACAAAGTTCATATAAAGGAAATAATCCAAAAATACAAACAGATTCGAGATAAAGGAAGCACAGATGTGAAAACGGAAAGTAGAGAGAAAACTCGAACATAAAAAAAAAGAAAAATAATAAGCATCCAAAAGGATTTATATGTACTGGCTCACCTGTACAAATTTCCCTGAATCCTATGTGGTTTGCCGCCAAAGAACGGTTTCGTCAAAAAATCTATATCCGCATAGTAGCCTGTTTTTTCGCAGGTAATTTTCACCTTAATTTCGAATCAATCTTCAAACCTAATCGCCAAACCAATTAATAGCCAAGTCGCATACCTTTCCACCTAGCTCCACCCACGGAGTACTCATGATGGAACGCCCGTATCCGCTTGGAAACGTTACTGTGTACTGTTCATCATAATCATGAAGTATTACCGTACCAGACCCAATATTTGCAACACCTAATTTAAAGAAATTCGAAGCGCTAACAAAAACGTAAGTTTTCAATCCTGTCAGTTGACCTACCAATCGATAATCCTAAAAACGACGACTTCGTGTAGATGTGAGCATGGAACGATATCCGCTTCGCTGGATGTTCAGCGTAGAATGCAGATACAGGCGGGTGGTGGCTTACCTGAATTTGGCGGCATATTTGGAATACTTTACGCGGTGATATATTCAAATTAACCCAACGTCTCCCTTTCGGTAAAATTCCCCCAAAACGACGATGTCAACCCACCTGTTCGGCAATGAAGGTCAGCTGATTCTCGTCTGAACCAGGGAATGGGCCACTTTCGGTCTTTTTACCGCTATTTGGTAGACCAGGTACATTATAGCTGAAGATATAGTGCTATGCAAGTGATATGAATCTCCTCTGGGGAAGATTTGAACGTACCGGCAACGGAATGTTTCGCCAAGTATGGGATTGTATGGTTTCTTTGCCACGCCGCTCTTCCTGGCAGCATAAAAGGCGTTCAAATAGTATTTCACTACAGATCTAAATAAGAAAACATCCAAAAAATGAAATGGGGAGCTCCAGAATGAGAGCAACTCACACAAATCTTTCCTGCGGCGATTCCAAATCAACAGTAACTATGAATGCATCTGGATGCGCAAAGAAATCTGCATACATTTCCAACAACGAACGACGTTCGAGAATAAACGTCGGCAGGGTGACTTTGGTCAGGTCCATACCAATGCTGACCTGAAATACAGGGAAAATGTAGTGCAAAAATAATTTTAAAAACATCAGAGACAAAAAAAAAACAAAAGGAAGTTCAATAATACCTGGCTGAGAAGATGAACAAGCACTGAGCCATGCTCTTGCTGTACATTGCCAACATCATGCTCTTCAGCATTATCGTAGATAGCATCAAAATCTTCGTGAGCATCACCAAAATCGAAGCTATCCGCCTCTTCATACGACATATCCCTCATCGGACCATCCGGAATTGTTACGTCGGTCTGAAACAAATTCATTCAAAGGATGAACGGTTCACAGATCATGAAAATGAGAAATCCCATAAGAAAACGAAGTAGAGGGACCTCGACTAAAAGTGAAGGGGAAAGATGGAGTCCCTGTGAGGCGCTAAGTAGCCTAAGGTACTCTTTTTCTGGATAAAAACACCTCAACGAGGGAAAAGTCGGCCTACGTCATGACAGCTTCGCCGTTAATGGAGCATGGAATTAATAAGTTCACCTTTGAGAGGACATAACTAATTGAGAAAACATTAAAGCACAAAAATCATTAGCAAGAATATCGCCGCAGAGCTCTTCCAAGTTTATTTCAACCCGTTAATCGTTAATTTTGACCAAATGACGTTGGCTAAGCAATTCTCACCGAGGGCACTAACCAGTGAGTGAAGCCTGGAGGTAAGCTGAAGGATCCTAGCTGAGTGGGAGACGCCGCTACGTCTCTGCCCATTTTTGTACATGTAGTATACAAAGAATCACAGTCAAATATAAATGTCTACGTAGGTATAGTTAGGCATAGTTAGAAGATGGGTCCTTAAATAATCCTTAAATACCACAAATCATAACGAGATAATAAATTTCTCGTCACGAATATCATCCAGAAACACGTCAGGAAAAGGATTACGAGAAAATTCGAGTTCCAGAACAAGCTGGACTACCTGTAATGTGCCCGATAAGGTGGTGCCTATCTCAAGTGACGTCAATGGCTTCAGAAAAAAAAAAACGGGAGCCTGCGATATCAAAGCGTTCACTATAGATAGGCTTCGATGCAATGGAAAAACATAATGGACAAGGGAATATATAAAATATATGTAAAATATATATAAGTATAGAATACATAAAATATATGCCACGATTTCGATTCAATTAACGATTAACGGGACAGCAAAGCCTAGCTGGCGTTATTGAAATCATTTGGTGTGACTATCAGTGGTTTTCGTTTTTTTTTTCATTGGATTGTGACGATATGTTGAGTTCACACAATTTTTATTTGAACTTCTTACGCAGCAGCTATACTCCACGCGGATTATGGTGCTTTGCGTGGCCGTCGGGCGGTGACATCAATTCTGATGCGTATGGATTTTAGGAGGTTGGTGGGGGGGGGGAGGGGGGTGGTCATTGCTGCACTACCTATCGACTGCTGTCGCACAAGCGATGGTAATGCGAAATGCCATATTCCATTTGAAGTATACTCTCAGCGGGAATAAGGACCAATGAAGTCGATGACTGATAAGCCCCTTTCATACCCAGCGTGGGAAAATCGCCCTCTGGCTCACGTTGAGAGCAAAGACCACACACACCAAATTACAGCCAGCTGGGATCTCCAACAGTAATTGAGTTTTAGTAGTATGCTACAGCATACTTAAGTACCCAAACACACTATAAAGAGTAACTTTGCTAGAGAAAGTGAACAGCAAATTTCCAAAAACCCACCTTATCTAGGTCGATCAGCTCTTCATCAGCGTCATAAAACTCCTCCTCGTCGCTACTGAAAAATAAAAATCGATATGAGGACAAAAACACTGAAAACTGCCCAATTGTCATCACAGAACCAGAACAGAGAGGGAAGCTGTTCACCAAAATCACTTCCCATTGGTCAACGATGGAAAATCAATAAAAGACAGAGTAAGTCAACTAGTAAGAAAGAAGTGCAGGTCTCACTATGATGCCGATTTTAGCGACGGCTTATGAAATCGCAAATAGATTTTCATATACAATATTCTGAGCTGATCAAGGCACATCAACACCAGAAGCAGTTGAGACTATAAAATTATGCTATAGTAACGAATATTACCACCATATGTACTTTTCTTGCCCAGGGAACAACTGACATTCAGCCATAAAAAATCGATACATTGATCAGGGTTCAAGACTTAAATGAAGCAAGAAGTTCACACAAAGCTTTGACGTATAGGTAAACTGAAACTTTTTCAAGTACAGGTATTCATTAGTATGAATTTTTCTCCGAAAAACAATAGTACAAATGAATCAGAGGCAACTCTTACAGGTCTAAAATACTGTTCTGAAATCGGGAATTCACTAAGCTACCGGTAGCAGATAAAAAACCAAAAATGAAAAACCAAAACTATGGAATTTTGGAAGAAGAAAAAAAAACAACTGAAGAATAGATCAAGTAAAACTGCAAAGAAAAATCCAATTCTGAAAACAGTAAACTAACATAAAACCTCCCAAAAAACAAAAAACTGTAAAGAAGTAGTCCAAGAAAAATAGCAATTTTCCCACAGAAAAAATCAGAAAAAGAAATCTTACAGAACACTCCGCTTCGGCGACGATGATCTATAAAATCAATAGTTCAATTTGCAAAAAGATTGCATAAAGAAAAAAGTGATTCTGCAAAATGAGGACAAAAATCCTGTTGGAAAGTAAAATGAAGCCCATAGGAACGACCACGATGCTATTTCCACGTAATTGGCTTAGTAATAATCTAATTTCAAAGGCAAAAGTAGAATTTCTGGAAGCGAAAATTCAAATTACTTTGGATTTTTCTCGTGGGAAAATAATTTGCAATGAATCTTCACAATGGCACGATGAAGATTAGGAATACAATGAGCACTGCTAATCGATATTTTCCATTTTAGTGCAATTAAGCACCAGGAATGCAGTTGAGGACAGTTTCCTACTCAATTTCTTGCGTTTCTAGATCCATTGCTACAATTCGGGCTCCAAATTCTTGAACCAGGAGCAAATACAGGGACAATTTCACAGTTTACCTTTGAGAAGAAAGTATAATCTCAATTTACTGAGTGTTAACATGAGTCCTTGCATTTCTAATAAGTCGCGATTTTCTCCTTTCTATTGTCATTATTCCGTAAAAGCCTCTATATGTACCTTCCGAAAGCGATTTCCTTCCTCTACAATGTTACCGTCATAAGTTTCTCAGAAATAATGATTGACTAGTTCACAGATGGCTGAAGAGTACTACTTTAATACTAGTACTACAACTGAAAAGAAAACGCTAGGACTTATAGTGGACGTCAATGACGGTGGTCCATCCGCGGCCTCCAGAAGTACGCCGCGCGCACCGGGATCGGAGTCGTCTGCGGCCGGAGTGCTATTCCTATGCGAATTTCTACCCGATTGGACCGAAAATCTCTGAAACGGGTAGGGAAGTTGCCGGAAAAATACCACAAAATCAGCCGAAGACATCGGCTATGGCGCATGCGGCGCGGTTGCGCGGCGTCCTTCTCGAGGCCACGGATAGCCCACCACCATTGACATCCACTGTATGTTAACACCCAATGGTTTGACCTTTGAGCTTCATTGTAATTTTATACGTCTGTAATTGCGGAAGCCTAAGAAAAAATCCAGCGCAGAGGAAAAGAACCATATATTACCATATAACATATTCATAGACTCTATATTTTTAGTCAACTCCTAATTAAGAAGAAAGATGCCTAGATAAAGCGGTGAATTTCCTCTAAACCGTCCGCAGACTATAACCGTCTAACGAAGACATCTAATAATTGATAGAAAAAAATTAATCGACTCGAATGTTTCGAGAAATGTACACTGGTACAAAATAATCGATAAGCACGAATGCATTCAAGAACAGTAATTGCAACGAAAGGAATAAAAATAAATAATCAATTGATCTATTAATCGATTCGGATGCTTTTTTAAATCTGCAATCGAGCTGCGAACGATACAGTGGTAATGGAATGCACGATTGCGACATTTTCGTATCGATTTCTCGCTCTATTTAACAAAGAAAAAAACCAAATTCAGGTCTTTTTGCCTATCGATCTATTCTACAGCAACAGAACAGAACAGCAGACATTGAGCCGATATATGTGACAGCTTGCCCTTCGTAGTTACTCAGCCACTCAATGTTCATTCGAGCCAGTCAGGCCTTAGCGCTCCGTGAGCATAACAAAACAGAATATTTGCCAATGATCCATTCAGTGGGGGTACACAAAGAACAACAATCCAGAATTTGAGGCGAGAATGTTCCAGAGAAATAAAAATCACTGGTACGTGTTGGAGAAAATCGTTCTGTTATGAGTATAGTTTTGATAGTATGCAAGGGCATAACTAATATATAATATGTAAGTAACAGCCGCTCTGAATCATAATTCACGAACGATCACGAGGAATTTGCAGATCTATCGTTAATTAAAGGTGGACCAGTTTTTCCGAGAACAATAGCTACACTGTACCAGGCGATTCGTAACGGTACCCAAGGTATACTCAAGGTATGTTCCAAAAAATCCCTACTTTCCTCCATTTTCCGTGAGTCTCGAGCAAATGGTAAACCAGGCTACAGGCTTTTTACCAGGTACAAGACATACATTCGTATGTATGAATACATGCGGACGAGTCCTCTAAATATCACGGGTTACTCGCGGGTGGTTGCTGACAGCTGGTGGCCACATAGGCCTGCGTGTTGCACAACGGACAGTCATGAAGTAACGGTACCATAAAAACGTCTAGAGGAGTGAAATGAAGAAAAAAAAAAGACTATGCATGAAATACTCTTACATTCTACCTGGAATAACGGAAGGATGGCAAGTTCCTGGGGAATGTTTGTGAATTCTAGTTAGAATTTAAGAAAAATAAAGCAAATTCGACATCGATTTCGTTACAAATCGATTGCGGCTCGTGCTATAGCAAGTCAAGCGACGCGTCACCTAAAATCGATAGGCATCGAAATCGATACCACCCGCAGACTGCGGTACGTGGGGTATTCTCCACGTAAACTCCACGTATAGCCGTATTTTCATACATCTGCAGACATTGTAACGACGAAAACTAATGAGAAGCTAAAAAGGAGACTATTTTGTTAGATGACTGACTGTATATTGCCTCGGAAGAACCGCAGCAGTACGGCGGAATGAATGTGAGCGTTCTCTTTTTTTCACAAATTAACTTGAAAAGGCCAAGGAAAATCTGGCCTGTATGTGAAGACTGCATGAAGCGCAGTACGTAGGAAAACAAGCAGAAGTTCATGGTGCAGTCCTCTTGAATAGACCATCAAAAAGACACAGAAAAAGGGCGTGGCAGAACTACAAACACCACATACAACCTCACAAAAATCTGAAGTCTTGTCTTTTCCCCGTAGAGGGGAGTCCCCCTCGCACTTACTCTTGACTAACTATACAAGAATCTGAAGAATGTACTAATGTAACTGCAGAAAGAACATGTGAACAATACTGATTGATGTGAGACCGAAAGGACACGAAAAAAAGGACAACGACGGAGAAAGAACCCGGACATGGAAACTTCTCGCCTATTCACACGGTTATTTGCATGGATGAATTTTGGAACATGTCACACCATCCAAAAGGGCAGGCACAAGACCAAGAGAGGAGAAATGCGCCGAGGCAGCCAGGACAACCAGGAATAATAACCGGAAATTAGGGGATTGTGACTATGCATTCGCTATTTCCATGAAAGTGGATTGCGCTTTTTCATCTCTCTTGCACCACGAATGCCCTTTTCACTAAATGAAAACAAAATTGCTGCAGGGATTGATAAACAGCGACGAATTAAAACTAAATTAATTCCACTATCTCCGCTGCTTTCAGACCTAATTGAGCAGGTCCAGAAAATTATAAAAAGAAAAGAGAATCCTAAACAAATTAGCAATTGGAAAAATAATGCGCTCCTTCGCCAATATTGGAAAAATAATGCGCTCCTTCGCCAGTATGTGAAATGCAAAATTTTCAAAAATATTCAGCCAGAAAAAAAACTAAGAGAGACAAGCCTGAACGCTAGGTACCCTTTAGAACAACTTTAATGAAGGCTCGAGCTTGAAAAAAATTGTGGTTTCTGTGAGGAATAAGCGCCGCCCATTTTTAGAGAGTTTTTCGCCAACATCGTTCAGGAGGGCGTAACCTCTTCGGTAATCAGAGTGAGTGAATTTTCTATCCGAAACCAGAATCATTTTGCCTGAGTGCTTCATCCCAGGCAATTTTATTTGAAATATAACAGATTCGATCCTAAAAACCCCACCATAACGGTTGGCAGCCGGATGGTGGGAAACTCGGAAGTTTTCTGGAGCATTCGTGGATTCTACCATTGAATTCTGCAGCCAGAAGGAGAAAAAGACAAAAACTAGTAACGATCGCCAAGAATACTTAGCTCCGGAACATCGAATTTGCCAACAGAACAGAGCACCTGCACCTGCACGTTGTACAGCTAGCACGGATGGGCGGAGTCTACCCAGTGGCTTCTAATTAATTGATTTCTAAAAGGCATGAAAAGGCAACGAATAAGAAATCATATCTGGGATGGAAGAATCGGAACAGGCAATATTCAGCGACCCAAACAGACAACGGCAAGCGTGAAAGAACGTGAGCCCTTTAAAATTATTCAGAACGGGGGCGCTGCCTCCCACTGCATTCAATTTCCGAGCTGTACTTGGAAAGAAATTGCTCCCACCGTAAAAACGAAGGGAAATACGCATTCCGGTTATTTGCACTGAAACTATAGAGAAAGGCATAGAACTACAGAAGCAAAGCGGTTAGAGGGCAAGAGGGACTCTAAAAGCTATGCTAACATCAATCAAGCCATCAAAAAACAAAGAAAAACTGAAGAAATTCATCCTGAATAAATCAGCCAACGCGTGCGGAGAGCGAAAAGCCTTGAATCTCTCAAAAATATGACACGTCCGCTAACAGCGCTGTTGTCTCACAATCCATGGACGACTTCTGGAACAAGGCTCGGCAAAAAAGTCAGGACACCATCAGGAAGTGGAAAAAAAGGATGTAGTCCCTGGAAATCTAACTGCATCTGAGTGCGGACCAAGATGATCTCTGCATCGCATCCAATCCTAGGTTCTACGAATACCCTGCACGCAACAACATCCAGAAAAAGGAAGAAATACCCATTCAAACGATGACGTCCTTCCCGGCGCCTCTTCTCTAATAGCCTCGGTCACATTCAGGCTTTATATGGAGACAAGTGGCAAGGCATCACAAAGAAAAGCTTTAAAGGATTAAGGCGAGGCACTCGAGAGTGTCACAGCGCTAAAATGCCATGTCTACGATTAAATAAAGCGAGGTGCTATGCTCTTAATACTTATCGATCGGTGGTGAATAGGGATTCTTCCCACGGTTAAGCAGCCCCTTTGCGACAAATTACGGCCATGAATGCTCTTCTGGCAGTAGTCCTTCAAAACACTGTAAAAGGCTCTGAGGTTATAATGCGATGACAAGAGGCAATCAATACGCATGCTTTCTACAACAGATTCTGCAAAAACCACAAGAACCACAAAAATATTCCAGAACACGGGTCATAGTGGAATATATAACTACGAAACAGTGGCGAACGCAGGGGGAGGGGGGGATTTTTGAAATCACCTCACAATACAAATAAAAATCTTGCATTAATCCATCTTTGTTTAGTTTTATTATTTTTAATGTAAGTTTTATAAACTATTTGTTATTATAATTGATATTTTTATTGATTTATTTTCCGTCTGGGTTCCCAAAATGGCGAAGACCCCACTTCCCCCCCCCGCTGCACACTCTGCGCCTGCCACTACTACAGAAGCATCCAAAATCCCAGACTAACCTCCCTAGTCAAGGACTCTGCACTAGGAATCGCCACCTATCCACTCAGGCTAAATTAAACGCCTCGGGCAATTTCCTTTCACCATCCTCTCCCATCCTACTCAGAATGAAACCAAGCAATTACTTGTATAACAGCGTCCAAGTCGAAGAAGCACAACAGTGAACCTGACACACCAAATAATGGAATTATTTGCTCGCCAACGCAACGTTTCTGTGTCAATAGTGACTTCATTGACGTCACGTACAACACAAAAAAAACCATTGAAACTCACCCCTACATGCATGCCATCTAATCAACTACGAGAAATTGACCGATAATCTCAAACTATGTTCATTTGCAAGTATAATTGATTCGAATTAGAGTTAACACTTAGCCTAATGACTCCAGAATTAGCCATCTAGAAAGCGCACAATTTCGCAACACAGAAATACAATCCTTGAGTCACACTCTCACTTCCACGTATGCCCACAAGTGCACAAAATCCTCGGAGTTTCCTTTAAAGCTCAACTGCACTCTTACGCATCAGAATCGTTCATGAGATTTTCACAAGAAAAGAATCTCCACGAGCTTCTGATCACAATGGTATACGTTATTCAGTGTAAAACTCCCGAAAACCTCATTTTCGAGCTTCAATTACTAGAAAGCTTATGGGCTGAGCCAAGACAGGAGGGCAGATTTCCAAATAATGCACTCCCAAGAGCGCACATTACAGGAAAATTCGTACTGTTCGTGAAAGCTCCTCATCATCCACCTCGTGACAGGTCAGAAGGTGCGCTACAAGAGAACGACCAGCAAGAGAACGTATGCGCAGAAACCCTATGGTCTCGTTTTGGCTCCGCCCACAAGCTCCCCAGAAGTTGGGACTGGAAAACGCTTTTTCAGGCAGTTTTGCGTGGAATCACGCATACCACTGTGATCGGAAGCTCCTTTTTTTCATGCATAAACCTCAGTTAGAGTCCTGAAGTCAGACAGTGCGTTTACAGCTAGGACCACACCAACCGAGCAACATTAACAGGTCTCAGTGCATGCTGCACACCATCTTTCCGTCCCTATAGACGTCTCTGCCCCTTAAGAAAGGTCGAAATGAATCGCTTTCATTAATGGTAATGGACTTCAAATATACTCCACGCGAAGTATAGCACCTTGAGTCCCGGTCAGCAAGGCCACATCGATTTTGATATCTATCGACTGCGGCTCGTGGCTGTTGCAACTCCAGCAATGCGCCACCCAAAATCGATAGGTATCAAAATCGATATGAGTGCCGAGTGCGACGCAGGGGCTATACTCCACGTCAAACATAGCGGAACTGGGAAGGTTTTCAAAAAACGCAGCTTCAACATCATCTATGCTTTGTTCTGCAAATGTTCGTAGATGCATACAGCTGAGGCGCAGTGGGCGAGTTTTCTCACAATCAGACAGAAATAGTTACAACGAGTGAAGTAGGAAGTACTAGAGCAAAAGCTGGATACTGCAGCAGTGGTGCATAAGAATACTAAATATTTCAGAGCAATGCTAGCAAGCTCAAACAGCGTATGCAACAAAATCTTCACGATGCAACGGAATCGTCCGGCTAGAGAGCAAATCCTGAACTTAGGCTGCAAATCCAGAGAAAATAACACATTTCCCGGAATTGATCAGATTAAAGCTGAAACATTAGTAAGAGGACAAAAAAGCGTTGCTGTTCGCATTTCCGCATTGACATTGCCATGGTCACAGCAGGATGTTAAAAACGTTAATCTAATTCCTCTGCGTCTCCGCATAGCTCAGCTTCCAGACTCACGGGGGTATATTCTATTCCGAGGCTAATATACGAAGAATAGACAAAAAATTTTTGCATACTAATTACATATGATACAACAAACCTAGCAATGCAGCTACGACCTAGGACGGTACGCTGGTCATGTGGTTTGGTCGGCAAGTCTTGTAGTTAAATTTTTATAACTACAAAGAGAGGTCGAGTTTCGTACAAACCACAGTGTCAGAGATCCCCGTAAATGTACAAATCGAGCTATACTTTAAACTACAATTGGCTATCTTTAGCACATTAGCCCTGCGTCAGAATATTCACAACAGAGCGCGAAATCTGCCAGTTCGCCAGAATTTCAGTCAGGAAATAGCAATGAGAAGGAATCCCTCCAGCTTTACCACAAAATTGCACCATTCAATGGACAAAGGACAATACGGCCAAGCCAACCGGGAAGTCCGCAAGTGCAGAGAATTCAAGGTGGATGGATCGGGCAAAGAATCAAGGAATACGAAGTTTCCAGAGAATCAGGTCCTATTTAATCCACTCAAAAGCAACTTGTCTCAGAAGTCCAGCGCAATCAATGACTGCACCAACCACGTCTTACCGACCACAAGCAGCAAAAAGAAAACGAATGCTAAGAAAACGGACTCAGAAGACCTTGAAAAAAAAAGAGAAGTGGATTGAATTGAAGCTCTCGAAAAGATCAAAGTCCAAAAATCAAATCCACAGAAAACAAAACCTGCCTGGAATACGAGATTGGCGGCACGTACTGCGGTGGCACTTTGCTCGGTTGCCCTTCTTCCGTTCCTGTCACTGTTGGCTTTGACGTTGACGCGTATCGATCGTTATCGGCGTCAGGAGTCTGAAAATCATTCAATACCATCAAAGAAATACAGCTGTTTCATCTATGTGAGCACATGACATTTCGTGCATATGGCGCATTTATATGGGAAATGGCAAAGGAATTACAGTAACAGTTGACGTGAATTTGCACACATTTTTGTAAAGAAAATTCGCATGCGTATTTGTCCTCCGTATGGCGTCTCTGTTCAAGGTGCAAGTGTAATTTCCAAGCTCCCCGAGGCAACAGGTGCTCAGATATAGTGGAGTAACACGCTTACTAGGTAATTCACAATTTAAAAAGTACTTATATGCCTGGTAACGAGGAGAACGAGGCGGTTAGTGAAGCGGATGTGAGGGCGCCGCCGACTGACACTAGTACGTGAGTGCTAAATGAGGTTTTCCAGAAACGGCTTCCATTAAGTCACTGATAAAACCGCTTTTTGCAGAAATATAAGCACATTCCCTGCAGACTGCCAAGATTTTGCACTTAATGGATATCCACTGCAGTTCGAGGGAAATGGTTACACTTTTCTGCGCCATTTTCTGCTACATACTTCCCAAAGGCTTAGCAAACCTTCACCTCTCAGGGCGTATTCTCTACTTCCAATTTTCTCCACTTATACTTAAAATAGCTTCAACTTAGATGTAGATATGACAGATATAATTCATAGTTAAAGAAGAAAAAAAAGCAACAGAAGAAAGAAAGCAACAGAAGCTGAGAAAAAAGGTTCTAGCTGGTTCGCATGTCCTTTGTACCCCATCATCCCACGGTTTTCAGACCGAATTTCAATTTGAATTCGAATTAAATTAAATTCACAGAAGTTCTTGAAATTCTTCTGAGAAGAAATCTGGATTTCGGATTCTCCACCTTTTGATTTATCATTTCTCGCCGGAAATCCTAGCAGGAAGGAAAATAAAGAAGGAAAATAAAAAGTGTTGGAAGAAACGTCCCGCGTATTGCGATCACTGTGGAGAACTTTAACTGTTTTCGTTTCCCTGAGAAAAATTCTCATTACAAGTTCACAGCTATTATGAAAAAAACGGAAATTGCGAAAATACAGTGAGTTTTTCCTCAGAAAAACTAAAATTCGCATACCATCGCAGATATCAAATAACCCAGCCAAAAAGTCTTAAGAACACACGAATCCTTGCTAGATGACGAGTTTTCCAAATCTAGCAAATCCAGAACAATTCAAACATAATCCTTACTAGTCGAACTCTTTGTTCAAAAACAGCCTGAGAGCACTCAGTAAAGCTGTTAGC
Source organism: Ancylostoma caninum (assembly GCA_037903475.1). Lineage (NCBI taxonomy): Eukaryota > Metazoa > Nematoda > Chromadorea > Rhabditida > Ancylostomatidae > Ancylostoma > Ancylostoma caninum. The sequence goes on along the minus strand of JBAJFG010000015.1, from coordinate 925,112 downwards.
GCTCAGGTTCCCCAGCTGTGTGCAATTACGGAAATTTGCATATTTACGGCGACAGCACTAGAGAAGCATCAATGTTAATTGACTGTTTGTCTAGGCTGTCTACGAAATGAACAGAAAACATAGAGAAAGCCTTTCAGACAAGAAATAAGCTGGGAAAAACAGAGAATGAGGATGGAAGAGCAGGAGCGATAATTCCCGAATTTTCAGGGGATTTCTCAAATTGGAAACCGATTCCTACCAATAGCAGTTTTAGGTAAATGGAAAAGAAACTGTAGTATAAAATAAGTTTTGATTACTCGGATGACGTTGCCGTATTATTACATCATAAAATACCTAAAAGAACACACATTAGTGTGAACGCCACACGGTATAATCAAGAAAGCACTTCAAGAAGCAATAAAAGAACTTATAATAACCTGGAATAATTAGCTTTTGTGTTTTTTCACTTCAAATTAATTTTTTTTCAGAGCATGGTGCAGTTTTGCGTCATTTCCATAGCATCACGCACCTGAACATTACCGAAAAGAGCTGCATTTATGAAAGTATGGTATGATTAAGTGAATAAAACTATTTTATTATTTTATTTATTAAAAGACTGCAAGGAAGAGATTTTTACAGAGCATCGACACTCATATCTGAAGCTTAGATAAAGAAAAAGCATTTAGGCAGAAAATAACAGATTTTAGAACCTATAGGTCATGAAGGTGGGAAAAAATCTGATAAATATCCATGATTATCCATCAACCCCCAAAATTCGTTAGCGGGACCACAGCTGTTCCAGAACAACACGAATTTCGACAAAACGAATGGTCCAAATATAAAACCTTTACGCCACTATAACAACTATTTCCCAAATCCTCAAAACCAGAAATATCGATTGGGACAAGGCTAACACCCAGGGAAAGCCAGTCAGTTCACAACATTTCCCTCGTTCCCCCAGGATTGACTCTATTTACTCGAGTATCACGTGCGGCTCACTGCGCCGTCATTCCTCGCCTCAACCTGTTCCTGTCGCTGCTCACATGACGTTCGTTGTTTCTCTCACAAGTGATAGATGTCCTTGAGCTCTGTTCAGGACCATTAAAGATGACTGAGCGGAGTAAAAGGAATACCCCAGGTAACATTTCATCCGTCGAAGAAAATAAAAAAATAAAAATTCACGGATAATTACAAAATAAAGAAGAAACAAGAATAAAGAGGACAAAAGCAAGAAGTATAAACTACAAGGTCACACTACCTCAGGGAGACCTTCGAAGCTTTGCACTTACAGGTCAGCATAACTAGTAGATGTAACAAGTATTTCTTTAAAAAAGGGAAAAATCAAATAAATTTGCTGTCGACCCGACGGAAATTCGCACACGAATAAATGTGGGCGGCTCTGCCGGCCAAAAAAGCTTTCTCGTTTAACCAAACTGCAATTTGCTCACCATCTGTTTGCTATACCAATCAATACTTATCTTGTCCATGGAGCCGCGCAAAACAAAACACCTCGGAAGATGTTTATGATGCAAAAACCGTATTAAAACATCAGAAACTCGTATCGAAGGCAAAGCCCACCTTATCTGGCGCATCGCCAGCACCTTCTGAACCATGGTTTACATTCTCTTTGTCCTCTTTGCGAACGTCATCCGGAATCTCGATTTTATTGCGAGCCATCTGAAACAGCAGATAATAAAACGCAGAAAAACCACCAGTAGCACTCAATATGAAGGAACATCCCGGAAAAACTTTAATAAACTCTCAACGGGTGGGATTTGTAGCTGGCATAATGCTTGAGAACACTTTCAACAGCACGGATTAAGCTTTTTAGCCATAAAAGCGGACACTGCGGCTATCCTTCACGGAAAATCTTTCACGGACATCCAGAACAATGGGAAAAAGTCCCTAATTCGGCAAAGGAAGCTCTTACGCTATAGTTCCAAGGCATTCGCATGGGTACCTGATTCAATTTTCACCAATGCAGTCAGCTAACCCTGTTTTGTTGCGAGCGTAAACGCGGAAAGAAAACAGATGACACATAGAAGAAAACCATTCTCAGAGAAAAACATGTTTTCGCAGAGAAAAAAGTAAATAGCACTGAAAAAGAACAAAAATATGGCACTTCCCCGATAGCCTGATATAGGAATCTCGTCTTCCCTTGACTAAATGTCCATTAATCCGACTCCTGCAGTACGAATACTGATACAATTGATATTAAACTTCAGCCTATGGTAGTACACAATGCCAAATATGGCTAACAAACCATCAATAAAAACACTTGCAAAATTTAGCGCGAATCAGAACAGGGATTTAGGATCGGCAGGCTTTTTTCCAGCCTTCTCATCCTTGCACTTATCTGAGTATCTAATCGCAATTAGCGTGAGCGGACGCATTCAGCATTTTTCATGGAAAAAATCGTATCAAATGGCCATTATCGCGGAACGAATTGAAACGTTTTCAAGCTCTCGAAACACTTCCCCTCGAAACATGAACTAATAAGGTTTTTTTTAGGTGACTGTATTTCCATATGTGGTGTATCACGATCACTAGAACGTCTCTCGTTTATGAAGATGGCTATTTTAGTAGTGGAAGCTTCATAATTACTCAAGTGGCCAAGATATGAGGTGTAGTCCCTCCTCAGCCCATTCTCCAATCGTGAAAGAGGTTCAAAATAGCTTAACTGCGCCCAAAGCTCCCATCAAAAATTCGTTCAGAGGCCACATGCATCATTGAGATCACCCAAGGTAAACGTGTTAACACCACTAAACTTACCCATCATTAACAAGGGCGTCAATGCATTTACTCTGGGTAATCTTAATGGTGTATCCAAGCTAAGGAACTAAGAAGTGGAGAAAAAACTGTTAAATTATTCCAAGAATCGGCCTCAGAATGCGTCATCGCTTCCGTTTTCATATATTTAGCGCCCTTTTCTCGGGAAGCAACCAGAGATATGAGTCATGTCCCTCGCAAAACCTCAAATTCTACAAAATTAGAAGAACAACATGTATTGAGTAAAAGAAAATTAAGGAGAGGTTGGAAAACGGAACAAGATGGACTCCAGCTGAACAAGCACATAGAATTCCTTCAAGTACTATTATGAACCCTCTTCAAGAATCTTCAAAGCACTTTAAGGTCATAGGAAACCAGTAATGAATAATACCCAGGTAATCACCCAGGAAACACTCCAGCGGAATAATTGAGATAAGACAGACACTTGAAGTTTCTTAAGGCCCTGATCCCATTAACTAACATTTTACACCCACACTTCACCCGGAAAACAAAACCATCCCCAGATCACATAACAAAATGCTTCCAAGGACGTGTGGAAATGAAAATCCTGAGTAAGATAGGGGACGTATCCAAGAAGTCTAGCTTTATCCGATAGTATCCCACAGTATGTTAGCTAATTCAGGCTCCACGTCTCTATTGCAACTACCACAGACATAGAACTTATGCAACAATCAGTAATGAAATTTTATGGGCTTCAGTGAGCAGAAAGGCTAAATTGGAGCGTATTTGCGACTCGAAAACCTCATTTGAATGCAGGACCTCCAGGAATAAGTCTAAGCAGACGAGACTGCATCAAGTCTGAACTTTCCTTGACTAAATGAGCACCAGAGCTAAAGAAAGTCCTAGTGTGAAGTCAACACATCCGAGATAAACATATGGAAGCATCAGGAATCTAGCGTGGAAGATGTGCAACGGTTCCGGAGGCTAATCCTAGCATATTAACCTATTTAGCTCACATGAATGTACTCACAAGATTTCCGGATTGAATTTCCTCGAAGGGTGAGGAAATAATGCAATAATTCACATATACAGAGAATATAAGAGCATGGGCTAGTAATAGGGCTTCCGGATTCAATATATGGCAAAATCAATGAAGCCGCCACTTAAGGGTGCAAATGTTAAAATATGAAGCTATTCCCATCCGGAAAGTGGGTAAGAGCACTGGGAAAACTCTGGAAGTAATCCCGCTGGCTGTGGTGCTGAAGAATTGAGGATTTCTCAGGCCAACAGAGAAAAGGGTAGCTCAGTAAGTGCTTCTCACACGGTTCCCTTAGTCTAAACAACGCATGCTGTGAGGTAAGCCTTTGGTGGACCTCATATGAAAGATAAAAATACTTTAGGCGCCCAAAAGGTCAGAACACAGTGAAGTTTCGCCTAGTAGTGTTGAAATCCAACCAAAAACCAGGGTAGCGTGTATGATATCCTCGGAAATGGCTGCTGACTTCCTGTAGTCCTTTAGACGGATATTCCTGCTCCCTAGCGAGTTGCCCTTAACAAATCGAAACTTCCGCAGAAGCAGAGACGAAATAGATCACTTAGATTCATAGGCGCTTCTATATGAGGGGGCTATTATACTTGTTCAGGAAACTGCTAGCCCTCAAAAAGACAAGGATTTCTCAAGGAAAGACAATAAAAGGAAAGTATTCCACGTGGAGCTTCACTAATTACTCACAGAACCAAGTCACTCACTAATTAGTGCTTTGAAAAATGTCTCACGCCTAGGATAAGTGCAACTAAAGTGAGCAAGTCTGGGAAATTCGTCCCCCATTCCTAGAAATAAGCGAGGATTCATCAAAACAGCAGCGCCTAAGGACATCCAGCATCCCTCCATTTTCCATAAACACAAAATTTTCGCCATTATAGCAGGTCGTTGGCACGTAACATGCACAATAACCTATGAAATTTTGCTCTTGCTCAAGTGCACTATTGATATTTTAGCCACAGCCGCCTTTACCAGAAATATATGAGGAAGGAAGTACAATACACTTCTGAATGTTCCTTTGCATAGGGATTTCGCGCAATTTCAAGGAAATTTGGGATTATAGTCTAGAAAAAGGCAATTTTGTCCTTCCATGTTCACTTTTTCAAATGAGTCTACGAAAATTTGCCCAAACTTTTCGCTCCCTCTTAAATGTCCATAGCGACAACCCACAGCCTCCCTCTTCGCCGACTTACATGTCTGCTAATAAATCAAACGCACCCATAAAATATGTTCATCGATACGCGGCAGCGTTGGCGGCGCCGGGCTTTATAATGCTCCAAGTGGTCATATATCAAAAAAAAAGCTTGTCGTTCTCAGTGCTTGCAGAACTATTACAAGCAAAATTTATGGTAAGATATCATAAAAAAGGAAAATCACAGAGAAAAACGGGCAAAATATTGAAGAGGTGATGAGAAAGTGCTGGTGTAAAACGGAAAAAGAAGAAACGAAAATAACAAGCGAAAACAAACTTCCTCAAACTAGACAAAAGTCATTTTCTCAATACTAATGTGATGAGATATGTACCAAAGCTAAATTAGGCGTGAAAAGAACAAAAATGTGATCTGGGAGAAGTGCCGAAATTTCGAAACTTTCTGCCATCTTGTTCGCGTTCACTCTTTCATTTGAGGTGATCCTTTTCCAAATGATCGCAGTAATCCTCCTAGTGTTCACTGATCGGGGATGGCCCGGTTTTCTCTTCAATTCGACGTTCCCATCATCCCTCTATAGCTGGATGCACTATTCGCTGCACTGTTCGCAAAGAAGTTTTGAAGTTCTCTTCCCATTGCTGCAGTGGACTCTCTTTCTCACTCTCTTATACAGGGGATACGTATTGATCGACAATCTCGTTGCGATCATTGAGCTTGTTCTACAATGACAATTTCTCCAATTCTCCATTTCCGACACTAAATGATGAGTGTCATCAATTGCGAAAAATAATGCTGTGTTCAAGATACGTATTGATCGACATTTCGATGACTCTTAATAGCCATAGTTTTGCCCCATATCGCTGCCTAACTATTCCAGAAATGATGTGATTGTACTAAAGTCTCAATAGTCATTCCTTCAGCAATTGCATAGTATTGCAATTCTTGCAGCAGCACTATGAAGAGTCCTGCAGCATAAATGCAGAAAAAAATCCAAAAGCATCTTATTTACGGGATAGAAGAAAGGAAAAATACATCATGGTATTTCAACGAGTAAACAGCTCATGGAGATCATCGGATAATAACAGAAAAATCCATTGAAAGCAAGTCGTCATACAACCCACAGCAAATGACATCACCTTATGAATGCTAAAAACCCCCCAAAGAAGCGCCGATCTCTCAGGGAGAAGAGGGAATATTTTAAAGGAATCCTGGATGACGTGCACCAGGGAAATACAAGGAACACAGTTTGTCTAGTAGATTTTCGCATTCTACCACTACAACCTCCACTTGGCTTAAGCTATGCTTTTCAAAAGAAAATCAAGAGAACCCCATTCGTCTTCTCCTTGCTTCTCTAATAAACATATGTGACTGAGCACGTGAAAATACAAATAAACAACTGCTGCGCCGATCACATCAGCCGATAGAGATCAAAGATCAACAAAACAGGATGGATCAGGCGAAATTCTCGCTTGGCTCATATAACCCGGTACTTGTGCATCAAAGTGAAGCACCTTGTTATTCCCTCTGCGTCTCTGGGAAAACGGCGCACACACTAGTTCACATCTCGTTGTCTGATTCTAGATTTATTTGGTTGGAAATGAGGGTAAGCTCTCAGGAAATCCTCGAAGACATTAGGATGAGGGGGTCGAGGAAGTAAGGACCTTTGAGCTTTTTCAGGAAAAATGGACTTTTCCAGAGAAAAAGATGGTGAGGAAAAGATTTTTGTCGCAATATTCTCTCAACTTTCAGGCTAGATCTCATAGGATTTTAGAACTGAATGCGAAATGCTGCGAGTTATAGTGAAAATAGTAACTTCTACAATCAAACTTCAAAGCAAACAACTGAATAAACATTAAGGAAAACCAGATGTAAGACCAGACCAAGAAAAAAAAACATCGAATCCATTGGTACGGGTCTAGGAACATCCAGAAAAAGTAAATTTCATACTCTAGGCCTTGCCTATGCTTACTTATTTGAAAAGAAACAAAAAGAGTGAAAATTCTGTTGTGAGTAATGAAATGGCAAGTTTAAAAAAGTAAACGATGAAGTGAAAGAAAAAAGAAAGGAGAATATAAAGAAAAAAAAAACGAATTCCGCTCCTAACAACTATTCTACACCTTTATTATAACTAAAACACTAGAAGTCAACGAAACAAGTCAAAAATCTCTACGTAACTCTTTTTCACCCATTCATTTTTCTCTCGACACCGCTACTATGGTGCCGGACTTCTGGACCAACCTTCTTTTTTCAAATAATCCTGAACAACAACAATTCCACGCAGAATTTAAGCCATCGCGGCTCCAGAACTCACCTGCAAAAGTATAATCGCATGTTTGACGGTGTCCAACAGCTTGTTACTGGATGTGATGAGTTCTTCCACGTTTTTGCGCTCCTTCTCTGACGCATGCTCCTTGAGTGATTCGAGCCCTCGTACCTGTAAAAACACTATTCAACAAAGATTGTGCATGAAGGGTGCGGTTTTATTGCATGAGTCGTTGTCTGGCCAACACTAACGATTAACGCCGCCACGAAGCCCTCAAAAAACGTTGAAACTCGCTAAAAATGGTTATTTGATGAATCTCATTGGGACGCAAATGTAACTAAAGTGTTGGAACACATGCAGGTCCAGAGAACTAACACATGGAAGTCATTGCCCGACCAGATTCAGCGATTTCAGGGTTCCGAGTAAATTTACGGAAATATGGAAGGAAAAAAAAACGTTTCAATGCTTTTCTTATTGAACCTCATCACAACATACGCATGTACGCTCAATAAAACAACAAGTGGTAGCCAGCAACTGGCAAGCATTAACGATTAAACCAAGGAAAGTCCGGTAAAACGTTAGGGACGCGTCAAGGTGGTTTTCAATCCCTCAACTTTATTGTTACAACTCACAATTCCTGGTAGCTGTGCAAAAATTAACGATGGACGGACCTGAGAAAATGTTTAAAAATGCCATGATGGGTCTACTTGTAGACCTCACCTAAAAAACACACCATTAAATAGTTGCATCTATAGTTTGTATTGCATAGGTCCAACCTATAGCTATAGAACATAGAACACTCGTTCTCTGGCCAAGTTTAACTATCAACGTTTTATTGAAATTCCCAAGAAAGCCGTTAAAATGGTTTTACTAAAGCTCGTTCAAAACTCTAACACATCTACACCAGTGGCGACGCAAAAAGTGGGCGGGAGGGGGGGGGAGCGTGGGAAAAAAGTGTGGGGGGGTCTCCGCTGCCTTGGGAACCACGATAAAATATAAAATTGATAAAAATAGCAATTACAATATACATTTCATAACAAATTGCAATATACTAGTAATTATAATATACAAATTATTAATAAAAAATGCTAAAAATAACAATAAATTCAAGAATTAACTAGTAAAAGATTTTCGCTTTGTGAAGTCATTTCAAAAAATAGGTGACCCATTCTCGAGGCAAGGTGGGGGGGAAGCTTTTTCTTTGAATGTGTTTGGAGATGAAAATCTGGATCTCTGCCCCATACAGTGACCAAATTTCATGTGGAACTATACAAGGTGTTAACGCAACCAAAGGAGACGATAACGATCTAAAAACTAACCTCATTGACAACTAACGGTAGCTAGTACCATCATATGCATAAATTTTGCCGAATTTTTTAAAGGACATTTTTGGTTGAAATGTGACCGAGCCGCGGCAGCCAGCGGAAGATGCACAAAGCATCGCTACGATTGGAATCTAGCCACTCTATCTCAAAATGCTCGCCCACACAAACTTCCGCAGTGAAAATCGAACTTTTTCGGGTGGGTCGTAAAAGTTTGTCGGAACATCGGGTGCTGCAGTCGTGACGAACTAAATAAAATGCTTCAGTAAACGAACCTGCAAGATGATATCCGACAGATGTTGATCGGCCTCGACAATTTTATGTTTCAGCGCCTCTGATGCATTTTCTTTGTTCTTCGGCGCCTTTCTGTATCCTCCACATTCTCGGATAACACTCTCCAGCGCTCGTACCCAGTGGTTTCGCTCCTTTTCATCTCGGCCCTGAAAAATCCACAAAAATGAACAATTGAAAGGATGCCGCACAAAATGAAGCCCTTTCTGTCCTCCACAGCCGATTTATTGAACTCAGTTTATCTTCAAACAGCCTATATTAGTCCTGCCGCTCATAGCTCAGCAGTGATCATTATTTTCAAAGAGCAGATAGGACAGCTACTCCTCACTCAGTCCTCAGCACAAGCAAGGACCAATAGATCCTTCGAAAAACACAAAAAACTAGTCCCGACGCTGTTTGCAATAGGCCGGGACAGTTGTTTTCCTCGCGTATTACCGATCGTCACCCATCAGAATAGATAGGTTTAGAAAGTGAATCAAAATAAAAAACACACGTCACCATGGGGTCACCACACGTCACCATGGCGTCACCAAAACGATGATCAACTAGTTGGTTTCCTGTATCGATATAAATCAGAGTTCTGTAAGAAAATGGAGGCAAATATTACTGACTACTGCTCTATTTGTTACTGTAAAACATAAATTACTCCTTAGAGACAATTCTCCGAAAGCAAATCACAGGATTCACTAGAAACTCCCTAATAAGCAGAGAACGTGAGCAATTTTTTTCCAGGAACGAATTCCACCCATTTGCAGTCAAGTCCAGAATAGAGTCAGGGTTCCGGGAAAATTCAGCCAATTTTCGATGAAATCAATTCGCTTCTTCTAATGATTATACCAGCAACTCAATTATAGGGCGTCGCTCGCCATATTCCCCATAGAATTCCCACGATCGAACTAAGAAATTAAGCAAACCGCCACGGCACAGGCTTAGCATTCAACTTCTCCAGCACACCGAAAAAACTGCACACCTGCGGATGCCGCGATAACGCTTCAATTTCCACGAAAAATACGTATGCTAACAAGAACACCACTATGCAAGAGAATCCCGTTGATTTCCAGTGATAATCCTAATTTTTTACGGCTTCAGAAGCGCATTTGTTTATAAAAAGGAACAGTAAACCCAATCCTAATGAAAACTCTCCTGCTACATTAGCGGCTAAGCGACTAGCACTCATAAACTTAATCACTCCTCACCGTAAGCGTCATTTAGGTAAAACGGGTAAGCCAGTGAGGTCCAGGACGATAAGAAGTAGCAAAAAAAAGCAAATAAACAAAGAAAAAACACCTCCAATTGCACTCCCAAAAACAATAGAGGTGATAAAAACAGCTATCGACCTCGTGGTACTGCATCAAATTCTGCTACAAGTGAAAACAATCAAAAAAGACTAAAGGCGCCAACTCGGGGACCAGTTCTCGCCGGACTTCAGAAAAATGAACTACTCAAAAAAAGCGCAAAAGCTTCCCGAATTTTTAGCATAACATACCACCATATTATTCCCAAAAAAGTAATGTTTCCGTTACTATCAATAGAACATCCCTTGTCCAATACAAATAGGGATACGGATTAGCTTCTTCACTATCGCCTTCAACAATGCCGGAGTTATCCGTTGTACAAACAATCCTTCGTGAAAACAAATAAACAAAGGCGTAAACAAAATCTCTCGGAAGTAAACAAATCGCAGCCAGTAGTGGATGATAATGAAATGAAAAATAAGAGGAGAGCGTAAAGAACTGTAAGATAAAAAAAACCTAGAGGAAAAAACATCTGATCTGGGAAAGTAACCAAGGTAAAACCTTCCAGTCAGAAGGAAGAGTATAGGTAAAACTCAAACAGAAACTCGAATTCCAGGAATCCGGACTGATTTGAGATATAATTTTGATTGTGAAGTTATAGAAAGAACAACCTGACCTGGCAATAAATTCATCAAATAAAACCATTTTCATCCAATGGATGCTACGCAAATCAACAGCAAAAAAGAACGAAAACGAAACCCAGCATTTTTTTCCAAATTTCTCGAAAGAAACCGCACAAGAACTCTCGAAAGACTCACCTTTTTTGACTTCCACCTCATCGTTATCGTAAACGGAACCGACCACACCCGTCGGGTCAATGGGTCAGTTTAACGTACACGACAGAGTTTTGCGATGATGATGATGACGAAGATAGCAGTTGGGTGAATTCCAGAAAAAAAATCGGAAAAACCACGATCGATATCTCAACAATTTATGATGTGGCGCGAGAATAACGATGATTCATTTACATGACATTTGATCATGCCACAAGCACGTCTGAGTGCTAGACAATAGAAAAACACTAATTCTGACTGCTGGAAAATAGAAAAACACTAATTCCTTAAGCCACTGACGACCGCGCTTTTTCGCGTATTTCGACAATTTCCCAAGTTCTGACGCCTTTCACTGCTCCAGAATTTCCATAAATATCCCAATATAAATTTTATAATCGCATTGACTAAGGACCAAAATAATTACTAAAAACTGCTGAGACCACTACGGTTCAATGATATTTCAAATTGAACTTCGCGCAGAAAGCCGCGGCTCACCGGTGAGCCGCGTGGTCGTCAATGGGTTAAAAAAGGACATGGCAAAGAAAAAGGGGCCGTTCTATTTCTAGCTTTAATTGCGATACTGAGGGATGAGTCCAAGAAAAACTAATAACAAGAGAAAATGAAGAAATCCTGGGGAACGGAGAAAGTCTCGAAAACCGAAGGAAGAACCAGTTAAACATTGGCTGACTAACTTTTACTTTGAAAGCAAGCTAAAGTGGAGTAGGAAAAGCCTATAACAGAGGAAAAGAAACCATTGAAGTCGAAAGAATGCTTGAGGATCTCTCATAGTCATAATTTCGTGGACTCCTATTATCATCAGTTTCCAACTAGGCTACAATTTCCAACTCTAAAGAAGGATTATAGGTTAAGGAAGGTTATACCGTGCAAAATAATGTAAAAATGTGGAAAAAGCAAAAAATTCTAAAAGTATTCACATCAGACGTTGGGCCTGTTTCAGGCCAGCTCCACTATTACTTTTAGCAATTCAAGTACAGGTAAACATTTGAAAGAGGAAAAAAAAACAAAAAAACTAAGAGATAGATAACAATAACATCAACAAGGAAAAATTCAAAATTCGCTTTGAAATGAGACATACTGAGGAGTGCCAGGAAGCGAACGCTAATTCTAACCTAAACATCCCTGTTTAATCCTGTGTAATCAACCCTAACAGCCATTTAATCAGCTCAAATCACCAGGTACACACTGCCGATGCAGCGCGATCCATGACTGAACCAATCAAGTTGTTCACTCCCTCGCAGAGTGATTTCTGTTTGCAGAGAGCAATGGTGACGTCATAGGGTCTAACGAGAACACAATTCGCCTAGTACCATGAAGAACATAATTATTGTCAGTCACAAGGTTTCCCGAGGAGAATCCATGGACTCAGCTTCTCTAATCTAGGGTGGCAAATTGAGGCATTCTATGAATGGGCCAGGAATAACGAGGAAAACAATTAGTCGACGAAGCCTTCGCGGAAAGGCAGCAAAGAACAAATGAAGACACAGGAGGAGAAGATGTCGGGGAGAGGAGTATGCCGTGGAAGTTTTCTCTACAGAGCATTTACCCAACTGTGTAAACAACCCATGTAAATGCACAATTCTAACAAATATTCGTCCGAAAACACGCTCACCCCTCAGAAAAACCCAGGAACACTTCCTTTCCCTTCCAGAGTAGAAGACAATCCAGAAAGCCAGACAAGCCCTTTAAAAGACCGACAGCCATCTCTTTCCACACACGCACGCTCGGAGCCCTTAATGGAACCGCGCCCCCACTTGTCCCTATCCTAATTTAGCCCCCGTGAAAAAAAAATTAGCTGCAGACCAAGCCAACCGCTCGCATTCTCACATTCCTTACATTTCACTTCAACCCTCGACAACAATTTCTCGGAAAATCGATGTCCATGAAGCCAAACTGCCCATTTCCGAGCGACATCACGCGAACAACTCCGAAAAACTATCGCATGTGGCAGCTTTCGGCGTCGTTGTGACGCTTTACGTCTTCTGTCGTCAGAAGCCGCAGCGATAACAGCACTGATAGCATAGGAAGTGCAGTCTGGCACGTGCATTAGAGATCAGCGCACAGAAAAACAACTAGATGCCTTGTGGGGTCAGCTGACTCACAAATAACACCCATAAAAATGTGCTCACCAATCATATGAACATATCAACAGCAATGGTTATGTGGAACTCGGTGTTAAACGGACGGTAATTATCAAACCGGCCATTTCCAGCGAAAATGACATCACAGTCGTTAAAAGTAGCGCGGCAAGGTCAAAAAGACCAGGGATGACGTTAAATGGCGGAGAACACTAATCTATGCAAAAAAGTGTATCTTATCCTTAATGGCTCCGAAAGGTGGTTCTCTCGTAGAAAGAAAAAAAAGGAAAGGAAGACACTTAGATCGAAACGGAGGAAATTTAAGAAGTATTTAATGGCAAAACATAAGGGAAACACGGCGAGACCTCTCATCACGCAGCATTTAGAATCAAATTTGGACCAGTAGGCGAGAATTGATCCCCAATCCTTACCATCCAAAGACTAGTAATATATTGATTAACTCTCACATTTACCATACGCTTTGACAAACCAAATAGGTATAAGATAAACTTCTCCATCATTCTCCGTCGGACTGTGAAAGAATAGCCTCATAAATTCAAGCATTAGCCACATGGTCGCTATCTGAAGATGCTGTCGGGGAACAGTTCCCGCCAGTCCAACGACAAAAAGGACAATGCCCCAGAAAAAAAGCCAACAAGGCTCCCTTGCAAGTCAAACGAGCTCAAAACGGAGTCGGGGACCAGTTCTCGCCCATTCACAGGCATTCATAATCGAGTGAAATACTCCATGAGGCCTTTTACAAGTACGGTTTTCAGTAACCAATTTCGGAAGACACAAAATTCTCCTGTGTTTTGTGCTGTGAATCACGTAACCAAGGATGCTGATTCATATTTTGCCAAGACAAGTTTGCACGTAAAAACAAAACGGAATAAGTAGGCACAGTAGGCAATAAAACGTCCTCAATAACTCGAACGAAGAGACATGAATCAGCGCTATCCTCACACTTGGAGGAGAAGTCTGTAACACCAGCTCACAGTGAAATATTAGAATTTTCAAAGAAGTTATGTTGCAGGAGGTTATCCACCCAACTTTCCGAGTAAATCGAAAATTACCAAGCATACTATTAAGGTCACAACAAACGTAAAAGTGGAAAGCTTGGAAAATCGATTGGTTAGAAAAACAGGCTTTGTTAAATGCCTACGATGTAAATGCTATGCCCGGATTTCCGCCCAGTTAAAGGCCAGGCTGGCAAGGAAGGGCTGGGGAGGGAAAAAAGTAGCCATAAATCTGCAGTTCTGCACTTTGATAAACGAATTCAAGTGGAACTAAAAGACGAAATCGAAGTTCCGCCCAATCAGCTAGCTGTGGAAGCAATAAATGGAAGCAATAAATCTATCGAAAAAAGGAAAAAGAAAGGAAAATCAAAGACAAGTCTATTCTAGAATGAATTTCGATAAAAAACATTATTTATTTGATGTTCTTTGGTACAAACGAAGAAACCTGTCTCCTCTATCCAGAATTCAGTTTAAAAAAAAAAGAAATTTCCTTGAAACTTCAGAAAGAACTGGTATATAAAGCTCAGTTATACCAGGGATTCCTGAATTTCCCGATCAATACTAACAAAAACCGGCTATGTCTTCTGTAATTCAACAAAACCTTGAAGCAAATAAGCAGAAAGAAAGAGAATACAAAAACCTAACCTGAACGATCCATAAAAAGCAGTCCTGAACAGGTCCTGCAAATTCAAAACAGGAAAACCCATAGCGCATAGGGAATAGAATCAATTTTGGAGAAAATCATGACTAATGTGTCATTGGCTTCAGCACTGATAACGAACTCACAAATTCTCTTGAACGGAGCATTAGAAGGGAACGACGTTCGGCACCGAAACCACCCCAGTCCAGCTTCTCTTAGCTCCCAAACACAGAAAAAAGCAACCAAACTGCTCTGCAAGGGAAATTCAACAGCGCTGCACCGTCCTTAAGACAGGTTCAGCACTATTTGCGTAAACTCGTCCTCATCACATCTGCATGCACTCTTCCCCATTACCCAATCTGGCCACTTCTTCCCCTGGTTCGGTGCAGGCGCGGAGGCGGGGCAGTGTCGGAAATGCGAACGACGCTGCTTGTCCCAAACAGCAGTGCTGGGACCCGGCTAATCTCTGGGGACACGCAAAAAACTGGTATATTGCACAGGAGATGGGGATGTCTGAACTAATTTAGCGGTTAGGGGGGCGAACATATTGAAAACGGAGCCTTGAGAGAAGTACATAGAAAAAGGATTCACTGCAAAACGGCTCGAAATGGCGAATTGTGCAACTGCGGACAAAACATTTGCAACGTGTAAACGAGGAGCTTCGTCAATAGAGGCAACAGTCCGGAGCACATCGAAAAGCAATCGAATTAATGCAACAGAGCCAAAAAAGGATGTAAAAGCATTCCTAGGCCATGGAGCGAATAGCAATCGACTTCTTCGTTGAACGCAACGCAGATCGATGCGAAGCAAACGGTATCGCCGAGATGGCGATGGCGAAAGTTGATGCGTTCCAGATGCAGGCCGCTCTCCCTCCCCAATCGCCAGCCTCCATCCGCTCCCACCCAGCGCAAAGCAGAGATCGAGTAGCCGCTCGATTTTTTCTACGATCCTAGCAAACTATCCGGTGGGAACGTCTTTTCACAAAAGATCCTCTCTTCAAAGAATGCTGCCATTCCGTTAGCATCGTCATACATTTGCCACCAGACGAAAATGAAAAAAGTCTAGACAGAACAGGAAAAAATTCCAGAAAATCCATATTTAACGTAGCGATTGGTAAACAAAGGGAAATGCTTATTCTTAGTACTGGTGCTATTGACCAGGGAAAATTACTAGAAAATGAGGCTATTTGTGGGCAGATTAGCTAGTGGATTTGATTTGTCGCTGTTGTTTGCATTTAATCCGGTGAACACTGCCAAATTAGAGAAAATATTATCGTTTTCGAATAAAAGACAGTTCCAAGACTTGAATATGAAAAAGAAGAATGGAAGTATCAAGAGCCTGCCTATTATTATTCTGCCTTTCTCCACTAATTGTCACAAAATTATTAAACGGCATTTTAGTCACTGAGTATTCTTAGCAACAGGTGGTGAGGCCTCCACCGACGAAACGCTCACAGGAAGTTCCGTAAAACTGCGAGCAAACATGAGAAGGAAGAGGAAACCAGACATCCAGAGCTAGGATTTATGAACGCATAACCAAGCGAACCTAGACCAGCAAACCCATCTTTGTCGCCTGCGTCTCCTAGCACCATGTAGTCTATACGAAAACCAATCACGCTAACCATCGCTGGTTTGCTTAGTTATCGTTTCGTGAATCCCAGCCCGGAAAAAGTTTATCACAGGGACGTATGTGACAAAATCTCAGAACTTCAGGAGATACACGATTTTTGGCAAATTAGATCCAAAAATTTCAGTTCCAGCCCCAGAATCGCCCAGATCTGAGAAGGTGAGTAAGAAAATTGTCTCTAGAATGGCGGAGTCAGGATTTTCAGCAAGAAACAACAGCCCAGATAGCCAGCTGCTCCAAGACTGAAAATTCCCTGTGAATAGGGACGAACTCTATGTCTTGGCTGGAAGTTGAATTTCAAAAAAAAAATCAACACTCAGCTCCACTTTACCGACCACCTATAGTAAAATCCCAATTTCTTCTAGATATCCACACCCTGTATTATGCACGTCATTTGAAACAACAACTGGCAGTTTCTTGCCCATCTATCAAACCTTTACATTCCTCTATCCACTGACTTGGAACAAATCTCTCCCCGGAACCAACTTCCCCCCCCCCCCAACCCTCTCCCCAGTATTTCATTACATTCAAACCTCTGGAGAGCACGAAATGCACATTTCCTGGCAATATTTCCTTTCTGAAACGAGCTGGAGTGCAGCATGTCAATAAAGTCGGCACGGAAATTGAATCAGACACAAAAACCATTATGAAGAAACCCTATGCCAGGAATACGAAGTCTTGAGAAACAGAGTATCAGAGAGGCAGCTCCAAAAATGGAAACGCAGGAGTTTGAAAGGCAGCACTTGATAAATGGATTCTACAAAATTGTGCCTGTCCGGGCGGTATATAAGGACAGGAGAATCCTAGGAAAAAAAAAGCGAGGAAACAGCGGAAAGTAATGGGGAAAAGAAGAGGCATGCACTCGTTCTCGCTTTGCGTGTACAACTTCATAACAGCAATGCATGAACTATCACTGAGGCGTGCAAGGGCTACATGTACAGCACTTCTGCATCATCAACCTTTCCTTAAATGGCTCTCAATCTCCGATCAATATCCTTAAATGGGTTCAAGGCTATGAACTTTCAGGATAATCCGGAGCGGCACCACCAGGCGATATTGTGCAGCCAATTAACCTCACCAACAACGCAACTAAGCCGTCCCACAGTGGGCGAGAGGCCTTAAACGTAACAAAACACCCTCAACCTAGAATCAATGCCGGCTTCGACCCAATTGAACAACACCAAATTATACATCCATGCGGACAAACCAGGCATGACAAGAAAAACCCTCGACACGCTGCTGGCGCGAGCGCCAAAATTACCACACAAGCACTACGCGACACGGATCAATAGCGGAACTATGGCAAAGCCGAAGTTGGTCAGCTGTGGAAGTGCATGGAAGTCATTCGTGCCAGTAGCCGCGTTACAAACACACTCCAGCTGGGTCACTTATCATTCAGAAAGCAGCCGGCCTTGTTGGCATAAGATAACGAACGACATAAATAAATTATCCAGAGCCATATCCAGTTAACCCAGGAAGGAATTTTTGATGGTTTCGTGACTGGGGATGGACTTTTTATCCGAAGCATAATTTCCCCTTCAACGTGTTCATTTCTGTATGCAAATGTTGTGCAGCAGCTAAACCCACCAGTTACTGCAGATGGAACAGATGGTGGATGGTCAAATGGATAAACATAACCTACATGGACACATATATCCACAGAAAAGCTTCACTGCGTATCAAAAATATGTATCCACAACAAATCGGTAAATATTTCAGCTCATTTTGATCTCTGTAACTATGCTTCATGGCCTTCTACGCTGTGATCACGCCAGAATAGTTCAGAGACCATTTACCCGCTTTAATAAAGTATCCTGAATATGACCACATAACCCCTCAGACATCGCAAAACCTTGTTTTCGTAGCAGCTCTTCATAAAAACGAAATCGTTCAAGAAGCCGCAGACGGGCGCGCCAAATCATATGCATGAATCGTCAGGGCACAACGGAAAACGCCTGCACATCCGAGGAAATTGTCAATAGATTCAGCTGTCCGATTACGATGAGGGGTCTGGTATAGAAATCTCAAAAATAGCCGTCACACATCCATCAAGAACCTTTCGGGGAGAAGAAGATAGCAAGGAAATGAAAGATAGGAGAAGATAGCAAGGAAATGAAGGCTACTACGAGAATATCCAAGGAAATCGTTCAAAATGTCAACATTTAAGGCAAATAAAGGAGTAATAAGTATAATACATTTACATTGATATTCCTCCACATTCAGGATATAAGGAAAGGAATTTGGAATGTTATAACATTTCATGTTCCTTTGCTGATATGTTATAACATTCCATGTTCCTTTCCTTATATCCTCAGTGTGATTACATTTAGTGGCTTAGGAAAAAGCAAGAGACCCCGCAGCTGAGATGTATCAGGTTGCTGCAAAAATAATTGCCGTTTCGGAGTATTCTCAACTAAACTTCTCCCTTCTGCCCACATTGAGCAATTTCAGCCCAACTTATGGTCGATAGCACCACTACTAGGAAATGATCATATACCTCGAAAATAAATGTCTGCTCGTGCCAACTGCTAACGACACCAATTACGAGAATACGATTGTTTGAAAAAAAAAACCAATATGACACGGAAATTAAAAAAGGAGGATAGAAAGGGAAGGAAGGACATGTGATTGCGGATAAGATCGAGCATAGTAACGATTTCAAAAAAATCAACATCGATTGACCCCCCCCCCCTTTTCCACCCTCATTCACCAAACAAACCCGTACCTCCACAACCCTAGGACCCTATCTATCCCATCAAAAATACGAGCGAGCCTCTTTCTTGCATACGAAACCCTAGCCCCTACAACGACCCACCCCCCCCCCTTTCCCAGAAAGTGCAATTCCGCTCTTTCTCTGCTAGCAAAAATACGATCCCCTCAACCTCTTTCAAAGGCGGGAGGGGGGAAGAAGTCATACTTTTCAAAAACACAAAAACAAAAAAAAGAAAAAGATCGAAAATTCTCGTCTTTATCAAGAATGCGGTGGCTTAGGTCACAAAACTAGCGAAGGCCCGTGTCCTCCCCTCCCCCCCCCCCCCTGCGAAGACCGCTCCCCTCGTACGTAGCCTGTTGATAATTTATCGTCATACGCAGGACTCTGATTGTAAAGTCTTGAATAACATGAAGGTTCTTCCAAGAAAAAGGACTACGAGAGAGGAAGCTAGAAAAAGAGCAGAGGTTGCTGAGACCTACTCAACAACTCTTCTAGCGTATTCCAGCATCCGGAGTCAATGTGCTAATATTAATCGCATAAATACATCAAAAACAGCATACGCACAGGATGTGATGCGTTAACTACATCAACTACATTATGTTAGCTTTATCCAATCTTCTAATATGAGATCAGAGGCTATTTAGAGACGTGAGTCAGAAATGGTATAGGCACACACTACGCGATGATCCATTCTGGATAGGCCGATCCTGATTGGTCGAAAACCACCTAAGTCGAGCTCAAACAGCGCAGGGGTCGAATGGAATGAACTTTGAGATCTTCGCCAAGGAAATGTGAGATAAAACAACCTGCCCACATTTTTGCCCACCTTCCTTCCTCTTTAAACTGCCGCGTCGGAAAGCACGCACTCTTGCTTGACCAGTTTAAATTCGATGAAGTTTTAGAGATAAAAGTAACCGGAAAAGGGAAATTCAATAAATGTTCAAGGCCAGAATTCAACATACTTGCTCTCGATAACAATCATGTTCCCATTTGCTACTATCATTACGCCAGTTTTCCTACTATCCAATGAAAATTACCCGCTTACAGGGTCACTCGGGGGTTAAAAATTATCTACAGTAAAACTCTGAGTTAAATACGTTTCATCTATAAGGAACCACCTAGTAACAAACTTTTTCATTTACTTTAGAATAGTTTACTCATAAATCTTGGATTGCAATATAACCAAACGATGCCAGAAAATCCCGATTGCATCCATCAGAAAGGATTAAAAGAATACTGGGTATAGTCTCACGTCGTCAAGCCCATACTGTTGTGGAAAGTTACCTTGCGATCCAACGGTGCCAATGAGAATTGCGGCATCATAGAATTTCTGCGATTAGGACAGCGGCTCCTGAGTATGAAGGAACAGAGTCGAGCTTCAAGCACATTCTCATACTGGACATCTCTCTAGATTCTTTGTACATCCTAATCAATCATAGAGTCGTTAAACTGTTGTGTAAAGCACTCAGGACCACAGTAAAGCGTGTTAAGATAAATTATCAAAGGAGAGTAGTAGGAGAGGGTGTTGGGGAAGGGGGGGGGGGGAGAGGTAGGGTTCGTATTCTTCCCGACTGAAAAGAAAGAAAGAAGCGGGGTCGCATGGCTGTCATCACCACGAATGACCCTGTTCAAGAGCCTGTTTCCAGTGTAAACTCAGGACTAGGATTCATGAACGCATGGGGAAGCTAAGCCAGGCTAACTGACCAACTTTCGCGTACTGTGTCTCTTACCATTATTTAGTCTATACCATAACCAATAACCATCGCTGGTTTGCTCCATTGTCGTTTCATGAATCGCAGCCCAAATTTGCTAGAAAATGAAGGAACAAAAGAGCAGTGGAATGAAATTAACTGGACAGATTAACCCAGAAAAGGGAAAACTGACAACACGAAACAACCAGAAAGAAAAGGAAAAACTTCAAATTTGACTGAAAAAGCAACTGGAGGAGGCTAATGGCACTGGAAGATGCAATCACCACAATCTGCAGGCAGACCAGGAAGTTCCTCCAAATCTAAATATGATAGACCTCCCTGCTTTTTGAAACGTTTCATTCAACATAATGAATGCATCCACCATGCAGCTGGAAGAACAGAACCTATGGAAGATGGATCATCGGAAGTGAGGAGGCGGAAATGAAAAGAGGGACGTCTATAACGTCACTGCAAAAATAATGAGCAATCGAGGAGGGGGCACCGCTTCACAAGCGAATCTCCAGCGACAATGAATCAACACAAGACTCTAGCAACAACTTGGGACAAATATATGGTGATGCGAACTATTAGAAGATGAAGATTCTGGAACAACAACTTCTGAAGCAATTAGGGTCCATTTAATGTTGGAACCATTGAGAAATAAGTTTCACGTCACAAGGTAGCGAAACACTCATAATTCATTTAAAAATACATATTCAAATGAAAAATACCCGCAAAGCCTCCCGCACAAAATCGAGACCTTCTCTCAATTCCATGGCTATAAAAAGAACCTAATTGAATACAGCAACAATTTTGAACACCAAAAGAAACCGGAACAACTGCTTCCACAGACCGGCAGGATTATTCAGTATATAGTTTACCTCTGAAAACTATACCAACAACATTGCCAGTTCCCGCTTGCCCCTAACACAATATCCAGGCAAGAACCAGTAACGCGTTTCCCTCGTGGAGGCAGCATGAGCGTCGTTACATGGCTCATTAACATGTCAGCATGAATAAGAACTTCTTAGGTAATAATACATGAGATGAAAATGATGACATATGTATTACTAGATGTAAAGAGGAAAAATGCACCAGTTGGGAAAATGGGCTTTGTGGAAGACAAAGGAGGACCACATTTCCCCTCAGAAAACACCGAGACAATAACTCCCTACCTGGAGGTGAAAAACCTTGCCATCAACGGTCACAGTGAAAAGGCTATTGTTCTCGCCGTCAATACCTACGACAGCACCATGTAGTCGCATGCAACCTAAAAACTTGGCGCTTATTTGTTCTGAAAAACCTAGACGATTTGGGTAAAAGGTCCTAACAAAAATGTAACTTTGACAAGAAAAATAACAAATTTCAACAATAAGGTATCCACAACGAAAGAAAACGGAAACAAATACTAATAAAATGTGTCAGCTCTCACCAAAAACAAAGTTTTGAAAGTGTGCGATCATCTCAAGTGCAATATATCGACACTTTGTCAGCCGTCCGCCTGTTCTTGAGTACGAAAAAAGGCCCCTTCGACTGTTGAGACTCCACTAAGGTGGAGGCACAATACGAATATAAACATTTTCGTCGACACCACAAATTCATAGTTTTTCGCATTTGTTGCAGTTACATAGCGAAAACTGTTATGACCTTTCAAAATACAAAAGCAAGCAACAATTACAAGAAGAAATTTTCCGATATTCCAGAAAAATATTGAGAGAAAACTTGCGAGCTAATTTTCACGTGAAGTTATTTCATATTCAAAAAGCATCATCAGCTCCCCTTGCTTCATGGTTACAATTGCCTTACTTCGTTTTTTCTATTCGTCACCATGGACCTATGAAAATGTGCTAATCAATACTCTGACGCTATCGACTGCCGCAAGTACGCGGTCGGAGAGCATCCACAAAATTTCAATGTAGTTTCCTCGAACAATTGTCGATAAGTGTAACAGTGAAAGTAGTACCGAGAAGAAGTAAACAGCACAAGCTTCGCGTGAAGTAACAGTAGGAATTCAAGGAGCCCGGAAAAAAAGTTGTTATGGACAGCTGCGAAAATAAAGAAAAAGATGCATACGTTGCACGGCAGCGGTTGTTATTCTGACACCTATGCTGGATTTCAAACTGAAAACATAATAAAAAACTAACATTTGCAGTAAGTTAAATACATAACTGAATGTGACACTTCTTGTATATGCCATTTTATAGCCGCGCAAAAACAAAAGCTGTCAGAGTTCCTCAAAATATTGATCACGTCTAATGTAATTACGCAGAAAAAGTAAAGTAGAAAAGCGCTTGCATAGATTGCTAGGCAAAAAGCTATTTTCCTATGGAAGTCCCATCCGGAAATAAGATATGAAGTTGAGCACCGGATACTCGTCAAAAAAGGAAAAGAAATTTCCGTCATTAATACGATTAAAATTCCAAAAATAATAATTATGAACAAAGCACTTGCAAGGATTGCCTTGCTTATTTCAAAAACAAAAGAAAAAGATTTTGAAAGAGATCATACATATGTAGGTAGTAGAAGAAAACAGCGAAAACAAAATGAAAGAAAGTGATTTCGCTTACAAACTCTTCGAAATCTCTATGAATTTGAGTGAGTGTTAGTATCAAAAATGTCACACTGATGATTCATCTGATTCAAAGACTATTTCTCAAGATGAAAAAGAGATAAAATAGCGAAGGAAAGGGATAGAAATTTTCATAAAAAGATGCTACTATTCTGAGCACACTCGACAAACAACATTCGTGACCATATCATTGCCGGATTTTTATTCGACTTCTAGCACTATATATTGAGCCTATTGATTGCAATTTGTAAAAAGAATAAGATGATATAAATAAGAAACACAAGGAACGAGAATCGATAAATGAAAACCACAACTACCGCAGAAAAATGTTCTCTTTCTGATGACGAACGTTCAGCTGGTTAAGAAAAGACTCTCACCTCGCTGCTGTCCTTTCAACATCTTCTCCCTGGATGTGTAATACAGCAAAGCATCCTCCTCCAGACGAAACCATCGATACTGCCAGCCATGCACCATATTTGTCCATTTCGATAAAGGCCCCTCCATTTGGACGGCAAATACTGCAATCGCAACGTTTATTTCGCGTTGAATCGACGATAAGTCAGTGAAAGCGACAATACAACGAGGAGATGTGATGGCGGAAGGGAACGAGTATCCAGGAGACTACGCGAAAGCCAATAAACGCCAGCAAGAAAAAGTGAGATTGAGTGCGGAGTATAGCGCAGACCTGGCACGCCCACTGAGCAAATGGTGCGCGGTTACAACAGCGGGAAATGAAAACGGCTTCGTACGGCTTTTCTCGGGGGAAATTTCCAGGAACTCGTGGGGAAATGGGAAGCCTGAGTAGAGACAACGATAAGGCTGTGATGTTTCTCTCCATATATGGCGGCATAATCTTGTAATACCCTTGATTAGGGGTAGTTTAATTAATTACTTCGAAAACTAAAGCATACGATCCATAAACAAATTGTCAGACATTTCTATAACCCTTTTCCCCATTGGTGAAAGCAAAAAAGGCATAGTCAGGAACTTAGGGTCTAAATAAAGGAAGTTACGAAAGGGAATCTAAAGACATCCACTTGAAACTGTCTTTCACATCGATTCTAGTAATACCAGGAAATTTTTTTTAATTAATGCTGGGTTGATTGTCCTTATTTTCAAAAGAATGTTCTAATACGAGGATTATACTTCATAAATAAATAGAATTAAGCAACCCCTATAGAACCGTGTATGTTAGTAGGAAGTCAGCAAAAGTTTAACACATTGCGGACAATGTGATGCACATGGTGCATCACGCCCTTTCGATCCCACGTAACCACGTGATGCACATGCTGCGTCACGCGAAATGTGCTCTTCATGTCCATAAAACGTTCCCCTGTGGTCAGGTAATACGAATGGTGAACGAACAGGGAGTTGGGGGAGGGGAACCCAATGAATGGTCATAGGCTTCACCTTGTAAGGCTAAGCCAAAGCACTAGCCTAAGGCTAAGCAAAGCCTAAGCCTTTTCCTATGCTTAGGCATGGGTTCAAGCCTAAGCGTAAAGCTTTACGCTTAGGCTTTACAAGAGTGCCCCCCGCCCTAAGCCCATTTTCACCGAAATCCCGTTTTTGTTCTCAATTTCTGTTCCAGTTATCTTTTTCCATCTTCGAAGCATTTTCAAATGCATTCAAGTAGGCAAAAACAAACAAATATTCGCCATTTCAGTGAGTCTAGCGCATCTACCACTCTAAAAGTCATTTCTTAATGAAAAGGGGTAACTGGCAAAGATCAGAGCCGGAACATAGAGTTTTAATCAACTAAGCGGATAAGAGCTCGTTTTTCAATGGTTCGGACAATCTAGATGTCTGGACGGAACAAAATGGATTGAGATCAGCGTGATGTATGTTCTTTTTCAATCGCCATCAGGGTCTTTAATCGTGCACTACCGCATATTCTAGGCAAAGTAGAATACACGAAAATCCCTCACATTCGGTTTGACAACGCAATGCTCTTCTAGGGCTAGTATTCCGAAGCATACAAGGTCAAACTTGCGAAGGGCTGCATTGTGACTTGTCATGATGTATAACATAAATAAATGAAATAAATAAACGCCCAAGAGAATCGCTTCAGATAAATGAACTACTGGATAACCTAGTGAAGTAGTAAAGTAGACATGACAGACGCTACTCTTCCATGTTGTCAAATCTGACAAGGGCAGCGAGCGAGTAGGGTTGGAAATTTGTCACATTCTTGACATTTTCGTAGGAAAAGCATTCTTTCGTCAAATTCTGTCAAAATTGAGATGCTGCACGAGCTTTCGATCGATGCGCATCAAAATCAATACTTTCAAAGCGACAGCAACGTGGACAAGTATAGCCTACATTAATTTTCCACATCATACTTCTTCTTAAAGGCAGCAGGAGCTGAAATCCTCGACTCCGAGCTGAGCTGTGGGTAATGAAGCACAGACTCAGCACATCATAAATGTGAAACGAACACAGACAATGATGGCTTACCTGCAGAGAAAATGGAACATTCGTCGCGGACACGCCTGGCCATGTTCGTGCGCGGACGAGTTTTCCCCGGCGCAAAACCATTGCGGTGCGTGGTTTGGCGCAAAAGGAAAACGAAATGCATTCAATTCAGAGGGTTTCATGGCGGGACTCGGCCAAAACCACGCGCCGCAATGGCTTTTGCGCTGGGGAAAACTCGTCTGCGCGCGAACACGGCCAGGCGTGTTCGCGACGAATGTTCCATTTTCTCTGCAGGTAAGCCATCATTGTCTGTGTTCGTTTCACATTTATGATGTGCTGAGTCTATACTTCATCACCCACAGCTCAGCTCGGAGTCGAGGATTTCAGCTCCTGCTGCCTTTAATTGGCAGTTCATGTGTGTGTGTGTGTGTGTGTGTGTGTGCACGAGAACCAGCCATCGAAAACGGAAAATACCTACACCATTGTGTTCAGCGCATCGAGTTATGTACGAAAACGTGGTAAATTTTGATTTTTACCTTGATTTAAGGGTGTTTCGGGCCACTTTTGTCATGTTAATGGCCTGCAGTTGTTTTCACCACGGTCGGAATGAATGAGATAAGTTTATGATCACAGGACCGTATAAAAGGAAGGAGAACGGTAGTATGCCTTTATAACGAGGACGATGAACCAGACGGGTGAGGAGTGACAAGGATGAGGATTGCAGCATGCAGAGTATGTTAGAGGTGGGCTAGCGGTTTGATCGGCGTCCAAATTAGGGGGAACGCCTAGAGACGGGTCCAAAGGCGTGATAAGGGTGCGCCGGCGTCCGAAAGTGGAGAAACGCCTGGAGTCGGGTCCAACGGTGTGATAAGGGTGCGCCGGCGTCCAAAAGTGGGGGATCACCTGGAGTCGGGTCCAACGGTGTGATAAGGGTGCGCCGGCATCCAAAAGTGGGGAAACGCCTGGAGTCCAACGGTGTGATAAGGGTGCGCCGGCATCCAAAAGTGGGGAAACGCCTGGAGTCGGGTGCAACGGTGTGATAAGGGTGCGCCGGCGTCCAAAAGTGGGGAACGCTGGAGTCGGGTCCAACGGTGTGATAAGGGTGCGCCGGCGCCGGCGTCCGAAAGTGGGGAAACGCCTGGATCGGGTCCAACGGCGTGATAAGGGTGCGCCGGCGTCCAAAAGTGGGGAAACGCCTGGAGTCGGGTCCAGCGGTTGCGCCGGCGTCCAAAAGTGGGGAAACGGCTGGAGTCGGGTCCAACGGTGTGATAAGGGTGCGCCGGCGTCTAAAAGTGGGAAAACGCGTGGAGTTGGGTCCAACGGCGTGATAAGGGTGCGCCGGCGTCTAAAAGTGGGAAAACGCGTGGAGTCGGGTCCAACGGCGCGACAAGTGTGCGCCGGCGTCCTGAGCGGGAGGAACCGTTGGAGGCAGGTTCCAACGGTGAGATAAGGGTGCGCCGTTCCCAGTTTGCACTTACTCGGTTAATTTTTACTATTTACTTCCACTTCCACCGAAATGCGGCACCACAAATTGTTGGAAAGAAGCTGTCCATAGTGGGTCAATGGTTCCATGAACCGCGGTAAAGAATGCTTCTCTCTGGATAGTGTCTGCTCATCCACCTGCACTAATCTTATCTGAGGACAATGAAAATATGCGAGCGAAGCGAGCACGAAAAGAAGCCTGAGAGTCCGGCGTTAGCCGGACGATCAGGCTGGTATTAATGAATACAGTTAATAAGTAAACAAATGAAGATAAACGTAGGGGGTTACGTGGAGCGGCAACCTACACATGAGATACAGGGAACTCCGAACGGCCGTGTGCAAGGGGCGGGGCCGCAGCGCGGCATGGCACTCGGGTTGTGTGCTGCTGGCAGAAGCAGAGAAACCAGAGCCACATGCAGAGCTTCTTTGTCTCTGCCCAGAGAGAGCCGCGCCGCCATCCCGCCCCTCGCACACAGCCATTTGGAGTCCCCCGTATATCGCTCCTTACTGTATTCCAAGCGCTCCACAACAGCAGCCCCAGAATGTATGTAATGTATTTTAGTAGTGCGTTGTGCAGAAGAAAGGGGCGTTGCCACTGTTCTACAATTGGCTCACTCTAACGTAGTCTTCCCAATCTTCTCCACCACTCGATCGATGTTCACACATAACAACAGCATGTAGGGAAAGAAAAAAACTAAGCGATTGAGTTGATATTGAAGAGATAGGGGAGAAGCTCTTTGAACAGGCGATCCTTAGAGCGGTGAAAACTCCGAACTTCCCGCCACAACGCAACAGTCTTGAAAATCATGCAGCTCAACATTTATGCTTCAGTCTCCTGTGAATGTTGACCGCCAATTTTGTTAGAAGAAGTATCCAATCTGAAGCGGGAAAAAATAATGGATAAATCTGCGAGCTGAATTACAACAATATAAGTAGCAACGATCGGAAGTCAGTAGAATTTTCCTGAGAACAGCCCGTTGGAACTGATTAGAAAACAAGCTGAGGAGTACTAAAACCATCAAGGAGCGACTCGGAGTCGGAACCACGCCGAAATTTTTTCAAAACCTGCCCATTTCTGAACTGGATCGCGACATGTACTCCAGCGCTTCATCAAAACGCTGCAGCCAGTCATCAATGAGGCTAGTTCCTACATTTCTTTCATAGCTGACTTTGCTACTTATATGCGTGCCTGTCGCAGCAGTGGATACGACACTAATCAATCGCATTGAAACTCTCTTTTACACACCTCAAAAAAAAACGGCATTTTGGTGCATCTGCGGCGCAGAGCCACGCGTGCGTCAAAGCGACACGTGCTACAGTCCTTGTCGAAAAGATAGACGGATTGCGCGTTTCATAGCGTTGCGGCTGCAGAATCGCGGCGGGACCTACTGGACCCTCTCACTTGGGGCATGCTTTCCGGATATACAGGTCCCAACGCGTTTCTGCAGTCACGGAATCCGTCTATCTTTTTGACAAGGACTGTATTGATCGAACGGTGACGGCATCAAAACAATTTACCCTCTACCTCGAATAAATACATTCAAAACATCATTTGCTTTTCATTATTATTCACTTTGCGTGACTAGTAGACGCTCCAGAAATTTATCCACTTGCAATGGACACCCGGAAAGTCACGGCGCGGGTGCGCGCGATTAGCGGTTTAGCTTAGAAATGCTTTTTTTTTCACACCACGTGACGTGCGCAGCGCCTTCCTAAAACTACGCAGCGTTCTTTTTTATTCGCACATCTCAAAACTATGAAGGCGACAACTTGATCAATTACTGGCATTTTCATTCACTTTGCAAAATCGCGGGAAGGCTACGGACCAGTCGACGCGGTCGGTGCGAGTGTATTAGCATGCGGTGTGGTGCATTAGAAGAGAATACAAGTAGAGACATCCTAAACGTAAAGTGTTAGCTCCGGAAGTGCGTCTGTAACTTTGTCTGCAATTACGGCCGCAGCATGGTGTCGGCTGGTTTGGTTGATAGAGGGACCCCGCATGATGCATCTAGTAGGAGATTTTACTCCGTGGCAGTAGAAAGCATTGAGATACAGGGAACTCCAAACGGCCGTGTGCAAGGGGCGGCACCGCGGCGCGGCTTTCTTGGGCAGAGACACAGGGTTCTGCATGCTGGCTCTTTTTGTCTGCCTCTACCACCAGCAAAGAACTCGAGCGCCACACTGCCCGGAGTTCCCTGTAGGAGGAAACACTGAATACATACACGTTATGGAGCTTACAGATCAAAGTGTAAAAATTAGATTGAAACGGGTGCGGGTCATGATGAGGCAAAAATGGGTGGGCGATGTGTTCGCGATTGGTTCAATGAAACCCTCGCTCCGCCCTTCAGGACCCACTCGCACTGATTCGCGCGCGATTTGATCATACTTGCCCATGCAAATCTGAGTGTGAGTGGGGACGAGTCGACGCCAAAGGGCGGGAAGGCGCCGCCCCATTTTGCCTCATCATGACCCACACCCGATTGAAACAGCTGATCAGCCGCTCGACACCACGCGGCAGCTGCAATTGCGGCCGAAGTCCCAAACGCACTCTCTAAGCTAAGAGACCATACAACTCCCATATGGTGAATTGGCTGTTACCACGAACGCATGCGGTCATGCACGTTTGAAGATGAAAATATCGATTGGCGAGGAGAAATGCGCCAGCATAAATCTAAATCGATGGACTATTTCCTTTTTCCAAACGACTACCTCATTCAAACAACTAAATGATGGGCTTTTAACGTGTAATTCTCTGCCAGTTGCTAGTTGATTCGTCGAGAGATGCATTTTTTCAAGATAAAATAAATATTCCCTTCAAAAGGGCTGCAAATAGCAAGTAGAATTAATGAAGCATCGATAGTGAGCAGAGAATACGCTGCTATGATGATTGAGCAGTGGTTAAGTGCAAACTGGAGGAGCTAGCACAAAAATGAAACTAAGAAAAGCCGAGTTTTCAGGCAAAAGTTCATCTTAGAGCTCTGGGAAGCATAAAGACGTCTGGCCAAGGATGAACCTCGACATTCATTGCCGCATTGCAGACGAAACGAATCAATGGGTATGTAGCGACATCAGTAAACAATTAGAGCCGCGGGTGATATGAACATCACCATGTCGGGTTTTTGAGGTTAATCAGATTCACGGTGAATAAACTGTTGTGAAACGGATAAATATTATAAATTCCGGTGTTCGTGGCTTTTACGAAAATATGAGGAAAGTGGACCAAGACCGGGACAAAGAAACTCTGGTGAAAACAGGGGGAAAACATAAAGATGACTCGGCGTAGAACAGCTTACAACTTAGGTGCTTGCAATTTAGCGTGGAAATTGCAATTCTATGCGCAAACATTCGGTTATGCTCCTTTTTTTTTAAACAAATCACAATTTCAAAGGTGACGAACCAGTTTGATTTCGAAAAGTGCAGGCAAATAATAAGGATGTTGGTCACCCGGTTACCATTTTGGAGTCCTATTTATAGTCGCGTTCATTCTCACTGAGATTTCGTTCCTTCGCTGGTAGCACTTCGCAACTACTTCCCAACACTCCGCGATGCGGTTCTTTTGCTATGATCAACTGGTTCTGACACATTCTAACACGCATCTTGTGGATTGTAACGAGCTAATACAAAAGAAGACATGTTAATGATCACATAACGCGTATCAGAACGTGTTGGAACAAACGAAAACCGCATCGGGACCATATTGCGAGGCAGTTGCGAGACGGTGCCATGGAAGGAACCAAAGTGACATGGGGTGAGTGCGACTGTACCACGGACATCTATACTATATTGACACAAGAATTTCCTCCTGGGATTTCCTGCTCAAAATCCCCAAAAAATTTCCTCCTGGGATTTCCTGCTCAAAATCCCCAGAACAGGTCTCCTGGTCGCATTTGAAACTTGCTCAACCAAAGGCTTGCTAACAATCTGCTTTCGGCTTTCGTTGTCAACAAGTTGTCAGCCCAAAGCTTGTCCACAACTTGCAAACCCAACAACTGACTGTTTTAACCGATAGCTTATCGACAAGAGAAGGCGGAAGCAACTTGTCGACAAGCTTTGCGTCAAGCAAGTTTCAGATGCGACCAAACACTTTGTTCTGGGGTTCTAAGTGCTTCAAATCAGTGTCATATTACCCAATATTTGATGGTTCGTTCGTTTCAGCGTAGGAGGAAGTTGAGTAGGCAACACAGGAAAAAAAGAATACAGGAGAATTAGCAGTATTTGGAGAAGCGGCTGCGAAAGACGATCAATGAGCACAAATGCTCAACTCTTGTCATTTTTGAGACGGAATATGAGCTGAAGTTAACCATGGATTAAGCATATAATCCGAAGCTAAGCTGCAGATGACGTCAGGGAATCATGTGACATCTTCAGGTGGGAAAAAGGGGTGCAGGATTCGTCCAAAAAAATTTGATTTCTCGCCTGTAAAGAGGGAGACGAGCTTTTTCCAGATTTTATTCACAGCATCAGGGATTTCAACGCATTTGCCTGGATCTGCTGGCTAAGTTGAACGTGAACCTACAACGCAGTGCAAAAACCACCAAGCGCTACATCGATTTGAATGAGTTTGACCTGTGAGGGCACCATCATCGAATAACGTAGCTCCAGAGGACGCCTGCCGTTTAGTGAGAACACTGCAGCCCTTGCGATCGCCAGCGCGAGGGCGGAGCCACTTCCGCCGCGACCGCTGGTTGTTGCCGGTGGATCCTGTTTTTGAAAGTTTCAGCCAATTCTCCCGAAGTGGCGCTGTGGTGCAGAGTATCGCTTGGATTTATAGTAGATGTCTGCCGGGCCATCGGACCAAGATGGGCAGATGCCGGATGGCCAGCAGATGCTCGATCATGAGGAGGAAATTCGTCAACAACAGGAGGAGGTCAGTGTTTTTTGTCTCTCTTTTACTCGTCTAGTGCAATTAAATAGTAAGTTTCCGCGTAGAAAAGGAAGACGATGGTTTATCTCTTTTGAACTGGGGCGCTTTTCCAAACGAAGTAACCTTGTGCAAGGTAGGGCAATTATTTTACTTCAGTTGCAACAAGTTTTGTTACTAGCTGCCGTTCAGCGTATTGGGGAACCCCAGTACACATGTCCACGCAGTCCCTTGGGAAATATAGCAAAAAATCACTAAAATCAATATAATCGATAAATCAATCGAGTTTCTGGAAGACAGTAGCCTACGACTTCCGTAATAAATCCCCAATTCCATAAAACTTAAAAGTCTCACTTAGTGAAAAAAATTTTCACAAAAAATTACTCTAAAAGGTAAATTTATAAAAATTAACATTGTTTCTCAACCAACAAAAAGCGTACAAACACACGAACTTTCACTTTTGTATATGCAGATTCCAGTGGCGGACGCAGAAAGTGGGCGGGAGGGGGGGGGGCGTGGGAAGAAAAGTGGGGTCTCCGCCGTTTTGGGGACCCAGACGGAAAATAAAATTAATAATAATATTAATTATAGTAATAAACAATAAATAAAAAATATATTAAAAATAATAATAAAAATAAACAATTAAAAATAAAATAACACAAGATTTTTATTTGTATTGTAAAGTAATTTCGAAAATTTGGCGACCCATTCTCGGGGGGGGCGCGCGCCCCCCCCGCCCCCCCCCTGCGTCCGCCACTGGCAGATTCCGCAGTCGACCAGTGGATATAGTGATAACTGGTGGTAACTTGACCTCAGTTTGCTTCCTTTCTTTGTTAGAGCAGGGTCTTTCGGCCGGAACGATATTTGCAGAGAAGTTAGAAGGAAAATAACGTGTCGCGTGCGATACCAGTAATAATGGGGCAGGACTTGCATATGCTGGCTGTTTAGTGCACAAGCGGCATCTTCATGCAGCGGTATTCGACTATCATAGCTTGCTAAAAACATGCTTCACTGTTGGTTAGCAAATTCTGTACAAAATTCGCGCAAAATTAGCTTTCCAGAGTAGACGGGGGACATTGCTTCAGTTCGCAGCAATTTCGATGTTTTCATCTAAATTCCTATTGAATATCGCTTGCTTTTTTCGAAATGTTACGCTTTCAACCAGAATTTTGTTGGAAACTACCCTTATAAAATCATCAAAGTGTGCAACTCGCTCATTTA
The DNA here is from genome assembly GCA_037903475.1 of Ancylostoma caninum. NCBI lineage: Eukaryota > Metazoa > Nematoda > Chromadorea > Rhabditida > Ancylostomatidae > Ancylostoma > Ancylostoma caninum. The sequence goes on along the minus strand of JBAJFG010000015.1, from coordinate 891,942 downwards.
AAAGTTCATTAGCCTTACTAGTAACAGAAACTTAGAAACATTCTTCCAAAACTTGTGCGCAGGATTTTTTATGGTATTGACCAATAGTATAGATAGTGTTTGACAAGAAAACGTTCGATTTATTCTGTTGCGAAAACTCGCAAAGTTTGGGTCTGCGTTTCTTGCTGAAACCAGCGAAACCCGGGCCTGAATGCATCTTTAGGATTATCCAGGATAAACACGTTGAGACCCACTGGAGCGACCGGTAAATTTGTGTGGTGTTAAGGCGTTTACTTCGGGAAATATGAACGATGCATGCGGCTTGCAGTCAAAACGGTGACCTAGGTTTAAAAAAACCAATAGGATTAGTGATACAACGCCAAATGTGTTCGTATTCGTTTTGTTTGTGTGGTGGTCGTATTCATTAGTTCCTACGTGTAATTTTCATGAAGAAATTCACTTTAAAGATTGGGACATCTAGCATTTTTCTCACTATTGGCTCATTTTGGCGTAATTTCATTTCTAGGAGTGTATGATCTGTCTTGGGTTTCTCTTAAAAATTTATTTTTTGAAAGTAGGAGGTTCCAGGATGTTGTCTACGCTGACCACCCATCAATCCCTGGGAAGGTTCTACATCAGGACTACGCTGGGATGTCAACTCACATGGTTAGCTCTTTTTGAAATTTTTTTTGCAGCTTTGCAACAGTGCCATTATCATCTATTCCGGAATGCAGATCAATGGCAAATTTTGGTACTTACCCCTGCCCTTTTTGGTTAAACGTTGCACTATTCAACGAAAATTGCATCCTAGCGTAGAGCATGTTGATGCTTGTTATTCTGCTGAAGGACATCGGGTAGTTCTAATCGCATATAGAGTCGGATTGTGAAGGATTGCGGGATTCAAAGAGGCTCAAAGAGCGCCGATTCAGTGATGAAGTATCCATGACAATAAGTCTCGGCCTTAGCACCCTTTGTCACATCAACAGGTCCCATGAACATAAGTCAGCTGTTCTTATTGCAGAGGATGCGCATATATAAGAATGCGGGGTTATTCTTTCCGTGAATAACGTCATGCCGATGCTTGGAATATGCACAATACCGCTCTTCTTTTCGTTAACGTTGCATTCGTGGTAGAGTAAAGGGGCCAGCAAAAAGTTGGAGAACAAGTCTACATCATAGTATCAGTGCAAGGCTCAAACATTAATTTTCAGCTTAGTACTAGCATAATATTACTATCTATATCTTACTGGTTGTCTATTATCTCGTGATCGGATCGATGCTGTCGAAGGAACCTTTTGTTTTAGCGAAGTGTGGATGGGTAACGAGCCTCTACCATGGAAGCATCTGTTTACCTTCTCTGATAACTGTGCAGCACGAATGCAGCCCGAACGGCGTAATGATTCGGTTAGAAACCCTAGCAGCAGCGGTTGCCAGTTGCTGCCATTCTCCCCTTGATTGCTGCCGTCCCTCAGCAGTTGCTGCTAAAGGACGGACAGATTGAGCAGCAATCGAGGGGAGGATGGTAGCAACTGGCAACCGTTGCTGCTAGGGTTTCTACCCGAATCATTACGCCGTTCGGTCTGCGTTCGTCCTGCACAGTTATCTGAGTTTCATATCTGCATACTTAAAAGCAGTGCCCCATCTATATTTGTTCTCGAAATTTCCATGTCATTAGAGACGATAGGAACGCTTATCGAAGTGCGGCATAAGGTTTTCTTCACACCGGCTGAAATTACTGTTTTTGAGCTGTTTTCTATCTCAGGGATGGGTGGAGAAGGGCATTCATGTGAGTACAAGGCATATGGTACGTGCGCTACGTGGTGTTATAGAATTTCGCTACGTGTCTACCCGGCGCAGGAGCATGTCTGCTAGATTTGTCCCATTTCCGTTTACCTCACCGTAATTTTCTTTGCTCTAAGGAGCTCAAAGATGACTTTCAACGCCTTTTGCGGATCTTTACTGCTATTTGGGTCAGCACCTCGTGACGGTTTCAGTTAAAATTCTTCAAGTCGGAAGTGAAGTGGGACACTAATTTTAAGCTCTACTATTATAATTTAATTCTGCCGTTAAGAACTGCGACCTTCCCAACCACAAATAGGAAATTGTGTAACTAATTGCATTTTATGCACTATAATTTTTATTTGTCCGGAAGCCACCACTTGCCGAGGATCGCTAAGATCCACGTTTGCAGCACTTTTACTCATCAATAGCTTAAGCATCCATTAGAGTTGGTCTGTAGCGGTGAAGCTTTCCGTTCATGATAATCTCTTTTTTTCACGCTATTCAATTTTTTAGATTGAAGTTATCCCCGCGGATGATTTGATGGCAGAAGCCGTTGAAGAAGTCGGTGAACTGGAAGAAGGGCGTGAATATTTGTACGAATATGACAGCATGGTCCACACTCAGCATGATCAAAACATCATCTATCAGGTTAGCTTTATTTCAGAAACTACGTTCACTTTGCTTTAATCCAAATCAGTTCCAGTTATATCAACCGCTAGAGACTGCTAATGGCATGTTTGTTTGTCGGATATGTTTAGAGCTTGGAGAGACGGTAGAGTTTGACAACAAGGCATCATATACTCATCATCGGTACAAAGTGCATGGTTCGTACAACGTGAGTTCCATTATTTCCAACCTTGTTTCGTCAGTTTTTCAATTTCATTCACTTTTAACATTAATTTTCGCTTCGCTTTTCAGAACAACCATGTCTGTCCGGTGCTCCATTGTCGGGAGATTTATGCATCCATGACTATTCTGAGGAAGCATCTTATTGTGAGTGTTCGTTTCCCACAACTTTTCTGATCATCACTAATGAGATCACCCTTGCAGGTTGATCATAAAATGCCGATAGAGATGCATCATAGAGTTTTTCCTACCATTGGCGAGTTCGAGGTAAGCTGGCTGTAGTTAGCTTTTGGTTTTTCGAACGTTACCGTAGGCGGTATGGTTGATTTCAGCGTTTTCGTCATCTTGTAGAGTCGATCTGCCAATGTAGATTCATGATGCATACCAAGCAACCGCACAATCGAAGGCAAATCATGCATTGTTCGAGAAGCGAGCACAAGCAAATACTTCAGTCGCGGAGGTAAGCTGAATTACCGTGAAATGGCTACTTCATTGGCTTCGGGCTCTCACTGGAAGTTCACCAGCCAAGCACATACAGCTTCGAGCGGTCTCTTAGGGGCTATCAGAGAATGATCACATTCCTTAATGGCACTGTTCCACCTTAAAATCGTTTTCACGTTTTTACACCGTTGGAATCGTCGTCGATCACAGTTGTTCATGCGGTTCCTTGTCAAAGTGCTGAAAAACTCATTTTCATTAGAGTTGGCATGCCAATATGAGACAAACACGTATATACGCACATTGGTGGCTAAAGGCGTGGCACTTCAAGAGATTCACAAGTAGCAGACGTCTCGCATATGCACGAGAAATGTTTTCAAAATCTCTGAAAATTGGATTTTTTTGGCTTCTTTAGGCAGTAACACAATACAGCGTGAGCATCGTGACCTAACAATTTTGACTTGTAAAGTTCTTGAAAACCGTTGTGGGATGGGACACTGCCTTTATCGGGATTTTGATACTGGGCTGATTTATTCTTTATAGATTTAATGTGGAACTGATACACCTTCATCTCTGAGATGCGTGGGTATGATATAGGATCGACACAGTTTTACCCCTTAGGATGCCGTGCCGACAAAACATGCGCAAAGTTTTTGGTGGTAATATTGCGACAATACATTTCGTACATTGAACGTCGACAGGAGTGCACTTTTTGGGGATTGGGGAAGCGCGATGTTGTCGTTCGTGCCGGAATCGTTTCATATGGTAGCAAATCATTGGTTTTCTTGGAAGTTTTTCATCCTCTCTGATGTTTCAAGAAGAAGAGGTACTGACCCTGAAGAAAACCGTTTGGTTTGCTATTATTGTGACGATTAGAGCACGAGTGGCGCTGTCGCACCGCATGCTACCCTGTATGCGAAAAACGCATTCCCATCGATGCTCACTGTATGTAAAAGTGCCATGACTGCCACAGGTAACCACGGTTGCCAACTTTTCCACCATCTGATGAGTTTAGGTCGAGAAACTGCAGATTATCGGGATCTTTTTGTAATGAATTTGGAACAAGTCCGCAGTTGTAACTGCTCTTCACCGCTGTTCTGTGGGACTCTGTGTGGTTGAGCGTTCTCAGGCCAAAAATGAAAACGGATTCGTTGAAATAAACATGTTCACTGATCTGATTGCTGCAGTTTACTTGTCTTTCGATAACCAGCATAGTTTTTCTTGTTACTGTTTGTTGTATGTTTGGATGAAGGAAATGTTTGGTTTGATTTTGTTTGAGTCCCAATCCTAATCTTACAATTCAGGCATAGACTACCCCAAGTTCGAATGATGAAGGAAGGTGCCTGGTGTCCAGCGCAGATCTCCTTCAAAATCGATCCCAATACGGGGTACGCATCGACGTCTTCCATTTTTTCCGCAGTCATCAATTTTTTTTTCAGTCGGGTAGATGCTTTCTATCAGCTCTTTCACTATGGTCATGCTAAAGAATACCGGGATGAAGAAATGGACAATAGCGACTTGATTCTGGTAGGTTAACGAACGAGGTAGCAAGCAAGAGCCTAAGAACAGCCATAAAATTTAGCCTTCGGGGCCGATGGATATTGTGTTCCCGGAGTTGCCGCATCGCCCAGCTGATAGACCTATGCAATACGTCCAGGTATTCATAAGATTTTAGCAAAGGTCACTACAAATGTTTAACATTGCCTTTCAGATAGATTTAATCCCTGCAGACAGCTGTGTATATGTCAATACGGTTTATTCGCATGTTTTGATAATGACTGATGTGAAGACTCGATATATGTTTGCTAAGCCTATACCTGAGGTTGGAATGCGTCAATTGCTCATACGGATACTTACGGATATTTTTCTGCAGTTTGGAGTATCAGGTGATTTCTTGCGCTGTCTTTTGGCTCCATTTTGTGACGTCTAATGTCGGAGATTACGACGATGCACGCGACGCGGTGCATCACGGTCTTTTCTCTCCCTACATCCACGTGATGCACACGACGCGAAATGTCCCTCCATGTCCAAAAATCGTTCCTCTGTGTTGGGTTAGTGCACATGCTGGATTATCAAAAAATGTCGTTTGGCCACTCGCGCTCGACATACGAAAATGCACTCGATCCGAAATGTTCTAATATAAATTGTTGCTGTTGCTGAAACTGTCGAGAACATTGGAGAGAGAGGGAGAGAGCAGTGTTTCGTCGATTATCCATTTTTCTGATGTTTTTAGAGGGATTTAGCTGCAGCCACTCTGTAACGCTAATCCGTGATGTTATGAACACCATTGCTGGAATTTTTCGAGTTACTCTGAAAGAAATTATTTATGATGTGAGTTTAATTTTCTTTTGAGACACTACTTGTACAAAAAAATATTAACTGGAATTGCTAGGATGTAGTTGAATCTCTTCCTGATCCACTTACTTTTTCTACTGTTTCGCTCTGCTTATTCTTTTAGTTGGAGAATAAGCTTTTTTCTTGATTTCACTCACTTTTACATTTTCCTCACCGGCTACCTCAATTCACTTTAATTCCAAAGGTCTTTTCTTCGTTCCTTTTTTTTCACTCAGTGTATGTTCTCTTCGTGCTCCATTTTTCTCCTGTTACTTCATGCATTTCATCGATCACGCCGTCTTGCATTCTGTTCGTCCATACCCACCAGCTTTTCTTCTTATTTTCGGTGATCTGTACTTCTTTCAGCTCTTTCTTGCCTGTTTCTATATATGTATTGTTCTCGTATTTTCATTACATTTACGATCATTTCACTAGTGAATTTCTGTCACTTCATCTGTACATGCTTCCATAGTAGTTAGGTTTACTTATTTCCTCGATGATCTGTACTTCTTCCAGCTAAACCTTTACGTTTCTTGTATCTGAAGTCTCGCATATTTTAGAGATGTATCTCTTCGTGTCTAAGCTATGATTACGAGGCATTCTTGCGAACGCTATACGAGCAAGCCGCTTTCGAACTGCAAAGTAAGCATCGATGGGTTGAGATGGTGCAGTTTACGACGATGGTGCTCAACCAATTAGGAAGGAAGTCGCCGTTTGAGGTTGCCCCTTATAATTATTGCCTTCTCAAAAGTAAAACGTAGTAAAAAAAGTGTCTTGCAGCGCATGTTCAATCGAAAACCATACAATCTTCCCGACCAGAAGGTGGCACCATGGTTGGTCGGCGAGGAGTTGTCCTTAGGTGATGACGAAGCCCACATCGATGTGGAGTTTGATGAGCAAGTTGAGCAACAAGATGAAAACGCTGAAAGTAACGAGGATCAGCTTCGGACTGCTCCACATCAGTTTCAGAATGGGGAGAAAGTTTATGTGGGTTTTCTACAACTTTATACTTTTCCCTTAAAGGTTTCTTTTCGAGGAAAACAAAGTTTCAGCTGCGAAATTTCGACATTGTGCCGGGACGTGGAAATACGCTACCTTATTTGTATGGATACATTGGCGCCATAGATTTCGAAAATAGTCCGCATTTCCCATATCGTGTGCATTTCTCGAAGAGCAAGGATCCGTGGCCGAACGAAAGTGAGTTTGGGTTGCATCCCATTTTTGTGAAGGAAAATTGTATGCGTTATCCTATAAAAATTGGTAAACATACTGGATGTCTCGTAGTATTACACTGGTTTCAATTTTTATTTGCTTGCTTTCATTTCTGGAAAGAGTTAAGGATGAGTAAAAAGGTGTTACGGAGTTAAGTAAGGAGGAGTTTCGGCCATTTTCATAGATTACATATTCGTTTTCGTTTGCTTTTATCTCTCGGGTCTGCTTCAATCATATCTTCGCTAAGCCTTATTTGTTCAGGTTCGGTGAGTGCATGGGTTAACCCATACGACATTTTGCCAATCACACATGAGTTACTGCTCATTCCTGATGAAGGTGAGGATTCAGTGTGCTTTGGATGTTTAAAGTTTTCGTTTGCTTCTATTTGAAACAGATGTATGTCTGCTTTTGTGCCCATGAAACACGCGGAAGCTACCCTGAACTAGCTTTTCAGCTGAGCTGTCTCCACTTCTCCTTCCTTTTTTTGCAGCTGAATTCCTTGCGAAGTTCCTCTGGGAACGCACGCAACTCTTTTTTATTCTTATTAGATGTTGCTTCTTTACAAAATAAGTGTTAAGTGATGTGAAAAAGATGCAAGAGGTTGGGTAGCATATGCGGTTCTCGCAATTATTATCCATCTATTTTTTTTTCTCCAGAACGCGTCCGAGCATCGACTTCACTGTTATGCTCGTGTGGCGGCGGACAATTTGGAACCCCATGCCCTCTATTTCGAAGTTATCTTTGCGCGAATGGCATGGCTAAGGCGTGTTGCTTGAATAGTGGGAAGACCTGTGAATATCATGAGGAGTGCGCCGATGGCGACGATACGTATTACGTAGGTTTCTTGACGAACTGCTGTTTAAAAATACTGCTGTTTATTGAAACTATTTTTAGCGCATGGAGTCTCTATCAAAATCGTTTACGGAGAACCAACCTAGGAGTAGGACGAGGTGAGTGAGTCGGAGGTCTGAAAAATCTTAAATTAAGTTAAGAATAGAAGTTTCCAGACGAAGAATCCCACATCTTACACCAGCCAATGCTCCGTTACTCGGTGAACAGGACGAAATGCCTGTTTTAACGAGTGAAGGGTTCGTTAGTGTTTCACCTGTTTGTCGTACTTCGATTTTGTGAACATATGCCAATGACATTTGCATTTATACCGCGATCCATGTTTTTAGTGCTACTCCAAAGGGCAAAAGGAAAAGAAATGAACAAGATTTGATCTGTTCACTCCCGGTCGTGTCAACTATTGTAGTAGAGAGCGACGATAGGACTCTGGTCCCGGCTATATCAAAGAGAACGGTTATTGGTGATGTTCACAAGAAGGTATTGGGTGTTTGTCGAGTTTATCAGTAATTCTGACTGATAACGGAGGAAGTTGTACTTCTTAGGAGCTCCCTGATGAGAATTTCCGAGAATCACAGGGAAGCGCCGAACGTTGTGCTCCTAGTTCTGATAGGACGCTGCCTGCAAAGAAGGTGGATATTAAAATCTTTTCGGGAAATTAGCAGTTTAGCTTTCTAATTGAATCTAAGATGATTAATTTAGTTTCAAATGAAGTTGTTCTAGGGGAGGAGGGATCAAGTACAAGAAGCTTCTGTGGAGCAGCAATTAAGTGTTGATGAAAAGCCTCTGACCTCAGAAGCCCGGCCGGTGGATGTGGGTTGTTACATCGGTTCTTTTTTTTTTGACATGGAAAGCTGTGTTAGTCATTTTTGTGAAACTTGAACGGTCAGAAGTCCTTCTGTTGCTGTCTGATGTGCGATTGAAAGCATCTTACTTTCTCACACTATTTTTCAACGGCACAGAACAATTCAAGCTAACTATTTACTGCTTTATCATGAGCAGAACTGTTTGCCTTCTTGTCTTTTTCTCCCACTTCATCTTTTCCGGTCGTTATATCTCAGCCCCTGTAATTCGGATGCAATTACGTATTTCAGGATTCCAAACCTCGAGCAAGGAGATCGGTGAGGAACTGCAAGACGAAGGTCTATGAAGATTACGTGCCGATTACTTGATGTCTCCTTTATTACTTTCATGTTAACTGTTAACAAAATGTACATACTTGTTCTAATTTCTGACGTGGTACTAAATGTGATCTCAGAAACAGTCTTCCTCATCCGATGCTGGGTGTTATTAGATTTGTTCTGGTTGTAATCATATTTATTCACTTCCTGGCTATCGTATGATGGAGGCTGCACGTAGGCTTTAGGTTTGTAGTGTAATAAATATTGCTCAATGTTACTATATATTTTTTATGACCATTTTACAAGGGTTTCATTGTCCTTTAATTATTTTATCACTTTGTGAAGTGCAATATAATGGAGATGGACAGATTTCTGTGGCTATTAGGACTTTCTTTGGGTGAAAATATAGCGAAAGCTATTCAGATTGTGTCCTTTCGAGGTCGCGTGGTAACGGGTCTGGAGACACTGCTGATTTTTTTTTTGCTTAGCCACTGTCATAGATTGCAGAGCGAAATTCTGTCACACTGGATTAACTATGGTCTGATTTGGGGGGGGGGGGGGTTGCGATTTTAGGGTTAGTATACGTTAAATCACCTGGAAGCTGTTACAGTTCGTATCGCCAGCAACGAGAGTTGGAGAATATCTAGAGAAACATAGAACACATGCGGAAATCGGCAATGTAATAAAAAATAACTTGGATGACTGTTGTTAACAGCACGTACTGCAAGTTGGTGCGCCAATACTGAACTGGCGTCGTTTTTGAGGTCCTATCTTTGGCCGATAGTGTAGAAATGAGCCAGAAACCGAGCCGGTGTGATAGTATGGCATACCAAATACTCCGTTAATTTATTGTTGAGGTGGTAATTATAACCTAAGGCGGTGAATACGATTAGCTGTTAAGGCAGAGCCAGCCGGCATGTTATTTATTGTACAAATAGCAAATTTGTACGTATTTATATACTTGGAACTTGTTACTTTGAAGCAGATTGCACGGCAAGGTTACCAAATAAATCGAGTAGAGGGTGTTGCGCAAAAATCTTTATACTATGGCTACAACTAGTAATAACCAAGAACCAGTAATATTATAGGCTTGCCATCAAAAGATTTAAAATTCGCTTCAAATTGTATGAAATGGCAAGTTGTTGCGATATACTGATTTTGCTTGCTGTTGCCACCTCTGACAAGTCTCATATGTACTGGTATTATAAAAAGAAGGAGTTATAAAAATAACGTCTTTCTTGGTACCAGCAGTAGGTGATCATGCGCCTACTCTCTCCCTTTTTCGCATATGAGTGCTGCCCACTTTTCTGCATTTTTTTCCTTTGATGTCTCCCGATTTCTCTTCCTTGGTCAAAGGACCATATTACGAGGTTCACTAACATACTTTCTTCGAAAGGCGATCTGATTCGTTGAAGACTTCGTGGTTAGCCGCTATCAATAATTCAAACATGACTAAAGGAGTTGAATTGCCCGGATTAATGGAACTTCATATTATTCAATGACAATAATGGTAAGGTACCGCTCCTCTGTGGCCTCCAGACGAATTGATAGCGTCTTGCGAATGGTCTGCGCAATAAGATGTAGTGTTACCACTATTTCCGCTGCTGTCGAATCGGTGTGAAACACCGCCTTCTGTCTTTAGTAGTGATTGATTGCGCTCGCTGTGAATGCTGTTTTCACTATCACAACGATGATTCCTTGTGATTTTAGATTGTTGTTCTGTTTTGGAGTACACCGTGAACTGAGGATTTATTGTATTTCTCCTTTTTTTTGCCACGTGAAGTAGCGTTCCACCAGGTTAGTCTCCTATTTGCGTTCTTTTTGCAGTTGAAGAGTCATATTCCTATCAGTGAGTCAGGATGAGATGAAAATTCCCTTACTTTCCATAATTATCCTAGGAAGTTATCTAAGATGCGAAAGGGAATTCTTGTTCCAGTGTTATTTCCCACTGCAAGTTATCTAAGGGTAGAACTGTTCCAGTGTCATCTTTGGGTGTGAGTGAGTGTGATGGACGTGGGCTTTGCGCGCCGTCTTGGACGCTTAGTCGTCTACAGAGAACGCTACGATCAACCGCCAGAGAGTGCATGCACGTTTGTGACGAACTCGCTGATATTAGAGGGAAAAGTGAACGTTCTGTCTGAGAAGGTACTAATTTTTGCGTTTTCTTGTTCTTCCTTATTCACTAATTTTTTTCGTCTTCTGTGGTCAATTATTGAAGGCTGTTTCTGTATGATCATGGTTCTTATTGCCTTATTTTAGGAGACAGCTGATTTTTTGATTTCTATTACACCAGACAAGGACCGAAGAGATCAAGTGGCGAATGGGCTACTGTTTTATCTGCTTACTGATGGTGTTAATTTTAACAAGGTATGTCCAGTTTCAGGCGAGTTTGACTAAAAATCTTCTCTTCATGTGTCCTATCACGGTTTATCTCTGATAGTTTTCAAATTGGCTTTAATTCTGACATTTGCGGTAGCATTTCCCATACAAATCCAACTCTGTGCTGTGCTTATTTCACTATGCACTTCCATCCTCGGTCAAAATTCATGCCTTTTTTTCAGTATTTCCGTTGCTTATCGGTAATAGCAAATGATCAATGGTACGCTGCTCTATGCAATGTGAACATGATTCTGATAGAGCTGTGGCCGAAACTGCACGAGTCATGCCGAGAGCTCATGCTGCAGTTCTTCCGAGAGGCTGTTAAGTTGAATGTTCCGAAGGTGTGTTAATGTCACAATTGGCGCTGTTTTTTTCCTATTTTTGAAGATAATGTGGCGATCCTCACTGGGATTCAAGTTTGTTCCATAAGTTGTTCTATTTAGATTGAGAATGTGATTATGAATCTTGTACGTTCCATCAATGGCAGTGTTGAATGGAACCACAAACTGCGGCATGCGCACGTGGTGAGCTTTTTTCCTGTATTTATGCTCTCGGTTTCTTATTATTGTCGCCATCATCTCTTCTGGCTTGAATGCAGCCTTTTCGTCCTCCCTTCTTAGTGATATTTCTTTTGTTTTTCTCCATAATTTTATTGAAAGTTGTGGAAAATTGCAGATAGCCTCCATTCTCAATGAACACGAGCAATGGGTAATGGGGTTGAAGCCGGGAACATTCATGTTATTGAATGTGATCACCACATTTGGACATTTGATCATTGATATACCAGCTGGCAGCCCATTCGAGAACGTTCGCATGGCTATGATTCAAAGTGTCGTGTTCATAATTAGGTGAGTAGCAATTTATACTACCTGCTAGGAAAGTTCTGTGAACCGATTTTCGAGTTTTTGGTCAGTTATCGTTTATCGGCGTTTCGTTTTGTCAGTTCATGGTTTAATTCATGACTTGAATCTGACCTTATTTGTCAAGCTTCCCATTCATCATAGCTTTCTTCGAAATTATGCTGAAAATGAACAGATTCAGAGCCTTTATTCAACTAGAACGTTATTTTGCTCCTTTTCTAGGAATCGGTTCACCGATGCCTGTATGCTTGGCCGTGATTTGCTGCTTATATTGATGCGATTAGCTAAGATTCCCCAGATCAATGCAATCTGGGTGGATTTAGTCACGAACCCGAGCAAATTTGGATTAAATGATGGTAAGCTTTGAAAATTTCGGGAAAATTTGTATGATAGCAGTGATGAGTAGTTTTCTCAACTTTTTGGTAACTTTTTGGTCTCTTCCTGGACGTATTGTGTTATTTTTTGAAGTTAAAGTTTACAACCACTATTCCTTTTAGGAATAGAGGACCTGTTCCGATGTAACGCAAATTTCTATGGAGTCAGATTGTCAGCGGAGATGGCGAAGAAGCTAGAGTTTATCATCTGTCAGTGCAAGCCTAATGCACAGGATAAGCACTTCGAGTGGTTTTCGAACACAGTAAGTGCCTTACGACAAATTTATTCATGTCAGGTTGAGATATTTTTTCACTGAGTGAGGAGAAAACTTATGTTGTGGTGCCCTAAAACAGGAATATTTTCTTTACGGACGCGTCATGCTCATCATTCCGAGCTTTTTCTTCATTTTTATGAATATTTTGTTGATTTTTTGCTTCTTTCCCCTCTATTTCAATTTCTTTTTCGTTTATTTTTTAGTTTCATGCATTTATACACAATGTTTTGCTTTTTTCGATTGGGAAAAACAAAAGTGTCAACTCAGCCAGTGTAATCGGCAGGATCCGCTTTGCAGTCATTGTTTGATATGAGTTCCCTTTTAGTTCTTCCGCGGTCCTGATGGCCCCAGTCTCCGTGCTGAAACAATACGATATGTGCTCTACTTCTTCAAGCCTGACATGCCGGCGCATGTTCTGGAAGCTCGTGGTCATTTTCTATACTATCTGCTCACAAGTATTCCACCGAATGTGAGTTCCTTATTCTGATTTGGCAGCCATGGTCCATCAGGCTGAAATTCCTCTCATTTCACAGCAGACTAAGCGCTTGGGATGTTAATTTCACGTCTGCTTTGTAGCCTTTAGGCTTTTGGTTCAGTATTAGTGGTCAATAGAAGTGGTTTTAGTCCGACGTTGAGCAGCAGTGGTGTAAAACAGTGGTTTGGTTTGACTGGCTCACGTATGACCCACATACGTCCGTGCAGTTTGTTGAGCCAGTGATAAGTATGCTGCGGATAGCACTGGCCAACTTGCCATCGAAAGCTACGGCTATGCTGGAATATGTTTGCAAGGTAATTGGATCGAGCACTCCCATGAAATTACATGTTCTCCATATAGCAACGTGAATTTTCCATATTCGTTCGATTCAGAGCGTCTCGTTGATCTACCCAGCTCGAACGGAGGTGTTCAAGAAGGCTGTCAATGATGCCATGCAAGCAGTGCATGAGTACTACCAAGGGTTGGTTTACAAGTTATTGCTTTATAGTTCTCTGCTTCTTTGTTTGTTCACTCCTCCCTCCCTTTTTAATTTTTTCTTCCACGTTCGAGTTAGCGTATTTCCGGATTTTGCACTTGCCAAAAAAATTCACAACCTTATCATTTTGTGAATTCTCTGCCTTCCTATGCGAGCCGTATCCAATGTTGCCAATCAATCTATTGATTTCTGCAGCGGTCTGGTGGGCATTCTTGACAACCCCCGAATCGAACGTAGCATCCGAGAATTGGTTCGTGAGACGTTCTCGGACTATTTTGCCAGAAACACGACCGCTCCTCCGCCTGTGGTGCAACCGTCACCATCTGCACCTCAGCTGACTACACAACAGCAGCCGCCGACGAGGTACTTTGTATTCTGTGCCAATTTTTATGCTATGCTGTTGGATGATGTTGAATAATCGAAATTTGTCAATGTTCCGACTTTGCAGGCCACAGCCATCGTCATCGGCTCCAGCAGCAGCGTCAAATTCCAACCACACAGCGACGAATAAGGATCGAGTACGAGTAAAGGACAAGGAGAAGAATAAGGAGAATGAGAGGGACGACAAGGAACGAGTCAAGCAGAACAAGACACCCAGTCCTCCGAACGGCACCGTAATTTCGTCAAAAGTTGATGAGGTAAGTGCTGCTCTCTTACAAGGGTCACCTCAACTGGACAACCAGAGTTGTGAAAAAAATCTTTCACCTATATTCCGTTAAACTAAGTTCCAATCCAGTTCATTGCATTTTCACAAGGAGATTTACTCCATATTTGGTCTTCAAAGAGTTCTCGGAAGGAAAGAACGAAAATATTTTCAGCAAAAAACGCAACCATCTATTTTCAGCCGTTGACATTGCAGGCGAAAAAGAAGGAGCGAGAAAAGGAGATCGAAGAGCTAGTGGAGCAATTAAGGGATGATTTCAAAACAACAATGTTGTCTTTACGGTACGTTTATTGTTACGAGAGTTTTCTCCGTCACAGTGGCTTAATTTTAGAAAAATGGCGGTGCTTCACATAAGCAAAGCTTCTGCGAAATTATGTCTAGCATGATTTGCATAGGAAGATTACATAGGAAGCGTTTAAAAATATCGTGGATAGGTGTGGATATGAAGCTTGAAGCTTCAAAACCAAGCCCTGCGATTAGTCGATTCACTCAAAAGGTCACAATGTGCAGCTGCAGCATTTTTCACTGGAACATCACTCCACACTGCCCACTGCCTGCTTTTCTCAGAACTCTTCACAATTAGGTGCTATCCCAGAAAGCCAAAAATAGGGGTAAATTGCCCTACTGTCTGCGCCGATTCCTTAAATGTTGAATTTCCATAGATTCTGTTCTCAAAATTGCTCAGGAATTCTCTATGTTTAGAGCAGTACAGCAAGTTGTTTGTGTCGAAAGAGTAGTTTTATTATTTCGTCGTATTTGTGGTCAGTACCACTATAAATTTCGTGGAATGAGCTGTTCTGGAAAATAGCATTGTTTTTTTTTTTTTGATTTCGCTTTCCTTGTTCCGAAAAACATGGCAAAACGTGTGATTCTTTATTGGAAGCGTGTTGTTTGCGCAGCAAAGCAATCTAATGCGGTTAAGTTAGGCGCAAAAGCACCATATTGATCCATATTTTCTGAATTTCAATTAATTCCTTTATTTACTTCAAAATAACCTGGCTATTTCATTGATAATCAGCGGCATCAAGAAATTAAGGAATGATTAGACCTTGTTCTTACGGCTCAATGTCTTATCTCTCTTTATTTGTGCATTTAAGAGGGAAATGTTTTATCTGCCTTTATTTATGCATTTAACAGGGAAACATATCGCGAAACAGAAGATGACAGTGAAAGAGGAGAGGCTGTGCAACGATTGCTGCAGAAACTTCTGGAAAATGTAGGATTTTGGGTTTTCTACTTGCTACCAAACTGATCGATGTTTGAACTTCCAGGAAGACTCCATAGATGATGAGCAATTGGAGGTGGTTGCACATAGTGTGCAACTGCTTATGGGCAGCCCAGTAGATGGCAATCGCCGGTCGATTCTTCCTGATACAGTGACAGAAGACACGTTAGCGGATTCGTTTGCGCATCCGTTATTCATCATCTTCCGGAATCTATGGTGAGTAGTTAGTTATACATCTTCTAAGAATGTTTGATTATTTGATGCGATTTTTCTAGTTATACACCGGACACGGATGCAACGACGAGGTCTCTCATGGTGAATATGATCGCTACGATGCGTGATTACGACAACACGGTCACGTACCTGATGTTGTTCTTCATCAAGGCAAGTTTTTTCTTGGATTGTGAAGCGATATTCTGAGAGGTGTTTGTTTCTCAAAGTTTGTATCTGACTCTTTCTACCGACAGTGTGTGGTTTCTAAGTCCTCTGTTGTAAGTAGTCCTCCTTTGTTGTAAGGCTTAGGTCAGTTTTTGCTTCCGTCTCCGATCTTTGAAAAGCCTTGGTGAGCTTGGTGTGACTCTTCCTGTGAAATTTCTACTACTTTTCCAGTTTCTACATTGAAAGTCTTTCTATAAATTGCTAAGTTCCTCAGAGTGCACATAGATATTTACGTTAAGATTTTTAAATGTATTTTATTAAGGCAAATAGTAACGGTCTGAGCAATGAGTGCATATCGTGCTATCGGGATGTTGCTAGAGCAAGAGATGAGGAGACAGAGACGTTGATCACAGCGGATTTGCAGGTAAAACAAATTCTGATGATCAATTTGGTAACTCATGTGTTCCTTGTCGTTTCACTTTGTTGCATTTGCCGCAGAAAATAAGAAAATTTACACAAAAGGGATGATTTTCACATGGAATTATGTGAGAACATCCTTCTAGAATTCCAACATAGCCCATTTTGTTCGTGTCGTAACTTAGCTGAAATTTCAAATAGTTATTAACATCTCTCATTGTTAACGGTTTCAGCAATGCGCTATCGATGATGACAGGCTATTCGCTTATCTTGTCCCCTATGTGTTTCAAAGGCTGGATGTGGAGGCTGGTGCTAGCGCCTCTGTAAGTCACACATCTGTTCCTGAATTTTTGAAAAAAAAATTATTTGTTTCGCTCTGCGGTTCTCATCTGCTGTGTTGCTCAGGATGTGTTAGCTATTCTACGCTAATTTACTTCTCTTAGGTGTTCAACGTTGTTTGTTCGCATATAGACGCCCATCAAATCATGCAGCTGATTGGAGAAATTGTCAGGTAGGTTGTTCTATTAGTCTGGAAGAGTGGCCCATAGATCCAGAGTGTTTCCATGGGTTTGCGGTTTCAGCTGTGAGCAGGCTCCGGGCTAATTAGCGAGCACTGTGTGATGAATAGGTATTGATCCACTTGGTACTAATGCATTTTTTTAGGGAAAATGTAACGCTCTTCCGGAAGGACTCATTTGCTCAGATTGTCGCTGCGTCATTGGACTGGCCAACGACCACTCAGTGGGCATTCTGGCATTTGGGTAAGTTATACTTCATTTCTTAGGTTTTTTTAAGGCTTTGAGTTTTTAGTCCACGCTGAGGGAATCCCTGGCGAGTGGTTGATACAGCTCTTGCCAAAGCTGAAATCTTCGCAGCATGCTGAAGCTGCAGCCAATGTGCTGCTGATGTTGAAGCGAGCAGGTAAGGGCTGCAAATCAGGTCAAAGTAAGACGACATTGCTTGAATGTGGGGGTTGTTTGTTGATTTAATGCATTGTTGTAGATCGGGATCCAAATATGAACATGCTGCGAGCGCTATTCTCGCGGACACCGTCAGCTGAAGATACATTCACGATCGATTGCATCAAGGTAATGCATGCTTATTTGTATTTCTCTTCTGATTACGTTGTATGCCGGAAACAAAAAAAATGTAGGCCCAACAATTGATGGGATAATTGCGAGAATTGTTTCTCAATAACATATCATAGCGTTAAGGAGTGTCTAGAGAAAGTTTTTGTGCGATATGAACTAGGATTATGAAGTGCTGTGTGGTTCTAATCGATGCCGACGTTTATGGACCGTGGAGTTTTGCCAAAGTACTTCTATGCACATCATCCACAAAAATTGGCAGAAATTATAATA
This sequence comes from Ancylostoma caninum, assembly GCA_037903475.1. Lineage (NCBI taxonomy): Eukaryota > Metazoa > Nematoda > Chromadorea > Rhabditida > Ancylostomatidae > Ancylostoma > Ancylostoma caninum. Next base: position 874,480 of record JBAJFG010000015.1, on the reverse strand, counting down.
AAACTAGAATTTTTTAGACGTCGGGTCGGAATTTCTGACGACGCCGTTCCAGGACATTAATCTTCTGATAAGTGACTGTAGATGGCGCTGAACTTTATTTTAATGAAGGCATTTGCTTGAAACCATGAAAAAGCCTCTGCATATTCCTATTACCGTGGCGCGAACATGCATATTTGTAAGGTAGTGATGCGATAGTCACCGAAATTCTAAAGCCAGTACAGTGCGTTAGCTATGGGAGTGCACTAGAGTGGACTTGGCCTGCAACTGCGACCGCAGTGGTATCTGCCGGCCGATCGGCTAGTTCGATCGGAGACTGTAGCTAAACGTCAAAATGGAAGGAATCACATCACATACATCTCAAAGCTTACAGAAAGTGGTGTAAAAATAAGCCGATACAATTGCGGTCCACCACGGTATACAGTTCCTGAGCTAACAGACAATACATATTTTGTGTTTCATATTTTATTTGTGGGCCATGCAGCTGTAGCTGGCTCAGATGTTTTTTTTTGTTCTCAAAAATAGCATTTTTATCCTTTGAAAATTGCAATAATACGAAAAAAAAAGTATTTTGTTCAGATTCTTATCGAAGATCCGTCAACGTGCAAACGAGTTTCCGACAATGTTGGTAATTTGTTAAAGAAGCAGATGGCTGCTGGTGATTTGCACATGGGTGGAGGCACTAAAGGCGCGTCGAAAAAAGGTCCGCAAAAACTATCGATGGAGCAGGTTTGTTGCTTGGTCTTGGACCCTTTTTCGAGCGGTTGTGCTCAGAAACATTTCTTTTTTTTTTTTTTTTGAAGGTGCTCGCGCATTTGGAGCAGTTCACTCAGCTGTGCCTCATGAAGGGTAAGAAATCGGCTGAACAGATCTTTTCCAACGCCACAGTTCTCGAAGCATTCAGCGAAGCAGAGAAGTAAGTTCTTTCTTGGCTCGGCTTTCCTGGGGAGTGACAATATGTTCATTTTAGGAACGATAAAGTTGCACCGCTACGGTCGAAGTTTGCTCAACTTTTCGCTGTAGTGAACATTCTTCGGGCAGAGTCTGGAGACAAGGAGCAGTCTTCGCGAACGCTTCGAGGGAACAGAGGTAGCAGTGCTTCAACGTCGATGAGCAAAGCAAATCGGCATAAAGATGAGGATAAGGATGTAGGTGTACTTTTTCAATGTATTTTTTCGTTAAATTGTTTTCTAATCAATCTTTTATGCATCCATCCGTTCCACTTATTATTTATTTATATTTATTCATTCATTTACTTTTTTTAGTTATTCATCATTCCATTCATTCCATCCATTCTTCAGATTCATTCATTCATAACATTATTCATTCATCATATTCATTCATTCATCACATTCATTCATTCATCACACCCATTCATTCATTACATCCATTCATTAGTATTCATTCATTCGTTCATCGCTTTTCTTTATTTTATACCCGTTCGATTCTTCTTTCCTTCGAATAAGAGTTCCATCTCGGTGGCGCCGACTTCTTCGAAGGGATTAGTCAATTCCATCACTGAAGCTTTAGGACGCCTACTCGGAAAAGCTCTCCAGGATTAAATTGAGTAATGTACTGTTAAGCGGAAACAAAGCATTGTTTCCTAAATTTGACTTCCAATTTGAAATTCATCTTTTTTGTATTGTGGAATAATGACCTTTGCACTTTAACATTAGTTGTAAAGTACTAAAGGATGAGCGGGAAGAAAAAGGGAAAGAAATGATTTGTGCTCTTGGATTTTTCTTCGCAAAAAAAAGAGCTCATCCTCATTGGATGGTTTCTTCGTTTTTTATGGCAGAACACTTACACAAACAAAATGACAGATGTTCTCGATGTAAAGTGCAAAATTGTAAAGTGCGGATCGCGTTTCACTTTCGTAATTTGGAATCGGGTGGTAGTGCGGGTCTTATGCTCCACCCATGTTATAATATGTAGCCAATTTTTTTTGCACTTGCGTTTGATGTATGTTCTGCGCATATGTTTGGACAGCAGTTGCTCAAAAGCCAATGTTTACTTTGTGAATTTATCCATTTTAATCGCTGCTGTAGGTTTTGTTTGCTGTCCCGCTTCGACTCCGCCTACTTCGGTTCCGTGGTTCGCTGGGACATCTTACATATGTATGTGCTAAACACCCTTAAGGGATTTGTTTTAAATGGAGCTTTGTACGTGCGGAGCCAGAGTTGAGCGTTGTGCACATTGCCTAGCCCTTTAAGTGAGTCATAACTTTTCCCCACAAAGAAAGATGAAGTTGCCGTGATTGATTCTCCCTGTTGACCTCCCTCCCAGGAGAGGGAGGAAGGAGTTTTTCAGTTTTTTCTTTCAGAAGTTAGCATTTTAAAGTGTATGCGCGGAATTCGCCTACTAGGTTTGAGAAAAAGCAATCAATCTTTTATCTCCAGAGTATGAAACTTAAATAGTCCCACTGTAACAGGAAAATCAAGAGAAAAAAAACAGCCCGTCCTGGAAAGCCGGTATTAAGTGGCCAGGGCCACATGGCTTGGAAAAAAAGCAATCAATTTTTATCTCTCGAGTGTGAAACTTAAATAATCTCACTGTCACAGGAAAATCAAATGAAAAAGCAAAAATAAAATACGGCTTGTTCTGGGAAGCCGGTATTAAGTGTCCAGAGGCCACATGCACCATCGCGATTACCCAGGGTAAACATGTTGTGGCCACACAAATCTATCCATCTTTTACCACGACGTCTACACGTTTATCCTAGGTAATCTCGGTAATGCATTCAGGTTCAGCATTGTGTAGGCTGAAGGCTAAAATCGTAAGTAAGGGTTAGATTTTTTAAAATCATTCTAGGGTTATTCATGCTTGCGGCGCGTCAAAGTTTACGCGCCGATACACAGTGCAAAGGAAGGAGGTAGAAGACAAATCCTGGCAGGTCAGCACTGTTCCTAGTTTCGCCGTTGCGACTGCCGCGCGAACAAACCGCGTTTCCATTTTCGCCGCTTTGGGTCGGCGCGAAAACTTCGTGGAGTTTTGTCTAGGCGCGTAAACTTTGACGCGCCGCAAGCATGAATAACTTTTCTGGGTTATGATAACAGATTTAATGTCCAGCTGATTGCCATATCACTTTAACTGCGAGCGGCTACGATGCGGCTGAGTTGGTTGTTAGCCTCAAAATGAGGATTAAAGAGATGAGCTGGAGGTAAATTTTTTATTGTTAATTTTCTATTTTTATATAATTAGCACAATGGAGATTGCGCTCAAAACTGATACATTCAGCCGTGTTCTGCTGGGAAAGGCCCAGCCGCGTCGCAACCGCGTGCACATGTGGTAGTTGGGATGCAGAGGGTTCGGTAGGAGGTCTATAGGTAGCAGCATTGTAGAGAAGGCCTTATAGAGGTCAGGGAATAGCACCGATGTACCAACTCTTCTATTTTTCTCAATTTTTAAGTTTTTCTTATCCACCTGCAATGAACTTTTCGAAATAGGCCATTTTCTGTCAAGTGGATGACATTAGAGAGATAGTGAGGAAGACAGCAGAGAAAAAGAACATGAGAAAGTGTGCAGCAGTCAGAGAGGAAAGGGAAAAAAGCAGGTTATCCGCACGGTTACTCAATTAGTCGCGTTTGGAACAGGTTGTGCCTGGGTTTACATTTCATTGCAGTTTTGTACGATGGTGCATGTTCTCCTTATCCATTTTTCATCTATTCGGACATTCATGCATTCGCTGGACTTTTTTCTAAAGAAATTAAGCCAACAAATGAATTGATTTGTCTCATCAGCTGTTTTTATTCTCCTGTAATCGGAGTTTGGCTTGCATTGGAAATTTTTTTTTCAGGATTAATTATGGATAATGTTCACCAAATGCCCTTTGTTTATCTCATTCTTAGCTATAACCTGCTTAACAACGCATGGAAATCATTTCAGGAAGATTCATATGCATTTCAGGAAGATCACGTGACGAAGAAGAAGGCTCGCCGAGTGATTACTGTCGGTTCATCGTCGTCATCGTCATCAGAAGACAGCGAATGACGTCAGCGTTCACCAGTTTGCGTGTGTGTGCAATTGCCCGACGTGTTCGTCGAGCAGCGACCAGCCCGCGGCTGGTCGCAAAGCGCCGTTGGCTGGCTGGCCAGCCGCGTGCTCCTGGCATCTCCTCGCCATATCGCACGACGCAGTATTCTCACTCACTCACTCGCTCACACGTCGTTGAGTCTCCGTCGCGGCGGTGGAAGCGGCCCGCTGTCGTCCCTCCGCCGCTCTTCTCGCTCTCTCATCTCTCTCACCTCGATCTCCATGCGCTACTACCGCATTGCCTTGCCTTTCTCGTACGTGCTCCTGCTGCGACTGGAGCAGGCGTTTTTTGTCGCTGGTGGTGCTTTGTCAGGATAATTAACTCTCAAGGACATGAAACATGATACTTTAGCTTGCTACTATGTCTGTTGTTCCTTTCCAAGAAGTGAACGATTTTTTTTCTCTTTTTTTTGAATTAGGATCCCAGAATAAGCATGGCATAGCTGGCCGAGAGATGAAAAGTACTTGCTTTGCAGCTCATAATTGGTTTTCACTAGTTTTCCTTTAGGTTATTCCCCTATTTTGGATTCATTTCTCTTCCAATTTCCTACGTTCTCATGGCAAATTCAGGAATAGGTTGGTGGATACTTTTGAAATAATGTGAATCTGTTTTTGAACTCCCGCATCCACGAGCATGGGCACTAGAATGCCTTCTTTTTTGAAAGATGTTGATTGATATGTACGTGGAAAAATCCTGAAAAAAAAAACGTGCTTTCGAGGGCTTCAAACTCCGCTTTCATCCTGATGCGTTTTTTTTTCTTTGATTTTTTTCGCTTCGAGAGCAGCATTGTGATTTGAAGAATGACTGGGCGAATGTGGGGAATGAGGTTTTCCCTCGTACCTCTCGTTTTTGCCCTTTTTGTCCAGGAAATTGTTTTTTTTTTTCAAGATATGAATTAGTCCGGGAATCATGGTAGAGTCTCACTAATTCCCCTTAGCCGTATTCCACATAAAGAAAATTTCTTTTTAATTTGCATATGCTTTGAACGAAAACTGCACAAAGGGTTGTTATTAGCCACGTACACTGTCCAAAGCTGTACCTGGGTAGGTTTTTTTTTAGTGAGGCCACACCCCCTTTCTTTGAAAGGCATGAATATTCTTTGAGCAATTATGCTGCCCATAGGATCTAGAGGTCAAAAGCTTTGTTTAAGTACAAGCGTATGTTACCCGGGCACCAATCATTTTGAAGAATTCCAGGGACAAAATCACGAGATCCAAGGGTTCTTGGTATCCATGGCTCCGTAGGTCATACATGAAAGAAAGGAGTCCTTTTGTTTCTGGGTTTTGCACGGTCGCTGCCCTTTTCCACGATTCTTTTGACCTCTGTTAGAGCCCTGCCGGGAGTGAGCAGTTGTCTGTTTCTACATTTGGTGTTTCTTGTTGGAAGATAACTTCCAAATGTTTATGTTGAATGGGCCCATGCATGCTTATTATTCTGGATTTCAACAGCAGCTGGCGTTCTCTTTCTCTTCCTTTTTTTTTCATGGACGAGTTTTTCGTTGCGTTTGGGGACTGAAGGCACAACGGCATTTTCGTTCTGCTCTTGTCGTGGGTATGTACGAGATCCTCACTTGTTTTTTCATTTATTGATTTGTATTGATTTGTGCAGATCAAACCCAAGTCTGAAGCGATTAGCATTTCCGGTGAGTAAGGCATTATATGACGTCAGTACTGCCTTAGTCAGTGGAATAGATTCTAGATTATGTTGTTCATAGAGTTGTATTTCTTTGTTTGAGTTTTTTTTTGTTGCCGGGTCTGGTGAGTGTAGACCTTATTTTTACTATTTAGACAGTAATTATTGTCAAAATAAGGTCAAAATGTTAGAGCTTAAGTGACTTAAGCTAGGAATGGTTGTCCTGAATTTGTTCTTAGAGTGAGGTTGCACCGTATTTTCCACTGGTTGGTAATTTTGTAGACTAGTCACTAAAGCACTGACATTACGGTAAGAACTAAATGTAAAATATGACCGGGTCACTGCAATGTTGTTATTCTCCGTTTTTGTTAATGTGTCTCACACATTCTGATCGTCGGCTTGTTCAAATGTTTTCAAATTTCTTCGTAAATTTCGTACTGTAGAAAATATTTGCGTGTATCGTTTTGTCTGCGTCTCTCATTGATCTGTTCTACTCTTTTTCTGGTATTTTTCTTCATATTCCTTTCGTAGCTATCCATTCATCCGTTCACCATCCTCAGAATCCTCGCCAATACTGTGTCCTCGAATCCAAAGTGAAGCCGGTGTTGTACTATTGTACTCATAGATTCAGATGAGTGTTTCGGTACTGTTTCTATGTTGTTTGGCATTCACGGTTTTGTACATGTTGGACAGGGTTTTGATATGTTATTTAAGAAGAGCACTAACTGATAAAATTGCTGAGTAAATACTTTTTTGTGAACATGGGTAGCGCTTTAACTGAAGGTTTCTTTTCCTATATTGGTACAGGATCATTGTAACATGGATTCTTCTAGAAGGTGTTTGATTAGCTTTGGCTGTTGCTTGCTTATAATATAATAATTTCCAATATAATCACCTTCGTGGCTTTTATGGTTTACAAGTTCAGGTGACACTTGACTAGTACGTCTTCCCTACATCTCTATAGTTATCCTCTCTTACTGATAAGTGCTGGAGGAAGTCCTATGCTTTTAGCTCAGCTTCTGTGTAGGGGCAGGGTACAAAGCGGAAGCTGGGTCACTTTTCCATTTGTTTTTTTTTATTTTTCAATAACTTTAGATTTATTTACTGGTTATCCAGGCTAAAATTTTGATTGTTTGGGTACCTTGAATGTTGTCCCAACCACTCCACAATGACTGCTACAGCAAAGACAACGAGTGTGTAGTGTATCATGCATTGATAAATCGTTTTGGGCTAGGTTTTCTGAGCCTTTCAGGCGAATTAGGAGTGTTACTCATAGTTGCTATGCTTCACTATAGTAGTTTTTCGTCTAATCCTTAGGGGCCTCGGAGTAAAGAAAAACATGGCCCATCATAGGGTAGAAGTGAGAGGAATCACATATTACTTCAGCTTTATCTTCGTTTACGTCTGATGTTACTCGCAATCTGTTGCAGACTCTCCCTCTCTCATTATGAACCCCCTTTTTTCGCTGGATGTACAACAGCGTTGTGGAGGCGGCTGTCGGAAAATAACGTTTCTTAATGTTTCTCTCAACATTATTCCCTCTATCATCTATCAATCTAGTGACAATGAGCTGTGATTATCTAAACGCCTGGTTTCCCTGTTTAACGACAATTTATTTGCCGGAGCCGTTTTCAGCATAGTCGAAATACTGTCTGTCAATTAGTTCCATTGACAGGTCGTAAAACATCTGTTGACTCCAGGTTTGCTATGTCACTCCTCCTCTTCTGTACGCTGCTAAAACGATCGTTTTTACAAAGTTTTCCCGTGTTATTTCTGCATTTTCTCTTTTAACGTTCTGGTAAATGCATAACAAAAGTATGTACAGATAGGTTCCCATGCAGGATTCTTGTACGGAATGAAAACTAACTCCTGAAAAAATCTATATCGTGGCTTTGAAATTTACATTTTGAGCGGGCCAAAAGTGCACAAATAGGAAAGATTGACGCTACTTTCAAAGAGTGTGGGTCATCCAAAAAAGGCTTCCTTCTAGTGTACTGCATGTACCGCATTACTTATCGTGACTCAATTCTGAATCAGAATCAGAGTCTGTTTTGGCTGGTCTTGATATGCTTGAAGTAAGCCAGTGAAAATTCCGTTGTACCTCTGCACAGCTTCCTAATCCGCTGCAGCAATGTTAGCTGAACTCAAAGCTCAACTCAGCCGGCTGAGCCTGAGTGATTTCTTTAAACACCAAGCCAGAGTTCTCAAAAAAAAAAAAAAACACTGCCGAGAATCGGGTCAAGCATAGACATTTTCAGGGCTCGAATGCCTCATTGAGTTTATGCATGGCTAACATTGTTAAAGTGCTCAGATTTGCCCTTTATATACCTGCATCCAACAACACGTTTTGTCGTCCGTATCTGGCTGCTACCCATAGATAATCATACCGGACGCACTATCTAAGGAGGTGACTTCATACCCATGGATAGCTGCCGGGTGTGGACAACGTCACATATGGCTAGGCATTTTGATGGGTGTAAGGTAAAGGGGAAACTAGGGTATATTAACTCGTTCAAGTACTTTCAATGACGCATCCAGGATTCGCATTTATCACTGGGATTACCCTAGGTAGACGTGTTAACATCACACAAATTTACCCATCATTAGCATGGGCGCCATCACGTTTACCCTGCGTAACAAATAAATAAATAAATAGTAATCTCAACGGTGCTACAGGGAAGAATGTAACTATATGTTTATGACGTGTAAAAGGAATAGAGTTCTACTGCTGTCTCAACCATAATGTTAACCTTCCTACTTACCATTAGCTTTTCGTTTCAAGAATGCCCTCGATGCAGGACAAAAGGAGTTGCATAAATATTTTTGGAAATTGTTGCATCACCGTGAATGATGTGTGATAGTGCATTTATCGCACTGTTCCTGACAACATGAGTCATATGCAATAAGTATTTTACACAATTAATCGAGTTGATAGTTATGACGTTAGATTCGATGTAATAATCTTGACGTATGGTGATGCATCCGAGTTATCTACTCTCTCGCACTTTCTGCCCTTACGTCATACAAGTCACTACTAGAAATGCTAGGCATTTATCTATGAGAGCCCATCATATTGAGGCAATTTTCCGCATTGTCTGCCTTGACGGGAGTTGGGTATCCAGGAGGAATTTCCAACATTAAGCGCTTCCACTGCAAAACTTGGGGGGGGGGGGGGAGAATGGATTGAGTTCTTTCTAAACCGACTTTTCCCAACAGGAAAGTATTTTTTTCAATTGACATGGCTCAGGTTAAGAAAAAAAAAATGAAACCTGCAAAATCAATAATGCATTTTGTGGCGGACAGTCTGTCCTCAATGGATCCCTCCCTAGTTGGAGGTATGTGCGAGTTTTGCTGTCGCAAGCCATTAACGCCTCGACGATGTGATCGTGCCCGCCATTTGTCTTGAAAGGTTGTTTGTTGCCGTCCTGTTGTACCGTCAAAAAACAGCGCAACCTGACTAAGATGCCTTATGAAAGGCTGTTGTGCTCAAGTATTTCTGTCATCAACTGTTTTAACTGTTATTTTCCGAGTAGAGTAGCCAAGTAATGTAGGTGGGTGCGGCTGTATTAGTGCGATGGACACCTGGCTTCCGAGGTAGCTGTCACTTTTATCAGCGACAATGTTGGTTATCAGTCAGCTGTGATGTAAGAGAAAGCCACCGAAAAGTTCCTCAAAGATAAGATGGTTGTTTTGAGCGCTTCCCGTATCTTGCTAACAAGCATACATCCTTTTTCATTACCAAATTTGTTTCGGATTTTCAATGGTTCAGTTACAATAATGCCACTACTTCTTGGCAAAAAGTTGGAAATGCCGAAAAGCGCGGCATTTCCGTCTTTTCGCTTTAATTTCCCAGGAAATTACTGAAACAACAAGAAACCCTATACCATTCTAATCGCAATGATGAGATCTACAAGGTGATGTTGGAACCTTTTTTAAACTCATCGCAGGAGCTCCTGATTGCCGTTATGGCGTTAGTTATGGCGATGCGGCGCTTCCGACGTGACATCGCGTTTATTTCGCAGATTTTAAAGGCGGCACCGTCGGTACCGTATGCAGATGATGGATTTTCGTGTGTAGATGGTGATTTCCTCACATACTTGAACTTCTTGGAAAAGAACTTTTTTTCGGCGCTCAAATTGAATATAAACCCAATTTTTTGCAGAAATTTCAGGATGAAAACGATATGCACCCCAAAGTGCATACATCCGTGGGGCGCAATTAACTTGACACGTCGCTACCTAAGTTGTAGTCGCAGGTATCTTGGAATTCAGGAGCTTCTGTGATGAGTTTTAAAACATGATTCCAACATCATCTTGTAGATGTCATCATTGCGATTCTAATGGTGTAGGGTTTCTTGCTATTTCATTTCCTGGGAAGTTATAGCGAAAAGGCGGAAAGCCGCGCTTTTTCGGCATTTCCGGCTTTTTAGTGGCATTACTGCTTGGGGACTTCCTTATTTGATAGTTCATATTGCTAAAGTTTTGATCAGGTGGAGGGCAGTTGTTAACATTTTCAATAGTTTTCTCCATGTCCATTAATAATGCGGGAAACTGCTTTATTGTCAAGATTTTAACGTCTTATCAAAGGAATGTAGCCGATTTGCCCGTTTCGTTCCCTGTTCCCCTCTCATGTTATTTTCCTGGATTGAGAATTCCCTAGCTTACAGGGCTGAGATCCATAAAATGGTATCTCAGCAAACCTATGATAGTTAGCGTTGTTGGTTACGCTATAGAATACGAAGTGCTAAGAGACGCAGAACGTGTAAGTTGTTTTACTACTCCTGGCTCGCCTACTCTGATAACTGGGTAAGACAAACGCAGCACGAACGCGTTTCTACAGCAGTAATGGTTCGGTTTCAAACCCCATTTTGGGCGTGGCTTTCCCCCCGATTGCTGCCATTCTCCCCTTGATTGCTGCTAAAATCGGGTAGGACGCTAATGGCAGCACATCTAATCTAGAATGGCCGCAATGTCAGAGTTGGAAGGCAGCAATGTCCTGCTATAGTCCTGCCGTTGCAACGGAAAGAAGCGAGATATAGCTGCGTTCCTTCTCCTGGCTCGGCTAGGTAAGCGCTCCGCTTACCCCATGCCCAATCCAAATGAACACAAACGGTATAATCACAAAGATCAAAACGACTTTATTTCCTATAACTCCACTTCTATATATAGGAAACTACACTCATAGTACTAATGGTAATAACAACAGTAATAAACGTAAGTAACAATTGAACAATAATAACATACAGGGAAGTCCAAACGGACGCAGACAAGGGTCGGGACCAGGGATGAGCGGAAGTCAGATTTGAAATTTCGGAACTCGGAAGTCGGAAGTCGGAAGTACAGAGTAGCCAATACATGTATCTACGAAGACTTGAATGGGTGAGGAGGATAACCAGTGTATTGTTAGATAAAAGAGTGTTCATTTGAAAAGCTTCATCCAATTGTGCCCATGAATGACGTTACTAAGGAATTCAAAAAACAGAAGAAAAATGAGTCACCGATGATTAAAGGAAAGATAGGTACTAGTAAACCTTGGTGGTCAGGCAAGGAAAACTGAATAGTTGAGACGGAAGCTTTTTGGAATGGTGTAGCCATCACACTGCTCCCAGAATCACAGCTTACAGTGAAGTATGTAGAGCATTATCAACACCATTCTCACTCCACTCCTCCACTCTACGGTAGTTCCTCTTGTTAATTATCTAGTAGAGTTTTACATTTTCTGCGCAGTATGTATAGTGGAGTCGTTTTGACAGTGCGTTTTCCGCGACAGCGGCTCCCTGGCATTGGAGCACGCAGCGCGGTCGGTCAAAAAGTTGACCTATGATTCATCTAGTATCTTTGAAGAGTTTTGTAGCTTGTTTCTCCTTATATTGTTCTTTCTCAGCTCTTAGAACAAATGAAGAAGGGAACAGACGATAAAACCCGTCAAAGAAGCCGGATCCATCGTGGGTCAACTGTTTGACCAACCGCACTGCGTGCTCCAATGCCAGCGGGGCCGCTACCGCGGACAACGCACTGTCAAAACGACTCCACTATATCTTGTGCGGCACTATGGTTCGAAAGAACTAATCGTTGTTTCTGGATCAATTCTATACTATTTAGTAAGTTGACAGTACGCGTACACTGAGTGAGAGTGGATGGTTTCGAAGCTTCAGTTGCTCTTTTCACCATGCACCCAATGTTCGGCAGCATTCTCTCATCCAAATAACTCACTTTCTAACACTGTGATTTCCTTCGCATTCTGATTTATAGCACCGAACTTAGTAAACATATTTGGTACAACATAAAAAGTAAAACCGCAGGCAGTACAACGCAACTTCCAGCATTTTATTCTTTGAGAGAAAAAAAGGTGAAAGTTCCGGCTAGAGGTTGTAGCCTTACTATGTTCGTGTGGTACGATGAATGACGACAATGCATGCGAGAAAAAAGAAGACGGACAGAAAGCGCCACTTTTGTATATGTATTACTGCCGGGTAGGGTAGACAATGTCGGATACCTGCTAAGAAACTCCACGAATCCTATGACAAAGTCCAGTTTGTTCACTCTCCAAAACTTCCGAAAACTTCCGGCTTTTTTTCGCGACTTTTCGGAAGTCGAAACTCGGAAGTCGGAAGCCCAAAAAACGCCGGAATATCGGAAGTTTCGGAAGTCGGAAGTCGGATTTCCGCTCATCCCTGGTCGGGACCATGGCGCGGCTCACTTGGGCAGAGACGCAGGCGGTCAGCATGCAGAGCGCCGATGTCTCTGCCCAAGAGAGCCGCGCCGCGTTCCCGAACCTTGCCTGCGATTGTTTGGACTTCCCTGAAAGCGACTTCGAGGTTACATCTACTTATGAAGACAACACGACAAGGAAGAACATGTCACAGCAAAATCGAACGCAAAACGTCACTATTAACTGAATCACTAACCTAGCGATTAGATTGGCTTCCTGTGCAGAGAAACAGAAAATCATCCAAAAAGCAGATCATTCGCTGACTCATCCCGAAATGCATCGAGAAGTTCATAAAATAAATCGCGATCTGTCTCGGACCTGCAACAGTTCCTAAAAGGAAAACAACAAATCATGAGAAGGAGATCTACCTAGACGTGCGTGTTCATCAACAGAATGTTCCTCCTCTAGACCGCTTGCTTCAACCACGTCCTGTTCTTGGGGCACCACCACATCTTGTTCTTGATACTCAAGGCTGCTCGGGCCTGGAGTGTCATCCGCAGGTGCAGGATCGACCGAATTCACTTCTTGAAGGCTTTTACTGACGTCACCAGGTAGTGAAGAGATAGTAAAGGGAGGGAGCGGTGGAAGTCTGCCTAAAACAGCGACAACTGATCATGAACAGCAACATCGTAGAAGAATGAAAGAATGCACGACGAAACAGAAATCCCGAACGTCTTCGAACGTCCGACGTTCTGCCACCGCGAGAGCCGCATGAACAAACTATTAGAGAAATAAGAAAGAATGAAAACGCGAGAAATTGTGTCCCATTCGAAGAGGAAGCCGAGAAATGCAGATTATAGGCACAAATACCCAACTACCGACGTTTTCTAAACAGACTATGGGGCAATTCATACTAGATGCGTGTGTCTGACGCTCGCATTCATTTGCGAAGGATTTTCCATGTAGACCGGTCGATGCGGGATGCACATGCTCAATGAAGTTAAGGTTCGCAGCTTATACACCCGCATTTACGCCGCGAGGCCGTAAATGAGTGCGTATGAGCCGTATGTGACTCGCCCTATCCTTCACTGTTTAGACATGCGCGCGTCAAACGCACGCATCTAAAATAAATTGCTCTTATACCATACTTATATCAACATATCAACATAAGAGCAATTTCGAAAGTAGTTTGAATGAGACAGATGCGATTGCGACGATAGCTTCGCTGCGGGACCTAGGATCCTGCGATTGGGGGGCGATGAGTGCAGCAATTGCTGCACTCGTCGCTCCCCAATCGCAGGATTTGCTGCTCGCAGCAGGACGAACGCAGGCATTGCTGCCGTGGCAGCAATGCCTGCGTTCGTCTTCCTGTGGGCGTGGCCTAGCAGGTCATGCTGCGTTTCCCTTGCTCAGTTATCGGAGTAATTATGCATCCATGGATCCTAGCCCTGGTCCTACCTCGGATAGCCCTAGGTTTTCAGTCGTGCTCTTTCTTTATTAGCGACATAGCAGGAAATGTTGTTTAGAATCCGCATAAGGGTAATACACGAAACGGATACTAAACGTATTAAACACAAGTAAATATTCCATAATATATCCTTTTAAATTTCTGAAAATTCCAGGAAGTTTCATTACGATGAAAAAGGCTAATTTTATAATAATGAATATGATCACTTCGGACTGAATTTGACTTAGTTGCTCACTTATTTCCTTCTGTGCTGTTGGGCACATCGGGCCAATTATCCACCACCATGTTCTCATGCCAAAGCTCTGTCTTCGTCTCTAAGGAGAGTCGCTATCATCTACTTAATCTATTACTGCACGACTATGATTAATTGTTGGTATGGGCAGGCAGCTGGTTCCGCTTCCCTTATATTGAATGAGAGCGCGGAACCTTTTTTTTTTGAGAGCGTGGACCTGCAACAGTAGTAGTTCCGCTCTATAAAACTGCACTCTGCCAGAACTAGAACGGCGAGTTGTACTATATACATAGTTACAATGAACTACATAATTACAGTGAAATTGTTCATTTCCAATTATTCATTCTTGCACTACAAGGATATCCGGACACCCTTGAGCAATTTTCTTCGCGCTGATTTGAAAGGTCCTTGAAAACTGGTCCAATTTATGAGGGAATTGGTATAGACTGACTATGAAGCGGGGATGACAAAATTGGCATGCATCGTTTTTGTGGCGATCTTCGCCGTCACTTTTTTCCATTGTGTTCCCAACCTATTGTTGCTTGCATAATACCTAAATATCCTTAAGAGGATCTATTCTATCTTTATTTTTTATTTTGGGAAGATTCAAGAGTAAGAAGAGGATTTAATTAATCTTTGAGAAGAATAGGGGGAAGTAAGGAAGCAAGGTGGAGAGAGAGATTAGGAGAGAATTTATGGGGTTCTGAAAAAGAAATCTGAGGAGTTCTTGGAGGTAGAGAAGAGCTTGGGATTCTTTTCAAGGAAAAGGGTGCTCGTTTGCTCAAATCTCCTCCCATTATCATCGTCACAGCCTTATAAGAGGCTTAGCTTTACTGTAGTTTTCAATTTTTCTTCGTCGAATTGAAATTGAATTTTGTGGACTATAACGTTGTGAATTTGCACAACTCTGTACTGCATTAACTCTACTACCCACTTTTCTTGTCGTAGTTCATGCTGTCATTGAAATCATTACTGAAAAGTCGAGGAAATGCTATCAAGTGGGCGTGGCTTCGCTGCAATCATTTTCCGCACCCGTGGAAGCGCGGGAATCCACTTTTTCTCATTCCTGGCGTCTTACTCATTACTCGGATTGCAGTGCTGCATGATGGCTTGCTCATGCACAGAGCACTTTGTCAGTGGGTTCATTAATCACTGGAGCTCTGTCATCCAAAAGTGCAAGTCCTTTTTTGCTGCCCCACCCCTGGGGATTTCCCTCATGTCAAGCTGAGTTCTTGATGGTGGTAGAGGTTTCGAGACTTCACTGAGTGTTTTGAGGGCGTAGAGCTGGTTATTACTGGTTACCATCCTCTCTCTAGTCACATATTCATGGTCCTGCTGCACTGATGTGATCTTATTCATGCCTTGAATAGTGTCTACTAAAAAATGTCTCGTGTATTTGCGTACTTTGAGTTCACCATTGTAATTCACGATTCTGATATGAAAAAAAGCCAGTGACGACCAGGAAATTCGTTGGTTTCCAGGCTCGATAGATTAATTCCAGGCGAATAAAATTGGAAGAAATTTTATAGCTCATGGCAGGGAGATTTATTCTCGCTTTAATTGCAGAAATGGTCGGTGCAAGTTTCCGATAAAATTAATTTTTTTTGGAATTGAATATGATATGAAAATATGAATTGCTATGTTATGTAATGTCATGTGCTTGATTTAGTTCTCGTTTTTCACGTAAAGACGCTCTACTGCCATTGGAGTTATTGTTAACTGTTATCTTCTTTTCCATCTCCTCTATTTTTCCTAACGAGAACTGGTCCTCGTCATTTTCTAATGCGTGATGTTCATTTGCATCTTCTTTTCAAATGAAGGCAGAGCTACAAAGAATTTGAAACGAGGAGTGAGTGTTCGAGTGTATCGAGGGAGATTATGTGCTGGGGACCAGTTCTCGCAAAAAAGTAGCAAGGCAGACGCTCTGAGGTAGCGAGTTTGTGAGGTATAGGAATAAGTTATTGCACAAATTTGTGACGGCAGACGCGCTTAATGTAGCTGGAGTGTTCTGGGGACCAGTTCTCGCAAAAGAAAAAAGATGTGAAAGCAGACACTCTGAGAGTGATGAGTTTTGAAGGATGATGGGATGTTGTGATTAACTGATGACAGATGGCGTTATTGTCCTTCTTTATCTAGTTCTGCTCCAGTAACTTTTCAACCTTGCCTGAGGTCTGCAGTGGCGGAAATATCATTTTTCAAACTATCGCATTTATTATTACGACTGTGCTGTTTACGATTATTCTGTGCCATGAGCGATGCATTGTTATTGCTGCCTTTGATGCTATCTTCTGGTCTTTTAATCGTGGAAGAATGCATTTGAAACATGAACACGGCTCGTTTTCTTTACCTTAATTGATTTCCTGAAAATTCCGGTTGATTTATTGTCTACTCGCTGCTCATTAGTATTTAGTTTTATTATGTTTTCCCATGAAATTTGCTACTTGCTAACATTCTGATCGATCTGGCTTCGTGGCTCACGCTCAGTTCTCCGTGGAATCACGCTCGAGTGGGCCATTCATCTAGTTATTCAATGCAATACGAGACATTTGTTTTGTGTGTCTACGCGCCGAATGGGCGGGCATTATATATTTGTTCGTAAACAATCCGATACTTACACTTTTTGGTTCCGTCTGTGCCTGGGAGTTGAGTACGAGTTATCGCGATAGATTTAAACATGATATTAGGCTTCAATGTCACCATTTTCTGGTGCAGGTATCAGAGCTATGCACTATGATTTAACGAATTAATTTAGATTTACTACTTTTTACTCAGATTCAATGAGTAATTAACCGTTTTTTGCGTTATTGTAATGGATCAATGCATTAACATGTAATGGTCACTATCCAGTAGGTTAAGAAGTTCACGAATTGACGAAACTCAAAGATTTCGTGACGTCCTGGTAAATGCAAAGCGCTGGGCCGCACGCACCATTCAGATTACCCAGGGTAAACGTGTTGAAGCTCCCCGCCGAGGTGCACCCGTCGCCAACCTTGATATTCTGCGTAGTATAATATTATGTAGTCCATCTGATACCCAGTCAGGTTAGCCAAGGACTGGTTAAGTAGCATTTCATGAATTCCAACCCTGGAGGCCATGAATTCCAATCCTGGATCTCTGGCACTGAGCCGAACTCTCTTGCACTTGCTACCGAAAGATTTTTTCCATGCTTTTCCTATGTAATTACCACCGGTTAGAAATAAAGCCTCCCGAATTGTTTGCGAAGGGACCATTTTAGCTGCGGGTTTTCATGGAACCTTACCTATTTCGACGTGGTATTCACCTGTACATTCGAAAAACCCCTGAGTTATTAGACGTACGTGGCGATATCCCTCAATTTTTGCTCTTAGTGCAATGGTAACCCTGCTTTAACCCCGTCCTTACTACTTCCTACCTATATGCGTTCCATTTTGGTGACTAGTGTACCGGAATCACATCTTCACTCGCAAACCCACTGATAACCATGCCTGTATGCATTCCGTCGTGGTGACTAACGTCACGAGGGGTGAACTCGTCCAAAAACATATGACTGTCCGGTTGTTTTGACGTGAATAGTTCAGCGTAGTCACATGGTGAGTGGCTCGCCGGCGCTGTGTTCTGAGCTTTATAGTGTTTATATTGTGTTTATGTGCTTTTCATATCTGCAAACACTGTAAAAACAACTGCAGTGACAAGCTATCAACGTGATGTCGTTAACGTTTGCGGCTATTGCCATTTCTTGTTAATTTTATTGCTATTTGCTTGCTATTTCCAACTTTTATGATGAATGGAAATTCATACATAAAAAGCAAAAATGTTTGAAATTGTCAAAATTACCAATATCCAGGCTAAAACCTTGGGTTCTGAAGGTTGTCAAAATCTCCAGAATCTGGATTTAACCCATATTTTTATTCATTTATTTATTTATTATATACATCGTGATGAGTCAGAATGCATCACAATGCACAATGCATCTCTTGGATTCTCATCATTCAATTTTTAGCCTCCAGATTCCTTGACCTTCACATTTTTGACCTACGATCTTTCCTTGAATTATTAGTGTTTCTATTTGGAGTGGGACTGATCAATTGTGAATTATATTTATCGGACGCACAACAAGCGCACGCGTAAGGCCCCGGTGGGACATTGCATTGAAAACAGCTGTTTTGAACGTTATTCAGCAATTGAGTGTTTAGATTCCATCTTTTGCTATCAATAAATTGCTAAAGTATCTTTGGAGAGCTCAAGAGCTATTTTTGGAAGTTTTTTTTCCTTTGCAAATAGTATACTGCGCAAGGAAAAAAAAACTTCCAAAAAGAGTCCCTGAGCTCTTCAAAGCTACATATTTTAGCAATTTGTTGGTAGCAAAAGATGGAATCTAAACTTTCATTTCCTGGATAACGTTCAAAATAGCTGTTTTCGATGCAATGTGCTACCGGGGCGTTACGCGCGCGGTTGGTGTGCGTCCGATAAACCTAATTCATAATTGACGTCCATTATGCAAAGCAACGCCCATTATATGATATAATGGTTAAGCTTTTTGCTTTAGGGTTTACTAGCTGATTCTGTTTCGATCGCCTCTCTGTTTTTGCTTTGCATCTGTACCATTTAGTGTTATATGAGTTATCATGTCAGTTGGACATAAGACGGCCAGGCCATGGTGTCGGAATGAGCCGCCCGATAGACTTTCCTCGCTCGCACTATGGCGCTTCAGACGTCAGCGTCGGTAGTTAATCAGCTGAAGGATTACAGCAGCGAAGTCCAAAGCAATATGGCTGGAAGCTATTAGGGCTGGTTTCTCTCTGAACAAGACTAGTTGCCTAGCACCATCTTGCCAGCATGGATAATCTCCGATCGATACGTATTCTTTACATGGACTGTTTTTTCCCTTCTTTGCTGCCTCACTGTTCTCCTTCACCAGAACTCGTTCTCTGGGGGCATCCCTCATTAAAAAGAAGTCAGCTGACAGAGCGTCGTTGACAGTGTGCTTGTTGTATGTGTTCGGCCCCAGAGGGGGTGTGGCTACGATTTGATAGATAGGTGATGGATGCACGGGGCCGGCGGCCGCCGGCGCCCGAATGATGTTTTGATGAGCGGACGTGCGTGCACAGATTGCAAGGTGGCCGGCGAGGTGTCTATAGTTTCTTTTATCGATTCGCTTTTAGTTTGTAGTGCTATTGTTGCCATTATCTCTTTTTAACTTTTCGTTATTGAAATCTTCTTTGAGTACATCTACATTTGCTCTGAAAATCCTTTGAAAACCCTGCGTCCTGGAGCATTCTAGGAATTCCTGGCATTTCTGGAATGGGAAATTTCTCAATGATCTCACTCTCCTCCTTTCTTTTTTTTCCCGTGGAATATGATCCTTTTTTAATTGTCGTCCTGAATTTTTTTTTAAATTGTCGTCCTGAGATGTTTATTGCTGTAAAGGTTTGCCCTTTTCAGGATTATTGATTACCCCTCCTTCTTTTCTCACAAAATTTGTGAACTTCTATTTCAGGTTCAGTGAGCAGTACTGAGCAACATTATATATGTAGATTTCGACAAGATTTTGTGAAAGCGGTTAGTGGTCTCTCTCTCTCTCTCTCTCTCTCTCTCTCTCTCTCTCTCTCTCTCTCTCTCTCTCTCTCTCTCTCTATGCCTCGAGAATATGTTCGGATCAGCTGATTCTGACATATTGGTTAAAGGGGCTTAGGTTAACATACGCAGAAAGTAGTATTGAGCTTTTCATGGCTATACTTGGTCCAGAATTTAGGTCCAATTAATATTTTTATCGTAGACCATCCAGAATTGAGGTCCAATTGATATTTCTATCTTTGACCAGAGTGCCATGTTATCTATGCATATTGATCGCTCCTACATACTCTACAGTAAAGAGATTCTCAAGCTCCCGTTTGCTAGTGTTCCTCTTCAGAAACTTCTGCTTATCCGATGCTTTGGCTTAGTACATTACATAGTTAACCTAATGTTTTATCAATGGTTGCTAACGTCAATTGATGCCATGGAGTTTATGATTATTGATCGTGTCGATCTGTAGTATTATATTCAATTATTTTTTTGCTGCTCCATTTTCCGGGGCCTAGCTGATTGACTCAGACGTTTGGAGCTACAGCATGATTGGTTTTACCTTCCTAACGAACTGGCCACACCGAGGTTGGGAAAAAAGTGTCCGTTGGGAAATCCATGCGTTATGTGGACCAGAATCGGAATACTGGGCCGGGACACTGGCATCATTGAGATTACCAAGGGTTTATATGCTAATACCGCCTACACGGGCGCTAACATGTTCACCCTGGGTAATCTAAATGATGCAAGCCCAGCTCTGCTTACTCCAATGCGCTGTTCTGTTCAGTCGACAAACAGCTCAGTGACCCAGTCTACCAGCGATTTGCATGAATTAACTGCTATTGTGCTGATTTGTATGCAACAGCTGCGGGACATTTTAGATGCTGAACACGAGAATCGATATTCCTGGTCCATTTCCATACAGTAGTCGTTCGAAGGATTCGAAAAAAAAATTAGTGCGCTACAAGTTTGTCTATTTTTGATGTTTTGCTGTACTTGGGCATGATTTACTGATCGACTAGGGCCCGGATGCATCATAGGAAGGATGAGTAATTTCATACCCGTGGGTGTGAATACCCATGGGATTAGCATGCCATGTATGGGTAAACGTGTTGATGGGTGCCAGTTGAAAGGTAAACCTGAGTAAGTCAAGGCGTTTACCCTGGGTAATGTCAATGATGCATCTGGGCTTTGGCTACTTGTTAAAGATACTGAAACCAATTCACGTTTGTATTTGCCGGGAGAAAGGTTCACAGCTACTTTAGGAGTGAAATGTCTCAAAGAAACACTGATTATGGGTTCTCGTTCTGGTATATTAGGTCCCACGCGGAAGGTTCCCTTTATGCTAGTATTGCGCCAGTATATATCCCCTCAGCTCAAGGCTTTTTTGTGCAGCAAGTACTAATCCCTAGGTATATGTCATTTTGTCATGGATTCTAAGCGCTGTAATCACTTAGAACAGCGAGTGATTCCGGAAAGATCCCGCGACCGAGGCAATATGTGATGTAAAAGCTGCCTCGATGCACTAATCACCTAGTAAAAGTCACTGCGCTGAAATTTCAGAACTTTGGTGATTTCTGGATCATTTCCGTTAGTATGTTGACCAAGCAACGCGCCAGCGACATTTAATGTTCGAATATTCGGTTTCGATCAAGTCAAAATTTCGAATGTTCAAAAAAGGGTGGGTCCTTGGTCCTTAGGGAAAGAAAAGAAGAGCTGTGGAGCTCTTTGTTTTGAGACATTCGATTTTCTGGATGACCTTCTAAATTAACGATGGAATGGATAGAATTCATTGAGTTTTGATTAGCTCAATACCCGAATTTCCATGCATTGTTCACGAAGCTGGTCTCTGTCAGACGGGCACAGTTTTCAGATTTTCGTCGAGTTTTCGTGGAGAAACTCGTCCTTTCTCGATAATTCTGGGGTTCAGTTTTTCTTCCGGGAACTGGTTAACGACTGGAAGATAATTGTAGTGTAACCCCGCTGCATAAGTCAGGTGGTTAGTACGTGACACAAAGAATTATTTGAGTGTCTGTTCTTGTTGCCTCATGTTCTTCGATGTTCCTGCCTTCGAGGGGAAAGTGCTATCTTCTCCATCAATCTTGAAGGAATTTTCTAGAATTTCCGCACATTTTCTCTTTGTCGCAGAATTTTCCCAAGAAGGGAATGGGTTGTTGGGTAAAGGGAGTCGATATTTTGCAATATAAAATTATTTTTAGTAAGTATACAACGAATGGAATGATTTATTTGGTTCTTCAGTCTCGCTATTATCGTTTTTATAGTTTTTCTTTCGCTGGTGAACCTGGGTGAAATTGCGATATTTCCAAATTATGATTAAGGGAAAAAAAAGAAACGATCTGGACAAAATCTTGTTCTGTAAAATATCAGTGAGAGTAGTAGTAAAAAAGTAATACTAAATTAATTTGTTAATACATAAGATTAAGTAGTAAGACCTGAGTTGGATTGAGAGCGCTCACAAACGCATTTATTTGCCCATTTATTTACTGAATATCCATGCTTTATTCCCTTTTTTCAGAATTTTAACCGTGGCGCCACGCAACAATATGCCATGGATTTTGAGGGCACATAATATCTTCTGCAACCCCAGCTCACAACTAGGATTTGCTTAATTCTGGACTAGCTTCTGTAGGGAATCCTGTTCAAAAATAGCTAATTCTGATGGACTAGAGAGTTTGGGCGCTTGGCTAACTAGAAACAAAGCCATAAAAGCACGAGAATGGAATCCTTGGATGAAGCTTGAGTCTGAATCCTAGGATTCCTTGCAATACTTCAAATTACGTAATCTCTCTTGACTCCCATAGCTCTTTTTCATCAGATGTCATGCCCTTACAGATTATTTTTAGCTGCCTGGTACGTAGGAAATCGATTCTGACGCAGTTACATCCATCATTTGACGTGCTTATCCCTTATAAAGAGAAACAATAGATAAAATTCCATCTAGCGGCTTACGTCAGCGCCTCGCGGGACAACAATTATGTGCCCTATCATCAAGAAAATCGAAAATGAAAGTACAACCACATCGCGATTAACGAGAAAACTCGTCCATATTGCTGTGCGGTTCTGCTTATTTGGTGGCTGTAGTTGAATATGCAGGATTACTAACAGGCTTAATGCCATCTGGTCAGCGAGACAGGGGTATTTGCTAGGAAATGCACCGGGGCCACACATGAAAGAGGGCTAAACTGTGACGCTTGCACGGGGGGGGGGGCGCACAGGCAGGGGAACCAGGCCCCGGGTGCATCATTGAGCTTATCCAGGGTAAAAGTGCTGACGCCCCCGTTGACGATGGGTAAATGCGCATGTTCTTGATACGCTTACCCTCGGCAATCTCAATGATACATGCGACCCCAGAGGTGAGCCGGTGCCTTCCAGAGTAATGGGGGCCAATTTCTATTGACCGTTTTGTCGCCGCCATCCGCCAGGACTCCCCCCCCCCCGTCCAGCTGTGACTCGGCTGGCGGCCCGTGTGTCACGTGCACGGGGTTGATATCGTTGTCACTGCCAGTCAGCCAGCCAGCCAGCCAGCCGGTTGTCACTTGTTGTTCGTTGGACTCGTGACGTGCACGAATTTTGATCTTATGGTGACTTTTTTGTGTGTGTGCGGTGGGTGTTGATTGGTTGTTTGATTAATGTGTTATTTATAATGTCTATCTATGTCTATTCCTTTGCTTTCATTACTTGTTATTTGGTGGCTGGAAAACAGTACGTATTGTACTGCTGGTGTATTCGAGCTGCTCTAGAATAATATTCTACCGCTGTGAGCGATTGATTATCGATCTGTTTAGTTACCCGAGGTAAACTCAACCATTGTTTTACCCGCAGTTTCTAACCTAAAATTTACTGCACTTGTTTTTATTGACTCCACTCCATGTATTTAATAGGTATTGATCGACACAGTTCTGTTCAGGTAAAAGTGATGTCAAATGATTTTTTGGTTAAAGAAGAGCCGCACCGGTTGTTTTCGCTCCTCTTTACCAGCGTCTAGAATGTACGGGAACGTTTCCTTGCTCTAGTCCGACTATTCTGACCCATTCAACTTGTTAGTATGATATTGATTATTGCTATTGATTATTCTTGATCTAGCTAACGATAAGCTCGGCTATTAGGGAGAGCTACATTGCAAACGGTCGATGATCCCTACCTTCTTTTTATTATTTTTGCCCCCCCCCCCTTTCTGACATTTTTTCCAGTGTTAGCAATAGTGGAACCACTTATACTTCATCGCTTCACCCCCTCCCACTACTTCATTAGAAAATGGAGGATTGCTTCGTTTTCATCCATTTGGGTACACGGAGTGGGTAAATATCGATTATCGATTTTACCCAGCTGCTGAAAGCTCCGCATGAGTGCAGTGGCGGAAAGCACTCGATGCTTATTGATCGACTTCTGGTAAGCCCGATCAGTAAGTCTATGGTTCAGCCTGAAAAAAGGATAACGAGATCGAAAACCTGTAATTTCCAGTGGATTATTAGCATTCCAGGATCATAAGGGTCCTATTAATCAGATGTGGAAGAAGGTTAGAATAACGAAAACAAATTCTGCAGGAGAATGTTTTCTGGTCGCTGAAAACGGAAATTCAATGCTCTTTCTCTTGGGTATTGGTTCCAAGCATTCTGGACCTCGCTTCTTCCTCGTTTCCTTTTTCCGCTGAATTGAGCACGCGGTGTTTCGAAACTGAATTCGCATGCGGTGCTCGTTGATTAGCGCCACCTCTTCGAAGGGGGGGGGGTCTGTTGGATCATAAGGAAAGGAGGGGGAGTGCCGCTGTCACCAATGTTCATTGAAAATATCCATGTTCGTTGAGAAAAAATATATGTGGTCTTTACTGCCAGCTATTGTCCCCGTCAGAACTACTCCATATCTTTGTCTAGCCTGCAACATGCAGTGCGCGTCGATGATGGTGCGTTTTCCGCAGACATGGGAAGTACGCGACGCGACCGCGCAGCGCGCGCGAGAATTGGCGCTGCTGTAGCAAACCGTGGTTTTCTTTATTTCTTTCCATCATATTTGATGTTAACTGTCAAGAATACTAACTAATTGTCAAGAAAACCTTATGGTTTGTCGTCGCGGAGAGGATTCCAGCGGGAGCGGCGCGGTCGCGCTGCGTGCTTCTCGAGTCTGTGAAATCGCACCACCATCGATGCTCACTGTAAGATATGGTGCAGTTTCTCATCTATTAGTTATCGTGTATCTTAAAGTTCTATGTCACAAAGGGACAAAGGCGTTATCACGCCGGAAGGTTGTCGAATAAAAATCGCTTTCACCCAGTGGTCTCAACACTGTGAATAAATTGAAATAAGGTGTGAGGCTTTGCGGCAAAGGAATACTGCAGTTTTTTTTTGTTGTTGTTGAAAATATTGAACATCTGGGAATCTTCACGGTTCGATGAAATGCTATCTAATCTGCAACTATGT
This sequence comes from Ancylostoma caninum, assembly GCA_037903475.1. Taxonomy (NCBI): domain Eukaryota; kingdom Metazoa; phylum Nematoda; class Chromadorea; order Rhabditida; family Ancylostomatidae; genus Ancylostoma; species Ancylostoma caninum. Next base: position 849,491 of record JBAJFG010000015.1, on the reverse strand, counting down.
GGCTGTTGCCGCGGAAACCGTGTAATCTGCGATTTGGAGGGGGTGGTTCAAGGCGTGAAGAAGCCTAAGGCCCGGATAGGCAGGTGTGTAGCGTCTCTCCTTCTGTTATTTCTTTTTCTGGAAGTTTCATAGCTCTCTTCACTGATTTTCGATGTTTCTGCGCTCCCCTTGTGTTGTTTTCATGGGTGCAAAATGTTTCTGTTATCAGACATTCTTGAAAACTAAGAAAAACTATTTCGTCGCATTCATATCTGAAATAAATAACGTGTTTGTCCATGTGTTTGTCCCTGTTACAGTTGGCTTTAGTTGTTTTTCTGGAAATCTCTAGAGATAACTGATATTTTATCCATTTATTTACTGGTACAGCTCGGATGCATATCAGCAACTCTTATGTGAATATTTACACTGTCGTCTCCTCCGTGATTATTTGCTTTTCTGACACGAAATCCGAGTCACAAACAACGACTATCTGTGTACGATACGTGGACAATCCGATGTAAATCTAGAAAATAGGATTTTCACTGGGAATTCCTCGAAATGACGTGCATGACGTCTGTGGAAGCTGGAATTCACTTGCTACTTCCGCATCTGAATAGGCTTTTATCCTGGAAAAGGCGGTGTTTTGATTCTGATTCAGCAACCAGCGGATTAATGGTAGTAGACTCGCGAAGAAAAACTCTTGTATGCCTACGGAACCTGCATGGACCTCATATCAGGTTTTTCTTGGCAATTTAGTTGGCTTTATTGTCTGTGACAATGGTGAGCAGATGCTACGTAGTTCAGGATTGTGCAGGTCCCGAAGGCATTTTTGAAATCACCTATGGTGTTAACGCATGCAGATTTACCATTTACCTTGCACTCATCAAGCTGTTTACCCACACATAACGTCTATACCCAGCTGCTATCCATGGATAACTATACCATAGATATAAGGTTGCTCTTCCTCCCAATGATGCATCCGGGCCCAGAAACGCAAACAAATCACAGTTTTCTTCAAGGTTTGGGCTGGTCAGATTCCCCTCTTTAGTAGGGGTTCCATGTTTCAACCAACGTAATACCTTGGTTAAATTCCACAGTAAAGGTTGGGAGCTGCACAACCAGTTGGATATCCTGGGATAGGTGTGACTCATGTTGGCCGTATCGTAAATCATTCGAAGAAGCTGAACAATCGAGACAGATTAGCAGCAATTTTATTTACCGCCGTCAAAGATGGAACAGGCAGAGCCAACTTGGACGCTTCACTAAGCAGTTTCTCGTTGGAGGGCGTGGGGTGGAGGATGGGGGGAATTCCTCAGGGCCTGGGTGCATAGTTGCACATGTGGGTAATATCATACCCATGGGTAGTGGCCGGGTATAGACAACGTCATGTATGGATAGGCATGTTGATGGGTGCCAGATGAAGGGTGAATTTGGTTAGGTTAGCATGTTTATCATGGGTAATTTCATTTATGCATCAAAGCCTAGGATTACGTGCCTGTGCTTCGGATTTCGTAGAAGTTTCTTATTCCATGAGATTTAACGCATTTTAATAACCTTTATCTGTTTCTGTCCTTTTTTTCAGTTCCCTCCCTTACTCCTCTATGTTTAATCTACCAATTGAAACGTTGAAGCACCAATAAACCTCGGGACAGGAGTTTGCTGTCTTTTCGGAGTTCGTATTCGTCTTTTTCTAATTCTGAAAAGACAGCAAACTACTGTCCCGTATTTTTCGTTAATTCTGGCAGAACTAGTAATAAATCATTTGGGTCTGGGCCATTTGTCATTCAGTAATTTAGGTTCGAGATGTAATAGTGCTATAATTTAACGTTCTGCCAAAAGTCGTGGGTAAAATTCAACTTTTCTGATCTAGAGTGGGAGGTACTAACTACTTTAATTTCTTAATAATTCTCAGTTATATTTTTGAACTCATCCGATAATTTATCGAAGAAATATCCAAAAATATTGAAGTCTTTATCTAGAAGTAACATCTGATGTCAGATTATGCAGTGTTCTCTGGAGGATGAAATAGCTTTTTCTTACTTTGTGGGTTCTGCTTTGTTGCCACATTCTCCAGGAGCTTTCTACTTCTTCCCTGATTGCAAGAAAGGTTATCCAGAATTTTCTAAACCGCTGTTGCCTTCTAAGGAAAACCTTGACATTTCTCTATACTGCCCATGGATTCTGATTACGTGACGAACAAGCATATCTCTAGGGTTTCTCACGTTTTTCGATGTTTTTCTCCGCTCCGCACCGGATGGACGTCTGGTCTGTGAAACCTGTTCTCGTACATTTCTCCATAGTGAGCGCTAACCATTGTGAGACTATTTATTGATCGCTCATGGATTATTGATTGGTCGTGGATTCTGGTAAGTTCTTAGAGTTAATATCAGGATTTTTTGGACTCAGCTGTGTCACTGTAGAGATTGCAAGAAGTACATGGGATTTTTCTGCAAAACTATTGGTTTTCATGTAATATTTTTCATGTAATATGAGTGTGAATGGTTATTGAGATAGAGTTAGCAATTCCTTTCTTAGCAGGACCAAACGCCTATACATCATTCAGTAGCTGTCTCTGGCATCCTATGATTTATGACGGATTTTTACGTTATGCCATGGTTCCAGGAGAATCCCCGATTTTTTTTTCGGCTCTAGTGTTTACCGACTCATAAACCAAACTGGCGGAAACCAGTCACCATACCAGTTTTTCGGACTACCACTTATTATCATCATTCTTCGTACGTTTATCCAGTAATTTGGATTTGATGTTTTATTAACCTTGTCTTTGGAATTTCTGCCATATAGTTTCCCTTCCTGATTGATTGTGAGTCCACAATTTTCTCGCCTAGCCTCTTTTCTGTGACCGCTACTGTTGCGAAGAAACGAGGTGTTTTCTTGGGAAGTTGGTGGAATATTCTGTTGAAAAATCTCGGGAAAAATCCTGCAAGCTTTACGTGGGGTGCCGCGTAAAATTACGACTCATTTCAATATTGCACTACATCAGTTAATATTCGTCACAAGCAAATTATTTCTTCGTCTGTAACTTGTAATTTTGTTATTCTTGAACATATTCTTACTAACTTGCAATTCTCAGGCTATTCCAAAGTCTCCAAAGTCATAATGTGAAGTCCAGTAAAATGGAAACAGAAACAACGTTATCACTGTATGGCAGTGACGGACGCAGGGGGCGGGGGCTTTACAACACATGTAAAAGTCTTGTATTAGTTTATTTTTACTTGTCTATTTTTAATATTATTTTTAATTTATTTTCTTGTTAATTATTTATCATTATAATTGATATTTTTATTGATTTTATTTTCCGTCTGGGTCCCGAAAACGGCGGAGACCCCACTTTTTTCCCACGCCCCCCCCCCTCCCGCCCACTTTCTGCGTCCGCCACTGCTATATGGTGCTCAGGAAAGCTCTATATATTATCATAAGTAAGATGGCGATGGAATAATCACCATACTTATTATTATTTTTGGTCGAAATTATATTTAATAATCATTTCGTTCATGATATTATTGTTGTCATGTCATGGTGTGGTCATTACATATTCTCATCCTCATTCATCATGTCAATGTCACCTTCTTTAAATCTTACTATTAAGTTATCATCATTACCATATTTCGGTAGTAAAGTGAACGGTAGTTTCTAGCACGAGTGCGAACCTTATTCATTTTATTGTTAGAAATAGTACACAATCCCACCTATATTCCTTTTTACAAGTTTTTTTTCGAGGGCTGAAGAAAAATCCAGGGGGAAATCAACGTCAACTGCTTGCCATCAAAAATAGGCGCGCTTCCTTCGGCTTTCCTTTTGTTCTTTTTTTTCTCTGCAAGACGAGGAATTTGTGAGTCTAGCGTGATTTATGTGACAGCTTTTGCTGTTTTTCTCATCGTTTTCGGTTTCCTTTGAGGTTTTTTTCCTGAATTTTTCTAGGAACTACATCGGTTTGGGACCACATGAGCTGTGTTTTTATTCTTTCTCATTTTTGTTTCTAATAGTTGTCGAATATTTGTTTCTTTCTATTGCATAGTCTTAGTTTTCATGAAATTCCTGTTTTTTCTGTGCAAAAGATTATGAAGCGCTTTGTGTGCTCCATTACAATTCTTATTCAAGCGCTTTCATTCATTTTCTGGTTCATTTATTCTATTTAGTTTATTGATCACGCATTCATTCATTCATTTGCTGTCCCGTCTGTGGGGTGTCATTTCTCCGTATGTCATCGATTTCTTCTCTAGTTATTATGAGAAATGAGGCGCTCAGATCAACCAACGCGATTAATGCGATATCGTCGTTTCACCCCGTCTGTCGACCAGTGTGTTTTCGTGGCTAATGGGTAGATATGCAGCAGAAATGGGTTTCTGTGTGGTGCACATTAATATTAAAACGCGTTTTGCGTTATGACGTCATCATGATTATATGGCTTGTTTACCATCATCGCTCGGCTCGCTCTTTAGTCAGCGACATCCTAAATTTCTGAAGAAATATGCGCCTATGTCAGATTTCAATGACAATTTGTGCTAGATGTCGTACTTTTTGTGTTCTATGGTAATTTCATTGACGTTCTTTGAGTGATACGAGTGCACCCTTTCACTGTTCCCCGAACAAGGAAATATGAGTCAGTTTTTATGGGAAAGGTGCACTAGAAAAGTGTATGTTGGTCGAATCTGTTCGTTTTTCTCCGTTTTTTTTTTCAATGTTGCAATTTTCTGTCATCTACCACTCTTCATCTGTACTTTGGTCATTTGGAAGTGGGTGGGCGGAGCGACGTGGTGTCAGGAGTAGCTCAAAAAATAGTTTGTTCTATTTCATTCGGATGGTGTACGTAGCCTTGCGGTCGCTTTTATCAGGAATTTCTTTGGTATGCTTCCTAAAAGGCAATGTTTCACCCAATAATCGATATTCAGGTTTTACACCAAAGGAATCGCCAGACGACGCTGATCGCTATGATGTACATGATTCCTCAGAAAAAGACTGAAAACCCCAATTTTGAGCCCCTTCTATTGCGGAGAGTTCTCGATGCCCACCGAGACATCTACCACTAAGGAACGCTTGCTGCCAACGATCAACATCACCAGCTGTACAGCCCTGTAGCGGAACGGGCAGCTTATGATGTCGATCGTAACGCAAGCCATTCCTTGTGGCAGATGTCACAACCGACAGCTTGAATTCTCCACAGGAGAAGGGTCTCAAAAAAGGGTTTTGTGGCAGTTTTGTGAGGAATCACGCATATAATTGTGATCAGCGTTACCTGGCAATTCTTTTAGAGTAAGAGTCTGAGAATCCATGAGATTCTGAGTTGATCCACTGTCTCTTATAAGCCTTGTTCGCGGACATCTGGCAGAATGGGCGGACATGACGGTCAAAAACCTGATCCAGCTCTTCTTATGTTGCCGTTTCGAAACTTATTCCTCTTGAGGTTTTTTCTCACGTGCCCAAGAATGCCCAAAAATTCCCGACTTTCACGCTACACAAAAGTAGATCCTCCTACCCCTACTGAAGAGTTCCCGGGAGGACCTACATCTTAATCCTATTTACCCACAAATGGTAAGGGAACGAAACGGGCAAACAGGCAACATGCGTGCATGATTTTCATCTTTTTTTATCATAAAATTTTCCATGACATTAATAGTTTTATTTCATGAGACTATGGGAGAATTTAAGGAATTTGAAAAATAATGAAGAAAAAAATGAGTACCAAGCACCCACCTACCTGACTTTGCTCGCGATTTGATCGAGTTTGCATTTCATAAAATTTAGTCTTGATTGATTTTAATGGATATTGTTTGTGCGTTTCCTATAAATCGGACATTTGGGACGGGGGGCGGGGTTGGACGCGCCCATGATTGGTTGCTGGGTCCTACTTAGTGTTAGGAACGTAAATAGCTCGCAACTAGTGAGTTGAGCGTTCCAAGGTTAAAATCTTCTCTGGTCTGTCATGCTCAGCGTCCATATTGACTTTCTAATCGTTATTCTTTGCATTTTCACCTCGTCACGTTTCCTAACCAGTTTTCATCGCAGGACCACGTTCTCGCTGTGAATCGCATTCGTCAATTTTCTTTCTAAAACTCTTCTAAAACAAAATTTCCAGATAATTCTTGTTATGGTTCGACACCGTCTCGAATCGATGTGATCGATCGAGTCTTGCCACAAGACACGGTGTCGTTTACTCTGCAGAAGCAAATCGATATTATCAATCGATACTACCTACTATTATCCACTAGGCTGCTATCTTTACACGTTCATTGCTCACGTACCTTTCATTTCTTATCCAACTGACCTGCGGGAGCGGCCTGGCCTTATTCGTTTCTCGTTTAACCCCACCCCCTTTCACTGCTTATATTCACTAACTGTTCTCGACTATATTCACGAACTTGTTCTGCGCCACAAATTCGTCGGATTACTGTATAGCGTTATTCGTCTACTGTAACTACTTGGTACTTGGTATTATTCGCCTTGATTGTTGGAAGTGATGGTTGCCACGGTTATACATGGCATTGATAGATCCACGACAGAGGTGAGCAAGGTTTTTACTTGGAAATTGCTTCCAGATTGAATAGATTCATCCGGAAATAGGTATGTGCAAGTAGCCCTGCGTCTCTGACCCAGTGGTTGAGCGCGTCATGGAATTTTCTCGAAGAAAAATGGAATCGGTCGCATATTGCTTGCTCATTTGTTGTTTTCTGCCGTTATTGAACACGTCACAGAGAAAAAGACTGGTAGTCCAGCCCACTAGCCGTCGTTGCTGGAGCCATTTGCCACTGAGATGGGGATTTGGATTGGGGTTTGATGAGCTTTTTTCTGCTACAAGGCAATACCAGGATGAAACGTCACTAGAGCACAGAGAAGAAGCTAAAGAATATCGGAATAGGGTGCTAAAGGAAGTCCGACGGTAGCCCCGACCCGTTTGCTATTCTCGAAGCGCATGGTGGCATGTTTAAGGATCACACCGAACCAGGAATTAGAAGAACTAACTTTCTTAGCATGTTAGATATTGTCATGCCATGTTTTGAGGAAGAAAAAATTATGGAATTATCTTAGCAGCCCATATCTGGTCTTCCTGAGACGCTAGTGACAAAGATACGCATAAACTACTCGTAAACTTACTGAAAATCCCGTTTTCGTGTCCTTTAGTTGAGAAAAAGTGAAGGCGGAGCTTCCAAGTGATACTCAACTCCTGTCACATGCACCCATATGCCGACCGAGATATATGGAACGTTATACCTGGAGGAGGCGGGGCCGCCGAACTCTGCGATTGGTCAGTTGGACGGATTGTCCAATCGCAGGGTCCCTCTGCACAGCCCTTTCCGGGCAAAGCTCTACATCCTGCCGGCTGCATTCTTCCAACATGATCGACTTCATTAAATAGGTAGCAATTCGGGATGCGAATGCAATTATCGATTGGCGATATCGAGCTTGTCGAACGTGTTGAATGAGTGTGGTTGGAACAAACACCATATGGCAGAAGTGCAGTGTTAGGTGGAAGCCCCGCCCTGATTCTCCCAGATCGGAGAGCCTAGAGGCAGGATTCCCTCTCATCTTTGTAACGAATCATGTATATCATTGTGATCAGCTGATCTTGGGGATTGCAATGGTACAGCAATTTCGAAAAAGAAAGGTGGGAGTGGGATTGAATGCGTTGTTGTAGAGCGACAAAATTTCTCGGGGAACTGCATTAAATTATCTCTATTTGGAAATTCACCATAATGGGAATACTTCAGCAATTTCACGGAAATTACTGGTCAATTACTTCACACTGAACTGATTTTGTCTACAAAAGTAATCCAAAACATTTCCAATCGAGACCCCCATTACCGTACCCATTCCAGAATACTGAATTGCTGCGTGTACGCGTAGCAAAAGGCGAACGACTCGGTAAACGTGACCTCTTCGGCGTCGTTAGTCCGTACTGTGTTATACGACTCGAAAGACCTGATGGCGAACAGATTGATGAGATCACGTTGGAGAAAAAGAAAAAGGTGAGTGGTTCAGTTACCCATTTTGGATGTCTGATGACGTCACTGCCAACTGTTGTGGGGATAAGTATATGGGAGATAAACAAATAGGTGCTTCTCACGTCACTAATCTGCTAGGAAGGGATTCCTTCGTCATTAGCTGCTAAGTAACAGGGAGACTTGCTAAAAATTAAAGACGTTTGTTTATTGTGATAAATCATTTTCCTTCCATTTGAAGAAAAAAAAACGCCTTTGACTGCCTGTGAGCTGGACATTCTCAGATTCAGCGTGAGTCATGAGAGAACACTTGCGGACTGGTTTGGAAATTTGAGTTGTGTATTTGCGGACCTGCGTAATCGCTACAGAAATGTTTACGGAACTGCTCGTACAGAACTTTGGAACGGGTCTTGTGCAAACGTCTACCTTGAATTGGAAAAAACAGCGGGAGAAGGAATCGTATCCTTACAACGGGGGGGGGGGTGAAACAGTGACTTGAAAGCAGAGCTGGTACCAAGGTCAAAGTCGTTAGGTTAAATGACCCCACGAGTAGCTTCACCACGTTTTGGTAGCTTTATTTTAACCGTATTTTCTTTATTTCCAGACCAGAGATCCCGTCTGGAATTCGATCCTGACACTTCGTGTCACCCGACAATGCTGTTTGAAGTTTTTCATCTTTGATGAGAATAAAATTGTAAGTTTAGTCCATTATTTGTCCAGAAATTACTTTGTAATCTAATGTGGCGCACATTCTTCCCTTCTTTTTTTTGTGGAATCGATAACTGTCACATGATAATTAGGATTATTGCGCCGAAAAACGGCTGATCGAGCTGATTTGCATGCGATCGTGTTTCCGCGTATGTAGTCATGATGCTACACCCTCACCACCGCGTAGACTCATGTTCTTACTTAAATCTCATCAGAGTCGTATTCATATACCAGTTACTCAGGGTATTTTTTGGTTTTCTCCCTTAATGCTGACCAATCCCTGCGTTTCCAGCGGAAGGACGCACTACTCGGATCAGTCGAATTCGATTTGTCCACGGAAAATATTCCAAACGAGACGAGGCCACCTTGCGTTTATCCGTTGAAAGGCGGACGTCACAGGTAGTATCGTAACCAGCTCGTGTACTGTATGGGTACTGTAGATACAATAAGCTTTAGGAATATTGGCAGTCTCTGGATCGGAATGCATTACTTGCCATCGGATCAGTCTCCAAGTGAATCCACTAGTGATCTACAAGTGAACAACTCTATGCCTGAAGGTTTATTGATTTTCTTTTCATTGTTATTTATTTTTTATGGTGCTTTTAATTTTTCTTTGTTTGATTTTTTTCGCCTGCTTCATTTTAACTTTACTAATTATGTTTTTTTCTTATTGCTGGAATTTTCTCGGGGTGAGAGGAGGCTGAAAAACAGTTGGGAATTGGTTTTTAAGGCTGGGAAGAGCGCGAAGACGGCAACGGCCGAACGTTCTACGTAAATCACCTACAACGTACTACACATTGGGATAGACCATCGCAAATGAATGGAGTGTAAGTTATTGATTATTGTCGCTAAGTCTCGCTCAGACTCGTCTATACTATCCTTTACATGATCTACATTAAGTTTACTCTTTAACTTCGACTTTAATTTTTTTAAAAAGATTTTTGAGCTTCGCATTAGCTCTACTTCGCAGTAGTGGATAGCGCTTGCTGATTCCACATAACGTTTATACTCCCGGCCTATGTTTAGATGCAACTATCTCTATCGATTTTTCACTCTTCGAAGTTAGTCATGAAAAAGAGAGCAAAACTCTTTTGCAATATATACTCTTTAGCACACAACCACCGTTGCAAAAAGATGCAGATGGAAAAATAATAAGAATATTATCAAAGGAGTATGTTCCCTCAGTTGCGCACTTTACTCAAGTCGTCGAAAATCGATTATTGATTTTTTCCAGAGAACGGCAACGTAACGAAGAAGAGGTACGGAGACGACGAGATGACTATGAGCGACGACGTCAAGTGACGAATTCTAGCCCCGATGCGGTTAGGAGTCAACTTGAAGCGGTATGGACATCTATCACTGGAGTTCTTTCATCGCACTGGGACAGTTCAGCTGACCGTTCCGTCAGAATCGCCTGTTTTCTGTGCTTATCACTTGTTTATACCTAGGAGAACACTCAACTGGAACCTGTTTACACCCATATCAGTAAGTATTTGACAGATTGCAGATAGACAATGCAATGCGTTCGAATTTTGCCGGTGGCACGCAAGCAAATGGTGAAGCTGAAGATGAACCACTGCCTGAGGGATGGGATATGCAAGTAAGCAGCAGTGGCACGGGCACAAGTTGTCTCAGATGTCCGGTACTAATCGATAACTGAGCAAAATGTTCAGATTGCTCCCAATGGTCGAACGTTCTTTATCGATCATCGTACGAAAACCACCACATGGTTGGATCCCAGGACAGGTATTGCTGCCAGTCGGCCGCAGACCGGAAAGACAGACGATGAAATCGGCGCTTTGCCAGAAGGATGGGAACAGAGGGTGGGATTTTTGATTTCGTGCTACTCTCCTTTAGATTTATCGATTTCCCCCCACTTTTCGGATTTTTTGGTACTTCGAGGACTAAAGCGCTTTGTTTTCAGGTTCATACTGATGGGCGAGTGTTCTTCATCGATCACAACAATCGAAGAACACAGTGGGAGGTGAGTATTCCTCAGAGTTTACTGTCAGTTCTACTATAAATTTTACTACTATTCTATTTTATATATTAGTAGGAGTATAAATAAGGTTTTTAAGTATTGCTTCTACGTACTTGTTCTTTTCTTAAACTTTCCTTCCAACGGTTTTCTTGTTTTCAATAAATTTTTTTGCTCGGTTAGTATAATCACATTGCTCTTTGTCAATAAATACATAGTTGTACATGGTCACGATGTGCGAGGACTGGTCCCCACTGGCATCACAGTGTGTTTCACTGCGCCAACGTGTTCGGTTTTTTTTCACAGTTTCTGCCTCGAAATTCCATCCTAGCGCCTTTACTTTAACTATTGGCAAGCACAAAACAAAAACAATGTGGTAACAACTAGGGACCAGTTTTCGCAAGTTGATGGGTATTTTTACCAAGCTCTGATCCGTCAGGAGCCTTTTCATTTTTACCCCATCAAATTCTAAAGATATTCCCTACCATAAATCATCTGAACTTACAATACGGTCGCAGCAGTTTTTGCCCCAAAATTCGTCAATATATTGATTGCTTGCAACAGTAGAAGGGTAGTTTATACTAGCTGAGTGCGTCAGTCGTGCAACAGTCCCACGCATACATTTGCAAAGGATTTTCCATGAACACTGGTCAACACGGCACGTACATCCTCAATGAAAAGAACGCGCGGCCACCGCGAGGCCGTAAACGCGTGCGTCTGAGCTGCGACTGCGATGCGACTGGGCTCTATTCTTCATCATATAGACGCACGCGCGTCACTCGCACGCATCCAGTATAAATTGCCCTAGAGTCTGTCTTAATATTACGATGGACAATAACTTAAAATCTAATTTTCCTTTATTATCATTGTTTCAGGATCCACGGTTCGAGAACGAAAGTATTGCTGGTCCAGCTATTCCCTACTCACGAGATTATAAGAGAAAAGTATGTCCTGTCTTTATTTTGTGTTGTAACGGTTTTTCTATATCTGTGAACGTGCTGTTATCTGAATACGCTAACCAGCCGTAAAGGAGTGACGGAATATTTGCGCCGTTACTCTCTTAGAATTGGCTTTGTTTGATCCCAAAAATTCCTGAAAAAGTCTCAAGATAGCCAGATATTCGAATCTTTGAGTGCGCTGAAGTAGAAAACAGCTTTTCTGGCTTGCATTCTGCTATTTTAGGTGGAGTATCTGCACTCCAAGTTACCACGAGCGGGTTCGAATGGTAAATGTGACATGATTGTGCATAGGGAGACACTGTTTGAGGATTCTTATCGACATATCATGGAGAAGGTAAATGACGTTGTACATGTAATTTTTTTCTTTTCTTTTCTCAAATATTGTGCTTTATTCTTTTATTCATTTCCCTCAGCACCTCGACGGTCGTTGTTCTCCTTGTGAAGGAGATGAGATTGCAAGGTGCATAGTGGTATATGAAAGTGTCATGGAAGCCCGTGCAATTTTTAGCATTCATATTCTTCTTTTCATCCAATATTAGTTTTTCAATGTATCCAACATATTGTTTTTCCTTGAATTTTATTTTGTCATTTCCTCTATCTATTTTTGACCTTTTCAGACTCCTGCCGAACTTCGGCACAAATTGTGGATTGAGTTTTTCGGCGAAACAGGACTTGATTATGGTGGTGTGACCCGAGAGTGGTTTTTCCTGTTGTCACATGAGATCTTCAATCCGTACTATGGCCTTTTTGAATATTCCGCGACGTGAGTGTTCACAGTTTTGTCGCACAAGCTGTGTTTCATATGATGGTCAGTGTTATTCCTCTCTATTATTATCGATTGACTGTCTTTTTTTTTGTGACAGCCGATCGGTAATTAGGATTTATGTCATCAGTGAAGGTACATCCGATCTTCGTCGATGTGATCTACTTGTCTACATTCGCTTTTCCTTGTTTTTTATTCATTTCTTATATTTTTCCTTCAAATTTTGTCATTCCCACTTTTTAATTGCATGTTTCAACTGTACTTCTGCACTTCTGTGATATCCCACTATTTTATATTTTTGCTGCTCGTAAATATGCTGCATGCCATCCCATTTCAGAGACAACTATACATTACAAATCAATCCGCATTCTGCTGCCTGCAACCCAGATCATCTTTCATATTTCTATTTCATTGGCAAAGTGATGGGCATGGCTATTTACCATGGAAAATTATTAGACGGTAAGTGAATTTCGTTAGCTTGACGAAAACTGGTCGTCAGCATGTGACCTTAGGATTGATTTTTATGAAGGGTCAGAAACCGCCAGGGACCAGTTCTCCCTTAGGCTTCCATTTGTTATTTCGTATTATTATTGTTAGCTTGTGGACTGAATGTTTGTGTTTTACAGCTTTTTTCATTCGTCCATTTTATAAAATGATGCTTGGAAAGAAAATCACACTGTTTGACATGGAATCAGTGGATAATGCGTATTATAACTCTTTGATCTACATCAAGGATAACGATCCAGAAGATCTCGAGCTGACATTTGCTGTTGACGATTGTGTATTTGGAGAGGTAAGGATGTTTCATGACTTTTTTATTATTTATTAAACATTAATTCCAGCGCAGTAGTAATTAATTATGTAAATGCTACTTTACAGTGCCTTTTAATCACTCTTGCATCACAGAATACCGTCCTTCTGGCCTACCGCGCCGCACCGTACACGCGATGCGGCAGGCCAGCTGGGTATTAAACATTAAAGGTACTTAGTCTTACGTCTTAAAATTAGTTGCACCCACATCGGTGATACAAGACAAAATTCGATGGAAAAATCTATTGTTGACTGATAACAAATCCGACCAATAGGGTCCCTCGTAGCCACACCCACTTTAGTCGATCCAACCAATGGGTGGTCCCTACGCAGTGCCTCCGAGAAACGCTGCCTATTTTGTACAAGTAGTAAGCACACTATGGAATTCGTATTTTCAGACCCAAACTATCGAACTGATAGAGAATGGTCGCGAAGTCCGGGTAACGGAAGCAAACAAGGAAGAATACATAGAAGCTGTGGTCAATTGGCGATTTGTCAAGAGAGTTGAGAAACAAATGGAGCAAATTTTGAGAGGGTTGCATGAGGTGAGATTGATGGAAATCAGGTCGTATAATTCAGAAATTCGAGAGATTCGTGTTGATCTTATATGGACACTGACCGTGCTCCAATCGTGAAAGCTGCGCCAAACAAAATACTCGTTTAGGTTGTCCCAACGAATCTGCTTCGGATATTTGACGCAAACGAAATGGAGCTGCTTATGTGTGGATTGCAAAAAATTGATGTTAAAGATTGGAAAGCACATACAGTTTATAAAGGTGGCTATGGACCAAGTAGTCAGGTGAGTGGATGAAAAGGCTTGGCTCATGTCTAATTGGCTGCTGGGGCAAACAAACCGACAAATGGTGGCAGTTTGTAGTGAAGCCACACCCCCTGCCAACTATCAATGCTACGAACTGATTCCATTTAAGGTTATTCATAATTTCTGGAAGTGCATTCTATCGTTCGATAACGAAATGCGAGCACGTGTACTACAATTCGTTTCGGGAACGTCGCGGGTACCGATGAACGGATTTCGAGAATTATACGGTATGTCGTGCTGATTGTTCGAGTTGTGCTTTTATCAGGAGGTTCTCTCTTGTTAATATTTAGTCTTTTTTTTTGGAGGATTTTTCCAAATATCTTTGGTCGGAAGTAAGAGACCTCCCATAAAATTTCGTTTCCAGGTTCAAATGGACCACAAAAGTTCACCATAGAGAGGTGGGGCAGTTCAGACATGCTGCCGCGAGCTCACACATGGTAAGCTCCATTTTCCTCTTTCTGCTTTGAAAGACTTTTTTTCTCTTGAACAAAGTGTACCCATAAGGCTAATTTTGCTGCGGGGTAAGCTCCGCCCACAGTATTCCTTACCCACCACGTACCAAATCTCCCTGCATTTCACGTGTTTTTTTTTTCAGTTTCAATCGACTCGACCTTCCGCCATACCAGACGTTCTCCGAATTGAAGCAGAAGCTCTGCACAGCAATTGAGAATTCGGAGATCTTCAGCGGTGTGGACTGATGTCAGCGTGACACACTGGATGGACATCGATTGATGTGGATCAAAAAGATCAAATGATTCCTAGAATATTGCAAGAGCGGTGATGTACAGAATGTTCAACACTCAAAAATGAATGTTTACGCGGTACACGTTGTGATGAGAGAAATAAAACTGGTCTAATTTGTATAATTTGTCAGGAAAATGCAGGGATTGTGATGAATCGACGACTAATACAGGAGGGTTTTGACAGAGAATTCTAGTGTATCCCCAGACTTCGCGGGGAAAAACTGAACAACTTTCTCTTACATTTAGAAATATGCATTAATCGAACAATTCATTTGTTCGGATTTTTCAAATCATTGGATGTTCGAACAATTCGTTTATTCGGCTGAGAAAAATTGTTATATAGCTGTTCTCTGACTAGCTCAATATTACTGAGAGTAGTAACATTACCTTTGGCGATAGTGTGACCATGAATTCGAAAATAAGGTAGCTCACCAACTTTGAGTTCTCCGGCTTTTGACAGCCATCAGTATCCAGGTTCTTAATTCGGGAATCACAAATTGTGTACTTCGACATCTTATTCCATTCAGCATAGAGACGAGTCATAAATTTCGTAAAACTTAACCTTGAAAACAACTATTTAGTGCTATTAGAGTGTCTATGTGTCAATTTGTCAATCATTTCAATTGCTACGGAATAAGCTGGTGAAAATCTCAGCATCAAGGAGGAGAAGTCAAAGTAGGTCCCTGTGAATTCTCTGCTTTCAGGTATAAAATATAAAAAATATATATAAAGTTAAATTTTTCTTACAGATGTGGGTCTGTCAAGCATATGAATACACATACAATCTGTTCGATCCGGGATAGTGTGAATTCGCACCGCTAATCCTTTAGCAAGCCAGACACGTCATTCATAGCTAAAGGTGATGGCTGGCTATGATTATATTAGGTTGTAACATAAGTTTCCGCTATTTTCCCATAGGCATTTTCAAAGGGTTCTCATAAATGGATACCTAATAGATTTCGCGCATATCTAGATACTGTTCTAAACCACATGATCTCGCAAACGTTCCGAAATGTGAGACCTATTTTTGTATCTTATACTGAAGATGTAATTGACTTCGGAATGAATCCTTCAAGAAAGCAAATTCAAAGTGTCAGCTACTCAGGTTGGATGAACGCTGCGCTTGCGTCCGTTGCTATATACTGTTCCAAACGCGACAATAGTTAAGTAACCGTGCGCATAATTTACGTTTCTCTCATTCCTCTCCTACTGCTACACACTTTCCCGCGTTCTTTTTCTCTCCGCTGTCTTTCGAACTATCGTCCATGGGGAAACGCACTATAAGCATGGCACAATTTCTACTTGCACTTACTGAACCCTATCGGAGATTCATCATTTATTCTACAATGAATATGTACCGGAGACAACTTATTTCATGGAGTTCAAATGATGTTCCGCTAAAACTAATCCTAAAACGAGGATAGGGTCAGCAAAGCACTGTTCCACATCCATGCGCTCTCCTCAGGGACTCATTTGGAGGAACAGTCTCCGCGAACGCTTCTCGGCAGCTGCAATTTGCTATATTTGCAGCCAACGGTGACACCATATCACTTATAGATGTTCTCGACTCCATAGAACGGGCAGATCGACAGTACAATTACATCCCTGTTTTAACAACATATCGAGGCGGATCCGGAAAATGTTCTCGCTTCAAATCGAAATTTCTCACCATCGCTCTATAGCGTTTCAGATGTGATCCACTTGACTGCGTCTGCAGCAATGCTTCTCTGACCTTACCGAACAGATTCTAACATAACCTGACTGTCGAATCTGCCCAATTAAACGGAATGTTCTTCTCGGGTGCATTGATATCATAGGAAATCAAGAACTTACACAGAAATGTATCCAATTCTTCGCAGGATCTCTTAATGCAAACCCAGGACGACGCAAGGAAGCCGAGAAGAGCGGCGGTAGTACGTTAGAATCGTTACCGATGATGTTTAATCAAAGTTAATATTCTAAAAGATCATTACCATTAGGAAAATTGCGCATAAACAAGAAACGACCAATAAGACTTTGTCTGAGCATTCTCTGGGGGGAAATTATTTCTATTCTATTCTACGCTTCTCAAGGGAGAGGTACAACAGCACACGAAATAGCACCATCGAATACAAACAGGGGATCAAAAACAATGAGAAATTGAACCACTCAGGATCATAAACGTTTTCACTCACTGAACAATGACACATGAAACCTTCATTTTCGCAGCTGCAACAGTAATATGAAACAAATGGACACTAACACTCCAAGCAGATCCTTCTCTGCAGCCGATGCGACTGATAGACGCATCGGCTGTAGAGAAGGATCTGGTTATAGTGTTGTAAATGTCACATTAATAATTTCGGAGCCATGCTTATAGAAATTCGGTTCATTGTGAATCCCAAACATCTATAGTGTGCAAATAAGACACCGAGTTACTTGTGCGGATCGAGATATCTCCCCTAATCTCTTTCACAACTGTTTACAGAGCCTAATAGACACAATGCCTGAGAACATATAAACATCTTAATAGCTTGAAGAAATGTCTAGGAACAAGGAACACTACGCTGCACTTGAAAACAGTAGAAAATGAAAATAAAATACGCGATGATATGCCATTCAAACCGGAGTCCAATATTCACAGAGATATTTCCTATAAAAAATCTGATATAGCTGTATCCTAATGTCTAATGCTGGATGCATTCCATGAGCTTGATGTACCAATAATAGACGTGGTAAAGAAGTATAGCAAGAATCGCCTGAAAACAACGAAAGAGAATCCCCACATTATGTTAACCGACCCATTTCACAGAACTCACAACACCGCCGCAGCTGCCGGCAAGATCGAGGAAAGGGTGCTCAGAGAAAAAGGCGTCGAGTGTCTCGTAGGCCTTAAAATAAAAGCCATAATTGACAAGAACCTTGCAACAGCTGATCCTATCGATATAATTCTAACAAATCGGTTTGAAAGAAACTTCAGGAGTAAAGACTTACAGGTGATTTATCGATATATGTTGAAGCGTCCCTTCTAGACTTTCCTTTAAAAACGTCTCGAACTTCTGGTGCGACATTCGACGTGGAGTTGCGAAGAACGGAAAGGTCCGGTTTCAAATCCAATTCGTATTCACTTTCATTACCAAATAAGTAGTTATTTGTTTTGGGAGACTGGAATCAACAAAGTATGGTTATGATGTAGAAAAGTCCTCAGGAATAGAAAAATTAAAGTTCGTGCAGAATATAAGAAAAAAAATCATCTAAGCATATTCTTCAGATTTGACAAAGATGACGATAAGCTTCACACTTTGCAGTTTTAACCAAGATGATAACAGCATTAGAACATTTTCGCAGGTATAGACGTTTCCATTAGTTCTGCACATCACAATAGCAATATCTTAGTCCTCGTTCAAAAAAAAAATCCTGGCGAGAGACACCCCTGCTTGCTCATTCCTAACTGTTATCTTGTCGTATTATTTTGTTGGAGTTGAGCACACATGTATATGTTTTGTAACTGCAGACTCTTATTTTTAGCGCACCTTTGAGTGCAAAAAATGAAATAAAATAAATAAAATAAAAACAAACACATTTCAAAGGGATCAAATCTCACGTAGCACCCATAGTCGACGTGGACTATATAACCACACATCGCTTGGCGACAACGATTGTGATATGTATGGATTCAAAAAAAGCATTCATCTTGAAAGAAAAGACATTTCCGCTTGTTTGGCACGTCAAAAAAGCAACGGACACATTTGAAGGGAACTAAATTCTACGCTGCAGGTGTACGCCGCTGGCGCGTAACTGTGGTAAGACATACCCTTGTTCGATTTCAGCAGGTATCAAAATTGGTGCCGTCAAAGCCGAGCGATCGACGGTATACTTAATGCAAATGCATGTTCACATTTAATAAACCGCTTACTTTGTTTTCAAGGGAAAACAGCAGAGATACGCCAAATGTTATCTAACAGTGAAAGAGACAAAAGGCATTATTCAATTTTTAGTCCATTCGAGCACCCATATTGTTCCCTCATACACATTGAACAGATAAAAAACAGGAAACTGAGCGCCTTTTATGTAAATAAAAAAACGGAAAAGGCAAACATTTTAGGTGGACTACCTTCACCACTGGGGAAGCCTTCCTCCTTCTGTTCCACGACCTCGTGCCTTCGTTGTCTTCCAAAATCAAAACATCATCCTAAGTAGAATTTGAGTACTAGTCATAAATGTTCTATAGACTGTAAATGAACGGAATGAGAAGCAAATCTTACATCAAACAACACCGGAGTTTTGTGAGAGGGAGTGCGATTACACCATCTTGATAGTGCACATCGAGCAGACGTCTTCCGCTCCGGCAAAACCTTCAACCATAAATATACAGAAGATTCTGGAAGAGTAGACCCACTCATAAAGCGTCAGACCACAGCGCAGCAAACTGCGGGCAGGAAGCGTGCAGAACTACCGAGAATACGAGCGGTCAGAACAAACGTGAAGGGTAGATGCGCAGACAAACAGAAAGTTGCTCAAAATGACGCGACGCGTGCTAGCGGGTCCATATCACTGTCACTGGAGTCTTTCTTACATAGAAAATAAGAAATTTGTGACAGCACACTTCGAATGAGTTGATGAAGTCAGAAAGTTGTAAAAGCGAAATTTAAATGAACCTACCACTAGGGGTGATGTCTCGTACACAAAGGAGCAGTCAGCATCCACTTCTGGCATAATTTCGATTCGCCGTAACGAGTTTCTCCTGGGTATTGTTATATGAATTATATAACGGACAATCACATTATTACACCCTTTACCGCCCATTTTAACGGTACAATGGCAGCTTGCAGATTAAGAGGAAGAAATCACTGACAAACTGTAAGTTCTGGCGGAAACAGTAGCAAAAACTAGTTCAAGGATAAGGCAACGAAGAATTGTGAGGAACTGCAAAATTCGCCTCTGTTCCAAATCTACAACTTTATATCTAGAAAGGGCGCATCACCACGACAAACATAAACGCGATATTTACGAAAATGCAGGTGGTATAAAAGGAACAGCAGGAACAACGACAATGATGAGAAAATGCGAAGAGAAAAGTATTGGGACGAGTTGTCACAGGAGAGTCCCCAGACTCTGCTGGTTCCGCCAGGCAGCACAACTGATAGAGTTTGTGGTCCATTTCACTGTAAAGATAGCTGGAGAGATATCAGAGAAAGAAAGAGCCTGAAAAAGTGCGGTATTTAGAGAGGTAGGGGAGAATGACGAGTGACGCGTGCGCGTTCGCAGCGTCGCGGTCCTTTCAGGATGTGCTTGCCGCATTGACAGGTCTTAACAGAAAGTCGTTCTCAAGGTGTGCGAGCTGTCGCGCGATTTATACACTCATCTAGTATAGATTGCTCTATTTTAGTAGATTACAGTCTTCGAAAAAATAGACGGATTCTATGGCTGCACAAACGCGGTGGGACCCCAGCAATGGGTCCCACCACGATTCTGCGGACGCTACAAAACCCCGTGCGCCATCGTGATTGGCCCTCTCGACTTGCGAGCAGCGCAGCATTACTCGTTAACTCACGTTTGTACGCGTTAACCTGTGTGGTATCAAAGTTTGAGTTAACGCGTATCGACACGGTTTGACGAGTGAAAACCCTAGCAGCAACTGTCCCCAGTTGCTGTCATCCTCCCCTCGATTGCTGCTCAAGCTTTCGTCTCTTTAGCAGCAATTGCTGAGGGGACGCAATTGTTGAGGGGACGCAATTGGCAGCAATTAAGGGGAGGATGGCAGCAATCGGGAACCGTTAGCTGCTAGGGTTTCTATTCGAACCATTACGAAAACTAACAAAACTAATAAAACCTTGCCGCGGCGACGATTCCAGAGCGAGCAGTGCTATCGTGTGGCGTGCTTCCAGAGTCCGCAAAAAACGTACTTCTATCGACGCACACTGTAAATACATGTGTACCTACGTCCAGGAGTTGTTCAGATGGAGATGTTTATTGCGTTGTTCCAGGCAAGATACGATGAGAACACCCAAACTCGAGCTCCAACTCACCAGCGTTTTCCACCGTTTCGCGAGAAATTGCTGGTGGGTTGAAGCTTGCTGGCAACAATTTGCTGTTGTGAAGAAGTAGTCGATAAGTGTTTGTGAGTTTTCCTTGTTGAAAAGTTGTTGAGAGAAAAGGTTGCTGACAAATTGTTCTCTGATGGTTCCATGACATAAAACTTGTCGACAACGATTTGTTAGTTAAAAGATTGTCTGCAAGTTGTTTTGGGGTATAGGCGGCTGAAAACTTATTCCAGATGTTCTGAGTAGTTTCAACAAGAATTACATCGGATCTGCTGTTGTATTGCTTCAATTAGTACGATCTGGGTGGTGATTGGTGATATATCATTTCCTCAGTATTCGAAAGTTATTTGACAGCCTCATATTTGTTTAGAGTACTGAGTGATAAGCGCGACCTCATGGTAAACAAGTAATGCTCTAATTGGTCATGCTAGCTCCTCAAACACTTCTCCTCTGTAGATCTTGCTCGAGACTTGTTCAAAAAATTCACCGTTCCGCGGGTTGTATGCATCACTGAAGTTACCCAGGGTAAACGCCCGTGCTAACGATGAGTAATTTTTTGTAGTATTAATACGTTTAATCTGGATAATCTCAATGATACATGCGGCCCCGGAATTTACCACGTCGGATTACCATTGTCTCTCTGATCTCACTAGATAATTGACTTGATATGACTTGGAGACTCCTCGCCGTACTGAGAACATACCTCACTACTCGAGCTTCCTAATGTTCTACTCTTTAATGCCCGGTCAATTTGTAACAAAATTCCTGATTTGCATCATATTCTCTCTACAGATCCTAGTATGGTCTTTGTAACCGAAACGTGGTGCAAACCTTACAATATCCATGGCTCTACTACATGCCCCGATTATGATATTTACAGATGTGTCAGAATAAGTGAGGTAGTCGATAGTCGAAGGCGGTGTTTTAGCCCTTGTAAAACATAATTTCTCTCATCATCTAATTTTATCGAAAAACTTTTCACTATGCATATTGTCAATTCTTAATTTTGTGAACGGAATTAAGGGGATAAACATTCGGAAAAAAGAAGAAAATTAGTACAAATTCGAGATTCTCAGCAGTTTTCCAAGAAAAGGTATGGATATATTAATCACCTTTTGATATTTGTCGTGGGTTATATCTTTAAATACCAATTAGGGACGCAGTGGGGGGGGGGGGGCTGATTACCGAGAATGGGTCGTCGAATTTTCGAAGATAGTTCATAAAATCAATAGAGGCTTGCATGGGTTTTTTTTCAGTAGCTTATTTTTATTGTTTTTTCTGGATATTAATTACTGATTACTTGATATTTGAACCGATATTTTCATTGTTTTTATTTATCCTTTTTCTCTCAGACTCTGAAACCGGTTCACGTGACGTCCACGGGATAAATTCGATGAAATTCACTGGCAGTGTGTATTCCTGCACAAACACTGCACTCGCTCCCATCTGCACCTCATCGATTTCTTAGAATTAGCCTTTTTTGAAACTTCTACTAAGGAAGTAATCGGCATTATGGCAAAAGTCCAATGTTTTCTTGTTTTTCTCTGGTCAACTCATCTAAATGGTATTTCTAAAGCAGAAGTCGTAAAATGTTATGTTTCAGGTTAACTTAACGGCAATGCTACTTACACATCACAAAGATGATGACGAATTACGGGCTATCATGTATAAATACGAAAGTGACCCTATATTCTACCCTATTTGGCATTCGATCAAATTTGAGCTGGAGCAGGCTTTTCCTAACACAAAACTCACACTGTATTCGTGTCAAATGGGCCATTCCGAGTTATTTATTGCCTTCAAGAAAAATCGCATCACAAAGTAAGATATTTTTGATTCTATTCACATTTGTTCGATTTTTTCTGATTCGAGCAGTGAGGCTACGCGAGGGGGCGTGGCTTCTAGTCGCATCCCATTGGTCCATACAGTTAGCCACCTCGAACCGGAATTTTCTTTGTGTCATTGCTGTGCTTGAATTGATGTTGATGTTCAGTGATAACTATTAAAATAGCTCATATAACTAGTCTGGAATGAGTCTTATCTCTGCAGTAGTGGTTGTGGGCGTGACGATTGGTCGCCCACCATTCGTTAACATTTTCAGCTAAAAACGAGCCAGAAATATCCACAGAACAGGTCGCTTTATCCATATATCTACAATTGGAATTCGTATTCAACTGCTTGTTGATTGGCCCATTGATTTTATTGATTTTTCCAGCGACTTCTTTGTCCTGTACTGCAATGGCGATCTCGATGCTGAAGGGTTCAATGAGGCTCTGAGTGAGCTTAGTCAATTACATCCATGGGAAAAGAGCACGATGTTTATGGGAGAAGAACGAATTACAAAAGCGGTAAAATCGATCATCGATTTTCTTGTTCCTTATCCTGGTGTCCCATAGGTCAGGCATTTCGACTTCTGCATTGTCTCCCACTATCTACATTTCCTTCTACTGTCAGCTTTAGTCTCGCTGAAGAGGGGTTGGTGATTATGATAATCGATTATCGATTTTCCTTCAGGCATCCACTTACTTCACCGAGAGCCACCCCTCTCAAGCAACCACACCATATCCATGCAAAATGTACTACATGAATCGAGAGCAGATGAATTCTGTGCTAGAGTTGAAGTCACCGAATTTACCACCAGGATACGAATTAGGTTATTGATTGATGAGTGATCGATTTTTTGATTCACAACAATGTTTTGTTCGTGTAGGCTCAGCAGATCCCGCAAAAGATGCTGAGGTGATCACTAAGACTTGGAGACACGCTGGACAAAACGAAGTCGAACAGACCAGGTAATGTTTTCTGATGAGTAGCATATTGCCAATCAATATGATGATAATTGATAGGCTTGAACCGATATATCAGTCTAATCTTGGAAACAACAGCAGATACCACATGTTGTTTATGTGATGACACATTTTTTATATGACTTCTATTTTTTCGTTTGTTATAAGTCCAAGTGAGAATTCACGATAGAAGTATTGATCGGGCACGTCGCGACGCCCTCACATGAGCGGGGCGGCGAACCCGATCGATAGCTCAGTTTTTCTATCGTCGGGACGCCGGGCGTCTTGCTCGTGCGCGCGCGGGACCTGCCCAGCAGCAAAACTTCTACCACAGCCTGCATATGTCTCGTATTTGTTCCTCCTACAGCTTGTATGTATTTCAAGGGCAAAGCTTACCCACTTCCCATCGTCTTGTGTTCGCTACAAGGACGTCCCCGCAGGCTTTGAGATGATCGATCCACTAGGTCTGCTGAATCACTTGTTTGTACTAGAACAGCATCGGAAGAAGGGACTTGGGAACATTATTGAACTCGACTTGGCCAAGAAAGTTATACAGTAAGTTAGTAAAAGATATGTGTATACAAAAAAAGAAAGAATTTTCTGAACATTTCTTATGATCGGTTATCGATTTTCAGTAGCGGATTCAAAGTGTACAAATGCGTAGAGTTGTTCAACACAGCTGTGCTAGCTGGCAGTGATCGGTCTCCTTTTTGGAGCACTGCCAGGAATAACGATGGAAGTGACGCTATTTACGTGTTCTTGGCCGTTGTGAAAGAATAAACGAGTTTTTAGTGCACTTCTTCATATGTATTTATATTGATAATCAGATTATCACGAAGAAGCAATGTTCTTATAATTATTGATTAACTACTGCATCCTCAAAGACTGCGTAATTTTTTTCCAAATCATTTTGTGAATTGGTGAAAACTTTGTACCAGCTTCAATTCTATTCCTAATCTTATCATAATTTTTACCATTTTTTATCGTGATTTTTTCCTTATTTACTTCCTGGTTTCATGACTAATCGAAAAATAATTTAGGTAAGCCCAGAGTTGGAGGGTATTTCGAGATTGATTCCACAGCAAACTTCTACGCTGTCATCATATTTACCTTTTATTTGCTGATCTTAAATGGGAGCAAATTAATGAATGGAATGATTCTCTCCAGATTGGTACAGCACACTCCGTCAGGATATCTTCATACTCTAACTCTTCCATGGTGTGGAAATCTACCATCGTTCATACCTAAAAGTAGAGATTTAACGAATCCTGTGCACTACCCACCTAGGACCATTAAATAGCGACCAAACTTGGTTACCTCGCCATCCTTGATTTCCTGGGAATTGTGGATCTCCGTTGAAACCATGTCGTCCGTTTCCAAATCGGCCAAAGTCTTCATGTCTTCTAGGAAATCCTCCACGTCCTCCTGGGAACCCACCATATCCGCCTGGAAATCCTCCTGGTCTTCCTGGGAATCCTCCCTGTCCTCCCGGAAATCCTCCCTGTCCCCATGGGAAGCCTCCATTGCCTTCTGGGAATCCTCCACATCCCCATGGGCATCCTCTATCTCCTCCTGGAAGTCCTCCTTGTTCTCCTGGAAATCCTCCTTGTCCACCAGGGAATCCTCCCTCTCCTCCCGGGAATCCTTGTCCTCCTGGGAAGCCTCCATTGCCTTCTGGGAATACTCCACATCCCCATGGGCATCCTCTATCTCCTCCTGGGAGTCCTCCTTGTTCTCCTGGGAATCCTCCTTGTCCCCCAGGGAATCCTCCCTCTCCTCCCGGGAATCCTCCCTGTCCTTCCGGGAATCCTGGCGCTCCTGATAAGCCACCAGGTGCTCCTGGTAGACTGTGCGGTGGTTGCCTTGGCAAGAACTGCTTGACGGCAAACGCCAGTACACGGTATAGCTGTAACAGGCGCAGTTGCTTGATTTAGACATTAAAACAAAAATTACAAAAATAACCGCAACTGACCTGTGGATTCTCGGAGTGGAGCCTTACCACAGATGCTCGTCGCTCCATAAGAGTTTGACTGTCATTGTCCATCAAAGCAGAATGCTTCTGCATGGCGACAGGCAACTCATGGATCAGCTTCATAACGTTTGCTTTCATTGCGTTGATCCTCTCTTCCCTTTTCTTGTCGAACGCTTGCACTTTGCCCTTTAAGGATATCGGATTACTTGCTAGTAACTAGCTGTTGGACATTGAGACAGCCTTACCAGGATCCTGTACTTCTCTGCCCATTTGTGGATTTCTTGTTTTTGTTGAGCAATTGTCAGAGATTTGTTGAAGATAATTCCAAAGAACTGTATATGAGCTTCCTCGGTTAATCCCTGAAGGTACGGCGGTGGCTGGGATCCCCTGCGCCAGGGGCTGAAACTGCCGCGATGGCCCTCTTGGCTCTCATGCCCTCCAAAGCCGCTGTTCCATCCGCCGCGTTGGCATAGTACTGATCCAGCAATCGCTAGGATCAGGATAAGTGTCTTCATTCTATAAAAGGTGCTAGGATAGATAGTATCAGAAATCCAGAGGAAAAGCTGAAGAAAACCGAGAAAATTTCGGGAAATAACGATTGAGTGAACATTTTCGAACCTAACAAAGTATGATGTTGAATTTCGTCCTCAGCTGCTTTATATATTGATAAATTCTGAAGCTGATCCATGATGAGTCTGCGTTCAGCTGAGTCATACGAAGCTATGCAAACAAATTCTTTGGTAATTGCCAGGATGAGGTAATTGTTAGTGACATCGTCCTTTTCGTTGAAAATACCTTGAATTTGTTTAAGCAACATATTCTGTATGGATTGCATTGTACTTCTCATGTGTCACTCCAAGAATGACACCAATGTTGACTTGAACGATTACATGTACCGCTATTTGGAAAGTTCCAATAAATCGGTTATGTATGCAATCTATTCAATTGTTGATAATGATGGATTGAATAAAAAGGCTCACCACTCTTCACAGCATTTCTTTCTACATTCAATCAATGTGCATGCCACGGTTAAGGGGCACGAAATGGATGGAAAGGAGCCCTTCTCAGCGTGCGATGACCAGTGGAGAATCCCTAGGTTGCGATAGCCTATCATGGAAGTGGTGGAGCTTTTTTTGAGGTTTAGGGCAGAACTCACGGACTTCACTGCCCTCGATATCATTCAATAGATCTACCAACAGAAGTCGTGCTGTACATTCAGAAGGTTGAGGGTCCTGATACATAATTGTAGAAATTATGCTTTTGTTAGATAGTGAACCATACATGGAAGATTTGCAAGCTTCCCAGTTTCGGTGAATTTACCATAGCTGCACATCACGCCTTTCACCAACGATTTCACGTATTTCTCGTTTGTCAATTCTGACGAAGTACGAATCTCACATCTCACCAGACCAAGTAGATTTTGTTCACAACGACTCTGCCGCATGCAGCATTTACCCAGATCCGCCATGAAGCATGATCACGTCAAAGCCAATCTGCGCATTTTCCTCGTCATGCATCATAGTATCTGGCAAATTGAGATGTACAAGAGAAACAAGAGTGAAAACTAATGATGGAAAGCTAAGACAAGAAGTAGAAACAAAACCGAAGCAGCAGCATGCAAAAGAAACAAAGAAAACGTGATGGGAAGAAAAGGAAACAAAAAAAAAACAATAGGGAGAGAAACTACAAGAAGACACAATAGGGGGGAAAAAAAAGAAGGAAGAACGGTGACAGGGAAGTCAGAGGGAATAGAAGACAGGGAAAAGAAGTAGTAGGAGTAGGAGGAAAACAAGAAACATTTGCAGGAGACCTTCCAAGTAAGTTTAACAGCCATTTTATTAAGTACACATCATAAAACCGCTTTCTGTCCGAGGTTTTGCTTTAATCACCGGTCTATTGCAAAATATTAAGCACTGGCACTTAATCGACGTCTCTGTTGGCTATCCGCAAGCGAATCTGCAAGCAAAATCAAGAAATCCTTCCTCTTGTAAGTGAAATCGCGTTTTGGCCACGCGTTCCGCTGCCCTTATTCAAATTTCGCGCCGCAGTGGCGCTGGTCCATGGGGCGCGCCTCTCGCAGCCGGTTGTAGATTTAGATACGAGTATACATAAACACGAAATTTTTGCAAGGCAATGTATTCCAACGGACTGAACTTTCACGAGGAGTTGTTTCGCCTAAGGCCAACATGAGGGTTTTTTTCCATTGTAATCATGGGCTCATCGCCGCTCTGCACCGCTTCGGTGATGGAACAGCGAGCCGTAAATCCGCCAAGAACAATCGAGGCAAAAACGATCGAGTGTGACCTTCGGACTGTTTGTCAACAAATGCTGAATTCTATTCAATTGCAGTGGTCGTGTGTTTCCAATTGCTTTTGTGAGTTTATGCTAGTTGTCGCGGTGAAGGTTGTTCAGTGGAACGTTGACTTTCACAAATCTGCTTACAGATGTAAAAAATACATAAAAATATGTAGAAGTTAGCGTTATGTGCAACACTTTTGTGAGAAAGAAGCTACAGAGTTTTCGGAATAGATAATAGATACGGAAAATAACCGCTTTAAATTCTAGGATGATTTTTTCCTTTCCTCACACAACCGCTAGAAATCCTAGGATAACTTTTCCCTTTGCTCCGACCTTTATCTCATAGCGAATTTCCACCATAAGGTTCTTAGAAAAAAAGCTTGTGATAGTTCCCTTTTCCATATTTCTCAGGAATTAAGAAGTGATTCGGACACGTGCTGCTGTCAGTTTTGAATTTCCACTCAAATCCTGGAAGCCTGCTCAAAAAAAATTTTTGCCTCTCCCTTTCACTTGACACTGAACACAGTTTCAGATCCGTGTGGTGTCCACAATACAATTAGCGTACGCCACTTATGCATGTGGTAACCAGTTTTTATGTGGAGTTACCCTCCAGAGCAAAGACTAGCAGGGAAAATAGCCGGTTCTCGGACGTGTTGAGGACGTACTCATACTCGCTTGAGGACCGTATTTACTCTCCAAAAACGACCTTCACATATGGTCTTTAGCCCTAATAACGAACTCTGAGCCGTAGTTCACATTAAGAGACTGCAACAGACGTTTCAATGAGAAATTTGGACAAATCACTTCGCCTTGACCCAGTTGCGATTTGCTGTTCGCCAAGCTGAAGATGTTAAGGGTGGATTCCGTTACCCGGTCGGAATTGGCCGATTACAACAACTCGTCCTCGCTGACCTACTGTCTAGCGTCGTTCATCATATGTTGCTGTGAAGTTGTTTGCGTGGAATGCACTTCCATTGCAAAAATAAATAGTGCCTTGTAGGCTACAGTATACGCAATATGACATCATTGTCAATGTGTAAGTGACGTAATTGCGGGACACAAACACCAGAAGTGGGAGGAGCTTATCAATGCTATACGATGAAAGGCACTGTGATATATGTAGTAATGAAACCAGCTCTTGGTGTTTTTTTCTCAATTTTTGTGGGTATCCCTGTTATTTTGAAGAAATCACTATGACAGTAATATCTTACGATCGACACATATAGTACACAATCCTTTTCATCAGCGCTGAGCATTATGCCAGTCACGAGCAATACATCATAGATACGAGTTTACTATCCAAGCGTGACTTCTTTGAAGGATATCTACATCTGCACTTACAGTACAACTTCATGAATGCACGCACGAAAAAAAAAACAGGTCCTGAACGGATAACGATCAACTGTACTCGAAAGTCTCAAAGAATGAGCGGAATGCATTTCACTCGAACTACGCCTCAGAGAATTTTATGAATCCAAAAAAGATTGAGCATTTGTTCATTTACTTATTTATTTATTTGCTTATTTTCTTTCAACGACTCATTTAATTATTTACTTATTTTTATTTATTTATTTATTCATTCATTTATTCATTCATCCCATTCATTCATTCATTCATTCATTCATTCATTCATTCATTCATTCATTCATTCATTCATTCATTCATTCATCCCATTCATTCATTCATTCATTCATTCATTCATTCATTCATTCATTCATTCATTCATTCATTCATTCATTCATTCATTCATTCATCCCATTCACTTTTCATTCACGCGATCATTCATCCATTCATTTTGGCAGATTTTCTAAATTATCTTTGGAGGTTGCTGCTAAAATAAAAAACCAGCCGTATTACTATAAAAACCCTCAATTATTATAAAATTAAACCAAAAAAACCTAGAAATACCCAATAAATCCTTCATCCCATTCATTCATTCATTCATTCATTCATACCATTCATTCATTCATTCATTCATTCATTCATTCATTCATTCATTCATTCATTCATTCATCCCACTCATTCATTCATTCATTCATTCATTCATTCATCCCATTCATTCATTCATTCATTCATACATTCATTCATTCATTCATTCATTCATTCATTCATTCATCCCATTCATCCCATTCATTCACTCATTCATTCATTCATTCATTCATTCATTCATTCATTCATTCATTCATTCACTTTTGTTCCAGAAATGGACCTTACATCCTTGGCAACTTATGTGGCAGCAGCGTCGATTTTCCTAGGCAGTGAGTTTGAAATATTCATATTTTTTCTTCTTAACCAGCAAAAATGTACTATACATGTGGTCTTTTAATATCGTTATTTTAATGAATTCCAAAAAAAATTACTACCATATTATTCGATGATAACTATTTATTATTTAGTAGTATTTATTTTTTTAGTGTATTTACATATTTATATATTCACCAGTGGCGGACGCAGAAAGTGGGCGGGAGGGGGAGGGGCGTGGGAAAAATGTGGGGCCTCAGCCGCTTTGGGGACCCAGATGGAAAATAAAATTGATAAAAATGTTAATTATAGTAATAAATAATGAATAAAAATAATATTAAAAATAAAGAAATAAACAATTAAAATAAACTAATACAAGACTTTTATTTGTATTGTAAAGTAATTTCGAAAATTTGGCGACCCATTCTCGGGGGGGGGGGGAGGGGGCGCGTCCCTTGATATTCACTTACTTATTTGTTTATTTTTTAATATTTACTTTTTAGTATTTAGACCTTGATCAAGTTCTTTTTCCAAATGTCCAGGACAATCAGTGCAGTTGCGGACTAGATAGTACAGAGAGCATTTGTGCAAGATTGTTCTTTTATTCGGAGAAACATTTACCTACTACTACTACTATGTTTTCGCATAAGCGACCTTCACACCCTCGCACCAATGACCAGTTCGCCTGTGGGTGGAGCAGCGATGTCTCGAACGTCAACATTGTTCCAGATTGGATGTCTCGTTTATCTACTACATCAATCTCATTTCATAACAATCTGTCAGGATGTGTCGTTGGTCTTTTGACTCTTTCTCAGGGCTCTCTATTTCTACCGTGCTCTCTTGCTATAGTGCACTGTTTATTTTCGTTAGGTATTCTTGGTTCAGGTACAGTGTATCCGTCCAGGTATTTAAGGAAAACGAGATGTCCAACCTACCCCGGGAATTTTTGGCTCTTCTCCCTTGACTGTTCTCCTAGGACAGTCGAAATTTAGCTCTATTTTACTTGCAACCGACCCTTTTCGTGGAAGATCCGAGCGCTTTCCGCGACTTACCAGTAAAATTCTATTCACCGGTTTTCCTGCCTTCTCATATATTTTGGCCTCAATTTGATCGATTCATTCACTATTATCCATAAACATTCCAGAAAAAGACTTTAAAAACGAAGGGCCCTAATTTTGAACATTTCAGCTTAGTAGAGCAGCATTTTGTGCTAAAGTCGGCGGGAAAACGCGCCAATTTCTTGAAACTTTTGGTCGACAACCTTATCAGGCTATAATTTTACGGAAAAAAATTATCCTTAAACATGGGAGAGCCACATTTCAACAGTCACACTCAGGATCACCACTTCTTACGCGACGCTAGCCCTGACAAAGTCGGCCGCAAGTCGCGCCAACTCTACATGTATGTTCCTAGAAAAAATAGGAACAGCTTTCTCCGTGGGCATTGCTCACGATGTCACCCTTCTCCAAAAAAAATTATTCATCATAAAAAATGTGAAAAAGCCTTGAAAGGAGACAGCTGAAGTCGGCCGCGAGTCGCGATCACCAACAATTTCCTGAAAAGAATTCCTTGAAAGGAGAGTTTTTTTCTGGAAAAGAAATTAGTTCCTGCAATAATCGTTTTTTCGGAAATTATGAAAAACTTGTTTTGAAGAGTAAGAAAGTGGTAGGAGCCCAATTGGAGTGGACCAGTTTTTGATGACAGTTGGCGCGACATGCGCTCGGTTTCGGCAAGACCTGTAGCAGTATTTCTTCTTCGAATATTGCATCCTTTTTGAACCTAAGTATCCACTAGGATTTCTCAGATCCAGGGAATTCTACCAATTTACTCTTTTTCTCTCTAGTTTCTGTGTTGCGACAAAATAGTTCTTCGCACGGGTTCTGAGCCACTATCCGTCCGCATTGTTCTGCTCGTTCATTGAGTGTATCTGCTGAGCTTCTTGAGGATGCCACCGTACAGCAATCGATACGCATCTTTTCCACCTGTGATGAACTATCCGCTCTACTTGCTCAAATATTTGCCGGAAACTCAATGCAATTCGCCATCGAAAACATTGGCGCCGATATTATTCAAACACGCCGAAATTCTGCGACAACACGAGGTTGCCATCTGCAGGAAGAGTGAGTTTTCTATTATTTGCACCTTTATAACGTGATTTTCCTTAGTTAATATGCTTTACTGCGTTGTAGGCTTCATTTCAATGCAGATTTCACCTTGTTTTGGCATTATATTTCCAAATATTGTTGACGTAACACTTATCGGGGGAATGGTCTGAACTAGTTTCTCGACTAAACTGGCTCTATTAGTATGTGAATATGTAATGTGAGAGAGCCAACTGAGGTCTTATAATACCACAGCATGGACATTTCCGGAGAATGTTGACTAGCCACAACTTTATGAATTTTCCGCCAAAAGCAGTCAATGTGGGATTTTTCCAGAACAAAAAAGGAAGGAAATACATTATTTCTATAGATTTCTACAGATTTGGGAGAGTGGGAAGCGAGCAGCATGCTGTCAATCCTGGAAATGGAGTATATTAATACAGCTATTTTTTTCGAAGATTACCTTTGAAAGGAGAGTTTTCCCCTTTTTCTTGTACAGTCGGGTCCGGCAGCCACTGCAAATGGGCGCCGGCGGGCGCCGGCCGCCGCCACCCTCCGGCGCCCCGGTATTAATGAGCTATAAATCACTCGAGCTTGGGAGAAAGCGAAGAAAAATACTATTTTAGTCCATAGTAGACAGAGTGCAGTGGATATGTTGAGGCTATAAAGCAGGGGACCATTTTCACAACTTTCACGTTTTTTCATTTTTGTGATTTTCATTGGGGAAAGATTTCTGAATACACAATAAGCGAAGCCAACTCTTCCATTTTCTGCTAGAGTACACTGCTTCGCAAATACAAAAATGGCCGTTATTCTTCTATAGATGGACACAGTACTTCAGTTATCCCATCTGAATAATAAAGCTCATCCAATCCGGGATCCTCAGAAATAATTGAAATCCGTATAAATTGTTCCATATCCATTGCGAAGTAGTTCTACCGCTGTCATTTATCTTTCGTGGAGCAGTTTTTTTTTGCGGAGTTACTCTCTCCCGGTTTCCCTCAACTTTGAAAAAGTGGTTTTTCACTATTACTTACACTATTACTAATACTTACAGTTACACTTATCGTAGTTTATCTTCGAAAGAGTTTTCCACTATTACTTACACTTACACTTATCGTAGTTTATCTTCGAAATTTATGCAAAACGTTGCCGGATGCCTTCCTGGACTACCCGAAGGAGATCACGGGTTACGTTCCAAGCAGTGAACCCCAAACACTGCGATACTTAACTCTGGATCTCCAACGGAGTGGAACCAGCGATAGGGACAGATTGCAATCTGCCACTCAAACCACTGAGCCATCCGGGCTACTTTTTATGTTGGAGTTCGTTAGATAACTGCAGCAGTCGTAGGCAGCATACTATATGTATTTGCAAAAGGGGGGCACAGGGCAGGATTCGATCCCCTGACCACCACAACGTCGATCATTCGCTCAACCCACTGAGCTATGCGCGCACGCGATGCAACATACAAATGGTGTCCACTATCACTTACACTTATCGTAGTTTATCTTAGAAATTTAGGTGAAAAGGGAGTTGGGTGGGGCCACTCCTGTGAAGCCTAAGCCTAAGCCTTAAGCCCATTCTTGAGCATAGGGTTTCGCTTATCTACCTTGTCTACTATGGACTAAAATTGTATTTTTCTTCGCTTTCTCCCAAGCTCGAGTGATTTATAGCTCATTAATACCGGGGCGCCGGAGGGTGGCGGCGGCCGGCGCCCGCCGGCGCCCATTTGCAGTGGCTGCCGGACCGGACTGTATACTCACCCTCCTCTCCGAAAATTTCCTAAAGATTCTCATTGCAGTAGCGAAACTAATACTTTTGATACTCCAACTTGGTGCTCTGGTCCTTCATCCGTTCTTCGTTCGTGAAGTTTACTCGATAGCCCTGAAATAAATTTTATTGTGTATCTGACAAATAGCTCTGAGTGTTTGTGGTCTGAAATGTAGTTTACGCCAAACGAGAACTGGTCCTCAAGCAACTGCTGTTTTGTATGCCGCTCTGTTCCTGGATGCTTTCAGAACTTTTTCTTCTTCATTCTACCTTTCTCTGATATTGCTCTTCATTCTTACTAAGATCTTCACGTCTTTTCGGATTTTGCTAGTACATGCTAACTGGAGCACCCTTAGTACATGAATGAACAGATAAGAAACATAAATAAATAAATAAATAAAAAGATAAATAAATGAATAAGTAGATAAATAAATAAATAAATAAATAAATAAATAAATCTGATTCTTGCAAGCTTACGTTGTCTATGTTTGAATTGAATAAGACTTCTAGATTCAAAAAAGCATTGCTACAGCTGGTCTCCTAAGAATCATTAATGTTCGTGACGTTGACTAACTCAAGAGTCTGCTTTATCGAAGATTGTGATTGTTAGTGTTTACCTTTTTTTTAAATCCATCTGCTGGTTTTTTTTTTGGGCCGGAAGCTTCCAGCCACGAAGTGTCACCTTCCATGAACGAAATATTGCTTAGTTGCTTTTCTATGATTCTAGTGCCAATTTTGGCTGCCCATGATTTGATCTGCTGGTGCCAACTTAGGTATATAGATGAAGCTCCATCGCTTTTCTCGGTGGGTGAGTTCGTAACAAAAGCTTCGTTCTCGTTACCCAGCTTGCCGTATCCACGAGGGTGGCCGGTATACCCGTGTGTCGAAGTTCCGGCAAGCTCTCATGACCCCTTACCTGGCGCAAAGGGCATCACACCCGGCTGATGTGGGTACAGCTTTAGGTTTTCGTTCCGATCTCCTTGTCAAGATATTGGACTCCTTCTGAGTTCTATACCTTACTTGGCACCGACAGGTGTCATAAGGCATTTGGGATGCAAATCGCAATTTACATATTCGAGCATTTGTTGAATTAACTGGCTAGAAGGGTCCGGTAATCAGTGTCCAATCCGTTTGGTTGTTTGTTCTGTTCTAATCCCAGTTGGAGTTTATAGTGTTCCTTTTTTACGTTTTTCTGTTGTTTTAGCACGTCGATAGGCGTATTAAATGAAATGAAATGGGATATCTTAGACGATAGTGCGAGCTGCGCGAATTTATCAATGGATTTTCAAGAAAAGAGGGGGCATTCATCTTCTGATAGCGCTTAGAAGCTGCAGAGCTCTTCAAACTCAATGTTTACTTTCTGCATAACAGCAGAGCGGCTGCAAACACACAGAACTAGTCAATTCATGTCCCGAACCTCACAAGTTGTTCATCTTTGCGAACTTTAACGGATGTAACTTTTGCTAACACTTTGTTGGTCCTTTGTTGTTTGCTTGTCTTCTGAGCTTTGTTGATTTATCGCTTGGGCTTACTGCTATAACGATACTCACAGAGCATAAACCTGTAACTAACAGTTTCCAGCTGAACAAATGAGCAAGGTCGTCCAAAGGCAGATGACGTTTAGCAACTGGATTGCTGATCAAACTTCTGTCGGAAATCATCCGACAAGTGCAAATTACTCGGTGTCTGATGTCCAGCGCAGCAGCATGACCCTGAACTATGAGGCCTTCTTAAAACATGATTATTTGCAAAGAAGTGTGGACGGAAATGACCGTTATCGAAGTGGACATAGAAAGAGTGGATTATCCTATTCTTTATAGGACATTCTATAGGATAGCTGCGGTTCAATAGCAGCAATTGCTCGAAATTGGAGGTTTTTTTTTGTCTAGAAATAGTAATATGTTTAACATATAGACGGAGTAGCTTGCACTTAATTTGTTTTATTAACATTTTCGACATTGGCGCTTTTCACGTAAGGATTGAAAAATTACTTGTGGTCGACGAGAAATGGTACTCAGGCAGTAACACAAATGAAGTTTGCAATATCTGGAATCAGGTGGCGCCATTTCTTACTAGGGAAGGATACTTAGGGGATCCGGCATTTCGTAAAGAGATGTATACTGTCAAGTACAGTATTTGACGCTGATCCCAGGTCCGTTTAGCTTATTTGCTGCGAAGCACTCTATGAAGAGTTACACGGCATAATTAGAGTTTGCGCAAGACAGCCTGAATTTGGCTTCTATGATGCATTTCGCTGAAAGATCGCTGGAAATCACCCGAATTTAACCACGCACCGGAAACATGAATCAGTCTCGATTCATCTAAATGTATGAGGTGGTTATAGAGCATATTCTGAGCAGAATATAACTCGGAAGTCAAATTTACCTGGTTTGGACAGGCCGCAATTATGTCACCGTAACTCTTCGCTGAAGACTCCGCAGCAGATATGGTAAACAGATTTGAGATCAGTGTCACAAACTGCATATGACAGTATACATTTTGTTACGAGTCGTCGGCCTCCTTAGTATCCCTGTCTGGTTAGCACTCAGGAAGAGTATGAACAAACACGAGCAAATGCCGGCCACGCACTACAAACTACAAACCACAGGGGAACCACGCTTGATGTTTGTCCTTGAGGTTCACGGCTACGTCTGCATTTGATGAGCAGAAAATGGCAATGTTATTGTTTGGACGTACTAAACTATAACGAGAATATAGTAACATGCGATGGTAATAGTATACATGTTACGGTCACGTGAAAATTGTAAACATATCAGCGCAAGTTTCGCCGGGAGCTGTGACATTTCCAGTGAAAGACGCAGAATCACTCTATTTGTAGTTTGTAGCTAATTGTACCATGATCGAGCTGAACTGATAAATTCTAAAGTTGTATTGAAAGTTTGTGATCCGTTCAGTTTTCGTTTCTTGCATGAACCTTATACGAAAACTAAACATAAAAGTAGGTTTCCTCCTGCACTCATCAGTAAGGTGAAGGAAACCTACTGAATTGTATTTATTAAGTAAAGTTTAATATGTGTACATATTTTTGAAATGAACCTACTTGAATTTTAGGTTTGAAACTTACATCTGGTTCGATTGGTATAAACATCCAACCACAGTAAGCGATGTGCATTAAAAATGAGTAGTACCAATTGGAATATAATCAACGATAAATTCTATTTATTTATTTATTTATCTATTTGCACACGCTGGTGCGCCTTACAATAAAGTTATATTAAAAGTTTGTGGCCTGTGATAAAGCTGAAAGCGTATTCTAGCACCAGAATGAGCAAGGTGGCCTCCTCTCGGTGATCCGTATGATTATTCTAAAAAAGATTGTTTTCTTTTTTCGTCAATTGAAGCTGGAACGCTCCTATTTTTTCTTCCTTCACGTACCACTTCCCCTCGCTCCCACCTGGCCCATCGTCAGAGCCCTAGATTTCTGAGAATTGATCGCAAAGATTTCACACAAAAAGCAATACGAAATAATGCAGGCTCCTCTGATTTAATGAGTTTGAAAAGGAGAAGAATTTCATGCATTTGCTTCAGTGAAAGTGTTTTTTTTGCTTCTTTCACCAACGTCTCTTAAAGGTTATACCCTTGATTGCAATGGCGGACACAGGAGAGAGTGATACCACCCTGTTCTCTGCTTCAGCCAGTGCTTCATTAGTAAATATATCTTCTATTCATTATCCTTGGCTTGTTTTTGATGACGATCGAAATTTCAAATCTCTGAGCGTTACCTGGCTCGAATGCTGTCGAGTATTCGAACATTCGTCACCATCGGTGATACATTTGGATTTGCGGAATCAATTTTTTTTTTCATATCTGCATCATTAATAGATCGAATCACATCAAAAGTTGCATTGTCTACTGCGAACATTGACCAATTGTCCTGTTTGAGTGTAATGCTGGCCGGAAATCCGCCAAGTTCAGCCGGATCGCGCTTTGCACTTTCCTCACTATCCCTTACCCCTTCACTCCTCCTTTCCTCGTCTCTCTCTCTCATTCACTCATTTTCTCTTCGCATAGCTTTTCACTGGTTTAAGTGCTTTTCTCGCATACGTAGCGCCAGATGCACTGGCTCATTTCAAGCGAACCGCACTAGTTATTGGATTTTTCGCTGCAGAATAGTCACATGCCATCCATTTCGGAGCATTAGATATGCATTCATTTTAGCTGAGCGTCGTTATTGGCGCAACTTTTGCTCTTCTCAAGCGGTTTTATGATTGTGAACAATAGGAATCCTCAAAGGAATCCCTTTCGATTATTTTTCCCTGCTCATTTCCTTGCTGTCTGTGCAGGAAATTCATCGGATAAAATTCTCTGGAACAGTTTGGATTTATTTGCAGTTTTTTAAAGCTTTTACCGACTCCATTCTCCGTACTCGTTCATGCTGGTGAATTCCATGCTGCCCACATGGGAAATTCTTCCAAACAAATGATTTAACAGGTCAATTTTCCCGATCAATTCATATTTCCAGCTCTTTGGTATAAAACTCATCGGAGAAACTTAGCTCTCATGAAAATGAACAAATCCTTTTGCAGTAAAGCCCTTTCAGACTTAGTGGTTCACTCAGCGCATGATAACAGGCCCATAGCAACACAGAAGTACTCATCCCGACTATGTACGTTTAAATCTATGCCTCTTCGTACCCACAAAATTTCTGGAAGGGTGAAGACAAAAAGGCCTTCACTCCACGAGCAACTTGATCTAGCCTGGAACCTAACTAAAGCGAGTTGTAGTGTACAAGATGATGGAATTCGAGAGTAATTCTTCTTTTTGAAGGATTTTTCCAATCTAACTCTTCTGTTTGAAGGGTCTTTCCGATTTATTCCAATTTAAAGAAACATTTATTCAATGAAAGTACATATTCAAGCATGCATTTGTGGTGAGTAAGCATTATCGATGAAGAAGCGATGATGTTGTTAGTGAGTATGCGGAAACACGTCAAATTCTATACGAGAGCAGATTTGCAAATTCGTTCACATTCTCTAATGTTGTGTACTCTTCTGCAATGTTATATGATGGATGCTATAATATTATCCCGCACCTCACTCCGAGCCTCCCCCCCCCCCCCACCCAAAAAAAAATTCTGAAACGTGCTGGAATTGGCCTGGCTCAAGAGCGATGTTTTCGAATATTCGGCGATTTTCGTGATAGAAATTGACCCGTATGTGTGCTGCTGTGGATAAATGACAAGCTCTGTTTTCAAGGTGGAAAATTAATGTACATCCAGAATAAAGCCGCAAAATAATCTTTGTAGAACCTTTAGCGAAAATGTCAATTCTATTGAGGAATAAGAGGAGTTATCAAGCAAGCAAATGAAAATAAATGAATTTCTGAAGTGTGCATACTGACTAAACTAAATGATCGATAATTGAGGGATTACCTACACTAATGACAGAAAAAAGAACTATAACGAAAAACACTTCACCCATTTTTGAAAATGTCCTTCCCGTTCAAACTAACATCAACGCAGACTTTATAGTAAATCCAAAATTATCGTCATCTTTATAACTACATGCACATCTATATCTCTGTGAGCGATTTGCAAAGAAATAGGAAGATATTCGACTTTCAGTTATTCGAATGTTGGAATCATTCGAGAATTCTCAAAACTCGTTCAGTCGAACAGTCAGATTATTCAAAAAAACCGACCTTTTTTCTCAAAAATAAAAAAAAATCAAACACCAGCGTACACGCACGGCTATGGGGCACTGAATTAATCAATTGTTAAGCGATGGTTCCCTTGGTTACCACTGTTCGTAAGAGATGATTACTAGTACTACTCTTGTTAAACAGTATTTAATTTGACATTTGAATGTTCATATTTTCATTATTCTCTTATTCTGTACTCTTCGAAAAGTCCATTTCAGCTTCCCTCAGCAGATGTGTTTGTATTGTAGTTTTCTGGATTCCATAGAATTTATCCATATTTTTTTAAAAATGAAATCACCAATTTTGGAACCATTTCCTCCACACCTTCAAAGCAATGTAGCTCCTTACCATTAATGTAGCTTATTTCTTCCCGAAAACATCAAACGAACTCCTCTGGAACCGTTCAGGCGTCCTGCTCCAACAAACATCTTATCACCTCGGCCAGTTTCACCAGATAGCTGGCCGTTTATCGCCTGTCCAACTTGCTTACCGGGCACTTTCCTATGATAACGATAATATTAACAGCACAACAACGCAGAGCTCCTAGTAGACTACATATTGGTCTCTTCGTCACTACTATTTTGCCTTTACTAGTAATTTACATGCTCTTTGGAAAAACAACAAGATATTGTACAAAAACTTGTGAAACCCATATAGAATAATACTCATCCTATAGGTTCCGGTCATTTTCTCGAACTTTCTTAACTAACTCGGTAGGTTGAGCGTAATGGCTAGTCTCCACACTCATTAAGGCTACAGCAGGCTGCCAAAGATCATGCAATTTCACCATTAGGCACTATAATAACTCATTTGATTATTGAAAAGTAATACTTACAAATATTACCCTCTATTTCAGATCCAACCATGATCGACCAGGTAGTCGAGACGTTGGTGGTCTTAGCGAAATGTGTGGTGATGACCCTCGTGGCCAGTATAAAAGCACTGTTACCAATGGGTGTACTGCCCAGGAAGAGCGTTAAAGGTATGTTTTGCCCCATTTGGCCTTGACAGGTGCAGTTTATGTACATGTACTTCTCGCACACTATCTAAAGCTACTCCTAAAATCCTGCTCTCAACTGCGTGATATTCAACGTACACACAGTCAGCATTGATGACAGTAGCTCTTCGGGGGCTTCGAGAGGACGCCGTGCAACCGCGCCGCGCGCGCAGGAATCTATGTCGTCTCCCGCCGCAATGCTATTTCTATGCGCTTTCCTTCCCGATTTGATGATATTTTCCAGTGTCGGGTAGAATAGCTGCTAGAAATAACATAAGGGAAGCAGACGACATCGATTCCGGCGCGCGCGGCGCGGTTGCGCGGCGTCCTTTTCGATGTCGCCGAAGTGCAAGCGCCATTGACGCTCACTATATGTAGCAAGAATTGATTGGGAATTTTTTTTCTAGCTCTCTTTCTCTCTCACTTCGCTCAACGTATTTGCCTGCACGTTCGTCTGTCTGGCTCTCTGTCTGTTTCTTCCCCTGCACTTTGCACCCTGTAAACTGGCGCGTTGTTGAGTAAAATGCTCACATAAGTCAGCGTAGTTCACACTTCTGGCCATGATATCCACACTCCTAAATGGTTATTTTTCGTATTTTCCTTGCAATTCTAATACGTTGACAGTGCTTTACACTTGGGACCCTCCAAATAAGGATCAAAAATTTGCGTGGATGCCTTCGATATGGGGAAATAGAGATACCTTGAAAACATCATACCAGCAAGGTGGTGATAGTTTGAAAATTTATCCTCACCTCCCAAAGAGCTTAAAATGCCCTGATCCTGGGACCTGTTCCCTAATTTGCTACAATGACGAGGTAAAATTCACAATTTACCTATACTAGGGTGCTGATTCATTTTCTCGGGAAGCCGTGGTACCGCTGTTCACAATAACCGCCGCGGTTTGGCAGCCTATTCGAAGTCTGGCACCACCCCACCTTAGAAAGGAGCTGCTGATCATAGGTGTTTGTGATTCCGTAAAAAAACTGCCGAAAAACCCGTTTTCAAGCCCAGTTATTGAGGAGCCTGTGGGCGGAGCTAACGCGAAATTAGAGGGATTCACCTCATGCATTCCTTTGCTCGTCATGCATGAAGCACTGCTTCTATTCTGATACGGAGTGGATGAGAACTCTCACGAAAATTACGAATTACCCCCAAAGGTACGCTGCTGGAAGTGAATTATTCAGATAATTCTTTGGCTCCGCCCAGAGGCTCCTCAATAATTGGCGCTTAAAAAGTTTATTTTCGAGTTTTTCATGGAATCACATATACTATTGTGATCAGCAGCTGCTGGAGATTTTTTTCCCGCGAAAATCTCAAAAATGATTCTGAGCTGCGATGGTGTCTCTAAAACATACAGTCTTCAGATTCATTTTCTAACTTATTTTCAAGCTTATAAGATAGCTCCTTTCGTTATGACACTGTATATCCATGAAGGTAGATGGTTCTTAACAAAGGACATCTTAAAGAAGAACAACTACTCCATTTCTGAGCATTATCATCAATCCATTTAGGCGAGGCAGTGCTCATCACTGGTTCTGGCAGTGGACTTGGTCGAGGCATGGCCGTTGAGGCACGCTTTACAACATCCATTTCACTTTAGACAAAAAAAAACCTCTCAAAATCCACTATTCAGTTCGCCAAGCTCGGATCAAAAGTCGTCTTATGGGACATCAACGAAAAGGGCAATATGGAAACCAAGAAAATGCTTGATGATTTGAAGGCTGTGGTGAGTTCCGTTCAACAACAGCTAAGCGAAAACTGAAAACAAAACCTTTATGGCTTCAAAAAATCTACAATGACCTTGATTAGTGCTGAAACTCGATTAAAACCCTGGTGCTAGACGCTCAAATAGTGAGAACATGCGCCACAAGAAAATATGGAAACGAGGTTATTTGTATATGAAACAGAGAAAGGAGGAGCATTGTTTCTCAGTTCTTATCGCGCCTTCAGCAACATGAGATAAAACCTGCACCAGCGCTTCAGGAAAGTTTCCCTAGTCTTCTTGAACACTCAAAAGCACAAGCTCACTAAATCATAAAACTTAAAACAATCAAGTGAAACAAAAAGGCAAATAATACATGAGGATTAACTGGCTATTCAACGAACAAATATTCACGAGACAACTATAAGGAA
This sequence comes from Ancylostoma caninum, assembly GCA_037903475.1. Lineage (NCBI taxonomy): Eukaryota > Metazoa > Nematoda > Chromadorea > Rhabditida > Ancylostomatidae > Ancylostoma > Ancylostoma caninum. Next base: position 806,790 of record JBAJFG010000015.1, on the reverse strand, counting down.
AGGTTTATGAATTCATTTACCAAAAATTTCATGTTCCAAAACTATATTTACAATTCATAAACCCCGCCTTAACTATGTAAGTCACAAGTAACGATCACGCGGATCCATTGAGAGGGATTTACAAAACACCGGTAACAGAAATTAACAATGTGTAGGTCAAAATGAATGACCCACTTACTTTTTTGCTCTGAAAGCTCTCTTGAACACAAGAACAAGTTAACTAATATTCGCTAGCTATAAGTAGCAAAGAAGAGGTAAAGGTAAAGTTTACAGAGGAAACGCGTAATTCGAATGCTTGCCATTATTACTAAGGACTTGACCTCCGGTCAGAACAATCTATTAAACAAGATTTCGATACTTCTATAAACTGAATCCGCACCAAGTGCTTTTGATTGAAAATAGGTTCAAAACTTCGAGACCTCGTAAACAGCGGTTTGTCTGACCAAAACTCAAATCAATAGATTGTAGTTATTACTTTTCAAATGAAAACAACATTTACAAAAACAAGAAATTCAAAAGAAATCAAACATATCTGATTATTCACAGGTGTTAATTACTGGTAATAGCTCTGGAGTCCTAATAACCGCCGCGATTAACGGTGCCGTGTCCAGTGGAGGTCTTAATCATCACTGCAGACCTTCATTTCACCTTCATTTCCCTCACTCGGGTGTTCAAAAAAGCAAGAAGAACCAAATGGACATTGGCCATGTCTGTACAGAGTGCATTCTTCCTGGACAAAAAAGGTAGAAATTTAATGAAACATCCTTTTTTTTTTGCCCAAAAGCAACCACTAAGAACTCACTTTTTCAAATGGAATGAGGTAAAATTCCGTTGTATCAGATATCACGTTGTCGACAATGTTGCGCAGATAGGAAGCGGCCTGAACAAGTTAGTTTCAACGTAACCCGGACAATAAAACATTTACAACGCTTACCTTTTCTTTGAAGGTATCGTCAGAAAAAGAAAACCAGCCACTCCTCTCCGTGGGAGTTGAGGGTCCCGACGAATATAACCCGAAAGTCGACAGCAGCAGTGAATTCTAAAGAGATTAAGATACCTATTCAATTGATTTGAAAGACGAGACACGAAAACGACTTACCGTACGTTGTACAGCCGCAGCACACGCCCTCGATGTCTGTTCTCTCTCGATCTCTTCACAAGTTCTTCCTGGCATTGACACCTCTGCGACTGCTCCAGCCTTCTGACATAGTTCATTGAAACGAGCGGCAAGTATCTTAAATTGGAAAAAATCCTAGTGTCAATCCATTACTACTTTAGCAATACCACAAATGTTTCACCTACATTATGCGCTAAAGGTAGAAAAGTCTGCGCTCGCTGTGAAAGATACACCCATTGTTGCTGTTCGGGAGTGAATTGGTTCAAAGAAGCGTCTAGTGCTTGGTCTTGCTCAGCCAGTTCAGTATTTTGCGGATTGGAACTCTGGAAAATTGGGCTGTCCTCCCTGTATTTAGCTATAATATGTATCTGAGTCAAACTTCGGAAAAACGCATGCTATCATCTTTCCTTTATACATCCTTTCAACAAAGCATCAGCTGATAAGGGTAAAAGCAGCCATGTAAAACATAAGTCATAACTAAAATTATAAGAAAGGTCCACTGTTCTCGCATAATTCCTGTCTCAAGATGTTCACGCTTTTCGTATGGTGTAGTGTTTGTGTTAAGAGTGATTTATACTGGGTGCGTGCGTTTGACGCGCGTGCGTCTACATATATTATGAAGATTGGGCCAGTCGCATCGCTGACGCAGCTCAGAAGCACGCGTTTACGGCCTCGCGGCGGCTGCACGTTCATTTCGTTGAGGATGCACATGCCGCGTTGACCAGCCTTCATGGAAAATCCTTCGCAAACGAATGCGTGCGTCTGACGCACGCACCCTATATAGTATAAATTGTCCTTTACTGTAAAGAGTATAATGTGGCTAATGCACAGTGAACGTCATATTAGCCCCCAACATTTCCAATAACCATCAAGCTGAGGTTGATGAGGATTACTGAACTATGGATTCACGAGAGTATTCATCAAAAAATCTAGAGAGTGGCCGAGTGGTTGAGGTCCATCTCATTCCCAGTTTTTAACCTGCCTGCTTCAATGAGATGCTGGGCAATTTATTTTCTTTCGACCACCGCCAAAATAGTCCAACTGACAGATTTGGATAACTGGGTGGGCGCTGGGTAAACCCAGCATGCCCTTGCGAACCGTCTAGGAACCATGCCCTAACTAAGTTCAATTAAAGGAACACCAAGTTCCATAAGCTGCCGTACTTTTGGGCTATTTGCGCTACCGTCACATTCTTCTTTCTTCTACCCTCTTCTTAGTCCAAATTCCAGGAACAAAGGCAAAAGAAGAAGAAAAAAAACAACTCACGTCACCATTTAATGCTCTATTCTCTTCCGTAGCATTCGCACGCATATGTGCAGGTCCATGAGCATACCAACAATTACCTCCAAAACGGCATACCTCACCACGTCTCCAAAATTCACATAGCGTTGTCTATAAAACTCATTTTGACTTCAAACATACCATAAGTGTGGAACGCCTGAAATAGATGTAAAATTCACATAAACCTCATATGATACAGGGAGGGAGCGTCTCCGAAACATGAACTGATTGCAGTTGCGGGAAGGTAGTGGGGAACGAAATGTAACTGGCATCACGAATATAGGGAGGACCAGACGGTGGCAGCGTCACTGAACTGAACCGCGGACCCCATAGTTTTCATAAATCTCCCGGAAGCAACGCGTCCCAACTTGTACTGACAGGTTCATGATGGATAGACAAGATCACAGAAACTTTGACATGTCAACAACAAATCCTGTTCAAGCATGGTTATCTTGTTAATTACGTGTTTAGTTCAACGTTCGTAGGTTACATTATTTTATCCATTATTTTTTCTATATTCTTTTCTTTTTTACTCTCAACCCCCTTTCCTACAATGCTTTCTTGCTGCCTCATAGGTACTTTTGCCTTTTACCACCACCTTTAATTTTTATCTTTTGCTGCCTCAAACGGAATTTCTTTCTATCTCCTCATCTATTTCTCGAAAAAATCTGCTCTTGCAGTTTTTGACAAGTAATTTATACTAGATGCGTGCGTTTGAACGCGCATGCGATTATGGCGGCATTTATGGTTGATTTATGGCGGCGATATACAATGCAGAATGAAAAGAAGAAGAGAATTCTTGGCAGGAAGCGAATGTTTCTGTTTTTCTGCGTTCTGATCTTTGCCGCATCGAGACATCGCGAAAACTTCGTGAAATTTCGGGCCGATGCGTCAGATTTGATGCGCATCAACCACGAATCCCGCCTATCATGAATGATAGTGCCAGTCGCACCACTGACGCAGCTCAGACGCGCACGTTTGCAGCTTCACGGTGGCCGAGCGTTCTTTTCAATGAGGATGTATGGTCTGTTACATCCGGGCATGCAAGCGCTTACGGCTTCAGAGCAACTCCAGACTTCGCCGATGATCGGCGCGATCGCGACGACAGCTGGCGGTCGCTACATCGATAATGCGAAGGGGTCGTAATCAAAATGTCGTTGCGGTCGATAGGTATCGTTTTCATTATCCTTATAATTCACATCGCCAGTTCAATCTGGACATATCCTCGAGAAAAAACAAGCGATGAGAGGCGATGAGCTCCGTGTGGAAGCGATCGAAGGCGATGTAACGTGGCGATCGATAAGTGTCGTTTCCATCTTTAATGTTTCTCATATCGCAGGTTCATTTTGGTTCTTTTGGAACTGGCGAAATCCGGGGATACTCTGAGATGCGACCATTTTCAATCAGTACCAAGCTTACCTTCACTCCGTGAATGCCCTATAGTCGGCTTATTTTTTAGTTTTGTCAAGTTAAGACAGAAAGCTAGCACAAGTGCGAAAGTTTATCAATAGAAAAGCAACTGATCATTTCCTTCTTGGTCCAACTATGGCCCTGTATTGTGGGGAGGAAAAAAGGCCAAAAGACTATCCTTGGGTAAACCTACCTTGGGTAACTGTGCCGGCGGCGCTAATGGTGGTACAGTGCTCGTCGATGGTGGACCTGTCGGCGCGAGCGTTCGAGAACCATTCGAAGAAGCGACGACTTTTGCAAAACTCTCAAAACCATATAAATAAGTTGCAACGAGGAACCAAGAACACATCAAGACCCAGTAGACAGTAAACAGTCGAAGCGAGCGAATAAGAATGCATAAAATTAGTTACCCTATCCATCAATACCTTAACAGCTTCAGTGGGCCGCTCATAGGAACTATAAAATCTACTTGTCTTTCATTTATCTAACTGACGAATCAGAAACATTCCCTCTATCCTTTTATTTCTTGCAAATGTCACTTCAAACATCTCATACTTGTACCCTGAGCTTCAACAGAATAGCTTTCACAGCTATTCTAATAAACTAACAATGGTGAAAAGCTCTATAAGACGGTGCTGATATTAAAGTTGAAACAAACTCACTTGGACTGGACGGTCAAGCGGCGGTGGCATGTTAGCACTCCAGAAAAATGAGTCATTGATGAGAGGAGGTGGTGGAGGAGAAGGATAAGGACGAGCATCATTTCGCCTAAATATACAAGGAATGATCAACAGATGCACACTGATAAAAAATTATATCCAGCGTGCAAAATATGGAAACTGAAACGTTCCCAATATGGTATTTTTCAAGCCTCAGTACAGTAGTAATTATTTATTATCCATATCTATTTTTTTGCCTTTCTGACAGTAAAAGCAGAACGAACTGTATGTGCATACAAAAAATATTGACACAAAAGTGGCAACTCTAAAAATCGAGTGAAAGTGGTGTTTTTGAAGCAAAGCGTACTTCAAATGTATGAAAAAAAACATCTGCCTTGAAAACGGAGCAGTTTTCGACGATAGTCATTTTCGTTCCTTTTGATTACAGATATTTTGACTACAGGATAAGGTAAAGAAAATGAGTAGAGATAAACAGCAATGCAGCTGTCCAGTGACAAAAGCTTAGCTTAAATGTAATAACGATCCTATACTTCACATCAATGTTTAAAGTACGTCGAAAATCCACTCTTTTATGAAAATGCGGGAAGCATTCCAGCCTTTTCAGGGTTATTACCGTTTATGTAGCTATATTGAAGGAGTTATTTCTGTTAGTCGAACATGAAAACAGCACTGGCACACACAGCAGAGTAGCCAGACGGCAAAATGTGAAAACGCAGCTGCATCGTTCAACAACGTCCCATAGAATTTCCAGGATACAAAAAAAGCATACCAGGATACAAAAAAAAAGAAGATAAAGGCGCAGCAGAAGGCTCTGGATGACTAATCGAAAGAGTGATGCGCAGAAGTATGCAGAAGCAATGCACATAGATAAAGTGTATTTCACACGCGAACATAGTTGCGAAGATATTAGAGGGAGAGAGAACGTGAGAAATAGTGCTGTGTTCGAAGAGGTAGAGAAGTGCAGATACTAGATGCAGATGCTCAAATATCGTTATTTTCGAAACGGACTATATCTATGGGCTAAAATATATCAAAATCTGTGCAACTTCATTTTATGTTGCATCTGCTGCCGTTCTATCACACAGCAATCGACTGAAAATAAACTATTAACCATTAACTCAGAAGTACGCATGAAAACAGGCTTTTAGAAGAGTTAAGCACTTGAATACCAGCAAAGTGCAAGGAATACGCGATGAAACATCTACAAAAAAAAAACAGCAGATAACTAGCAAATAACTTAGGAGAGCAAATTACCTCGGAGTAAATCGTGGAAAACAGCGACGAGCTGTAGCCGGCTGATGATTGTGGTAATGGTAGCGATTATGATCCGAATAATACCCGCTTGGATATGATGGGTGAGGTGGCATCTGAAACGATACAGATATCTGGAAAAAAAGACGAAATAATATCACCTAAACGAGATGGTTGTAGGTACAGTGGGCGGCAACGGCGGTGGCCCATCTGCGGCCTCGAGAAGGACGCAGCGCGACCGCGCCGCACGCGTCGTGAACAATGTTTTCTGCTGCTGTTATGCTATACCTAGAGCTTTTCTGCCCGATTTTAAGGATTCTTGACCAAATCGGGAAGAAAGCGACTAGAAATAGGATTCCGGCAGCAGACGAGACCGGTCCAGGCGTGCGCGGCGCGGTTGCGCTGCGACCTTTTCGAGGCCGCAGATGGGCCACCGCCATTGCCGTCCACTGTACATGAAACTTCACTGTGAAAAAACGCGGGTAACAAAAAAGATGAAAAAAAGCGTGGATTCGTTCTTAAAGGAATGCAAAAGTAATAAATACATAACATATTTTCATAGCTGCATCATCGAAAATAAACGAGACAAAGATTGAGGCTTACGTAACGATGACTCATACTACAACTAGATAGGGTTCCAGGATGACTAAGCCCTTGTCACTGATAATTAAATCAAAATACGACTGATAGAAAAAGGCTGAGGCAAAACGGAAACCATATATAAAGTTAGTGCGAACACAAACAGTTACTAAAGACAAAATGTATAGAGAAAAGTGAAAACCACTAATTTTTGATAGTTTTGATTTTGGTCGCAGAACACTGAGCACCAGATACACGAAAGACAGGCAGTAGAACAAATTCTAGCATAGAAATAGGATTCTGGAGGAAACTGAACAACATTTAGTACAGACCTGAATTGGCGGGTGAAGCAACGAGAACATGCTGTGATGAACTGAGGAAAGTGAGTGCATATACGAAAATCAGGCGAGTTTCGAAATAACACGGCTGGACATGAGCATCGAACGCGAAGCAGATCAAAGTGAATGTTTTGAACGATGATCATGCACTTTCAAAAGAAAATTAACTTTAAGGAAACTTTGACATGATGGTCCCTTTGCACACTAAGAACAACTAAAGGTTAGAGTGCATTTTGGACGAGTGGGGCTCATAAATTCCAAAGAGAATTTTAGAATTCGAGCAGGTAAGGTCTTCTAAGGATGTGAGACCACGAAAAATTTGAACTAGTCCTAGAAAAAGTTCATATGCAATGTTTTCTGGCAATTAATACATAATTAGATGCAGACAACCAGAGCCACATGCGCAACTCTTTATCTCTGCCCAAGAGAGCCGCGCCACGACCCCGCCCCTTGCAAACGGCCGTTCAGGGTTCCCTGCACTGTGTACCGCAAAAGCTGCGAGATTATGCACAACTCATTTATTTATCTATTTATATTTAACTATACATGTGCGTAAACGCTCGAAGCACATTATACTATACGTAGGGGTGGAGTTTTTATGCACCCTATATGTTTTTGAGGTACCCTTTCAAGGTTACAGTTCTTCTCGAAAAGACGGACGGATTCCATAGCTGCAGAATCGTGCCGGGACCTGAACGAGAGATGCGGTAAGAGCATGCTGGGCCGAGTAGGTCCTGTCACGATGCTGCGGCCGCGACACTATGAAACCGAGCACGGAATTCTTCTAGCTATACTTAACGCTGTATGGAGTGAAACTTAATTATAAAAAAAACTATACTCAACGCTGTATAATCAAAAAATTTCAAGACCTTTTTGACAGTGTTAACAGTGTTACCCATAAGGTACAGGGAACTCCAAAGATACGCGGACAGGGGCGGGACCGCGGTGCGCCTCTGCTGGGCAGAGACACGAGCGCTCTGCATGTGGCTCTGGTTTCTCTGCTCTCTGCCGCAGAAGCAGAGAAACCAGAGCCACATGCAGAGCGCTCGTGTCTCTGCCCAGCAGAGGCGCACCGCGGTCCCGCCCCTGTCCGCGTACCTTTGGAGTTCCCTGTATACAAGAAATATCGTTCTGTATGCAAGAAGTGGTTTCGCTTGAATAATAAAGTAATACGAAATGATTCCTCAAAGAAGCTCTTTTCAACAACTTTAACCTCTTCAGAGGCAAAGGAGTGTTTGTTTGAGCTGTATTAAGTTCAAAAATCACCAGTGAAGGCTGCTTCCTATTGATAACGATAATAATATAGTTAGAACATTTCCAGTCATACGCCTACACTGTTGACTTGAGCAAGAGAGAACAGATCTATAGCACTGCGGAGAAGGTGAAGGCAGATGTCGGCAAGGTGGACATCGTCATTAATAACGCTGGTGTTGTCACAGGTATAGGAAACTCCAAACGTACGTAGACAAGAGTCGTGATCGCGGCGCGGCTCTCATGGACAGAGACGCAGGCGCACACTATGCTGAGCTCCCGTGACTCTGCCCAAGAGAGCCGCGCCGCGGTCCTGACTCTTGATGCGTCCGTTTGGAGTTTTCTGTATATATGATTACTACAATTTACAGTTTGCATCCTCCCATTCGGGAATTTTGTATGGCTTGCACGAAAATTACCAGATAGCTCAACCTGCTGACCCTTTCAGGCAAGAAAATTTTCGATTGTCCCGATGAACTCATGGAGCTCACCATGGCTGTCAACACACATTCTCTTTTCTACGTGAGTTTTCTCAAAAGATTTTTTGTATTTCACAACTACAAAATGGTGTTTACGCAACTCATTGTTAGGTAAACATGAGGGTTTTACTGTGCACGATATTTGAAGCGTATTGGAGAATAATAGCGTGTGGAAGCATCCAATATGTACATACTAGCTCGCGAGGCAACAAGACACAACTTGAACGCTCGCCGTTTAGTGTATAAATTGCAAAGTAATGCAACAATACTCAATTGTCATTGCTTCTGAAGGTGTGAACTGCGCATTGTTTTGTAGGCACGGAAGACTAATGGTATAATAAGTAAAATAACACTGATATTAGATGGATTTACTGTTCTTCATATAGGTTAGAGGTCCCTGTGTTCACAAATACGACTTGATTGTTACGTGCATAGAAGTTTTTTATACTGGTATTTCAGACAACTAAAGCATTCGTGCCAGCCATGCTAGAAGCCAATCATGGTCACGTTGTAACAGTTGCTTCGATCGCTGGTAAAGTTGGCGTTTCTGGCTTGGTGAGTCCCAAGATTTGCTTTCAAAAACTATAATGCGTAATCCTTTCTTAAACTTTTCCTCAATACTATTTGCTCTGAAGGTCGACTATTGTGCATCGAAGCATGGTGCCATCGGATTCCACGAGTCATTGACAGCGGAGTTGGACGCGCTCGGCAAAGATGGCGTGAAAACCACCGTCGTTTGCCCTTACTACATTGATACAGGGATGTTTGATGGAGTCCAAACAAAGTGAGTGGTAGCTGTGGCATCTTTTTTATTCGTCAATATTTTCTCCCTTTCCACAGTTATCGGTTATGTCCTAGGTCACCCTTATTGCTGCCAGTTCTACAGCCAGAATACGTTATTGACTGCATCATGGAAGCCATACTAACCAACAAGGAAATGATCTCAATGCCTCGATTTAACTATATCGTGATGTTTGCCATGGGGTATGTTTTTTTGTGAGCTTTTCACTCTTTGCAGCTTGGTTTTGCTTGTTTTATTTATCACCCGAACAACCCTGAACACCACGTACTGTTGTTTCATACATCATTTCTAGCACCAAAGCATTAGCAAATAAGGACTTATTCAAAAAATTTACCATCTTGGGATCTCACTGCGTAGCAATACTCCTCAAAAGAATTGTTACAATTCGTAGGAGCTATAAAATAGTCAAAAGGTACAAGTGTCCACCAGCTGGTGATCTGAATCCGCATGGTTAAGATTAGACGCGTTCGCTCCTTTGGGAAGCATACGTTGAGATGTTCTTGTTCGTGGATACCATCCACGGATATTTTCGCATCTATCATGAGTACGTAGTGCAGTAACAGTATCTTCGCTGGAAAGCCGTTATTTCTTGTATTCTTTCAATACTGTGATACTTTGACAACTCCTTATACATATCAGATCTAACTTTGAAGGCGAGTTTTTCCGTAGATGCTGTATCTACTGTTTCAAAGTTTAAGGAATGTGTTAGTCTTCGCCGCTTAACTCTTCTTGATTCAGTTCTCCTTCTAGAAAGAGCAGGGTGGTACATAGAGTTTGCTTGCCGTTGCGATTCTAACAGTTGCAGCTTTCTGCCATCAGATGTCATGCGAGTGGTGAAAGACTATCTGGGCGGCAACACAATGATGGACACCTTTACAGGACGCACAAAAAAGAACTAAAAATTCGACATATCATGCATGTTATTTACCTCAGAACGAGAATTGGTCTCGCTCAGTGGCAACGTTGTTCGCTGAAGTATTTGATTTCGATTATTCTAGTCCATTCTTTCCTTTGTCGGTCCAGAAGTCGTGGTTCGTCAGTACTAATGTGGTAGAGTCATCGATAAGCATCTCTTGGTTATGTAAACTTACTTCGTGGATTTCATGCTCGTGAGAACGTATCCAGGGTCTTGTAATGATGGTGAAGTTCTGAAGCAGCATTGTGTGTAAAACAGTAGCAGGAGAATGCGGTTAGGTCCTTTCCAGTGGTTTTTTTTTCTTCTGGAAGCTACACTTTTTCATGAGTTGGCAGTAATTTTGGTGCTCCGAACGAAAGATATGTAGGTGGTATATGCTCAAGGATTAGACACCAACAGTGCTGCTGGCTGAAATTCGTTTTCAGAGTCGTAGTCATTGTTAGAAGTACATTTGGATGTCGTCAGCTTGGAGAAATAAATCATTTCCACTGTATTGATTGCGAATTTCATAGTCCATTGTTTCACCATCCTGTTTCAAGTCTTGGTTGCATAGAAAAGTGTAAAAAGCTTAAAGATGCCAAGATGTCTACCTTCTATCTACAGTTTCGATACAGAAGCAGCCGTAGTTGCAGGGAACCTCAAACAGCCGTGTGCAAGCGGCGGGACCGCGACACGGTATGGCGCTCGAGTTCACTGCTGCTGGCAGAAGCAGATAATCAGAGCCAGCATGTACAGCCCCTGCGTCTCTGCCCCAGAGAGCCGCGCCGCGGTCCCGCCTCTTGCGCACGTCCGTTTGGAGTTCCCTGTTTCTACATGTGCAGGCATTCGCCTTGTTTCCGGACTTTTTGCCACATGGGCGCTTCCTACGTTGTCTTGCGAACTTGCTCTATGAGTCGTGAGTGGAGAATCGAGAGTTTTTGCCACATGGTAAGTAAGTGGCCTGCCAGGACGGTGATGTCGATCTTTGGCGCCCAACGTGTTGAGAGCGCTTCTTGTGGGAGTTGTCTTAGCGTGGGCACCTCAGACTTTCCAGAAATAAGGGGTTTAGAAAAGGATTTTCCGGAATTTCTGTAACAGTTACAACATTGTGATCAGCGTGGTCTGCTGCGGTGTTCAAGACTATTCCTTCTCGCGAGCTTGCAGCGCGCTCATCATCGTGTATGTGGGCGTACCCGTTATTAATTAACGGGCTCTGATAAGGTGGGCTACTACTAAGAGGAACTACACAGAGAAACTAAAGAATTTAACAAAGAATGATGTTGTCTTTTTACGAACTCTTTGTTCACCTGTGTGACAGAACAATGCTCAATTTTGCACATGAATGTTATAGTACAGTAATACAAAGCGAACTCGAGACAATGTGTACGTGCCTTACCTAGAACAAAAAAAGGACAATGTCTAGTGACTTCTTTGTCTAAGATTCATTTGATTCTTGTTAATAGAACATTATTTCCAGGCTCCTTCCCACGAACGTTCAAGCTGTGTTGTCACGGTACTTCGGCGTCCACGAGACAATGGAGACCTTCAAAGGACGCACGAAGCAGGACTGATCCCAGCAATAGTATTGTAGCTTGTTATACAAATGTAGAATCGTACGACTAGTCTTGAACTAATGCTAATCTCGAACGTCTCATATAGGCTGATCTTGAAGTGCAATTTCTCGTCCAAATCCAACACCTTTTAGTGAAAATAGTGTTCTGTAATGCATTTTTGGCTTAATGTAGCTAACGTTACCTCAGATACATATATATGGTGCATTAGGATGAACCTGGCCGATTTCCGCAGCGCTTACGCCTCGCCCCTTCCGTTATGTTTGCCTGCGTATCGTAGTCGGATGTCATCTATAGCCATCTCTCTCTCCCTCTACGCTTTTAGACATAACAGATACAAAAAGAAAGAAATGAAGAAAAGGGTAGGCGTTGCGTAAATCGGTCAGATTTTTCCAAATTGACTGTAGCATTCATTGCTATTACTTGCTCGCTACTAGTGCCTACTGTCCTATTGGACAGGTTATGCGTAAGAGCTCCCTGAATCTGGCTTTTAAGAAGATTGACTGGTTTATTTTTATTTTTCCGTACACTTTGTTGTACTAATATCACTAATAAATAATGATTCTTACTTCTACTCCTAGCAAGGGCGCAGAATTATATTTCACTTTTTCGAAATGTCCTTCTTCTTCTTCTTCTGTGTTGAGCCGAGATACTTTGTCATTGCCATCAACCTGAATGATGGCGGGCTCATTCATATCGGTCGTCATACACTCAGTCTTCCTGAAATGAGCCAAAGGCCGAATCGCGCTAGACGTTCGCTCCAGGCGTGTGTCTGTCGTTCAAGGTCCTCCTTTTGTTCAGACGCGAGCATGACGTCATCTGCATACAGCAGAGTCCATCGGTCTCTGGAGGTCTCTCGTGATAGCGTCCATGAAGACGATGAAGAGAAGCGGTGAGAGGGCTGGTCCTTGATGTACTCCTACGGAGATGGGAAATTCCGCTGACGTGCCCGCGGCCGCCTGCACTCGACTCCTCGGGTCCGCGTAGAGGATCCTTACCCACTCGATGAGCTCCTCTGGAATGCCATGCCACCGCAACGCGTACCAGATGACTTCATGTGGCACGCAATCGAAGGCTTTCTCCAGATCGAGGAATGCTAGACGCAGTGGCTTCTGCTTCTCTCGATGTTTCTCGATAATCAGTCGAGCCGCATGGATTGCATCCGTAGTTCCGCAATTGGCTACGAACCCACACTGGTTCGCGGTAACTCGGATGATGTCGTGTATTCGGCGGTTGATAATGCGTTCGAATATCTTCATACCGTGAGACAGTACACGTATTGGCCGATAGTTTGAGCAATCCGCAAGGTTGGCTTTCTTCTTCCAGATCGGAATTGTGGTACTCTTCTACCAACCCACAGGTGTCTTCTTCTCTGCGATGATCTGGTTGAAGAACGATGTCAGCCACTCAGCTGACTTCCAGTGTCTCGACTTCCATATTTCCGCCGCTACGTCATCAGGACCCGTCGCTTTTCCTGATTTCTCCGCTTTGGCGCAGCCATGGTTTCATCCAAGGTGATCGGCTGAATAGGACCGTAAGTTGGCGGTAATTGTGGAATAGGTGGATGGCTGAATTATTCTGTTGAGATCTTCTCGAACTAGTCACGCCACCTCTTCGTTGCCTTCCTGCGGTCTGATATGAGATGACCGTGTTCGTCGTTAACTCCGTAGAACTTTTCGACGTCTTCGGCGTGCCGCTGGCGAGACCTCGCCAGTCGGTAGATGAGGCGTTCTCCTCCATCTTTCTCATCTAGCTTCGGAATACACTTCGGAATACATGGCAGAGACGTTTCTTTTCGCGCATCTTCGATTTCACTTGATCCGTCCATAGCCACGCTTGTCTGTCAATTCTCCGGCGACCTGATTTAGTCGTGCCAAGCTCTAAACGTGCCACTTCTACAATAGCTCGGGTTGCGTTCTTCCGGGTCTCGCCGACGGTTGTGACCGGCGGCAACTTGATGGTGGAGGCTACTGTGGCTTCGTTCTCCTTCAAACGCCACCACTTGATTCGTGCCGGTGCCGCACCGTTCTTCACGCATCCTCCTTGTCGGCATGATCTTCATGGTGCAGATAAGCGGACGATGTTGTGTGGCCATGGTGTGGTAGGGTACAACCTTCGCATCGATAACTAGCTTTTGATCACGATGTCGTACGAGAACGAAGTCGATCTGGGTCTTCACGTTGCCACTGTAGAACGAGACGAGGTGAGAAGGACGCTTTCGGAACTTTGTATTCATTATGACGGGGTTGTGAGAGTCAGCATATTCCAGGATGCGCTCGCCATCTTCATTCCGTGTCCCGTAGCCAAAGCCTCCATGGCATCTGTAACTGTCTTTTGCCACTCCTACTTGGCCATTTTGATCTCCTGCGACGACGAATGTGTCTTCCTTTTGTACTTCGCGGTCTTCTCGTCAAGCAGCATCCAGAATTCCCTTTGATTTGGTACCAGACCATCCCGTTTCTTGCACATCGCACAAGTCAATTCGACGACGCTCGAGAGCTAATAATAGGGCTAGAATACTGCTTGAGCAGGAGAGAACCAGGTCTAGGATGGTAGTAGCATGAGTCGGAAGTGTAACATATTGTGTAGGACCAAAATCAGTGAACAAATTCAAAAATTCAGCAGATGTGGCATGTAAAGGGTGTTCAATAACCCAATCAATTTGTACATTGTCTCCTAGTAAAATCGTAGCACAAATTGTCAAAATTTGGTCAGCAATGAGATTAATCAAATTTCCATCATCGTGTTAAGATGAACTTGGTGGCCTGTAGACAATTATATATCTGACTGTTTCATGAGAAGTAGAGGACTCTATATCGAGGCATAGCACATCAACCAAAACTGCGAAGTCATGGGTATAAACGTGTTGAGGCGCCCATATTGCGAGGGTAATTTTGAGGGCATATGCATTTACCGTGGGTAATCTCAGTGATGTATGCTTTTCCAGGTTGGTCAATTTTATCGCTCATCTAATGATCCAGAACATGAAATAAGGTGAGGAAGTGTGATACCGTATCCTTCCTTCAATTCTTTCCGGCATCCTTCATAAGTCTTATCTCTCCTAACTGTAGGTGCTTTAATACTTTGCACTTGAGTAGGAAATCACTGTAGAGAAATGCCACTTTGACGTAGGAAGCATTAAAGTGCCACATTCCAATGAGTGAAAGGCCATAATTCATACGACATTGCTGTGCTCACGTCGAACTGAGTCTGGGAAATTGTATTTGTTTCCTGTTGCTGTTAGGTCGTCGTCATAAGCATTTGTAAAGGTGGAAGTGCCACTCTGGTACGGGGGAATTCTCACTAGTGTGCCTTACCAAAATCTTTGGAAGAAAGCGGTAGAATTCCTCTCAAACTTCATCTCCTTCCGATTTCCTTTGTTTTATTGGAGATAGAGGGCTCCGGCGTTTCATTTTCTCTAAGAACTCCAGAATAACTCCAACTCCAAACCCAGTGTGAATTTCGTGAATTAAGCTTAAGGATTTGTAAAGCTTCTATAATTCTAAAGTGAAAATAAAGTAAAGATTGCAAAGTGCAAACATGGCCGTAAAATAAAGAAAGGAAACGCATACTGCCGATTCCAACAGAATTTTGAGGTTTCCCGATAAGCGATTCTCTCGAAGCAATGTTTCTGAATGGCTCGAATAATACAGTGTCTATCGCAGAAAAAGCTGTTTATACCAGATGCGTGCAGTTGATGCGCGTGCGTCTACATGATAAAGGATACAGGTAGTCGCATCGCTGACGCAGCTCATACGCATGCGTTTATGGCGTCATGGTGGCAGCACGTTCTTTTCATTGAGATTATGCGTGTCGTATTGGCCGGTCTTCATGGAGAATCATTCGTAGATAGATGTGTGCGTAAGAGGCGCGACTGACGCACGCCCAGCAGCGACGGCAGTATAAATTGCTCTAGAGAGTACTATTCTAAGTAGTACCACTTTTGTCGCGGAACATGCTAAGTGTCCAAGAAATTAAGGCATCATTTTCCATGCGCTCTAATTCATGAGCCAGTGGTCTCCTCTCTCCCGTGGGTCCCGTCACGGAAGGAGAACTGATAGCTATGCGCTGCGCTTGACCAAAACTGGCCGAGAGCTGTAAACTGGCGCGTCGTTGGTTAGATTTCAAACACGAGCACATGAGCCTCATGTACCCATGCCTTTCGGAACCTCCACGAGTCTACACTATTCTCCATGCTTTTTTATACTTCAGATTCACTAGTTTTAGTCCATTTCACTGAGGAAGATAGTTTGAGAGACATCACAGAGAAGAAGAGTGCGGGAAAGTGCGCTGGAATTGGGGAGGACGAAGAGAAAAAAAACTGACAATACGCAGAAATAGTCAACTAGGTCGCGTTTGAAACAAAGTATACACTCTTCGAAGGACACGGTCTTCCCCCAGGGGCCTATACTCCACGGAATGGAGAGAATTCATCCGGAACTTCGTCTCGCTGTCCATTTTATGCACTGGTTTTTTTCCTCAGGTGCAGGAGTCTCATGGCACACTACCTACCTGAAAACAGTGGCTGCTGAGCAAGATAATGTTGCACTATGGTCCCATTCCACGGGCCCATAGCATGAATGTACTCATTGCAGCCCACAAAATGATATGTGATTCGATTTGAATGTCGTTACGGGGACATTAAGCCAGTCTGCTACGCATTCTCATTTTCACGTATGGTCGTTTTGTTCTTTCTGGTCATTCCGAATTGAACCCCAGGTGTTGCTGTGCTTTAGTTCCCCTACTTTATTAAAGCCGCCTCTCCAGAGTATTATGAACTCACCAGGAAAGAATACTAGGGGGGTCCGACGATTCGTAACAAAATGTATACTGTCATATGCAGTTTTTGACGCTAATCTCAAATCTGTTTACCTTATCTGCTGCGGAGTCTTCAGTGAAGAGTTACGATGGCATAATTGCGGCCTATCCAAACCGGCTAAATTTGACTTCCGAGTTATATTCTGCTCAGAATATATGACGCTGCAAACTAATTTGTCCGCGTAAAAATGCAAGTTGAGAATGGATGGCCACAATCAGGACCGTCGGGGTATGGCACAGTGAAAATGATAATAGTGGCAGAACTGGAAGCGTTCGGATTTTGCCATTCATTCTCTACTTTGCATTTTTACGCGGACAAATTAGTTGGCAGCGTCATATATGCTCTAGAACCTCCTCATCTATTTAGATGAATTAAAACTAATTCATGTTTCCGGAGCGTGATTGAATTCGGATGATTTCCAGCGATCTTTTAGCGAAATACATCTTAGAGGCCAAATTTGGGCTGTCTTGCGCAAACTCTAATTATGCCGTGTAAGTCTTCATAGAGTGTTCCGCAGCAAATAAGCTTAACGGAATTGAGATCGTCAAAAACTGTACTTGACAGTAGACATCTCTTTACAAAATGCCTGACCCCCCCCCCCCCCCCAAGTATCCTTCCCTAGTCAGTGAAAGGGCTAGAACCATACTGTTCTTTGTATGTCACCATGTATGTACAGCTCTTCGAAACGTCCATCTGCCAAAGGTTATATGGAAAATGCAATGTGCAATGTATAGCATCAACTAAGCAAGCAATGAAAATCAATGAATTTCCATTAATTGGAGACTGATTTCCATTTAAATAGGCCTGAGTCTTTCCGAGAGATTACGCGGATCACATGAGCTTGCTCATTTAGTCGGAATCATCTTCGCCGTACTGATATCAAAGTCCATTCAATATGATACTAATTTGCAAATTTGCGCCGCTGCTCAACAACACCACCGTACATGTGCTTTGCATCTCCATAGAATTACTTCGCTCTACCACTACCATATTATTATCAGTAACTATTTCTACCATGGCCAAAATGGTAGAGATACCCGCATTCAACATTCTGGCATTACCCTTCACACCTAGAGAATCCTCAAAAAAGAAAAGTTAAGTGTGATAATTCTTCTGTGCCACTCATGTTGTTATAAGGACACGTTTATTACGGCCTAACGTTTCGACTCAACATCGTTTTCAGAGGCCTGAAAGTGGTGCAAGTTCATCTATTCACGCTCTAAACCACCAAAGACCTCCTCACACCCGTCCATTCGACTCATCCTAGCTAGACAACACTCAGCATCCAGTCGACGGACGAACTCACCACGTGTCCACCGATAGAACGGAGCAAAATGCCACCGCGACAGCAAATGATCGTCAATTGATGGCGAATGAATACTGCATCGTGCAGCCCTGGTCTTATAAGGCGTGCATCAGTATCGTGACGATCTCAGAGCTCGCATAATGATAAGAAAAGCATCATATCACTAGTTATAGACATCTGCTCATTACTGCTGTTCAACATGGGATTACGTGCAAGAATCCATAATGTCTTAAGTGCTTTCCTAGCCGAAATATCAGTTTCGAGCACCAAAATGGTGCACCATGTGTCGAAGTCATTTTCGTCATGGTCTTCCCTTCTATATTTCCCCAGTGGACTTATCAAGCTCTGCCGTCTTTTGCTCACCAGATGTTCATTTACGCGGACACTCAAAGAAGTTAAGAGATAATAGCCGATGTATTCACTTTTCCAGGCTCTGCGAGGTTCAATTCGATCGTGCCTGCTCCCTCCTGGCGACTGCCCCACAGCCTCAGGAATAAACGCCAATATCTCTGGTGGAAATGGGCATAGGTCGACAAATTTGTCCTATAAAAATGTTCAAAACTTTTCTACCAGCTTTATTTGTCATTTTTTTCAATCGTAGTTTTTTAAATACTAGTTGTATGTTCGTTTTCGTCTCGTCGGACTTCTTGCACTTCCTAGCTGATGTCACTCTTATTTCTATTCGTCCTGTTGAACCATATACAATAATGACATATACATAGTGTATTTCACCGGGGAACATAGTTGTGAAGATATTAGATGGATAAAGAACGCAAGAAATAGTGCCGTATTCGGAGATCCAGGCGAGAAACCTAGACTATAGGCACAAATACCCAACCAATGTTTTTTTTTATTTTGAAATGCACTGTGGCAATGAAAACATGTATGTGGCTTATTTTCCCACGCAAATAAGAGTGAGTGACACAGTATTATCCCCTTTCCATAAGTAGATAAATAACGACGCTGGACTCGCTCAGTTTTTGTTAAACTACGGGACGCTAGAAAGTGTGGATGTGGCAGCCACTTGAGGATCATGTCAAAACTACTGGGTGCCAAAATAAGTTTGCGCGCTTTCCCTAAGCTGCCTTTTCTACTTTTTATCCGTGAACCTTATGCAGAGTATTTCATGCAGTTCTGAAACACTTTTCTTCCGCCCACTTTACATGGGAAAATCAAGTTAATTAAGCATTAGAAATCAGAAAAAAGCATCCACTTCACAGAAACCCTGATTCAGACACCTTCTTCTTAATAGATTTTTACAAATTAAAGTGGCCAAGGCTTTCAAGAGATCTGCGCCTTGTGCATATAAATGCCATGCCAGAAAGAACTATTCGTTAGTGGTCTTTCGGATTGAGCAACTACGTCATTGACTACCATTGCTCCCAAGCTTCTGCCAGGAGGACTCCCTTTCACTGCTTAGGAGTAACAAGCATTTCACAGATAGGAGCGTTATTAGACAATGGACAGTACTTATATGGAGCGCACCTCCGCTACTTTCTATCAGCATGCTGACGAAACAACTTCAATGTGAGCAGTAGATCGGTGCTGTATTCAATTGTACATGTTATAATTGGAAGCGGATGCGCCCAAACACCCAAAGCAATAATAGCATCGGCTTCTACCATATACGTGCTTCTCAAAGCTTTCCACTTTTTCTGGTCAGCCACTGGAGCATCAAAATTAAACCGCAAATCAAAAACAATAGGGAAACGGAGAATCCCGCACATCTCGGAACCCAATTCAAAAGGGATAGCTGAAGTACCACGCATCTCTGCGAGAAAGTCGTCCTTGCTACACCAACAAATCAAAAAAGAATTTGTCTTTCTTCCATGGAACGGGAACAAATACCGGCCAGTTTCGAGTACGTTATCCTTGGCATTCTCCCTGACGTACACAACAACTTTTGAACACAGCTCATTTCTTTGAAATAGTGAATGCGTTGCTCATTTCCTGTCCAGACCGTACTGCCATGGCCCACTTCTACATGTTCACATCCCATCTCAGGCTCATCCTGCTTTGCACTAATGACGGCAATTCTACTTCTTTCATTCACCCACACCACTATCCAAATCCGAAACCTACATTCCAATCGTACACTCCGTCCTGTCGCTACAGCACTGAAAAACCAAAATCTGCCTCAGTAAACTATTTGTTTTAATTCAACATAGATTGTGAGAAATCCCATAACCATCGAAGCCGTCCACTTGTTGTGGAAATCACGGAAAGACAGAAATGTTGCGTCTCGTGAGGGGATTCGTTCTCGTCTGAAGCCAGTATTCTATCACAAGATTTCGCAAGTTCAGCGTTTGATCAATATAAACGCTAACTTAAGTATAGTCGCATTTCAGAAAGCAATCGATAATTCCTAAATTTTCCTCTCGCAAGAAAATATTTTCTTCAGCTCGCCTCAGCTTGTATGTGTACTCCAGCTCCTAATTCTACCCGACGTGTCGTAATCATTTGGTCTAAGTCTTCAAACCGTAGCATCACCGCCCCTCGTGATCATCGATAATTCAAAATTGGTACGAAGGGCCCATTACAAGCGACGTCAAAATACGTACCCTAAATGACAGCAACATTGACCAGTTTGACATGTGGCTACTGCTCAAGCTGTAAACTGCGGTCTGGCCCATCCGAGAGAATCTTTTCTATCCAAATGAACACACGATGCCTAACAGCATTTTTACCTCGTATCCGGGCCATTGAAGGCCGTCCGTCAACCCATGGAATTATTTTTCCATTTACAAATCACAAGGAAAGAATAATTCTCCATCATCGCTCATCCATAACAAGATTTACAATGCCTCACACAATTTCCGATCTAATCTCAAAGACTCAAAGAATCACAAAGCCGTTTCAAACCTCTTCGAGTTTTGAAACGGCTTTGTAAGCCTACAGCATCAATTGTAATGGTGAATGTGAGTCCTGATTGTTTTACTGCATCATGTCTTTGACGTGGAACAATCCTTGCATAGCTGCACCCGGAGGGTTGCAAAACTATTGAGTGCGGAAACAAGTTCATAAGCTTCTAACAACGAACGTTACTCCTTTGTTCCATCGGTAGGTTATCAGCATGGCACTCACACATTCCAAAATCTCTGCTGTTTAATTGTGTAACTTGCTTCTGCTCTTTTTCTGACTCAATCTTTCACTCCAAAACGTCGAGCTACTCAAGCATAACAGCTAAATAAAAGCACATACAGCTAAATTCCTGTTCAGCACCTTGCTCAGAGAAAACAATTTCTCAAAAATTTTGGCGCCCCGGATGTGGAGCAGTGCTTCGTTTTTATTCTTTTTTCGCTGTTTTTGCTCAAAGGTCGATAAGGATATGTTTACTGGAGTTTTCCTATACGCTGAGCACGAATATAACGGCCACTCTGTATCCAAATATTGATTTATTCATTTTATCGAATTTTTCACAAATTTTGCTCAGGGGTCAGTGACCACATGTCTACAGGATACTAAGATTCTCCCGTACGCTGAACTCGAATATAACAATCATTTTCCACCCGTGCACCTGTTTATTTATCCATCGATTCTATATGTTTTTCGTTACTTTGGCCAGTGATCTTTAAGACATTTCTACTGAGGTTTTCCGATAAACCCAGCAGAAATATGATAACTATTTTGAAAGAATATCTCGACCTATTGACTTTATCGATTGTTTGCTCGCCTCTTCACATGGACAAATGAGAATATGTACGCCGGGGCATTGGAACACACCACATATACAGCCAATCCCAAATATGGCGAGTTGCCACGCCTGCGGCACCACTTGCGGAAAATCAATAAATCAATACCAACTCGGCTTATGGTGGCTGTTAGATTAGTGATCAGCGTGGTGAAAAACCCCTGTGAGTACGGCTCCGCTAAACTTGCAGAACAAATTGCTAAAAATCAATAAAATCAATAAATCAATAACCCGCGGTGCAAAATGGCCCTCAGGTTCGTGATCAGCGTGGTGAAAAAGCACTGTAGGTACGGTTTCGCTAAACTTGCAGCACAAATTGTGAAAAATTAATAAAATCAATAAATCAATAACCCGCGGTGCAAAGTGGCCTTGAGATTTGTGATCAGCCTGGCGAAAAACCCCCGTGGGTACGGTTCCGCTAAACTTGCACCACAAATTGTGAAAAATCAATAAAATCAATAAATCAATAACCCCGCGGTGCAAAGAGGCCCTCAGATTCGTGATCAGCGTGGTGGATTACCCCAGTATGCCCGTTTCGATTTGGATTGGAGCTGAACTAAGAAAAATCGATAAAATCGATCGATAAATCGATATCCGTATCGATACTATGCAATGAGTAGTTTCCTAGGCCCTCCGCCCTATTCGGATGGTCTCCCATGTTTCCAAGGCCCCTGCTCCACCATCTTGCTCACAGATGCATTCCTGTCGTTTGAATTTGGCGCCACGCGCGCTCTCCAGATTTTTGAAAAAAAGTGTCGTAAGCGGTTCTATGTTTTATATATAGATTCGTGTATAAGCAATCAGAACTACTTCACAATAGCTGAGTATTCGGGCCTACTGTCTGCTTTTCTCGACTTCTCCAAGCACTGCACACTTTCCCGCGTTCTCTTTTTCTCTAATATCTCTCCGAACTGTTTCTCCAGTGAAACGGAGTATAGCTGAAAGTGGTTCTGAAGGCCTGCTCGGTGGATGAGCGGTTTATACCAAGTATGTGCCTTCTAAAGTAGCGAATTGACATTTTGAAGGTAACATTTTCAGTGATGAAACAACTAATGAAATAAGGAACTATATTTTTTTTTCCAAAGCTCAGCTGTGAATTGTTTCAAAGTTTTTTTCACACGTACTGTGATGGTTGCATTTTATCGGGTGTGGAGCGCTATACCTAGAGTGGGCGGAGCAGGCGAGTCCTGCAATTGGCGGATTAGTTGGACTGACCAGTCGTAGAGCTTGGCCACGCCCCTTTCCAGGTATAACGCTCGGCACCCCATTTTATAGTAGTTTGAGTTTCTAAAAACTTTTGGACGAGGGAAGTTTTGGGAGGTGAATCCTGTCACCACCCAATCCTCTCATTTAATTTGAAAAAAAGTCAATCAGCAAATATTTTCTGGGCTATGTTCTAGCGAAGCGAACGGCAGAACAAGTGAAAAATTTGTTATACCAGTTTCTCTGTGGTTTAGATAAGCTGGAGCTTGGCTTCATACTTATCTGTACTTCTTGTATTATTGCTCATTCACTTTTACTCTTTCAGTTATTTCTTTGTTAGTACCGCAACTGGAGAACTCTGATATCTTGCTGCAGATCCGTCTAATTACATGGAAGTTCCAATGAATCGAGAAATCCTGTCATCTTTGTCTTTTTTCAAGGAATTCCATACGAAGAAGTGGATAAGAGTGCACTCGTCGATAGCTTCTTTAATTATATATCATGCCTGTTATTAGCAAACTGTTCCCAGGTATTGAATGCATTGTACATCAAATTACCGGTTTCAGTTGCAAGTGCAGGTTCCTTCAAGTGCAGCTTCACAATGAGCCTTGCATCCCATTCTGGAAACTGAATCTAATTCGTGGCCTTAAAAACTGTGAAATGGCTTCATTCGTAGATAGACATCGAGAAGCTGCCCCCTCTCTTGTTTTTCATTTTCCAAAACTATTTCTTTTTTTCTTCTTCCTCTCCATTCTGGGTGTAGATCTCTGTAAGCTTTTTTATATCGTTATATCTGATTATAAGATATAACTTATTTCAAAAATATGAAGCTCATAAATTGAATGAAATAAGTCGAAAATAAGCGATTTTAACTTCTCTTTTTCTCTGCATCTTCGTAAGCAGGTGAACAAGCATTATTGAACCGACATAATGTACGACGCAGCCGAGCAGAGCAGATGGTGTGCCCTATGTCTCGTCGGTTTTAACCCAGGTATCTCAAGGTACTACGGGTGTCCGACCTACCGTGTGGTTGTGTCGAAAACCTCAATTTTTGGATCGCCTTCGCGGGGTATCCGAGAGGGCAAAAGAAAGGAGATTTGGGGTGGTTGGGATCAGGATGGAATATACTGCATTTAAAATAGTATTATATATTTTCTCTATTGTTCCAATATTAATAGTTGTTTACGACGGACGCAGAAATGCCCAGACGGGAGCACGGGGGGAGGCGGGCGTGGGAGAAAAACTGTGCTATCCACTAGTTCGGAGGGCCGAGTGGAAAAGTAAAAAAATAAAGTATCGATTTCTATCGATTTTGATGGTCGATGACTAAAAATAAATGTTTAAAGATGATAATATAGATAGATTATAACATAATACTAAAATAGAGGCAAATGATCATGCAATCTTTTACTATCTGCTGGACTCTGGCCTTTCATGGTGCATGCATGTGTTGGCGCACTTTATGTATTGGTGTATGAATAAATAAATAATAAAAATAAATAAACAGAAAGTACAACGCTTAGTTTTTCTTCCACAATTTATTCCTTACCGGAAGATAGGCCGAGAATCTCGTGGAGTGTTGCAGACTAGGTTTTTTTTTGAATTGTTCATTTTACCCACGTGGCTACTTTTGATTTACCATCGCAATCGTAACTTTTCTGTGTTTCAAGTTCTTCTAGTTGTCTATAGCACGCCATTTTTTGGCGTGGAATAAATAAATAAAAATGAATAAACAAACAATTGAGGATGAAGTAATGCAGAGTTTTACCAACAATTTTATAAACTAGTTCTGAACCTTTCTTAGAAGGTCGTTTATGTATGTATATTTATGAAGTCGTTGTGTTCCCAAATTCATTTGGATCCGTTCAAAATTAATAGAACCTAATTCAATTTGATTTATGAGCGAGCTAAGATTCTGTTAAAGTTCCGTTTGATTTGATGGATTTTGAACATAAATATTCAAAATACATTTCTTGAACTGCTTCTTTAGGCAAGAATTCGGCTTTGTTACCTACTGTCAAGGCTATAGCATACTATGTACACCTCTGATCGAATGAAAACCGTATAATTTTGTTACTTTAATTCACAATTTAGGAAACAATTTAAACATTCAGTTATTCAAGAATGAGAAAGCCTTGAAGCTGATTGCGGGACATCTAATACCCAATTTAGCGGAGGGCGTGGCAGGCCATATTCAAGCAGGGGCAATACGAATAGGGAACGATTGCAAAACATTTGATGACAGAATTTTATCCAGATAGGCTTAGAGTTCCCAGCAGGACAGGCAGGGCAGATCGAATTAGAAGACCTGCAGCAGAAGAAGTTCTGCTTGAGGTCATCTGTCGAATCTCTGCTGCGGTTCTTTTGGATCGATTAGGCCTGGTGAGGCCTGGTGGTCCTTCAGCAAAATGTTCTGAGTGGGACTAAACATCACTTACAGAGAACTCTTCTAAGGCTTTTCCAAGACCTGACACCCTTTCATTGAACAATTAGATTGCTTTCCAACGTTGCTTCATGCAGAGGATCCTAGATAGGACCACTCCCTGCGCCCGCCGCGATTGGTCAGAAACGAGGCTGGGTATTAGATGTCCGTAAACGCTTGAAGCTGGTCTGCTCCTTCGTACAGCACTGCATTGGTCTCCATTGTTGGAACATTCGAATTTTCCTTCTATTAAAAATCGAGTATTTTTGCTTTCAAAGACCGAACATTTCAAATGAATCTAGAACCGTTATCTCAAACTCTGGTAAGTGTTGTTAACCATGGACATGAAGGCGATCTCGCAAAAAACCGCTCCTGTGATAGGAATCCGGGTTTTCAGGATCTCTGCGGTGGTAGCCAAATTGTTTATAAAACCTGTCTCGCCATTGTATAATCATTCTGTCTATACCTCCGGCAGGTGATGAAGCAGACAGTTCCTCGTAGCTTGCAATTTTCTTTTGTTATGGGGGTTGATAACTGAATAATTGAACAATGTAACGTGTGAAACCTTGTCGTTACACCTGCGTCGGCCGTTAAACCCAGCCCCCCCCCCCTGTTATTCAAACTAGATATTGCAACGACATGATCAGCATCGGAGTGTTTTTCTTTGCGAAGAGCTCCGCATTTTGTTAAGTATCTCCATTCACTTCTGCTCCTCCTGATTGCTATTTTTCCGAACTCCGCGATGTCCTTAAGCCATGTTGTTTTCCATGGCAAATGCTCTTAATTAACTCATCAAGAAGCTTTTCGTTCTCAAATATGGAGCAACTGCTTGAAATATGCGTTAATTTTGAATTTGTGACCAAAAAGCAGCTCCAGTGCGTTCAGAATGGTAAAGGCATTTGTAGAGTCGAAACAGCAACCCAGAACTGCGCTATGCAGTCCGTCATTCTGTCATTTCTGTAAGTGTTTTTGATGCAGCTACTGCAAGAATCCATCTGGACCCTATCTTATGTCGTTATCCAAGAAAGTCCAATAATTCCAAGGATGATGCCCTTTAGTGGAGCTTTGAAATCGGTCAAGCGCTTCGACATTCAAACCGAGCAGACATTGGACTTACGAAACGGTAACCAGTTTTTTTTTGTTGAAGAAGATTCGCTCTTCTTGCTGATACACAGTCATCAGTCGAACGAAGAACTCTTCATCTTACTACTGATTATACCTGAAACTATTATAGTAACCAGGGCACAGCACGTGGTGCTCATTAACCAGCAGGACCTAGTAGGCGTCGAGCATATTCGAGGGAACTTAGTTCCAGCGTCCGGGACGATGTGATGGGATCCATGGATTGATTTTATGGTTCATACTGGATGTGATGTATCCATTGATTGCTATAGTTTCCACTTTCGCCGTCTTCTAAAGGATTTCCCTTAAAAAAGGCAGCGAACGCCACATGCATAGTCCGAATGAAAATGTAGCAGAGCTGAGTCGAAGCCGCGAGCGTATGCTTCTAACCAGCATCTGAAACGTGGCAGAGCTGTGACTGGTTCTACCCTTTATGAAACAGATTGGTGCTTGCCCAACACACTCATCTAATGTGAACTGCACTGTAAATCACTGTAGATCTACTGTAAATCACTGTAGATCTACTGTAAATCACTGTAAATACAGACTGTAAATCACTTCATCCTTTCCTTGTACTCTGGCGTGCTCCAATGATAATCAGGTGTTGCTCTTTTTGTAGATGATGGATCATATTGAAATTTTGGCTGTGCATGCGCACTACTATACGAACAATTACCCTCCAAGGCGGCATCCTTCGTTTTTCCGAATTCGTCGTTTTTGAAAAAAAAACCGTTATTAGTGGTCGAAAAGTGGTTTTTGACCGTTTTTTGACCACTGCGACGGTTTTTTTTCCAAAAACGAAGCCGGTTTCTCAGAAAAAAGGATGCCACTTCGGGCGACTCTCACTCGCACTCTCTAGGCGTACAGCTTGGAGTTGACCGAACGTCAACACGCTCCTCCGAACCAGAGGAATTTCCTGGAAAATTTCCGGGGTTGGGATGAAAACGTGCTCCAATGGCAATTTCCTGGTTCTAACAGGTCCATTAATAAGTTCGAACGAGTTCTACCGGGTTCTTAACAGCTTCGCGTTATGATTAGTTTTTCGAGGATTTCAGCTAGTATTTGAGATAAATTGCACAAAACCAATTGCAATAGAGATCGTTCACTAACTGTACGCATTCCTAGCTGAAATTCCATTCTTAGACTTCAATAAGAGCTATCGATACCATTCTTCTAGTACCTAATTTTTTCCTAAAAGAACCTTAATGTATAGGTAATTAGCAACCCATTTCTGAGTCCTGACGTGACTTACTAGTCCCCGACCTCTAGTGACCATATCGTGCTGTGCCGTGCTAGTACCTATATTTGGAAAATTTGCTCCAAGCCATTCGTTGATTTTCTACTCAATTACGGTGGACGAGCCAATAGATCACGCAGAACATTTATGATTTTAGGATGACCGTGACGACTGATGAAACTATTGAGCCGCGACATCACATCAACTTCAAGCAACCGTCACGGCAACGTCTGCGCATGAATGTGAAAAATCAGAGGCGTAAGCGTGAAAAAAGCAGTTCTTGCATGAAATCGCTCGCTCATTTATTTTTCTATTGTAAGAGGGAAAGAGTTGCACTTACAGAGATTTCTTTTCATGATTCATGTGATCGTCTCTTTCGCGTGTGCACATGAATTACCGTTATAGTTAGAGTGAAAGTACCATATCCCTTTCATTCTTTCACCTCACCTGCTCCTGTTCCGCCTTAGAACGATCCGATCCTAGTCGGATTGTAAGTCTAGTTAAGAAGGGGCTTGAAAACGGGTTTTTTGGGAGTTATTTTAACGGAATCACATATAGCATTGTGCTCAGCAGCTACTGTAGATTCTTTTCATGCGGAATGTCAAAAACGATTCTGAGGTCGGACGGTGCGTTCAATCACCCACCTCGAATAGTGCGTATCCTGTCAGCCGGGATTGTGGGAACTGTTAGGGAGGCAAAAGTGCCAGCGATAACGAGAATTACGTTTCATTCAATTTTGCACGAGACAGATGCCCGCGTCATGTCTACTGGGCCGCAAGCGGTCGGTTGCATGCGCCGCGAGCGGCCGCGTCGCGTTTCTAAAAATCGATTGCAGTATCGATCGCGTGCAGTCCAACCGCATCTCGTTTTGCTTGCCAATAAACTTGGCAGCGACTGTAAAGGAAGCATCACAGCTAATCCAGCAGAAAGCGACGCCCGTGAAGCTAAGGCTATGCCGCGTCGCAAGGAGATGCGTCGCGTGCCACCGGGCCCTCATGGCTGCTTTCACCTCTATGTACATAGATGGCTGCCGTTTCTTCGTATTGAAGTGTGCAGCAGCTATATTAATGAGATCTTCGTTTCGTACCATGGTTATCGTCTTTGATTCCTTGGACGGAAGTTATTCACGCTTCATTTTCGCCCATTCGGGTACAAGAGGTGATACGAAAACATGTTCATGCTAAAATTCAGAGAAAGGAACAACTGTCGCTCCCCTCACATATCTCATTAAATGCGTTGGTATTATAGTTAGGTGTGTAGTTCTACGAATTAACAGCTGCTATCTGACATGTTTTTCAGTAAGGCCGTCTCGTGAACTTTATTTTTTTTTTGCGGACAAAAGTCAAAAGTCCCTGTTGAAAGAGTTTCGATCCCACAAGAACATCGATTACCTGCTAGTGGCATCCTATAAAGTCCTTTGTTCTGTTCAACCTTTACTAGTGCGTCATACAATTGTTTACTTTTTCTACTTTTCTGGGTACTTATCAATTTCCTGCCACGGTTGCTCCATATTGTTAAATTACCTATGGAGAAAATTGAACAAATTTGTTTAACAAGCTTGACAAATAATCGAAAAGCCTATACAAAAGACCCAGTTTCCCGAAAACAGGTGTTCTACGGCGCTCCTTCACGTTTCTTCTCGTTTTCTAGTCCCCGGAATTCTCCATATTCCTGAGACACTTTTTTCACTTTCTCCTCTTCTCTGTTTTTCTGCTGGGCTGCAAAATCCTTTGTTCTCTGGATATTTCAAATTTTTGACTTAACCGAAATCCTTGATTAGAATATCTACCAATTCTGATGCTTTATTTTACCTTATGCAGCCAACGTCCTAGCACCGTGAGCTCAAAATGCGGTGCGGAAATCTGGCCCAACAATGTTATATGTGGGTTGTTTTCGACGATAAAAATTGCAAAAAGGGTGAAAAATAATGGTCCCACGCAGGAAATTGTGAAAATTGTAACACTTCAACTTTACTCGTGTGATGACATCCTCGATACGGCATGGACCTAGTGCGGAGTGAGATACCGAACAATATAAGTCGCCCGCTCAAGCCCCGCCCCACTACTCCTCCTCACCAACGTGGCGGAAAATGTTACAAAGTTTTTCTTCAAAGTAGTAAATGTTTTTACTTGTATATTCTTTATTTTTTTGTCTCATTCCTATTGCTACTCGCAGAAAAAAAAAACCGGTTTGGTAGGCTGCCTTTTTCAGTGGCATCAAATAGACGACAGCTAATAGCAGAGTAGAATCACCGCCCTCTTTCCCGTGCGATGAATAGGAGGATGGAAAATTCTCTGGTGATCAACACCGTGTTGACTTATATTTAAGACTTTTTAGACTTTTTTTGTAGAGCGAAGTATCAGCGCTTCACCTTCCTTGACAACTGTGAATAACTCAAGGATAAAAAACACCATGGGTATCAGATGCAGATGTGGTCAGCTGTTTTCCCAATTCCTCACACACACGATTGGTCCACTACCACATTAACACATCCGCGACCTTACGCTTTTGGCGTTATGTGTCACATTGGACACACGCGCTTTTGCACAAGGCAGACCAACCGCTAGAGCACGTGGTCCCACATGGTAGAAATTTTTCCTCCGCTGCATAATGTCCCGAATTCGCGCAAATCTGAGTCCGATCGTTTTCTCTTTTGTGATCGTAAAGAGTGTTTCCAAATGTTTGTCGTCCGTTTACTTGATACTGATTGTAGTTTTTTTTCATATGTATCGTTCTCTCTGGTGTATGTTTCAGCCACATATTAAAAAAGTTCAAGGGAAGATTTGCTTTGCACAGTGCATATATAGAAAGCTTGAATATTTGTTAGTATAACAGTACATAGAAGTTTGCTAATTATGACTGCTTCACAAATATAACTCTGAAAAGAGCGTGCTCACCCGGTTGAGCACGCGGTCCCACACGTCGCACCATGCGTGTCAACCGGTTGAGCACAATGTCGCGAAGGTGTTAATTTCTATGAGACTTGTTGTTCCTTTGCTACAGGGCTTTGTTTATTACTTCTGACTAAGAAACTGTTGTCATTTTTAGAGGTAATTTCTTCTATTCTCTATTGCATATGTTTATTGCGATCAAGTGGTCATTCGTCCACAATGATGCTCTGCTGCTGCATTAATCCGAATCCTGGGACCTGCGTAAAGAGAGGTGTTCCATGGTACATGATCATGAGGTGATCTTGCGTCGCGAAGCGATCGCTACGGTCCACCAGGGAGGGGCGGGCACCGTACCCATGATCGTACCATGGGCGGTTCCGATCTGAATTTGACCACATCCGCCCTATCGGCTTCCGATAGTTTCGGCCACCGCGCGGTTCAGTGTTCGCACGAGAGCCCTCAACCTGCAGGGGCTCTTCTTCAATCATTTTTTTTTCATTGATTGGTTTGCTTTTTACATTTGTTTTATTGTTTCCTCCTACTGCATTCATTACACTTGTTCATTACTTCTACTATATCAGAACCATTCTAGTTCATGATCTGTAGTTTCTTAATCTTCTCATTTATTAACGGCCAACTGGAATTATTGAGTTTAGTGTTAACATCAAGCTTTATAAGTTTTTACCGAACTTGTGTTAACCCATTTCCACTGTGAAGGGTTGCTACTCAGCCTCAACTGTGAAGAGAACACAATAGTTGGACACCTACTTGAGGTGATAGTGCAAACAAAACATGGAAAAGCCACACAACGACGCACCAGTTTACAAGTCTCTCAGAATCTCATGGAATGTCACTCTATGGGCTTCGACTCTTTTTGTGTGTGATGAAGCCTATGTACAAAAATTCAGGTGAAATACCTCCAGCCTTCTTTAATGAATTTCAATTCCTCGATTAAATAAATAGCACCTGGACTCCTTGGATTTTCAATTTACTTGACGCAATTTTAGTTCTGAATATATATATATATCCCCATAATGATGACGAAATATTCTTTTCCCTTAATCATGGAATATAGTACACTAATTGGCTTTCCCTCAGATTCAACTTTCCTGTGAATGCTGCCTTTGAACTGAGGGCACTATGGCTGATTTTCCTAATTGTTCCGTGATGCGATGTGCACCTATGTATTCCATAGATGCGACATTCGGAAAGAAAGCTCAATTACGAAAATTTTACTGGGGATATCTTTCTGGCCACTTTGTGGCATCAGTTGATTGCTATTTACTCTGAGCCAACTTCCCGTCCTAGCTCTCTATTACTTCTCGACGTGAAGTAATTGAGGTGCGAAATCAGAAATGAACTTCACAGCACTAAATTATATGCTGCCGTTAAAATTGGTTGTTTCCGGCATATACAAGTTTGAAAAGTACCCTGCCTTCGACCTGAACTTATTGCGAAATAAAATTGTTCAGCAACTCACCGCCAATGGAATTAATCCATTACTCAGCAATGACCTTCAAATCGAAATAGCTTGTTAATTTGCTGGAGTTTTAGAGGAATAGGTCACTTCCATTAGGAGTTAATAGAGCACTAATTACGCACTAATTCTCGCCATTTCTGAGTCTTCGCTACTCTACTCATTACTACATCACTTTGAAACGATCGTGCCATGAGCGGTTCCGACCTTCCTACTAGCTCTTAAGAACAGCTCTGTTTTTAAGACTCACTCTTCAAAATTATAAATCCGTAAGTTTGTACTCGAGTTTTGTTTGGATCAACTGCTGTTCTTTCTAGGAAAAATACTGGTTTTTTTCCCCGGGGACTCCATGAGAATCTTTTATGGAATCCACAAAGGTATCGGTTATGCAGCTGCTTTCTGCGCAAACAAAACAAATCTTACTTGTTTAATCTCCTGAATCATTCGTTTATTTATTTACTTATTTATTTGTTTATTTATTTATTCATTTATCCATCAATTGGTTCATTCATTCATTCATTTATTCATTCATTCATTTGCTCATTGATTCATTCGTTCGTTCGATAATTATTCAATAATTTTTTTTTCATAGAGACAAGTTCTCAAAAGCCCAATCTGAGAGATTTATTTCTCAGACCTTCCGCTTCCTTCCATACAGGAAACCCAAAGTGGACGTCAGTGGCGGTGGCCCATCTGCGGCCTCGAGAAGGACGCGGCGCGACCGCGCCGCGCGCGCAGAGATCGCTGTTGTCTGCCGCCGGAGTGCTATTTTTGAGAGCTTGATCTTCTTGAAAAGTACGAAAACGATGCAGCCAAGAATTACGTCCTCTCAACCTAAAATTATTTCAGACGTCAGCAGATTATAGGTATCGCAGCGATGCAACGAGTACAGTAGGACAAACAAGTATATTTCTTGAAAATCCAACCTACCGCGTGCGATAATTTCTATGTACTCCTTACGTACCCTGTTTTTAGAGAGCTTTTGCGCTGCTTGTTTTCGAAGAAAGTTGTCTTCTTGTTCTGTCCGCTTTGCTAAAGGTCTCTGTCTCTTAACTATAAAAAGATCTTAGGAACAAATGAGAGTAAGTATACACGTCGCATGTATATACATATGTGGTGTCCTTTATTCGTACATATGTGTCTTACCTATCTTCAGAGAAAACATTTGCCAAAGTGGCAGTTACTGTAGCTTTTTCTTCCTGTAACTGTCACTTTGGCAAGTGATTACTCCGAAAATAGGTAAGACACATATGTATGTACGAATAAAGGACACATATCTATATACAGCTTTTTCTATCCTGTAATTCTGGATAGCATCTGCTTCCTCGTCATTACGGAAGTTTTTCTCTCTGCGACCTCATTATGATCACTCTGATTGTTTCCATTTTTCTCTTTGACACATTTATTATTCTTTAATTGACAACCTTTTATAATACGACAAACTCACATGCTTCATAATCATCTTGTGTCTAACAAAAATTCAATTTATTAATACTATGTGATTATTGCTCTGTTTCCTTGGCTGCTCATCCTCTTCATTTCCGCTGGTGAAATGAATTTTGAGGAAGTTTATTATAAACGTATCCTGTGTGAAGCATCTAGAAAAACTACGCGATGTTTAATAAAGGGCGTGACAAAGAAGAAATTAATTTCGTATACGTAGGTATTTAGCGGATGCTGGTCAGGTATAACTTACCTGACGCTCTTCTCTGCCTATCTGAGTAAATGACCTGATGGGTGCTGGGCCTGGATGCATCATTGAGATTACCCAAGGCAAATGTGTTGATGGCCGTGCTCAGTAAGTTTGGGATGTGTTAGCGCATTTATCCTGGGTAATCTCAATGATGCATGTGGTCTCTGTGTCATAACTACGTTCGGGCGAGTAACCTCGTTTATTCTCGGTCTGAATCCATCGTTAAGATAATCCCAATTTGTGTTAACATATCCAAACTTACCCTTGACCTGCCCGCACCAAAATGATTTCTCATACGTGGAGTTGTCTATATCCAGCTATTACCCATGGGTGATCACTGCACAGCTATGAAATTGCCCATCCTTCTAATGATGAACCCATTGATGCGCAATGACCTGGGACCAAAGATCTGGGCCTCGATCAGGGGTGTGCGGAACTTTCCGTTTTCCATTTTACGCTTTCCGTTTTCCGCCCATTTTTGGCCTTCCGTTTTACGTTTTACGGGATTTGAAATTTTACTTCCACACATCTCTGGCCTCGATGCGTCATTGAGATTATCCAGGGTAAACGTGATGGCGCCCATGTCAACGATTATAATAACTTGACATGCCAGAGGGTGAACCGAGTTCTTCGTTGGGTGCACCAGATGTAGTCCCCGTGACTTTAATAGGCTGGATTCTGGCCGATAGTGGCATGGAGCGGGAGCTGCCCCCCTACTAGTTATTATATTTCTTACGTGACTACTTGTTTTCGATAATTATTTCTATTTAATGGTGTTATTCCTGATGTTTGCTTTCTATAGCTGTGCTCCATCTACGTTCTTCTCCACATGAGTTTGCTTCCTGCTATTTTCCAGCTCTGTTTGGAATTAAAGTGTTCCCGTTGTTTTGTGTGCGAGAACTGGTCCCCGCTTTCATCGCAAAAGACATTTCCTCAAATTGCCTTTTGTAAATGACAATTTTCACACAGTATTTTGTAAATGAATGTTTTTACACAGTGATTACTCTTTTTATTTCCACTTCACCTGACTTGTTCCTGAATTCGCGATGATAAAGTAGTCCGGATTTTTTTAAAAGAAAGTGTTATGGGCGCTGATATTACTCATATAAAGACTAGTTGAGAAAATGGGTAAGATATCCTACGATACTAACACATCCTACCGCGATTATCGTGCAGTTTCTCGTCATTAATTTTTATTGTAATTCGTGTAAATTGTTGAAGACCTGTTGAAAATTTCCTTTGTTCGTTTAGAAGCAGCATGGACTGTTCAGACGCTGCAGATTATGCACATTATGTGCCACAACGTATTATTTTATTTGTTCAACTTTTCCTCTGTATCGCTTCTATTGTTGTTAATTTGTTATTTATAAAATACTGCCGGAACGACTTATTTTTCCACTGTAATTGTCGGGTAAGTTCCCTTGTACTTCAAAGAGTTAAAATAGCGTAGATAATTGCTTAAAAATAACCTAATTACATACGGCAACGGGTGACGTGTACATCTCTGCATCTCTGACATCTCTGACGTTTACATCTCAAAAGGGTGACGTGTACATCTCTAGTCGTCTGCTTCTCTTCGCTTATGGACGTTCTTCTTCTGTTTTGAAAACCCACTCTACTGGAGGAAAGAAAACACATGTTACCAGTGTGGTAAAGCTCTGCTTGATACTGATATGACTCTGGCGCACTCTGGTAACTGCAATGCAGGGTGCTATATTCCACATAGAGTACAGCTGCAGCGTTGTTGAGTGAGGAAATTAGTCTAAAACTCTTCTTTTAAACCTGGATGCATCATTGAGACTGCCCAGGGTAAAGCGGGTAAATTTGTGCGGTTTTAATACGCTTACCACAGGTAATTTAGATGATGCATGCGGTCCCCGGGCCTGGAAGGATCATTGCATTGATGGGTAATCTCTCCCTATATAGTAGCAGTTTTGTTTGGACAACTTCACGTAGGGGGAAACATATTGATGGGTGCCTGGTGAAGGGTAAAAATCTCAATGATACATCCGGGCCAAGATGAGGTTTTTCCGCTTATTTCCACTACAGGTCTTATTGTAGCTTCCATAGCAGCATATATAATTGCTTCGAAAACCGAGAAGAGGAAATCGAAGACTGAAACTCAGCAACAAATTAGTTACGGGCATAAGCATTACGTCAGTTCTCAAAAAACTCTTTTTTGATGTGAAATACGCCTGACAACAGAGCAATGAACGTCAGCCATTCTACACTATAGTTAATTGGAGTCGATATGCTCCAATTGCTCCATTAACAAGAGCAGCGCAACCAGAACAAAAATAGCTTGAAGTTCTGCAAAAAATGTAGTGATTAGTCTTTTCAGCCACTCGAATCTATTTATAAAACATAGAAACGCTTACGACACTTTTTTTTTCAAACATCTGGACAGCGCCCGTGGGCGCCAAATTCAAACGATAGGAATAAATCTGTAATCAAGGTGGTGAAGAAGGGGGCTGGGAAACATGGGACACCATCTGAATAGGGCGGAAGGTTGTTATTGATTTATTGATTTTATTGATTTTTCGTAAATTGTGCTGCTGTCGAGGCGGAACTACACCCGCAGGGGTTTTTCACCACGCTGATCAGGAATCTGACCGCAATTTTGCACGGCGTGGTTATTGATTCATTGATTTTGTTGATTTTCGCGAGCTTTGTTTGGGGGAAGCGCGCTTGCGCGAATCTGACAACCATGCACGACACCTACGCGTGAAATGTTCTTTTGTTAAGCCAATTACATGATCCTTGAAGGCAAGAAAAAGGCGTGTATCAAAATGATCTTCTAAGATAACCAAGATGAGATAAAAGACGTCTAATATATTGAGTTCCAAGCCCACATCTCAATCAGCTTGACAAGCCAGTTTTAACATCAAGCAACTAGTACAAATAAAGGTACATAGGAACATAAAGCGGTAATTTGTGAAAACTGCGATTCTAGACGGGTATAACGTGCCATTATCATGGAATAAAGTCTTGATGAGGTAGTCAACTAACAGTTGCTTAGTGTTACAACTTTAACCATGCCCGTTGATTGGGTTAAATTATTACTGCCGCGGAAACGTCATGTACTTAAAAACCCTCGCCGTGAAGTTCACCTTCGAATTTAAGACCAAAGGGCTCCTAATCCCTTCCTTGTTGATATCAGTCACGCACACAGAAAAGATGTGCCCATTCAAGGACTTCAGCATTGCAGTAATGGCGTCTATGTTCTTCTAGGAGCAGAGGTCGAGTCCGTGGTAAAGTTCTTTGGTGATAAACCTAACCCCAGAACTAGCCACCAACCATGCTTGAGGCGCTGACGGCATGTGCAGCATAAGATATGACACAAACGCTGTGCAGACACTGGATTGCGCTTCACAGACTCTCAATAGGCATTACCGTTACCTATTACGTCTGCATAAGACTAATATATCCTGATTATCTTCTTTTTGAGTCTCTTTACGAATTAGTGATAAGGGGCGTCAAGGGAGACCACACTTCCTGTCTAGTTCGAGCCATGAAACTGGATTAGTGTGAAAAACGTATAATCATCTCCCTTTTGAAATTTTCCTACAAAGTACAAGGCATTCACCTCGGAGTAAACATCGCGTTGCAAAACGCGCGCGAGACGATCCATTCCGGTAGGTCAAATTCTCAATCGAAAGGCTACGTGCGAGCTGTGTTTTTAGCAATACTCACGTAGCATTTGTACTGGGTCCATAATTGCACCGATGTTTACTCCGTGACAAATGCCTTGTAACTATGTAATGTTTCGCTCTAAAACATTTTCTCGTGAAGGGTAGTATTATCAGAGATCTACGATCAAATCATACAAGATTTTACAATTCGCTTTCACATGCAAATTCTATTAGCATAGCTGCGTCAAGGACGTGGCGAAGAAGACGAAGAACACCAGGCTCCAAGCCCACCTCTTCAACACAACGGTGCTTCCTGCTTCAAAGTATGCCTCACACACCTAGGTGTTATGCAAGCAGAAGAATGCGGTCAGCGTTGTCGAACGCTCCATCGATAGGGTGATGCTAGGAATAACCCATAATACAAGTGAAGAGTGGATTAGGGGGCTCCACCCTACGCCAACAATCGAAGATTAGGGACGTTGAGGCTAACACAGAGTTAGGTAAGGTTAGGTGGGCCGAATGCGTCTTGACTACAACTGTTGGTCGAGAGCCATCAGCGAATGGACTCCACATAAGGTTAAGCCCACAGCAGGAAAACCACGACCCGATTGCCAACCGTCTTTACGATATCCTTCGAAGAAAGATATTTACAATGATCTTCGAGTCTCTTGCGTGACAGAATCCACTGGACAAGTCTTGCTCGCGAGAGGCACAAATGGAAGGATTGCTAGGGCCCGCTCGTATACCCGAACATCAACAGGAGTCAAGGTGATCAAGATGATCAAGCGTAGCACTGGGAGCGCACATACGCAGCAAGCTATGTTAATGGCTTTGAAATGAACTGAGCGCCATCTCACTGCATCAAAATATGCTATGCTGAAGTATTTCATTCGATTTTCTATCATGGGGCCCACTAGACACTCTATCGTTCTTAGAAGTTTTACGTTTTTCTAGCGATTGAGTTTCTTTCTGTAAACGTCGGTTGGCATAGGAATGTTTCGAGTCACATCTGAACCAGAATTGAAACCTCCATCGTGATCTGTAGCACAATCGTCTTTCTACCGTTAGGAAATCGAAGCCTTTTGCCTTCAGCCGTTTTGGTCCTGCCCGACCTGCAAGATCAACGGGGTGAGCTAGTATACCCGTTTGCAAGTTCTTGCAGGTCCCCATGACTCTCCTACGAGAATGAGGGCACCTTGCTAGCTGATGTGGGTGCATGGACCAACGCTGGTAGGGCCTACACCGCCTCAGCCTACAGTCACCTGGATATTATTTCTCTATCGATTTTTTTTCCGAAAGAAATCTCATCAAAAGCTCTGCCTTTTGATGATTCATACGTCTTGCTTACAATTATACCTTTCCTATCCCTACCGATGTAAGAAGTTCTATCATTCTTTTTCGCAATCAAATTAAAATCCGTTTCTACCTATAGCTTTATTGTAGTTTTTTGCTAACCGTGTGTTGTTTTCATATTACATTTTCTTGGACCTGCTGTAGCGCACCTTGAATGCGTGAAATAAATAAATAAATAAAGATAGTGCCAGAGGTGGAGGGGCTCATTATGAGGTGCCACGATTGTTTCACCATTTGTGAGCGAAACATGCATTGGTTAGTTATGCACTGTCTTCAGCTAACAACATTTTTTAACGTAAGTTTGAACGTTGAAAGCAAGTGCCAGTCA
Source organism: Ancylostoma caninum (assembly GCA_037903475.1). NCBI lineage: Eukaryota > Metazoa > Nematoda > Chromadorea > Rhabditida > Ancylostomatidae > Ancylostoma > Ancylostoma caninum. Next base: position 767,962 of record JBAJFG010000015.1, on the reverse strand, counting down.
AAATCAGACAAGCTTCTGTATTATAGTCCATCTATACTTTTTTTAGTATCCTCAACTCTTGTTTTTTTTCAGCTGCTGATATGGATGATAATTATTACCAACATTGCGCACTCGCTCTTTCTCGGAGTCTTACAGGTTACGTGGATTTTCTGTTTCAAATCCAAGGTAGCACTTTTCATATCATAGCTTTTTAGGGGACACACCTCATCAAAATCTTCACTGCCACCGAACCATGTCAAATATTGGTTCCTGCTTCATTTTGTTATGCTTTGAGGATGCCAGCTGTTATGTGCTTCGATGCACACATGACCATTCATCTTTCTATAGTTATTGAACGAGGAATAGCGTTGAGGCACTTGAGCACTTACGAATCGAGCACAGTTGTGACTGGTTTTGCACTGGCCACTTTTTCGGTAATGCTTTAATCTGATACAGCCATACTCGAAGAGTGCTGCTATACTCCTCAAAGAGAATAGTGCTTTCGGGCACTGCAGCGTTGCGACACTGATTTTGGTGCCTCAAGGGACTAGCAAATGTGTTCAAGTAATAGGCGAAATGAATAAGATTTATTTTTTGTTTTGATCTTTTTGTGTGCATGTTTGTGTCACTTGTTTTTAATGCTTATCGATTGTGAGGCGATGACAGCAGCGACGGCGGCACCGAAGCGACGCCCACAATCGATATGCATCAAAACCACGGTCGCTGCGCCGCAGCGAGAAGAAGCGTTATACATTTTGTTGAGTATAGCAGCCACCAAAAAGATTCAAACTAATAGGAGTTTGCTTATCAACAACGTTGCAGTTCATCTCAGCTCTTGGAATTGCTGTATATACTATGAGAAAATATGACTTCGATGCTAGAACATTCTACTGTTCGGGTGCAACTAAGGACACAATGTTTGAAGTTTCTATAACCAGCTACTCAATAGTGGCTTTTGAGGCTATTATTATTGTGATGTTCGGATGTATTTACCATCTCAACGTGAGGAGAAGGTGGGCTTTTAAATATAGTCATTTTCTTAGGACAGTCCGCGTTAACATTGTAATTTTTTTCCGTTTTCCTTCAAAACAAGATCGTTGTTTAGCTAAGGACATCTATCCAGCTAGCTACTTACTTCAAATATTAACTGAGAACGATGCTTGTTTAAAAACGTTAAATAACCCAGTAATTACAGTAACGTCTACGATGTTCGCGCCAAATACCAGGCAAAAGAAAATCTCGTGGTTCTCCGGCTGCTCATACCTGTGGTGTTTTTTCACTTCCTGGTTTTCTTCTTCTTCATGGCGGCGAGCGCTATTGCCAGTTCTATTCGGAATATTTTCCCAACGCCTACCGCCTTCAGAGTTTATCTCGCTGCAGTTTACGTAAGCACATTAAGCTCCTGCTCCTATTCTAAAGGCTTCAGAAAAAAGTCTTTATTTGCCCAATGCGAGCCAAAATCCAAAGCCAGATTTCTCTCGAATCTATCCACCGGATAAGTGACGCCTCCGAGCGCTTATTTATCGGTTCCAACGAATACTATTAATTGTCTTGGACCATGTACGTACGTATGCATGTACGGCGTATGGCGCGTTATACCTGGAAAGGGGGGTGCGGCCAAGCTCTACGATTGGACAGTTCAGCCGGTAGGCCAATTGCAAGGTCCATAAGCGCCGCCCACTCCAGGTATAACGCTACACACCCAAGCTGAGGATGTCAATGCTTCCTAGACTACTTCGTGGTCTAGAAGGACTAGTGCCTTCTTGGATTCTCCCAAAGGTTCCCCAAAAGTTGGCGCCCGAAAAGGGGCTTTTTGGCAGTTTTATACGGAATAACGTATCCCGGACTGATGAGCAGCTAGTGGGGATTTTTTTCATGTGAAAATCTCAAAAGCGATCTTGAAGTGAGACAGTGCCCCTGAAGGTCATGCGTGTCCCACGTGACGGATTAGGTCGAGACCGTAAGGTCGCTGATGCGTTAGTACCTTGTCCTTCTCGTCCAATTGGAAGTTTCGTCTAGACGTACACAGACCAGCATGGAGAATGTCGGCTGAACGCAGAGGGCATTAAAATGCCGCATTTCGAGGGTTGAAAGGCCATTATTGCTACGACATTTCGGTGGTTACTGGGAAAATGGACTTGTTTTTTGATGCTGTTAGGCATTCGTTATTAGCATTTGCAAAATTGGTACTTCTATTCTGGTATAAGGGCACTCTCGTTAGCGAATTTTAATAGAATTCTCTAAATAAATGCTGCACTACCGGAAATTCTCACTTTCGAAGCAAGTTGTTTACCATGCAATCAGTTGTTGGAAAATCATAACATTGAGTAAAACAAAAGGAATTCCCACTTCCCTGCGAAGACATTGTTGGGGACGCTGATTTCAATGTGAAATTTTTTTCAAATCTCCAGAAATTCTTCAAAAATCCTGAATTTTCAAGACTTTACTATTTATACTCTATCTTCAGCTCGTTCCTGTTTACACACTGGGATCGCCATTAATAATGTGGTGGATCCTCAGACGGCATCGATTGTCACGCAGTCAGCACTTACTTCGTATATCGGCAAAAATCAAGGATGAAAACGACATCTACTTCTCCAACTATGCATGGAATACTAGATAAATAAACAATTTGTCGAACATGAGTCAGGAGCCATGTACATGATGTTTTTTTTTCGGGAGTGTCCTAGAATGAACACGGCAACTGTGTCTTGCACAGTTACGAAGGAGCAGTGGATAGGGAGAAATTCTTGGGTTCAGTCGAGGACCAAGCAAAAATACAGTGAAAATAGACCCGGGAAATGTAAGAAGAAAAACTGGGCCTTGTAGAATCCGAAGAGCAGTACAGCTGCAAACATTAAAAGCGAAGTTGTTAAGGAAGTAAATTTGATTTTGAGATATTTCAATGATAAGATTAAGGAAACGGTTGTTGAAAACATCCTTCCCCTCCCGTTTTTTGCATTCCTGCATACGGTTAGGAGTCGTGGGCAGGGGTGTACGGAAGTGAAATTCAAAATCCCGTAAAACGTGGAACGAATAGCATAAAATTTTGTACATTACGTGTAGGAATTAGAATTTTTGAGGAACAGGTAAGTTCTGCTAATTTCAGCGCTGATTCACGTGCCAACACTTATTTTTCTCCAATATCTTGGTAGTTCACTTTTTTTTCGCAAATTTTCACACTAAACTCTAACCTGTCCCTAGAGGGTGAGTCCTTGAAAGAAGTTTACCCAGGAAAACCGTATCCGTATCCGTAAAACGCTTCACTGTGCATACACCTAACTATTATCATTCAGGTATAGCTTATGGGTTAAACAGAACATTTCATAAAAGGTCGTTTGACTAGCATTGAAGTGTTTTTTCAATGAGAATAATAAGACAATATTCCATTGATTTTGATGACATGGATTTTGCCTTGATCTACACCACGAATACATTTTCCGCACACTATGCTCATTATGCCACCAGTATCGAATACGACGCAAAATCCCGGCGTCATAGTGCAAAAGTTCATTGGGGATGTGGGTTGGTGCCTCTATAGTCGCCGCACAAGAATTGTCGGTTCCTTGTGCGGTCAGTACTGTAGGCTAGATCATTATCCATTCTATCTGTACCACACGAAATGTACAGTTTCCTGTGATGGGTATGTAGAGTGGAATATGTTATCTAGGTGGGAGAGGGTTCACGTGTTAACTACAGTGTTTCTGCAAGGAATGATGGTTTTTCCAGCAATGTAACGGACTAAGGTATAACGCCTAGTTCCCCAACGGCACAGTTATCGGGGGGACTGCCAGGTTCTGGAAATCTCTAGTACACAGCCCCGATGGGTATGCCATGCAGGGAAGCAGAAGCGTTCGTCTGGTGATGGGCATTATCACCGTCTGATACCGTAAATGGAAAAGCCTTAATTAGCCTCATATCTTCATTGCGCTCTCCATAATAAAATAAGAAGCTAATAGTTGAAATCGACCCGCGAGATATACGACGTGATCAAGTTGGCGAAAATGTGGGCAAGCGCTGCTGGGTTTACTTGTAGACTCGAAGGTGATTGTAGATGCTGAGATGTGGATGACAGAGGTGGTATTATTTAACTTTTTGAAGCTCTCCAGTGGATATCTGGTGCAGCAGTGCATCGACGGGAGCGGGTTCCACGGATACAACAGGTCACCTGAATTTTTTTTGGGTACGTTTTTCTCTCCAGTAGTTCCTGTAGAGAGGAATGCATTCAAGAGAGGACTTCATTAGGCGAAATTTTCGGGAGCTCCCCAGAAAACTTTTATCTCTCCATTGTTTGCTGTAAAATCTGGGGAAGCGACACGCATTTCTCCACCAATTTTTCCAATCTAGCGTGTTTTAATAAGTTTTAAGAATGCGATACGATTTTTCAGGGATTGCGGCAGTTATGAGGGACTACTCCCTCATGGAAGATGTGTACCATAGCTCCTAGAGTTATGTCACTCTTCCTTGATTTTCTTATGCGCAGTTATTCCTACACGTCTCTTTTCTCAGACATAGGTTCAATTTTACCTTTGAGATCGTCAATAAAACTGAAGCTACTGCCAGCAGACCACCATCTGCAATGTTCAGCTATGCTCAGCAAAAAAAAAACCAAAAAAAGACTTGGAATCAGAGTGATCAAGATTAGTAACTATATGAAATCAATTTTGACTATGTTTCTTCCAGAATGTTTCCTTTATCCAAGGTGCCTCAATTTTGTCGAAAAGACGGTCCTATTTAATTTCTATGGATGTATCATCTCTTCGTTATTTTGAAAGCAGGAAAGATCAATGAAGAACGGGAGAGCGTGCATGTAATCGAAACTCGGGCTTTCGGGACTACACAGAGGAGCTATGTGATGAGGCAGTTGATATTGGCTCTGAATTCCTAAAATGATAGATTCCTAGAAAAAAACAATGTAGAAACAATGTAGAAATCGCTAACCTCGCTTAAAGCTCATAAAATCAACTAAATTATTGTGCAAGTATGCCGAGGTTTATTGATAGTCGGACTTTTCAATGTAGAAATCCATTGGAATCGCCGTTCTCGTCACTAAAAACAAGTTCTGAGAATTATCGGAGAGGACCACGGGCCACGCTGCTTTCAATTAATGTGATACTATTTTCTATCGTTTATACATTTATACATTGCACATTCACTGAATATCTCTGAGAGATAGTTTGACAAGGACTCCTCCGCCAAGCTAGAGGATTGCGCGAGCTAACAATAAGTAAATGAGTTTGAAGCTGCTGCGAACCGAGCTCACCTGACAAAAACCTGCCCTGTATATTTCTCTGTGCCCTCTCATGCGAAAGAAACGAAATTCATCGAATCGCATAATGTACGGCCCTCCGGCGCAGGCAAATTGTTTCCCGTTGTCCATCCGTTGGTTTTAACCCCGTATCTCTCAAGGTACTACGGGTGTCCGACCTACCATCAGTGGTTGTGTCGAAAACCTCAATTTTTGGATCACCTTCCCGGGGTATCCGGGAGGGTAATTTGGAGGCTACCCGGTAATCGAGGACATTGTGTCTTCAAAACATTGTAATTCAACTTTTGTTACTTTTTACTTGCTGAAAACTTTTCGACGACATACAAAGCTATTTTTTGAGAATTGCCATGAAAAAATGTGCGCAGCTAATTTTGATATATAATTTTGATTACGTTTGAAAAAAAAATCGTTTTCATAGAAATAAACAAATCAGAATCAAAGGTGAAAAGAGTAAGAAATCGTTAGTGCTTGAAAAGTGTCTAAATGAAGGGCCAATTTTTTTTTCAAGAATGCTCATTCATATTGTTTAGAAAGTTTATGAGGATAAAACAACAAATCTATGAAAATGTGATGACCGTTACTTCTGACGGTAACCCCTTTGACGGTCCCCCTCATATTGCCCTTCCGGATACCCCGAAAAGGCGATCCAAAAATTAAGGTTTTCGACACAACCACTAGTGGTAGGTCGGACACCAGTAGTACCTTGAGATACTGGGTCAAAACCAAAGGATACCAGTGGTAGGACAGACTGCTTGCTCTGCAGTGTCTGGTAAATCGTACATTCGGCGGTTCAATGCTGAGTCATTTCTTTCGCTGCAGAGTTAACAGAGAAAACTATGAGCCAGATGTTTCTTTCACAGAGTGATGGGTGCGTTAGAACATATCCCTCGCTGAATGCCTCCGTCTCCTGATCTCTTAGGTGAAAAATAGGAGCTGCATTCTGGCACGTCCGATATGGATAAATATGGGACACGACATTTATTGGTCACTTCCGCATGTCGAGGGACATTTTTCATTAGTCGACCAGTCAGAGTCCTCTTCTTCCAATGTGCACGAAGATCAGCATAATATAATTTTGCCAGAAAAATTAGCGAAAATTCCATTAACAACTATTGGGACCTGTCTCGACCTCAACCCTGTTTGAACTCCCCAACTTTCACTCGAATTTAGCTGAACTAACTTTAGCGAGACTTTGTCAAGTTTTTTTTTTTCGAATATGATAGAATTGTGCTATCCCGGAGTCTCATTTCAAATGTTTGTTGTTCGGCTTGGATATGAGTACTCCAGAGTTTTCGCTTTATTGGCCAGTTTTCGGTACAATAATACCTTCGTCAGGCCTACATATAACGTTTACAATTGCATTCAGTCTGTTATCACTTCTACAAATATTATGCGAATATACTGACCAGGCCAACAATCAAGCTATGCGACAATAGATTCTGACACTAGCAACTAAGCGATAGGACAACTGCGCACTGCCCACAAGAATAAGAGTCACTTGAACGACAGATGTGACACTGTCGCAATCACCACCGCTATCTTCCTATCTTATGAGCTGCAACGCATCCGCTAATTCATTCTTGTTGTTGATCTCTGGAGAGAGGCGTTTGATGGCAAGAGCCTCCATCATTTTTCTTTCCAGCGGAGCATCCAGTGAGCGGTGTAGTATTGTGACCTTTATTCTAGGAGGATCCTCGTGTGTATGGTGAAGGGTGCGATGATGCGAGAAACTGCTGTTAGGATAGAAGCTGGGATTCCGTAGTGCTCGCATATGTTCGTCTAGACGTTTATGGAGCGGTCTTGCCATTTCTCTAACGTATCTCTAACACAGCAAACCTGCGACGATCAACGTGATCCGCACCCTTCACACCTCAAGTTTTACTTCACCAAAAAGTTTTTTTTTTTTGGTGAAGGAAAACTTGAAGGTCACAGATTTGACCTTGCTGAACTATACGGTATCCATGACTGTAAAAGCTTGTGCTGAGGCTCGACACAAATATATTTATGTACATATGAAGGAGTTGATAGCGGATCCTCGTCAACAAGATGAAAATAAGCTACAGTAAAACGCTTATATGCATAAGTTCACTGAACGGAACATTTATCGGAACTGCATTAGTTTCAGACCATACCAATCAATCTGTCACGAAGCGTTTACCCATCCAAAACATACTGGGCTGCTAGTCATGCTTCATTAACCCCGCAAACCTGCGATGATCAACGTGATTGGTTATGCTGTTGACGATATTATGTCAGGAGAAGTAGGGTGTGAGGGATGGTTAGCTAACCAGGTTTCACTTGGTTATGCTTTCATGAATCCTAGTCCTGGATACTTGGTCAGGTGCAAAGAGGTGTCATTTTCGGAGCCGATTTTGAATAAAAGTCCGCACTGTCTGTTTGCAAAAACCACGTTATCAAAGTTGTGGGTGTGACAATGACAGAAATGAGAGTAAAAAATAACAGACAAAAATAACCGAAGCAATTAAGAATAATAAATCAAGATATTTGAACCACTGAACCAAAGGTGAAAATCATCCTTGAAGCAATGGAAAAATACACAACACAGGTTTCCTATTGCTTCTTATTTGTTTATTTATTTATTTATTTATTTAATACATCACAAGGATGTGCCATCAACTATAGTGGCAAGACCTGGAGTCAGAATCAGATCGAATCAAATCACTCGAACGAAGAACAAGAAATAAAATATTTGCAGTTAAGTTAGAAAAGCAATACAATAAAAAATTCGAGGCAGCAACACATTTAACTCATTAAAGATGGACGAGACAGTCCTCACCCTAGTTCCTAAAGAAATTACGAACCTTTTTTCCATTGAAAGATACGCTCCAGTGAAAAAAATCTGCAAGCGCTTGGTAAGGACTGCGGCCTCAGGTTCTCTACTGGCGACAAAAGATTGTCTACCGAAAGAAGTATTGAGTAGTACCTTCAATTTTTTCAACATTCATGCAGGTGTTCACGGCTAGGATCTATGAATTAGTAAAACAAAAGTGTTTTGAGTGCATAGTAAAAATCTGAAAAACAAGTTTTTATCCAACAATAAACATCTAACTCTCTCCGCTACACCTAAACCGAACTTCGGCTTCCCTACAGGTAGAATAGCGACGAACATAGCTGAAATATATGCATTTACACTTAGTTTTAATGTTCCATGAAACCGTTTCGAATACGGAACATGGATTTCAGCGAATTTAAAATTCGTTACCCGGTGCCCAGTTGCGCCTCACATACCCGCGATCTGAGTTTTCTTCTCCGGGTCGTGTTTAGTGTAGGCGAAAGCGCTTCCGTTCAAATTTAGCGCCACATCGGGACCATGTGCCTTGTACTGTGGTTCTCAGGACGGTACAGAGGTGCTTTTTCGGCAATTGAAAACTTATTTCGTTCCTCCAGCGTATTCGCTTCTCGAAAAAAAATAATGGGACCACAATCTACGTTTAACAGTAAGATGCCCTTAGAATGGTTGAAATTCATGTCGGAATCCTCAAATCACAAAAAGGTGGTCTTCACCGCTTGGAACCTGTATCTGGATGTATCACTATGAAATAGGGGAACTTTTTTTGAAGATTTCTGCATCTTTCTAGGACTGTGTGAGTTTTCTTATGCAGGTTCAAAGAATAAGGCATTCAAACCCCAATCATAGGGTTTATTACAATAAAACAGGTTTTCCTAACTGTGCGGTACAGCAAAACTTAGTTACGGCTATGTACCAACCCACAGAACCACCATAGGGAATAAATGACCCCCAGATGACACCAATTTGTGGATTCCCTTTAGCCTCTCTGGAAATGCGATCTAGCGTGAACGTTCAGACCGCAGGCAAATCGGAGGCACCTTGATAGCAACGCAGGAAACTCTCTCATTAATGCGCCGAATGTCGTGCTTCGTACATCAGACGGCTATGCTTAAAAAACTAATTGTGATTTTTTTAAGTCAGTGAATTTCTGGAAACTGTCAATACTTGGGAAAATTGCAAGAGATGAGCTCAAGGGTAAGTGTAACCTTGACCATGAAAAAAAAATGAGAAGGACAAAATAAGTGAAGACGACCTATTGCTAATGATACATGATGACTCAGCGGTCTCGTTGATGAACGAAATACAAAGAAATAAAATAAGTAAAACTAGTAAGAACTACTATTGTAACATGTGATTTTCATGTGCATAACATAGAGTTTGATCATTTGCTAGAATTATTCCTAAGTAAGACTATCTCAAAAAGATGTAATTATTCCACACCACGACCAAAGCCCTCAAGACTGAGTAGATCAAAAGTGATCCTACGACTTCAATGGTAGGCACAGGCAGCAGAGACGACGTAGGAGATCTCAAACTAGTGAATCCAACTAGCACAATCACTAGTTATGCTGCTGTAATTTTATAAACTCGGAATAAATTAAAAAATTCCCGATTTTAGGAGGTTAAGAGTTTTACACTCGAATTTACATGGAAAAATCGCAAAAGCTGCTCAATAGCACAGTGCAAAATAGTGACTACACATGAAAAACCTATTGTTTTTTCTTTTTGATTGATTCCCTGCCAATTATAAGGAAATAAACAGATTTAAACAGCTGTAAACACTAGGCCATGTGCTGTTCTGAGAGAGTGCCGGAGTTCAACTAAACCATGTTACATGCCTATCCTTTTTTCATGTCGAGGAAGGTACCACTAACTGAGAAGACGATGTTTCGCAAAGTGCTAGCATATGTTTAAATTCCTAGAGCTTTACAAAACGACTCATTAGTTCTGTACCACCGCTCCGGGTTGGTAAGATGTTCCAGCAGTAGTTTTCTTTCACATTTTTTATGGAATCGTCCGCACACCTCAACATAGCTCTTCAAAATGATTTATTCAAACATTTGGACAAGTCTGGTGGTCGCCCCTTCAACACGAGCGCACTCATCCTCGTCGCTCTCACTTTACCTGGCACCACACGGGCAGAATTAGCAAAAAGCTCACTTCGAGCTTGATGAGAAGAAAAACAGGTGGGTGACCACTCGCATTAGACTGTAAAAATATGGAGATATAAACAAAAAAAATCATTTTGAAAATGACACGGCAAAGACTGCTAGAAAATCCACTATTACTTAAATACAGGATATGCAACTCAATAGTAACCCCCCCCCCCTCGGGTAGGTGAAGGTTCACTTACCTCTGGACAGGAACCTTTAGCGACTGTGTAGATGTTCTTTTCATATAAATTTCAGAAGTCAATGAAAATCTATGGAAGACTGGAAGAAAAACTTGTGAATTTAACGAAACGGGGGAGAAATGAAGGTCAGCTCGACTAAGCTGTCAAGGCAGCATCGATTCGTAGATCAAACTGGTCAAATCGATGATTGAGAAGTAAATGTTATATTAGATTGTTGCAGCATCGATGTCGGATTTTGAAAGTTAGCTTAGAATCGTCATAACATGGATGGAGGTAAAATTTTTTTAATCGATTTAGTAGTTCTTTGAAGCAGCACTGGATCATTTTTTATCTTATGGTTCCTTCAAGCAAAAACAAGCTTACTGAAGCAAGCAGATTTGGTGAAAGCGTTTCGGAACGAGGTATTTTCACGACCTACTCTTCCTTCAACTGGAGAATCCAATGACTTGAGCTTGCGGTTATCTACAAGAGAACAGCCCACTAAGTAATTTATTCAAGGGATAGCTGCGATTTCCTTCTGCGTCTTCTTCCAGATCATCCGGAGTACGACATGTGGTAATGTGTTGCCATGAAACAGCAGAGGATAATTCGATGGAAATCCCCTCGGTCTATCTTGTTTCCAACATGTCTTTCCCTTCTACATCACCAAAAAAAACAAAATAATGAACGCCAATGCCGTCTTCGGAATCTCAAACAGATGTTCTGGTCATAGATTCCACGGATACCTTCAGAACGTCCTTGACATCATCCAAATTGCGTCCATAACTAGATATGTATCTCCAAAACTGAATTATTTTTAACCATCATTGATCCATGGTTTTTTATACACATGGAATTCCTTTCCCCCATACGTTGGTAATTTACTCATCTCTAACAGCAGCATTATTATCGAGTTAACAGAGTTGCATCTGTTGTTTGAGAAAGGTCGAAAATGCGAATATGAATTGCAGAGCCGCGAATATCTTTTTCTTTATTTTCATTCCTCTTGTAGCATAACGATTCTGTAAATGTCGTTTACGATTCTATTGAAGTGATCCTGTTATTTTTATTTAATGTGGCAAGCAACAAATGGTGCTATGATTCCGCATTTATTATTTTTCTCTTTTGAGCATTTTGTGACATTTTTTTCACATTTCCTTAGATACTGTTTTATTTTTTGAAAGGCACAGTAACTGTGCTTTCCTAATTTTTTTTGTGATTCTTCAAATCCGCAGAATGCGATTCATTAGTGCTTTATTGGCGGTGAGTTCTCCAATTCTGGAGTTTCGCTGACGGTGCTTGAGAAGTACTTTTGCTTAGGGGACTTTTGTCACCTTCATTCATGCACAGTGTAAGTACAGAATACGTTTACTATGTTTAATATCCGATGAACACATGAAATAGCGTACTGATTGAGCATCCGGGTGTGAACTCGCCTACAATCTTCGCAAGCAGTTCTTGGATTTTCACAATCAAAAACGTGAGGATCTGGCCAAAGGTCGTGTGTTTGGATTTAATCCGGCGAAAAATATGTACAAATTGGTGGGTTTATGCAACATATTTCCACGCATATTCACGAAATTTGTATAACTATTCGCTTCTGCTTTCATCTAGACCGATAGTTACATGAGAAGTTTCGAACTTCTCAGTAATGCTGTTCACGGAATCAGAGGGAAAAAAAGAATATTGGATAACTTCAGTCTTTTGCGGCTAATCTTATTACTATTAATTTAATCCGTTTTGCTTCACACCTATAAATAGTCTTTCAAGAGCTGGAGCTGTGAATTGGAGAGCAAAGCACGACACCATATCAGAAACTGTCCAGGCACAATGCATGGGTTTGGGTCAAATGGGGCAAACAGCTGGCGGTGAGTTGATATACAGGCTGTCCCAAAACACGAGAAATAATGTCCACACTGTCTGCACTTTTATAATATACTTAAGTGTTTAGTCCTATTATCCACAGTTTCCTAGTTTTAGCTATTCCAACATTCCTCCGGCTTCTGCTCGTAATCTCATATTTGGATCCCTTCCCTTGCTAGTCGTAGGAAAGAATATGACCTTGTTATGGTCTATGAAATTATTTGTGGTGAAGTGAATCTCCCGCTAGACAACTTCTACTCTATATCCTCTTCTTGTACCAGAGGTGGTCCATTTAAAATTACGTTCCCTAGAGCAAAAAGCTCATTGCGCTCATCTTTCTTCATGCAGAGGGCCGCATCTGATTTGCTAAGACTTTCTAAGAGATGCAACCTACCATCTTCCCTGGCACAGTTCAAAAGACTTGCGGACAAGTTCCTTAAAGAATCAGCTTATTAGTTTATCGTTCCTGAATTTTTGATGAAATTGTCGTCTTTCTACACCTATTTGTTTGCCTCCGATTTGATCAACTGTCATGCACTGTCATACTGATATCTTGTTAGAGCTATTGAAATTCAACAAATTAGGTTGTTGAGAAATGATTGAGACACTCTGGATTTTTCTTCAGTCTTCGAACTTTTCTCTTCTATTAGAAATTTTCAGGATATGCTGTAATGACTATGTGCACCTATCACTTGGGATCACCTATCAGGACAGTTCCAGCACTGCGGGTTCAGTATTCACGTTACTACAAGTTGAAGAAGTCCTCGGTCAATGATTGGAAATCGTCAAGGTTGGCTAAGTGCTGCTCGGCCAGGAAGTGCTCAAGCTATCAGATGAGATGTTAGATGGAAAGGATGGAAAGCTCAAGTTCGGACAAGGGTGGCATGTGTGGTACGGTGGCCCTTGTCTGTTCCCTCTACTGTCGACGGGTCAACAAAGTCATTTGAGGGTGCATTCTGTGAAGCAAAATGTGCACTTCGACACGTTGGTATTTCTGTTCTCCTACAGTGGCGGCCATCGCCCTGAATTGACTATTGTAAAAGTTGTTGTTTTCTATTACATTGCTTACCAGTAGCTCCGGTAGAGCATATCCTGCTCTTCAGCTCAGGGGAGCCGATCAGGAAAATGGCATTGGGGAAGCGTTGGAACGAATGGCTCCTGGTTGCGTGGCTGAAGAGCACTGGTGCGAATGCTGTGGTGATGTAGTCGTCCACCCTGCTCCTACTGGTGCTCCGCAGGAGCTTGTACAAAGGAATCGCTCGAACTGGTTGCACTTCCATTTTCGCGCCTATATAACAAATGGCGCAGCGCCATGTCCCTACATACTCATGACGCAGATGCTCAGAGGGCAGGGTATCGTATATTCACAAACCATGGAGTAGATCACGTAGGAGGGATGCAAGAAAGAATCTTTGGTGAAGTGTCTCGATCCTTTCCCGACAACCTAATAATTTTCATACTCCCTGTGCTCGCCATTTCACGACAGCATATCTGCTCTGAAGTTATCCCTTTCAGATTCTATGGAGGAAGATTCGGTCAGCCCCAGCAATTCATTCAGCAGACACTGGACACGTGGTGGAAAAATGTGCAGAAATATCGCCTTGGCCCAGACAACAGATACCCTAGCCATGGTTCACTCTACAACGTTGCGAACGTAAGTAAACATAGCTAGTTTTGTATCAGAGTTAAGGGCATGGTGATGGAGCGAATATTCGAAGAAATCAGAGCGAATATTAGGTCGTCATAAAAGTTTCCGCTGTTTTAAAATTGTCGGCTGCGCATAAATTGACAAAAAATGATGAGTAATATTGCTACGGATTCTGGAAACAACTATTTTAGTGGAACATCTCAGTGTGTTCGATGTCGTCACTGCAGCGAATCCTTCCGATTAAAATCCCACAAGACCATGAAGAATTTTGTAGAACATGATCAGATCGAATAACTGTCTTCTGAAAGCGAGGGAGAATAGTCTAAGTGATCCATGTAACACTTGTGCGCCGTATGCGTATTGATAGGGGATGACATGGAAATGAATCGTGAGTGAATATAATAATAAAAATAAACATGATGAAAACAACGTGGTATCCTTACACATATAACTGTACCAAGATGAAGCTGTTTGTACATGATTTTCGATTATTTTGTTCAACCCAAGTCGTGAATCTCGCAAAACTTCAGTAGAATGAACGTGACCATTACCATCTGCTCTTATTCATGACTTAACGATTAACACAAACCTTCCCCCATCTCTTCCTCCAGATTCTCTTTTGAGAGACATTCATATCCTTTCCCGAGCATTCAATGCTTCGAATCATGTTAGAACACAATAATGCATTTTCTCACCTCCAAATTTTATCGTCACTGCAGATCATTAATGCTGATACCACGCAAATTGGATGCACATACAATGTGTGTGGCTCTACATTGGAGGTCTTGTGTCTTTATGATGATGGGTGAGTGATCCACTTCCCTGGAGCTTAAAACGAATTCAGCGGAACAATTTCATTCGTTTTTGATTCAGAGCTTTGCTGAAGGACAAGATTTTGTATGAAACCGGTAGCCCGTGCAAAAACTCTCAACATTGCACGACATATAGAAAATCAACGTGCGACACTAGAACGGGACTTTGCGTGAGGCCGAAGGAACCACGTGGTACATACAAATCAGCTGTAAAGTCCTTACGCGCAATCGGCGGAAAATTTTCGAGCGCGCCCAGCATGGGGCGCGTCCGCGGCGCGGCCCTCTTGTGGCAGCGGTCCCTAGTCGTTCGTCAGATTCTTGGCCCAGATGAGTGTTTTTCTTTCATTTTTTGTTTAAATGAAGTTTGTCTGAAGCTTTGAGGCCTGTGGCTGACCAATATCGATCGGACGGCCCCACATACCTCATATTTTGCACGTTTTCCCCATGCATGCCCCAAAATGCTTGTTTTTATTGTTTTTATGAGGTATGCGGGGCCCGGACGGTCCATATCGATCAGCCACAGGCCTCATAGCTTCAGATGAATTTCAGCTAAAGAAAAAATGAAAAAAAAAACACTGGACCAGGAATCTGACGAACGTCGGGGGACCGCTGCCACAAGAGGGCCGCGCCGCGCACGCACCCCATACTGGGCGCGCTCGAAAAATTTCCGCCGATTGCGCGTCAAGACTTTACAATAGCGTACCAACAATTGTTCTGCTGTACGCTTAAAAACAACATCAGCTGTAGGAAATTTCATTCGTTCCGACACCACCACAACATCATGCGAATCTCGGCTCTCTAACTGTCTGCACATCCTCACATTCTAGTGATGCCACCGTTCTCACTCTCGGTTGTTCTGTGAGGTAGCGCGCATCGTGTTAAACTATTTCTACAGTTGCTCTGGCATACAGGTTGTTATAAATACTCTTCATTGGCCGACGTTTTGGCAACACCCACTATCAAGGCCTGAAAGAGGGTCAGTTTTTACGAAATTGCGATCTATACCATCAAACACCTCTTCTAAAAGGTGCTTTCGACTCATCTAGAACAGGTCAAGGTAAACATCAGACGTGGGGGACGAACTCACTAATTATGCCATCTAGAGGCGTAGAACGTATCCGCACCACAATACGGGTCTGTCACCAACGGCTGAGTGAGCATTGCTCAGCTCGTGCTATCTCTGACAATCTTATAACTCGTATAATGGTAGGAACGGCATAAGCTCACTGGAAATCGATATGTGCTCGTTTCTGTTGTTCATTTTTGGATTCCGTGCTGAAATCCAGAATGCCTCGAGAGCTTTCTTTGCCAAGATTTCTGGCTCGTGAGCTACCTCGTAATCGTTTCCGTCGTGGTCGTCGTGTCGGTCTTTCCCGAGTGGTTTAACCAAACTTCCCCGCATTTTGCTACCCAGATATTCATTTATTTGTACATGGAGCGGTCGACCGGTCTTACCGACATATGTATGTATGATCTGTTCGATCTGGGATGGCGTGCATCAGCACCGCTAACCCATCCTTCTCTATCGTTAATTCTAGCAGACCATTGATGTCTAGAGGTGAAGGTTGGCTTTGATATGGCACGCAGACAATGGTAATGATATGGACAAAGGGTGAGTGGTTCACCTGGAGGCCCCGCAGATCGAAAACACTATAGAAGGCATGACAGCTCAAGCATTCGATTCGGTAAACAACTCCCGTTTCAGTGCAATCACCATTCTTACCATATGGACATATGAGCAATGGTCTGTATTACACGTTCTGTCATATACTCTATTTAGGACTAACTGCCGTCTGATTTTGTGATAAGAGATGTTGACTAGAACAACATCATCTTGCACTTGCACCGAAACTAGACATTCATTTATTGCGCTGCTTATCCTATCCGAAATGAAAGGAATGGATAGAGAAAGTTTTTTTACAGCAGTGATTCGTTATGCTACCGCTGCCTTTGAATTTTTAGGCGTGAAAAAAAAACAGTCTCTCTAGTGCTCTACATCCGCTTCCAAAGCAACTGTAGAGAATACAATAGTGTCAGAACGATATTCATAACTTACAAGGGAAGGATACTTGGTCAGTGTGGCCATTCTTAACAGGTTGTACATGGTCTTATGCAGTTTGCAACGCTGATTTCAAATCCGTTTTCAAAATTGACCAAACTCCTCCCTGCGATGAGTTATGGCCATTTTTGGCACTTATGTAGAAATTCTAAGCTTTGCGTACGTGGATAGGTACGTAAGGCAAAAGTAAGCCTCTCCTTCTTCAGAAAATTACTTATTGGTGAAAAGTATTTAAAAAATAATAGAAATATGGGAGTTCCTCGCCACGTGCTTGATTCCGAACGTTCAGCGCTACACTGCCGGGTTGGTCCGTGGTGTAGAGGTAAGTTGCTCGTTCTTCATGCACAGTGTCAGGGGTTCGAGTCCTGCTACTGTCGCTGTTTTGTATTTCTTATTCATCGCTTGTTTCCTCTTGAAGAACTGTTCCTCTGTTGTTCTATCATGTTTTCGGCTCAAAATCAGACGATGTGAAGGTTTTGGGAGCTTCTGGAAAAATTCTCACAAAGTCGATTTTTGGAACGGTCAAATAACTTGAGTGTTGGTGTGGCTGCGTGGACAAAAATGAAATTTCAATAATTTGTACGCATAGAATGATGCTGAAAAGCTCCAAAATAGTTAGAACCTAGGAGTTCCTGGTAGACAGGGTAGCGAACGAAAAAATTTTAGTAACAGTTATTGTTTCCTTAACTTCGAACAAAATATGTAGAGGAACATTATTTGGCTGGAATTAATATTTCACTCGAATGATAGAGTTCTAAAATTTCTTGGCAGACCCTTGTATAGGTGTTCTCCGTAATTTTAAGTTGTAGTCGAGTAAATCCGTAATTGGAGTCGGGTTCTTCTTCGCTGTAGACTTGACTAGTCATTGTGAACATGGTGGTTGTGAAGAGATTTCCTTCAGTTGTTGTTTTCATTGTAATAATTTCTGATGCTCTCACCACACTGTATCATTCTTCAGCAAAAGTTGAGCCTGTTATTTCTTGTCCGGAGAATGAGAGACTTACTGTTGCGCTACGAGCCCTCATTAGAAACTAATCTCAGCGCTTCTTCATGAACACCAAAAATGGGCATAACTTATCGCACAGAGGAGTTTGGTTAATTTTGAAAAGAATCAGCGTCGCAAGCTGCATAAGGCAATATACATCTTGCTATGAATGGCCACACTGACCAAGTATCCTTTCCTTGTTAGAAAAGAAACGTGTACTAAATCACGTTGACTGTGTGCTAGAATTTTTTTACCACTTCTATTTTGCGGTTGCGTATTGGATGATGTGTAAGGTAGCAATCAGTATTCCCGTGAGAATCTGGTAAAATACAAAGTGTGCCCTACAAAACTGAACCCTACCGGGAGATCACGTGTGAGAAGCGTGTGTCTCCATGAACTTTGAACTTTTAAGTTTTGAAAATTCGGTAACAATCGAAGTAGGGGCATGAGGGCCATCAATTCCAATTCATTGTAACACTGGCTGTGAGTCCAGCTCTTATAGAGAAAAATCTTGGCGAATTATCACTTTTCCAATCAATTAACTTCACTTTTATGTGAGGACCGGCATTACATCGAGCGGCGTGAGGCAATAAGTCCCTGTTGTCGACCCCATCTGTAGTTTGGTCACAATCGCTTTCTCTGTAAGGTTTTCCGCCCCACCTGAACACCGACCAAAGGCTCTGGGCCACACTACATATACATAATGTCTCTCCCCTATACTATCTTCGACTCTACTCTGGGTAGGGCCAGATATTTAGCACGCCCACGATTTTGAACGGCAGGAAGTCTTGCGCTTTTCGGCCCTGGTATGAACAATCAAAACTGAATTTGGAGTATTTGTTAAGGCTTCTTGAACGGTTCCTCCCATTTGCTTACCAAGAGTACAGACTCCTTCGAAAGTGGCCTTAAAATTGAAAACTTCAGTTTCGTCTGTTTTTCCAAATTATTTATGAAACTTCTACACCAGCCTGGTGTGGAAGGAGAAGTAGTGATTTGGACTACTTACATTTCTTCTCAACATTTCTTCATAAACGTCATAAAACTGTACTCTTCGCGCAAGCTGAAACCAAAGACAGAAATACACCGTAGATTTTGCAAAAAAAATCATTTTATTGAGTCGAAGGAATATCGGAAGATTCGGGTCTCTCCTTTTACTAACCGAATGTATGCCATATACACCTGATAAAAATCCGCAGCTGAAGTGCTTGCTCCGTCTTAGTTATCATCGATAGTTCTTTTTTTTCGTAATTATATACATAGTTCTGTTGAAAATCCTTGCGCTCCTTTGGGGTGATCTTGCTCCAATAAAATAATCTTATGTGAGGGAGAACACAAGTATTCATTATCAAAATTGCCACATTTTGAGATTCAAACGAGGTAGTTCCAACCAGAAGCACTTCTGAAAGGGCACATCTGAGGAACGAAGGAACAGTTCGTGGCTCATCATATCGTCGAGCGTCGTTGTGAAAACTCATTCCGTGCCTGAAATATGGATTTTAGTTCTTCACCAACTGATGGCCCAAAATGGGGGTGAGGGGCATAGTGTGTGACCGCCACTGCATTTGTGCTTTGTGATGCATGCACATAATATCCCATCAGTACCACATATATTATATGGCGCAGTGCGGGGAGCACCGTAGAGTCAAATATAGATGAACCTACAGATTCAAGTCCTTGATCTCTTTGTTTCTCGAATTGTGTCCATGGCTGTGCACGCTGCTTTTCTTCGTCGTCCAATTTCACCTGTTAGGTCACTCATCATATTTACAAGTGTGACACTGTTTCGAAAATCTTTGTCATTGACTTTTGTCACAGAATCCGAAACTCCAGTTGTTTTCCGATACTACTGACCTAAACTCCTACAAATCAAACTCATTGAAAACGTCTTACGCAGTTTTCTTCTACCTTCTCCAGAGGTTAAACTCAGGACACCCGCAACGGTTGGGGCCCTCAAACAACTTGCGAATCTTGCGATTTCTTCGGGAGAGGAGGTTCTCTACACTGATTTTGCTACAGAACCAGAACTCCGGGACGGTGAACAATTATACAATGTGTCGGAGGGTGGGAATACCCTACATTCACAATTTAAGGTGTGCAAAAAAAATCTCTACTACAAAAAAAATAATGAATAAAAATGTATACCTGCATTGCTTTCTTCCGTACCTTAACTGACAAGTTGTAAATAGTTACCTTTCATCAACAGCAGACAACATCGGAAACCTAGAACACCCACAAGACCACTGTCAAAACAAATACGACGCGTTCAGGTTCATACACAGTCACATTTCTAGTTAAGTTCTTCTGATTCGTAGATTTTGGTCCAAAACAGCTGGAAAAACTATGGGAACAGTGACCAGCTCCAGTCCACAACATCAGCGAAACTATCGCTTCGTGTGCGCTAGAATGCGCGAAACGAATTCGGCTCATCGCGTTGTTTTAGAAGAAAAAAGCATAAACAGGACGCAACGTCGAGTCGCGAGGGGAAACACCAACTGCCAGATCGCGATCACAAACAACAACAGTACAGATACTGCTGTACAAAATTTGCCATAGCTTTTAATCTTGCATATATGCTCTCACTGTACCATTCCCACCCACTTCTGTGGGATATTTCCACTTGTCACACAGTCGCCCACAATTGTTCATAATCGGCTTGAACAATGAAGGGACAAATAATTCCTTCCGATACATTAATTCAATATCACGTGTTGTGATTTCATCACCAGTTCGAACCCCATAATAGTGAAAAAAGAGATATCGAAGTGTTTCCATGTACTGTAAATAACGGCACAGTGAATGGAGAAGATGTAGGAGGTTGCAGTGACCCTAAATCAGCGGCCGAAGCAACAAGATCAGCGTCCGGATTGAACTATCCGAACAAAACTTGAATATGTGTTGAAGCTTCACGGGTGTTTCCTAACAGAAGCTTAGCATGGAGAGAAACACAATTCTAGTGGCATTATTGAGCCTAAACTTCAATTTCCTTGATTTCATTGGGGTTCATCTAATATCGTCACTTCCACCTTCTTAGAAAAATAAATTGTTCATACAGATTAGGCACATAATTGCTTATTTTTTCCACCGGATGTTATTGCTGCAAATATCCTTTTCCGCTCTAATCCGAGGACCAAACTAACGTATCGAATTTCTCACAAAGTCTGTTTTGTTGCATCTCAAGTATATTAACAGCATCACAGTTCCTATTTCAGTATCAGAATAACCACTGGTAGTGGATGTCGTTGGAATATCCTCCATCTTAACGGTTGCCTTTTGTTTGGAGTTGTTGAAAATTCTTTCTTCTCACTTTTTTTTGCATTTTTGGCACCCTCACTTTTTGTTCAAAGGACGCGGCTTTTACAGAGAACTACTCACTCAATATAGGATTCGAGATAATTTTTTTTCGAACCGAGATGAGGCGATATAAACGAGCAACCAACGTGTTGATGAAAGCGATGGATTCACAGTTGCAACAAGATAGTTCTTGTTTGAAAGCAATCTTGTTTGAAAGCAATCTATGTCAATGTTATACAGTGGAAAAAGAGTACTTTGGCCGTCATCACTTGCTCAATTTCTGTTTTAATTCCTCAATCCTTGTAGCTCACATTGCAACCTGTGGAAGGTGACGGGAGATAGGATAGGTGTCGGAGACGTATTAATTTTTTCATGCCGCAAAGACATTATATGCTTATAGAATATCTATGACCTAAATGGAAGCTGTATCAACTGCAGGCAGACTGGAATAAAGTCTTTCCCATTGTTTGTTTGCCGCTGTTTTTGCTTAATTGATTCATTTTTGATGTGCTATTGGCTCAATTACATGCACTTATGAAGCAGGGCTGGATTGATCGGGGCACCACTTCTCAATGCAATCCAGTGGTATTGCTGTCCAACTGGTTTGCATTTTAGGTGGAATATTCAGATATCTATCAGCCAGTGAAAGAAGTACGGTAGGCCTCCCCTTGGAAATCATAGTTAATATTAATTGGCATTTTATGTGCGTGTGTACGTGTGTGCAAGAGAACTAGCCACCGTCGTCAAAAACTACCGACACCATCGTGTTCAGCGCATCGAGTTATGTACAAAAAAGTTGCAATTTTTGATTTTTACCTTGATTTAAAGGTGTTTTGGGCCACCTTTGTCATGTTCAGACATGTTAAAGGCCGACAGTTGTTTTCAACACGGTCGGAATGAGTGAGATAGGTCTATGATTACATGACCGTATAAAAGGAAAGAGATGGGCAGGACAGTTTTATAACGAAGAGGAGAAACCAGGCGGACGAGAGATGACATGGATGGGGGTTGCGCCTGCACAGATGGTGGAGAAGACATGAAACGGGCCTAGAGCTATGTCAGAGGTTCGTCGGCGCTCGGTAGGGGGAGAGTTTCCGTTGAACGGAATCAGTGAGAGTGATGCGCCGGCCTGCCGGGAAACGGGTCCAGCGCTGCGATAACGGTGCGCCGGCGTTTAGAAAATGGGAAAACGCCTGGAGTCGGGTGTAGCGGTGTGATAATGGTGTGCCGGTGTCCAAAAGTGTGGAAACGCCTGGAGTCGGGTCCCATCGTCTGATAAGGGTGCGTCAGCGCCCAAAAGTGGAGAAACGCCTGGACGGGTCCAACGGTGTGATAAGGGTGCGCTGGCGTCCAAAAGTGGGGAAACGCCTGGAATCGGGTCCAACGGTGTGGTAAGGGCGCGCTGGCGTCCGAGAGCGGACAGACGCTTGGAAACGGGTTCAACAGTAAGATAATGGTGCATCGGAGTCCAAAAGTGGGGAAACGCCTGGAGTAGGGTCCAATGGTGTGATAAGGGTGCGCCGGCGTCGAAAGTGTGGAAGATGTCACGCACGGGTCCACACCTGCGAGAGTGTATGCTAGCGCTCAGTAGAGTGGAACACACACGTATGCGAGGCGAGCGAAGCGAGCCCAAAAGAAGCCTGAGAGTCCGGCGTTAGCCGGACGGTCAGGCTGGCCACCGAGTGGTGGAGTTGCCACTTTCTTGCTCTGCTCCCTGGCTAGCAACCCATGCGTCCGGCACTCTTTTTTCACTTAATTCTACACTCCAATATGTTCAGGATAACGTGCTCCAACTGGTTTTACACTATCGTATTGTTCAAAATCGGATGCCACTATACTACATGTATACTATCAATAAAGTTGATCCATCCGAATACATTTCAACTAAGGATGGGCTTGCCCCAAGTGACAATGTGTACAAATTGTCAACGATTGTCCTTTGGTTGGAAATCGAAGTTGAAACACAGATTATAATGAATACTTTGGTTGGAAATCAAAGTTGAAACATAGATTATAATAAATCAACACTGCTACAAAAACCAACTGTTTGGGAAGTGGATTTAGATTCAAATATACTTCTAACTACCCCTCATGATCAAAAGATCTATCTGATAATGAGGCATTAGGGAATGGGATAAAAGCCCTGCATTTGGCGGGCTCGTCAGCAATCGGCAAAATGAGGCTCGTCATTGCTCTGCTGGCGGTAAGTATTTCGGTTCGGGTGTGCCTCGCAAGCATAACCATTTCGCCTCCTGTTACCAAGAAATTCTTCTGTTTAGGTATCGTTTGCCGTCTGCGCCCGCGCACAATGTAAGTACAAATTGAAATTACTGTTTTTTGTAGCAGCCACATAAAACAACCCACCAATTAAGCTTCCGGATGCACGCTCGACGGCGATACTCGCAAGCAATTCTTAGATTTTCACAATCAAAAACGCAGGGATGTGGCCAGTGGTAGTGTGAAAGGATTCAAGAAGGCGAAAAATATGTATGAATTGGTGTGTTAATGAAACCCCTTACACAAATAATGCTGAGTCAACCATAATGGATCTTTTAAGAGCTGGAGCTGTGAGTTAGAGAGCAAAGCCCGACAACATATCAGTTCCTGCCCGGGAACAGTGAGGGGGTTGGGGTCAACTGGTGCAAACAACATGATGTGAGTTGATAAATCCAAAATTTCACGAAAAGATTACCTGTGTTTTTATCACTTCAGGTGGAGTGGATCAAACTTGCAACCAAAACAACTTATCAAGCAGACACTCGACGCGTGGTGGAAACCTGCGCAGCAACATAGACTAGGCCCAGATAACAGATACCCTGGTGGACAACTCTTTAACGTTGCGAACGTAAGTCGAGCAATTTTCGTATCTTCGAGGATTGCATAGTGGTAATTAAATATTCAATTGATTTGAAGTCAAGTCAATTACAACACGACCTTATTAGGTGAATTGGGCTTGTTTCGGGGATGTTTCATTAGTTTTCTTCTTTTCAAACAAAAAAGGAAAAAGAAGGAAAGAAACCATATGTAAGTAGGCATTCATGAAAGCAGTGTGTGTTTAAGGATAGAAATGGAAAAAGACAGAACAAAAAAAACAAAACCTGTAAAACCTCCCCAGTGCGATTACGATACAGCCATAATGCCATTATTATTCTTCTGTGCAATTTGAGAAGTATGGTCGACAGTTTATGCTATTCAAAGATTATTGTACAAAATCTCCAATTACTTTGATAAGTACTTAGTCGCACCACTGGCGAAATTCCAATGGAAATCACTATTGCATCGAAGACATCTCTTTCACAACCTAGCATCTGCTTCTCTTAACTACCTCTCCGATTACCACAAACTTACCTTTTTTTCTTTTTTTCTAATATCCTTCCAACTTCTACTTCTCCTTGTGAAACTATCTACAATTTCTCTTCACGTTGGAATAAATTAATGCATTTTCACCATCTCCAATTTCTTTCTCACCACAGATCATTAATGCTGCAACCACGCAACTTGGATGCACATATAATCAGTGTGGCAATACACTGGAAATTTTGTGCCTATACGATGATGTGTAAGTGATTAACTTCCCAATAGTTCATCAAGAATTTGAAGTAACATCATTTAATTTCATTCAGGGCTTACCTTACAAACAAGATCCTATATGACACTGGAAAACCCTGCACAAAGTCGGAAGAATGCAGCACATACAAGGGATCAACGTGTAACAATGGTCTTTGCGTGAAGCCTTACGAAAAACCTGGTACGTTAATATAAGTAACCTGTAGCACTAGCTACAGTAGCTTTAGCTACAAACTGAAGGACGCAAGAGAAGTCCGCTCTGGTCGGCAAGTCACATAGTCAGCTGTGAGCTCAGATACATCTTTCAGCCATTAGCGACTCCAGTGGGCTCGGACCCGCTCTCCACATTGGACTGGCGCTATACACCGCGTAGAATATACCACTCCACGTCACCGTTATTCTCACCTTTTTTCTGCTGATCGTCTGCGCATCCCACTCTATAAATTTCACTGTTTTTATACTCGATCCTCGATGACGGCGTGCGGGTCCAACCAGTGGGGCTACCTACATAAGTGTACGAGGCGACATCTGATAGCATCGCCTCATTTACCTCTTTCAAACATTTCCAGATGATGGTACAAACACGATGTGCCGTAATGGAAATGTTATGACAGACAAAATGCGCAAAACGATCTTGGATTTGCATAACGATTTTAGGTATGCATCATTGTTATTAGCTTACAGAGAGTTAGTTTGATCATCCTCCCTATGTACCTTTCAGATATCGTTCTTGAGTTTAGATCGCTTGTGACAAGAGGGAGGGCAGAAGACAAATTGGTCAACGACGGGAAAGGATTCACTCCTAAGGGATCAAACATGTTAAAAATGGTGGCAAATTTGTGGTATTGAGTTTGTGGATGAGGAATGGACAGAAAATCTTAAGGAGTACGACTGCGAACTGGAAAAGATCGCTTCGGATTATGCAAGACGATGTATTTATGCACACTCCAGCCCATCATCAAGGACCCTGCGTGGAATGCAAGCAGGGGAAAACCTCTACACAATATCCATTGACAACGCGGATAAAAACAAAGCTGGTGAATGGGTGCGTTAAATAATGGAAACGCAAAATATATGAAACAATGGCTTCACGGAAAGCACCCGACCAATGTTCCTTATGGGATCCTTTTCAGGCCACAAGAAGCTGGTTCAGTGAATTAAAGGAATTTGGTGTTGGTAGCGCAAATGTTTTAACCCCTGCACTGTGGAACCGTAGGAGCCCGGATCCGAAAGTCCACATTCAGATTGGACACTATACTCAGGTATTTATTTTTTCGAAGTTCTTAATCATCTATTTCATTTGCACATTTGGCGTTGGAAGAGCAGATCATAGGATCTGCAAAATTATTTACATGAGGCAATTAATATACTCGCAAGAAATAGTGTGGGAATGGGCCATAAATATGTTCTCCCACTATGCTAGAAATAGCCATCTCCGGAAAGAGTGCAATCTAATCAACTGTGCTAGCTTTGAAAACAGCGTACCAGACTGAATGCAGAGTATTCACAGATGGTCTGGGCAGAAACGGATAAAGTTGGCTGTGGTATACAGCATTGTCCTGGAGTCCAAACTTTGGTAGTGTGCAACTACCTAAAGGGGTGAGCTAATTCCCATCCTTCATTCAGGCAGAGATTTCGAAGCTTTACAGCCAATATTTCAATTTTTTTCAGCGGAAACGTGATGAACCGAAAGATTTACGAACTAGGACAGCCATGCTCGATGTGTCCGAAAGGGTACAAATGCACCGCAGACAAGCTCTGCGCTCGCAATTGAGCTTCCATTCTCGAAAGAATAAAGATTCGCTCAGTATTCGGTTTCGTAACATTGTCCATTAAGTCATCCATCATATACATATATGCACAGCGTGCCTCATAAGTATAGGCGCACTGAAATCGTACTGTAAAACAGACAACATCCTTAAAAACCCTACATGCACTTGTCCTCAACGAAGATCATACATTACCGAATACAAAAAATTCACTCTTATCCGGAGCGCGAAATCAAAACCTTATCTGTGAAAAACACGAATTTCCAACCTCATATCAGCTATCTGTTCATTATCGCCGTGAGACTGGATCAGGGTTTTGTCGTCAAATATCGAGAGCGTGGTGCGCCTGCACCCTGCCAACACGTTTATTTTCACGCCTAAGTAGGTCAGACGCACCGCTGATGTTGTGCAGATATGATGTTCATCTTGATAATCGTTTTCTCCTTCTTCTGCTTCTTCCTACCCATTTCCCCAAGGGTTGGGGTCGGCATTCCTCGTGTGGTTGCGCCATTTCCTTCGATCAAAAGCATCGCCGTTTGTGAGCCTCAGTAACAGCATGCTCTCCTTAATCCTGTCTAGCCATCGTGTTTTCGGTCTTCCTGTCGGTCTACTTAAGTCCACGGTGATGTTCACGGCTAATTTTGCGAATGAACAGTCACCACTTCTCAATACGTGACCGTACCAAGCGAGCCTCACACATCTTCGGCGCGATCGGCGCCACTCCGAACATCGAGCGCACATCCCGTGTCACAGGACGCTGCGCGCCCGGACGTCACGGTGGCTCCGGCGGCGGCGGAGTTTCGAAAATGGCTCGCGCTGAATTTCGCAAATGTTCCCGTGTTTTTTCTTGGAAGTTGATGCGTTTTCGAGTCTTTTTAAGTGGTTTTATGATCTTCCATGATCGTTTGAATATGAGTTGAATGTTTTATGTTCCCTAAACCTTTTTTTCAGGCTATCACGTTCACTCGGCATTTTGGGAGAAATTCAAAATGAAAAACTCCGCGGCGCGGGGTTTCCTTCATGCATAATGATTGGAAGGATTGAATGAGTGTTCAAAAAGAGAAATCAGAAAAGAAATTGCTTCAAATTATGCAAAACGATGTGTATATAAACCCTCGCTCCGCCAATATAGAAACGCAGGAGAGAACATCTACACTGTTTCTATAGATAATGCCGATAAAAACAAGGCCGGTGAATGGATGAGTTGAGCAGTGAAGTCGCGAGTACCAGGGAATACCAAACGCTGGTTTGAAACTATAACGGCGAGGGGAAGCGTTCAGAAAAGACACGCCATAGGAAGACCTTTCGATATTAACCTTGGTCTTCTACCATGAGTGGTGTCAGAATTAATTGTTCAGGGAACGTAAAAAGAAGGGATCCAGCAGCACCTTACTCAATTGTGAGGATTAGTGATGAGCGTTGGATGCGCGTGAGTTTGAAAATTCTGGAGATAAAGGGGTTTCGAGCACTTTCACAATGCTCTTTCACATCTATTTCTGTAGCTTCTCAGAATGTTTGGTTTGCAACGTCCAGTTAACGCTATTTCAGCGTAATCAGATTCTCATATCGGCCTGCTCTTAGAAAACCGTAGAAGATGTCCGCTTGACATCGGTAGACATTGCTAGAATCCGTATCCGCCTACCGCCACAGCAACAGAAGTGGCGCATATCCATCCCCTGACAGCGTGACAGTCCACCAAATTTACTAGATGGATTGACGGTTCTGGCGGTGCAGTGCAACACGATGGGGTGTGGATAGTTTGAGAACCTTAATAGGTCTTATCGAAATGGAATGGGGGATATGCAGAATGTGGTGTGTTAGTGTAAGTTGGGAAACTTTGTTGTCATCCTTTCACAATTTCATCAGAATGGTCCTGAGAAAAATAGTCGTGGAGAGAGGCCGAGTACCGAAAGGAGTCCGGAAAGCTGGCCTCGGCTGTACTTTTAGGCTGTTATATTATAAAATCTCCAAATGCAAAAAAAAGTAGGGAAAGTCGAATATATACAACAACATAATGAAATGTTTTCGGAAGTTACTGTCGTCGCTCAACCGGCCATATAGAAATTGTGCACATGGAGGAAAGACACGCACACATGAAACCACACTTGATTGGGCATCCATGTACGTTCACACTACACCCGGCCCCACGCTCACACGAGAACAATAACAAAGACTGGGTTTGAGATTCAAAAACGTTTCCTTTGGCAGTGGACTCACCTGTGGGCTTGCGTGACGACAGGAATGGGGGAGAGGTAGAACGGAGGATATAGAAGGCAGGTTTAACGACATCTTTTGAATAATATTAGGAAATTCTCGTTCCATCCCTTGTGTGGGTAGCTTTCAGCTTTCGTATGATTGTGGCAGGTCTTCATGGTCGTAGCAGTGCCCATTCTCCTTTACCTTCGTTTCTGAGTTTTCAGCGATCATTATCATACTATGCTTGGATCACAAATCACGGTATTTTGTTACAAAAGGAAGGAAGGAAAGCGTGTAGGAGGGATGTATATCATAGCAAGGTTAAATTTAGCGTTCCCGGTCTAACGTGTCTGGCGCATTGATTGAATACACCAGCAATAGTAGTCCTGGTAAAACCCCGTTTCGACTATAATGTACATCCGAAGAGATGGAACAGCCCATAAAAGAAGCATACTGCTAAAAATGTGCATGTATGATGCTTGAAAATTTATTTATTAATGTCTAGTCGGTACCATGCGTGTGTGACCCTAAATGCATCGATACAGGCGCAAAAACACAGGACAAAAGTATTTGTTCGAATATTCAAGCAATAAAATATGTCGTTTAAAATGGGTGCCACGATATGCCGCCACAGATTCTAATTCGGCTTCACCACCCGCGCATTTTGCACTTCGAGCGCGGCACGTGATGTTAAGTAAAAACTTTCGAACATGTTATTAGTAATCAATTCAGTAATCAAAACCGGCAACGGGCGGTCTGGTCGAATTATTCTGTTCATAGGTGCAGCAATTAGTGTTACTCATAGAAATGCAGATCATAAGATCATCAGAGCAATGAAAACATTTTCATCATCCTTCGCTCATATACAGCCCCCATCGAATTGGCCGGACGATGATACAACGGCTCCACAATGCTGATATGCGAGTGGCGAGGTGGGCCTTTTACGTACCCGAAGCATGCTCGTGAATTACTGGAAGAAATCAAGAGAAGAAAGGAAAAGAGGGGTGGAAATAATACCACACTTACGTACCATAAGCACCAAATATACAAGGCTAAGTGAATTCAAATGTCTTTCACAAATAATGAGAGGAGCTAGAAAATGCATTAACAAGTCTCTTGAAGTTTTTCATCATGAATGTGCTACTGTTGAACCAGTGAATTTCGTATTAAAGTGTGTGTTGTTCATGTTCTTTTTCTGTATCTCTTAAATGTCTTAAAGAAATCATGTAGCAAAGTAATAGTAACAATAGATTGCATGAGTTTATGCAAGTACAGGGTGCGCCATAAGTTCTTGCTCATCATATTTAGTACCACCACAGCCACGGAATTCAAGGGCATGGCATGACCTCTATGGCCACACTAGGCTAACTCAATAGCAATCAAAATGACCTATGAGATCGCGAATTTGTCAACATTTGTTTTGTAGCAGCTCAAAGTCGAGTGGGAGGCGCAACCATCGCGGCACGGTGGTAGTTCTTGTATGAATCCTTCCAAAGCGTAGCCTCAGCTTTATGGTACGAGCTCAAACTTTTGTATAATGTAGCACGCACTTGATTTGTCCTTGAACAACTTTGCAATGCAACAGTTCATCGAATTCAGATTAGTGCTTCATGAGAGTTAGATCTCAGCATAGGATTTCTTCCGCGCACCACTCGAGTAGAGGCGCTCGCTCCATGAGCAGATTTTGAGTCTTACTGAAACGTTCCGCTTGGGCTATGCAATATTAGTTTAGTGCAGCAAGGTCTCTTCTCACCTGAAATGCTGTTCAAGTAAGACTGGCTTGACGTTGGTGTTGTGAACCACAAAAATCTTAGAAAATTTGCTCTGACCAGGCATCTTTTCGAAAACATGATGGAATTCTTGACGGAAGAGGAATTCCTTTCTCACCCCAGAATTCTCCTATGATTTCTACATCTACACCATCTTTCTGATGAACAGCTCTGTCTTGGAAGGTGGCTTCAGTGCTAAGATGACATAGTTGCTCCGTGCAGCGATGGGCGCTTCTCCCACTCGACTTAGAGCTGACGTCGAAACACCAGCTGCTGAGTGAATGATGTCAGATGTCGAATTGTGAAAATTTCTCTGAAAAAATATACCAACAAAAAACAAGGGAATTTCATAGTTGATGAGTGCGTTTGACTCGGTTGCGTCCATATGATGAAGGCAAGGCCCAATCGCAGCCTTGACGCAGCCCGGACGCTCTCTTTCTCCACCTTATTTTGGAGAAGTAAATTAGACAGTAAAGAAGACACTGCCACTGACTTTTTTAATGTGGTTAACATTTAAAAAAAGTCAGTGGCACTGTTTGTCAGGCTAGGTACCGAAAGGAGTCCGAAGGGCTTGCGTCGGCTGGACTTGTAGGCTGTTGTGTTATAAAATCTCCGAAGGCAAAAAAAGAGCAGGGAAAAAGTCGAATAATCACACAAAAACATAATAAAGTGTTTCGGAAGTTACTGTGGTCCCCCAACTCGGTATCTCGAAATTGTGAACATGAAGCAAAGATGCGCATACATGAAAGCACTCTTGATTGGGCATCCATGTAGGTTCACACTACATCCAAGCTCACATGAGAACGATAACAAAGACTGTGTTTAAGGCTCAAGAACGTTTCCTTCGACAGTGGATTAACTGGTGGACTCGCGTGAAGACAGTAAAGGGGAGGGGGGAGGTGTAGAACGAAGGAATTAGAAAGCAGACTTAACGACGTCATTGTTGATCGCGTCAGAAACTAGCCTTCTCGTTCCATCTCTTGTATAGTATGTATGTGTATGTATCATCTCATCCTTTGCTTCCTCAAGCTCTTCAGCTCATTATTTTGGAGAAGGCTTCGTCGAGTTGTAGAGAGTGGGATAACATTAAGTCAGTGACACTGTCTTTTTTGCTACCCGTTCTGTTGCAGAGATGGGTTATTCGCTTTCTTCTACGACGTTTACCAGCCGATTGACAAGAACAAAGTATGAAAATGATAAAATAGCTGACGTAAATGCCACAGGAAATGCAAAGAATTTGAGAACGATCTCAAAACAATCGTATGATTTATAATTTGAAATAGACGGAAATTGACTAGCCGGTTGAGTAAGAGAGCATACATACAGTGGAACAAAAAGTGGGAACATTACACGCGCTAAGAATTGTAAGAACGAGAGTTAAAGATTAAAAATTTAGCAGCAGAAAAGCAAATGAATATTTACAAAACCTGCTGGCAACAGTTTTCCGTTTCGGTGGCTGTTGGTTCACAGCTGGTCGACCTCATCCATGAATATCCCATAGAATTTTTAGCGAAAGCCATCGCGCATGAGAAAATGAAGACAGGTTGGTAAACGCATGCCAAGAAGCTAGCTGAAATGCCGTATAGTATACATATGGTAAGGATAAAGAACAAAAAGATTTCGAATGGGAGTAACGAATAAAAGAATAGAAAATCTGGGGAGTGTTTTTTTTTTTGGAGAATGGGGGTCACAGGCAAATTGAACTCTTCAACCTGCAACAAGATTTCATGTTCTTATCAAACAAAATTGCACCCGAACAAATGCGTCGTGTTGAATGCACACATTCAAACAAAAATTTCTACCCCATGCATATTGAAGTAAGATGTCTCCTTTTGTATGTTTGGCACTGTTTCTATGCAGTGGATCTATTCGTACTGTGCAATCGGCTCCACTGCACTCAGACAAGAAGGATAACTGCAGTGTTCGTCGCACAGCCATAGCACAATCTCACTGCAATCCGTGTTGATTGTTGTCTAATTGGTGGCACTTTCAGTGGGATATTCAACTATTTGCTTCTGGATTTGAGCGTAATTAAGGCAATGTTCGCAACCGGTTGCGCACCATCATCTAATAACTTCGAACATAAAACAACTCGAAAATACTTTGTAAGATATTCATTGAGCAGTTTCATAACGATAACAAACTGTCCATTATCGAAGTGCCATTAAGCACTTAATTGGCAATGTTGATCACACTTCGAACACCCAGGAGCGTTTTGTGCGTAAAATTCGGCCTACAGATAAAAATCGAAACAGACGGAGAATAGAATAAACTAACAAAACTGCAAAAACCGCTTGTTTGAAAAGCGGATTTGGATGTGGATGTAATTGTTTGTTTTAATCGCATTTCAAAATGAGGAGACCTGCCTAAAAATAATGAGGCAGCACCAAGGAAAATGGAATAAAAGCTCTGCATTTGGTAGAAAAATCAGAGTTCAACAGAATGCGACTTATCGTTGCTCTATTGGCGGTGAGTTTCTCATTTCTGTTCAGAATACTTAGCCATTTCGATGCCCTCACCTGAGGAATACGTACGTTTAGTTTACTACTGCCGCCTATGCCGCACAACGTAAGTACAAATTACAATTTCTGCGTCTCATGGCCTCAACCACATGTGATAGCCCACTTATTAAGCTTCCAAATGCAAAATCGAGGAAAGCATTCGCAATCAGTTTTTGGATTTTCATAACGAGAAACGCAAGGAATTGGCCGCAGGTCATGTAAAGAACTTCAGACCTGCAAAAAATATGTACAAATTGGTGAGTTTATAACACGTCTTACCAGTTGTGATAAAATTGACCAGAATCTTCTATATTGAAGCATGAAAAGCTAATTCACTACCACCGGATTACTATTCTGTGCACGAAATTCTATGCTTAGAGTCTTGAGTTGTGAAACCTGAGTTGGTGTTTAATTTTTGTTTTGATGAAAGGTAAATCAGAATAAGCCTTTCATACTGCTAGAAAGGGTGGATGTCAAAAGGAGAAGGGAAAATTTGGTTATAAGGTAAAGAAAAAACAATGCTAGGTTCCGTTTAAATCAATCGTTATACGACGAGTCCTCCCAAGCCGCCTCACTGAGAAAGAGGCGCGATCATGATGTCGAAAAAGAAAGAAAATTTTTGAAAATCTCTGAACAAGTTTAATCAGTTGCGGCTAGAGTCCTAGATACTGAGCTACATTTGCTCGACAATCACTACATTCTGAGCCTTTCAAGAGATGGAGCTGTGACTTGGAACGCAGTGCTAATAATTATATCAAATTCTGTGGGATCAACGTACCTCTGTCGGGAGCATACGGCGCAATGCGTGCGCAGTAAGTTTTTACCTTCCCTATCCATGAGAACATCACACCTCTGCTAATCCTTTTCAGATTCAAAGCAAGCAAAGGCTATCCTCGTCCAGAATTGATCAACACGGCGTTGAACGGCTGGTGGAAACAAGTAGAAAAGAATCATCTAGACGAGTACAACCGATACCCCAATCACACTCGACTCTTCGGCGTTGCGAACGTAAGTAAAGCTTGTTTCGTATCCTAACGGAGAGGATAGTGGTAAAGCAAGTATTCAATGAGTTTGAAGTAAAGTAGTGTATTCTGACTAAATCATAATATAACCTTAAAAATGGCATCTCATGTTTTGAGAACTCTATTGATGATCATTGCGTAGAAACATCCACAATGATTGTAATACCTACATAGCGTAGCACGACAGAGGAACAGAAACAAGACTCACATGGAAAGATGTGCATTTACAAGAAGTAAACAACGCCTTTCTCAGTACAAGCATCACACATCAGCGAAAACACACCGGGTGACATCTTCCCGGGCGATTTAGATATAATTATACCCAATCGATTTCGCGAATTCAGTGGATAGATTAGCGCGGAAGTTCTGGTCACTTTGATTACTGAGACTAAGACGCGAAGTTGCAAAAATTCAATAAAATCCGTGAACTTAGGAAAGAGGAGGTGGTCTATTTCGACGACTGTTCACGCTCACCGTATTCCTTAACGCCTGCCTCCCCTAATTCCACAATTTTCACCCCCTCTTGGAAAATATTGCCTGCCCATTTCATAACGGAATAACCTATTTTCATCCTATTCGAAATTCGTGTTAATTGAAGATTATCAACTCGGAAACTACGAAAATTGGATGCTCATACTATGTTTGTCCAACCAATGACAATAAGGAGGCAGTGGATATATTATGTCTATATGATGATGTGTAAGCTATATACTTACCAGGATCTTGATACGAATTTATTCAAGCAATGTAGTTTAGCTTCGTTTCAGAGCTGATATAGCGGGCAGGTATCTGTATGACACTGGAAGTCCCTGCACTAAATCGGAAGAGTGCACGACATACAGAAAATCGACGTGTGAAACTGCGACTGGACTTTGTGTGAGACCTGAGGAAAAACCTGGTACATAAGTGTTACGTAGAAATCAGTCACACAGCAGTTCTTCTTGCGAAATAAGATTATCCTAGTCAATAGGGTACCGATAAAAATCTCGTAGATACAATTCTCAGTAATAAGAGACCCCCGTCGGGCCGAATCCGTTCTCGGCATAACCCGGATTTTCGCACTCTCATGGTCTGTGCATCGCGGCATTCCGTTCTCACTTTCGATCGATTCTGTGGCGTAGCGCGGTGTGCGGGTCTATGGTCAGGTTCCCTGGGTGAGTGACAGGAAGGATTGTAGTTAACAATAGCTGACTGCTATGAACCTGTGTGCACTATCCCATGCAATTGTGACCCTCCCCTGAGGGGGTGACAGAGATTCACAGGCGCTGGAGTTGCGAGTGTGTTAATTATCTTCCATTGCTGAAAATGGTTACGACCTACTCGAACAAAATTCGGCGCAGCGAAAGCAGAAAACAGATTCGGCACTGCGAAAGCGGAAAATAAATTTAGCATAGCGAAAGCAGACAAAGCCTAATTTTCAATGAAATACGACATCACTACTTGGTAATAACGTTTTTGCCCTGAAGCAAGGAAAAAACCCAACATATTCCAAATCAAATGAACTCATCAGTCGAGGTTGAGCTAGCGTGCGTGTCGTACAGGATAGACGTCGCAACCTTCGCATGAGGTGGGCGGCGCAATTGGCAGTAGTCACGACCTATCGTTCGTTCTTCATGACGTTAGCCACCTAAGTTTGCTATGAAATCGGAGTGATCTTCAAATGTTCCCAGATAATGGTAAAAACACAATGTGCCAAGTCAGAGAAAGTGGTATGACGGACAAAGTACGGAATACGTTCTTGGACGTGCACAACGACCTCAGGTATGCATCATTTTACTAGCTGATTTCAGAATATGTCAGTTCAGCCATCATTATACATTCGAGATATTGTAGTTAAATTCAGATCGCTTGTGGCAAGTGGAAATGCACAAGACAAATTAGTGGACGGCGGAAAAGGATCTGCTCCTCAAGCAGCAAAGATGATGAAAATGGTGGCTTCATTGTAATATCAGACCTGTCGATGAAGGAAAGCTGAGAAATCTTCAGGAGTACAACTGCGATCTGGAAAAGATGGCTGCGGAATACGCAAGAAAATGTATTTACAAACACTCGACAGATGAATATAGAGGATTCACAGAGAAATCACTTCCAGCAGGGGAGAACCTCTACAGAGTCTCCATTCTTGACGCGGATAAAGTCAAGGCTGCTGAGTGGGTGAGTTGAGCAATAGGAAAGCGAACCAAAAGAAGCTAGTCCCATCACAGAGGCGTGGACGTAGGTGACTTTCCATGTGACTTTCATAGGCAGAGAATTTACAGGCTACCAGGGCATGGTTCTCCGAACTCAAGGAAGTTGGTATTGGCAGCGAAAACAATCTAACCAGAGCATTATGGGATCGTTCTAAGGGCAATCTAAAAATGCAGATTGGACACTACACTCAGGTTCTTTTTTCATTTCTTACTTAAAACTCTTCAGAAATCGATTCGACCAATTCGTTGTCACGTGCAGAGTAAGAGTAGTTCACAGGCTCGCCGACATCATTTCTGTAAATGCGATTAATATGCTTAATATTCTCGCGAGAATTAGATAAGATAAAGGTTAGGCGCACACATATTTCTCCCAAAAATAGCCATGTTCAGAGATTACGCTGATATCAAGAACTTCTCGGAAACATGAGGCTGTTTTTACAAACGGCATTTCAAAAAAGAAACGCAATATAAGGTACTTACAGTTGGCCTGGGGAAACACGGATAAAATCGGCTGCAGTATCCAGCAATGTTTGGGAAATATTGGAGATAAGAGGAAACAGACTTTGGTAGTGTGTCACTACCAGGAGATGTAAGTTAATGCTTTTAGCCTTGTTGTTGATCGTTTGGGCAAGATCTTCAGATTTTCAGAGGAAACCGTGTTGGTAAAATAGTCTACGAAATTGGAACACCATGCTCGAACTGTCCGTCAGGATACAAATGCGAGAACAACCTCTGCGCAAAAAAGTCTAGATCTTAGATAGTATAAAGATCCGATTGGCATACTTTTACATAAAAAGTTTTTTGATACGCTGTACACAAATATGGTAACCATTTCTAGCGGTAATATCGGTTTATTGATGCTACCGATCTTTTCCGTTTCGTTCTGGAGCAGGCAGAGGACATATCTACTGTGTTGTCCCAATACGCTTAACACGAATATGAATGCCGTTTTGCACGAATATTGATTTGTCGATTCTATTGATTTTTAGCATGGTCAACTGATACGAATTCTTGCTTAAAGTGGCAAGCGTAGCAGCTCACAACATAGCTACTAGTTGGCTTTTCGTCTTTTGAACAAGTTGACATAAGGTTCAGTTAAGGATTTGAGTGCCCAAAAGCGTTTCATTCGTAATACGCCTTTGTGTCTTTTTCATTGCTTTCCTTTGCTTGATCCTCTGCTTCAGCATTAGAAATAGTGGTTGTATGGCGTTTCAGTGCATGAAATAAATGAATAAATAGATAGAAAAGTGAAACGCGTTAGATGTGGATATGTACGAATTTGGTACTCCTACAACTACACAGGAGCTCGAACATTTTTATGACACTTAGGATAGATAACTCGTTGGTGAGTTCGCGAATGGAAATTCCATGAATCGGATTGTGTCAGTATTCCAAATTCGCCTAAATCTTTTCCAGAAGTCCACGGGAGTACATAGTGTTTTGTTTCGGACCACTTGCGCGAGATGAGAACATTTCAAACTCGAAAAGTTTATCCGTGCGTATGAACTCCTGGGCTGGTAGTAAACCCCCATGTCGCGACAGCCAAGATGCGAACGCGTTGGCACCAGGTTCGCGACATCTGCACACATGTCGCAAGAATCTCGCGACATCGATGCGTGACTCGCGAATCAATGTGTATCTGCTGAACCCTTCGGCAGGAAAAACATGTGACCATGGCGCAGCAGGTAGCGTGATTGCAGATGAAAAGCACATCTATGTAAGCCGGGTTCGATCCCAGTTCATTTCAACCCTTTTGCAAAACCATAGCAGTGCTTGTATCCACTTTATGACAAATATGGATAATGAACTAGCTTTGCTTATGCCTTCTCGTTGAATGGAAATTGTCACAGATGAGCTTCGAGAAGGTGTGAGGCCTTATCGCCGTATATTTCTAGCTAGGCACATAAGTTTGGTGCGGTTTTTCAGACAGTTACAGTACAATCTTCTCTTCTCTTCTACTGCAAATTTTGAATCATCCTAGGAAGTCGGGACTTCACGGGTGTTTTTAATCTCTCCTCACTTCGCAAAAATCCTTTTTTGAAATTCGTGCCGAGACACGCAATTCAAGCAGTAATGAACAGGTCCCTCGTGTCAGTTGTATATGAAACTTCCGCTCTGCATGTTTCTTGTTCTCTTTGTGATTTCATTTCTGCCGCATAGCCGCTACTTAGTTGTCCTATGCGCTGGAAAAGGACATCCTTGTCGATAATCCATAAAGATCACTTTTTTGTGGATTCTTTTTACGGCTTGTTTATCATCTACTTCACAGATCTTCTCAAAAGACCAAAGGGCGCTCGATATGATTTGGATGCCTAGAAATCTAGTCATTTTGTGTTTTAATACCGAATTGCATGTGGAGGTGCAACTGGATAAAAGAGAAGCGATGTAGACGAAGGTTTGAGAGCTGCGTAAATCTGCTCTGTTTCAAAGAAACTTCGTTTTGATCTTGACCAGGGGCCTGTGCCGATGTCTGATCGTTGTCAACGAACTGGACGTCCACGAACTCCGTTTAGGTTCGCGACATCGCACCTCGTTGAATCGCACACTATTTCCCCTAACTTTGGCTGTCTGCGCCTCATGACCACGAGGTCATGAACGTGGATCGCGACCACATCGTGAGAAAGTCATTGATCTTAGTTGCCAACTATGTCGCGACATCGTCGTGAACGCATGTTTTATCACTGGAAGTTCATGAACATCTCGCGACAGATGTGAGGGAGAATGTCACGACATGTTGGCAGCTGAGAGTTCACGACATCAGGGGGTTTACTACCAGCCCTGGAGTCAAAAACAAAACATTAGGCTTGGCGCTGGCGCAAGAGCGAATCGTTGTCACGAGTGCACCGATAATCGAAGAGGAGTACAGTCTGTTCTCTGAAACGTGAACTGCCATCCTCGCCCCGATTGAACAAAGCGGCGCGTGTGCGTTCGATCGGGGCGCGAAGGGATCGATCAGGGCGCGAGGAGACCCTGATCGGCTGTTGCAGCTTCGCGCCCCGATTAAACGTGCACGCGCCGCTTTGTTCAATCGGGGCGAGGATGGCAGTTCACGTTTCAGAGAACAGACTGTATTTATTCAGCATTTAGCATTTATTAACACAGACAATGTCCGTGTACGACTTAATAACGTAACGTAAACATACAACGGATCACCAACATCCAACCACTATACAACGCAACTTAAACATTAATTGAGATTTAATGCACACAGTGAAGTAAAGACATTGAGATTCGAAGAGGAGATAGTAACTTAAAAAATCACCAAAAACATGGTTGATTCCCTTCAGAACTTCATGTGCCACTCCAAAGTTTTTTTTTTTCTTTTGAAATGGTACAAGAATGCAGACAGTGTATCTATGCTGATATTTAGTTTTGGCATCGAGTGTGCGCTGGAATGTATCCGTAACTGTCTGAATCAGAGTAAACAAGACTACTTACATAGTTCTTGACTTGGTAAGGTGGTTTACGAGAAATAGTGAGTCATTCACTTGCCTTCCACTGGCTTTTTCAAGCATGCGCCAAAATGCCAATCTTTCAGCGGAAAGTAATTTACTGAAACAATCAACTCTACATAAGAGAAAGTCGTGCCCAAAGTGTTTTAAAGAAGCACTTCTACAATTTTCGGAAAAACGATGGTGGTTATCAGAGCTTATTTGATGCCCTGCCACAATTTAGGAAGAGAGGCTCTTCCGCAAAGATAGGGTGCGCGGCCGGTCCTCTGAAAGTGCCTGAGAAGATTCATTACTGGCTGCATAACCAATTTGTCTTTCACCAATGTAACGTATTCGTGCGTCGATGTCTAGGAGTGGATGAATAAATTGTGTTGGCTAGCAGGAGGTGAAGAGCTGCGAGGTTTAGATCACTGCATGTTTTCTCGTGCGGCTAAAATCGAACCCTGAATCTCTGCTGCTCTACTACAATTGAAAGCTGGCGAGTTCCAACAAGAAACGTATGACATCCATCACCTAGTATTAGACGTATTTACTGATCTTGCCTTGTTAGTTTAGGAAAAGCGGAAAAGTCGAATGAATGCCGACGCGAACCCACCGTAACCTCGAGCCCTTATTCGACAACCCTCCAAAGCCCCGCCCACGTATAGCATGAAAGAAGGTTTTTTGCTTCGCGACAGAGAGAGAGAGAGAGAGAGAGAGCGCCCGCCCCACAAAACCTCACCGTCAACTTGTTTTCTCCTTCATCCTCCTCCCGATTTTTCATACTGGCTTTGTGAGGAGCCAGAAGGAGATGCAGAATTGCTCCTTCTGTCCCTTGCACAATTTTTGTCTACGCTTCGCTATCCATTTGTGTCCTATGCATATACTCTCATTTATCATTATGTAATCCGAAGCTCATGTTCCCTCACTTAATCCATCTCATTCATCATGTTATCTTTCCTTATTAACCTTTTATATCAATGAACCTGTTGAAGTGGAAGGGGCCTCCTTTCCACCTCATAGAGCCGGTGTATTGGCTCACACTTCTTAGCCCTTGCTTCTGAATTTTGCTATGTTTTTAACTAAACGAAAATAAATCTTCAACTCAAAATTGGAACTATTCAGTAAAGGATGACGTTCTTTCATCCTGGCAGTAATTGCTAGGAGCAGGGTAGGAAAATTATTTCATTAACTCAAACTGCCGCTACACAATCTACCGCTGATATGTTGGCCTCCTCGTAACCTTAATCGTTCATAAATAGACCAGGGCTGGGATTCATAAAAACGATAACCGTGCAAACTACGGATGGCTGGCGTGATTGGTTATCGTAGTGACTACATAGAGCTAAGAAACGCAGACGGCAAAAGTTGGTTTGCCTAGTCTGGGTTTGCATGATTATCGTTTCATGAATCCCAGCCCAGTCAGTTATCTGAACGCATTCATACATAAATAACTTTCACTGAAGCAAATGTATCAGGTGCGTGCAAAAGTTCCGGGGCAGTCGCACCTAGTTTTTCAAAACGCTATAACTTCACTCAAAATGAGCAATTTTGTTCAAGACAAAAGGCATTGGCATCTGCGTAATGTTGCCAATATGGCACAGAAGAGATTTTTCCAGAAGCTAAAAATTTGACAAGTCTACACGTGTAATAGTGGCACACGTCGTTTTCTAGTAGGGTCTGTTCACTAAAAGTTTTACAGCGGAGGTAAAGCCATAGAAGGCTGAAATGGGGGTAGCCTGTTAGAGGCAGGTATAAGGATATAGGTTAGGCTAGAATTTTGGAGCACGAATCACCAATTATTTATACGGTTGACACTACAACATGCTGGTGTGCGATATCCCACAGCCGGAACAAACCACATATTTCCGCCTGTGTCGGCCCCATGCTCAAGAGTTTCCCGTGATTACTTTAGAGAAAAGAAACTGCTATAGAGCGATCATTGTGCATTCATTAGAAAACAAATTCATTGCAGATGAGTCACGTTGCTGACCAAGAAAGGCAAATTTTTTTTTAAAGAAGGTAGTGATAGTTCGGACATTTTTTGGGTGGGTGGCAGGAGCCCGGACTTTGGAATGACGACCTCCTCCTACTGTCATACCTGACCCATTCTCTATCAACAATAGCAATTGTTCCATGAAACGAATCGTTAGAAAATCTGAAGGTCGAATATCTGCAGACTTGCCAGTGTGGGCGTTGGTGCTCCTCGCTCAACTCACGCGAAATCCATCTACTCACCTTCCCCTTCTCACCGATTTTTTTCTAGTGACGAGACATTATCGACTAAATTCCCGTAATGTCTTGCGCACTTTGCACAAGGTCTGCTTCAACCTGCTCTTTCCTGGCGCCTTTGCGATGACCAAATCTCTGACCAACTTGTGAAGCATTTCCCAGGCTCTCATCTCCGCT
Organism: Ancylostoma caninum; assembly: GCA_037903475.1. Classification (NCBI taxonomy): domain Eukaryota; kingdom Metazoa; phylum Nematoda; class Chromadorea; order Rhabditida; family Ancylostomatidae; genus Ancylostoma; species Ancylostoma caninum. Next base: position 726,059 of record JBAJFG010000015.1, on the reverse strand, counting down.
CAGAATTCCTAGAAACCTTCGAGCACCTGGCGTTTTAGAGAACATACTCAAGCGCACTATTGATGCTATGGGTCCCTTCTCTTGTTGATCGTCTAGATTTGATTTCATAAAGCGAAATCCCCCAAATTATTGCACAGCTCATACCATTGGTTTTACACCCAAAACAGAGCAACGCTGTGACGTAGACTCGAGCCAAAAGTGGTCTAGGTAGCAGATGTTTCAGGTACCACAATACATGAAAACCGTTGCAGGATATCGTAAACGCAAAAAGCAAAACGACGTTGAACGGTGAAATACCACCAACTGCCCCGGAACTTTTGCACGCACCTAATACATTTGCTTCAGTGGAAGTTATTTATGTATGAATGCGTTCAGATAACTGACTGCTAATAACTAACTAATCAAAGGATCAATAAGAAAGAGTTGAAAACAAGCTGAGAGGCAATATTTATTCATTTGTTTCACAAAATTTAGAAAAACTTATCTGCTCATTTGTGAATGCGACCTACCCGAGGCGATTCTCCTTTTCTTTTTCAGAATGGCAGACAACAGAGTTTCCAACGGCGACGACTGCCAGGAAAAGAACTGTCAGTATGTGAGATTTAACGACATAGTTTATACTAAATGCGTCAAATGCACTCATCTAGTAAAACTGCACCAATCAGCAGCGGACTACTCGCGCACCCACTTGCCCCGCAATTCTCATCTCTTAGGTATATTGCATATGTCCATATCGTCGTTGTGAAGGAAATGAATGAAGAAATTGTAACAATTACGTGCTCACATCGTATTTCACAATTTTCATAATATCGTACTGTTATAAGAACAGTCGTACGAAAATGTTCGCGGCTACGCTGCCAAGTCTGCCGTACACCCTATGCGGTCCTCTAAGAGTACGCTATTAAAATATATGATTTGTACGGATCCTCTAAAGGAGTTTATACTTTTTCGCAACGCGACAGCATCGCGGCGACAGCCACAACACGCGCAAGGTGCGGGCGACGCGACAGGTAGAGAAGCCGTCGCCTCGCCCCGTCGCGTCATGCTAAACGTCGCAAATTCACGTACCCACGCAAAATCACATGAACACCTTCATTTAGCGGCGATCATGGGTTTCTATGGACTGTTTCGAACTTCGTGGTACCGTTTGTGGTCTAGAGTGTTTAGAGAAAGTTGTCAGCGAATTTCAGTGGTGATCTCTGCGGGAACTGCAATTTTGAGCCGGGTTCCTTGCCAAGGATGTTTGTTTCCAAGATTTCCAGGAAGGAAGCATTGCGGGTTTTTCTCATTTATTTGTATGTTAAGATTTTTTTTGCATTCGAGTTATAAGAATGATTTTTCTCCTATACATACATTGTTGTAGTCCCGTGCTTCGACGCTTTGTGTATTTTTTTCATTGTTCAGGTGTGTTCTAGTAGTACTGCCAGGGCTTTCCTTGTTGAAGGTATACGTTGTTCCAGTGCCTCGATTTGATGTTTTTTGGTCCTGTGTTGGTCGAATGTGTGATTTTCTGACCTATGTAGTTGGGAGTTTCATCCACTAAGTCATGGCCCCGTGCTTTTGACCTTCTCCAATCTTTCACTGGTTAGACGTGTTATCTTGTGATTTCTGTGGGGTGAGGGTTTGGGTCTTGTGCAAAACTACACCGGAACGTGAAAAATTATAAGAAGTGTCGGAGCGCAGAACTATCCTACATTCACCTATAAATCTATACCGTACTGATTGACACTGTTCTGAAGCACTCGTACAACGATGTCTATGTGGAAGGAAAACGATTCCTATAACTTAAATTGAAAACAAAATCTCTAGATCAATATGTATATGTAACATGTATACCTACATTGTGTTCTTCCACAGCTCGGCTGACAAGTTGTAAGTAGTAACCGCTCATAAACAGAAGATAACATCAAATACATAAAAAAGCTCACAAAATCACTCTCTAGAACACATGCGACGGGTCCATGTTCGTTCACATTCACATCTCTAACTGAATTCGACTTATTCCTTCCGTAGTTTTCGGGCCAAAACCACTCGAAAAACTATGGAAAAGTGGTTAACTCCAGTCCGCAACATCAGCGAAACCATCGCGTCCTTTTTCACAAAAAAAAAGGTACAAACAGGACGCGACGTCGCATCGCGATGGGAAACGCCAACTACCACATCGCGAACGTTGTTTGCGCATGCATCCACTCGGGACCCACCGCATTTGAACAGTTTGCTGGGACGCGACGGTCGCGTCGCGCCGAACTATAAACACTCCTTAACTGTCCCGGTGACAGCCAGCCTTCGCCTTCAATGTAGACGGCGTTCCGAACTTGTTTATGTTCCAAAGTGGGCGAGTAACAATAATGAAATAATCAATAATCGAAATGGCAGTCGCGGTCCTATTAGGCGCGCGACAGCATCGTAGAAGAGAAGATGGCGAGATACAAGAGTGATTATGGAGAGTATCGGTGGCACTGCAACTATTGGTTACCGGACTGCTGCTGCAGATCAAATCAGGCAAAGTGGTACAACAGTGGGCAAAACGCAATGTGAGGCAACGTACAACTTCATGACAACTGAAGGAGAAGCAGGAGGATTTCATTACAAGAAGCAAAACTCCTGTCGCACAGAAGTGGATTCGATGAGGCCAGAAATATGGCACTGTTCGGAAAAATGTCTCTACAAGGGAAATTATAAGTAGACCAGCAAAAAGCAATCACGTTTATGTCATGATGCTTACTCTTGACACCCACAAAAAATCTGCACCATTTGCGGGGTGGTATCAGCGTTGGAGCCAAAACCATCACAAATCAACTGAGTGATCTGGTTTAATAAATTCTAGTACGATTATGCTGTTTGTCTAATGTTGGGTCAATGTTGTTTTTTTTGTTTTTCTTGTTCTAATTAACATGAACCTAAGGTGGTCGAGTAAAGGATGATCGTGAAGAAAAAATTATCCAGCTGCCTAGCATATAAACAGGTCCCAGTGCTCGTTCCCAGAACTACCGATGCAACCACAGCTGGAACACAATTCTCCTGCTTGATCCCTCATTTTCGGTATCTAACTTCATCTCCTTGTAAATAAGGATTATTTTGGATTGCCGTAGGCGTAGAAGAGAAGCGCTTGTGCTTGCAGCGCTCAGAATCTCACTACGAGAATATTTATGTATCTTCCGTTGATCTAAATAACCAGTTCCCCGCGGAAATGACATTCCAACGGCTATCCCAAAAGCAGATAGCCAAGTGCACTTGAGCTGCAGTGAATAGTTTCGGTTAACAAGCGAACATTGGTCCAGTGCAGTTCATCGAACGACGGTTGTTCACTGTGTAGCTCGTTCTTCAACGGTAAATGTGTTGCAAATTTTCACCCGTCAGGTTTTTTTCCTCGAATGAAACGAATGCAGGGCATTGAAAGATATTACTCAAAGTAATAGTGAATAGAAAGCGTTTGGATTGAACGGTTAAATCTCTGAAGCTCTTCGACAAATCGTTGGAGATATGTGCCTTCTCGTCTCTTTCCCTCCGGAGAGTCTAGCTGCCACGGAAAGAATCTTCAGGAGACTTTTCTGCAGTGTTACACATCTTTCTTTGCAAGAATGCAGTGAGAGGTTTTCCCCGTATCTTTCAGGGATAATTAAAGGTGTTCATCAGACAAGACTGTGCCGAGTTTGATATTGAGTCTACGTTCCATCTTTATTTTTCCTTTTTTTTGTGTTTATTTATTAAAAGAGAGAAGATACATGGAGGCAGAAATAAATAAAAGTGCCTAATACATATAACACACCACACATGATAGCAACAATGATACGCAAAATGATAACTCTCGGTAAGATAGACATATTGTTCTTCCTTATTTTTTTAAAGTTAATTCAAATCTAATAGATAATCTCTGATCAAAATGTGCTGTCCTGGGATTCTGTGAACCTCTTGTGATACATGCAACGTGTCAGCAACATAAAGTGGACGGCAATGGCGGTGGCCCATTCGCGGCCTCGAGAAGGACGCAGCGCGACCGCGCCGCGCGCACCGGGATCGGTGTCTTCGTCGCCGGAATGCTATTTCTAGGGTCTTTTCTTCCCGATTTGTTCGAAAATCCTTAAGATCGGGTAGAAAAGCTGCCAGAAATTGCATAACAGCAGCAGAATGCATAGGTCACAGTGCACGCGGCGCGGTTGCGCAACGTCCTTCTCGAGACCGCAGATGGGCCAACGCCATTGACGTCCACTGTAGATGTACTGTCTTTTTCACGAATCTTGCCCCTTAGCCGTTCGCCAAGATGAGGTATGTCTCACCACGTTGTCATAGGCCAGACATGTTTTGGCGCGCTTCCAGCTATCGATCGTCGATTGATAGTGCCAATTTTCATGACTTGGCGTGTGGTAAAATGCGCGCTGTGTTGTTAAACAAAACACATTGAATTGCTCTGATTTTTGAAAAAAAAATATGTGTGATTACCTTGATTACTTATACCGGTTGATCGTCGGGTATAGCAATGCGCCAGCAATCCGTCCATCTGCCACTCTCGCGGGCAGAACTGTCCAATGGATTCTGCCTGTGCAGTCCAGTTCACGGCTCTTCAACTTAATTTGGACTCGTAGTAGAACAGAAGAAGGTGCTCAGTGCGTGTGTGTCTCTGCAGTTTCGTGAGGAATTCTAAACTACTGCAATGGACATCTCCTGCAGATTTTCTTTTCAAAAAAAAAAGAAATCTCGAGAACGACTCCAATTTGTGATCTCCATGTTCATAGTCCTAGGATCTGTGTCATTATGTCATCAACGTGTCATTAAGAATGAGATCAGAATGGAGTTGTGTTTGGAATCAGAATATAATGTATGGAAATGCATACGAAAAATGAAGAGCTGTTTTCCACTATTCATAAAGTTCGCAATCTTTCTCCAATCCAATGAGATGTATCGATTTCAGCCACATGTACGGGATATTTCGACCAAATAGTTCGCTCTTCTTTTCAACATTAAACGGATTAAGAATTCGTGTCAGAGCATTGACTAAATATCACGTGCTCCAATTTCATTACCAGTTGAACAACAGAGTAGAAAAAAGCTATTCAGGTGTTTGCATTCGGGATCGGTGAAGGGTTGTGATTTTCAACAAATAAGTGGCAGATAGCTGTACAACAGATACTGAAGAAAGCGAAACCACATCAAAAAGCAAGGTGGAGCGCCGTACATTACAGACATGGTGAAGATATAAAACAGTAAGATTTCTATTGGACGAAGTGACAAGAAGAACAAAACATCTGAAATAAGTTTTCAATGAAAATTGTGGGATTCCAGAGACAATTTGAAGTACTCATACTGTAACAATTTTTTATGCTCTTGTAATACAAAACTATTTTAAGATGAACTTTACCATGGCACGTTAAGGAGTCTATTTAAAAAGCAATTTCTACTAGGAGCAGATGTGAACGAGATGTTCCTTCTAATATCTACTACTACTTTTTATTCATTCGAGCATCGGATCATAATGCAACTCATTTCCTTCCAGTTGGCTTCACGTTTTACTCCCTACGGAGAATTCAAAAATTGATGCACTTGTTTCTGCGCTTGAGCGTTTTCAAGATAACGTGAGCAACTGGTTGCTCACGATGATTTAGTAATGCACTTTGGAATCGGACAACTTCTTAAAAAAGAATTGCTATCAAGAGCGAGCTTGCCCGAACGGACACCGTGCACATAACGCGATGGAAATTTGACACTGAAACACAGATGAGAACAAATTACCACGACTGCAAAAACCACTTCTGTGGGACATGGATTTAAAATAGAATGTATTGCAAATTACTTTTTCATAATGAAAAGACCTGTCTAAACATAATGAGGCAACACCATGAGAAACAGAATAAAAGCCCTCCATCCAGGGTGAAAGTCACCAATCCGCAGAATGCGACTCATCATTGCTCTGCTGGCAGTAAGTTTCTCAGTTTTGTAGAACCCTCTCAGATAACCACTTTGGTGCCTGTGCTCCCAAAGTATTTCCATTTAGATTGCTGCGGCCGCCTACACTGCAGAACGTAAGTATAAACCAATATGACTGTGTTTGTTCACCGACAACGATATAAAGTAAAGACATTAAGCTTTCGAATGTTCAAGTGACCTGAACATCAATGACAGCATTCGTAAGCTCTTCTTGGACTTTCACAACGAAGGGCGACGAAAAGTAGCCAAAAATGGTGAAGGAAAGCTCAAAAGTGCGAAAAATATGTACAAATTGGTGGGTATGCTAAGCATTTCAAAAGAAACAAGGCGAAGAAATCAACCTCTACATCTTACACCAACAAGGAAATTCTTCTTCCACTATCAAAACCAGTTGAACTCTTCATATGCCATCCCGTAGTGAATTAGAATGAGCTTTTCACTGGGAATGAAAATGTATGTCAATAGAGGATAAGGTGGTCGGCGTTAATCAATCCCCTCACGTGGGATGCCCCACGACTTCATCTGGGCATCGTAGAGGCGTTGAATGCGTATGTGCACTATACAGTAACTTGCGGGGGGGGGGGCATCCGATGTACCAAGTCAGTGCTTCATACTCCCAGTCTTCTCTGGTACCAATTTACCGACCCCGAAGTGATGGATGGCTTAGTTGGCCAGGGGCGCGATCGAATCGTCGACCGTGTGCGTGGCACCGAGCTCTTACCATTGTGCCACACGCTCCGCACGTCAATAAGAAAAGTAAAATCTGTTCTTGACAGGAACATTCGAATGAGTAGTCCGTGCTGCCTTCATTTAGATGATTACCAATCCGTCACATTATAGAAGAACACTGATCATGAAATTAGAAAAAATTGTCAAACTTATTACTTTGGACAAGTTCGATAGCTTACGACTAGAGTCGTATAACTTGAGCCGCCTTCTCTCGACACTTATTATGCTCTGCCTTTTCAAGAGGTGGAGCTGTGAATTGGAGTTCAAGGCCCAGCATCAAATTCAGTCTTGTCCGGGCAAACTGGAAGGAATGGGATCATACGGTGGGAATAACATTGTGTGAGTTGAAATCTCCACTATTTCGCCGAACTCTATCCACTGCTCTTGCCACTTCAGATTCACAGTAAAAGGAACTCCCCCTGTCAGTTTTGGGGCGCCTGAGCCACTAATCAAGCAGGCACTAGAGAAGTGGTGGAATCCCGGAAAACAGCATGGTCTGGGCCCCGGCAACAGATACCCTGGGCAGCATGTCTACAATTTTGCAAGCGTAAGTGAACAGATCTAGCTTGACTTTTTCATGAACAAGTGTTGTGATACACCAGATATTCGGAGGAAGTGAAGCAAATCTGTACTTATTGAGTCACAGCACAACCCTAATTAGTGAATCAACTACGTTATGAGAAAAATAATCATTTTTTCCTCAATAACTCCGATTAATACCAGAACACGAATCTTGGAAAACTTCGATAAAATTCATAGACGTGACCAATGGGAGATAGTTCGTCCCAAACGCGAAATAATTTGTGCTCACCCTATCTTTAACACCTCCCTCCCCTGATACCACACATTTTGGCGCTCCTTTCATCTTCAATATCTCCCAGGTGAACTTGAGAATGGACCATTTTTGTGGCACATTGAAATGAAACAACGCATCTCACCATACACGTAATCTTCCCTTTTTTTGAAGATGATCAACTCAGCAACTACTGAAATTGGATGCTCGTACAAAGTCTGTGGAACAGACAGGGATAGTGAACGAAAAATGGAGATATTGTGCTTGTATGATGATGTGTGAGTTACTTTACAGGACACTGATACAAAGTTCACAGAACAGTGAAGGACTGATTTTGATTCAGTGCTTACATGACAGGCAGGATTCTGTACGACAATGGAAAAGCCTGCACAAAGTCGGAGGATTGTACGACATACAGAGGTTCAAAATGTGAAAACGGACTCTGTGTGAAGCCTAAAGAAGAACCTGGTACGTGCAAATCAAATCTTTCAAGGTTGTTCGGGCGTTTTCTATCCGAAACATATAGGAAGGCCAAGCAGTAGTCTTTTGATAACGAATTTTTCTTTACATTCCATCACGGTTATGACAGAAAAAAATCGTCTTTAGCTGCAAGCATGGTCGACTGCTCTTTTTTTTTTGAGAATTCATACGACGTGGTAGCAGACGTGGTGCGGCGTTGTAAGATAGGCCTCTCCACCGACTCTTACCACACTTTGAACATTTAGAGAGCTTGATCTTGCAGATCTGGCCACTTCATAGATCTTGAGACGCTGATTTCAAAAAATATATATTTAAGTTTCTTGAAATTATTTCTGGATAACGAAAATATTATTAAGACATGGAAATGACGCACCTTTGTAACTTCGCGTCCTTTTTCTTTTCAATTACCGAGGGTATCGGGCACAAGGCAGCAACGCTCCAGAAGTCGCTTTGACATTATCGTGTTTTAATCACTTTTTTCAAATTCTTACAGATACTGGAGCCAACAATATGTGTCCTCGCTCAAGTGGTATGACAGACAAAACACGTAAAACGATCTTGAACTTGCACAATCATTTCAGGTGTGCATCATATTAACTATAGTACGTATGTAGCCACTTTCGAAGATAGAACAAATTGTGGTCCATCGTGCACTCGGACTATGTTGTGTTACAGATCTCTTGTGGCAAGAGGGAAAGCAGAAGATAAATTAATCAAAAATGGATTCACTCCCGAGGGAGCAAGCATGTTGAAGATGGTGACTACATTATAATATTAAGTTAGGTGATAAGCAGAATACGATAAGTCTTCAGAAATACGACTGCGAGCTAGAAAAGATCGCTTCAAATTACGCAAGTAAATGTGTCTATGCACATTCGGACCCAAACACAAGAACGCTTAAAGGGAAACAAGCGGGCGAGAATCTCTTTACTGTCTCCATTCCTGACGCGGAAAAATCGAAGACCGGTGATTGGGTGAGTTGAACAATGAAATCGTGAACCACGTGAAGCTGTGCCCTCACAATACTCATCCAAATATAGTCGGAATTTCTTATGAGAATCTTTTCCAGGCCACGAGAGGCTGGTTTAGTGAGCTTAAGGAATTTGGTGTTGGTTCAACCAATCTTCTGACTGAGTCTCTGTGGAAACGTCCTGGAACGCAGATTGGACACTACACTCAGGTTTTTTTTTGTTTGAAATCCCAAGTGATTAATCCAGTTACACAGTTTTCATAGGAAGAGTAGACAATTAAGCGAAGATGGGTTAATATGGTTAGTAACCTTGCAAGGTTGTGTCAAATTAGCCAGATTTAGAGAAGATGCAAAAAAATCTCTAAAAATAAAGGGACAATCCTTTAAAGCAGCAATTCAAAAAGACCGAAAGTTTAATGTTTAAAGGTGGTCTGGGGAACAACCAGTAGAATTGGCTGCGGTGTCCAGAACTGCTGGAATCAGACCTTGGTAGTGTGTAACTACTTGGAAGGGTGAGTTTATGATCTCCTATCATTATCGTTGCTTAAGCTTTGCATAAAAGATATTGATTTCTTAAGGGGGAACGTAATAGATCGTAACCAACCACGACAAATCTACGAAGTAGGACCAGCATGCTCGAAGTGCCCGAACGGGTACTCATGCGACAAGGACAAGCTATGCGTTAAGCCAAAGAGTAAAAGAGTCTAAATTTTTAGCGGAATAAAAAATTGCTCTGTATTTCGTTTCATAATTGTTTTCAAAGAGTCATCTATCATTTACTTCACATATATAGTTGGCATCTATGTATAATCCCTGAACAAGTCATAGAAGCAGATAGACTACAAGAGATCAGTGCTTTCACTGCACGCAGATCTGAATGGGAGCGCAGAATACGCAGATAGCTTTTTTTAATGCAACTCAGACTCATCTTTATTCACCTCGCAAGCTAGCTTCCTTAGCTTTCCATCTGTGTTATGCTCTTGCACATGAGGACTCCAATACGACCTGTCTGACCTAGTCGATAGATGTTCTGAAAGGTGTGATCCTGTGGGGTCTACAAAGCAGGATTACCTTGACGAGTCTACTACAAACGACGTTCAGCTGGGTGCGTTTACCCAAGCGATACACTTCTGATGCCCAACACTCCAACTCAGACGTTCCAAGAAGGCGACCCACGCTGTTTTTGAGCGATCGATTTACAAGTGAGATGGAGAAAGACCCCCGTGGATTTCGAAGATTCCCACCATAACAACTTCTCAGGATTGCTTTTCTGGCTCAGGGATGGTAGTAAACCTCCTGGAACGGCGATGAAACGATGAGCAGAAGGTCGCGGTGAACTGTCAGCTCTGGTTTGCAACCATGAACTAGCTAGGAGCTAACTGACAACTATGGTCTTTGGATGATGAGGCTCTTGCAAAACCTTCAAACCCTTAGAGGTTTCGAACCTTCACAGATGGGATGCCTATTGTCCTTGGAGTATGCTGACATACCTCTGAACCATAGATTCGAGTGCGAATGGGACTTTATGTGACCATTATACCCCAAGCGGCCAGTGAATCTCTTCCCGCATAACCTAACTTTGATGCATTAAGCTCAAAGATGTAGTTCTACGCTCATAAAATATGTGGGATTCAATTTAGGAAGGAGTAGGGCTCAGCTGTCGGAATCAGCCACCAGGAGATTGGAGTCACCGATGATCTCCGACGGGAGGTCATGGTGATCGAGACAGTGGGAAACATCGACCAGCTGATGCGTCCGGATGTGCGTCTTCACCGAAAAGGAGCCAATGCACGCTCGACTGGCTACAACGATGAACCCGAACCATGAGCAAAAAGTCCTCTGGAGGACTTTTTCGCGAAACGACGAGACCGTCGTCTGCGTCTCACGCGCCGCACACTCTTTCGCTCACCGCGTCCTCATCGTTTCATACTGGCAGCAAGTTCAATGTGACGGTGAGCTCGCAGTTCGATTTCGAACTGTGAGTTTACCTGCGAGTATGGTCCCCGTTTCGTCATAGTTTTTAAGCATCGTACTTAGAGAACCATGTTCGGGTCAATGAAGCTTACATTACTCTCCCGCAGTTCCGCGTAAGGTGGAAGTTAGCTGCCAGTTAACGTTCTTCGTTAACTGACAGTTTCAGTAGGTTTACTACCACCCCAGATTTTTTCCCACGAGTGGGAAAGTTATATTGAAGGGGGAGCACCATCTTTTCTATGACTGAGAATGGATTTCGATCTAGAATAAAGGATATAAACTTTTCTTTGCACTTACTAAAAACAGGCTACTCTTGACTGAAACCTGTCAGGGAGTAGCGGTTCATTATCCGCACTAGTTGGCCAAGTGCCCATGAGTAAATAAAGCTCACTGGAGCATGCCGGAACTTCGAGACGCACGTATACTTATTGAAACACCTGTGGAATAGAAATAGTGATAGCTCATCGCTTTGGAAGGGAGTTTAGAAGGGACTTCGGTACGAAAAAGCTTGCGACGGATTCAGAATAACCGGCAGAGAGGCCCTCTGTGCAAAAGGAAACATATGCAGAAGAGATAACGAAGATCTTGTTTGTTAGTAAACGTAGTGAAAGAAAGTTCATAAGGATATAAAAGTATCTAAGGATTTGACGAAAGCTTTGAATGATCTTCCCATGGACATCATCGCCAGAGTAGTGTACGACTCCCAAGGCGGTTAAGGAGAGAGAAGTCGAAGAGAGTGGCGGTCATTTTGAGCAAGACTAATTGTTAAGATACGTAGTCTTCAAATATGCACGAACAAAGTTGTTGAAGTTTTATTGTTGCGTAGAGTCCCTGCACGAAAAATCCGTTCCGTAGTTTTGTGTCACCCCTTACATACACGTTTCATGAACTTCTGAACTTTTGGACTTCTGAATTCTATTCTTAAGGAAGTAAGGTCACGGACAAAGAATCAAAGGTTGCAATCCTCTTGTTCGCTACTGTTTTGTTACATGACATATTCAATTTCAGAATACAAGTGCACATGCATTGACAAAATGCAATTTGCAGAATCTCATAGCAAAGGAGGCTTGCTAAAAATAGCCTGAAATTCGTGGCAAGCCTCCTTTGCTATGAGATTCTGCAAATTGCAGTGCAGTGCAATATCAGGAAATTCATTGAGAGCTCACTGTGTCTGTTTATGGAAATGGCTTAGTACAGGTAAATTGGAAGTGCGGAACATTGTTGCTGAAGGACTTTGGCCTGAATTCAAGTAGAAGTAGACACGGTGCAAAACGCGATGCACATGGAAATCACACATGTATTGAGAGAGGATCTCTATCAGCGCACATGCACTTCTGAAGCAAATCTTTCCATCCCAGACTAATATAGCTGCACCGTTGAGACAGAATAAAAACCCTTCACTGCGGAAAAGATTGAATTTTCAAAATGCGTCTCACCATTGCGGTATTAGCGGTACGTGACTCAATTCCAGGACTTCCAGTTCAGTAGTTATAGCCTGCGAATTCCTTAGTTACGATTCGCACTAGATCGATTGGTTCAGGGAAATTCTAAGAGAAAAAACACGATTAACGATTCATGAATTTGAAAAATTACTATGAAAAAATTAAGAATGCGTATTCCATAATAAAAACCTCATTACTATCGTCTTTCTTCACACAAGAGGCCGGGCCTGTTTCCCTGAAAATTTTCCAAGAAATGTATCCTGCTGTGTTCGCTATCGTAAAACAAAAGACTTGTAGACATGTTTCTGAAAGAAGCAGCTTATTAATTTGTCACCTCCTAACATCGAAGCAACGAAACACTTTTGAAAAATTTGTACAAGAATAATATGATGATTTACAAACCGAGAAAAGACAGGTCAGAAATAGAGTTTTCTCAGTCACTTCTCTTAATAGCTGACACTAGATAGGATCGGAAGCTGTAGAGAAATTTTCTGGAATTACATATTCTGGCGATTCCAACGGCTGCGTGACAAGAGGTACGCTGCTGGTCTGTGATTGGTCGATTCATGTGCGCGTCGCGGCTGCAACCTTCGAGGGTACGAGCAGTTCTGCGTGGATATGCGCAAGTTTTCCGAGTTTGAGTGGGGCAGATTAGTGTCATCGGAACCCACAAATTGCGAAGAGGTGGCCACCGATGTCATTTAGTGCGTAGAATTTGAAGAAAAACCCCAACTCGAAAAGCGCATGCGTGCGGCGCGGTCGCGTCGCGGCGTACGTCTTGACCGCCACCCGATTCCAACGAGTGGAACCTCAAAAAATGCTTTTCCATCGACGCCAACTGTAAGAAAAAACACTTTGTTGGACGAGGGTTTTCACATGGGGACTCAAGTACTCTGTTGTTAAGGTAAAAGACTATAGAGCTGCAGCATGTTACGGCGTTCCAGATTACGGCCAAACAGTCTACAATCAGTCTACAATCAGTTCATAATAATGGAGGGAGGAAATATGATTCTGTGGTACGCATCCATTCCTTGTAATGACGTGGATTATGATACGAAGAAAAGTGTTTATTCATGTCCAATAAAAGTGGCGAATGGAAGGGAACACAAGAATTGAATTTATTTATTATTTGGGATCACTCTGAACAAAATGAAATCAAGTTTTCATGCATGGATTACTTGCATCGGCTTCGATGCAGGCTCCAAGACCCACCGTGAGTCAGGTCGCTGCAATGCGTTTGGTGGGTTCGATTCTTTCTGTTTCTCGGAGTGACTCCCTAGATAACTCAAACTTCGAAGAGGTTTTGATCTAGCCTATCTTTTAGCTACTACTAACTAACCCTTCAGATATCCGGACAACTGACTGACCACTTGTTGACCACTGGCAAATCCTAGAATATATGTATGGCCCCAGCCTTGAGCTAGATGTGAGTTGTGAGCCGAGCCCTTGCAGAAATCCCATCCAAATTTATCATCAGGACAAAATATGTTTCCTTGAAGAAAAATCCGGGCTGTTACATTCGATTTCGCTCAAACTGTAGATATCCTTCATCTCAATCCGACCGGCACCAGAAACCATGCGAACAGATTAGAGGCAGCGTCCCACCTCGAAATCGTTTTTGAGATTTCAACGTTAACCGAAACTCCAGGAGCTGATGATCACAACAGTATACGTGATTCCATGCAAAACTGTTGAAAAACCGCATTTCCGAGACCCAATTTTTAAGGAGCCTTTGGGCAGAGCCGGGGGCGGAGCCAAGAAATTTTCCGAATAGTTCACTCCAGGAAGTGCATCTCCTGGAGAAATCCCTATTATTCGCGAGAGATCCTCATCCACTCCCTAACTGAATAGAAACTGCGCTCCATTTATGACTAGCAAACGAGTTCACGGTCCGGAAACCCTGCAACTCCGCCCTAGATATGGATCCAACGCGGGATTGCAGAGTTTCCGCATCACGTACTCGCTTGCTCGCCACACGTGGAGCACAGTTCCTATTCTATTAGGGAGTTGATGAGGAACTCTCATGAGAAATACGAATTTCCTCAGAACAAGCGCTCCCTGGAGTGAATAATTCGGAAAGTTATTTGGCTCCGCCCCCAGCTCCGCCCAAAGGCTCCTTGGAGATTGGGCCTCGGAAATGGGGGATTCCGGCAGCATTGCATAGAATCACGTATACCGTTGTGATCATCCGGTTCTGGAGATTCTTCTAACCTTGAAATCTCAGAAACGATTTCGAGATGGGATGCTGCTTTTAAAACCCCTACTACCGAGAAGATCCTCCCTAAAAGTAGTTCTCAGCATTGCAATAAGGTTCCTCAGTTTTGCAGATGTTTTATTTGCACGGATATTGTAGCACTGTTGTTCATGTAAATAATAAAGCGTCGTTCAGCTCCCTGTACTCGCGCAGTGCGGTCTCAAAGGTTTGCCCTAATCCAGTCATCGCGTGACTCTACATTAATAACAACACTAAAAATTTTGGCTTTCAAGACCCACCGCTTTGCGACAATCCAAAGAACAGGGACAACTTGCGTCATGCTATCCTGGATTTCCATAACGATGCACGACGAAGAGTAGCCCAAGGCATCGAAAAGATCAAACAGAAGAGACTTGGCCCAGCCAAAAACATGTACGAGTTGGTGAGTTGGGGAATTCCCGTGTTAATAAGGGGTAAATTAAGTGACTGATACATTTATTCTCTGCTCTGCACAATTATAGAAACAGCGACACCGTTCAGGATGCCATTTTTTATCTATATCGAATCTAGCCGGACATGAATTTTTTTGCTTTTCTGGATTAAACTACAGTCTCTTGAATTTCCACCCCGCATTTCACTACATCTAGTGCATTTTTGACGGGACATACGTTCTTATACCACATGAAATGGCTTGCAATCTTTCGAGAGAATCAGATCGGGCTATAAATATAGTAGCCAAGAGAGTCCATCTCTCCAGAGCTGGAGTTGTGAAATGGAATTGAAGGCCCAAGACCGAATCAAAAACTGTGATGGTGATGTAGAAGGTTTCGGATCATGGAGCGCAAACAGCATTCGGTGAGTCGAATCTGTTCAAATCAGTTTAGAGATTTTTTTTTATTATGCTATCCCAGGTACAAAATCGTTGGAGCAGATCATAGTCGTCCCAAACCACTTATTGAAAAGGCCCTCAGGAGCTGGTGGGAAGAAGGAACTGCACTGGGCAAGAATAACAAATATACTGGTGGAGCAATGTATCATTTCGGAAACGTATGTGAATATGATCACTTTCTCTGTTATACATAGTGTTGTATACAATGAAGTGAAAGTAGCAAAATTCTGGCAAGTAGTAGCCCAGACAAAGTTTCGGAAATTCCGCGAAGCCCGATTTACTATTGGAGCGCAATTTTCGGAACTTGCGCTGAAATATGACGTCACTCGTCTATTTTTTCGGAAGTTCCGCGCAAGTTCCGCGGAAGTTCCGAGTGAAGACGCACAGATAAAAGTAGCTTCGGAACTTCCGTGGAGCTTATTCGGAACTTCCGTTGGGTCACCCGCGGAAGTTCCGAGCAAGCTCCGCGAAAGTTTCGAAAGTTTGCTTGGGACCCTCATTTTGCTGAATATGTTAAAAGTCCTTTCATTCCTCCCAGTCCATTACTTTCTGATTTTAAAATAAGAAAGCACAGTTATGCATTTCTGTCACGAAAAAAAAGCTTAAACTCACAACGCGCGGAATTTGAAATTTTGGATCTGAGCACAACTAAGTACGTGTCTATGATTTTAGCCAGTTTCAAGAACGCCTAGCTAAGCAAACATTTAAGAGCTTTTCTAACAATCCGTAGACCGAGAAATCACCACTCATTTCAGTGTTGTTGGAAATTTTTCAAGGTTGCAGATGGTACATGCGGCGACAACCAAAATCGGTTGTGCATATGAGATTTGTGGAGACATAATGCAAATATTCTGCCTGTATGACGACATGTAGGCAATTTATTTTACAAAATTTTTATTCCACATGCTTATGTTTAGTAATATGCATGAATTGTGTGATATTTTGACTAGCCTTTGGTTCAGAGGTCATATCGACGGCATGATTCTTTTCGAGAAAGGAGATGCTTGCGCAAGTGAAGAGGACTGCATAACATATGAGGATTTGACGTGCTACAATCACCTTTGCAAAAAGCCAGAAGAAAAACCTGGTGAGGATAAGAATAAGCATCAGGTCTGCTGTCTAACAAAGAAATCAGCTAAAGTTACATTTGAAGTTCTACATAGTTCTAGCCATGTACCTCAGCATAGATTTCTTTTAGCACTCCCTCTCTCATAAATTGGGGAGTTTGAGCAGAGAAAATTCCCCTGATAGCTGTTCAATAATGGTGATGGGCGGTTATACACAAAAGAGCTTCTTGACTTTTCACTTTTCACTGCCTCACAGTAATTATCATGCATGTTTCCATTCTTCAGACGACGGAAAGAGTGACATTTGTGATGAAAATAATGGGATGACTGATAAAATGCGTAATAGGATTCTGGGGTTACATAATCTATACAGGTCAGTTATGGTTAGAAATGGAAAATATAGGAACAGTCATGTTTGTGAAGGAGTCTTGAATTTTTTCTGAGTCTTCATACTTTAGATCGCTCGTTGCAAAAGGAGAAGCCGAAGGCAAAAAAGGCCGCACACCTACAGCTGCAGGAATGCGCAAACTGGTTAATAGATTACAGTCATACGTGTCTTTAAGGGAACATTTTGGAAGAAGAAGCTTGTTAAGAAGTATAGCTGTGATCTGGAAGACATTGCCGTTACTCACGCACGAAAATGCGTGAGCGAACACTCAGGGGACGAAGCAAGGGAAGGTGCTGGAGAAAACCTATACAGTATCTCTATTCCTGACGCAGATAAACTAAAGACAGGAGAAAGGGTAGGTGTAGTTACGAAATGAAGTATTTGCGTATAAAACAAAGTTTATGAAGAATTCCTTTAAATAGAGCAGGAATTTACGACTGAGCACTGACATGAAAACATTTCCAGGCATGCAGAACCTGGTTCAGTGAACTCAAGCAAGTTGGAATTGGCCCAAAAAACCTCTTCACCCAGAGACTTCTGGATCAAGCAGAAAAAATAGGGGAGAAGATCGGACACTACACTCAGGTTCCACGCTTGAAGCTAATGAAAATCCAACACCTACAATGCACTGCTTAGAAATGAGAAAATAACAATTTTAATGACATAAATAATATATAGATAATAAAGATAATATAATAAATATAATAAAATATAAAGATAATAAAATGACAAAAAATTTATAACCCACACTGAAGAACTATGCCGAGGTTCAAAGTCACCGGACATGGGAGAAAATGACAGTTGCTGCACATGGTTATTGCAATTTTTCGTTTGGTACCTATAAAAGGTGCAGCTTCGATAGACGCTTCCGAAATCTTCCAGAAAGATTGCGGCTGCTGGAGAATTTTGAAACTCACATTTTAGAAGCATCAAGTTCGTTTACGAGTGAACAACCCAAATTATTTTTTTCCAGATGGTATGGGGAACTACTGACTACATTGGCTGTGGTATTCAAAACTGTCCAGAACAAACGTTGGTAGTCTGCAATTACAAGGAACCGTGAGTTACTCCTCTTTCAACCTTGTGAATACTGATTTTCCGCCAAACTCGCTTCTTGACGTTAATTTTCTAGAGGAAATTGGAAAGGTCAACAAATCTACAAAACTGGGGAGCCCTGCTCGGAATGTCCTCAAGGATACTCGTGTACTGAAGAGAAACTCTGCGCTTCGAATGCAGATTGAACTGTCCTTAGTTATCTAATGTTATTTAGTTTTTTAATTAAAGTTTTTTTTTAAATTCCGTATGTTAATCAATATCTTAGAGGTGTGTCTCCTCTACACGCGATTGGGTGTGACATCATGAGGCGAAATGGTGTGGGTCGCGCTTCCGTGATTGCGTCATTCACGGAAATGTGATTCGCCCGGCACGTGGTCCACACACTTCACGTGAATTAGAAAATCTCTGAGTGCACCTAGCGCTTACACTGTAAAAGGAGGAAAATGCTGTTCGTACTTGAACTTCAACTGAATTTCCACCCTTAAAGGCAGCACTCACGCTAAAAAAAAACGTCTCTCGTATTTGTGCTTGTTTTAAAGGTGCCATCAATTAGAGTGTAACTGCAAAAGGAATCCCTCCGAATAGTGCAGTTACTCGAGTAGTAAAACTCGTACGCATGTAAAAATGCGCCCGTCATGCTCAACCCCACCCCAATCTCTCCGATCGTGTGCGGCTGTGTTTCTCACCTGATACAGGATCGATCAGTACTTTCGGATAGCGGTGATCCTCGGCGGGTGGCGGTCCGCCGCGACGCGACCGCGCCGCATGCCTATGCTGTTCAAGTTCACGTTCTTCTTTGAAATTGACGCACTAAATGACAGTGGTGGCCACCTCACATTTTGTGGGTTCCGATAACACTCATCTGTCCCTCTCGAGCTCAGAAAAGTTGTCCATACCCACGCAGAAGTGCTCGTACCCTAGAAGGCTGCAGCCGCGACGCGCACATGAATCGACCAATCACAGACCAGCAGCGTACGTCTTGTCAGCCATCCTCGGCGGCCTCACCCATCTCAGGCGATATATCTTGTACAAATGGACATGGATTGACAAAATACAACATTGTGTTTCTCGCAAACGCCCCCCAGCCTTTTTTGTCTTCCCTCTACTATGGGCACAAGAGTAGCCTCCAGAGTAGAATTTCAGGAAAAAAATCAAAGACGTCTCTTATCCTGAGTGCTGTCTTTAAATTTGAACCAATCTGTACTGCCTCTCTGTTCTTTTTTCACACTTTATTTATCATTTCTAGACTCGAAAGATTCATCTTTTTACAAATTTGGTGTCTTTAATTCCTTCTTATTTTTCTGCCTGTTTAACAATGTCTTCTTTGCATGAAAGTTTTTGTGACCGACATTCTATAACATTTTCCCTCATCTTGGCTCATTTCTGACCCAATCAGTAAAGTCAGGGAAATGTCAAAAGAAGACAGATGATGTTGAAGGCTGCGAACTGGTACCATCCAGATACATACCGCTCCATCCATATGTATCGGTATATGTATCGGTATTACGAATATGAAGGTGCTTCGGAAGAGTCTCCTCTTTCCGTTCCCAGCTGGGATGTCCAAGGATACGGCCTATAAATGTTATCACAATGTTATCCAGTGAAAAATACACTTCCAAACCAAACAACAACTAATCACTCGATATGCAACTTATCACCCACTGCTCTCGACGAGGCCGTAAACGAGTATGGTCTCTATTTCAGTTGCTTAGTTCGCTTTGCCTGGAAGCGGTTCTCAAGAAACCGCAGTTGCCGAACGCTAAACATTCCGGACATTCCGAATCCATCAAGGCATAAGCCTCAAACCCAGGCATCCGCCTACACGGAGATGGTCCACAGCGACAAGGACTCCGGGGACTCTGGTCAGTGCTGGCGACAAAGTCACGCCGTACCGCGTGCATGGTTCTGTTTGCAGGTAACGTTATGAATACTTCTGACGTTTACAGTTCCAGGCATACACTCCCCGGATAACCTGTCGTCGTCACCACGGAAGAGCTCTCCGTCGAATTCGTCTCGAATCACCGGATCGCCGAGGGATTTGTCGCCTCTTCTATTGCAAGTGCGTAGGCAGCTTGTTCTCGCCACCGCTCGCTACTTCTCGTAATCCGCTCCATTTGCAGGAATTAGCATGTATGAATGTCAGAGAAGTGGCTGCCCGACCCGGCGTCGGTCAAATTGGGCGCCCTATCGCAATCCGTTCGAATTTCTTTGAAATCGATCTGTCTAGTTCAAATATGATGGTTGTGCAATATCACGTCGAAGTTCATCATCCTGGAAGTCGCAAACTAGACCGGTGAGTGCAGGCTCCTGGTTGACCGCTAGAGGAAAGAAGGAAACAGAAAATGTTGAATAATATCAGTGAAACAAACACTTCTAAGATAACAAATCATTTCGAAATCATTTCAGCTTGGTAGTGGTAGCTCATCCGAGCACTTGTCCTCCTGAGTGCGGCTTTGATTCTGCGGAGAATCAGAGAGGGCTCCCCAGTTGTAGCTTTCCTGGCAGAGCACATAATCGCAATGAAATCGAAGAAAGAGTTAAATAGATTCATACTTCTCTGCTTCGCTTATGCTCATCAAAGGATGATGGACGTCGCAGAATAGTGACGACTAGACTTTCCGGCTTATGAGTGGTTAAAACCGGTCTCAGTGGGCGCAACCAACCAATAACGAGCCGAAACATGTGACAGATTTGTAGCATAGTCGCAACGGTATCCGCAAAATTCATCAGCTTAGAACGAATCCAAATGAACCAGCGATGGTTTGTGACTACACATAGATGATTACGATAATGGAAACGATGCATATCGATTGCCGCGTTACTTGGCCTTGGATCGGTTCCAAATGGAGCTTTTCGCACTCCATCGTCTGTATTCTTCGAAGATGCGCACGAACTGATACGCAATTTTGGTCTTGCGACAGATGCGCGGCATTTTCGTCCATGGTGTAGATGCTGCGTTGACCAGACATCATGGAAAAGTCATCCGCTAATGGATGAGTTCGACGCATAAGCTATACTTCGCTATAAGGGCAATTTATACTGGATGCGTGCGACTGACGCGCGTGCGTCTATATGATGAAGAATAGGGCCCAGTCGCATAGCAGTCGCATCGCAGTCGCAGCTCAGACGCACGCGTTTACGGCCTCACGGCGGCCGCGCGTTCTTTTCATTGAAGGTATATATGCAGTGTTGACCGGTCTTCATGGAAAATCCCTTGCAAATGGATGCGTGCGACTGATGCGCGACTGACGCACGCAGCTAGTATAAATTACCCTGTAGTCCTCGAAAACTCCAGCACGCTGCATCGCCTTCCCTGGCGACTGGGAGGCCGGTGTGCATCGATTGTGGGCTTGGCGTCGCGGCGGCTTCCGAAGATAGCGACGTGCGATCGCAGACATCGGCGACAGAACGTCGCCGGCGGCGGCGGCAGCCGATCGCCAAGTTGGCGACTGTGACAATCGATGCCTATCAACTCGACGCGACGGCGAGGCAGGATGCTATACTCCTCGTGCAGTATACTCAGACAATTTCGGGGGCAAATCCCGTTCGGAACGAGCGGGGGGCGAGGGTCGGAACGAGCGTTTGGGTGTTTTCGCCCGAGAAGTAGCCGCGTTCAGGCCGCTGTAGGGCCGCTGAAAACGGGGCTTGCATTCCTACCCGCCCGCGTACTGTCCGCGTTCAGGCCGCTATGAACCCACAAACCATCGGGCGCTACTGCTCCTAATCCAGCGCACAAGGCAACATTCTCCACAGTTACGCGGATTAGGCACCGTGACAACCCCCGCGGACTCGGTCACAGCTCGTGCACAGTCGTGAATGGATGAGTGCAGGGTTCGACGCCATTGTGGATCTACAGTGATCCGCCGGAGCATAAGAACAACATATATACGCAATTTCACATCAGAAATACGAAAAGGTGACTGTTTGCAAGGTCCATCCATGGTTTCGTAGTGCTAGCCTTCTTCTATTACTGAGAGGATTCGAACCAACCTGACCATTTTTTATGAATGACTGAGAGTCCGCAGCTTTATCCACTAGGCCATCCATGCTGCTGATCTCTTCCATACCGGTGTTGCCTTCATCGTTTATCACGTGCGTACTACCACCAACCAACCATTCCGACCGAGCCATTCCCCTATTGAGCCGAAATATGTAGTCGTTCAGACCGCTTTTTGGAGATATTTGCCGGCGGTCAGTGGCCGCTAAAAGCGGGCCGATACCCGACACTCTTCATATAGCGGGCGGAACCCCGACGGTGGTGCTTTAGCCCGAATGACTCTGCGTTCAGCCCGCGATTCGCCCGATAGCGCGTTTGGCCCGCAACATGCGTGGTTCTGCCCGCTTTTTGCCCGCTGTTGGTCCTCGTTCAAACGTTCCGTCGGGGATTTGCCGGCGGTTGGAACGGGATTTGCCCCCGAAATTGTCTGAGTACTCAGACAATTTCGGGGGCGGATCCCGTTCCGAACGAGCGGAGGGCGAGGGTCGGAACGAGCGTTTGGGTGTTTTTGCGTGAGAAGTAGCCGCGTTCAGGCCGCTGTAGGGCCGCTGAAAACGGGGCTTGCATTCCTATCCGCCCGAACGCTGTCCGCATTCAGGCCGTCATGAGCCCGCAAACCATCAGGCGCTACTGCTTGTAATCCAGCGCACAAGGCAGCATTCTCCACAATCACCTGTCAGTTGGACGCCTGCACCGTGACAACCTCTGGCAACATGGTCACTGCTTGCGCACAGTCTCGCATTGAAGAGACTCGGGTTCGAAGCCATTGTGGAACCAAAGTGATCCACCGGAGTATAAAAGCAACACAAATATGAAAATCCTCATCAAAAGTACGGAAACGAGGATGTTCGCAAGGTTCATCCATGTTTTCGTAGTGCTAGCTTTCCTTCATTACTGAGTGGATTCGAACCAACCTGACTGTTGTTTATGAATGATGAGAGCCCGCCGCTATATCCACTAGGCCATCCATGCGCTGAGCTCTTCTATCCCGGTGTTGCCTTCATCCTTTATCACATCCGTACTATCTCCAACTAACCATTCCGACCGGGCCAGTTCCTTATTGAGCAGAAATATGTGGTCGTTCAGGCCGCTTTTTGGAGATATTTGCCGGCGGTCAGTGGCCGTGAATAGCGAGCCGATGCCCGACAGTTTTCACATTGCGGGCCGAACCCCGACATCGTGCATCAGCCCGAATGATTCTGCGTTCAGCCCGCGATTCGCCCGACAGCGGCCCGCAACGTGCGTGGTTTCGCCTGCTGTTTACCCGATATGGGTCCTCGTTCAAACGTTTCGTCGGGGATTTGCCGGCGGTTGGAACGGAGTTTGCCCCCAAAATTGTCTGAGTATGTATACATTCCTGAACATTCGGATATGGTCGTTCCGTTAAGCGAGAAGAGGGAGAGCGGGACCCATCCTTTTCTCTTGAGCATCGTCTTCGTCAGATTCAGTTTGAGACCAATCTTCCCACATGCGTCGACGATGTCGGCCCGCATCCGTTCCGCTTCGCTGATGTTTGGTTTTATAAGGACGATGTCGTCAGCGAAGCAAAGATGGTTAACTCGCCGGCATCAACTTGCACTCCCAAGATATCCCATTCCAGTTTCCGCTTGACGTCTTTGAAAGCGGCGCTGAATAGTTTTGGCGACACTGTGTTGCCCTGCCGAACCCCTCGCTTGACGTCGATGGTGTCGTCGTAGAATGGAGAATTCCTGGTTGTGAATTGGTGTAGAGCTCATGAAATATCTTGATATATTGAGTAGGAACGACCTGATTCCTCAGGGCTTCAAGGACCGCGTTTGTCTCAACGGAACCGAAGGCTTTCTTCAAATCGACGTAAGAATGATGGACATCTTTCACTCTTGCGATACTTCGATGAGTCCAGTGGGCATGCGTATGTGGTCGAATCCTTCCTGAAATTTCATATAGGGTCCTTTCAATTCTGCTGAGGATCACTCTCGTGAAAATGCTCGAAAACGACGGATAGAAGGCAGATAAGACTATAGGTGGCTTTCTCTTCTCGCACAGCACAACGGTTCTGTTGATCCTCCACTGCTTAGGTGCATACCTGGGAAGTTTTTCCTTTCTCAGAAAAGCCGAAGGCATCTTCCTGAAAGCCGGCTAATGAAGTGAAGGTGATGGTCTGATCCGGTGTAGAACTTCGGTGCAACAGCGATATCGCTTAGGCAGAGCCGTCGAGTGACGACGATGTGATCAATTTCGCTGTCAGGGTCAGCGTAGGGAGGTCGTCTTCTGAAATTGTGAGTTTTCAGGCATGGTCTTCTCGTCATGGTGAAGTCGGAGAGCCTCTCTCCCTGTCCGTCCCACTGCAGGCCGTTTGTACCAACGTATGGTTCCTCAGATGAAACGATCTAAGCGTTGAAGTCGCCAACGGTGACCTTATAGAATGTATGGTCCCCTCTTCAGAACTTCTCTAAGTCCGTATAGAAGGCATCGATCCTGTCTGCGTCGTAGCTCGACGTTGGAGCGTAGGCGACGAAGATTGTCAACGCTGGCATTGGTCCACATCTCAAACGTCCGATTTCGGTTGCGAGATGTTTGAGTGAATCGATGTTTATGACCATGTTCGTGTAAAGGATGACATCGACTCTCCCAACTCTTTTAATGTCGCAGATTCCATGGGACCCTCCAGTGGCGGAGGTTGCGTTAAGTGGACGGTTCCTCCTTGTCTCGTTCAGTGCAATGACGTCACACCTGACCTTGCTGGCCTCCATCATCAAGTCCTCGATGGAAGCCTCAGTGACTCTTCCAAGAGGGGGAACAATATCTGCGCCATCTGCGAACGTGCCACGTAGCCTCGCTGCCAACCGGCTGGGATCCCTCATATGAGGGAGATCCGTAGTTGTAACGAGTAAACTGGAGGAGTATGCGAGCTTTTATCTTGGAAATTCAAGAACACTTGAGAAGTGAATTGTTTGGAAGCTTAGTGGGAACGTTTGAATTCCAGCACCGTTGCAAAAAGTAGGTGGTAATTCCAGAAGAATCTGAAAAGTAATTGAAAAGTAGTGAACTCTGATAACGATGTGAAATTTCACGAACATGATTGAGATGGTTTTTAGTGATGAAAATCGCGCAATTTTCTGGAAGGTCGTTGCTGATCATCCAACAATTTTCGCCAACAAATTCGCCGTCGCATTTGACGGCGCTCACCAGCTGTACACTCCTTATCGGCTGGAGTTTCCTGAGAAACGAAATTCTGTAGGTGTTGTTGTGTCATCGGTTGTGTATGTGTCTGTCTGTTTGTCTGTATGTATCTGTCTGTCTCTTTGATCCTCTTTTATTTGTCCTATCTGACCTCCAGATGCGACTCGAAGCAGACGTTCCATTGGCGAAGGATTCTCGAGAGCGCACACCTTGTGCTGTGTCGTTTCAGGTTTGCACCAACTCCAAAAATGTCTCATCCGCCCAATCGATATATTGATTTTCAGTGTGTTGGACCAGTTCTTATCGAAATGCGTCGCACGCGCACCAACAATCTAGACGAACGAGTGCTAACACCGATTCAAATCCTGGACATTGTCTGTCGACAGAGCCTCACGTGTCCATTCATCGAGTATGACGTCATATATTGGCGCTAGTAGCGAAACAGTGGCACCTTCTAAGCTTGGCTTATTCAGCAATGCTGCGAATTTCTATTCGTGGAAATCTTCCTGCTATCGGATCCCCATCAACGGCGCCCTTGCCCTCGACCTGGAAGGTGGTAAAGAGATGTGGACTGGGTTCTTTTCATCGGCGCATGTTGCAAGTGGATGGAAGCCTTTGCTGAATATTGACGGTAAATTCACCACTTCCTCAGAGATTTCCACCCAAGACCCATCAATACATTTCAGTTGCCCACACTGCCTTCTATAAGGCTAAGATTTCCATGGTCCAGTTCATGTGTGATGTGCTAAACGAACGCGCTGGCGCATACCGTAATCAGTCGTCGACGACACGTAGCAGCTACGGTAGCACGACGCAACCCGGCCGGACGTACGGCGCGACTCGCGGCGGCACTGCTGCCAGCACAGGCCGAGGAGGATATCACACCTATCCGCCCAGGACAACGCACCAGACGCCACAGCGACATGAGGATTCGTCCGGGATGCTGTCGGTAGGTGACTAGTTCACAGGAATCCTACGGAAGACGCAAATTTGCACCAATTTCAGCCAGAAGCCATTATCCGTAAGAGGGTCATCAAATTAACCACCGCGTACCGTACGCTTTGCAACCAGCCGGCGGCACCGTTTACTGCTGATCTCGACCTAGCGCATTTGGCAATCGCTAATATGAACCTATCCTTGGTTAAGGATCGTTTTCGTCGGATTTGCACTTATTGAACAGAAACGGTATGGTTGAACGACAGCTTTGCCTCTGTTCGATACATCATATCGTTTTTTTTAAGTTGTTCATTAAAATATGAGAAAAAGAGAAGCAACAAATCAATGCCCATCTGAGATTACCTCTCTGCTCTCCCTTCCTAAACTTCCCTGTGGTCATGTCTTAGAAGCATAACTCGGGGTTATAGTCATAGTTCAGGGTGATGAAGGCTACGACATAACAAATTCAATGGAATCAAAAGATTTTTCGTATGAAATTTGTACTAGGTTCGGAATTGAAGTGCTAGACAAATCATACGGTTAAATTTCATTTCCCACGTAACCTCGACACACTTTTACATTTTCTTATATGATAATCCTGAGGTTGTTGATAGAGGAAATAAGCAAAAGCAATGCAAAAGCAATAACTTTTAATGCGCTAATCTTTGTTCATAGGAATAGCGAGAGAAGGAGGCTTCTGTTCTGTCTCATGTGAGATTTTGGCAGTCGTTGGCAAGAGTCCTTTCTTTAGTGGTAACAGCTTTGCCTCTGTTCGATACTTCATTTAACCATACCGTTTCTGTTCAATAAGTGCAAATCCGACGAAAACGATCCTTAACCAAGAAGGATAGGTTCATATTAGCGATTGCCAAGTGCGCTAGGTCGAGATCAGCAGAAAACGGTGCCGCCGGCTGGTTGCAAAGCGTACGGTACGCGATGGTTAATTTGATGACCCTCTTACGGATAATGGCTTCTATTTCAGCCCAGTACGCTCTACAAGGAATTCTCGCTATCAAACCACGAAATGAAAATATTGGCTGAAGCCGTGAAAGGCATCAAAATTCGGATTTCGCACAGAAAAGGAGCTGTGCGAGTGTATCGTGTGAACAGTCTTCAGATGCCAGCTGATCAGCTGACGTGGGTCACCTGACAACGCAGAGAGAGGTCATCACCCTAGGAGCATAATGTTTCAGGTTCAAAGGTGTTACTGAAGACGGACGTGAAACGATAAAGTCTGTAGCTCAATATTTTGCTGAGAAATATGCTGTAAGTGGTATTAGAAGTGTAAAACATCTTAAAATTAGTGACATATCAATAAAAGATGGCTCACACAGCACCCAACAGCACAATATTTTCACCGATGATCTGACTTTCAGAGGATGCTTCGTCTCTGCTGTGTCTACTAATGTCCATTATAGATTTTGGAGCAAATTAGCAAATCAACCGCGATTCTCTTGACTATTTCCTCTAACTAATATAACAATTTAACTTTCAGTACAGTGAGACTACGCTTAGCTGAAATATCGAGCTTCTTCAGCTCGTTCCCAGGGAGAATCAGCCTTCCTCGGTGAAAAACGAAGTCGGAGGGCTAATCGATGACTGTGTCAAGCCGAACCCAGCTATCAGACCTAGCAAGTTTTGTAACCTGGGCGAACGAGAGGAGTACTTTCACTGTAAGGACCATGTATGGCCCCTGTAAACGCTGTCAGATCGCTAAAATCAATGGTTGAGCATCCCCTTGAGGTCAACGACTTAGCACCAGATTTGTCACTTATGACTAATCTCGTATACAGTATGGCCCACAAATACGGTCTCACAATTCAAAAGAAAGGAAGAAAGAAAACATATAAAAGCACATCCTCCAGTGATCGGATCTTAAGAGAGATTACCATTAACAGAATTCCTTACTTTTGCACATACCACGGCCATTACACGCTCAATGTATGACTTCATCGTGGCTGGCAAGCGACACCCACCTTCATCGATGAGGAGCTGCTCACGACTAAGCCGGTCTACAATCCTCAGTTTTGCAGGTAACACAGCGGATCTTATGATGAGCCTCATGTACCTAGTCAGACCGTCGAACAGGGTCATCAATTGGGACTTGTCGTGGTAAAACGAAAACCACTCAGTAATGGGGTTTCGCTAGGCCGCCTAACTTCATTTTCGCCTCCAAATGGCCGCCACTTCTTCTGACTTCAACCCACTCGAATTCTTGGTTTGGGTCATGCTAGATGAGAAAGTTTCTGAGAAAAAGCAGTTCAACCTCTGACGATGTCAACGGAGAAAGCTAGGGAGGAATGCCTAATATTATTCGACACCTTATCGACTGGCTTGTGCACCGTAAGGTCGTCATCTGGATTTTCCTAGAAGGATTTTAAAAACGGCCCCAACATGATCAGTTGGAATCAAGCACTATGCTGGAATGAGTACTTTGCGCGCTCGTTCAGCTTAGATCTTAGAGAATTAGGGTTTCTACCCCATGAAACTCGTCATTCAGTGCTCAAAACGATAACCTTTGCCTCCTCCAACAAAAACTCACCGTCTCTCATCTCTCCATGAACAAATCAAGGTCAGCGTGTACGTGAGTCAAACGCCGATAATTAATCGGGGTTTCAAAATTAGTAAATACTGATGATTGCGTCAGGTACAGTCGGGTCCGGCAGCCACTGCAAATGGGCGCCGGCGGGCGCCGGCCGCCGCCACCCTCCGGCGCCCCGGTATTAATGAGCTATAAATCACTCGAGCTTGGGAGAAAGCGAAGAAAAATACAATTTTAGTCCATAATAGACAGAGTGCAGTGGATATGTTAAGGCTATAAAGCAGGGGACCATTTTCACAACTTTCACGTTTTTTTTTCATTTTTGTGATTTTCATGGGGAAAGATTTCTGAGCACACAATAAGCGAAGCCAGCTCTTCCACTTTCTGCTATAGTACACTGCTTCGCGAATGCAAAAATGGCCGTTATTCTTCTATAGATGGACACAGTACTTCAGTTATCCCATCTGAATAATAAAGCTCATCCAATTCGGGATCCTCAGAAATAATTGAAATCCGTATAAATTGTTCCATATCCATTGCGAAGTAGTTCACTAACACTTATCGTAGTTTATCTTCGAAATTTATGCAAAACGTTGCCGGATGCCTTCCTGGACTACCCGAAGGAGATCACGGGGGACGTTCCAAGCAGTGAACCCCAAACACTGCGATACTTAACTCTGGATCTCCAACGGAGTGGAACCAGCGATAGGGACAGATTGCAATCTGCCACTCAAACCACTGAGCCATCCGGGCTACTTTTTATGTTGCAGTTTGTTAGATAACTGCAGCAGTCGTAGGCAGCATACTATATGTATTTGCAAAACGGAGCACAGGGCAGGATTCGATCCCCTGACCACCACAACGTCGATCACTCGCCCAACCCACTGAGCTATGCGCGCACGCGATGCAACGTACAAATAGTGTCTAATCTTACTTACACTTACACTTGTCGTAGTTTATATTAGAAATTTAGGTGAAAAGGGATGGGTGGGGCCACTCCTGTGAAGCCTAAGCCTAAGCCTTAAACTCATTCTTAAGCATAAGGTTAGGCTTATCTACCCTGTCTACTATGGACTAAAATTGTATTTTTCTTCGCTTTCTCCCAAGCTCGAGTGATTTATAGCTGATTAATACCGGGGTGCCGGAGGGTGGCGGCGGCCGGCGCCCGCCGGAGCCCATTTGCAATGGCTGCCGGACCGGACTGTATATCCTCGGGGCCTTGCTTGACTGAGCCTTGGACTGCATCCGTTTGACGCACGCACGCTCACTGCATAAATCGACCCTGTTCTTTGTAGGACCTACTCACTGTCGCAGCAACCCAGACAAACTTTCGGAACTTCCGCGGAGCTTGCCGATTTTCGGAACTTCCGCGGAGCCTGATTTACTACTGGAGCTCGATTTTCGGAACCTCCGCGGAAATATGACGTCACTCGTCGATTTTTTTGGAAGTTCCGCGCAGGTTCCGCGCAAGTTCCGAATGGAGACGCAGAGAAAAAAGTAGCTTCGGAACTTCCGCGGAGCTTGACACTTTTCGGAACTTCCGCGGAGCTTCGAGAGAGATGGAATGATCCAAGAAACTAACAGATCAAATGGCACGTTTTCGCCCAATTTTTATAGTGATATGTTCTTGATTAACTTCGGCTAGCCAAATAAGAAACCGTGTAGAATACGAAAATTTTTACGCTATTTTTTCCTCGAAATTCACTTCGGTATGCCCCAATAATGACATCCGTAATGTCGAATTTCGGGTGAAGCTCGTGTCAGATAAATGTACGCCTGGGATTATTCCCATAAATACGAAAATTTGACAGATTTCTACCAAAGAGGAATTTTTCCATGTTATCATTGATTTTGAAACCTGACGCAGATACGTAGCACAGTCAGAGGGCAGGCCTGCTTGAAGCTCATCTTCAGAAAACACAGCTACTACATGCGTAATTAGTGCTACTTGGTGGAACGATCTGTGCTGGGATTCATGATCCCATGATTTTTGGCATCGGGACGCCTGGAGGTGTTCATCACTCCATGTTGGTCCATTTTACCTTATTACTCGAATTATGATTGACTCTATAATGCACGAATTACGTCACTCCTGTTCGATTTCGGAACTTCCGCGGAGCTAGTTCGGAACTTCCGCGGAGCCAGTTCGGAACTTCCGCGGAGCTTATTCGGAACTTCCGTCGGGTCACCCGCGCAAGTTCCGAACAAGCTCCGCGGAAGTTCCGAAAGTTTGTCTGGGAACCACCCAAGGCGATAAACTTAGTTGTCCATGGGGCAATTATTCGCACCCTGCTCATCATTCGTAAATTGTCTCAATGGCAAACTGCGCTGATTTGCAACCCAGAGAAGAATCCAGATTCTAAATCCTGGAATACGGGGCCGAAAAATCGAAAAAAAAAATCAGGAACTTTTCAGGAACTGCGATTCCCTAAGCTCCCCTGTCTCCATGTCGGCCCTCCTACAAGGAATATCTTCTTCCCACTTGAAGTCTGTGAAATGGACACGCCGCAAAAGTACAACAAGAAACTAAGCGAGAAGCAGACAAGTTCTATTATCAGGGTGAGCCTAATTCACGAAATCTACATGCACCCAGGGATGTTGAGGAGTTGAATGAATAGAAATAGAAACTTTTTCGTTCAGGCAGCTGCCGTTGACGCTTCGCAGCGAGAGGAACGCATAGCCCAACTCTGCCAACAGGCTGGCTTCGACCGTGACCCATTCCTGAAGGAATTTGGCCTTTCCGTATCCCCGAGGATGTTCGAGACAATGGCCAGGGTCATTCAGCCGCCACAAATCATGTTCGGGGATAATTCAAAGATGGTGGTACGTTTCCTATGAGTAAAGCAAACTATTTATAGACTTATCTTCTCCTTCAGGACCCCATCGTACACCCCAAGGATGGGGCGTGGTCCATGGATAACCAGACCCTATATTTGCCGGCCACATGTGGGAGCTATTCGATGATTGCTCTGGTGAATCCAAGGGATCAAAATCTGCTGCAGGGCTTTTGCCAAGCACTCTATGCCAAGGTAAGATTCCTTTTGTTAGTGTTCCACAGATCAAATTTGTGAGTGAAACCCTTTCCAGGCCACTCAAATGGGAATGGACTTCCCCAAATGGCCTGATCTCGTCAAATATGGACGCGGTCGTGACGATGTCGTAATGTTGTTCAACGAAATCGCCAATGAGTACAAGCAAACCAGCACCAGTTGTGATTTGGTGATCGTAGTTCTTCCAGGAAAGAATTCGGATATCTACAGTAAGTCCTACCACCACGGGTGGTTCGCAAAGCTAGAGAAGGGGCGTGTCCTCTGCGCTCTGACCAATCACAGCCCAGGAGATCACTACATTTGCAGTGACCGTCAAAGAAAGTTCGGACATGATCCATGGCATCATGTCGCAATGTGTTCTAATGAAGAATGTGCAACGCCCATCACCCGCCACCTGTTCAAACATTATCCTCAAGGTACGGACAACTGGCCTTTTCTTGAAGAGAGACTTCAGCAATCGAGACCCCCTTGCACGCGCCGAACTACGTGCAACGCAGCGGTCTGACTGTCTGCGTCTACACACATTTCATTATTCTCTCCGCCCGCTCCTTCTTCGTCTTGCTTTAGCCCGTCTAAACAGGTGTTGTTTCCTGCACGTGCGTCTTTTCCAGGTCAACATGAAGCTTGGCGGTATCAATAGTCGCATCGTTGCCGACAACATCACACACAAGTACATCATCGATCAGCCGACGTTAGTGGTAGGAATTGACGTAACGCATCCGACGCAAGCCGAAGAGCGCATGAACATCCCGTCCGTCGCAGCGGTATGATAGCCCCTTGGCACACCACAGTAGAAGGCTCTCGAAGACGTAGTGATTTCAGATTGTCGCCAACATCGACCTGCTGCCACAGTCGTATGGCGCCAACGTGAAGGTACAGAGAAAATGCCGTGAATCGGTCGTGTATTTGCTTGATGCCATCCGTGAACGGCTGGTGTCATTCTACAGGTGAGTTACAGCAGAAGAAAAAAGCACAAAACAGCCTTGAGTCGCTCGTTATGTGTCCATCAGGCCCGCTAGGTGTCGCTCAGAGCCGCCACCTTTTGAACTGACTTCTTCTCCTATTTTAAGTAATCTATCCACTGCACTCGCCTCTGGGTACCATCATCTGAGTACCATAAATAGGGTCTGATTGTGAGTATGAAACAACGACTACTAGCGCGAGCATCATGCCGCCTGTTCTCGCCACATATAGCTCAGTCTCGCTGCCTTCTGCCCTTGCGTTAATATTGCAGACTTACATTGCCGCTTCATGGATTTCTGCTATAATCCTGCAGCAAACTACTGTGAAGACCTTGCGCGCCGTCTTCCGCACAATTTCAGTGTCGCTTGTGCTCGCGCGGCTGTGTGCCCCAACTATAGTCACCACATCCGTTTCTGTTTGCTCTGCATCTGCTGGCTTGCTTAGCCAATTTGGTATTTTGAAAAGCAGGAAATAAGTAAAAGAGAACGTCGAAAATGGAATTCCATTGACACCTCACGTTTTTCGTGGGGCGAGAATTCTTGGGCGACAGAATGTCGCCTGCGCTCGCTTCTACGCTTGTATGTATATATCTATACTCACCATACTCGCCCTCATCCGCTTTATTGCCGTCAATTATTGTTGTATAATAATTCTCAAAACTGTCCAAGTCAACCTCGTAGATTTTTTTCTGAAGCCAAACGCGCTAGGCGAAAGAATGTCGCTTGTATTCGCCTCCCCTTCAGACCCGCTCGGATTTGCCAACCACCGATAAGCGCTAGTTAGCTTGCAAAAAGTGCCTATGTAAAATGAGCGCAACATTGTTCAATTCTTTACAATCGCTTGCATCCTCTAGTGGTTGTTCTTCCAGAAATACAAATCAAAAGCCTACGCGCATTATTGTCTACCGAGATGGAGTATCTGAAGGGCAATTCGCTGAGGTGCTCAGAGAAGAGATCCAGGTAAAATCTTGCCTGTTTCAGAAATCAAGCAACAAATCAATAAAACACTTCAGGGAATCCGCTCAGCCTGTATGATTCTCTCACCCGACTATCGTCCGCCGATCACCTACGTTGTCGTCCAGAAGCGTCACCATGCGCGCATGTTCTGCAAGTACAGCACGGATATGGTCGGGAAGGCAAGGAATATCCCGCCGGGGACCACAGTGGACACAGGGATCGTCTCCCCGGAAGGCTTTGACTTCTATCTGTGTTCACACTACGGTGTACAAGGCACTTCTCGTCCGGCTAGATATCATGTGCTGTGGGATGACAACAATTTCAGCGCCGATGAGATGCAAGCGATTACCTATGGGTACGCTGGATACATGGATTGTTTCATAGTGATTGATTGAATGGTGGATTTTCCA
This sequence comes from Ancylostoma caninum, assembly GCA_037903475.1. Taxonomy (NCBI): domain Eukaryota; kingdom Metazoa; phylum Nematoda; class Chromadorea; order Rhabditida; family Ancylostomatidae; genus Ancylostoma; species Ancylostoma caninum. The sequence goes on along the minus strand of JBAJFG010000015.1, from coordinate 692,139 downwards.
GGATGTGCCATACATACGGCCGATGTGCCCGCTCCGTTTCAATCCCAGCTCCTGTATACTACGCTGACCTGGTGGCTACCAGAGCTCGATGTCACATCAAGAGAAAACTGTGAGTTCGGGGTTACCAAACCCAGTAGCCCCCAGCTGGGTTTTCATCGGGCCCACAAACCCACCGCTAGCCCCACTGAATGCAACCGCAACGTCGCAAAATCGCTTACCATAAATACCATTGTGATAAGTGAGATGATAAACAGCAGTAGTATTGATTTACTAAGTAAGGCTTACTTTACTCGATACTCGTTCTGCCGACGGTTTTGTCGAGCACCGCATCTCCTAACCGCATTCTACGTGTTACTTCACACCTATTCCACTGAATCTTCGGGACTACATGCAAAATGAGGTCGCCGCACTCACCGAACTGTGATGCCCAACATACTTACACCAGCCAGTTTTCAGTGGTGTCCACGAATCTGACGGATTGTCCGAAACCGGCTCGGTGATCTCGTCACTGTCGTCCCTGATGTCCGTCGGCCGCCCACGTAGACGTCGCGAATTCGAAGCTGGTAAGTAGAACACACGTAGAAGTAGAACAAACCAGGAGCGCATACATCTGTCTAAGGATAACGTCTTCAGGTGACATCAACGCGAATCAGTCTAACTCAGACGCTGCACTGCAGGAATGCGTCTCGGTGACAGACAAGTTCAAAAGCCGCATGTATTTCATCTGATCCCAGCGTATCAGCCGTAAAACGGAAGCAGCGGCCATTTTCTAATGTTAACCATTGGTAATCCGGCGTATCCACTAGTTTGCTTTGTAGTCCATGTTTTATAAAGCGATTCTACGTTGTGGAATGCATAAAGTTTGGAGGAATGTTGTGTATGTCTACAGTAGGAATGAATGTAAATACGAAAAAAAAACCACAAACTGGTGGTTCTGCCACGAGTTTTATAGTGGACGCGTGCGCTTGTCGCGCATCGGACTATGTAATGCGGGGATAGGCCCAGACATGCTTGGGACGCAGCCAAGACGCAGGTTTGATGAACATGTTTGCGTGCATGTCGGGTCCATTGGCGGCAGAAGCGCAGTGTTCATCCAGGACATGGAACTCCAAATGGCCGTGTGCAAGGGGCGGAACCGCGGCGCGGCGTGACACTGATGTCTCCTGCCGGCAGAAACAGACAACCAGAGCCGCAGGCAAAAACTCCATGTCTCTGCTCAAAAGAGCCGCGCCGCTGTTCCGTCCCTTGCAAACTGTCGTTCGCAGTTCTCTTTACATACAGTACCGGCCAAAATTATATAGCCTTCTGAATTTTTCTCCATAACTTTTGGTGGAGTAGATCTTTGCATGGGAAGAAACTGAAGCAACTTTTCGTGACATGGACTTCTGGGGACTTGGACTTCTTCATTGTGACCGAATTAACATCGTAACCAAGGAAGAGTGAGCTAATTTGGTAGAAATTCTTACATTGGTTTACTGCTGAAATGAAGTCAAATTTGCTTCGTATAATTTGATCAATGATTTGAAAGCACACGTTTTCATCCAAATATGAATCGAAACTATTGCAAGGAGTCCAATTCTTGCCCACAAAAGCCCCTCTGTGATCTTCTGTAGATGCTGCAAAATTCCAGATTTTGACTTTGTGAATAAAATTTTTGTCTAAAGGAAACTAGTTGACAAAGTGGTACGATGTCATTCTCTTTCTATTTCATGTGAAGGTCTACAACATCCATAAAAATATGAGCTTGAAGCTCCACTCTAAATCAAGTTATGAGGGAAATGGAGGAAGCTCTGGGAGGCTATATAATTTTGGCCGGTACTGTACATGCAGTCTTTATGGAAAATTCTCTGTAAGGCCTATGGCATACTACACAGCGACGCCGCTCATTGCCATAAAATTTCTCACAATGCTCCTATGCCAGAACGGTGTTCCATGCAAACTGTGTGATAAGATATGAGAACTCGTGACATTTTGTTCACATCATTTCCATTCATTTTCTTCACTGCGACGGTGTCGTTGTGAACTATGCCATGGGCCTAAATGGATGCGCGTGAGCAATATAAAGTACACTCCTCCGAACACCAGCAACTCATCCGTACACCCTTATCTGGGTGGACAAAGTATATTTGGGTGCGCACACCTAGACAGTTCCACAGTAGCTACAGTCCTCCTCAAGAATCCTCGCCTAACATTGCACGCCCGTCAGCTGAGCCACGCCACACCGCGCATGATAATGCAAGTAATGAACTCCATTCCCAGAAGGCGATGCTTAGCGTATGGTGGAATTGCAAGGGGATTATTCATTGGGAATCTACCAACGAATTCATTGTTACAGCCTAATTCTACTGCAGAAAAATGGGTCCCGTCGCTGCAGCTCTACGTGAAAAGCAAGACAAAGTTCACTCACGACAACAGTAGGCCACACGTTGGGAAGGAGACGCAGCAAAAGCTTCAAAACCTGGAGTGGCATGTCCTGCCCCATCCACTGTGCTCATCAGACCTGGCTCCAACAGATCGCCATCTGTCCCTGTTGCTGTTCAGTCAAATGCAAAGAAAAAAATTAGACAATATATGACGCTGCCAACTAATTTGTCCTCGCAAAAATGCAAAGTAGAGAATGAATGGCAGAATCCGAACGCTTCCAGTTATGCCACCACTTCATTTTCACTGTGCCATGCCCCGAACGGTCCGGATTGTGGCCATTCATTCCCAACTTGCATTTTTACGCGGACAAATTAGTTGGCAGCGTTATATATGGACCAACTCAAAAAATGATTCACAGAGTTTTATGGCTCAAAACCCCAAGATTTCTATATAAGCGGGATCTGAAAATTACCTGATAAATGGCAAAATGTTGTCGAATATGAAGGTGCATATAATTGTTAATCGTAAGTTGTATTTAGGAAGAAAAATAAATTCGAACAAAAAATAAAAAATGGCGGGAAACTTTTCCGATAACCTAATAAAGTTTAACGTGAAAAACATATAAAAAATTCTGCTTTCGATCTCAATTTCACCAATTCTAGCTTCTCAAAACCGGAACTAAACCAAAATTTGAAAATTATAAAATTTACCTATGTTGAGTGCATAAAAAACACTTTCGAACGAACATCTTCTATTTAGATCGACAGTCACGGTCAATAAGATATATGACGCTGCTAACTAATTTGTCTCAGTAAAAATGCAAAGTAGTGAATGAGTGGCACAATCCGAACCGTTCGAGTTATGCCATTATTTCATTTTCACTATTCCCTACCCCAAACGGTCCAGATTGTGGCCATTCATTCTCTACTTTGCATTTTTACTAGGACAAATTAGTTGGCAGCGTCATATATGATCAGTGGCATGGTAAAGGTGGAACTTTTCATTATAACTTAATTGGGACTGAGCTATTCGGCTGAAATTTCAATACGTGATGAGGATCAAGGCACTCTTTCTTTGCGCTGCGTAACGTTGACGTAAACTGCTTTCGTACAGAACTATCGCGTTCCAAGTCCGAATTCGCCTCTTTCATCAACATGATGGTTCTTCGTTTGTATCGCCTTATTTGGATTCGCAGAGGAGTTATTCTCAATCTTATTTTCAGACAGTAATTTGCTAATAGTCATAGTAGTCATGTTCTGTAGTTCCTCTCCTTACATGAAGAAGTGGGACTGCCAGAATGTTCAAAAAAAAGTGAAAAAAAGTAGTTTCAATAATCTCGAACAAAAGGCAATCGTTTCGACAGAGGATATTTCTATGATATCCACTGCTAACAACTATTCTGACATTGGAGTAGGAACTGTGACGCTGTCAATATTCTTTAAATACAGTAAAAAAGAACTTTCGGCAAATGTTACCACTTATTTTGGTCCTCGCATTTGAGCAGCAAAGGAAAGTGCAGTAATGCCATCTGACGGAAAAAAAATGGCCGATTATGTGTCTAATCCGTATCAACTCTTCATTTTTCTCAGAAGGTGGTAGTGGAGGTATTGGAAAAATCTATGAGACCCGAGGAAATTGATGTTTAGGCTTAATAAAATCACTAGAATCAAGGTTCTGTTCAGGTAAGCTGCTATTAGGAAGCACCCATAGAGATTTAATACTTATTCAAATTTCGATTGTATATAACAGCAAGCGTGGCCTGCCACTCCGAAGCAACCGCATGGTGGAAATGTTTTGGAAGAATTTTGGTTCACAACGCCGCAGTCTGGCTGGCGTTGTCTGCAACCAAGAGCAAGAGCATACCACACCATTTTCCCTTGATGTTTTGTCGAGCTTTGAGAGTTTTTAGTCTGGTTTTCTGTAAATTCCTGTAAATTTCACCAAAATTTCGTGTGAAATCCTCTTGTTTTCCTGCAGGACTCCTCACACTTTCTCCAACAATTTAGGTAGAGTTCTCCAAGAATTCAGGCGGAAACTGCCGGTATAGAATCATCAGAGAACTCAACAGTAAGCTCGGCGAAAACCATACAGTTGACTCCAAAAACAGGAAATATTTGTGTTGTCGTTCACGTTAAGTCACTACATACTTCAATAACATTGTCAAAAAGTACTTTTATTAACCTAAAAACTAGTAACGTGGATTGTTTACAGTTCAAATTACGAGGTTGTGATGATCAAAACAACATTGTCCTTGCATCTGACATTATAGTGAATAAGCTAACCACAGCTGCCGTAACGATTAACCATGTAAGCGACGGGTGAAAGAGCGCGTGGAAAAATTCCACTCGAATAGGTAATGCATGATTGGACCTGAAAAAAAGTTATTCTCAGCAGTTCAGACAGACACTGAAACACGGGCCAGTAGTGAAGTGTCATGGCTGTGAGATGAGCTCCAAAACTCACCACCACGCTTTAGGTGATGTTTGTATGCCAGCTCACATCCACGGAGTATAGGATATCAGATCACTGCCACCCACGTCACTGCTAGAGCACGTTTGGGGGTAAAGATCATCGTTTTGTTAGAAGCTGTTCGCCTTCTCATGCAACGAAAATATAATAGTAGGGGAGGCGAGTGAACGCGGACTGAGACGCTCAGGGTAGCCAATTCTGTGTCCACTCACCTTTCCCACTATCTCCACAGCAAAAGAAGGTGATCAGCTCCCAACATGGCGATGATCTCCTCGTTCGCACATACATGCTCTAGCAGTGACGTGGGTGGATGCAATCATCGCCTAACACCTGGTGGTGAGTTTTGGAGTTCATCTCACCGCCATGACACCTTACTACGGGCCATGAAGTCACATAGACACAGCTGTAGTTTTGCTGTTAGTTAAAGGTGTCATCTCTGAGATATTAAAAGAAAAGACCTTTAACGAGACACTGATAGCAAAGGTATGAACGTTTATAAATGTTTACAACAGCTGTGTGGAATCATCACTTCTTTAGCCTCCTGTTTTGTGGAGAATTTGGGATGCCTTTGAGACAAATGCGACAAAGAGGCGTAGGGTATTAGTCCAACAACCTTGGACGTGTCTCATCTCACCACTTTGGACTGGTGGGGCCCTTCGTCTATGACGATGAGGACGTGTTGATCCGGTGTGCAGTGTCGGAACAAAAAACGATAAAGAAAATTGCCTAGCAATGCGGATGAAGCAGGTTTACATTAAGCTTCTGGCTTCAATGCTTTTATTTTGATGGTAAAAAAAATTGGGCTTCTTATTTGAAAGGACGTAATTTTGTTTGAACATAGTATGACATCCAAGGATGGTAACAATCTTGTCGAGCAAAGCATGATTTTCTTTACAGTACGAATGAAGTATTTATATCTCCCTTTCAGCCAGGACTCGTAAGAAAGGTGAACAGTCCAGGGATTGCATCTCCAGTTTCCTGACTTTCTTTCCGTGGATCTTCCTACAATCTCATAAGTGCTACAGCACAAGACTTCCTTACTCCATTTGGCTAGAACATCAATAACTCCTAAATAAGGATTTTTTGAAGCATTTTCCCCAGTTATTTGTGGGTTTTTCGCAAGTCGCTCTCCTCTAAGCTGGTTTTTGGAAACGACCCTCTTGCTAATACCCATAGCCACTCATATGGCCGTAACTATTTGCTCCATAAAGTAGCTATCGATCTGCTTAAAAGCGCTCAGGATGACCAAAGACGTGGCATTTTCTAAATTTTTACAAGCAAGAAACAGACAGAGAGCCCATCTTTTTGAGAAAGGAGTGAGAGTTACTCAGATAACTGATATGGCAAATGCTGCAGAACATGCCAAGCCACACCCCTGAAAAATGGAAGGCAAACATTGCTGCAAGAGGAAGAACTGCTGCATTCCGACTGCTCAGAGCAGCCGACCACGTGTTTCGGCTGCGTTGAGAGAGCTAGCTGCTGCCCTATTAACAGCGGTGTCGTTCAATCTGTGTTCTGCCCCTTATGTGCTGCGTTCCACCCGCTCCTCGGCATGTGGCGCACCGTCCCCCGGGAGGTGTACATAAGCCGGTGATTGAGCATCAGTGCTTAGTCGTGCCTCCGCTACGGCGGAGACAAGACGAGCCCTGCGAGACTAGTCAGGCCGGCTGAAGCCCGGGTAAAACCGTGGCCCAGTGCAAAATCCGGTCAGACAAGATCAGTGCGGTGCGGATGCGTGCGGGTGTGCTGCGGATCCGGAGGTCCGCGCGGGACCGCTGCGTCCAGCAAGCGCGTACGCGTTTGGGACTATTTTTGGATGAGCTTGGGTAAGCTTTTACTTCCCCAAGCCTACAGTAGGATCAGTAGGACCACATCCCTCTGCGATCCTAGCTTTGAGGCATGCAAACCAGTTCATCGCCCCCGAAACACAACCTTTGTGGGGCCAATACAGCTGGTGGGGCGACAAAATAAGCCTTCTCCTTGCTGTTGAGACGTGTTCGGCCTGTCTTCGCCTTCCTGGAATCTCTGAGGAAGAGGAATTAACTACTCCATTTCAACAACGAGCACCTCTCGAATTCTCTAATTTTTCATAAAACAAAACGTTTTAAAACTTAAGTAAATGGTAAAAAGGAAGCTTTTTAAACTAACCCGAAACGGATTGATCTCAAATAGTGCGCAATTCCATTTTGCAAAGCATATCTGCGCACACGCATTCGGGTCCATAGTGAAATAAGCGCCAATCAATCCACCGGTTGGAATGGTTCGACCTCCAACAAATTGAAGAGAGCATTGAGCCTGGATCGGATGCGAGACTGCTCTTTAGAAGTCGCACAAGTAAAACTATAGAAACTATTTTGTTACCTGAGCTGATACCACAAGAGCTAGCAGGAGCACTGCCATGTAGATGTCCATCTTGTCGACTGAAAAATGAGCCACCATCGCTTGTGATTAGCTTGTCAAATTTCGCATCTACTGTTTCAGTAGAATGAACAAGTACAAAGCTGAAATAAAAATCTTTCACAGCTTACTAGTTTCCCCATCTCCGAAAAACAAAAGTGGTAAATAAAAAGAGAAATCAACAAGTAAAGGCGTCACTATGTAGCTTCTTGAAAAAGATGATAGCTTCTCCAAGAATATGACATGAGAGGATTAAGCTAATGCCTAGTAGCAGAAATGCTAAGGCACCAGTGAGGAATTTTATACATATCACTCGGATAGTGCTCCTATAATTTATGCATAAGTTAAGCACACAGTTTGCTATGTGGTCTAATCCTCTTAGGCTGTGTGCATGACAGTACTGGGTTTGGAAGGATGTTGCACGTGGCACAGGAAAGGAACATTCTGTTCCTGGAAACATTCTTTCCTGGAAACAGGTGCAACTGCCCCGGAACTTTTGCACGCACCTAATAGTAAGCCTAACCCTATGCTTAAGAATGGGTTTAAGGCTTAGGCTTAGGCTTCATAGGAGTGGCCCCACCCAACTCCCTTTTTACTTAAATTTCTATGATAAACTACGATAAGTGTAAGTGTAAGTAATAGTGGACACCATCTGTATGTTGCATCGCGTGCGCGCATAGCTCAGTGGGTTGAGCGAATGATCGACGTTGTGGTGGTGAGGGGATCGAATCCTGCCCTTTGCCCCCGTTTTGCAAATACATATAGTATGCTGCCTACGACTGCTGCAGTTATCTAACAAACACCAATATAAAAAGTAGCCCGGATGGCTCAGTGGTTTGAGTGGCAGATTGCAATCTGTCCCTATCGCTGGTTCCACTCCGTTGGAGATCCAGAGTTAAGTATCGCAGTGTTTGGGGTTCACTGCTTGGAACGTCCCCCGTGATCTCCTTCGGGTAGTCCAGGAAGGCATCCGGCAACGTTTTGCATAAATTTCGAAGATAAACTACGATAAATGTAAGTGTAAGTAATAGTAATAGTGTAAGTAATAGTGAAAAACCACTTTTTCAAAGTTGAGGGAAACCGGGAGAGAGTAACTCCGCCGTAAAGGACTGCTCCACGAAAGATAAATGACAGCGGTAGAACTACTTCGCAATGGATATGGAACAGTTTATACGGATTTCAATTATTTCTGAGGATCCCGAATTGGATGAGCTTTATTATTCAGATGGGATAACTGAAGTGCTGTGTCCATCTATAGAAGAATAACGGCCATTTTTGTATTCGCGAAGCAGTGTACTAGTACTACTACTCCTGAACCTTCTAGGAGTGAAAGCAGGAATATAACGATCTGCAGAATTCATATGTCACATTTCAATGGCAATTAAACTCCAACTGCTTCCACCCCACTGATTCGTACCTGGTCACGTCATAATCATCATACTCACTGGAAGATGCTCAACATCTGAAATTGCAAATCTCAGTCATTTCATTGGGGGAGGGACTGCAACTGCATGGGATATTGACAGACGGATTCGTGATAACCAACTACTGTTAGCTATCGTTCTTCCTGCCATTTTATCTGGTACCCATAATTTTGGCCCACCGCGTAGATGAAGTTCGCGATTTTAGCAGTTCGTAAAGTGAAATACCGAGAGTAATAATATGTAGTACCGAGTGAAGCCAGTATTCCGTCTAGTCTCTAATAATTAGGAGTTGATTCAATCTGTTCCACGAGATTTTTCATGATCATGAAATGAAATTGAATCGAAAACTGTGAAGAAATCAGATGGAATAGGCAGGTATAGGTGAAATTGAACAGGTTCAAGAGCGAATCATACTAACAACTATGCAAATTCTTCATATGATAACTCCAATCAATCCGTATTTGAAGGGAAGCGAAACGACGAAAACGAAATTTATTTAGTTGCATCGTGACAGTGTAAACAAGAACGGTCATGTGGCAAGAGATCGCTTTTCTTTTCACTTATGTTTCCTACCCAATTTCTGGAAAAAAAATTTCTCAGCGTTGATTCCCTAAGGAGTTCTCCAAGAAATCACTGATCGAAGGGTGACTCAGAAGGTGTACTTGGAATAGTAATGAACTAAAGCATTGCAGTCTACTCTCATAAGATCTCTTACTTTCAATGGAAAAACATATTTATAAAGGAAGTGCTCACAACATGAGCATTCATGAAAGAGCGTAAAAAGGTTGTATGCGTGTCGTGAATATTTCGTTCAACAAGCAATTGTCTCAATTCCAGTTTGGCACTTTCCCTCCAATATGCCATCAATCAAAATCGGGCAGAGATGAGGGGAAAAAAAAAGAAACTTGCAATTCAACACCAGCAGTCTCACCGTGGAAACACAACTCGTCGAACATTCAAAACATGCAGGTTAAAGGCAGCACATGCTCAAATCTTTGTGTATGAAGCTTTTGACAGTGTGATGCCTTTCCCACTCATTGACTGAGCGAGTTGCAGAACACAACTGTGGATCCGTTTCTAGTATATCTGCCTGTACATCTTTGCGAGGGTCTATAGTTCACCGCGGGGCGACGACGTCCCGGCGACGGTTACAGCATGAGCGATATTACACGGGTTGCGAGCCGAAACAGCTCCAGAAAGAAGGAAACAAGGGCAATTTCTAAACGCCACAATACGCAATTGTCGCAATGTAGCATAAGCTATGCAAAACACAAGATTTTTCTAATTCCACGCATACCGGTGCATGACGCAATTTTTAGGCCTTCTGGTATGTGAGAAAAAAAGTAGTGAGAGGAAAAAATTCTTTAGAGCAACCGAAGCAACATTGCTGACTTTTTGCGTAGACGATGTAAGAAAGGCTGCAAATAAGGTCCGAGCTAAAGAATTTGGTCACCTTGAACTCACCAAAATTTTGCACAAATTGTTGATTCTGTCACTATAGCAGACTTTGACAACACAATTCACTTCAATAAACTACCAATAATACAGATCTAAACATTACTTGACAGTAAACAACAGAAGACAGCTTAATTTACAGAGCAAATAAACAACAAGTATATGAAGTTATTATCAGGCTTAAAGCCAACGAATAGCAATAATTACAATACCTATTCACAGAGTAAACAACTTCACAGGGTAGCAAAATAACTGCGTCGTCACACTTGATTTCAATACCATTACAGAATATCAAATACATCAAAATTCTAGTGTTATTCAACTATGCGCATAGATTCATCTCTTAGGTGGATCTGGATTTGAACATGGATGATTTCGAACATTCTAAATAAGTCACGCCTATAACCCTATCAACAATTTGAGCCAAGTCACCGAGTCCTTCGCGAACACTGCTGATCTCGGAAGCAACGGCAGCAATCTGTCTATTTTGTTGAGCAACTGAAAAATTAACTCTCAGTAAGAGTAGCTGCTCGGTTTTACATACTATTCACCCTCCCCAGTGAGTGGAGAGGCAGGGTGTAAAGGACACTTCAGGGATGAAGACCCAAAACAACCGCTAGAGCACATGCAACGTGGCACTTAGACAACGCAAAACCTATGTACTAATAGTTATCTCACTGTTCACAGTCGCCGAGCTCCGTAGCTGCGGATTTTCTTCTCGATAGGATATCCTATCAGGTCAGTTCCACAGATAAAAATCACCAATGTCGGGAGGAGCCCGATTCATGTGCAAACAAGCGAAGAGGCGGGCTTCTCGAAGAAATGGAGATGTCGGGAGGAGCCCGATTCATGCGAACAAGCGAAGAGGCGGATCAGTCGACCGAGCAGCAGCCGCGCCAGCCGGCTGCCTCCAAGCTCCATCCACCCCACACCCCCCCCTATGTTATGTAATACTTAGAGTAATCTCTATATATAAAGTAGAATGTCTGTGAGTGTGTGTGTGTGTGTGTATGTATGTATGTATGTATGTATGTATGTATGTATGTATGTATGTATGTATGTATGTATGTATGTATGTATGTATGTATGTATGTATGTATGTATGTATGTTCCCTATAGAAATCGTGGAGGGTGAACCGATCGGGACCAAACTTTGCACACATACCCATCAAAGGCCGGCGGAGGTTTTAGGCTACTTTCCTCTAGGAAATATCGATTGATTCATCGATTATATCGATTTTATTGATTTTTCGCTATTTTTGCTCAGGGGTCAGTGGGGACACGAACACTGGGGTATCTCAATACGCTGAACACAAATATGGCAACCATTTTGCACGAAACTATCGATTTATCGATTTTATTGATTTTTCGCTATTTTTCCCTAGGAGTCGATGAGAATATGTCTACTGGGGTTTCTTAATGCGCTGAACATGAATATGGCAACCGCTTCGCACGAAAATATCGATTATATCGATTTTATTGATTTTTCACTATTTTTGCTCAGGGGTTGGTGAGGACAGTACACTGGGGTATCTCAGTACGCTGAACACGAATATGGCAACCGCTTTGCACGAAAATATCAATTTATCGACTTTATTGATTTTTCGCCATTCTTGCCCATAGGGCGACAGACAGATGTCTACTGGAGTTCGTCAATACGCTGAACACGAATACAATAAACATTCCGCACGAATTACCGATTTATCGAGTTCATCGATCTTTTCCATTTTCATTTGGGGACAGTCAAGGACATGTGTGCTGCGGTTTGCCAGTACGCTGAACACAAATTGATGAAAACCGTTTTGCACAAAATATCGATCCATCGGTTTTATTGATTTTTTGCTGTTTTCGCTCATGGATCGGTTGAGACGTGTCTACTGGCATTTTTCAATACGTTGAACACAAATACGGCAATTGTTTTGCAGAATATATCGGTTCACTAATGTCTTCTATTCTTTTCCTGCTTCTGAAAATTGGCAAAATGTGCTTACTGGATCAATCGAACACGTTAAACATCTAAGCACGAATATGGCAACTGTTTCCCACGAATTTGTCATTGAAATAACTTTACTGACACTGACGCGGAGTTGAAAGTCTACGTCCGAACCGCTAAAAACCATTCCCACGTAGCCTTTCGATTGAGATTTTGATCTTTGGAATGGATCAGCTCGCGCGCGTGTCTCCAACGCGATGTTCACTCGGAGGGGAATGCCCTGTACCTGAGCATCGCTAATGCTCACCACCAAAGTTATGGGTATTTCCAATGATTTTACCAGCAATGGCAATTGTTCTCATCAATGTGAGAAAGCCGAGGTTGTAAAACACCCGAGCGAAGCCGGGTATGCCGCCTAGTAAATGTATATAGTAAAATGAGTTCCTACAGAAGTAATAACCCCACGGGTTAGAGCAGGAATGGAAGTGTACAGCCCATGTTCTGACACCAACAAAAGCATTCATAAATTGTGGGAAAAATGTGTGCATTATACTACTGTGTAGCACAGTTTCCACAGAGATAACCTTTTCCAGTATAAAAAAATTATGTGCGATAGCTCCGAGTTCCACATTCAATGAAACGTTTAGTGGTGTCACGGGCCCAGCAATACTCTGGTTAACAACTTAAAGGCAACACTCACGGAAATTTCCGCGTTGGAGATTTCGCGGTATATCGGGGTTTTTAGGGACGACGAAATCATCGACAATGAGGAAGTAGCGTGAAACGCGCCAAAAACACTGAAAATGATGGCGCTATTTCATGTGAGTCCACAGGGCGGACGAGTGTTCCGTGATGGGGCACGCCTGGAAATGGTGCCCTTCCACACAAACCGCTTAGCCAAAGCACATGCGCGCACCCAGTCGATGGTGTTAGCTGAAGCGACGGAACCCCTTCTGTCCACAGCGGTAGATGTGCCCACAGCAGTATCTTCACACCTTTATTCGCTGTGTTCAACTTACTCTTGTGATTGTCCAGCGGCCAGTTACACGGTAAGCGACTCCCCTCGGAGGTGGAATCTTTCGTGAGTGCTGCTTTTAATGTGAATGGAATCTCAAAGCACTGCTGTCGCACGGAAGCAAAAATACGCGAAGCCAAATGTAAAAACCTCGCTTTCTTGAGGTTTTACCAAACCGGTCCATCCAAGTACTAGCACAAAGGTGGAACGAAGAAAGCATAAGTTTGAATAACCACTAAAACGACAGTGTTCAACGCTGTGCCACATAAATGCAGCTGTACGGTGGCCAAAATACAGTAAAACAAATGGAAAGGAAACACCCAGTACACAAGTGGAAACGAAACACTCGTTTTTTTTTCTAATATGTATTCGAAACGGTACAACGCGATAGCACGAAGTTTCAACCGGAAAAGTATAACAGTGGTACAGGACAAACCAGAATACTGCAATAATACGGAAGAAAAACTCACTCAAAGCTCGACATTTCGACGTCTCAGTACTTGACCGTTTGATCATCCCATGCACTGCATCCACATAATTCAAGCCAACTTCCTCAATTCACACAAGATATTCAGCTGTCATGAAATCATATAAACTATTAGACAATGGCCAAAAAAATAATACCGTTAATTTGCTCTGCATACACACACCAGCATAACTGCCACCCGAATCATTGTAATCCGATGCATATCCAGGCTGAGTGAGTACTTTTTCATTGCTTTTCTCATCAACGTCGTCGCCATCAAACATGGACAAGAACTCCTCGTCAGCATGAAAAAAGCAGATCAATTGCAAAACGAAGGAATTAAGTGGGCATTCACCAAACCGCAACAGAACAGTTTGCGTTTCACGTTTCTAGCATAACACATGGGAAAACAGACGCTTGGTGCTTTTCAACTACATATGTATGTCGACAAATATCGTGACTACATGAAACCCTATGCTCCTCGGAAAATCATCTGTCATCTATACTAGTGGTCATTTTGGATCAAATCTTGTTCCTTTATGGCAGTGACGAATGCAGAAGTCCCTAGCCGGAGGGTGAGGGGGGGGGGGGGGAGAACTTCAGTATTAAATAGTTGAGAATAAATATTCAAAAAATAGTGATAAAAATGAAGAACTGAAAATAAAAAAGAATGAAATTTTTAAGAGAGCTTCATTCACCTGGTGAGTGAAACCACACCCGGCTGGGGACAGTTTCATTCATTAGCAAATGAAACCGTTCTGGGCTTGTACCGCTACGCAGCCGCCCTTGCCTCAAGTTTTCGTTTGAAAACTGTCAATAAACTGTCAATGTGGTGCTAATTTCTTGAAGAAGTGGCACCAACTACAAGAACTTACAGCAAAAATATCGTCCGCGAGTTCCTCGTAGCGAATGTTCATAATCTCCAGCGCATCTCGCTGAGCTGTATCGTCGAAAGAGAGACTAAAAATACAGCTAGAAATGAAATTAGTAACTGAAAGCTGCACTTCGACACCAAAAAGATGACCATCTCAATCCAATAAAAGCCAACAAGTTCTTGGAATTTGTGCGTTACAATCAAATAATAGAATATATAATCTCCTTTGAACTTCAATATATCTGATAAAGGAACACATGCACGCATTACCACCTACAGTGGCGAGATATAAGGAGAGTTTCAAACAAAATTTCAAACGGATACGAAAACCTTGCTAGCTGCGACACGACTGCACGCATTACTGACCATAGTAAATGATGCAGATTTATCACAAAATGTTAATTGACAGCCAGTTGTCTCATTAAGAGTGTTTAAGGTAGAGAGCGAGTGTAAAGAGATGCACTAGAAAGAGAAAACATCTCCAATCATGAATTTCAGGCGTAATTTCAAGTGTAAAATTAATACCATGATGACTCTGCGCCTCGAAAGCCTGACGCGCCTTTCAGTTGGTGGTACCGTTCGACTAATCCTTTAACACTACCAAAGTCAAAAATTCGTGTAATTTATTACCTGGTAAAACCTACAAGTCAATGTGATCACGATGGAGAGTGTCAAAATATTCAACTAAACTCCGTAGTCAAGGAAAGGAGCCATGTCTAGATTAGCGAAAATAAACTGTGAAAGTTCAGGACGTTGCTTCATTAGAACAATGATAGAGCCACTAGAACAAGAAACAGAGAGTAACTTTGCCTTTCTCTGACTTACTATTTCTCCACGGCTGAATTAGCCAGGATGAGATCTTCCAGCCGCAAAGACAACGCTTTCAGTTGACTTAATGACTCCATGCGCTGTATACGAAGTTGTCGCGCTTAAAACACCACATGTTTCCAATGAAAGTAAATGTTTCATTAGAAAAACCAACCTGAAGCAAGCTTTGATGACATTATATCGCTCAACTTCTCGCATAGTGTTCCTATGCAGTACAACTCTCGGTATTCTGAGGCACTGTGTGAACCAAAGCAAACGAAAACAATGGTCAACAACAACTACAAAATATCTAATTCGTGGAAAAGGAACCATTTCTCAGCGGGCTCTCTGACTTTTCTGGGAGTTTGCACTTCTCGCCGCTTAGGTGCTCGTAAAGCAGGAGGATTTTCTCGGCATCCATTATTAGTTTGTCGTCGTCGTCTTCCTAGAAACGAGAATAATTTCTTCGAGATATCACTCACAGAGGCAACATCAATTCCGAATTCGAGCTATATACAGGAAGCTCCAAATGTCCGCAGTCAAGAGGGCGTGGCCACGGCGCGGCTCCTTGATCAGACACAGGCGCTCTCTGTGCTGCCTCTGGCTTCTCTGACTCTGCAGCCAACCAGTGGCAGCATGCCGAGCGCCTGTGTCTCTGCCTAAACCCGCGTCGTGGCCACGTCCCTCTTGACTGCGGACATTTGGAGCTTCCTGTACATACATAGCAGTGCCGGACGCAGACGCGGATAGGGGGCGAGGGGGGGGGAGGCGGGCGCCTTCCCTCGAGAATGGATCGCCAAATTTTTGGAATTACTTTACAATACAAATAAAAATCTTGTATTAGTTAATTTTTACTTGTTTATTTTTATTATTATTTTTAATATAATTTTTACTAATTATCTATTATTATAACTAATATTTTTATTATTTTTATTTTCCGTTTGGGTCCCCAAAACGGCGGAGACTCCACTTTTTTCCCACGCCTCCCCCCCTCCCGCCCACTTCCTGCGATCGCCACTGATACATACTGTCTTTTTCACAAATTTTGCCACTTGGCCATCCGCCAAGATGAGGTAAGTCTCGCCACGTTGTTATAGACGAGACATGTTTTGGCGCGCTTCCAGCTATTGATCGTCGATTGATAGCGCCAATTTCCATGATTTAGCGTGTGATAAAATGCGTTCTGTGTAATTAAACGAAACACATTGAATTGCTCTGATTTTTGGAACAGACAGTAGGTATTACTAACAAATGGTGTAAGGTGGGAGAACTAATAGCAAACCTCTGTACAGTTCGAATCTATCATTTCCTGACTATCATGCACAATCTCATCATCGTTGTTCTCGGCCTTACCAACTTCTGGTGCCGGAGTGGGCTGCTCCTCACTAAATCCAAGCATTCGAGAACCTTAACACCAAAATAACCTATTGATGAGTTCTGAAGCCCCAAAAGTCTGCAGAAAAGAAAAGCAGAGTCTGGATGAGGCAAAAAAGTTATGAATGTTGCGACACAACCAAATTCTAGCGACTCCGTAATGGCATATTCGTTATGGGACCTGACTGAGCTGCAGTGATGAACAGAACCGGTTACACCTCCTCAATAAGGGAGGGAATATATACGTGTGGCATAGACGATATTTTCTGACTTGTCTTGTAAAAAAAACGTTCGAGAGATAAGGTTTTACCCATGATCTCTGAAAATTGTACGGGTAGCGACGAAACGCTTGATCTTGAGGATATTTTTACAAATAAGAAAACCGATCTAATAAGTCTTCACGAATTCTAAGTAGAGAAGTTTCGGAAAATGCCTCCGCTTGATGCATAGAAAATGAGGAAGACAAGCTCAGATTTAGAGGAAGGAAAATCAACTAAATTACCGCGGTGAGGTCTCTGCAGCTTTCTCACATCCACTGAACAGTTTCTTCACACCTTTCCAACGATTCTTAGGTTTTCGAGACGCGCTTGTCTTATTTGCTACAGGTCTGCGTGCCCTGGAAGTACTAGAATTTTTCAAGAAGGAAACGATATGGTGTGGAAACAATTAAATAAGAGCAAGCGGTGTTCTCAAGCTTGTCTCCAACATAACCAGCTGTCTGTAACTGCATTCATACTAGAGTTCATCATGCCGTGTTCATTAAACCTTGTTCTTTGCTGTTACCGCTTCGCAACCGCTGATCAGCAATGCTGCTGTTTCACCGCAGTGGGAGGATCGAGAGGGTCCCGCCGCGATTCTGCGGTTGCGACGCTACGAAACCGCGCAAGTAATCCAAGTATCTTTCTGAAAATGACAGCACAGTGTCTCAAAATAATTGACGTATGGTGCGCATGGCGGGACCTCCTCGACACTCTCACCTGCAGCGTACTCTTATTGCATTTTTTTTTCGGTTTGGTCCCGCTGCGCTTCTTGGGCCGCGACACTATGGAGCCTCTATGTTTGGATGTGTCATACATACAGTGAACGGCAATGAAAATGTGTTTCTCAGCGAGCCTGCGGTGCGCTGAAATCGCCGCTGCAATAGCAAGTCGGGATTGTCGTGATGGTTTTCAATCTCACCCCAGGTCACGTATCAAGAATTATCTAAACACATATAAAGGGGAACCCTACGGTGTGCTATTACGGCGACGATCTCAGCGCGAGCGGAGCGGACGCGTCGCGTGCTCTCCGATTCTGCGAAAAACGCACTATCATCGACGATTACTGTACACGCCTCTTCTGTATCTAGTGAGAATTACATGTATGTCAAAAAGTGTCACAGACAGCGAGTCATTGCATCGTAACCGCGCTGCGATGGTGCTGCTCGGCGGACTCGATGCGCTATTTGGCGTGAGCGAAGGAACAGTACAATATTGTCTGTCCGAAACGACGATTCCGCCCACGCACGCGGGATCCAGAGGCGGTCCACGTTTGCCAACGCTTCACGTCATCGTCTCTGATCTGCGTATCACGTCTCATCGTTATCTTCATGGTATTGGCCAATGATTTGGCTGTGACGTGGACGACGTGGCAGCCAACAGCATCCGTCCCAGCAGCGCCGCCTCTCGATCCCCGCGTGTTTGGGCGGACTCGTCGTTTCGGACAGACTATAACTATAACTATCTAGATAATTATAAGCGCACGTAATTACAAAAAAAAAAGGAAATGAAAAAAAGCACTACTAACGTTTTCTTTGCTGGAGTTGTGAGATCAAGCTCAATTCCATGTAGTATCGAACACAATTCTGATGTAGGCGAGTCGGATCTAAGTTTCGTAAGTCAGAAAAGAAAAATAATGAATAAAATGTATAGCCTGTGTCGACTTAACTGGAGACTGTGCGCTGTTCTACGGCTTTGCGGTCCTAGAAGCGCACCGGGACCCACATGAACCATGTGGTAAGAGCATGCCCTAAGTGAGAGGATCGAGTAGGTCCGCCACGGGTCTCATCCGCCAATTATTTTAACACAGACTGTGTAGTTGTTCTCGAAAAGGACGGGATCTGTGCGTGGCTTCATAGCGTCGCTGCGGCGGAATCGTGGCGGGGCCTATCCGACCCTCTCACTTGGCGCATGCTTCTACCACATCTTTCGTTGAGGTCCCGCCGCGATTTTGTAACTTCGTGATTCCGTCTATCTTTTCGAAAAGGACTATATGTACGTATATAGGTGATACATGTACAAAAAAAACTCACAAAACTTCCTGTTTAACTGCCGTCATAGTAGAGCTGAACCTCGGAAAGAAAAGCATAGCAAATGAACACCTTACAAAAAAAATAAAGAAAAAAATCACCTTGGTAATCCGCTGTTCTGGTGAGGATTCTCCTTCGGAGAAAAAATAGAACGCCTGAAAAATGTTCTACGGATAAGCAAGAAAAAAAAGATGAAAATTTTTATATTACTTTTCCTCCGTCGCATCGACTTTGTTAGTGATTAGTTTCTCCTTCTTCTCAGGCTCGTCTTTTAGACTCTCTCCGTCCTTTCCTCCTGAAGAGCGACTGCGCCTCTTCGCCATTACCGACAGAACTGCAACATTGGTTCGGCAAGCTCTTGGATATGAAAACAGTTACGAAACGATGAAGAACAAGCGCTGAGCGGAAAACAACTCTTTGAGAAATAAAGCGAATTAGTTTCACTGAGATACTTGATATATAGCAGCCTTGATGCCGCGTGCTGTTGACACCTGCGCTTAAACCTACTACAACCGTCTGTACTACAAGGCTTGCTCCATTTAGACTGATGATAATCCGGGCGCGTAGTTTGAATCCTGGCAGTACATGGCTCATGCTTGCCGCGCGGAAAACTTGACGAGCCTTTCCAAAAATTCACAAAATTCAATTGAATGAAAATTGTGATCACGAATGCGGAACGCGTAAAGCGAGCACTAGATGGCTGCAGTGGCGTCTGGCCAAAAGCTGCTGAGAGGTGTAATCTGACGTGTTGTTTGGTGGTTTTCCCATGTTATATATCCGCAGGTGACCATTCCTTTTAGCCGAAATACTTTACAGAGGGCTGACTCCTGTTCTTTACAATCACTTCCCAATAGTGGTTCAATAGCAACCATTTACGTGACACAATCGTTAGGACCGAATAATGCATTAGATACCTATCGACTTATTCGAAATTCGAATTTGAGTAAGTCTTGTTCTGATGTTTGAAAGAGAGGGAGCAGCATAGTCCTTCAGTAGTGATAGGTAGGCATTAAGATCCATCTCTTTTTTGAACATTTGAATTCTTCGGAGCTAGTCTTGAATGAATGATTAAATGAACTGAGTTATTCGATTTTCATTCGCTTCCAAGAATAGCGCCCAGCCGCGCCGCGTATGTGATGCCGCGGGGCAGGCAGGGGGGGGGGGTTGCAATCGTGTTTGACCCTGTATAGGGGACTCCAAACGGACGCAGACAAGGGTCGGGACGGCGCAGCTCTTTTGGGCAGAGACGTGGTCCCTTTGCATGCTGAGCGCGTTCGTCTCTGCCTAAGAGAGCCGCGCCGCGGTCAAAACCCTTGTCTGCGTACGTTTGGTGTTTCCTGTAGGTATTAACCGATCCACTCGGTACACAGCCTGTGGCGCATTAGCTGAAAAGTGGATCGGGCGTCTCTCAATCGTTACGGTCCGAGTTTATGTGTGATTGCCTAATTATAGCCCGGTACCTTGGGGAGTGCATCTGTGGCTTTGTCTGCAATTATGACTGCGGCGTGGCATCGGCCAGCCGACCACTGTTTTGGTCGAAGGGAGAACGCCGCTGGTTGCGTCTGGAGAAGATTCTGCTAGTTGACAGGAAGAAAACATCGAAATGGCAGCAGGGCGAGGCCTCGCCGCGAACCTAGTAGACCGGTACCGTGCATCTGTAGGAGCGGGATCCAACCCAGTATGGGCTCGGGGTCTTCTCTTGCATCGTCCTCTACCTGGGATCCGGGGTGTTCCAGGGGCGGTCACCCGAGCGGGGAGGCGCAAGCCACCCGCTCTGGTCTGTTGCGTGGTTCTAGTCCTAGCAAACCCTCTCGGGGCTCTAAAACTAAATCTCTATCGGGCTCCTCGGGTTCCACTAAGTTCTTTTCCAATCCGGCATGGGATCCAGGTTCAGCTAGACCTTATAAAACCCCCCAATACAATTTGACAGATGTCCCCAGTTGTTATATAACTGGTTCTAAGACAATTTTTAGGCGTAATTTCCATTGATGATTGCACACCACCGCCGAAAGGTTACCAGCGTCAAATTCAACTAATGTGTCGCTATGCTGAGGACATTCCACTGCTCGTCAAAGTATGAACATATCTATAGATATCCGTGGCTTAGTGCGGTCAAAGCAAGTTGACCAATAAATACTTGTTGCACGTTGAAATGCTTAAATAATTAAATCCTGAAAACCAACTACCTTGACTCCGTGGTTCTGCAGTGTTCACATTCTGGCCTGAAAAGTCTGCTGTAATATGTAGAGTGTTGAAAGGACATTAAGGTTATAGCCGGCCACGGAAATCCGTAGGCTGAATCTCGGCCCACCATTTGATCATGACAATATCCGTATTTTCTATATGGAAGGATTCCACGATATGCTGGTGCTACCTGAACTGAGCCACCATATGGAAAGCGCCTCGAAAAGAGTGAGTTTTCAAAAAGTAAACGTCTAGATGAACTTTTTGGCCGAATACGAGGTTGTTAGTAATGTTCTTTATTGGCCAAGGTTTCGGCGGCTTCGATTTTGTCAGGCCTGGAAAGATCAAACGATCCATGAAGAGGTAGCCGCACAAATGCCTCTTCAGTCAAACATCAGAAAGAGCCAGTATCCGAAACCACCAAACTCTTTTTTGGAAGTCGAAATCTCACCTTCGCAAGTCTACCCAACGGTGGCGTCTTCAGGGACGACCGAACGCGCTAGGCCTAGGGCATACTACACAGCGACGCTGTCGTTGCTACCGTTCACCACCACAAGTTTACTCACAAGCTCCTATGCCAGCACGTATTTCACGCAAACTGTGTGATAAGATATGAGAACTCGTGAAATTTTGTTGTCATCATTCCCATTCATTTTCTTCACCGCAACGGTGTCGCTATGAAGTATGCTATGGGCCTTAGACTTTACAGTGTTGTGAGACTTTCTGCCACAAGTCATATCTTGGCTTAGATATCACACAATTTGAGATAGGGAAGGAGTCCATTGGTTATGGTGGGGCACTCCTCCTTGCGGTTCATTTTTGGATTTTTGGCATGAATCCAAAACACTTCAAGAGTTTTGCGTGCCGAAATCTCAGTTTCGAGTTCAAGGATTGTGGTTTCTATTTCATAATCGACATCGTCTGCACTCGCATTCGATGACAGCCTGGAGATGTAGGAGAACTCGACTTCCCTTCAGGGTGCTCCTTGATTCGCGTAGGCGTTTAGGCAACGATACGCGTGCCGATATCGCCTAATATCGCTCACTATCGACTAATCGACGGTGAGCTATCTGAGGCGGTTTGGCTCCCTGTATGCTGACCTCCTTTGAAGCAGTCTTTTTCTTTAACTTTCTGTCTACCATCACCACTTATCTTGAAACCTCACTACCAATCAATGATAAACCGTTGCATTAGCGCACTCCGCTGTTTTGATGCAAATTCGATGCAAACCTCCAATGAAACAGGGTTTTAATCCTTGACGGTAGTCTGGTGTACTGTTTCTCCTTTGGTTTTATGGGTTTTTTTTTCTTGTATGGGTACCCTCCAAAAACTTTTTGTGAAGTTCTCCACAGTTTGAGGAGCCAACATCACTACGAAGTCCCTTCAAAAATTTCTTTGGTTTTTAAGCCTCGCAAAATATTATATTTCAGGCGGTCTCACATCTCGAGAAGAAATACGACGTAGATGCCCTCCGAATAGATCTTCCCTTGTTCTCAAACACTATCGACATCATCGCTTCTTGCTTCTTCGAACACGGTAGACCATCTGAACTCATGCTTAGCGAAGTATGTGCGCATCATAAATTTTACCCAAGCAATCATGACATTTTTCTTTCAGAGGGATAAAGGCGCAGTGGACTGCCGCGGTGAGTTACCTAAGCTGTTCGTGGGCCGATCTGTACACTCTCCAGGAGGTGTATTTACGCCAATGTTCGAGAAGGAGTTTTGTGCAGGCATCGTCTGTCAGTGAGATTTCTGCTTATTGCTAGAGTAGGGCTATTAACTTCAGGTTGTTGTAGTTTGTGGGTAGGAACTTAAATTGGAAAGTAATTATGATTACTTGCAAGTGAAAAGTCAATGTTATACATATCATTACATCCATGTAATTACTGGAATAAAATAAAAAATAAGAACATAATCAAACAATGCGTTCTTTTTTTCCATTCCACTCAACTTCGCCATTGTCTTACTCGACAGCTCGCCAACCTGCTTGGAGACAGCGGAGTGCTTGTGTTTCCCAGGCCTGTTTCAAAATCTGCCACTACTTAAAATTTCAGTTCCTGCAACATTCACACCACAATAATTTTCTGTTCAATACTTTATCTTTGAGCAGAACCCGGAATTTACTAAGTGACCCATATTCAGCTGGCCCACATCTGCGCCATACCACCACCAGCACCTTTCACGGCTTATAACAGCCTGTATACAGGGATACTAAGCACGCTGGCGTTTCCTGTGATCCAGTGCCCAAACAGCTTATGTGCAACTGGTTTATCGACTGGTGTTCAGGTTGGTGATGAGGATAAAGTAGAATGTTTAAGGCAATAATTGTATAGGATCGAGGTCCCCAGGCCTACTGTAGAAAAAGCCCTTTATGTTGATGTCAGTTCTTTTCAAGAATTGTTTAGCAAATTCCTATATGCATGAAAGACAATTAGATAATAAATTGGGCGATTTTTTGAAGCTCTTGTAAGCCTTGAGTGGACCTAGTCATCGAATAGAAATTCCGCTATAGCGCCATGGAAGTATATCGTGTTGGCAGTTTAAAAGAAAATTCCCAGATAGGTTGTGGTTTTTCCAATTCCCGGCATTTTTAGTCCGAAATTGGCGCATTTCCCTATCGTAACTATTTCTTTCCTCCTTTTGCGAGTTGGGCAGAGATTGATGAATCTGATCCTAGTTCCTCCCTGCTGTAAAATGTATCCGTTCTTGTGTGACAGACGTTCACCTAGATCATTCTGGATTTTTGGATTGTTCATAATGTACTAGGGAAGATGAGGAGTGAGATAGACCCGCTACATTAGATTGACCCAATACATATGTTTTGCTGTCGAACCAGACATAGACGTGCGCTGCTTTAGACCAGGTGTGAAAATGCCACTGTACGTAAGTCGTTTTTCGAGTTAAATTTAAAAAAGAACAGGAAATAATCCACACTTTATAAATTTGTCTCGCTGTTTTCTTCAAAACTCCATTTTTATGTGATTGCTGCGCCTCTCTCCGACCGACTTCTTATCGCTGTGGCTAAGAACTCTCACGGGCGTTTGGTGGCTGGATTTCACATGGTTGTCCACTCAAGACTCAATGATTGCCTTCTCATTTCTGTTGAGCTTTTTCTTTCTCCCTCTCTGTTCACCAGCTTGCAATATGCTTCCACTTGTTTATCCTCCCTTCGTTGGATCAGCTCATCCGCACAATATATGAAGGGCAGTAGCACATCAAGGTAATGAATAAGAATAAGTAGAAGATGGTATAGTGTGCTATTTTGACTGTATGTGCACTGCTAACAATAATTTTGTTGATAAATGAAATAGCACTCGTTGTTGTCATGCGGTTATACTTCAGACGTTACGGAACATGCAATCACTTTTTTGTTCGCCGGCCGACACTCACATACCTAGAATTTGGGTGACTAAATTCTACGACACATAGCAAATGACGTA
Organism: Ancylostoma caninum; assembly: GCA_037903475.1. Taxonomy (NCBI): domain Eukaryota; kingdom Metazoa; phylum Nematoda; class Chromadorea; order Rhabditida; family Ancylostomatidae; genus Ancylostoma; species Ancylostoma caninum. Next base: position 667,648 of record JBAJFG010000015.1, on the reverse strand, counting down.
ACATCATGGTAAAAGGCATAGAGATGACTGTACAGGCGAAATCAATCATACATACAAAGCAATTTTCGAGGGCCTCATGAGGACTACCGACAAACAACAAGTACTCTAGTGTGCAAACTAGAGGAAAGAATTCCTCGAAAAATGTAAAGAATGCAATATTGAAGATCTAAACTCTTTTTAAAGGCGAATAAGCACACAAGAGAGTGTATAAGCGATGTTTTCGGTGCGTAGGTTCCGCACATCAGGCCACTTTATACGCTTTTACCATGAAGGCGGAATGTATTATGAGAATGCTCAAGGAGGCCCCGGCAGCAGAAGGAACAGCGATGTTTATTAGTGTCAACCAGGAATATTGACAAAATAAAAATACTTTTCGAGGATTCTGCTATGAAATGAATTTTTCGCTGAATGACATGAGCACAGAATCAAAGAGTGCAAAATGACACGCGCTCAACACCGTGCTGGCGAAGCCAACTTTTCGATGCTCTTCTCCATTTTCCGCGCGTCCGAATCCTCAATTTCGCAAGCATCTGTGAAGATCATTGATGTCGAGAATTAGTTAGTTATATACGGTGGCTGGGAACCTTCATCCCCATATTTATTCTTAATCGATGTATTGTAGCGAAACTTGTCCTATGCCAAATAGTAGTACTTGTCTGCCACGCGGGACTTGTATTACTTGTAAAGGCACACCTGTCCGCAAAGGTTTATTCCAACCGTTCGTGCCTATAGCGGGGGATACGTCCTTATATACCTCACTCATGAGTCACAAATCTTGATGAGAAAACAAGATAACCGATTAAAACATAACAAAGCTAGAACAACATAATGACTCTATCTACATAGTTGATTTCGTCGGCTTGTCGACAACATGAATAATAGAAGAACTATAGAAGAATAACCTTTACGCTACGCCTACACTAGCGCGGGGTCTTTCCATGACGCACTCCGCGACAATCCGTCGCCAAAATTTTCGCTTTATTTTTGGTGCTGACAGCCTCAACCGATAGTGAGACGAGTAAAATCGCTCCAAGATTAAGGTGTTCCATAAATGCTTCTTAAATGCCGAGGTGCTGACATCAAGGTCCGCCTTCACAACTGGTTCAACACATTCTCTCCGGGGCGGGCGCTGAGACGTCCTGCATCAAAGGAGCACAATATTACTCAACAACGGGTGTTGCAGTGGTTAGGGGTATAAGACGCTTAACGTGATGTCAAGCGGGACTTGAACATAGTTGGTGGTTCTGAACAATTTGGGACTCAGATATTATATCCCAATTAGACAGTAACAGAAAGCAGCATTTGGAATAATCTACATACATTCAAATGTGGGTTGTACCTGAACGTTGTTGGACCGATTCCAATCGTCTGGCTTGAAGATGATGACCAGAATTGACTCAGTAGCGTGTCTTGACTTGAAGTTTGATGTAACTAATCGCTGCGGACAAACAGCGACCGACGACACTTGGAGACTAAACGTGCTTTGAGTTGCTACTGATCTCCGATGAGAGTAGACTGGAAAATAGCACTTGCAGGCATTAGCGCGCGTGTCGAATGTGTCGATGACTGTTGGAATCCGCCTCACTGCTTTGTAGTGGCGAAGATCTGATAAGCCGTGCAACCGTAGCATTGTATGCATGGCATGGAGTACAAGAAGACTATCGATCACATGATTGCATGGCAATTCACTCGAAATACACGATAGGTCGATACTTGAGTAATATGAACAGATAATTATATTACATAAAAAATACTTTTTTCTTGGCCGAGCTTCTCGATAATCCCCTTCTACCTGCTTATCTCCGCTCGGATCTGCTCAACTTGAGCTTTTCCCTCGCTTCAACGCTTCAATGATCCACGACCTTGCTTCCGGCTTGGCATGTGAGACGTTGCGCAGAGCGCGGTGATGTCCGCCGTCTCGCGGGATAGGTGCTTCGAAGACTGTCATTTCTAGCTGCCTGCAGTAACAGTAATGTACTTTTGCAAACTTGCATTGTCGGTCCACCGGGCAGTCTTCCAAACAGTACTCTATCAGTTGAACAAACGAGTTTGAACAGTGCTGGCTTTCAGCTTCACAGAAGGCACATATAATGTCTCTCTGCACTCCGCGTGACGAGTCGCTCAATTCCCGAAATCTGAACACTTGAATATAAGGCTCCATCTCCGCGACTCCAGACATGGGTGTCAATGGGTAAATGCCAACTGAAATGGAATAAGAAGATATGGCTATGTAAGGTTTTTCCCCCACTACAGTCCGAAGAAGACTGTGCGAGTTCGAGAGAGCATCAGTGGGGACCTTAACCGGCAAAACCTCCGATGGTCATTTTTACATCGCTAATGGAGTTTGGCTATCTTGCTTTTTCCCCTAGTAAGAGTGGTCACGCCTAGTTAGTGTTTAGCTAACAACGTTAGCTACCATCATTATTCATTCGCCACCGGTCCCAGTCACCGATGATGTACCGCTGCGTCCACTCGGTCACAGGTTAATTTCTATCATACACACAACGCATATATGGACATATGAAATAAGATACAGCGAGAAAATGGGAGTAAGAGGAGGAAGAGCCTACGGGGCCAGATACAATGGAAGCGGACGGGCTCGGAGACCGGGGGGTCCCGAGGGGCGCTACGGAGTTTAGCCGCACCACCACTACACCCATGACCTAACCCGGACCCCTTTTAAACATCCGGAGGGCTGCTGGAACGGCTTCTTGGATTTATACTGGTTACACCGTCCCAGTTTTTCCCCCTCCGGTTCCGCTACTTGAAGAGGTCCGGATACACATAATCAGCGCCATAGCGCTGAATTATTAATTGTTTGGCCTTCTCTTGGGCTTTTGCCCATAAATCATCATACATTTTCTTATCTTCACTCGACAGCTATACAGTGATGTGCATGTGAAATAGAACGAAGCATTTTGTATCAATGGTATCGATGTTAACAATCAATGTTATCCAGAACTGGGATTCATGACCACGCGCCCAAACGCTAGTAAACCGCGTGGCTAGCCTAGCCGTGGGCTGGGTTGCTGAGTGATTCATGACACTTTTAGCCGTGCGGTTGGCTAGGCCAGGCTGTTCTGTGTGTGGCAAGAGAAGGTGTCTCGGAATGATTCAGGAACATAGGGAGAGTTACAACATGATGGGTAAAGGAAGGAGAAAGGGAGGACTCAACAAGAAAATCCGGGTGCCTTTCATTCAGGCCCCGGCCTCCCAATTATACTTTTATTATACAACAAAAAGAGAAATTAATGGATCCTTGGATTCCCACTTTTAGCTTTCTCGGTTCCAGGGTCGTAGTGGTTCCAGAATTTGTGGTCGTCCGTCACCCTTTTTCTTGTGGTCATATTACTCTTGTACACGGGCATACCGAGAAAAAGTTTGAGAAGAAGTGGTGAACATAATCCCGCTTTTCATCATGCTTCGACGACGTCGATCTATTCTCAAGACAAGGGATTGGAAAAATGAAGCTCACTGATCGTGTGTTTACGTTAAAGTACATTGCAGTTGAAATAAAGGATAATAGAGGTTCCCTGCAGGTAATCGGTTTCCGGCAATATTTTTTTTCAAGTTTCATCCAATAGTTGTGCAAAGCAATGCCCTCATTCTTTTACGGAAGCATAGCTCTCGGTAAAGTGACATATTTAAGCTGGACAAATGCATTTGGAGCAGTCTCGAGGTGTTTAATAGTATGATGTGTAGAAGAAAGGATAAAGGGCTAAGGGAGGGGAGATGTCTTTTCACGTAAGGCATGTTAATCTAACTGGTTTTTGAAGTTTTTTTTTCCTTCAATCAGTAGTTTGACTGCAGAATGTGCCACTGGAACTCCTCTGCAGATGTGTTCCTTCCGTGAATAAAATCCTATCCAAACTGCGGAAATTTCATAAGATCTGAAGCGCTTCAATGAGTGAGTTTCCAGATCTTTGGCTTCGTTATGAGCTACCTTCCTGCAGTGATTGTCGTCCTTTTCCTGTGAAATGTTCCACAGTTTTTTTTATCGATCCAGTAGTAGCAGATTTCCAAGTCTTCTCTCATATTAAAGTGGATCCACTTTAGAAATGTTTCTCAGGGAATCCTATGAGATAATTATTTACAGAGCGTTGTAGTGATTCCTTAGAACGAAATTACGTCGCACATTCCACACTTCGTGGACGATATTTGCACGTTTGTGATCCTGCACGAACAACTTCATTTTTTTAACTTCTCTGTAATGAAGTTGTCACGATCATGTCTTGACAGTTCCGGTAAAATTGACTGGTTTAATAGCTTCGATAGGATTTATGTAGTATGGTTACTACGTGGAATATGGGAGTGGATCACTTCGAACGATTACCATGATAATCTTTTATCTGCAATCAATATATTCTTCTGTAACGCTAGGGAATTCCTGAGTCCTGTTATATTCACAATACGGTAGGGCTTTTGACACTATCCATATTGTGCCATTTGGTGAACAATCCGCCACTTTGCAGACAGCTGTGACGTCTTTGTGTTTTCTAATATTTCAGCAATGACTAATACATTGTAATTATGTGTTGCTTCGATATCTGATTCGATAGCTCGCGAAAATTCTGGAATTTGCTAGGGATTTCTCAAATGCTATCCATTGCCAGCAGTTTAATAATCTCAAAACTAGAATAATCAGTCTTTAAAAGTGAAGGCAATGTATGTCAGACAGCAAAATCTTGAACAGCAGCTCAAAGCCATACTAGACAGCTTAAATAAAGAATACTAGTGCTGAAGAAAATAAACTTGTACAGAATCAATAGAGATACTTCAGAAAATCACCTGCACTGTCACAACTAGCACAGTGACGAAAATAAACAGTGAAATTAAATACCAACCGACAGCTCGAACTCATAATGCACACAGCTGTTTTATAGTAGCACATAGGAGAAATTTGCACAGATTGTAGGAATAGACAGAATGAACGCAGGCTTTGCTGCATTGACGGAACGCCGAAATAACGAAGTGCAAGGCTGTTTGCTTGCATTGATCGCTCGCTAGTTTTTTCTTGTTTCTCATTCTGCCGTCACGTGTTTGCCCTTCTGCACTGCGCGTGGTAAATGCACTTAACAAGAAGCCGAAATATTCCGCGATCCTCACCAGAGGAATTGTATGATCACTGTCATTCTTGGACTAAGTTAAATTATTTAATAATTGCTGAGCAGTTGACATAACGAAATTAGTGTCTAAATCAAGGTGGTGCATGATTACTGTCCCGAAATTAAAAAAGAACGCATAGAAGACGTATGAACGAATCAATTCAGACGATCTCCTTAATAACTATTTATTAACATCTAAGGAAACGAAAACCAAGAGATCTTCCAGCGTGGTCTCATTCGGGTCGGATGACAGCCTTCTCTTCGTATACCAGTTTCCTGTCTGAGTCAACGACATATTTTCGAAGGTGTCATTTCTCTTCGACGCATTTCCAGAATTGCGGAACGGTGTGATTACGGCTTTGCTATTTCTTGGGAACCTTAGCTCTCAAGCATACATGAGGCATATGTGCGAAATGATATGTCAGACACAACAAGAACAAAATGAGACTTGAATCGATCAGGTAGATCAAATTCCACTCTCGCACAATGATGGGACAGTAGGGTAAAATAGAGTGGGGGAGAGGGGGGGGGGGGGGCACTGCTATCGGTCGTTAATATGACCTGTTCTGACTTGTCTGCATTTTAGGTAACTACTGCACTCTAGGAGGGCTAACAAGTAAGAGCATTCTGGACGTGTCAGCTAGCAAGTCAGAACGTGTAGGACAAGCCAAATTATCGACTTCTGTTAGGAGCCCTCCTCCCTTCCCCACTCCTTAGGTACCCTCCTCCCTCCCTCACTCCATTTTCCCCCTCGATACTACTGCCACAATACCTACAGTGGACGGCAATGGCCGTGGCCCATCTGCGGCCTCGAGAAGGACGCAGCGCAAGCGCGCCGCGCGCGAAGGGACCGTTGTCGTCTGCTACTGGAGTGCTATTTCTACTCGCTTTCTTCCCGATTTGGTCAAGAATCCTTAAAATCGGGCAGAAAAGCTCTAGATATAGCATAACAGTAGCAGAAAACATTGTTTACGACGCGGGCGGCGTGGTTGCGCTGCGTTCTTCTCGAGGCCGCAGTTGGGCCACCGCCATTGCCGTCCACTGTAAGTGTACGGATGGCATAACGGCCTAGAGGCGGGCAGTGTAAAGTCTTCGCTGGTTTGCTGACTTCCGGAGTCCATTTTGCTCGCTTCTGTGGACAAGGATGTGAGATGATGGAAGAAGATAAAATTGATCTATTCTAACAAATTATGCTGTCATCCTGCCCCGACAAGAGTGCATAGCGTTCTGTCCTACGTTAAAGAATGTAAAAATGGGCAGTAAAGACCATTCATCGGTAAATACATATGCAAATTCTGCCTAATATGCGTCATTGGACAAGAGGTAAAATTGAATGCAAACAAATTGGCATTGGGTCGGTGTCGTGTTGTCAAGTACGGACTGAGTGAGTCTAGGAAAAGAGTCCAATTTTTCCACTCATTTATTGTCTTCGTGAGTCCACCATAGCTCAATTCTTTTCCTCGTCCGGTAGCGCTGCAACAGCGCAGAATTTGACGGCTGTCAGAGTGCAAACAGATAGATTTGAGAGTACAAAGAAGTTCTTACCGTAGTTCCCATGGTTTTACCACGTGGTAGAAGAGAATAGGTTGGACCCACAGCCCAATACCAGAGGAGCTGTGACTGATTGCAGCACTAGAATCGTAAACCTCTATTCTCCTATAGTATTTGCGTTTAGCAATAATCCGCAGCTGGTATGGCAGCGATGAAATTTTCATTTATTCGTAGCTATTTGCCTTCCCTATAGTACTACACACATAATGCTAGAACTAATAATGGCTCTTCGAGGCAAATAAACACATTAATGGTTGGCAACAGAGTCAAAGTGAGAGTAAAGCTTCAAAACCTTTATCCAATTATTATATAAACAGCCAGATGAATATCATGCTTCATCAGTGAGTACGAGCAACAAATTCAATGAAAGGGTGAGGCCAGAAAACAACAAAATACTTGTGAGTTGAAGATAATATTTACATTGAAGAAACATCCCTGAGAGTCTTCTTGGGAATCCTAAGAGAAGCTTCTCGTTTTCGCAGATGATGCTGAATCCATTCATGTTCCATCACCTAAAACCCTAATTATTTCACCTTGTTAAGAACGCAAATAACCATGACTTTTTGAGGAACTGAAATGGAGCCGTTGTTATTCGTTCAGAACAGTCGTTGAATTCTATGAAAGCGTTGGATGACAGGTTAAGAATTCAAGGAAATTAAGATGGAGGAATTATGGAACGAAATTGAACCGAAAGGAGAACCTCGGTCAGAGCTAGTCTTTCTTCCGGTTCTCGCTGGAGCAGCTTGTTAATCAGATCCCGTGCACCACTGGAAACGTACGGTGGGAATTTATACCGAACCTAAAATGGGCGCACTGAAGACGAAGGATAGAGTAAACTGAGATATAGGGAACTCCAAGTGGCCAAGTGAATGCGAACGAGTGGCGCGACGCGGCAGCCTTCGAGAGAAAGCACCATCAAAGCCTTATCAGGTGAGGTGCCCCAGACAGTCAGAATGTCACGCCATGCCGCGGTCGTGGTCCGTATTTACCTGGCCATTTGGGGTTCCTTGTACAATCGAGACAATACTGTGTCATAATGTCATATTTTTGTGCAAACTACTTTTCAACTGGATATGTGGGAAGAGTGAAAAAAGTCGTGGCTCTCAAAACGATCCATTCCAGTGAACTACATGTACAGAATGCGTCCTTGAACAAAGTCCTTGAACAAGCATATTTGCACGGCAGAAACGAAGAGGAAGTTGAAAAATCCCACAACAACACTCGAGTTCAAAGTAGTTTCGATTTTGGCAATTCTATTCCGACTGGCAATTCTATTTCGACTTTTTCCGCTATCTTAGGAGCGAGAAGAGATTTCCTGTCTTAGGAGCAGGAGCGTAGAAAAGAAGAGCGAAGGTATATATCGACTAAGGCACGCGTGTGATTGCAGAAAACTTTGTTACACAACTTCTCTCCTTCCTCTTAAGTAGAGATTTTAACTCCTCCGCCAGCTAAGAGGAAGCCCTCTCCCACAAGATCTGGAAAAAACTCCTGATTTTTGGAAATAAATTTAAAAAAATAAGACAGCCATTATTGGAAGTCATTGCTTACATGAGCGCTGGGTTGTAATTCGCAGCGTCAACGATAATAGCGGCATCACTGATCTAGCAAGCTTATTTGGAAAACAACTTCAATGGTTAAAGGCAGCACCTATGGAAATTCCCAGAAATTTCAGCGTTACTTGTGGCATTCAGGTTTGCTAAGCACCAACACGATGCTGGAATAAGGAAAAAAAGTATCTAAATTCCTATCTGTTGCAGCACTCTGCTTCAACGCATTCGAAAAGATCGGGGCGGGTTGAGCAAGCCGTGGGACATGGAGAATCATGAAATACAGGGTGACAACAAAGTCTTTGGCCAAATATAATAAATTGTAAGACTGGAATCAGATAGGCTGGCATTCTGGAAAGTTACATGTGTTATCTAGAATTCATGCGCTTTAAGAATCCACTGTTGGATTTTGGATATCTCTTCTGGCTTCTCCGTAAAGTCGCCAAAACCGTTGGCTACTGTAACGCATAAGGGCCGCAAGTTGGTCGAGGATTTATGATCCTGTTTTCTCGTTAGGTCTATACAAGAGAAGCAGGCATTTGAGCAAAAGTTAGCTCAACTTCTGTGCTCTAGGGACTGCAATTCAGGGACCCAGAGGTCTCCGTTTCAGGGAGCACGGTAATTATCAAGCAAACATGATGGTTCTGTAAAATGAAGAACTGAAGAGTCTGAACCAACTTTCTGTTGCCTTTTCTTTTGAAACTCGATGGAAAACTTTTGTCAGAAGCCCACTTTGTTTCTGCTAGATGTGCTTAAGTCTAAGAAAAAATATACCTCTCCGGGTTTCGCTCTGCTCATTTTTGCCCTTTGTTTTGTGCATTTTAGTAGGAAAAAGTGGTGGTGACAGTCTATTGATCATTTTCGGTCAATAAAACAAGTTTACATAAGGATCTCCCTAGGACAGAAAGCTTGTACCCTCTTCAATATTGAGCAGAAAACTAGTGATTTGAAGAGCCAATTAAAAGAAGTTCTTGGAAAAGATGTCACCGAGACTCTACTTGCGGCCATTTCCATCTCTACCTGGTCTCATGTTTGCAGAACATACAAGGCTCAAATAGGGCTATGGGTTATGAAATTTTGCAGGTGTGTTCGAGACATCTGGGTTGTCAACGCGGATACAAAGTCATGGGTTTCCTGACAAAGCGCAAGAAATAACTGCAATAAAATCTTTGGCCAAAGACTTTGTTGTCACCCTGTATATGAAAATAAGCTGTTTCGCTGTATAAATAGGTTGTTGGCTTTGTTTTCTAGCGTGCTTGCAGCCGATGGAAAGGAATGAGCTAAAGAAAGGATGGAGCAATTGACCAAAATGATCAAATGATGCTATTGAATAGCAGAAAAGTGCAATTAAGATCCCAAAATAATCAAGGAATTTAAAGTACATATATGTATGGGTGTCTTCAAAAAAAAAAAAAAGAAAAAACAGAAGCGTCCATATGACCAAATAAGCAAGAAGTCATATCAATTGCAACAAGAAAAATCAAGATGATAGCTACCGCAGAAACCAAAGCTGAAAGGTCAAAAAAATCTTACAATAGCCAAAAATTCATAGCTGCACAGCAACGCAACTTGCGACAAAACTCCGTTCTCTTACAGTCGATCGAGTAGCATACAAACTATACAAGATTGCAACTAAATTTATTTGTTAATGCAAACCACTGGACTCTTTGAAGTCGCGATTGATGTATACGGGCTAGAAAATGCCTCAGGTTTTGAGAAGCTCAAAAAACGCAGGATTTTCCGTGCGCGCTGCTTTTAAAGGATAGGTAGTATAACAGCACTTATAAAAACAACGAAAAACCTTCTTCAATGACAAACCTATCTGTTCAAAGCTTTGAATTTAAACTGTCCACAAATCTCAGAAACGATAGACCAAGGGTAACACAGAATTGATGTTTTTTTTTTTAAACTTCAAACCGTGAATTCAACTCGCTTACTCAAAATAGTGAGTCTTTTCTTCGTTTGTGACCCGTGAAAGGAAAACGTGTTGAAAATTGACCTCTTAATGGTCATAAAAAAGTAAAGTGCGATAATAACATACGTTGCGAATGGCTGAATATGTGTACGAGGTATCATCGTGTTCGAAAGGGGGTGTACCAACAAGAAATTCGTAGCACAACACGCCAAGAGACCAAACGTCGACCTGAATAGTAGAAATCGTAAAACTAGCATATCGGTCCAGCTTGTAACCATTACAGGGCAAAATTATCCACCTATGGAACAACAACTCCTCTGAACAATATATTATCACGGAAATAAATATGAACTGGTAGCGTTGTCGTGCATAAATACTCCAATTAGACTTACTAATTCTTTATGTTGCTCTCCCGCAACCATCTCTGGTGGAAGATAATCCAACGTGCCGCACATGGTTAAACGCCTTAATACCACAAGGATGGTAGAAAAATACTTATCGAGCAGCGCAATTATTGACGAACTTTTTCGATGGAGCATGAACACTCCATCCGAAATCCGCAATCTTAAGTTGCCCTTCATCTCCGATGAGCAGATTTTCCGGTTTGATGTCCCTATGGATTACGTCCTTCATGTGACAGTAATTCAGAGCATCAGCCATTTGGAACATAAACTGAAAGTTATCTTGCTCAAGTACGAAAGATCAAAAAATGGAATTACTTACTACAGCGGCTGTTGTTTCATCGAAACGTGTCCTCTTCTTCAGTAGTTTATACATTTCACCACCCTAAGCAAAGAAAATCAACTTCATGCCTCAAAGCACTTATAGTGGCGGTCGACCTGATCCAGTGCAACGGCACACCCCGACTCGCAGCCGCTGTGCGCCGCAGATGCGCGGCAGCTGAGCTGCGGTTACGCTGGCATTTTGCCAACCAAAAGTTGGTCGGAGATGATTCGCTCGGCGGTTTTTCGTCGTATTCGGTTGTTTTTTCATTCTTTCTTAAGTTTTCTTTTCAGTTTCCTCTACTCGCGGGAGATCTGGTGTGAACGAAGAGGAGAATCTGCGCTCGTGAGCTCTATGCAGTGAGAAAACAAAGAATATTAAGTCACATTTTCTATGATGAGAATTCCTACCGCATGCAGCTCAGAAGCGCAGATGGTCATCTTAATCCGTGCCAAATCTCCCACGCGTAGAAGAAACTGAACGAAAAAACGGGAGGAAAAACGGAAAAATCGCTTAATACAAAGAAAAATCGCCGAGCGAATCATCCCGACCAACTTTTGGTTGGCAGAATGCCAGCATAACTGCAGCTCAGCTGCCGCGCATCTACGGCGCGCGGCGACTGCGAGCTGCGCTCTGCCTTTGCACAGCACTGGATCAGGTCGACCCCCACTATAAACTATTTAGTACCTGCGCGAACTCCAAAACCAAATAGACTCGTTTCTCGTCCCAAAAATACGTGTACATTCGAAGGATATTAGGATGTCTAAATAAGTATATAATAGAAGCAATGTTAGTGAACCAGAAGAAGTAATGATGAGAAAAAAGGAAGAAAGCGAATACCTCAGGTGCCCTTGTATTTCGATTTCTCTCCTCAGCTGATGCTCAACATTGCTCTTCTTCATTTGGCTTTTGAATAAGACCTGAAATCAAAGCGTACGGACATTAACCCTACTATAGCTGACCGAAGCAAAATCGCCATTCATCTGCATCACGAATCTCTCTCAGTTGAAAATCGTTTGCCAAAAAATACAAAACTGCTCCTTTGTAACATTTATTTATTTATTATACTATATGGGTGTGCCGTCTTAAGGACAATGTCAAGAAAAAAAAAACCCAAGCTGGTCAAGGGTAAGGAACCACAACAAACTAATAAGAACTAACACTGTCAAACATGTGGGGATTGCCTGGCATGGTCTTGGTTTTGTCCAAGCCGATTTTCTAGCACGAAAAACCCGGTCTATGGTGAACTCTATGGCAAATTGGGTATAGTGGAGAAGCGCCAAGCGATTTTTACCACTCTCAAGGAGAGAAAAAATACTCGAAACGGCGTTTAACATGGCAAACTTCACCTTCAAAGCGACAAGGAATCCATTTTCCTTCACACGAGCGAGATACACGGAACCAAATTTCCCTTTCCCCAATGGTCGACCAATTTCAAAATCACTCAATCTGAACCGCCTAGAAATGAGTACTAAATGAGTCAGAAATTTCTCGACAGATCGAAGTGCTCACCCTCCACAACTCGAAGTATACGTCGATGGGTCGTCTCTGTCAAACTTCCTTGTACTGTCGCGCGGTGGACGGTTTTCCTTCCAACTCATTGAGTGTTCTAAATTCGAAAAAAGTAAAATTAAGTTTAGTACTAAAGGAATGAGGAGGTTAATACATAGTGGTGTGATTATAAGCCATAAGGGGAGGAAAACAAATACCATGTATTTTAGAAAGAGGCTAAAATTTGAATGTTACGCTTTGCCGCCGCGTTAATTGCAGCTGGAGCGCGATATTAACTGACAGAAATATGGAAGGCGGCCACGGTTGAGCCGGTACCGTAGCCTAACCTGTATTAGGCGTCAATTATATTGCTGCTCGGTGGTTGCACACGTTGCGCAAGCTTTTACAGCATTGTCTAAAGTATAGCGGTATCCTCGCAAATTTTGCATAGTCGGGTTTGAGGCGCTGACCTCGAAAATAGCATATGTTTTGCACCGTGATCTCATTTTTTTCTCTAACCGTGGTCTTTATTCGCTGACCCAGTGGCACCAAAAAGACGCCATTAGTAACAAGGTCTTTTTGATGATCTTCCTTCACTTGAACCTGTCAGAAAAGCCGTCCCGTCGCACTCAAATTTCCCCATACTGGGACGCTGCTAACTAATTTGTCCTAGTAAAAATGCAAAGTAGAGAGTGAGTGGCTACGATCCGAACCATTAGAGTTATGCCACCATTTCAATTTCATTCTGCCATATTTCCAGTGGTTCGGATTGAGGCCACTCATTCTCCACTTTGCATTTTTATAGGACAAATTAGTTGGCAGCGTCATATATTGTCAACTCCAGCAAACAAACCATTAACTGATACTTTATAGGCAGCCAGAGATAATAACGGGCTATGATTCGCAGACTAGGGCGGGCTAATCATATGAATTGATGGTAAGCATTGCGAAAGTTGGAATGGCTTTTGGAGTGTCATACATTAGTGATTCTTTCATCGAGCTACTGTTCTGCGAAAAATCGCTGGCGATTCACTGCTGGTGCATGTGCTGTTTAGAATCTACGAGAAAGGTCTCACTCAAAGCCACAAGGTTCATTGCTTGAGATGAAGAGTTGAAACTGATACGAGCTGTAGCTAGTACTGTCTATAATGCATTTCACCATGGGAATTAGTTCGAAAGAAGTCAGAGAAGAAAAAAGAGTGTGTGGCTGCGACTATAAGGCGCTGGCCTAGTCCAAAAACGTTAGTGCAACAGCGGTAACGTCTGTGATCAGGACGGGTCGTAATGGCAATCCTGAAATGTCTTGGGTTTAGCGAAGATGAACTTTGGGGGTAATCGCGTTAACTACGGCTAAACTCTATGATGAATGCCAACCCTGGATCCGAAATCCCATGCCTAGTCATAACCGCTCGACCAGTGAATGTCCTACATCGGACTCCTGTCTATCCACACCCATGTTAGAGTTATGTAGAATGAATTGAACTGCTAGTTTAAGGAAATTTATACTAGGGCGAATACGTCAGACGCACGCATCAATCTGCGAAGGATTTTCTGTGGATAAACACCGGTAAGTGCGGCATGTGCACCCTCAATGAAAAGAACGTGTGGGCGCCGCGAGGACGTGAACGCGTGCGTCTGAACTGCGTATGTACCTGACGCGACTCGCCCTACACTGCATCACATTCACTCACGCGCGTCCAACGCACGCATCTAGTATAGATTGCCATTTTCGTCGATGCATGATCAAAAATTCCTTCCTAGTGCGATTTCAAAAATTGTCATCACTGAATGTGCTGAGTATGGGTTGCCTGCCAGTTTTTTAGGAAGCCCGTCAGGAAGAGGTAGTACCGATTTTATGCTGCGTATTACGTTGAACCATGGAATATAGGTTTATACTATACAGATCACTAAACTGAGAACATTCACATGACGAGATGAGAAAGTAACATTATTCCAAGTAATATTTGACAGAGTAAATAGTGGTAATAATGCTAAGAGTAAATATTGTTACTAAAATGAACGATCTAATGTAATGTAATATCCTATGATTGACATCCAATGACAGACGGGTTCCAGTCGTCAGTGCTACTCCCAGGGCGATCTAAAATGAGGAATTTAAAGCGAAGGCATTCCAGTGGAAAGAAAATAGAAAGAATGCAGTGAGGATTTTAGATTGTACCTATTTATAAAAGTATAAAGTCAGCCTGCAATGCTATAACGCACGGTACATACAGCAGGCGTCGATAGAAGTGCGTTTTTCACGGGCTCGAGAAGCAGGCGACGCGAACCGCGCCGCTCGCAATGGAGCGTCGCTTTAGTAGCAATTCGTAAAGTTCCCTCGGTACTTTTTCTTTCCATTTGATGTCAACAATTAAAAAATCCGACTAACTACCAAGAAAACCCTATGATTTGCTATCACAGCGAAGATTCCATCAAGAGCGTAGCGGTAGCGCCGCGTGCATCCCCGAGAAAACGCGCTTCAATCGACGCTCACTCTGCATTCAAAAGTCAGCAAAAACTCACCGGCAACAGATTTCTTGCCTCCTTCAAATCCAATCCAGGAGTGTCCTCTATTCCATGGAAAGTCCATGCAAGAAATAACATCAGAAGACCACCTCCGACAGCGGCTAGTGACGACAAACTTCGCCAAAGAGATAGAGATGGTAGTGGAAATATACAAACTGCTCCAGCTAATCCATATGCGGGGACGTACATCCACCAATTTATGTCATGCTGAACGTACATGTTTTTGAAGATGCATCCTTTGTAATGTCTGAGCCAATCAACCAACGTTAAACTTAGACCATTTCAGAGATTATCCTCGGGTGTGTATCATCGTGAGGGAAAACGAGGCGGAGGTTTCCCGCCCATCACGATCAACTCATCCTCGGTCGCATTCAAATTTTGCATGGTCAAGTATAGTGGAATCGCGCGCGAAGAAAACGAGTCAACCGTTTGGGGCGGGAGGATTTGAACGAACCAATCGCAGAACTGCACCACGCCCCGTTTTCCCTCACGATGATACGCACCCATTATCCTCTTGTCTAACGCCGAAGAGTAATCCAACTCTTTGAGGAGTGATCGTTTTGTGATCACAACATTTTGTTCTTCGTTATATCATATTTTTTATTTTTTATTCCAGTGTTTTTATTTTCCATTTCTGTCATTATTCATGATCATTTTATAAGGAAAAAATTGCTTCTGTTGAGCAGGTATCCATTCCTTACCCATTCCAAGATAAAGTAGAGGGAAAGTTGGTGTGATGCATTGTGAGGGAAAATGGGCGGTGCTACTGCTGTACGATTGGTTGGTTCAAAGACTTCTTCTCGCGCTCTAATGTCAACTATTCCAACGTACGCGTGCGAGCACACTATCATTGCTAGTATATGGGCGTGAAAGGGAAATCCATTGATATTAAATGATTGAACAGCTTTTTGAATGATCAACCGCATAAAAGCGGGACCGCATCATCCCCTTTACGATGCATGACATTAAAAAAATTTGAACGATTCACTGTTCATTGGAGTGAGACGCGAATTCTCCCCTGAGAATTTGTATAAATACGGAAATTTTATTTCATAATCTTCATTAGCATAACCAAGCAGTGCCGGACGCAGGAGGTGTTAGCCAGGGAGGGGGAGAGGGGGGGGGGGGAAGTGGCAACTTCGCCACTCTGTGGATCTTTCTAATTGTAAGCCGAGCCGTGTACAACTGGATAGTAGCTCAATATTTCATTCGGACTTTTCCAATTACCCCCTATAACTGGGGACGAGTGAAGTCTATTCTATAGAGATTTTTGATAACCGCCTCCGTCCTCTATACTACAAAACAAAGCAATTAAATCTAACGCTAAGAAACAATAGAGACAATCACATACTTGGTATTGGTACACCGCATGAGCCAACAGCGCCACTGAAAAGAACGAGGCTAACGCAGACGTCATGCGTAGAATTCTGCAATCCAGCAGCTTCCTTCTGATTAGAATCAAACAATAATAAAAAGACAAAGTTCCTAAAATACTCGTTTGGAACTGGTTAGAGCTGGAGAGTGTTTGAAACAGATCACAAACGGGTAAAAAGTAACACAATACACGATACCTATCTGTAATCAAAGAAATGGGTAAAAATTATGATTAGTTGTTTTGATGGGATAAGTGGCAAGTACACGAGAACGGATGCTGTTCTATAATTTCGTCCTGTGATCATTAAACTCTTTAAGGAAGTGGTTAAAGATAAAATATGAGGCTCGGATGGGAGGACGGGGGTGAGGAGTGAAAAAAATCGGATCAGTAGCTCATTGCAGGGTAAGCATCCATAGATTCACAATGAATGGTAAACAGTGGCGGAGGCAGAAAGTGGGCGTGGAAAAAAAGTTGGGTTTACATACGTTACTTTGGGTATGGCCTGGTTCACCGACGAACATACTCAGATCACTGTGCAGCACGAACGGCGTAGTGGTTCAAGTAGAAACCCTAGCAGTAACGGTTGCCAGTTGCTGCCATCCTCCCCTCGATTGCTGCTCAAGCTGTCGGCCCTTCAGCAGCAATTGTTGAGGGACGGCAGCAATCAAGGAGAGGATGGCAGCAATTGGCAATCGTTGCTGCTAGGACTCCCACTCGAAACATTACGCCGTTTGGTCTACGTTCGTCCTGCACAGTTATCAGAGTAGTTGTGAAGATGTTAGAGAAAAAAGAACGCGAGAAATAGTGCTGTGTTCGCAGAGGCAGGCGAGAAATGCAGATCATAGGTTTGAAACGGACTATACTTGGATGGTCAATAAAAAATCATTATGGTGTTAACTAAATGATAGAAATTATTTTCAAAAAAAAAATGATAGAAATAAACAATTAAAATAGACTAACATGAAGCCTTTATTCATTTAGTGTTTCTGAAAATTCTGCGACCTATTCCTGGGAGAGGAGGGTGTTCGCCCGTGATGAAAGTTGGAGAGGAGTTAGAGAGGAAAAGAAAAGCTTAGAAAAATGGAGCACTGCAGCGAAATAATGAAGAATGTTGATGCTTGTCTTTTAGCATGGAGTTTGCAATTTCATGCACGAGCA
The DNA here is from genome assembly GCA_037903475.1 of Ancylostoma caninum. Lineage (NCBI taxonomy): Eukaryota > Metazoa > Nematoda > Chromadorea > Rhabditida > Ancylostomatidae > Ancylostoma > Ancylostoma caninum. The sequence goes on along the minus strand of JBAJFG010000015.1, from coordinate 650,257 downwards.
CTTATCTCTCGTAATTTTTGAAAAAAAAATTAAACAAGATTGATAAAATCTTACATGAAAGTTAGCAATGTACTATAAAAAAGGAAGAAGTGCATGAATTCTCCGCAATGGAACAAAATTCAATTAGGAAGAGTAGTAGTCATCAATAACCATCCACTCCACAGTTCACTAACCAACAACAAACGTTATCTAATCGATGTGAAGCGCTGGCCAGCGGTACAGGTTGAACCGGTACATCAAGAAGATAATAACGGCACTTGTTACTAAATAGTAATAGTTGACCACTGAAGGGCGAAACTACCAAGGTCTGTCTTCATAAACAGTTGTACAGCATTCTGATTCCAGAAGAAACAAGGAACGAAGGAGAAGTGACCTGCGCACGACAATGACCTTGCGCTTCTATTGATTCGTTCGCATGCCTGTTTTCAATTGGAGTCACCGTGAACGATTAGAAACTCCACTGTACCCAGGACAGGTGTTCGTTTTCGAAGTTTCTGGAGGGGGGGGGGGAAACATGGATAGTTGCTGGGTTCACTTGACAAATCCCCATAGAACGCACTATGTGCTACTGGAAGATAGGTGCTAACTATTATCCTTGTCGAAAAGATAGATGGATTCTGTTACTGCAGAATCGCGGCAGGACCTAAACGTTGGATGTGGAGAGAGCATGCCCCAAGTGAGAGGGTTGAGTGGGTCCCACCACGATTATGTGGCCGCAACGATATGAAACCGCATGCGTAATCCGTCTAACTTTTCGACAAAGACTGTATATAATTAGGATGTTTTGGGATGTTTTTTTTTCTCAGAAGGTTTTCTTTCGTAAGTGACACGTAGGATTCGGGCAAGCTAGGAATGATAATGTCGCATGAAACATACAAGTACAAATGTTGCATGTAACCTCCAAAAGGACATCCCTCCTAGACCCTCGAGGTTTCCTCCTTTTAGCACCAATTCAGGAAGGATGGCAGCAATTGAGGGGAAGATGACAGCAGCTGGGAGGAGATCGTAAGCCTGTTGGTTTTTTTCTCCAAGTTTTCCGCTGTTCGGTCTGTGTTCTCGCTGCAGAGTTATCAGAGTTACCAAGGGGTACAGGTACATGTTTATTTATTTATTTGATACGTCTCACAACGTACTAGATCAAAGGAAAAGAAAAACAAAGACTGCAGACTAAAACTGGATTTATGTGTTCCAACCCCCGTTGCTGCACGGGACATTTTACACTGGGAGCCCAGTAAATATTCTGCAAGTTACATGCAACATTACTCCTACATAGCCTATATGAGGCCTTGCTCAAGACCCGTATTCGAAAAAAAACACGAGGCCGCGTGCATCACTGAAATGACCCAAATGAACGCGCTAACTTCACAAAAGTTTACCCATAGTTAACATGGGCGACAACATGTTTACCATGGGTAATCTCAATGACGTAATCAGGCGGCACACATATATGGTGGAAAATTAATCCGTTTTTGGTTTAAAGAGTTGAATCTGACCCTTCTCAAAATAAATCCTCTTCAGTGTTTGCACTACGGGCTCGGTATGACTTGAATTATTGTTACTTGGTATTAATTTCATTTTTTGTTGTAGTCTCGTCACTGGTGACTATGCTAATCTATGACTAATTTTATCTACGTTCACCTTTACCAGGTAACATAGATGTAGAGATTTTATGACGAAAAAGAACGTGATAGATGCCCAGTTTACATGGAAATAAATAGTAAATATCATATCGTAAACACTGGGCCCAGACGTATTATCAGAAGGATGGGTAACCTCATACCCATGGCTAGCAGCTGGGTATAAACAACGTCTCGAATGGGTGAGCATGTTGATGGTGTCCAGTAAATGGTATATTCGGATACGTTAACATGCTTACCATGGGTAATCTCGATGATACATCCGGGCCTAAGACTGTTGTAGCTCTTGGGACTGAACGTATTAGTCACTGACCTATACTTTGACATGGGCCTTTCTATATGCGCCTGGGGGTTTTACGCTAGCTCTTTTGCAGATCCTGTCTCATCCCACTCACCCATCCAGGAACACTGACTTCCTAGATGGGATCTTTGGATGACTATGATTTCGACCCAAGTCGTGCCTTACAAGACGTGTTTCTCTGGAAGGAACATGTTCGGGTCAGGTGAGCGTCGCATCAGCGGAGGCCTGGTAGGTCAAGCTGCGTATCTCACACGGTTTTTCCTGTAGGCCAGGGGAAATAGCCAATTTCCAGAGACATAGACAAAAATTAGAATCAAAGCGTTGGAAGGGGGGGGGGGGAGGATCCATGGGTAGTGCTGTAAGTGAAATTCTTTCTGAAGTTAAAGTTTGAAAATTATGAAAATCTTATTGCTCCGTGCTGGATTTCTCATAGCTGAGAATAGACTATTAATAGAATAGAATACATGTGAGAAGAAGTCGCTAAAATGAAAAGAAAAATGAGTTAAAAATTTCATCATTTTTTAGAAGTCACAACTGTTGCTGAACATAAACAAACAAAATAAGCAACAGGAACTTATGAAAACTTACCAAACAGTTAAAAATTTCATTGTGCTCCCGAAATGGAACTTCACAAATGAGGCTATTCAATCTGAAAACCGTACGATGTGAGTAGCGAACATCTGTACACAAAAGAGTAAGTAAATTTTTCAAGAATTCAAAAAACAGCAATCCAAACATTGAAGATTCCGAAATACCATGGGATTTGTTCCTTCAAGTGGTCAAATATTTCGAGAGAAAGATTGCTGTACCAATTCAATAAGTAAGAATGGAATGTATGGATTTGGAGTGATTTGCAGCAGGTTCTCGGCATGCACACGCCATGCAAATCCCGCGCGAACTTCATGCAACCGGAACCTGCATTGGCATGGAATGTGCGTCGAAGGTGCACGAGGTCTACATGACTTTCGTCTGTATCAGCTGCCCCTAAAGATGTCAAACTGAGCGTCTTGCCGGATTTTCGCATGAACTGAACCATAAAACCATACCGTGGGCGAAGTTACATAGAGACTGTACATGTGTTCACCATCGTACAAACCTCAGTTTTCTGGTGCTTGAGTATTTCTGGAAATATGTGTCACTCCATGCTCAAGTATGGATTCATTTGGGAATTGTGTACTAATGTGTATTTTAAAAATTCTTGAGATGTTATAGCGAGAAAATAGTAATTAGCAGCGGTTGAGAGGGTTTCCGAACGCCATCCTACAGTATTGCTTCTGGATAACCATCCACGCTCATCTGTGTCGTCTAATAATGTTCGTGTATCTCTTTCTGTCATCCTTGATGTGCCAATATTGTAAAAATAACGATTTACGAGTTGTTATCGTGGCTCGATTAGTCACTTTCCCAATTATAGCTCGTGCCAGGCAAGTATGGCGCAGTGCGTGTGGGCGCTGTTTCCATCCGTGCACTGCCGAGATCGAATCCTCTCGGCGCCTTCGCTGGGTAACTGTGATTGATAGACTGGTGCTCTCCACTGATTTCTGGTGAGGATCACACTCCAGTCCACTGCTGCCTTCCTTCTGAGTTACTTTTCGAACTTTCTGCTTTTTTATTTGTTCATAGTTGATTTTTGAATGAATCGACATGGCGATCCATGAGAATCGCCGGGTATGAAAAAAAAGCTTCAAAAAAAAAAGAAAAAAAAAGAATGTGAAGGCATCAGAGCAACACTATCACACACAATCTTCATTATAAACAACGTAACAGAACAAGCTTGCAAAGTGTTAATCCCATTTTCTCGCCGTTGCTTCTTGCTGCTCGACTTTTTCCTTGCTCCCTGGAAACGGCAAAGTAATCGATTTACATGTTTAAGAAAAAGAAATTGCGATGAAAACGATGCAGTGATTGATTTCGGTTCAAATAATTGAAAAAACTCTAGCAAACAGCTGCAGGATTGGGCGAAAAACCTCAACTGTTTGGTTTTTTCCCTAAAATGAGAAAATTTCATCCAATTTAGAGGTCTGTCGCCCCTGAGGAGCATTTTTGGGGTAAGCTCCGCCCACTGACCCGCCTACAGTCCGGTCCGGCAGCCACTGCAAATGGGCGCCGGCGGGCGCCGGCCGCCGCCACCCTCCGGCGCCCCGGTATTAATGAGCTATAAATCACTCGAGCTTGAGAGAAAGCGAAGAAAATACAATTTTAGTCCATAGTAGACAGGGTAGATAAGCCTAACCCTACGCTTAAGAATGGGTTTAAGGCTTAGGCTTAGGCTTCACAGGAGTGGCCCCACCCAACTCCCTTTTCACCTAAATTTCTAAGATAAACTACGATAAGTGTAAGTGTAAGTAAGATGGAACACCATTTGTATGTTGCATCACGTGCGCGCATAGCTCAGTGGGTTGAGCGAATGATCGACGTTGTGGTGGTCAGGGGATCGAATCCTGCCCTGTGCCCCCGTTTTGCAAATACATATAGTATGCTGCCTACGACTGCTGCAGTTATCTAACAAACTCCAACATAAAAAGTAGCCCGGATGGCTCAGTGGTTTGAGTGGCAGATTGCAATCTGTCCCTATCGCTGGTTCCACTCCGTTGGAGATCCAGAGTTAAGTATCGCAGTGTTTGGGGTTCACTGCTTGGAACGTCCCCCGTGATCTCCTTCGGGTAGTCCAGGAAGGCATCCGGCAACGTTTTGCATAAATTTCGAAGATAAACTACGACAAGTGTAAGTGTAAGTAATAGTGGAAAGCTCTTTCGAAGATAAACTACGATAAGTATAAGTGTAAGTAATAGTAATAGTGTAAGTAATAGTGAAAAACCACTTTTTCAAAGTTGAGGGAAACCGGGAGAGAGTAACTCCGCCGTAAAGGACTGCTCCACGAAAGATAAATGACAGCGGTAGAACTACTTCGCAATGGATATGGAACAGTTTGTACGGATTTCAATTATTTCTGAGGATCCCGAATTGGATGAGCTTTATTATTCAGATGGGATAACTGAAGTACTGTGTCCATCTATAGAAGAATAACGGCCATTTTTGTATTCGCGAAGCAGTGTACTATAGCAGAAAATGGAAGAGTTGGCTTCGCTTATTGTGTATTCAGAAATCTTTCCCCATGAAAATCACAAAAATGAAAAAACGTGAAAGTTGTGAAAATGGTCCCCTGCTTTATAGCCTTAACATATCCACTGCACTCTGTCTACTATGGACTAAAATTGTATTTTTCTTCGCTTTCTCCCAAGCTCGAGTGATTTACAGCTCATTGGTACCGGGGCGCTGGAGGGTGGCGGCGGCCGGCGAGGGACCTTTTTGACGGGACCCAAACGCCCTTCCTCCGCTAATTTATAGCTCTTAGATTTCTTATGAAACTTCGTGTATTTCAAAGGAAGAGTGATAGATTAGTAATGTTCCTAACCAATCTACAGTTTTATCAAAGTCTTTTCTCTCGGTCGATGCAACAAATAGAAATGTCGGCGACATTTAGGAAATTGGATAAGAAAAAAGATTGCTCATCAATTTATAAGCTTATATATTGGCTTATTTGAAAATTACAGGAAATGCTGATCGTTGAAGCAAATGAAGAGCACTTAAACGAATTCTATTCCAATTCTTCCTTTCATGTGTGAAATAGTGTTGCTAAGTTAGTAGAGCACAGATTTTCTATTGCTAAATTAACGAGGAATTTTCTGATTGCATGATTGAAGAAAATCATAGAATCAACTGATGAGATTTTTTTGGAGGTATTCGTTCATTCGCTTGTTACGTAGCCAATTATTCGCTATTTATCCGTAGGAACTACTGTAAGAGTTTATGCCGTCAGTAGGAATATCCTTCATGTCACTGCCTCGGCTCGTCAATTAGCCGTAGTGCAGTGCACCTGCTGCGATAGTTAACGTACCACTTTACCACCTCCTCATGTTATTTATTTGTCTATTTAATTTTGCTTATTTATTTATCTACTTTCGTCTTTTGTACTGAATGAAGTTTATGCCCCGAAGTACGATCCAGAGGAGTTAATGAAACGGGGGAAGCAAATCATCAGAAGCTATTTATTTATTTATTTATTTATTTATTGAAGATGGACAAGTGCATGCAATAGCCAGTCACAAACAGCCAAAGTACAAGTAATCAAATAAGCTGATTAAGTCTTCTCCTAAAAAAGGTGTATATCTCAGGAAATACATTAGTACGCAACAGTTTGTTGAAATCGGAACAAATTCTACCCTCATTTATTTTTTTATTTCAAGCACGGTATCAAGTAATCTTACCCAACTACTTCTTCGAGAATATAGCTACTGAATACAGTTTCTTCAGACATAAAAGTCAGGCAGGGACAACATATCTCAGCTGGAATCAAATTGGTAGTGCTGAGACTGAGTTCAGGAGATGTGCAAACCCCTAATCGAAGCGCGATGTCTGAAAAACATCGAGACGTCATATCAAAAGTTCTAGTTGTCTGTATGCGTCTGAAAACAATACCGAGAAATGTGTAATGATTCATATCTTTGTCGGCTAACCAATGATATGGTTTACGCGCTACATATGTATATGGCAACACATCGATGTTAAAGGCAGCACCCACGGAAATTTTTAGGTTGAAGATTTCGTGGTATATCGCGGTTTTTAGGGACGATGAACTCATTGACAACGATGAAGTAGCGTGAAACACGCGAAAAACACGAAAAATGATGGCGGTATTTCATGTGTGTCCACAGCACGGACGAGTGTTCCGTGATGGGTCCCGCCACGGAACCCTGCAGATAGTATGAATTTCATAAACACGCCCCCGCTGAACCACATGCGCACGCCCTGTCAACGGCGTTATTTGGCGCGACGGAACCCTAATGTCCAGAGCGGCAGGTATATCCACGGCAGTATCTTCGCAGGTAGGTGGCCACTCATGGAGTTCAACTTACTGCTGCGATTGTCCAGCGGCCGGCTACATAGTAAGCGACTCATTTCAGAAGTGAAAATTTCCGTGAGTGCTGCCTTTAAGCATAGTTACTGGGTCCATTATGAAAGCTTTCGCTTCTGCGCGAGGACATAAGTCCGCGGCTGTCATCGAGTCAAGTCGTCGTATTTCCAAGCCCGTAGTATGGTTATGCTAACTGTGTCGAGTTGTCTTTCAGAATCATAAGTTGGGTGACGCTAGCTTTCAGAGCACTTTATGTTCTCAAGGTTTTCTTCTTTGTAAAGTTTAGCTTGTTGCCTATCGATGACTTCTCGTTCTCCTCACTCACTTCCTTAAGATCCATTGATTTTGAAAGCTTCAGTTGTCCCACATATCGGTTGTACCTAAATTTATTTATTTATTTAATCGATACGCTGTAGTAAGACAAACGTGGAAAACTTATTTGTACATCACATTCAGACAAAACATGACCTTAAGATCAGAGGCTTAGTGCCTGGGTATGGATTTAGTCATTCTTCGTTTGAAAGAGGCCAAGGATTCGGTGAATGTACTGGTCTTTTCCAAGCGAATATATGCCGAACCAGCTCTAACTGTGAAGAAATTAGCTCTAACCGCGGTTTTAGGTCGTGAGTAGGAAATTTTTGTTTCTCCACCACGGGTGATTGATTGTACTAAGGTGAAAAATAGTGAAAAATTAGCTCCTCTTATTTTAAATTGAGGAGCAAGATTTTCGAATTCATAAATTGTGTAGCAAAAACTTATATCTCAGCAGGTGGTATGTTTGTCAACTTGAAACGTTGGCATAGTTAAATTATTTTCGAGATGAGGATGTTGATCCATGCTTGACGTTTCATTTTCAATACAACCAGCCTGATCCCACGGGTTACGCCGAACTCTCAAGCTTCGTTTGATATACATATATCTCATTATCAGCAGGTGGTATTCGCTTGAGCTTGCTTTGCTCACCACGCATTCGAGGTATAAGTTCTTCACTGACGGCGACACCGGTGCATCCATTGCAGCTGTGCAGCCGCCCAGTGACATATTCTCCACTACTGGACGCCAGTGCACCTCCTTCATGGCAATGACCCTTTTCCTACCTTTCCTCAACGTCCGTTCCAACGCAGCCCTCATCCGTGCCATGCCTCGTCCGTCTGGCTCATCCTCTCCCTTTTAGCAGCATCATGCCTGATTCGCCTCTTCCCTTTTGAGCGACTCTCATACATATTCGATTTAGCGGCGCGGCTCGGCGCGGGAAGTGACCCGCGCGCGGTTAACATCTCGCTCTGGAAGTTGCCTTGGATTGTCGCGCGGCAACGAATACCCGAGACCATTCCACTCCGCGACTCTCGGAGCGAGCTCGCAAAATCCTGCGAAGCGCTCGGGCATGATCTATTACAAATAAACAATCCTAATCCAATAAGCCCAGTGCCATATAATCAACATTTTCTTGTTGATTATATTCCACTTGGTAAGACTCATTTTTTATGCTCATTTCTTACATGTGGTTGGATGTTTATATCAATCGAACCAGATGTAAGTTTTAAAACCTAAAATTTAAGTAAGTAAGGCCCTGAAGCAGGCGAATCACGCCGAAACGTTAGCTGGAAAGTAATAGAGACATCTATCAATCTCGGGTATCGTTAAACAGAAGATTTCGTACGAATAAGTAAGTTTATTTCAAAAATATGTGCACATATTGAAACTTACTTAATCAACACAATACAGTAGGTTTCCTTTACCTTACTGATGAGTGCAGGATGGAACCTTATTTTATGTTTGGTTTCCGTATAAGGTTCATGCACGAAACGAAAACTGAACAGACAATAAAAATTACAATATAACTTTAGAATTTACCATCGAAAATTTCGCTCCTTTTGTACTTTTGAAAACTTTTACTGATCGAGCGTTACAAATGAATTTACTCATAAAACTGTGATTGGACACATCCACGTTTCAGTTCAGTGCCTAACATTATGACCTACAGCTCTGTTAAGAAAACGCTTCGTGACTTATACCGGTTCGCAAAAGGAGAAGCAAAGTGCCTCTCCCTTCCATTTCAAGAATGTATCGCTATATTTTTCGAAGGTGCCCAATAAAATTGTCAAAATCTTTGTAGCACCTTATTTTTACATCATTTTAAGAAACTTATTTTTGTTGCTAACTATTTTTGAGATAGCAATCATTCGATTGCCTGCGTTAGGGGAGACTCCGCTTTTTTCCACCCCCTCCCCCATCTAATGGCTGCTCATTTCTGCGGGCATATTTATAATCCCGAAGGTTGTGCAGAAATCACGGTAAGTATGGAATGAGGACCAACGAAAATTTCTTGATAATATGTTACTGAGAGTTCAATTTTATTCACTTTGAGGTGGCGGAATCTGCTGTTACCTCTCTCCTCATAACAGGCTGCACAACAACACCGCCGCCGTTCAAGGCAAAATGTTGCAAGTCTTCTAAATGTTGTTTCAAATTCGGAGGAATGGAAATCTGCTCAGTATGATCGCTAGAACACTGTGGTCTTCTCTACTACTTCCCCTGTAATACGTAGCTAGCAATACGTAATTGTTTTGCTAGGGGACGAAACTACAATTTCCGCCACGGATGTGTGTGCATTTACGAGAAACAGTGTTATTAGCTCACGCATCTCTCTTATTTGATCCTAGCCTGTTTGTTGCGAGGCGTAGTGTAACCGGGTCATCACACTTTTCTTGAGGTCACAACCAACACATATGAAGCCCTTTAAAGAGTAATAATTCCACGGAGCTTCATTCAAAGATTGAGTTAGCATGGCTGGAAAGTTCTCGACTAGATCCACTCAGATCCACGGTCAAATGGTGCCTACGTTGCTTACTTTGAAATGATTCTAGTCTACTCCAGCTGCAGTTCGCAACCATGTCATTTTTCTTTGCCTTGGACGAGTCGCGTCCACGTTCTCCAACGTGCCTCCTTAGCGGGTATGTCACCCGTGGAGGTGGTTTCCCAGATGTACACTTAACCATGGGTACCAATGCAAGATTCTCCATGGCTAGCAATAGTTCCTCATCTCATCCTGGCGACTGGCTCTGTCCATGGTTTTCTCTCCTAGAAAGCAAATCGGTAGTACCGCGGAGTTGACTGATTTCTCTTCGTTCTTTGTTCCTTCCTAGTTGCATTTTGCTTATTCATAGCGTTAATTGTAAATTTCTTTCCCTTTCTTTGTTCAAGCTCCAAGTTGCCCATCCGTAAAGTAGCGTGGGCAACACGTTGCCTTAAAGGCAGCACCCACGGAAAATTTCGACCTCTAGATTTCGGCACAATTTGGGGTAACCGCATGCGCTGAACATTGTTGCAATACCGAAAACAGTCGAAACCTTCAAAATCCCTATTTTCTGTAACATCTCAGATCATCGCTTTGGAGCAGATTGGCCCGAGTTGCGCGACTTGTTCGATGTGGACCGATCCAAAAAAGTCGATATCGCTGCCTCCTTTATCGGCTGCTTTGTTAGCAAAATAGGTCTTTTGCACCGTTTTGCAGCGTTTTTGAAGCTGATGGAAGAAAACAAAATTTGAAAAAGATTGCGCAGCCAGTCAAGATGTCGCAAAAACACTAATGCATTTTAAAATGATCCCGATACTATAAATTTGAAAGAAATTGAAATAATTGACAAAAATCAGGCCACACTAGTAAATAAGCAAGTGGATTCGTGTTAAAATGACAAGTAGGAAATTCTGCTGTGGCAGATAATGCGAAAAGGAGAGATAAGGAGTAAAAAAGACCTTTTTGGTACAAAGAAAAGAAATGACTGTCCACCTGATCAGCTGGCAGCAACGATTCGCTGCTGCCAAAACTCGATCGAGCGAGCCCACGCTGATCCTGCTGATCCAGGATCTTGTACATTCAATTCGTTATATGTATCTTAGAAATTGTTAAGTTTTCCGTGCTATTCTTTTGTAGGATTGTTAGGACAGTTGTTGAGGTTCCAAAACGATCAAAATCTCAGATACGAAAATTTCCGTGGGTGCTGCCTTTAAAAAAAAAACGACTGATCTTTCAGTATGATTTCACTGTCATCACAGTGTATGTTTTTCATACATTTAATCTTTACAGGATGGATTCTTTGATTTATTCGGCAGGTTGATTTTTCAGTGTGATTTCGGTGTCATCACAGTGTATGTATGTTTTTCACCCACTTGGTCTTTACAGGATGTATCTTCAATCTGATGCTCTCAATAATAATCTGATATCTCGTTGAAAAAGTACAGCAGCATCGGTGAATAGTAACGTTTGTGGGATTTCCCCGTCAATTGCTAAACGGAGATTCTCTGCAAATTGTCTCATGAACGATTCCAGCGTTCACCTAAAGGCCTTCGAAGAGTGGATGTTTGCCCCCCTCTTCATAGAGATTTTCAGTCTCTCCAAGAAAGTGATGTCTTCATTGTTTCTTGTTGATTCCCCACGTATATTGTGCTCGTAGACCATCTCCCCTTCTCCCCTTAGACCAAACAAGCCTTCCGTCCCTCCGGATTCAGTCAATTGGTGTATAAGAGAAGTCTGGGAGGATGAAGCACTGACGCGACATATCAAATAGGTCTTTTTTCATCTAGTGTTGGCATACATATGTGGAGTGCATGGAGTACCATACCAATATTTTCTTCTCTATGTTTCAGGGGTGATAGGAATTGGTTCAAATGTGCTATTCGGTGGTCCATACCATTTGCTACCAAGGGAAGTGCGGCTGCTAAACCAAGACGAGACTTATACGGTTAGAGAAGCCGCCCACCACGGGCTATAATTGAAATCTGCTAAATTGTCTGCTGCTCAGAATTCCACGTAGATGATTTCAATTGTGCTCACAAGGACAGGATACTTCGGAATTGTGGCGAGGTGTGTACTGTCTTCTGCAGCCCACTACACAAATCCCTTCGCACATTTCCTGAGCCCCGTCTCTTTCAAGAACTATGCTCTTCTCGTGAGCGCTTATAATAGGATTCTACGAATATAGAAACACTGATAATTGGTGTAGATCTGCTACGCATTTTTTTGAACTCCTGAAGGTCATCTAGTAGATTTCAAATACAGCCTGTGACATCATGTTGAAGAGGCTCTGTAACATACAGATGCAGTCTTGGATAAGCAGCTTAATTTCGTACATTACCCTTGTAAATACATGATGAACTAAAACTCGGACCAACAAAATCTTTGTTCATTCGTGTCCTCTTCATCTAGTTCTAGCGAAGTGCATGTTTCGCCGAAAGCTTGTCACCTCGATAGAATTGAGTGCTCATAAATAATTAAAGAGCAAGCTCATAATTAATCTGCTGTTTCCAGCCTTTTCTCGCTATGCACAATGCAAGTGAAATCCGACATGAGCAGATTATTGCAGGTTTTGTGATAACAACGGTGAGTACATACTGCTGCAATTCCAAATAGGTCATTATTATGTTACAAAATTGAGAAATTCCACTCCTATCGCTACACCCTGTACTGTGAATAGCTGGGAGTGGTTTGAATATGTGGCGTATGGATAAGAGCACTAGGAGCAATCTGCTTTGACACAAAACCTCACTTTCAAATCTGTAGGCACAACTGGGAGATCTAAATATAATAGTGAAACGAGAAGAGTGATAAGGAAGGATGACCCTTGAAGTTTGGAAAAAGATGACAAAAAATGCTGCACAGAAGAAAAGGCGTCGTCGTGAGCTTATCCCCGAAAACGACCTGGATGTGATTAAAAAAGCATTCCAACCACTTCCGGAAGGTAAACACAGCTGGGTGTAAAGCATGGGAGAACTTCCTAATCAAATGTGGCAAGTGATTAAGATGGGAGGGGGGAGGATCATAGAATAGTAATTGTAAGTGATGCATGAAGATGGTTTTTTCTGTGATTGCGTCGGAAAAATGTTCTGCCAGTTGTATGTGTCCAGCCTTTCTTTGTGAGACTTGTATCATTTCGTAGTATTACCCTGAGTGCAAGGTATGAAACAAAGCAACACTTAGTCAATTATGCCTTTTCACTTGCATTCCAAAGTCATGCGAAGGAGGAGGGACGAAGAAGTTGTATCTACGGTACTTAAAAGAATTCCAGGCGGACTTCATGATGGGAATTTTTATTAATCAAAATACATGCTTTCAATTCAGGTTGGTGTTGTTGGAAGTATCTGCGATCTTGCAGCAGTCGCATTCATCTATTATTCACCTTCTCTACGGAATTCATATGGACTTATTTGTGTGTCACACTTGCTTGCAGACGTTGGCATCCTGCTAATTCACGCTATCTGGGCAGGTCCAGCAGAATTCTTGTGAGCGAAGAGTTATTTATTTTCTAGAATCTTCGGAGCCGTGCTTGAGGCACCGTAAACGCTAGCCCTTTACCAGCTAATATGAAGTTCATCTTAAGAAATGACAACATATGTCCCAGCAGGTGTTGTATTTTATATTATGAAAGCACATGCTTGATAAAGTTCTCTCCATTTTCACCCCTGCGAAGTTCACTAAAGTGAGAATTATTGGAAAAATGGCTTAAAAAATGCTTTAGAGTAAAGCAGCAATGTTATTAGTACGTACAAATATAACTATTATAGCATCACATAATGAAAATGCAAAATATTATTGAAAATATTAAAAATACAGGAAGCTCCAAATGTTCGCAGCCAAGAGGGGCGTGGCCGCGGCGCGGCTCCTCGATCAGACACAGGCACTCTCTGTGCTGCCTCTGGCTTCTCTGACTCTGCAGACAACCGGTGGCAGCTTGCAGAGCGCCTGTGTCCCTGCCTAAAGCCGCGTCGTGGCCACGCCCCTCTTGACTGCGGACATTTGGGGCTTCCTGTATGAACATGAAAATAATAATATAATAACTTGAATTTCATTAATGCGAAACTCGCATGCCGTCATTAATGCGACAAAAAGCGAGCAATGCATTTTTCTTTTCAGAAACTATACCATTCTGATAACTGAATCGTTCACTGGTAGACTAGTTGGACAACTGACGCTGCTATTTTGGTACGCAGCTGTATATGGGCAGTTGCAAATTGCTATCAATCGCCTTTTAGCCATCGTGTCGCCCGTATTATATAGGTGGTTTTTACTGGCTTTTCTTAGGACTTCAGTGCGTGTGTAACACAATCACAATTACAGCAGAGCATTCTCAATCCGAAGAACCGCACAAATAGTTGCAGCATCCTGGTTTCTGTCCTCGGTTCATGTTATCGTATTCTTTTGGGGTATGAGATTCAGCATTTCTCCTCTTAAAGAGAAAAGTAAATAGTTCATAGTTATCGAGTGAGGGCATGCTCTTAGATGAATGCGGCTTCATGTTTGATGTTGAGCGACTAGTTTGGTACTATTCGGAGAGCAAGTGCGGAGAATTCCTCTCGTTCTATTTCGACTTCATACATGGTAGTACAATATGTATTGCTGTAGTACTGATGGATGTTATCACATTCTTTGCTATCTTCAGGCACACAAAGGTAAGGATTATTCCAGATTCCGAGACTCGCTGAGGAAGCACCTGTCATGAGAGGATATTTAATTGAATTGATTATCGATCAAAGGATCCCAGCAGGGTAGGTGAGGCCCACCTCCGGAGTCTGGGCTTGTTGAATGGGTGAAAATGGAGCGCACTAGGTGAAGAAATAACCATAGTATGTGCATTCGATTTTAGCTGGAATTTCTTTGAAAAGTCGCAAGATATTGGTCAGACACTCCAGGATGGATATTCGGTAAACCTTCTTCTGAAAGCTGGGTTTTTTAATCATAGTGAGTTCCATTAGTGCATTAATGGTAAAGAAATTGATGGACGGACACTCCCATAACCACTATTTTCGCTTTCACACAAAATGAAAAAAAAACATGTCCACACACCAATGATAATAATGGCATCTTTTTTGAAAACTACATGAATTCAACGAGTGTGGTTAAAGCCCGCCTTTGAAGGTTCTCACTGAACCTTGCCACGCGGTATTGCAATAGAAGATTCTTGAAAAATAGTTTATTAAAATGTAATATGTACAGAGGAATGATAAGTATTGCTGACTTCTTGCCGAACGTGAAGCGTGAACCGAACTACCGATTATTGAGTAGATCCCGGTACAGTTATTGAGTAGGTCTCGATGTTGCACCTTGTATTGATCGTTATAGACAATACTCCCCGCAATCGACGCGAGCGACGTTGGAAAGGGCGAACAAAACAGGCCACTTGCTCTGTTTTTATACATTGCCGTCGCAGCCTGGAATGTCAGCATATCAAAATCTGAATAGATCCTCTAAAGATAATTTAAATAATGACTAGCGCCCCTTCGGGACGCTAGAAAGTGGGGTGGGGCAGCCATTTGAGGCATGTGCAAAAGCTCCACACGTGCAAAATGCTTAGAAAATTAGCAAATAAGCAAAATTAATCATTAAATGAGCTCAAATTCAAAGACCTTCTTATAAGTTACGTATAAGAGAGGCAGAACAAATCTTCCAATGGGCCCAAACATGAAGTCCTTCTTATGAGTTGAGTATGCGAATGAGAAGTTCGTTCCCCATCGTATGGCGTACTCGTGCGTATTCCTCACAATCGGGCCAACGCAGACGCGTTCTCCATCGGCGGAACTGTATCCTGCCGTACCCCACATCATTGGACAAAGCGAAATTGTATCCGAGTGTTTTCCACACTACTGGGCCGCAGCGGACTTTCCTCCATCGGTGGTCCCGTATCTCGGCGTCCGCCGCACCATTGGGCAACGGCGGGCCCTTTCTCCATCGGTGGACCCGTGCCTCGGCGTTCCCCGCACCACTGGGCCACGGTGGACCCTTTCTCCATCGGTGGATCCGTGTCTCGGCGTTCCACGCACCATTGGGCCACGGCTGGCCCTTTCTCATCGGTGGACCCGTGTCTCGGCGTTCCACGCACCATTGGGCCACGGTGGGCCCTTTCTCCATCAGGGGACCCGTATCTCGGCGTCCGCCGCACCACTGGGCAACGGCGGGCCCTTTCTCCATCGGTGGACCCGTGCCTCGGCGTTCCCCGCACCATTATGCTACGACGGGTCCTTCCTCCATCGGTGGACCCGTATCCTGGCGTCCCCCACACCACTGGGCCACAGGGGGTCCTTTTTCTATCGGTGGACCCGTTCTGACGTCCTT
Organism: Ancylostoma caninum; assembly: GCA_037903475.1. Lineage (NCBI taxonomy): Eukaryota > Metazoa > Nematoda > Chromadorea > Rhabditida > Ancylostomatidae > Ancylostoma > Ancylostoma caninum. The sequence goes on along the minus strand of JBAJFG010000015.1, from coordinate 634,298 downwards.
CACACCACTGGGTCACAGTGGGCCCTTTCTCCATCGGTGGACCTGGATCTCGGTGTCCCCCGCACCATTGGGCCACGGGGGACCCTTTCTCCATCGGTGGACCGGTATCCTGGCGTCCGCCACACACTGGGCCAAGGGGGACCCTTTCTTTATCGGTTGACCCGCATCCTGGCGTCCCCCCGCACCATTGGGCCCTGTCGGGCCTTTCCTCCATTGCTTTACCCGTGTCATGGCGTTCCCCACAGCACTGGGCCATGGCGGGCCCTTTCTTCATCGGTGGACCGGTATCCTGGCGTCCGCCAGACGACTGGGCCACGGGGGACCCTTTCTTTATCGGTGGACCCGCATCCTGGCGTCCCCCGCACCATTGGGCCACGGCGGGCCCTTTCTCATCGCTGGTCCCGTATCCGTATATAGTTGATTGGATACACAATGTCATGCCTTCATATTCAGAGGCTTTTACTCTTTGTTAGAGCAGAAGCTTTCTCGAAACGGACGGATGTCGTGACTACACAATCGCTGCGAGAAATTCAGCAGGGGATGCGACAGTAGCATCCACCAGACGAGGCGACCGCGTAGGTCCCGCCTCACCGAAGCTTCCGCGACGCTGCAGCTCTCTTAATACCCGTCCATTTCGTCCTGCAAGTGCACAAAGCGTTGCAACAGTGAAAGGCTGGTTTTCCTGCTGCGTATATTGTGCAGCCTAAAAGCTTGTAAACACTCCCTCACTCCTATGCGGTGAGACCGCCAGCGAAGGTGATGAAACCACTAACTCGTGCATGTGGGAGAGCCAGCAGTGACGTAATCGCGAGTCCCGAAACGAACGCGTCTGCGTCCATGGAAATCGGCCATTTCGCCCCACAGTCTGCGCCTCAAGATTGCGGTGTCTATGAGTGCCGCCCCGTATCTCTAACCGCTCTAGCCCTCTTACGGCGCTTTGTTTAATAGATATTAAAACTTCTCTGACCATATTGTATTGTGATAGTAGCATAGCTACAACGAGAACCTTCGAGAACACAGAAGCATCCGGAATTAGCAATGAGTGTCGTTACTGCCCTCACTTCCTGAGATAAGCCTTGTGTCGTAGAATCAACTTTTCAGCGCCCACATTACTGATACCAAACTTAAAACAAATCGTGTTATAGTTACTTGGAAAGAGCGGTGCAAACGAGCCCATCAGTGAATATTAGTTCTGTTGTTCTAGAAACTCCAGAAACCGGCCAATTCTCAAACGCGAAGGTTACCTTGCGTACTGCCTTCAAAGCAGGCTTTTTTGTGCTTTTCGGTCTTTCAAAGAAGGTCTCATCTATACATAGAACATAGAAATGCTTGCAACACTTTTTTTCAAAACTCTGGACGGCGCGCGTGGGCGCCAAATTCAAACGATACGAATGCATTTGTAAGCAAGATGGTGAAGAAGGGGGCTTGGAGACATGGGGCACCATCCGAATAGGGCGGAGGGCCTAGGACACTACTCATCGGACAGCATCGATCCGGATATCGATTTATCGATCGATTTTATCGATTATCCTCGGTTCAGCTCCAGTTTTTATCGAAATAGGCACACGAGTTTCAAACCTACATGTCAACCTGTATGACAAGCCATTTTTAACATCAAACAACTAGTACTGATAATATATCAAACAAGTAATTAAGCTCATTATCAGACACTATTAACTTTATAACCTTCCAGAAGCTCTCTTTATTAGGCAGGAATTACTCAGTGAAGCAAAATACTATCCACAGAAGGAATATCCAACTTTTTCTACAGGTAAATCATTTTGTTCTACATACATGGGCGAGCTAAAACACATTCTTTTCTGGGACTTGGCATTCCAACATGATGACTATCATTTTCTCGTTAAGGGATGCTTGACAGCGTGTTCCTTTACTATCATGCTTTGCTCCTCTCATTTTATCTGCTTAGCTGTGAAAACGAAATGGGCCGTTTTCGTAACGACTACACTAATATGGGAAGTGTCGCATGCAGTTGATGGGTACAGAATCATCACGTGTTTTCGGAACTTTTCTTTCTCGAGCAATACTTAGGAAATTAAGGGTCATTATACTAGTGTTAAACGACTCATTCCAAGCAATACTAAAGAAGAAAGTCATAAAAGTGGGAAGCACCAACATCGTCACTAAGCTGAGTGGGTGGGTTATTGCTTTGTACTGAAGAAGAAGTGTTCTGGAACGATTTCTCTCAGTGTTTCGTATATCTTTTCAGGACCCGAACATGAGCTACGTGTGACTGTGACGCCATTCACATGTGTACGGTGGATGTCGATGGCGGTGGCCCACCCGCGGCCTCGAGAAGGACGCCGCGCGCGTCGGAACCGATGTCTTCTACTGTTGTTATGCTATTTCTAGCAGCTTTCTACCCCATTTTAGCGATTTTCGACCAAATCGGGAAGAAAAGCGGCTAGGAGTAGCATTCCGGAGGCAGACGACATCGATCTCGGCGCGCGCGGCGCGGTCGCACGGCGTCCTGACGTCCACTATATGTGTGCTATATGAACCAGGAAACGGGAAATTTCAACAACGGCGCCACATGGTGGCCTAGCGTTTTTTGTTTTGTAAATCGTGCTTTGAATTTTTCATGTACTGAACCTGGCTACTGATTAAGAATAAAGCCTTCTTGCGATTTTGTGATGTTCCACTTACAAATCAGAAAAACTACTCAAAATAATGATTCATTGGTTCTTTTAGGTTTACATCATAATCTTCCAGGGTGTGGCTGATGAAAAGTCAATCACGCAAAGCAGCGATGGTTGCCGTGATTGCTAAATTCTATGGATTATGCAATGTTAGAAGACACACGACGTAAAAGTTGGTTCGCTAGCTAAGTTCCGCTTGGCCGTGCATTCACGAACCCTAGAAAAGAAGGCTTGTGCTCGAGAACAAGTCGAAAACTTTGAACTCCACCAGCACTGTGATCTGGTAAACTCTCACCCCCCCCCCTCGGCCAGGTCTACGAATTCGACTGGCAACACACGTTGAAGCTTTGTCGCCTAGATATATTCTTTCCCACATATCGTTTTTCTAGCCTATATGCATATGATCCAAATGGTATAGGTATTTGATGTTGATTTGATGAGTGTTGGCTAACGGTTTGGCATAGTTGCCTTTGTCAGAGTCTAAAACATCAAGGAAGAGTGGAATTTATTCCAAATTTCCAACCAGTTCTATGGGAAGCCCAGATCTGAACTGCTCCCAATGTGTTAGGTCACCTTGTACAGGAGAACAAGGTGACCTAACACAACAATCGAAGTATATGAACATGCTCTGTAGATGTAGTCGTATATGTATCGTTTTCTTCCCTTTTCTATCCGATCTTCGAAGCTAGAACGTTGACCATCTTCTCCAGCAAACTCCTTCTTCTGCACTGAGATTGCATATTCGAGTTCGAGAATACTTGCGGTTTTGTAAGATGAGACGTACCGCTTTCCGCAGCGCTTACCCTCGCTTCATGTCTATTTCTAGTTGGCTCCAGAATTTCGATCAATGATATGGGTGCTAGGGATAAAGATGTTGAGAGGGAATAAATGATAAAGTGGTCACGTTGATCAATTTCCGTTTGTGAGATGCGCCACGCACTCAACTTCATCTAAGCATCGTCCAGGCATTGAATGCGTATACGTACAGAGACTTGCTCGGGGCATGTACCAAATCGGTGCTTCATCCTCCCAGACTCCTCTGGTACCAATTTACTCACGTAGGGAAACTGGATGGCTTGGTTGGTCAGAGGCGGAAGTTCCGCAACCTTACAAAGAATTTGCTGGAGATGGATTTCTTCATTGAAGCGGAGTCTCAATTAATGATAGGGGATAGGTACATAGGTACTAAACAATACTAAGGTACTAAACAATACTATCGTATTGTGTAGTACCTACCTTCTCTCATCTTTGGACAGCTTCGCTGTCCCTTTCTGCCAGAGCTTTCATGGCTGTCAATCGAAAAACTTCGACGCTGTCAATCGAAAAACTTCGAGAGTGGTCTTAGTTCCATACGTACAGTCCGGTCCGGCAGCCACTGCAAATGGGCGCTGGCGGGCGCCGGCCGCCGCCATCCTCCGGCGCCCCGGTATTAATGAGCTATAAATCACTCGAGCTTGGGAGAAAGCGAAGAAAAATACAATTTTAGTCCATAGTAGACAGGGTAGATAAGCCTAACCCTATGCTTAAGAATGGGTTTAAGGCTTAGGCTTAGGCTTCACAGGAGTGGCCCCACCCAACTCCCTTTTCACCTAACTTTCTAAGATAAACTACGATAAGTGTAAGTGTAAGTAGTAGTGGACACCATTTGTACGTTGCATCGCGTGCGCACATAGCTCAGTGGGTTGAGGGAATGATCGACATTGTGGTGGTCAGGGGATCGAATCCTGCCCTGTGTCCCGTTTTGCAAATACATACAGTATGCTGCCTACGACTGCTGCAGTTATCTAACAAACTGCAACATAAAAAGTAGCCCGGATGGCTCAGTAGTTTGAGTGGCAGATTGCAATCTGTCCCTATCGCTGGTTCCACTTCGTTGGAGATCCAGAGTTAAGTATCGCAGTGTTTGGGGTTCACTGCTTGGAACGTCCCCCGTGATCTCCTTCGGGTAGTCCAGGAAGGCATCCGGCAACTTTTTGCATGAATTTCGAAGATAAACTACGGTAGGTGTAAGTGTAAGTAGTAGTGGACACCATTTGTACTTTGCATCGCGTGCGAAAGAAAGGGGAAAGACGCTAGATATCGTCAAGCCACATCTTCGCAACCCAACATATTAGGTTGTAACATAAGTTTCCGCTGTTTTGAAGTTTCCAAAAAAAACGCTTTATAAAAAATCAAATAAGAAGAGGTATCAGTCGAAGTATGCACCATAACAGTCGATGGTATTTTGCCGTTTCTACAGCAGGAGCTCGGATCCGCTGCTCCAGAATTCCGTGGACTGCGAGGCAAACAACTGAATCGGGCAGTGCTAGGGGCCAGTGAATTTGGCAAATCGGTTCTTCCTCACTAGACGCTTTTGCGATCTGATAATCGGCGCATCGTTAGAGCTAGATGTGTGCTACATAATGCGCAATTAAGAATTTCTCTGCGAGCTCTGCGGCTTTCCAGAGAGTTCGACCAACAAAATTAAGGCGCACTCAGCGGTATGGCAGAAAGGAGTGATTCCCACTGAGCGCTTAGAACTCATCCCAAAATTCCATCGATTAGTTTCCTTGAACGGTTGATTTTTGTAGCTGCAGTGAAAGAAATCTCACTTCAATTCGCTTCAACTCCAGAGAAAAGTGCGGCACAATCAAAATTTTGGGTCACCAATTTTGGTGTAGGTGCCCGAGACCACTGGACAATAAAATGGGGAGGGAAAGTACCAGGGAGAATAAGAATGGCCTCGAGATTACTCCATCCAAATTTGGTTAGTCTCATTCAACTTTATGGGAAAATTATTATTCGCGCAAGTGCAGTCACCGAATTTGCATTCTTGAAGGTTTCACTCCGAAGTTAATTACATCTTCAAAATAAGACGCAGAAATCGGTCTCACATTCCAGACGTCAACGGGATTATGCGCTTTGAAACGATACCCAGACATGCGCGAAATCTACTCGGTATTCATTTATTAGAAGCCTTCGAAAATGCCTATACGAAAACAGCGGAAACTCATGTCACAACCTAATATAATACTAATCGTAGCTATAATCTACTGCATCTGTAGAAGTTTTTTGAGAGATGACGTGTCCTTCGCTGTTTCAGCTTTTATCATCATTTCAGCCAGTAGTTTATTGAATAGTCGAGAAATTCGGCAACAGAATGAGTTTTGAGCCATTTTCCTGGGTAGAGAGCCAATAGTAGGAGAAAGCCCAGAATAACGTCTGCCAGCACTCTTCGGTAAAACAAGATTCCAAGGCCTAAAACTTTTAACCTAGTCTTGTATTCAATAAGAGCCTGGGAGCAGTAATCGTTTGGGAAAGAGCGATAGAAAAGTACTTTCGTAAAACTCCGCTTGACGTTCTCCTATTTCAGAATGCCTTTTGAGGGCTGGTAAGTACCAAGAAAACTAACTCTTTATTAAAACATACCTGAAAACTACCTGAAAAACTCTATTTTTGTTGTTCATGGCTTCTGTATCGACACTTTCACTACACATTTTTGATTCATCCGTCATTCGTCACCGCATTCTTCAGCATTTTTTCACTTTTTTCCACAAAGTTCTCCTGAAAAAAAAAAGCATTGTGGCTCATAGAAACGAAACAGATAAATGGACAAGCCGTCTTTACATAGCCATGTTTGTACTGGGATACGTGAACCTTCTGCAGCGGAAAAATGTTGCACTAAAACACCAGTTCAGGATGATTCATGTCGCCAATGTTCTCTGGAGAAACTGTTGATTCACTATAAATAACTTGGTGACTGTTGCTGACACTCTCCGCTTTTAACAGGCACTGCCCTTTGATGATTAGTTAAACAGTCCCGATGCATTTTCACTCAGTCACCGTAGCTGTGCCTCACAAGCCAGAGTTGAGCCTTGTACTATGTTAACTGTTTTTGAAGCTAATAGCTAAGCACTTAATTAAAATAATACATAGATCCTTAATTGAAGAACTATTAGGTTGTTACATAAGTTTCCGCTGTTTTCGCATAGGCATTTTCAAAGGCTCCTAATAAATGAATACCAATTGGATTTCGCACATGTCTAGATACTGTGATAAAGCGCATGATCTCGCAAACATTCTGCATTATGAATCATATTTCTTCGTCTTGTTTGGAAATGTAATTAATTTCGTAGTGAACCTTTCAAGAATGCAAATTTGGTAACAGCACTTGCACGGATAATAAGTGGACCATAACGTTGAACGATTCTAACCAAATTTGGTATGAGTACTCTTTAAATCATTCCCATTCTCCTGATACTTTGCCTTTACATCTTATTGTCGAGCAGCCTCAAGCAGAGGCAACAAACTTGGTAATTCAAAATTTTAGCTATGCCGTTTTTCTTTCTGGAATCGGAGCGAATTGAAGTGGAATTTTTTCTACTGTGACTGGGAACATCCACTATTTGAGGAAACTAATCGGTAGTATTTTATGGAAAGTTTCAAGCGTTTAGTGGAGATCACACCATTTTGCCACGCTGTGTCGGGCACCTTAATTTTGTTAGTCGAACTCGTCGAAAAGGCGAAAAGCACGCAGAAGAATATTCAATTGCGTATTATGTAGCGCAAATCTGGCTCTAGTAGAGCGTCGATTATCAGATCACAAGATTGTTTATTGAGCGAGAGCCGATTTGTCAAAGTCAGTGACTTCAAGCACCGCCCGACTCAATTCTGCTTCGTGGTCTGTGGATTTCTGGACCAGCGGAGTCCAGCTCTTCCTGTGAAAATGGCAAAAGTTCAGCGACTTTTGTCTGCATACCTCGATCTGTTGTTACTTGATATTTTATAAAACTTTTTCGTCAAAAATTTCAAAACAGCGGAAACTTATGGAACAACCTAATATACCACTTCAAACAGCAGCATCAGCTCTTTTCTCGCTGGCGATGTTTGCCAAGCCTTTTCGCAAACACAGGTTTTGTCCAATTACTGCATGCTAATGTCGCTCATGAACGCTCATGTGCACTATAAAAATTCTTCCACAGCGTCCTTCATATTTTGTGCTTTCTGATTGGATCCACTTCTCTACATAACCTAATCGAATTATGCGAGAAGAGATCATCTGCCGTTGGAGAATACTTTTTCCGAAAGTGAATCATTGTGCCGCGTCGGAGAATTTCAATAATTCCACGTAACTTCCCTCTCCTCACTGTTTGCCGAATGTTACAGCGGAGGAGAACTTTGGGTTTTTGCGATTCTGCGCTGAATATGATAGGAGTGCTTAAGTTTGGTATTTGTTTTAGCTTGTTATAATATCGTGGCTCGTTGACATCTTGACCTGACCTCTTGGGCCTAGATCCAGCAGCTTTTGCAAAAAGCATAGAAAGAGGTGGCAGCGCCTACTGCGAACCACATTCAAATTACAATGTGCAGTGGCAGGTTCTTTGACCCTTGGACAAGATTGGTATACGGACTTTATTAAGCTAATGTTTCGAACTCTTCGCCTTTCTCAAGTCGGGAACACATTGAGACCTACTCGCCCAAAAGCCTTATCAAGTCACAAAACGAAAGCTCAGTTAGAAATTACAGCAAGGTTACGATGGAAGAGTGTCAGTACACGTGAAGCTCACCTTTTCTGCGGAGCAGATTATTGGAGGACTACCTTCAGCTATTATAGCTATGCACTGAATGAAAAAGGAGGTCCCTGTAGCTGCGTGGGTAATAGATCAAAACCCGCGGGTCGAGGTACTGCATGAGTTCGTTCGTTATTGTGATGCATTCATCTTTCCTGTTCATTTTTTAACATTTTACTGTAATCCAAGGTGCCTCTAGCGTTTTGCGCACAGAAATTTCGGTTTAGCGTGCAAGTATACTGAACTCAACCTCAACGTTTTTGCTGCCATGGTGGAGTATACGATGAGCGCCCAGGGGAGGGGGGGGGGGTGGCGGGGAGAGATCGAAGGCTTAGACTTAGCTTAATCATCTAGATGCTTCTTAACCCGAGTGCAGAGTCGCCCAGTTTCGCCCACGTATTCAACGATGTCAGTAGATAGAGATGTATGGCTCCAACCTCCGGCTTGCCTGGTGGACAAACTACGCAGTCCGGGGTTGTGCACACTTGAGTCTCAAGAAACAGCTGATCTGTAAGCACGGATCAGCTGTTTCTTGAGACTTGCAGGGTGAATTTTCACGACCCTAACTATTATATATCTTGCAGATCGGATTTGCGCAAGCATGATCAGATAGCGCTATTAAGTTCGTCTGACACATAAGGTAGGCAGAGTGGGATCTTATCGCTGCCATTCTACTGGTTATGATCACGGGGTCCCCTACCTGTCCAAGTCCACTTGTGCTCCCTCCGAGGATAACCACTGGATACAATGATTTAGTATGCACGATCTGAAAAGATAGCTTTTTGTTGGTTACCCGAGGAGACCATCCTACCAGTGCGGATCATGTTCGTAACTATTAAAAGTTTATTTTATTTTTTACTTTATTTATTTATCTTTTATTTTTTATAACTTATTTTTTCGGAATGTATTCTAGGCCTGATGAAGGTGTTAATCACCGAAAGCTAGCCAATAAAAGATTGAAAACAGGAGTCTACAATATTCACGACATGAAGAAACTTGTGCTAAATGAGGCTCCGGGATAGCACCATCTTATAAGGCGTTTTTCACAGAGTAAACATCGGTGCAATTGCGAACCTAGTACAAAGGCTACGTGCGAATTGCTGGAACCTCCGCTCTCACGTGGTCTTTCGACTGAGAATTTGATCTATTGGAATGGATCAGATCGCGCGTGATGTTTACTCCCGGAAAAACACACTGTACCATTAAAAGTTTAGTTTTAGCAGGAAGGGCTGAGCAATAATGAACTAAGATGTTTTTTTATTGGTAGATCCAATGCCATCTAGTCTTCTATTGCCCTCTAGACACAATTTTCCGTAGCCTTTTCTCGTTGCATCGTCACACATACATAGTCCACGAAAAGATGGACGGATTCGGTGCGCGGATCCATAGCGTCGCGGTCGCAGAACCCGCTGGGACCTAGCTAACCTCCTCACTTGAAGCGTTTTATCCACATTTTATCTCATTCATGTCCACCGCGATTCTGCAGCCATGTTCGTCGTTTTGAAGATGACTTTAAATCCATCCTTGATTAAAACACGTGTCGGCTTGCTGCTTTTGGGGAAGGCACAAAAAGAAGACTTCATCTGGAAACATGAGCAGCACTGTGCATCTGTCAGATTTTGCTTCCCTAGGAAAAAAGTGCTCTCACTTTCTGAGCACTCCTACTTTCCGATTTCCGAGTTTAATGCTGCGGCGACAATCTCCTTCATCTTCACTGAACACGTTTCCTAAAGCATGTCAAATAATCGCAAATTTTTGTTGGCCTTTTCCTTTACGATGGTGGAATATACACTAAATACGTGCTGAAACTGTGCTGCGACGACCTGGTGGACCACAGAATATTTTGATTCTCGATCGGGTTTGGGGAATCTCTTGAAATATTTTTACTCTGGAGGACACAATAGAAAATTTCAATTCGTCTCCGTGAAAGTGCAGTGCAATGTCCTTCAGAGTTTTATTTGAGTCATAATACGCATCACTAAGCACAGAAATTGATAAAGGGGTTCCACGGCGTCGAACTAGTTTTTCTGTTACTTCCATTCAGAGAATGTGGGAGTCCTTCATATGCAATCATGCTCAAGGAAAATCAATGAAAGGTGAAAGAAGGGAAAATTAGAAAGATGGCCAATTCTCGGCTAGGTGGTTCCGTCCTTGTGTTCATTGAATTACTAGTTGGAGTAACCTATGTACATCCAAATAAACATGAACAACGGGCATGCGGATAATCGGCGCTGTAGTGGCAAATTGAGAATTTCTTGATACTCTCTCATCATTTTTGGTTTTCACTGTAAAGAAAACCCTATGGTTTAGCAGGATTCTAGCAGGGGCGGCGCGGTCGCACAGCATGCTCCTCGCGTACGATGCACTGATTTTTTTTTGCTACGAATATTTCCAGTAGAAAAACATTTTCGAAACTGTGTGACAACGTTACGCTGTGAACCAGGTCCTAAAAATAGTAAAAACCTTATCCTATTAGTTCTGCCTGCCTAAGGATTTCCATCTGCATTGTCCAACAATCATCACCTCATCACACAAGAACAGCAAGCATTACAACATAGTAGATAATTACGTAATCTATCTGTTGGTGTTGACTTTTTGTCTAACAGAAATATCATTTGTATTGCGGTTATTGTTAAGAAGTGTGACTGTGACCTATTGTGTAAACTTCCTTCTAGCTGGCGTAGTGACCGTCGACTTCTTTCCATCTTCACAGTTGCTACACATGAAACATTTCATCTCATTTCTCCTTTTTTCCTTTACTTTTTTAGCGCTGGGTAAGAATAATGAAGTCATTTGTTAAGTTTGTTTGACAAACTCTGTTCCCTAAAAATCGCAAAGAAAAATCACTAGTACGAACTTGTAGGAGCTTTAAGATTCATTACTTGACCGATTGCGGAAGGGCGAGAGAAGCGGTGATAATCCGAAAAGTTAAGACTACAGTGTCTTGGTCTTTCAAAACCTCACTGTGGTCTCGGGGCGATTTCACTGCTTTCCTCATTGCCAGCGAGCTCGATGGGTGGAAACAACCATCACTAATTTGTCGCATTGTGATGTATATATTGTAAAGTTTCGTAAAGATCTTAAGAAGGCACTCAGCGATGAAAGCTCATCGAATAAATCTTGCACGAAGTTCTCCATTTGCGCTGGAAACAAAATAGCTATCGAATGAGACTTGGGGACAGCAACATAATAGAATACTAACCTTGACAAAAGACATATGACGCGATGACCAAGAGTATCGTAACCATTCTGTACCATACCGTAGCTCCGTTTCCGTAATGTCACTGTATGTAAGTACATAATAGACACGACAACTCACAGAACCTTCTTGAATTTTGAACAGGAGAGTCATGTGATAAGCTGATCCCTACCATCAGCACCATTTTGCATCACATTGGCATTTTCTTCTATTTTCTTACACCGGTTCCACTGAGATTCACATTGTGGTATTGCGACACACTCCTAATACAATACTTTTTTTTGACATTTCTAGGCTTTGACAAAGGCGACAATGCCAAGACGTTAGCCGTTCAATAAAAGATCAATACAGAATTGGCCTGGGCTCAAAATAAACTACACTACAGTACTGTTACAATATTCGTGTTCAGCAGAGAAAATGACTTCTTTGGATAAAGCTTCAGAGGATTCTTTCTGATACGCACCTCTTGTACAGTTATCGTAGCTCAAGAAAAATTGCATCATGGAACGGGCCCAATTACATCTTACGTAGGGTATAGGATCTATATCATTATCAAAAGAGTGAGGTCCCTCTCTGTAGCACGTCCTTCCCTTTCGCTTATGGTGAGATTCCTTTTATACGTCTACAGTACTGTGTTGGCAGCTAAAGTCATCATCATCGTCTTGTCTTATGGTATTGTTGCTAATTAGATTGTTTGTATCTGATAACGATAATGAAGGCCAAGGTGGCACCAGAATCTAGAACTCTAGCTTCATTAGTACCAGCATATACATTTACCCAGCTTCAGCTCTCATGCCTGATATTGTATCCTATCCGGTATTACAAAACTATTTCCTCAAAGATCCAAGACGAGTCCGCAAAATCAGTTGTTTTAGCCAGCTTTCACAACTCAGTATGTACTGGTTCTTCATTTTTTTGATCGTTTTGTTGTTTTCATGATCAGGCACACCATGCTGGTGTATTATTAAATAAATAAATAAATGAATAAATAAACAAGTAAATGATTCTGCGGTCATTCTGAATGTTAAGGCCTGACGAAGGCGTTATTTACGCCGAAAGCTAACAAGAATAGAGATATCAGAAAGGGTCCCAATAACCTTGGAAAAGTAATCATCAAATGAAGCTCAGAGACAGAAGCATACTATCTCACTATTCTTTGATGCAAAAAATTGGAATTAATTCTTCAGATGCAAAAATTGAATCTAATTTATCGCCGTCAGTTCCACTAGCTCCACCCACTGTCAGGAAGCAAAGCTGTTCGGCGCATCATACAAAACACCTTTACGCGTAGCCATTAATTGGACACAGTTATCTCTGACAGCTAAGGGCTTTCCACAAATTCTCCGCTGAACCAGTTTGCTGGAACAGAACGGGGCGGAGTGTTTGGAGCCGAGATCGTGCTGCTGTGGCAGTCGTCGACGTATAATCGTATAATCTCATTACTCAATTTTATTTTTGTACTGGAGGAGACTTCCGGTGAAATAATTCAATTTCACTCGTTTCCCATGGCATTTAAGCATCATGTAAGCTCCTAAGCAAGTGAATCCGCTCCCAGTTCCCCCCGCTAGGATGGCGCTCTCCTCCCACTCGACGCTAGAGAGCGCCAGTCAGTCTCCGTGCAGCGTTCGCTATCATTTACGTGCTGTTTTTTGTGTGTTGTGCTACTTTTTCCACAATCCGCTGAAGGTCGCTAGCGTCAATTGATACATCATGAACAGCGATCCGATCTCAGGACAGCCCATGCCGTCCATCGTCCAACGGCCGATGGCTATTTTTCTTACCTCAGGGCAAACGAGTGCTGTTTTACACAGTCAGCGGGACAATTGTTTGCGTCGGCATACTTCAGAAGTTCTTATCTGCGCTCACATTACCATGACCTCGAGTTCGGCCCGCCATATGCTTGCGGTTTTCCCTGTTTTTATTCCGAAAATTTTATTCTTTACAGTAATTCTGTGCAATTGTGCATTTTCCAGCTTATGAACTCATTTCCACGCAAATTTTATATGCAATTCCAAGAATAGAAGTGCCTTACTGAAACATCAAGGCGAATACAATCACAAATTTTTCGGACTACTTAATTATACAAGATAAGAGTAATTTAGCGATGTGATAACAAATAGACCTGCTTATCTATTTATCTACCTGTTTCATATATCGTTATAGGGAACGAGGCAGAGTACTTTAGTAGAAAATTCCACAGAAATCGAGCCAGCTGTTTGTGTGAAAGGTCAGGTGGCAAATATACATAGGATCGAATAAGACATTGGATAGTTATCGATTAATTCCAAATCCAAAACTTCGATTTCGAGTCAGCCCATGGTTTCGATATTTGAAGAAGTGGGAGCAATACAGACTTAGGAATGATGGAGAGACATTTAGGACCTTCATTTTTTTTGGACATTCGAATTTTTTCATCTAATGCTGCACGAATAATTAACCCACATTATTTAACCCATCGCGCCTTCTTCACGCTTTTCTGGTTTTCTTTTTAAAATTATGGCTTGTTTCTCTGCTGCGGGATTTTTATAATAAATCCGATGCAGATAGTTATAATCGCACTGACTTTCTAGTTTTCCTACTTGACCAGTAAAGTATTTGATTCATGCATGGTCCACAAATTATTACATAACTCGCGTGTAGATGGACCGACAAATTTCTTTAAACCAATGCGTTCGCGAACGAGAGGTGAGCCATATAAGATTATCCTTTCTCACCCAAGAACAAGCATTAGAGCTAGGTCATTTACCTTTCGAGCTGAAAATGCCTACATTAATCGCAAAGAACCTGCCGCCAGTTATGAAGCAAAGTAAATTTAAACGTCGTATGGCTCGCAGGTTACAAAAGTAGACTTTGTAACGTTTTGAAACCGACGTCATTTTCAGGAGGTGTTTCAATTAGATATGTTAGGTGTCATATGTAACGTTCTGGAGACAATGTTGTATATAATGTTACTCAAGATTGATTTGTTTTTCTTCTCTTGTATCAACATTGTAACGCTATGCCTTAAGCATATGTATTGAATAAATAAATAAATGAACGAATCTAGGAAAACTGCCAAGATCATTCAGGCTCACTAATATTCTTTTTTACTTTAATGAACTGACTTTTTCACTTTAATGAACTCCAAGACCAGAGGGGGAAGCATAAAACTGAAGGCTTAGGTTGCTAGAACACAGATCAGGCTCAAAAGCTTCGCGATTCTGGTCATAACAGAACTTAACAAATTTCTCAGCAATGATATTCTTCGGATGTCGCTCCCTGCATTCAAGAAATTAGCCACAGTTAAAACTCGCTCACTGGCTTCCTAGAGTCAATACTTGTACTATACTTGTGTATTCTCTAAGTATTTACTATGTATGTAATATCATACACGCGTTGATGAATTACGTATTATCCACCGCGTGAGCTTTGCTTACGCCTTCAATAAATAAATAAATAAATATTCGAAACCGTACCATGCGAAAAAAGCGTGGCTCACCGGTGAGCCGGGCGTCAATTAAATTAAATAAATTGAATTATTCGATTCTTATTCGGTCCTAAGTATACTGGCAAACTGCTTTTCTTTTTCTATTTTCTGGATAACTCGGATTTTCTGGCTTCAAATTTCAAAGGATATATGTTTAAGTACATAAATAAATTGACAAATCAAAAAAAAAAACTGCAAGTACTTGAATAATAAATAGTAGATAATTTATTTTAGAGAGATTTTTCCACAGAAATGAATTAAAATAAACTATAAGAAATACAGACGTGCCACCCTACAAAAGGAAAAAACAGAACTGCGGCTAGAAGCATTAAAGCGATAATTAGAGGGTGAAAACCATGAGGAAGTGACAAATGGATTCAACGTCATAAAGCCCCTACTACCTGAGAATTATAGCCTTTCACTGGTCAAGCAAAAACCAGAGGACTGGTCCTGCAACCAGATTCGGTGACTATATAAATCCTACCCACCACGCATTAATCTGTTTATTTGTTTATTTGTTCGCATTCATCCCGTTCTTAATATGTTTTCCGCAGAAAACCGCCATAATCAGCGTGCACGTGCGCGACCACGAACGACTGTCGTCGATCCCCTTTGTTCAGACGGCGTTTCCTGTTCTTCCAGCTGCCATTTAGATAAGTCATATCGCGTATCATATCCGAAAGAACCCCTTGACACAGCCACCACATGCCCTGCACCAGCGCGATCTGAAGCCCCAGGATATATTTCTGGGCCTGGAGCGCGCGTCGATCTGCTCATTGATCACTCAGACAATTGTGTTTACTCGTGTTTACCAATGCTGGATGCGATATCACAACAGCAGCACTGACTTCTACTACTACCTACGATTACTTACTATTCTACTGGAACTTCTTTGCGACCCTTGGTAAATATGGCAGAATTAGGCTCCACCCATCTTTGAACTGTCTGTAGATGTCTTTCCATAAATTTATGTTATGTATTACTATGATGGTGTGATCTATGTAGCCACTCAAAGGCCCATAGAGGGTGCTCCCTCCTTGCCTCTGCTTTTCCGAGAATAACTATAGGTTAGAAATCTTCACAGAAACGTCATGTATTGAGAGTTCTAGGCGGCGATTTCCAAATTTTCTTTTTTTTTCGATGTGTTCTACATATTTAACTTTTAATATTTAATTCTGCATTTACTCTTGGCAAACCTCATTATGAAAGTCCCGGCTTACTAGCCCCGTATTTTGACTGAAAACTAAAAGGTGAAAATTTTTAATAAGTTTAATAAGATAGGATAATTTAGTCTGTTAGGTTCATACCCTAAGGGTGTTTTCTCTTGTTATTTTAAAAGTTTTAGTATAATTTAGTATAGTTTATTGTCAATAAACGGGTTAAAACTTTTAGTATGTTTGATTTCCAATCAAGTGGTCTATAGAATTAGTAGGTAATTATACTCAAGGTTATAAATAATTCAAATTTTTCCACTAGAATGTTTTCAAGTTAATTGTAGTTTATTATTGGAAGTTTTAGTATTTGTAGTAATGTTGTTTATGTATTTAATAGTAAATAATTTTTACTTTAAGAGTAAAAAAATTGAGTATCAATTTGGTGAATTATTGTGTAGTGTTTTTCTTGTTCTCCGCTTTCCTATCACCCACTCTCGTCCATGTGCCCCACTGATAGATGCATGATCAGCTCTTTAGACAGGGATGAGAATAAATTTGATTTCTAGCAGGATCCATAACTTACTACTTTTTCTTGAGAAACTACATTTCTTGAGAAACTACAACAGCTTGATGATGGTAATGCATATTTGCCTTGGCCGATGAAAATTCGGCCAATATCCGCGTTCTGAATGTTTTGGCTAGGAATTCAGGCTAAAATCGATGAATTTATTCTTCGATTTGCTGGAACATTTCCCTTTTTCATACCAATTTTCTTGGGAAACTTTTGCCATCAGAAGCTTCGTAATGATTGGTTTCGCCCTCATAAGAGGATGAAATGTCGCCTCTCGATAGTGTTTTCTATCCTTTCTTCTCCAGTTTTCCCACATTCCGGGATTCACGTATTTTCTAAGCTCGAATTTCTAAGCTCTGCTTCCGCCCAGCTTCGATTCCGTTTTTTTTTTCCTGACAGGGAGCGTCTCTCCATCTTGTCACCTTGGATGTTTTCGAAACCAACAAACAAACCTTCACAACAACCGTACAGCCACGCTAATTATCCTCTGAAGTTCCTTCTTTTCATTTTTTGATGGAAATTTTCTAGTTTATTCGTTCATCCCGAAAAAAATTCCCACAAGTGTACCTATTGAATTACAGCATCCATACGCTAATCGCTAATCCATCCCCTTGAACTGGAATTTCCCTTGAAGATCGCTCAAAAGGCAGGTTGTAAATGGGATATTGACGTTCAAACAGGTTCTGCTCTGACTTATCCGGGCTTTTTTTGAAGAAGGGAGAGCGATCTGATACTTTCACCCCTCTGCTCTTCTCTGCACTTTCTCAGCTCTCTCCCTGCAAAACTTTTCAATTACAACTCCTGGAAAGTACGTAAAGGAAAAAGGAGTTGAGTAAGTACTTTTTATGTTACCAGGATATCCAATGACTATAGCTTAAAGGATTTTTCTCTCGAATGTTTCATGCTTTCGTTGGATCCCTACTTTATAACATGTAGTAAGCAATAAACAAACAAATAAATGTGAAAAAAATAGTGCGAGAAATTAAGTGCTCTCCTACAAGCTATAGATTAAGCCGTACATTTTTTCCCAGTTATGAAGGCTACTAGGCGCTACACTACATGAAGAATGGCACTCTGACTGTCTGCGCATCCACACATTTCACTGAAAGTGCCGTTCTCATTCCCTCGTGATCCTCCCGCTTCAAGGGCCCGGATGCATTACTGCGAGGATGGGTGATCTCATAACTATGAGTATTATCTCGTATGGGTATCAGCTGGGTGTAGACAATATCAGAGTGGGTGAACGTAATGATGGATATCAAGTAAAAGGCAAATTTGGGCACATCAACACGTTCGTCATCGGTAATTCCAACGATGGAACCTGGACCTCTACCTGTCCAAAAAGATGATGTGGCGAGTGTACCAGAGCATTGAACACTGCAGTGGTCTATAAGATGGTGTTGAACTACATATTTCAAAAAAAAATTGCAAAATTTCCTATGAAAAAGGACCTATATCTTCTGATAGGATGCAATTTTTGAAGATTTTCCATTTTCTTCACCTGTTCGTAGAGCGAGTACTCTGTTCATTCACATAGAGTGCACATATCGCCTTAGCAACCCGAAAATATACTTGAAAAGCACAAAATGTCATGTCTAACAGACGATGACGAATGCCCCCTCAGCTGACCAATGAATAGCCGTCAGCACTGGTTTTCCTAAGCAACATTTGCTACCTCAACATCTGTTTCAGGCCTGTTTTCTTCGCATAAAAACAGTCAACCAACTGTATATCTGTCTTTGAAAGTTTTCCTCCGAATGTCTTCTGATTTCTCTCATTAGTTTCCTCACAAACAACATTCCTTTGCTCCCATTCTATTCAGTCCGCTGCTCTGAAATCTACAACTTTCCAGGATGGCCAGCAGAGCCTGCCTCCTGCTCATCGGCCTAGCACCGATCTGTGAGGCCATCTTGGGTGTTCAGGTAAGAATTCCTTGCGCTAGCAGTCGTCACAGCAGGTAATATCGTGTACATGACGTCTATATCCATTAAGAAGATGTAAATGGGTCAAGTTCTTTGATTTTATGCAAGAAAACAACACTTAATCATTTTATGGGGTAGTGTTAAGTAGGTCATGGGCGAATAAACTGGTCCTGGCAATTGTTTTTCGAGGAGGGAAGGGGGGGGGGGGATTCCGTTTGCCTTGGTAAGATCTTGAGAGGATGAGGAAATAGATCTAATGAAGGGGCAAAGTCAAGGCCAAGACAGTTTTGAAAATGATCTGTGCCATGGTTCTGAAGGACATTTTTCTACAGGAACAAAGTTTCCTTTTCAAAGTAACCCAGTTTCCCCACAAATTTCCTCTGCTTCGAGGTAGAAAGAGGGTCATAGTAATTTTAATGGTTATCCACCTCTAAAAGTCATTCAAGGTGTTCTTTCAAGTTTTTCACTTCATTAGTCACTCTTCCTAAGACTACTTTCAAGTGTTTCCTCTCAACAGAACTTCGGAACAGACCCTTTTTCCCCTTTTTGAGAACAAATTCCTCCTTCATACAAATTCTCCTCAATTTCTTTACAAATTTGTCTCTGTCAACATTATCTAAGAAAAATTCAACGATATACAAGTATAGGGAATGTTGGGTTAAGGTTCATGAACACAAAACCTACCGGAACAATGTTGACACGCCAAATTTTGCGTCCTGCAATTCCTAACAGTACGTATGCTAAAGGGTAACCAACCAGGTTAACCATCGCTGATTTGCGTGGCCAAGGTCTCATAAATCCCATCCTTGACATATAAATTCATCCTTATAGCTGCGAGTAAACGGACCAAATGGTCTTAGTGGAAAATCTTAAGGAACTGGAGTCGTTCGGATTGAGGACTAAGGAAAACATCTACTTAAAGGCAGCACCCACGGAAATTTCCGACCTCAAGATTTTGGTACGATTCGGGGTAATCGGGTGCGCTTAACACTGTTACAATGCTGAAAACTGTTGAAACCGTCGAAATTCCTATTTTCTGGAACCCCTCAGCTCACCGCTTTCGAGCAGGTTGCGGCGAGTTGCGCGGTCTGTTCGATGTGACCTGATCTGACCGATTCAAAAAAGTCGGTACCGCTGCCTTTCTTGTCAGCTGTTTGGCGGGCGAAAGAGGTTTTTGGCCGTGTTTTGCAGCGTTTCTGAAGTTCATGGAAGAAAACGAATTTTGAAAAAGATCGTCTGACCAACCAACGTATCACAGAAACACAATCGAGTTGTGTAGAACGATTCCAGAACCATGCGTAAATTCGAAAACAAGACATTGGCGGAATTCGACCACACGGGTGACTCAAGAAGAAAGTTCCTCGCAAAATAGCAAGAAGAAAATTTGTTGTGCTATGAAGTGCAAAAAAGGAAAGTAAAGGGCTAATATATAGCTTTTTAATGCCATGAAAAGAAATGTTTGCCCACCAAATCAGCTGGCAGCGACGCTCTGCTGCCTCCACAACTCGATCGAACGACCCCACGCTGATCCTGCTGATCCAGGATCTTGGACATTCAACTAGCTATATCGTAGGAACGGTTGAGTTTTCTGTGCTACTTTCTTCATCAAATTGTTAGGACCATTGCTAAGGTTCGAAAACGATCAAAACCTCAGACATGAAAATTTCCGTGGGTGCTGCCTTTAAACTGGTGCTATACTCCACGCGGAGTCAAGCAACCTGAGTTGCGGCGCTCTTGGAAATATTGATTTTGATACGCGATTATTGCGGTTTTTGCTGCTTTGTTTTTCGATTTTTACTGCTCAGCAGCGAGGCTAGTGAGACACCCAGCCCAAAATCGATAGCCATCGAAATAAATAGATTTCGTCGTTGTGCAAACACAAGGTGCTCCAAATGGCCATGTGCAAGGGGCGGGACCGCTGCGCGGCTCTGTTTGGGAGAGACACAGGGATTCCGCATACCAGCAGCAGAGAACACGAGTGCCACGCCGCGCCGCAGTCCCGCCCCTTGCGCACGGGCATTTGCAATTCCCTGCAGGCGTGTGGAATATACTGCACGATAAGAATACCAGCAGCCTTATCACTAAATTAGCGACAGCTCCTGGAAGAATCCAGAAACTAACAAAATTATGCAAGGTTTGAAAAAAAAAGTAAGCTGTGAAGGGTAGGAAAATTTCATTGAAAAAAATTTTAAAACGACACTGACATAGGAGGTGCACCCGAAAAACCTCACAAAAATTTATTTTTAGAAAAATGAGCTGCGCTCAGCAGACACCCTAGACGGGTTATGGACGTTTGTTAGGGAACGCAGTAATAGCAACGATGTCGGTCTGAGGAATGGATGGTACCTGCAGGATCTGTCGAGATTTCCAGTGAGTTCACCTGTTTACTTGCTGTTTAGTTTTTATCCGCATAGATTCTTCTGAAAAAAAACGCTATTGTAATCGCACTGTCGCCTTCTTATAGTATTACAGAACGCTACAGTAATGCCAGTACCGTCCGCCTATAACGACTTGTCCGCAGATGCAGAACTACGCGATCACGTCGGATGGGTGTGGTATCAAACGTCAATGATAATGCCTGAACGTGACATTGGCCAACGGATCTCTATAAGATTTGGCAGCGTTAATTACTACGCAAAAGTTGTGAGTGGCCTACTTTGCTCGAAAATCACTTATGGAAATCGATACTGAAAAATCGATAAGAGCAATCGATATCTTACTTCAGTATTTCAACGGCAAAGAGGTTGGATCTCATGTGGGCGGACATTTGCCTTTCGAGTTTGATGTCACACGATTAATCCTAATTGGTAGGGAAAATAAGGTAAGCCTTGAGCTTTTTCTAGGGAAATTTCTAGAAAAAATTTCGAATTGAAAATTTCTCGACGAAGAAGGAACGTAGTATTCAAGATTTTCAGGTATTCAAGAGAAAGATCAGCAAAAAATACTGAATATTTATTAAAATATTCGTCTAATTCAGATTACGGTAGCCGTGAACAACACCTTGTCATGGGCCACGATTCCACAAGGCGACTTCAACTACATGCGTGATACGATGCGAAATATTAGCGGGAAAAATGTACGGATTCATCTGGACATTTAGCACAAATCAATACAAGTCCTAGGATTTTTGTTAGGGTACCTGCAGGAGAAAAAACAAATAGAAATCGCTCATCAGCATCGTAAATTGTGCAGTGTGAATTTACAATGTGGTTATACTTCGCGCGCAGTATAGTGCGTGGATAGTTGGCGACATCAATTTTGATATGTATCCATCAGGGTTGGCGTTACAAAAGTTTTAAATTTCGTTAATCCGTTAATTCGTCACGTTGGAGAAAAACAGCCGTTACGTTAATAACGCTCAGCCTTGATATGGATCGCTAGGGACGCAGCTGGTGTGACTATGACACGTGTCTGCTCCGTTAATCAATACGTATCAAAGTCGCAGTGTCGCCTAACAAAAGCACTACGGGGGTCATACTCCTATTTGTAGTAATACTATACCGAACAGCCGTAGGTCACAGAGGGCTAGCGGACGAAAATCGATATTATTGATCAGATCATGGATGATTGACGGCCGAAAATCGATATTATTGATTCTCGGTGTCATTTAGGTCTCTCGAACACCAGCAGGCGCGTTCAAGAACATCGGCAACTTCGACTTCTTCAACTATGCCGGTATTCTGAGATCAGTCTACCTGTTGAAATTGCCCCAGAGTCACATCGTTGACATTCGGATCCTTGCTGAGCATTTAGGTGAGGTAATTTGCAGAAACAGTACTGATGGTCAGTTTGCTTCTACTACTCTAAATTGACTCTTAATTTTTCGTTGAACTGGACTGTACCTGCACCTTTCCTCATCTGTTAGTTTGTCTGTTTGTTGAGGAGAAAAGTAATATGTATGTATCTCTCTATTATTCTGAATGGGCAGAAATGCAGAAATACTGCAGCGCGTTTCAAAAACGACAATAGTCGAGTATCTGTGCCTATGGTTTGCATTTCTCGCCTACCTCTCCGAATACGGCACTGTTTCTCGCGTTCTCTCTTTCTCTAGTTCCTTCACAACTATGCTAATCGGTGAAACACACTATACTGTCATCAACCAGAGAATCATCTCTCCCACCGCATTTTTTTCTGCTCATTTTCCCTTTCTTCTCTCTCTCACTCTATCCTTGCCATACTAGCTAATCTTCATTCTTCTAGGCTCATTCTCCTACGAAGTGGCACTCAGCCAAAATCGCTCCGACGAAGACGTCTTTGTGCGAATGTACGACCCAGATGGAGTGCTTGTTAGTGTCCTCCACATTTAAACTCTATTTTCTGCATAAATGTGAGCAGAACAAGCATTTCTAGCTCAATTTCTAGGTCTATTCCGCGAGAGGCCTGGAACAGAAAGGTGCGCTGACGAATGTAAGGCCATGGTGGCCCAGAGGAATGGGACGACCACATTTATATACTTTAGAGGTAAGGAACACAGCCATGTGATAGAGGTGAAGAAATAAATTCTGGGAGAAAGCCACTTAAGTAAGGTTGTTAAAGCTTGAATGTGTGACTATACTTAGGACCGGACGGAATATTGAACTTATGGTTAATGGAGATTTATGAGGCACGCATGGTGGAGCGCTGTCCTTTATTTTACTTGACTAACGTTTCATTTTAGATAAATATACTTTTCTTCATCTTAACGGTAACTGCCCAACCAGAATTTGTATTTTAACTGAACTATGTATCCATAGCGTTGTAAATAAGACGCAATCAATCAATCAATCAATCAATCGATCGATCGATCAATCAAATTACCACTCGAGTGCTCACTTAGAAAATTAGAATATCCAAAAACGCTCTCCAACAGGTTCTCGTTTCCATGGCAAATAAACACAATAAAAAATAACTGAAGAACAAGAAATGTGATATATTTCGCCTCTACCCTCAAAGGAACCATATTTTTCGATTCTGGTCCCCTCAAGGCCCTTAAGTGAAGACGAGGACTGGAATAAAAAGAAATGAGAAGAAAGAATAAAAGGAAAGGATTGTGATAGAAAAGCTAGAAGAACACAAGGAAGAGGAGAAAAATCGGAAGATGAGTCAAAGAAATCAAAAAAATAAGGTTATTTCCGTGTAAGTGTAAGGCTTTCTCTTTTTGTTGTACTATCTGAAATTTCGATTTGTCCAGAATCGAATGTTCGAGTCCGAATATACCAAAAACATTATTTGGTCCTGAATTATGATTATGACTGATATAATTATGATTGATCTGAAGGATCAAAACACTATAAAAGTGGAAGAATAGCAAAAAGCAGAGGTGGACAGCGACGTCGAAAACCTTTCACTACACCACGCCATTGATTGAATGTGTCCTTGAACAGCTGCACTAGAACGCGGACGTCAGCCCGGTTAGCTCAGTCGGTAGAGCACCAGACTCTTAATCTGGCTGTCGCGGGTTCGAGCCCCGCATCGGGCTAACTCTTTGCAATTTATTTGGTTGCCTAAGGGAAGTGCAGCCTTTCTGTTTTGGAAATTCGCATTTCTTTTTCTATTCTCTTACTCTTTTGAAAGCAAAAAAAGCTTTTTCCTGGATAGTTCCCAGAGCATCTTTCCATTCGGCCACAATCAATCCTAAAAAATGCTGAGAAATCCGGGAAGAACGTGGACAAAATCCTTGAAGAAAGTCCCTAACTGAACGATTGCTCTCTCAACCCTCCAAACGTCTTTTTTAGGTAGAATTAATAGTTCCACTGGAGCAGCTCCGTCTGGATGTCTATCGGCAGAAGTTTGGATTCCGCACTGTCGGCTGGACAAAGAATCAGCTGCTCATCAACGACAAGCCTTTCTATTGTCTCGGTTTCGGAATGCACGAAGACTTCGAGGTAAATCCAGCGGTGCCTGACAGACAATCTGTCTTTTCGGACTACTCACAGCGCTGGTTTAGATCCATGGTCGTGGATACAATCCGGTGGTGATGACTAAAGACTTGAATTTATTGGAGTGGATCGGTGGAAATTGCTATCGAACCACACATTATCCATATGCAGAGGAACGTATGGCAGAAAGTGACCGACGTGGAATCGCCGTCGTGGTGGAAACACCTGCCGTGGGGTTGAAGTGGGTAAAAATTAACCCATTGACGACCGCGCGGCTCACAGATGATTCGCACCCTTTTACCCATGGTTCAAGTCATGGGGCCGTTACACCTTAATGGTGTCAATGGATTTTTTTTTTGGATGATAACTCAATAGTACTTTTATTTTACAAAAATCTGAGCAAGAAACCGAATCGGAACAGGAGGGTAGTAGAAACACACGAAAGGTCGCAGTCGTAAATGGCAAGCAACTTCTCAAAAATGAAAAAAAATTGACCAATAATTTGCAGGGGCTTCTCAAAGGACAATAATATTCTGCACATGAAAATGCTGGAGGAGCTCATCGAGAGGGACAAATCCCATCCATCGGCCATCATGTGGAGCTTGGCGAACGAGCCAAGAACCGACAAGAAGGAATCCAGGACTTATTTCAAGTTAGTTCACGGGCAAACACTATGCGAGAACTGTTCCCCGAAATCTCCCACTCTTTTGAGGAGGGGATAAAATACAGCCGCTTAACGGTTCTCTTATTTCATTATGCATTCTCTGGACCGCAACAGTGCCCTGAATATTCCGGACCATTTGCTCAGTCCCTACTATCGTTTCGAAGAAATTTTCGTTTTTAATTCTACCTTGGCCTTCTCGGAAAACTAGCATCAATCATGACACGTAAAAAGGGGGTCCGAAAACACTTAACATTACAAATACTATGCCTAGAAATGAGTTAATCAATCAGCTCATCAACTTTTCCAGAACTCTCGTTGACTACGCCCACGCACTCGATAAAACTCGTCCAGTTACTACAGTCTACGGCCCAACATCCTTTGACAACGAGCAAACGGTAGCTCACCGTTACGAATGCACACCACCAATCAATGATGCAGTAGATTTTCAGGCAGATTTAATGGATGTGATCTGTGTGAATCGATATTACGGCTGGTACATCGACATGGGCCAACTGGATTGGATCAACCAGAGTGTTTACTGGGACATTGCGCAATGGTCGGAAAAGTATAAACGGCCAATCTTAGTCACCGAGTATGGGGCGGACAGTTTGCCGGGCTTGAATCAGGTGAGACTGGTTCTTTATCTACTGGTCCTCAACGAGCAAATCATAAAAAAAATGCAAGCGTGCGTTAAGATTGCGACTATAAGATGAAAAATAGATCAAGATTTTGAGGCATGGAGCATCAGGCGCAGGTCTGCGGCAAGCAAGAACTCCATAATGTGAAAAATCCACATTTCAGGAGAAACCATCGAATGGAGCAGAAAACTTAAAAATTTTAAGAATTTTCAGGAACCATCTGTAGACTTCTCCGAACAATACCAAAACGATCTCATCGTTCGAACACATCACGCCTTCGACGCCTTACGGAAAGATCACCGTCTCGCTGGCGAAATGATTTGGAACTTCGCCGATTTTATGACGGGCATGAGTAAGGAAAATTTAAATCTTGTATAAAACAAGTGAGATGTTCATGCTATCCTAAAAAATTGAGTAAGCTTCTTCCTGGACGTGTAGCTATCTAAAATTTCGAACTTTCAGCGACCACTCGGGCCGTCGGCAACCATAAAGGCGTGTTCACACGGACGCGGCAGGCCAAAATGGCTGCATACACACTCAGGAAAAGATATTTATCACTATTTAACCAGACAGGTCTGGAAATATGGAGAATACGAAATTAAGCACAATTTCTTGTAAACATTACGTTATTGTATAAATTGTAATTGCATAAAAGAACTTTCTCTATCGTTTGTTCATGAAATGCGATGATTAAAATAATCTCATACTCTTCTCAAGCAGACGTTTCAGTGTTTTTAATGTTGTTTTTGAATTTAGCAATATTCCTTGTGTACTTACGCAGCCTGGGCTTCTACTTCAAAGAAAAAAAAAAAACAAAACAACAGAAAACAGAGAAATGCTAGTTTCAGGACTTACCTCTGCAGACAATTTGCCTTTGCCGCAAATAAATCTCACGGAACAAATCAATCCCATTGTTAACCAACCTTGAAACCTTCCAGCTTTAAGATTTTTCAAGAATTGAAACACCATACTCTGGATGTGACTTCCAAAATTTATTTACAGTTAAAACTATGACCAGATCCAGTTGTTAGTGAAGTAGTTTGCTACGGTCAGATCCACTGGTCAATGAGGTGACTTATATGAGATCTAATGGGTGAATACATTAATGAAACGAGGTCACCGTTCACTTCTTCGTATAACAAGCGTGTTTGATGGCTCTCCTAATCTTCCGTCAAAGTGGATCGCCTTAAAAAGTCCCATTAATCAATTTCTTATTGTTATTGTTTGGGAAAATTATACTATATCCATATTGTATAATAATATATATCACACATCTATATTATAATATATTGATATCATATAAAATTATATATTAAGACTATCTATTATATAAACAATTAAGAACTCGAAACGGCCGTGTGCAGTGGGCGGAGCCGCGGGGCGGCGTGAGAGTCGAGTTCTCCGCTGCTGGCAGAGGCAGACAACCACAGCCAGCATGCAGAGTCCCTGTGTCTCTGCCCAAGAGAGCCGCGCCGTGGTCCCTCCCCTCGCACACGGCCGTTTGGAGTCCCCTTTACATCATTTATATTATTATAATTTGACACAGAATCTCTTTTTTTTCACGAACCTGCACTTGCACTTGAAGTTCAGTTCCCGGCTCTACATCTGATATTCTAGCAGCATTATTTGGCGCACGTACAATACCACTCTCGACACCATTTGTAAGCACTTTATAACCTAAAACGCAACAATTACAGCATTACTGTAGCTCCGGTACAACTTAAAAAGCATTCTACCTACATTGAACTAATGGCATGTCCCAGATAATTTCATAGCATCCATCGCTCATCTCTCGAGCGACTCGAAGGTTACAAGGGTCAGGACGATGTGTTGTTTCCAAGGAAACTTCCGCTAACTGTGCTCTGAGTGAATTTATGTCGCTCTGCAAAGTAAAGAAAAATAGTAATAAGACTCTCTAAGTGTAAAAAGATGGGACTTACCCTAAATTTGTTAGTCATTTCAACCAAAAGTCCGCTTAGCTCATCATTAATACGTGTCAAGTTCTCATTTTGAACGCTCAACTGCAAAACCCTCTCTTCTAAGCAACTCAGCCGTTGAAGTACCTCGCTCTAAAACAAAACTGCTTCCATAAATGCTCCTGCGATCACACAATAAATTTCCAAACCTCGTCATGTTGAACTCTGTGACTGCCTCTCGGCCCCATATCGACAGAGATGTCTGTCACCACTGGTACTGGACTTGGTCGGGCTGCTCTCGGCTTAGCGTTACCTCGCTGCGGAAGAAACTAAATAGAGCGAAAAAACGCGGTATTGATTAACCGCCCAGTGGTCTTGAATAATCACCTCGCTTGAGCGTCGACCTGCTGAGGCTCTTGCTGTAGATCTCTCTGTAGTATGGTGATGACCGATCGAGCCACGGCAACGTCGTTGGTCTGCTTGTTCCACCTGAAAAGTCACTTTAATCTGTTAGAAAAATAAAAAATTCACGCCAGACACGCACATGCTGGATCTGCTGATGCTGTTGGGTTTCACTCGTCTCCACGTCTTGCTCTAGTTGAATAATCCGTTCCCTAAGATAGAATCGCCCACTACGGTCTGCTCGAGCAGTAGTCGCGGTAGAAGACGTGCCACGGTGCCTAAAGTAGAGCTCGAATTCAAGAAAAAGCGATGGCTAATACATAATTTTAACTAGAAGCGAATAACGCTGAAGTGGACTTAAATTACGGAACAGAAACAAAGAAAATTATCAAACCATCTTCCAGAACAAAAGAAGGATCACTAATCTATCCTGCAGAATAAACGTTACGAAAACTCACTCCTCTTGATGATCTTTCACTGCTGGGACTAGCGTCACAGTTGAAGACGACTCTACAGACTCCATTGTGGAACTCCTAGATGGGGGTTCAAATCGAGAAGATGATCTCGCAGTCATCGATGGTTGTCTTGCAGGAGTCGAAGAAGTAGGGACTCGCGCCGAAATCGATCGAGATGCTGAAAATGGAAATTTGATAACAAAAAAGCAGAGCAATAAGAGTTGTAGGGAAAAAAGCTCAGACCTCCACTCTCATCAGCACTGGAACTCGGTATCTGATTCTCTTTGCCTTCAAGCTGAGCTGTCCACGCACGATATGGCGAATGAAGGCTGAGCGAGTGAGAAGAGTCGTCTTCATAGGCACTACTACTTAACATTTCTCGTCGTTTTTCCATCGCCTGCATCGAATTTTTCAAATGTTTGTGAAAATTATAACAGAAAGACATAAACCACCTTCACAACCGACTGATCAAGAGAGGAAACCAATTTTCCTTCCACATCGAAAGGGCAATATTTTTCTAGGTATTTAACCAGAGAAAGGTGAGCTCCAGTATCGGGCTTGAATGCTCGCCCTTTCCCTTGACTGTAGAGCCATTCTCCTGCATTTCCAAGAATGAATTACAGAGCGATCACAATCATTAGAGAAAGTCACCTTTCAATTGCTCTTCTTCGCTTACTACGAAACCATCAATATCCTGCAGCGACGGCAGTACCGATAAGATGTAAATCCGGTAATCAAAGGTTATATTCGATACGCATGGATTGTTTGCTAAAGAAGAGAATACGACTATGGTTATGAACAAGAAATGGTGCGATCTCACCCAATGAAATTGATTCCAGCTTCTCCAACGGCAGAAGACGCATAAACTCAGTGAGATCATCGATATTGTTAGATGAGACGTTGAGCGTTAGTAGAGATCCTGGGAAGACGGCGGTCTGAACAGGAACAAACACAGATAAGGATCAAAAATACGTGATAGGTGATCATGAAAATCTTTTGAATCATGAAGAAAAGGAACTTCTAACAAACGTGGCTCACTTAATTCTAATTGGTCCAAAGACTCTATGTAATAATCAAATTTCAGAAATGGGATATCACTAAACTCATATCTTCAATATCATTGATGACCCGTAACGTTAGAAACAACGTAAATCCGAAGACCTACAGGGTGCTTTCATACACACTGTCGAAACTCGGAGACCTCAACCAACTGCAGAAAATAGGCAAGATCTCTACCTGACGCTGAAGTTCAATCAAAAAAGCCATGCCTTTCCCTACTTCTGGATTTCCCGTTCTCAAATTTGATGGAAATGAATGATGTTGTTTGGATAAATGAAAATAGTAACCCTCAACACACTTTGAAAGACGAAATTTGATTCGACGATATATCTAATTGCGTTAGTGATGTCAATTTGGAGAGATCTGGTATGGAAGTGAGTGCATTCGAGCTCAGATCGATCCGAGCAAGCCGACGATTATCAAGCGTACTTGGAATGGTCTGGAATGAAATATCTCAACAGAAAGTTCCCAGAGCAACAAAATCGACTTGAAACATCTTTAGCATACCTCGATATCATTACATGATAAATCCAAATTTTCAAGATTGACGAATGAGCGGAGACTATCAACGTTTTTGATCCCATTATTAGAAAGAAGGAGCGCTTTCAACTGCTTCGCGAGTGGTAGGAATGAAGAGAGCTTATGAAGCTGATTATCAGTGGCGTCAACCTACAAAGAAGGCAAGAATTAGTACGGAAGTGTTCATTAACTAAGGTATTTAGTTCATACCAGCACACAATTCCGGAACATATCCAAACCAGAAACATTTTGAAAACGATTAGTAGAAATGATTAGTTTCCTCACATTAGCTGAAAACAAAAAATAGAGGAAATGGCGGAATGACAAGCAAAATCTGGGAGTAAAAGACTGGCTAACCATAATCCTTCCTGTACTTTCTGTCAATACTGCTCAGCCCACGGCGAGAAAGATCTAAAACACCATTTCTGCACACTGGAGGAGGATAATCATCACTTCTGAAAAGAAGGACAAATCACATAAACGGAGAACAAAATTCGAGGAAACAGAACCTCTGTGAGCCATCAAGGCAAGACCGATCCCTGGAAGAGCTGCGTGATCGCTGTTCACCGTGATCTATTGATTGAGAGGTGTCTGGTGCTCTAGAGAAAAGCGTGGCTTATGCGACAAGGAGACACTGACGTAGGGAAGACTCAGACCAGAATAACAGGAACAGTCTTCAGAAAGATATAAACTTA
The DNA here is from genome assembly GCA_037903475.1 of Ancylostoma caninum. Taxonomy (NCBI): domain Eukaryota; kingdom Metazoa; phylum Nematoda; class Chromadorea; order Rhabditida; family Ancylostomatidae; genus Ancylostoma; species Ancylostoma caninum. Next base: position 603,574 of record JBAJFG010000015.1, on the reverse strand, counting down.
GCGGGGTTAGCAACCTACTCCTCGTCGTCAGCATCATCCTGTTGAGGGTTTTCGTAAAGGTTCACAGCTGAGACGGGCGAAACCTGAGTCGAAGCCAGGGACTGAAATATTCCACATCAGAGCAACTCGAAATTAAGAAAATCCAGTTTTCTATGGGCGAATGACAGAGATTAGACGACTACAAAGGTCAGGTAGCCATCGTTTCTATCTGGGAAAACAATTACAACACTGAAGAAATAGAACAATACGGTTGTAGGTTGTGGGTTGATAACCTCACGCACACAGCAATTTAAACCAATGACTTTATCACTCTTTCAAGCCTCCAATAACTCTCCTGTGGTCTTTCCTCTATATACCTTTTTTGTGAAGGGTTGCATTGTGACTCTCCACGATGCACATAAAAAATAAAAAACATCGTTATATTTGAAAGCGAGAATAACCTCATAATTATGCCAGTCATGGCTGTATAATTAAAATAGACCAAAAAGCCAAAAAAAAATCTGCCGATCACGAGGCAAGAAGCGCAACGGAATATAATCAAGGAAATATCCCAGGAAAACTACTATATGAGTTTTAGATGAATCACTGTTTAGAAATAATTACTCCGAAATCCTCAAATATGAGAGAAACAAACACAAATTCAAATCCAAAGCAAATTCAAAATGACATGAGAAACACGTACCTTCTCAGCCACGTCGTTCTGCAAGGAGTCTTCCCCTCTGGAGTCATCTTCTTCTTCCTCCATAGCTGACTATTTATCCTCGTCGACGAACACCAATATGTGGACGCGTTTCCAAGGATGCTTCTAATTTTAACGCAGGCGGAAGTTCACCAGAAGGTTTTTTTTTCGCGCTCCAATCGCACATGCACAAACGCAAAATTGCAGAACGGCTGGAGCGAAATGATAATCACAACATTTTTGCCTCCACTTCAGTTCTTTCGACGAAGACCAGGTGCTGAGCGCTTTGCTTCACGCCTACGCGCTGAAAAACCGTTTTACCTTGCATCGATTGCTTGAGACTTTGACGTCAGACATCTCTGCACTGCGGACTTTGTGTTTACCCTCGATTGTCTGTCTTCCTGTTCGATGTGCTTCGTTCCACGTGCGATTTATAACTTATTCTATGAGCATTCCAGATTTCATGAGCTTATGGAATCACCAACATCGAGCAAGTCCCCTACACCTACACGGGGACGTCACCTAACGAAGTCGAACCAGGACGCAGGTCTATGCGCCACTATTGATATTCCCCATATACACCCAAGGTATATACTTTTCATTCTTTTTGTTCCATTGTGCATTTTCTCAGTTGTTTTGTAGTTTTTGTGTAAAGCATTTTTTTATTTAATCTTTGAGCAACTTATCCAAGCAAAATCTTCAAGCAGAGAAACCCGGGAGGCAGCACTTGGGAACCCGAGATAATTAGGCGCAGCCGAAGATCTGCATAGGTGAAAATGGACTTGGGGAGGGAGGGGGGGCACTCCTGTGAAGCCTAAGCCTAAGCCTTACGCTTAGGCTTAAACCCATGCTTAACCATAGGATTTGGCTTAGGCTTAGGTTAGTGCTTTTGCTTAGGCTTACAAGGTGAAGCATATGACCATTTATAGGGTGGTCCCCCCCCAACTCCCTTTTCGCCTCTGCCTGTGGGTAGAGCTGACAGATTCAGATACCGTCTGCGGAGCAATTACCACTGGGTCATACCAACACCGTCCATCATCGGTAGTCACCGCTGACGCTGCGCGCGAAACCGCATTGAGATAAATGCGTATGAATAGCTTGGAAAGAGATACATCGAGATGGAATGATGTGCTAAATGATCGATTTTTGAAAATAAAATCAAATTTATCAATTGAACTCCTCAAACAAAGATTTGGTGTTGTAATAGTACTGATAATACAGGAAGATAAAAAAAGAGGTGCGATGCTAGTAACTATGCATTGGAATATTCCATTCTTCAAAAATACCCGATCTTTTGAGCAAATCGAAATCCAGTCATTTCGAAATATTCGAAATATGAGTAGTTCGGTTAATAGTCTTTTCCCAGACATTCGATTTTTGAATTATTCAAATAATGGATCACAGGGATAAACGAATTATTCAGAAATAGGAATTTTTGGCTGCTCAAAAGGATAAAAGTAGTAATTATTTCTTAAAGTGAATAAATTCGAATTCACATTCACACCTCTCTTCGTTCATATCTCTCCTACTGTTACACTCTCAATCGCGCGAAAATTCCGATACCAGTGAGAATCATGCCATGATGCTAATCTTCGGAGTCCGCTGACTCACCATCTGCTCCATCTGTGTTGACAACGTCGGCGGATCAACATCTAACTTGGGATGAAGTTATCCTGTTATCCTGCATGATGTATAGGCACACCCAGCCTTTTGCATTGCCACTAAGCCGAAATATGTGTGGCCAACATCCTTCCCCCTTTTTTTTTCGTATCGGCTGACAACTTTGTCATTGATTCCTCAAGAAATTGCATCGCATAGCAAACTATTCCCTAAAATTGTATAGGTATTCTTCCACAAAATTTATTGCCCCTGAACATCAGTAACCCTCGTGAACCAGTTGTCAGTACTTAATGAACACAAACTTCATAACTCCTCCTATGTCATCATTTGTAATGCTCTCGAAACTTCGTGACTTTCTGGCCCTTCAAAGTAGCACATCAAATACTCATTAGGTGGGTTATTTACACGTTAGTTCGACGCGACCACTTTAGTTCTACCTGATCGTAAGTTCTGCGTGACATTGCTGGTCTGAATTATTAAAAAGGAAGGAATTGGTCTATCCGCTGCTTCATAAATGTCATTCAGTGAGTTAGTGGCTTCTCTTTAAGTTGCAGCATTGCTCCGTGTTGTTGAAAACTAAAGTGAAAACATATAGAAAAAGAAATCGCACCAAAGAATACTATTCTCCATTGAACATCTTAGAGATGTGGATTTTGGAACGATAAATGTCTTCCGGCTGTTTACATTGTTCAAAATGGCGTGTTTGCTTTCGTAAATGTTGGAGACAAGTGACAGCTGTTAAACTAACACGGAGTACAGCAAACAGCAAAGTTTGCAGATATTTAATCCATTGTTAACTTTCTAATAACGTTGAGGCATGAAAGATTGTCGTGAGTGGAGAGGAAACGCGTTTTCAAAACTGAGAGGGTTCTTGGGAATTATGTTAAACCTCTTCTGCAGATACCCTATACTTGCATATCAAACTCACTAATAGGCTTTTGAACCAGTAGATAATCACCGCGCTTTTCAACCAACTTTGCTGTACTGAGCGTGAATTTTATCCAGTTTGCCGGGCTGCATCACCACTTGAGCGTTTCATCGTTTTTTTGTCTCAATAATTACTTCATTATTTCATTCATTTCGATAATTACTTTACATTTGTTGTACTTGAAGTGGTTTTTGAGGTCTCTCCCGTAATACTTGTTGGAAAGAGATTTATTTTTCGACACAGATGAAAACTTGAGAAAATGTTGATTTATAACACAAAAAGCTGGTGGTAACTGTTCATTTCAATGTATTCACATTTTTTATCGAATTATGCAGCAAACACTTTGCAATGGAGCAATTCTACACGAAAAACTTTCAATCAAAATTGCAAGTCATCGAAGTAGCAAGCAAACCCTATTCAAATAATGCGGTAGCACTGCATAGAATTTAAGCACTGATGTTCTGTGGACAGGACGTTCCTCTTTCTGGTTTGAGAACTTGTATGGGTTTTGTCAGAAAATAAGTAAAAAACTCACGCGAGTCATTCCTAAATTTCTGACACATTATGAAAAGTGACTCATCCTTGGTTTTAATGTGAATGTGAACCCCCCCCCCCCCCCCCCATCCGTCTTCGTAAATGATGATCGTACTCTCGAAGTCAGTGAGTTTAGAGACCTTTCTCTGCTACCTCCGCCCCCGATTCAGTTTCTCGTGCATTAATTAGCTGTAATTAATACGGTGCTTCCCTGTTATTGTCTTTTTGGGATGATCAAGCAAGAAAACTATTGTTCGTTGTCAAATTAGTCATATTTGCAGCCAGATCGATGATCTCAACAGCACGAGGTTAGGCGAGGGCACATTCGGGCATGTAATCAAATGCCGATTTCGATATACTCCAGATTCGCCGTGGGAGTGAGTCAATTTGAACAAGCTTCTAGCTTTCTGGATTTGTTTTGTGTTCGTTTGTGTTCATTTACGCTTATTTTCCGTTGGGAATTATTCCCTGAAAACATGCACTTATGCATATGACATAGCAACAAAAAGGTTTGCATATGAATGAAAGAAATACACACCTCAATCTTTCAAATCAATCCAGAGGGTTTTGGAAGTGACACGGTTTGAAAGGCTTTTTTTAATCTGGGGTTGTCACGGTTAGTGAGTCAGAAATCAGTTTTGATGTGCACTTATTTAGTTTCTTTTTCTTGGAAGCTCAACTATAGCATATTTATTGGAATGCTCATTGTTTTCCAGGAATATTGCTATAAAGTATGGTACAGATCCTTCTCATCGAGAAAATCTCATTCGAGAAGCTAAAGTGATTCTTACTCATATACATCATCCGAACTGCATAAAAATTTTCGGATTCTATGATTGCCCTAAAAATGGTACGGGTGTTGCTATGGAGCTAATGGATTGCAATCTTGCCTTTCGTGAGTTGTTACCTAACTTTAGAGGTTTGAAGATTTTGAAAGGATTATGCCTTTATTCCACTATATTATAGTGATTATGAAGAGGAATATTGAATACAAAATTGATCATGCTATATCGTGGCTGTATCAACTATCAGATGCTATGAACTACTTTCACACGAGGAATCATGTCCACAGAGATCTGAAATTGCAAAAGTGAGTTTCTATTATTGGTTCCAATTTCTCCTCGTCTATTTGCTTTTTCCGTTTCCCAATTCGTTGGATGTGTTTAGTTTTTTTTTCTTCCAAAAATTGGCTGGGAGATCTTACGTGCCTTCATTTTTTGAGCAAACCAAATGATTTTGTGTTGGTGATCGTTTATCTTTCAAGCCTTATTTATGTAAGCTACTAGAAAACGTTTATGCATCGGTACACAGTACAAAACGTTGAGGGAGAAAGAGAATCTTCGAAAGATAGCGAGTGTTCCCCATTCTACTGAAAATGAGGAGTGAAAAAAAATCAGATGAGGCTTCCATTTTGGTCGCATTGAGATGGGAAGGAGTTTCTGATTTGCAGCGCGACGAGTAGACTTTTCTGCTCCGCCAACATAAATAGCGCGTTACACTCCCTTAGTCCCCATCCCACACTCGCTGTGATTTGGAAAATTATGTATTAAAGAAACCTGAACGCGTTCTAGATTTCCAACGTTTGTTCGCAGCTAAGAATATTGAATGAGTGGCCATTATGGTGTTCAATAAGGGTGGAACACAAGCAAGACAAGAATTGAGGATACAGAACTGTCAGTAGAATGTTTGTGTACTAACCAAGCTGCTATAATCTAAGGAAAGTGAATTTTACATCATTGTTACGGTGATAAAATAACTTTGCGAATGACCAGGGATGTGACTAAGGTGTTGCACGATATTGGAGCGATGTAAGAGAGCACCGAAGATGACCTCCTCGGTGCATGAGCCTGAACGTGGACATCGAGGCAAGGGTGAAACAGAAGTAACAGAAGTTGAAAAGAGTTTATTTCTCGGTATTTCAAAGTGAATAGCAATGGAATCATTGTGTTTAACCAAACAAAGGGGAGGAGTAGCCTTGACTCATAACAGTGCAACTGTGATTGCGAAATAGCCTTCTCCTTTGGGCAGGTATTGGTCTTACTACACGCAGCAGCGTGAATGATACCAGTACTGAAGATACGTGGCAAATGTAGTGCAAATAAAGTTGACCCTACAATAAAAAAAACTGGTCAGATAGAAGGGTATAACAACTGCCAGGAAGAGTTCTACTTGAACTTCGTTTGAGCTCATATAACCTTTGTTTTATAAGGAGCTGATGTTGCGCGCTTCATCGGTGGCTGTGGTTTGAGAAATACAATGCGAGAAAGACAACGTAGAGCATCGTGCAGCAATTCGAAAGCGTGGCGGAAACAGTAGGCAAAATGCACAAGTACTCAACTATCGTCGCGTTTGACAAAGATTATGAAAGTCCTGGGAGTGAAGGATCTTTCTGATTCGGGAAGAGAAAAAAAACAAAGATGATTTGATTCCCAGGCACTTCAGTGTGCTTCTTCGTCTTTGCATTGTACTGTACTGCTTTTGAAATTCCTCAGTTCTCAAATGTGCGTCAGATATAAAGATTCATGCATATAATTTGCCATCGGCTTAAATGAAGAAAAATGATTGTCGCTTTCGTCAGAATGTCTTTAGTTCGTCAAATGCATTTAGGGCTTACAATCTTTGTGTTTTGCTGTGAGTTCAGACATGAAATGCCCTGTTATCCTCGATATACCGTCTTTGTTTCGGTTCTCATATTCAAATTTGGGAATAACTGGTTTCTAGGTAGCCATATTTACTAGGACCATTTTTTCTCACGAGTGTTTCTTTCTATTTCAGCCTCCTTCTTTGTAACCGCTATCATACCTTGAAAGTCTGTGACTTTGGCACATTCACAACACTGCACGACTCCATGACGTTAAATCGAGGTACACCAATAACGATGGCTCCAGAAATAATTCGCGGTTCCAAACAGTACACCGCGAAATGTGACGTCTACAGCTTTGGTATCATCATGTGGCAAATAATAGCTCGACGGTTAGTTTCGGCTTTATAAACCTATTTTACCTTCAGATTATTTTCATTCTCTGTTCTTTCTTTATTTTTCAAAGAATTTCTAACCAATGCTGAACTTCGGCAGGTTGTTGAGCACGGCATATTTACCTATGGAAAATATTGCAGTGACTCACCGTATATAGCATCGCATCCGCACGATGCTTACGTAATTTATTGGAACATTGTGACGAAGAACTTGCGGCCACCGGAACTCTCCTGCAGTCCAGTTCTGTCAAAGTTCTATGAAAGGTTTTCATTTTTTTATGTTTGTGCACGTGATGACTAATACCATCTGCGAGTTGTTTAATAGGTGCTGGCACGACGATCCAGAGAAACGACCCACCAGTGAGCAAATAATGCGGTACTTCTCATTACTGAGGATGGTCAGTTTTCTACTTTACTCTCATTTTTTGAAGTATTTTTGCGCGGCTTTACAATTTCTTGCTTCCTTTTTCCTTTTTCTTATACAATAACACATAATAAATATGAATAGGGTTGTTTCTCCCATCCTTGGATTTTGGAGTCGTTAGTCTTGGATTTTGGAGGATTCTCAGATTTCAGTGTTGCCTATAGTGCTGAAAACAGCTTTTGGTTCTCATGCTTACTCTTCCAGGCCTTCCCGGACGGTGATGATCCTCTTATTGATAGTAGTACGAACGAACCAGCTATAACACCTCAGCCAAGATCTGTAAGTGCACCAACGTCTCAATCTCTCCGTGAATCAATTCAATTTTTCTTGAAAATTTAGATTTTTCCCTTTCATACCCATGCATATTCCAGGCCACCCCATCCTATCCTACACGGCATCGACGAGGGCGCTCAGACCAATCGACATTGATTCATGTTGTGGGTTAAACATCCCCCCACCTTGATGCTTGAGGAACATTTGTGTACTCCACAGTTATAGAATGGAGCACCGAGCACGTCTGCTGTAGAAGAGGAGAACACCCCTCTACATCTAAGAAACACTCGTTCTCATTCTGAGATCACATACGTGCAAAGAACTGAAATTAGTCAAATTGGCCGACCGCGGCTGAGCACGCAGACGAATGAGATGCCTGCAAATGTGCTCGATTATATAGACCACTCCTTGCGGGTAGGTGCACCTGTTTCTTCTTTTTTTTCTTTGAAATCATTGAACTTCTTTAAGCTCTTTTACACTCGTGATTGCTCATTAAATTGATTGCAGCCTCCTGATCCAATTGTTGGCGACGACGCATCGGAACAGATATACAACGAGCACATAGCTGCTTGTCATGAGCTTTATGACCATGATCTGAGTCTGCAACGAGCGCTTGCGGACAAGTGAGTCTTTGTTGTTGTATGGAGTTGCTCTCCTTTTGTTTCGGATTAGTTGGTGATGCAGTTTTATTGCGAGATTACCTTTCACAATGATTTTCTAGTTTTATTGAGCCGCAGATATGTCAGCGGTCTGTACAAATAACTTTTACAAGCGCTCTCGTAGTACACAGATGAAACTATACGTAGCTTGGATAACCAATTATCCTTTATGGATCTTAAATTATATATAGTATAATTTGTAATTTCAGGCATAACGCTATAGTGAATCTTGCTCATATGGACGATTATCGAAAATTGATGGAGAAGAAGGTATGATCAGACTGCTTCACTGTCCATTGCATTTATTACCTCTGATTTTCAATCCAGAGACAACTGGAGCAGCTTAGAGATGATGCATTGAAGAAGATTCAACAACATTCATGAGATAAGCTGCCAACAGTCACACTTAATTTGACCCAACTTTAAAGCTAACATACTTTAAAGCTAATATATATGTGCATGTTAGATTTAACGCATGTGCCGCACAACTTGTCTGCCAAATGTACATATAATTGTAGGATGTAACTAGTGTATAATTTTATCCGAGTGATTTTTATTGCATAGAACTGACAATTTGTGCAAGTTTTTATCTTAAAATGAATATTTCCTATAGAATCTTGCAAGGACTCACAGGGACTAGGCATTAGTCCATCTTACTCAAAGATTCTAATTGATATAAGATGGCTGGAAAATGGTGCCGGTGTTTAACAAAATAATTAAACTTATCGCTAGGGGATAAAAAAGCATATCCGTGGATTCATGATCCCTTTGCCGCTAAAAATTTGATGATGGATCAACATACGCATTCATTTCTTGCCGTTTCTCCATTCAGTTATGTTCTGTTGATGCCATGATACATTGGTTTTGCATTTGTGGCTGGTTTTCATGAAAAGTGCAGGCTGACGCATTGTTGCTGGGATAAAATGTGAGCATGGCTATGCATAGCTTTAGCCTGGGTATCTCCCTTTAATTGACAACGATGGTTCATGGATATTTTAGATGGTCCCACCCGTATACAGCTTTATCAGAGCATTTTCCTTTCTTTAACAACGATCGCTCATCGTTATACTAGATCGTCCTACCCAGACAAATCCACGGTACAAGACTCATATGTGTTCCATAGATGTTTCTTATATAGCGGTTGCCGATCGGATGCGTGCTTTACTGATTTACCCTCAACGAACAAAGCAAATCACTGAACCCAGCTGCATCCGATTGCATTGAAAGGATGGGTAACATCAAACCCATAGATATGATTACCCATGAATAGTGCTGGATGTACGCCACTTTCCGTATGGGTAATATGGGTAAACATGCTGATGGGTGCCAGGTGAACGGCGAATTTGGGCACGTCGAGGTGTTTACCATGGTGATCCTGGTGATGCATCCCAATCCTGGAATTCATCGCATGCTATTCGAAGAGACAAAGGCTCCAATGATATGCCAGATAAAGCTCAACTGTTTCTCTTTCTGGTTTTCCAATGCTCAATTCGTTTTTTTTTTTTTTTTTGGCATCAAGTACTTGACAGCATTACGAATATCGAAGAGCTCGAGAATGAAGTGCTTCGAGAAAAGCGTTTAAGTAGTTTATCTGTGAATGAGTTCATAACATAAAGGGTAATTGAAGAAGTTTTGATCGAGTTTGCACAAATTTACTCTATGGGAAGTTCAAAGGATGGTCCATTTACGTCCAACCTTAAACGTCGAAAACAATCGGATTTATGACTCATCGAAGTACTAGTGTCACACTCACTTGTTGATTCATTTCCATGTGGCAGCTGTGCATATTTCCTGCCAACGGCTACAAACCAGTCGTGTTCTAACGGATTGCTCAGCAGAAGAGGAACATCACAAGTGAAAAGATTGTGATTGAGGGAGCATTTTAAAGCTGCTGTTTTGTGTTCGCGATTCATGATATTTTGCTTTATGGTTCCCCGCTAGTTGAAGAGTTGAGGACTTAGCGGACAATTTGATTCAGGGTATCCGAAATATTCACGCAAATTATGAAATTTTCAATGAATTCTGATTAAATTATCTCATCATTCACGCCTTGATATTGCAATTACTCCCAAACAGCCCTATTATGCAGTATTCAAGGAGAATTGTTTGTTCATGGCTCCTAAAACCTCCTTAGTCGTTGTCTACTACGATGAGTTTGTAGGAAATGTCCGTTTGTGAGCGCACCACGAAAGTGCAGGAATAAATAAATAAATAAATCAACACGAGGGATCCACGTTTACTGAAGAATTGGGTGTCAAAGGATTACCTTCTAATAATCCCTAGCGATCCCCTCAGCAACCAGAGAAAAATGCTAGCTTCTTGTCTTTCACCTATAACGCAATGAATCACAGGAGAGCACTACGTGACACTCAGCTTGTGAGACAAAATTTGAGCCAGGCATACAAATCCTTGTGTGGGTTCCCGGCTAATTGTTTAGAAATCGTATTGATCTGTGGTTGGAGACAACCCCCATCCTGTATCCACTGGTAACGCTCACTTTTCTGGAAGCGATGGGTGAAAAATTGTTTATGTGAAAATCACCTCAAGTTCAGTATGTTTTCACCTGTTTGTCTCACTTACTTAGCGCACATGACAATCCTCACATAGAGAGCAGGGAAATTTGGACATCTCAACAGACGCTAAGATCCTAAATGGATGAGGGCTAGAAGGAAACTGCTAGAGTGAAGGGCAAAAAGAGATCTTCAGCGCCGTGATAGTAGCATCATCATTTTGTGAGCACACAAATATATAATACTTCAAGTGGTGCCTCTGTAACTCCTCCAGGTCAGTGGATTTCATGTAATTTGTCTTTCATTGTGTTAGTACTTTTTCTACACATCACCTTGAAGTGTTCCTTCGTCCGGTGTCGACGTGACCTATGAGACAGTCAGTTTTCCGTTACAATCGTTGTAGAATGCTCTAGATTTAAATCATCTTAAATGGTTTTGACATTACGAGGAACTCTTTCTACTCTTCACTGTTGACGAGATGGGGAATCGGTTCAGTTTCTCGCACTAACATTGAGTTTTTTCTTGTCTTGTTTGAGAAGATGGTGTTGTTGCAAGGTGGAAATGTTAAGTGGACCGTTTGCAAAAAGATGACACATTATCAACAATCATACAAAATATGTCGTATATTCTAGAGATGTATCCAAATTCAGAGCGATTACTATGCCTCTCCAAGAAAAAAAATCAAATTCACATGCTGGAAATACTCTGATCTCTTTTGCATTTATTATTATTATTATTATTTATTACGCCACTTAAAGGCAGAGGTCCACCTCACCTTCGTAGTTCAGCTAACAGCAGATTCTGCATCTACTCGACGCGGTGGTTCCAACGGTATACATAAATTGTCTCAGAATGGTCTATAAACCCGTCTTCCAGGACGGGGTCTGTAACAGTTTGCCAACCCTAGTTGACATGTGAAGCTTATCGATCTTATCGATTGGACACGCCAAGACTCGTTGACCGACGCGGCAGCCGTGGCAGCCAGCCAGCACAGTTTGGAACGATCCGCCTCCGGGCTCCAAATTTTTATCCAGTTCCAGCCTTCCAAAAATGGGGATTTCGTCGCCTCTGTGCCTGTTGATGTACATCCCAGGGATCAACATGATGAGAAGGTCTAGGATTAATGGTAAATCCAACAGGCAGAACGAGGTGGCCCTCTGCCTTTAAGGTAGACGTGAAAAAGACAATGACATGACATGACCTAATCAAGTGACATCGAGCAAAGCATACAGAAATAAACTCATTGCACTAGTGACACAAAAGCTTTTTGGAGACCCATCGTTTGAAAGAAAAGTACTTCAGATACTATATACTCAGATTTGATAGATAAACAGGGTCATGCAATATGAAATACAGAAAATGATTAAGATCTATTCGCTAGATGAGAGTTGCAAAAGTGCATAAGCCATGAAAATATCCAAATAAGGCTATGTGTTACAAAACACATACCTCGCATTATCCATTAATTCTGTAATAACACCCGAGTGGATGTTTTTACTGTTTACTTCATTAATCCTCAATAGCAGTGCCCGGAGAATTCCATGTTTGGCGATGATCCCATGTCCCGAATCTATGGGACACAGGCATCATATTCAATGGTGAAATAGCACGAAACACGGGAAAACTCAAAGAAATCGGGGTGCTATTCTGCATGTACTTGAAGGTAAGTAAGTGACCGACCGCCTCGCACGTTCGGGGGCCTTGCCATGAAAGAAGAATGGCAGATGCAGCACGTAAGCTGCAGCATCGTAGTAGATCGTGAATCCTGGTGAGGCAGCTGGGTTCACGATTGCGAGTGGAGTATTCCACAGATACATAATCCATCATTCTTTATGTTCATTTCACATTCGCGGGACGCTGGCCGTGTTTTCCACCCTTGGCACTTCAGCTCCTCATCAAAAACTGCGACATGTGTTAGCTTTGAATAGAATTATTTACGAGGCATTTGTCTCAAAAACCAAGAAAATGGAATTGCCTGATCAGTCACATAGGCGAATTCGTGAACATTCCTTGTGCATCGTGCAAATTCAAGAATGCTATGGTTGACATTCGAAGAAAGTTCTCTTGGCATTTAATTACCCGTCATCCATCACTGAAAACACTTCTTTAGGCTGCATCTGTGGTTGATACCGGCAAAAATGTAACCGGTTTGGATTCCGCGGGAGCAAAAATGAGATAAGACACCGCCACGTTAAATAAATGCTTTTTCGTGTTGCCTTTTAGTTTCATTGCGGGTTAAAAATAATGATACGGTTGCGTTGCCCAGTAAGGAAAAGCTTTTTTTCCAAAATTTCAAACTGAATCTTAATTTTAAAAGTGCTTTAAATGAAATGATTAACAGTTTTGCATTGGTTCACTTTTGATTCATTTTTTTATTGCTTTTTAAACATTTATTACCAAGTATTTGATGTTGAATTTCAACTTTTTACCAGTTTTAACACATTGCGGACAAGGTGATCCACACGGCGCATCACGGCTTTTCGTCCCGTGTGGCCACGTGATGTACATGGTGCATTACACCATTGTCGTGTGGTGGAAACTGCACTACTGTGTAACAACATTGTTAGGAAAATATAGCTGAAATGCGAAACAATTGACAATGTCTATCTTACAAACGAAAAAAGACGAACATTTGCGGAAACATGTATTATTCACATTAACAACCGTTCCCCTGTGGCCATGTGATGCACATGGTGCATCACGCCACGCGGCCAAAAAATATCGATTGGTCACGCACACTCGCCATGCGGGAATATCCGCAATGTGTTAATATGTGTTAATATATTTCTATACATTTCATATTTTATAATTGTGGTGTAATTTTAGTAATTTTATCAGTTTTTTTCATTCGGTTCTGCAAAGCGGCGATGATCCTATTTTCCCCCTGGCTGAGCATATCTGCGCCCACCACCGCTCGAGGAGATAGCGCTTCTGCTCGCTGCAGCGCATCGACAGTAGTTTTGGTGCGTATCGATTGCTGGCGGTGCGTCGTTGCCCGCTGCAATCGATACGCACAGACCAGCGTTGCTACGACCAGCGACTGAAAGCGCTACGCTCCTTGAGGAGTATAGCACCAGTCCAATCAAGAAAGCACTCAATGGTCAGTGCGCCAACGCCTTCTCGGCATGCATACAAGCTGTTAAGATACGCTTTTCCTTCATTATTTCCTACAGAAAACAATAACATCGTGTCAGGGAATGTCCCCCGGGGGGGGGGGGGTTAAAAGATGAGATAACGGATCATGGAGAAGGGAGAGTGGGAAGCAATGAGGAAATGTTTCCTGACTTCTATAATACTAGTAAGTCTCAAGTCTGAATCTGAGTTGTTCTAGTGCTAACTATTTTATAGCACAATAATTCAGTTGATTTTGTAAGCTTCATTTCTTTATTTTATAGCACTAATTTCACGCAAAAACCTGGCGTTTTGCTACACAATCCACTTCAAAGTATGAACAGCTAATGTTCCTTCTTTTTTTCCTCACAGCTCACAATGAAACAATGTAGAATGCGAGCTGTTTCCTTCAACCGCAGCCAAAGTCTATTTTCGGCGATGTTCATTGTCCAACGCAGCGCAGGTTCCGTCGAAGTTCCGAGTGTCATTTCTGAGTGGAGCGGTTTCGCCGCTGTTTTTTTCTCTTCCGAAGCGAAGTAAATTCAAAGACTGTGGTCATCAATCGTCACATTACATTATCACTTCGCCAGTTCACACTGCCAAATATCATGTCCAACTCCACCATTCCTACTTACCCTTCTCACGAAGGATGAGATTACTCTAATGGCCATGCTCTATCGCTCTTAAACCATTTCTGACCATTTTCTTTCTTGAATCCTTGTTAGTATGGATAGATTAGTTAATTGGGGAGAGCGTAGGTGCTGAAATACATTCAAAGGTGCGCAACATTGCAAAACAGCTGATTAAAGCTCATCAATTGCTTTTGAAAACTTCAGTAACTTTGCATGATATTCTATGTCTTACAATGCATTTCTATAACTGATTAGAAGTCCATATGTTATAGTGTCTTTCTGCTACCTTGCCAATGGAATGCAATGCCAAGTTCTTTGAACTGAAACATATGATTATGGGACCATGTTGATAGTTTTTTGGAGAGAAGATTTGCGGCCCGATGCTTATTTTGAAGGCCACCCTTCAAAGAACTTCGAAGTCCGATGCGCAGAAGGCTAGCAAGACAACATTGGTTAATCTTCTGGTCGGGTTAAAGCTGAAACGGCCTTTTTTCCCTGAGGTTTTGGGCAATTTCTGCCTTGAAACCGGGGAAGCATGGAGCTCCCAAGTTTGGTTATGTGTCAAGGATTATAGCTTGTATTCAGCGAGAACTTCTTCAACTTTTTTTTCATTTGATTAGCTTTCGCCGCATAGCGCCTTCGTCAGATCTTAACAAAATATAATATTTACAACACATGCAACAACGTCCAACTAAGTGAGTGATGATTGTTTTACCCACCAAACTCGCTAGCGAATGGGAGGCAATGAGTTCTTTTTCGAGTTCTAGACGGCAGAGTCATAGAATGTCAAGGATTAGTTAATTCAGGAAATAACCTCTGTGAAATCTGCTCAACACTGATATAATTTTTTTTCTTTCAAAACTCATGCAAGACGTCAATTACATCGAAGCATGTATATTTTATGTTAACGGCATCATTTCTAGGTTAGCTCAGCCTTTAATTGCCGAAAGTACTAGTACTCAGCCTTTAATTGCCGTAAGTTTAAGTACGAAATTTGAATTTTATTCCACTTAGAATACTAGATTAGGCATGAAAATGAAAAGACTTGTTTAGTATTTTTGATTTCCACACTGATTTCGAATTTCCAACCAGTTATTATCTACTAAGTGGTGTTTTGTAGGATTGTTTTTCATTTATTTGATAAATAAGTTCGAAATGCTTCAAATGTACAACAGAACAGGCATCAACAACGCTCCATTGAAACCTCTAGAAAAGAAAACATTTCACCTGAAGTGATTGAGTACTATAGAAATTTCTGCACTTATGAAGAAATAATGTCTGTTGAAGCTCCAATATTCGAAGAATCTGATGCTCGAGGAGAGAGAGAGAGAGAGAGAGAGAAGGCTTGGTGATAGTTGAGAAGAGCTGCAGAGCTCCTACTTTTTTTTCGATCACAAGAAAAAACAAAGGAGGAAAGAGGCCTAGTGATTAACAAAAGCAAAAAAAAAATATAGTTCGGTTCCGTTTCGCCCTGAATCCTTAGACGGGAACAAACAAAAAGATAGGCCTCCCCCTGTGCTCATCAGTAAGGGGAGGAGAGGCCATTTGAATAGAATAAAAAAGGGTGAACTAACCTGTTTCGGTACTATTGCTAGAATAATCCAGGATAACAGGTAGAACAATAATCCATGAAATAGAAACACAAGAAACAGTTGAAAACGGTGAATACCAGCGAAGCCATGAATCAGAACTCCCAAACTTGGGTAATTAAATCTTAATTACACCATTTTAAACCATACCTTATTAAAATGAAATATTGCAGGGTCTTTATCTTGTAGTAGGCACGGAAACTTTTATTAAAATGACTACTGCTGAACTGCTTACTCTGATAACTGTGCAGCACGAACGCAGCCCGAACGGCGTAATGGTTCGGTTAGAAACGCTAGCAGCAACGGTTCCCAGTTGCTGCCATCCTCCCCTTGATTGCTGCCGTCTTTCAGCAATTGCTGCCAAAGGGCCGACAGCTTGAGCAACCATTACGCCGTTCGGGCTGCGTTCGTGCTGTACCGTTACCAGAGAAGTCACATGATCATTGTTTATGATGCCAAGCAGAGTAATGAGAATTGCAGGTCAGACTCCTGAGCGATGGCGAATCCAGAAACAGAACCGCCAGCCGAGCAGCCGAGTTCACCGATGAACAAGCTCATCGAACGTCTCATGAGCATGAATAGAATGGTGCTCATAGGAATAGGTGTAACAACGTGCCTGCTTCTTCTGACGACCGTCTCATCGGTGAGTTCCGCAAACTCTATCTAACTTGGAAACATAATCCAAATTCATACAAATTTTCATTGCAGGTGATTTACTTCATGCGGAAATGAAATTGACTTCCTCTTCTGAGGATGGGACCACGAATATATGCACTTTTTGTATTTTTGGTCGGAAGAACTGTTCATCCGTTGTAAATTTCGTTTTCACCACTTTAATGTGAACATGAGTATCTTCATTCTCTAAATTATCATGTGATAAGAACGTCTATATTACTAGGTTTTGCAGTGAATGTAAAAATATGAATAAACAATAAATATATGCAAATTCTGAGAATTCTATGGGCATCCTCATTCTTGACAGTTGTCACAACGTCCTCACAGCGAGTGGGAAACACGGGTGTGCGGAATTTTCCGTTCTCCGTTTTACGCTTTCCGTTTTCCACCAATTTTTGGCCTTCCATTCCACGTTTTACGTTCTACGGGTTTTTTGCCCGGAAAACTCCAACCGGACCAGACCCACGATAGACCGAAATGGCGTCAGAATATCAGGAAAGTGGACGCTACCAACGAACGGGACAAACGCTAAAGAAGAAGGTATCCCATCGGTGCTCGTTTTTTTTGACGTAGATTCCAGGTTTCCTTCTCGCTCTGCGTTAAGGCTTTCACCTTTGACAATGTTATGTGCAAATTCAAGTATCCACTTCTTTCAAATTTTCCCGAATGATTACCATTTGGTCTCAGGCGGGTTCATAAATGCAAACAATACATCTACTGCAAACAAATGCTTTTTTTTGTGGAAGAAGGAGTTGTCTTGATGAGTTCAACTTGTACGAAGTCATGGTCAACATGTCGGGATAATGATAAGTGTTGGTGGGAGCAATGTTATCAGATGCAGGTAGTTTCTTCATCGTCCATCGTTCAAGGTGAGTAAGGTCGTAATCGCTTCAATTTGACTTTCGTGGCTGTAGCTGAACAGTGAATTTATCGAATATAGTCGAATAATGAGACAGTGGATGTAGGAAGGACTTGACGACAGCCAGATGAAGAACGGTATACAGCGAACTTCAAACAGCTGTGTGCAATGGGCGGGACCGCGGCGCGGCAGAAGCAGACAGCCGGAGTGTCACGACGCGCCACCAGAGCCGCATGCAGAAATTCTGTTTCTCTGCCCAAGAGGGTCGTGTCGCGGCCCCGCCCCTTGCACGCGGCCGTTTGGAAAGCGCAGTGTGTGTCTCCTTTACAAGTCACAGTCCTCTTTCAGGGCAATGGATGGTTTTCCCACGCAAGAACGAAGAGCAAGAAATGTCCACGGAAACGCTGACTTACCTCAACTCCACAATTTACGAAAGATTCCTGCACTTCTGCGTAACTATCAAAGTGTTAAAAGCCATGCACAGTTTCCTCCACCATCCAGGATTCCGTTACTGAAGCAAAGCGTAGCGTATGGCACGCCTATCCGTAAATTAGTGGAACCAGTTCGATCCATATACCTTATACTCATGAATCTGACCATCTCTCTCGCGATCGGTGCAAAATCAGCTGTAGCTATTTCATCTTATATAGACAATTGCCTCACAGCTAACCATCACATCTCCCGTTTTTTATAAATGCTATTACAACTATGAACAACTCAGTCCTCCATGAAAACTCTAGGGATTCTATACTTTCTCTGGACTGCAATACATATTATTTGTAAGATCGGTGGCTTAAGGACGATTCTACTATTCACATAGCTATAAAACTGTCTTTACTTTGTCGTTTTTCTGATGCAGTCGGAACAGTTATATGTAGTGCTCTTAGTTAAGAGCTCATTTCATCCTGAGCAAGCTAGAATCAGGTCTTTATTCCTAGAAAAAGTACAGTCTGGTAGCGCAGAGGTGGCACCTGGGTCGGCTTTGTCCGCAATTACGATCTCGTCCCGAATCCGGCCAAATAAATAAATTTTTACACTTTTTGATATGTATGTGGTGTGGTTCCTTCCTCTCTGATGTTTCCGTACTGCCATTTAGTAAAATCTCTTCCAAAACGCATTCTGCGGACAAAGTCGTAATTGCAGACAAAGTCACGCCAGGTGCCAGCTTTGGGCTAACAGACCATAGATCATGTCGGTCCAATTTCAGAAAAACGTGTAGTTCAGAAATAAGCTCAGTATGAATCTGTTACAACACTGAGGAAGGTCAAATTTCTCAGCTTGAAATATTCCTTTTCACATGACTGATTTATGCAGACTCGTGGAAAATACTTCGTTGATCGTTAGAAAACGGATCATGTCAGCAATATGCCGCAAGACAGGTTAGAGCTTTGTCCACCAAGCATTTACGGGTCTGAAAATGAGAAAAAATGGTTTTGGTGGAAATGCTGGTGTAGTGAAAAGAACAACTCACGTTTGATTCCTGCAGTTCTTTTGCACATGGCTTACAGCTATCGCCTCTGAAGTGGGCCGAGGTTACGCAACTGATGAACTGCAATCATCAGGTTGTGTGAAAACTTCCTCTTTTTGTTTCACGCTTTTCATTTTACTGCCATTTTTCGTTGGTAAAAAGTTGTGCCTCTGCTGAATCAGTGACCAGGCGGTCAAAAATTTGAATTCAAAAGTGTGCTGAAACGGTGAATTCAAATAATTCACACAATATCCAGAAGAGCAAAAAAAAATCGGAGATCAACTGGTGCGAAGTTTCCACGTATTAACTTTGTAAAACACTCGCCCACTTCCCCCCCCCCTCTCCCACCGCTGTTCTTATCATTGAGCGAACCGCTTGTCGGTTTTAGAGAGGACGTAATCTTCGACAGTTCGCCTTCACCTCCACATGATGAAGTTCAAGAGCAGAGAGAAATGCTTAACATCAAGCTGAACATCGACGACTGGGGATTTTAGGCTTACTGTTGAGCTCTACGCAATCACAGATCGATGCTAACCGGTTACTTTGCGATATGGAGGCGTAATAAATAAGTGAGCAAATATGCGACGTACGAAAAGACAGTGAATGTGATTTCCGCGATACACGGTCCAAATAATACCTCCCATGAACAGGGTTTGGAAGAAAATTTACTCTAACCTTTTTTGGGTCAACGAATATTACAAGTAATTTCAACATATGAATCCATTCAGTTTAGCTAGACTAACTTTGGAATTATATGTACACTAGACGGCAATGGTGGTGGCCCATTCGCAGGCTCGAAAAGGACGCAGCGCGACCGCGCCGCGCGCGCCGGGATCGGTGTCGTCGCCGCCGGAATGCTATTTATAGGGTCTTTTCTTCCCGATTTCCTCGAAAATCCTTAAAATCGGATAGAAAACCTGCTAGAAATTGCGTAAATGCAGCAGAATACATAAGTTACGGCACGCGCGGCGCGGTTGCGCGACGTCCTTCTTGAGGCAGCAGATGGGCCAACGCCATTGACGTCCAGTGTGTGTCTCTTTCATGCTATTTTCCCACTGATCATACTTTTATTAGGTTTTTAACGTTCGGTATAACTACATAGTAGCGAAATGCCTTCAAGTTTTTCACTGTGCACAATCTTACCACCAGTCCTTTGTAATTGGTCAATCCCATATCTTCCATACATTGCAGCTCCTCATCGGTGATTGGTGGAACATAGCGAGACGAGACAAGAGCAACGGTAGCAAAGGCTAGCAGTGCGGCGCTGACAGTCATTCGGTCAGTTCTCTGGAGGAACTTGCAAGCTACTCAATAAATAAGCCACTTTCGCAACGAAATTTCATGGAAGGGTACTCCAAGCAAGGAAAAACAAGTTAGGTATCGTGTTAGTTGTATTTCCCAGCTATTTTATATGCAATGATTCCAGCGATCTACTTCCCAGCCTATTTGAAATTACCATGATTTGTGAAATGCTGCTGTTTTTATCAGAAATCTGGGTATTGAATTTCAAATGAGGCACGCAATCCAAAACAAGAAAATGTAGTGATGTCGGACACGTTCTATGCACACTTTACACCTACTACACTCAGAACCCCAAAAACAAGTTGTCGGCCCAGCTTTGCCCAAAAGCAATTTGCAAACAAGCTTTTAACTAGCAAATCGTTGTACGACAAGTTTGACGTCATCATGAGGTCTAAAACCAAGTTGTCGACAAGCTTTTCTCCCGACAACTTGTCGACAAGGAAGAGAAAAAAACAATGTCGACAAGCTTCTGGAAAAGCAAGTTTCAAATGCGATCAGATACTTGCTCGCCAAATGTTTGTCGACAAGTTGTTTTTGGGGTTCTGAGCATGAAACTAGCCATCCAACGTGTAATAGAAGCCTAATTACATGGCCGAGCCGAAATTATGGGTACTTTTTTACAAGTATTCAAGTACCTATTTACTTTTGGAAATCATTGTATTTTTCCAGCTCTTCAATTGATCTACCTATTTTTTTGCTAATGTCATTAGGGAAGCATTTTATGCAAACAAAATTCCATGGCGACATTTGCATTTCCTGTCGCTGAACAGTGATCCAGAAAATGGCATATTTTCGTGTCATTGAGTGGATGTACATATATAGAACGCTCTGATTGGTCAAACAGGCGATTCATCCTCACATCCACAGCTTTGTATACAATAATTTTCAGAACGCGTGCGCTGTCGGCAACTCCGGTGGGCGTGGCTCACGCCGCACTTCCACACCCTAAGTCTGGAGCGCAAGTTTCGCTGTAAAATTTGTACTAATAGTTCACTAGAGCGTAATACCCGTCGTAGAACTACAATATTTATAACCTCACATTTGCAATCAGATTTTCTCATGAAATGAAGATGTGGATAAAAGTTGAAAGAATTATTTTATTCAACCCTAACAAATTTTCGAATAAACGTAAATATCTAGCAACTAATGCACTCTCCATCTAGTTTTTCCTTCTCATTACTGAGGAATTCCCGTTGTGCAGGAGTTGAGTTGAGTGTTGTGGCGGATCCGGTGCCATCGCTCCGTTCTGTTTCATGCTCTTCTTACGCGAGTGATGATCCTCGACCTTATTAAGGTTCAACGCAAAGCGCAACTCGCTGATAAGCTCTGTCCAGAACGAGAGCTGAAACCTCTCGGTAAATCTGACAAATTTGAGTAAAGGTGCTGAAAATGAGGCTCACGTTCTCCTTTTTGGCCAGTTGTCGGCATCTAATGAACAGCTCGATGATCACGGTGCCGAAACCAAACAGCAACCCAGCGCCAAGGATTATGAACAGTCCGGCCACGTTATGCAGGCTCAACGAGAATCGCTGTTGTTTTACAGCGGAGCCAGTTCCACTGCAGGTGGCTCCTCTGTAATTAATGGGTATCGACTGCATGAGCTATTTATTTAGGAGCAAATTAGCTTGGTATCAGGTTCAAATTAAAAATTGCGGCTACTTGGACTAACTAAACGGCAGCATGTTCCGCCATATGGCTCATTTCAGCAGCAGAACAGCCATAAATCAAGACGTGGGCAAAAAATTATTTTAGTAAAATTGAGGCTTACATATCGGGACTTTGGAACCGAAAAATTATGTATAAGGTAAGCCATTGTGTCCTTTTCATGTGGTTTATTTTAAGAATCGTACTTATTCCAAGTTTGATTGTTGGTGCAGACCCGATGGTTGATTTGACACTAGACCATTGGCTTTGTCTTGTTGGACAGGAGCCAAATTATAGGCAATATTTAATCTTCCCGATCTTTGAAGGCATCGTCCCATCATGGGATCTTTTTTGAGATTCCCATATAAAAAGAATTCCCAGGAGCTGCTGATCGCAATGGCATACATGATTCCGTGCAAAGATAGCGTAAAATCTCTGAGCCATTCTCCCAAGGAGAAATTGGGCGGGACCAAGGCGAGAGTGGTTTATTTGGTGTGGACTCTCTTGCTGGCAGCACCCCAGAGTTCACTTGTAAACCTGCTAGGTGGTGGTAACCCGTTTCCTTTTGCTTTACAAAGGAATTTGCACCTTGTCAAAATTGGTCTAAGCTCCGCCCAATTTCTCCGGGAAAGAATGGGCTATAAAACGAAACTTTCGGCATTTTTGCATGGAATTGTATATGATCTTGTAATCAGTAGTTTTTTAAGGTAAGTATCTCAACATAGAGATCCCAATTGCTTGCCTTTACTATCAGACAACATAGATTTCATCAAATATGGCGGATAACCCTACTCACTTGCTCCTCCACCACTTTGTCTTCTTCATCTCAATGACTCCTCTCTTCTGATAGAGTAAGATTTGTCGAGAAATGCGATCCGTCCATTCAGATTCTGGAACATATTTCTGGCCTTGCTCGACTTCACTTCTACGGAGAAAATAGACGCTTACTTACTCTTCTGCAGCGCGATTCCATAGCCTTTTGAGCCGAGTACACCCCCGATTTGTGTCAGATTGCAGTTCTGTGACACCTCAAACTCAAGCGACGTTGATTCCATAAGGTAAGCGTAGTTCTTGCTGAAAATCCACGACTCTTTCGAAATTCTCTCCGGACCTGATGAAATGTCTTCATCAGTACCTGAGCACCATCTCAACGCCGTCTCTATTGCCATTCACGAATACGTCGCGATTTCTCATGTATTCCCACATTTTCACATGCGAACTGATTTTCGACTCCTGCAATGGTGGAAATATGGTCGTTTAGCCCAAAGGTGGCACCTGTGGTGACTTTGCCTGCAATTACGACTTTGTCCGCAGAATGCGTCTTGGAGGAGATTTTACTAATTGGCAGTAGGGAAACATCAGAGTAGAAGGAATCACACCACATACACATCAAAAAAGTGTAAAAATTTGATTTTCTGGCCGACTTCGGGATGAGGTCGTAATTGCGGACGAAGTCGACCCAGGTGCCACCTCTGCGCTACCAGACTGTACATATTTTCAAAGGAGGTCCCCCCCCCCCCTACCTATCATCAGTGAATGCCTACCTGGAAGAATTGCATTGTACTGCCACCTTTGATAGTACCATAAGAGATTGCCGTTTGGTTGGCAAGATCGTCGAGATTCTTGATTGGAATGAATGGACGAGATACGGTAAGTACGGCTGCGAGGTTTGCTGTGTAGGCACTGATGATTACCAGGGTAAACACCCACCATGTTCCTGAATTTTCAATGGTCAATTCATGATATGAAATCATTGGTGTAGGAGATCTTATGAGATATTAAAGATAGGAGACGGACGCTATGAGCCCTAATGGGATGGACATCACAAGAGTATGAGACCATAAACTATCTGTGCTATTAACCTCACCATTATCTCACCTCTACCTGCATTACCTCCGACAAATTAGATGTTTTCTCAAACCCTTACCTCCGTCTACAATCGCTACGGTGCCTCAGCTACATAAATTTATTGCGATTTCATTTTCTATCTCTCATCTTCACCGCTTATACATATATTCTTCGTTACTACATTCTCTATAACTAGATGACAGCCTTCACTCGTGAGAGCAACAGAGAAAATATGAAGTAATGTCCAATGTTTTATTTTTTATCGGCAGTTTTCCCTCACTTTCACCTTTTTTGAACCTTATTTTTTACATGATTTAACTACCCAAGTTTTAGATGCACGTTGGCCGGCCGCAGCAACTCCAAGAAGCTCCCCAAAAGGAAGCCGTATCAAGCAGCAGAACAGGTTGGTTGATTTTTTTGGTCATTTTCTACTTTTCAAGGCCACCACTCACTATTGATGAGTTCCGGTGGTGCTCTTATTCTCTTCCTATTTTCTCTATCTAGTGGAAGGAACGAAACGAAGATTAGGTACCTTTGTTTTTGTTTTTTGTTTATTGATGTTTAGTTAAAAAGGTTAGCTTACCTCCCAGTAGCCTGGTGGACACAGCACGGGGACCAAAGTCGCATCCTCCCTTCAGCATCGTGCTTGTGACGTACCTGAACAGTTCGAATTTTTTCTAGGAAACTATAGGCAAACAGAAGTTCAGAAGACGTTTTTTTCCTTTCCAGTAGTGTATAAAGAGCCTAAAATTCTTTTTATTTATTTAGTTGTTTATTAACCAAACGAAAAAAACTGTCACGAAAAAAAGTGAAATCTAAGAAATATTAGGTTGTCGGTTGAAAGCCCAGGATTCCTGCATACATACATCCACAAGTTATTTAATAAATAACAAAATGTTGTTGATAGCCGTCACTCACATATTTGCCAACTGTAAATTATTTCTGAGATGGAAAATGAATTCGAAAAACAAACTTCAGAAAATATGGGGAAGTTTCCCGACATCGCAGTAGACTCAAAAGTTACGGGGATGCTTTACATACAGTGGACGGCAATGGTGGTGGCCCATCTGCGGCCTCGAGGAGGACGCCGCGCAACCGCGTCGCACGCACCAGGATCGGTGTCGCCTGCCGCCGGAATGCTATTCCTGAGCGCTTTTCTTCTCGATTCGGTCGAAAATCTTCAAAACGGGTAGAAAAGCTGCTAGAAATAGCATAACAGCATAACGGGACATCGGTTATGGCACGAGCGGCGCGGCAGCGCGGCGTCCTTCTCTAGACTCTTTCTTAACAATTCCCTGTACGACCAGTTTTCTATCTTACAGTGGTTTTCATATATAATCGTTTCAAGTGTTTCTGTACCATAGCGTGTTCCAGAAACTGTAATTATTCGACAACTCCACAGGTGAGTCCACAAACGCAGCACCAGGATGAGGTTGATGCGCTGTGCAACAGGAGAAGTTCAAGTTCCACTCGTACGGCGTCACTCTCGACACCGTATACATTCCGAGGGTCACACAAACTGCAACGGTAATTCGTTAATTTACGTATTTTCTGATTGTGAGAGAAATTGTTCGAGGTGCGGAAGCCGTACCGATTGCCGCTAGTATTGCCAACCAAATTTGCCATGAGAGTGGGTTTAAAAATGAGAAGAGGTCAGGTTGGTAGTCGTCTGGTACCTGAATAAAAGCTGAAAGCTGTTACCTAAGTGAAGCAGCCAATCACGCGGTTGTACGAGCCACGCCCATTCGCGCAAAAGTGCACCGAGATGCAGTGATACCACAAACTTATTGACTTGGTAAAGCAAAAAAGTGGACTAAACGTCGGGTTTGCTATTTTCTCTCCAAAAATACCTATTTCCAAAGCAGAAACCAGCTCGAATCAAAGAAAGGGACACAGTTTCATTCTAATCCACTCAACTTTTGCAACAAAAAAAAAACGATAACAAACTTGAATATTTGCCGTATCTAACCCACTGCCCTATATTCAACACTCACAAAAATAACTTAATATTCTACCTGTTGGAATAAAAAACACCTTTCATCGTTGATTTGTTCAACAACTGAAGTCACGTGTCTGTTTCATGGAACATATAAAGCATAACTTTCGGTGGTCTTTGCCACTTAACTAAGCATGAACTCCAACCATTGAAACAGATATTTTAAATGAAATGAAAGGGGCATCATTACTGATTAGTGATGTTTATTAATTATCAGCTATTTCATACAAACAACAACATTGCTAACTAGTACCACTCGTTTCTTTTACTAGTCTTATATGGTGTGGTCGCTATTCCACACAGCGACAACAATATATTAATTTCAGTGAATATACATACAGTCCGGTCCGGCAGCCACTGCAAATGGGCGCCGGCGGGCGCCGGCCTTCGCCACCCTCTGGCGCCCCGGTATTAATGAGCTACCAATCACTCGAGCTTGGGAGAAAGCGAAGAAAAATACAATTTTAGTCCATAGTAGACAGTGTAGATAAGCCTAACCCTATGCTTAAGAATGGGTTTAAGCCTTAGGCTTAGGCTTCACAGGAGTGGCCCCACCCAACTCCCTTTTCACCTAAATTTCTAAGATAAACTACGATAAGTGTAAGTGTAAGTGAGATTGGACACTATTTGTATGTTGCGTCGCGTGCGCGCATAGCTCAGTGGGTTGAGCGAATGATCGACGTTGTGGTGGTCAGCGGATCGAATCCTTCCCTGTGCCCCCGTTTTGCAAATACATATAGTATGCTGCCTACGGTTGCTGCAGTTATCTAACAAACACCAATATAAAAAGTAGCCCGGATGGCTCAGTGGTTTGAGCGGCAGATTGCAATCTGTCCCTATCGCTGGTTCCACTCCGTTGGAGATCCAGAGTTAAGTATCGCAGTGTTTGGGGTTCACTGCAAGGAACGTCCCCCGTGATCTCCTTCGGGTAGTCCAGGAAGGCATCCGGCAACGTTTTGCACAAATTTCGAAGATAAACTACGATAAGTGTAAGTGTAAGTAATAGTGGAGAACTCTTTCAAAGATAAACTACGATAAGTGTAAGTGTAGGTAATAGTAATAGTGTAAGTAACAGTGAAAAACCACTCTTTCAAAGTTGAGGGGAAACCGGGAGAGAGTGACTCCGCCGTAAAGGACTGCTCCACGAAAGATAAATGACAGCGGTACAACTACTTCGCAATGGATATGGAACAATTTATACGGATTTCAATTATTTCTGAGGATCCCGAATTGGATGAGCTTTATTATTCAGATGGGATAACTGAAGTACTGTGTCCATCTATAGAAGAATAACGGCCATTTTTGTATTCGCGAAGCAGTGTACTATAGCAGAAAATGGAAGAGTTGGCTTCGCTTATTGTGTGTTCAGAAATCGTTCCCCATGAAAATCACAAAAATGAAAAAACGTGAAAGTTGTGAAAATGGTCCCCTGTTTTATAGCCTTAACATATCCACTGCACTCTGTCTACTATGGACTAAAATTGTATTTTTCTTCGCTTTCTCCCAAGCTCGAGTGATTTATAGCTCATTAATACCGGGGCGCAGGAGGGTGGCGGCGGCCGGCGCCCATTTGCAGTGGCTGCCGGACCCGACTGTATATAATAAATATTATATATATATATTAATTAAGAGGAACGACAACATAAGGTGAGTTCTTGCCTACACATTATACAAAGGTAGGTGCTCCTCGCCGTACTGACGAGTTCCCGGGAGGGCCTTTTTCTTAAACCTATTTACCCATATATGGTAAGGGAACGAAACGGGCAAATAGGCAACATTTCTATATGAATTTTACCTCTTTTCTTTATCATAAACCTTTCTATAACATTAATAATTTTATTGGCTTGAAAAAGGTTTACCTTGTATAGTATACTTATTCCAAGGGAGAGGAACGGCTTCGTGAATGACACCACTTCTGAGCGCCGAAAATTCACTGTCAAAGGTGCCACGGCCATTTCTGCTTCCTACAAAAAATACAAAGAATACGGTAGTCAACAAGATGACTGCAAGTGCACATAGAGGAAATTCGCACTCACTCCTCGCAGGATTTCCCCAATCATTCCGTCCCATGACCCGTTCCCATAGTCGTTGCCATATTTGCCGTCTTTTACAGCGTGGATCGAGTAGGTGAAGCCTGGAATTTACCTTGGAGATTTGCAAATCCTAGATATTTTCAACTAGACAGAGTAGGACACAAAAAATGTGGTGATATTGGAAACGGGCTATTTAAAGAAACATGAGAGACCCGTATTTGTTTATCTATTTGTTTACCCATACATCACAGTTGAAATTTTTAGTTCCGGAAATGAATCAGTGAATAAATATGTGGTCCAAATTTGTTTGTATGAATGTCTCCCTCCCCCTGGGAGAGGGCTTAGAAATGTTAAGGGAATGTTAGAGACAAACATGGCTTTAGCACACCCCTCCTATGGCGACGCGAGCCATGAAAATTAGATCAAAAAAGAGGGAACCCCTAGCCCAAAAAATTGGGCCAAAGAACCAAAAAAGATAAAAATCAACTCCTGTAGAAGTATGTTGATTCGCTGACTGCAGTGCTATGGAATTTGGTGCATATCGATTGTAGGCGCATTGCTGGCGCGGTCGCCGCTGTTACAGGCCCAATCGATACGTATCAATAACACTGTCACCGCGACTTTAGCGATCGGAAACGCCATACTCGTGGCGAAGTATAGCTGCAACGTTACATCCCAATATGAGCTTGATGTTTAAGTAACTAGATTGGAATAATCGTCGTGTTTCGTAACATCTTATAATTTTACCCTTATAAGTTGTATGCTATTTTTTCTATATTTTGACAGCGATTTTTCGAAATACTTATTTTCCCTTAAATCCGCAATTATTCCACTATTTTGGCTAAAATGGGCAT
Source organism: Ancylostoma caninum (assembly GCA_037903475.1). Taxonomy (NCBI): domain Eukaryota; kingdom Metazoa; phylum Nematoda; class Chromadorea; order Rhabditida; family Ancylostomatidae; genus Ancylostoma; species Ancylostoma caninum. The sequence continues at coordinate 574,960 of JBAJFG010000015.1, read as the reverse complement.
TAAAAAAGCGCATTTGTCATCAAAGAGAACTATACCGAGATCCTTCGATAGTTCTGCCAGTAAGTCAATGCAGAAGCCCTCAAACTTCGAATTAGCATACAATTCATAGTGATTCTTCTTCAGCATCACGTATGGTCTCTCCTGAAATTAGCTCATTTTTCAGGACAAAGTCACTGTTCACCAATTACACCCTGAAGAAGCCTTACCATGATGGTTGTGACCCGGAAATGCGGTTTAAGCTCATCCGAGACTTGAACGTTCTTTCGCAACTGCTCCCGAGAGTCACCGCTCATGTTCACGTGCACTTCTGTTGCTGGTTCCCAGAATCCGATCTATGCGGGCAAAAATCCGTAAGGTCCAGCAGCTGTGGTGCGGATTTGATTAGACTTACATCCTCCAACTTGCCACTATAGCCTAGCAGTTGGATGCGCATGGAGTAGTTGCTCTTCGCCGGATTTCCGTTCAGTCGGCGTAGGTCTCCCGTTAGTCCTCGCAGATTCTGAATTCCCAGAAAAAATTATAACCTTGTTCCATATCCCAAAGAGAGCAGTCATGGCCTAGCGCTCCATCGTGGGCGGAGCATCTAGTTGACACTGTAGTAAGAGAGGAAAATCTCAATAAGGTGCCTGCAAGTTGCCATGCTTACATTGACCATCATAGCGTCGATAAGTGTTCGTCCGTGTTGGTACCTCCTAGCACTACGTGTAGGCTTGCGACACGTGGTTAACGGAAGATCGTCGAGCTGCAAATCGAGTCAATCAATCGATACGCATGAAATAGCTGGAAAATTGTGTTGCGACCGACTCTACTGTATATGCTAGCCTCTTTTTTTTTGAGGACCTAAGCCCAGGATTAGCATGGAGAGTGAAATTAGATTGCACATTGTACGTTCTTCGCTCGTAGGTCCAGTTCATCTACCAGCTTTTCCACCCGATTTCAAGGATTTTCAACCAAATCTTGAAGAGAAGAGCCCACAAATAGCATTTAGGCGGCAGACGGCATCGATCCTGGCGGTTGCGCTGCGTCCTTCTCGAGGCCGCGGATGGGCCACCACCATTGCCGATCACTGTATAACCACATCTTAAAAAATCACGTGAATTTTGACATTTTTATTACTTACCGTAAATGGTCTATGAATATCTCCCCCTATCTCAAATCGTGAAGGAATTGTTTACACATTAGTCAGACCTCTGAAACTGTCATTTGATATTGAACTGTCATTTGATATTGAAGAAAAAACAAATCATATAAATTAACAAGGTGATCCCTGTTCCTCCAAGGGCTCACAAGTTCACCTTCCCCCTCTTCGTCCTCCCTCGCCCCATTAACCATTTCGAAATAGCAAAAAAGACATTTGAACCCAAAGTGACGATCAATCATCTGATTACTGCATCGCAGAATGCAGCCCATCTGGCTTGCCGCGCCGCATCACACACGCGGCGCGGTAGACCAGCGGGACGCTGTGGTTGTCGGGCGTTGACGTTATTAATGCTTTACTTATGTTTGATGTCACGCTGACCCGTTTATCTCCGAATAAGAACAGGAAAACCAAGATAAACGGTGGAAAACATAAGCAAACTATAACTGTCGGCAACGCTCGTGCCGCGCCGCGTAGGTGATGCGGCGCGGCAAACCAACTGGACCGTATGGTTGGCCGACCGGAACTGCAGTGAATGAAGGCTTCATCACCACATGTTTTGCAGGATCTGTTCTTCAAGGATGGGCGGGACATCTAATTGACATCACTTCTGTTTGACTCTTTTCACCTTCTTTGATTCTGGCTGTTTTTCCCAACCAAAATAGAATTTTTCTTAGAACTAAGCATGTAAAGGAATTATGGAAGCTTTCCAGCGCGTTAGACGTGTGTCCACATGTGAGGCACTTCTTCCAACGGTTTTTCCCCTAACGCGCAATTTTTCCTTCGAATTTATCCGAGGATAAAACTGTGCCGCTTACCATCATTGTTGCGGAAACATCCGTGAACGTGTTCGCAAATGTATAGATAGCATCAAAAGTGAAGATTGCCTCAATCTAAACAAGTCATTGATCAACTAATCGATATGTATTCCTAACCTAGTAGCAAGCCGACCATTTTTAGGTTTTTGTTAAACGACGTCTTTGTGTTCCATTTTTGGCGAACATGCTGCTGGAACTGTGTGAAGTTGAAACTATGTTTGTTTTCCAGGAGAAATGTCGGATCGACGGGATATGGTGAGACAAATCGAGCATGGTTGAAACGGAACAGCTCCATGTTCATTGACGCGAGTTCCTAGGATGGACCAGGCGGTTGAAAGGTGCATTGGCACTCAACAATTTAGTAAAAATTACCATGTTTGTCATCAGAAACCAATGCTTCACATCGATCAGACCCATTTGCAACGCCTGAAAATGAGCCATTACTGCCATAAAAGTCCCTAGATGTTTCGTGCCCCCAACAAACCGCCAACAGGAAGTTATATGTGTGCTCTGGATTCAGGTCCAATATCACCCGGCTGAATTCGGTGCAGTCTTTGCGAGCCTGATATCGACACTCCTCCATTTCTTTCACCTGGATTCAATTTTCGCTGAGAATCCAGGAATACTTCCTGAGAAAATGCAGAAAATCCTAGCGGTATCAGGTGTGCATACCTCCTTGGCAGCACGCATATAGTCGCCGCGTTGCACTTTTATGACTTGAAATCGAATATTCGAATAAACATCTTCGGTTAAAAGTGGTTCTAGGCGGCGAATTCCTAAAAAAACTTCCTTTGTGACTTTTGGTTAAGGGCAAGCTAGTTCTTACGCTCATCCTCCTCATAGACAATCGTTATGCGATGCCAGCGCCAATATCGAAAAAGGTCGACGGTGGCCTCGAAAAGCTGTGCACGGGGAAAGAATGCGATCTGCAAATGTAGGATACTTCCAGAGTTATTCAAGTGCCTCCCCAACCTCCCCCTCAGGCAATTCCAATTACAGTCGGGTCCGGCAGCCACTGCAAATGGGCGCCGGATAAGCTATAAATCACTCGAGCTTGCGAGAAAGTGAAGAAAAATACAATTTTAGTCCATAGTAGACAGAGTGCAGTGGATATGTTAAGGCTATAAAGCAGGGTACCATTTTCACAACTTTCACTTTTTTTTTCATTTTTGTGATTTTCATGGGGAAAGATTTCTGAATACACAATAAGCGAAGCCAACTCTTCCATTTTCTGCTATAGTACAGTGCTTCGCGAATACAAAAATGGCCGTTATTCTTCTATAGATGGACACAGTACTTCAGTTATCTCATCTGAATAATAAAGCTCATCCAATTCGGGACTCTCAGAAATAATTGAAATCCGTACAAATTGTTCCATATCCATTGCGAAGTAGTTCTACCGCTGTCATTTATCTTTGGTGGAGCAGTCCTTTACGGCGGAGTTACTCTCTCCCGGTTTCCCTCAACTTTGAAAAAGCGGTTTTTCACTATTACTTACACTATTACTATTACTTACACTTACACTTATCGTAGTTTATCTTCGAATTTTATGCAAAACGTTGCCGGATGCCTTCCTGGACTACCCGAAGGAGATCACGGGGGACGTTCCAAGCAGTGAACCCCAAACACTGCGATACTTAACTCTGGATCTCCAACGGAGTGGAACCAGCGATAGGGACAGATTGCAATCTGCCACTCAAACCACTGAGCCATCCGGGCTACTTTTTATGTTGGAGTTTGTTAGATAACTGCAGCAGTCGTAGGCAGCATACTATATGTATTTGCAAAACGGGGGCACAGGGCAGGATTCGATCCACTGACCACCACAACGTCGATCATTCGCTCAACCCACTGAGCTATGCGCGCGCGCGATGCAACATATAAATGGTGTCCACTATTACTTACACTTATCGTAGTTTATCTTAGAAATTTAGGTGAAAAGGGAGTTGGGTGGGGTCACTCCTGTGAAGCCTAAGCCTAAGCTTTAAACCCATTCTTAAGCATAGGGTTAGGCTTATCTACCCTGTCTACTATGGACTAAAATTGTATTTTTCTTCGCTTTCTCCGAAGCTCGAGTGATTTATAGCTCATTAATATCGGGGCGCCGGAGGGTGGCGGCGGCCGCCGGCGCCCATTTGCAGTGTCTGCCGGACCGGACTGTATCATGCCATTTGAGGGGGTGTGTGAGATTGTACAGTACCAGTCAATCCCTCTTGCATCACAGAATACCTCTCGTCTGGTCTGCCGCGCCGCTCACCTAAGCGGTGCGGCAAACTCTGCCCAAGGACGACAGCATTGACGTTTTGCTCATGTTCTCACCCCGGCACTTCGACATGAAGACTCCGACATTTAAAAAAAACGGTGAAAAACTCTGCCCAAGGACGACAGCGTCTAGTTGGTTTGCCGCGCCGCATGCGTGGTGCAGCGCGGTAGACCATGCCGGCGATATTCTAGGATGCAAGAGTTATTCGCTAGCACTGTACGTATATTTAGCTCTTAATACAATTTAGACACAACGGTCGTTAGCATCGTCTAATAATACAGAACCGTACTTATTTTACATCCCCAGTTTATACTTCCATTCTTTTCCAAGATATCAACCGATGTTTCAGGCCAAAATTAACGCATTTAAGACAAAATGCGGGGTAAAGTTTTGAAAATACGGACTTTTATGTATCAGATAGTCTTAACCTCTGGTTTTTTTCTACGATGACGTCATCAATTTTCCATACTCACTTTCGTATTTCCATTGTTTGGTTCGACATCGTCGATGGCTGTCAATAGCGGAATATCGAGCTGAAAGATAGAATCCGTAGAATTTCTGGAAAATCTAAGGCCATTTACAGGGCGAAAAGTTCTTTTAAAACTCATAGCCAACGATAAATAACGGTTTCCACTAATGAGTACCTGATCCGTGAGCCTCTCCAGCTGCGCATTTAGAAGAGCATGCGACCCACCAACCAACGCTATCACACGATCTCGCTCGAACATCGAACAAGCTGTAGTCGAGCCAATCAATAGCTATGAAAACAACTAGGTAGGAAGATGCTACCTTTCTTCAAGGCATCATAGTGGTCCAGGCCATCTAGGTAATCGATCAGGTATTCGACTTCACCATAGATTCCCCTCTGATTAAGCCATTCGACGGTGAACTGTATGGCAGCAGCGATGTGTGCATCTTCTTTTTCACGAAGAACAGCACCTGAAGAGTAGAAAAAAAGTTGCTTTAGATTAAAAAGTTGATTTCATTGATGGGCAGAACATTTTTTCCATATTACCTTACCCCCTTTATAATGTTAGGCGAGGAAAAAAACTGTGGCGAGAACTGGTCCCCATTTCTAATCGAAAGCATAGCCATATAGGCTTGCAACCGTCTTTACTCTTCCTGATCGTTGCTTATCCTTTGTACTGCGCAGTTTTCGTCCAAAACGACTCTTACGACACAAACTGCATCCAACTATTGAGGAATTTTTCCTATATTTGGGTGTCATCCATACATTGTGCTAAAAGCTCTTACAGGAACAATGTTTGGGAAATCGAGGACTTGATGGCATTCTGTCTTTTTACCTGTTTCTTTCGCAACTTCTATTATTTCTTTTGTGTTTGAAATAATATGGAATCAGACAGAGCGAACCTAACCACTATGGGGAACAGTTTTCGCCTGCATCGTTAAAGTCACGGTCACCGAAAACTGAATAGGAACACTAGAACACGACAAGACGCCAGCAGGAGCAATTTTCTCAGATTCAGTGGATCCAATCCCTTGGGAAGATCGAACATGGAAATTTCAGATTGAGTTAGAGACCAGTTCTCGCTTAGTCCGCATTATGTGCTGAACATTTTGCGAGTTTGAATTACCAGCGAATATAACATTGCCTTTGCTGAAATGTGTACTTGAGGTAGAAATATCCCTGAAAATTCGAGTTTCTTCGTGACTTCTTTAAAGTATGAACATTTTGACTGCTTTTCCTCGCGAGAAGTAATTTAATTTGTCGGCGCTGCGAATATGCGCCAAGACATGACAACAACTCGACTGGTACAGAGACGTAAAAAGAGAGCCTAGAACGCTTCGGAGCGTCTCTAGGAAAAATCTTTCAGAAGTCAAAAGAAATGGCTGCTTACTTCGAATTGTTGCCATTATCCATTATCACGGGCTTCACACTCCTATCAGAATTCATTTGCCATCATTTTTCATCTTTAACCTCCTTACATTTTCGGAATTTCAGCATTATCAAAATAAAAGAAGATTAGATGGAAAACTGAATAGCATGAATTAAACATGAGTTTGAAGCATTGGAGAGGATCACATTCTGGATGTAGAACACCCTAGACGAAGTTATGGCATTAAGATGGGAGCACTTGAGCCATACCTTATACTGGGTTTCTGCAAAAGTTTTACCACACATAAGAATGAGTGAAACACCGTTGACTTACCCTAAGCTATCAGCTATTTTGGGTCGCGCGAAATTTTGGTGGTCTTGAAACAAAAGAAGCGCATTTTGTCATTGAAGATGCAGATTAAACGCAATCAATACCTGATATTTTGGACATTCTAGAATATTACTCGTGAATAATACACTCCTTGACATGTCTTTGTTCCAAATAGGCTCGCTTTATGTTTTATCTGTGCTCGTTTTATTAGAAAATTCTCGACATTTCCTGTAGAATTGCTCCATATATAAGCATGACAATCTAGCAGTGATTGGCTCCGTCCTAATAAAGGACTTTGGAACACGACGCCTCTCGACATATTTTTGTGGGTTTTCTCGTGTTTTTCAAGAAAGAAATTAACTACTCCATTCGGTTTTTCCTACATCCTTCCATTACATGCTCAGTAACAGAAGCAACTCAGAGAAAAGCTGAATGAAATAGCCAGAGAAAAATTTCATAAGCGAGGAAAGTCAAAATTGAATAATTAAGTTGAATTGAATAATAGAAAAATGAACAACATGATAAAGGAAGGCTCTGGATACAACAACGAAGAAAAATGGGAAGAACGTTTATTCAAGCACCACTTACGTCTGCTTTAACCATCCGAAGACACCCCGCTTATAGTAGTCCGTTCCAAAAACGACGATAGTTGAGTACTCCTGCCAGTGACATGGATTTCTCGTCTGCCTCTCCGAATACGGCACTATTTCTCGCGTTCTCTCATCCTCTAATTTCTGCGCAACAACGTTACCCCGTGAAACACACAATATTTGTTTCTGCACAGATACCTTGAAACCCGGCGCGTCTCTCCTAATGCTTTGCCACATAAATTGTATAGAAAACTTTTACTGAAATCTTTCAAGCAGCTAATAATTGATAGTTTGCTTTAGTCAGGTTTAAAAAAGCAAACAAAATAGTCAACTTTTAAAAATGACAGCGTAGCCAATAGCTTTCGACAACTGCCGCCAATCTCCGAAAGCACCCATTCCATAGATGAATGTTGTAATTAACTCTTTCGCAGAGTCTCTCACCAATCTGTCCCATCATCGTTCACGTGGAGAAAAATCTGGAGCTCTCACCGATTTTATAGCTTGCCGACGCTTGAAGGGCACTTATTACTAGGACAACGGTGAGCAGTGACGTCATGGTGGCATGGCGGTTAGGCCTAAAAGATTGAGAAGAAGATTTGGAAGGATAATTAGTAATGAATGAGCGACAGAAGAATGTTGGCCTATAGCTAGACAGAAATTCGTTTATCATAACCCGAATAAGGAGCTGATTCTCATAAAATGTGTTAAAGTACGAGATTGAGAACCGATTTGGAACTTGCAGAACATCATGTTAGCTGGGCAGGGACTATGGATGAGATTTATTTGGCGTATGGAGTAGAGGACAGCACTTGTCGACAAAGTAAGTAGTTTGTTACCTACTAAGTAATTAAAAATAACTGTTAGGCTGCAGCTTTTCTCCTTGATCAATCTCATGATCTGACTTACAAATTTTTTGTGGATAACTAAATGGTAAAGGTAAAGGGGATAGGTAAATGCTGTCCCAAAAAAATTGCATAACTTCAGATGTGATATCAATACGAGTCGCATGGACGAATTTTTGTGAAAACTATAGATGTTTTTGATGTGCTTTCCTCTTACCTTGTCAGCTCTGTAAATAACCAAAAGGTCCAGAAAAATCATTGTTTGTCATATATATCTTCTGCATTTCCACTGAATTAATTTCCTCTCTCCTGTTCCGCGGTCGACGGCAGCATTGTGACAAAGTTCGCAGTACAAAAATAGATAATTTGCAAAGTTTTTTTTTAATTTTAAGAATGTTAATGTGTACATCAATATTGTCCTTTGGGGGTTATGTTTGGTTTTCTTATTTTATTTGTTTGTCGTTTTTAAGAGGAGTTTTTTCCTTTTTTTTATTTACATATTTACTGCACAAAGTTGCACTACCGTCGAGGAACAAAACAAGAACAGAACATGCTGCTCAAGAACCAGAAACTATAGCTTCGAGACCAAACATGATTAGGGAAGTCATTAAATAAAGGGAAAGCAAAAGAAAATATTATACAGACAACACCAGACCGTTTCGTAGAGCAATATGAAGTGAATCTTTTTTTATTCTCAACTAAATTCTCAAGTCGGTTCACACGATGATAAGAAGATGATCTGGTTTTCAAACACTATTAAGAAAACACGAAAAAAAGGCAAAATACCTAATTTTCATATCAATCCTATCACTGTACAGAACTTAGATTTATTTATTTATTTATTTTGGGGCGTGGAGATCACGCATGTAATACGATCAATATCTGGCACAGATAAATACAAATGTCAATAAATGGATAAGTAAATACTAGATCATACTAACATGAAAAGATGGAAAGTTAATTACAAAATAAACGCAATTTTGAGTGGATAAGAATGTGGCCTTACCGAGAACTCAAGATGGTTGAGAAAAGTCAAGAAGTTGCATGGAGAGATTGAAAGAGATTAAAAATAAGTCAAATACCGCATTACTCAAAAAATGAGATGATTTGACTCTTTTCTATAATAATTAGCAAACTCCATGTCCTCTTATCATAAAACCTGGGCATTTTCTCGGACTACTGATATCTTCAATGTTTTTTTCTGCCATACAGGTTGTTATAGAAACACCTTTATTGGCAGACGTTTCGATAAAAAGTCGTTTTCAAGGCCTGAAAGTGGATCAATCTCCATGAATCTGCTTGGTTTTTTGTCGAAACGTCAGCCAATAAAGGTGTTCCTAGAACAACCTTTATGGCAGAAAAAAAAACATTGAAGATATCTTTTCTAGTTCTATAGCAACCCAAAGCATGCAGTCTAATTGTAATGAATCTAAATGTAACGAAGCGTAGAAGGATATGAAGGTAAGAAGTCCATGACTGACTATGCTGGAGGAAGCACAGACCACCCAGAATTTGTGAATGGCACTTGCGTCCATCAGCCGTGGTGATATGGCGACTTCACCTCAGCCGGGCAATCAGCCGCTCCACAAATTGTGAGCCGACCGAGGGCCCGGCCAAATGAGCTTTCCGAAGCGGCACAATGCACATAATCAAGAGCAGGCACACAACCAGCAACGAGTGCGGCCGGCCGCACACTCGGAAGCGCTCGCCTTCCGGCTTCGAACTGCTGTTTTTCCATGGATCTGGTGGCTGAGTAGTGCTTTGTCTGGGAAATTCCTTCTTGGACACTTCTTACCAGTAATACAAGCAAGATTTATAGAGATCCTGAAGGCTGGATCTACAAAATGCTACAGACAAGTGAAAAGTAAGGGTTTTCGAATCATGGGCAAGTAATATGCCGACACAAGGCGAAGAATATCCTCACAACAAATAGGAACATCACCATGGCAGGAAAAGAAGGCCAAAATTCCAAAAACTCGCTCAGAAAACAGCGTTTCCCATGATCGAAAGCACCGAAGCCGTTAATCTTTCTTCTTCATGGAGAATCAATGCCAACCGATTCGATTCACCCAGAGAAACCTGCAGCATACTCTTGGAGTGTAGACGGAAATATCGCCGAAAGCACGCGACGACGCATATGGACTCAAAGACAAAGGAGTGCTCAGAGCGCTCTTGTTTCTGGAGGAACGCTTCCGGCGCTCGAAACGATTGAATAAAGCACAAAAAAAAGAAAAATGCATTTCATCTATGTTATGGAGCATCTCGAGTGCATTTAAATAATTGAGTAAATAAATAAATGAATAAATAAATAAATAAATAAATAAATCCATTCAAAAGCACTGAAGCATCGTTTATAATAATAAAATACTCAAATTATCAAGTGTCGATTAGTTGTCTTGTCAATTAATTGTCTCACGATCTCAGGTCTCTACGGTGAAGATTTATGGATGTTGTAGATCGGGAAAACTACGACAATCGCTGTTTTCTGGTGACAAGACTTAATAACGAACGTTGTGGAAAAAATATATATATCGATTAATGAGCAGTGGTAGATGCCGGATGGATTATCGTCCCTGAAGAGTTCGAAACAGGGGTTTTTGGCCTTCCGTTTTACTGTTTACGTTTTAGGGGTTTCGGGTCCAAAAAATGGAAAATCCCGGAAAATAATGGAGGGAGAAGAATTGTTGTTTCAGCGTGCTTCCCTATCCCGAAAAGGGTTCACGTGTTTCGGTACGCAATCTACATGAATTCACCACAATGGCGCCATAATTGACATTTAAAAGCTATTTACTTAATTACTTGAAAGCGTCATCACCTATGCTCATGAAGGAGATACCCAGAAAATCCTGTGTTGAAGATGATTTTTGGTCACGGTCCTGAGCTTGGGCAGAATTTTCCGTTCTCCGTTTTACGCTTTCCGTTTTCCGCCCATTTTTGGCCTACCGTTTTCCGTTTTAGGTTTTACGGGGTTCAAAATTTTATTTCCGCACATGCCTGGTATGGAATCCTATGAGAATGTGTGGCTGTACTTTCTCGCTATAAGGATGACATGCAAAAAATCTTGTTACCCATGAGATGTGACTGAAAAAATACTCAGTTTTAGGGAAACTGCAAAGGGTGGAACTCACCCACAGCGCTCCAAGCACGAGAGGCACAAGCCAGTCCAGATCAGTGGACTGGGGGAATCACAAAAATATTCGCTACAGTCTGTTTTGCCAACGATGATAGTTGAGTATTCGTGCACGATGTCTGTTTTTCTCTGCGCCTTCTCCAATCTCTGTGCACTTTCACGCCCTCTTCTTCTCTGCGGCGTTTCCCCAACTATCTTCTCCCGTGGAACAGACTATAGATCACTTACTGCTTTAATGTGGCAATTTTTTAAATCGTTAGCCGGAACCTCAACGCTATTATGCACATTTTTCCTCGCAAATCTAATTCAAAGCAGATCCGTTGATAATGCTTCAATAATCCCCCATTTAATTTCAATTTTTTTCTATTTAATTTTTAATTTTTCTTCAATTTTTTGCATCTATATACTGTATACATATCTTTATGCAATATTTCGTCCTTTACTTTATGTTATTTATTTGTGCTTTCACTTTTGTTTATATGCACTTTTTTATTTCTTCCGATAAGTATAACGAAAGGTCTCGGCAAGCCCACACTTGACGGAAGAAACAAAATGGAGAAAAGAAGAATAATTTCTGGCTGAATAAGCAAACTAATACCCTAATATTGCCAAAAGAATCAAGCTGCTGCCTTTGAAAACGTCCCTCTAGATGAAGGCCAGAGTAGTTTATGGTAAGTATCCGTCATCGAAGAGTTTTTGAAGCGTAATTGCACCATCTAGCCAAGTTTGCAAGGAATACAACGAACATTTGGAAGCCTGGAATTTTAGCTGTTTGCAGGCCAACATCCGAGATGTTCTTGAGAAATCTTGACTCACTTGACGTGCAGTAATTTAATTCTGTTTGAATCTTGTGGAGTTTCGTCTAGGACCTCTTCTAGGGAAATTCCAGAACCTTCCAGTTTCTTCTAGGACCTCTTCAAAAGAAATTCCAAAACCTGGTGAAGAAGGTAAGCCGCGAAATCGATCTAGGTGTTGAAAAAAATCGAATTCGGAGAGATTCGGAACAATAGCGTTGAAAGCCCAAAAAGCAGTCTACCCAAAAGAACTACTACTCTTTTGTTCCTGTTTTGTTTCTTTTGCCCTCATTTAATTCATGCACAATTTTTCCTTGTTCGTTATTCATTGCCACACTATTTACCATAGCTGAATGTATGGTGCGCCTTCGGCGTAGAAAATAAATAAATAAATAAACACTCGAGAAATATGGTTGAAGAATGTGTTTATTATTGTGTTCGTAATTATATGTTAACAATGTATAACAGTGTGAGTAGTCTCCGATATTCTTCCTTTCTATATAATAATTTACGATTTTTAACTATAGCCATGGTTACGGGCACCATCACGCAATTTAAGAGGCCCACATTTTTGAGACACTTTCAGAGCTGGAATAAAGACTACATCCGGCGTAAATTTTTATGGATTTTGACTGGGACAGCTCAACTGTTCTCGTGGGTGTTTTGGAGATGGCTAATTTCATAGGAAACAGAAATGAATGTGTTAATTTATTGCATTTCAACACGCAGCTCTAGTGTAAGCAATAACTTATGGTCTAGTTTCGTAGTAGATGTATAACGTTAAAATCTAAGACTGAGACCATTGCTCTAAAAAAGCAATTTCATACTTCTACGGAATAGTTCTAACACGACTTTGCATGAGCCTTGAAGACAAGTTTTTTTTTTTTCAAATTTCCAGAGTGAAGATTCGAATGAAATACATGTTACTGACGCCGTTTTTTGAACCGGACTAAGTCCATTCAGGATGAATTGGTGTGATCTTGTAGTGCAACAAAAGGATAGCAGCAGTACTCCGCAGCAGTACTCCGATTCCCATTTTTGGATTCAGGCACAAAAATGGGAATCGGCGTACTACTGCGTGAACTACGACTAGCTAAAATTACGACATCACTAGCAATATGATTCTAGTGCTGAAGCAGCATGGGAAAAGCAAGAAGTGAAAAGCGAGGGGCGTGAGAGTGTTGTTAATTTGAGGCGTGGTTGTTATTGCCTAGGCATAACTCATAGTTAGTTGAGCGAGGAGACATCCTAGAAGTGTCAAGTTCCGAACTGATACTCCTAAATCTTTGCACAATATTCCACCGTGACCGAAGCCTACAGTTAAAGGCAGTCAAAGTTACGGAAATGTTTGGGTTGAAGATCTCGCGGTACACCGGGGTTTTTAGGGACGATGAACTCATCGACAACGATGAAGTGGCGTGAAACACGCGAAAAACTCAGAAAATGATGGCGGTACCTCATCTATGTCCACAGCACGAACGAGTGTTCCGTGATGGGTCCCGCCACTAAACCTTGCCAATGGTACGAATTTCGTAAACAAACCTCCGCTGAACCACATGCGCACACAAGTCAACGGCGTTAGTTGGCGCGACGAAACCGTAATGTCCAGAGCGGTAGATGTGTCCACGGCAGTACCTTTGCAGGGCGGCCATTCAAGGTGTTCAACTTACTGTTGCGATTGTCCAGCGGCCGGCTACATGGTAAGCGACTCATTTCAGAAGTGAGAATTTCCGTGAGTGCTGCCTTTAAAGGTAGCACCCGTCGAAACCATCGTGTTTGTGATTTCGCCGGATTTTGGGGTTCTTGGGGGTGTATGGCTCGTATCCGGTGGTGAAATCGCGTGAAACACCCGAGAAAGCCGGGAAAAGGCGATGCTGCCTTCCTTGCGCGGACGAGTACTCCAGTGGCGCCCTGAGTGCGCAAATGGGTCCCAGCACGGAGAAAGGGAATCGGTAGCAGCCCGCATGCGTTAAAATGCGTAAGCTGGCGCGTCGGGCCCTCCGAAGCACTGGCCGACCGGGCGTGCACGCGACGGCAGTTCGCCGTTTTCTGCAGGTAAGTCGTTACTGTGTGTGTTCCTTGCAGATTCGTGATGTGCGCGACGCCTACTTTAGGGTTCGCAGCTCAGGTCCGAGTCGAGGATTTCGACTCGTGCTGCCTTTGTGTAGACAGCACCGACCATCATATGGTAGGTGGCTCAAACCTCTCTGGGCCTACCACCCTTCCAAGGTTGACACCATGGTCATCTAAAGATATGAAGCGCTGAGTTTACATCGGATGTTCTGTATGTAAATGTGTAGGACATCTAGGCATTGAGAAACCCCTACGGTTATGAATTGCAGTTTTAAATTGTAGCCGAACGTGAGGAGTATTCCAAATTGAAAACAAAATATTAGAGAGCGTGACGATACTACTGTAGAGTTACCGTAGAGATGCTGTCAGAAATTGAAAGAAAATGGAAAAAAATGTCCGAAGTGTTAAGGGTACATGTTACCTTTTCATGCTCAAGATGGCGAATTTTGATGACTATCAGAATGGAAAAAATTGTGGTAATTCTTCTTCACAATATTCATATCGTATCTCACTTTTATCATTATTAATATTGTACTATAGAATACGATCGGTGTCTCGTAGCATTTGGATAGCTTATCCCTTATCCGGCATCCTGTCCCTGGTCATTTTTGATCTATCCGTTATCCGCACCGTTATCCGGGTCGTGGAATCCGTATCCGCTCATCCTTCATCACTACAGGAAGCTCCAAATGTCCGCAGTCAAGAGGGACGTGGCCACGACGCGGCTTTAGACAGAGACACAGGCGCTCGGCATGCTGCCACTGGTTGGCTGCAGAGTCAGAGGAGCCAGAGGCAGCATAGAGAGCGCCTGTGTCTGATCAAGGAGCCGCGCCGTGGCCACGCCCTCTTGACTGCGGACATTTGGAGCTTCCTGTATGTGCTTCGGAATCACTTTGAGGTTACGTGGGATGATTTTAGAGTTTTGAGTCACTATGTTTCATAGTGTTCAAATCCCTATTTCCGGAAGATTGCTGGAATTCTTTCTCAATTTTTCTGGCTGCAAGTGGACCAGACGGCTCTATTGCGTTAAATTTCTGAAATTTGTCGTTCTAGAAAGCACCCACTAGGCGGAGGAATGAATCGCAATTGAAATTGGCACTTATGATCACAAAGGGTGATATAAAATAACTTTCTGAGCTTCGGGAAGCATGCTAGTTTCTAAAGCGATGTTATATCCACAGTGGAAGCAAAAAGTTGTGATTTTCAGCTTCTATAGCTTCGGCCATTCTTTACAGAAGAACACTTTCTACTGGTACTACCATTCTCATTCTCTTCCAGTCCTCCTTCCTGTTCTATCCTGTGTCCAAACAAGCAGTGAAGCACGTGCGCACGGGCCCCGACCGGTGAGGTTTCTTCCACGCAAGAAAATCACGAAATGATTGTGAGAAAAACCCTAGATGCAGTAGCACTGTAGACCGAGATATTTCCCACAAGGGAATCGGAAGTTCCCTATTTCTCTGGACATTTTCACTGCATTGCGCTTGAACTGCTTGGAAAATTATCTACTCCTTATAGTCGGTATCGAAACAACTGATAGCAGGATTGAAAGCTGTGAATGCGCTCACAGATGCCTTGAGAAGTCCTTCAGTTGTTCTTACTGCACTGGGATGACCGTTAACAATGACCATGCAGGATCCCGCGCTCCAGTTAGAAAACCGTGCCCGATTGAACTGGCACTTTGCCGACAGCGCTCTGCCGATAAATGTTAGACATTGACTCGAAGTCGTTGTAATAGCTAGCTAGGTGTGAGTGCTGCAAAGTTTCTAGTCCGTTCCGCTCTAAAAAAATATTTCCAACTGAATTACCCGACGAATTCTCCCTTGAGATGCTTGTTTCTGTACTTTTATGTCTTTTCCTCGTTGGTTTTCCGGAACAGCTGTTTATTGTGTCACTGAGATTTTTCTGCTTTCTTTTTAGTTCAAATATAAGCTTACAGATAGTTGAAGGAACGGACGGGTATGTCTGATGGGGACAGGTTGGCGCCTCCTGGCACACGGGCGAAAGGGCCACCAACCGTCACTGGATTGTCTCCTACCGAAGGTTCCCTTAAATTTCGTAGCAGTATCCTTTATATCTGTTTGAAATAATTTTCATAAAACCCTCCAGAAATTTCAAGCGAGACAATGTAGGCGGATTTTATTGGATTTTCCTTTCTGATCACTTTTTTTATCACTTTGCATTTTCTGGAATGGGATAAACTCTCGTCTAGTTTCCTAATAGCATTCATTAATCATCCTATTTTCAAGGAACTCCCGGCACACAAATCACTATTCGTGGCGAAAATCTAGGCACGGACCAGAATGATCTGCTTATGCTGTTTATCTGCGGCACGGATTGCCTGCACACTGCCAAGTATGACAACATTCTCCTTTTTTTCTCATCCCTTGGCTTCACTTACACATTTCATCAGCTGGATACCATTGTCTGAGTAGATGCTTTCCTTGAATTTCTGCTTTACGCAGAAACCGAGAGTGACTTCAGCTGTGCAGAAGGAGTCTTCTAGTGATAGTTCCACTCAAAATTGCGTTTGTTTTGTAATTCACTTTCCATCTTTTCATGTTTGTATGATCTAGTATGATCCTTTCATGCTAGTATAACTATATGTCTGGGACTAGATGCAGGCAGTGAACATACGCTTCTTCCATCAGTGACAGTGTTTACTAGGCGCATGCGTTAGCCGCGCACGCATCCATTTGTGAAAGATTTCCCATAAAAACCAATCGGCATGTCCACCTTAGATGAAAGTACCGCATAACCGCCACGGATAGTCGTGAGACTGCGGTGCGGGCTTCTGAGTTGTGTCAGAGCTACGTCAGAGGGACCTCTTTCATCATATAGACGCACGCACGTCGAACGCACTCGTCTAGTATAAATTGCGCTAAGTAATTGATATGATAAGATATGGAAGTTGATTTCACTTTCGGTGTTGTTTCGACTTTCTGGCAATTTCTTTGGAAGCACTTCTTATTTGCTATCAGAAAATCCGATGGCCTTTTTTGCACAACTCAGTTTTTCTTCTTAGAGGCCATCGATTTCCACTTCTACCTTACGTTTCCAGTCGTCTACGTATATTAGAAATTCCGATAAATACAGATTCCTTTAGGTGGAAGACCGACAAGAAGATCGTTGCCCGCTTGGGTCAGGCTAATCGAGGGCTAGGAGAGGTGAAAATCGCTACAAAGTCTGGTGGGAGAGGCATATGCAATGTAAAATTCAGGTGAATTTTTTTCATCTTGACTGCTTGACTCATTTCGTTTTTTTTCTTCTGATCAATCTCTATACTCTTTTGGGTTTTCTGTTATAGGGTGTTTATTGCTCAAGTAGGACCATTAGAGGAGTCTGCTGTATGGGTCGATGAAACACAAACAGTTCCGGGCCGAGAGGTGAGTCTGTCATGCATTTTCTATGCTTCCAAAGCTTGCAATATAGATGATTTGACGTTCTGGAGTTCTTTCGTCGTATGTTCTGCTCCAGGTATGTATATACTAGATCTAACTGCAATTACTCTCTCAGGCTGTACGAACTGTTGCTCAAACCACGGAAGAACGAGATGCTCTTGGACTGAAGCCTACCACGAAAAAAATGGATCCTGCTCTCCTGTCCAAGATGTTTCCTGATGGATCTGGGAACATACGTATGGAAAGCTTCAACCCACAGTGGTATTTGTTGGAGCATCACTCCGAGACGCCGTAAGCCCATGATATTGTTTTATTCGAATGTGTTCAAAATCCGGTTTCGTACTCGTTCTTTTACACCTTTAGAATCTTGAATATCTATGGAGAATCTGCGCAGCGAGATTTTATTGCTCAGCAATTTTTAATTAATGAGGTCTTTATATCAGCAGTCTTGAGTTTTGTATAATAATTCTTCTCATGTCTACTCATATAGAAAATCTTTGTAGAATAGAGGATCTTCGTGAAGCTTTGAAGAACATGCAGTTAGCCAAAGCTGATGAGGCCAAGAAAAGTGAACAGATGCACAAGGTATATCTTTTTTATATACGATTATTTAATGCCTCACTCAACTGTACCTATTAGATTAGAGTAAGGGTTGAGTTTGTGTAATTTTTAGGAGAAAAACCTAGCATTTTTTGTTTGTTCTTTCTAGGCTAATCTCTATTCGCTGATCAGCTGTGTTGACTCACTGGCCGCACTGCATGATGAATTGGAACGAAGCAACAAGGCTGGAGATTTCGCTGTAATCAAGCAAATAGGAAACCAGGTGCGTTAAACAAGGATTGTTTTCTTTTGTCAGGTTCTGTATTCCCACATCTATGTTTCAACACTAAGAGCTGCTTCAGCTAAACAGGATCAGTTCAAAATATTATGTAAATTTTTCATAGCAATCCTAACATGTCCGTATCCACCGTCTACCATGTGCGCTGTTGTTTTTCTAACTTATTTCTTGCGTTGTTATTTGCTTTTCTTATCCCCGACGTACCGGTTACTAAAGGAGCACACGTACGCTCGTAATATAGATAAATAAGTGTCCTACTTGCTGATGTTAACATGGAAATGCATGCTATGCATGTGTAGCGACAGCATTTCTCCAAAGTTTTTTTTTTCTACTTCGAGTTCGTTGAACTAGTTATCTCTCCTCTTTTTGATCAAATATCTAGGGCGGATCTTTATAATTTTGCAGAATTTCACATAAAGGAGATTTGTTTGGCTTTTTTTTTTAAAGAGGTAGCTCTATCATTTGTAATATCTTTTAGATTGCCGAAGCGAGAGTCAAAGCAGAAAGCGTATTCAAAGACGTTCTGTCGCGGAAAGATCGGGCCGATGCTACGAGAAATGCCCTTTCTGTGCTCACTCGTTTCAAATTTATCTTCTTCCTCTCTAAAACTATTGACGACAATATGAAGAAGGTGAGAATTATGGCTCGCTTTTTAGTTGACTCACTATACCACAAATTTTCTAATTTTAGGGTGAATATCTGACAATTCTTAACGATTACATGAGGGCGAAATCTCTTTACAAGGACACAGAAGTACCGCTGTTCAAGGAAGGCATGTTTCAGTACTTTTTTTATTGGAAAATACACCAAATCTATTTCATAGATTTGTTCCAATAACATTTTTTTGCTATTCTAAATTAAATCTTGTTCGTTTTGCAGTTATGGTTCATCTGGATGCTAAAATGGATAGGTTTAAGGAAGAATTGAAGCATAAATTGATAGACACGTCGGCATCATTCGAGGAGCAGAGCAAACTTATCAAGTATCTGAAGGTTAGTCGCTTGTTATGCAAAAGTGTGTTCCGTATAGTTTTTTGTTTGATTACTTGGACAGTAGTATACTGTTGTTTTTATCGAATTCTTCTCGAAAGTCCATAAATTTAGTTCTCAACGACTTGCTTGCACTCCTTCTGGTTTTGAGAACTGTAGCGTACTCTAATCATGTTCACTTATGTGTATAACACCGGTTTCCTACTCGATCTGTCCAGTTTTCGCTTTTATTTCTAGTGATTTTAGACTTTTTTAAATTTTTCAGATTCTGGAGCCAGATTCTGATCCAACATGGGAATGTATCACGGCATATCATTGTTGGCTTGAAGATATTTTGTGGAAGTTACAAGAGGAACACTTCAAGAAGGGTTTGTTGACCACCAGTTTTTCTATGTGTGATTTGAATAAATATTCTTTTTTTACAGCGCTTGAAGCAGAGAAAACAGCTCAGGATCATCGGTTTGCCTGTTAGTGCGATTTTTTTTTGCAGATTTGTGTAGCCGCTGTGAGATCTGTATTTCAGTGGTGGAGACGAATGAACGGCAGTTGTTTGTGTCGTCGTTAGTTTCGATATTGATGAACAAGCTGCAGTCGTTCTGGAAGCTCTCCAACACATACACAACCAATGACGAGCGTTGGACGCAGCGTCAGGACGATATCAACGTAAGTCTCTCTTAAACTTCAATCTGTTTTTCCACCTGGTGTCGTAAATCCTGTGAAAGAATACCTTTATCTGGAGAATTCCATGCGAAAATTATCATGCGTAGGCGTTTTTTTTCGCGAGCTCACAATGCGCGGGAATTGATATTTTGCCTTGGGGCGTAGTATTTCTGTATAGCGATATACAGGCATTGTTCAGCAAATGCTCATCAATACGATCAATGTATCATCATGGTTGATTCTGAATGCACTCGTACCCAAAGCACTGCCAGATGACGTCATCAAAAGGTACGAAGCTTACAGTGTGTTTTGGTTATCATCTGACAACTATGTTTGTTGTTCAAGGTATGAAGCTCAGTTCGTACGATGGCCCGAGATGCTTCCTCCCGTGAATAGGACAGTCCTTACGCAGAGTTTGAAAACTTTGAGGTATTTCCTCTTCAATTCATATGTTGCCATAAATTACGATGCTCTGCAAATGCACTAAGCTCAGATCCTTCATATCGTCATTGCTGGAAGCCCAGTTCACCACCACGCATGTGCAGCCGTTGATAGAACTATGTATGACGGTGCGACTGAAAGTTGTTTCTGATGTGATCGACAAAGGAGTAGAGAGTGAGTGTTTCTCATCTCATTCAATTTCACCGCAACTCTATGTCCAAAGTGTGAATGTATCTTATTATGAAGATATCTGTGCACTTGGAGCCAAAGAGAACTGGAAGCAAGACTTCAGCTCGAGTATCGCAGCGAAGACGGCGTTGCCAGATTTCTATGAGAACGAGGTAGGCTCTCTTTCTTATGGTACTTCCCAAGGGCTGCTCGGAAATTAATTATTCACAGTACATGTGCGTACCTGCATTCCAACTCTGTCATTTTCTGTTTGTAGAGGCATGTAAATGTGTTACTGATTTCTTCCCGATCCAAAACAACGTTGAATATCATTCTTGGAACGAGAGCCGAAGCCAACATTTCTGTCTCATTTAAATTCTATTCCAATTGTCTTACACTTTCCAGCTATTTTGAAAACTCATTGCTGATCACGATTAGTCCTGGGATTCGATATAGTACTGCACAGTTTCATATAGGGAGACACCGAATCGTAAAATCTTCTTGTAATAAATTTTTTCCGGAAGAGTGCAAGTTGGCTCTTCGTTAGATTTTTGTCTTCCAAATTATGTCAACTTTGGTGAACCTGGCAATTTGGTTTGCACACATTTAATATCTCATGGATTTCTGGGAATAGTTAATGGTGGTAAGGTTTTCTTCGTGGAACTGGTTCGGATGCGGTAATCACTATGGAGAGTAGTAACGCACCCAGATCGGCTCATTACTTTGGAGTTTTAAGAAATTGTGTATGTTTCTACAAATTCCTCCGGTTTTTTCTTCATTTATTGTTTACATCTTTAGGTGTTTGATTGCCTATCTGCCGTACGAGATGCTTTGGCCACAACAGGCTATCCTGGCGAAGCGTGCTTGTTCTCTCGCGAACGATTCCGTTCTACTCTAGTAGATATATTTGTTCATCTGATAACTGCGATTAGACATTGTTTCGATAGGTGAGTGATAACGAGTTTTTTTTTCTAAAAGCACAACAACGTGCATGGCCTGCAACCTTTTCTAAGCGGTTTTTTTCACATCTGCTGTAATGCTAAACAACTAATATACATCTTCGACAGGCGCTGTTCCGAGTCGCCCGTTGTTCTAGTAGGACGACAGTAATAGTCTGTCAGATATTGTCATATGTCGCGTTATCTCACCAGTAAGTTCTTTTTCCCGCGTGACAGCAGTACTAGTTCATCGACTGAAGTTCACTTGCTTACATGTGTGTATGATGAAGCAACGCAGTATTTCCACTGACGATTCGAGCGAATGATAAGTTTTTCGGAGAGAATCTCTAGCTTGAGAAATACTATCTTTGACATCAGAGTGCGAAATTCTTTTATGCGCAAGTGATTCAGAACTCTGGTTTGCCGTGTTCCGCCTTTTTATTCTGAGATTTTTCGTGTAAATGGAGTGGACAGCAGGTGATAATTGCATTGATGAACACAACAAATATTCCCAAGCCAGCCGAGATTCAATCATTAAGGCTCTCTCTTTGTCTTTCTCTTCTTTTTCTCTCGCTCTGACACTCTTACTCTCACAGTTCACACAACGTGGAGAAGTTTCTCCCAAGTTCTGTTTTCCTAGTTTTCATGAGTTCGTTTGCTTGCATCGTTAGTCGTATCTTGAATACTGCCACATTTCGTTGGAAAACTCGCTGTTTTTATGCGCGTCAGGTTTTATGTTTTATGCCGCATTACACTCAAATTTATTCTAGAGTCTGTATTACTTTCAGCCATAATCTTTCGACTTTCATCTTGTAAGGGACTCCAAATGTTGAGGCCCCTAAGACCCAGTAAAATACACAGCTGCGTAACAAAGAGGGGGGGGGACTTTCATGGATCATGATAGTCAGGGAGAAGCGCCGCAGCGAACTGTTATGGTCCGTGAAGGCTTGAATGCTTGAAGTTCTCTTATATTTCTATATTTGTTGCGCTTGTAAGATAAAGTTATCAGAAGACGAGCTGTGTGGTGAGTTATCTTTGCCACTGAAATGAAATATTCTTGTTTTTTAGGCTGCTGAATCTCCGCGCAGATCTGAAAAAACCTCAAGACCTTGACCTCAATCGCAAAGATGACGAGAAGTCGCATGTAAGCGACATTATGCTTTTTTCATGTCGACTGCTGTCAGTTCCTTGTGCTTAAGCTGACTACGAAGAAGCTTCTCATTAGTATATGTAATCTGGAGTTCATCTTGGAGAATGCATTGAAGAACATTCATAAACGTATGTTCGATTGCGGGGTGAAGTATGCGGATGAGGTGCACGAGGTTTGTTTCCCTTCTGTTTTGTCCGAATGCTCACATTTATCGTTTTTTCTATTCATTATTTTCAGAAGGCGAAGGCAAAATTGTCGTTATATAGACAAACGCTAGTTCGTTGTTATATAATGATAAAAAGTAGCGCATTTTCATCCCTGATTGATTCTGCTAATTACGAGTACATCCCTGATGATGGTGAGCGTTTGTTATTAGTTTTTAGTGTGCAATAGTTCATAATTTCGTCAGGATAATCGATGGCTTATTTAATTCCATTTAGATGTATCAGACTATGCCAAGGAGATGATGATGTGTTGTGTGCTGCAACAGGCAGAACTTGAACTTTGTTCGCCTCAGCTGACGTCAGAATGTCTACAGGTGCAGAATTCAATTTTCTCCAGCTTTGTCCATTCTTCCTTTGTGATTTTGGTTCAGTTTGCACCCGGAGTTTAGGCAACTGTGCAAAACGCCTTTGTCAATCTACTCGATCAGTTAGAGGCACGTGAACCCGCTTCAGAACGTGAGGCCACCCAACGTGTCATAGACATCTGTGCTTTGGAGCAGGCTCTTGGAGGTTTCACCAATCTGGAGACCAGGTTGGTGGCTGGTGCTTTTTCTGAGCTGGGTATTCTTAAACTGTATTCAAACCTTTCATTATTTCAGGACACACGTCAATGCATTTCGTGCTGGTTTGGTGGAACAACTCGATCAGCGGTAGGTTTGCGTAGAATTTCTGCTTTCTTTGGGTTTGATTGGCTTCTCAGAATAGAGCGGCCAAGGCAGAGATATTCGGAGATCAGTTTTCGATGACTTTTATTTTTGAGTGATGGGAGAGTAATGTTTATTGATTCACGGATAGGATCACTTTTTTTGGAAATTTTCGCTCAGATCTGAACTGTTTGTTTTACGTTCCAGATCTGTATAATGAAATTACGCCGGAGTTCCCTGTAATCATATTTTTCTTCTCTGTTAATTTGAAAGGTTAATTTCCTTTCCTGTTTCTACACTTACAGTGGACGGCAAAGGCGGTGGCCCATCTGCGGCCTCGAGAAGGACGCCGCGCAACCGCTGGGATCGGTGTCGTCTGCTGTCGGAATGCTATTTCTAAGCCTTTTCCTTCCCGATTTGCTCAAAAATCCTTGAAATCGGGGAAAAAAGCTGCTAGAAATAGCATAACGGCAGCAGAAAACATCGGTTAACGCACGCGCGGCGCGGTTGCGCGACGTCCTTCTCGAAGCCGCAAATGGGAAACAGCCATTGCCGTCCACTGTACATAGGAATGGACACCCCTCCTATGTTGCTTACTTGTCTATCTTTTCTACCTCACCATAATGCTTTTCTTCTTCAGGAAGCTACAACGTTGCTTGAACAATATGCGTGCATCGATGCGAATGGCGATGGAAAGTCTGGAAGGAGGCGCTGAGGATGATTTGAACACGTCTAGTATATAAGTGTGATGCATAAGATGTAATTTTATGGGTATTTACTGACGATTTTGTCAGTAACTCCAGAATCGACCTTGTCAGCCAAATTAGGCAAGCAATATCGTAGAGAACATGTGGTGCGTTGCTACAAGTATCATTCTTAGGAAGTTTTTTTTTGTATTTCTTTGCCAGAGATATTATTTCGGTTTCAAGTCCGATGTTCAAGGATGTCTGTGATATGGGTATTTGTGCCCAGGTTTGCAAATTTTCCTCATTTGTGATGTGCAAGCTTTAAATAAAGATTATTGCCTGCTCCCGGAAGAAGTGTTCAAAGACCGTGAAGATCGAACTCACTATCTGAGTTGCCTTTCGTTCTTTTTGTTCTCATATTAGTCTGTTCATTCCGTTATCTTGGTCTGATCTTTCTTTTGCGATTGTTACGAACACGTTTTGACAGTTGTCCTACAAAGGAGAAATTTCTGCTCACACGAACCTCTTTGCTTATGTCAGCTGCTTCATTCACTGGTATACTTATTGGATGTCAGTTCTCAGCTTCGTTTACGGGCCATTCACCGCGTACTCGGTATCGCACCGCTTGAACGCATGCGTTCCACATGCTTTCCACATCATTTTTTTAACATGTCGGGTAGCTATAAAGCACTGGGACCAACAAGCTTGCACCTTGTCAAAAGGACATCTGCGCTCTTCACGTAGGATTTCACCCATAGAGTCGTTTCTTAACCGCCTGTAGGTTCGTGTTTCAAGTTTTGAATACTGGCTGGTCGTGATATGCGTGTAAATTCTTATCCATCTTGTAATTTTTCAACCTTGCCACGATCTGCTCATTTACACAGATCTCAAATTTCATCGGTAGAGTTTGCGAAGAGCAGCACGTACTGAATAGGTTACAGTGGAACCATGTTGCTGAGTTTATTTAACCCTGAAGCCTAAGCTCACATCTGTAAGGTTAAGACTGTGACGGTGTGATAGTTACACGTAAAGTCGTAGAGGAAATTTTTCAGTGGAGCTAGAGTCCGTTTGAAAACCGACGATGGTTGAGTATTTGTGCCTATGGTCTGCATTTCTTGCCTGTCTCTTCGAATACGGCACTATTTCTCGCGTTTTCTCTTTCTCTAATATTTTCGCAACTGCGTACATACCCGGTGAAACAGACTATACTAAATCCTGTTATCACTGTTGTCGATTGCATGATTTTTACTTTTCATTCTCATCATCAAAAGTTCCAGATCCTAAGTTTCTCCCTCGCAAATCACAAATAGGGGATCCACTCTCTTTTTCTTCCCTTGATCTCCCACACCTTATAACGATGGCAGCTGGCAAATTGGGAACCTCAGCTGTCTGGGGGGGGGGGGGGGGGGGGGTAAAACATACGTTCTCCAGAAACGACACAGCAACGCCTTACTTCTAAATTCATCCTTCCTCACATATACTGACTTCTGTCTCAGGAAGTGCAGCTCGTTTGTGACTTGAAATAACGGCTCAGCAAAGTTTTGGTTCATCCGCAATTTTGAGGCTATTACAAGGAAGGCTCTATCCTCTTGAACAAATGATAGGCTGACATTAGCAAGTCTGGGCTATGTTAAGAGTGACTTCAGACTGGTGATAAGAGAGGGAGCGAGTGAGTTCGGTTTTTTTCTCATGGATCTTGCCAATTGACACTGTATCTTACTCCCCTTAACGTCATACAACATCAAAAAGAAAAGCTTAAAAGTTTGGCCGTTTTTCTTGCGAAGTTTTCTGGAAAACAAATTAAATGATAAGCAACTGTTCATATACACGCAACAGCTTATATAGCAATTAATGAGCCATGAATCGCTCCTTCAGATAATAT
Organism: Ancylostoma caninum; assembly: GCA_037903475.1. NCBI lineage: Eukaryota > Metazoa > Nematoda > Chromadorea > Rhabditida > Ancylostomatidae > Ancylostoma > Ancylostoma caninum. The sequence goes on along the minus strand of JBAJFG010000015.1, from coordinate 549,126 downwards.
CGGGTGCCAGGAAACAGAACTCAGGAACACGTTCGTGAAGACGAAAAAGTTCGGTGCGAATTCCCAGTTTTCAACTCATAGCTGGCTAGGCGTTGGCGATTGTCAGCTGGTTGTAACCTAAAGACTGCTAAAATTACTTCTCCGTCCACATTTTTGCCGTCCTAGTCTTAGCTATCTCATCCAGATTACACTTCTAAGAAATTCATATGTACTAACCCACTGATTCATTTCTTATTGCAAGAGTGGGATGATCCTTACACTTTTGTCATTTTTAGGAGCTTCCATGGAAATGAAAAGCTTTAGCGATAGATTTTGGTCGTTTAGAAATTGTGTTATTTTTCTTCTCATATTAGTCTTTCTGCTAGTAACGAAGCTCAGTGCAGGTTGGGTACGTTCTTACCACAAATTTGTTTCTGTTTGTTTTCATTGGATTTATCAAATAGCATGGTTCATGTGGTCTTCTAGCTTTTCTTTTTATTTCCATTTCTTTATACTTTTGTTTAGGTCAAAGCTGGACCGGAATACGAAGCAGGCAACAGGCGTCGTTTTATGGCCGTTATTCGAATGGAATGTATCCTAGTGCTATGTAATATTTTTATATACAGTCAGTTAATGGCTTACTACGATCGAGATGAAAATGGGCTGGTAAAGAGTGACCGACGTCTTCTCGCGGTAATTTTTCATCTGCTGAGTCGTAGAAATATTTTTTCTTCGTTGTCGAATCTGAATGGACTATTGCTAGCAAAGCAATAATTCAGATTGGGATCTCCTATGTACTATTTAACATTTTTTGCCAATTTTTTTTCCGTACCGAAGTATACGGCTGTCCCATTACTACTGATTTCGCATCGAAAGATCTATATATTGTCTTGACATTCAGAGAGACCGTGAGAGGGCGTCGAAATTGCTACTTGTGTTCATGTTCCTTTCACAGATGGTATACTTCTTGTATTTTGCTCCTTATACGCTTCAGGTTAGTGTTATAGCATAGTTTTTACAGTTTTATTATTTACAGTATTATTTTTCTTTTTTTTTTCTTTTTAAAAAGTTTGTACCTACCTGCAAGCCAACGCAAATACCATCTGTTTTAGCTACTTTTCTTCGACATTTGCGCATTACTGTCTGGTATTTGGACGAACCTCCTAGGACTTGTTGCTGGGTTCTTTCTAATCAACTGTTTCATGCAGCTTTTAGATGTGAGCATACCTCTCCAGGACTAACTTTCTCCTTTTAGAAAAGCTCAGACATCTTCATTCATTTATTTAAGAAAATACCAGCGGCGAATTCCCTGGTAGAGAAAATTCACGGCACCCGTTATATCGGTCGAGTAGTTTCTGATCGGAAACATCAAATCAGGTGAAATTTTGGATTCCAGACAACTCATTGGTTGAATTCCTGGTAACTTAACCTAAATCTCTAGTATGTATCGATTAGAGTTCTGCTCATCATAACCGCGGTGATGTCTGCATTGATGTGGTTCAGTAGCGATAAAATTGTCACCAAGGAGGTCACAATTCCAATCAAGGTGCCTTTCAACTCATTCTGTCCTCATCCTCTCGTCCTATGAAACGGAACAAGAATCCTGAATTTGTAGAACTTCTCTGGAGCAGACGGTGGTGTTCGAATCGCTCTTGTATCTGATATCCATACCGGTGCCAGTGTTCATAGTACACAGGTGAGTTCCGTTTTGTTTTCAGTTTTCATTTAATTTTGAGATCAATTGCGGTTTCTGTTTTGCTTCTTTGGTCAATTAGTCTTTTTTGAACAGTTTTTTTCTTCGAACTATCTATCCCTTCGGTGAAGGCTCCACTTTCTTTACCTGTTTCTTTCTCTTTAATTCACTGGTTGTGTGTGTTTTTTTGTCCTCTTCCTTCTGTATTTCTTCAAAGTTGTGTACAAAACGTCGATCGCGGTGCGTTTTTGGTGGATACGGAATGCAAGCGACACAGCCGTGCTGCTCGCCATGGAATTGCCGTTTTAGTAGTAAATCAAGGTTTCCTTGATAGTTTTTCATCACATTTAATGTTAACTATCAAGAAACTGAGCTGATTATCAAGAAAACCTTATGGTTCGTTGTCGCGGCGAAGGTTGCAGAGCCAGCGATCGCGCCGCGTGCATCCAGATTCCGCGAAAAACGCACTATCACCGACACTCACTGTAAGTATATACTCCTCTGTCCACATTCAATACATTCGAGTTCCACGTTCGCATCTTTCTGCTCAAATCCTCTGCATCTCATGGCTATTTTTCAAATGTCAAATACCAGTTGGTGCCCAAATTTAATTCGAATTTCTGAGTGGAAAGGGTAGAGAAGCTGCTATTCCTTGTCTAATCCTGAGAGGGACACTTTTTTTCAGATTCAAAGGGTTGTGGACGCTCTTTTCCGTTTGGATGTGGACGCAGTGGCACTAGTTGGAGACTTAGTTGATGGTTCAGTGGAGCAAATTGGTAACCGAATGTCGCCTCTGTGGTATGTGAGATTTTGATCTGAGATTTTTCTGTGTATAGACGACGCCGATCCATGGATCGTCCAAAGATAGCTCTTCTCCATTGCTTATTTTGCAGGATCTTGACTCATAGATTCCCAACGTACTTTGTCACTGGAAATCATGAGTATTATTATGGTGATGCTAGGAAATGGTTTAATCTGTATGCTAGCCATCGTATTCATGTACTTACTAACCAGTAAGTTCTGTCTATAGTTGTCATATGCTGCACTATTGAACTTTATACTTTCGCGACTGACCAGATGGATACCGTTGTTGTCGTAGGTTGTTTTCCACCGTTTTCTCTCTGTCTTTTTCTTCATTCGGAAATGCTCGGGTGAAAACATACGCTAAACACTAGTATGTTCATTCCTGAACATATGCTAAAATTGGAACAATACTAAACATTAGTACCGGCAACACCCGAAAAACACAACACCCAGCTGGTCCGTCGCATCGCGAAGGTGGTGCGGCACGGCTTTTCAGAGGGGAGTATACTGTGATGCAAGAATGATTGGAGTGGTATTGTATCTACTGCCTCGTTCCAGTTTTGTTCTAGTCCTTTTGTTAGAGATAAGATTTCCAAACTTTCTTAATCCAATTTCTTTCAGATGTGAAATGTTCCACAGAATTTGCTTGATAGGCGTGAATGACATCTCAAGTGGATATTCTGGGTTAGTTTAGACCACTTCCTGCTCCCATATATTGAAATATTCGAGTACAGCTTTCTTATAACATCGCATGTTGTCCATAAATCTGCGAGGATGTTAGGGAGACAGTGGAGAATGAAGAACAAAGGAAAGTGTATGGTGTTTGGAAAGGCGAAAGAGAAAAGCAGACGATGGACACGAATACTCAACTATCGCCGCTTTTGAAAGAGGCTGTTCGTACAGTCCTACATATTACTTACTATCGCCGCTTTTGAAAGAGGATGTTCGTACAGTCCTACATATTACTTAAAGTTCAATTTTTGCAGTATCAAGAACCACAACATGAACCTAACAGTGGCTATGCAGAACTGTACTGCCGGTTCATCGCGAGTTGTTCTGGCCCATAATCCGGCTAGCGTACTCGAATTCTCGAAAGAGGATCTGGAGAAGGTTGACGTTGTTCTGTCAGGTTAGGTTTTTTAGCGCGGACATAAGAGAGATTGACCATACTTTCCAATTTTCTTCAGGTCACACGCATGCCGGGCAATACTATGTGCTAGCGCCGCTAATTTCTCAGGTATTGCCGTACTTTCACGGTCTTTATGATCTCCCACATGGACATGGCAAGCTGTTCGTGTCAGCCGGAACGCTGTATCAGGTGGAAAATCTTCCTTAAAATGCCCGCCCACAAGGGTGAATTTAGGGTGTTTCAGGGTGCGCCGATGAAAATGATACGAATGTCAGAGATTTGGGTCGTGAACCTTGTGAACGAGGCCAGTTAGGTTGGACGAAGAGAATGCTAAAGATGTAGTTGTCATCTTAGTCTCTTTGTGGTCTTCGATCCATGTTGTTGTACATTCAAAAACAGGAGTCACATAACGAGAGGGCAGTGACGTAGCGGAATTACGCATTTCTCTTTGTGAACAGTCATTTCTTTCCGGTTTTTCCCATGCCATTGATTTTATATTCAATTTGCGAGTTCTATTTTATTATGCCGCTTACTTACTCCTTTGATATGCGAAAACTGAAAGTCATATCTGACTTTGAAATGCTTAATTTATTAGATAGTCGGTGTGATAGGAGTGGTCGCACCCTACTGGCGCAAGCGATCCGGCATTTTGCAAGGAAAATTTAGGCCAAGGGGCTAGAAGTTGATAATCAAGCATACGAAGTTTCCGGCACTCGTTATTACTGTTCCTATTATTGAACAAAGAGGCCAGACTGATCAGCAACAACTTCTTCTCATTAGTGTCTCATAAGGAGTGCAATAATATTGTGCATTTACGTTTTTTTCCAATTAACTGGTACTTGTGATGTGATTTTGTGCAGAGAAATGGGTTATCCTTCATTACATTATGGGTTTCCGTAGCTTTCATACCTTCTAGTACTTTCTGAAAGACCAATAAATTGATTTTCCTTACTATGTTCTTGTTGAAAAGGGTATCAATCCTATTTATTACTGCTGCTTTCGTTTAGCCTATTCTTTTGTTAGGTTTTTTTCACTAAAGAATTCTGCGTTAAGTGTAGGGTTGAGCGGCATGTCGATTTTGGCGGAGCCGCGTCGAAAACAACGACTCAGTGTCGATCCGCAAAATTTACAATGGAAAAATGACGATCAGAAGTTTTCGCGGAAACTGATGGAGAAAATGGGATGGTGCGAAGGAGATGGGTTGGGCAGAAATCGTCAAGGTAACGCTGACCACGTCAAACTGAAGGCGAACTACACAGGCAGAGCTAATTGGATTTCATGGAGATTTTCGTGATACTTCACGGATGAAATAACGCATCCACCATTATGTGACTAGGAGCCAATCCAGTTTGACATTCAGGTCTTGGTGCTGACAAATTAGCATCGTACGATAGCACATGGGTTGGACACCACGACGACTTTGCTGACTTACTTAGTGCTCTGAATAAGAACAAGGAACAGGTAAGTTCTTTACTCGTCTGTTCTCTGTGCTCTATTCCTTACCTTTTTGAAACCACGCCAGTTTTGGACGACTCCTCGCTTAGAGCCTAGTTCCAGCAATAGATTGCCTGAATCTACTGAAAGACGCTTGCACTTTTCTATAATATATTCATTTTTTTCTGGTAAAATCACTAGTGGCGTGTAAAGAACGTCCTCCAATCTTTCCTGAAAACTGAGATGCGATCCATTTCTTTTGCCGCATTCTTGTCGACCTCTTTATTATTCTCGATTTTACAGAAAACGGCTACAGAAGAAGAGAAGGAAGAGCGAGCGAGGAAGATCTCGCTGGAATTGAGCAGCAAAAGCCTGCGGCGGCGAATTCAGTAGGTTAAATTGTCATCTTTAAAATGATTGTGAAAAATGTTCGAATCTATCATTTGTATAGCGACACTTTATGAATTTATGTACGGACATTTTTGAATAGTTGAACTCGTTACAGCTACCAGAAGTTCACTCGTGCCAAAGACACATCCAACTACACAGAAAATGATCGCTCAGCTGTACTTGGGATAGGTCTGAGCAGAAATAAGACTGAAAGCCCCAAAAAAGAAGAAGCTGTCGCAAAATCACCAAAGAAGGAAGAGGAACCTAATGATACATCTAACTCCAACACGACTGTGAGTACGCTGTCAGTAGCAGAGTACTTTGCAGCAAAGATGGCTGCCCTAAAAGCTAAGAGGGAGCAGACGGAGAATGGAACACAGGTGGGTCATTTTTCCAATTTTCTATCGGAAAATTTTTGGCGCACTGTGGTTATTTTAATGGATTCAGAGAAAATTTCTCAATTTAGGTTGATGCCAGTGTAAAGATTGAAGAAACTGTTGTCAAGGAAGAGGTTGTAGGGCAGGAAACAGAGGAAGAACGAAAAGAGAGAAAGAAAAGGCGGAAGGAAATGAAACGACTGCGAGAGTCAATGCAATACGAGACGCCTACGGAATCTTGTGAAGTAAAGATTGAAGTGGTCGAAGAGCAAGAGACTGGGGAAGATGATGAGGAAGAACGGAAGCGGAGGAAGAGAGAGAAGAAGCTGAAACGTCGGCAAGAGCGGGAACAAGCAGAGATAGAGGTAATGGTGTTTCCACTGATGTGCCGTAGAAATAGTGCAACGCATTTTTACTATAGGTGATATTTTATCATTCAGGAGAACGCGAAGCGGGCAAAAATTGAGCACAACTGTCCTGAAGAGGAGGTTGAAACACAAACAAACAAGGAAAAAAGAAAAAAGGACAAACGAATAGTCGACGATGAAGGTGAAATTTTCATTTTAACTCGCCATGGTTTGCTCTTTCCTTTAAAATTCTTCCCGTTGGTCTTCGCTTCAAAAATTCAATCGCAAATTTACTCGGACTATTCATTTCTTTATTCATTTCATCTCATTATCGCGTTTTTCCTTCTTTTTTTTTTGAAATATTCACATAATTTATAGAGGAAGTGCTGGTGGACGGAGATGTTATCATCAAGAAAAAGAAGAAAAAGAGCAAAAAGAATAGACATGAGGATGAAGAATAGGCTCTATTCTTTGTTTTCGACATATCGTTGCTTAATTGTTATTGTTGCATCTAGGCTTGTTGATATGGATTTGTTTTTGTGGATCGACATTGATCCATTAGTCAGTGAGCCGATTATTAAGAACATTTGTGGTTGTTGTTTTACCCCATTGCGGTCTGGTTACCCTTTCATTATCGTTCTAGTTACTTGGTCGAGTTTCAAGCTCCATCGGAAGTAAGACATGTTGATGACACCGAGATTAGTACAATTGAAAAATTTATAAAACTTATTAAAATGACTAGATTTTTATCGACATTTCCTAATTGAGCGTCCATCAATCAGAATACTCCACTAGGACATCGTTCATATCCAAGAAGTAGTGGGTCTTCGCCAGAAGCGAGACTCTCTGAGATCACAGAGTACCAGCAGTCGTATGCCTGAATAGAGACATTAAGAAAAATAAATAGGAAAGGAAGAAAAAAAAACGAAAAGTCTTCTACTGCAATATGTGCATCGTCTCTAGGAAAGTAAGATGCAGGGAATCTATGTATTTTGGAGCGTGTCACATCACGGTATGGCAAAGTATTGCCGGTATAGTCCGTTCCAAAAACGACGATAGTTGAGTATTCGTGCCAGTAACATGCATTTCTCGTGTGCTTCTCCGAATACGGTACTATTTCTCGTGTTCTCTAATTCTCTAATTTCTGCGCAACTACGTTTCCCCATGAAACACACTATATCTGTTGTTCGATGGGGCATATGATGAGGAATAGGGCCTAGTCGCATCGGACTCGCGGATCAGACGCACGCGTTTAAGGCCTCAAGGCGGTGCGCACGTTTTTTTTTTCATTGACGATGTACATACATACATGCCACGTTGATCAGTCTTCATGAAAAATCCCTCGCAAATGAATGGGTGCGACTGATGCGCGACTGGCGCACGCAGCTAGTATAAATTGCCCTAAAGACTGTCTGAGACTTCTAGGCGTGCCGCCTATTACGTGCCGGCTGCAACTACTTGTGTCAGTTTTCCAGCTGACACCTTTTGTAACGCCGTTTTTCGTGTTGGACTCGTCTTCTGGGCACGACGTTGTTTTAAAATTTCCGTAGTGCGCTGTTTCAATTCCTCATTTCCTCGTTTTTCCTGTCATATTTCGCGTTAGAGAATGTAAAAGTAGAGAGAATGGAAATAATAATTCTAGCTATCTTCAACTGCTATAACGAAGTTGACTAAGTAGCATGGATCTTTTGCTAATGGTGTAAGCTACCGCCAACCGAGGGTGCAAATCGTCTGGGCTGCACCAGGTTTGAATATTTCCATTTGCATTACTTCTACAGTGGACGTCAACGGCGGTGGCCCATTCGCGGCCTCGAGAAGACGCCGCGTAAACGCGCCGCGCGCCGGGATCGGTGTCGTCTGCCGCCGGAATGCTATTCTAGGAGCTTTTCTTCTCGATTCGGACGAAAATCCTTAAAACGGGTAGAGAAGCTGCTACAAATAGCATAACAGCAGCAGAAGATATCGGTTACGGCGCGTGCGGCGCGGTTGCGCGGCGTCCTTCTTGAGGGCCATCGCCATTGACGTTCACTGTAGTAAATACAATACCCCACCTCCAGTCCACCGTGCCTTGCAAACTTCCGGGCGATCCACTCTCTGTTGTAGTAGGTGCTGTCGTAATAGTGGCCTGGATCAGCTAGAAGTGTGGCGATTGTTAGGCGTGACTTTATTGGCTTTCTGAAATTAAAACATATAATGTGGCATCAGTGTTCGAGGAAGATCATAGACTACGACGCCTTGGCATCAGGGATGAGCGGAAGTTTTGGATGAGACCGGAAGTCGGAAGTTTGGGGGAAGTTTGAAATCTGGCGAAGTTTGGAGCGATGAATACAGCGCGTCTGAGTTGGCGTGACCCAACGACTGCCAATGGTCCAGAAATCTAGAAGTCAGGAGCTCGCATACGGCAAGAATTCAGGAACTTCCGACTTCCGGAAACTGGAATTCCGCTCATCCTTGCTTGGCATGATCTAGTCGGTATAACTGAAAAAAATGATTTACTTTGCAGTTGAAGCGACGTGCATCGAGGTAATAAGATTTACGCCACTACTCGTACCACCGGACGCTCCCTGCAAAGTAACTAGCTCATTGGGCTAAAAGTGGATTATCCGGGATTATCCATTTGCATTCCATCACTGCATCCGAAATGAAAACGCAACAAAAATACTCGACTCACTTGATCTCGGAGAATCCGCATAGCGGCAGTCGCGGCAACGTCAGGAATTTTCACCACTCGATCGATGACTGCAGGGTCCATACTTGAAAATTAGAGTTAATTATCGGTACGGCTCGAACTACACTGTATTCACAGTTCAATGGAATCCAGTATTGACAATGAGGAGGTAAGCTTACCTTGTTGTCTCACCCTTCTTCGCCATGCCCATAGGTCCATAGCCGATTCCAGCCATCCCAGGCTCAACCCATAGGCTTGCACCGGATTCGTTTTTGAACCTAGAAAAGCGTTGCCGCTGTGAAGGTCAAGCCGTTGAATAAGAATATCATCATGGAACAGATCACATGATTTCTCTTCTATGAGATTGAGCTGGTATTACAAAACGCTTCATGAAGAGCTACGAATTTGGTCTACGCTCAATTTCAATTGCTTATTTCTGAGATTATTTCCAGGACCTCATATCCCAATTGGACGTTGATTTTTCATTACCTTACTTCCCAAACTTCCACATTCGTTCTTGCTCTCACAACCACATGCAACCTCATTGCTACTGCCACTAGTGTGTTATGGTAATGTTGGAAGAGAGGTAGGCATAAAGAGGTGCTCTGGGTGGTCACTAGCCAAGTGGAGCCCCCCCCCCCCCCGCTCGTCCATTCCCAGATTCCCGGCACAGGGATCCATAAGAAGAAATTATTATTTTTCAAACCAAACTAAGATAATAAAGAAGAAAATGAAGGAAATTATTGAACAATCGTTTACCTATCATACATGACGTAGTCGTAATACACCGAGAACTGCGTGTCAGCAAGCACTATCTCAGTGCTAATGCCGTACTTCTTTACGTATCGCCCAACTGATGAGATAGTACCGCCTGGAATAGGTGAATTTTGGCATAATATCTAGTTTGAGAAGATTGTCTTCCTCCTCTGATTCTCTATAGATTTTGAGCCAATTCGATTATCGTTTTCATTTCAAGTGCCTGAAACTTTGCTTGCTTTCAAAACACATCCATTCTTTCCTTGTGCAAAATCTAGGTGCATGCTCATATTCCCCAGCTACATTTCGATGAGTTCTTTTGTTAATTATCGCGATTTCTGTATTCCAAATGCGTCATGTTTTGATGTTTGCTCAGATAATGGATCGGGCTGACCGCGGTACCAATATTTGGCGGACCGTAGCCAACTCCGCGGTCAGCCAAATAATTAAGCGCGGTCGGCCAGATATCGGTGCGCGGTCAGCCCGCGAAAGATCCGCGGTCAGCCCGTCGAAGCGATGTCATGGCGTGCTCACAACGGCAGTAATAGGTACTGATGATGTGTGGACGATATTTTTGCGATCAAATTCAACATTCGCCAAAAAATCTCCCCCTTTATCGTTGGAAATTGCGCAGTACAAACAATTTCGAAAAATAGAAAGGCCAACATCACCAGAATTTATTCGTATTCTTCAGATTATGTGCTCAAAACTTTCTGCTTTTGTAGCCGTTTACAAAGTGCATAATTGTAGCAGTTTATAAAGTGCATAATATTAATTACTAAGCTCTCTTGATGAGAGCTTCACTCCAAAAATATCTAGAGAGTGGCACCCACCTTCCCACCGAATTGGGGTGGGTTCCACTCCTCAGCAAAAAATAGGTTACTTCTTAATTTCTTCGGCATTTTCAGAGAAGGATTGCCGTTCCATATACATCACACTTATCACCGTCACTATGTTCACAAAGGTTGCATCGTACATTGTGCGGGTTCTACGGGCCGAATTTGGCTGACCGCGGACAGTACCGCGGTCAGCCAAATTTTCGACGAAGGACCGCGGTCAGCCAAACTTCCGAGTAACGACCGCGGTCAGCCAGCTTTCTGTGCGCGGTCAGCCCGTTCCGCATATCATGGTACCGCGGTCAGCCCGCGGAGCACACTTTGGTACCGCGGTCAGCCCGTTCCATTGTCTGAGTGCGTACAGTGGACGGCAATGGTGGTGGCCTATGTATTCGCGGCCTCGAGAAGGACGCAGCGTGACCGCGCCGCGCGGGCCGGGATCGGTGTCGTCGCCGCCGGAATGCTATTTGTAGGGTCTTTTTTCCCCGATTTGTCCAAAATCCTTAAAATTGGGTAGAAAAGCTGCTAGAAACTGCATAAAAGCAGCAGAATACATGGGTTACAGCGCGTGGCGCGGTCATGCGACGTCCTTCTCTAGGCCGCAGATGGGCCAACCCATTGACGTCCACTTATGTTATCAGATTGTGCTGAGAATGTGCGCAGCTATGCAGAAGCACAGCATTGCTCCCCTATAATAAAAGGTGGACGAAATCGTCATCAGGGGCTTTATGGCTGCCCACATGTGTTCGCCTAGCCTTCTGTTGCATATTTTTAATGATTTTTCTTCATTCTCGTCTTATTTTGGATCCTTTTTGGGACTCACCTACGCATCATTTTGTACTACCTTCTTTTCGAGCCTTATTTGCACCGTATGTTGCATCTTTTTTGAAGGCTTACTCTCGTAATATTTTGCTTCATGCTATACAGCACCATTTGCGCATGCTTCGGGGCTTATTTGCGCTCTGCGATTTTTTCTTCATTTTCAAATCCTGTTTGCGCTTCACTCTTGTATCGTGCTTGGAGCATCGGATTTGGTGTTATTATTAGGTGTTTACATAAGTCCTCGAGCTTTTTTTCTGTTGCGATTTATTCGGCCTCATTGCCATTTTTCCGTAAGGGTGCTCCATATCCTCTGAAAGCGCTTTTCTTCTTCTACAATCCTGTAATCATGTATTCTCACAGAACTATTGAATTATTCAATCTTTAGGCTTAAGAAGAAAAGCGCCAATTCGAGGAAAAACAGCATTCCCTCCCTGTTTTCAATAGGGACCAGGAAGCACCCGATACTTTTTGAACGTGTAAGCTCAGTAGAATAAAAACGCGGAAGAACATCATCAATGGAACTTTGAGAAGCATGATGTCCATCTAGGCCCTGCAATTCCTCTGGAGCAGTTCCCAGGTCTTTGCAAAAGAAATCTATTCGGTCGAAGTGGTTGGTGTCATTGTGATTATATATGTTTTCTTTGAGTCTAGAAACCGCTGGTGACCAGTCATTTCAAGCAATACATTTCTTTCTTACTTGACAGAGATCGGCTGCCCAGTTTAGATAGCCTTTCGTGCTCTAACTGGATGCCAGAATAGGTGGTTATCGATTGCGCCGTTTTTCATTGACTCATTGCTTCACTTCGCAGGCTTAAAACACAAGGAAATACTCGTTTTAAAAAGTCTGTGTGCAATATCTTGTATAGGCAGAATTGCGCTTTCGATCCGTATATGAGTTGTTCCTAAAAGGTAACAAATGATTGGAGAGAAGTGCATTCGAAAAAAAGAGCGCAAGAAACCATGTTAACACCTTCTACCAAAGTATGAGAGATAAAACGAGCGCATCGAGAATGCCGTGTCCAAGTGCAATTCGTTTTAAGTTCACCTGTTCCAGCTGCGTGTACGAAGTAGTGCGGAACTTTCACCTCTTGCAACTCATCAGCTTGCAATTGAACAAGGATTTCGTGGAACAGGTTAACCGACTCGAGTGGAAAGTCACCGCCTAAAAAATCGTATAATGCAAGTATGTCTTGGCCAGAGTAGAACCTCTGTTCTTGAATCTGTTCTTCACCTGTTTGGACTCACTTTCATGGAACTCTTCGGCTTTATCGGCATTTCCAAACTGGTTCATGAAAAATCCACCATTTTCTCTTGCGAGTTGTCTTGCTCGAACCAACCTGAAATTGATCTCCTCTGAGCATAAACTGTTAACTTTGTAGGGTTTATTATTCTTCAGAGGGACTCTTATGCACGATTAATGTCAATTTTGTTGAAGTTATTATTACTGCCCTTCTCTATTTCCTGCTCAATGACCTCGAGAATAAATTTGCAAACACCTGCCTTTCTCCTAGTGGGACCTTCACAACTTTGCCGCCATATTCTTCGATATGTCTCACTTTGATATCCTCTATAGTATCAGGAACCTGAAACGAGGTTCTTAATCGCTTTCGCAAAGGTCTCGGGTTTTCTGGCTCTTTATAAGAATGTATATATTGGCGGTCGGCCTGATCTAGTGCTGTGCAAAGGCATAGCGCGGCTCGCAACCGCCCCACGCCGTGGATGGGCGACAGCTGAGCTGCGGTTATGCTGACATTTTGCCAGTCGGAAGTTGGTCGGAAATGATTCCCTCGGCGATTTTTCTTCGTATTCAGCATTTTTTCGTTTTCCTCACGTTTTTTCTTCCAGTTTTTTCTATGCGTTTTTTTCTTCCAGTTTTTTTCCATGCGTGAGAGATTTGATACGGATGAAGAGGATAATCAGCGCTCCTGAGTTGTATGCGGTAAGAATTCTCAAGATAAAAATGGTACTTATTACATTTCGTCCCCTCACCGCATACAGCTTCGGAGCGCAAATCCTCTCGTTTGTATCAGCTATCACCATCATAGGTGCGGTAGGGGGGAGCCGGAGGTCTGCGAAGTGAAGGGGGTCTGAGGGGTCTGAAGCTTGTCAGCGGTGCCAAAAGTGAAGGGTGGCCGTCGACTGGAGGGGGGGGGGGGTACCAGCAGCATTCCTAGCTGGCTTTCACAAAAAGGCGACGACAGGACTACAGGGTGGGGGGGGGAGATCGTTAAATTACAGGCGTAGATGTTAGTAATTCAGTTGCCGTTTGCCTTCGTCTATCTCAGGTATACCCTTCCATCTGCGGCGAACTGACGGCAGCGGCATGATGAGTCATCGCATCGACGAAGAAAATCTGGCACTAATTTCAATATGAAAAAAAAACATTCAAATTGCGGTTCTTCCCAAAATGGGAGGGTCCGGGGAATATCAGCACCTCATATCCTACCTTCTCGTGTCCAATGTCCTATAATTCACCCACAGCAACCCTTCCCCTTTTAATAATACTGAAAAGTGCCAAAAAACGGCTGTTTTCCCTTATAACTTCCTTATTTGAAACGTGGACATATTAATGAAGGGTACATGGTGACCACTTTTTGTGAAATTACACCTATATCACTCGTCACCTCTTCTGGAAAGACCTTGTAAGTCGTTCCCGCTAAGGATGAAGGGTACCGGAGCCGGCCTCTTAACGACGTCTCCGGTTCTCGCTCTGCTCCCTCCTCCCTCATTGCACTGTCTCGCTTTTGGCTGGAGCTAATGTACTGGTTTTGGCTCCATCCCCTCCTGCACAGCGCAGGACAGACTTTTACCCATCGTATCATATACGAATCGATAGAGAATTTCTTCTTCTTCAATAGCATGCCGTGGTCATCTCATTTGATCTTGAGTTTGAAGAGAAATTCGCGAAAAACCTACTGTTTCTCGCTGTTTTCGTCGGTCTCAAAAACCTCAACTTGGTTCCCGTAAGGTATTCACTAGAACATTTGCGATTTGTTTCATATTATGCAGTTTTTCCTCCTCTTCTTCCCTGGACTGTCCCATTTTGGTTCACTTCCTATTAATACTTTTATTAGCCATAGAACTGAAACTGCCGCGAAAAGTATTGCTTTTGAAAGATGCAAACGGTTCCGCAAATTTTCACTTGTTCTAAGCAAACAGGGTACCTTCTTCATCTCCCATGTTTCAACTATCCTGGGATACCCTTCACCCCATGGGAATTTTCACTCACAGCCGTGTTATTCCTAATTCTTTCAACCCCTTGCAATCCGTTCAATTCAGTGCACTAACTCGAATTTCGTAACCTATAAGAGATTCGTTCCGGCCGACTCACACAGCGCACACATTTATTATAATCCTTGATTAAATGTTTATTAACATTCCCTAATAAGGATGTTTCTGTCTAACATCCTGATATTGCTTTCTGTTACTTCGTCTTCCCATCATTTGCATCCTTCATCTTCTCATTTCCCTCATCATTTCCATTACCCGAAAAAAAATTATTAACGCTTAAGTGAGGGGGGTCTGCCGGACCAGCGTCCGAAGTGAACGGGGTGAGAGCCTCGGTTCCGACTATCGCACCTATGATCACCATATTGTGCAGTGCACTACTCCTGCGTCCTTGTTCGAGAGTTCTTTTTAGCTTTGAAAATATAAGTTATGTTAAAGGCAGCACGGCCCTCGTAGTGAATTACTCGAACTAAGAATCGGCTGTTCATTCCAACAAGTTTGCTTTGATCATTCTTTTCTCGTTATGCATATAGAAGTGGATGAATGATAGAGTAGTCGGGGCTAATTGATCTCATTTGTGGGATACACCATGCATTCGACTTAATCTGACCCCCACAGAGGGGTTGAATGCATATGTGCCCTATGCACTGACTTGAGGGAGGCATCCGATGTAGCAAGTCAGGGCATCATCCTTCCGGACTTTTCTGGTACCAATTACTGACTCCGGAGGGTTGGATGTCCTGGTCGGCCGGGGGCGCGATCGAATAATCGATCCGTATACGCCTCTTGGCACTGCGCCACGTCTCCCCGTTGTGTATACCATGTCAAAAATTTAATTCTTTTACGTCTTGAAGATCCACGGTCAAGGCGCTTATTTGTTCACAAAGCACTTACGATAGCTACAAATGGAATATGCAGAAGTCGACACATATAGGCCAGGGATGCTGCTGTGTTACCGGATGAGGCTTCGTAAATAGTTGTGCCTGAGATCAAATTCGTGTAAAGTCGAATTCAAGCTACCCATAATATTGGAGAATGTAAAGGTTCGCTTACCATTCTTAACATGACCTTCTATAAGGGCCCACATCATAAGACTCCATGTGTAGCGATGCTTCAGTGAGCCGGACCGTGATGCTGATTCATTCTTGAACACGATGTCCACATTTTTCTGCCCAACGTACTGAACACGGTCAAATTGTGGTGTGGAAATCAGTTTTAGTATTTAGAATGGACTGACATTAAATTTGAATAACGGTGTGTGAGACATCTTCTTTCTTTCTTGCCACATCCTTCTTATCGCTGAGTTTGTCCATGATCGATCTTCTGCTAATAATCCTTATAAAAATCAGCAGCCACGATAAAGTTTATGGTCCGAGACAAACTTGTGTATTCGTCGCCGGGCGCCTGTGATAACCTCATCAGCGGTCGTCCGATTTCCTGTTGAGAAATGACAAGCACCATGGCAACTACATAGAGGAGGGTGATTGTCATTACTGAAAGAAGACTAAGGTCATTTTTTTCTGTAAACGAACCTAATTTGAGCCAGTCTAGGAAAGAGAAGAAGTATGCAGTAGAATAGCATAGAAAAACAAAGTAGAAAGCGAGTTATTCACATCATTCATGATGCTTGTTTTCAGTATTCCGCCCGCAACGATCGAAATCTCCAGTTTTTGTTCTGCACATTATTCTACGAAGAAAACATTGCGAGTTGTGATAGCTGGTGTTTTCATCTTTTCTCCAGAAATTAGTATTATTTACTTCAGTGCATGCCATATCTTCTGTTCGTTAGACCGCTAGAAGCTAGAATACCTCAAGATGTTACCATTCATGGGCGCGGCTAAATGACGTGTGAAGATGAAGACTGGGTGTAGATTTATTGCACTGCACACAGTGGAATGAACGTGTACGGTATACAGTCGGGGGCCGTTTTTACGCGGATAGAAGTGGGCAGAGCTCACATGATATGAAACTGCTTTGAAAGATTGTAAGTGAGTACAACAATGTAAATGTGTACTTGTTCTCTAGGTTTACCCGTTGATATAGCTGTGAGTCCATATGGAGAGGTTATATTCTTGAGTAGGATTTTCCACGTAAAGTGACTGGAAGATAAATGCACAGGCCATCTTTGGTACCAGTAGTTACTTAATATTCGATTGATGAAGTGTAAATCATCCGCGCTTCTATTACATATGGCCATTCCTAATTTCCCATCACATGTCAGGGTTCTTAGTTTGGCAAAATTAGCCCTCCAAATTCCAATAATACCATGCTCGTGTAATAAGTGGTCTAATTTAAGATGAAGTTTTTTGTTTCAGGTGGGCGACTTCTGGTACGCCTGTCATATCTGCCGAGGAGTCAGTGGTACAGATGCAGCGAGCTCGGTGGTATTCCTCATTGGCAATAATAGAATCGTCAATTTGGACAAAGTTTTTAATCCTAGAGAACAGGTGGTTTTCCTTACTAGCAAAGATGATGCAGAAGTAGTGCTCTGGATGCGTTGTGATGGTGTGTGTTTTTTTTGCACAGATGGCACCCTACTTGAGGACATTGATTCTAAATCCATTGTAGGAATTCCTAAACACTTTTTTGCATTATATTCAAGAGTGTCTAAAATGTTTGAAAAACTAGGTCTTGGCCGCTAATAAAGAAAACTTGCCCGAGCTCAACTCTTCTCAACAATCTGCATGCAACAGATAAACACCTACATCTAAGCTGATACAGTAGATTACATCTGAGAAACCCAGAAAATGGAGAATGATCTTTGCAAAACGTGTCATCTTGGTCCGGAATAAAAGACGTCCCATGCAAACCGAGATTTGAACGCCATCGGTTGCCATACCGTCCGAAGTCTGAGACGGCAAAGCGCGGTGTGCGGAGTACTGACGCAAAAAGTGTGCTGGACAGACGAGTCGAAGTTTTCTCATACTGAGCAGCAATGCCGCGGCGAGTTCGGCTGTCAGCACTGGTAGTCACCGACCTGAGCGGATCAGGGAAGCTACCTTGCGACTGATACTGTCAAGACGATGGAAACTATTGAAATTGATTCAATCTTTTCTGGACTTCCAGTTGCCTGGCAAGTTAAACTTTTTATTGGCTAGGAAGATCCTGCTGGGAGATGTGCCTCCGCTATGCATCGTTATTCGACGTTCATTGTCACGTGCGGGTCCTTGAGAGGTGGTAAACCGTTGCGGGAGCCGTCACTCGATGAGACTTCGAAACATGCAAATTTTGGGAAGTTTGAAATTGGAATTCTATTGAACTCTTAGAGCAAGGACGATGACGTAAGAGTTTAAATCTGCGGATACTTCAAAGGGGCTTAGCTGTGATGTACAGCCTGTTAGCTCAGCTTTTTTTGATATTTATATACTGTGATTCCTTCCATTCTGATGTTTCCCTACTGCCATTCGCTAAAATCTCTTTCCAGACCCATTCTGCAGGCAAAGTCGTTATTGCAGACAAAGTCGGCTCAGGTACCATTTCTGAGCTAACAGACCATACGTCTGAGAGCCAGAGTACCCTATATTCGAACTCGCAATAGCAACGTAGATTTTTTGATTTCAAAAACAATTAATTTGGAACATTTTGAATTTTTAAACTATGTATGGTAAGCACACGACATCAGAAAGTGCCCGAAAGGGATTTCTATCAATCTGAGCAACTGTGACATAGGTTTTAATGAGAAAATGTGGGAATGCCCCTACGTTTGGCGAGCGTTGCCTCCTAGTAACGCCGCCTAGCCAAGCCACCGGAACGGCCTGTGACCAGTGCTAAGTGTATTTTTGAAGTTGGACCACAGAACATTCTTGTCAGTCAATTTGGAAGGTGCCGCCATCAGCATTTAGTGGCTGAAAAATCGGTATGGGCAGTCTTGGATGCGCGAGACTCTAACGGTGCGCATTCCATCAGAATAGTCATAAGGAGAAGGAGTGCAAGACTGTGTGGAATCAGTGTGGCCCATGAAAGTTCACAAGAAAATTTAATTTCTCTGGTTTCGATTCAGCGCTAGTAAATCTCGAAGGTGTGTCAGGAATGCGAATTGGGCAAAAGAAAAGAAATTGGGTTTAGGAAATCTAGGATTGCTATCGTGAGCTCAAAAATAGGGTATTAAGGGTATTTAAGGTGCTGATCAGAACGGTACTAGAAAAAATCCCACGTTCTCAGGAAAAGCTGGGGGTGGAAAATTTGGGAGGGAGGAGGGTGTCCTATAATTATGAAACGCATTGTAGATTCCTTCCTGAAATAATCATCACAAAAGAAAGAATCAAAAGAATGAATCAATGGCAAGTTGTTGCCCCTTTTTCAAGTGCACTTCAAATAGAAGTCAAGGAGAGGAAATTATAGCAGACGTAGGACCTGTTTGCAGAACTTTGATGTGAAACATCTATCGTGCACGTCATTCTGACAGCAAAAAACAAAACGCGGGTCCAACAAAAGCTATAGGTGTCGATTACGGAAGAAGAAACACTCGTTGGTTGAAATTTCATTGGTTGAAATTGCTGAGAGTAAAATTGCTGAGAGAACTCGTATTAATGTGTGTTTTAGGGAAGGTAGATTGAGAATGGAACAATTAACCCATCTGAGAAGAATATAGTATAATGGTGCAGATCATTCGGAGAAAAACGTCATATCATTTTTGCGCTAGATTCACTTCGTAATACAGTGGCAAATGAAGAATTGTACTTAGGATGAATACTGGGCATAAGTGAGTGAATGGGAGAATGGAAGAATGGTCGGCTTGTTGACAAGCAACAATAAAAAATTAAATTCAAGAAGTGTGGATGGTATTCACATGATTATTATTATTACCCCTATTTCCGTACAACGCGATACAATGAGATAAACAATGTGAATTAATTAAAGGGAGGGGGAGGACAACCCCTTGGGGCCGACCTTTTGTTGCTCGAACAAGCACACTTAAAGGCAGCATCCATGAAAATTTTCAACTCCAAGATTTCAAGATGACCTTGGGTTTCGACCGTGAAGAAATGAATATGAGGGTTACTTCTACTTGAAAGTGACTTGATCGCAACGTATTCACGCAACATATTTGGATAGTTTCATGGTTTTGCAGCATATTCAAGTCAGAAAAGAACAGAAATGAGAAGAAAATGAAAGATGGGCTGCACAGACTTACTAGTGAAGGAAAAACTAGTAGAAGTGGGAAAGAATGGAAAGGAAATAGTACAAACACACAAAATAGTAAGAAATGGATGGTATGAAGAGAGAAAATAAAAAACAACTGGTGAAGAGTAAGATCAGAAAGCAAACAGACAGTGCAGCCACAGTAGTGTAAGAATGGTCGGGAAACATGCGCGAAACAAAATTTTTTCAAAGAAAAACTGAGCGATTGTATGTGAAAACTGCTGATTCGTTCCAACATCGCCCGCCCCACGGCTATTTCTGCACAGCAGGTCAACTCGTACCAACAGGCTGGGTTCGAACTGTTGAACTGATGTTATACTTGTGATATCTCATGAACTGCGGGGTCTCTGACAGTACTCCCATCACATAATTGTCGGGACAATGCCTGAGATTCGAAAACTCTCAAAAGTTCAAAGGTGAAGATTATTGTGGGTGCTGCCTTTAACAAAAGCAAATGCAAATACAATAGTGTGAACACTGCTACATAGCTGAATTTTCTGTTGAGCGAGCGAATGTTCGTAGCAACAAAAAATTGTCTGGAGAAGTAAGACGCCTTGCTCTCTCGTCCAGCATCGAATTTGCCCAAGTATCTCCAAGACAAATGTGTTCATTCTGTCTCTTGATATCAGATCGATATTATTAGGTTGTGATGTAGACAATTTCAATCCATTTCGATGTTTCGCAGCGATGACAAGCAAGTTGGCGCATCTCTGGTCTTATAGACACTTGCGTGAAGACGAAAAAAAAACCGAGGAATGTGTTTTAACCAGGGTACGCGGTTGTATGCGTTTGCATAACTTATCCAAAAAAAAATGCACAAGGTATGCGAACGCGTGGAACCGCGTGCCCTGGTTATCTTATCTTGGTTGAAAAAATGAAGCAAATAGGTAGAAATATGAGTTACGAAGAGCAATCATGTTAATGGAAGTGAGTAGACGACAAAGATTCGCAGTCAACCTTAGAGAATGGGAAGTTGGAGACAGAAAAAAGCGACGAACATAAAAATTTGACCAAGTCGGCAGTATAACAGATGAAAAAAGGGCTGCATGAAGGAAAGCTGAATTGTAGAAATAGATTTGCGTTACTTGTAGTGGCGGCCACATGTTTGTACACTCACGATTAAGAATTTTTCTACAAGTCTCGTAGCCGAGTATGTGTGAGAGCTCTACGATAACTTCTTTTCTTTTGCTTGCAACGGGCGTAAATTTTGTTCAGTCAGGGTTTCAGAAAAAAATTATACTGCAATTCCGTGGGTTTTCCGTATTTTGTATAAGTTTCATGCCTATTCATACGAGGAGGAGAAATGGTTATGAAGATTACGAACATTCTTGCCCAACATTTTTCTCTGACTGTTATTTCTGTACTCTCCATACCAAGTATAGCTAAGGGCAGAACAAACAGTTAAATCTGTCAAAGATTCCTTTTTATTGTATCTAGTCGATAAGCAAGCTTTGAAGTATTCCAGCGAGTAATTTTTTTGAAGCATAACTCGGAGAAAATGCACAGTCGAAGTGTCAAAGTGAATCCTTTTTCTATGTCATCATTTTTTTCGCAATGTTTTAGTCCTCTTAAAAATTTTGCTCTTCCAAGACGAAAACAATTATGCAGCAACGCTACTCCAGCAAAATGCGCAAATATTTGAAGCCATGCTTCTCCAAAATCTCGAATATCATCCCGATATCTCATCTCAAGCCGGAGATATAGGTTTTATGTTTCTATCAATTGATTTCATTAATTGATCGCTCAAAATTCCTGGCGTGTTAATCATGGGATGCCACTGCATGCACTCAACAGTGGCAGTCTCCCAGCCTAGCTTAACAAGCCAGTAGGGATACACTGCAGGTACATGAAAAAAAAAATACCACAAGGAGCTTTTAAGCTACTCACGATCCACAAGGATGTGCATCCGAGAGCAGATATTGAGAAAATATGAATTGACTAGCCTGGGTTGTACAGAATTGCTTATGGTAATGCTAGCGGTCACGTTCAATTCTAAAACAGTTTTTGATCAACATTTTTGTCTCACGATTAGGCCACTCAAATGGTTGAGCGTGTTGACTAAGTTAACTACACAGACAGTATAAAATAATTCTCCATAGAGAACGAAAATGCATGAAACACTGGACTACAGGAACGAGAATGCAGATAATTTCAAAAAATAGAAGAAAAAACCCCAGAACGGAGACAGTCAGGGACGTGCGATGGACGATCAGGTGTAAGGATTAACCGCGGTGAAGATAAACGCTAATAAGCTCAGAGTGACAACTATTGGGAGCGACAGCTAGAAGGCCATTAGACCAGCAGAGAGACGTATGAGAAGACTGACAGATCTATAGAAGATGAAAAGACATCCGCGACTGGAAGAAGGATCAAAAAGGAGGTAGAAAAGTTAAAAAGCAAATGGAAATGAAAGATATGCTCTCAAAAATTGGCCTTCCCACAAAAAGAATGATTTGTGGTCATCAAATACGTCAAAAGCAAATAAAGGAGAAGGACGGGTGTTATCGATGACTCTCATAATTGATGAGAAGAAGAAAACAGAGAAATGAGCATACAGAAAAAGCCATATTTGTAGGCAGAACAACGTAACGCTTCGTATTAGATCACCATTCTGGAAGATACCACATTCATGTTCAAGAATGGGCCGTAAAGAATGCAACATCTAAGATTTAAACAGTGCATTGTAATATTACATCAATGAGAAAATTACATGTTTGTATATCGAGTGAAATTATCGGTATCAAAGCATAGCGAGGAGCGAATCAGCACCACCATGTGAACGTAGATGAACTGCTACAAGAATACATCGTTCGAAACGTTATTCAAAATGAATATGGTCATCAGACGAGTTCATATGCTAGCTGAATGCTACATATCACGTTGGCCAGAAAAAAATACGTCGCGTTTATCCGGGAAATCCACGGTGTACGTGGTCCGACTATGAAACAGATCTATCTGTTGCCACTATGAGATCAAAGTAGCTTCAGATTAGGCAGAATTATATGTGAAAAAAAATAGATAAGTGATTGGATGCTGCTGTAGTACGTCTACGAAAGCTAAAAAAAGGAGGAAAAGAAAAAGAAGTATTTATAGTGTTTTCTAAGAAAAAGGAGTGGGGAAAATACGGACACACCTACAGTGAACATCCGAACGCCAGCGACCGTCTGCCGCCCGTACGTTACTAAGTCGAGTTCGAGCGCTAGCGACTCGTATGGCAAATTAACGATGAACCGGATCGCGTAAATGCGTCAAACGAAAATCGATTGGAGCACTAATAAAAAATGACAGGGTAAAAACAAAATGTGTGCGAGAAAAAACCAATAAAGTGTGCTTTGCTGTGTGAAATATTGCTAAGCTTGGATTTTTATGGAGGGAAATAATGGAGATATTACTTTCGGCCACGAGATTTAGTGGTTTAGAAAGCACTTGTGTAAGTTAGTGGCTAATACTCGCTGCACTTTAAACTGTTTGCCGTATGTGCGGTGTTCCAAAAACAGCATGATAACCTTCTGCGTGACCTTTGCCGACGGAGAGGCTGAGCGCGAAACGACGATCATGACGACGGACACATTGGTGCAATTTGTCCAAACAATTAGCACTGCTTTCATTGAACACATTTGAAGCAGGTGCTTAGAATGGAACAAAGGCTGCTGAAGCGTTCTTATAAACTTCGTCGAACTATGTTGGAAATGTGGAGAATCGAAGTATGGTTCAAAGATGGTGAACTGCCGGAAGGAACATTTCAACAGTACCAAACACCTTGCTGGGCGCCATAATCGGATAGCGCCACCCCCTCCGATATACATCTGTAGATAGCGAGCCGATAGAAGCGAAAGTCCTGCTTTTGCCATCGGCCGAATGCTGAAAACATAGCCTCCGATTAGCCGCGATCCTTAGTTTTCGCGAAAAAGACAACACTTCGACAATGTCGACAAACCAGTTATATATGAGTGTTTTATCGGCTTTTTTCGGTTATGAAAGTGAACAGGTGCTTGCAAAAACTATGAATGCAGGTATTGCAAGATCAAGCCCTTCTGACACGTGTTGCTTTTCAACCTCTCTTCTTCTCCCACAATAAATTTGCTTCTCTCGCAATACTGTGTTTTAAGTGCAAGAAGCTCCAACTTTGTCGCTGGAACGCTTCTTTGAATTCGAAGGTAGCTTACAGCCTGTTAGGCAACCTGATCAATATAATCACTGGTACCGTGGTGACATCAGAGTTGCTTGCAGTGTAGAAATCGAATTTTGCTTGCAATGTAGGAGTCGAATTCTCGGAGCTTTTATATTGTAAGGGAAACAGGAGTGACTGAAAGAAGAGTTGGTGCATTTTAATCCTTCGGTGTCGATCCGCCTTTCTTTGAAAGAAGAGTTGGTGCATTTTAATCCTTCGGTGTCGATCCGCCTTTCTTGCAGTGCAATTCAATCCACATGCATACGCAAAATGTGAATCTGAGTGAGTTCGAGTTGTCGCCGGAGGACGAGAAATCACAGCCTTTTTTCTCAAGATGATTCGTAACTTACTGTTCATCTCAACCAACCAGACCCACATTCGATGCCGTTCATTCTCAGAGAAGAGAAAAACAGTGAATCTTCAATGGAGGAATTTCCAAATTTAATGGAGAAACAGCAAATACTGCCATGTGATATAGTGCTTTTTTAGGATAGAACACGTATCAATAGTTCAATCACACATTCATGCGGCATCATACCGAGGCAGGCTGCAGCATGTCTTGAAGCTAGACAAGCTGAGGCTCGTAAGAAGAGTGGAAAGCAAGGAGGGTTTCGTACGGGTTCGGGCCCCCAAAAAAATTCTGGGGATTCGGTTGGTCCTAAGAAAGGGAATACTTTGATTAGAGCGATGAAATGCAAAAAAAGGCTTGCGCGAGAGCCGTTCTTAGCTCGAGCAGCGCAGAAGAGGCGATCGAGTTCGAAAATTTCGACCACAACAGATCATTTCCAAATTCCCGTTACCCGGAGGATTCCTGCGGACTGCTGCGCTGCCGAAACTGCACGGATTGACTTGATATCTTCAGATATGAGATAAGAACTGAGGAAACACTGGGAGCTTTTGAAAAAGGCTGTTTCAACGGACGTAAACTCAAAAACTGTATGATCACGTTTACTCTTTGAGTGAGTCACCAGTGGAGCGTTGGGGTTAAGGCTCTCCCATGAAATGGAGACTTCACGGATTTACACCAAATTTGGGGCGAAAAAGCGTCTCGGTACGCACAATAAACATATATGGCAAGTCCACAAAATTTATGTGAATTAAGGCATTGTAGCCTCAGTAAAGGTTGTATGAAGTTTGGAGGGACTACATATTACCTGCGTACTTCTTATCGTGCTAGCTTTTCGGTTTATAGAGATTACCGGCCTGATCGTCCAGCTAACGCCGGACGCCCTGGCTACTTTTAGGCTTGCTTCGCTCGTCTCGCGTTAAATGCACCAATCTTGTTGCTGTAGGTCCGTCCTGTGACATCTTTCCCATTACTGCCAATAATATGTAGATGTGTGCATTTGCGCGCGAGTGACCCACGCGCTTAGTATAAATTGCCTTCTACGGAGACGCGGCTAACTTTGGCCAGATATCCGCGAAAACACGGTGATTTGGGATTTTCCCAATATCTTAGTACCCAAGGAGGACTTTGTAAAACTTGGACTCTTTGAAGGGGGCTTCGTTTTCGTTTTTACTCTACGAGAGACTCGTGCTGGAGCCTGTAACGAGAGCCGTTGGCTTAAATATTGCAATTTTGTGCTAATCGAATCTTTACAAAATTTTGAGCTAGCAGGCGACGGTGTTGCCGCGGCAGAAGCAACTAAAGTTCTCGCCTAGTGGCATGCCCTTCGCGTATCGTTGTGATTAGTCTTCATGCAGTATGCATGTTCTCACCCATTTGAACCCTTCTATTTCTTCACACTCCCCTCCTTTCATGCGGGTGTTGCTCAGAACCAAATATATAGTGAAGAACGCGGCAAACTCCGCCCATCGAGAAAATAGTTCTTCTACCATTTCTTGCCGCATGTCGCTGTGTAAACGCAGCGGCAAGAAAGTGGGGAAGCTCCTGTATCCGGATCCATGATGTGGCGGTGTCGTTGCGACGTCGCCAGCCCATGCTTAACCATGGGCTACCGTTACCGCGGCAGAAGCCTGGAAGTCCCGTGAGAAGCGAAATAGTTGGCAGCAGGTTTGCGACATCTACACGCAGCTAGCGATGATTTTGCGACATCGATGAGCGGTTCGCGAGTAAATGTATAACCGCTGAACCAGTGGCTAAACCACTATCCGGCCGTCCGGGCGTGCACGCGACGGCAGTTCGCCGTTTTCTGCAGGTAAGTCGTTACTGTGTGTGTTCCTTGCAGATTCGTGATGTGCGCGACGCCTACTTTAGGGTTCGCAGCTAAGGTCCGAGTCGAGGATTTCGACTCGTGCTGCCTTTAATTAACAATTAATATTCGAGAAAATATCATGATCTTTTTCTTTCCACAGATCGCTATGCAAATGATGGCTATATCATAATCGATTCTCCTCAACTTAACAAGTTGAGACACCACCGCGTAATTCTAGGAGTTCATTCATTCATTAGTGAATGATCAAGTACAACTATGGTACAATCCAAATGAGTCACTCATTATTGACATACCAGGAAGTTTGGTTGTCTCATAAAGGAAGGAGTCTTCACCATAAAATCCTAGAGATCTATAACCACCCAATTCAACAATTCTTAGAGGATAAAATGTTGCTGTGTTGTTTCGCTATTGAATTAATAAGAACAATGAACGAATGTTGCAGGAATTTGTATGATGGAATGGATCATGTTACATGAATGAGGGTAGAGTTATGACGATGTCCTTGAAACTTGGCTATTCCGCTCATTTGTACCTATTTTTCATTCTTAGTTCGGCGAAAACCTCTCAATGCTCTTCGATTCATGCTTCTTTTTGAGCTTTCTGTAAGAAATTTACCTATATAATTTACTTACAGCGCGATGAGTAGTCCTTATAATGTCCTTCATAATTTTTCTCACACTTGAGAATCTGGAGCATCTTTTCAATTTAGATTTGCGCAGAGCATCTCTTGTTTGTGTAACAAGCATTGTTCTTGACTACAGGGTTTTCAGAGAAACGTTCTTTTCTCCAGATTAGAGCTGTCTACGCTCTTTACTGGTTCTTTTCTTATTACAGAAACGCGCACTCTGATGCCTTAGTTGACATCCCGTGGTGTAGCACATGAGGCCAATTTCACTCGTGTTCGAGGTCATGTTGGGATAATTTGGTAGGTGCTTGAACATAGATAATGATGGCCGTAGGGTATCCCACGACCGGAAATGTAGTGCAAAACGAATAAAAGTGAAGGCCCGCCGAACCCTGCTTGCCCTACTCGCATACTGTACTCTTATGCTATTCCGGAGTCTTACTTAATATAATAGTCTACTCACAAGACCTACCACCACCTCATGCGGTGCCTTGTTTCCCAAATAAAAAAATTACTATCCTGAATGAAGAGGTGAAGTTCCGATACTATATGTGGAATACTCCGATACTACATGTGGAATGTGGAATAAAATCCACGTTCCGGCAACAATTTGCAACTCGAACCGAAACTGTCGAAATGGAGTATATCTTGCTCCTTCAAACATTGAAAATAAAGCGCAGGCGGAATCACCGAACAAACAAGTGTCTAAATACCTGTGTAAAGAAAAAAATTAGTGACCGTTTTCATAAGCATCGATCCAAGACGAGAGAAAGCATGGAAAGAAACTAAGAGTAGACTTGGCGTGGCGAGCGAATTAAACATACTCTCTGAGTGTTCAAAAAAGGAGATCAGATATTTATCCCAACAAAAACGTCTCTAAAAAGAAAAATTTATGTATAAGACTAGAGGCTGAGCATCTAATGAACTGCGCAAAGATAACAAACACATCACGACAACGACATAAACTGGGAAACGGGGTTAATTACATCTTTCTTAGTGTAAATATTTCCAACGTCTAGACTACGTATCTATTCTTTAGTCAGCACTTGTGAAAGGAATTTTCGCACCTAGAAAAAAGTCATATCTTCATCACCGCAATGAAGCTTTACTTCCCTAGCGGACGAATTCGAGAGAGATCAAACCAAAATCGAGTTCTAGCCCCTGACAGGAAGAAGAAAATAAAGTTTAGGATATGTGTGGTGTGTGGAACAATGCTGTCTTTATTCAACACTTTGAACATATTATTAGGAACTTATCCTAAGACCTCCAGCTCTCCAAGAAATCCGGGAAGTCTGTAGTACCCGGAGATACAATCACGCGACATTCGACGCGCATCGAATTGTCGCTAACGCCATCCTGCTGTGACGTCGGCAAAAATTCAAAAGTTTTACGAGTCGACCGCACTTGCTGTACTAGAAAAGACTTTATAAACAGACAGAATCGAACAAAAAACATATTGTTAGCCATGGACTACAGTCGATCTGTAATAGAAAGCTCATATATACGTTGTTTGTTCAAAAATAATTATATTTTGCATAAATTTGACATACATACCTCTAGAACTCAGGAATTTATATAAGAAATTTTCTGATTACAATATAATTAGCCAAAGGTTCCTAAAAAGATGTTGATTCAGAACTCGAAATACCATAATAAATTAAATCTCTAATCAATAAATACATCCATCTATTACAGCCATGCAATACATCCGTTTAATGATCTATTACAAATAAACAATTCTAAACCAATAAACCCAGTGCCATATAATCAGTATCTTCTTGTTGATTATATTCCACTTGGTACTACTCATTTTTTATTCACATTGCTGATATGTGTTGGATGTTTATATCAATCTAACCAGATGTAAGTTTTAGTAGCTAATATTTAAGTAAGTTTATTTCAAAAATATGTGCACATATTGAACATTACTTAATAAACATTATTCGGTAGGTTTCCTTCACCTTACTGATGAGTGAAACCTACTTTTATGTTTAGTTTTCGTATAAGGTTCATGCACGAAACGAAAACTGAACAGACCAAGAAATTTCAATATAACTTTAGAATTAATCGATCACCTTGCACGTCCAAGAGAGATTAAAGAAATTGAGACAGACAGTGCTAATAATAAGCTTAAAGGCAGCACCCACGGAAATTTTCGTGTCAGAAATTTTGATCATTTTGGATGCTTAGCAGTGGTCGCAACAATTCTGCGAAATTAGCACCGCCGTAGCTATCCCGAGATATAAAGAGATTAGATTTGTCCCAGTGTGCCAGCAGTATGAGTTGTAGCATGGAATGAACGGGTGTTTTCGTTTACAATCGCTCTCTCTCCCTATATAGCATTTGTTTTCATTCCCATTTCCTTTCATTTTAAGCCCAGGCAACTCGGCCATTCTGTGCAGGCGAGCTAAACTTTTGGCTATAAAAATCGCCTTTTTTGAAGAATTTGACAAAGAAGAACACAGTATCCGTCTTCACTATAGCGCTGAACCTAGTGATATAGCAAAACCTGTGGTAGCAAAATTTTCATGGATGCTGCCTTTAAGTAAGTCGAGGAGTGCTTATCGGCCTCTCATGCTACCAGAGCCATTTCTTCAACTTTTTGACCGACCAATTAGGAGTGAACCTTTTGCTCAACACCGAGTTCGTTTCCCGACTCAACTCAGATGGTATCACTATCAACTCCGATTTCAGCTTCATGTCTTGGTATGTGTGAAATTAGCGGACATCTAGCTGACCTAGCTAGACTCCAACGGGCCCTGGTTTTTCTTTGGTGATGATCGAACTCTTGACTCTTTGCAATGCTAACATTCCGGATAGGGTATGCCTCTAAAATGACGACTTTTATTTGGAAAAATAAGTTTTGCGAGTGTTATCCCCGGCGATGTACAATAGGAGTAAAATTTACGCGCTCGTCCAATTCAAACTTCAGAAAATCTCTTCTTAGTTATCGTCGCCGCGCTGGGACCCAGTGATAACCTATAAGTGTAAGAGTTAAGAGGACAGGTACAACAGGAATAAGTGAGAACGAACTGAGGCAACTGTCGAATCTGCTCCGTTCAATAAATGCCGACTTCTCTGCAGTTATTATGCTGCTGAACCACGGTTTTCGAATTTCTTGATCACTGCTAACAGTCTTTTACCAGTTCCGACAGGTTTCGTCTATTGTTGGTACCGCTTCTATGATGCTCTGTTATGAGCAACTGTTATTGTTGTTTTCTAAAAGTTCATCCGAGAACTTTGGTAATTCGCTCTCTCAAGAATTGCCTAGTGCTACAGTATCACACATTTTCTCTCCTGATAAAATACATCATTCTCTTCATATTGCTTCTCCAATATATGAGAGGTGATCCTGGAACAACGAGGTGAGCAATGGAGACAGTCTCCATAAATAAATTTCAGATTGCATCCATCCTAAGTTTCTTTTAGATCCGGACGTCGAGCAAGAAC
Source organism: Ancylostoma caninum (assembly GCA_037903475.1). Lineage (NCBI taxonomy): Eukaryota > Metazoa > Nematoda > Chromadorea > Rhabditida > Ancylostomatidae > Ancylostoma > Ancylostoma caninum. The sequence continues at coordinate 519,098 of JBAJFG010000015.1, read as the reverse complement.
CACTCGTCCGTCATAACGATCACGGGTTAGCTGTGCGGACTTCTTCCGCAGAAGGTGGAACAACCGGTGGGTCGGACCTCGATTCTGGGCGCTCTTGTCGTATCTTGCCTTAGACAAGGCCGAGAACCGGCGAAGTACGATGAGGCGTTTGACCGTCTAGAATACAGATTGAACAACTGGGGCCACTTTCAGACCTCTGACGACGACGGTTACGTTGAAACGTAAGGTCAATAAAGTTCCACCGTAACAACCTGGTGTGGCAGAAGCAAATCACACAATTGGACAATATTACGAAGCTCATATTTTGATAACCAACCCTGTTGGGAACATCCGCAAATGGGAAACCAATTGCAAAACGTTTCACCTACAAATGCAGTGGATCTCGCCCACTACCCCTCCCCCATGAATTACAAACTCGTATGCTGCAGACAATCTATTCAGTTTCGACGCTGAGTGGATAAGTACACTTTTTGCAATAGAGACACTCTAATTTTCCACTTAAGTCTGTGTAATTTTTCTATCCTCTGAAGCTAGAAAGAACAATGCTTCTCGTTTCCAGAGTTCCACCCATGTGATTGGACTAATCGTAGAGCACAAACTAATTTGAAGGGTTGAGGATATTTTTGAAATACACAGCGGAACAGAAATGAAGCGACATTGAGTGATTGGAAATTTATCAGTGTCCCGTCATGTTTTTAGCTTCGCCAGTCGGACGTTTTAGATGTGATGTCTTCGACGAATACTCAGCATCATTTTACGAAATATAATTCGAAATGGAGACGGATGGAGTGATCAGTGTACTAAGGAATGAATAAAAATTAAATGAATCAATCAATTTAGTTATAATCAAAAAAATTCAAATGCTCAAAATAGAGGAACTTTCACTTAATATCATTCCTCAAAAGTTCTACTTCTTTCGCTTTTCGAGATACCCAAATATAACTAACCCAAAATTTCAACTATTTTATTCAAGATCGAATTTTCGAATTTGGATATATCTAGTGCATGTAAAACTACAGACGCGCGATGTTTTCTATCGTCGTGATGGACTCGCTGATGAACGACTATTCTCGAATGTTTAAAACTACTCGAAAGAACATTTCATGGCGCATCTGGCTATGAGTTGCTGAGTTATTAGTTCCGATTTCCGACTTTCAAAGAGGTTCGGGAATGATTGACCAAAATCACGGATTTTTTCGATCGTCCTTATCTCCTAGCCTAGGCCGGTAAGTCCTATTATGCTGCTGCGTAGCTCAGCGTTGGCTTTCCTTGGAAGAGGAAAAGTTCAAAAACAGTGCCGAAGTTGGAATTTTGACCAGTTGCTATTTTCTTTCATGGCGCGGCAAAATTTTCTCTCACGGTGCTTGCATTGGGAATTTTAAAAAAAGAATTAATGAATGGTAATAGTAATATATTTATTGATAGTGTAATAGTAAATGTATTAAGAATAACATGTCTGACACATGGATCATGTAAATCTGGTGAGACCGAACTGAACAAGAAGAGATCTTGGTATGTTGCATTAAAGCACGTCATGCAAAGAACAAATGATGTAATCATGAGTTATAATAAGAACTTACATATTTAGGTGAGCATTGGAATAAAAACAATGTTTTTCAAAACTGTGAACTCACCTACCAAGATTCGCATGACCTCTCAGACCGTCTAATAGCCAGCATCTACTAACGCGTGGCGGCAAACCCACCGTGTTTTCTTTGTGAGAGGATAAAAACAAAAAGGTATTAGCTAGAAATACGTGGCAACAACTTCTTTCGACACTAGACCACTGCGACCTCGCTGCTGAAGCAATAAACTGGTCCCGATTGGTGCAAAAAAACACACGTGTTCACGCGTTTCTCTACAAGTAGATGTAATGAGTCATAATAATTTCCGAGCACCTACAAGAACCGGAAACAAACGCGTTGAGGCTTCTATAGCATGGGAGACACTTCACGAGCAAAACGCGCGAGTTCGTTGTTGAGTGTTCGACGCGTGGCGAAATGCAGTTGCTGATCGTGGTGGTTTCTGTCTTCTATACGCTGCAATTTGTTTGACTGAGTAAATTTAGAGCTTTGAAGAAAGTAAAGAATTGAAGAACTTACTGGTTCTCCCAAAGGGGTTTTTTTTATCACACCTATTTTCTGATGCGCATTTAGCGCAGTGGATGCAATGAATGGTTCGATCCCTGTCCATGGCCAACATAACCCCTGCAGGGTTCGCGAGCTGCTACCATAGGAACATGAAAGAATGAAGCGCTGACTTGATACATCCATTGTCCCGGCAACTTACTTTATAGGGGACACACATTTTCGAATGCACATGCGATTCTGAATTGAAGTCGAATGGGTGGCTCTCCCATGGACGATTCTTTCACGCCGACCACATTATCCTTCACTTTTGTTTTTTGGTTTACTCAATGAGGAAAATTCGAGGCAGAGATTGTTTGCAAAGGCGCAACTCCACCTCCGAAATCACCGTTGAAACGAGATCTTTGCAGAAATGGGATCTGCTCTAGCTGCAAAGAAAAAAGGAAAGGTCAAAAAGGTCGACCGTGCGACTAGAATCAGACAGACAAAGGCTTGGAAGACGAAGAAAAGGTATGGCGGTGGGGGAGGAGGTGCAGATTCCCAGCCGCATGTCATTTCGGGTCCAATTCGTGAAAAGCAGCAGGGTTGGGGTGTGTTTGAGTGCTGTTCTATTGCTATCTCATTACTATTTGACTGACAATCGCTTTTCACATGGGGATTGAGCATCAAGTAACGATCGCGTAGCAACCCAACAGCAGCCGAACAAGAGCCACAACTCTCTTCTCTCATGTTCTCCAGATAACAATTATGTGAAGTGTTCAGAATACGTGAGAGAAATTATATCATGGTGCTGTCTCGAAGCCTCATTTGACAACGATTTTGCTTCTTCAGCCGAAAATGAGAACTTCTACTCGTTACTTGATGAGGTTTCTGCTTGTAGCGCTTTCTTCAGATCTTGACTGAAAAAAACAACCAATTGCGGTGCTTTCTTAAGATCTTGACAAAATAAAACAACCAATAACATAAGCGGTGACTGTTCGCACCCACCGAGCTCGCTGGTGGAGGGAATGCTATGACTTCATGTTAGGACTGCAGTGGGTGTTTGTACAGTATTTCGTAATCCTGTAACCTTCCTTAAAGACAGCGCTCACGGAAATTTTCAGTTTTGAAAGGAGTAGTTTACCATGTAGCCGGCCGCTGGACAATCGCAACAGTAAGTTGAACACCTTGAATGGCCGCCTTCCTCGAAGATCATTAGGGTTCCATCGCGCCAACTAATGCCGTTGACAGGGTGTGCGCATGTGGTTGAGCGGGGTTCGTACTATTTGCAGGGTTCCGTGGCGGGACCCATCACGGAACACTGGTCCGCGCTGTGGACACCCATGAAATACCGCCATCATTTTCTGTGTTTTTCGCATGTTTCGCGCTACTTCATCGTTGCCAATGAGTTCATTGTCCCTAAAAACCTCGATATACCGCGAAATCTTCAATGCAAAAATTTCCGTGAGTGCTGCCTTTAACGAAATGCTCCTCTATCGCCTGCTTTCGTAATCGATCAAGCAATGTACTTCAGAGCCTTCACAAGTTCTTCCATACTACATATTGATTTCCAGCCTGCACGGCTTTATCTCTCTACCCTCCACGATTTTTTTCAAGGGTTTCTTAGTTACAATTTGCAATTTGCGTTTCGCCCTCAAATCCTGAAGGGGTCTTTCGCGTATGCATTGCAATTCGGTGCTTAGGGGTGCGGCTGTGGAGGGCTTAGTGCTCGTCGATGTTCGTACATTATTTTCCTCAGCGGTCGCTCAGTTCCTCCCACATACCTCTCACCTCATCCACTGCAAGTGATCAAATGTAAGGTCCCAGGCGAGTGACAGATCTTCTGATCACGGCCGTAATGACGTCGTAAGTCGCATCCTGGTTGGGAACCATGCGACGATGTTAACATCTATCCAAGGGTATGCATCACATGTGGTGGTTGGAACAAAATACGCACTGAAGCCCAGATTGCCGGACTGTGCACCTGATTCGCTCAGAATAGCTGTCATTCAGGAATGGCAATACTAGTACAGTGGCGTTAGCGGCTGCACATGCTCTTCATGAGCCATGGTAGTCCCACTTACATACCCATTTGAACCACGTACTATGCTCATTTTTCATGTAGCTGCTATATCATACATGACAGAATTATTATACAACTTGTACTATAATAGCAAATCTTGAACATGTAATGATGTTAATCATTAATGTTACAAAGTTATAAAAGCACGACAGCTATAAGTTACTCTTTATCTCATTGTGTTTTAAACGATTCCATTCCGGCATTTTGGCTGGCTGCCCCAATGTTCGAGTGAAGAACTCAATGGTACGGGCCCATGACAGCTCCTGGCTTTTTCCATGTAGTACAATTTCACCTCCATATCCAGAGCAAAAACCTGGAAAAAAACTTACGCTTATGGCAATAACATGTTTTTTTTGCTGAAGCAATTTGAAACGCAGCGTCCATTGCCGCATTTGATCATGGGAAAAGTAGAAAATTACCTTGAAATCTCGCGTATACTTTGTCATGATGTGGAAAATATGGTGGTTCCATAATATGTCCTCCACACACCAAGTCAACCTAAACATAGCAATTGTATCTCTAAGATTTACGTATAGACTAATTGTATATTTGAGTCTTCGTTACAAAACACATAATATGGCAATAGGTCTAACCACACTAACTCTCTCTATCTCCCATACCTCGACCTCATGCCCACTTTCCTTCAAGCGCTCTGACATATACCGGCTCCAGAATACTGAAGGCGAGACGAGGTCATCCATCGAAGCCTGAAATTCTACAGTTCACCTTATACAGAGGTTTCTTTCAGGAATACTCACCACTAATCGGAATGAGGTACTCTTTGGTATACGTTGATAGTCAATCTCAGCTGATTTTTCGTATTCGGTGTGTCTTATTGACTGATTCGAAATCGCAATCTTGTTGACAAAATAAACAAGATGTCCAGCTAATCTGTAAAACAGCTTCAATGTACGTGAGGCCCTATGTACAGTGGACGTCAGTGGCGGTGGCACATCTGCGGCCTCGAGAAGGACTCCGCGCAACTGCGCCGCGCGCGCCACAACCGATGTCTTCTGCTGCTGTTATGCTATTTCTAACAGCTTTTCTACCCGTTTTAAGGATTCTCCACCGAATTGGGAAGAAAAGCGCCTAGGAATACCATTCCCACAGCACACGACGCCGTTCCCAGTGCGCGCGGTGTGGTTGCGCGGCGTCCTTCTCGTGGCCGCAGATGGGCCAGCATCATTGACGTCCACTGTATGTAAGTTGCGATGTATTTGAGTTTTTAACAAATTGTCCATTCACAGGAAAGAGAAAAAAGAATTAGACGCTACCTCGGCTGCGGAAGCAGATTAGCGTTGTTCTTGAGGTGCATTAATTCATTTTGCACATGTGATCCATTTATTGAGACAACTGCATTGATCTAAAGCAATCATTCCGTCACAAAAAACCCCACTTAGGAGAATAGTGACATTCTTTCTGACCTGGGGAAAACGCGAGGCCAATATGTTGACGATTAATCCTCCAAATGAGACTCCCTGGATACCAAGTCGATCAGTTGTGAAGGGTTGGCGTTGGAGCCAAAGGATTGGTCTCTTAATAATTTTTTGTGAGTTTCTGATCATGCTATAGTTCTCGAATTTCAAAGGGGAAAGTAGATCAGATCGACTCAAATTCAAGCTATGTACTTCTTCATGAAGTAAAAGAAAAGGAGGGAAGAGTTTGCCTGATCATAATTTACTTTTCTTTGTTATGTGTGAAGATAGTTGGAACAATGATAAGCGGGGAGAAGAGAAAAAACTCTACCTCAAAATATTCCACTTCAACATCAGCTAGATCATCAACAAGGTCCTTATACTGGAAAAATGCCACACATAGCACCACGAAACCTTCGGATGCCAACATTGAGCCCTTAAAGGAGAGCATTTCGCTAATGAAATTCTTTGAAAACTTCGGAAAAAACACCTTATGCTCATGTAATCCTCCACCAGTCCCAGAAATATCGATTACAGCCGGGAATGGTCCGTCTCCTTCGAATATTTCAATAATTCCACGTTTCGATAGAGGTTATAAAACCGATTGTGGGGTTAACTACCTGGTGGCTTGAAAAGTGTACCGCAAAAGCCATCTTCTTCGATTTCAGTGCGTTTCAGTGCCGGATGCATCCAGTGTTTTTTTATAGGTACGCTCGCCAATTCGCCGTCGGAAGAGTCTAGTAGGCTGTGCGAGAAAAATATTAACATTTCATTCAAAATTTTGAAAAGCTTGCGTACATACTGTTCAGAAACTTCATTTTCCCTGAATGCAGCCCAAGCAGCTTTACCTTAGGTTATAGAAAAAGGGCACAGGTGGCGTGCACCTGAGATAGCCACCGAATTTGAAGTCGCTGCATGGTTGCACACTCCTAAAAAGGCCCATCGCATCGACATCTGAATAAAGAGACCACATTCTTTCAGAATTTTTAATGGCACAATGGTCTATAGGGGTATCAAAAAGTTTCCGGCCTAGAGTACTTCCAAAAGATCTACAGCGAGCAAATTTTGTTGTAGTAAAATACAGGTCCCTCGAACACTAATACACTTTTCATGGCTCGATTTGAATTTTTTTTTAAACCGTTCAAGGAGCTGCATTTCTCATTTGACTCAGAGTATCTTTCAACAGCCGACTCTTTGACGTTTTCGACATCCAGTCCCATCGTACGAAGATGCTGTTTCAAATTTCCAGACAGAAAATAGTTGCTGGATGCAAGGTCCAAACTATAGGACATGTGATTCAACAATTCGAATCCACGTTCTCGTGTGGCAGCAAGCGCAACTCTTAATCTGTGGACGGATGCGCTGTCGAAAAGCATGTGAAACCCACTATGGTTAGGTTAGAAAAAAAGGGCCATTATTATTGAACGAATCAGCATAAGAACATGAAACTTGGCATGATGGATTTGAAGATTTTAGGCTACATCATCGCACTCAAAGTTTTGAGAAAAAAGGGATGGAACAGGTTGAGGCCGGAAACTTTTTGATACCCCTATAGAGTCTAAACAGACCGTTATAGGTTCCTCGAATGGGTTTTGCAGTTGCTACGTCGATCTCACCGGTGGAATCTGCTTTGAAGACCGCATAAGATACATGGGTTCCCAGCTTGTGTCTCAATCTAAATAGATATTTTCTTTGCTTTCACTTGTGTAACATCCTTTGACATTTTTTTTTCCAACATGGAACACAAACACTGGAAGATTGCGCTTTTTTCGCTATCTCGTGCTTGTTTCCACGGCAGTTTCCTGAAGCGGGTACAAGTTTGAACTCAAACGCTTGGGTTCAAAGGCGTTCAAGTGTACTGGCGCATGGTCACTTTGTCATGAATTCGAACCTCTGAGGAGCTTAAACCCTTATAATCAGGGTCCCTGAATGATAACCTCTTTCGCAAATTATTCAGCAAAAAATAACAAGGAAGAAATGAAACATGACTAAATACAAAAAATAGCTCATTCTTTGCTTCTTCGGTGAGGCTTGAAAGGTAATTTTTGCGAAGATGTTCAGAGAAAAACCTCTATCCGTCGACCTACGGGGCTACAGAGCCTTACCTCAACAAAAGTTTGTAGGTGTTGGACGGCACAAGATCCTTGGCCACAATGTGAACTCGCTCCCGTTGCATGCTATCTGCTAAGTCCACATAGAGTGACATCCTTATGAACAAGCTGAAGATTTTTCTGTAAGGAGCTTGACAACGTTGTGGAGATCCTCCTGTATAAAAGCTACTAAGGGTCCAGATTTTTCTAGAGCCAGACGTGAGAGTCCTGCAGAATCCTATCTTTCAACATGCACTGCTATGTATAGAGAAAGGTGCTGAGAGATGCGCAGATTTCCGACGAAAAACCATTTTATGGAGTTAGATGAAGCTGGATCCTTGCAGGACCAGCCGGCGAGGATAAATCCATGCATGCTGTTCAATAACCCATCGATTAATAGCTTCACTGTAAAAGTGGATACAAGTGGAAGTTCCTCGTAAATGAGGTTGTAAAGAGCGATGTTACTGAAAACTGGACATTGGAAGATAGGAAGAGGAAGGCGATCAGAGCTCATTGAACTGTAGCACTTCCACTGAGAAAAGCACATGACAGAGAAGGAAACAGCAAAATTGATGTTCAAAAGCACATTGACAGCAACCTTTGTTCAAAAACTGTGTCCATCACATATTTTGACTACCACTATCATCTTTGTTCCCCTGTTGTTTTTGTTTGCACTGAGGCTACTGACGTGTTCATCGTATCACGATTGTTTCCTTAGGACATTCCTAGACAAGAAATACGGCCAATTATCAGGCCTGAAAGAAACTGATAGAATATTTTCTGTATTCTGTAAGAGTTAAAATAGCGAGAGGTCCACAATGTGGCCCAAGAGTCTTTGGCATTCGTTAAAGTGCTGTAAAATTTTGGTCAAATTAATAAATTGATTCACCAGGGGGTATTTCTGACAGGAGTGCACATTTAGATCACAGAATACACTTCTTATCAGTGCAACAGTGGTGAAAATGTTCGTTGACGGAATTTCCTATGGACATCACTTTCTTACAGGCATTGCTCCTAGATTTTCTTACAGAGAGGTCCTTAGGGAGACAACCTTGGGGTAGGTAGATCGTATCAGCACATGGGCTTGCAGATACCTAAGATGACATGGTCAAGTATGTAGATTAAATTTAGGTTGTGAGAGAGTGGAAGTCGAAGTACAATAGTGAACACCATCCTGATTTATGGGTCAATTTTGGTGTATCCATCCACCTCGCTAGAAGATTCGCCGCTGCGAGTCAGCATAACTTCGATAGCTAGCAGCACCTGGTATGTAGCTGTGGCTTAGTGAGGGGACAAAATAGATAGAATATGCCTCCCTGTGATAGAGCGTCTCACTTCTTCCACTGTTGCAAACCACTAAAGCATCCTGCAATCTGGTCAGACAGTGACAGCAGAGTCGTATCGTTTCGACGTGTGGCTGATGCACAAAAGGGTATAGATGTGACCGGGAATGGTAAGCGAACGGTGATCTCCTTATTCCATTCTGGACCTCCTGATTAAAATCTCATTTTCAGTATTCCGCAAACATTCTCCTCCTCACCATCACTTTTTTCCGACTCCTCGATGCAAAGCTGAGACAGAGCAGCAGTTTCCTATCTAAAGGGAGTGAGAATCGTCTCTGAATGATTTGCATACTGTTACGATTCCAAGTTTTATGATGGAGGCATTAAACCACATCTTCTGGACATGTGCAATTTATCAAATGAGTCTCACTTTGACGAACAAAGCTGTATTTAAGCGGAGTCGTAGTATTTCCAACTATGCCCTCCATTTCGGCAATGAGTTCCTTAATAGCATAGCTCTATTTATTCATTCATATATTTATTTATTTATCTATAGACGCGGACGAAGTATAGATGTATATGTATAAAAATTCAAGGTCAAATAATCACAGTGAACAATGACCTGTTCCAGTCAGTACAATAAGCACCTCCTCAACATAATATCAATAATCTTTACTCATATTGCAAACTATTGTCACTAGAATTGCAGAAAACAACAAGGAACGGGTGAGGTGCGCACCATAGTGTTGGAAAAGGAGGCGTGACCAGGCGACTATGGCGCATTCGGGCCACCCGTCACGCCCATCTGTTTGAACTCGTACGGCGCCGCACACTAAATCAATAAATCACAAATTACTATATTATAGTGAAAAAAAGAAAAAAACAAGGCCTAACTTCCGTTTCGTACTATAACCCTTATACGGAAGTTAGACTAAAGCTTAGGGCTTCCCCTAGTACTCATCAGTAAGGGAAGGGAAGCCCTATGCTCATAACACAATGTCAAAAAAAGGGGAACTAACCATCCATTATGTCGCTGTCCAAAGGTCCGTCCGGTAGATAGCAGAAAGAGAATACCATACCAGAAAAAAGTAAATATCTCAAACTTGGGTAATTAAACCTAAAAAAACAAAAAAAAATAAAATACACTATGTGTTACGTGTTCTACGCTATACGAGTTAAAACAGGTGAGCATGACGGGCGCCTGGAACACGCCAATCAGCGTCGTGTGGTTACGCCCGCCCCTTTTCCTCACGATGGTACACACCCACAATGGACCTCTGAAAGCATGATCCATTCTGAGTTTTCATTTTCTTACATGCTCTAATTGATGGAGATGGAAGGTGGTCCGCGTGAATTTTAAGCCAAGTTACACTAATTCATTAAAATTGAACTATTCAAAAGAGGATGAATAATGGATGCCCGGGTTCTGACGAGTAGGCTGCCGCTGATTGAAAATACATAAAATGTGAGGGCATGGCTAATTTTGCGTATAGCACAAAGAATGAACAAATGAGGATAGTATCAATGTGTTCGACGCCGATCGATCCTATTCTGCAGGCGTTCGATTTTAATTCAGAAGTGGAATTTGATTGCGCCCATGTGACGCACATAACCTATGCAGGAGGACGCGAGGAATCTCAACTGAGAATAATGCGGCGGTGAGATGTTATTCACTTTACATTATTCAAATTCTAATTTCCCATCTGCATCTCTTTCAAATCATCACCCTTAGCTGTTCATGGGCGTGCATTAAGATTTATATATGTGTATACATGTATGTATATATATAATCAAAATTGTGGTTCATCCATCGCTTACATTTGCTCACTTTTACATCCACGGTTCGTCCTCGACAAAGAGACGATTCCTTGTATTTTTGTATTTATATTCTTCCGTAAAATTAATACCACCTTCTACCATTAACTGCGAGCCCCAAGGATTGCGGTAGGAAACCTTGAGCATAGTGAGCCCGAACCTCAGTAACAGGTGACTGTGAACTCTACCATTCAAGGGTAGATGTGTAAAGAGAAATTTTCAAGATTTAAAACATTCAGTCCCGAGAGTAAACGCTAACTGCTCCTATATGAACTATGTAGGTTCATTATTCATCTTTCAACTAGTATTCTTGTGACCTCGTCTAAAAAATACAGAGAGGCTAAGGCTTAAAGGCAAATTTTGCTCTCACAGATTTTGTTGTATTCTTAGGTTTAGCGCTAAAGTGGAAACGACGGCAGTGATCAATTTTGTCAAATCCTACGAAAAAGACGGTTTTCATAGCCGCTACCAGTTTCGCAGATTTGCAATAGATAGCCGAGTTACCCGAGCTTGAAGTAGAAGGAGGTTGGAATGAAAACATGTGGTATCATATGCAAAGAGAGTGATTGTAAACAAAAACACCCATTCATTTCATTTTACAACTCATCCAAACTGATCGCCAGCACAAACTTTATCTCTTCTTAGCTTGAGAATGCTGATATCTATGACTGTGCAACTTTCGTAGAATTGTTGCAACAACGGCTGAGTATCCAAAGCGATCAAAATCTCAACCTCGAAAGTTTCCGAGGGTGCTGCCTTTAATAAACGTTTGCGAAGCCAATCTGTACAAGGTTACAAGAGACAAGAAATGTTTTGGTCGACGGTTCCACGGCAATATCTTCTGGGCTGGGATTCACGAAATCTTAACCATGCAAATCAACAACGTTTGGCATTATTGGCCATCCCGTACACTACGGAATGTTAGGAAACACTGGAAATAGGTTTGCTGACATGGTTTCGCTTGTTTATACCTCCGTAAGTACCACCCCTGGGTTTCTTCAGGATTCGTCTTTGAGGATGCACATCAACTTTACACCTTCCATGTCATGGGGAAAAATTTGGGGAAAAAATGCAAAGAACTGAGCTGGAGGATGCCGCCCATTTAAGTTTCTGAGTTTTTTTTCTGCTCACAACCCTTGAAATACTCTTTCTTGTCGCCAAGTTTTTCTTCCAAATATTCTAGCGGATTTATTCGAATTTTCAACAGCAGTATCTTCCAACAAGCTTGCTCTTTGATGCGACATAGGTCTACAAATGACCAGCATCAGTTTTTCAGGTAAAAGACTCAAACTGCTGGCATTAAACTAGACATAGCAGGACTCTGTGATATACTTTTTTGCGTCCAACCTTATTTTATGAGAAAAAATGGATTTCTAGCAGGAGGTCCCCATTTACTCACATAAAACGGAATAATATAGGGGCGGTTGACATCCATGGTTCCTGGATTCGCTCACTTGGTTTCACATTATCCTGATTTTGAAGCACATAATCAGTGCAAACTTATACGTGTCCAGCCGTTCTCCAAGTTCAGCCTGATTCCATCAAATTCGACGCATTGAATGACATCGGTGGCCACTCCTCAGAGTTGGTTGCCTGCGGTCGCATTTATCTGTCCTACTCAACCTTAGGAAACTTATCTACATATTTCCCCGCAGAACCCATCGATCCTTGCATGGCTGCAACCGCGACGCGTGCATGAGTCGACCAATCACAGCTCAGCAGCGTACCTCATGTCACGCAACCGCTCAAGACAATATTCGGTGTCCAACGGAAATACCTTGAATTGAATTTGTACAGCAAACGGGCATATGTGTTTCATTATTACTAGCCTATCTACCTACAGTTTGATCGTTTGTCTAATCTGGCCAATTCCTTTTTTGACAATCTGTTCACTATAGAAAAACCAATTCTCCTTCAAAGAATAAGCTAATCCAGTAGCATTTGTGCCTTCAGTCACGTTCTGTCAATATACAGATTGTCGTGAGTCATACAACTTGTTCTAAGCAAGGTATAACTCCTTAGTTTTTTTTTCAGGTATGACTTACCTACATCTTGTTGTATTGCTTACGCTAACAGTGAATGTCCTCCCAATAAAAGCCTCCCCGACTCCCTCACATGCTGCGAGTTCTGCTCCTCTTTCGACGGCTCCCGACACTCTTGCAGGAATTAAGCGAGCGGATGTTAGCAAGGCTATTGATCCCAAGAAATACAAATTTGGGCTTGGAGGATTCGACTTTGGGCTCAACATCGGTATTTTTGAAGGTGCTTCCATATCACATATTATGTTTGAAGTTGTACATAATTAGACGTTCAGTCTTGCAGGAATGGCTGGAAAGTTATTAGGAGGAGGGAAGGGCGGTAAACCACGATCGCAAGCGCCACCTGGTGGAGGAATGGGAGGTCCGGGAGCTGGTGGAGGAATGGGAGGTCCGGGAGCTGGTGGAGGAATGGGAGGTCCACCAGGAGGACCACCCGGAGCGGGTCCACAAGGGGGACCACCCGCTGGAGGGAAGAGCGGATTTAATTTTGGTTTAAATATCGCTGTTCCTATACCAAGTGCTCCTGGACCGAAGAGTGGCGGACCGAGTATGGGTGGCCCTCCGGGCCCACGCGGCGGCTCTCCTGGAAATGCTGCTGGACCGAATATGGGTGGCCCTCCGGGCCCACGCGGCGGCCCTCCTAGCAATGCTGCTGGACCGATGGGTGGCCCTCCGCGCCCAGGCGGCGGCCCTCCTAGCAATGCTGCTCGACCAAATTTTGGTGGTCCCTCTAGGCCGCAAGGTTGTTGTTTAGAGATAATTTTGTGATCAGTTTCAGAACGTGCATATTAAATTGTTTTTTTTCTAGGAGGTTGGCAAGGGCAACAGAGGTATGGCGGATGGAATCCCGGTTATAGTCAAGGATATGTGTACAGGCAAAATCCTTACAATAATTATTACCCTCGTTATTATAAGTAGTTTCGCCACCAGCACTTCAATATGTGAATCATGTCCACTGCATTCCTCTATATAAAGTGCTAATTCGAATACTTAGTGGAACATTTCTATTGGTCCCGTTTGGCCATCTTATAAAGGAATGAGAACGCTGTATCGTGAGGGTAGCGTATAGAGCTGCATAATTGGTCGGACCTCCCACTATTTGCTGAGCTCGACCACACCCACTCCTTTCGTGGTGGCACTCCCGTAGCCTCACGTATTATTTTTTAGTTGCCCTCATTGGGTTCTTTATAAGAAAAATGGCAAAAAAAAGAATCGATGTCGAACAAACATTCCGGCAGATGAGCAGAGCAGATAAAACCTGCTAATTTTACACTTACTCAGTTATATACAGTGAGTACTGATGGTGATGACAAATCTGGAGCGAGGCTCGGACTCGCGCTACCATACACGCTCAATTCCGCATTTTCGTCGTGTCCTCGATTGTCATGGTATAAGGTTTGGACGGATGTTTAGCTGTCCCTGGTGGCGGCTCACCTTCGGCTGAACGGGCTGCGTGACAAGAGGTACGCTGCTGCTCTGTGATTGGTCGATTCATGTGCGCGTCGTGGCTGCAGCCTCCAAGGGCCCGAGCAGTGCAGCAGTGGAACAAGGAAGATTTCTAAGCTTCAGTGGGACAGATGAATGTTCTCAGCCTATAAGCTGTAACGAAATGGTGACATCCAGTGCGTCGAATCGGAGAGGTAATCTGGATCTAAGCAGCACAAGCATGCGGCGCGGTCGCGTCGCGGCGTACGTCTTGACGGCCTCCCGGCTGAACGTAGACGGTGTTCCACAAATCCTTTATCCTTCGAAGCGAACGAACGAAACAACTCATGCAAAATGACAGTCGCAGCCCTTTATAGGTGCGCGAGAGCACCATAGAAACGAGGTTAGCTACAATACTGAGACACAGGAGTAAACATAGAGAGTGTCTGCGGCATTACAACTATTGATTGCCGGGCCGTTACGGCAAATATCGATCGAATGAGGCAAAAAATGGTATATCAGTGAGCAAGAGGGAGTGTGACGTAGTGTAACAATTTCAAATGAGGCTGAAGGAATAGAAGGGGAATTTACATTACACATGCACATAATAATGGTATTTGGTTTTCCAAAATTCTTGCCTTGTGATAACAGCAAAAGAAAGCACCCAGGAAAATGCATTTCATATCATCCAATGGTGGATAGTTATGAAATTTTCATGGTGAACACGAACACAATTACAAAGCTGATCGGAGATACCTACATATGACTAGACGAGTACCAAGCTTCACTCGGGTGTTCAACTTCTCACGGCCATTTAAAGCTGATGCCAACTCTTGTTAAACCAAAAAATCCTTGTTGAACCTAAAAAAGCAAGAATGCCGAAAAATCAATAAAACAGATAAATCGATATTCCGCTCAAAATGGTTGCCATATTCGTGTTCAGCGTATTGAGATACACCGACAGACATGTCTTTACCGCCCCTTGGGCAAGAATAGAGAAAAATCAATAGAATCAATAAATCGATAATTTGGCGCAAAATTCTCGGGTGTCCAACTTCTCTCGGCCATTTAAAGCTGATGCCAACACTTGTTAAACCAAAAAATCCTTGTTGAACCAAAAAAAAATAAACCAAAATAATATCACATTGGTGTTCAGCGTATTGAGGGACCTCAGTAGGCATGTTCTCGCCAGTCTCTGGGAAAAAACAGCGAAAAATCAATAAAATCGATATAATCGATAAAGTAATCGATAATCCCAGGTGCAAAGTAGTCTATAACCTCCATCGGCCCCTGGAGGGTCTACATGCAAAACGTGGTCTCGATCGGTTCATGCTCGGCGATTTTTATAGGTAACATACAAACGTACAGACACACAAACGCACAAACTTTCACTTCTATATATACAGATAATATAAGTCAAAAGTTCCTTGAATACTAGTTACCGTCTGGAGTCAGTAGTGACCTAAGGAAAATGCGACAGTCCCATATACAAGGTTGATGTCCAGAAGCAAAGGGAACTCACTCATCACAGATGCGACAATGAAATTCAGTGAAAAACATGCTGCATCGTCTTCTAGAGCTCTTCAGTTCATCATCGTGATTTGTTCAAATTGCGCAGACTGCACCGATGCAAACACGTCGATGATCCATCCTCTACCCTCCCATCCCCCTCCCCCTCCCCCCCCCCTCCCCGCTTTTCTAACGAGATCGGTTATGCCATGTTTTGCAACATCTTGCAACTGGTAAAAAGGATTTCAGAAAGGGATACCTGGCTAAATGTAGAAAAATCATAAGAAAGGCAAAGTGTTCTGGAGCTGAGCAAATCGTAAGTGACCTTCGCTTTCGTCAAATATCAATTTTTCCCCTGATTCAAGCATTCACAGTAGAGGGAGTTATGGCACAATTTCTTGGGCAGCTTCCATGCGTGCAAGCTTGTCAAAATGTTGCTTCGAACTCACCGCCGAGGTTGTATCCGAGTTTGATGTTAGTTCTCATGCTGAAGTTCTTCTTTGAAGGTGTGGACAAACATTCCTGAGGGACCTACAATAGAGCGCTATGGATGTACATATTAGATTGGGCAATAAGTTCGTGCGGTTTTTCTGAGCACTCAGTGTATTTTCGCGGGGTGGACTAGTTGAACTTAGGTTTTTCTTCTTGTTTTCTTTGAAAGTTAATTTCCGCAGTACTTCGTCTTCAAATCTAGAGCTAGCCCTTGCGCAAAATCGTCTCATTACCCTAGGAACTGTACTTACAGAACAAGATGCATCCTCCAGCCCAAAATCGACGTCTCTGAAGCAAACATCCACTTTTGCGCAGTCCCGTCAACAATAATTGCTTTCACATAGACCCGGTTAACATCCCCAACAGCTTGAGCTGCATTTGTTCAGCTACATATTTCAGTGGAACAGTTAGAAATATCGGAGATGTTCGCTCTTGTCGAATTGAAGGGTCACTTTTCATGCGACAGAAAATGAGACATAGCAGTAATTGAGAAAATTGGCTATAATACCCGTAAAGAGCAAATCAAGTGCTATAAGATTATCTATGACAGGCTATCGAAATTAGTTCAAATCCTTGTAAAAAATTGAGTTGAAAAAAAAACTGCACGAACTTGATGCCCAACCCTATACAATGCGAATGAAATAAATTGAATCACTGAATTGTGTATGAAGTCATCTAACCACCTAATACCAACTCATACTCTGATAACTGTGCAGGCCAAAGCAAACCAAACGGCGTAATGGTTCGAGTAGAAACCCTAGCAGCAGCGGTTGTCAGTTGCTGCCATCCTCCCCTTGATTGCTGCCGTCCCTCAGCAGTTGGTGCTAAAGACCTGACAGCTTGAGCAGCAGGGTTTCTACGCGAACCATTGCGCCGTTCGGCCTGCGTTCGTGCTGCACAGTTATCAGAGTATGAGTCGTGCTTGGGAAAGCATCTCTCGCGGGTGAAATATAGCATTTCTTTCTTTTCATCGATTTTTCGAACAAAAGAAATTCTTTAAAAAAAATTTCGGAAATCACATTCCCGCCAAACTGATACTTCCTAGGCGCCAATGTGATACATTTTGTACTTTCTTCTCCATGAAAAAAAAAACAGAAATCACATGGAGGTGATCCAGCAGCAGCAATATCAACACACAATAGATTTGTTTACGTACGGTAAATAAATGCGTATAATTAGTGCGCATAGCCGTTGACAGCGACCTGTTTCGGAGCAGCTACGATTGTTTGATTCTTGGCGAACGTCGGCTGATCCTGTCATTCGGCGCTGACCACCTTCTTCCTGACTGCCGTTCCTGAACGCCCTCAGGTGGTGCGGACCTCCTGGGCGCGTGTGCTTCCCCCTTCTTTCTTATCTAATTCATTCGACCGTAACTTCCTCCATGGGATTAGCTACAATGAAAAATATAGGTTTTTACATGAGGTTTTTTTTCTGTAAAAGCTCAAGGATTTCTCATCTCTTCTAATGTTCAAAGTAAAATTATACAGTTGTCCTCCCTTTATTTGCCCTAATCTAAGGGTAGCAAGGTTCAAAACGTTCGAACAAACAGAGTTACTGTGGCTGACTCAAAAAATTGTGCGGAGTTCCACTTTGCTGATCACGATGATGCTGAAAAACCACACTCCATGGAAAAACCATGCATATCACTCCGATAGTGGTAAATTTCTAGGAGTCCTATAGCTATGAAAAGCGTGTGGTAATCAGAAAAAACTTCCTTAAACCTTTCTAGGATTCCCGCCACTAATTGTTTAGGTAATAACTGAACTGGTTTCTCCTTGGATTTCCTTAAAGGGACATACTTCCAGTCTTCTTATAACTATAGATATTTTTGGCTTCTTAGGCGAATTATCTTCTCAGGCAAATTTCAACCGCTGCTCAACCATTTTTGAGGAATTCACCTCACCCATTTTTCCCATTTATTTGAATAAAGGTGCAGAACTATCGTTGTCCAGATTTCCCACGTTCCCTCCAGTATTTGTTTCCACTAGAATTATTCAACGATTGCAAAAATATCATTAACACTTTCAGAGCCTCTTTCAGCCTGGAATGAATCCCATTCGTATCGCTAATGTCGTCATGCTGCTGTACCTCCTCAAAGGGGCTGTAAGGAGCGAGGTTAGCCCAGACGCACATTTTAGTTTATTTATTGCAATTGTGCCTAGATCACTTCAATAATTAATTTGGGATTGGGCTGAGCTAATCGTGACCGAATGGGGAGAGCCTGTCATCTTTCTCACTAGCAAATCTTCCGAAATAAATCAAGGAACATAACCTCAGATATGATGAAGTTTCCACATTATCAATACGAAAACTTCCATTTTTCACCTTTTCACATTATTAATGCGAAAACTTCTTTTTTTCACTTTCGCTTGTTTTTATAACCAAAATAGAAGAATTCACTACAGTTCTCGAGAGTGGGTACGTGAATAATGCTTTGATGGTTAGGGAAATGTGTACAGCTGTTAATATCAATTCCGAGTAACTCACGTAGGTTTTTAATTTGACTTTCAGCAAATCCGCAATCGTGGGAAATAATGAAGTGTTTAACCTTAGGGTTAATAAATAAATAAATAAATCAGGGTAACATTGGTGAAATTAGGTGTGAAGGAAAAGTGCTCCTTATTTCACAATTTCCTTATTTTTCACGTTTCCAGTCAACTGCTCTGGAAGCAGTAGCACCTACACTATCACTATACATCAGTCGCATCAAAAGGCAATGTTGCGCTGCATGCACGACGGACAACTGCTCCTGTGGTGGATGTCCGGGTCAACAGTTGCTTGCCAAACAAGTGAGGAGCTCGGTTCAACATGGTTTCCAAGACATTACGCCCGATGTTTAGGTCTTCTGCCCGGAACATTGCCAGCCGTTGTGCACAAATTCGTGTGTGATGAATGTGGTAAGCTGTTGAGTGACTGGAACCTTTGTGAGGAACATCATAGTAGAAGGGGTTTGATTATTGGAAAAATCATGGATTTTTCCGGGAAAAACTGCTTTTATGGGTAAACCAGGTGGAAGTACTTCGGTGCTGGGCTATCTAAAGCACGGATTTTCGAGCGAGTATCCTGCTGAATTCCCATTATTTTCCGTACTTCTCCGTCAAATCTAGGTTATCTGCCCGGATCGATGCCAGCCACATTGCACAAATGCGTGCCTGATGAACGTAAGTCAAAAGCAGTCCCTGTTGATCCGTTTAAGCTCAATCAATAAATCGATTTCTTAGCCTCCTCCGCCACCTCCGCAGCCAGCTTTTCCTTGTTCAGCACAATGCATGCCTCGTTGTGAGGCTTCCTGCATCGCTGCTCCTTCACCTATGGTAATATAATATTTTCACTTCTGAATTCATTATATTTGTTGCGATTTATCAGTGTCTTACCTCATTTTTTTTGTTTTTTCTTTTCAGGTGGTCCAACCAGTGTGTGAAGCTCGATGCATGCCCACATGCTCGCCACAATGCATGCAAACCATTCCGGTAAATTCCTCACTGATTACAGTAACCCTAAAGGTGCTCATGTTCACATTATGGACAGGTGCAAACAACGTGTGTCCAGGCATGTATGCCATTGTGCCAGCCGGCTTGCATTCAAGTTATGGAGGTAGGTGTCGGAAAATGATATCCTAGAGGCCTCTTCTCCAATCGATTATTGATTTCGTCAAACACACGGACGCACTTGGTATAAACTGCTCTAATATTACTCATTGAAGGTTCGGCAAGTGACAACGTGCGTTGAGGCCTGCATGCCCTCTTGTCAACCGGCTTGTGTGCAAGCTGTTATGTGCAGTTCATGCACTGTCAACTGTCCTTCAGTTTGCGCGTATGTTCCATTTTTACAGTGTTTTTCAATGACATATATAATCCTAAAGAGGGAAAGGCATACATAGGCCCATTACTGGAGTAGAAACTTTGTCTCGTTAGGATATAACATTTATCAAAGAGATGGAATGGAATAGCCATTTTATACATTCCAGTCATATTTACTGTGCTTTAGGCAACCAGTCTGCGTTCAAGCGTGTATGCCTCGCTGCCTTCCAACATGTATTCAAGCCGTTCAGGTCAGATCCGATCTCGACTACTTCATTTACTCTCTTATTTAATTATTCATTTATTGAATAGCATGTAATAATGCAAACGTTGAAGAGAGCAGAGTAATATCAGCAATAAAACATGACAATGAGAATGGAAAATGTGAGGTCCTATGGCACTAACCATCTACTGTTTGAATAGACAAGGATTCGGTAAAGCTAGTGGCATTTGCTGAAATTACGACCACCACTGACTCCATCAATGAGTGGCCTCCGTGTGGAAGGAGATTTTACTGAAAAAATGTAAGAATTAGATCAATTAGCCGACATCGTGATGAGGTCGTAATTGCAGACAATGTCACTCCATCGTCCCCCTCTAAGCTACTAGACTGCATAACTCTATGTCAATGTTTTTTTTTTTCACTGTTTTGCTTTATTAGTCGTTCGCTTCAATAGCGACATACTCAGTTTTTCATTTCACTTATTCTCATGAGCAAAAGAGATAAAGGGACAATCAGCGCAAGCATTTACAAGATATTTCCAAAACGCTGAAGTGAAGAAAACAGGATAAATTGCTTGATTCTGTCGGAAACAAGCAGAGAAAACATTTCTCTCTTAAAGGCAGAGGTCCACCTCACATTCATGGTTGAGGTGATAGCAGATTCTACATCTCTTCCAGACGCTGAATCCGGCGGTATAGGTAAATTGTCTCAAAATGGTCTTTAAAACCGTCTTCGTAGACGAAGTCTGTAGCAGATTGCTAACCCGAGTTGACGTGTGAAGCCGTTGATCTTATCGATTGATCACGCCAAGACTTGTTGGCACCGCCTCAGCCGTGGCAGGCAGCAGGCACAGCAATCGGATTTTTGGAGCGATCCGCCTCCGGGCTCCAAAAGTGTAGCCATTTCGATCGCTTCAAAAATGGGGCTTTTGTCACTTTTGAGTCTGTTGATGTACATTACCGGGATCAACATGGCAACATATGTCTTTAACTCCAAGAACGAAATGAGGTTGGCCACTGCCTTTAAGAAAAACATTTCATTCCAAGGATGCGGTAATGTCACGGGTCAGTAGCGCAGAATACTGTAAAAATAGTAAAACTTTGTTGACCCTAGGTTCCAGAAATCGTCTATCGATAACTGCAGTAGGAATAAACTATTACATAAAAGAAGTATTTACTATAGTCTCAAATGAAAGAGATGCTGTTAAAGAGGACTCGGAAAATCCGGATAGGGACGGTTGAGGTCGGAAAAAATCTTCTTTATCGGAAATTTTCTTGGTAATGTAATATTTCAGGATGGGAACGGAGTTAGGAAATGGGTCAACTAAATAAACACCATTTACTGGTTTTTGCATGAAATGCCCGATAACTTAAGTATTTCCAAGTACTGGGTTCGCTCTCACAGTAGAGCTAAACTTAGGACTATGCCGATTATGAAAGGGAGAAATTATCATGGATGCCTCCTTCAACTCCCTAATAATTGCACGGAGAATAACATGATAAAGCAGCAATCAATAAACATCATTACCACTAAGCTCTGGCTAATCAGATGAAAACTGCAAAGGAGGAAAGAATCGAGGGAACAAATCCATTTGTCAGATTTCTATGGAACACGGACACGTTCAGGTTCAGCCTCGCCCTCCAATGGTCCCGTGCTCACCTGGATGTATGCCTTCATGTTCTCCTCTGTGCATGCAGCAGACATGTCCACCACAGTGTCTACCCTCTTGTACTCCTTCATGCATACAGCAGTGAGTCTTTTACCCTAAATGGCTCCTAATGACTTTGGAGTTACCTGATTCCAGGTTTGCCACCCAACTATCGCCAACACGCGTTTGCGCCACTGAATGTATGCCCACGTGTGAGGCCACATGCCTGGCTCAGGTAGGCAGATTGATCTGAGAATTATGTCCAGTTTAGTCCTGTTCAACCCTAAACCATAATCCAGGTAACCTGTGCCCCATCATGCATGCCTGCATGTGCTCCGTCATGTGTCGCAGCTAATCCCGCTCCGTCCCCACCGCCTCCACCACAAGTACCAGCTGCAGTAACTTTCGCGGGACCTACTTGTGTAGCACCGTGTATGCCGTCTTGTCTTCCAACATGCATCCAACAAGTGCAAAGTGAGTAACGCAAGAGTTGCAAAGGGGCGTGGTCTCAGTTTGCGCATCATTGGTGGACCTGAGATGTCAACCAATCACATGCGACCTGTGGTTTCTGCACCATCGCTTTTTTTCAGCAGCACAAATAGCCGTTCCCTGTGGAGTTCCGTGTATATGCCAGCCTGGTTATGTACAGTGCGCTGAGACCATGTGTTGCCTGAAGTGAGTTGTCTAAAGGTTATAATCAAGGTAGCTCCACTAACCTACGCTTTTCTAGGTACAAGAACATGGCAGTGAAATTTCGAAGACTTAAGGAAGCAGCAAAAAACAAAAATGATCACGTTAGTCTTCCGTTTTCCTATATTCCACAGTAAAAATCAATTGGTTCTGTCTAAATCGATTTTTTCAGCTGCAGCCTCTTCAAGACACTAAATCGGAGCAGAAGTCATAAATTTTAAAGAATTCTACCTTACTAGTTCTAGCAGTATCTGTAAATTATCGCTTCTATAACAATAAAGTTATTATATCGATAATAATAATAAAAAATCTGGAGAAGGTTTCATCCTTGTTTAAGCGCTCAAGAGACCACGGCGTCTATGATAAATTTAAAGGAAGTGGATGGGATTCGCTGAAAAATCGTTGATGGAACATGGCAAGGAGGTATTTACGTGAAAGAGCAATTACAGTGCTGGTCATTCATTCGTGCATCACAGTATATCGGTTCTGCCGCACCGCACCCCCTACGCGGCGCGGCAGATCAGCTGGGTGCTGTGGTTGTTGGGTATGGCTCAAATTGATGTTTTGCCTATATTCTCTTCAAAGCACTCTGCACTGACGACAAAGACATAAAGAAAACGATGGAAAGGCCGCCTGACAAGGTCAATAGCGCCGCTTAGGTGGCGCGGTGCGGCAGACCAGACGGGCCGTATTTTGCGATGCAAGAGTGATTGATCGGAGGTAGTTCAACAACATAAATATGTACGTTCTAGTCACATTTTCCCTACGATACACCCACTTATGCAACAAAGCTGTTCTAAACGCCAAGGCCTTGAAAAAAAATTGTTAAAATACGCAGAGATGATTTGAGGGAAAGCATAGCGAGCGTTGACGGTGATGCATTTTTCGCTAACACGGAAAGCACGCAGCGCGACCGCGTCACTCGCGCTGGAATCACCGCTGTAGTGACAGGGTTTTCTTGATAGTTTCTCATCATATTTGATGTTAACTACCAAGAAAACTAAACATCTATCGAGAAAGCCCTCTACTTTGTTGCCGCTGCGAGGATTCTTGCACAAGCGGTGCGGTCGCGCTGCGTGCTTCCCGAGTCTGCGAAAAACGCACACTTTACGTCGATCTCTGAAAATTTCTCATCTAAGCATTTTGTGAAAGAGCTGGAGATTCTATATCTATGAATTTAGTGCGGAATTGTATCTGGTTTTCTAATATTTCTCTAAATTCACAGGAATTTCGAATGATTCCTTCAATTCAACCTTATGACTAACTCCACCTAATAAATTCTTGGAGCATTCTACAGCAACAGAGCACATAACTAAATTGTAAGGATAGTCTGGAATTCTTGCCTAAAGTACCACAATTTCCGCTGTGAAGCAATTTTCAAGGCAAATGCACCACCAGAGGTCAACTTCTCACCTCAGCCCTAATAACCGCCTACTGATGGTGGTCCGTTTTTTCGTTCGCTTAGTCGCCGCGCATGTCTCTCCTAAAGCATGTTTTCCTGCTGCTCTTGGCGTTCCCCCTGGTCGACGGCATCGCCACCGGCTTGTCGCGGTCAGCCGGCACTCCCAAGCATTTCTACCAGGCTCGATCGCTGATTGTCTGTCAGGCAAAGTGCGAAGATAAGGTTTGTTGCTCATGTACACCTCGATGTTCGTAAAAATATTACATAAACAAAAATCATCACGCCAGGTTATGGTTATTAATGGAAAAAACCCACGATTTTTGATACATTTAGCTTTCATTCTGTTGTCGTTGCTGTTGGGATGTGAAGCGTTATACCTGGAGAGGGCGGCGCGGAGAAGCTCTGGGATTGGTCAATTCATGAAACCCGCCAATCGAAGAGCCCCGTGGCACAGCCCTTTCCAGGTATAACGCTCCATACCCTTGGTGTTGTCGACGCTTTCATCTATGTTCTAGGGAAGATTAAGTCTCTATTGGTGACAGCTAAACAACTTTGTGTATCCAAGAAAGTCAAAGTGCAGAAATCCAAAAAAGGTTTAGTGACCATGACGGGCCGCTGTTACCCATAGACCCGGCCTAAAGAATAGGGCTTTCTGTCTCTGTAGATCTCGTCAGAGCTCAGGATTCAAGTGTTTTATCTGGTTGCTTTGCTGGTTTAAATGTCTTCTTTCTGTTTTTTTTTTGCGTGAAATTCTGTTTTCTTTCATTTATCTCGAACTTCCTTGGAAGTCGTTAGCTCTGAATGCTTTTTCGAAACAGCTGGTGAGGATCGCCGAGGACTCTGACACGCGATTCTGGCCCTGCAGCGAACAGGGAACAAACGACTGAACCTCAGTGGATTCTGATGACCGAATCACTAAGCCATCCAGCTAGATTTTTGGCCGCGACTTCGCTCGGTATCTTGAACGGTTGTCATAGCAGAACACAATTTTGCTGCGAAGCTGAACCCATGCCCTTCCCAATGACAACCCCCTTTTTTTATTCAACATCATACATCGAGGTATCTTCAGTGCAACTCCACGGATTCGATCTGGCTACGTTTTGGATGCAACAGGTGCATGCAGGAGTGCATCCGGAAAGAAAATATGGTTTTCGAAGATGGTCCACAAGGTATTTTTTCGAGATTTTCAGCATTTAAATACGACAACCCCATTTTTTACAACTTTGCATGGAAAGAAAAATTCTAGAAAATGATAGTCGATCCATAAATTACGTGAATCTTCACCACATAACATCTGCTTTTTCCAGATCGTGGCCTGATTCGCGCAGTTGTGGTCTGTTGCGCCCGGCTGGTCACATTTTCACAAATTTCGGCAAAAATTTTCTTTGACTTCGCCACTAGTGACGTCGTTGAGGAGGCCACCGCTGTATTGGAGTATAGGAAGTTGTCAGACACAGACGACCTACACGATCCGGCGTGGATTATAAGCCAAGTGAGTCAATTTGCATGCAAATTCTAATTTATAGACACATGGTATGTGTCGCAAGAATAGTTGAAATTGCTTAAATTTACGGCTATATACTTAGAAACTAGGGTACTTAGAAGAATGAATGTCACTCTGTATAGAAATGGACGATAACAGAAACATATTAGATCTACACAGGTGATATCAGACAATTTATAACTCTGTTGAGAGGTTAGCACTGACCCGAAGTCATAGGAAACCGTCAATTTTGTCCTGCACAGTCCTTTTATTGCCCCAGCCTCATGCTAGAACACTACACAAGGGGTATTTTACTGCATTACTACTCTAAGGTAAATCCAAAGTTCTTGGAAAGAGTCGAAAAAGTCCGTGAAGAAGAAAACTATGGCTTCACGGCCGCAATAGGCCAGCTAAACACCTATAACCAATGTCTCGCTATTCCAGATCGTTCGCGACCGTTCCGTTACCATAACCGATTTGGAGTGTGGCCTCATTTACCAATTCCGGTTAACACTGATCACCACCAAGATCATTGATCGCCGTACAAGTTCCTGGATCTCTAATAAGCACCTATGCCGATATGAACTGATCCATTTCCCTGAGTAAATGCAACTTATTCTTGAACCCTGGCGCACAGAAGATGTTTCTGTTATTGTGTGAAAAATTCTACTTTCATAAACCTTACAAATGTTTATAAACATATAACAACGGTCAACATCAACAACGCCCTGAGCAACAGGAAAATGTCAAGGCAACAACAAATTAGCAATAATTTCTCATATAAACATACTAATGCAAAGTCAGTGAGCAGTGAAAAGTTAAAACACTATAAGGACGACCCACGATCACGAGTAACACTAAAACAAAAATTTAACATCACCAGTTTAGTGTACGGCGTGGTAATGATATGGTCTCGATTGTGTACAAAGCGTTGGGATCATCCTCTTCTTCTCGTGCGCTTCGGGATCGTTTCAATTCTATTTGCTTGAAAGATGATATAATTTCAGCCTAAAACGAAGCGTCACAGCAAATTCAATAAATATAACATCTGTAGAGGAACTAACCATTCTTTCTGAGAATTCTAGCGCTTCTTTCGCTACATCGTGTAAATCGCTCTCCCAAACTAAGCGATTTCCAAATGTATCTGTCAACACAGTCATCAGCGAGAGGGCCTAGAAGAAGAAAAAATAAAAATACTACGCGT
Source organism: Ancylostoma caninum (assembly GCA_037903475.1). NCBI lineage: Eukaryota > Metazoa > Nematoda > Chromadorea > Rhabditida > Ancylostomatidae > Ancylostoma > Ancylostoma caninum. The sequence goes on along the minus strand of JBAJFG010000015.1, from coordinate 492,431 downwards.
AGACATAAGTGACTGATGGAAGCAAATTTGTTTAGGTCTCCGGGCCAAAAAACTCAAGCTAGCTTTTGCATCACAGCTACCTTTGCGGTTATTTTATTTACAAGCTTAAATGCTTCTTGCATAAGCTTTTTTTAAATACAGGGGACTCCAAACGACCGTGTGCGAGGGGTCGGACTGCGCCCCGACGTGACACTAGAGATCTATGAGCAGCAATAGACAACCACAGCCACCATGCAGAGCCCCTGTATCCCTGCCCGAGAGCCGAGCCGCGGTCTCGCCCCTTGCACATGGCCGTTTGGAGTTCCCTATATGTTTCTAGAACACCACAGAAAAACTCATCTACAATTTTGCATCCAAAGACACTAATCAGACCATCGACCTCCCGACATCGCGTTATGCGTACCCGTATTCTAATATTACAATGGGAAATTCCGGTCTTTAATCATTTTCACAGTATTAAGAGACAGTGTATGCGCAGGCGACGCATGCAATATCAGCGTAGGTCTCCATGTTCACAAGTACACTGAATGGACGAGCACACATTCAGAATTGACCTCGTCACACAGCTCAAATGTCCCTACTCCTAACTTCGGAATGATTTATGTCATGAAATGGTGGACTAGAGACGAGATGCGAGGGAGACTAGGTTGCCCTCTAATGAGTTGATACAATAGCACGTCACTCAGCGAAAAAAAACGAAAAAAAAAAACAAAAGGAAGGAAAACAACGAAGATAACGGACAGAAAAGACAAAACCGACTGAAAAAAATACGTGCTACAATCGCTCACCTGTTCAGCGATTCCATTATACTCTGGTGAAACGTATAAATTCATGCACCGTTGCAACAGAACAGATGCGTGTTGCGTAGTGATCTTTTGCGCTGCACATTCGGCCAGTCGCCTTGGATCAAAATGACGGTGAAGCAATCCTGCTAACAACTGCTCACCATCACCTCTTGATTCCTCCTCGGATGCAATACTGCAAAATAAATTTAAAAAACAAAAACATCTCCGAGGTGGCCTCAAATTCCAGCAGAAAATTACTGCTGCACTACTGAACCTACACTGGTTCTGCCAGAAGGAAGGACATGACTAGCTTACCTTGCTACGTATTCCAAGAAAATAGCCAAAGACTGTTCTGAAAGAGCATCACTTGATTCTATCACGGATCGCACTAAGGAGATCTGACCCATGTTCAGACACAATTCGTAGAAAGACGCTAGGCATCTGTAACATAGGATAGAGCGAAAACTACTATAGATGAAAATAAGTAGCTAACATGCAGACTAGATCTAAATTAACGAGCATGAAGATTTTTGGAGCAAATTCAAAAATTCACGGAAACACTCACAGACAACTGAATCTCTTAACTTATCAACGTGAAACAGCTGATGTAACAGCATTAAAAAAAAACGAATTTCTTACCTAGGACTGAATATGTTTGTTCTCCTCAACACTTCGAAGATATTCTTAAGTTCTTTCGAGCTGAATGACTGCGTAGGTAGGAAGTTTATGATAATCATTTGTTCATCTTTAGTCAGAAATCCATCAGCGTCGGCACCTTTCGCGGACAAACATTTGAATGCATGTTTCCACGTACCATCCGATAGCTGCAAGGTGAAACAGATTCAGCACGATGTCAGAAAGAAAGAAAGCAAAGAGCACAAGAAGACCCAGAAAGAAAAATTTAAGATAGGATTGTATGGACAGCTCTGCACCTCATTTCATTTCTTCCATCACCTATCTAAAAGATAAATTATTATACTGAGAAGATATAATTAAATATTATAGCGATACCAACTGTTGGATTAGCCTTTCCCAGAACTGATCAGCTACCCCCGCTCCAAGCCCCAAAACCCTCAAGAACACTTTCTCAGCTTAAAATTCACCTAAAGGGTTACATGATACGTTGGTCACGGCTATCAACATACATATCATCTATTGCTGCCATTCTTTCGCCAGTATTGGACATTCTTACCATTAACCTATGAAAATGTGATTTCCGGGATACACATAAAATAACCTCTTATGATATAGTTTAGGTGAAATCGTTTTTGTGATTTTTGTGGCAGGGTTAGCCAAATGGTGCCGCTTTCCATGACGATTATTTCTTCTCAAGCGACATGATTAACACGGAATCAACGAAAGCGAAAGCGGGCATAAAGCAAAAGCAATGCTCCAAAATACTCTCTGCTTTAATCATGAAGGAAAAGAGAATGAGAAAAAAATAGATAGTTTCCAAAAATATTGCCAAGAATTTAAAGATCAGGAACTAACCGGCTCTCTAACAAAATCTTTGAGAGCGTCGTGGAGCTTCTGTTGGTTGGAATTGTCTTGTGCACATGGAGGATCAGAGAAACTTGAAAACCGTTTCGGTAGCGATTTCACTCGCCGGTTATTCAGAACTTCACGTAGTTTTGAAATCCTGCAGAAAATGAGAGAAATCAATAGTTCCGCGTCGAATGTGAACAAAACTTACAACCAACCGTATAGGGACAGTAGCATACGTGGCCTCGTTTGTCAACTTGACGCATTCTTCGGACTCGATGAACTTAATCTGAACAATGGAAACATAGTGAGATTCTTGAATAAAACCAAAGTAAAAGACAAAACAGATTGAAACTCGAAATCTCCTCACATGAGATGGCTGCGGTTCGCTTTCGGGCCAAGGTACTCTGATTTCGGCCAATTGTTCTCCATCTGGATCCTTTAATTGAAGCAAAACGTCCCTGTGACCTGCAAAGCCTACATAGTACGGCTCCAACAATTACCTCTTAGACAGGATATCTCACAAAGTACGTGAAAAATGTATGAATGATCTTCTGTAATCTGGGATAACGAACATATTCTGTTTCAACTCATACCTTTTTGGCTTGAATCAGACCCAGACCTTGAACAGACTATGGCCACGCAGTCGTCCACACTGCACTGGACCTCCATCTAAACTTTAAAAGAATGAGTAATGATAAGTCGTTCCAGAAGTGAAAAGATATCATAATACTCCATTTCATTTTCAGTTGGCCACGAATTTAGAATACAAATAGTGGCAGATATAAGCTATTTTGGAAAAACTGCAACACATGTTTATGCATGACAGCTCTAAGCAAATGTTTTCTTCAAAGATTCTTCCTCCTAACATGGATGTGTGTCCGGATTCTTGGATCAACTTCTGTCAATTTTTAAAAAGGATTTCCACTTTCTTCAGTTTTACATTTCCCCACTTTGAATTTTCTTTTTTCACAAGTATGGTTTAGTTGTGTTCTTAAACAACTACGCCGAAATAATTCTAATGTTTCCAAATGAGTAAAGTAATAATAAAGAAAAAAAAAGTCGCCGTCTCCATACTAAAGAAATGAACAAAAACGAAATCTTAGTTAATCAAAAGAATCAAAGACAAAAAAGCATTATGGCAAAATTATGGAACATTTATGCCCAGATGTTGAGAACAATGAATTAAAACTCACACAATTGGTTCGACTACGATTTTCTGCAAACGAAGAAACCGAGGCGGCAGCGGTTGCATCAAGTGTGATCACGGAACAAACACGACAACACGCCTAAATTAGAGAAGGTGCGAGTTCCTCCACGTCACGTTCTCGCTTTGGACTATCCAGCTACAAGCACAAGTTCCGAAGCTTCTTCACTGTAGCAGGGATTTAAGGATAATATTTACAAGAAATCCGGACTTAAAGGCACCACTCACGGAAGTCCTCGTGGCGGGGACTCCACTATCCCCTGGGTTTCAGTGGACATAAAGCCCATATTCGAAGATGAAATAGCTCGAGAAATCCACAGAAGCGTGATGTTGTTTTCCATGTGCTTGACTGCGCCTGGAATGGCCCGTGGGTCCCGCCACGTGGATGAGGCACGCGCGCGCAACTTACCGAGCCTGCGTAAGTTGGCGCTGACGGAAATCAGGAATCCACATTGAAATTAGGCTCCACGCCAGTATCTGTGCAAGTGTATGCTGAAAGGTATGACAATTCCTTGTGTTTTACTTACTGTTATTGTCTAGCAAATGATCATGAAATAAACGAATTGCGTCGAACACCATTCATGAAAATTTCTGTTTTGGAGATTTCGCGATATTTTAGGGACGGTGAAGTCACAGAGAACGATGAAGTAGCGTGAAACTAGCGGGAACAGTAAACGATGTCGGTATTTCTTGCACGTCCAAAGCGCGGCCAGCGTTCCGCTGATAGGTCCCGCCACGAAACCTCGAAAATGGTAATCATCCCAGTTCGCCAACTGCGCCACGCCGAACCACACGCGCATCCGGTCAACAGCATTAGATGGCGCGACGGAACCCTTCTGTCCAGGTCGGCAGATCTATCCACGGCAGTATTTTCGAAGGTAGGGGGCTATTCAATGTGTTCAACTTAGTGTTGTGATTGTTCAGCGGCCGGCTACACAGTATACATTGGTATTCGAATTTTTTCTTTCGAATAATCGAATATTTCGACTTTTCGAATAATTCGGATATTCGAATAATCGAATTTTCAACTTTTTGAATTATTCGAATATTCGAATAACCGAATATTTGGACTTTTCGAATTATTCGAATATTCGAATAACGAAAATTTCGAATTATTCGAATATTCGTTCGGAAATATTCGTTCGAACACCAATGTATACTACACAGTAAGCGACGCCCTTCAGAAGTGAGAATTTCTGTGAGTGCTACCTCTAAGCCGTATCTTCAATTTGAATGAATGGCTATGCTTGTTTTACGTAATAATTTCATGGGCTCCTTAACTATTAAGCCGTAGTAGTTCGGGCAGTTTATGCCCTGACGGCACCTTACTGCGATTCTCCCTTCAGCTGCTGCTTAACCGTTCCTCCTTTGAGCAGCAACTGGGGATGGATCAAGCAGTTGAGGTAAGGATGGCAACAAGTGAGGACAGATGTCCTTGAGCTTAGAATTCAACATATTACGCTGTTCGGGTTGCATTCCTGCTGCAGACCTTAATTCTGAGTCTCCTCACATAACTAGTGTACGTGGATTACAGGGAGCTCCAAACGGCCGTGTGCAAGGGGCGGGGCCGCGGCGCGGCAGAAGCAGGCAATCAGAGCCAGCGTGCGGAGCCTCTGTGTCTCTGCCCAATTGAGCCGCGCCGCGGTCCCGCCCCCTGCACACGGCCATTTGGATTTCCCTGTACATGCTGCCAACAAGTGCAATGACATGAAGAGGATGTTTATTCGGAAACGACTGGCGTACAAGTTAGTGAGTTACTGGTTAGTAATGTGACGAGTTTAACAATTTTCAAAAGTGAGAACAGCAGACAGCTGCGATGAACTCCATCGACCATATAATCGCATACAAACATGTGTTTCATGGTGATGAAGAGTTTTACGAGAGAATGAAACGGATTCAAATCATATTGCTTAGTTCAAACGTTAATCATCTTTTGGAGCGTAGGGTTATCTACTGGTGGCCACCGTGCCTTTTTCTCCAGTGTGTTCTGATGTAACAACACCATTTTTGGCGTCTTCAATGATGCAAGTATCCAAGTAGAATCCCTGGAAAATGATTTTTCAAAATTTCCACGAAATCTGACTAGTGTTAGTCGTGGAGAACCTGTGATTGGGTCTCCTTGGCCACTTCTTCAAAGGTTTTTGAGTCTCTTGGTCCGAAAATAACTCCCCAAAGCCAATGTCCGCGCCTAGCACGAGTGAAATTCCCAACTGAAAAATATCATGCAGACTTTGAAAGTATAAAGTCGATCAATAATGGGTACAAAAATCAATAGGTCACTGCTTACAGATGTCAGCAGCCCCATCGTCAAAAGCTCTATGCTGAGGATAAAACAGCGAGATTCTGGCCCAGTTGATTCCAGTGGTTTCCTTCAGTGCTTCTTCTCGGTAAGCTGTAAGACTTCAGTCATTTATCCTTTTTATTTGTTATGAGTTTATGGATCATGTCGGTCATCAGTCAGTTTATGGATCATGTCGGTCACAAAGTCATCTACATACAGTGGACATCAATGGCGCTGGCCCATCTGCGGCCTAGAGAAGGAAGCACCGCGACCGCGCTGCGCACGCCGGGATCGGTGTCGTCTGCTGCCGGGATGCTACTTCTAGTCGCTTTCTTCCCGATTTGGTCAAAAATCCCTAGAATCGTGTTAAAAAGCTGCTAGATACAGCATAACAGCACCAGGCAACATCATTTACGACGCGCGCGGTGCGGTAGCGCGGCGTACTTCTCGAGGAAGCGGATGGGCCACCGCCATTGACGTCTGCTGTATGTAAAAAAAATAACATAGGGCATATCAGTAATATAGAGTCCTTGCCAGGATGATAGATGGATTAGTGCGCCGTATCGTCGCGGCCGCAGAATCGCGGCGGGACCTACTCGGTCCTTACACTTGGAGCGTGCTTTCTCCGCATCCATTGCTTAGGTCCCACCGCGTTTCTATAGTCAGGAAACCCGTCTATCTTTTTGACAAGAACTGTAAGTTTTAATTATTTGCCATGTTCGTCGCTGTCGCTAACCAGCGCCTAGTCTCGCCCCGTATCGCCCTTACAAAATCCAAGTACACTGATCTGTTGCTTTTTTTCGGATTTCGAACGATGAAATTTCACTTTGGAGCTTTTTTTTTCGCGTGTCTTGAGTTTTTTCGCGTGGCCTGCTCATTTTTGGTCACCACTTCTCTCAGTTATACTCGCCAAATATCGCTCACCTACCTTCGTATTGTTTCACCCATCCAGTGGGGAGGAATTTTGGCATGGACAACATCGTTTGCAGCATAGCTGCTTTCAGCTGAATAGATTAGAATTTCAGGTTTGGTTACTCTTTTTCACAATAATAATGATACTTTTTCTTAGAAAAATAATTTTAGAAGCTTTAATTTGTGCATAGTGTTTAGTGGCAATATAACGTACAGTTTCACGCTTCTCTATTAGTTCCCTCGTCTCTGGATCAAGGTTGGTTCTGTGAGTGCGAAAATAATCGATCGTCTTATCCAACACGCTATCCAGAGTGTGAAGAACCTGAAAATAGAAGAGGATATCACACATATGCTTCATTTTAAACGATGTCTCAAATCCATGAAGTGCGTACATTGGCATCGTATGGTATTTTTCCCGAAAAGAACTTTGCCAAAACCTCATTTTCCTCCTTGGTGAGAGTTTGTTCAAATGCCTAAAGGGAAGTTTCTTTGAATGTAGTCGGTAAGTTCTGTAAATCGGCCGCCAAAGTTACCTTCTCCCTATACGCGACTTTGAGGATTTTTTGAGCAGCTTCAAGAGAACTTCGCTGGAATAATTACAATTTTCCACAAGGCACTACAACCTCGCAGCGTCAACTCGAAGGTGGTGTCCCATCTAAGGATCGATTTTGAGACTTCGGCATTATAAGAATCTGCAGGTCATGCTGATCACAATGGTATGCATTTTTACCCTATGAAAATGCCGAAAAAGCCGTTTTTGAGTTTTCCATTTCTGGAGAGTTAAAGGTCCCCGCGCTACGATAACTACCACAAGGAGGCGCAGGCGATCGATACCGCGTCTGCCACAGCTCGCGCATCTCTTTAGCGGTAGCGACGCGGTTAAGTAGAACTCTCCAAGAATAAAGGGTCCGAAAAGAGGTTTTCTAGTGCTTTTGTGAGGAAATATGTATACCATTGCGATCAGCGCTGGCCTGCAGATTCTTTAATGTCGAGATCATAAAATCGACCGTTAGGTGAGACACTGACTTTAGGAGGTTGATAGGTCTTGTACGACTGATGTTGCTACAATTCAGTAGATATTCCTGGGCGTTCTCGAGAGTGTAATGAACATCTTATCGAGGTGGGCGAGTTTTCCAGGCATTTTGTCAGAACAACATATCGTGATAAGCGAAGATATATAAAGCCTAGTGTGGTCTGAGAGGTTTCGCTCCAAAAAAATGGATCATTTTGTTTAAAAGGAGGTCTAGAATTCTCCCGATACCAATCAAAGTGAGTCCGCTGACTCAAAATCCAGCCACTCGTTTGAGGTTCCCGAAGTTAATCTGTGTCACCGGTGTCATATCTCCGGCAAGTGTTTAGTAAAGAAGAATTACTCGTAGTTCCGTGATATAGAACTCGTCCCTTTCCCACATCGACCCTAATGTCTCCATTGGATAATTTCAAGGTGGAAATTTTTATGAGGGAAATTCTGTAGTAAAATACAACTGATAAAACTCACGTCGTCCGCTCCAACACCAACGAGGTTCGATGCGTTGAAATCGACCAAGACCTTCATTAAATCGACATCCTGAAAGGTTTCCCATATGTCTTCGGAAAAGAATAATAGTAGAATGTGACAGTAAGAATAATAAATAATATAGTAAGAGTAATAGTAAGAATAGGGAATAAGGTTCGATTGCTTTGGTCCTTTGCCAAGCCTATTAATGGATATGAGCGGAATTGATGCAATGTAAGAGTTACAAAAATTCATTTAGAAGCTGTGAACATGTGTATGATCCTGGAAAATGGACAAACGAAAAAGCACTGCAGCATCATACAGTTGTTTTTATGTTACGGACATCTAACAATTCGCACGCATGGCATGTGCAGCGGGGTACGCAGAAAGGGCGGCATGACTGAGCTCTGTGATTGGTTGGTCCATCTGATCAGCCAATCACAATCACACAGGTCAACTTGGCAACCCTTTCCGCTTCACTGTTCTGCAGAACGTGATGTTCGATGAATGTGATTGTTCTTACCTCTTCTAGTGGTGCAAATATCTCCTCTCGACAAGTCGTCAACTTCATCAACGAGTTGTTCGCAGGTGTGTCGGTTCCAGCGGTAGCCTGTGCCTTGATTCAAATATATATATGTTTGAGGTTTTTAAAAGTATCCCGAATTTGCAAGTTTTCACGACTGGACTAGGTACACTGTAGAAGAGATCAACCTCGCCTACGTTGTTGGTCAGGATCACTCTCTCGGAAACTGCTGGCGACGACGTCGCAGGTGCTGGCGATGACGTCGCAGGGACTTCTTCCTAAAAATTTTCTGCTTTGGCCAACAAAATATCGCTAATGTGTCGCCTTATAAAAAATCAACTAGCCTCCTTCCGCGGAATCTTCTCCACATCGGCTAAAACAGGTGGTTTTGTCTCCGCGACCTTCTCATTCTGAATAGGTGCTTCTTAAAACATCCAGATTCGAGCCTTTGGACGTAGGCGGTTTACCGACAAGGGAAGAATGGGGGTTACTACATGGTAAAAAATAGCTCTATACACGCATCTATTAGGCAATTTATACTAGCTGCGTGCGTCAGTCGCGCATCAGTCGCACGCATCCATTTGCAAGGGATTTTCCATTAAGACCGAACGCGGCATGTACATTCTCTATGAAAAGAACGCGCGGCCGCCGCGAGGACATAAATGCGTGCGTCTGAGCTGCGACTGGGTTCTGGGTTCTACTCTTCATCATATAGACGCACGCGCGTCAGTCGCACGCATCCAGTATAAATTGCCCTTATGAGCGCCGATCATTAGTTTTTTAGACATGGCTCCTCCATTCATTGGACACTACTGTGACAGTCACTCTGTCTGAGGAAAAAAAGAAATCTTTCCCTCTACCTTGGCATGTGACTGAGGTTGGGGTCCTTTCGTCTTGCCTTGCTCTCCTTTGCTCCTCTAGAAGTGAAAGATGTTGGTATTAGTAGTAGCGACAGTAATCCAGAGAGGTTTTGGGACATTTTTTTTAAAAGTGTATGCGTAATTGCAATCGACTTGTAGTAAGTATGTGCGTGCGTGCGTCAGGCGCAAGTCGAATTGATGGAGTGTACACCCAGACGTGTTCGAAACAGCTCAGCCACATACAGAGGTCCATTATAGGGCAATTTTGACCTAGTGTGTGACGATCGGGCTTTTAGCTCATTTCTGAGTCGTTCGACTTACCGTTTTCCAAATACGTCGAGGTGGCCTAAAATGTAAGGAAGCACTAAAAAGGCTTGCTTTTCACTTTCGTCTTTGTTACGTCAGATGTGCGTCTGAGCCTGTTCTACGTCACATATGTAGTCGCACGCACGACGGACGAACGCATCCACCGCATCTACTAGGAATCTGTCTTACCGCAGAACCCAGTTGCTTCTCCGACCGCTTAGACTCTGTTTCTGCCGATGTCGTGCCGGAGCTCTCGTTTCCCGAGGAAATATCCTTCTCTTTCGATTTCTTACGACTTCCCTGAATTTTGATGAATTGATCAATTCCTACGTACATATGGCAATTCTCCTTCTTTCTTTTTAGTCGAGAGAATTATGTCCAACCCACCCTAGATTTCCTTTTTCTAGGTTTTTCAGCAGCCTCCTGCAAAATTAGATATACTATCAGCCTTAAATTGTTCAAATGAAATCAAGGTAGAGTATTTGAAAAGACTCACAACTGCTCCGCCTTCATTTGACTCCTGAAGTAGTAAACATTATTTACTTCATTCAGCCCCTGCAGTATGTTTAGGCCCCAATAAAAAAAAAATCGAGCATTGCCAACAACTGGACAACTACCTACCTCAGAAGTTGCGCTGCTTTCTGAGCTCTGAAAGAGTGATTCTTCACAAAAAGCTGAGTAATCAATGTATACCTACTGGGAATTTATCGAGAACTAGTAATTAAGTAAGTAAGTAGAGAACTAGTAACGTTTCCCATTCACATTTATAGTGCATCGGAGTCCGATCCGGTCGGATAAGAAAAGATACTTATCGATCCTTATCCGTATCTGTTCGACGAGAATCGCTACGCATTTTTTCTTATCCGACCAGATCGGAAACTGATGCACTATAAACGTAGCTAACGGAATTATTTTCAACTTTTTGCAGCTAAGCCTGTTTCTCTAGTCTTTTAAGAGGTGAGACATTCCATCAAAAAAATGAGAAGCGCAAAAAATTGGGGGGGGGGGGGGGGGGCACTTGGTATAAGATGACCTGTCCTGCACGTTCAGACTTGATAGCTGACACGTTCAGAACGCTCTGACTTGTTAGCTCTCTTAATGTGCAGCAGTTACCTGGAATGCAAACAAGTCAGAACGTGCAGGACAGGTCATATTATCGACTTATACCAAGTGCCCACCCCCCAATTCCATTTTAACCAAATTCTACTATTCTACTGCACAAGCAAGCACTTAAAGGCAGTGTGTCACCTCGTTTCGTGGGCTAAAAATACCAACAGACTCTAGCCCTCCTCGTCACGCTAATTCCAAAGATGTACGTCGAAGCTCACAATGATGACGAAAACCCCGTTTTCGGAGGGGCGGAAAATGCGGTCCGTGACTGTGCTGGCTGCCCGCCACGACTGCAGCGTTGGCCAACACGTCTAGACGTGTCCGACCGATGAGATCAACGTCCTCACGCGTCCACTCGGCTCGACAACTTGTTACAAACCCCGTCTCGAAAAACGATTAAAAACGGGTTCAGAGGCCGTTTTGTAACATTTTATGTATACCGCTGTATTCAACACATCGAGGAGATTCGGAATCTGATAAAAGCTCAGACACGAAAACGAGGTGACACATTTCCTTTGACAAAGCACACAAACAGCGTTTCACGCTGATTGTCTGTACATCTACACATGTCACTCCCATTTTCATCCGATTTCTCACTACCCCAATTTAACTTGTTCAGACAGGTTGTGAGTCATCCCGCCCACTTGTGCTTTCCGTATGATATATCAAAATGCTTTTGCCATTTTTTTGAGAATACCTAGGAATAAGAACGATTTTTATTTCTGCAGTTACTTTGCTTACCTTAGTTTTCATATGCAATATTTTCTTCAGATTATGCTTCCACTTCATCCTCCTGAAAGAATAATTTTTGCTTGCATTTCTGTGCTAGGCCATACACAAACCACAAAACGAAATCTGAACCACCCACATGGCAATTTCAGGGTAATTATGAACGTCAGCGTGAATGGAAGTACAATTGCACTAACCAGACAGGAGAATATTTATTCCGACTCGGAAAACTGTGCAGCTGGAACGCCGGCCTAATATGTCTAGCGCTTACCAGCGCTTCCTCCCTATTGCTGTCATTCTACCCTCCATTCTCGACATTCTTCACCAATTCTTGCTAGAAGGAGAGAGGAAAAAGCAGCAATCGGGGGGAGGATGGCAGCAACTGAGGCAGACGATGTTGGTTTTTGTACACGACGTGTTGCGCTGTTAGAGCTGCGTTTCTGGCGCACATTAATCAAAGGATCAAGTTTCATTTAGGTAGAATTTTTCATTAGAATATCATTCATTTATTCATTAGAATATTTATTAGAATATTTCAAAATGGATAAAAATGAAGTGGCGATACAAGAGATAAAGATCGTTGAAATGATACGTATTGATTGCCACGTTACATCGCCATGGATCGCTGCCAAACGGAGCTTATCCCCGTCCTCTCGAAGTTGTGCCCAAAATGAATTGGCGATGAATTGATGAGTGATAGCGATAGTGAAAACGATGTCTATCGATCGCCACGCCCCATTTATTATCATCCCTCTTACGCCTGGGGTCTTCTCATTCACTTTATCCATGTGACGATCGCCACGATCGCTGGCGAAGTCTGGGGATACTCTTGCCCTCAACATTACGAATAACCATCAAGCTGAGGTTGATGAGGATTAGTAAACTATGGATTCACGAGATTATTCATAAAAAAATCGGCAGAGTGGCCGAGTGGTTGAGGTCCATCACATTCCCATTTTTAACGTGCTTTTTCAAGGAATTCATGAGATGTTGAGCAATTTTTTACTTTTTACTCGTCAAACGCACGCATCTAGTATAAATTGCCCATTCACTCGCTTGCTCAGTAACTCACTTGTTATGAACTTTCAGTTTAAGCGGTCGCATTTCTGTCCGAGGTTTTTCCATGATCGAATAGTCAAATTCGTTACTGTCGGCTTGTACGAATATTCTGGAAAAGGAGAGCTTTTGAAAGCGTAACCGAAGCAGACATCCGTTTCGCTGACCCCTTCTTCCTCATTTCTGCACGTTTCTGCGAGAGTCCTTTCTGTTTCTTGGTTGGTGCTTTTGCCGGCACGGGCTCCACATTCTTCTTGTCCTTCTTGTTCTGCGCTAGGTAAGCTTTGTACTGTGAGTTCATAAAGTGTGCATCCACTTTGGTTCCTAAACGAGGAACGACATGCCCTCCTGGATGAGGCCGCGACAGATGTTAAGCTGCACAGACGTACCGATGTTTTTACCCAACATGGTAAGGGTAGTAGACAGCCGTCCGTTCGGCGAGTAAGAATGAAGAAAACTGAGCTCTACTGCAAGATCCATCTGCTGTGGTGGTCCTTGTTGTTGTTATTGTCAGCAGGACCTCGTTCATTCGCGCAGAATATCGTGAAGAGCGGTGAACGCGGCATGTAGACCACAAATGAGAATTTCGCACGGCTGTCACGAATAGCCGTGAAGACGTGCGTGCGTGCGTCTCACTGCACTGTGTCTGCACTGCTACGGAGATGTATCTAGGCTTAATCTTCGTAGTCGGATGTACGAGGAACTGTAATAATGTAACTACATAAACTATGTAATTATAGGGCAACTTGTACTAGGTGTGCACGTGCGTTTGACGTGCGTGCATCTATATGATGAAAGAAGGGCAATTCATACTATTTGCGTGCGTCAGACTTACGCATCCATTCTCGAAAGATTTTCCATGAAGACCTGCATACCTAGACAATATCCGGTCAACGCGGCATGCTCATCCTCAATGAAAAAAAAAACGCGCGGCCGCCGTGAGACCGCAAACCCAAGGCCAGCGTCTGAGCTGCGTCAGCGATGCGATTGGCCCTACCTTTCATCATATATGTAGACGCACGCGCGTCAAACGCACACATCTAATATAAATTGCCCTAGAGAGAATATCATCTGTGCTTAAGGTTCAAGGTGCGAGAATAGTTGAGGAGAATCTACGTCACGGGTAATATACATATGGGTATAACATTTACTCTTCACGATCAAGCTGGCTGCGTAGCCGCTGACATTGTGCTTCGCGGGAGCATTGCTAGAAAATTGTTCTCCAATCTCCTGGGGATGCAGACTCTTCCACATTCAAATATCTCAGCAAAATGAACTGTAGTCTATATCTAGCTATAATTTGATCTAATTTTCTTGCGGTCACAAATTTGCACCATGAGTGTCCCTATTTTCTACGAGTTGTCCAACTTCTCAACGTCTTTGCTTTTCTCATCACTTGTCCCTTCCTCTTCCTTACATGCTGCTACGGATGGGCTACAGCAAACAAACAGTGCGTTTCATATTCATAGAGACATCCAAATTCCTACTGTGACGAGCTTCGTCTGGCTCATGTTGAAATAAATAAAAGCTGAATGGAACCTAAACACGAATATGCCACTGCTTTTCTAATATTTTCCAAGCAGAAATTTCCATCCACATACAGTTGTGAAACTTTTATTCTACAACCATGTTCTGTAGAAACCGCATGATCATCAACAGAGCTCCCGGGCGCTGTTCCATACTTCTTACTATGATTACCTCGGCTTCACAACTTTGTATTCTATGGTGGCTTCAAAGACGGATTCGTGGTTGTACGCCATGACGGGCACACGGTTGGAGCTTGACAGTAGTGTCGTGCCGATATCACTCTTGGTACAGAATCTAAAGCACCCTTGTTAGCTAGCATTACTGCAGTAGAACTGTAGGGAGTGGTCTGACCTGTAGCCGGTGGCTTTCTGGTCTGCTTGTGTCTTGAATTCAATTCCTCCTATGTGGCATCCACCTATAATTCCCCAGTTCGACAAGCTGATCAGCTTCACTTCAACCTTGGACCCGGCAGGTGCCTGAAACCATTCGCAATTAGGTCTTAGAACTGGAAGGCGATGATGATTTGGTTTGTAGTTCTTCTACAAACCTCAAGCCAGTAGGTGCACTCCCTCGAAACCTCTCCCTCACGAAGCTCTCCAACGAAGAGATTGAGTTTACGCGGCGACGTTGATGTGACCCTTACGACCTTTCCGCAACCCTTTGGCTAAAAAGGCGTGGTTTTGTCGGTTTAAACTGGATGACAAGTAACGCAGGAGGTGTTACCCTCTGGTCGCAAAGTGCGCCTCCATATCCACCGGGACAAATACATTCGGAGCAGTTCTTGGGATGTGGGAATCCACCATTGGTGCACTTGGCTGCGGTATTCTTGTCACACTTATCTTAGAAAGTCGTTCTATCTGCGGATGCCAGGATTCACGAAAGGAATTACTAAACTTACCTAGACATCCATAATGTGTATTCATCAGCAGCTTGTCGTAGAAGGAGAGCACGCGTGATCCAAGGGTTCTGATGTACTTCTCGTCTTTCGGCACCATTGTCGGTTTTGAGATGTCTTTGGCAAAGCTAAACAATGATAATCTCTTTGCAGTTATAAAAACGAGCATGAGTGAATAATCCTCCGGAAACCTAACCCCCAGGCGTGGTAGTGCATAATGCTGCCGTAGTCGTAAGGAAGGTTATAGTTCTCATTTCTCTCTGGCGTTTCCTTGCTAAAGTCACCAAAGTTATCCGGCTGAAATATGAATGGATGTTTTCCTCGTCAGAAAATGATGAAAAAGTTGTTACTCACATTGATGTTGTCCTTGTTAAGCAAGAGGTAGTTATCGCGATCATGTCGCGACTGCATGTGGAACAACCCGAGAGCATGGCCCAGTTCGTGGGCAGCGGAACCTACCTAAACATCACCCGAATTAAATTGTTCCACAGGCATAACATTATTTCACAGTCGGGTAGCTCAGAGAGTGCGTTGGGAATTGGTCTGCAATTGCGACTGTGGCATGCTATCAGCCGACTGATCAGCTGCTTCGATCTAATTTTTGTATTTTCCTCTGCAAATTTTAATATATACATACAGGGTGTGATTCGTTGTATTATTCTACTATCGTTTAGTAGAATCTTCTACCAGACACATTCAGCGGCGAAGCCGTTCGACACCATGTGATAGCCGTAATTGCAGAACAAAGTCACAGACGCACACTCTAAGCTGCCCGACTATACAGGACCTGGCTTATCTCCCCTAGGGAAAACTGTCTTTTCATCATGTTTCTTGGATAATCGTGAACTTGCATGAAAAGGATCTCCAGACGCTGCTGATCAAAATGACATACGTGATTCCGTGCAAAACTGTCGAAAAGCCGCTTTACGAGCACCAACGTTTATAGATCTTGTGAGCGGGGCCCACGCAGGATTACAGGGTTCCCGAACAATGTACTCCCTTGCTCTTTAGGCATGGAGCGCATTTTCTGCCCTGTTAGGGAATGAGTGAGGAACTCTCACGAAGTGTTTCCTCAAAAGATGCACACCCAGGAGTTATTAAAAAGCCACGTGGCTCCGCTCCCGTCTTCTACCACGGGCACGGCAAGAATTATGGCTCGAAAACGGTGTTTTTTCGGCAGTTTCGCACGGAATCGCATATACCATTCTGATCAGCAGCTCCTGGAGATTCTCTTCACGTGGAAGTTCAAAAAACGGTACTGAGGGGGGAAGGTGTAATTAATGGCACTGTGTCACCTTGTCTCGTGGGTTACAGATATCAACGGACTTTAAACCATCTCGTCAGGCTAATTTCAATGATGTACGTCAAAATGCATAAAAATGATTATAGCCCCGTTTTTGGAGGATCCGAAAGTGCAGTTCACGGGCCACTTAGGCGCAGCGGTCCGCCACAGTTGCAGCGTTGGCCAACACGTCCTGGCGTGTCCGATCGATAAGATCAGCGGCTTCACGCGCCAACTCGGTTTGACAAACTATCCCTAGTCCCATGCAGGAAAACAATTGAAAAATTGGTACAAGGCTCATTTTGTAACATTTTATATATACCGCTGGATTCAGCGCATCGCCGAGATTCAGAGTACCGCAAAAACCTCAAACACGGAAACGAGGTGATACACTGCCTTTGAGGGACTGAGGTCCGTGTAATCAACCCAATAATAGAAACATTGAGATATTCCACAAAGCTAAAGCATTTCTTGGCCCTATGCAGAGAACCACTACCAATTCCAGTATGTAATGCTACAGTTATAATGATGTACTATAGGAGTATAGCGGCTTCGGTCGCTACTGTTTAGGAGACTGTGAGTTTCATACGTATTGACTGCGCCCCGGCGATAGCGGCGACACTGGTAGCGACATGCCGCCCGCTGTCAGTGCACTAAAAACCAGTGCAGCACACCGATACCGTTACACCCCTCATGGGGCGCCTATAGATTTGGCCACTTAATCTTCGCCGGTTGTCTATATTTTCTCTTCTCTTCCGACCGATTCATAACAAAGTTTGCCCCTCTACTACATTAATAACTTTTCTCACTACATGTAGTGCCGGCCAATCACTTGCATCACCATGGTTTGATGAGTCGTATCACCTGTGTTATGCAGACCAACAGGGTGCTGTGTGTAGGGCAATTTATACTGGATGCGTGCGACTGACGCGCGTGCGTCTATATGATGAAGAATAGGGCTCAGTCGCTTAGGAGTCGCATCGCAGTCGCAGCTCAGACGCACGCGTTTACGGCCTCGCGACGGCCGCGCGTTATTTTCATTGAGGATGTACATGTCGTGTTGACCGGTCTTCATGAAAAATCCCTCGCAAATCGATGCGTGCGACTGATGCGCGACTGACGCACGCAACTAGTGTAAATTACCCTTGTGTCGGGCGGTTGATCGCATTGATTTTAGCTCATATACTATGAAAACGGTTTTCTTCCTCACCGTCAGGCATTTGTCTCCCAACATAAGTCCTTGGGCATTTCCTTGCATACCAAGCGACGACATGCATCCTGGCCCCCTTGCAACAACGATTTTGGCTTGAGCTGCAAACATACTCAGTTATTTCACGGATTTTACGATCGTCTACGATTTGCTCGCTTACCATTGGCGTTTTCACGGATATCAAGGCATGTGGTCTTCGACCAAACTTCGGTTGCCTTCTTGAAGATGTTTTTCACATTTTCGGCTAAACATTTTGGAGTAATGCACCAAAAAAGGAGAAAAAAAGTTCCGGACTCTGAGAGCACGAAGTCGCACTAACGTGTATTTGGGGCAAAGGTGTACTCCACTAATCCATTCTTCCACTTAGCATTAGGATTACGGAACGCTTGGCGTCTATGTCGCCCGATATCAGGTCTATAAAAAAAATTTGTGATATTATGGAAAGGTATTTAGAAGAACAACAGCTGCAAAGTAATTGGTGATGAACAAGTATTTTTCTTTGGAGTTATTTAGATGGACCAAAAGTTACGGCCATATTAAATAAGTGGTCAAAAACTTACTTTGTTGTAATTATATCGCTGGTCAGCACTGGTTCACCCTGGCCACTGACGTCTCCGATTTTCTAAATCAGATGGATGCACATCACCTATAGTATAAGGTAGCTTGGAATGGCAGTTCTCTTACCCTAAGCTTCTCTTCCAACTCTTCCTTCTCGTCTGATTCCAAAGTTTTAGTCACACAAAGAATTAGGACCTATGAAAAAGAAAAACATTTTGTTGATTGAAGTTCACTGAAGAATGTGGTGGAATATGATGAGAAATAATCTTACCACCGTCCCAAATATTGTGGACCGCATTGCGTTGCTGCGATTGCCAGGATATGGAGCTATTCATCTGAATACGCTTCTTTTATATGAGCCAAATAGAATGAACATCCAACAGATTGTGTCAATATTAATGACGTTTTTTGCTCTAACGAAACTTTAATATTTGTACATCCTTTCATGAAACAACTGAACAGGTCTCGTTCGAAGCAAAAAAAGGCATCGCTTTAGTTTATGAGCGAGTTTTGAGAATTGATTTCCCATGTTCTGTGAAAGCGAAAGCTTCAAGTTTTTATTCTTGGATCGGGTCCATTTTAATCTTCGTTTTCATTTGATACCCCATACAACGTGCTAAAAAACTGCAACTACAGAGTAACAACAAAGTCTTTGGCCGAGGACTTTGTAGCATTTATTTCTTGCACTTTGCCGAGGAACCCATGACTTTGTATTTGCGTTGTCTACCCAAATGTCTCGAACACATACGCGAAATTTCATAGTGCATAGCTTTATTTGAATTTTGTATGATCTGCAAACATGAAACAAGGTAGAGATGGAAATGCCCGCAAGTAGGGTGTCGGCGTCATCTTCTCCAAGAACTTTTTTTCGGTTGGCTCTCCAAATCACCTTTTTTACCTATTTAATACAGTGGTGAGATGAAATTACGTTACGGAACATTTCAAACAATCCATGCAATTCATCACAATGAATGCATATTAGAAATACATAATTTAATCTTTTGGTAGGGCACGTGCAGCGATTCGTTTGAACAATGCAAAATTTTTCCAGTAGGGTGTCAAGCTGTCTTTAAAGGCAGCACACATGATAATCTTCATGTCCGAATGTTTTTGAGAGTTTTGGAGTCTGGAAGATAGTCCCAGTAATTCTGCACAAGTTGCACCGCCGAAGGCATCAGCGG
Source organism: Ancylostoma caninum (assembly GCA_037903475.1). NCBI lineage: Eukaryota > Metazoa > Nematoda > Chromadorea > Rhabditida > Ancylostomatidae > Ancylostoma > Ancylostoma caninum. The sequence continues at coordinate 473,032 of JBAJFG010000015.1, read as the reverse complement.
TCCTAAGATATAACAAGTTAGACTTGGTATCCGGGTATCCGCGGATGAGATGTGGCGGGATCCTAATCAGCTGATTTCTGCCCCAGTCACTCAGTTTACCAAAGATAATGTTTGCTTTCCATGTTCATTTGCAGAAGTTTTACATTATGATGATCTGCTTCCCTCATTTACGCTCTTCCAGTTGTTGTTGAGCCGTATTATCTCTTCTTTTATGCAGAACTCTCAAACTTTTAATTGTGATATAAATTTCTATTTGTTAGTTCTTTACACTTGACCATAAGTTCTGTTTCTTATCTTGATGTATGTCTCTGTGGTGGACATTCTATTTCCCTTTCGTTTGTGCTTTTTCTCCCTCAGAAAAGCTGAAAAACTAGTCGATTATCTGCAAGGCATTCAACTCGTAGTATACATGGCGTTCCAATACGCGCGCGAGCTGATCCATTCAAATATATCAAATCTTCAGCTGAAAGGCAACGCGTTTAGCGGCTCGCACGTAGCCTTTGTACTGGGTCCGCAATTGACCGATGTTTACTCCGTGACAAATGCCATATACATAGTTGCGCCAAGAAATTCGTTGACAATAAAGGCAGCGTTATCGACTACCTTGATCTACTCCACCAGCGTAACTCGGCCGCCTTGCTATAATGTGGCGAATTTGTAGCATCTGAAAACCATTTTAACGTGAGTTCTAACAAAACTGACCACATTATCCTTGGTAAATGCCTGCTGCCTTATTGTCCTTTTTGGTTTTGGGTATGAAATATTGGAGGGAAGTCTCCTTGTCCTAGACATCAAAAGCTTGTAAAAATCTGTCAGTTGTTGTACATAATGGAAACTATATTGAACCCTGAACGTACATCAAACAACTTTCTCCGAGAACTTAAGAGGTGAAGATTATAAACACATTTTGTATTGCAAACTCTGGAATATTAAGAGTATTGAAATCCTCGCTGTCGAGCTATTCTGGAATTATTTTGAATGCTTTCAATCTTTGTTAGGTCTTTTTTCTTATGTGGAGCAAAAACAGTTATACCACATTAGACAATTGACCACAAGTATGGTCTGTATGCTTGAATCAGAACTTTTTCTGTTAGTGGTCGATAGGCCTTTGAATATCCAATATGTGAGTGAAAGGGGTTTTCTGCTTACATAGGTGTAATTACCAGAAAAGTCAAGAGAGCTACCATAGTACAATAGTATCCCAAATCAGCGATTCTTTCCATTTGAGCAGTTTCCAGACATCCCATACATATTGAAAGAGTGTTTAGCGAATATTGTCCAGTGTGCATGCATTTTTCCCCGGTGATAATGGTAGTTGCCATATGTATATGTGGTGCACCTGATGACCATTTTATCTATGTATAGCTGATTGGAATTTTTCACAAATTTTGCCTGTGGACTGACTATACACTTTAAGATCATCAGCAAACTGTTTGCAATGAAAACCCTCATCACGCGATCCGTCAGCTAACTGTGCTGTGAAAACTGTGAACAATAGGGATGGGGGAGGGGAGGCGACGAATTATCTCCCTGACAGACGCCACCCTTGATGGCCTTTTAGTTGAGCATTCTCTTGAGATTCCACCTCTAACTTGAAAATTTCTACCCGTTACATATTGTCCAGTCCATTTACATAACATAGGATGAATTCTCAGTCCTTCGATTTTATAAATGAACTCTTTGTTACTAACTCTATCAAATGCCTTTGAAAAGTCAAAACACATCTCATCGCAGCTCTTCGTTTCATCTAAAAACTGGTCCAGTCGTTGATGCAATCAAACATACTATTTTCTACTGGTCTACCCTGGACAAAACTTTTCTGGGATTGGTATTGGCAAAGAGTTTCAAATCAGAGAGTCGTAACTCTAGAATACGGAAAAAACAGATCAATCATGCCTGAAAATCGCTGTGGTGCTAGACGGTGGTAGTACAACAGTAGGCAAGGTGCTGGATCATGGTGAAAACAAAAGATCTGATTCCTAGGTATTTCCAGAAGGTTAGATAACAGCTGAGTAAGAGGAAAATACTAAGAACTAAAACTCCAAGGACAATCCAAACCTGTGAATTAGTGAAAAAAAAGAATAACAAATAACTACATGAGGATCCTATCGAGTTCAACTAAATGAAGATCCTACCGAGTTAGAAGTTTCCATAGTCCCGCCCCCATGTCTTCGATCGACCCCTTCTCCTCCGCCCACGCTCGGTACTGAGCCGTAGACTGTCGACTATGCCATGCATGTTTACAAGACACAAAAAATATGACACGTTATCGGTTTAACACATGCCCATGAATTGATCGAATAGACGCCAACGCACAATGAGCTTTTTTGTCGAGACATCAAACAACCATTAACAACTACTTTCAAACAACTATACAGTTCTCTCAGTGCCCTATTCGTCGCTGGGCATTTTTAAATTTAACGTGGAATAAGCGCACTTGTGCTTGTTCAGCCCGAGAATCGATAACGGGGGTCCAACAAATAAATGTTCCCAAAATTGAATTGAACTCTAGCATTAATATGCGTTAGTGAAAATGTTGTCCTCATGGAAGGAAAAGAATTTTTTGCTTTTCCTGTTTCAGCGAGAGTCGAACAGATCGATGTCTGGGTTCCCCCACTTAGCAAACAGCAAATTGGTCACAACTGGGCTCAACGAGTAATCCGAAGAGTCGCAGAATTGTCGGGATGAGGTGCCAGCTTCATTATTCTGCGCTCCAGGTTTGTAGCATGCCACAAGTCGTAGTCTAGGCTGGCTCGCAAAGGCCAGATCACTATTGTTAACAGGTTCTGATGAGCGCTTCGAGTCCCTCCCTTCTTATTAATATACCATACAGCCGTAGTGTTGTCTAACTCGTCTTTAGGCGTGCAGTCTCTCAGATCGTAGCGAAACAACGCAAGCCAAAAAGGCAAGCCGCAAGCTGTTTTTCACTAATCTGCCATGTTGTTTCGTTCCTATTCCATCTTCCGCTACTTTCACCTTGGCTCGCTGTGACACCCCGCCCACTATTTGAAGTCCGAAGTGAACGTAAATGATGGGCTCCCCTCGACGATAAGTTGGGTATTATTTGATTTCAAGTTGTTAACGAACCATTCCAAATCTTCCATACACTCAAATGACAAATAACAGGTAACGTCGTAGCCAGCCAGGCAAGCTGGATGAAACTTTGCCAACCATGCCCGCATTCTACGCAAATAGAGAATTCAAAGACTGGAAGCAACATCTGTTGAGTTGACTCGTCCTACGAAGGCGGCTACGTCTCGTAGAGAGACTTTTTGCTTGCAGTAATTATTTGGCTTGCTGCGAAATCACATTAGTCCTACTATCAAGTCTATTCCACTTCATTTTTGCACAGTTGATGATTAGACCTAGGAATTCAATCTCCTGGACAGAATGAGGCGTTTGAGAAGGTAAATCATTTATGTCTTTGACTTTCCAGGCTCTGACGAAGGCGACATCGCCGAAACGTTAGCCTCAATAAAGATCGATAACCATTTTGGCTAACAGCTCAAAAGAATCCTACTGTATTCCGAAAGCACAATCAATATGCCAAGATTCAAGGACAGTCGAAACATGGAAATTGTTAAAATGAACAAGGTTTTCCTATGCCGTATATGGTTGAGTGTTTGCCTCAAAAAGCGCTCCCGTCTTCTCGTGACGTTGGCTGTTATTCCAAAGGAAAGCACTTCCACCGCTTGTTCAATGTAGAAATCAGCTTTTTCTTGACGTCCCTCACTGCGAGCGATAGCCACGATAGCCATGAGGTTAAGCCCATTCAGTAGGACCTCAGCATCAGCCATTAGGGAGGGTTCGTCAGCTTGTATTCTGACACAGTTCTTCTTGGGATCGTCACTGAGAAGGGATTTTTGGAAATTGCCTGAACGATTTTTTTGGGAGACCCTCATCCAGTACAGGGATTGCCGCCATTCCGGATGAAAGGTAGGCGATCAAAGAACTTCAGCCTCTCCTCGGTCCCTACATATACTCCTGCGGCGCATTTATTGAAATGTTCCAAGAGGGGTTGATCTATATCCACTCTTGTCCTTAGCTTCTTGTAATCCATGCGGACAATTTCAAGCGCTCTTTCACAGGCCCTGCTTGGCCCCCAATTTCTGATTTCACTAAAAATTCCGTCCTTGCTTTAAACCGAACGAGAAAACGAGGTCATACAAGCTCGACCAACTTGCGGCTCTCGTTTGCAGTTGCCGACGGTTTTGTGGACTCCACAGAAAAGACAGGAGAGTTATCCAAGATCTGAGAGTGGATTCTCAAAGCGCATGAGTTCCACATAATCCATGTAAATTTTTAATTTGCTATCCTATCTAGTCTCCCAGTCTCACAATTTGTTATATTCGACCAAAGACTTTGTTATCACCCTATAGGATTAGAAGAGAACAAATTCACATGCTAAAGAACAACTTGACACATTAAATACCGGATCCTTCTTGACAGCCAGTCCGGCCAATGCTGGCAGAAATGCAAATCGTAATCCCAAACGTCTCATGATTTGTCGGATACATATAATTCAGGTATAATACACAAAGATGCCAAAAAGCATTGGACAAAAAAATCGTTCGTAAAAATACAAGGAAAAGGAATATGTATATTGAATTTTGTATATTAAATATTAAGAGTATTGAATTCCTCGCTTTCGAGTTATTCTGGAGTTATTTTGAATGCTTTCAATCTTTGTTAGGTCTTTTTTCTTATGTGGAGCAAAAACAGTTATACCACATTAGACAATTGATCTCAGGTATGGTCTGTATGCTTGAATCAGAACTTTTTCTGTTGCTGGTCGATAGGCCTTTGAATATCCAAAATGTGAGTAAAAGGGGCTTTCTGCTTACATAGGTGTAACTATCAGAAAAGTCAAGAGAGCTGCCATAGTACAATAGTACCCACTATACACTTTAAGATCATCAGCTAACTGTTTGCAATGTATACCCTCATCACGCGATCCGTCAGCTAACTCTGCTGTGAAAACTGTGGACATTAGGGGGGGGGGGGAGGGGAGGGACGAAATACCTCCTTGACAGAAACCACCCTTTACTTGCCTTTTAATTGAGCATCCTTTTGAGATTCCACCTCTAACTTAGAAAGTTCTACCCGCTAAATATAGTCCAATTTATTTACATAATATAGCATGATTACTCTTTGTTACTAACTCTATCAAACGCCTTTGAAAAGTCAAAATTTATCACATCGCAGCTCTTCTTTTCATCTAAAAACCGGCCCAATCGTTGATTCATCCAAGCATATTATTTTCTATTGGTCTACCTTGGACAAAACTATAAGACAAAGTATGAGACCCGTTATCGTTACAACACATGCCCATGAATTGATTGAACAGACGCCAACACACAATAAGCTTTGTTTTTGTCGAGACGTCAAACAACCATTAACAACTAGTTTTAAACAGCTGTACAATTCTTTCAGTGCCCCATTCATCGCTGGGCATTTTAAAAATTGACGTGAAATAGGCGCACTTGTGCTTGTTCAGCCCGGGAGTCGATAGCGGGGGTCCAACAAATAAATGCTTCCAAAGTTGAATTGAACTCTAGCATTAGTATGCGTTAGTGAACCTGTTGTTCTTATGTTGGCTTTGTTTTGTTAACCTTAGGGGTAATATTGTTGGTGAAATATGTCTGCAAATCGATGAACACAAGGATTTGATCAGCTGCTTCCTTTCGAATGACCGATCGGAGTAACGTCACTTATCACAGATTGAGAATTTCAACGGTGTAATTTGTTCTCTGCACTAGCCACATATTCTCTCATTCATCAGGTTGTTGAGAAAGCTCTGTCCGAAATTCCGACTTTTGTCCTATCATAATTTTACTTAGCAAATTATTCAGATATCGTTCCAATCACCATTGCTAGTGGTGACAGAGGTATTCATATAGAGTCATACCTGTCTTTCCCAGGAGTGAACCTTCTCCACTGCCGACCATCTTCACTATCACATCACGCCATCACAAACGAGCTCGCTCTGTATCAAAACCTTTGAGGGTTTTGATCTACGTCGGCGGGTTGTTAAGGCACCTTATAAATCCTTAGGAGCACGAGTTTGGTACTAGTGGTCCGCTATTCCACCACCGTGTCCGCAACTAAAGTGAGCTCTACCTTATCTGTGTTCATTGTACTGTTTTCTGAGTGTACGGCTGGATGAAGGGTGCCCTGTAGAAGGATGAGGCGGTTGAGAGGGTAAATCGCCTATGTCTTTGACTTTCCAGGCTCTGACGACGGCGACATCGCAGAAACGTTAGCCCCAATAAAAATCGATAACCACCTATCGATAACCATCTTGGCTAACAGCTCAAAAGAATCCTACTGTATTCCAAAAGCCCGATAATCATTTTGTACGAAATATCGATTAATTAATTTCATCGATTTTCCCCCTTTCCGCTTATGGACGGGCAAGGGCATGTATACTGTGGTCTCGCTGAAAACGAATATGGCGACCGCTTTGCACGGAATATTGCTATATTTATATTAATTGATTTTTTGCTTTTCCACCCCATAGGACGGTGAGGGCATGTCTACTGGGGTTCCTCAATATGTTGAATATGAATATTTATTTAAATTACTACACGAAGATCCTACCTAGTTCAGAGTTCCCAGAGTCCCGCCCCCATGTCTTCGGTCGACTCTTTCTCCGCCCACGCTCGGTACGGAGCCACAGACTGCCGACTATGCCATGCATGTTCACAAGACACAAAAGATATGAGGCACGTTATCGCTGCCACACATTCCCATGAATTGATCGAATAGACGCCAACACACAATGAGCTTTTTTTGTCGAGACATCAAACAACCATTAACAGCTACCTTTATACAGCTGTACAGTTCTGTCAGCGCCCTATTCATCGCTGGGTATTTTAAAAATTGAAGTGAAATAGGAGCACTTGTGCTTGTTCAGCCCGGTAGTCGATAACGGGGGTCCAACAAATAAATTCTCCCAAAGTTGAATTGAACTCTAGCATTAGTATACGTTAGTGAACCTGTTGTCCTTATGTTGGCTTTGTTTTGTTAACCTTAGGGGTTATATTGTTCGTGAAATATGTCTGCAAATCGATGAACCCAAGGATTTGATCAGCTGCTTTCTTTCGAATGACCGATCGGAGTAATGTCACTTATCACAGATTGAGAATTTCAACGATGTAATTTGTTGTCTGCACTAGCCACCCATTCTCTCATTCATCAGGTTGTTGAGAAAGCTCTGTCCGAAATTTCGACTTTTTGTCCTATCATAATTTTACTTAGCAATTTATTCAGATATCGTTCCAATCAGCATTGCTAGTGGTGCCAGAGGTGCTCATATAGAGGCAGACATGCCCGTCTTTTCCACTGCCAATCCTCTTCACTGACTCTGTTCTCCTACAGCTGAGGCTTCCAGGATTCATGGAACTCAGCAACCCCCAGTTTGCGCTAAGAATGCAGATACGGGAGGAAAAATGAAACGAATATGGGCGGTAGCTCTAATCCACGCTAAAGATAAAGGACCTACTGGAGCGATGGGCAAACAGACGCTCAGCTATGGCAACTCATGGGAGAGCTTTTCTCATTTGGCAAAGACAGACAGCGTTGCTCGACTGAACGAACACTGCGCTAGATGGTCAGAAGAAGCTCGGAACAAGAATGCAGAGCTGACGAGCACCAGCAGGATTTGATCCTGTAGGAATGTTCACGACGAGCGAGAGACTTATTTTTGATATTTCAGTACTGTTCTGTCTCTGAGCTTCATGAGATATTGCTGATATAGTTGTGCAGTTGAAAGCTCCTCAATGCCTTTATTAGTAAGCTTTCGGCATTTAATGCCTTCTTCAGACCTAAATATTAACAATCCATTGCTATCTCATCACAAGCTTACAAATAGGAACAGTTGAACAATACCTAGAGGCAGGAAGTTAGTAAGTCTTTCTGACTTCGTGTGCTCTCAGGCAATTGCTGACCTATACAACGATAACTTAGGTTGGTGTTCGACATAATTCAACATGTTAAGAAAAGAACCTTGCTCCTAAGATGTTGGTCACAGAATGAAACTACGTTACGGCAAGAGATCGGAGAGGCATTTATACTCATAGTTATGAGATCAATCTCAACACATCACGCAACTCCTCTCTGTTGTTTATCTCTGGACTGTGCCTCCTTATTTCCAGTGCCTCCATAATTTTCCTTTCCAGAGTATTCACAAGATGACGGTGGAGGACTTTGACCTTCAACTTCGGAGCACGCTCGTACGTATGTTTCAGAGTGCGATGTCTTGAAAAACTTTCTGACGCGTAGGAGGCAGGGTTCGTTAATGCCCTGCGGTGCTCGTCCAGTCGCATTCGTAAGGGTCTCATTGTTTCTCCCACATATTTCTCTCCACAGCCTTCGCATGTAATGAGGTACACCGTGCCCCGCAGCTGACAGATTTGCTCTTCGGTACAGTACTGACAGTCAGGCTGGAGGCATTTGTTTTCATATATGCGTGTGGAGGTTAAGATTTCTTTCAATGTCGGTGGTGGACGAAACACTAGTTTTATTGGCAACCCAGAGTGTCTCACTACCTATACTACCTCACTTATTTTTGACCCACAACCACGTGCATTACTGACTAGTACTGCCCACGTACAGCCTTGTCATATGTGCCTGCTAAAGACGGATGTAACTCCTTATCGGGACAAGAATCAGAAAAGATGAAAACAGATCTGAAATCAGCGTCGCTACCAAGCCACGATTCCTCAGTATCCATATTGTTCTCCCTTTGCTCCACGTGGTATTCTGAGCTTCTGTAGACCATCCAGCAGGTTTCAAGTATAGGCGGTAATATTATTTTGGACTACCCATATAGGTCTCGTCATGGATTAGCAGCTTTTCTCTGTGCACTTCCCTTGTCAGCATCCCTTAGCTCACTTATTATGATTAGAGCACGCCTATGGCAGGAGAGCCGTTCTGGGAGCAAACCTAGCCGAATCCAACTTGTACGAACTCTAGGTAGAACAAATGTCGCTGGACTAGCCAGGGAACACTGGATAATACATGAAAAAAAACAAGATTCATTCACCTCTTTACAAATGTTGAACAGTAAAACAAAGCTGGGCCGGCGCACGAAGTCAAAACACCGCAAATGCAGACGCAATTTGCATTTGCGAACGAAAGAAGGTGAAATGTTTCAATAATTCAAAAATGGCAATGAAAAAACAGCAGGTGCGTGGCATTCGCAAAAGTTCCCCAACCTTTAGCGAATGCTAGATCGAACAAAACAAAATATGTACTACAATCTTCTAGACAAATAAAATAATCTACACGTCTAAATTTTGATTTCGAATTTGTGATTTTTGATGATGTCCTGGGCGATCAATATGAACAGATCAGTGAGCAATAATGACAGTCTTTGGAGGTTTCCTTGCTATTGTACGACCTTTCCGCCGAATTTCTGCTCCAACTCGGTGCTCTCTGGTCTTCCTTGCGATTGCTTCGTTAGAAATGCTGTCCTTCTCAAACGGGAGGCGGCGTACCTGGAACAGAGAGTTCCATGCTCTTCTCTGCAGATGCCAGTGCTTGACAGAATTTTAGGAAAAGAAATTCCTATCACTATTCGAGAAACCCACTTGATGGACTCTCTCCTTCGCACCATTTGCGGGTCCGAAGAGAGGAATCGATGAGAAAGAGCCTCATCCGTGCGCATACGCCGCCTAAAAACAAGCAGTACTACATGATTTGAACTGTAATCCTACTAATGAGCCATTGTTGAGGTTCTCGTCATGTTTTAGTGTCCCCTAATTAGAAAAAAGGATAAAAGTGCTGCTAATCCGCTACTATTAAAGAGCTTTTGATTACTGCTATGCGTAAACTCTAGTTTTAATATGTATCGATTGTGGGCGGCGCGTCTACAATCGATATGCACCAAAACAAGTGTCGTAGCGACGCCAGCGACCGTAAACGGTATTTTCCTCGAGGAATATAGCAGCAGCTCAAATATGATGGAAACAATGGCGGATTTTGCCCTTATCCTGGCAGAAAATTCATTAGGTTCACTTGTTTGTGTATAAATATCCGTGTGCGTTGGAATTTTGCGAGCAAATGAAAAAAGAAACTAGGGGCCATATGCATTAATGAGTTTACTCACGGTAAGCGTGACAAAACCCCCAAGCTTAACCATTATTAACACATGTACCAGAACTTTTGCGCTGAGTACCCCCAACGATGCGTCTAGGGTCTGGATTCACCATTGGGATTAAAATGGTAAATATGTTGACGTCCTTGTTGAGAGTGGGTGAATTTGCGAGTTGTTTAAGAGACCCACCCTGGGTAATCTCAGTGGTGCATGTGACCACAGGGCCCAGTCAGTTAGCCGATCAGGAGCGTGTAGCGCTCCCTTTTTTTTGCGGTTTCTCTTTTTTTTTGCATTTATTCTTTCACTTACCGTCCCGTTTTTCATGTTTTTTTTCCCTCAAAATCTATGAAAATAAACCATGGCGGGAACTATGGGCATTTTTCATAATTTTCCCATTCCCAGCAGCACCTAATTGTTTCAGTGATGTATTACTTCACTATAATCTATCTCATGAAACCCTGATCCCATAAAACTCACAAAGGATTCTTCTTGAGAGCCCAAGTGACGAAGCTCAGTGATTCTTGGCTAGCATTGACTGGGATCAAGTTCGGGTCACATTTGGTGTTCATCACATTTTCCTTGATTTCTTCTGGACGGTCATATTCGGAGGTGAACGGGTGGAATCCGCCCAATCTGGATTGTAATCATATGAAATAGCTCAAAATCTGACAATAAGCCCTTCCAGAAGTGGCTAATTATAGCTTACAGGCAGAATGTGATAACGCCTAGGCCCCACATATCACTTTGAACAGTGACAGGGGTATCCTTGATGTGAAGTTCGGGAGCTGCCCAGGCAAAATCGAGTTCTGCTGGTTTGACGGCATCTTTGGTGAACTAAAATAAATTAAATAGGCATTAAAATTACCCTGTATGGAAATTCCAACCTCTCCATGGATTGGCACTCAATCATCAGTCTCAAAAAACAACTAAGCCTTTCAACACTAACCTGTGCACTACCAAAATCGACCAGTTTCACTATCCAGTTCCTTTTTGACTGGAACATTACGTTATGTGGATTCACGTCGAGATGGACAATTCTGAAAAGGAAAACTCGTCCAGAACAAGGGAGCTTTCAGAAGAGTTAAAATGCCTACCCCCTGAAGTGCAGCCAATGGAGTGCGCTGGCGAGTTGTCCGATTGTCAGCCGTACCTGAAGGGAAAGCTCAAGGTTAACTTGTAACCGAGCAGTCAGATGAAGCCATACCTGTTCCTCTGTATAATAATCAATTTGTATAAAACGAGAGAACACGTCCTCGAACAATCGCTCGCAGAATAGGTACAGGAAGCCGCTGCTGGAAAACAAGTAATATGACATGATAAATAAATATATGTATAACAAATGCTTAAATGCCGTTAGGTTAGGTCGTCAAAAAATCATTTTTTTCAAACTCACTGTTGGTAAGCCGCGATGAGATGCTGAACGTTCTCGTGTTGAGCTTCTTTCAACGTCTCGTATTCGCGCATTGTGGTCTTGTTATCTGAAGAAGGCAGCTTTAACAATAACCTCGTATGTTCTCGAGAAAGTAATACGCATATAGCCTTGACAAAAAATAGTGTTGGTGGTAAAAAGCGCATTGACGTATGAAAAAAAAACTCTTCGTCTTGGTTAGAAAAAAAAGATATATCTGAGTAAGAATGCGAAGAAAAGTTGTCAAGAAGCTTTGGAGCCGACAGCTTGCAGACAAGAAAGGATTACAACAAGTTGTTGACAAGTTTATACGGCAAACAACTTGTCAGCAAGAAAGTGTGGAGACAAGTTGTCGACAAGCACTGATGAAAGCAAGTTGCCACCAGAATTTTGCTCGTCGAATGCTTGTCAGCAAGTTGCCAGCAAGTAATGGGTTAGAACCTACCTAAAGGCCTTATCTTAGCAATACAATGCGCTCCAGCTTCCTTCTGGGCATCCACTGAATGCCTGAGGACGGAAAACCTTCCCTTGAAGAGTAATGACTCAATCTGGAAATTGAATTTTTTCTCGATGAAGTGGATCTAAATGTACAAAAAAAGCTTCACAATGGAGTCAATAGGGCCAACTAGAATTACCAAAAAAATCAAAGTGTACCTGGAATCGCTTTGTGGGATCCTCATTAAGCAGCTGTTGTGTGTGACACGGCTCAACCCTAGACACGTCCTCTTCGCTCTCCTCAGAAATTCCCTCAAGTTGATGTGCTGAGGTCTTCTGAGGGAGAGCCACGGTATTAAACCGCCATTCGGCTCTTAGAGCGTCCATAGGTAACTTCGGTGCTCCTGGAATCCCACATATTATAATTATTGATCGGTAATCAATTTCTAAGACAGGTTCACCTCTTCCATTGGCTTGTATAATCCTACTGATCAAGCTAGGGACTCCCAGGCCAAAGCCATTCCTAGCCGTCACACGGAATTGATAGAATCCTAGGGGTTCAAGGTGTTTGACCACGGCTGCTTCGTCATCGACTGAGTCGCTAATGATCACCCATGGAGCGAGGAAATCGTCCATTCCTTAGAAATCAATAATTGATCGGAGTGATGGGAAGCCTAGGTGGTGCACCAACCAGCTTGTCGATATTCCAAGCGGTAGGTGATGCCCTCGAGGTATGTAGGTCCTTCGGGAGCTTCCCATGTGATGAATGCTTCAGTGTCTGACGCGAGGTCACACTCGGGGCGTCCAGGACGTGATGGGGCTTCTGTAAAAATTAGTTGTTGATACAATTAGTAACCGCATTCGGTTGTAAAAAATAATTAACTGATAATGATTGTGTTATTGGAGAAGCATAAAAAATTACTCCAAGTGGTTATCTACGCCTTTCATCTTTTTTTTTTTTCAAAATAAGAACACTTCTAAACGAACAGCAAACTCTGTGACAGTTCTGGTGAAAAATTTTCCATGGAATTTAGGTATAATAGAGTAGTCCACCGTAACACACCTCCAGTGATGAGCCTGCTGGTTGTTTTGTCATTACCATACTCATTCGATGCTGTACAAGTATACTCTCCGAGATCGTAGACAGCTGGGTTCTTGATGGTCAGGCGGCAGACTGATTGGCCCTGTGAAAATACTTCATCAATGGAAGTAGTTTCGGGATAAACTGAGATTACAAGGCTGTGGGCGGGGAAATACTATCCAGTCAATTCCTCGCACATGCTATAAAGTTTGTAAACCCTGGATTCTTTTGAAGAGGGAAAGTTGCTCCACGAAAAAGCTGCCTCAAATAACTGCACCATGCCCAATGTTGTACAGCTGAGAATTTCCCTTTGGTTGACATAGTGAAAAATAAGGCAAAACAGCTTTTCAAGGCAAACCTTCTCGATCTCGTATCTTCCATCGCTCTGTAGAGTGTTTCCCTGGAACTGCCACTCAACTCTCGGTGACGGGCTTCCAGAAACTGCACACTCAAAGATGGCGAACGAGTTGTTCTTCAGGTAGACATCACGAAGTCGGGACACAAAAATGGGAGCATGTGCTGAAATAAAGGTAACATAGGAATAAATGGTTTGGGAAACGAAGTCTTTTAACCCATTGACGACAGCGCGCATTTTTGCGTGTCTGGCGCGTGGGCACACTGTTACGATAAGATAATTGGGAATAGAACAGATCTTTTTGGAAAAATAACTCGAAATTAAGTTCTAAGAGATTTTTGTATCATCGGACCAGAAAAGGAGGAGATCTGAACCCTTCTGGATTTCATTGAGGACGAAAGAAGTTTGCAAAGGGTGGTTATTTACTATTACTATTTATTATTATTTACTATTTATTAGTAACCATATTGCCTAGTATTTAAGCGAAAATTCCGGAGATAGGTGAAAAATAAAAAAGCGGAGGTACGCCACGCATTGCATGCGGCAGCGCAACACCATGCGGTGCGGCGCAACTCCACGCGACGCGGCGCGACACCGTGCGACGCGGCGCAACACCGTCTCCGAACCCACTTCCGTCCGCGTTTCTCCTGGTGGCACTTGGCGCCACCTTCTCAATGTCGGCCTTGATCCTCTCGATAGCATTCAATGATGGCGCTTTTTGCAGTGCCGTAGCGTGTTCGTTTGATTTCGGCTGCACGCCTGCTTGTAGCTCGCGAAGAATGTCCGTATACCTGAAAAAATAACCCGTCGCTCAGCTGCGGGCGTTCTGCCAGCGAATTGTGTCACAAACCTTCGTCGCTCTCTCACTGTAATGTCCTGATTCCTATAACCTAAAAAGCCTCCTCTAACGAGGGGTGCACCATCGCCAAAAAGTTCACGACGATAGTCTCGGACGCGACTGTTGAAAGCGGGGCCGCGAGTGGCCATTAGGTAGGTGTCGGGTCCAATCTAAACTTTTTTGGAGAAGAAAAGAAAGTAAAAATCGCTCAACATGTGTAGTTCATCTCAGTAAACATAACGCTTTACCTGGTAGTGCGAATCCCATGGTGAATCGTCTATATCGTAGGCTGGTCGACTAAACTCCATGTCATCCTTATAGATATTCTGTGGACGGTACTTTTCTAGTTCTTCTCTGTCAGCCTAAACAGGGCATGATTAGGTTCCGTCATTTTTGGAGCATTAGCCCTGAGAGTACTTGAGTTTTTTTTTTAGAAAGAGCAATATTTTCAATAATTGGCACTATCTGCTTCCATAGTAAGGTTATCTAATGCTTAAACGATAAAAATTGTTCGGAAAACGAAAAATTGGGCAGTTGAGGAATAAAATAACAACACGACGGCAAAAAAGTAAAAGTACGTAGCGGTTCTTCAGTGAGGTAGGCGGATAACAAGGTGGAGCCTACGATGCTATCAAAACTACACGATTGCTGGAGTGAGTTACGAGAGCAAATAGAGCCGACATGAGTGGAAGCCTTTCAGCTCAAGACTGTTGGTACATTAAGATTTTTTCGTGGTATATTATTTTTCCTGCAGTGAAAAAACAGGGCAAGCTTAGAAACTTAGAAGATACAACTCTTTTATTCATCGTATCTTGGGAAAAAGCGGCAGCAATCGACTTGTGGAACAGCCTATATGCATAGGCAAGAGAGTATGCGTCTTCCACGATATTCAGGATACTACGACATTGCTTGGAGAGAACTGAACGACACTTAAACGCGACAACTGTCCACTTCATCGCATTCATTTCGTCATTTTACGAGCATGTCTGCTAAAATTATTCACACGACATTCACGCATGGATCCTTGAAATGCGAGGACTTCACAAACTGATCTGGCTAAAATGAGGACGGAAACATATTATAAGCTCTACTTATTTATTTCTAGTGATGCTAGGATTTAGGTACAATAAATTCCGAAGGTTATGATGGATTAAAATTGTAACATTTGGAGCAAAGGCTCAGGGAGCGGAGACTGGGTGCACGAGAAACTTCGTTATGCGCTGATTTTAATGGAAACGAAAATTCACGAATTTTACTCTTAAACAATGTGTTTACCACGTTTCCTCTTGTAATCTCTCAAAAATAAGCAAATGCGAGATTTCATCAATATTTTGGATGCAAAAAAGAACAGTAAATTATTACCTTTCTGCGGTCATCTTCTCGCTGCAATTTATCCCGCAGATCCTGGAACTCATCCTTGTGCGTTTGTATCTTCACCTGGAATGAAATATCATCAAATCTTGGGTCCTAAACGGATCAATTAGTCTAGTTAGGAAGCATGCTCTAAACTACGACCTTCTTCTTCCTTTCGTCTGTCTTCGCCTCCTCGTCGTCAATCTCTGGTGCCACCTCGCCCGGCGGCACAAAACCAGGTTTCCCACGTTTCGTCGCAATTATCACCTTTAAGGAGTAGTCAGGCACACGTGTCAGATGAAATATTTTGATAAAATATATGCGGAAGAGAAATCTCGAAATCTTTAGTGGTGGATTTAGGCTTATAGAAAACATCATCGAAATAACTTCTTTGGGTTTTGCAGAATTTACTGAAATTTTCCACGTTACGGAACTTTCATATATTAGGTGTTAACATAGGTCCTTGCGCTTTTTCAGTTGCGATTTTTTCGGACTCATTGTCGTTTTTCCGCGATGTGCTCTATATCATCTGAAAGCGCCTTTTTTGCACTACAATATTATGATCACGAGGTTTCACAGAACTCCGAATTACTTAATTTTCAGGCTTAAGAAGAAAAACGATAATTTACGCAAAAACACCTTTCTCTCCTTGTATTCAGCAGGGATCAGAAAACACTCGATAATATTTGAAGAAGCTCTCATAAGGCTCTTATAGAAGAAGATTAACGCTTTCAAATTGTATATGAGATTTAGCTAAAACATAACAAATAGGAGGAGAGAAGAGCATTTGAAAAAAGCGCAAGGAATCATGTTAACATCTAATATAAGTAGTAAATTCTACCCATCTTCGATACCAAAGTGTCTCTTCTTCTGCCAAAAAGTGTAATATACCCCTCAAGCTCAAGTAAAGATACTTATTTTCACTGCCTAAGCTTTTTTTTTTTGAAAATTCTCCAGCAAAAGCTGCGAAAGAAATGAACTTTAGAGTTTTCCATGTTTGCGTATTATTTTTCCTCCCGCACGAAGAAACTCCCAATAAAAAAGGAGGAAAACACTGATGGCTGGGAATGAAGGTAGCGAACGTTGCAGGAAATACCAGAACGCTGGAAGCCAGAATTAGAGTGATACCTTTTTCCTAAGCTAGGATTTCAAATTGTTTTTGCTGTCAGAGTTTCAGTTTCTCTGTGCTCTATAGTGCCAGACTAGTCCTGCTAGTAAAGTTATTTTACCACCACCAACATAAAGAAACAAAAAAGCAGAGGAATTAGTACGAAATGCCACAAGTATGTAGGCATATAAGTAGCTCTGGAAGTGATTTGTTGTGATTATTGATTATTGATTATTGATTTGCGCAGATTAGCACGCTTCAGGTGAAACTACAGCAACACTACGAGATTTGCAACTTAATATTGGTTGTATCTGGAATGCTAGGGGGTAATGAAGTATGTAATTACACTATAAGAAATAGTAGTAAGCATTATAAGCTGGTAACAAAGCATTAAGCTGGCAAAAAGCACATTATTAGGAAGGAAGTTATCAGAAGCACCACTCACCTCCATGGAGTGCTCTCGTCCCGGAGAGAGAAGTACAGGACTCTTTGTGCCGGGTATGGTACGAAGTGGTGAGCGTGGTGATAGCAAGCTTCCCGGAGACGGTGTAGCTGGTCTGGAATGGGAACGTTTTTAGCAGAAATAGAAGAACTAGTGGTTTTCGAAACGTCCTCGGCTTTACACTGATGAATACCCATAGGAGGTAGTGATTCAAACATTCTTAACGGTCATTTTGACAAAGTGCTTCAAGCATTCGCTTCAACAGAGAGAAAACGTGGAGGAAAACGGGAGAATTTTCAATAAGAAACAAAACGCTACTTAAAGGATGGGAAGGTGGAATTTTATTAACTACTTAAATACATAATGTATGTATTCAAAAAATTTCTCAGGGAAGCAAAATCTTGTCTGGATATCGGAAAATCCTCACTAGAGTTTGTGGCCGCCTTTGGCATTCATTCATTCATTCATTCATTCATTCATTCATTCATTCATTCATTCATTCATTCATTCATTCATTCATTCATTCGCTCATTCATTCATTCATTCATTCATTCATTCATTCATTCATTCATTCGCTCATTCATTCATTAATTCATTCGCTCATTCATTCATTCATTCATTCGCTCATTCATTCATTCATTCATTCATTCATTCATTCATTCATTCGCTCATTCATTCATTCATTCGCTCATTCATTCATTCGCTCATTCATTCATTCATTCATTCATTCATTCATTCATTCATTCATTCATTCATTCATTCATTCGTTCATTCATCCGCTCATTCATTCATTCATTCATTCGCTCGTTCATTCATTCATTCATTCATTCGCTCATTCATTCATCCGCTCATTCATTCATTCGCTCATTCATTCGCTCATTCATTCATTCATTCATTCATTCATTCATTCATTCGCTCCATTCATTCATTCATTCATTCATTCGCTCATTTATTTATTTATTCATTCATTCATTCATTCATTCACTCATTCATTCATTCATTCATTCATTCATTCATTCATTCATTCGCTCATTCATTCATTCATTCATTCGCTCATTCATTCATTCATTCATTCATTCATTCATTCATTCATTCATTCATTCATTCATCCGCTCATTCATTCATTCATTCGCTCATTCATTCATTCGCTCATTCATTCATTCATTCATTCATTCATTCATTCATTCATTCATTCATTCATCCGCTCATTCATTCATTCATTCATTCGCTCGTTCATTCATTCATTCATTCGCTCGTTCATTCATTCATTCATTCATTCGCTCATTCATTCATCCGCTCATTCATTCATTCGCTCATTCATTCATTCATTCATTCATTCATTCATTCATTCATTCATTCATTCATTCATTCATTCATTCATTCATTCATTCATTCATTCGCTTTCATTCATTCATTCATTCGCTCATTCATTCATTCATTCATTCATTCATTCATTCATTCGCTTCATTCATTCATTCATTCATTCATTCGCTCATTCATTCATTCATTCATTCATTCATTCATTCGCTCATTCATTCATTCATTCATTCATTCATTCATTCATTCACTCATTCATTCATTCATTCATTCATTCATTCATTCATTCATTCACTCATTCATTCATTCATTCATTCATTCATTCATTCGCTCATTCATTCATTCATTCGCTCATTCATTCATTCATTCATTCATTCGCTCATTCATTCATTCATTCATTCATTCATTCATTCATTCACTCATTCATTCATTCATTCATTCATTCACTCATTCATTCATTCATTCATTCGCTTATTCATTCATTCATTCATTCGCTTATTCATTCATTCATTCATTCATTCATTCATTCGCTCATTCATTCATTCATTCATTCATTCATTCATTCATTCATTCATTCATTCATTCATTCATTCATTCATTCGCTCCATTCATTCATTCATTCATTCATTCATTCGCTCATTTATTTATTCATTCATTCATTCATTCATTCATTCATTCATTCATTCATTCACTCATTCATCCATGCATTCATTCATTCATTCATTCATTCATTCACTCATTCATTCACTCATTCATTCATTCATTCGTTCATTCATTCGTTCATTCATTCGCTCATTCATTCATTCATTCATTCATTCATTCATTCGCTCATCCATTCATTCGTTCACTCATTCATTCATTCATTCATTCATTCATTCATTCATTCATTCATTCATTCATTCATTCATTCATTCATTCATTTCATTCTTCAACTCACTCATTCACGAATTCTATTATTTGCGTCACGAATGCGGTCCCTATAGCAGAAAACGCAAAGGTCATCTTACTTTGTGTCAATAAGCATCGTGTTGGAGTGAAGTCCTTCGAGGAATAGAGGTGCGCCGACGGGAATCGATGGATCGTTTTCGGCTCGTTCAAGTACCTTAATGTAAATAGAATAGAGTGAATAACATGTAGTAGCACCTAGTGCCAAGTCAGTGGAATGAATTAAAATGTTAGCTTCCGTGGGTGTAGTCAGAAATTCAGCTGTGGACATGGATTTTGTCCTGGAATTCTCTGTTACCGCTGAGATTTATTTGTAGGCCGTGGTAAAATGAAAGCCCAACTCTATTCTTTCCAAAGTGATTACTACCACAAATTCCATTCTAATTTTATGAGATTCAATTGAAACGATGTCCGCCCGACCTTCTGAAGCCGTGGATAGAGTCTCGTCACAGTTGTAACTGGTGTTCACGTGAGTGGATTCACCTCAAATGAGTAGTATCTCACCATACTTCGAAAATGCCATTTTATTTGTTGAATGGTAGGTGTTTTTTTCTAAATTTACTAGTGAGTCGTTTCACTGGCTACCCTTTCCCTCCCCCCACCTGGCTCTTTCGGCTCAGTAGAACATCTACCCAATCCTTAGTCTTTCAGCCAGGATAGCGCAGGGAACACAAACAAAAATTTCCCAGAAAATTGAAAAAAAAAAGAAAAAGACAAAAACATGTCCGTTATTTTCAGACAGTCAATAATAAAAAGCGTCGCAAAATTGAAAAAAAAACAGAAACTAAGGATTAGGATTTCTATATTCTGGATGAGGTGCAGATCTCGCTCTGCTCTATTCACAGCTCAGGTTTTGACAAGAACAGAAAGTGTGCGATAGGTAGATTTGTGACACGGATTAGACGTTTGACTCGACGGGATTTTTTTCGAATAGTCGACATTTCGAATAACTCGATTTTTGAGGCTTTTCGAATAGTCGACATTTCGAACAACTCGATTTTTGGCCTTTTTCGAATAGTCGATATTTCGAGTCACTCGAAAGTCGATTTATTCGAAACTCGACTCGATTTGACTCGGTCGAGTCAAATGTCTAACACGGATATCATGGATTTCTATCATGGTCATGGGTCTGCAAGTAGGTATAGGAACTACTTCAGGCAAGTAGGAACAACGTGATGAGGTTGTGATTGCAGACAAAATCACTCCATTGGCCTTCTGTTAGTTAGGCGACTATATGTATTTTATTGAAACTTCTACGCTGTAGCATCAGCTTCAAAATGAGAAAGAGAACAGAAATCCGTTACCTTTTTTGTGGAAATATCATTGGAAAGTAGGGGGATTTCGAATACATTCGTGGAGAAAAACAAAAACTCGAAAAAAAAAACATTGATCGATCAGGTGTAAAAAATTGTTGGTTGCGTTTAAGTAAAAAAAAAGTGAAAAAGACACGAAATTAAATTAAAATTCTAAATTAAACTGATAATCAAGACGTACTAAACAATGGAAATGTCGTTTCCAAAAAAATGAGGCAGCAAAAATGGAGGAGCATTGGAAATCCAGGAAAATTTGAATACAGATTCGACTTACCTACATAGAATATTCGAGAAATCTCAGAATGATTTAGAAAGGAAGCTAGAAAACCTCCTCAACGGGAATTTGTTGGATAATGTTGGTCCTTGTAATTGGGAGAGACTCTGCGTACGGAAAAAAATTGGATAATTACGTACATGTACGAAGGGGAGGTATCCAGAAACTTCGATCAATTACTGTCTATTGCGGATAACACAATTATTTTTCTCAGGTTTCAAAAATTCCAGCCACTGTGTGTATTCATATCTTGGCATTCTGTAATGTATAATACATTGCCCTACTAGTACCGTATAAAATTTGGACCCACTGTAACTTAGCGCTCAACTCTCATGGTGAGCAAATTGTAGGATTATGCAGACCTCAGGAAGAGAATGATCATCGTGAGACACCAAAAGATACTATATATGGGAAATGAAACGGACGGTAAATATTATTCAAATTAAGCGTCAGGAATAGAAAAACTGCTACTCTGGTCAGGATATGATATGAAAAAACCCTAGGCAGAATCTCAACACCCACTTCACGCTTACCTTAGCAGCTTTGAGCCTTTTTCTCTCAATATTACTATCCAAACATGAGATTTTTGTCTTCGGCCCTCTTGTGGCCAAGGTGCTGCTGGTGAGAGTCATCGTTTCCGACATCGTACGAGTTTTCCTGACTCTGAACCCACGTCTCCAGGCAGGAAGAAGCAGAAAAAAATCGAACGTTGAGATCAGGTAGGTGTGAGATCAGCAAGTCAAGAGTTCTCGAGGTGGTGAGTGAAAACAATGCCACAACAGAGAAAAACAACTTTGAAGCGATGACAGCAGATCAATAACGATCAATATTTGCCTGGAACCTGATGATAAAAATTCTGGATTTGAAATGTAGATAAGCGTAGAATGGAAAAAGCCTAGGAGAAAGCTCTAGGACATTGATCTGATGCGAGATCGATAAACTCCTGAAATCCAGAGGGGGCGGAAGAAGCGTGTGCGGAGTGAAGTGGCACGTGAAGACGCCAGTGACGAACGTGAGGATAAATAGAGCAGTGCGCAAGAACAAACAGTTATGGAATGGATTAGCTGTTTCAAGGACATCATAGGTCGCCATGTAGTTCTCAGCAGTTTTCTAGAAATTTCTGAGGAAAAGCGTCCTGAGCACGCTTTGATATCACTTCGGCAACGAAGCTTTCTATGAAATCTGCGACAAATTCGAGCTAAGTCCAGGATTTTCTCACGGATCATAGATATCTGATGACACTTTTTGCTTTGATTCTGTTTCTTAAGTAAGTAAGGTGTAGCTACTAGCTCCAAGTTAACTATTACTCCCTTGCTTGATACTACTTACTGTTTAGCTCTCGTCCACCAACCTCTATATCCTTCGGCGGCAGTCCATTTAGATCAGTATCGCTAAAGAAATCGCCCTCTTTGACGGTATTCACAGGGGATAGAGTTGGTGTAGTAGAAGCATCCGATTCTGCCCTTGGTGTCGTGGATCGGGAGCGCGAACGAGCTTTCGGCTCAGCGGGCTAAATAGAACAAAAATTTAAAAAAAAGTGAAAAAAAGCAGAAGAAATGACAAGCAGCCCTGTTTGCATAAATATGTGCAGAACCTTAACTATGACCTATCAATGCACCAGCATGGGAATGTGAATACTCGCTTCCGAATGAGTCGAAATTGAAATATTCGAGGTAGAGGTAAGGCGAGCTGTACGCTACTCTCTTTCGAATAATGGAACATTGTGAACGTGGGAAAAATTGGTCTTTTTTTCGAATGGAAACAATCTGTGGCAGGATTTTGTATGTAAGCAGCTCCAGCAAGGTCCAGTGGCTTCCACTCATTCGGAGTAGACCAGTTTCTAGGGCAATATGTGATAGATTTCTCCGAATTCGTAACAAATTGGTGTAGTAACCATGCTCATCTTTTAATACTATCCAGTTAGGTTTGATTTTTGCACACATACTCATAGCGTACACTCATTGTATGCTTACTTACGAGTAACTGCTGTATTGTAGTGCACAATACTTTTCTGGTGTACTGGATAAATAAGTAAACAAAAAGGAGATACAGCTGACAGAGGCAAGTCGTGCGCACAAAACACAACTATTTATGCCTCGAAAACTAGTCCACCTCGAAAAGATGGATATGCGAGGTACTACTTGGAAACCCTCATAAATCCTGCTACAAGAAGCAGGAAGACCGCGGTACAAAGGGCAAATGTTCGAACAAGCCGAGTTTTCCAGGGTGGGGGACCAGAGAAGAGTTGTGCATATAAGGGTGCGACATACATAGTGTGTCAAAAATATTTGTTAATAACTTTTCTCACAGAAGCTAAACTCTAATTCCTCTCCAGTATTATTTACCTAAACTCTCAGAAATTAAACACACTGGGATACGTCTAACGTGGTCTCCTTCTGCCTTCGCGACGGAGGTTACACCTAAAGCATGTACGACCACTGAGGCCCGAAAAAAACTGCGAAGATTTTCTTCTTCCTTTTTTCCTGTGAGCGATCCCAAATTCATAGCAGCAGTGGGTTAATGAGCGAATGTCCACACCTCTACGATTACCAGTTGACACATTCATATGATCGAGGTTAAGGAAAATTGCACACGATCCTCTGCCGGTATGAGTTCGTGGAGTTGATGCACCAACGGCCATTTTGTCTTTGCAATTCCAGGTATGAAATTTAAGGCAAAGCGCTTTGTATAAGTCAAAATATTGGGAATTTTCAGCAAACGGTTGAAAAGCTGGTTGGGAGCGAGAAGATCTCTTACTCTTAATGTTGGATCCTCATAATTCACCCGTAGACAGATATCAAAAATAATCGTGGGCTTCATGAATCCCAAATTTTTACTCTTTAATCTCTCCATAAGTAACAGGACCTATGAATTTACCCAACCCTTGTTTACCCCTAGTTTTAAAGTGGACGAGTTTTCCAGGCAAAACAGATGTTTGTAAATACATACATATTTTGTATTAGTGACTCAACTCCCAGTTGTGATAAGTTATAAAAATAGCAAAGCCCAATATACATATTTCAATCTAGACACTCGTCTTTTTTTCGATAAGGGGTGAACGTAGTGGGCTTCCATGGCCGTTCATGAAACGCGCCACTAAAAAAACAGGGGTGTGGAGCGTTATACCTGGAGTGGGCGGCGGTAATGGGCCTTGCAATTGGCCGATTAGATGAACTGACCAGTCGTAGAGCTCGGCCGCACCCACTTTCCAGGTATAACGCTCCACACCCAAAAAACAGGCTAAAACCGTTAAAGTTGCAGGATCGTTCAGGAAAAGAAACGGCTGGAGAAAGAAATGAAGGGCCTTAAAATGTCAACTCACATGAAAATTGCTGTTTTCTACGTTTTTGCGAGAGCTACGCGGTGACGTATTCATAGATCCAAGCAGCGGATAAGATTACAATTTTGATGGGAGCAGAACAGTTTGAGATCCAACCCTCAAGTCTCTGAGCCGTAAAAACGAGCGAAATGCTGATGATGAACATGTGCGCCCCAGATGACAGGTCGTCGATGTGTGAGAATTTCGGGAAGCAGTTACAATCCAGAAAATTTTGCCAGAAAAACAGGCTTTTGTCAGTAGCAAAAAGAATTAGGGAATAAAACGGAAGAATTCACAAACACTGCTCATTGCTCTAACGATCAGTCAGTTTCAAGCTGAATACGGTGCAATACAGTACTACCTACCTTTTTCGGCGCAAACATCGCCTCCAAGTCCTCCACGCTACCCATACTTCCGGTCATTGAACCTTCTTCGGAGATATCCGAAAGAATTCTGTTTGCGATTTCTTCCTCAATTTGGCGATGCTCACCGCGAATCATGCGAAGGGGTACCTGCTTGTACAAAAAGTTGACAAGATACTATATACTGTACGTTACAGTAATTCCACTTACATATGGCAATCCTGCGTCATCCATTTCGTCTTCTCTGGTTCTCTTCATCTCTTTCTTAGAGGGTGTCTCGCCTTTAGCTTGTGGAACCAGCTTCTTTTTCTCCTGGACGTTGTAATCAGGAGGTGGGCGAGCTTGGTCCTCTGGAATAGCTGGGAATTTTGCAAAAAAAATAGAGGTGTACACAAATTCATCATTAAGTAAACGTGAATAAAGTGCTTGAAAAAATCTCTCACGTGGTCTGGCAGGGGGTTGAATGGGTCTTCCAAATCGATCTATTGGCACTGGTCCGAATTGTCTTGGCTGAAATATTAAGAAATGTTCAGCTATTTTTTAGCCATGGTATTTATGCTGCTATTCAATTTCCTGGTGACAAAAGAACCACGAATTCGAAGCAGAAAATCATATATTTCCGTCAAATTTTATGTGTTTCTCTTTAAAAAAAAACTAAATTTCCCTTCGAAATCGACTTGATATTGTAAACCCTTGAAAATAGCAGGAAAAAGGCAAATTACTGCAACAGAGAGACTTGATCACTATTTTACAGTAAAAAAATACAGATTATAATAGTCGATACTTATAAGACTTAAAGATTATGGGAGAGAGTGTCTATATTTCCCAATAATCCAGAGAGTCAGGTAGAGAATAGGTAGGTGATCCACTGGTTCAACGGATCACCTGGGGAAGCAGGGAGGAGGTAAACACTAATGGAGAGTGGTGTTCTCTGAGGGATCTATTAAACTGCTGTGACAAGTTCGTGCCTCTGACTGCAATTTGCACGTCAACTCTCAAGAGACTTCCCGTTATTTCTTCTTTCTGACTGGCAAACAAAACGATATCTGCTCGAGATTGTTGGCATGAAATAAGTTATAAAATGATTTTTTGCATGAGGCGCATACATAGAAAGATGTTGTAATACTATATTTGCACATTTTCTGGAGGGCAGATCCAACCCACCAGCGTTCATGGACTTAGAGTTCAAGTTCATGGATCAAGAGGTCTATCTGAGCAACACCTGTGGTTTGTTAGCCTCGCGCCAATAGCGCACATCATGAAAGCGAGTGAGAGAAGTCGAAGCGCCACTTTTCAGGTTGTAAAGTGAATAAAAAGTATTGACGTTGGAGAAATATGTAGAGAACATTCTTAGAAAATTTGATAGGAATAGAAAATTTGGTGTCGAAAATACCAGTAAAAACTGGAATAATGTCGCCTTCAAAGACATGCTATGGTGAACTACTCTATTGGCGATGACCTTTATCAAGCAAAACCTCAACAAATCCTGCTGGAATGCGTAAAAGTTACAAGATTCCCATGTGAGCCAACATTCCAAGGCCGCTTAGGCTATTTACATGAGCAACAGTCCTAGAATTACTAGTTTCTCAATTGTGAAATCTCATAAAATATCCAGCAGTTTAACTGTTAGCTCACGTCATGTTTATCATGTGGAAATGTATGCAATCTCGAAAATATTCACGTTCTACATACTGATTAGTTTCCAAACAGGCATGGAGACTCAAATTCCAGTAGCGCAGCTGGTGCGCTGAAAATTATCCTTCGGTACACGATTTTGTGCAGTCAGGCACGATAGCAGAAGTATTAGAAATTGTCCTTGAATCCTTTGCTTCCATGGACCATGTGCTATGCATAGAAGCAGCAGACCAGACAGAGTATATATGCCAAAAAGTAAAAGAATTCATTCACCGGTTCCCTAGAAAAATAATTTTGATCGGCTAGATGTTCGCAATTGCACACTGTGCAGTGGGGCTTCCCTTCCTTCGTCATTTTATTTTAGTAATGATAATTGTTGAAAATTGGCCAGGAATAGGCACCATTAAGTAAGCAGTGACATTGCAGTGGCTTCAAAATCAACAGAACATGCCCATTATCGAATCATTTGAAGGTTTGAATCAATTCCTGAGAGAAAGCAGGGAAGCTTTCGCCACAGAAGAAGCCCAGATCCATGTTAGAAGTTGCAAAGAATCAATCCCAGTGTAAAATGTACCATTCTTGCTTATAGGGTATGAATATCTGCCAGGAACACCACTGAGGTATTTTGGATCTGTAAGCGAAATCCCAGAATGAATGGCAGAAATGAGCATTTGGCGATTACTAGTAATCTCATGGCTTTTTTTAATCCTGACGTGAGCTATTGAATCATAAGGACTATTCATGCTCAGCAAATGACACCAGCAGAGCTAGTTCCGCGTTCGCTCACGAATAGCGGGTCTTTTTATACAATCTAAGCGGAAATCCATCTCCGCTATATTCGTGGGAGCACGCTATAGTGCGTTCCATCGCTGACAATAGTTGGGAAGACAGCAGAGAGAAAAAGAACGCGGGAAAGTGTGCAGCAGTTGAAGAGGAATGAGAGAAAAGCAGGCAGTCCGCACGGTTAGTCAACTATCGTCGCGTTTGGAACAGACTATACAGATCTCAGTGGTCTGAGCAACACGAGTCGAACGCGCTGGGAGAAGAGGCATTTGATGGGATAACTCGTAAATTAGCGCCACTTTGAACCGTTTTCAAGCCTCTGACAACGACAAATAGTTGAAAAGTGGGGCCAATAAATCGTGCTCATATAAAAACCTGTGAGATGCATAAGTAATATTGTAAAGAACTGAATTCCCTTGACAATAATGTATCAAAGTGGGAAATTTTGAATTTTTCGAATGCGGAGATTCTTTCCAGGACCTGATAGCGGGCACAGGAGCTAAGAATAAAATGAAAAAGTGGATCAGAGAAGGTGAGGTGTTGTGGTGCCCTGTATGGTATCCAACATTAGCAGTGATACTATACGTGCAAAAAATTCCTAACAAATTTTTAGCGCTCAGGGAACGCGATTTGAACTTCAGCAAGAAATCCTGATTGGGTTGCGGAGACATTGAATCATGAAAAATAGCTCGATAAAGTGGCTCTTTAAGAAATAATTCAGTTTCCTGGTCAATCTCTTAAAATGACAGGGATTTAGGAGTGCTACAGATCATCTGCATTCTTTCCTATGAAATTCGAGAAAATTCCCCGCAATAATCTCCTAAAACATCAGATCTACAAATAGTTCTACATGAAATTCCTCATATCAGCTAAAAGGCAAGAAAACAACTTGGTAGAATCAATTATTAAGATAGAAAAACCTGTCTGAGATCGTCTGGAGGAATAGGCACTCTGCTGAGTTGATCAGGTGGCAGACGCTGATCAAGATCTAATGGTCTTCCAAATGAATCGTGTGGAATTCTGGCTAGATCTTCTGGACGGAATAGGCGACCTTAAAAATACAATCATTCAGGACATTAGTGCAGATCTGGCCAGATACGTAGTAACACTGCACAAAGTTTGAAATAAAGAGAAAATCTAGCTAAAATTAAGAGTTAATTAGCGAACAAAACGTAGCTTTTCAAGATGAATACACTCCTACGAAACGATAAAAAAGCAAGAGAGGAAATGAAACAAAATGAGAAGGGAAGAGCCTGTTCTACCGAAAATCGTTCTTACCAGGATATCTTGCATCCACGTGTGCGTCTACAAATAATCCACTCACCGAGAACAGCGATATTTACTACAGTAGCTACTCATTCTTGTATTATATGTATTACCGTGCATATCATTGCAGCACACTTACCGTACTGATCCAGCGGAATCCTCTTCGGCTGGATTGGTCGACCGTCCTTGTCCACTGGGACAGGGCGACCCTGTCGACGGGGGTCTTGTTGTCGTGGATCACGGGGGTCGAATTGTAAAAATTGTGCTCGTGGATCCCGTGGGTCAAACGGCGGTTGCTGTTGGAGCCGGGGATCCCTAGGGTCGAAGTGGTCGAAGCGAGGAGGAGCGGGCGGGTGCTAGAAATACACCGCGTTGGAGCATGGAATCTTCCAGAATCAGCTCGGACTCACTCTTGGATCTACTTGTTCACGTCTTCTTCGCGGCAACTCTTCCACCGGGGGAGGTGGACGCTCTTTGATCCGGAGATAGTCGTAGATTTCCACTGGTCGTGCACTTTCTGGTGCTGGACGCTTTTGCGGTTCGATAGTGGTCACAGATGGGGCCTTAATGGGTAATATGGGTAGTATCCAGAAATCCAGGAAGCTTCTCAGGAGTTGCGCAGAGCAGTTTACAAGTAGGATGCTTACTCACCAAGACCGCCTCCAGTATCTGCTCGGATGGCGTCTGTTGGACGAACACCCGTCGCTCCTACAACAGAACGCATTAGATCGGGCATAGGGCAAAATTTAAACTGCAGATTTGAAAAAGGCGGCAATTCTGAGATCAACTTTTCCGCAGACAAGTAATTTTGGGTAGTCTCTAGTGCTTGCGCACGTCCGTAGTGCGTGCATGCGCAGAAATCATTCGCGGAAACCTGCGCAACAGTATCAATGTTTGCAGTTCTGCAAGTTTATCGGAACTCAACGTCACCAGTACGAACGAATGGTTACACAGACGGAAGTAGAGGGCAAAATAGCCTTCATGTTCTGTAAGTTACAATGTATAAGATTAACCTTCGATTAGCCAAAGTTGCAGTGTATTATTTTAGTTTTTCCTTTGCCAAAACATATAACATAAACTTCTGATTTTTCTTACAGGGTCTGGAGAGCTTTTTTTATTACCTCTCTGTAATCATGATCCATAGCAATTATGTGCATATGAATAAATAAATCATGTAACGTATTTAATAAGGAGCGGTATTGCAATGGCTTTCCAAAGAAGCCGCTGAATTCAACACATATTTTAAGTATTTTTCTTGTTGAAAAATTTGAAAAAAAAAACTAAGGAACAAAATTGGAACTACCAAGAATATTCAGTCAATCAGAGCTGCAAACCGGAATGGGAAGAAAAGAAAAATTCTGGGCAGAAAATAGAAAAATGAAAAGTTGCAAACAATCTACGTGATCAGGCAAAAAAGCTCAGGTGTTCTTTGTTGTTTCCAGAATGTTCTGCTTTCTATGTCTATGTTTTGTATTTCTATTTCTATTTTTCTCGCGTTTTTTCACAAATTCGTGATGATATGATGTGTAATTCGGAAGTTGAAACCAAAATACTGTAGCTTATATTACCCTGCATAAATGCATTTCTTTGCCTGTTGCAACACATTCGTCTGAGGTTCTCGGACTCATCTTATTACTTAGTACTAAGATCTTTTTTTTTTAGCTTCCTTGGGAACTATTGATGAAAGGGTCTACGACCCGGGGGCGCCAAGGAAGCTGCACTTCCGGTCTAGTTCAAGCCCCGAAACTGGCCAGTGCAAAAATCCTAGGAACGTTGACTGTGTTCTTCATATTATCCTTACTAATCGATCAGTTTATGCTCTCAGATTAGGTGCCTTTAACTTCTCACAATGAGCAAGTTACTAGAAATTTCCATTTATACACGAAATATCTTTGGAATGTATACCATGGTAACACGGAATAAAAGTTGATGAATAATAATAACTGAAGAGCAGTGCATAGGCGAGAATAATAATACTGATAAAGGAAGTGTATTTGTTTATGTGGATATTAGTAATGGTAATAATGTTCATACAATAGAAATTTGTTTCCGAAATTTAATGTTGAAAGACTCGTCCCAATTAAATAGAAACAACTGAATTTCTGTACAGAACCACTAATAATAGAAGTTAGCGGAAACCCTGATCAATAGGAAGTGCTTGATCCGGTGACGAGCCGTGGACGCGAATGTCACAGCTGAACGCGCGGCATGTCTCAGCCGGCGCGAAAAAAGACGGATATCTGGTTGTCGCATCCGGGACACACACGCACGCATGTGTTTACCTTCCGCGTTCAACAATTATTTTCCCATCGTTGCTGCTCAAACTTCACCTAGGTGCATTATTTTAATCCTAGCTTTTTATTATAGTTAGGCACCTTCAGCTTGGAGCAGCAGGCAACGAGAAGTTAGGTCTGAATTCAATTATTATCCAGAAAACCCTCGAAGCACAACCGCATTCGTGCTCATTTCGTTGCTCTTCCTTCTTGGCTTTTCTTAGTTGTTTTCTTTATAAATAGAAGATAAATCGGATGTCAATTTATTCTTGGAATAGGTTGTGACAGAAACTCAATGGTACTTGGTCCCTCCCCCTCTACTGGTAAATCTCACAATTATTCCCACCTATTCCTGTTTTTTCCATTGATCACTGCATGTTAAGATTAAATTTTCTTTTTGTTTCAGTTTCACGCCTTTACGTGGCTTGCGCACCTTGAGTGTATCAATAAATAAATAAATAAAAGGTTGTCAGGAACAATTTAGTAGATAAATGCATTAACAAACAAATAAATAGGTGGAATTAGTGGTGGAACCAATTTCCTCACTCATCCACTTACGAAAATCGTCGAAAAATTACCAGAAATTCTCCTTACAAATTATTATTGTAGCTAAAATCTTGTTTATGCTTGTTTCTTCGCATTTCTATTAGTTGGTCTCATTATTTTCAATGTCTGTTCCCAATTATTTAAAATTTTTAAGGGATGTAGCATGTTTTCAGCCCTCCATTCATCGATTCCTCCTATTTGAATTATTTGAAACGGGTATTTACCAAGAAAAAACTAAAGAGTGGCGAAGATTTCACTTTCTGGTGCACCAAATCGATGGTATTACCATTTTCCGCCCGTGCGCTACCCCGGAAAACATGGACACAGTTCATGGCTTTAAATGCTGTCCCAAAAGTAGTGTATTACAACACAACTCCACTTTTCTTAACAGTGCACCCCCGTACATTTCTTGACGAGTTGCACCAATTGTAAAGTCTCATTAGCGAACATGCATTATGAGCGTGTGTAAAGGCATGTTTAACCAGCCAGATGCCAGATGTTGGCTTTCCAGCTAGCATAGTTCTGTGCGGTGAGAAAATCTCATATGCTTTTTTGAGAGAAAAAGTCCGCAAAAATATTTAAACATGCAACTCTAGAAGACAGTAAATGTAGTAGGGCTTCATGTAAAGTTTACGACTGCGCACCAAATAACCTCCTAGGCTACAGTCACCTAGGCCAAGAATCTTGATGCTAGTTTAATATTAGTATGGCAACTAAGTTCTTCGGCTTGCTTCCAGAAATTTTACTAATTTTTGGCACATCGGTTTTTGTCTTATTTCTGCATCATACGGTAGCAGGCGATGATACGCATGGCTCTCTAAATTCGGAGTGTCCTGCACAGCATCTATGTTGTTAGAATTATTTCTTCACAGTGACTTGTAAGTGACACAAAGTTTTGGAGCTTGCCATAGTAAATTTCTTAAGTTTTTATATAAGCAATCCTTTTTTGCAGCAAAGAGTAATGTCTCAACAGTAGTAGCTCATAGACTCCTATTAATGGAGAAGTCAATGTTACTGCTCAGAAGGAGCTCTGTGATGGTGAAATTGACTTCGAAGACGAGTTTGCGCTTGGGAAGGCAAACGACATAATTGCGAGCTCATCTGCTCGAATATTTGGGAAGATGATTGATATCTGCCATATTTTAGCGAAGTATAACTTCTCTACTTTTTAAAGAAATAATCTTAGGGAGCACACCATGCAAAGCAAGAAAACGTAATAGAAGGTAAATGATCACCGCACGTTCGAAGACACTAGTGATTTAGCGCAAATTTTGACGAAACAATGAGGGACCGGGTAGTTCCCTCTATATTTTCTATTTGAGCAGATATTACCCTAACTGAATAATACTTGCCCTGATGACTAAATCGTCAATTAGAAAAGCAATGACTTATAGAATTTGTTAACCTCTAAACATGCTTCATGAACTTTTAAGAACTGAATCAGCGAGAAATATGATCACAGCGGACAGAGAAGCTGTCACAAAAACGGGAAGGCATGATGCATTCAAACTATGCATTGCTTGGATGGCCACTTAGCTTTGTGATTTTTTAAATAATTTTTAATTGTTACGTGTAGTCAAGCCCAAGGACTTAGTTGCCATACTAATAGTTTGAGTTCTGGATTTGTCATTTGATGTTGTGGTCCTTTCTTTGTTCGTTCTTTCTTGTCTATATACTTGTAACATATAACAAGGCACGCCCATTGGGGTGTAACAAATGAATAAATAAATAAATAGACTATTATCCCTTACGCGGCCAGTTAGATTTTGGGTGGAAGGCTTATGTAAGTGCCAGAGAACCGACCATGATAGGTTTCACTAATATTTTAAAAAATTCCCGTCATATTTTTGTATAACTAAAAATGGATGAGCAGTGAGCGGTGAACCAGTTACAGAATGTCATGTGTCTCGCCGTTCGCAGCCAATATGCATGTTTTTGCTGTCAATGATTAGCAAGTTTGCTTAGTCATATAGTCATTCCACCTCTTTATCACCGTTTGTACCCCAAAAATCAAACCTAGTAAAAATTACTTAAAAATAGAAAGCATTCGATCTTCTGACGGAATCGGGATAGACGTAGATAGTACACCACAGGCTCGCTACAGAAGAATCCAAGACAAAATCAATCAAAGAGAATGAATCCGGAACATACCAGCCATTTGTGCTGATACTTGAACTCCCTCAGCGAATCAGCCGACAATGGGACCGTCTTCAAATTCGGATCAGAGAGCCATGGATGCTCGAGAGCCTCGTCAACTGTTAGCCTCTCACTGAAAACATGCATTGGTAGCAAGCAATCAGACGGTGAGTCTCGGTGTCCCTCTGTTCGTCGGTCTGTTTGTTTGTCTGTCCATATGTCTCTCTTTACTGTACCGTTCTGTCTATCTGTCTGTCTACTTGTCTGCCTGCCTGTCTACCTATGGTTGTCTGTCTGTTTTTCTGTCTGTTGGTATGCGATTGGCCTAGCCGATATGGTTAGCCGGGATTCACCTGACTGGCCTACTAGACCTGACCGGATTGACTATCCAGCCTGTCCGGACTGCAAGGCCTGGCCCAATGGCCTGACGTGCCTCACCGGACAGGCCTATCCCGTTTGTGTCTGTCTGCTTGCCTATGCCCTAACACTTACGCTGGGATTTCCTTCAGCAGGCTTTTGACAAAGTCCGCCGCTTCGGCTGTGAATGGCTGCCATTCCTCGCCTTTGACAGAATAAGCGCAATTGTTTACATTTGCCAATGTCTCGTTGTCATTGTCACCGTGGAATGGAGAAATGCCAGTCAACCTAGAATCACTCGATGACGTCATACAAGCGATATATGCACGAAAATGTGGACTTTCACTGACAAAACATATGTGAGAGTGCCGACGCTCCACATATCCGTCGCAAGCGTTAACGGGTATCCACGGACGATTTCCGGCGAGACGAATTCAGGCGATCCTGAAAAATGACGTCATCAAAAAAAATCTCGACAGCCTTTCTTTGGGGACTTTCTTGGTCCAAAAGAGAGTTTCAGTGCAGGAGACAAAAAACACTCCACCTTGGATTGTTCCTGTGATGAGTCCACGAAGAAGCCTCCTGAAAAATAAAACATATGCTTTAGCTGAAATTGGCCCACAAGTTTTTTAGATTTCAACATAGAATGGTGGCGGATATGTTTATTCATGAGACCAATCGATCAGCCTTTTTCGGAAAAAAAATTTCCCGTGACCTAGCCTAAATTCATGACACCGTCCGAATCCTGGTCTATGTTCCTTTCACATCCCGGCAAAAGGTAAACTGGGCTCTAAGATCCAAAATTGTTCCCGAATATTTACCTGCAGCCAACAATTACAGTTCCCTACTATCCACGGCGAATCCTCTTTCCAAGCCCAGTTAAAGTCGTTCCCGTGCATTCAAAATTCCCGCTCTTTCAAAATTCAGAACCGGCTGAGTATCGTCAGTGCATTCGGAGTCGACGTGCCGAATGACCCCCATTTTCGGAACATAATGAGTTAACCTTTTATCTACAGTAAGATATTGAAGCTTGGGAAAATCTATGAAAGTGCTGACTCTACAGAATTTCCTCAAATTCCCAGCA
This sequence comes from Ancylostoma caninum, assembly GCA_037903475.1. Taxonomy (NCBI): domain Eukaryota; kingdom Metazoa; phylum Nematoda; class Chromadorea; order Rhabditida; family Ancylostomatidae; genus Ancylostoma; species Ancylostoma caninum. The sequence goes on along the minus strand of JBAJFG010000015.1, from coordinate 438,303 downwards.
GAACGTTAACAAAATATCCCCAAAGTTGCTAGAACAAATACATTTTAGGAGTTGTCAGGGCTCTACGCTGACCTTTCATGGGATGCTTTGGCATTTTCCATCCATTATAAAGCGTTGTGATCCCCCCCCGTCCACTAGTAAGCGCTAGAGGCCGCAAGCACTATTGTGATTACCCAGGGCAAACCTTCAACATCCCCAAAAATTTACCCAGCGTTAACGTGGGCGTCAACACGTTTGCCTTGGGTAATCTCAATATCCCTCCAGGTCCAGGGTAGCTCCGTGGATTTTCCGATAACCTCACAATCTCTACAAGATTCTTATCCATCCACCACATTTTAGAGAAACTGAAGGTCTTCTTATGCGAAGTCATGTCAACCTAATGGAGGTCCGTAAATCCTTAGTAAAATGGATACGAAAATGGAAATTGTTCGTAAAGATGTCCTGTTCCTGAATATATTATTTCAGATATTTATTTTTTTTTATATTATGCATATCCTGTGGGTACGCTCTCGCAACACCCGCGGCGGAACTTGCGAAAAATCAATGAAATCAATAAATCAATAACAACGTATAATAACAACCAATAAATCAATAACAACGCATTATTATTCACTTATTTACATTTACTTGTTTACCAACTATTTATTTATTATTTGCATCAGTGGCGGACGCAGGGGGGGGGGGGCGGGGGAGGGGGCGCTCCCCCGAGAATGGGTCGTCAAATTTTCGAAATTACTTTACAGTACATATAAAAATCTTGTATCAGTTCATTTTTACTTGTTTACTTTTAATATTATTTTTGACATAATTTTTATTAACTATTCATTATTATAATTAATATTTTTACAATATTAATTTTGTTTTCCCTCTGTGTCCCCAATACAGCGGAGACCCCACTTTTTTCCCACGCCCCCCCCCCCTCCCCTCCCGCCCACTTTCTGCGTCCGCCACTGATTTGCATGTATTTCATGACAGTCTGACTACTGTGCAATTGCCCCTGAATTGGCACACAATCTAAACTGAAACACTCCTACCTAGACTGCCCGAAATCGGCCAATTTCAACTTGTTATCCTGAAGTAGTATTGTTTCCGGTCGCAAGTCCAGATGCGCGATTCTCATATCGTGCATGTGTTTCAGCGCTAGTAACAGTTGTCTGAAAGGATATCCCTTGTAATATCGTGTAATGTCAGCAATTCGATGGGTCAGCCTACCTAACAAATATTTGCACCATTCGCTCACGATCCTGTCCAATCGGTTCACCGATGGACACGCCAGGATGTGCGAATGAATCCAGAAGAGCGCTGGTGGCACTGAAAGTGATAGTAATCAATAAGCATTGAATATATGTATGTGAAAAAAGCGTATTTGTTTCTGTAGAGACTCTAGGTTTACAAATGTCTGGTGATCTATGTTTATGGGCTCGACCATAGCACTCATATTAATGGTCCGTATATGCATCATTGCCTATTTTTCTTTGCTTACCCAAAGTTCCTCAAGATGTCTTACCATGAACGATTTGTCTGTAAGCGCACTCCTGGTGCATTAAATAAATAAATAAATAAGAATTTTGGTGATACGATGAAAACAACTAAAAACTTTCAGGAAATCTCACAGAATAGGCTTTGTTTGTTTATTTCAAAATATAAAAAAAACCCAGCTACGGAATCATTGTAAGTGGGAGAAAAGGATCAATCAAATTTGTGGACCTACATCAGTGAGGACGGCGACAAAGCATAAAAAAAACATTCTGACTATCATTTAATCATGTTGCATAGCAGGAAAATGAGAGTAAGAAAATGATGCAAATCATCAACTACTAAATTTTACCGGAAGCCTCAAAAATCCGCATAATTTCGAAAATGGAGAGATTTGACAAGATTTCTTCCATAACATTTGAACTTGTAGTAAGACGTAGGCACACAAAGAGCTAAGAATTCTAGGCCGACGGTGAATGTGCCCCTCGACTCTTTCTTGAGTGATCTGGTCAGGAAAAATTTCCGAAAAATTCGAGAGGAGGAGCGAATTGAGATGTTTGTTGGACCACTCTACAAGACCAGCTATTTCTACCCAGATACTATATCTGTTACAAAAGCTATATATTTGCTAGATCGTCTGGAAATTTTGAGAAAAAGGGTACATAGGGGCGTGTTTAAAGGTTTCCCCTTTTCGCTGATCATCCAGACACCTGAATGTTTACGCAGGTGCTGAGGAAAAACCCGAGAGATGTCGATGACTATCTGTGCCCTTATGCACAGAGCCATAAAATCTTGAAGGTCCACCAATTACATAAATCACTAGCAATATTGCCCATTCACGAGGTTATTTTCACACCTCTCCCCACCAGAGTGCAACCATCATCGCGGTGACCCATACATTACACTCACCCGGGGCAAAAGGCAAGTCATCTGTTTTTGCGTAACCCAACTGTTGGCAGCCATTGTCCGGAAACTGATGGAGTTGAGGAGAATCACGAATTCATCGTAAAAAAACAGGGTCTTGCAAAATGCACGACTATGAGGATGTGGATGAATAGTGACAATTAGTCAAAGGAGTCTTTTTTTTGTAAAAGGGTAGGATGGGGCTGTTAGCACGTCTGCGCCCCACAGAATTCTATTAATACTGCCGACAAAACCGAATATAGGTTTTATTCCGAACCATCCATTAAAGGATGCTTTGTACGTATAAATTTACTCAGAAAAGGTATCAATAGTTCAATTATGAACAAAGATATGGAATGTGCAAAATGTTCCACTACTCCAGTATTCGATTGCTCAGTTGCTATTACCAATACATCTATGTATATCCATGTACAGATTTAAGCCATCCAATAACTTGTCTTCTCAGCCACTTCTACGATACTGCTCCTAATTCTTGTAGAAAGGACGCGCGCGACGCACTAATACGGATTAGAAATGAAAACATGTTATTTTTTTTCTGAATATATGGATTCTCTGTATTACAACGGATCGACTGATTCATGAATTTTCCAGTGTTGTTCTCTATAGCGGTCAAAAACATCACTACAAATTTAAGCCGACTTCTTTGTACCTGACCGCCTCAATCCACAGCGACCAAAATACTATACTTTTAATGATATTTTCTGCAGAGTAAAAAGCAAGATGTTGTAAAGTGTATATATCACAAGATTCGACATGAATTGCACAATTTGGCTTTTCGAGAAAAATTGGAATTGGTTTTATTTTAAGAATGTTACGAAAGAGCTACGCTTTGCCACGGTTCAACGCGTCGCGCGCGTCCTTTTTGCAAAAATTAGGTGCAGTGTTGTATGTAGGTAATGATGATATGAGCCCTTCAATGATTATATAAGCTTATGAAAGTCGTAACAACTTAATATTCGACTACTAGGTTTCAATTTGTGATGTGGAATGAGTGGAAGAAGAAGGGCAAAGTCTTTGAGTTGAAATCACAGATCTTTGTGAAGTTAAGTTTTTTTCTACTGAGTCATCCCTACATATTATATATTTAAGCGGAAATACCTGGATGATTGTGATGCTTATGTATATAAACCGATCCTGGGACCTTACCTCTATTAGGGCCAACAATTAAATATGAGATTTTCACACTAGATACAGGCACGCAACGAAAGGGAACAAGATTGGATCCAGGGGGGGGAGGTGGATGATGCAGTCAGAAGGAAATTTAGGAACATGAGGACATAGAAATGACATGTACTACTCTGGGCTTTCTTCCGTGAAGAGAATTATGAAAAAGAAAAGAAATAAAAAAATAAAGAGCTACGTTTTCATGGATGAACGACGCTGTTTTACGTATATTATCGCTGAAGCAGCTCATAGTTCTGAATACAAAATCCCCAAAAATGGGTCGTAGAAGGTTTGAAACTACATAGTAAAATAGATCAAAATATAGTGCAAGCCAGATAAAAATATTGTACAGGTTTCCTTTTATAGTTGATTGCCTGCTACTGTTTTTGAAATAGTTATGATTAATTATTCAGTATTGAAATAAGCATTTTTCTGACATTTCACTATCCCATTCGGTCTAAATAAATAAATAAATAAATAAATAAATAAATAATGGAATCTCTGCGTCCGCAGACCAAGCCCCATATTTTTATCCAGGTGGATTTTTCAGGTAATTTATAGCTTCAGCATGCGAACGTTTCCAAATTTTTCCAACTATGAGCAAATGTGCAGCCTCAGAGAAGTCCTCGGACTGAGATCCTCGCAAACATAGTTGATTCATTCCTTATTAGCTATGCGGGTATCTCTTGGTATATCTGTGGTATTTTGTGCGCAAAACCAACGAATATCCACAAAAAAGTGCAAGAGTTAACTTACTATTCTGGAATGAACTCGTAAACCATTGTTGCTTCGGTTTTCAGTTATTCAATGCAGTAATAAATAGACAGTGATTACCAAAATAGAATAGATCCTCTAATAAAAGCTCATTGAACTACAGAACTCCTCGATCGCCGGCGCCAGCGCAGCTATCCATGGCAGACTCGACTAGTGGTCCGTCCGTGGCAGCCAGGGGTGTGTGTAAGGACAGCGCAGGTGGTTTCCCGGAGGGTGGTTGAGAGAGTGCGTGAGTTGGTCGGAGAGCGGTCGAGCTTGATGAGCAGCTTCGCGAAAAAACAGCTGTTGTTGTAATGAGGGCATGAAAAACTCAGCTCTGCAATGCTGTACTGTGCTCCCCGGATCAACTTCGAGTTGTTTACTGGTTCGCTTGCAAGGATCAACATTTTCTGATGGGTTATGGTAACACGTGTGGGACGGTGACCACTTTCCGGGGAATCTAATGAAATTTTTTGACCCTTTTTGGGAGCAGAGTCACGAGAGTAACTTCAGATCGGGGTTATAATTATCACTTTACATCTAACTTTTTTTTCGACAAGTTGTAGAAATGGCTTCATGAGAGTAAGGTTGGAGCCATTCGGTGCACCATTACTTTCGGCGTATTAAATATATAAACAAATAAATAAATAATGGAATCTCTGCGTCTGCAGACCCAGCCCCATATTTTTACCCAGGTGGATTTTTCAGGTAATTTATAGCTTCAGCATGTGAACGTTTCCAGTACCTAAGTACGTGTATAACAAATGCTTTGAAGTGAACAGCTGATAGAAGGTTCTCTTCTCATTCGATAATTTGCCAGAAATCGAGCCAAAACAACAAAGGGCATTCTATCATTATATTATATTATAGATGGCAATGCGGCTAACGGAAAATTGTACATACAAATTTAGATCGAGGATGTCGGATGATCTTTCAAGCCAAAGTTTCAGAAAGAGAGGAAACTCAGCCTCTTCCCGAAATAACCACAGTACGTCATTAGTAGAAAAAACATTCGTACCCTTAGGTGGCAAGGCTTTCAAAAAACTTGTTTGGAAATGTCTTACTTCCTGATGCTCAGACTTTTTATGTCGTATAACTCTGTTATTAATAACGGTACGGATGTATTTGTCGTTAAATGTTACTTGGTATTATTTCTACACGTTCTGCACCACAGTTCTTTTTTATTTCTTGTTTTATGTCGGACATAGGGTTGCCTATGTAATAAACATACATACACACGAGGCAAAATCTCGTTTTCTTGAAAAAAAAAACAGAGCAAAAATTGCATAAATTTCTCACGCCGGAACGATCCTGAAAGCTGAAAAAGTGAAACTAGAGATTAGCGCCCAAGAAATCTACTTGAAAGCATCAGGAGCTGAACGTTTAGATGTAAATAGATATAGATGGGATCATTGAGCAGATGTTTGAAATTTCCCCCGAACTTCCTCAGATTTAACAAGTTTCCTAGCCCCAGAAAAAGCTTCCCGCATCCATGAATTGTTCTCTTGAAAATGGGTTTCGTTTCTGGAGGATCCAACGGATCAATATTTTTCATTACAAGAGATACTCCTAGGCGGCAAAAGTTCCCCCATATGCCTAAAATTTGACTGTCTTTAACCCTAGGTGTTATGTAGGAAATCCATTTACACGACACAATGAAACCACAAACCATAATATGTATCATCCAGAAATAAAAACTGCTTAATAGCATTAGTGTTGGGACGCATTAACTTACCATATGTGGCTCCGGAAAAATTCAACTTGAAGCATCACTGTTAATAAGCTTCAGAGCAGCTGCTGTCAATGAATCGAAGAAAGCTGGATCGGTTTCGTGTGCTAATGGGACAAAAATCAAGAAACCGGACCACAGCTCATTTTTCTAGGATTCAAATTAGTGTGATTCTGAGATCTAGCTCGGACGGATTGCCAGGTCAGTTTTACGGAGGAAATTCAGCGGAAATTCTATGAAAATCACGCTCGACTTGAATTCTTTTCAGAAGTCAACGGATTGGCCTTCCGGATGTTCGACGTGATCATGCATATATGTAGAATTATAAAATTAATTATAATAAAATCAATAATATTATTCATAATAAAATTTAGAAAATCAATAGCTTCTCCACTCGTTTTGTCCGATTACTTCATTATTTCCCACTGCATTTTTTTTTCAAAAAACATTTATCGCGCTCTCCTTTTTATTAGGTTGTTGCGAAATTAATTGGCGAAATGGACCCTTTAGTTCAAAGTGTTGTAACTCGACTCAAACACCACTTCTTTCATCAGTTTAGCAACCGTTCAATTTGGCAGATCCTCCTCGACAATTCAGGATGGATTGTACGCCTCTATAACAAAAATTGAGACCACAAGAGTTCGCAAACTTTTGAAAGGCAGTTTCAGCATGCTTCAGATCAGCTGTCTGCTGCTGTCGCACCTGGAGCTTGGAAAAAGGATATACAGTTGGGTAATGGTCTGAGGAATAACGTCAATGAGTAGGAGCCTTGATGTCTTACTTCATTAGATTTTGCCGGACGAGTTTTGAAGTGTGAGGCTTAGCGTTACCCTAGAGCAGGGGAAAACAAGCATTTGCTCACCATTGGCGACCACATCTATAGCAGATATGCGGAATCTATCGGTACAAATTCACATTTCCTTTTGTCGCTCAGGAACCAACCTCCACTTATAGCTACTAAACTGTCTAGAAATGGGTGGTTTTGGGGCGAAAAATTATGCTACAAAAGATATCACAGCGGGTGAGGCGCCTGTCATCTGCTAGGTCGTGGGTGTTCATTTCAGCACCTTTCTTGCCATGTCGATTGAAGTCGAATGTTTTGAAACTGTGTTACAGTAAGCATCCAATCCTGCCCTCAACGTCCACATGGTAGGACCCGGATGAGGTTTCACGAATGTCCTCAACGCTTGATCGTCAGGGAACAACCTGTAGTCACAACCATGGTTGCTTTGGCGATCAAAATCGACGAAAGAAAAAATTGAGACCGAATAGCTCACTGCCCATTTGGAAGGCGATTCGAAGCCAAAACAAATGCAAGGTTACTGCAAGCATCCGACAAAGAGTGATCGAGTTTGAAGTGATGAACCATAATCACCCGAAAATCGCGTCGGCTCATCACTTGTTCATGGCGTCATAAAAATCTTCAGGAAAGAGCTGGCCAGAATATTCAAGCAGCATTCGAAAGAAAAAGAAAAGTCTATCAGGAGGTTACATAATTTTGGCTGAATTTGCTCAAATTGGGCAGAAAACAAGAGTTTAATTGAGCATAGCCCGAAACGGCAATTATTTTCGCAACAACCTGATATTATCCTCACCTAAACAATCAAATCCAGCCAACTCACCTCGGCAAGATATCACAAGTAAACGAAAAAGTCAAAGACTTCATCTGGTGAGTCGATGCAAAAACAATCAGCGGGGGAGGTCTACAGTGGCGATCGCTGGCGGCTCATATGGTTTCAATTGCCCCGCGGATCCACAGATTAATCACTCCAACGCACAGTTGCGCAGTTACCGAGGACATTTTCAACGTCTGGCTGAGGAATACTGAATTTTAGGCAGTTCCTGGGCCCGCACTTTGTTGTTCAATGCGAAAAGCACACTTCTTGTAGTCCTAAGGCCTCTTTGAATAGCAGTACTTCAACTGGGGAAAGTGAGAATATTTATTCTTCTGTTTGTCTATTGAAATCTGACTTTATGGCATTTGGACTGTTGAACTCTGAGGGATGCTGAGGAAATTTTGGAGTAATGTCCTGAATTTTCATGGACATTACATGGTAAAACCAAGAGGAGCGCCCGTTATTGCTCCCAACTCGCACAGGCATTTTATGACCTGCTTGCTTCCAGATGCCCAGCGCCCGCACAGCCTCCCTCAACACCATCATGAGCAGCAGCTCAGCCCAATGTGCTGCGGGTGAGTTCATTTTTAACAATTTTTTTCACACTAGAATATGATTCCTAACGATGCCATTAAGCCAAAAATCATCTCCGAAGAAATCCAGTGCGTTATCCAGAACAATGGTGTTCTTCCCGGTGAGAGACCACTGTTGAGTCACAACATCAGGCCAACCGAGGAATTTCACAGCAGAGAACAGTTGTCCGGAAGCTCAATGACGTGATAACGTGCGCAAACGTCGTGAGTTGCACTCTTGTTATTCTTTCCAACAATTGTTGATTTTGGGCGATATTTTGGGAGTTCGGAGAGGCGTTTTAACAATTGTTCTCGTCCCTACTGTAACTTAATAGCTAGAAACCCTGGAAGTGCGCCAGAAAGGACAAATGTGACAAATCGATTATTGATTGCTCAAAATCGAATGTGGTAGCTGATTGGGAGAGAGCTCTCAGCACTATGATAGATTTCGAGTTAATCTTCAAGAGTTCTAGATCTTTCTTTTATTTTTGGGCCATTGGACGGATTGGTTTTATCCTGACGCATTAATTGAGTGCATTAAATAAATATAACAAAATAAAAAAAATTGTGTCTTGGAGTCCCTCTTGAGAAATCTGCACTCCCAAACATTTTTCCAAAACTTCGAATGCCGGAAGTCGTAATTCAAAAGACTGTGCAGGGAAATCTCAAGGAGCACATTATTCTGGAAAAACAATCATCCAATCCCGTATTTTTCTGAGCAGCGGAAGTTTAAATTTGAAAAATTCCAGAGAAATTCGGACAATATGAACTTGCAATGCACAGAAAAGAATTAGAAATTTCGATAAATTTTTGATTTTTGTGGACTTTCAATGGAATTTATCCAGTTTCATGGCAATATATATGGCACGTTGAATATTAACTAGTGGTTTCAGCTTCTTCTGGATCTTGTGGAATCAAACAAATGTGAATTCTTGAGTGTTCCCCTCATCTTATTCACTGATCCCTGATCTTTTCATCATAAAATGCTCGGCGTTGCTTTAGCGTGGTCCATGAACGATGTTACTACGCGCCATTAACGCGAGTGGAAGCAGATTCCAACACATGTCTAGGGTACATTGTTTTACTGTTTCAATAAGTATAAGTTATACTGCAGATTAGATTGCATACCCATACCTTTTTTTATAGACTTTTTAATTATTTTGTTCTGCAAGAAAGGTTAGGTCTTCTATTTTTAGTGTTTTCTTTTGGGTATTTTCACTTAGTCATTTTAATATTTAAAATTGGTATAGCACCTTTTCATTTCTGAATTTTTAGGGTTACTAATAGGGTTTTTGGTTTTTTCAGTTTCACTCTCCTCTACTTACGGTATCGGCTCACGAACGCTTTAGCAAAACAACCTATAGATCTCTGATGTTAAGCGAGTCTAAGCGATAGCAGTGGTCAAGCGCAATGGAAAAGGTAGAGGCAAAATACTAAATGAGCCTTGCGCTTAAATCTGAACTGCGTGCTCCAACATAATGTGCTCGAATATCAGTTTGTTACCGTATCAACCTGTTATTGAGACTCGCTATAGCAGAATCCTGCTCCAGCTGAACCGATCAAGGTAAAAATCAGTACCAACCAAGAAAAATTGGGGAAACTGTTGAATTTCATATGATAATTCTACTACATGCAGATTTTTTCGTGTTTTCTTTTTATTCATAGTTTATACTGATTTTAATTTCTATTTAATTAATCCGTTCAAATCAGATTGGGCTTAATAAATCCGGTTTCAGGGTTTTTATTTGAACCTTAGAAAGTGGACCCCAGGTTTTCCTGGTTACTAGCGATTGGTATTTCGATAGGATAGCCACTAATAAGAAATTGGTAAAAGAACTGCCATTTCTCAAGCGTATGTAGCTTCATAGCAGGACAATTTTTTTTTTCAGAACAGTTTTTTCGGTGACTGGAGAGGTCAACAGCTTCCATAGATGTCACATATTCTCAAAAAAGAGAACAGGTTCCGAAATATGAATGAACCTCGAGGAAACTTTGAAAAATAACGCAGACGGGGAAAACGTCAGCGTAAATGTTTGTAGATTCATCCCAACGTAAAGGGAAAAAAATCTAATTTTCGAGATCCTCGAATTCAGTCCCGCTGACGGCTCGTGAGCTCCCATTTGGACTTTTTTTAGACGCCTAAAGAAGTCCCTCAACCCCCTTCCCTGCCTCCAACTACGTAGGATTAGGAACTGGTGGGTTCAAAATTCCTCCCTCAGGACGTGAAATCCAAAGTAATGCTACCTATAAGTGTAAACAGTAAATAGTAGCTAATTTAACTATAAATCCCAAGAGTTTCAATTCCTTAGATATAGATAGAGAGTTCTAGTAAGCTTCATGAGAGGAGAAGATGAATGCCATCTGACTTGAGATCATGGAGTGTTTGATTAGTGAGGACAACACAAAAATACAACCAACGTTCCTAGGATTTTTGCACTAAGTGATTTCAGGGCTTGGATTAGTTCAGTACAACAGCTTCCTTGGCACTCCCGGGTCACAGACCCATGTCTCATCATTTTGTAATTATTTTTCAAGATTTCTGTGAAAGGATATGATACATAGCACAGGCACTTCTGATTCCGATAGCATTCATACAAAGAACAGCGCACTATTATGGTTTTTGGGTTCCTTAGATATAGATAGAGAGTTCTAGTAAGCTTTTTTATTCCCAAATTCGAGAAGCAGTCTATATTTGGTGGAGCCGTTTGCTCGATGGGCGTGTCCGATGCGGAAGCCTGACCGGGCAAACCTCTATGAAATCAGGCAAAGAGCTACATCGTCGGGCAAAAAGCTACATGATCGGGCAAAAGCGTAAACTTATGAGGGTCTGGTTTAAGCCTTCTAACATAGATATGAGGTTCAGTTAAACCAAAAAACTCTATTCATTGTACATAACAGGCACGAATTCATGAAAGAGGTATCATAAGAAATAAAATCTATATACTCTTTCTTATCTATACCTCACATAACATTTTTAACAGCACGAAAGCTAAACAACTTATCTGGAGACGTATTTGGATATTTTTTGCAAAAATTGCTCAATTCCTTAATGTATTTCTTAAAATTTTCAAGAATTACTCAAAGCCTTAATGTATTTCTTAAATTGCAAATAATATTGTTGTGTTTCAAAAGACCAAGCAAAAGAGAATGGAAAAGGAGTAATTCTCCTTTCGTATAGTGACACGCTTCTCAAATTCTCCATATGGTTTGTTTTTACTTCGATTTCTTTCTGTTTCAAAAAACCGATGATCTTTCTTGGATGGTTTTGCTCTTATTTCCGCTAATTACGGCCCAATTCGATCCACAAAAATGTGAAATTTCTTTATTGCGGCTCATTGCTTAATCATGTAGCTGTTTGCACGACCATGTAGCTGTTTGCCCGATTTCGTAGCGGTTTGTCCGGTTAGGCCCCGCCCCAGGACACGCCCATCGTGCAAACAGCTCGCCACCCATATTTAGTGAAGGGTTATGCACCCACAAAACCAAGTGATTTCTGGACTACTAGGTGGTATTCCCCGGCGCGTCAACTTTCTCTCCTGTGAAATGAGACCGCTCCCTGCTCTCAACTTGGTGCAACGTACCACAGTTCGTCAGAACGATTAATGATATCCGTAAAACATGAATTAGCTCACAACTAGTCGCTTTCCCTTCTAGTAATTATGTTCTCTGGCATATGTAATAACAAATTTTGTCTACCCAATTTTTTTAAATTCTAAACACAAAACACTTTTTATTTCTCAGGATATTCGCAGCTCCATGAATCATTAGTCCAAAACAATGAGTATGGTTGGCTTTGATAGTTAATTTTGGTTTGATCCTGGATTGAAGATTTCACATTTTTCGGTAACACTCTAGTTCTTGATTCTTTGTTTCAGAAATTTGTAAATGAAAAATATTGTGAAAAAAAAACCGAAAAAAAATCATCAGCTAAAAATACGGCTTCAAATTGGGTAAGAAATGACCTAATCTACCGTAGTTACAATACACAACGGGTGGTCCATAGGAACTATTCTGGCCAAATAAAGGGAAACATTCTCAAAGATGGAGGCTAGAAAAATTTTAAAAAAATGGAGGCTAGAAAAATTTGAAAAAACTCCAGAATTAGCATAGGAGGGGTTATAATAATCGTTAGATGTGGTAATGCACTACTGAACACTTTCCACTCACTAGCAAAATCGTTCTGCGCCTACTGTGATTGGGGCGCACTGTTCTCTTTAGAGCGCGTTATCTACTATATAATTAAGAGGGCTATTCGATCAGAAATCTATATCAAAAAAATTTAAAGGGCGAAGAATCGTTAAGGATGGTGGAAGCTCATAGTATAAGGCCGTTCACAGCAGTCCGATTTGTCAAAGCACGGATTTGCAGTTAAGCCACGCCCTTCACCCTCACTAAGTGTTCGGAACAATAAAAATATTTCAAAATCGCATCACAGATGTAATAAACGCACCATGGGATGGTTTGGTGCTCTCATCATAATCGAAGGTTTTCCGAATTATTGGTCTTTTTACATTATTGATCGTTTGTGCTTGTGTTCGAAGGAGCAATTTATACTACATGCGTGCGTTCGACACGCGTGCGTACGCGTCCGTCTATATGATGAAGGATAGGACCAGTCGTAGAACAAACGCTACTCAGACGCAGGTCAGACGCACGCGCTTGGCTGCAGACCGAGTGGTATTTCCAATTAGGATGCGCATGCTGCCTTGACAGGCCTTCATGGAAAATCCTCTGCAAGTTGATTCATGCGTCTGATGCGCGACTGACGCACGCATCTAGTATGAATTGTACTGCATTCTCGATACCTTTCAATATTGATTGATTCACTTGGTCAGTCCAGGATATTGTCATGTAATTATCTACTGGTACTTTTCACGTCGGAACTTCTTCAAGTGACTTTTCCTTATTTTAAGCATTTCCAATCCCTCTTCTAAAGCTAACATGTAAGTTTTCAGTGTCAGCAACCGTGGCGAACCGATCAATATCAATCAATAACCGGACTCACTCCTCATAGACGACCAATGCCAGATTGTCGTCTTTGATCACCTCGTGGAATCTCACAATGTTCTCATGATCCACGCTGTTGTACATGTCTACGTCCCGTTGCAGCGCGTCGTTCAGTGGTTTCAGTTGAGCCAGGAACTCGACCCCCGTTCGTCGTTCGCGTACTCGGAACGGTGCACCACTTGCCGCAAGCCTGCAAATACCGCACAGTCATCGCACTGCCATATACGCTGACAATTCGTCATCTTGCACGCGTCACGTCTGCGTTCGTGCACATATCGCGCTCCACTGCGAAATTGAGCGGAGCACGCGATGTACGCAGACGCACACGCGACGCGCGCGATGACGTGTCACAACGTGATTGGTCAGTTTGTCTCGTGTTCAGACAGGACTGGGCGGTATTCGCGGCTAGCGGCTTGATGGACAGTGTGCATCACTCGTCATTTCACTCTTGTGCATGTGTCACATTGGTCGTCGTCCCTTTTGTGGCTATAAGGAACGGAACGGCACTATTCTATCGATCGATACAACATGGTGTTATTGATTACTTGACTATTGATTGGTAGAAAATCACACTCATTTCACACTTCTTGTCGTTCTTCCAGTTGTATTCACCACGATAGAATAGGACCACTGCCGCCACGTTGCAAACTTCAAACTTCAATTCACTCCATTTTGGCGGTAAATTCAGAGTTTCTCCGCCGGCGACCGATGCGTCACACACATCTACGCATATGAATACACGTAAAATTGCACACAATCCACCCGACCGTAACCGAGTCGAGCGACGAAGTTGCGGAAGTGCTGCGGAAGTTCCCCATTCTTCCTCGGCTCGAACATCGAAAACCACCGTACACGCACGCAAGGACAGTGCTCTTGTGCTCGTCGTACACACATCGTCGTGGATCACCGACTAATCGATAAATCAATAAATCGTGGGGTTAGGTTGGCAATCCACGACGACGCCGACAAGGACGACACAGAGCTATGTGTTAGGTGACGTGGACTGACACGGACATTTATGGATTAGTATATTGATTTATTGATCGACCATAACAGGGCACAATACGCGGCCGGGCGTACACGCACCTGTTCAGGCACATATCATAATGATCAGACTCATAAAAAATCAATCAAGCAACCAATCACACGGCTTAGCGAGAATCAATCAATAAATCGATTTTCCTCTATAATAAATAGCACGGAAATTGGTAGCGCAGCCGCGTGAAAGGCTTAACAATGTAGCGAAAGAGATGAAAATGCAATCAAATCACAAAGTCAAGAGCATACGAGCGAAAATCAATAGAATCAATCAATAAGAGACTTGTGCATACAAGAACAGTGCAACTGATGTGAGCGCGAGGCGGGGCGGTTGATCCACCAATCATGCCACGCGCAGCTTCTCAGTTACGGTAGAGAAATAGTTCGAATTCGCTATAGTATACTATGATAGAGTACGGCTTTGTGATCTACACTAATCGATAATTCTAGCTCCGCAGCAGCGTATAGAGGAGGATAGGCGGTGTTGGTATACATCGTATCATCACAAGAGAGTTCAGAGCGAATGAGTAGAAGAAGAAACACATGGCACATAGGCAGCTGAGCACACAGCGGAAGAGCAGCAATAGCGGAACAAGAAGATGCCAGCACATACACATATACACACATGCCTACACATATAGATGTCTGTTTGTTTGTCTGTTTGTCTGTCTATATATGGTATATACACGATGTAATAATCACGTTTCGTCTTCTTCGGCGATCTCGTAGATTTCGCGAATCTTTCGCGCTTCCACCACCACACGCTTCTTTCGCAGTTCCACATCGTTGAAATCACCGTCCGCTGGAAAATCGATAATCAATCAATAAAGCCAAACAAATAAATAAAATTCTGCATTGCACTATATAATACAACCCTGTTCGTTGTCTGACTTTTTTTCATTCGTTTCTGTTCTTCTCACCCATCACATACTGGCCACTAGTGGTGCACGCCTACGCCAGTAATAAATAAATAAATAAGTAAATAAATAAACAAGTAAATAATCAGATAAATAAATAAATAATAGTTTCCAAGAATTTTCGTCAGTAGATCTCTACAGAACATTAACTCAGTGAGCGGTTCTTGCTCGCAGGTCGCTTATTCCCGCTGGCCCTTTGTTTTCCACATTGTTTTTTCTTTTTCGTCTGATTTTCTCATTGTTTTTTTTCTTCACTTTCCACGTTTCCTGCATGTGTTTGCACAGAATTTTTTCCATTAAGTTTATGTGTGATATTTCATAAATAAAGAAACAAACAAAATTTTAATTACAACAGTATAATCAGCGCCTCAATTATGATGCGAAGCTAACCAGCTCAGATTCGCCCATTCAAGTGAGGTATGTGCTCAACCCCCCCCCCCCCCCTAGCCGCCTTCACAATAGACACTTCACTCCTAGTCAACGCATCTAACTTTCGAGTAATTCTTTCCTCTAATAAGGTGAAGTTTACATCAGCACTAATTATCCCTCAATGCTTCATAGGAACCGGGTCGCTAATAAGCCAAAGGCAGGCCAACTATCACTGATTGACCACATTCGTAGTTTGGACAGGAAACGTACCAACAACGATCTCGTGGAGGTAATGATTGCCCTTTTAATAAAACTATGCAGAGTCGCTTATGCCCGCTTGTGGCTCGAACCAGCCACAGGTGGTCGTGTCGCCTACGCCTACGCGAATTTTCTGACAAATTACAGGGTAGCCCACATGAAATGTGACGCAGAAAACCACCCACAACTTTGCACCAATCCGTCCAAATGAGAGATATTTACTTTTATTCAGTAGGCACGAAAATTCTACACAAGATCTTACACATTATATCCGACTGTCACACTTTATATGGACCACCTTGTATATGGCTCTCACCTTTGTTATAATAATATTTTCAAATAACGATTTATTATGGACCTCGCTCAACATAGCTTATCCCACAACCACTCTAATTTTATTCATACCCCACCGCCTACGCCCATTCAGATCGTTTGTGCACTCATAATCACGCCACGATTTCGCACACTATCCCAACTACTTCCACAGGGTAGGTAAGTTCGAAACTTACAAATCCTACCGTTACAGACACCCAAATAAGGCCACAATCACGCCCCATTCATGGAGCTGCTAATGTACACCTGAAGATTGTGCTGCTCAGTTGAAAATTTTGGTCAGCTAATCAAACAGTTGGAGGTGTCGGAGATGGCCGCTCTTGTGGAATTGGAGGGTCACATTTCATGCGACAGAAAATGAAAAGTTGCGGGAATTGGGGAAATTGGTTATAATATTCCTGAAGAGCAATATTAGAGCTATAAGATGACCTATGATAGGCTACCGGAGTTTGGTCAATTCCTCGTAAAAATTTGAGGTGAAAAAAAAACCGCACGAACTTATTGCACACCTCAGTATTAATGTACTTTTCCTTGTTTTACAGAGGCCTTATATCAGTAGACTCCTACACTATCAGCAACGTGTCTTAAAGTGGATTGCAGCTACAATCACCACTTGTCGCTTATACTCGCTAAATGTCGCTAGGGATCGCTGAACAAATTTTTTGGGAATTGGAGAAGCACTACCCTACCTACACTATCAGCAACGTGTCTTAAAGTGGATTGCAGCTACAATCACCACTTGTCGCTTATACTCGCTAAATGTCGCTAGGGATCGCTGACCGTTTAATCGCTCCATGTAGTCAACATAGAGCACAACACACCAACGCAAAAATGAATGTGATGCCACATTATTGGGGCAGGAGCCCTTTCTTGCCAACTTCACCAGCTATTACAGTGAGCGTCGGTGACGGTGGCCCTTTCGCGGCCTCGATGAATACGCCACGCAACCGCGCCGCGCTCGTCGGAGTCGTTCTTGGAATGGCTGTCGTTGGAGTGCTATTTCTAGACGCTCCCTTCCCGACTTTATTATCTTCTTCCGTATCGGGTGGAAAAGCTGCTAGAAACAGCATAGCGGCAGCAGACAACATTCCAGCTTGCGCGGCGCGGTCGCGCGGCGTCCTTCTCGAGGCCGCGGAAGTGCCACCGCCATCGACGCTCACTGAACGTATTTGAACGGGTATTGTAATCCCAAAACATACCGTGACGTCTAGGAATATGCGGTGAAAAGTTAGCGAGATCATCGGAAGCACAACATAGTGGCTGTTAGAGGACACTACTGCAGTAGTAAATTGGTGAAAACTCGTCTCGTTTGTCGTCAACTAGCCAGAAACAGCATAGCGAGCCGACCAGAGACCACGTTTCGCCCATCCCCCGTTACTAGCTACGATTTTTTTTTCTGCACAACATTATATCGCATTTATTCCGCAGCACAATTGTTCTACTATTTCATTGCTATTCGATAGCTATTTTCTATTGGCGTCACGGTAGCATCAGATTTCCGTAATCGCACACTATCACTACCTTCTACAGTAATTGAGCATGACGTTGTCGCTTGTCCGGCGTCGTTGACGGCGATGCAGGTGTAGATGCCGCTGTCACGCCACATCGGATCCGTGACGATCAACGAGCACAGGTACGGGCCTTCTTGCACGAATTTGACGCGCGTCGACTCGACGATCGGTCGCCATTCCTAGAAAATCGATAATCGATAGACCATAAGTTCTCCCGTTGAATGGAATGTGCACCTCCCATTGCCATAAATGCTAATTATGTAACGGAAAAATTCAAATAGTTCTTTAAAAAAACTTTTGCAGTAAAGTTACAGTAACCCAAAAATCCAGAACCATGAGGTAAAAAATACCTTTAGCCACTTGAGCTCTGGGAATGGCTGGCCCTCAACGCGAACGTCCAATCGCATCGGTTGTGCATCAGAGAATGTTCGGTTGTACAGTGGTTGAATGAAGTTGGGACGAACTGAAATCGATCAATATGTATTTCAACCTGGATCAATAAAATCAATAAAATCTTTACACAAATTGCTCGTTGAGCAAATGAACAGAATTGTGTATTTCAATAAATAAATAAATAAATAAGTGAACAGAATAGTGTGGTAACTTACTAGCGAGATCAACCATAATGTTCTGCTGAGCCTCGCCGTAGGGGTTCGTGGCAAAGCATTGGTACTGGCCAACGTTATCCTGAAAAAATTCACGCTATTAAAAAGTATCGGAACTACCGCAGGAGACCAATCACGTTAGCACACTGCTTCAATAATTCCAGAAACTTAAGTTGGAAATGTTTGTCACAGCCAAATTTGGCTTCCCAGGTTCGTTTTGTGAGAAATGTTCTGTCCGAATACCATGCACTTATGGGAAACTTCCCAAATATGAATATTTTTGCATTAGCTCTGACCATTTTTAGTTGGATAGGACAAATCAAGTCAGCTTCACTGGGAATTTCCTGGCAAAATGAATTTTAGAGGTCAAATTTAGCCGCTCTGTACAAAACTTGGTGCAAGAAGATATGATGAGCAGTCCAGTGAGCACTCCCGTTACGCACTGATCCTGGGTGCAGTACGATAATTTTGTCGGTGCTTCCGCAGGACCATAAATTACATCTGCTGCTCACCCATTCCTTTGAGTTCGGAGGAAATGGCGTATTTTTTTTTTGAAAAAAAATCGATTTTTCTACTATAATTTACTCAGAAGTCACAGTAACGTAAGCCAAGAATATAAGATGGTTTAATGGAAATCCTACTACCGCCTTAAATATCGATTTCCATCCCTACATTATTGATTTTCACCAAATGACTCCTTGTTTACCTTAGAGAAGGAGCTGATCATCAGTGTCGTCTCCGTGCCGCCGATGGTGAACACCTTGCACTTGGACATCGGGCTGGTGGTGTCAATGTCCCAGCCTGGAATTTTGGGTTAAACTAGTGAGGAAGCTTACGAGTAGCAAGAAACTCGTTTGCAAGTAGCCACAGCTCCTATGGGTGCAGGTTTAAAAGTTAGTTTTGTGCCAAAACAATAGGATACAGAAGTATTTATTTAGGATTTAATTCATAGGACCGGGCTGAAAAGAGCTAAAATGTGGCTGAAACAAAGGAAATTAGTACGATGATTAATAATCAATAATCAATAATCAATAATAATAATAACGATAATGATAAGAGTGATAACAGTAATAATAATAATAATAACTCCTCGTAATAATACAAAATTACTCACTGCAAAGAGTTTGTGTAGCAGATACACTTTATCGATCGGTGAATTTTTGACCCACCTCGGAACTTCCACTTGATCTCTGGATCGGGATATCCGGCAACGTTCAACGTTATCGTCAGCACATCGTTCTCAGCACAATATCTCTTCTCAATCACGCCAGGAGCGAACCATGGAGCGCAGGCTGAAACCGGGAGAATTCGTTGTGGGACCAGCAAAAAGTATCGCTAGAATTAGGGAGCTGTATGACCTTCATGAAAAAAGCCTTCATGGAAAAAAGTCCCTGTGAAACTTTTTTTACTACGACCTTTCAAGAAACAAACTGCGCGTACACAATATTACACTTCTTTTTGATGAAAACTTCGTGTAATCCTCATTTAGGTATCAAAAATGACTTCTTAATGTATTCTGGTATACTCCCTCGATTACTGTATCTATACCGTACTTACCGTACTGCTCAGCATGAGCCAAATCCAATGCCTTCTCTGCGTATGGATCGAGCAACGGTATCACCTTCTTGGTCTTCTTATCCAGTACTGGTTGAGGTGGTGCCATCAGCCTTGAAAAAGAACGCACATTAGTGCTGCGGTCCTCCCGCCATCTCTAGGAGTACCTGGATGGTGGTGATGCCGGTGATGGGTCCGAAATACCGTAGATGTTCTCGGCTCGGACTCGGAATTGGTATGATTTGCCAAGTTCGAGGTTTCGTACTTTACACACCGGTTCCGGGATGTTGTAGTCGAGCTGGAATTATGACGGAAAATTGCGGACATCAAATATATTTACTTTACAGTAATCTAAGGATTCGAAAAGTAGTAAATATCAAATGAATTTTGTAATTTTTCCAGGGATTTATGAAAATAACTAGTAAATTACTGAATAACAACAACTTACCAATGTCCATTCCTTCTCCGGAAGTTCCCTGATCTCAATGACATAGGAGACCTGTGGGTACCGTGGTGGCGCCCGCTTGGTCGGTATCCATGACAGTGTGAGGTAGTGTCCAGTGACCTCCTTGATAAATGGTCCACGGTCGGGAGGTGTAGGTAAGCCTAGAACCACAGAAGCTCTCGTACAGGGAAAACCATAAGGGCCAATACTGTTTCGAGATGCTAGCCATTTCTGAGGTAATCAATACGTATGTTTTACATGCCTGTGGCTGGAAACGGCGGTTGTAGAGGGTGGCAAATCTCGAAAACAGTCACTTTTATGGACGGAAGATTCTAACCACATAAATTTCGCGTCTAGCGAGCCATAGAGCCGATAGTATTCAATAGATAGTAGTATTCAAAAAAAAACCATAGAGATCACTACTAAGACCGATCACGCATCAGATGTATTCGAATTCAAATATTCAATTTCGAATAATTCAAAAATTCGGATATTCGAGGAACAGAGAGCAATACTGTGCGCTCGATTTCACCCGATAAAGGCTCTATTTCTTGAAAATCCGAGTTTTCGAATAGGTTCCCAAGAAACTAGTCGAAATAATTATGGATATTCAATTTTTATTCGGCCCCAAGAGTAGTTAAGTCCATATTCAATGAAGATTATCCAGAAAATTGTTCACCAAATCGCGACTACAGTTACTGCGTCAGTTGTAATGTCCGAAACTCAAAATGTATTTGTATACTCCAACAACCCTTTGAAGGCAAAACTGGAGGTGGGTACACAGTAAAAATTCTAGGATAAAACTTCGAAACCTGTAAAAATTCCAAGAAACTACATAGAAAATTCTTAATGTGTCAGGACTACACAGAAAATTCTTGATGTGTGTTTTCCTTTCCCAGGAACAGCCTAGAACAAAACCGTTCCGAGAATTTCCCATATCAGGCGTTGGGCTGAACAAACAGGTAATTTTTAGCGTTGTTTTTTTCTCTCCAACTTGGTCAAATCTTCCGGAAAATTCCAAGAACTCACTAGCATAGTTGAGCTTTTTGAATCCATATTCTTCGGTGAGATAAGGAGTGACATCGATTCCACCGTCAAATTTGATGGTATCCAGGTGGGGAACTGGAAAGGTGTTCCAAATTGGATGAATGAATGAATGAATGAATGAATGAATGAATGAATGAATGAATGAATAAATAAATAAATAAATAAATAAATGATCGAATAAATGTACCAGTGACGTCCAGAATAGCTGATGATGATGCGGTTCCATGAATATTACGAGCTACAGCGACATATTCTCCAGCATCTTCTACCCGAGTACCCAAGATGATGAGAGCATGAGAACCGCCTCCACAGGACTAAAAACCAATGCACTACTGTAGCAGCAATCGCTTCAGGACCCAAAAAGCACTCGCCTGGATCTTGATACGTCCTCCAGGAGTGATGCGTTTTCCATTGTGGAGCCATTCCACCTGAATTATACGATGTAAGATACAGTATGGCTGATTCCATTGGACTAGACAGTCATGACGTCATCATACCGTACCTCAGGAGCTGGATGTCCAACGACCAAACAGTCAAAGATCGTTGGCATTCGTGAGAAGACGTGCTTGTTTTTCAGTTGTCGCACAAAACCTGGTGGGAATGGCATGCCACCCCTGAACGGACCAAGATTTTTTTTTTGAAATTTTAACTGAGTAACCCGTCTAATACTTACTTGTCCTCGGGACCATACATTTCAACTTGTCGCGGCCGAATAACACTGAGGGCTCCCTCAGTTCGTGCTTCACCGAGCTTGTTCGTGGCGACCAGCGAGTATTCACCTTCATCCTCGGGGGAACTGTAACAGCGTTACGGACATAAACAGCTACCGTAATCAAAAAATCAAGTGATTTTACGTACAGGTTCAAAATCACCAGGTGGTGGATGCCTAGGTCATCGGTGAAGATTACACGTCGACCTGTTGGGCCATCCGAGATCAGTTCTTCGCCATCCTGGAATTTTGATAGTGACAGACTTTTGTGAGTCAATATTTTTAAAAAACTTCAGGAAATTTCTAATAGAATAGATGAAATTATTTTCTGAAAAACTTACCTTGAACCACTTCACCGTAGGTGTTGGCCAACCAGTAGCGCACACCATCATATCGACTACGCTGCCCTGGAAAAAATTCTGGAAGTCAAGGAGCACCATATTTAGTGAAAATGTGTTGTCGTCTGCGTCTGTCCAACTTTTATTGTAACTACTGCCGCAGCGCTGCTTCTCTAACTCTGAACAAATTGTAGCGGGATGGTCTTCCTCATCAGATAATGTAATTGTGGAATTTGATTAAATTTCAGCGCTGAATTAGCATGTCAATGACGTCTTGTGCCTTGTTTGTCATTCTGTAGATGTTTTGTCCATAATATGACAGCCATTTATCTAGCAACTGGTCTATTTCTCTGTCAGTACTTCTGTCAATACGTCACCTTTTTCGCAACCATTTTTTGGTTGAAAATTGCTACCACCCCTTCTTTCATTTCAATGTTTGTCCAGGATGCAGTGGATTTTCAGTCTTGAGGCCTCATATAAATTCAAACCTTACTAATAAATTGTTAATATAATGTGAAGGTCTTATATAGAAAAGAAAATGATAAAACCCGTAAAAGAGTGTAACCCATTTGCCCGTTTCGTTCCCTTATTCCCTTAGGACTTCGAATAAATAAACAAGTGTTGTTAAAACTTTTTTTGGTGAAAAACGTTGTGAGAAGAAGAGCTTTAAAAATGAGAGTGAAACTATATAAATATTAGCAGCTGTATGTTCGTACCATTTCTTCAACTAAGGGTAAGATAAAAATTACAAAATAAGTCCGATCAGTCAATGGGAAAAAAACCATGCTAGGAAGGGTTCTCATGCTACCGAATCCTGGATTTGTTAATTAACTGCACGTTTGTAAACTTGTTATTTTATTCTTTCATTCATGTGCCTGCGATTTTACTTTCTATTTTTTTTCCAATCCCATCCCCGTCTCCCTTTTTTAAATTATAAGATCCTTAAAAAAACGCTCGATAGCACTTGCTTCAATGTACACTTCCTCCACCATCATCCCACTCGACGCTGCTCAACACCTTTGACCTTTCATATCTCGCCCTTTAGCCTTTAACGTAAACATTCAACCAATCAAAACAAGATTGCCCCGGCAGTAATGCTAGATAAGAACTTTATAATCGTCTGTTATTAAAGATTGTGATGGCTATAAATAGCTAAAAATAACACGGCAAAGTTCTTTGAAGGACTTAGTTTTTCGTAGCATCGGCACAACGCCAGACACCTGGAACGGAGGTTACAGGGATTCTCAGGAAAAATTGGAATCCACCATGGAAATGCTTCGATTGAAATTGTCCTGATGGCTATTGCTTGAATTTTGCTTCCTTTTCAGCTAGGAACTGGCACACAATCAACGATTACGGTGGGAATTTCAATTCGCGTGAGAGTTTACCCAGCAGTGAGAATGTTTCTTAGTAGCTTGAGAAATTGTTTGGAGTTTTCTAGGAAGTATTGGCAGTCAATTTTTCTGAGCAAACTAATTTGGACAAAAAGTACTGTACAAGCTTTAGGATGGGTAAACTAGCAGAAGAAATTATCAATGTCCACCAAAGCCACGCAGTGAACGTACCGTGCAACCCATAATTGTGACTAAGCACGTGCAAAGTCGTCCATTTACAGTACCCACTAAGAACCGGTCACTTAATCCACACGAATAGTACCATATGCTGAGTAATGGCCGCGCCACCCTCGCAATTCTCCCTCAGTGACTCACAGCCTCTTTAGAAAATCCGCTGGAAACTCCACATCTGCGCTCCGGGGCTGATTCATTGGACTAGTAAACATTACGCAACCAGTTCAAACAGACTTCTGCACGAAAGAAGTTGTGAAACTGCGGATTTTCGCACGTTTTTAAAAGTACTCTTTAACTACGTATACTTAGAGTAGGGAAATATTGAAAGAATAGGTTGAATCAGGATTTGGGGAAGGGCCACAATCCTTTCTGCGCTCTAACAAATTCATTACTGGATTTAGTAGTTCTTTCTAGGACTGCTGCAGAAAACGTTAGCTGAAATTTTTTCCTAGCTCACTAGAAATGCACAGTTTTGCCAGAATGATGGTGAAAACTTCTCATTTTATCCATTCAAACATGGTGCATTTGATTTTTTCTGAAATCTCATGAAGACAGAAAAAAGACTAGTGATTTGACGCATTTGGAAACAATTGTAGAAGGAATCGCGAGACTGCTTGTGTCCAGCGATCCAAAAACCACTATTTTCCTTCTTTTGCCAGTAGGCGAACTAAATTCGAAAAATGGATTCATAGAAGAAAATGATCCCACCGCGAATCTCGTCGCTGTATTTCGATAGTCTTCAAACTCTCCTAGAATTTTAATAAAAGACTTTTTCTCGAAAGACTTTTGCAAAACCTGTGTTCATTGCAAACTAGAGAACTAATGGGGTCATCGCATACCTGGCTGTAACGTTTTTGAAAATTCCAGAAAGTTGGTAAAATCATATTTGAAAACTGGTCCTGTTCTGGAGCAGAATATTACCACAAAAAGGGTTTTCAATGTCGTCACTGTCTTTAAGGAATAATTTTCTATTTATTTTCAGTAGAATTAGCCAAATGTCGTGATGAACTGCGCAAAAACACGTCAGGGACCCTGCAGCTAAACAGTTTCCAATCCAGAAAATGGATTAAGAGCAGGATTTTTTGCCTTTGCAACACGGCTAGCGACATTTAGATAATGCTGATCGCAAATGTTTTACGCTCAGCCGGGCGCATTTATTGCGTTTATGCATTTTAGCTCGAGAACTGGACTAAGAGCCTATTAATGGCATTGACTTTTTACAGTGGACTTCTGGTTTTTGGGCGAATGCATGATTCTCGTCGGCTGGACGCCCACGCCTTCGCCAGAAAAACACGCCCTCAAACCTTTCCCGGCGCATTTGCACGGATATATAAAAGGGGGTGGGGCCTGACTGAGGCTTGCGACCACCCTACCATGCTGCCTTTTGATGATTTCAGTTAGAAATTCCTCTGCAGCTAGGACATTCAGATAAAATTTGCCGGTTAAAAACTAGCTCCTTGTTTACAAACCCGCAGCAAACATGCACCACACACCTCTTTTTGATGTACCGCTTCGCATTTGAATTTCAAACAAAAAAACCGCAAAATTTGCGGTGTCTGAGCCGCTTGTTGACAGCCACTAAGCCGGTTGGCAAATAGCGCCGCGCCGCAGCTGCTGGCGAGGCCCGCAGATGAAGAAGCGACGTCGCGGGCCGCGAGTAGCTAGCTGCCTGGCCACAGTTGATGCTTATTTGCATCCTGAGTCGGTCGCGTGTTCCGGCTTGGGAACATTCTTAATCCCAAATAGGATCATCGCTTGCAGGTTCACGCAAATTTTCAGCGTAAATCCAGGCTTTTCTGGATATTGTGGGAAAATGAGCTTGCGGTTATCGCCATCTTTCGGTATCTTTCTTGGTTTTTTTTTTTGCTCTTGTTCAATTTCCTTGAATTTACATTCCTTAGAGGTTTGCGCTTGAATGATTACTTCTCTCGTAAGGAGTAAGAAAGCCCTCTGCTTTTCCAGCTAAGACCTCACATGTAAGGCGAAATTCCCTACTGGTCATGTGCTTTCTTCGCTCTAGCTTGTGCTTTCATTTCCGAGAGATTTTTTTAAACACAATGGTAAATTACCGGTTCACAGGTGAGGTTGAAAATCACCTGCTTGAGAGTAATTTCAATTAAGTGTTGTACTTCTAACAATCATGGCAATTATGTAGTGTACGTCATCCTAGCAGCTCTGCTAAAATACGAACGACCTGCACTTATCAATAGAAAACTAATTCAGCCGTGAAAATTTAATTGCTTTTTTTTTGAGGTATCTCTCAACCGCACAGAATAACTTTGCAATGACGCAGTATGTTGACTATCTCTCTCTCTCTCCTACAATGAAATCCCTATACATAAATTCAAATTTTTGTCATGACAAAATATCCAGCTAAAATCAGGGTTTTATCAGTCGCGTTACCTTGGACGTGTTTGTGGATATTGGGAACTCTCTGAAAAAACCTTCCCAGAATCCCTTTAGATCCCGTAGTCCTCATCACATTGAATGGCGACAATTAAGAGGAGTTCATACGAAAACTTACAAGAAAAACATGCGCGCATAGCGAGAGATACCTATGAGATACTTATTTTCTGTATGTATAGGTGCGCCGTTTCCCTCCGTTTCTACGTTTTTTCATAATCCTCGTGATCTTATTCAGAATGCTCGCACTTGTAAATCTCTCTAAGAAATCAATTCGCTCATGCTCTCCATTTAATTCTGAATGTGGAATTAAACTAGACTAATAGTTCGTTTTATGGCTGTATTCCATAACGTGAAATTCTGGATTTCTCAGCGAATTTCTGCGGAAATCATGTGATTTTCAGAGATATGCTATGAACTCATATCGAAGCACTTCTTTTGTCGTAGAAAGTAACACTTTTTCTGGACCTACATATGGTTGTCAATACTATCGGATTCCAGAGAGTTTTCCTGGTATTCCTAAGATCCCCTGGGACTACTTGATCCTTCTCTTTTCTACACATTCTTATATTTTTTCACTTTTTCTGGACCTAAATATGGTTGTCAATACATATTATCGGATTACAGGGAGATTTCCTGGCACTCACTCCTAAAATCCCCTGGGACTATACGAGCCTTCCCTTGTCTACATATTCTTATATTTTTTTCCGAGAATATTGGTGAAAATGAATCAAAAAATTTTCTTGTGATGGTTCCGCCCCTCTATTGCTTTCATTTGCGAGAACGAAATGTTACCTCCTGATAATTTCTGGGAAAATCCGAAAGACTTGGGAAGTGTACAAAATCAGTCGCGGTTAGCCTCATCCTTTAAGCAACTTTTTAAAGGCTGTAACTACCTCGATTCGTTTGGTAGCCATGCCAAAGCTGCTCAAATAGTTCCTACAGGTTATCTGTACTAAAAAAAAATATGAGGATCATCACTAATTTACATTCCATTACTCCCAAAGCATAGATTAAATCCGTCAATCGGACCAGAAGTAATTGAATTCCTTGACCGCACTCCCACTCGCGGATCCCGCGTAGACATATCCCTGCGGCTATTTTTTGCGCGTCACACAGCACTTTAATTTCCGCGTCGCGCGGCCAACGCGTCGTACCTCACCCGATTTCACGCCCCGGGGGCATAATTGATGACGTCACTGCGTACCTGATGGATACTCTGGTTGTAGAGTCCGCGTCGGATTCGCGGCTTGCTCTCCTCCGGCTCTGTCGGCTCGTCACGTGGTCGAGACGTCAGAGAACGATCACCTAAACCACATAATCCTTTTATACTTTCACATTGTTTGTCGTACTGTAGTCGCAATTTTACACAATCACGTGTTGCTACTTCTTTGTCATGCAAACAAAACAAATTAACATTTGTGCAATTACACGAAGCTTTTTCAGGTCGCTATTTTGCGTTTAATTAGATGTTTCTTCGGTGACGTCAACTCTCCAAGGACATATAGCAGCTCAACGACAATAATTCTTCACATACATATTTCTATACACACAACACTATGATCTCCATTGCACAACTCCTGCTCTACAGTATTCCAATAATTCAATCAGTATTAGCGGACTTAACATGTCCACCACGATGGCGACAGGAAACTAATGCAAGGACATGTTATTACGTGTCAAGGCGAAAAATGAGTCATTCAGATGCCCATCAATACTGTAAGAGGTAAGAAAACAATTAGTAAATCTATTAAAAATCGAAAAAAACTGCTATTTTCGCCAAAATTCCTCGAAATTTTGATATACAGACGATCAATTTTCAGGCTTTCAAATTCTTCACATTTATTGCGGATAGAGTGCGATTCAGAGAACACGTTTGTTAGTTGTAAGTTCAGCTTCAGGATGATTTTTTATAAAAAGTTAGTTTTACTTTGAATTCCAGGAATAATTCACTACCTAGTAATATAAAAAATATCCAGAAAAGGAAGAAATTTTTATAAACTGTAGCGTTCCAGAAAAGGAGGATATGGGTTGCTTAAAAAAGAAATAGTCAATACTAAGACAGCTTCCTTTTCCAGAATTTTTCTCGTTGATCCAACAAAACGAATCCAGATTTGTGCAAAAATTTCCTTCTCTTATATTTTCTCCCATGTTTAAATATGAGATGGATAAAAAATCAATAAAATTGCAGCTCTCATGAAACCGCACTCAGCGGCATGGATCGATGCTCGAGCTCGATTCGACATTGTTGACGGGTCAGCCGGATTATTCGCCCCAGGATTTGTATTACGGTGGCCTAATGGTGGGTTACGGTACTTATCACTGGTAACTTTACACCAGAAATTTTTATTTCAATTAAAAAAAAACTTTCGCAACACTATCACTTCCTGTTGACGAACACCTAGCTATTTGAAGCATTTCCACGTATTTCTACATCAACGGCCTGGGTGGTCCCGACTAGATTCAAGAGTAACAGTAAGGTAGCCGCCCCGTAGAAAAATAATCAGTACTTCCACCCCCGCACACTCCACGGATACCGTAACCTGTCAAATATACGATGAAACAGGAAATATTTCGAAAGAAAAAAGTTCCTAATTTAAAAAAAACCCTTGACTACAGTAGCCCATATACAGGCAAAATTGTCCGATTCACCAACTGGGCGTACGGTAACGGCGTCGAATTGATCGATCGCGCCACCAAATGTGTACATCTGTTGTCATCGGGAGAGTGGCGCAACGCGGCGTGCGACACACCGGCTACAGTAATCTGCGAGAAGAAACTGCATCGGCCTACAGTACGATTCTGCCCGAAGCACTGGCTCTATATGGATGCCACACAGTCCTGCTACAGAGCTATAACGCGAACTAACATGACCATTCTGGACGCGGACAATCGATGTTTTCAGCTGGGTACGGTAACTGTTACAGTAACTTCGCGACCTTTAAACTCTTTTTTTTATTCTTTAGGAGCAGAACATCACCACGATGCCATGCTTGCTAGTATAGGGGATGAGCAAGAAAATCAATTCATTGAAGGTAGGTTAACCCAGAAGTCGTTTAAAAATCAATATATCGATTTATCGGTTTTTAGATCTCGCTCGAGAGAAGAATCCGACTTTTGATTTCGTAATGCTTGGCGCCTTTGGTCGGTCAAACAACGGCGACAAATGGCAGTGGATGGACGGTAAGTCCTGCCAGGCCTGGATGTCCCACCGAACTTGGGTAACTGAACCGAATGAGGTTACAGGCACTCCATTCACCTATCAGAATTGGGATCGCGGTATGCCTTTTGGTAAACGAGCTCTAGCAGTTTTGGTACGTTTCTTTGAGCTATTACACGATTACCGATCGTATCGATTGGTCACCCATGACGTCATTCAGGTGATGAATCGACGAGGGAAATGGATCAATCACTATGCTGATCGTATACTTTCACAATATAACGCTGTGGCTGTCTGCAAGTTCAAGCCATAGACGATCGATATCCATCATTTGTTCGTCTCTCAAAGAAGATCTCTTTTTCTGTACTTAGATATTAAGCAATAGATAAAATATTACAAATTTTGGATTTCACTGAAGAAAAAGCTCCAGTGAAAAGCAAGCAGTGCATTTGATACGTATTGATCAGACCCACCATCGATCCTAAGCTCCGCCTTCGTCGACGCTGTACCGTATTCATTAGTGGCAACACAGCGGAAGAAACCTTCGCTAAAGAAGTCCACATCAGTCAGATGCAGACGTTGTGTGCCATCAGTGAGTGATTCGAAGCTGATCTTATCGGTAGCAGTGAGTTCAATACCATCCTGGAAGAAAATCAATAAATCAATATTTTCTTCCCAATGGGTTTTTAGTGATGGTCGCACGTACCTTGAGCCATTTAATTTGTGGGAACGGATTTCCATATGGGAGGCATTCAAACGTGACTTTCTCGCCAGGTTTGGCTCGTCTGATCGTGAGCGGTACGGTAAATCCTGGGGCTTTTCCTTGGCTGAGTGAAGCGTCGAGGTCCGCAGCTGGTTTGCGCTCTTTCTCTGAACATTCAGTGATTTAGCGAGTAATCGATAATCGATTGGATCGATATTATCCAATATCGAGATTCTAGTCTTCTAGTAAACACTTTAAAGAATTCAGCTAAAACCTAATAACAGAAAGTACGAAAGAAAGCTATCTAGGCCAAAAATCAATAAATCGATTGTTGCTACTTCACCCCTTCAATGAAAACCTACCTTCTTCGTGATCTTTGCCTGAATAAAAATATGAAGAATTGGAGGACTTTCCCATGTATTAGGATTTTAGACAAATCAATCAATAACCCGCCACGCATGTGTGCGCATGGTAAGTAGTATATACGTCTGTCTATTGATTAGCAGAGGTCAATTCACTAATTTTGTGAGCAAGATAAAAAAAATCATAGGTAAAAATAGTAAAAATACAGAGAAAACTTAAATATCAAATTACTCACGGATTACGAAGACTTCGCAGTTGGTCCTTGCTGATCCATACATGTTCTCAGCCACGCATCGATAGCAACCGGCGTCTTGTCGGCTTGACGACTCGACCACCAACTCGCAGACTCCCTCCTCGGATTCGATCTAAATTTGAAAGAAATCAATTATTGAACAACTCCTTTGAAATGGGGAACATGATCAAACAAAAAAAATCAAGAGAAAATTGACACTCGTAGAACAGTTGGTCTCAGTCGGTCGAAAAGGCCTGTCGCGCCGCACCACCAACACGACGCGGTTACCACCTGGGTGGTGCTATGGTTGAAGGACGTTGCAGGTATAAATGTTCTGTTTGAATTTCCACCCAAGCAGTTTGGAATGAAGACAAGGACACAAAGAAATGGTGGAAAACATTGCACGACAACAATACAGTCTGGCTGGTTTGCCGCTTTGCGTGGGTGATGCGGCGCGGCAGACTAGACGAGTGGTATTCTGTGATGCAAGAGCGATTGAGTGGCATTGTACCACAAGAGTATTTCAAGTGTGTTAATAAATGAATTAAAAGAGCAATAATATTCACCAGCTTTAGCCTTCCGTACTCAAACGCCCTCTCGCCGTCCTTGAACCATTTAATCGCCAATTTCTCGCCGCTGAACTTGCAACGCAGACGGAATCCTTGCTTTTCGGGAACCTGGAAACTTGCCCACTTTTCCGTTGTTTCAAGGACAAATTCGTTTATATTTTCCAGCCCAACCTTGACATTCTCCAATGGCTCCAAGAGGCGTGGCACTTTATTGGCATCAAATTCGTCCGGACCAGCCGCGCCGCGGTCAGCATCGCGTGGCGCACGCTTGACGGTTGCGTT
Source organism: Ancylostoma caninum (assembly GCA_037903475.1). Lineage (NCBI taxonomy): Eukaryota > Metazoa > Nematoda > Chromadorea > Rhabditida > Ancylostomatidae > Ancylostoma > Ancylostoma caninum. The sequence goes on along the minus strand of JBAJFG010000015.1, from coordinate 406,658 downwards.
GCCTTTGTCGTGGGCGGAGCCGGATGGATTTGTAGCAATGACTCGGTAGATACCTTAAATCATTACTCAGTAGTTCTAGCAAAGCTTTAGCGCCTAAAAGGCGAGGACCTACCTTCGTCATCCATGCAACACTGTGGAATCACTAGACGAGCCATGCCATCGGGTTCCATAGTAATTTGCACGCGATCTGATGGCATAATCTGCAAAAACGTGAAGTTATTAGTCTGCATCCGAGTTTTTAAGGAACCTAAGGTGCTTAATGAGCCATCTGCAGCACCTGTGCTCCATCCTTGTGCCATGTGAGCTCGGGTAGAGGTGAGCCTTCCACCTTGCACTCAAGTCGTAGCGGTTGGCCTTCGACAGCACGTGCGTCGCCAAGTTTGATGGTGAATCGTGGCGGGACGCTCTTGGTGGGCATTTGGGCGGGAAGCAGGCCATCTGGAAAAGCACCCATAGAAGACAGTTTGAAGAATTTGGGCAATTTTCCAGAGAAACTCCTGGCGAAACTGAATTTTTTCCCCATTTTCTAGAGAATTTCTCACCACAGAGAGTTAAATTCCATAGTGAGTACATCTTCATTTCAGAATCCATCTTCAGATACTGTGGCCTACACTATCTCTCGGATCTGGCACGGTCGCTTACAATACCTCTCGAAATTCTCAATTACCCTGATCATCGTTCAGTTTTTTTTTTCGCACAAAAATTCCTGTTTTACTCCTCCTATAATTATTTGTTTGCAGGTCCGACCCCGTTCCTTGTGGGACTCCACTGATTAATGGGAGTTGAGGAATTGATGGACACTATTGGTCGATGGGGCGTTAGTTAGGTGTGCTTCACCACCCTTAAACTCCATGAGGGTCCTTTTTCTCTGGCAGGAGTATCCGTGCAAAAGCATTGCAGTGAGAGGAAAGGTATTGTTGTAGCCTCAACTTGTGTGTGTGTTTTTTTTTCTTAGGGAAGGGGAGGAGGGAAGGCAGGATGTTGTGGTCGACCCAATTATTCTGGAAAAAAAATAGCACTCAAGGATCTCTGGATCAAAAGGACCAGTCTGCCAGGTAGGATCCAGAGAGAGAGAGAGAGAGAGAGAGAGAGAGAGAGAGAGAGAGAGACCAACATGTTCTGGATGTTGGCAGAGCCATCTTGATGCCGCAAGCTCATCTAAACAAGGTTTTCACCCCATTTAGACCTTGTTCCACAAAATGACCATTCAAAGCTCACATCCAGATGCTGACTAAATATGAGCAATTAGATCGTTTTCCACCCAAACTCTCCTTTAATTCCAGCCCCTTCAGGAATATACCACAATCCCTGAGGTAAAAGTTCCTTAATCGGATACGGGGCCCCTATTAGAGCTGGAGGTGGATGCGTGAGTGGGATTACGGGACACTCCTAACGAAAAACAAGGACCCTCATGGAGTCAAAAGGTGGTAAGGCACACCCGAAGCAATGCTCCATCGATTGATGGCCTCTATCGATTTTGGAACTTCCACCAACAAGTGGGGTGCCTCAAGGATCGTCAGCGGGACCGCAGACAACGAATTATAGGAGAAGTAAAACAGGAATTTTTTTTTGTTCATGAAAAAAAGCAAAAATTTTAGCGTGACCTTTACCTAGCTCCCACCAACATGTTTACCTATACGCGACGTGGTCTACATCTCAGTTGCTACCCATGGGTATAATATTACCCATCCCTTGATTGATGCGTCGTGGCCCGATTGCCCATGCTTCTTGTTTGTTATTATATGTTTCTGCACGCTTTATAGTTCAAGCCTGACGCATCACTGAGTTTACCCACGGTGAACGTGTTGACGCCCATGTTAACGATGGGTAAGTCTGTGCGACGCTAACATTTTTACCCTGGGTAATCTCAATTATGCATGTGGCTCTCAGCTGGTAAGAATTCCATGTTTTTTACAGGGAAAAAGTGTCAACTCTGGACGAAAAAATCATCGAGACGATCGGTTGACAAAAGCCTTAGTAATATCTCGTAAACCCACCATCAATCCTAACAAATGACTTGGTGGTAGCCGATCCAGACTCGTTGGTAGCCACACATCGATAGGTTCCCTCATCGTTGACGGTAGCGGAGGTGATCCGGAGGTGGTACATTCCCTGGAAAGGTGCGATTACGGTAAAAAAAAGCTAAGCATGGTCCGAATCAAACAAATGGTTGTCTTTTCATTTTCTTAAAAAATAACAGAAGTACAGTTTTATGGCTACTTTGTAGCGTTTCCTTAGTTGTAATATCAAAAGTATCAAAATGACCTTTTAATTACTACAAAGTCGCTAATTTATGCGCCAGAAGACCTAACGTACGGTATCCAGCTCCTACAGTACACCTATCCCTAAGAAATACCTTGGTTTCGTCGATTTCCCACTGATATCGCGAGTCTTCCCAAATTGGACCGCCATCCTTGGACCATTTCACTTGCGGCATTGGTTGACCGGTGACCTACAATATCGATCAGTGTCAAAGCAATCGATCAATAAGATGCAGTAGGTTAGCACACCTTGCACTCCAAATCGATAATGCCGTTGATGAGAACCGTCTGATCTTCGAGCGGAATGACAAATTTGGGTGGTGATCCCATTTCAAGCTTGGGCGCTTCACCTTTGCCGAGAGAGACTGAAGATATGGGATTTTCTAACATCTCCTGACATCATATTACATAAAATGGCAGGTTTATACTTACTTTGCACGTGCGATGTCGCTTGTGTCTTCGCCTTTCCATACTTATTCTCAGCTTCACAGCGATAAATACCCTCGTCACTCATCGTGCATTCCTTGACTGTCAGGGTACACAATCCCTCTTCAGTGGTTTCGATGGTGGTACGAGTGGTGTCACGAACAAGCGTACCATTACGGTACCTGAGATCAATCAATATATCAATTAGAACAAAGTCACCCAATGTTGCTTGAATTTCTAAGATTTATCTACCATGTTTTATTTACTACAGATGTCCTCTCACAAAAATTTTCTAGGACCTCGCAAAAATAGCAACAAAAATATCTCTGCTCTGACTGGCTACCTCAAAGTAGGCGGAGCTTACCACTTGATCTCTGGGAATGGATCTCCTTTAACGGCACACTTCATTACGAACGTCTCGCCACGATCTGACCAAATATCCACGAGTCCCTTAGTGAAGAATGGCTCCTCGCCCTCTTTCTTGGCCTTAAACGGCAGTGAATTAAAAATGTGGGCGTGGCTTATCCCACAATGTACACTTACCTCAGCCTTTGGCACCTTGACCGTTACAGAGCAGCTGGTATTGGTGGATCCATGTTCATTGCTAGCTACACATCTGTAGGCGCCTTCGTCACCTGTAATCGAGTTATCGATTAGTTAATAGGAGCGAATTAGGGTACGTGACTGACGCACTTGCAACTGCGTCGCTAATATCCAGGGTACAGGTTCCGTCTTCGAAGGCACTGATGGTAAAGCGACCACCTGATCGGAGTGGTAGACCATCTTTGTACCAAACGATCTAAAATAAATAACGTGAATTAAAAATATTGATTTTTATGCTGACAAAAATCAATACTTCGCATGCGGAGCTGAAGTCATAGAGCATAAAGTCGACATCGATTACGCTCAGTGTTTTCACGTCATGTTACTCAACATATACATATAATTTTTCAAAACATCATACGATTAGGCCACTGAGAAGAGGTGCAACGACTGCGATCAATACCTATTCATTGCACAGCGTTGCTTTCCGTCTCATATAGGTAGGGTGTGCCTGCCTTCGAGTAAAAAAAAGTTCGACATTGAGTTTATGCTTTTAAAAATAGGTTGTGGCAATAAATATGTATTTTGAACCTAGGGTTTTATCCTCATTTCGTACAATAATTTTCAAAAAAAATTCTCATGGGTTCCATAAAAATCTGGAAATCGTCCAACTCATTTTCTCTGGACTCCCGCACAGAATGTGAAAAAATACTCACTCCAGCCTTAGGCACGGCGTCCACTGTGCAGGACAGTCGGATGCTTTGTCCAGCACTGACAGTCTTATCCTGAAGTCCTGGATTAAAGCGTGGGGCGTACTCCTTCTTCTCGATGATTTCTTCTTGCTCGATAACTGGAAAAATGAATTGGGAAATTATGCTCCTACAGACCAAGTTAACTGTGATACGGGAGGACAAACATGTGAGTATTACCCACGCGATTTATCTATTACGTATAGCATTCAGCACCCAAGAAGAAATACAGGAAATGGGTTAGTGACTGTGCGAGAACTGGTCCCCGGCAGTGAGTGAAAGACAACTCACCCTCAACAGTATAAGTCGACCGGGTCTCAGCGACACCCAGTGGATTTGTCGCCACGCATTGGTAAACGCCGACTTCCTCACGACCAAATCGTGCTATTCTCACGCGGCAGGCGCCATCCGGAGTGTTTCGGATTTCGATCGATTCGGTGATCTCGAGTTTTTTGCCTAAATAAGCAATCAAAAAATAATTTTTTGTGAAAAAAATTTCAGTTTCAGCTCATCAGTAAATACCATATAAGAGAGCGTGTTGTGCCTATTTGTTGGCAATTTCCTTGAAGTTAAGGGTGGCCAGGACTTTGGAGACACTCACCATCCTTGAACCATTCGATCTCCGCAGTGGGCTTAGCGTCGACATGACATTCAATCGATAATGGATCATTGATCGGAATGCGCCTATCCCAAAGCGGTACGTTGAATCTTGGCGGATAGCGGTCATCGTCCTTGTCGCGGCCGGGTCTGACACCTAAAACGGATCAATTATTGATTTTCTCCTCGAACGTCTTGGGTGGATCAAAGTAATGATGAGTATTGATTTTTCGGCTAGTTGAGAGATTCTTTCAAGGAGTGGTGATACTCTTGGCGGGAAATAAGTATCCTTATAAAGTTAAAGGGGGAGGAGGCTTACTCGGAACAGAAGTCAGCTAATCGATAATGATATAACATTGTATATATTATAAAATAATACAACTTTAAAAAAGTATAACACAACAAGCTAATCAATAACCCAGTCCCTTAGACTCCATTCACCACCGGGGCTCCCCAAAGAGGATCATAACCCCGCTCCAGATCAACAAATTATAGGAAAAGAAAAACAGGAAATTTCTCGCTTGAATTTAAAGAAGGTGATAAATGTTAAAAAATCACAATTTTGAGGAATACTGTATACTACAGTACCTACAGTAAAAAAATAGATACTCACCTAGACGTGCGAACTCCGCTTGACATTCATCTTTGCCGAGTTCATTCGTGGCTTTGCAGCGCAACGTGCCAAAATCGGATTCTCTGATCTAAACAAGGTACGGTAGGACTACGGTAGGCGTTGTGCTTCAATGAACAGGCAGGAAAGGGTGGAGCATACGATAGAGGAAATGCTTACATCTTTAATCGTGAGGCAGTAGTTTCCAGCTCCGAGATCCTCAACGCTGATGCGATCATCGAATTTGATGGGTTGATCGTTTAGGAACCTAGAATAAAGTAGATGAGATTGGGTCCCAATGAGAAATTAAAGTAATCTGGTGCGTTCGCAGGAAAACAGCGACATTATAAAACTATGAACCCCCAGAATACATCGATCAAGTGAATTGAAAAGTCATTAAAGATAAAGCAAATTGAATATACTCCCAAGCTACCGTAATCCGCGTTTTTCTAGTCAGGACCAAATAAATTCTCACCATTCCAGAGTGGGCTTCGGGAATCCTCGCAGTTTCACCTCGAACTCTTTCTTCTCGCCGATTTCAGCCTCAGTTGACTTCAGCGGAATGATGAATCGCGGTTTCGACGGTTCCTCGCCCTTTTCTTTCACGGTGACCTACAGTATTTAAGGATTTACAGTGAGACAGTAATCTACCGTGACCCAATGGTGGACATACTTGACAAGAGCTCGTTTCCGTTCCTCCCTCATTCTTGGCAGTGATACGGTATTGACCAAAGTCGGATTTTTTAGCGTCACGGATTCGCAACGTGGCGGTTCCGTCGAGAGCGACACGCATGACGACACGTTCGTCCTTCTCCAGTTCCACGCCGTCTTTGGTCCTGAGGAATCAATATCGATCGATACAGCGAACCAATGGAAGAAAAGTGAAAAAAGAATCTTGTAAATCCCCTACCAGTCCCACAGAATTTACATTTATTATGCTGTAAAGTTCATGCGAAATATTCTCCCGCAGTAGGTCCTGCTTTTGTGCTGTCGGCAGCAGGTGCTGACTTTATGCTGCTCGAAAGCATGTCACTCACCATGTGATTTCTGGGAACGGTTCGCCAGCGACCACACATTTCAGCGTGAGAGTCTCGCCTTCCACAACTTCGGTGTCTTCCAGAGGAGAGAGGAAATTGGCCGGTTTCACCACGTCTTTGGGTTTTACAGTCTGAAAATCGATAATCGATCAATACTTCCGTGGCGGTGTGTGCTGATTATACGAAAAAAAAAAAGCGAATTACGCATACCTTAACATGTGCAATCGAACCACTGTAGATCTCGCCCTTATCATTGGCCAGCGAGATACGGTAAGCAGCTCCGTCGCTCTTCTTCGATTGTGGAATTATCAGAGAGTACTCGCCAGTTTCTGGATTCTCCTTCTGGAAGAGTAAATCTTGAATCAGCATGGAAAAGATTGGAAAAGTGGGAAATTAGTAAAATGGACGTAATATCCTGTCAGGACCACGCTGAGAGTACTGAATATCCAGAAATTCCTATGAAGAATAACGAAGCTGAGCATATAATTGGAATAATAAAGTAACTGATTATCATATTTGCGCGATAATTCTGAATATTTCCATGGGTATTTTTATAAATACAACACTATCTGCTTGATCAGCAGTTAACGGCGAGCCTAAAAAAATCAATAAATCGACTAACCAGCTCGAGGTCAGCGCTTGGGGTAATCTCCGTTCCATTCTTGTACCACTTCACGGTCTTTGGTATACCTTCGACTTTGACCTGAAAATCAGGACTTATCCATCAGAACCCTACAGACACCTAATAAATCCAGTGGTTACACAGAAAAACAATCAATAAATCAATACAGAACCAGAAGCGCACCTTAAGCTCAATTGGTTGTCCCTCGTCCACATCGATATCCTTGAGGCCTTGCAACATTTTCAGGATATTCGGCTTCTTGACTGTCAGCTGTGCAGAAGAATCACATTCGCCAGCAGCGTTCTCAAGGACAACCTGAACAAATCAATAGGCGACACATCGATCGATACCGATCAATATGGCACTCACTTTGTAGGTGGCGCCATCGTCCATTTGTGCGCGATTAATGGCGAGTTCATACTTCTTCGGACCGATTTTCTTCTGTTCCATGTGAATCGATGGTTTGAGTTCTTGGCCATTCTTGTACCTGAATATCATGGATTCAAGGGATTGTCCAAAAATTTGGCTGCATGGTAGTCGCCTACCATTTGACAGTGCGGACGGGGACGGACACCTCGACCTTGAACACCTCATCGTCTCCTTCTGACACCTCGGCGTCAGTGAGGCCTTTGACGATTTCGGGTTTCTCGTCGACTTCGCCCTTCGCGTCGGATGTGGCCTAGAAGATCGATTATTGATTTAATGACAGAAAAACTAATTGCGCCGACTAGTTCCAAAATGTGAGTTGGAAATTTAAGAAAGATAATTTGTCGGTTCTGTGTGAGTATTGCTTTTTGTGATTTTTTCCAGATATCCAAATATTTTTCCTCTTTTTTTTGAAAATTCCTTAAAAATCAAGGATTGGTAGCAAAATACAACCCAGATGACGTGCGTAAATGTTCTGGTGAAGAAAACAAAAAAAAACGTCCGTAAAAATAGAAATTAATGATCATTGAATTCTTTTGAGTGGTCCGAAAAAAATATTCACACCCTTAAATAACCAAAAATCTTGTCGAAAAATTTTAATCTCAAAAATCCTAAAAAAAACCCCACAAACCTTTCCGGATTCGTTGACGGCTTCAACGCTATAGTGACCAGCGTCGTTCAAATCTGCCTTGGGGATGGTCAATCGATACCTATAGAACAGACGTGAATAGAGTTCAAAACTTTAAAACTGTAAACATGTCAGTCGTTATGAGTAGTAACTCAAAACAACTTATGCGCACTTCTACTGTATTATCGATTTATCGATTGTGAATTTCACCCCCTTTTATGGCCGAAATTTTAGCCGAAGATGTATAAAGATCCCTATTTCAAGAGCTCTACAAGAGCCGGGAGATAGCCACGGATTCGATAGGTTCAGATTCGACGGGAAGTAATCGATAGGCATCAAATCAGTGCTCACGTCTTATCGTCGATCTTCTCAATGACAGCGTTGGTTCCAGCAGTGATTGGCGTGGTATCCTTAGCCCATCGGACTTCTTCCACTTCGCCTTCGACTTTGACTTCAAAGATGAGTGAGGCGCCTTTAGCTACTACCTGAAAAAGCGTCAAATCAATTATTGATTTTTTAATCCTGAGACGAGCCTGGTGCCGGTAGGTCAGAGCTCCCAACAAAAAACGTTTGAATCTCTAATGGTGAAACCGATAGTGTAGATTCGACAATCCAAGCCACAAATTTTGAAAGTTATTGATTTATCGATCAGTAGGCCATCAATGCAGATCAAATAAATGCCTAGCCATCAATCAAGTGACGATAGATCCAACGGATTTCAAGCCCACGTAGTTTTTTTGACAACAGTCTGACCAAATTGTGCAAAACAAAAATCTCACAAGATGATTTGTTTATTCATTTATTTATTTATAATATTGATTTTCGGATATCCCGGAAAGTTTTACTATACCATTTGCCAGATGTTAATCGCTATAGATCACAGTTGCAATCAATATCTCTAACTCTTAGCAGAAGATCATTTGGGAGCGTTTACATCAAATATCTAAAATATCAAGTACTGCTTTGGTGAACCTGGCTTTTCACACCAGTTTTATCCCAAACATCGCGCACAGAAGAAAATCGATTTATCGATCCACTGAATGCTGCTCACCTGATCCTCCAGGCCCTTAATGATTTTCGGTACACCGGGCTTGGCTTTCTTAACAGTGAGCTTCGCGGATGAGTCGACGTCACCGGCGGAATTCGTGAGAACCACCTAGAACAGCATATGTCGTTCACATCAATACGTAGTGGAAAATGGGCACATTTCGTCGTGGGACCCACTTTGAAATCAGCGGCGTCATCACGGGTGGCGTTTTTGATAACAAGCTTGAACTTGGTCTCTTCCTCCGTGATGATGGTCCTCGCGTCTTGTTTGATTTCCTGGCCATTCTTGTACCTAGAAACCCGTAGAATCAATATCTCCCTCCGATCGATACTCGATCAATAATGGTAAAAACAAAGCCTCACCACTTAACTGTCCTTGGTTTGGCATTGGTTTCCACTTGGAATTCGGCGTTTTCACCCTCGGTGATCTCTTGATCTTTGAGCGGGGTGAGGAACGTGAGCTGCGGCTCAACAGTGAGCTGGAATAGTCGAATATTCGATTTATTCAAAAAATCAATATCGATCCACCCACCTTGCCGCTGCTCTTCGCCTTTCCGGCATCGTTCTCCACCTCAACCTTGTACTCACCGGTGTCTTCCAGAGCACATTTTTTGATCTGAAAACATAAAATCCGATTCGGTCCATGAATCCGGACAACTGTCACAAAGCTCACCTCAAGTGTGTAATGGTTATCGTCGATCTTGGAGATTTTCACTTGTGCCGCAGCAGCTCCTGCCAACTCCTTGCCATTTTTGTACCACTTGACGATTCTTGGCTCATTTTCGGTCTAGATTCAGGGGTCAATAGAAGATATAGATATTGATCGAGAGACATGAAGGTGTACCTCAACTTCCCAAATGGTGGGCAGTCCACATGGTACGATACGATCGAATAGTCCTTTAATGATCTTTGGTTCTTTGTCGGGAAGTCGTACGGTAAGCGAACAGAACGAATCAGCGGTGTTGTCGTCATCATCAGTGAGAATGACCTGAAAAGTACCGTATTCTCAGAGTACGGTCTCTAGTGAAAATAAATGGATTCATTTCCACTGGATACCATAATTATTTCTCTAAATTTTATATTTTCTTTTATTTTTTCCAATGATTTTTCCAAAAACCTCCCGAACAGTTGTCATTGTTCTTTTACGCTCGTTTTGAATGGTAGCATTGTGTCTTTGGCAATTTGTAGTGCAAATAAATAAATAGATAAACAAATAAATTAAGAAAATTGACCTTGGAACATGAAAAAATCAATAAATTTTACGGAGGGTTGGAAAACACGTGACTGAGGAAGAAAATGCAAAAGGATCGTATATGGAAACGATACCAAGAAACCAAATGATACGCAGTCAATCAATACCTATCTCATCAACGGCGAAGCCCGTAGGATACCACAATCAATTGGTGTTACCTACTGGTTTTGAAGACTATCCGAGGTTGACATGCATTGTTGAGGTTACCCAAGGTAAACGGGTCAAGCCTGTCGATAGAAACGGGTAAGTTCTGTATATTAGCGCGCTTACCCTGGGTAATCTCAGTGCTGCATGTCGCTCCAGGTACATATTGTATAAGGCTGTGGGCAACTGCAGTAATCAGCGGCTGCTATGACAATCTTTGGTTCAATTCCCCTACTTTGTTTTATTTTTGCAAAGTTTTTTTTTCAAGCAGGAAAGACAGATTACCTTGTAATCGGCGGTATCCTCATCGTTACTGTTGGGAATAACCAACTGATGTTTATTGTCGCCGATCTGTTTCTGTTGTGGTTTGTCAGACGGTGCCAGTTCCTTACCGTTTTTGTACCTAAACCAGTAGAATTACAAGTAACGACACACATTCGTATTTTAACGCAAGAATCAATGGGAACAACCCTGAAAAATTCACTAATACAACCGTAAAAAAAGGAAAATCAATAATTGATCAGCGGCGCGCTTACCACTTGACTTGCTTGGGTGCCCGACTGCTTTCCACCTCGAGCACAGCCTTCTGGCCTTGGGGTACAGTGGTATCCTCAAGTCCCTTAGTGATCTCAATGGGCGCCGGTAGTTTGACGGTAAGTGCACAGGATGAGTCGGCACTGTTACCCTCATCGTCAGTGAGGACGACCTGTGAACAGTTGATTGGCAAAATCGATATATTGATCTAATCTTGAGAAAATTTTGTGAAGAAGAATTCTTGGCAGAAAAAAAATGTTGGAATCGTTGGACGCATTACTAATACGTAGAAAAGAATAGTTTTTGACCAAAATGCATGGAATTTTCAGGAAAAAATGGAAAACCTAACCAAATGCCCCTTATTTACCTTGTAATCAGCGGTGTCATCTTTGCCAGTGTCAGGAATAACAAGTTGGTACTTATTATCGGCAACCTTTTCTGGTTTTGCTTTGTCGGACGGCGTCAGTTCCTTGCCATTTTTATACCTGTAACTGGTAGCTTCTCCCGCGTCCAACAATGAAGTTCCCAGACAAAAATCCGAGACCAGAAATCAAAAATCAAACAATCCTGACCATTTGATCTCTTTTGGTGGTCGGCTTGTCTCAATGGCCAGCACAGCTTTCTGTCCCTTAGGCACGGAGGTGTCCTCCAGGCCTTTGACAATTTCGATTCCGGGCAGTTTTACGGTAAGAGCACATGAAGATTCAGCAGTGTTGCCGTCATCGTCGGTAAGGACAACCTAGATTACAGTAGATTACACGAACATTAATACAGTAAACAGTATGATTACAGTAAGATAGTTTATAGTTAGAAAAATACAGGAATTCTGTCCCTATGAAATATTAGTATTTCATATTTTCGATGTTCTGATAAAAATTAATGGAACAGTTATTTTAGCTACTGATGTTTGCATTTTGCAATATAAAAACTATTGATTATTGCACAAATTACCGTAACTGCAAACTACACTATCATACCTTGTACTCGGCGGTGTCACCCTTGCCTGAGTCGGGTATAACAAGTTGGTACTTGGTATCGGTGACCTTTTCAGGCTTAGCCTTGTCTGATGGTGAGAGTTCCTTGCCATTCTTGTACCTGTAAATTGCCATTTTCACAACGGTAAACCCTTTCAAGACTAAAGACATAAAACGTCTGAAAAACCAAAAATCTGACCACTTGATCTGCTTCGGTGTTGCGCTGGTCTCAATCGGCAGCACAACCTTTTCTCCCTTAGCAACTGATGTGTCCTCCAGGCCTTTGACGATTTCAATTGGAATAGCTCCTGGCAGTTTAACCGTCAAAGCGCACGACGATTCAGCGTTGTTACCGTCGTCATCGGTCAGAACAACCTAAAATGGGGGAATGTGACCTTGTTTCCCCAAACATTCTTATGGTTTGGCTTGTTGGTGACGAAAAGCCATTTAACAAACTTTAGCTTGGATTACTCGAGTGCTGTGTTGTGCTTCAGGATAGAAACCCCAGCTTACTATCTCGGGTATGCACAAGAGTACGCAGGGTAAAAGTTTCCTGAATCTGGATTGGGGTCTGGAAAAGAGCTTGCGCCGAGCCGTGAATAGAGACAAAACCATCAACCGGATACAGATTATCCGCCAGTGTCGATGTATTTAACGATTAACGCCCTTTTGGTGTAAAACTATGTAACCGTTTAAAAAAATGGAATATGAAAAATTCGCAACGCAGAGCTTTGATCTCACAAAAGAAAAAATTTTCTGGATTTTTTAAAGGTTTACTTTGGATTGTTTTCCTGTTAAAGGTTCACAGGTTAAGCGTTTAACCCTTCATGTTGACCAATATATTCTGAAAATTCAGAAGGTGATAGAGCTTAGGTCACAACAGCTAATATTGTGCAATTTCACGTGCTGTGGACTTTTTATTCAGCAGGACGCTCCTGTGTGTCTTTTGGCACTGCAACCTAATGGATAATCCATTCCCAGACCCGTCACATGGTAACAAAACATGGGGCGGTACTACTAGTGCGCGATTGGTGTGTTTGATTGCAGCCTCTCAATTTCAGCAGCTCTACTGTGTTCTTGGATTTACAGTACATAGGACGAAACGAATTTGCAGGAGGAAGCAAGAGGAGGAGAGTGCACGCTCCTCTACGTGTCCACCTTTAAAGTTTTTAAAAAAGAGTATTTCCTCCTCGATTTACCTTGTAATCAGCAGTATCTTCCTTATCAGCATCTGGAATAGCCAGCTGGTACTTGTTATCGGCGATCTTCTCTGGCTTAGCCTTGTCTGATGGCGAGAGTTCCTTGCCATTCTTGTACCTGGAAGAAAACCCCTATTTGTGCACATCCTTGAAAAAATCCAAGAGGACTTCCCCCGATACAACGTCCACGTCATCAATACAAAATTTAGGGACCAAAAATCTTGAAAAACTATAAAAATCTGACCATTTGATCTGCTTTGGTGTTGCGCTGGTCTCAATCGCCAGCACCACCTTTTCTCCCTTAGCAACTGACGTGTCCTCCAGGCCTTTGACGATTTCAATTGGAATAGCTCCTGGCAGTTTAACCGTCAAAGCGCACGACGATTCAGCATTGTTGCCGTCGTCGTCGGTGAGAACAACCTAAAATGGAGGAATGTGACCTTGTTTCGCTAAACATGCTTATGGTTTGGCTTAATGGTGCCAGGAAGGCTTGTGAAAGACCTGCCCTAATCGGTTTTTACAGTGTGGCCGAAAATTACCCGTACACCCCATTTCTGCGTAATTCCCAGATTTTTCTTCCCTCATTTTCTTATTACTTCCTTATCTTTGGTTCCCAAGTAATAGTTATCTCGCGATGGTTGCCTCCAAACTAAATGCCTCCTTACCATTCCTGGAGGATGGTATTGCTCCCTCTTTTTCAAACATTCGAAACACAGACTTATTCAAAATCGAATTTCCGAATTTCGAATAGATCAATAGGTATCTAATGCATTATTCGGCCCTAAACATTAGAGACATGGAGTGCACTTATTTCTATACGTCTCTGCCCTTCAAAGGTAAAAGCCTAAGAGGTAGAGTGCGCGGTCCTCCACGTGTCCACCCTTCAAGCCTTGTGAGAGAAAAACTCCTCGTCGATTTACCTTGTAATCAGCAGTATCTTCCTTATCGGCATCTGGAATGGCCAGTTGGTACTTGTTATCAGCGATCTTCTCTGGCTTAGCCTTGTCGGATGGCGAGAGTTCCTTGCCATTCTTGTACCTGGAAGAAAACCCCTATTTGTGCATATCCCTGGAAAAATCCAAGAGGACAAGGAGGGTAGGAGAAATTAAAGGATAGAAGATCTAACCATTTAATCTGCTTCGGTGTGGCGCTGGTCTCAATCGCCAGCACAACCTTTTGTCCCTTAGCAACTGATGTGTCCTCCAGGCCTTTGACGATTTCAATTGCTCCTGGCACTTTCACCGTCAGCGTACACGCCGACTCTGCGGTGTTTCCGTCTTCATCGGTAAGGACAACCTAAGTTATGGTAATATGCGCATGCTGTAAGCCATACCGTAGCGAAAAAAAAGAGAAAAAAAAAGGAACAAAACATCTCTCTTATACTAGAAGTTTTATTGCTATGCGTCATAGATAAATACATAGTTTAACAATGGAGTAATTTTATTAACCATTGTGAGCTGAACACTAGGTTCAAGTTATTCAGCAACGTCACACGTGGAATTCGAATCAAAAGACGGGTAACATCTTAGAAAATTTCGAATTCGGAAGCAAATGTAAACAGAATTTAATTGGTCCTACCTCAGAATATTTTTTTAAGAAAATTCTTCCAGAAAGTTACGGTTTCATAGCTGTCTATAAAACCAAGCCAGTGAGAGGCCAAGATTGGTATTGTGACAAGATTACGAACTCGGCTGTGGAAAAAAAATTAAATGAAATTAAGATAAATAAAAAATTAAATAAAATATGAAATGAAACTGATGCGAGAACGACTCATTGGTAATGCACGCCTGGATCGTGGATCCCCACAGTGGATTTTATTCCGGTGTTAACCCCATGAGTTGGTTTTCCGAAAAATCCTACTCCAAATGGCTCATATTTTAGTCTCAATTTCATTCCCAAATTATTGGCAAAATGTGGAAAATCTCCGCAATTGCAAACTGAAAATATAGCAGATATCATGGATTGTCCTCCGGGAAGATATACTTGCCCCTGAAGCCCGTGGTTGTTGTTGGCTCCCCAACAACGCGAATGGACATCGATTATTGTGACGATTACCGTAGCCGCATGTTTGCCTACCGTACCTTGTATTCAGCGGTGTCATCCTTTCCAGCATCTGGAATAACAAGTTGATACTTGTTATCTTCAACCTTCTTCGGCTGCGCCTTGTCAGATGGCGTGATCTCTTTGCCGTTCTTGTACCTGAACGCCAAAAATCAATAATGTGAAAATCGATCGGAAGGTATAAATATCTGTATGTATCTATATGTATCAATCAATATCGTCCCTAAAAAAATTAGGTAAACTAAACACTAAACACTAAACTAAACAACAATCACAAAGTATATCTATCTAAACTAGCGAAAACCGCAGCACACATAGGAATTGTCTTTGGAGCATGTATTCTCGGTAGAGCACTGAACTCACCATTTCACCTGCTTGGGTGCCTTGTTAACTTCAATTTCTAGCGTTCCGGTCTGCTTCTGAGGTACGGTAGTGTCTGCGAGTCCTTTAACCACTTCGATTTGTGGCACTTTAACGGTGAGCGCTGCGACAGATTCGGCGTCTCCAGCATCATTCGCGACCACCACCTGGAGAAGGAGCACTTTTCTCTGCGTCTCACCAATAACATTATATCTAGCTCAGGTGATTATATTTCACAATAATCACAATATACTTAGAAATTACAGTAAGGGATTAAAATTTAAAAAAAAAAAAACATTTAATTTTTTCATGCATTCGCATTCTTGTTTCCTGAGGTCTAAGTAAAAAAAAACAGTTTCTCTGCGTCTCAGCTGAACACACACATCCAAGCAACCCACTCTATGCGTTTAGCTCAGTAGCGACTTACACACAAAAAATCAATAACCATAAAATACCTTGTATTCAGCAGCGTCTTCTTTCTGTGCATTCGGCATAGTAAGTTCATAAGTTCCATCGCCTTTATCGGTGGTCTTCGCATCTGGCACTTCCTTGCCATTTTTGTACCTGACATTCGATACCGTATCGTTACTGAGCAGTGATAAAAAAGTGCTACCGTACCATTTCACAGATTTGACCGGTCCTTTAACTTTCACCGACAACGTGGCTGTTTCGCCTTGTTTGACGGTGGTTGGCACGAGGCCAGAGACGATTTGTGGCCTGCCTTTGCCATCATCGGGTGCTTGGACGGTGACCTGTGGGGATACGGTATTATAGGTGGTAGATACGGTGTCGAAATACAGTAATCCACAAACGTTTACCTTTGCTTTGCTTTCCACTTCACCGACGTCATTCTCAGCGGTAACACTGTACTCGCCAACGTCGGAGTCTTTGAACTGGAAAAGTTAGTATTGATTGGAAATCGATACTTCTCCAATGAAGATCTCAACTTTCACAGTTTACTTTGAAGATTTGAAAAAAATCGATAATCGATTTTTGCTAGCAAAAGCTACATTTTTAGAAAACTTTTCCTAGAGGAAATTTGTCCTCATCCGCAATTTGTCGTTATCCACAATAAAATTTCCATCGTGTTCACGAAAATAAGGAGTCTAAAAACAAAAAAAAAAACCGATCAGCACTACATTTGTCTCACAAATCGATATATCGACTGACATGTCAATCAATAATTCACTTACGTCAGGTACCGTAAGACGATACTTTCCGTTGCCAAGATCCTCAGTCTTCGCGTCCTTCAACTCATTACCAGCCTTGTACCATTTCACCTTCTTCGGTTGTCCTTCCACTTCAACCTCCAGTACAAGGGCTTGTCCCTGAAAAATCAATATCAATCAATAACCACACGGTTTCCATGCCGAATGCTCACTACCATACGTACCTTGGGAACAGCTTGGTCATTGAGTCCCTTCTTGAACGATGGTAGAGATACCTAAATTTCACCCTGGGTTTACCACGCCACATACCGTAGTGATTGTAAAGTACAGTACCTTAACTGCTTTCTCCTGGACGGTTACGGTACAGCTCGACTCAACAGATTCGCTCTCGGTAGATAGAACAACACGGTACGCGCCAGCATCAGTCATCTCACAGTTCTCCACCACGAGTTTATACTCGGCGTCAGAGACCTGTTCGATCTTGGTGGTGCTGTAAAAGGAAAAAAATCGATATTGATTCAGTGCGTGACTTTTCGGACAGCGTAGCAAATTCGCTTGTTCTTCATACGAAATCTCATGAATAATCATTAGAATTACACATAATAGCTGCCTAATTTCTTCTGAGTCCAAACGATTCCACAGCGAGGACGATAAAAATCGATAATATCGATCGATACCGTACCTAGTCGTGGTGACCTGCTCAGTGCCCTTGTACCACTTCACAGTCTTTGGTTTGCCTTCAACTTCGACTGATAACAAAATCTTAGTGCCTTTCTCGGTAGTGACGTCTTGTAGAGGTTTCTTGATCTTCAGAGTTTCAGGAGCTAAAAACAATCGATTTATCGATTAATTCGCTGTCAGTTGAGCAAAGGCACTACCTTGAACTGATAGTGGTGCCTTGCTGCTCATCGAGCCAGCGGCATTTGTTGCCTCAACACGGTAATTGCCCTGGTCAGCGATCTTCGCTTTGTCGATGGTTAGCTAAATTAGGTTATTAAACGGGTTAGGCCACGAGGGCACTTATACCCCTAAGGTAACAAGGGTGGAAACGACGCTAACCCTGTTGGTGCCATCCGGAAGCGCTTCAATTTTGATTCCATCGCCAGGTTTGAGCTCTTCACCGTCTTTGAACCATCGAACGACAGGTAGTGGTGCGCCTTTGACCCTGAATACAACATTGATTGATTCTAACGTATGTAGGACTACCTTCACTGTATAAAGGATATTCTTGTAGCAGAAAAAAAAAAACTTCTTTAATCACCATGAAGCTTCGAAATTTAACCCAAGGAGAAATTAGCATATGCGGGGAGCTGTGCAGGAGGGGTGACCTCTGCGCGCTTGTGATTGGATAGCAGGTCTATGCGCGTACCATACGGACCAATCACATTAGTCCAAAGAACAGCTCCATGAATTAATCGACACAGAATTTGCGACATCATCCTCTTAGAACTTTTGAGAATGTAACTCCATGATTAGGTAAAAAATTACGAAGACACCGGGAATCTCGCGCTTAGAAATTTTTTCCGGAAATTCTCTTGGGAAGTTTCCGAGAAACATCCGAAATATGTACCAACTGCATGAACATTTCTATTGACTTAATGAATTGATAGGTGGATAGGTTTATTGCGACTATGAAAGACATTGCCTTTTTAGATATATATATTTTTATTTTTAGACATATATGTTTTCAGATGTTAGATATTTTGAATGCAGCGTTCCCTGTGTAAACTGGTTAAATTTCAACCTCAGTAAAGTCCTTCAACGCCGGATGTTGGACAGGTAAAGGGAATGATCTATGTAGATACACTCACTTGCACTCAAACTGAGCCATCTGGCCTTCCTGTACTTGACAAGCTGTCAGATCCCTGGCGAACTCAGGTGCGATCTAAAGTGAAAATTTTGCTTGGAAACATGCAGCCTAATCGTTGCAGGACCCACCTCTTCTTCAGGTAGTCTAACCACGAGCGGTGCATCAGTGCGTGCAGTGCCAGCTGGGTTACGGGCTTCACATCGGATTTCTCCGGAATCTTTGACCTGAATACGCAACTATTCCTGCTTCAGAGCAATAGGGTCATTTAGGCTTAATCCACATACCTTAGCAGACTTGATAACAAGGCGAGCCGTGCCATCAGCCTCTCTGGTCTGGACGAAATGCTGATCAGTGGACGAGATTTCTTCTTTGTCCTGCAATGGAAAAAAATCGATAAAATACCCTTAAACTGTATTTAATCAGTGCAAAAATCCTACTGAAACCCCGCTGACCTTGAACCATTTGATCTCAGGTTGGGGTGTTCCGGTCACCTTACACTCATACGTGGCGGTTTCACCTTCAACGACAGCCACTTCGATAAGAGTCTTCTCGAATGATGGTGCTTCTTGTGGTTTAGCTGGAACTAATCACATTTGGTCTTTGACCTAGCACCTCTGCTATGATTGGCTGGATAATCTCCGCCCACCTTTCACAGTCAAAGTGACGTCGCTCCACACATCACCGTATTCGTTGGATGCCTCGCAGCGATACTCATCCGTATCGTCGACGGTGGTGCCCTTTACTGTGAGACGTTGAGTACCGTCATCCAGGGATTCCATAACAACTTTTTCGGAAGCCGTGAGTAGTTCGCCGTTCTTGTACCTAAACAACACCGATTTTGAAGAACCTATGATGATTCTAGTAAACGAGTAACAGAGCCCTCACCATTTCACCGTTGGCTTGGGTTTTCCGGAGACTTTACCCTCCAGGACGGCGGTTTCTCCTTCGCCAACCACGACAGGGCGAACAGGCATGACGAAATCGGGAGCTTCTCCCTCTTGTGGTGCTGCTCCAAAGGCGGCGATGATAATGGGGCCCTCGGTCCAGGCGCTGCCCAGCTCGTTCTCGGCCATGCACCTAAACAAGAAAGAATTAACAATGGTTTTGATGAAATGTGCTGTACATGGGCGATGATTTTTATTCTGGGAACTATAGTGCTACTTTAATGGCAGGTAATACTGCTTTCGATGCTTTTACCGCTTATTGTCTAACAGATATAGTCTTCTGGTTATTCTCCATACTTATTTTCATCTATGTCATTCAATTGGCGAGGATTAGAAGCATCAAATGCTAGGCTCGCTGATTTGAGGAGGAGGAGCTCATCCTCATAAAACTGATCTGAATATTCGCCTGCCTATTGCAACCGCAATGACTACAAATTTGACCAGGAATGAGAGGATCACAGGGGGTGCAGAGAGTCATACGTGGAAGGGGCGGAGCAGGCGAGTTCTGCGATTGGCTGCCTAGATGAATTAATGGCAATCAATCGCAGAGCTCACATGGGCTGCCCTTTCCTGGCGCAAACCCATAACTAACATCTCCGATCGAGTCCAATTTGGCGCGTGATAAATTGGGTCCCGGAGTGGTAATCCAGGGCGATGCGGATCCTCCCAAATGGGAACTAATAGATTCCATGAATTTTTACTCGAAAGCTTCGCACAAAGATGTTCTTTTATTCTATATATCTATCTCATTTATGATTAGCCTTCGTGACCCTTGCCCAAGCAGTACCTGGGTTACCTCGGAATAATTTTCTTAACATTTCACGACTTCGTACGTCTTATCGTTATTTTCGGAGAAATACTGTCATAAAGAGGTCATGTTCATCTGCTGGGCGAAAGCGCAGTAAAATCATAGTCCATTTCAGAAAATTGGATTTGGGCGGGGCTTTTAGGGTTATCAGGAATCTCTGCTTATGAAGAAAAATATTGGGAAGAGCTTAGTTATTTAGATGAGAGCTTACGACCTTTATAATAGGATCTAGATATTTAGTAGATCTACCAGCCCTTGAAGAGCCGCTACGCGAACGGATGCGTCGGCGGTGGCGAGACTCCGGCCGTGGCCAAATTTTTGAAACGAGTTATAATTCTGCGAAAAATCGCTATTCGCTATTCATCTTCTATTCGTTTATTTTATTTTTATTTTACATATTTAACTAGAATTCTACATACTTATATTTTACATCGTAATTCCGCACATTTTTCTAAAATTCTTTCCATAATTCAGCATATTTATTGTATTTAGCAACTAATATGTGACTACAACCAAATTTATTGCTGGTTTATCTCTGTTTATATGTACCAGCTATTCCCTGTACTAGTACTTTTTCCAGAAGTTCTTCGACTGACCTATATTCTCCAGCATCCTGTTGAGTAACCTCGTTAATTGTCAGAGTTAGGGTACCATCCTCCTTGAATTCGGTGCGAATGCGCGTTGACATCTCCACCTGACAGGAGAACTCATATGTCATTGTCATTGTCACCTCCTTATAAACCCTTTTTAACAACCCTATACCTCTTTGCCTTCCTTGGTCCATTTGATCTTTGGTCTCGGCTCACCCTTCACCTTGCACTTCAGCACAGCCTCCTGTTTCTCATTAACCGTGCACGAGCGCAGCAACTCTACAAATTCCGGCGGTCCTCGGCTGGCTTTGGTTTCTACGGCTTCTAAATGGAGAAATTTTATGAATTGTTGGTCCCATGCGGAAAATGTTAAGTGACCCACGACACAGTCAAACGTTCAAATTCAAGACAAAAAATTCACAAAACGTGCACTGTGCGGTGAGTTGGTGTGAATAAAAATGCAAAAAAATTCACCGGCTGGCCGCGCGGTGTCCGGTGCGATCTCCGTGAGTTGTTCGCTCTCGTCGACGACCGTCTCCTGCACGGAAGTGGCATACTGTAGCTTGGTTTGCGTTTTAGCCGTACCGGCTATGTTAACCGCCTCGCAACGGTACGAGCCGACGTCTTCTTTGGTCGCGTTGTGGATGGTGAGCTTAATTCTACCGTCGTCCAGGGTTTCCATAACCATGTGCTGGTCGAGCTGGACGGGTTTGTCATCCTTGAACCAGCGGATCTCGGGGTGTGATTCCTTGTTCACCTTGCACTCGAGAACCACCGTCTTTCCTTCTGTGGCGACAGCTTCCTGGAGTGGTTCCAAGAACAGAGGCTGGACCTCGCCAACCTTTTCCTCCACGACAGTGGCATACTGCAGCTTGGTCTGTGTCTTGGCGGTTCCCATGATGTTTACAGCTTCGCAGCGGTAGGAGCCGACGTCTTCTTTGGTAGCGTTATGGATTGTCAACTTGACCCTACCGTCGTCCAGGGTTTCTACGACCATATGCTGGTCGGGCTTGACGGGTTTGTCATCCTTGAACCAGCGGATTTCTGGTTGTGACTCCTTGTTCACACGGCATTCCAGCACAACCGTTTTACCCTCTTCGGCAATGGCTTCTTGGAGAGGTTCCAAGAACAGAGGCTGGACCTCGCCAACCTTTTCCTCCACGACAGTGGCATACTGCAGCTTGGTCTGCGTTTGGGCTGTTCCTTTGATGTTTACAGCTTCGCAGCGGTACGAGCCGACGTCTTCCTTGGTCGCATTGTGGATTGTCAACTTGACCCTACCGTCGTCCAGGGTTTCTACGACCATATGCTGGTCGGGTTTGACGGGTTTGTCATCCTTGAACCAACGAATTTCTGGCTGCGATTCCTTGTTCACACGGCACTCCAGCACAACCGTTTTACCCTCTTCTGCAACGGCTTCCTGGAGAGGTTCCAAGAACAGAGGCTGGACCTCGCCAACCTTTTCCTCCACGACAGTGGCATGCTGTAATTTCGTTTGAGTCTGGGCAGTTCCTCTAATGTTCACCGCCTCGCAACGGTAGGAGCCGACGTCTTCTTTGGTAGCGTTATGGATTGTCAGTTTGATCCTACCGTCATCCAGGGTCTCCACAACCATGTGCTGATCAGGTTGGATTGGTTTGTCATCCTTGAACCAGTGCACCTCAGGCTGAGACTCTTTGTTCACCCGACACTCCAACACAACCGTCTTACCCTCTTCGGCAAAAGCTTCCTGAAGCGGTTCCAGGAATAGAGGCTCAGCCTCTTCCGACTTCCCCCTTTCGAAGCCATATTTTGGGATTTTCACCTCAGCCACGGACACCTCCTTACCGGCCTTGTTCACAGCCTCGCAGGTGTAGGAGCCGACGTCTTTTGCGGTCACATCCTTGATGATCAGGGTATGCTTACCCTCGGAATCCTTCCTGATCACATGGGAGCCATCGATTTGCACTGGGACACCATCACGCAGCCAGACAACCTCCGGCTCCGGCTTACCCACCACCGTGCAGGTGAGTTCAGCCGGCTTACCCTCCTCAACTTCAATTGGTTTGAGTCCTTCTGTGAACTGTGGCATCTCAACGTTCTCAACCACAGCCATCGTGGCAGCCGTCTGGGCTTCTCCTGCAGCGCTACTAGCCTTGCAGATGTAGTTTCCTATGTCTGTTAGACGTGCATCCTTGATTTCCAGGGTGTAGCGGCCTTGTGTCTCTTCCCTGACAGAGACGCGCACGTTGTCAACCTCGATTTTGACATTGTCTTTGTACCATGCTACCTGAGGCTGCGGCGATCCCTCCACTGACACTGTCATCTGCACCGTCTCGGTTTCTTTGACTTCCGTCGCCTTCAATTCGGAGGTGAAGACAGGAGCTATCGGCTTCTGGCCAACAACGACAGTTGCATCACTACGGGCCTCGCCGGATTCGTTGGTGGCTCTGGCGGAGTAGACGCCAGCATCCGTGGATCGGGCCTCCTTGATGGTGAGGGTGAAATGTCCGCTGCCGTCGTCTTTCTTCAGAATATGCACATTGTCAATCTCGACAGGCTTGTCATCCTTGAACCACGCAACCTGCGGCTGTGGTTGACCTGTCACTGTCACTGTCAAATTGATAGTCTCCTTCTCCCTGACTTCCACAGGTCGCAACATCTCCGTGAATTCAGGTGCTGTGGATTTCTTGGCGATCATGACGGACGCCTCGGTTTGGGCGATTCCGACTGCGTTGGTGGCTCTGCACGAGTATCTGCCGA
Organism: Ancylostoma caninum; assembly: GCA_037903475.1. Classification (NCBI taxonomy): domain Eukaryota; kingdom Metazoa; phylum Nematoda; class Chromadorea; order Rhabditida; family Ancylostomatidae; genus Ancylostoma; species Ancylostoma caninum. The sequence goes on along the minus strand of JBAJFG010000015.1, from coordinate 383,125 downwards.
CATCTGTCACTTTGGTGTCCTGGATTGTCAGCGTGAAATGTCCACTGCCCTCATCTTTCGCAATGACGTGGACATTGTCAATTTCGACTGGTTTGTCATCCTTGAACCATTCTACCTTAGGCTGAGGAGCTCCTGTCACTGTCACTGACAACTGCACTGTTTCTGTCTCCTTAGCCTCAATGGGGCGGAGGAAGTCAGTGAACTGTGGAGCGGTGGATACTTTGGCAATAAGGATATTTGCCTCGGTACGAGCTTCTCCTGACTCATTCGAAGCCTTACAGGAGTATCTGCCAACGTCTGTCACTTTGGTGTCCTTGATTGTCAGCGTAAAGTGACCACTGCCTTCATCTTTAGTGACGTAGTGGACATTGTCAATTTCAATAGGTTTGTCATCTTTGTACCATGTCACTTGTGGCTGTGGCACTCCTTCAATTGTCACTGACAATTTTACCGTCTCCGATTCCATGACCTGCATGGGTCTCAGGAATTCAGTGAATTGTGGAGCGGCGGCGGCCTTGGCAATAACGACATTCGTCTCTGTACGGGCTGTTCCTGCCACATTCGTTGCTTTACATGCATATCTGCCACTGTCTGTCACCTTTGTGTCTTTGATTGTCAGCGTGAACTGTCCGCTGCCCTCGTCCTTTGCAATCAAATGCACGCTGTCAATTTCGATGGGTTTGTCATCCTTGAACCACTCTACCTGGATGGGGGTGCCACCACCAACTGTCACTGACAGCTGAACGGTTTCTGACTCCTTCACCTGCACAGGTCGCAGGAATTCTATGAACTGTGGAGCCGCGGACTCTTTGGTGATAATGACATTCGCTTCAGTACGAGCTTCACCCATCTCATTTGTGGCTTTGCAAGAGTATCTGCCAACGTCTGTCACTTTAGTGTCATGGATTGTCAAAGTGTAGTGCCCACTGCCTTCGTCCTTGACGATAGTGTGGACATTGTCAATCTCAACGGGTTTGTCATCCTTGAACCATTCTACCTTAATCGGAGTAGCCCCTCCAACTGTCACTGACAGTTGGACTGTCTCTGTCTCTTTCACCTGGACTGGTTGCAAGAATTCCGTGAATTGTGGTGCACTGGTTGCCTTGGCAATGCTGACAGTCGCTTCTGTACGGGCTTCACCAGCCACATTTGTGGCCTTACACGCGTATCTACCCACATCTGTCACCTTGGTGTCATGGATTGTCAGCGTGTAATGACCGCTGCCTTCATCCTTTGAGATGATATGGACATTGTCAATTTCCACGGGCTTGTCATCTTTGAACCACTGTACCTGGATGGGAGTGCCACCGCCAACTGTCACTGACAGTTCGACTGTCTCCGTCTCCTTCACTTGCACAGGTCGTAGGAATTCAGTGAATTGTGGAGCTGCAGATGCCTTAGCGATATTGACAGTTGCCTCTGTGCGGGCTTCTCCTGCCTCGTTAATTGCCCTACAGGAGTATCTACCGACATCTGTCACTTTTGTGTCATGGATTGTCAGAGTGAAGTGTCCACTACCCTCATCCTTGGATATCACGTGGACGTTATCAATTTCAACAGGTTGATTATCTTTGTACCATGACACCTGCGGCTGTGGCACTCCTGTCACTGTCACTGACAATGTCACTGTCTCTTTCTCTTGTATGTGCATGGGTTTGAGGAATTCTGTAAACTGGGGTCCTGCCACTTCTTTGGTAATGTGGACAGACGCCTCAGTGCGTGCTTCTCCAGCTTCATTCGTAGCTTTGCAGGAGTACTTCCCGACATCTGTCACTTTTGTGTCATGGATTGTCAGGGTGTAGTGACCGCTGCCTTCATCCTTCACAATTGTGTGCACATTGTCAATCTCAACTGGTTTGTCATCCTTGAACCATGATACCTGGGGCTGGGGCACTCCTGACACTGTCACTGACAGTTTCACAGTCTCTTTCTCCATGACCTTCATAGGTTTCAGGAACTCTGTGAACTGTGGAGCAGAGGACTCCTTGGCGATGTGGACGGATGCCTCAGTCGTGGCTTCTCCAGCTACGTTCGAGGCCCTGCACGAGTATTTTCCTTTGTCTGTCACTTTGGAATCTCGAATTGTCAGTGTGAATTGACCACTGCCTTCTTCCTTGGAAATCACATGAACATTGTCAATTTCTACAGGTTTGTCATCCTTGAACCATGACACCTGTGGTTGTGGGACTCCTGTCACTGTCACTGACAATTTCACTGTCTCTGTCTCTTTGACCTGCACAGGTCTGAGGTATTCCGTGAACTGAGGAGCAGATGTCTGTTTGGCAATGTGCACTGTGGCTTCAGTTCTCGCTTCTCCAGCCACGTTCGTGGCCTTGCACGAGTACTTTCCAACATCTGTCACTTTCGTGTCATGAATTGTCAAAGTATAGTGTCCGCTGCCTTCATCCTTCACGATAGTGTGGACATTGTCAATCTCAACCGGTTTGTCATCCTTGAACCATGACACCTCTGGTTGTGGGGATCCTGTCACTGTCACTGACAGTTTTACCGTCTCTTTTTCCATGATCTGGACAGGCTGTAGCATCTGAATGAACTGTGGGGCCTCCATGGTCTTGATGATAGCGACGTTGGCCGCACATTCGACTGATCCGGCAACGTTCTTGGCCTCGCAGGTGTACCTTCCAGCATCTTCTGCTCGGGCAGATTGGATGATGATGGAATATTTCTGCTCGCTCTCCTTTACGGAGATGATGTGGGTGTTGTCAATATCCACAGGCTGTCCATCCTTCTTCCAGATGACTTCCGGAGCAGGTGTGCCCGTCACTGACACGCTCAACGTCGTCTTCTCACTGATCTTCACCTCGGTGGAGGTGAGCTCCTGGGTGAACGTGGGCTTCTCCACAGACGTGGTCACAGTGACCTCAGCCGTGCTCTCCACACTTCCGGCGACGTTGCTCGCTCTGACCATGTACGTGCCGGTGTCGGTAGTGGTGGCCTGCTTGACGACGAGGCTGTAGGTGTGCGTGGTCTCGTCCCTTCTGATGATGTGCATAGCGTCTTCCGTGATGAGTTTGTCGTCCTTGTACCAGGTGACCTCGGGCTGCGTGCCGGAGATCTTCACTTCCATCCGTATCTCCTCGCTCTCCTTCACAGTGGTGCTCTTCAGGCCCTGCTCGATCGTCGGCACGACGCTCCTCCTGTACACCGTCGCCTCCGAGATGGCGCTGCCGATGGCGTTTTTGGCGACGGCGCGGTATTTCCCCAGGTCTTCCTCGACGCTCTGCTTGATCAGCACTCTCCAGTGCGTGTTCGACGCGTCGTGCTCGATCGACATTCTGTTAGATGACGTCAATCGTACGGACTCATGATAGAACTCCACAAGCGGTTGTGGATAGCCTTTTACGGAACAGAATAGAATCAGCTGATCGCCGATCGATATCGTATGATCCGTGAGCGACTTTGTGAATGTGGGTGCGAGTGGTGCTGGAATGCAGTTAGTTGAAGGATGCAAACAAACAACACGCAAATATCGATCAGGCGTAGATCAAATCGATCGATTATCGATCCGAAAATCACAAGAAGCTTTGACGGCGATTCGATCTATTCCTGACACAAAATTTATGGAAAAATGGAATGCACTAGAAAACCAGTTAATTGTGGTCTATGCTATTAAATGGTGCAAGGACGATTAATTCAATGCACAAAACACCAAAAATGAACCCGGGGTGCAGTGATGTGGTGGTGTGGAGCGAATACCCGTGGTGGATGGAGTGTTTGACGAGTAAGGTAAGAAAAATTTACCCTTAACACTCAACGTCGCTTCCGTTCGGCACGATCCAGCCACGTTCTCAGCAACACAGCTGTATTTGCCTTCATGCTTGATCTGTAATTGATGTTAGTAAAAAATTATGATGTTTCCACAAGATTTCAGGAAACGATTAGGGAATTTTTCAAAAAAGTTACCATTTATTAACTTATGAATACGATATTCCGTGAGATTTCTCGGATATTTTCGTGAAAATCTCGCAAACTTTCACAGGAAAGCGAATGTTGTTCTTAAATTGACTATGTAAAAGTTTAATGAAAACGTGGGGGAACCCGCCAAGTGTACGGAGCAAGAAAGCCAGAGCGAAAGTGTTCACCTCTCCATCTTACAGTTCTCTATACTTCTTTGAAAGTAGGGGAGAAAAATGGGGATTCTGTTCGAATCCAAACATATTAGGAAACAATGCAGAATTAAGTCATCTGCTCACGGCTGTGCGAGAACTGGTCCCGGCAACTAGATATATATAAAACGAAAATTTCTGGAAGCAGGTATATACTGCACTACGACTGATCCTGTGAATATTCAAGTTAGTTTGAAATGACAACTCCATTGTGTTGAGAATTTTGAAATGCGGTTGAAAAACTTAAGTAGACAAAGAAGAAAAGTGACGGCAACGCAACAAAAGGGATTGACGGGGAACAGTTCTCGCACGTGATGATTTCAAATCTGGTATTCTCAGTGAAGCCTTTAAGGGGCAATTCTTAATTCTTTCTTTCATGATCAAATCGTGATGAATTCATATCCAGTACAACTTTAGGAAACAATTAGACGCTGAAGAACTACAGAATACGGCCAATGAGAGAGCATCGAGCTTGTACTTAGCCACTATCTTAGAAATCGAAAAGCCCAATTAATTTATTTATTACTTTGAAAATCAATCGAGAAAATTCAAATGGTGTAAGAAGATGAGAAACCTCTTAACCCCTAATTATCATTCCTGACGTGTTATACGTCCACCTCTTTTTGAAAGCCCGAAATTTCAACTTGAGACCGATTTTTCAAATTCTCTATAGGTATCTAATGCGCTATCTGGTACTAGATATAATAGCTACAGTGTGATACAGTAATTATCTATCAAGTGCAGCATTCAAAGAGATCGTGTCTGGCTACGCATCAGTAGTTTTCACGGCATCACAAGAAATCAACGAACAATAAATTTCTTAATGAAAAAATTAAATTAATAAATAAGTTTTCTTCTTTTTTAGTTCTCAAGAATTTTCTAGAGAATTGTGAGCTTCCGCGCTTCGAGATCCAGGTAAGCTAACAATGAATGGAAACCCACCTCTGCAGAAGTGATAACAAGCCTTTGGACACCTTCTTCGCTTTCGATAATTACCTCCTTAGCGTGCTCTTCGAGAACTTTCTGTAAAAATTACGACATTTACCTCAGCAGTACACTCCGACTCTGCTTATTGATTAGCAGCAGATCAAAAAGAAAGCTACAGGCACTCACATTGTTATGGTACCAGACCACATTCGGCTGCGGTTCACCGACCACTTTGCACTCAAACGTGGCCTTATCCGAGGTCTTAATAGTCTTGTCCTGCAGCTGTACGATGAACTCCGGAGCTCTATCGGGGATCTTTTCCAGTTGCTCTGCAATCGATTGGATTTTATTGATTTTTCGGCTGATGCTGTGGTCTCCGTTAACTCACCGACAACAGTGAGCGTAGCCTCGCATACGTCACGTCCAGCGAGATTCTCAACGATCACGGTGTAAGTGCCAGCGTCTTCTGGGCGGACATCCTCTGAAATATCGATTGATTTGGTCTGCGTCTCTGACATTTACTCTGGTTGTCTGCGTCCTCACCAGCCGAAATGGATTTAGTCCACACCAGGGTGAAAGTATTATGTTTCTTGATATGCAAATTGTAGCTGGTGATAACAAAACTCTTCAATTTACTCCACGACCATGCCGTACTCTCCCGCCCTGGTCTCTAGCCGTGGGAGAAGGAGCTCAAAAGTGACAGATGCCCGAGACTCATTCCTATTTTATCTGCGCCAATGAAGAGCAGTGCAAAGCATACGTATTGATCCCTCCTAAATTTCTTTACTGATGAGAACTTGATTATTAACTTATCATATGGTCGACTTATGGTACTTGTGTTTTTTTTTTCAAAAATAATTATGGACCACTGCTCCAAACTACCGATTTTCTTTAAAAGGCATGCTCCATGATGTAAATATGTTCATTAGTTTTTGGGATTAAAAACCACCATGATAGAGAAATTCCAAAAAAAAGCGCAGAATTTGGGAGTGGGATTTGTGTCAGTTGTCCCAGAATGGGTGGGAAAGTGGTCCATTCAATTCTCGTTTTTGTATGAGTTGTCCACGTATTGTTCCTCTCAAAAATCAATGAAATCACACTCACCAATGATCAGTTCCTGAGTTGTATGACCCTCGATTGTTCGAGTCTGTACACGAATACGAGCAATCAGTTCGATTTCTTTACCGTCTTTTAGCCTGAAAACGTGAGACGTAAATCGATATATCGATCAGTTATCGATCGGCCACCCACCATTTGCAGACCACGCCCTTGGTGTCGGGCACGACACATTCGAAAATGGCTTCGTGACCACGCTTGGCCCGTGAGTCCTTGATTTTTGTGATGAATTTTGGCGCCATCACTGGCGTGGGCGTTCTCTGGAGTTCATCCCGGAGAGATTCGTCGTCGGTCAGCGTCATGTCGTCGGCAATAACCTATAGAAAAGGGCATTTTATAGTTGAACAGTGGGAGCTAATCAATAAATCGATACCCACCTCTTCAGCTTGAGCTTCAGACTCGCTCTCACTGAACATTTCGCTGGTGTAGGTGACCATATTGGCTGTGCAAGAGACCTCTCCAGCATCGTTTTCAGCCTGAAATTCACCATTTTTTGCCAATCAATTATCGATTGGTATTAGATACTCACCTTGCAGATGATCTCGCCGACATGAACCTCAGGATTGAAGCTATTGATTGTTAAGATAGAAGTCTTATCGTCAGTAACTATGGAGATCTCGCTTGAACTCGTGATTTCCTTGTTATTGATGTACCAAGTAAGAGTGGGTTTCGGGTCTCCAGTGAAGACGACCTAAAGGGAAAAATAGATACGGATAACTAGCAAAAATCAATAGAGCCACTAAAACTGCACTTTTATAGCAATAGGTTACCTTGTGAACAACTTTGGATCCTTGTCGAGCTCGGACGTTGCTGAGCCATTCCAGGAAATCTGGCGGCTCACCACGTGGCAGTACCAGGAGCATAGCCTCACTAGATGCCTTACCGTACTCGTTGACGGCTTCGCAGACGACCTTTAAAAATCTATTGATTAGCTTCAGGTCGGTTACTACCTACATATCTACACACGTTGCTTCAATCCTTCAACGGGGCCCAGGAAATTTATCTGGGAAAATTAGGGATAGGAGGCCATAAAGAGTAGAAATGCGGTTGAATAAACTTGTTTTTTAGATGCTTCGACGATTCCTGCCCCGGAAATTTCCAGAAATTTTCGGAGAAAACCCACCTTTCCACTGTAGTCGCAGGTGATATCCTTGATGGTGACGGTGTATGTACCCTTCTCGGCATGGATCTTGATATTTTGGGTTTCTTCGAGTTTCTTGCCATTGACATACCTGAATGATATCATAGACTTAAACAAGAAAAAGCAGTACAGGCGGTAACTTGGAATGATACGTTGTGAACCCATGGCCCCGCCCACTTTCTCCTCATACATCGTGGATTCAATCAAAAAGGGTTTTTTCTCAGGTGAAAAATGCGCTTCACCGTTTTACATGTCCACAGCCAATTAGAAAACCATCTATGGGTGATTTCATCAAGTGGGCGAAGCTACGGACTCACAGACCCCCAAATGTGTGCTTAGTACGTCACTCCGAGGCTAGGGCTATACTCACCACGACACTTCTGGTGTGGGCTCGCCAAGCAGGACGGCCTTCAGCTTGAGGGTGTCTCCCTCGCGGCATGTGGCGTCGCACAGGGAGGTTTCGAATTCTACTGGGATCGGAGCAACCACTTTGAGGTCTCCTTCTGTGGTTACTTCACCCATCTGAAAAACAAATTACACTTGATTGTAGTGTTTCTTTTCAGTTTTCATTAGGTTGAGGAACTATGAGTGTCTGAGTAGTAAGGACATTTGAAATAATATAAGTGATAATATAAATATTAAAAAATCCAGAAATCCTGGAAAGAAATTTAGATACGAGAAAGTCTGAAGAGTCAAAGATGCCCCTTCATGCAAAAGGTTTCGCTAAATTTCGCAGGACTTCAAGTTTTCTGTTTTTTAATCTGCTAAATTGTGCTGAAATTAAAGAATTTTATGTGGAGTGCAAAAATGGAACAAAATAATCTCAACGTTGAATTAGAAACCAGATTAACATTCGGAACTACCGCAGCACATCGCTTACCTTATTGTACGCCACACATTTGATCTTTCCAGTCATGTCAGCAGTGACTCCATGAATGGTCAACGAGTAGACTCCATCGACATTGATGATTTCAGTGTCTTCTGTAGGGCAGACCAGCTGGAAAAATAGTGTTGAACCATGTTTTGCTATAAATAGACTGACCGAGAAGCACTCAACGAAAGGGGCGGGGCTAGCTTCCCAAAATTTCAGAGTGTTCTAGACTCCGGTGGAAAAGCGGGAGAACATGTGTGATTCCGAACTTTTTCCGGGTTCTATTTAGGAAACACACAGCTCTGACTGTCAGGAACACAAAAAATCGATAAGTCGAAACGGAACTATTGAGTTTTCAGCGTGAAAAGTGTGAAAATAACCCAAGCATGCAATATTATCATACTAACCTGATTATTGATGTACCATTTGACAAATGGTGTTGGATCACCAGTAATCAAGAGTTTGGTCTGAAGTGAATCACCCTCGGTCAAGTGAATTGGAGCAATATCGCTCTGGAACGCTGGTTTAGCCATTGGGCGTGGCTTGATAACACCCAAGGAGGCGGAGCATTCTGAAATGGACCAATCACGGCATGGGAGCAAAAATAAATTTCAGAAAATCGGGAAATTTCATTCGTACCAGCTGTGCCAAAGTAATTCTCTGCTTTTATCGTGATCCTAGCCTTATCTTCCATTTTTGTGGAAATAATTTTCATCTGCAAGGTACCATCTTCTTGTTCGGTGAGTACAAAGTGGTCATCGCTCTTGAATTCTTTGCCGTCTCGCAGCCAAGTGATCGTTGGCTTTGGCTTGACCTACAAATCAATATCGATCAATACTGTAATAAGAACCAGACGTGCTTAAAAATCCTCACTTGATTAAGTTTAGCCTCCATAATAGTGACTTCTCCTTCGGTAACAAGGCGATCTTCGAGATTTTTCGAGAAGGTTGGCGCTTCGCCAACTCGCTTCACGTTCAGAATTACATTTTGCTTCTTCATTCCGGCGGAATTTGATGCCTGCGATTTAGAAACCATCGATCGGGCAAAAATCAATAAAATCGATATTTACAGGATAGTACCTGACAGGACAGTTCTCCGGCTTGTTCTGGAGTGATCTCCTTGATCTCGATGGTGTGCTTGCCGGCATCGTCGCTGACGATGACGTTTCTGAAACGAAGGGTGATCAAAAATCAAAAGTTCAACCAGAATTTTGACTTTTTTCCAAAAATCAAGACTGGTTTCATTGTAGTTCAGTAGAAAGCCATGCTGATCAATAATTGATTGATATCTTTGACCAATAATGGGTAAATCCACTCACGGATGTTTGCTGACAGGCTCTCCATTAAGCAGCCATTCTACCGTGGGTTCTGGGTAACCTTCCACTGTTGAGGTATATTTTACAGTATCACCTGGAACCAATACAAATTTTTTTAGATAAAATCAGCTTTCGTGACTTCGGCAGTACAACGTCAGCACTTCCGTTGTTCTGCTGCTGAAGTCGCGACGGCTGAGACCCCAACAAAAGCATTAATTTAACGAGTGAAACATGGAAATCCATGTTAATCCACGTGGAACCACCAACCTTCATTAACCTGTCGATCGTCCATGTTGCTAGTGAATTTGGGTACTTCCGTCTTTCTATCGACCTGCAACGCCAATTATCGATCGGTATCGATTAATAGTACTGGTTATAATTACATACCTTCAGGGTAGCGGTGGCTTCCACGCTTCCAGCTTCATTTTCAGCTGTTACCCTTACCGTACCGCTCTGGGACATTTGGGGCTTGTAGATGCGAATTGACGTTTTTCCAGTGTCTTCCTCGACTTTCACCTTGATCTGTTCGCTATTTTCGAGCTTTTTGTCGTTCAGGTACCAAGTGATCTAAAGTGAGCGAAATAAATTTAAAAAATAAGTAAATAAGAAGAAAATAAGGAAATGGGAAAATAAAATAAACGAGAGATATGTAAAGAGAGCTTAAAATAAGAAAAACATTTGCATTTTCCACGGGAGAGCGAGCTTTACCTGAACTCGTTAACTTGATGAAGACACCGTCCAACCTCAGATTTTTTTTGAAATTTTCTCATGAAAAGAATCTCCACTAGCTGCTGATCACAATGGTATATGGTGTGTGGTGGTTCTGCCAGAAAAAACCCATTTTCAAGCACCAATCATTGAGGAGCATGTGGGCGGAGCTAATGCGAAGTTACAGGGTTCTCACCTCGTGTCTCCCTTTGCCCGTCCTGCGGTTTCTACTCTGATAGTGAATGAATGGGGACCTCTCACGAGAATCATGAATCTTTCCAGGAAAAGCGTTCCACGGGTATGAATTATTCCGACACTGTCTTGGTTCCGCTCCTCGGCTCCGCCCACAGTCTCCTCAAGAATTGTGGCGCGAAAACGGTTTTATCCGCAGTTTTGCATGGAATCACACATAACACTGCGATCAGTAGCTGCTGGAGATTTTTTTACGTGATAATCTCAAAAACGATTCTGAAGTGGGTGCCTTTAGATCAACCCCAAGTATCGATAAATTAAAAAATTAGTGGAAAAAATTAAAAATCTCAAAAATTTTCCTGTTTCAGCAGCTCTATAATAAATGCTATAGGGCGAGGGGTCGTTACGTTGGGGAAAGTCGCATAGAGGAATTGGAGGAGTCGCCTCAGGCAAAGGGAGGAAGAATCCATGTTGCTTCAATAATTATTGCACCAAGGCAACCATACGGTTCAATTTCAGTTTATGGAAAACGAGAGAAAAAAGAGAAAAGAGAGACTGAAGGAAAAGAGAGGCAGCCGAAGAAGTAACACTAACCTTTGGTGTGGGTGTTCCAGTGACGATAGCGCTGAATTTCACACTCTCGTCATCCAGATATGCTTCGTGATTCTGTGGTGTCTTCGTGAATTCTGGTTTCTTTGTGCCTTTTTCTACGGTAATCTGAAAATCAGCTGATTTTTCTTGACCCGCCAATCAATAACACTTCTCCTGGAAGACATACCTTTGCAACACATTCACACTCTCCCACCGGATTCATCGCTTTAGCGGTGATCGTACCGGCCATTTCTTCCTTGACATGTTCTATGGTAAGGTGATGCGTGCCCGGTTGAGGTTCGGTGATCTAAAACCACTATTCGTCACCTGGGAATACGGTAAAAAGTCCTTTGAAGCGCCACGTCACCTGTACACCCAGGCCTTGTTGCAGTTCGCTGCCGTTGTTGTACCATTTGACGCTTGTTCCTGGTTGTGGTGTTTCCAGGGCGACTTCCATATTCAGCGCCTCGTCGACCTTCACCACAGTGTCCGCCATTTGACTCTTGAAGTTTGGCGCTACTAGCGCAGGCTCAACCTGGAAAAATCCATGAAAATGTTCTGGAATAACATCGAATCCTCGCCTTGGCTTACCTTCAACTCTGCGGTCCTAGAATCGCTGCCTACCGTATTCTCAGCGGTGACTTTTACCGTACCCGTATGCGTTGTGGTAGTTTCGGTGATCTTCAGTGTATATTCATGCTCAATTCGTGACGTCATGATCGTACTGCTCTCCTCGACCAATTTGTCATTGATCGACCATTTGACCGTCGGTTCGGGGAAACCGGTGATTTTAACCTGAATTTTAATTTAAGCAGAGAAAAATGTAGTGGGAAATATTTTTTTGGACAAGGACATCGTAACCTGCGAGAGTACTGTAGGTAAATTTACGATCATTTGTGAATATATATATTTCTACAAAAGTCAAAATTAAGAGAAAGATCTTTAAAAATCCAGAGAAAGAGTAGACACAGTTGGTTACGTCTGCCTCTAATGTGATGCTTCAGTTACCGTATTGGCAAAAAGGTATAGTGGGAGAGGTTACGGTAGCAAATTCATTCTGGCAAATCATAAAAATGTTAGAATCCAAATGAAAATTTTTTGTCGGGTTCTAATAGCAGTACAGTAACCCTTGTAAAAATTACCGTAATCATCGGGCGGGTAACCCAAACCATCAATAAATAATCTTTTGATTTCTACTGCTCAGATTAGGCAGCGGTAATCCAGTAGTGGCCACCATAAGTGGTATTAGTGTTGTTATTTTCACCTAATCCACCATTGAGATTACCCAGGGTAAGCGTATTCACGCCCGTCTTAACGGTAGATAAATTCGCTGGAGCTAAAATGCTTACCCTGGTTAACCTAAATCATGCATATGGCCCGTGGTGTTTTAAAGGAGTTTGGCTGATCATCATTGAACAAGATATACAAAAAAAAATTGGAAAGTGAAGGAAAGGAGGTCTCGTTGAGAATTACTGTGTTACTGTAGCCGTTGCTGTGGCATATAGGTCGATAGAAGTAGTAAAACTAGTAGAAGATGGAGTATTCACATGAATTTTATGTTCCTAGCATAAATTTCGGTAAAAATTAGGAAAGAATATTCTTTTTCACGATGGCATTTTTCATTCCATTCTTACAGTAACCCTAGGGAATACTGTGGCATGGTCGCTATAGTAATAGCAAAAGAATTACAGCTCAGAAGCTATGCTAAGATTGAGTTCGAAGGTTATAACATAACCATGCACGCTACAGTATCTTACAGAATACGATAGAAAATTCTTGGGCTCTTCGCGTCGAGGAAATTTTAAGTTTTAGTTAGGAAATAATTCTAATTTTGATTCAAGGCGATTCTATGGGAAAGAGAAAATATCATGGAAATTGTTTGGAGAAATTTCGCTGCTGAAATAGAAGTGATAGGATATTGTAGAGTGAAGTATTGTAGAGTGAAGAACTACCGTATAAATATGAAATACCGTAGAAATACCGTATAAATATAAGTAGATGCTATTGCATTTCTTACGGTAAGCTTAACAGTACATATCTGCCTACGCTAAGGCTCACTGCTCTAATGACGTGCTTTTAGCTGATGATAGCAGCCACAAATAATCAATAAATCAATGATAAATCGATTATTTTTTTCAAACAGTTACTACACTTACATTTCTCATCCGTTTAAGGACATAAGTTATGTTTTGATTACCAGTTGCTATTACCAGATGAGATTACCAGTTGCGCGTGCATTTCAAAATGCATATAATAAACAAATAAATAAACAAATAGATGATAAATAAATGATTCATAGAGAATTGAAGGGAAATGCCCTAAAGCATAGTGAAAATCAATAGACTGTGCCTATTGAAAGCGAACACCTCAGGAGCAGTTGTCCAGGCATTACTACATCGCCCAACTGAGAACACAGTTAACAAAAACGAACAGCGTAAAGCCATTGGTGCGTGGGAAACATGGAGAAAAGAAAATAGAAAAGAAAAGACAGAGAGAGAGGAGGAGGAAATGACTCGCCTTGAATTCTGCCGTCTCCTTTTCTTTAACGGTCACGTTTGCCGGTCCGTCAGTGATTTGTGGAGCAGTTTGTTTAGCACTAACAGCTATTTGACACGATGATTCTACTGTACCCGCTTCGTTTGTAGTGACAACAGAGACTAAATTACGGTAGCTTTGCCATATGAGGATACTGTAGGATACTGTAAGAAATCTCGCGAAAAAAAAACTAACGCTTTCCGCTGTGTTGCGGTTCAGCTTTGTCCACAGAAAGTGTGCATTTGTCACCTTCGGTGGTTATTCGTACACCATCTTTGCCATCCTGGAAAACACAACATTTTCTTCGCAGGACCCAAGCATCATGGCCAGGTAGCAATGTGTAAAGCTGCTAACAGCATGGTGTTTCTGAGAATTGACGTTGGAAGGCGGCAGAGACGCAGAGTCCGCTCTGTTTCCTTGCTCTCTCACTAACAACATAGATTTTTCCTCTGTGGCCTTGCCACTTTACATTTTACAGATAACATCAAAGAAAAAATAACTGTTTAGGTGTTAGAGACGCAGGGGCAGCTCTTTTTCTCTGCTTCCTGGTCGAAGAGGAACAGCTATGACGTAATATTGGGCTACTTCGTGGTAGGAAGACGTAATATTGGTAGAGACGCAGACAATACTCTTCTTCTCTGGGCTCTGCCTTTTTTATGGAAGCAAGTGGCTCACCTATTTTTCAATTCTGGTGCAATTTTTATGTTTTTATGGTTACCTCCTTGTAAAAAATACCTCTATGAAACACTGCACAATGAGGGTAGATACGCAGAGGATACTCTTTTTCTCTGGACTCTACTGACTGAAATCCTGCGAGGTTTTGAAAACCTCTACGAATTAACTTTTAGTAAACAATTCCCCGCACGAAAAAATGTTTTAGTAAGCGGTATACTGTAAATTACCATATATTCAATTACCGTACCTCCAATGTCTGTCCATTGACCAACCACTTGAACTGCGGTTGTCCCGCAGCCGCAACTTCAATCTTGAACGGTTCGCCCAGTGTTGCGGCAACATCTTGAAGCTTATCTTTCAGCTCAGGCTTTTCGACGACCTTCATTTCGCACCTGAAATTCAATAATACGGGGTACTGTAGCGATTACTGTAGACAGTGTTAGAAGCCGAAAGAACTTACTTCGATTCGGCCGAGCCCGATTCGTTCGTCGCTTTCACTGATACAGTACCACTCGGGAAGATCGTCGAATCGATCGATAATTTGAATTCGTATTTCGTCTCTTCGGTGATTTTGACACCTGCAATTGGTGGGTAATTTTTAGGAGCTTCTCCTTGAATTTTTTTTTCGACTAATGAACTTTTTTATGCACGCATAGGCATTAAATTTCGGATTACTGTGGCCAAGAAAGTGTGTGATTACAACCACTCTGCAGAAACTTCGGTCGTACCCCATATTCAAGGAATAAATCACCCGGAAAATCAGTATTCTTATGGCATTCATCGGATTCTGTGCTTACTTGCTGGACATATGACACATAAACGTGAAAAAAAGGAAAATAGAATCTTTTCCCCTTAAATTGGGATCCATACTGTGACAAAAACGTGAAAAAAAGTAAAATAAAATCTTTTCCCCTTAAATTGGGATCCATACTGTGACAATCTAAATTTGGCTGGGCTTCTGCAGTAGGCATGGATGAGGGTGCGTTTTCCTTGATCTCGGGAAGCATGCTTCGCGACCGCGCCGCTCCCGCTAGAATCCTTTCCGCGACAAAAACCAAAGAGTTGCCTCGATAGTTGACATCAAATATGATGAAAAAGTATCAAGAAAACCCTGACTCTGCCACTAGATCGCAGATTCCAGCGCAAGCGGCGCGGCCGCGTCGCGTGCCTCCGGTGTTCGCGGAAAACATACCAGCGTCGTCGCTCACTATACATTATTTCTCATCCGAATTTTATAATCATTCATTTTTTTAAGATAAAGTTCGCATGGTCCCCAAAAAAACGAAAAATCTCCACGCCGTATGGAGAACAAAAATTCTACGAGTTTTCCATAATTCCCTCTCTAATTTGTTGCATTGTTCTGCCGAATTTCTGTCCCGATAAGCCAACATGTTTTAGGATTACGGTAACAGAGAAATTCTGCAGTTACGTACCTTCGGTAGTCGTTGTGAGCTCTTTGCCATTGTGATACCATTTGGCTTCGCTGGCATGTTCAATGACGACCTCAAATTTGCCTTGTTCACCTTTGACCACTGTTTGGTCACGGAGATCTTTGGTGACTTTGGGAATCTGGAAATGATGGTCCTGAGTGGAAGTTCTTCTTCGGAAATCTCATTGTATCCGGAAGAAATTCAAGATTTTTCAGGTCTATGGAATTTTCCTTTTTCCTGAGAGAAAAATTTTTGCGGAAGAATTTTTAACGAACGAATTTTTAACGAATTTTTGCGGAAGAAATTTTAGCGAGAATGTTGGTACTAACGCTGGTACTGTACCCTGAAATTTGTGCAGTTCCTGTACCTCTGTAACTTTCGTGGGCTCGATTTTTTCCTGTGCCACCTCCTGTTTGGCGGCTTCCTCGACTTTAGCGACAGGTTCCTGAACCTCAGTGCCGGTTACTGTAGCGGCGTGCATTTCTTCCCGAACTTCTTCCGTAGTAGTCGTTTGTGCAGCTGGCTGACCACTGACTGTTGTCTCCTGATGGAATTCCTCCTTCACCGTCTCTTCCGTAACCACAGACTTCGACGGTGCCATTTCGATCTTTAAAGGACTCGTTTTTCTACGGTACATTCGCCGACTACGGTAGCATTCGAAACACATGCACGGAAATGCTGTTATTGTGACGTCATGGAAAACAGTCGTCCGTGTGCATCCGTCGGTAGAGTGAGGAAAGCTACAGTATAGAAACGAAGACAACCAAAATGTTAGATTATCGATTAGTGGGCGGAGTCCTCCATCCAGATGAGAAAACGAGAAAAATGGCACCCGAATGCATAAGCCATGAGCATTGATCTACCTGTGAAACTTCAATGCTGCCCTCTTGAGCGGTTACGGTAGTGGTCTCGGTACGAGACACTTCCACCGTCTTCTCTTCAACCTGTCAATGCATTATCGATTATTGTTAGAATACATTATCGATTTTTTGGAGGGATGAATGGTTTTATGAGAAATTCCCGTTTCATCTCAGGTACAAAAATTGAGCAGCACCTGGACGGCGGTACCCAGTCAGTCCCTACGAGGTTATGTAGTCCCACCAGAATTGCTCACAAGGGAAGTGCAAGAGGCCATATTCGAAAATCGGGATGAAACCTATCTGGCTTGAATCTTTGTTGGAGAGGGTGTTGCAGTATATATTTTGTTACTGCCCTCGGCTTCAAAAAACAAAAATCCCACCACAGTACTATATGCGTTGCAGCACTCGTCCGTCAGCGACGATGTGGCCGAGTGGGGAGGATGCGGACTGATAGGCAGGAGGTCGAGGGTTTGGATCCCGTCATTGACACTCGTTTTGCATTTTTGTTTTTTATTCCTCCTATGTTATTGAAATCAATTTTGGAGGGCTAGAAGACAACACTTGTCTTTACTGACGTACTAGCTATAGAATAACTACTATGCTATGAACGTAGTTTAGTGATCGTACAGCTTTCCCTCGAGTCGCTAGAAAATTGTAAAATTTTCATTCAAAACAAAAAAAAAGGATGGTCAATGAGAAAGCATTTACTGGCAGCAACGGTGCACACAGACAATGAAGTGTTCAAAGCAAAAGCGGTGAGAACAATACGCGCAGACAATGAAAGAAATTCTGCTACAATCATTACAGTCGCATTCACTGCAGAGATCAGTTCGAACATTATGAACCGAGTGGGAAAGATTTTGAGTTACAGTCGTGAAAAGTGACTGCTACTTTATAGCTAATCGAGGGAGAAAAGCAGGTTTTATATAACGTAGTTATTCCGTGCCTAGTGCGTCAGTAAGGATAAGTATTATCTTCTAACCTTTTAAATTTGATTTCAACAACACAGGGGGAATAAAAAAATGAGAGAGCAAAACAGGTAGGTGCGCATGACGGGGTTCAAACTCTCGAGCTGACAGTGCAGCATCCTCCCCACTCGGCCACATCGTCGCTGACGGACGAGTGCTGCAGCGCATATGGTACTGTGGTGGGATTTTTGTTTTTTGGAATCGAGGGCAATAATGAAATATATACTGTAACACCCTCTCCAACAAAGATTCAAGCCAGATAGGTTTCATTCCGATTTGCGAGTCTGGCCTGTTGCACTTCCCTTGTCAGCCTATGACCGTAGGCGACTTTTGGGACACCTTTCCAGGTGCTGTATCATAATTCCTACGGTTAAATGACTGCAGAAAATATAGGTATCGATCCGCAAATACGTAATATTCTGAAATTGTCAGCTTAAAGGAGAAATAAACAAAAATATAAGAAGAAACATAGATATTGATGCATGTTTCAACAAGAAGGCATATAATCTCAACCAATTTTTGTCGGAATACAGAAAACATAGGTATCGATCGGTATGGTTTTGAAATTACTAGCGGAAAGCTTGTTTGGCCATCCATATGATAACTAGCCATTTGAATTGGTTAGTCGCGCTGTTTTTGCCCTATAGATAAGCCACGCCCACCTTCTTCTCTTCAACCGTGAGTCGAGCGCCGGTCTCGTCCGCTCCGAGACTGTTCTCGGCGACAACGGAGATCGTCGACGACAATGAGTGTACTGATGTGTCGATAATAAGTACTGACGTGCCATCGATCATCTCTAGGCGAGCACCTTCAGTGCTCTCGCGAATCTGAAGAAGAAAATCAATAAATCGATAATGAGTTTGTTTGTCTTGGTTGTACTTAAGTGTGCAGATGACTAGTCTATTCCCGATGATATCAACTTATTAAAATGAATTTCTCATTAAAACCACTGTTCTATTCAGAAAACTAGGGAAAATAATGCTTTATGACAATTGTCCCAAATTTGTGCTAGTTGTCCGAGCTCAAAAATATTAGTCCTCACCTTTCTCCCATCAATCGACCATTGATACGTGGGAGCTGGACTCGACTCTGCATGCGCCTCGAATCTTGCCTCGGATCCTCTGAAACCGTTCCTAATTGGCTAATTGACTCCAATGGCTACAGTATGCTACCGTACCTCTCAACCGTAATACTCTGCGGTTGTTTGTCGAATGTTGGCGGGAATGGCTTACGATTCACGGTTAGTTTACTGGTAGTCTCCGCTGACCCCTCAGAATTTGTCGCAGTGCATTTGACATCGCCAGCATCCTCGAGTTTGATGCCTCGCAGTTCCAGTTTCACTGATCCATCAAATTCACGGATTTCGATGTTCTGCAATGGAAAGGATAGTTATTGATCGACGGGGAAATGCGTTCCACTACATTTATATCCTCTTCTTAACGGCTAGCTACATATTTTCACCTCGTTATGGACGTGACAACTGTGAGGCGAAAGTCCCGCCCAACTTTCCCAGTTTTTCTTTGGCGAGGAAAAAAACCGAATTGAAAAAATTTTCTTGAAAATTTATAGGTTTAGTGATGAAAAAACCAACAAATTACCACAATTCATTAATTTTTAACGTTTAAACCAACCTCAGTCGCCGTCAGTTGAACTCCTTTCAGATACCACTTGATCTCAGGCTTTGGTTCCGCCTCAACTCGAGCCTAAACTAACAATACATCTGCCAGCGCACTTTTCGCAATACGTCACTCCAGATAACGCGTCAGCTGGCGCGAAAATCCGTCTTCAGCACAGTAGGGTGAGGACAACAACAAAAATAATGTCGGCGGCGCACCTCGAACACAACGGTGTTCCCTTCGGTTTCCGACTTGTCGCTGAGCAACTCGGAGAAGCGCGGCGCCTTCTTCGGTTTCTCCTGGGGAATCACTGTCAGACGAGCCTTCGTCTCGAATCGGCCAACTACGTTTTCGGCCCTTCAAATTTTAAAATTGGTTCATTGTGAAAACAGCAAATTTGGTATAGAGAAATATAGATCAAAGATCGATAAAAAATTGTTCGAACAAACTAAACAATAACATTCAGCCAGAAAATCTAAATTATCAGCTACCGTACCTGCACAAGACTGTACCAGCATACTGTGCCGAGTCGATTGTGAGCTTGTGATCGTGGTTGACAAACTGAAACACAACGAATTTCCACAGAAGGTACAGAAAAATCAACAAATCGATCAATGAAGCAACCATCTTGCGCATGGTCCCAACACGATTATTTATATGGTACTCCATATTTTGACCAAAACAACAATGGATCAACAGAAACAAAAATACCTAGGAGGGAAAAGTGTTGATTTCATTTTTAGCAAAGACACATTGCATCACTCAAAGTTTTCTTTCAGTGGTTTTCCCCCAAAATTTTTGTCAAGATTATTTGTTTCTTTTTAATATTTCTTCATTTACTACTCAAAATGTGTGAAGCTGGCAACAAGTAATCTTCTTAGTATCCCATAAAAGGCTTTCGTAGAGAAAAATCCAGGAATAGGAACTAAAAGATCCCAGAAAGACAAAAGATTCCCAGAAAACTCGAGTTGATTTGGAGGGAAAATAAAGCACAATGAAGCAAAATGTGTTTTCCCCTTTCTACATATTACACAAAATTCTGATTAAAATTCATTCTGATCAAAATTTCCAGAGAATCCACGATTTCAATATTTTTTCCTGTTTCGAGTTGACTTCTTGAGAACCTGTCGGACCAACCTTTTCGATTAGAGAGCCTTGAACACATTTAACTCACCTCGATTTTCACTCCTGGTGTGTCCTTGTCCATCTTCACGCCGTTGATGAACCAAGTGACTTCTGGATTCGGACTACCCCTGACTGTCGTTTCAAATACGGCGTGCACGCCGTATTTGACGGTCTGAAAACGGAACATAGTAGAAATTTGGCGGAGCATTCAGATAGAATTGGCATTACATTACCTAAAACCTTATATACAAACAAGTAAACCAGACAGAACTGGTAGGAAATGTCGCGGCAGTCGAGTGAATCGCTCGTGTGGTTGTGTGTGTGTTCGAGGAGGGCAAACGCGCGTTGAGGTGCCTAACCTCGTCGACAGGCAGTTGCCGTAGTTGCAGTGTCGAAAACAACACGCAACACGCGACGAGCAAGCATGGATTCTTCGGGCGTTTTTACAACGCCGATCAAATGCGATACGCGCGTCGATATGCGGAAAACCTGATGTCAATCTGCTACAATACGAGGATATACTTGACGGGGCACAAAAATATGTTGAAACAACAGTGCAAGCGAATGGCAAGCAACAAGCAACAGCGGTCAAACAGCCTGTAGGCGGCTTGCTCACCGCAAAGCGCTGGCAAAAAATCGATGATTGATCGCTAAGTGGCAGTTGCATATGTCAGCGAAGAAGTTAAGAAGGAGTTTTTGATCAGTTGAGGAAGAATTATTGCTATACAGACGCAGACAATAAAAACTGCCACAGCTCTTGTTTTCAATGTTAGAACATGAACGACAATAATCGAATTAGGTATAAGGAGAGCTCCATGGAAGTGAGAATAACTCCTTTTTTTATCTTTTCAGGTCCCATCCCTCAGCAGAATGTAGTTTTGTACAGGTTGAAATAAAAATGGCCCAATTTCTGAACGATGCTAAATGCTTTTCATGCAAATAGTCATCCACCTTGAGCTGAAATTCATGAAACGATATCCAACTAGACCTGTTAGAGGTAGCACTACTTATTAATAACCGTATAGACTACGTAATACTAGGAAGATTGGATAGTGATTAGTCTGTGCCTTGGTGGTTAGGTTACCCTGTTGCACCTAATTTGGTCTGGATAAAGAATTTTTCCGAATTCTTTGAGAGTAATAAACCACAACATTAAAACGATCACCAAGATAAGAAACAAGTAATTAAAAATCGAAAAGTCTTTTCTGGCTAAGAACCTGTTCTACTGAGCGGACGGGGAAAATCCCGAGGTTCATCTATAGGTTTTCTCCCATTTTTTCATCAGCAGGCTCGCTAGAACGTAGATTTCTTCAGTAAGAAAAACTACATGAGATCGAATTACAAAGAAAAGGCGGCGACATCGGCTGCAGCTGCAAATCAACTTTCTGAAGAATATTTTCAAAGTAGGGTGCCGGGGGTGGAGGGAAGCCAAGGCTCAGGGCCGTCTCCTTGAAGCCAGGAATCGGAATTACTCTTGGAACTAGAACTCTCAGCAAAGATCGAGCTCTGAGCATGAAAAATTGAAGCGATCACTGGAGTAGGATGACCGGCAGTCCTCAGTCCATTTGTACAAGAATCCTATCAATTCAGCAATGAATCACTGCATAGAAATCGCGCCCAAATTCTCATAATTTGACCCAGTCAACCTACTATGACTTTACCCTCGGTCTCACCTGATCCTCGATGTCTTTGATGAACGTCGGAGCGCTCCTCGACTCCTCCTCGATCGGCTCGACGGTGAGCCGAGCTCGGCTCTCCGCGGTGCCATGCTCGTTCACCGCGCGACACACGATCTCTCCGTCGTGCTCGTCCATCTTGCATCCGGAGATGATCACCTTGTAGTAGCCGTCGGCACCAGCGATTTCGACCCCGTCGACGCCGTGTTTAAGCTGAAAAGCAGCAAAAAGTCGCGTCAAGGTCAGCGCAAAATCAACAGCTACTCAGTGAGAATTTACCTCTTTTCCTTTCAGGAAGAACGAGACTTTAGGCTCTGGCCAACCGAGTACATCGACTTCGAATGAGACCTTGAAGAAACAGTGGTATAGGTGATGAAATAACAATGCCGCAATGGCTGCCAGTAAAAATAAGCGGCACGCGTTACAATGTAAAGATTTCCTTCTTATGTGATTGTTTAAAGTAACAAAGGGTTCTTTCTCGAGGATGTGATCGACAGGTGGATTTCACGAAAGATTTCAGATGGTCGAAATTGGAGGCGTTTTAGCGCTACATTCATACATGGATATTTCGAAAATTCAAATTTTTTGTGAAAAATCGAACTCTATAACCATGAAAACCGTGGAATAGCTGAACCAAGTTAAAATCACTAGCTCAAGTTTCTCAGACGTAAATAGGTTATTACAGTCCTCACTATGAATTCCAGGAATGATCCCGGAAAACAAATAATAATTATTTTTTAATTCAAGTCAACTCGAGGTACACCCTAAGATTTAGTGCCAGAAGTATGATGAAACTTTTTTGTTTTCTTTTTCAATGCATAAGCTTCTTATTGGTCTTGACAACCTTGTTGTTGGTTTCGATAATTCTGTCTTCCGCTTCCAATTTTTTGTTTTCCTAACATGTGAGCACCTAGAGTGCATTTAATAAATAAATAATAAATAAATAATTCGAATTTTTATAACTTTTCCTCTGATTTCCTTGCCCCATTCGTTTGATGGCTTTACTCCGTCTAAAGCAAACTATTCCCATTCATCAATTTCAATCCACCAACCACAGCATTTTCCTGAACAATCCTGTCCTCCAGTGGTTTTGCGAACGATGGAGGTGCTGGCGGTACTCGAACTTTGAGCCGACCATCGCAGCTGGTGGTTCCGAGGCGATTTGTGCCCTGTAAGAAGGATGACAATCATATGACTGCGGCAGCGTGCACTCCAGAAAGTAATGATCTGCCTGCTGCTTGAAAAAAGGCAAGAACTTCGGGGAACACTAGGATTTATTACTGGCAAAGGTAGAAAAGCGCTTCATCGTATTAATTCATTCATTTTCACTTCTTACAAATGAAAAAAAAAGCTGGGAATGAGTGGCGTTAGCTGAGCAACAAACTATTTCTTTGAAATTAGAAAGGTGAGGTTACATTTTGTACTTTAGAGGCTTTCAAGCAGGCCCACATTATTTAAAACAAATAGATGTGAGGAATGCTGAGAATAAAGTTGGAAGTATAGCAGCTGGTATAGCAGCTGGTAGCGGTGAAAATGGAAATCCTGAATTTTATGGATAAGCAACCAAGCACGTTCCTGTCCAGTCAGAGCACTTTGTCTCTGGAAATTTCTGGAAAACCACACCCATTCCATCCAATTTGGGACGATGAGCTGCTATACCGGCACTAATAAAAAACTTCATATTCTTCGGTTGAGAGTGTTGAGAGTGCTCGGATAATTTTACGTTGACTTGGAAAGTCAACAATCGATAAATCGATTCTAACAATTTCCATGTTCGACTGTCCTTGAATCTTGGCATATTGATTGTGCTTTTGGAATACAGTAGGATTCCAGTGGTACGCTATTTCACCACCGTGTCCGCATCTAAGGCTCTGACGAAGGCGACATCGCCGAAACGTTAGCCTCAATAAAGATCGATAACCATCTTGGCTAACAGCTCAAAAAAATCCTACTGTATTCCAAAAGCATAATCGATAAATCGATTGATCACTAGGTTATCATTTTCAATCTGTACTTCAGTTAAATTTTAGTCAAAACATAATTGGAGGAAAAAACAGAATACAAAGAGTAAATCACTAGATTTCTTGGTTATGGAGGAACTCTGGGATGAGAAGTAATAATAAATCATTGTGTTAATCATGCTACTAGACCGAAAACTCAACGGATGGATCAATAGCCATCAAATACCTATGGGTTCTGCATGGGATCATAACCACCAAACCCAGAACCCTATCTTTTCCAAGAGAGTCCCTCTCATAATCCATTCCCACAGTTGAGCTCGCCTTTCCCACGGATTACCAGTTCAGCGATTATTTTATGACCACTCAAAACATCCTCTCCCTATAATTCTGCTGCTGTCGAATGCGGGGGTGAGTGTAATGTAGGTGGTGGTTGGGTGTTGTGATAGATAGATTAGAACAGCTGTGAGGACATCGAGAAACAAATCCCGCACGAAACAGTGAACAAATTGCAGAGAGCACAAAGAACGAGTGGAAAAATCCCAGCTGCTCACCTGGCAGGTTACTGTGCCATCAAAATGCCGTGTCACGTCTTTAATAATCAGAATGCAGATACCATCTTCGGAAATGAAACGGATCTGGAAAAATCAATAACTTAGGAGAGGATCAATCGCAACGATCGATAGGATTACCTTCTCTGACTCAGTCAACGGAATTCCATTGATCATCCATATGATGTCTGGATTAGGATCACCAGTGATCACTGATTTGAATCGTACTTCGTCACCTTCGTCACATTCCACGTCTTCTATGGTGGCCTAAAATTAGCCATAAAAATCAATAATCGATCGATGAACGTTGCTGCATGTAGTGATAGAAGTAAACGCATCTATAGGGAATATTTATCTATTTATTTGATACAATTTAGGTGCGCAAAGTTTAGAAGACAACTAATATTGTTGACAGTTACGATGAAAGCTCAAAAATTGTTCAAAAATTCGCGTCTATGGGGCAAATGTGAATAAAAAAGTTCTAGGATTCAATGCTTTAGGATTTATGTAGGAAAAGAAAATAAGGTTCCAATGAATTTCGCCTCTATGTAAAACTAATTCGCAGAAGAAAATTTTCCAGTTCTTTCCTACATCATCACACTCAAACTTTCAGAAAAAATTCGTAACATTTTTGGAAATTTTCCCGTTTCATCCTGGCCTTATTATGAAACGAGGGGTTGTTACGGTGCTAGTATTGTCGAGGCCTGTCGTAGGTGACGGAGGGTGATGGGGTCGGCCAGACGACTATTCTCAGTCGGGATAGGTCACCAAGCCACTCTCTTCTACGTACTTCTGCGGTTCTTCCGCAGCGCTATGGATTATCAGGCTTCTAGCGCCTTCAATGCTTTGTTTAGCTTATGCAAACAGTGTTCAACTCCTCTTAACGCCGCAGAATGTATGTAAACAATATACTCAGGACCGAATAAAATTCGAAAAACTCAATACATTCAATTATTCGTTCAAGACTAAATCCGAGGAATTCAAATGTTCAAAAAAAGGGACCTAGATGCCTCCTTATCATTCCTGAAGGGATGTATTGCTCGCACGTTTTCAAACATTCCAACTATAGACTTATTCAAAATAGAATCGTCGAATTCCGAGTGAATCGATAGGTATCCTATGCATTATTCGGTCCTAACTATAGTAAACAACATCAAAGGGACTTTGAGAAATCAAAAGCGCTAGGACCGCTCAGCCCTGGCATTGTTATCTATCTGTTCGGATATGACAGTAGTGAAGGTAACAATGGCTTCACGAATCTTTTTGTTTCAATTCTCATCCGATTTATCAGTTTCTTTTCCTGTTAATATTCCATGGTGAACATGCAGTAATTAAAGAGATGCAAAAACAGAATTTCAGCCGTGAAATTTCCATGGATTCTGTGTTGAAAAAATATGTAGAAGATCTGAACTAGCTTTTTGTGCTAGTTTAGACATGCATTGAAAAAAAAAAACATGTTCTCCAAGATTTCTGCTGTCCCAGCTGTTCCAGCCGTATGGATGGAGCACATTTTAGCCATAGGGCGTGGAAAGCGACTTTTTTCCTAAACGGATCTTTTTTTTCTGACAGAATCCCAATAGAATTCTGGACTTTCTCGTTATTCAAATTTTATTTATGTGAGATAAGGGAAGCAAATGAAAAAAGGAAGAGGCGGAATATTGCATCATAAAAAGCCCCCTCCCCTGGCAAATCCTCAACTTATCGGGAAGAAACTATTTGAAAAGACTGCTGAAGAGCTCTGTCTAGATCAAAAACGCCGCCGTCAAAATGAACTTGAAAGAATAAGGAAAATCAAAAACTTCTTCAAAAAAGCCCCAAGGAATTTGCTCCACATCTTACCTGGAACTCTGGAGCCACGTGGTTCTTGTCTGGATCTGGTATCACAGTCAATTCGGCTTTGCTCTCAGCTGTTCCGAATTCGTTCTGGATTTTCACGCAATAGACGCCAGTGTCGTCTGGTTGCGCGTCTCTGGAAATGGTTTGTTATGCAAATGGTATTCGACCTGGAAAAGGAAAAACTCGAGAAAAAATGCTAAAAAATGAGATTTTGTAAAGAAAACACACTCCTCTAAGGATGTGACGCAGAAGTCACGTACGGGATAAGACTGCAGCGACCCGTGCGCGACTTTTGAGACAGTAAACAAAAAAAAAACAAGATGCTCACCTGATTTCAAGTTTTGCATTCATACCATCGTATTCTATCTTAAAGTCATGTGATGGTCGTAGTGGTTGATCATCAACCAACCAGACAAGTTCAGGTTCTGGCCAACCTTCGACCTAAACTAGCGAATCCATGCATGAGCCAATGAGCGATGAGCTAAGTCCCGCCCACCTCGCATTCGAAACTGATCACTTCGCCCTCTTTGCATTCTTGATCCTTTAGAGTATTTACAAATCTTGGTGGTGCAGCTTCTTTCTCGACCTGGAATTGGATCATTCGATATTTTATCGATCGAAACGCACTCGTCGCGGGATCCACCAATATCGATTACCTTCAGTACTCGGAAGAAAGCAGATGTGGAAGCTTGACCATATTCGTTCGTTGCCATACATGTGTAGCGGCCAGTGTCTTCGACCTGTAATCAATAAAATCAATATTTCTGGCATTCAGCCAATATTTTCTACGCGCGCATTATCTAAAAGTAATACAGAACTTTCAATTGCTCTGTGCTACAAGATGCATTATTGATTACCTGCACTGGATCAATAGTCATTGC
Organism: Ancylostoma caninum; assembly: GCA_037903475.1. Classification (NCBI taxonomy): domain Eukaryota; kingdom Metazoa; phylum Nematoda; class Chromadorea; order Rhabditida; family Ancylostomatidae; genus Ancylostoma; species Ancylostoma caninum. The sequence continues at coordinate 356,026 of JBAJFG010000015.1, read as the reverse complement.
GAAGAAGCCGTCCTCGTCGGCGTAGAATGTGTGTCGTTCATCTTCATGAAGCTGTACATCATCTTTATACCTAAACAAACCACATCAAAAATCAATAAATCAATATGCAACGCTAATATACTGTATGCATAATTTGCTCGCGTTTATTATTACAAGCGAGAAACAGCAGAATTTCCAAAGTTCATAGTTTTTCAGGGGCAGCAGGAGTCCACCAGGGGGATAAGCCACGCCCACAGGCTCCAAAAATTGCATGTAACTTACCAAGTGATCTCTGGCAGTGGATATCCAGTAACTTTGAGGCACATCTTTGCCGATGACTCTTGTAACGTTCGGAAGCCGTACTGTGTTCGTGTCACTCTTGTACCTTGCATTTCAAGAGTGGTGCCGGTAGTGGCTGAAAATTTGTGGTAGTTGTCCGTGTAGGTGAAAAGTCAATAAAACGAGAGTTTTGCTCTAAATTGAGCCCTTTCATCTGTATTCCTTCGTAACAAAAGGCATTAACTGTTCCTTTTTATATATTTTTTGGTATTTATGCTATTTATATCATATATTTACTCCGTCCCATCGTGTTTTTTAGACCTGGACATGCACTGTAAGTCGACTATAAAATTGCATTATATAAATTTTCTACAAAAAAGTTACAAAATGCACGAATTAAACCCTACCGTAGGCCATTTATGGAATGCCATAGCAAATCCCTCTCCCCTCCTTCCCCCCCCCCCCCAACCATCTCCAACTATAAACACATGAATATATAACTGTATTTACTACATATAAACAAAATTTAGAATAATAGGAGTTTAAAAACTACCACTACTCCCATCCTGTGATCTACTTAATGTTAGCGGAGGGGAAACAAGAATAATAAATTTACAAATTTGGATTCAGAAAGCATTAAGACTTGAAAAAACTTAAGCACATTTAAAATTGAGAAAGCGAGCAGTAAGAAACTTAAGAAATGGAGTTTACATGGAGATATTTCGAACCATTTAGTACCCCCCCCCCCCTTCCAGAACTCTATTTTTTATTCCATAATACATCCGAGTAGAAAATCGGGCAGAACGGCCAGAAATAAATTTAACGACGGAGGAAAGAAATTCCTAGGTCTTAGACTAGATTTAGAGTTCAAAAAGCCCTGTTTATGTAGACAACCCCTGTATAACCTTACCAGTAAGTCTTTGGTAGTACTTCAAGATGTCTGAATTTTTCCAGAATTATATACACCACAGTTATTCCCATTCACCAGGATGTTTAAAAAAAACTGTGTAATTTCATGTTAAGCACAATGTCAATCAATCACTCGTTGTCAGCCGCAATCGAATAGTGTCAGCAGTTCTAATGTGCTAGTCACTTCTCGAAATTTATTGTCCGGCCTGCGATGAATTATCCAGACTACACCAGTGTCCCTTTTATTCCGAAAAGCTCACTACTGATTCGCTTCTGATGCAATAATCACTCTATAAGAAATAGAAAATAGTTTTGTAGGATCAAAGCAGTTCTCTAATGTTGTACCGAAATTCGACGTACATACTATTCACTATCCGAACCATTCAACTTTGATATATTTGATATATTAGGTTGATGCGTGACTAATGCGGCGTCTTTTGCGACTTCACTTCTTTTTTTCTTCAATAATAAAAGCTTTTTGATTGATTTTTCTGGGGAAATATCCTCTTTTCTCTATTTTCTTTCTACGAAGATGTCATCGAAAGTCGTACCCATATTCGCCGGCGCCTGCTCTACTAATCCAGAAAATGCTGTAATACAGCATCGCCACTTCGCGATTTCTACGAAATCTTGGCTCGAGGAAAGTAGGCAAGCCTAAGTCAAGAAATGTTGAATTAATTGAACCAGTTCAGTGCATTCCTTGAAGAATCCTTGTAGATAAAGAAGAAAGAGCTCTACGATCAAATTTCGACGACTAGGAACTTCTGCTAGCAGTGGAAGTGAAGGAGGTTCTGTTGACGAGATTGTTCAGAAATAAATTCTGCTCGTTATGCTGCAGAAAATCTGTGGAAATTCCCGCTAACAGCTCATGAGGACTCATTAAGCCATTTTCATGCCTTTCGGAGCTTTTTAGATGGAGAACGATGTTCGAATGATCCACATCAAAGTATTCGGCCAGGATTCTCGCTGTCGAGCTTTCGTCCTCTTCCACGGCTGCCCAAATTTCTTGGTGCTCAAAAATTGAAAGCTGACCTCTTCCTTCTTCACCTATGGAGCTTGATAAGTATTAAAATGAAATTTTTTCAGCTTTGCTAAGCCAGAAAGTTCGCTAAGATCACAAAATGACTGTGCTACATTCAAAGATTTCCCGAAGTGATAGAGCGTAAGATGGTGAAAGTTCCCGCTAGCATCTCTAATAAGCAAGAACTGAGGAATATTTCCATGAAAAATTCATTTGAAATGCATTATTTCTCAACGAGAAGAGAAGTCGCAAAAAAACCGCATTAATTATGCACCAACCTCATAACTGTGATACTAGGACTTCCTGTGGGGAGCAAATATCTCTAGAGCCCTTTCGATGCACTAGCCAGTTGACACAAATCTACAAGTGGCAGTCGTTGTCTCCTCGGGAGAAAAACCAGCTCAGTAGGAAAAAATAGGACGACAATCCGGAAAAAATCCTGGTCGCTGGGTAATCAATGTTATGACTTCATCGCTTGGCATATTTCATCACGTGAGGGGTTAAGGGTTATTTCCTCTTTACATAAAAAGTGCGTGAGAATACTTTTTAGGACGTACAATTGGAGAGAAAATAAAGCTGAATACTGCTGAGCCAGCAATTTTAACCATCGGAGGCATTGTTTGTAAGCTCACTATGCAACGCAGCGTAAAATATATAGTAAAGGCTGCCTGCGCGAAAACTGGTCCCCAGCGGTCTCTCTTGCCTAACTGTCTTTCCTTTACAGGTCAGTTTACAATTCCATTTCTTGTACGGTAACTATAGCAGGAAGTTCTAGTGAGTATTGAAATTCGTGACCAAGAGATTCCATAAAAAGTGAGAACTGGTCCCCAAATAATTTCACTGATTTTCCGTGTTTCGCACAAGTCCATTACCGTAGTAGAGGAAACTTTTTTAGGGAACCATTAAGCAGCAGGGATATGATCCATTTCCCACCAGGACCAAGCAGCAGCTGGTTATGTTGGGCTAAATACACAGGATCAGACAAGAAGGGGCTCATGGTATGGGATTTGGACGAATCTCGTTTTTTTAGTGGCCCAATGACCAGACAGCTTGGCCCTTATATTCTCATCGTTGAAGAAGCATAATTTTAAACATCCTGTTACCCCTCTACCTCAATCCACGAAGATGGTTTGCCAAAATTCTCAAAATAACACATAAAAGAGGAAAACAAGAAAAGAGGAAAATCTGTATTGGGCCACTCTCAATCTCTTATTCCTATAATTATTCTCCAAATATTTATTTTACTTAATACTGAAATTTATTCTAACAACTTTATTTTTGAAATTCTGGCCATCCGAGTTCCCTGCGGGGGGCGGGGGGGGGGGGCGGATTCCACTTCTTCCCACGCCCCCTGACGGTGTCCGCATCTTTTACCTGCTCGTCAAGAAACAAGTAAAAACCGTAGAAATATTCCCAACCAAATTTAAACCCGTTTTTCTACATCCCACGCATGTGCATGCATGACTAAACAGCTGACAATGCCGGTGACATCATCCGCATTTTGTGAACTTCCCCCCACGCAAATCCTCAGAAAACACCAAGAACACGAGTTCGTTTTGCTGCTGCAGCTGCGGATCGTCAACCACCATCGGTCGCCCACAGCTGTTAGTGACGCCATCGAAATGGGGCGTTGGAGGGGATTCCAGGGCTTTTTTTTGGGGAAAAAAACGAAAAAGGCTTATTGTTAGGAATGCGGTCTTTTGCACACATAACAATACGTAATGATATACTATAATTGGCAGGGTGCCAAAAATTTTAAAAAAAGTTCAGATTTCGATGGATCTCGTGCATTTTCTGAAATTCCTCACACAACTTTGCCGTGAATATTTTCATAAGTGAGCCTGATTACTGGTGTAATAAATAAATAAATATTTCAAGTGAAATCCTTTAAATGTCGGTTTTTTGAGGCTTTCTTTATCGACAGTATCCTATCTTCGTTCCTTATTTAAGGATCATAACCTCTGCTTTTTCTGAGAAACTGCATCAAAACACATTAATCAATTTTTGAACTCAACTTCAACACACATAGAAGCCAAATTATTTGGAGGAGCAAAATTAGAACCTATGGCATCCAAGAATTTGAGTTACCCCTTGTTAAGATCATCCTGCTACAACAGCCCTCCCAGTGGTCGTATTAATCCCTAAAACCATATGTGGACAAATTTTGCCCACTTTGGATTGGAAACCAGCCGATCATAAACCAAGGTGCGCAAGGCATTGCAGAGGAAAAATCTGATAAGAGGTTTGTTAGTGAAATTACCGCTCAAATCGAGCAAAAGCAAATAAAATAGCTAATTATAGTAGATGTCCTGGAAAATTTCAGTGGTGGAAAAGTGAGAAGAGGAAGTCAAACACTGTAAATGATAAAATCTCGAGGATTTTGTAGGTTTGACAATAAAAAAATCAGGAAAATTGTCTTCGAAAATCTGGAACTAACTTAAATGGAGCACATATTAACGTGTACTAGTGATCCAGCGCTCATTTTTTGGAAAGAAATCTCCACTGGCTTGGAATAAATTCACAGTCGCCGTCTAGATCTATTATATATCATCACCTCCGTTCAATTCTCTTACATAACCCCAGTTCAAGCAAATAATCTACTCTCCCTTGTTCTAAATATCTCCCCCATCCCCTCCTCCATTTCGCCTGAAATGAGGTCCTTCACGCCTACTACATCATTCCGCGACACCACTGCAAACCATATTTTTAGGCTGAGTTAGAGAATCTCTTTCCGTGCGTCCATTTTCCTGCATTTTCAAAATTCAAAATTGGCGCGCTGAGTATCGACATCGCATTTTGACTCGACGTGACAAATGACCCCCATTCTCGGCACAAGACATGTTAATCTTTTAAATGTAAGACAGTAAGGATGACAAAAACACTGATAAAGCGCCCAAGAATTCTTTCTCACCTACTCTCTTCCAAGAAATGCTGGCTGTAATAAATTCAGAAATTTTACAAGAGAACGTGGAAAAATTAGTGGTAATTTCAAAAAATAAAGTTAAGAATTGCAATTGCGAAAAATTTCCTGTTTCGTGATAAAATTATAAACTTCCGGTGGGGAAATCCGCTGGTCATGGGTTGCGATGGTCGGACTATTGGCCTTTGGACGTTTTACCCTCTATGTTTACACATTCGTTTAATCAAGATATTCAACTAATATGGAAGTTTCTCTCGTTACAAATGCTCAGCAAACATTTCCCTATCAATCGAATGTTCAAAGAAAATCGATAAATTGATTATCTGAATTGAATTACTAGGATAAAAATGAAAAAAAAAGAACCAATTATCCAAAAAAGCTCACTCCAATCAATACTGCTACTTCCACCCGAATAAATACTGGTAGAGGATCCGGTAGGTGAAATCGCTGGCGGCGATTTCACCTTCTTGCGAGGTGGTCCACCTTCTTCTGGACCTGTAAAAATGAATATTGTAGCCTCGAGAATAATCAATAGTCGTTCACATATACAAGTAACAAAAAGCTGGTGACGTCACTGTGCACAAGATCACTTTAATTTTGCAACATTTCCGCATTAAAAAGGCTGATATCCTATTGATCGATATTGATTTCTTCGCGCTATGATTTTGTACAAAAGCTGCAACGTGCCGTACGATCTCAGGATCTCTCCGCGCAAACAAACATCAAGTGTTACACGCACGTGCCAAAGACGATAGCAACAATTTGCTGATTGGTTCAATCGATAAATCGATTATTGACCCGGATTTCGTAATTTTGTTGAAATATGACACATGTACGTGACAAACATCACAGCACACCGGACACAAAGAACTGATCAGCTGGTTCTGTACTCGCTAAGGGGTACGTATCAATAATTTTGCTCGAATATGCTGATCAGCTCGCATTCACACAGAACCAATCGATAATCGATTGGCTGAAACAATCGATTAACCAGCGTAGACAGAGCTCTTCCTGGAGCCCGAGTATTCGCTGAATTCCGAACGCATATCGCTGAGATGCACGTCAAACTCCGATGTGGTCTCCGTTTCATGTTCACGTTCAGCAGCTAAGAAAACATCGATCAATAAATCAATAATCACTCACACCATGATGGATCAACGAGCTCAAGCCCGCCCTCTTCAGTATCCGTCAGTTCAATAATAAATAGCGTTTTGAGCACCATTTTAGGAGTGTGCTTGCGGAGCTGGGCACCAGTGGGGAGCTGGTGACCGTCGCTCCGGAATAGGCGGGACTAGCGGCGGGAACTGGGGGACTAGCTGAGGGATCCCGGGGGACGGGAACTGGGATTAGCCTGACCTACTCGGCGACACGCACTGGTAGTGTGGTGTCGCGTAGAGGCGCGTGGGTGGCGTTCTGAGATTGAGAGTCGATGTCAATGCCAGCTCATGTAGAGACCGGTGGTGTCTACGTTCACAGCGGCGGCTTCGGCGCTGCCGGTGCTCGAGTGAGGAGGTGAGAGGCAGAGCGCGGATAACGGAGGCGAGCGAGCGCCTGTTCGCTGCTGCTACGGGGCCGGTGCGGTCGCTGGCTGGTGGCCGGCTCGGCAGCTTCGGGACTCCTCTCTCGACGATCTCGTGCGCGACGCGTATTACAACCGAATGAGGGCTCCTCCGCCAGCGCCACCGCCACCGCCGCCGCCGCCACCGTCACCAGCACCCGGCCCGCCGGGCCTGGATGAGTGGCCCGCGACTCCAGGTGCTGCTGCTGCGGCGGCGGCGGCGCCAGGGAAGATGCGATTTACTGCTCCGACTCCCATCATTCCTCTGTATATTGTTGTTTTTTGGACTAAATGCCACTGTACAGCCATTAAGCATCTTTATTCTCGCTGAGAATAATTTCTGGATGTTAACCCCACCCGTTCAGTAATCCGTTGTAATCATGTATCAATCATGTACTTCCGGAAGTGAGTCATCTGTGAAGTCATCTGTGAAGGGAATCGCATGACGCTAATCCAGCTGACCTCACAGATTAAAATGGAACCTTTCTGGGTTAGGATCCATGAAAATTTACCCACGCAAACCAACGGTGGTCGGCGTGATTGGTCATCCTACAGACAAAGTACTAGTGATGGATGCAAGATGTGAAAGTTGGTCTGTTAACCTTGTTTTATTTGGTTATACATTCGTTAATCTTTACCCTGGTCTGAAATTTTGGATATAGTATGCACATCATTCTTGCATAGGGGTCCTAATAAGAATGCAAAAATGCAAAATGATGAGCCAAGGCGGGATCTGAACCTTTGGGCCTTTCCTTAAAAGCTCATCTCGCAACTAACTAGGCCACAGGTCTCTGCGGTCTGTTATATGGACAATTTTAGTAAAGAGGAAAAAATTCCAGAGACCCAAAGGTAAAATGGTATACCTACCAATGCCCGTATACATCATTACCCATGGTAACTGTGTTGACTTATCAAAATTTACTTTTTATCTGACCACCACCAACATGTATACCCGCACGTGACGCTGTTAGAACCTGGTTGCTACTCGTGGCTGATTTCACAGACCCTATTAGGTAATATTTTGTACCAGGCCCTGGATGAATCATAGAGGTTACCGAGGGTTATCGCACTGTCACCCTTGTTAACAATGGGGAAATTCCTATGGTGTCCTGGGTAATCTCAGCGATGCATGCGTAGTCGGGTACGTTTCATTTCACTCTGGTAGGTTAGCCTCCCCTCTTCCCTTGCAAGCGAGCCTATTACGTCGAAACCCCCTTGCGGTTTCTAAACCCCATCGCTAAATAACGTTCGTCCCAGAATCCGCAACGAAAAATTCGGGAAACAAATCCATGGGTTCAAGATCCTAAGCCCCACCCATATTTTTTTTGACCACTGTAACAGCTGTGACAATAGTTATGCGTGCAAGGATCGAGCATTACATTGTAACAGGTGTAAGGTTTCCCGAGCAGGTGGACTTATGATTGACGGAAAAGTGTGATATCACAGCGACTCACTTTAAAAAATTTCAAAGCAGTGTGAATTGTTGGTAGGACAGTTACCTTAAATTACAATTTTTTTCATTGGTAGAAACATTATTCACCCAAATCGGGGTTATGACAGGATGCATCATTGAAAAGATGGGTTATCTGATATGTATTGGTATGACCACGTACGGGTAAACATGTTGGTGAATTGCAGCTTAGGGATAAATTTGGGTACGTTAACACGTTTACCACGGGTAATCTTGATGATGCATTCTCATGCCTAAACCTGGCAGGGCTGCCATTTCAGGAAAGGACTTTCTAGGAATTCCTCACATCTTCAACATAACTTTGCTGGGGACCAAATGGGTTCTGTGAAACGCTCGTTGAAGTAATTCAAATTAAATTACTTCGTGAAATTTCGAGGGGAAAACATGAGGAAAACGGAAAACTCATGGCCTAGGTTGAAAAAAAATAAAGGCAATCAAATGATGGAGCCGTTATTCTCGTGTTTTCCGAGCCCCAAATATCGCCACTCACCATATGCTTCTTGTTCCTCGGTGATGTCCTTCATCCATGCCTTTCGTACATATTCAGCTGTACCAAGGTCTTTAGGTTTAAGACTAAAAAATCGGATATGAATTTGAGAAAACTTCAGGAATTTTGCTGGAAAAACCCTAGATTACCCGGCGGGGTAGAAAGAGTCAACGTTGAACTTTACCTAAATTGCGGCAGTCCTAGCTCTTTTGGCTTGAGGATGATCGTGTCCTCATGTAATGTGTGGGTGGTCACAGTGTATTTGTCGAGCTGAAACAGGCAATATCTAACCCAACAACCACCATTAGAGCGTATAGATGATCCAGAACTTTCTGGAAACTCCGAAATTTTCTACTTTCCGGCGGCCAGATATGGTTTGTCTACTAGATAGAATTTAATTGGCGTTAACCAATAGGCTAGGCTCACCCTAATGGTGGCGCAGTGAGTGTAGGTGGCAGGTGTGGTGCGATCATTCTTATCCGTGATCATCAGTTTGTTCTTGAAAAGGAACACGTAGCGCTCCTTGCTCGGCTCATCTCCTTCAGCAACTTCGAACGAGTCCTAAATATGGATAAATTCATAAATGGTTAACAGTAAAACTAGTAGGTGATAATGGAAAATAACTAAGTACACTCGAAGTATCCTTGAAACAAGGATTATTGGTCTGGTTAGGCAGGCAATACTTGTATGTGCAGATTTCCTTACAAACATGGCATCTTATTTGTCCTACGAAAAATGTCTGGATAAATGCTGTCCAAATAAGAGACTAGCTTGTGGCAGCAATGTGTACAGCGCGATTTTTATTTTAGAAAATTCTCCACTCTCTCAGGATTTCACTAAACATTACAGAACAGCATAAACCGGCAAGTGGTGAAAACGATAAAAATATGTCGAATCTCAGCGTCTAAACGTGGCATCACCCTGAACTTATGGAGAAATTTCTGCTTGCAAAGGAATGTATTGTTCTTTTTTTTTGTTTTTTTTTAAAATTTTTTTTCGTTAAAATTTCTTGCATACACTCAACACTTTCCTCGCTAATATTCTCCTTTGTCTTGTTAATTACTGTCGGCATCAAGCATATCATCTGTGATGTAACAAATAAATAAATAAATGTGGCCGTTCCTCTTCTTTTTGATAATTTCCAGGACTCCGTCCAAAAAATGTAAGAAAATCCGAGAAATTCCTGGAGAATAAGGGTGACTCCTCCGGACACGCAGTTACCTCACCACAATTCCGGTCTACGTGCGATATGAGTGCGCAACGTGTGGGCATCGTCGCTTAGAATGCGTGCCATCGAAAGCTTCGTCAATAGTCTAAGTAAATCCACAGTTTTCAGGAAATGAAACCATCCTATTAATCGTAAATTTGACAGAATTATGTTTGTTGCTGTTTTCAGCCACACCAGAGCCAATTACATCGCTATCCTAACCAATCATGGCACAGTGCGACTCCGCCCACCACTATGGTGGTTCGAAATGTCAACCCCTATTTTATAACGATCCCTCACAAGCCTCCCGTTTGAGATTACATCAATATCCCAACAAATGAACGAAGAAACATTTTCCTGAACGTCTCCCTGAAACCGAGATTTTCAATTAAAAGTCGGAAAAATAAATAAAAAACTGGTACTTGTGCAGATTATCAAACTGAAGAGATCAAATTACTTAAATAGCATAGACAAGTACACTCACATAGACATTATCGTCAGATAAAAGCTAAAGAAAACATTTTCTTCATGAACAGACCATTTATGCTGGAGCAGTAGAAAACTGATTAACGATGATGTCAACTAATCAATAACCATCTTTTTAACTTTGTAATTGTCGCAATGAATTAGCAGGATTCAACGCTTCGAAGAAGGGATAGTTTAATAAGAAAAATTTGATATTTTACGGACTGTATACTCCCACTTGAAATCTTTGAATCTCTCGACCTCACTGTATGACATTAAAACAACGTTATAAGTAACGCAATAATGCTACATCATAATAATAATAAATGAATATAATTTTTAAAAAAACTTTAGAAGAAACGTACATGTCTAATGAGTCGTCCGAGTTTACTCGTGTCACCGGGATACTGTTGAATATTATCAGTGTATACCAGATCGTGCACCCGTTGTGGAATTCCCAACGTCAGTTCGAGCGCTTTTTGCATGCTCTTGCTGCTCTGGTTAGCTCTTGCTGTGTACTTGACGAATTCCTGGAAAAACCGCCTTTAAGTCAAAATAATCCCAAACTTGGAAAAATAATAGAAACGGTCGGGAAAATTAGAAAGTTGGATTCCTGGAAAGACTTGTTACCTACCTTGAAGTAATTTTGATAGTGTGTAATCCTCTCGGAGACATTTTTTAGATGCTCAACAAAGGTGTGGGATCCAGCTTCGTATTTGTCGGAGAGGGTCTAAAAAGCTTTTTCATAGGACGGAAAAGATGACGTGTAAAAGGTATCATTGAAAAATGAAGGTGAAAAGGAGACTGGGAGAATACATAGAAGGTACGAAACCACACAAAGACAGAAGAAAAACAACAGTTATAAAAAACAACGCTTGATAATATTTTAGTACAGAAGAAATGGGGTTAGAGTAACAAAGCGTGCAGTAATACTGTTATATTGAAGCACGAGAACGCGTATGGAAACAAGGAAAATGAGGGAAATTTAGAAATTTAACGTCGAAAATTTCTCGGAATAAGAAATTACGATAGAGAATGATAAACTTGAATTTTTCTTATTTCTCATATATGTTGTTCATCTATACTTTTTTCGGGGTATGGAGCGTGATACCTGGAGCGGGCGGCGCAATAGAGCTCTGTGGTTCATCAGTTGGTTGAATTGACCAATCAGAGAGCTAGTACGCACCGCCCCTTTCAGGTAAAACGCTCCGCACCCCTTTTTTCGCTTTAACGTGACCTGATTCGACATTAAAGGTTTCTCGCCGTCTACTCCCATAAAAAAGGAGAAAACGAAAAAAAGTAAACAAAACAGATTGTTTATGAGAAACCTGAACAGCTGATTCTGGTCAGGAAGTGCTGAAGTAGAGAGAAGGAAACAACGGAGTAGTCACCCAGAAATCTCACAACGACATAAATATATCTTACAAGGATAAGGGCAGAATGTCGCGGTAGTGAAGCTTCAGATCAACGCATTTATTGACAATCATCCTCTTTTTTTTTGTTTTTTTTTTCAAATTATAGACAGAGAACATCCGAAAAAAACTTGCACTCCAGGAATGAAGCTTTCTCGGAAGAACAGTCAGGAAGAAACAGTACAGTAAGGAAGGAGAAAGTACAGTACAGTAAGAAAACAGTAACCTGGAAGAACAATCACAATACTATGTACACCATATATGTATATAGCAGTGGCGGACGCAGAAAGTGGGCGGGAGGGGGGGGGGCGTGGGAAAAAAGTGGGGTCTCCGCCGTTTTGGGGACCCAGATGGAGAATAAAATTAATAAAAAATATTAATTGCAACAATAAATGATTAATAAAAATAATATTAAGAATAATATCAAAAAATAAACAAGTAAAGGCAAACTAATACAAGATTTTTATATGTATTGTAAAGTAATTTCAAAAATTTGCCGCCCCCCCCCCTGCGTCTGCCACTGGTATATAGGTATCCTTTTCTCTATTCCAATTTTCCCAATTGTGTCCCAAATATTCTAATACTGATGTTCGGTGCACATGTCTGTTCTACATCTATTCATATGAGTGCACTCATGTAGTAAATAAATAAATAAATAAATATATTAACCGCATTTACATATTTACTGCCCACTATTTGTGATGTACAGTCGAGTTTTCTTGGGAATGTGCACACGCTAACTGATCAAAGTTTTATGTTGGAAGTCGTCGAATAAATACAATGCGCAATGTTCGGACTACGGTTCTCATAGTGTCTCCACAGGTTTTATTTTTTTTGTCCCATGACATAAGGCTGCGTGTGTGAATGGAATGGACCTAGCGAAAACTTCTGCAGACGTCAACGTTCTCAAAATTAGATATTGTCAATATCTACATCGCTATGGTACGACACCTGCGTACTCTAGGCCCTGGACTATTATCAAAAATCATGTTCTCTTTTATAAAAAGGCTTGCGTACTAGCTCATACTAGAAACAGCTTATACTAGCGTATACTAGGTGGACCATAAGTTATTGCATAACGATTGGTCGTCTCCACCAGAAATCCAAGCTTTGTCCTGCTCTTTTTACTGCCGAATAGAGAGAAGCTTAAACTATTTCTGAATTAGGAGTAGAGTTGGCGAAGGCCTCGGAACACATTTTCGACACATTGCTTTGTTAAGAATCAATTCTAAGAATTAGTGCTGAATCTGTTCATTTGGCGGCACCGAAAAGCCACACAAAAATTTTCACTAAATTTTTCAGGCCCTCTCTGAAGCTTTCAAACGAGTTTGTAATCAAACATACTTTAAATCCAGCACTATTGAATACTATTTAGCTGATTCTGCCTTAAGCAGAGGTTAAGAACTTCGTCCAAGATTTTATTGAGGAGCTTTCGGCGCTTAGCACCTTCTTCAGATCTTAACAAAATCGTACAATATATGCATTACAATATAGCAATGGGGTGGATTTTCTATCCACCGAGCTCGCCGGCAAAGAGGGAGTAACGAATTCGCCTCGGGACCACATTATTTAGCTATTAGACTAGTTGGCTGACCAAAAAATACTTGAACTTCGCAGAGAAATTAACCTGCAAACGATGTACAATGACTTATACCCCCTATACGTGGTTTTTTATTACTCTGCGATCATGAAAAAAGTGAAGCACATGAGCAGCATAGGAGACAAAGAAAGGCAAGGCAGATTAGAACAAGATCGAGGGGAGAACGAACGCATAAACGAGAGCATCAAGCAAAACCAACGGAATCGTCTGTTAGATATATAACAGAAGAGGAGATGTAGGAGGGAACACCTGATACAATGACAGATTCTCTCAATGTAACCATGTCTATCATGATTTTATCCGCATACATGCAACCGAAATCACAGCCAGAAAGTCAACCCAGTGATTGACGAGTTCATCTGCAGTAGCAGTTTATTGCTTGTAACCTATCAAAAATTAAAGAAGAGAGAAGAAAAGAGTCAACATAACAGATGGTCATTTTCCCCTTCCCTCACCCTCAACTGGATGCCTATTGAAAAGAAAGAGCCCTTCACAGGTAATCATGTGGCTGTTCCTTAAAGTGTGCAGCGGTGAAAACTCTTGGATATGAAGAGAAATGAGTAAGGATGAAATGTAACTATGTCCATTATAAGCCACAAGCGTCGTTGAACGTCGCTAGTATTACCCTCAATTATTACACTAACAATTACACTTGGGAAAAATGTATAAGATAGCCATCGACTTATTTGAAATTCGAAAATTCGATTCCGAATAAGTCTATAGTTCGGATGTTTGAAAAGGAGGGAACAGTACAAACCCCTGGGAACATAGGCACTTAGGTCTTTCTCCTTCTTGAACTTGCATTTTTCCGGTCTAGCCCAGCAAGAATAACTAAATGAATTGAGTTAAGGGCAATTTATACTGAATGCCTGCGACTGACGCGCGTGCGTCTATATGATGAAGAACAGGGCCCAATCGGATAGCAGTCGACCGGTCTTCATGGAAAATCCCCTGCAAATAGATACGTGCGACTGAAGCGCGACTGAGGCGCGCAGCTAGTATAAATTACCCTTTATTCGATTTTTATTCGATCCTGAGGATACTATCTATAAGGCTACACCCAAACATGAACTCCTAGAGCTTGGCTGTGATCTTGTTCTTGACATTGATGAAACATGAATAACCGGAATGTTTGAAGTTCTTTTAAAGGAATAAATTGTGAACCAAGCTAATCAAAAACAAGCACGAAAATAGTGAGGCGGCCAAAACAATGGCAGTTTATACTACATGCGCGCATCAGTCGTATGTCAGACGCACGCATCCATTTGTGGATGAATTTCCGATCAATGTGACGTGTACACCTTGAATGAGAATAGCGCACGGCCACTAAGAATTGCCGCGGGTCTGAAAACGTGTGCGTCTCGCTTGTCAAAGTCGCGACGGGATCTAACCTCAACCATATATGCAGATAAGCGTACGTGCGTCGATTCGGGTGTGGTGCGTTATACGTGGAAAGGTTATGCGGTCAAGCTCTATGATTGGTCAGTTCAACCAACCAACCAATTGCAGGGGCCGTTAGCGCCGCTTATCCCAGGTATAACGCTTCATATCGCATCGATTCCTTCAAATAGTTCATTTCTAAGCAATGATTGCATCAATTTATGGATTAGTCTTTCGCATGAAGGCCCCCGCTTGTAAGGACAATTGCTCGACTTATAACACTTATACAAGCGCTAAGGAACACAACTCTAGGCAACATGAAACGATAAAATTTAGTCAAAAGGAACGGATTCATTCACTAGCTGACGATGAATCAGGGATATCAAGGAATTTTCTTATGGTCATTTTTTTGTTTTGCTCCAACAACTAATTTGCTCCTATTTCGTCTACCTATTGGCTTTGTTTTGTCAACTTTCGATGGATGACTGAAACCATCCCGAAACCAAATCCGGTAAAGGATTCGTTAAAACGTTGACGACAATGGATCCACGCGTGAGTACCTCCTTGCGGCCACCAGGGACGAAATACTATACTTGGGACCGAATAAAGACCGAATAATTTTAGGAAACAGTTTTGATTTTTTTCTTTTTCTTCCTCATCCTCGAATACCTAAACCTGTAAAAGGTTTTCTAAACTACAAATTAAAGTAACAGAATTATTCGGTTTTTATTCGGTCCCAAGTCTACTAAATACCCACAGGGGGTTTCACGTCAAAAGTGGGGTTCCCGAGAACGTAATCTCCTCAAATTTCGTGTAGATAGGTTATCCAACTGAATCCGGTTAGATTTTTGCGAATCGTCGACACTTTAGATAAAACTGTGAGCTTATCAGCGAATAGGCGGTGAAGCGCATCATCCATTTTTTGGAACTTCGCAACTGAATCCGTATATCACCACGATTTTATACCGTAAAGTCAATTTCGAGAGTAACAGTATGGTACGACTCGCCCATTTGTTGATAATTGATTCTTAGCCATGGTGTTCTAAGACTTGGTAGAGATAAGTTTAGAAATTATGCTAGATAGTTAAAAGTCGTAGTAGCGACTGCGCAAAAATGTCCAGAAAGTCAAAATTCATGCTTTTTTTTTGAAATTTAGATACTTCAGCGCACAAAAATGGACGCAGCCAAAAGAAAATATAAAAAAGGTATGTACTTTGGAATAAATAAACAAGAAGGGAAGAGAACAAACTGCTGCATAAAATAATAAATAATAACCTAAATTAATTTTTTTCAATCTGACAGCATTGGAACTTTAATTTAAATCTTAATTTTTAATTCAAGTTAAAATATATGACTTGTATTCATAAAATTTAAGTTCTGTTATTAAAATTTAAATGAATATAATATATTATATATAATATTAAATAAATATAATATATCATAAAAAATGAAGCTAAAATTTCTTTATTAATTTTTTTAATTATAAAACTTAATAGATAATAATATTATTTATTAAAGTTTTGTCTTCCAAACAAAAACTTTAAATAATGTTTTTCCTACTTGGTGTAAAATCTTTCAGTCGATTTTTACGACACTGCTTCATGCTTTCAAAGAGAAAATCAAACTTGTACTTCCACAGTCTATATGCAGCACCTGGTTCATGCTTTCAAATAAGCTCATTTGAGAAATTGATGAGATGCGCTGAATATTCCGCAGAAGATACATTTTAGCATGAACATTTTTACTAAGTAAGTAAGTGATGACGAAACAGTAGGACAGAACCCTAACGCATTTCTGATAATTGTAAAAGTTGTCAGTCTCTAAGGTGCGTGGTGTTAGGAACCAAGGCAGATGCTACGTATGTTGATGTCAACAGGAAGCAAATAAGAACAGACGAGGAAGATCCAGAGCAGGAAGGAGTATCAAAGAGTGCACACTGTACGTTGCAAAAATATACGCGAGTACTTTAATTTATAGAGACACAAACTTCTCTGAAATCATTCTTTGGGCAAATCTGCTACCAAAGGTGGAATCTTATACACAAAGTTGTCTTGACGCGCTAGCTTCTAACGGCAAAAGAATCACGGCATTCACGTAATCTTCGACAAGAACTATAAAAGATCCTTCGAAAAAACCCGAGCTGAACCTTTTTACTTAAGTTTTCTTGTGTGAGAAACGTCTCAAGGCGGAGAACATTAGAGAGCAAACTAATGGTCATCCGTTTTTTTTCTAATCTTGCTATTAAGATTCTTAGAGTGGAAATTGACGCCCTCTCGATGCTCATAGTCTGAAGAGTGGTGGTTCGAATAAGAACTTCCTTCCGATTTTGTAAGAAATGGGATTATTTATTTATTTATTTATTTATTTATTTATTTATTTATTTATTTATTTATTTATTTATTTGAATACACTCTGAGGTGTGCCATGAAAACATTACATCAAACGATTTCAGAACAATAAAAAAAGGCATTACTCTAGAAGTAATATGACAGGCAAAACTCGTTAATATATGCGAAAAAAAACTCAAAAATGGAAAACTCATGGAATCTGAAACACGGTGAGATCATCGAGAAGGAAAGTACACAATACATGTCGATAGCAATGCAACTAGAACCCTTCAGGTAGAGTAAAATAAGAGGGAGGAAATAAGTGGACTAAGCTTCCACCATTTTTTTACATGGAGAGGCTGAGAACGATGCTCGGAATAGAAAAGCTGCTGAAGAGGACAGTGATAGTCTTGAAAGAAAGCCCAACTAAGTGAAAGAAAGTGAGATGTGGACGTTAGGAAGACCGCCACTTTACGAGAGAAGAGTTAAGAAGGAATATGATTAAAAAAGTTGGATGGTATTTGATTACCAATACACCAAATCTGCGCGCCTTAAAAATAGTGATACCTAATGGTATATAGTCTTTGGAACAATAAGGGCAGCTTTTAAAAGTAGGATAAAAAAAAAGTGCACCATAGGTTCAGGAAAGGCTGATCATTTCAGTACGATTTGCCTGAGCTAATAATGAGGAATTATGACAATTCGTAGAAGATGATTACCGTTTGACGGCACAGCAAGCAGCAACTTTTACCAGAGCTTTCACCTAACGAATAGCATTTCTTAGTGGTTAGTCAAAGAAGCTTGGGATCTCCTGTGTTGAACGGGTTTTTGATTACTTCCAAGGGAAAAGTTGTTAAATTGATGTAAAACCGCGGAATATAGGCCTGCTTCGTGGCGATTTCATCCAAAGTATTTTTTTTTCAAAACAGCAGGAAAATAAAAGTTAAAAACAAGGATTGAGTAGAAAGGGAGGGAATGGATATACGATAAGTAGATAAATAAAGCACAAAGTACATATGAAGTAGTCAGCGCTAGTTAATCCCTTCAGCAGGATGCGCTACGCATTTATTTTTAATTCAGATTTGGAGGAAAATTTGAATGCAAATGTGTCTTATCTGATGACTTGCGATGGTGAGGAAGGGGGGGGGGGGGCACCCAGCATACCAGGTCAGCGTTTCACTCTCCCAAACTTCTCTGGTGAAAATTTACCAATCCTGGAGAGGTGGATAGCTTGGTTAGAATAGCGCAAATCGAACAGCAGAAGTGAATGACAGAGGGCTCTAGCCCCTGCGTGACGCGAGTCCCCTAAAGCAGATAAGAGATGTTAATTTTGGGACAGTTACAAGGATGTTGTGAATTTTGGCTGCGTGACAAGAGGTGCGCTGCTGGTCTGTGATTGGTCGATTCATATGCGCGTCGCGGCTGCAGCCTTCCAGGGTACGAGCAGATCTGCGTGGATATGGACAACTTTTCTAAACTTTATTGGGATAGATGAGTGTTTTCGGAACCCGCAAACTATGAGAAGGTGGCCACCGATGTCATTTAGTGCGTCGAATTTGAAGAAACAACCTGAACGTGAAAAGCGTATGCGTACGGCGCGGTCGCGTCGCGGCGTACGTCCTGACCGCCACACGTGAATTTTTTCGAACTAAAAGACCAAATTACAGGGCTGTCAGCCTAGATTCGCAGCAGCCTTCTAGAAATCACGCCTATGACCCTGACACCTGCATGAGACCAACCTCTCCCACCACATCGCCACTGTACGCAGACCGACTAGCACCACCTTCCTTTCATAGCCGATTTAAAAGGTCCCATGAAACGGAAAATTTATTACTTAAACTATTGGGGTGTAGGATGCGCGCTGTTTTCTACCGCCTTAGTGGACTCGTCATTGACCACCTATCCTAGAATATTTGACACTTCCTAAAAGAGCAATCCATGGCGCATCTGAGCATATGTGAACTGTTGGTTAGGTTCCAATACCCGATTTTCAAAGAACTTTTGAAAGCGATCGACCAAAAATATGGATTTTCCACTCGTGTGTTATACGACTTCAAACAGGAAAAGACAAAAACAGAATCGGGGCAGCACTTTATTCTGAGCATTTATAGGATATTTGCTTTCTACCTAGATCACATTCGTATAAAAAGCGACTCCTTTAAAATACCCCCACATTGGGTAACTGATCCGAATTTTCGGACTTTCGATCGCCCTCATCTTCTAGTCTAGGCCGGAAAGTCGTGCTTGTGTTCGCCATGTAGCTTAGGCTTGGCTCTATCAGGCCATCGCTTGCTTCTATCCAAAATTCTTTTCATGGAAGAGAAAGAGTCCAAAGACCGCAGCGAGGTCAGAATTTGGACGAGTAGCCGTTTTGCCTCATGGCGCAGCGACTTCATTGAAGGAGGTCCTAGTACTCTGGGCAGAACACGGCGAAGGGTCACTGATACCTACCACGGATACATCTCGGACCGAGGTGTTGTATCACCATTTTTTAAATAATTTTTTTTTCAGCTCACAAAGGCGCATTTATAGCTTTAAATAATAAATAAGTTGAAATGTACTAGATTACTAGATTAATATTAATATTGTACTAGATTAATAAGTTGAAATGTACTAGATACCTAATAAATAAGTTGAAATGTACTAGATTTTTGTCCATTGTAATCTATCAGGGTCATGATTTGTTTGCCTTTTCAATTTTTCCGCTGAGGTGTTTGCTCTTTCGGAAAGACGAGAAGTGGTTCATTTTTATTTATTTGCGTATTCCAAAACAAACAATCACCAACCAAACAATCGAAAAATAGGTGCGACGACAATCATCTCTTATCAGATTTTGTATTAACCAGTTTTTATTATGTTATGCACTTATCTTGTTTTCGTTCATGACAGTTTATCACTCGTGACGATTGCATAAATAAATAAATAAATAAATAAATGAATTTTCATGGAAGGAGCTGGCTTCGAAACCTATTTTCAAAAAAGGAAAACCTCATGAAACTTTTGCTTGCAAAATTCACAGATCTTCGAATCTTCGAGAAAAATCCAATTGTTTGTCATTGTTGACCATAATATGGATGTATAAAAAATGTTCTTTTCAAGGTACTTTCTTAACCCATGGAATAAAGTCATGGGAGATGGCGGAGTAAAATTACAGCTATTCAATGCTTCTGCGATGGCAGGCAGCCTTTCATAGGTGTCTGGAGAGACTGGGATGAGAATACCCAAATTTAGCACTGAGTACTTGTTCTGTCGAAGGAAATTGCGAAGTTTTTATCTCCTTCAGCGAAAACTTTTCTAAGCCTGAACAATCCAAAGGATTCGTATACTGCAGAAAATTGAAATCTACAAAGAAAATAGGCACCTAGCGGGTTCTGAATTCAAAATACCTAGTGTTTAAAACCATAGCAAAGTAAAATATCCAACCCCACCTACCTGGTAAAAGAAAGGTTGCCTGAAGAAAATATGAATATTTGTGAGAAATGGTAGTTTGCTCTACAGAGCAAAAAATTTTCCTTCTTAATTTTTATTCTCGTACGTCTAAAAAACGTGCTCACAACAAAGAAAAAAAAGAGAGACCATAAAATGCAACTAGGATTACAACAGAGCAAATTGATGTTCGAATTGGACACTGAGTGCCGGACTCTTCTAGCTAGCCAGTTCAATGAATGCTCTAATAAGTGCGCATCCCCACCGAAAGAAGGAGACCCCAATAGGATCCTCCGTTTCTTTATATAGCATGTTTAAAACGGGAACCGTTTTGAAAATTTGATCATCCAAATGGATCAAATTAGGTGACGGCATTTACTAAAAAGGACTTCGTGCACCAACCATGTCAAATGTTATAAAATTAATAAATAAATCCGAATGAGGTGAAACGATGCAGAAGGTTTGTCCTGAGAGGAAGATATGGTCGTCTCTGATTGGCTGACGACAACTACAATCAATAGCGACCAACGAAAGGTGGACCAATCGTGCATAGCACGTTGTAGTGTGTTTAAAGCATCGTTTCAAAACCTCAATGTAGATCTTTTATGCGCGTTTTCATCATAAATTTTGTGGTATTAAATATGTAATTGCAAAGAACTGTGGAGTTAAAAAGGCAAGTGGAAACTTCCGGAAGCTCGGGATTTGAAACAAAACTTGTGAAGCCTCAATTTGACACACAGTATGACATGTTCCAGAAGTTCGCCAGTGAAAAACATTCCAGAAAATTCAATTAATTTTTAATTAATCAATTAATCGATTTTTTCTTCCCTGTCTTTTCTTTTCTCTCCTTGAACAGTTATCACTGGTTAACATTACGTATGTCCTAATTTTGTTTTTATTATATGTTCTAGCTGATTGTTAACTGTTTGCGCACCTTAGTGTGCATATAATAAATAAATTAATAAATTAATACAAAGAGCAGCTACAGCAGTTCTCCTAAAGACTCTCTCGACGCCCTAAGGATGCTTTTTTAGTGGTGGAAAAGTTAACTATTCCAAACATGCTTTTTTCCATGTCATTTCACTATTCTTTTTTGGAGAAATACGTGTATTTTCCACCATAAATCCAGCTCCAGTATTGTGCAGCTTTTCATGATATTTCCCAGGAGCTTCTGAGCGTTCTCATGCAATAGATCTTCATCATGCTCAAATGCAGTTTATCACTGAGCTTTACTGCAGTAATAGTGTAAACCGGGACAAATCGTCTATTCAGAAAACGTCTGCAAAAATCTCACAAAGAACAGGACGGGTGCTTCGGAAACAGATGCGACAGCGAATCACCGCTCCTAGCGCCCTCGAGTGTAAAAATCCAGCACCGAAATAACACAAAGTAAGAGGGGCATTTTCGAACGATTCTTAAACCCCAATTCAATCGAATAAAGTGAGAAATTCACGTTACCCGCAAAAGAATCGTGTACAATAGAGTAGTAGAGGGTAAGTAGAGTTGGTCCTTCCGGGAATCGTACGGAAAAACAACCAGCATAAAGTGGATGTACGAAAAGGACACTAGGTCTATCGAACATAGGAAAACGCTCGTACATCTCGCACATTTTCAACGTTTTCAACTTCCGATGCTTGAAAAAAGCTCCACCTCTCTTCACCACCAAGTAAGGTTAAATTTTTTTTAGGAATAGGTTATGAAATTTTCAGAGCCGTATTTAGCCGCACAATATCGCTTGGGAAGCACTACATGGACGTTAAAATTGTGCGAAACGGAACTGAGGTACAAAAAATTTCTATTGCTTCGAGAACTTTCCAAGAAATCACAGATGTAGCCAAGATCGTCGTAGGGAAGAATGACAGGAAAAGTCATAGAAATCAGAGCAACAATTTTAAGGATTCACTGAAGGAACAATAGGAAGAAAAAAGTCAGAAAATTGGAACGGACAAAAAGTTTTGCGAATAACTGTTACCGTTGAGAATTGCATGAGATTCATCTAGAACGGGATGATTTACTTCAAACGGATGTGGCGCTCTCACAATAATCTAACTTATTCAGTTTTTTTTCTCACAGCTTAATTCTTTAGTTTTTTTTTTTGAAAAAGAAGGGGAAAAGGAGGAGCAGAATAACAGAAGAATAGAAATACGCAAAAGCTTGCTGGCACGTTAAAGGGGGATGAAAGACGTGGACATTTTGGATTTCGAATTGATTCTATGAATGTAATCCAGCAGTTCCAGGTCAGATATGGAGTAGGAGTAATTGTTTTGCTTGAAAGTGATATCAATCGACAGGAGATGCTTCCCGACTACAATAGCACAAACACTAGTGACAAGAATTAATTGGCGGCGGAATCCAAGAAGCATTTCCACCTTGCTTAGAACAAGTTGATGCCTTAGTTAAATAGCTGCACAAACACAGGTGCAAACCCACCCTACTTTAGGGCTAGATCAACAACTGAGACCACCAGCAATGGACAGTAAGTAAATAAACATATAGTTGGATGAATAAAAAATAAGTAAGAATGAACAAGTGAAGTTCCTTAAATTTTTTTGACAGTTTTAATTGCGCGAGAACTGGTCCCCATATGGCTTTTATCACAGCGTGAAGTAGCGAAAGAGCGCCGCTGCATTGCTATTCAAGTAATAATCGAGAATCTTATCTTTTGGTTTTTGTCCAAATTCGTATTTTTCCAGCTATGCATACTGCATCTGGCCAAAATCAACAAAGGAATTTGAAAGCAGATCTTGCACAGTCAACTCTTCCTTCTGTTTATTTTTTTTTGCTGTTTTCGTTCACTCATTTTGCCTTTAATGTTTTTGGATATTAATATCTGATAACTGTGCAGGATGAACGCAGCCCGAACGTCTTTCAGCAATTGCTGCCAAAGGGCCGACAGCTTGAGCAGCAAACAAGGGGAGAATGGCAGTAACTGGAAACCGTTGCTGCTAGGGTTTCAATCCGAACCATTACGCCGTTCGAGCTGCGTTCGTGCTGCACAGTTATCAGAGATAGTGAACAAGGAAAACCTGGTGGGATTCCAAGGGAAACAAATTTAAAAAATACTGATATTTTTTTCCTCTCAGCAAATACGGAACCTTAGGCACCCATTTCGCATCAGAAGCACTTAGAATCCTCGCCTACGCAAACCATCGTGCTAGTTACCACCAACTCCTCGCCGCCCCTATCAACCTACTGCTTTCTCTACTGCTATGCTTTCGAAACACTGTGCCCCGGCGATTTTTTGTTGCATCGGGTTGAAAATAGCCTCGGCTATTTGGCCGCTTCGCCCTCGCAAACGCCACCTGACGCGGTCGCCTCGCTCCGTCGGTGCAGCGCTTATTGACCGTCTCTCGAGGTATGTGCTGGGGTCGATCACGTCACTGTACAAATCGCACTCTGAAAACCACTTAACAATGCAATGCGGAGGTGGGGCTTGAGGTGGGAACGTTCTGGAAGTTTTATCCAGGTCTTCACCCCGCCCCAACTTAAGAGAGGAAAGAAAATTTGAACTGGAAAGAAAACTAATAAGGGGTAGAAGCGGGTGAAGAGTCATAGGGATATGTCTTCGAAGGCTAACGAGAGTGGCGCTCAACTTTATACCTAATTCCCTGTTTTGATATCCTGCATATTTTTATTTAATCATTTATTATATCCAATTATAGGTACTGATACAACTTATTAATATTTGATATAAATATTTACTGTCAACATTTTCATCCAACTTGATAATAAGGGGTGGACAGTAGATCATAACCAGTTAGCCAAAAATGGCCTGAAACGCTTAGATATATTTATCTGATCGCCCCATTTATTTACCATTTATCAGAAAACACATGTTAAGAACCAGTGAAGAACTTCAAACAGTAATAGCATAACAGCGTGGCACCCCATGTGAGATATTAATCCGCGAATGAAATTTTGCGGGATAACACTGCATTCCAAGCATAACTATTTCCAGAGCGTCCGGGTAAAACATACAGGTTACGGTCCAGGGACCGTATGCATCATTTAGATAACCCGGTGTAAAGATGTTGAAGCTCTTGCTAAGTATGGGTATGTTTGTGTAGCTTTAACAAGTTGACCCTGGGTAATCTCAATGATGCATGCGGCCTCAGAGCCTGCTATTACTATGCAAAGTATGTATAACAGAGGAGTCATTGAAAAAGTCCCCGGATCGTTGCGAATTGCCGGAGTAAACTAGAGGGCAAAGTTTTTGCGTAATGCCCATAGTCTCGAGGCCAATACGTACCAAATGTGTGCGTGCGTGCGTCATGCGTACGACTGACTGTATGATGGCAACAGACCGAGACGCACTCCTGCTGTGACTCGAACGCGGGTGAGAAGCTAAAATTTGCGGTGAGCTGTGATTCTATTTGTGACGACCGTGGGAGATCGGCTAGTCCACTAGCTTCCCGCGCAATATTTTGACGCTCGTCCAACGTATGCAGTACAAACATTTCCCTAGCAGATTGCTGCGCTCCTCCCCCCCCCCCCCCTTCTCCTTGCAACTTGACTTGAATGCTTATCGAATCCACACCCTCTTTCCTTTCCTTATATTCGGTTGTTGTATGAATGTACAGAGTTTCTTCTTGCCATTTTTTCACTTCTAACAATTCCAGCAAAGTTCGAGCTTTTTTCTCAGAAACATTCTCCAAGCACCCAACAAAAAGGAATATGGATAACCATAATAAATTCATTTTTGCTACAATATGCTCTACAACATTGGGAAAGTATGGATAACAACAGGGATAATGCGCGAA
Organism: Ancylostoma caninum; assembly: GCA_037903475.1. NCBI lineage: Eukaryota > Metazoa > Nematoda > Chromadorea > Rhabditida > Ancylostomatidae > Ancylostoma > Ancylostoma caninum. The sequence continues at coordinate 330,825 of JBAJFG010000015.1, read as the reverse complement.
TTTAGTCAGGTCCTTGACGATGGAGGAATCAACTAACTTCAGTGTCAATTTTGAGAGTTCAAACTTCGACAGCAAGTCGCGAAGGGTTCGGTTACTGTAAATTGACGCTTTTTTTTCGCAACCAGTGCTCGTATGATTCCGAAAATAGACCGGTTGAGTTCCACACGATTCAGGAGGATATGGATCATGAAAACAAGCATTTTTTTCTCACTGCCTCACTCACTGTCCCTAGAATGAACAATAACTTGACTGTGACACAAGCCCCACTGAAGATCCTCCGTTACTTTCTTTTTAAGCGTTTTATTTTTGCTCTTTGATGTGCACACCTTTGCGGTGTATCAAGTAAATAAATAAATAAATATTACGAAAAAACCGTGGAACGAAAAATTTTAGTAAGTCAAACAAATAAAACGGGAAATTTTACCCGAAAAAGGTCAAAAGCAGCCCTCTCCTTGGCAACATTTCCTCTGACAAAAGTAAACCTTCAGTAACGGTAGCGTTGATGATTGCTAATTCGACACCAAAATTTTCAACTATACAAATGAGTAACTTTGTGAAAAATAAGGGGTCATAGTTATGTTACTCAATACCAGAACTTCTCACTTCAACGATTGATTTATGAGATTTGCTCGTTTTAATGAAAATCAAAAAGAAAATTTGCTTATTCTACTGCCATCGATCTTCACAATTCCGTACACAACCCAGAAAAACATCAAGACTAGGTTTCATGGAACGTTAACCATGATATCCAGGCAATCCAGTGATGCCCAGCGTGATTGGTTGAAGCATAGACAAAGAAATGTCAGAATTTGCAAGAAGTCAAAGTCAATCTGTTAACCTGATGTCGCATGCATCATTGAGATTACCCAGTGTAAACGTATTGATTGTCGTATTAACGATCTGTAAATTTGTATAATGTCAAGATGCGTACCTTAGGTAATCTCAATGATGCACGCGGCCTCATGTCGATTTACCCATCGCCAACATGGGCGCCACCACGTTTACCCTGGGTAATCTCAGATGATGCATCCAGAGTGTGATTTCGCCTGGTTACGTGCTCATGAATCCAGACCAGTACAGCATGGCAAATTGGAAATAGGGCAACGGAGAGGAATTGATATCATCTCAAACAAGTCAAACGCTCCATCCCACAGAATCGGCAAGGAGTGGAAACTATGGCCCACCGGAAGTTATAAAATTTAAAAAAAACGCCTGAAATTTTTCAGAATAACCGATGATACCACAGAGACAAAAAATGTGCGCTAGACATTTGACTGAGCGAGTAAGGAGCTCTATCCAGGTGCAACGTTCAATTTTGAGTATTTGATGTGAGCTAGTGAGGCGCTTAGATCCTAATCTATGCCCATTTCTGTTTGCGCTGGTAGCGTTATTGGATAATGTCTTATTTTTGTTTTGTTCGTGCTTTTTTGTTACTGTATGCTCTCCTTGTACGAAGAACCTTGAGTGCATTTGATAAATAAATAAATAAATAAAAGAAACCCCAATATCGAGTCACTTGAAACATCGGCTATTCGAAAATGCGCGGAAACCAAGTCATCAAAAGCGATAGTTAGTTAAAAGTTCCAAAAAAATGGATGATGCGCTCCACCGCCTATTTGAAGAAGCTGACAAGCTCGCAGAGTTATCTAAAGTGTCGAGGATTCGCAAAAATCTGACCGGACCAATTGCTTACCATAAAAAATAGGACCAAATGTGCTTTTCTTAGCTCTGTAATTTTGTCAGTACTTTTATGCATTAATTTTACTTTATACTTTACTTATAGAAAAAGAAACTTACAAAAAATATCAATTTTTGCCATTTTGACATTTACCATTTACGACACTTTGGTGACCTTCGCGCAAATCACCTGGCTCATCGTCCCCCTTACCTCTCATGTCACGTCTTGAAGACAAGTACTAAAACTACCTTCCAACCCAGAAACCCACACTCATCCTTTACCCCACACCGATCCTTGTAATAACAAAATCTACAAAAGACGAGTGATTTTTCCGGTTACAGCGGCTTTACATCAAGTAATATTTAAGGTAACCCCCATTAACCAACCGTCCAGCTCCTGGGCTGAGATTCATAAACGTGTAGCCAAGCGAAACCAGGCCAATAAGCCAGCAACTATGATTGCCTGCGACTCATAGCACCACATAGTCTGTACGATAACCAATCACGTTAAGCGCCGTAGCTTTGCTCGGTTATCGTTTCGTGAATCCCAACCAGCTCTCCAACGGAGGTACTTTCTAAGAGTCCAAAAAAAAACGAGGATTGGAGGGGTTTCTAGTGCTAGTCATAATAATTCCAAGAAATGCTTCCTAACAAGGATCCTGTAGCCCAATGAGGCACAATTTTATGGACAATATAGGATTTAACGAGAACAAGAGCTACATGAATAGTGGCACGGAAGTCAAGGACTAATATTTTCGGAACTTATCTCACCAGCAAATTTCACAATGAGAAAATGATTCTATCTCGGCGACAATCATACCATTCCCAGAGAAAATTTAAGGATGTGGCGGCGAAACGAATGGAATTTAATCCCAATTCGAGCGCATACCACCGATTTTGTTTTTTTTTAATATCCAAAAATAAAAAGATGAGTTGTTGCCTTTAAATTGAACGAAGACAGAAATCTGGTTCTGCTTTGAAAAGGAGCTGTTCAAAGCTCACTGTTGGGTGGAAGTTACCCGGAAAATACTGAGAAACACAAAAATAATGCTTGTCCGTTCTTATCGGAATATTTTTTAAATCTAAAATTACTCCAACGTCCAAGATTGAAAAAAAAACCCTCAAATAGTGCAAATTTTAATTATCTATATTATGAGCCTTGACCATCACGTGTCAAATTTGGGATGGGGAGGAAAGTAGTATAGGAGGACGTGATTTATTTACCTCTCCGGGTCGTACTTAAAATTATATTTTCAAGAACAAATACATGAGCTCATGAGCTTTTTTCATCATTTTTGAGTTTTCTTCTTCTGAATAAAGTACGTATTTTGTTAGCTGAATAAACTATGCAAGTTTAAATAAGACTAGAGGAACTTTCAGGAATTTTTGGAGTAGCAGTAGCTTTCAAGGGAAAACATTAGCAATAGGATTATGTGGACTTGGTAATAATTTTCGTTAAACATTCGTTCTAATCACTACTCATTTGTATGTTCAATTTTCACTTCTTACTTTCCTGTATTTGTCCCCGATTCAATATCAGCTAGCTGTTTAATTTCAGTTTAAAGTGGTTTTCATTTCCGAAGTTTTTATGACCTTAGTTTTCCCCTCAGTAGTCCGATACCTCACGAATTCCACGATTCCAAACTTCCCCAGAGTAAACATCCCCGGGTGAGAAAGACATTATATGTCGTACGAAAACGCAGTTGCTGTTCGGTGTAAAGGCTGGCGAGATGGAGGAAAAGCCGAAAGATGCTCGGCATGCAAGCGCTGGGAAGCGAAAAAAGACACAGCGGCAGGAATGTTCTGGAAGACGGAGATGGATTTCAGTGGAAACTTTGCTTACTTCTGTAACTTAGAGTGGAAAGAAGTAGAGTGGAAAGAAGACGGAAATGGGAATAAATAAGAAGAAAACAGAAATGTTTCCGTCAAAAATGTAGTGATTTTCACAAGTAAAGCGAAAAGTGAAGGTTCTGGAAACATCCAAGGAATCGTAGAGAACATTAGAATATTCAAGAAACCAATACGTATAGATTATATACAAGGAAAATTGGATATCAAAATGGGATAGAGAGCAGCATAATTCGGAGTCAAACGAATCGGAAATGGTTCAACCGTTTTTGTGCTGCGGTCATACCGAAGGTGGCTGGCCATTGCTGGGTGGGGCAAATACGGAGAAAATCACAAACACGAGAAATGAAAAATAAACTGATCGATGTTTTACATGAAATGACTGACTGCCTGAACAACAGAAAACAGAGGGCGGAACTTCCGCAGCAGAAAAGGAAATAGCACGTTCTCATAGATATCCGAGTATGATATATCGAAAGACTACTCAAACAGAAACGGATCCTTGTTTTTCCTTTCGGTTTGGATTTTCTGGATTTTTGGAAAATTTTGGGTTTTGGAAATTTGGTCTTCGAATTTTGCTGTGCCCAGAAATGTTCATAAAAAAGTAAATTAAACTAGTTATCCAAACAACTTTATCTGAAGGGTAATCTATAATAGCTGCGTGCGTCAGTCGCGCATCAGTCGCACATACTCATTTGGGACTGGGCCCTATTCTTCATCATATAGACGCACGCACATGAGTTGCACACATCCAGAACAAACTGCTGTTGAGACTACAAGAAGTTGTTCAGACGTTGGTTGATTCCGATGGTTATAGAGGAAGTGTGCTCTACATTTCTTGCAGAACAAATATCAAAGGCAAAACTTGACCACAGTGGATTTACCGCAACTCATCATCAGGAGAGAAGGGCGGCCTAAGAAAACTAACCAAGAATGAAGAAGTTCCTATAGGTGCTTTTGCAAAAAAAGTCAGGAGAGCATCGGTTCTACCACAGGAATTTAGGGTCAGGGAAGGAATAGGGTTTTAGATGAGGAGAAAGCCGAGGTTGGACACCAAAACAGACTCAAAATCCAAGGAAGACGCTCGATATTTTCCATCGTTGGACCGCAAAATGTTTGTGCAGCATCGTGCAAAATGTGATCCAAGTAGTGAGGTTAAATAAAGGTGAGATGTAGAGGTTTAAATGCGATTCCGAATAGACCACAAAATGGACGGTAACGAGGGCAAAATGCGAGAAATGGCCGATATTTGTCGCATAGTTGTGATTGAATAAGGAAAACAAAGAGATTAGGGGTTCAAAGGAGGAAGGGATAAAAAAAACAGCAAACGCCAAAAGAAAAAAATAATAACAAAAAAGAGGGTTATGAGTAAGGTGGGGGGGGGGGGGGGTGGTAGTTAAAGAAGTGAGGAAAGAAGAAGAAAACAGGACAAAACAGAAAAAAGATAGAGAAAAGGAAACATACGAGCTTTGAATAATGTATTGGATGTGTTCGAAGGCGAGCTTTCCACTGAGAATGATTTGAAGAATTGGATGTTCGGGAGAGAGTGAGGAATATAGGTCTGGGAAAAAAGTAAGAAGACGTGCAGGGGTTCCTCGTTTACGAATATATGAATTTTTTGAACTGACTCTCAAAGGCTGATTTAGATTTTCTACAAAATCAAGGATATATACTGAGCAACGAATTCAAAATGAGCCAGGAAGGTGGCAAGAGGTAGACGAGAGGTTCAGACTAGAAATTTATTTATTTTTTATGAATATACTCAAGGTGCGCAGCCAGAAAAAGGCGTGATGCATTAAGAAATAGAGATAGATAAAAGAATACGGAAGAAAGGTGAAAAAAAAAGATGAAAGAAGAGGCGAGGACATTCCGAAAAAAAAAATGTTTGCAATACTTGCAGAAAGAGATTTTGACATTTGAGCCTGGCAAATGGACATCCAGAAACAGAACCAGGACATGAAAGGCGATCAGACAACGAAAACAATCGATATGCATAAAAACTGAGCATCTTAAGAAGATACCCAGAAGTACATTGAGAGATCGCATCGTGCTTAAAAGCACAGTGCTGGTATTCACAAATGTTCTCGGGAAGGCAGTGACCTGCCCGTCTGACTAGGGTGGACACGTTATTCAGGCAAAAAATGGGTATGCTCGGGAAACCCGCCTCGACAAGCGATGAAAGCAAGAAATTCGTATTTCGCCCTTGAAATTAGTTCACTTTAGATGAGCAGGGTGCCAAGAACGTTCTCACAAGCGTCCATGAATCTCGCCTTTGCAAGACAAGCATGTGTGAGGATTCCTGATTTTATCCATGAAAAATATGAGAAGAGAGCTGGAAAATCTTCCCAGAAAATAAGACCAAAAGCAGAGATAACAACTGAAGAGCGGTAATGCGTGGAATCTTCAGGAGGAGAAAAGCATTGTAAAAGGAATGAATTTTTCTTGGATCCCATCCAGAATTCAAAATATCGAATGTTCTTTAAGACTTGAAGGAAAGCCTGAGAAGCTAACAGTTTCAGATCCATTTTCATTACAAAACGCTGACGAAAAGTAAAAATTCGCGCCAGAACCCGCCAAATAATATGGAAGCGATCCACGACCCTGTCATATGCCACAGGAGAAAAATCAATGAGATCAAAAGTAGTTGGAAAGAAAGAGAGGCGCAATAAGAACATCATTTGAATCTTACCTATTGAATACAGTAGAATATAGTGTAGTAATAATAAAATACAGTTCCAGGAATAGCATGCATACATGAATGGACAACGACGCAGTACAGGAACGGACGAGAATGGACAAGGACGGACAAGCACGGACAGAACAGAACAGGATTGAATCTTTATTCAGCGGAAGACAATAGGACATGCTGCGGAACAACCGCAATACAAACCTGAAAGAAGCTTTTGTACGGTTGTTGCTCCAGCAATTCTATTGTGGCTGGTAGATCCTTGAAGAACTGTACATGATGGTCAAAATCGCGCTCCAATCGTACAAACGTCTGTCCCACCTGAAAGCAAGCAATATTTCCAAAAATTTTCCACGGAGATCTATAGAGATGTTGTCGGATACTTCTGAGTCAATCCTACTGAGGAATCTTTCCTCGTGTTTCACTTAATTTTTCTTATTGAAATGAGCTCCTTTGAAAGTAATTTTCGTGGATTTCCATTTTCCACAGCAGGAGCACTATCATACAAAAATAAATTTTGAATTTTCACAGAAAAAAACGTTTTGAGACTGAAAACAAGAAAATTTGAGATGAAATTTAGTTGCATCGCTTAAAGGGCTTTTCTTGAGAATTTCCTGGAATTTGTCTATTTTCACGCAGAAGAAAAATTTCAACGCAAGTTTTTTTGAGAAAAAAATTATTTGAAGATTTCTTAACAATGAAAAGATGCTCAGCAGATGTAGCCGGCGTAAACTCCGTGTTTATTCTTATAGTGCTGAATCGATAGCTATATTTTCTACGTCCACATACTCAACTGGTTCCAACACGCCGTAATCTGATCACCTTTTCACGAAAAAAAGAAGAACCAACAGAAAATAATCGGTGTAACTGGACCAGTAACCAGTTGGACTACATCAGTGAACTGTACTGTACACTTGACGCCTAATGTAAAACGACATTTACTGTGTCACCAAATCGATTTAATTTTTTTTCGGCGTTTGTTTCTAAAAAAGAGTAAAGAATTAATTTTTAGTTCAATTAATCGCTTAATTTCCATCCAGCCGAGTCTTCGTTCGTCTTCGTCGCACTCTGCAGTTTTTTCTCTCCTCCACCTCCCCCCCCCCCGCGCGTCTTCAATGGGCCCTCAAGAGCTACGTGACTCCAAACGAACTCTTCTGAAGAAACAGTTTTTATTTCTCTCACCTAAGGCCACAATCACAATGCAAGTATTCGACGATAAGTACAATAACAAAACAACGAAAACGTGGCGGGACCTGCTCTGCTCACGCTGTACAATTTCACCCCATCGAATGCACCTCTGTGTGCTATATTATCACCTTTGTCTAAGTATTATCAGGGAACTTCCGGAATTTTTCCACGCTCCTTTCGAAATTTTTGAGCATTTGAACTTTGACCTTTGATCTATAAATATGGTAAACTAGACAGATAAAAGTGTATAAATTCACCATCAATACTAAAGATTACAGATTACAGACTGTTAGGATCGAAAACTTGCCTATATTAGGTTATTACCCACATTACCGCAGTTTCGGTATTTTATCGATTGAAAAAAAAAGCCCGAGAGACGAATATTCCCCGTTTCAAATCGACTACTTATTCTCTATGAAAGGACTAGCTCGGTACTTTCCTGGCTTCGATTTGGTGCCTTAATGGTTTGTTGGCGGAAGTGTCGGGAAAAAACGCGAGAAGTTTCGAAGAGCGAATATTTCCTGTTTCAATTCGACTACTTATCCTCCATGGAACGGGGGCTGTGCTGCATGAATTGGGGATCCCCTTGTGAGATGAGGTGGATGGCCTCGACTATGACGCAGTTAATTAATTCATCCAGTGGAAACGATGAGTATTGATTTTTCATTCCGTTTGGTGATGTGTATCTTGTTTCATTTTCTTAAGAAAACATGAAGTTGAGTAGCATCCTTGTTGGAGGACGAGAAAACTGGTTTTCGCATGGATCGAGGTGCAGCCACTGTCTCCAACAAATAACATACAGTGGACGGCAATGGCGGTGGCCCATTCGCGGCCTCGAGGAGGACGCAGCGCGACCGCGTCGCGCGCCCCGGGATCGGTGTCGTCGCCGCCGGAATGCTATTACTAGGGTCTTTTTTTGCTCGAAAATCCGTAAAATCGGGTAGAAAAGCTGCTAGAAATTGCATAACAGCAGCAGAATACATAGGTTACGGCGCGCACGGCGCAGTTGCGCGACGACATTTTGAGGCCGCAGATGGGCCAACGCCATTGACGTCCACTGTAGCATATATGTATTTGTCATAATTTATTTTATTTTATTTTATTTTATCGCACTCAATGGTGGCCTTACATCCAGCAAAAAAGGAGAACAGTTCAAACGCAAAAAGTTCCGCTACTGTACCTTCGACCCAAGAGAACAGGCGAGTAAGCTGAAGCCGGGCAAAAATGGTAAGCGAAACCAGAGGTATGTGCTATTCCAGCATTTTTTGTTTCATTTCATTCTAGGGGAGCAAATTGAGTGCATTTGAATAAATAAATAAACAAATAAAACTGTTCACATTCTCAACCAGGACTCTCCCTATGGAGAGGATCGTTCAAAAAGGAGGATTACCCACAGCTTCTTCAACTCGTAGGTGATGTTTCATTCTAGCTATTGAGTTCTTTTCGAGTAAAACCCTAGGAAACAAAATGGAATGGAATTCATAGGGCGATTACCTAGCAGAACAACGATAATCAGTGTGACTGGTTATGACACAGCCTAGCCGATGCTACGAAACCTATGCCTGGATACACACTTATGTAGTTTACCCTGCGTAAATGTGTTGACGCACTTGATAGAGATGGATAAGGTTGTATGGTGTTAACACGTTCACCCTGGGTAATCTCAATGATTCATGCAACCGGTGAAGGTATGTTTGCTATCCTGGTCTTGCTTATTGTTAGTTAAAAACCCACGAATCCTGGCACTTGCTTTGAAAAATGCGACTGTGACAGCCAAACTGTGGATGAGATATAGTAGCTCACGAACCAACAACAATAAAGAATGGTATTCTTCGAAGAATTTCAAACATAAATGAAAAGAACTCACTTTTCCAGGATCATCCGAATAGTAGTTAAGTCCCTTGAGCATCACACTGAAAGATGAAGGATAATTAGCTGTCTCATTAGATGCTGGTTTCATTCAGAAGGTAGGGATATTTCCTGTACAACTTCCATCTTCACCGCTTGCGGGTTGTTGTAGCAACGAACCTTCGTTACTGTATGAAGATATTATATAAGAGAGCATTTTGATGGATATTTTAACAAAATTAGGGTCTTCTACTGAAAGATTGGCATTGTGTGTACATATATACTTTCCAAAACCTTACTTTTTAAAACCAATGTCGATATTCATTAATGTTCATGGAAGCTTGCAGGCCTAGCCGAGTACCTAGCGGGCAAAGTTTACGGAGCAAAGTGTGATTTGCCTTGCTATCTTTACAAGTACCTGTCATCGCCGACTTAGACCACTACTCCGCTTGAACTGTACTCAATATTTTTTTCCAAAGAACTCGTCCACTTTATAAGGAATCCTAGGCCACAACCTTCCCATGAATCCTCATAAATAGGGACACAGGTTGATACGAATCATTTTTCATTAGAAGTGATGCTCGAAAATAGAAGAAGGATGATGAAAACTCCTACAATGTGTTAGACACTGTCCCAAACATCCAAGCATGGACATGGTTCGTTACAGTGCCACAGCATGGGGCACAGTAAACGAACGCTCAGCAGTCGGATCCTCTCTAGAGGAGCTCCAAGATTTTGCGATAGATTCTCTGTTTACCAGTTAATTCGATCGCTCCGGAGACATAACCAGAAAATGGAAAATTTCCCAAACGAAAACTGGTTTCCAAAAAATGGCTAATTTGTCTTAAATACATGTGATAATTTGGGTGCTATTTAGAGCCGAAAATGTGCCTTCCGAACGTTGTCAAGCCACAGAAACAGCAACGAACAAATTCTAAAGACCAAACTTGATCTGTTCAGGGCATGGTCTCCCTTCTAGCTGAATTGAGCTCACAAAAATACAAAGGGCGGGGACACGGGGACTACAGAATCTCATGCTTTCCAGAAAAGAATTTTAGGTCATGTTTTACTCTAAGAATTTGTGTTTTCAAACAGCCGTTCATGAGAGCTACTATCCTCAAAACAGTAAAATCTTGTTTGAGATAAATCTGGGCCATGTAGGGGCCACAACATTGTGGGTAAAAGATACGGTGTTTACTCGGCTATTAAGGACAAATCCAAAATTTTCTGGATGCTTTCTAAATCTCTAGAAAGCAGGCCTACGGGAGAACTTCACGAAAATCCACTGAGGTGGAAAGAAACTTATAATAAAAAATGCGAAGAAACTTACTTGGCATGGAAATTATATAGCTCCGTAACATTCAACGCTAGTTTCTCTTTATTGGCGACAATTTCTGGGGGCACATTGATGTCATCAAGTAGACGAACATAGTTATCGACGCAGGTACGGAGTTCGGCAACGAATTCCTCCTCGGAGCGTAATAGGTCATGGTAGACTTGGCTGAAAGTAGAAATCATGATTTTCAGGAAAAAAATAAAAGGACTTAGTGCGGAGATCTCCACCTACATGTTGCTCGTGGATTTTCTTCTCTTTCTGCTAGTAATTTTGGGCCTTACTCTTTCATTTTGTTTTACCTTTTCGAGTAAAGTTATGTCATCCAGAAAAACCCTCAAAAACTCCTCCTATTCCACGAATCCATGCCGTTCCTGTCGATCATCGCGCCATCGTTTTCTCCGCCCCCACACTCTCTCACACGTTGTTTAAAGCGCCACCACAATACGTCAATGATGGGGGTTCTTCGAACTTTCAAGTACACACCGCGGCAGAACGAGGTTGTCGTTCTGCGTCCATCCTGCAGTGCAGTATGGCAGTTGTCCAGAAAAGTACGGATTTGACAGTTGTCCAGGAACAGCACAACAGTATCTCAAAGTTGTGATCAATGAAAAGACGGGGTTTGGAAGGTAATTTCATCGAAATATACATTTACTATACACATTAGCTCAAGGACACTCTGTAAAGCTTCTAATCTTGAATTAATCCATAAAAATTGACATTTCCGAGGAGTTTCAAGTACATAGCCACCATTTGCAGGCTATTATTCAAGTAATCACTGCCAAGCAACCACCCCACGCATTCCAAGCTCTCATAGACTCCCTCCCACCTTCAAGTGTCCAAAACACTGTTGTCAATAACCCTGACGGTAGCAGCTGTTCGTTGAGATAAAGACAAGACTGAAGACTAATGCTTGGATGCGATCCACAGCTCACAAGTGCACAGCTCGCTAATAGCCGAGGAAAAAGATCGACTTTGCAGGATTTGGTAATCAGTTGCACGAGACCTAATAACTTTGCGTGCATACATCTTCGTGAAGGAAGAATGCTCTAGTCACACAGTTTGCTCCAATGAGAATCGATTTCAGGCGCCTTTTGTGCCAGCCACTAAGAGGGCCAACCCATGCGCTCTGTCTTTTTACGAACCTCTCTTGATTTGCTGTTAATTTATTTTAAAAAATGGAGATATCTGAAAAAAGCAACAAGCAGTCTTTGCTTATTATAATAAACATAATGTAAATAAAATAAATGAATATGAAGTATGATATAATGTGGGTTCCTAGGCAATGTAAGCAATCTGTGGCTTTGCCTCAGTATCCTGAAAGTCCGTTAATTTTGCTAGTAGCCCAAGAGATACCCAGACTGGAAAATTTTGATGTTTGCAGCACCATTATTTGGTTAGTTCTCCCCCTAGATTTTCGTAAACAAAGTTCGAACAAAGCCCAAACTTCATTAACTAACGGACTAATAGTGGAAGCCATATTTTCTCTACAGTGTTGCAATTACTGTAGGACTACGGTAGATATAATGGAAGGATTGCGGAGAAAGTCCTAATTTTGCCAAGCACGCATGAGAATAATGTTGACAATCGTGATCAGCCAAATGAATCATTATAGGAAGCTTCTAAAGATTCTGTCAATTACAGTACCGATCCTATACCAATGACAGATGCAGAGGAGTGGAGGGGGGGGGGGGGGAGGAGCGTGGGAGGAGAAAATAGGATTTCCGTAAATTTCGGGATTCTTGTGAGTGAAAATAGGATGGAGATGAAACCACGGAGACCATCTTCAAACTTGAATGGTATAAAAATGGATATCTGAAGATAATAAAGTTAAAAAGACAATAAAGACTAAGAAATAAGTTGTTGAAGAATTTTAGTCTGTTATGAAAACTGAAGGTGAGCCACTTCTTTGTTTTGTTTTTTTTTCTTTATTCGAGTTTTAATATAGTTTTATTTTTATTTATTGTTCATTTATTGATGTACTCTAATAGAGCCAATATGATGTTAATTGAAATCAATATGGGTAGAGAGCTCACAAGTTACTGTAAGCGAAACACATGTTTTATGCATTTTCCTCTCAGCTTCCACCGATAAACACTAAAGATCGAGGATAAGATGTTCGGCTATGAGCGAAAGCCATTTTCTGAAATTGTTGCCTTCCACATGGTTTCCGGCGTTTTTCGAATATATTTGCCCATCCCGCAGAACCACATCACTTGATCCAGATTGAATGCTCCAAAATCTTCACGAGATCGGCGCTTATCGATCAGTTGTTTGTCGGGTAAACAGACACAGTACTACTCAGCAGCGGCCAGTTGTGATGTGTAAACCGTGAGCTGATGTTGAAATTGGCTGCACCGCCAGCTGCTGGTGGTGGCTTGCATGACGACTCGCCCAGAACAAGTGGGATGAGCGCGGGCAGTAAAAAAATGGCTGCAAGTCGACAGTGCGCTCATCGGTTGCGGGTCATCAGCTTGAGTGGCGCTAATATGCTGTGCAAAATTCTGTTCCCCGCTGAGTTTTTCTTCACCACTTCCTATGGTTTGAAGAAGAAAAAACGACTGGGTCTGATCACGGTTGGCGGAGAAATAGTGCGAAAAGTGTGAACAGATTCACAAATAGCCAGTTCTTACCTGATTACCTGCATGCATATTGTATTTCCACCTAGTTTCCAAGCAGGTAATTGAATAATCTATGAGAAATTGCCTAAGATCCCTCTATCCACAAAAGAAACCTTTTTTTTGCGATTTCATTCAGTACTTGGTCCAGTTCTCACCCATCTACTGCAATTTTTTCCAAGCAAGTAGAAGGCTTTTAAGGTCTTAGTCAGAGTTGCCCTGCCAAGGCCAAATTAACTAACGGTTTTGTTATGAAAAGTAGTAATTTTGAAAACTGACCCTGAAGGAATATTACTGTACTACAAGTAAGGAAGGGGACAATAATTATGCTCGACTGAACAGGATTCTTTTAATTGTTCAGAAAGCAAATTTGCAAGAAACAAAAATAGTGCGAAAAGTGTGAACAGATTCACAAATAGCCAGTTCTTACCTGATTACCTGCATGCATATTGTATTTCCACCTAGTTTCCAAGCAGGTAATTGAATAATCTATGAGAAATTGCCTAAGATCCCTCTATCCACAAAAGAAACCTTTTTTTTTTGCGATTTCATTCATTACTTGGTCCAGTTCTCACCCATCTACTGCAATTTTTTCCAAGCAAGTAGAAGGCTTTTAAGGTCTTAGTCAGAGTTGCCCTGCCAAGGCCAAATTAACTAACGGTTTTGTTATGAAAAGTAGTAATTTTGAAAACTGACCCTGAAGGAATATTACTGTACTACAAGTAAGGAAGGGGACAATAATTATGCTCGACTGAACAGGATTCTTTTAATTGTTCAGAAAGCAAATTTGCAAGAAACAAAAAACTATGGAATTATCACCGCGAAGGATACCTCCTGCCCATTCAGGGCTGGGATTCATGAAACGATAACCACGCAAACCCAGGCTAGGGAACCAATCTTTGCCGTCTGCGTCTCTCAGCACTATGTAGTCAGTACGATAGCCAATCACACTAGCCATCCTTGGTTTACTTGGTTATCGTTTCATGAATCCCAGTCCAGTACCACCCAGAGGTGTTAAACCACGAAATTGGCGTAAATGTTGTTGACGATGGTAAATAATTGAAGTGAAACAGGAATTATCTTAGAAACCGCACTATAATTTTCTGGAATTTTCCAGAAAAATTTCCATCTGCTTCGCAAGTTGTCCATTTAAACAGGGTTCATTGACAGAACTACTCACTCGTTCCCTCTCAATTTATACATTTAAAAAAAGAAATTCACGAGAACTATCGTAAGTAGAGGGAAGAATACCTCTAGAACTATAAGAAAAAAATCCTTGAGTGATTTTATGATGACAAATATAGGTAATAACATGTTTAATCCGCACCAAAACTACCGGAAAAATCCACATGACTTACATGAAAAATGATCGGTCCAAGGCTAAATTGGTTTGATATTTTGATTTCCGGTTTTTCGGGTTTCTATCCTTTGCCGAATTGGCGTCATTTCCTTGTTTTCCTCCAGTTGAAAATTTGCATTACCCTGCATGAATCCCAAAAATTCCTGCACATATTTGCGAAATCCATCTTTTTGATCAATTATCCTAAACATGCGCGACGAAATGCATTGTTACACCTCGTGCAGGCAGCCATAAGCTCCGCCTTCCGCAGCCGAGCTGGTTTTACGGTCGTTTGATGACGTCGACTGCTCCGGGTGCGGTATGCATAGCAATGATTAGCAATAACCGAGCACATGAGAAAAAGTCACATTGGTGCACCAGGTCAACAGTGAGTCAGCAGCGGAAGCGGGGGTCCTGGGCTGAGGGCGCATATGCCAGATGTAAAAATAAGAGGTTACTTGGGAGCTAACTACAAATGTAGGGGGGTGCAGAAGTCGGAGTCCTTCCACCAGTGAACCTCTCAAGGCTATAAATAACGTACTGTGATGTGTATTACCCTCCAAACCCTGCAGATCCATTTGGATGGATGAGCGTGTCGTTCAGAGCATTTCGTGCGTCAACACCTCTCCTACCGAGTACAGTAAAAACCAAACCATTACTGTGCGTTTCCAGAAACCAAATTGACCCAATGACAGGAGAACAGCCGGAGGCAGAGGTGACGCAGAAGCAGAGTATGCTGGATGAACGAACGCGGAAATGGTAGAAAAGAGAAATACAGCAAACGTTGTTCAAAGCAGGTGTTTCGCAAAAAGCACAACTGGGATCTCATCTTCATACACGGCAGCTGAGGTTCCTGTGCCTGCCAAGTGGACTGCTTCAAATTAGCAGCGCGAATCGTGTGGCAAAGACCCCAGAAATAGTAAAGAAAATGCTCCAAATAGTGGTTGTCTGCTTTTCTGCAGAACAGAAGGAGTTAAACCGGAACTCAACAGTAGAATCATTTATGAGCTCTAGACTAAATGCAAGTAAAGTGCTTCAGAGCGAATTGCTTCTGTTGGAAAATCGCAAAAAAAACCGGAAATTGAGGATGCGGCGTCTATGAAATTTTGGCTATTTCTTGCCCCCCAATTCAAACAGACACTGTTAAAACCAAGAGGAAAATAGAGCAGGATTTGCTCTACAAGACCACTACCATACCTGTTATACTACACCTATAGAGAAACTTAGATTTTTGGATGAAAAACCGGTTAAACTTTTCCATCAACTCAATAAGAATAAAGGAACAATCCTGAGAAATGCTGTAACGAAAGATACTCAGACAATCTGAGAAAACAAGGATCCTCTGGAACGATTCTCGACTCATGACATTTAGATCTCATCGTTCCCTTCTTCCTTCTCTCCACAATAAAAAGACAGTAGAATCATCGAACCTGGCATCGAAAGTTTGTTTGCGAGTAGAATAATTGCAAAGAATGTTGTCTCAAAAGCCTCCACACCGTCGAGCAACAGTAATATACGGTTACCCAACTCACTCTTGTACGATTTTATCAAAAAGTAGGATTAGAAAATTTTCTGCAGGCTAGTGAGACGTTTGCCCGAATAAATTCATGTCGATTTCACGCTTTCAGGCCCTGACGAAGGCGAACTCGCCGAAACGTTAGCCGCTAATAAAGAAATAACAACCTCGTGTACAGCTCTACACCGCTAACTTGCAAACACGAGGATATCATGCCAATATTCATGGAAAGTCGGACATGGCGGTTGTCTCAAAAATTTTCTTAACGCACATCAGGCTGTTCGCTTCGCGCCATCTATTGGAACTACCAGGGCGATGACAACGAACATCTGGTAGTCATTGTGAAGAATGGCGTACGCAGAACCATTGACAATGAGAAATAATGGATTTCCAGAAGTGAGTGAGAAGGAAGAGAAGACATAGAGTTTTTCACACCCGAACTTTCTCAAATCAGAGAAGAGAAGTTTGCCAGTAGAAGCAGACGTAGTGCTTTGGAAAAAATGCGGATCTAGAGATGCAGAGAATGTTAGAAGAGAGCAAAACCCATAGAAATGTCGACTGATGTAACGATTAATGCACCAAAGAGTAATAGCAGCTTCGAACAAGTCATCTATTAATGATAGGATGAAAACCAATAGGCAGTTGACAATTCCAAGACGAAATTCACCGCAAACTCCGGGTTTTTTGGACAAGCACAAAGAGTATGCATGGCTGAAGACTTCAAGAAAATCGAAGGGAAAATAGCAAAATTAGCAGAGAATCTCGCAGAGTTCCACTTTGCCCACCACTCTCCTTGCATGTTTCGTCTGTTTCTCACCCAATCATACATCATTTTTCACGTATCAGTAGATTCAAAGACACAATTCAGACTTTTTCTCATGAATTCCGATAGAATATGATTATCTAGATGAAATAGATATTTTCAGGCATGTTCATGGAACATCTACGTTTTCTAATATTTTCCAAGAAACTCACTCTCTTTTCAAAAGTGCTTCCTGGTCCTCGGTCATAGTTGTGCTTGTGGCTTCAATTTCACGCGTTCTTCTGCGCTGTTTATAGTACTCGGTCGGGGTTTCGAAGTACGATCCAGGAATCCAGCCTGACTGTGGAGGGCGAGCCTAGAAGAACATTTTTTCATTTTCAGGTCAACTTAAAGATGAATCAAATGAGAAATGAAGAAATAATCCCCTTAAAAGGTTTTCATCTAACACTTTTGGATAAATATAAGTCGATCCTCGTTTTATCCTTCAAAAATTCAATCTGTTGAGTATATCAGAGTTAGAAATAAAACAAATGCTATGTAAAGTGAAATAAAGTAAAGTCAGAACTCCAAAAGTGATGGCAGTTCTAAAAAATGTTACTCTGCGGACATTTTCGCTCAGGTTTCTTTCCAGAGCAAAAATTAAGATAATGTTTGCAATCTTTGCAATCTCCCTTCTTATTCACCAAATATTGTTGGATCGATCCGCACTGAATCACGCATCTCTTCTCAGAACGAGAAACAGCCGGATGTTCAAGGAATCTTGAATTTCTTCCAGAACTGACCCGATTAGGCCTCATAGAAATCATTAGTAAGCTTATAGATAATGAACTTACAATGCCAAAAAGATTAAACTTGGGATATCAAAGAAAACAAATAATAGGAAGAGAACCTTTCAGAACGTTCACGGGTACGACTTCTGGTATGGAAAGAGCAAGTGATAAGAGTATTATGGGTAAATTTTTATCCTGTCACCCAAAAATCCCGTCAGCTCACCTTCGTCCTCACCAACCAACTGGCTGGATTCTTTTTGTCAAGCACTTCAACAATCTGTCCCTGCTCCAGAGGAATTGCTTCAACGTCGTTGGCATCAGGGGTATAATCTTGGATAGCGATGTATACCGGATACGATCGAGTATCCGAGCCCTGAACATATTCTCTTTGCGGGGAAGTGGCCTATGGCTCCTGAGGCCTATGCTAATCGTTGTTATGCCGGAAAACTGAGGATGGTAGGGTCTTACCGTGACAATTTCAGAACTTGTCGAGCGTCCACGTCTGTCACTTCGTGATGTCATCGACTCGGATCGAAAACTCGATCGAGACGAATGTGAACTGTAGTTCACATCTTCGCTCGCCGTGAATTTTCTGGAAATAGCATGGATCTTCTGAGAACAAAAAAAAAGAATTTCTCACTTCTACCACAAATCCTGACTTCATTATTCCTTTTGATTCTGCTCTAGGTAGCCAGGTAGTGGGAGCAAATGAGCTTTTTTGTGGAATTTTTTAAAAATAATCGGGCTAATTGCCTTTTGCCCCTAGCATGCAATTCTTCAAATCTCGCATAATTGGGATGCGAAGGGTCCCTTTGATATTCAAGAAAATTGGTCAAATTTGAATATTTTCTGTGGTCACCCATCGACAAATCAATAGATCGATTGATTTGGTCAGCAATTGCGCCTGTCCAACTAATGGTTTTAAGACAGTGAGAATAAGCGCGTTAATGTGGCCATCAATAAGACAAACCCTGGGAAAAAACTCCGCACTGACAAAAACCCCGCATAGTTTTGTGATACTTTATAGCAGATGTCCGCCGCGTCAAACAAAACTGCTGACTTGCAGGAGCACTGGGGAGGTTTAAACTATCCTTCCAGTAAACATCTGTGCTATCCGGAAGAAAAAGGTGATTCCAAAGAATGTTCGTTGGAATCCGGGCGTTCCAGTGGTAGCGAAAAAGACCATTTGCGAAGAATTTGCAGAGGAAATGATGTTAGTGGAAGCTTTTCCAGCTTCTTTTTTGGTGTTTAGTAAAGGAACAGATATTAACTTTATAATATTTCGCTTACTGCTGCAGACAGCGCTTATGACCATCCAATCTTGTTAGAAGAGGGTGTGGAAAAGATGCCAAATCCCAAAAGACAAAGAATGGACGAGAATTTTCCCAGAGACTATGTTTCTTTTCTTTTCTTTTTTTTTTGAAGAGATTTGGCTCGATTGCAAAAAAGGGAAGTGTGTTCCGACTTTCTGGACCTTTAATTCTGAAAATCGATACTGATTGATGGACCCTGGTCGCGTAAGCATGTACACAGTCTCAGCAGACATCTGGAGGATTTGCACGCTCTACCAGCTCAGCAGAGAAATGATCTAACAAAAATAATCCAGAACTACTCTTAGAAATGAATCCAAAGCTTCTGCTTCATCCCCGCTTTTCTCTAATTCTCTTCAGAAACTTGGCTCTATGGAGAGCCTTGATAAACACACTATGAAACTGGTGGTTCACTCTTAAGACGGCTAAGAAAGATTTTAATAGGCTTGACCGAAAAAAATGGAGGAGATCGGGAATTCCGTGGCTATACATGGACAGCGCAGACGGATGCAGCTCATAAGTGCCCGATCGATTCATATCTTCAGGATACGATGTGAAAGAGACCAGACCGAAATTGAATCTTAAACACCTAACCTAGGAAATCGATATCGGAAGTAGCGATACGAGAGCATGGAAGCCAACTGTGCGAGCAGCGGCGCTAGCAGCTATCGAAAAGAGGGGCTTGTACCGAGCTTGTTTCGCAAGAAGCTTTGGATCCAGATACCACAAGGAATCTTGAGAATTTCTTCGATTTGCAGCACAATTTTCGCACCCGAGTTCTTTGAGGACTCAGTGGGCGTCGAGAGTCTGGATCGCAAACAAATCGTCGGCTGGACACCGATATGCATCGCATCGCGGCATATCCACGAAATATCCTCGAAAACGGGGCTCACCGTGCCTTTCTCCTATACATCGAGAACATGTCTAGAGAAAATAGCTCAGCGAAGAGCAGCCACGGTCGACACTGAAGTGAAGGGTCGGAAACTACACAATGAGCGAATGTGCCCGGAGGGGGCTTGTGCTTGAGGCGGGGTTCAGGCCGGGTTTTTCGACAGTCACATTGGAGCGAACCTCTAACATCGCCCCCGCTGATGAATAGGCGCGGAAAAACGAAGGCGACGAGTCTGTTGCTGAGTTCTTAAAGACGAGCCGGAGTGACAAGCGCTGCACACGCACAACATGCACACTGTGAGAACGGGAAATCACCTGTACGAGCTGTACTTGCGGTCGAACTGCTTCTGGCGACGACTCGCCATCGCGCCCGGTCGTTCTGCGGCTCGCTAGAGAGGCACGCAATCAGCTGTGAGGTCGCTACGGAAGAACTGTTCGAATCAGCTGATTGACGTCGTCGAAACGAACGTTCGTCGTGAAACTTGCGATCTTTGCTTCGGCGCCGGCCCAGCCGAGTCGCAAAGAGGCGAATGGATGGCTTCTGGCTGCGTGAGGATGGCGGCGACCTCCTCGGCTCCTCCTCCTCCGCTCGCTCACAGGCCTACGCGTCCACGAGCGCACCTACTGTTACACAACACCTAGTCGCAATAAGCACGCATGGAACAATCGTGAATGGGGACCGACAATTTTACATGTCACCTCCTGGTAAAAGCATGAGGTGACTCAGATTCGAGTGGGTGCCTCCCTCGCCTTGTTTTGCCGCTCTGAATCGGATCTTGAGTGAGGTGCAAATATTTCGTAACCCGTAACCCTAATTTTGGTTTCTCTGCAATGTTCTTTCCGCCAGTGCCGGTGCCGGACTCGTGCTTTCTGCTTGAGACAAACTGAAAAAAAATAAATGATAAAAATAAAAATAAAATAATATAATAAAAATAAAATAAATGAACTCCGCACCAGGTGGGCCCTCACTACCGAACTGCATGATCTCAGGTACACTCCTCCTTCCCATCCTAGTTGATAAACCTAACCGTCGTCGTGAAACTGTAGATAGAGCTCTCTTAATGCCCGTAGGCTGACGCCAAGTTGTTTCCTCGGAGAATAAGGAAAATATGGTCTACTGACTACTACTTTCTTACCTACGCACATCCTCACCCAACGAGGGGCCGCTGGAGGGTGATGCGTAGTTTGATAATTTAAATTGCTCTACAGGGTGCGGTATAAATACTGTGTCAAAAATATTCCCTAATAACTTTTGTCACAGAAGCTAAAACTCTAAATCCTCTCCAGTATTATCTACTCTCAGAAATCAAACACAATGGGATACGTATAACGTGGTCTCCTCTGCCCTTCGCGACGGAGGTTAGAGCAGGGCATGTACGGCCACTTAGGCCCGAAAAAAAATTCGGAGGTTTTCTTCTTCCTTCTTTCCTGTGAGCGATCCCAGATTCGTAGCAGCAGTGGGTTTGTGAGCGCATGTTCACACCTCTACGATTACCAGTCGACACATTCATATGATCGATGTCAAGGAAGTTTGCACACGATTCCTCTGCCGGTATGAGTTCGTAGAGTTGGTGCACCAACGGTTACTTTGTCTTCTACGCCTCGTTTCTTGAAGCATTGCTGTCCTAGCGGACTCATTTTTAATAGGTGAACAAGCAGCTATACCTACTTTACAAAACTACCCTTTTTCTGGGCAAAGAACTGTTCTTCAACATTAATTCAATGTCGACCTGAGGCTTATGGTCACTTTCAGAAACAGCAGTGATGATATAGGTCAGATGTGATCTGCAAGAGAGGCCTTTGCTACACCATCTGATGTCTTGGAGAACTGTCCTTACACTGCGCGATTTTCGCTGATGAAGCTCTGTCCCACATTGAAAAAAAGATCATCGTCCTAAGGTGCCTAACTTTTGCGGCCCTCCAAGGTAACATAACTGAATTCTGCCTTCTCCCGTGCAGATGCGCTTCGTTGTGAACATGCTGCTCCTAGTGCTTTAGTGTTCCGTCTGGACTTCCTCACTAGCAGGTGAATTAGTCGCCCTCTGCAAAGATCACGGCTCTGTGTGCACCTAACTCTTCTACCTCGCATTTTTGTAACGAGTTCTTTTCTCGTGAATTTTTTCGAAAATTAGAATTGCGACATCCTGTGGCATGTATATGGGAACAGCCCTTCAACAGCAGAGCATCGTACTGCAAATTGGACGGTGCAGTTGTATTGCAGCGAAAAAATTGGCGATCAAGAAAAAAGATTGTACGGTAATGCTTATTGTTAGTAGCTCGATCTTGGTTCTTTTCAAATTCGGACTTGTTATAACGTGGAATGTTGATGTGAGGTTGCGAAACATGGAGGTAATGCAGAAAAAGGGATAGCAATTTCAGATATGAAATTTAGGGCAGAGAGCTTTTTCGTAATAGGGATGGACTTTCCGACAAAGTTTGACACAGTATTTAAGCCGCACCCTGTCCATAAAGGGTAGTCAGACGAGTACGAACAGCTCTTTAGATCTTGGTACGCAGTACGTCTTCTATTTCTGCTGCTTCTGTTAACCCGATGATGGTTCACTGTTGTAGCACACATCCGTCTTATCCAATGCTTTGTTTTCAAACTAGAAGTGGCCCAAAAATACAACCACGAAAAAAGGCACACCTTGAAAGAAAGTTGACCTAATTCGAAACATCGTCATAATATTTGAGTTTGTTGCCTTAGATGGAACAAAACAATCCTTATTCTGGAGATATCGCCCATCGGCTTCGACGTAGGCCTGTGCTGTCTGTCACTAAATAGGAATGGAAGCGGACCTACCTTTTCCCCCTGCTGGTCTTGACCAGTAAACAGAACAACACAAAAGAAAGGCTCGATCGAAACACAAGGGGATGAACCCAACTCGGCACATCCTCAAATTTGGGTAATTAAGCCTTTATTAAATCAGGACGGGCACCAATACACGCCCAATACATAATGAGGTAATAATTTGTAAAATGGGAATAGTAGAAACAAATAAGAATCGGTTCAGCAAGTATTCCTGCTCCACCCGCGATTACCTGCCGGAAGCCTGCATCGGCCAAAAATGGTCGGGTTCACCGGCACTCCAAACGGCCGAATATCTTAGTGTATATGCCGCGTTGACCTGTCTTCATGGAAAAACCTTCGCAAATGGATGCCTGTGTGTAATGGCATTATCATTCAGTAGTCGTTGATGATAACTGTGATAAGGAGCGTAACACTCAGCTAGTACTAAGGTTTGCATCATTTTAAGGAATCAAAGAAGGCTTGCAGGATCGCCTCCACTTCAGCCACCACAAGTAAGTATTCGGCAACAAAACGCCTCCTTCTCTCCGTACGCAACTTCATCACAAGTAGCTACCGCCCAAATGTAAGAATTTGCACAGAACTCGTTCACAATTGCGCCGTTTAGAAAGAACTCCGATCTACGTTTCGCAAGAACATAGCCACAACGAAACAAGTGAACCAGGGAACTGGAACACCTGTCATTTGAGTGTGCTGTTTTGTCGGAAGAAAATATTCCTACAGTGTACCATGTCGTCTGCGATCCCGAAATCAGGCTAGAACACTACTATTCTGGCGTTTTTTCTTGTTAAATTTAATGTTGTTTTTCATTGTATTCTAATCACTACAAAAAAAGCACATAGCTGCGACGGAATCGAGGGTTATAGACAATGTTCTGCCCTCTGCATCTGGCGGTTTCTCAAGCTAGCTGATTTATAGCGAAGATGTAGTCACATTTCGGCCTTCTGTTGAACTACAACCTTGTAGTTCCTACCCTCTTGCAAGACACCGTCTGTGGGAGGAACCGAACGCGCGACAACATACGTGTTAGACTACAGGAATCATACTGCGACACCCTGCTGCTGAGTGTACGCTCTCTGCAGCTAGACCTTAATGAAGAAGACAAACGACATATATTCCTACAGTGTATACTGCGAGGAACCGACAGAGATGGAACCTACGATTCTTTCCCACTCGAGCAATACTATCACAGAAAAGAACTGCTCCGGTCTAAGAGAAATATGGGTATTGCCTCAAAATCCTCTCTGTTCGTGAGAGCAGTTCTGGGCGAAACGCGTGGATGTCTCACTGACTCTGCTATGTAAAAGTTTACTTCAGAAAAAAAAACAATCACATACGTCTACTACATCGGAGGCACATCTTGAGTTAGTTTTTGAGACATAGACCTGGAGAGCTCTTCTAAAACATTTTTGTGTTTTAATTCATGAATGTATAGCGCGCATACGTGCACATAAATGAATAAATATGTATGTATGTATGAATCGCTGCTTTCAATATATGTTTCCACACTAGTAGTCCTTTCCTGTCTCAAATGGGTAAGCGACCATCATGTATACATAATCTCCAGTTAGTGTGTTTATTCCGTACCTATTGCAAAAAAGCTTGGCCAACGCATTCGAATCTTTTTCGGTTTTTAAAGTGAGGTTGGAAAAGTGAAGCATGAAAGCGCAAAATGTGGTTGTGAATTTGCATTGCTTCTTTTTTTGCCCTTTGCTCCATAGTTTTGTTTTTTTTCCCCTAGATACGTCTGAGTGGTATACCCTCTCCCATTTTCCAGTTTCTGTTCTTTCTACTCTGGAAGTTTCAAAATCAGGCAATTCCCTAAATGAATCAAGAAAATACGTGGCGAAAAAGGCAGTATCATCGACTTTTTTGTCGCACCCGGCGCGCGTAATTCGACCAACCTGGTCTAAGGCAGTGAATTAGAAACATTTGAAAATCGTTCTTCTATGAGTTCTGACAGAATGAACTAGTGTATCCGTACCCATCGTAGTCGAAAATCCAAGGTTACGCTAAAAGCTCGATGAGAAAAATTTTCGTGAGGCGCTGCCTTTGACTACATTTTTGTTCTGGCGCTTCATAGTGTGACGAATAACGAATTTTTGCGTCTATGGTGGAATATCACTGCACTGTTCCCAAACCTTCTGTGGCATGGAGACTTCTGACATTTGAATTGCTGAATTGTCGGCTCAGCTTCACATGTCAAACAGGTTAGTGAGATTCTAAGAATTAATGAAGCCTATTGGCAAGTGTTGGTGGCAGCTTACTTGCAGTAAATAACGCATGTGTCGCGTTCTGTCATCTGTGTAGGATGTTAGGTCACTTTTGTCAATGCTAGTACAGTAAAGAACGTATCTAGACTAGGTCATGTCACCGTGTCGTAGGGGTACGAATGGTAGTTGTTGTGGTGTGAGTTACGTGGTAGGTGAACTCATGCATTCTGACGCAAGCCAGTAGTGCTACCAGGCTTGGTGGGTAGCACGTCCCATCTGTGTCTTTCGCGGATCCCCTGATGGTTGCTGCACCGGCACGTTGGTTATAAGGTAAGCTATCCACTGACCAAGGCATCCCCAAGAAAAGAGCGACAAGCGCTCTGTTTGGTATAACCGCATCATTCCGGAATGCCAAATGAGAGTGCCTGAGGGATTAGTATTTCATCTTTCAGACCCATTGTATTCGTCGCTGGTGGAAAAGAACTGTTCTACTAGGTTCTACCACAGAATTTGCATTGAATAGTACACTGTCATGGGAAAATCTGTTGAGGGCGAACGATCGCAACGGCACTGTCATTGTGAAGTACGCCAAAGGTCTTAGCGTGGTGTACAGGCGATTCGTAGGAATGAGGTGCAATTCACACTAGGTGCTTACGCATTCCGAGTATGACTGCACCACATCATACTAGCGAAACCACACAACACCATATGTACTGATTATTTCCTAATCAGGGGGTAACATGGAGTAATAGGATGATCAGTGAAGTGGATTGGCTGGATTTCCTAACTGCTCTACAGATCTATGTAGAGCAGTTAGGAAATTGCCAGTGATTATGACGAGGAAGGCGTCAAGTGAAAGAATGTTGGAAGAGGCACTAACAAATTTATCTTGTAAGGGGTCTAAAATGGCAAGTTCGTTGAGAATATCCTTTCTCTAATAGCAGGAAAACACCACCGAAATGGATCTTATCTCGAGGCGTCTCCTCCCAATTGCCGCCTTTACTCAACTGCTTGCAAAAGGGGGAGGTTTGAGGAGCAATCTAGGGGACAATGGCAGCAACTGGGAGGAGATGCCCCAAAACGTTGCACTTGACTTACTACGATGATCGTGTTGCGTTCCTACTGCACAGTAACTATCAATGTAGTGCGCACGAGGGCGATTTCAGGAAATTCTATAATATTCCCATTCCTTCTTCCCAGGACATGCCGCGCTGCCATCCATGCATCCAAAACCTAGCAAGATTAATGCGATCGAGAACTAGCATATATAAGGAAGACTATTAACAAAATTGTTGCAGGTTCACAGAAGGAAACCATATTTTCAACTGTCTCAACATTCAGCAACAACATCAATGTTTTTCGTAACTGCCCTATATGTACAAAGAGAAGTACGTTCTCCTTCCAATCCCTCAATAATAAAAAAAATTAACTAACCCCATTGAGACGTCCGCAAATACGATCAGAATAAGACTTGTGAGACCATTACGATAATTTCATAGTTTTTTTTTTCCGAAACTTCTTCCATTAGTTCCAGTCTGCGCCACGTTACGTATTCCTCTGCATCATGAAGACGGGGTATTCGTCATAAATCGAAGCTGCGAAGTCTGGCTCGAGTTTGCTTCCGCCGCTAGTACATCAGAAGTTAATGTTCGAGAGCTCGCGTCTTTGGGTCGTTGGTCCGCCCACGCAGCGTAGCGGAGCGCTGGAAGAACTATGGCATCAAAAGACGAGAGCGGAGACCGGGATCCACCACTTGGAACCAAGAACCTGAACGCGGCCCATGCTGCTCTCCTTCTTCTATCCAGCTCTTCTTCAAGGTCGTTTTCCATGTTTATTGAGCATCCTGGACACTCGTAGGACATCGTCTCCGTTATTTGGGACCCTTCAAGCTCTATTCATTCTCCTTCGCAGAATTTACCCTTCATGATCTTGGTCTCCAAAGGAAAGGGCGCTCATCAATGAACGAAAAACATGACACTTCTTACAAGCAGTTAGGAGAGATAAGAGCTTCTAGAAGTAACTTTGAGAGTTGGTTACCTATCAATTTCCACACATCAGTCTCGGGCCAAACTAGACCGTAGCAGTCAGCTAACGTCATACATATGACGGGTCCACTCCTTGGTCGAATAGTGTTGACAGTATGGCGTTCGTTTGAACGCTATAGAATGCTTTTCGTAATCGACGAAGGTTAGGACGAGACGCAAGCAATATTCTCGGCAGACTTCTACGACTCTCGAAACGGTTTACATGTTGCCCATGCATCTGAACCTCTGTCGGAATCCGACCTGTTCATGCGGTTAGTCTCATCCGGGGTCCTCGATATCTGCATGAAAATGATCCTCGTGAAAAGCATGTAAAGCACGCTCAAAAAGCATACTGAGCGGATTTCCAAAGGTCCTCCGTATTCTCTTCCTGGTTAAGAAGAACGGAACACTGCATCCTGCACTTGTTCGTGATTCTTTCTTTCTGAAGACACAATGACATATGTTCTGCAAAAATCACGTGAAGTTGATGCCCTCCAGCTTCCAAGAGATCGGCTGATACATGGTTCGGTCCTGGAATCGTCCCTGGCTTCATGGTTCTTACCGCAACGTGGAATTCTGTGGAAAGAATCCGAGGTAGTTCATCACCAGTCGGATATGAGGGTTTCGCACGGGAGTGCACCTTTCGACGAACAAGAAGGATGTGAGAGATCATGCTAGGATGTGAATTCATCATCACAGCACAAAACGCACACAAAACCCACACGCACAAAACTCAGGCAAAACATACTTCGACTCATGCACAACGCATGCAAATCCCATGTAAGACAAGGTTTAAGCCGGGATCTGCATAGGTTGCGCACGAGTGTGCACGCCTTAATCGTGGACTAGGCATCTCTCAATCCACTGCGGAACACGGTTTTATCCCATGTGAGAGACGGTTTCTAGCTTTCCTGAGTGCGAAGGATCACACCACGATGAACAGTGATGCATAAAGATGCGTAAAGCCATGCAAAACACACGTCCACTCACGTAGAATCCGTGCAAAATCCGATTTAGATAGGGATCTGCATGGATTTTGTAAGAGTGCGTATGTCTTTCCTGGGATTTGCATTTTTCAATCTGATGCAGAACACGCTTTTATCTTCTGCAAAACAGGGTGTGTAGCGTCCCTGAGCATTATAATTCATTTTAGCCAAATACGAAAGACATTCAGTGTACCAAACAGGGAATGTACCACGACAACAAGCACTTAGAGTTCACTGCATGGCTATAATCGCTCACGTAATAGCAAATCCGAGGATTACACGCCCAACAATGCTTGTGCACGCACAATTCATCTATCATTAAATTAACGCAAGCCTCAAGATAGCGCAAAAGCGCAAGTGTTGCGCTCGTGAGCTGCTGCGCTCCAATCGAACTTCTCGTCAAGATTAGTTTAGAGCTGCAAACTGTTTTAACCTGTCAAATTCATTGATCTTTACATCATTTCTGCTGTTTTGCAGTAGTTTTTTTTTCTCCTAAGACATCTGTTATTCTTATGGGGACAAGGGTATAATCATGTGCTTGTAGTTTGAAAATTTCAGTTTCAAACATGGGCAAAAAGAATAAGTCAAGAAGCGCCCGACGAACAGGATCCCCAGTAGGTTATGAAGAGGTTCGAACATTCATTGATTTGCTTTATATTCTGATTTAGAAATAATTTCTTACCGTGTTAGTAGTGATTCCGTTCCATACGGCTTGTCTAACCGTACTCCAACGTGTTTTTGCAGGATGTCTCGTCAGAAGAGTACGAAATCACTGAAGAGATCTATGAGGTGAGTTTCTTCGCACTACCAGATCTTCTATTTTTCTGTTTTTTTTTTGCTCTAGTTTCTTCTTGTTATAGGATGGTAGCGCACTATTCCACTTGTCCCGCCCCAAAATCTCAAAATTAAAAATTTCTCTGAAACTTCGTCCAGTGGTGTTATTTGACACGCTGATCGAGAATATCACATTCATTTCGTGCGGAACCCCATCTGGGTAGGGTTACGGTACGGTCAAGGTAAGTAATCTATCTCATGGAATCACCTGGATTTTTGATTACGGGGGTTACTTGACATGCTGATTACGAATGTCACACTGATCTTGGAAGTTGAAAGCAATTTGAGGTATTCCTATGGACTGTACTTACCATATCCCTACCGTAACCCTGCCCAAATAGGGTTGCGGCACTAAACGAGTATGATGTTCATGAACAGCATATTAAATAACCACCCTAGACTAAAATCCAGATGATTCTGTGAGACACCGCATTTACCCAAACTCGATCACAACCTTACCCAAATGGTGTTACGGCACAAAATCAGTGTCATATTCGTGATCAGCACGTCAAATAACGTTCTTGGACGAAGTTTCAGAGAAACTTTTGCTTTTGAGATTTTGGGGCAGAGCAAGTGGAATAGTGCCAGTAGAGGTAGTTAGTTATAGCTTATATCAATTGCATTGTTTTGTTCTCACCACGTTTACCCTACTCATATCATTGTTTACTTATCGCACTACAGCTTCAGTGCCAGATTGCTCTCTGTTTTACATGAAATAATGAACTGCTCATTAAATTCATTATTTCATGTAAAACAGAGAGCACCAGCGAATTAACGCATCATAATTTAAATATTCGTTCATTTCGAATTTTATGCGACAAGAAGCTGTTACCACTCTGGTTGCCATAGGCAACTGCTGATTTTTCTTTGTAAAGGATTAATTCAGTTATTGAGCCTCTTCTGTTATTAAGTAGGCTTAGCTTCGTTGCACTAGAACTAATGTAAGAGAAGGAATGAGATCGTGAGTGCCTAATCTGATGAATCCAGCAGATTCTGCACAGCATTCAGGCCTTGTTCTGTTGTACGACGTCTTTTGTGTTTTACAAGCTATGCTTTACTATTTTCTCTGTTAAAAAAAAACAAGTAGGTAGTATTTTGCTCCAGAAAAAACATCTAGTTCCAATGGAGCGAGGATTTCTGAATGTAACAATCAGTACTGCTGAGCATGCTTGGGACAAGGGGACACCTGTGGTAACAGAGCTTTTTGGTGAAGGTGTTTTCTGGGTTTAGACCATGCAGGAGACGCTAGTGAATATGGTGACAAGATCTGTTCCACAGGAAGTCTCTGTAGCCTTTGGCTGAAGTTTTATTCGTGTTCAAATGGAATTTTTATAATATTTACAAATGCCCTCTTAAAAAATAGGCAGTTGGTTCCGTTTTCTCCATCTAGTCTTGGCCACCATTTGTGAAGAAGGTCGGACATGCAAGCGCTTATAATTTCTCGGTAGTTTTTTTTCTATTTTTGAGAGGTAGAAGAGCCTAGGTGATTCCACCGATGACCAAAAATTTTTGGCGAAGGCGATCCTGGAAATCTACCGGACGATCTTCTTTTGCGGTTCCTCTTCGCCTCTTTTCTCATATTTACCTTTTTGTTCAAAGAGGGCATGTTTATTTGTACGACCCACAGTTTTCATTACTATTTTCTTTTGTTTGTAATGGGTGATTATTCCAGTATATGTCGTTTATTTAGGTGGAATGTGTTGTCGGTCATCGATACCGTCGTAACGAAATAGAATACAAGGTGCGATGGCGCGGGTGGTCAGAGCAATTTGATGAATGGCTTCATCATTCAAAAATGGTAGGTGTGCTCACTACACTAATTAGGGGTGCATTACTACAGTAATTCAATCAAGCTTCATCCAGGACTGCCCAGATGCTATAAAGGAGTATTGGAAAAGTATTGATCATACAAAAACTGAGGAAAATAAGCCTTCGGAAAAGGACGGGGGAAGGAAACGTGAACATCCATCGTCGAAGAAGAGCACTCCGTCACGGAAAAGCGTACGTTTCAATTTCTATTCGCTTAGTTTCCGTTATGTTGTTCTCTTATGTGATAATTCGTTTAAGATTGCATCTCCTCCCCTCAAACGAACCTGCACAGCGGATCATGAAACTGAGGGTTAGTTTGTCTTCTTGTTTTTGTTGAAGCAGTATCAATTTCGAATCCACGCCCATATTGGGTTCTTTAAAAGGTTGCTTCGGTATGTTTCGCTATCACTTCTCAAGAAAACTGTTAAAATCTGACCATAATCATTCCCGTAACCATTATTGTGCTGACATTGACGCCCTTTTGCCAGAGCTCCCAAACATTGCGGTGGGGGGAGGGGGACACGTCCTTTTTGACGTTGATGGATGCTTAAGTAAACGGCATGTTGTTGTTGCACTCAAGCACATTTGCAATAAGACTGCAACGCAACACTAAAAGGATCGACAAGTGGCCTGCTTGATAGGGGGAGCGTTCGTTCTGAGACTTTCAAGAAATTTGTTCCTATCTGTGAGAACCGGTGATTGAGAGATGTCTACACTATAGCTTAGTCCTTATCGCCTTGGAATCGAACGAGACAAGATTTTGGTGCAGCTCAGGTAGTTGTAGAACGATCTCCACTCACTACGTGGTTACTTCTGTGTTTGTTTTAATGCTAGGAAAAATCGTTCAACAGTAATTGTCGAAGATCTTTGGGGTCGGTATTCTTCTTTCATCTTCGCATCTTCGTATTCAGAAGATATTCGTCAAACAGGTGGTCTCAGGCAGCTGATGTTGATAGCTCGGAGGCGTCTCCGGTCACTCTTACAGACCTCTCTCTTCTCTTTTAGAGAGCTAGTGCGTTGAAATATCTACATGTTTCTACCAACTATTAGTTTAAATTCTTTGCGAAGAAATAACTTGCTTTTGTTGCCATTTTTACCAATCCAATTATAATAATTAGTGGCTTATTCTAATATTTGCTTCAACTATAACCACTACCACAACTTACAGCAACTGCCAGTTCTGATGCTGCAGCATCTGCTGAATCGCCTCCAACGAAGACCACACCGAGTTCTACACATGTAAGCTCTTCTAGCAAAAAGAAGAAAAAGAAAGATGAACCGGTAAGACAGTCGCCATCCGTCCAATGTTTTTTTTTACTTTTTCACTTGTTACCACAGTTTGAAGTTTGATTTCCGGCATTTTATGCTTTAGAAGCCCCTCAACTCCGCTTTTGATGCTGATTCTCAGCTACTAGCTGGTGCTCTAGAAGATTCTGCCTCCGACGGTGATTCTATGCCAGCTCTTTTACCATCAACCTCTTTTTCCACGGAAGATCGAGCTTCACCAAGTGTATCTGTTAGCTCATCAACTCATTCTATACCACCGCTTAAAATCAAGAGACAGGTAAGTCTATTGCTCTTTGTTTTCTTTTTGTTGTCTCTACTACATTGGTAAGCTTAGTATGACGTTATGGACGACGTATTTTTGAGCGATTTGACATATTTGTTAGTACTAGTGTTCCTTACACTTATAACACGACATCTGTTCATTCGTAACGCCTTCACTATCTCATTTTTCAGTGATGCCTACTTATACATTAAAAGTTGACATCTGAGGGTCTCATTTTGCACAGATGTTTTCCAAGAGATAATTCAAGTATTAGATTCTTCCCGGTTGCTAAATTTGTCGATCACCATTACTCCTTTGCATTTCTGACAGTCTCCATGAAGTTTTTACTAAGGTTTTGTGAGGATCTGAGTCATGATCCTGTTCTTACTTAGATTCCTCGACCGCCAGCCATTCCTAAACGCAGAGCGACACCATCGTTATCGAATACTAGCACATCAGCCACAACTTCTGCTACATCTGTGGCTGCATCATCTGCATCAGCTAGCGGCACTAGTCTGGAAGAAATCACTCCGAGGTTTTTCACTTCCTTCAATTTGTTTTCGAGTTAACGAGATGGATATAGCATGGCTGAAACTTTCGATATTGATTGCTCTGTTGATTTTTGGTGGTTCTTTCCTTATAGTTACTAACTTCGAACAAAAGCAGTGTTTCTAGTTTGCTAGCAGTCTTGACATTTCCTAGTTCTATGCTAGTGAAACAAGCTAATAAAACCTATTGTCAGCATGCATAAGTGTTTATCAGTAATTCGTTGTTCAAGAAGTTGGAATTTCATTTTTCAGTGCCCCAAGGTCACCGAAGGCTGACACACCGAGTCATGTGATTTCACCGGATGACGATCATAAGGTGAGTGTTATCCGTTCAGTAGGTGTCTGTTATAAACGCCCACTTTGTAAGTTGTGTTTGGAGGACTTCACCCTGTTGAATTATTGTTCTGATGATGATTGTCAAGCTGTCCCAAATCATCGGATCGTGTTTTTAATCTTTTTTTCTTTCAAATATCTTCCTATGAACTGCAGAGCGCCAGACACATGCCCATAAGATAAATAGTGGTCTATTCTAATAGATACAACATCGCCTAGCAAGGTTGTAGTTTGGTGCAGCTGTGCAAAAAAAAAATAAAGACGACGAGAAAAAATTCGCACCAATTTAATAGTAACCAAAATTGATTACGAAAGAAAACTAAAAATAAAAATCGGAGAAACACGGATACTCGAAGACGACTTGAGGCGCGATCGTCAAACGGTTGAGGCAGTCACGCGCGAAAACATGTGAAAGAACGACCACAAAGCCTTAGTTGTACGTGAGATGACGCAGAATTTCTGCATCGCTTTGAAAGACGAAAAAAGTCAAATTTTGCATATATACTTGCATACCTACTTGAGAATTACTTCTTACAGAAAACAGTTGAATTGAATAACGAGGTGGAGGCTTCGTGCAGCAAAGAACCAGAAACGACCAGTAAGACGGTGGAGGTATGTATGCAACTTCTAGTTTTTTTTTTCTATTTCAGTAGTTCTCATTATTTTAACTGCTTTACTTTCAGCCACCCGTCGAAGAGAAACGATTTGTGCGGCCACATGGATTTGAAAGGGGACTTACTGTAAGTGCCTTTTATTTAGCCGTAGGGGCAAGAAAGTGCTTCTCTTGTTCATTTCAGGTAGAACGAATCCACGGATTTCTTAAAAGGGCAGACCGGAATTTCGCTGTAGTTCAATTCAAGAACTGTGACATCGTTG
Source organism: Ancylostoma caninum (assembly GCA_037903475.1). NCBI lineage: Eukaryota > Metazoa > Nematoda > Chromadorea > Rhabditida > Ancylostomatidae > Ancylostoma > Ancylostoma caninum. The sequence goes on along the minus strand of JBAJFG010000015.1, from coordinate 297,057 downwards.
AGATTCTTGCTCTTGAAATCGTCAAGCATTATGATCATTTGGTAAGTTCACTTCATTGACAACTTACTATTGGTTTCTTTAAAGTTCTTCAGTTCTGATTTGTCAAGTGTCTGTCAAGTGTCAAGCTGTAGTATGCATTTCTCATCCGAATACACTGCTTCTACCATACAATACTATCAAATAAAGTTATTGAATCCTTCCAGGAAAAGAGTACAATAGGCATCGTCGTTTCTCTCTCATTTACACCTATTACTAAATTTTAAGGCGTTGATTCGTGGTTTTGAAGAGCATCACATTCGATGTCGTCGAAATCAAGTGCTGGCTGCTGGTATGAGTCCGCCTAAATCGTCTGAAAGCTAACCACATCACATAAGTTGTGCATATTTACCCTTCTCTCATCACTGACTATCTTGCCGATATCTTATTCCTTAAATTTATCCAGTTCTTTTCGCATAATTTATGATCCCCCTGAATTAACCTCATTCATGTTTTTTTTCTTACAACACTCAAAAATATTGGCATTGCTATCCCATGATTTCCATAGAATGTCTTTCGTATCAATCGCTTTATTGTTACTGTTATTTCAGCTCTTATGAAGTTGATTATGGAATAATGGATGTTGTTTTATCGATGGTTTTGAAAATTGTGTCATTAATAAATTTTTACAGAGAGTATGAAGAAAGCTTTACTTGGAATAATCTGGTAAGAATATGCAGAATTAGGTGGTATTTCAGGCAGAAGTGGTAACTAATCTACAAAATAAAGAAGTGTTTGACATAAAGATATAGATTACTCGCGTTAACACGGGCACAAATACAGTGGACGTCAATGACGTTGGCCCATTCGCGGCCTTGGGAAGGACGTCGCGCAACCGCGCCGCGCGCGCCGTAATCGATGTTTCTGCTGCTGTTATGCTATTTCTATCAGCTTTTCTACCCGATTTCAAGGATTTCCGACCAAATCGGGAAGAAAATAGAATAGAAATAGCATTCCGGCAGCAGACGACACCGATCCTGGCGCGCGCGGCGCGGTCGCGCTGCGTCCTTCGCGAGGCCGCAGATGGGCCACCGCCATTGTCGTTCACTGTAAGTGAATTACTGGGTTGCACTACAGATGAAATCGCTGTCAGACGAAACAAATAACAAGATCAATGATAACTCAAGAACAAGAGACGTCTTAGAGTCCAAACAGTGCCGGTTTTATCGGTTTAGGCGAAGGAGTCTGTGAGATATCCCGCCTTAATGTTTGCACTGGAAATTTAGAGGGAAATTTTAACTGAATGTCGAAGAAGGGATGAAGCACTCACCAATAGACTTCAAAATCCGCACGTAGCTGTCTTTCCAGGTGAGCCTTCAGTTCATGAATGAGTAGGTCGTCCTTTGCAAGCTGCTCACCAATCTGATAGCCAATAACAATAGCCACTGCAAGGAAAACAGATGGTCGAGCACTTCGAAAACAGTTGGAATTGAACCGAAAAAATCCTAGATGGGCTACCCCTATTCCTTGGCAACTGCTTATTCGAAAATGAAATGAGAAACTAACCAGCTACACGTTCCGCAAGCTGTGTTGGGAACGCATCAATTTTCCGAGAAAGATGCGATCTCACTATTGGAATGACCCGTTCTCCGTAGAGCTGAAGGCAGTGGTTATAGAAATAATGACGACATATACCTCAACGTGAACAGTTAAATCTCACCTTAGTAAAAAGATGGCTTACGAATGAATAAACGACGTTCTTCATCGATGTGAACGGCGGCAGCACGAGATCAGCAAAAATGTCATGGATAGAGAAACTCTTACGAGAGTATCCAAGCACAATGTTTCGCTCTTTAGACAAATTAGAGGCGTTGAATGTATCGAACACAATGTCCTAAAGTATTGTAAACCAGTAACTGGCTATAACGCTATATATTAATTTCCTACAGCATACCTTCAAGAAATCATGATTTGCAGCTGAACGCCATTTTTTCCTGTGTGGGGGCACTGGAGGAGGCTTCGTTCCATTAGCAACGAGCTGAAAAACGGAGAGAATTTGTAACCGCAAAACTCTTGAAAGTGAAGGCTTTATCGGAAAGAAAACGACGAGAAAAGTACTTTCTTAGTGTGAGATAACCAAATAGATGTGTTCTCATCAAACAAAATAGCAACATTAGCGAATTAGCAGGTTTAACGCCGCGTTGCCAGATCTAATTAACAAGGAAACACGCAGTAAATAAAAATCACCGATATAGAGTTTAAAAGTTGGGCTGAATTGGGTTAGCACAAGTATTATATGCTATCCATGGCTTTTGTGAGCGCAACGGGATTTGAAAAAAAAATGATAATCGTGTAGAATGAGAAAATGCTAGCTATATATTATAGATAAGCTGAGAATATATTCCGGTCTAGTTCAAGCCCGAAACCGGATTAGTGTGTAAAACCTAAGTATTTTTTTCATATTCCTGAATTTACGGCATCAGTTAGCTAGTAGAAATCATAAAATCGACATTAGATTCTATCTTATCTTTACTTTCCAACAAAGTGAACGTTGAACCAGATGTTTAGGACTTCCTTCTATATGAAACCTGCGTGCGCATTATGAGCAACACACTGAAACAGTGAAATCACTCTCCAAAAAAAGCTTCCTTTTTCCGTGGTAATGAAGTGTTTTTGCAGAATCCACATACAAATAAAAACCTGAGAAACTCAGTTTTTAATGCAAAGAAATAAAAGCGTAAGGCTTCGTTCTCCAACAATTTCAATTTTTCTTTCACACAAAAGCATCCAATCAACCCTCAATTTCAGTCCGGCGATCCAGTAACGTTTGCTAAGTGTTAAACCGAAGGTTTTGTGTTACTTCGATGCAAAACGCACCTGCGCCGTTCTGTTTTCTCTGCGCACTCCTCGCGAGAGTTAGGTTTCACGCGGCCACCAGCGGCAGCAGCAAATAGTGCGGCGCGTCCGCAAGGGTAGTGCTGGCCGCTCGCTGTGTGCTTCGGTTTTAACCCAGTATCTCAAGGTACTAAGGGCGTCCGACCTTCCACTTGTGGTTGTGTCGAAAACCTCAATTTTTGGACCGCCTTCCTGGGGTTATCCGGGAGGGCAAAAAGATGGCTATAGTAATGTTTCACCGTACAGTAATAGTAGTATGTATTTACGAAATTGTAGCATGTATTTACGATAATGGTTGCCATTCAAGATTCATGAAGTAAGCGCCGTGAGTAGAAATGATGGCGAAGAATGAAAAACGCTGAATGAAAATGTTTCTTGAACGAGTAACTTACTGTCTTGTTTTACTGTGAATTCTGTGTCTTGTTTTACTGTGAATTCTGTGTCTTGTTTTACTGTGAATCCTATGTCTTGTTTTACTGTGAATTCTTGAATCAGCATTAATGTCTTTAGCAAAAGCAATAGAAGCAGAGTGTTCATGTATAAAATACCAACGAAAAACAATAATGATAGAACACTTTTGAAGTAACTGATCACTTTGACGTATAACGAGATTTCCATGCGCTTTTGATGTACAGACTTTCTCAAAATCCTTGCCTCACGCCGCACCGTCGGTCCTATTCTAAGCTCATTCACACAACATCATCCATACGTTATCATATGTACGTGGTGTTGGATGATGAGCCGATGGGCGATGCAGCCTGAGATTTTTTTTAGCCTGAGAGAGCCAGGATTTTTGAGAAATATTGTTATCACAGAGTTTTCTTCTAATTCCCTTTCAAATTGTCCCAGTATTCGAAAACCTGGTTCATTAGAAACCACGAAAGGCACCAAAAAATTTAGAAAAAAAATATCTGAGATTTCCTGAAAACTCAAAAAGGAAGAAAGTCATATTCACACATGTTCGGTTAGATAGCTGGACATATTCGATTTTTAAACTAATTCAGATTTTCGAACATGCGAAAGTCCAGGACACTCCATGTTCTCAGGTGTTCGAGTTTTAAATGTGGGATTTTTTTTTCAGAGAAATCTCCACCCAGCTCACAAACCTTAATACAGAAGTTCAATTACATAACACCCCGAAATGAAATAAAACCAGAAATATACGTGTGTCAACGGCTTTCTCTTAGCACCTCTCAAGTAGTCACGCTCTTCGCCATAACCAGCGCACAATACGGCGCGCCTGCATGGGCAGAACTGGCGTATCGCTTTATGCTTTGGTTTTAACCCAGTATCTCAAGGTACTAAGGGCGTCCGACCTTCCACCTGTGGTTGTGTCGAAAACCTCAATTTTTGGACAGCCTTCTCGGGGTATCCGGGGAGGCAACAATCACGAAAATCCTCTCAATGAAGACATATGCAAATTGCAGTATGTTTAAAAAACATCCATGAATAGGAAAACGATTCCAAAGAGGCATTGGGTAGGTCCACTTTATGGCACCGGTAGCATCCTTAAGTTCCAAAAGGTGAGCACTATGGTAAGTGATAAAATCGGTTGTGCACAAAATGTCAACTTGGGCATCATCTGGCCGAATAATATATTTAGAGGCGAACAATGAACTGCAATATGGCTGATCACTTCAACGATCACCAGACAATTAAGTTTTTTTTCTAACCCCCTCCCCCACCAACTCCATAACGAATAACTCAAGCTACAGAAATCCAGAAAGTCCCAAGATGGATACGAAGCTATCTTGCACGTCTGGGAGCAGATGCACCTCCAGAATGGAGCGCACATCGTCTGAAAACCCCAGCTTCACTACAGCTTCAACCCCAGCTCACTTGGCGCCATTTATGTAGCCATGCACCTCGCAATAACCAGCGAAGAATACGGCGCAATTGCGTGGGCATAGCGGATCTCCTCTGCATGAACTGGTTTTAACCCAGTATCGAAAGGTACTAAGGGCATCCGACCTTCCACCTGTGATTGTGTCGAAAACCTCAATTTTTGGACCGCCTTCCTGGGGTTATCCGGGAGGGCAACAGACAAGCATGTTGTGGTTTGGAAAGGCGGAAGTGTCCCTCGAATATTTCACAATGGAGAGAATAGCCGAAAGAAAAAATGCCACCCCAACGAGTCTGCCAGTTAGAATCCTGATATTTGCCATTACGCTCCACACAAAAACACAACTTCACCCATAAATGCCTGTTGTTACTTCATAAAATATAGCTAGATATTTCGTCCTTTCGTCACCTTGCCGTTAACATGGGTATACCGCGTATTGAAAAATATGCTATTTGAAATGTAACAGACAAATTTGACTTCGAATGTAATATGAATACAATAATAATGAACCCAGGGTGAACGACGAATGCTACTCACAGTTGGCCGAGCAGAGTCATACAACAAAAACACAAAAGCAAGTTTGCTTCTTGAATTGGCTCCATATAGAAAAAAACCAATCTGTTCTAGTTTACCCAAATACTAATTTTTGTACCATGATATAACCGGGCTGGAATACGGAGCTCCACCCTCCGTCAACAATCGAAGATCAGGGACGCTGCCGCTTACGCCAAGTTGAGTAAGGTTAGGTGGGCCGGGCACGTGATGCGTTTTAACGACAACCGTTGGACAAGAGCCGTCAGCGACTGGACTCCACGGGACGTTAAGCGCACGACAGGAAGACCAACGACCCGATGGTCAGACTTCTTCACGAAGTCCTTCAAGGATAGATACGATGCTCTCCGTGTCCCTCGAACGGACAGAATCCACTGGACAACTCTGGCTCGCGAGAGGGACAAATGGAAGGATTGCTGGCGCCCGCTCGGTATACCCGAAGATCAACGGGAGTCAAGGTGATCAAGGTGATATAACCAGCTCAACTTTCATTGGTAATATTAAAATTCAATCACAGCGAGCTTCAGAGCGGCATCAAAACTGACAGCGAATGCGTTTGACATGCATTCTTTGAACGCTCTTCAGCCCGACACAGACTTGCTGCATGCACCAGCGAAAAATGCGGCGCACACGCATAGGCATGCTTCGCCGCTAGCTTACTGCATCGGTTTTAACCCAGTATCTCAAGGTACTAAGGGCGTCCGACCTACCACTTGTGGTTGTGTCGAAAACCTCAATTTTTGGACCGCCTTCCCGGGGTATCCGGGAGGGCAATGGTTGAGGCTTTGTGGAAGCTGCTGATCCCCAGTTATTACGTCTGTTTTTGTGTACGGAACACAGAACAGTACATGACGACAACATGGCTAGATACAAAACCGGATGAAGCGAACATATGCATGGAGTGGACCCTTCACCTTTCTCTATTTCTTAAATGAACCTTCCCCTATGTCATAAGTGAACCCTTTACCTTTGTCTAAGTCATAAGTTATTAACACATTTGGTACGAGATTACCCATCCTTCTAATGATGGATCCGACAAGCCAAAATCATGCTTCGGTGAGCATTTCGAGCGGTGCCAGGTGAAGGATAAACTTGGATACGTTTTACCATCGGTGGTCTTAATGATGCATGTGGGCCCTTGTCTATACCCAGCTGCCACGTTCATAATCGTACCCATGTGTATGGGATTACCCACCCTTCCAATGAGGCGTTCACCCCTATCGCGGTGGAATCCCTACAGTGCAGTTCAAAAAGCAGTTATTTCCACGGTGTTATTCCACCACCGCCACCACCAGCGGTTAAATTACTGGAAAAGACTCATCAGCTCATATAGAATTTGTGTGAGCAACATTGTAGCGAATTTTCGGCCTGAGAATTATCACGTTCAATAGAAGTCTAGAAAGGAACCACAAAATGAATGCGGGAAAGGAAGGGGCGAGGGGGGGGGGAGTGAGCATAAAATCATAACCAACTGTTCTTGCAACTATGCAAATCCGACCAGATGAGCTAAGAAGTCGCCAGTGGTAATGTATTCATGGTATGTGAGAGCTAAGGAAGAAAAAAATGGAAGTAGGATTTTAGGAATTCTTTTTAAAAAAGAAAATAAAATTAATTAATTTAAAAAAGAAAATTTTAATAAATACACTCAGAGAACTGAGACGACGAGAAATGACATCCTTCAAAACAAGAGTTCGGTATAATAACTACGAAAATTGCTGCTCAAATATGTTTCTAAGTGGCACAAGGAAAAAGGTGGGATAAACAAATGACACCATACTCAAATTTGTAAATGCTATGATCTTCAACATTGCCGTCGAGTAGTACCCCATCCTAACTCTCTGTACTTTCACTCAGTGTCGGATAATGATAAAGCTGAAAGACTCGGAAACGAACCTTCACATCTGCGACCTTTTCTTCAAGCCGTAACACAGCTGGCGATTCTTCAGCACTTGTGCTGGCTTCACCTGCTGCTGCCACATTCCTCTCAGTGTCCTGGATGAAATCGCGCGCACACTACAATATAAATTATCTATTAATTAGGCATCAGTCAAATTTTCTAAGGCTCATAAAACCATTGCGCGACAAGAGACAATCTACTCACTTAATCAAATGGAGACTATAATCGCGGCCCCATCTATTCCTACTTAGGCGGCTGCGCGGGCGTGCGCGGCGCGGCGGGTGCCTCGAGTGGATCCGCGGCCGTCCTTTAAGAGGCAGCGAGTGGATTCGCGCTCGCCCTTTAAAAGGCGCAACACTGTTGTGTTTGTGCTGCATGAATGCAAAAGTAGCGCTTCTATACTACACTAGAACTGCAGTGGAAATGATAACATACAACATCTACGAGGATTGAGTACTGTATTAGTCTGAAGAAGGAAAAAATCGCCGAGAACATTTTCAGATACAAGAGAAATTAATGGAGTACTCCAATATGGCACATGTAAGCGAACCATAGGTGTTCGAGAGGACTTGATTCTTCGTTTTTTCATTGCTTCTATTCATTATCGTCTTCTTGTTCGTGAATTGGTTCACTTCTACGACTTCATTCTCATGTACTTTGAAATGACTCGATCTTTCAGTCAAAATCCGAAAACAGAATTATTTGCTAGCATTTTTTACGCACGAGCAGAAGTCGTCAGGGGTTATGTTAGCATCTTTCGAGCACAAATTCTCAAATGTTTTGAGCAAAACCACTTAGTTTTCGTCTTCATTCCGAAAAAGATATACTTCACAAAACATCGGGGAAAGAGAAAATACTTTCAAACTGAGCATCCACTTCGTTCCGTGGAAGCGCAACGAAGAATTTGATCTGTTAAAATTAACAAGACGGAAAAGAATACTTTTCAAGAATGCTTTTGTTATAATGATTTTAAACAGTGGAAAAACTTCAGCTGAAAACGTCTCAACATTCATTTGGCCTCAAACGTTATGGAATTTTGCATACTAATGCAGGAAACCTCAACTTTATGAAAACTCGAGCAGTCCTGGCCACTGTCTGATCGGTTGTTCCCCTCTGACTGTTATTAAATCAGTGCAATCAATGCGTTCCGGTATCGCCGGCATTGCACTGTTGCGCCGTTTAAAGGACGAGCGCGAATTCACTCGCTGCCTCCTAAAGGACGGCCGCGGATCCACTCGAGGCACTCGCTGCGCCGCGGACGCCCGCGCAGCCGCTTGAGTAGGAATAGATGCGGCCCTATAATCGCTCCTGACATGTGGAAACCACAAATGTCACTCAATTTCGCAACGTACTGCGACAAAATGTTGCGAAATATGAGACGACCGTTATCTCCGAATTCGTGATCTATATTTCTACCAACCTAATCCATTCATTGACCCATTTACTACTTTTTTTAAAAAGGAAAACATGTGACAGTTTAAACGAATATGGGAAAATGTTCTAAAAGAATATATACGTCGCTAAGCCATCTACGGCTCGAATAACTTCGCGGACTTAGAACTCTTGAGCAGTCCGAGAAATGTTGAAGTCATGATATCATTGGTTGGTTTTAGGCATGCACGGCTCTAATAGGAAATCCATCAAACTCAGTGATAGCAACATCTGTGAGAATCTATAGTTGTTGCTAATCCGTGGTGCTCATATCACGTGAATGAGAATATTTTCACGGGATTGTCTATACAGTTAAACTAGTCACATCAAATCTTGAATGAGACAATGCGTCCAGTAATTTACCGATAATCGCGTGAAGTTAACAGGAAGCCACTAGCAGTAGCAGTTCTACAAGTGACGTGAAGTTTGCAAACCTTCAGAGACATTTCCAAGTTCATTCTCAGCGCTTCTTGCTTTCTCAGTTCCTCCCGCAATGACGCGACTTCTGCGCTTTCAGCTGATGTCTGTTCCTGAGAAAATCATGCTTAGGAAGTTTTTCGTGAGCAGCGCATTTACCATACCTCATTCAATTCCGCAGATGAATCTGTAGTCTTCGTAGAAGTTGAGGCTGAAGCTTCACCTGGAATTAAAATAAAGTCATGACTGATAACGTTTGGACATAACTGTTGACGTTTGGACTCTAAAAGATGAAGCAGCTCCACGCTGTGAACTATATATAGCCAGCTCGGTGCAGAATTAAATAGTGTTATTGGTCCTCAATAACGACCACTCTTCCATTCCTACTACTGGCCACTCAAAATTTCTTCGAAATAAGCAGTACCTTTCTGAATAATAGAGTCGGATTTGAAACGTTGAAGCAGGGTCTCCAGAAGGACAGATCGCACTTCCTTGGGCGTCTGTTCCATCCTAGGATCATCCAGCAGCTTTCGTACATCGTTGGCTGTCCGCAACTTCAAGAGGGTGTCTGTCTTAAAATGGCAGATGTCGATCATTACTCCAGCAGTAGGGAAATGAAATCAAACCTGCAGCGCAGCCATTTTGTAAACTGTTGAAAACTCAAGCATTTGCAAAGGATCGAAAAACTGCTGTCCTTCTTCGGACATCAAATATCGCTCACACTTCATTATTAAGTGTTCGATCCCAAAACGGTAGGACAGTTTGAGCAGTATCAGCACATTTTCTTCTAGAAATGATGTTTTCATCTTGGGTACGAAAATACTCAGAAAATGAAGTAGAACAGCAACTTACTCGTAATTTCAGCGACAGGTGGGTAAATTGCATTCAGCAGTACCAAGAATTCCTTTGCACTTACATCCTTGAGAATAAGAACGCCATTCTCACCTATTATGAACTCTGAAGCATCGTCACCTGAAAATGGTGAGCACTTAAAGTTGCGTTCTGAAAACCACCGAGAGAGAAAACAAGGAGAAAATATTGGAGGTACTACGCAGCGTTTGGTCATCTTGCTTTCAAAACTACAATCAAAGCACGGTAGTAGCTTCGAAAAGGCTAGACAGAAGGAAAGCGAAAACGAATTATACGCAACAAATCAGCGGAAGACTAACGTTCAAGAGGTGTCAATGGCTGTGTTTTTTGCACAGGAACGGAAAAGAATGATAGAAACTAAGTGGTGTAAACTTCAGCAACAACCTCATTGTGAATACGTGGAGAATATGTTACTAATGCATGCCGACTGTAGATAAATTCGACTGTAGATAAGCAAATTTTCTGATGAATATTGTTTAATTAGCAAGCAATTCCTAATGAAAACCCTCGTGATGAAAATCACTGAGTAACCTCCTCAAAAGAAGCAAAAAAAAAGTCGAAATTGATGATACCCTACTTGAATGTTTTTTTACGTATGTGCACGCAAACATAATGCAGATATGTGTGGGATGTCTGACTAAATTTATAAAGATGTAAAAGCGTAAACCTAAAAGTTACCAAACTAAGCAAAATGAAGAGCAGGGCCGGTAGATCATGTATTATGACCAAGACAGCTAGAATCAATCGATGAACGGCCGGCTCTACTCTCTCATCCGCACACATAAAGAAAATAACTAGAAAGATTTATCACCAATAGTAGTCAAAAGTAAGAGAGAGATTCCTCAAAGTTTTGAAGAACCTCTCCCTTAATTTTGAGTACTATTGATGATAAATCTTTCTAGTCATTTTCCTTCCTTAATCCTTGATCTCACCTACATTCTTCTAATGGGAAGAACTTAAAGGCAGTGTGTCACCTCGTATCCGTGTCTGAGCTTTTATAAGATTCTGAATCTAGTCGACACGCTGAATCCAATGATATATCTAGAATGTTACAAAAGTCTCTAAACCCTATTTTTAAACGTCTTTTTTTTCGGGACGAGGTTTGTAACAGTTTGTCGGGCCGAGTGGACGAGTGAAGCCGTTGATCTCATCGATCGGACACGTCCAGACGTGTTGGCTATACATGTGACCGAATCGAATATATCCCACGAAATTCTCGAATACTCGAATAATTCATTCATTCGGCTTTTCAAAGAATGGGCATATTCGAACTATTCATTCATTCGCGTTGTTCATAATTAGAGTTATTCGAATAATTCGTTTATTCGGACACCTAGAGAAAGCTAGTATTCGAACGATTCGTTCATTCGACTGCCTGAGAAGTGGCAAATTCAAAATATTCGTTTATTCGGCTTGAGAACTCTTGACATTCGAATAATGATGGTATGATGGCTATTATAGAGAGCAATAGGTATCCACTAACAAGGTCATGCCTTTAAGACTCGTTGCTACCCCCAGCACTTCCCGCAGATCGCCTGACGAGACCCTGATATGTCCTGATGCCGATCTCTGCAGGTGCGAGTAACAAAGGTCGATAGTGGCAGCCAGGAACGAAAACTTTGAAAGCTATAATTGAAGTTGTATTGGACCGAATATTCGATTCGAATTATTCATTCATTCGGTGATTTCAAAAAGTCGGTTATTCAAATAATTCATTCATTCGGGTAGCTGAAAAATTTCTACATTCGAATAATTCGTTCATTCGCATGTTTTGAAAACACCTCATTCGAATTATTCAAATGTTCGAATATTGCAAAAAGCTCCATATTCGAACTATCCAGAATTCGAATATTTTAAATTTTCTACTTTTCGAATTATTCAAAAATTCGAATATTTCAAAAATCCTCGAATATTCCAATGTATAGTGTTGGCCAACGCTGCAGACATGGTGGGCAGCCAGCATACTCACGGACCGCGAACTGCACTTTCAGACCCTCCGAAAACGGGGTTTTCATCATTTTTATGAGCTTTGACGTACATCTTTGGAACTAGCGTGAGGTCTAGAGTCTGTTCGTATTTTCACCCCACGAAACGAGGTGAAAAACTGCCTTTAAAGTTCTCTGAGAGCCCAAGGATAGTTCTGAGGGAAAGGATATTTGCTATGGTCGGTCTATGCAGCAGGCCTCGCTCCGGCTGCACCTAACATCTCGAGTGACTAATTGCCCTCCCCCCCAACCTCTTTTTCGCTTTCAATTTCTCACAAGCTACAGAATCTTACGATCTTCTAAGATTCTGCGCGTATTTGCGCAAGTCTCAGTAGCTGACAGCAGTACGCAGGCAATTAGTGAAAGCGACAAACTTGACTAAGGCAACTCAACTCCCCTATGCCTTGAAGAAAAGAATCTCTCCCTTAGTTATGACTACTACTGGTGACTCTAAACCTCATTCTCCTTCCTGGATCTTCTATTTCACCAATTCTTGTATAATATAAAGAAAACCGTGAAATTCCGTGAGAGTCCAGAGATAGTTCTGTACAGAAGAGTATTCGAAACAACCGGTCCATGCAGCAGGCCACGCTCCGGCTGTATCTAACATCTCGGGTAACTAAGTGCCACCTCCCCTCTATGGATGAAACCTCTAAAACACTGTATGTACAGAACAGTAAGCTACGTACCTTGCGCAACGCATATTACCTCATCTAAACACTTTCTCATGTCCACATGCGCGAGTTTCGAAGTCAACTTTACTTTGTACATGCTCATTTTTCCCAAAAATGATAAGATGATCATTGCCTCATGATATAAACTAGGCGTAACTACACCGCTCACTCTATCAGTAAAACAAAAATACAAACTGACATGATGATTGAAGAAGCTGGCCAAGAGCTTATGATAGCGAACCTAATCACAACTCAAGTTTTCGTTTCCTGCCCTGTCCTTGCTCTCACTCTTTCATTAGTGGTGCAAAACTGTACCTCTCTGAAAGGCAAAATGGCCATCCAACTTCACTTCCTCGCTCTGTGCTTCTTCCCCCGTCGGGTTGGTTGGTGTGATGTCGCTACTGAAAGAAATTGCTACTATTATCATACCGTTGTGTTAGACCGGAAGTGAGGGATTCTTCTTCATCGAAAGTTGGGACATTTATTGCGAAATACGATGCAAGTTTAGCGAGAAAGGCCTGGTTGAGGTGATCTCTGGCTCAAACTAACCTGATGCTCAACACATCAAAATCGCTTTGAGCTCCACTTTCGGACTCCAGGTCAGTGTTTGAAGCATAGGCCTCCATGCTGTTTGTTCTCATTTGCGCGAATATTTGGGCAAGTTTACTTGAGTGTATGGAGAGGTACTGAATATCATTACGATTACTAACATTCCCGACGAGGAAGAAAAGAAAGTGAGAACCTGGGTATTCACGTAGATCTGTGTGTTGTCATTTTCAAAGCCAATACACAAGTCCGAAAGAGCTGATGGCTTGGAGAAATCAGTGATGAACATCAGCGGATCACTACGTGAAAAATCACTGGTTGAGCTTGTTCAATCATCCGAATATCATTCGCAAGTTTCTTACCGGTATCCAGATACATCGGACAGCTCAAATTTAATCTCGACTTCGCTCGTAGACATTTCAGGGCGAGGGATTGTGAAAGTGGCGGAGCGGTTGTTCTTATGGAAGGTGTTGACAATCTAAAGGAGTTATCATCTTCAAACAAAAAGAGCTGACACACGGAAGAAGGCACTACATGATAAGTGAGGTTGAAGACGTCTTTGGGCGTCGTCGACCTCACAATGACCTTGCAGACGGCGTTGTTCGCTCCGCCGGCGCCTCTGGCGTTAATTGTGACCATAGCGGTGCAGCGCCATAAACTGGATTCGACATTGTCGTTGCAGGTTAATATGATATTCAGAAGATCATTGTTAATAGCAGCCTCTGCTTGCCTACAAAACTATAGATGATGCAGATACGGGCATCCAGAAATACATTTGAGGTCCTCTACCAAGTTTCTTCAAAAAAAATTTCCGTTGACTAATACTTTTTTGAATTCTGAAGAGCTTCGAAACCTCAAATTGAGTTATGTACACCATCAGAATTCCTATTTCATGCTCGATATCAAAATCACTAGTTTCTGATACAGGCTGCCATTCTGCTCATTTCTAGACCAAGTAAGGAAGAGAATTTCACTTTTAGGAATGTCACGGTTCGATTTTGTGTGCCGCAATATTCCGGGAAAATAGTAGAGACTATTTCTACATATTTAATTCGGCTCCTTGGCAAATGCCAAGGCTGGCAGCGTTCATCGCTGCACCCATCTACTTACTTCGGAACGCTTTGACAACGAAAAAATTTATCTGTTTTCGCGAGGTATTTCACATATACATGGTATCTATTAAACAACTGCATCTCCAGCGTGAGAGTGAGAATGTGAGAAATACTCTCTGAATTGGATAACTAAATTATGAGCACGCAATTATTTTCCTCATTTGCAATGGGACGAGCAAAAAATGAAGTATACTAAGTCCTGTTACAAAATCTTGTCTTCCTCCATTTTCTTCACTCATTTGACATGCTACCTCGCTTAAACTTCGGTTGTGCCTTCGTTTTCTCAACATTCTTCAAACATTACTACTCACTATCATGATTTTGCTGTTAGAGTCAAATGAAAATTTCCTAGCTGATTGCATAAAGTCACTCCTACAAAGGGGGAAGTTCAAACTTAGCACGTGTCTCTTTTCAATAGATTTCACTCAAATTCTGATATATCGTCATGGCACCTCATCATATGTAGTCCGTTCCAAAAACGATGATAGTTGAGTGTTCGTGCCAGTGAGATGCATTTCTCGTCTGCCTCTCCGAATACCGCACTATTTCTCTCGTTCTCTCATTCTCTAATTTCTGCGCAACTACCAACGCAACTAGCGTGAAACACACTATCATATTATTCAGAAAAAGGAATGAAAAATTAGTACAGTAGTGCGTTCACCATAATATACACAAAAAGGAGGATGAAAAAGAAATCATACAATAATACTTCTTTTCTTGAATGGCCTAACTTTGTAACTTACCACTCGAATCCGCAAAACTTGCGCCTCACCACATTGTAGACGTCAGAAGTTGAAAGAGCGAGCAACAAGGATGTCTCCAACATATCGCCAAACGAAGCTATGTATACACTTCCTTGCACTAAAACAAGACCTATTAGCAAAAGTGCATATGACAGAGGATTTGGAAGGGCGCGATCGAATGTATAGATACCATCACGATCATGAAGGAGCCTGAAACAATGCTCGTTAGATTTTTTCAAGCTTGAATACTTAAAAAATACGACATAAAATATCACCCAGCCAACTGGACCAGGGAAGCTGGCCATACACAGATAGCTGCACGTGAGCATCAGGTCTCAGCACGAATTTTGTGTCATTTCGTGCTGGGACCACCCGACTCCTGGTTGATCCTGGGCTCTGCATATTGTACGCGGGTAGCCCCACTGCAGGCTCGTAGTTCAAAAAAAAACGAAAATTGAGTTAGGGGGGGCACTCTTGTGAAGCCCATGACCTTGGTGGGTGACCCCCCTAACTCCCTTTTCGCCCTCCCCCTCTCTGGAGGTAAATGAGCCGTAGTCAACTGACAGTTTTTACCCGTTGTCAGACGCCTTCCCAGTTGCACCTCCTTAACATGTCCGATCAGGGGAAGACGTGTTTTGTCAAGTCTGATGAATCTCCTATCGGGATCAACCAGACAAGACACGTTTTAACTTGTTTTAACATCGTGGATGATATTCTGAGTGTCGGTCACGAATATTATTCTCATTTCACATGATAATACCGATATTATTGATTTTTTTCGGCTTTTCTTCCAAGTTTGCTCCTCCTGCCAGATCTCCGCTGAAAACACGCATGCACGCGTATTGAAGTACAGTCTATTAGCTCACAGAGGGCGCCCGATCGGACTTTGTCCGCAACTACGACTTCACCATTTCTAGGCTAACCGATCTATTTTTTGCACTTTTTTGATATCCATATGGTGTGGTTCTTTCCATTCTTATGTTTCCCCACTGCCATCCGCTAAAATATCCTTCCAGACGCATTCTGCAGGCAAAGTCGTAATAGCAGACAATGTCAGATCAGGCACCATCTGTGAGCTAATAGACCATAGCTGGATGCAAATATGACAGTCATTCTGAATGAAAAGGTCGATTCCCTAAAGAAAACTGGGAAAGTCCGGAAATGCACCGCCCTACAGAGACAAGTTCACAGAAAATCAATGAAATTAAGTTTATAATGTAAAAGGCTATCATATTTGTGATTCCCATATTTAAACACCTCAGTATGCAAAATTTTAGAGGAATCTGAGAAAAAGGTCGAACTTGAAAAAAATCCATAAAATCAGTGGAATCGATATGACCATGTAAAATTAATACCATATCTTCATCAGCACCATCGACTACCCGTGCATCTGATTGTGAGTTTTCAGAGAGATTAATTTTTTCGAACTCGGAGTCGCTAGTGGTGCCTCTAGGTACAGCGAACGCCAATGAGCGTGCGTTCTTCACGAAATCGGGAAGCTCATTGCGCGACCGCCTCACTTGTGCTGGAATTGTCGCCGTGATGGCGAACCATAGTAGATTCTTGCTAGTTAGTTAGTTTTCTTGATAGTTGACCTCGAATATCTATATTATAAAACATAGAAACGCCTACACTTTTTTTTAAAATCTGGACAGCGCGCATGGGCCCCAAATTCAAATGATAGGAATGCATATATAACCCGTGCTGGGGCTAAGTGTCTGAAGCACTCGGTTTCCTCACCACGCTTCACATTTGATCACTCTCAACACCCACGACTACGAAGCAGTTCCCAAAAATTTCGTCCTCGCTCGACATCTTTCTATTTTTCACACACGATTTTTCTTCAAAAAGTGTACAGTTGTCATTCCCTGACATCCCAGTGCTAAATTGTTGAAAGCTGGGCTGAATACGAACTATAGCAACTTTTTGCTTGCACTAACTTTTGCTGTGCTCACCCATCAGTCTGAACAATAGCTCGCCAACGTGGTACCACCATGGAAATACTATGACTTCTGTTTTTGTCGCATCATTTGACATTTCTATTCAATAGTGCAGACTGATGTGGCATCAATGTTTTTTGCTTCTGTAGTGCAATTGTACATGTACTGTCGATGAAAAAAAAATGATGCGAGCCACCATGGTCCTTGCTGTTGCTCAATTATTCGTCACAGCATGGAAAGGCAAATTGCAGTTCATCTCCCAAAAACCTCCGGAGATTTATAGGAAACTCCAAACGTACGTAGACAAGAGTCGTGATCGCAGCGCGGCTCTCATGGGCAGAGACGCAGGCGCGCACTATGCTGAGCTCCCGTGACGCTGCCCAAGAGAGCCGCGCCGCGGTCCTGACTCTTGACTGCGTCCGTTTGGAGTTCTCTGTAATTGAAAGAAGATTGGGAAATCAGAACCATTACTGCGTATGGTTATTCGGATTTTGTATAACAGTGTTGTATATATCTGCCGATGAGATGATGTGCTATTACCGTCCGCAGTAGTTTGAGCTGCTCGAAGGTGCGAATTGTACTGGGAGCATCATTTATTGTATCTGGGAAATAATTATAGTCTCGCTTTTTTCGAGACTAAGAAGATGCCTGCTTCCACAAATTGAAGAAAAATCCTCAACTTCAACGGATTCCTAGTTCTTGATACCACTGCATAACCCTTTTTCGCGTAATTTTCCGGCTTGCTGGTTATATTCGCTTTCATGTGTGTGTGTAAATGTCTGTGTATGTGTGTATGTGTGTATATTTATGTGTATATATGTGTATATGTGTATGTGTTTGTATATGTATGTGTGTATGTGTATGTGTTGCGAGTGTAGAAATGACCATGTTATAGCGATGGAAAGAAACATTGCACCACCTGGTGACTCATGTCTAAGATGAAGCGCAGTTATTCCGTGGCTAGGTGAGTAGTTAGGTGATTCCAACACTTCAGACTCCTTCAGATGAGATGAAAGCCTAAAACACAAAAATGCAAGGTGGATGTTAAGGGATCCAGGCGCTCCACGTTGCGCTCAGTGACCAACCCATCAGGTCATTCCACCGCTGCCCACAGGACCTGGAGAACATCTACAACAGTGTAGTGAAACCTCTCCAGAAACCGCTTTTTGGAGCATGGGGCAGAATTGAAAAATGTGCTGAATTATCTTGTCAGACAAAGATTTAAGCCATATAGCTTTGACTGCGATCTGCAAGTCTGGCCTCTTGCACTTTCCTTGTCAGCATTTTTCTTTGTTTTTCACTACCGTCCGTACTAGCTGAAGTTTAGGACAAGAGAAAGTCACCTTTTAAGAAAAAACGGATTTATTAAATTCAGAAAATAATAAAAATGCCGGTTTTTTCGTGACTACGATCATGCTTGCTGCTTCCTTAAATTGAAGAAAAATCCACTCAATCATTGGATTTCCTGTTCCTGAAACTATTGTGGATCCCTTTTCGCAATTTTGGGCATGCTGACAATTTTCGCTTCTCCCAGGAGGAATGAGCTACAGAAATCGGCTAATGTGGTAAACTGAGCAGCCATGTTATAAACAAATCCAATACCTCTCTTTGACGAAGTTAGATGGTACAAACCAGGAATAGAACATATTTATGACAATATGTACTAGGCTTCAAATGCAATGATCTCGTTCAGATGTATTTTCCTAGCTCGGTCTGTGTTTCGTTAACGAACCGAAGGCAGAGGGCGTTCAACATTAGGATACTTATTCTTCATATCTGTGCGTAGCAATATGTTCAAAAAATTGAAAGTCTCAGTATCGAGCAGATTTCTGCACGGAAAAGAGTACATTCCTCGTGATGCATCGTGTGCATCACTTGACCATGAAGAGATGACAGTTCGTGATTCACCACGTGCATCACAATGTCGGCAATGTGTCAAAGCAAACAATAGTGGTGCTTAGCATCCTTTGGTTGGACAAAAACCACAACAGTTTGACACAAATATTTTATTAGTCATGAATTGAATGCTAATGAAAGTTACTTGGGGATGCACAGACCACCGCCAAGAGCATTGTCGCACTTCCTATTCACCTTAGCGCAGCCCGCACATGGCTGGCCAACAGAGTAAAGGGAATCACCATAGGTAAAGATCCTGTAAGAGATAGATTCAAGGAAAGTCCTGATTTGTGCAGTATTGCATCTAAAATTTCCTGTGTAATGGTATGGTACTGAACACACCCGAAGTAGTGACATACGACGAGTGTGAATCCCTCCGCCTCACATTTCTTTACGGAGCATCCCACAAATGAAACTCTTTCGGTTGTCATCTAAAACAAAGTATTGTAATGTCACGATCTACTAGCGACAGATCCTGTTACCTTTGCCCAATCGCTGGCTTCGGACAGGACTTCACCCTCATAAAATACTCCCTCTCCTATCTCTTGGATGTTAGCTTTCTTTGATTCATCTCCCCACGTTCTAAGTGCCTGTAAAATAAGTGTTTGGAGCAGGACATGATGGCTGTGAAAAAGGTCACCTTGCAAGTGTTTGAGCAGGTTAAGAATAAAATTCGCTATTGGCTTAACGGTAAGGATCGCCCAGCTTCGAGAAGAGAATGGAAAACTTTTTTGTTCTTTGTGGTTTTCAGAGCCCAAAAAGTTAAGAACTGAGGAGGTATTAATCGTCATTACCTCTTCAAGGACTGCCTTCGGGTCAACATTGACATTGTTGACTTTGTAGGAAGTTAACACCCAATTCCTTGCGGCAGGTTTGGTTGGTACCACGCATTTATCTGCTAGTGCTTTAGCATAAAATCCAAGCAGGTCGCATTCATATTTCTAAATGCACTTTTGATCAAAATTTTCCTAATTGCATGTTGTTCTCAAAAGCTTCGTCATCACCAATGGAAGCATCTTCCTCCCTATTGGCGCGTAACCGCCTTTGTCTTTGGCCCAACCGCTTCCAAGAAGTCTCCTGGAATATCGAAAAGGCTACCATGGCAGTGTAATCAGTGTGAAGTATCCCTACCTGTAGTAGTTTACCATGTTCACAGCTGTCATTTGCATTTCGTAGGTCATTCCATCAGTTTTGTTGACAGAGCACATAGGTTTGGGTAGTGTGTCAGTAGCTGCAAAAAAAGAGCTTATTGAGTTTATTAAGTTCCAAAGAAGAAAAGGAGAATGTTGTGCTTCCACAGTGAAAGTTGGAATGCTTTTATTGGCGTGTTTCCCTTTCTCACTGCGATAGCTTTAGTAGGGAATTCAATCTCACCCTGGGTGTATCCAGCGGTCAGCTTGCATAGATTATCTTCACAGGTGCTTCCCTGTGGGCAGTTACTGCTGGCGCAGTTACTGCCCGAAACGTAGAGTGGTTGATTGTTCTGCGGCCTTCAAAAAACGTTATTCAACAACCTAATTTGGCATCTTGGATGTGCTAGTGTAAATTTGCAGAACAAACGCTTTATTGTAGAGGCAGATTAGCTTGTTGGAGCAGGCTTTGTTGTAGCTGCAAGCAAAGCCAGTAGTCGCACCGTAAGCCATCTGAAGTAAGCCGTTAAAATTGTTTTCATAATAAAATTTTCAAGAACGAGTACGAACTATGCCGAAATTCTTTATTTTTGTGTTGTCGTAGTTCGGCGTTGAGAGACTCGCGCTTTTGACCTCGTTCCATAACGTTTGCAGGACATTTGACGTTCGTGTGTTGATGTTGCAGTTGTCACCATTGAGATCTATGCTATAACCGGACAATTTTAGAAGGTTCCCAATTCATTTACGTGTCATAAGGTATATGCCGCTCACGTTGCAGAGATTTCCGAAAAACCAGGAGGAATATCAGTGTTATTGCAATTACGGAAGAAAGCATTACTCTCGATGTTGCAGTCCCAATTCTGAAGCAGAAACAGTTAGTGCATAAATGATTGGCAGTGTATGTAAAGCAGCCGGTGTGACATGAAGCCAAACCATTACCTCGCTATACCTACAAAAAAGTGATGAATTTTGCCATAAAACTTATTTATGAGCAACTACTACGACTGCTGATTTTATGTCAAGGTGGGAATTATGATCAGAATCAGCCACATCTTGAGCGTTGGATGGAGCAATTATGCACTAGTTGAGTTGCTCTACATAATACATAAGCGTAGCATTTTCCTCAAATATTACTAAAGGATGCGTAGTTAAATATTTCGGATGTGTGATATAGTAGTTGTATTCTAATATGAATTTATGCTTCAGACTGACATACTATCCCTTCTAAACAATTGGTTTTTCATGCAAGAACAACTGTTTTGAAGATATACGAGTTTTGTTCAATTTCGGCAACGCTCTATGGTAGGTTCGCATAATCTTATTCCGTAAAGTCGCACATAAGTCGCACATAAACGTTTTTACTATTGTGGGACCGAACTTACCAGTACATGGATATTGTTTCCCGCAGGCATCTTGGCCCCATCCTTCGATGTTTGCTTTCCTTCAGCAACATTTCTGCGATTAACGTTATGAAAATTCAGTACGCTCTCCCTCCATGAGTCGGTAATCAACATATCATTGCAGCCGAACGCTGAATATGGAAACAACATGGAAACAGGTGTGCGTTTAGTATTCTTTCCCATAGAAATTTCAACATTTGTTCTCTTATACATTGAAGAAATTATTCAGAAGGAACGATAATAGGTAGATTACCTGTGGCGCTCGAGACAGCAACATGGGTAAGGAACTGAACAATCACAATCAGTCCCTGAAGAATGAAAGACATTATCGGAAAGTTGTCTTGCTGTGTTACAGACACTTTGTAAAGAATTATGCAGTTGTACGCAAAAGCTTTCTTCCAAAAGAAAGATCACTAAAAATGGGACAGGTCTCAACAAACAGACGAACATGGTGTTCTCCTTCAGCCTACTATTCTTTATTTCGAGGATCACCTTCAATATTCTGATAGTCTCATTCACGCAGCGCTTCAACATGAGAACTTAAGCCAGTGAACCGCCTCATTTGTGAGCCAAACCTCATGATATCACGGGAAGTCTTTTACTGGGAAGCTTCGCGGCTACAGGAACCGTCATCTACTCGCTGAGATGTTCATTGGAGCTAAGTAGGGCCATCCTTTATGAGTGCAGCTGTAGGCAGGGAGATCAGAGAAAGGCAGAGAACTCACCAGTAAGCACAAATGCATTGTGGGTAATGTAAGGCTGCTCTGGGCTATCGGCCTTTTATTTCGTTGGGAAGCCAATAGTTACGTGAGATTTGTGTACAATTTGATTTTTTCGCTTTTTTATCTCCATAGTCATTCTTTCTCTAATTTCTCTCGAGCTTTTACATTGAGCAAAAACAGAAGAGAAGAGAATCTACTGCATGATATACTTTCCCGGGCTCCGCCCACGCTGCAGCACAGCGTTTCGCCGCGGGCCTCTATATATAAGTACGAGTTACAAAAACCGCACTCGCCTACTCTCTATCTGCTCACCGCAGAGCAGAGTGGGGAAAGCTCGATTGATCGGTTGTAGGCTGGCTTATGTAGACAACCAAATCTTTGTGTTAATCGCTACCTACATGGGAGTGACGGAGCAGTTTTTTAAGTTTTTTAACTTACTTCCTTGCAGTGTTTCCTTTTCTCACCCTTCTGATGCGGCTTATGTGAGTCAACACGAAATCACAGAGGCAATGCACGGGTTGTCATAAGATTGAAGTCACCTTCCGATTCATGCATCAAGCAACGACGATGTGGGAGGTTTCGGAAACATGAAGGCGTGACGAAGTTCTTCAGCTCGAACAGTCCAAAATAGTGAGAAGCAAGGAGAATGTCCGAACCCCTCTAGAATTGCTGATATCCATGGAACATACCTTGCTCCGCTGTCCATTTCAGGAGGTCGCGAGGAAAAAGGTATAGAAGCCCAAGTTGCTTTACACTAAGGAAGTGCTTGCGAAGACGTGAGTCCTTCTTACTGATCCTTCATCTTGATGTTATATAGTGATTTACTGATTCCAGTATTGCAATTTCCAAGAGTTCTAAATTGCTCATATTTTCTGGAATTTGAGAGACTTTAGGATGCCAGTTAGCTACATACTTTCAACTTCTCGCTGCTGGCAATTACCTCTCGGATTACATCATTGGTAACTGAACATAACCCTCCATGTTCTTGCACAGGAACGGATTTGGGCACATCCTAGGTGTTAAATTTGCAAACGCATTTGCCGCCACTGGGAAAGTCCCAAATGCCCTTATTGGTGCATGCTTCATGCGTTTTTTTCCTACGTTCCTAACCCACTCTTCCGCACCCTTCTTCCCCGCTCAACTCTCCTTCATGGTAGAACATATATAACAGCTCCATCTACGATCAAGGCAACGCCATAACGCAAGTTTGCTCCCTCAGATTTTGTTATTTATCTGGGTCAGACACTACGGTGAGTACAAACGCTGCTACAAATTCCGTCATATCTTAGAAAAAGAAGTTTTGGTTGATTCCACTTCGCCTTGTCACGAAAGGATGGCCGAGTTGAGTGAGGTGGAAACTAGATGAGAAATGAATGAAAGCAGGCTTCATCACAGGGAAAGAAAGCTATTGTAAAGAAAAACACTCATTTCATGCCACAACTCATCCTTTCGGAATGTTAAGACACATCTAATCTCTCACTTTACAGGGGCGCTGACACCTGGTCACCTCCATTACCTTTGATATTTAGGTACATCGACACCAGCAATCTTTCCATTCGTCCCTTTTTCATGCCAGATTCATCCAGTGGGCTTGGTTCACTCGAGAGACACAATAGCATTGTTCTCTCAAAGACTTCGTGAAGAAGTCTGACCATCTATAGTCTTCCCGTCTGCGGTAGACGTTTCGTGAAGTCCAGTCGTTGACGTCTCTTGTCCAATAATGAGCGGCAATGTCTCTGATCTTCGACTGTTAACGAAGGAGGAGCAGAACAATGTCGTTGAAGTGGCTAAAGGCATGGAACAGCCTCACGTGCGAGGACACTACTTAAAACCTTTAAAAAAGAACGGTGCATGGCGATAGAAACACGATAGAAGCTGTCCTGCTAGGACTTCCACATGTGTGTGGAGCTTTCCTGTGTCTGTTCCAGTATTTCATCCTATCTCAATGCAAACAATTTTATCGGTGATTGATCTCAGAGATCTGCACCTTACTTTTCGATTATAAAGGTAAAGCACAATGTTACTCTGAGGTTCGCAGCGTGGCAACAGTTCTAGGTTTGTTTCTCGTGGAAAGCAAAGTTCAGCATTAAATTATTATAAATATTTATTGTCTACATCTATGCCTAGCGGTATCTCCATGAAATTGAAGCAGACATGGCAAAATAGAGCATAGATTAGATAGGGAAACTTTATTAATCTGATCGCTGACACGTAATCAACAGCAACTGACTTCCACGATTAAAAATTACTTGATGCAAAGTCCTCCGCCAAGAGCATTGTCGCACTTCCTACCCGCCTTAGCACACCCAGCACATGGCTTGCCGACAGTGTAGATTGGATCACCATTGGTAAAGAGCCTGTAAGCGTTTGTATATTGCATTTACATTTTTTACGAGCCAAGCATAAAAATCATTTACGAGAGAACAAGAGTAAATGAAAGACATTTTTGTAAAAAAAAAAGAATGAATTCTCAATAAGGTCATGACCTCAAAAGTGGACACTCTCTCAAATAGGCTGCATTTGGAAGGAGTAAATGAGTCTCTCGTAGTCCATTCATGGTTTATATACGGAACGTGGTCGTCTGACCTCTGTTCTAGGCCTAGAGATTAAATGTCGAGTATTGGGAGCTCTAAGTTGGAACGTATCCCTAACAAAAATTTTAAAAAATTTGCCTATCAAGTTTAACACGTAATAAGAATTTTTAGTAATTGTAACATAACAATTTTTTCAACGAAAATTTGTCTACCAGAAGTCTTGCCTATGTTTCCTGCGATTCAGAGAAAAGGGCAAATTTGTTATTGTCTACCATGCTAGAGGGTACTGGACCAGACAAAAAGGCAGTCACCCTTGACTTTGATTTGCGCGTAAGGCTTCTCTGAACTCTCTTTGAATTTGAGTCACTTTGGTCTCCTTGCGCATTAATTGAAAGAAAAATCCGCAATGCAGTGGTTATGCTATTGAACATACCCGTTGTACTGGCATACGAAGACTGTAAATCCTTGCGCATCGCATTTCTTTAAGGAGCATCCTAAGAATGAATTTTTTGCGGTCGTCAGCTGTAATAAAGTGGTGTTGCATGAGGAACTGCTGGCAATAGGTTTTGTTACCTTTGCCCAATCGCTGGCTTCCGTTGCGACGTCACCCTCGTAGAATACTGATTCTGCTATCGCCTGGATGTCAACTTTCTTTGCTTGGTCCGCCCATGTTTTGAATGCCTGCAAAATAAATGTTTGCAGTAGAACACAATGTCTGCGAAAAAGCACTAGGTTTCCAAGTGCTTCAGCATTAAAGGTAAAATTGCACGAGTAGGTACACTCCTTGTCGAAAAGATAGACGGATTCCGTCACTGCAGAATCGTGGCGGGACCCGGACGAGGGACGCGGAGAGAGAATGCTCCAAGTGAGAGGGTCGAGGAGGTCCCGATGCGACTCTGCGACCGCGACGCTGTGAAACCGCAATCCGTCTATCTTTTCGACAAGGACTGTAAATCTCATGCTTTGCTTTTCTAGAAAGGAGTACCTAGCATATTTGTGTTTTTTTTTTCAGGATTGAGAGTTGAGAAGGTATTGGGCGTCAGTACCTGTTCAATGACTGTCTTCGGGTCAATATTTACGTCGTCGACCTTGTAGTAAGTAAGCGTCCTACTTTGATCTGCTGTATATGGAGGCGCCTGGCAGTTATCTATTTTCGCTTTCGCTCCTGATCCAAGCGTGTTGCATTCATATCCCTAAATATATTTTTCATCGAAATTTTCCCTCATTGAATCTTAGTACTAAAGTCCATTCATCACCAGTGCATACAACATCTTCGCTGTTGGCGCGTAGCCGCCCTTGTCTTTGGCCCAACCGGTTCCAAGAAGTCTTCTGCAATATAGATTAGGCTAACAAAACCGTGTGATCAGTGTAAGGTAATCCTACCTGTAGTAGTTCGCCATGTTCACAGCTGTCATTTGCATCTCGTAGGTCATGCCATCATCTTTGCCTTGGGCGCACATAGGTTTGGGAAGTGTGACAGTGGCTGGAAAAAATGCAAATTTTTAAAAAATGAGTTTACGAATCGACATGAAGAGAAATTAATGATTAATTAAATGAGTTTTCATCGTGAAACATGGGAAAAGTTTCACTCGTGCTTTGTTACCCTTTCTCATTGTGATAGTTCCACTAGGGAATAGAGTTCTCACACGGGGTGTATCCAGCATCCAGCTTGCACAGAAAATTTTCACACGTGTTTCCTTGTGGACAGGCAGCATCAACACAGGTGTTGCCACTTTTGTAAAGAGCTTGGTTTTTTACGGGTCTTAAAAATATTATTTATTATAACATGATTTAGGGTTTTGTACATGATGTAGAAGATTTGGGGAACGAACGCGCTATTGTAGAGACAGACTAGCTTGCCGGAGCACTTGCTATAGGTGCACGCGAAACCAGTGGTTCGACCGTTAGCCATCTGAAACAAAGCGAGAGTACTCTACTGAGCGAAGTGTTTTCAAATGTGAATACGTACTATTCCAAAATTCTTTATAGTATCGCTGTAATTAGGAACATTCAGATTCTCGTTTTTGACTTCGTTCCATAAGGCATTCAAGGTATTTGTCGTCCTCTCGCTGATTTTGCAGTGGTCGCCGTTCAAATCTATGCTATAACGTAAGATTTTGATAGGTTTCTAATTGATTCAGGTGCCATAACGCTCGTGCTACTCACGATGCAGAAATCACTGAAAAACCTTGAGGAATACCAGTTCCATTGCAATTATGATAGAAAGCATTGCTCTCGATGTTGCAGTCCCAATTCTGAAGCGGAAACACTTAGTGGATGGAAAATATGGCGATAAGAAACATCGGCAAGCTTCTTCATTTGATGATTGCCTGCTGCTGTGGTAAGCCAAGAAGAAAGTATTCAATTTCACCACAAGAAGCTTCTGAGTAAGTGCTACAGCTGGTTGTGTTATCCAGAGACGGATGGCACATTCAGCATTTTTCGGAGACGGTTACGTTGGATCTAGTCGAAATGCTCTAGACACATACCAATTCATTGATGTCGTTTCCTTTAGGCATCATGTTGCCATCTTTTGAGGCCTGTTTTCCTTCAGCAACTCTTCTGCGATGATCGTTATGGAATTCCAGTACCATCTGCCTCCATTCATCGGTAATCAAGCTGTCACTGCATCCGAACGCTGAAAATCGAAACAGCGCAGAAATACACCGTTCTCCATGAAAATTTGAATATTTTCCCTCTTGCACATTGGAAAAAAAGTGGAAGATATCATAGTAGGAAAAGTACCTGTGGCGCCCGAGACTGCAACATTGGAGAGGAGCTGAGCGATGACAGCTAATCCCTGAAGCAAAAAAAAGAAATTCTTGGAAAGTTACTCATTTACTCCATTGAATTTCAGAAATACGTAGGTGAAAGATCATGCAGTTGTATGGAAAGCAAAAGCATATTATCGAAAGAAGTGTGATTAAAAATTAGAGTTCTCAGCAAGCAGAGAAACAAGGTGCTTTCCTTTCGCCTACTAGCTTCTGGGAGATTAGAGAAGAGCACAAAACTCACCAACGACCATAAATGCATTGTGGGTAGTGTTAATCTGGTCTGGCCTATCGGCCTTTTATTGCATTGGGTAACAAACGCCTACGTGAAACTGGTGGACTATGAAATTTTTTCCTTATATACTTTGGTCCGTTTTTTCTCCAATCCCTCTCGAATTGGTCCAGAGTGGTAGGGGAGGGAATCCACCACACAATATACTTTCCCGGCTCCACCCCATGCGGCAGCACAGCCGTTCCGCGTCTGTCTGCTCTACGAAGTGTCCGATACAGAACTAAATATAGAGATCGATTGATTGATTGGAGGCTGGCTATAGGAACATCTGGACAATACAATACCTCTCTTTGTTAATCGTATAGCTATGCTTACGGAATTGATGAATCACACAGTTTTTTTCACTTCTTTTTACGGAGAACTGCTTTTTTCTCCTTTTTAATACAGTTTCATGGAAGCGAATGAACGAATAAAGAGATGCAACAGAGGGGCATCTTATTAGATCAGAGATTGCCTTTTTCTGAAGTTCACACTTTGAAGCAAAGAAGATATGGCTGGTTGTGGAAACGTGAGAGGGTGGACCCCGCTATGATTACTGACATCGGTACTCGCGCCAGAAACTGTCTTTACTACGTTTTCCATTTTAGGAGCTTTCCAGAGAATTCCACAATTTCTTCAATCCGATGATTAGTTAGATCTGATTAGTTTTCGTCCGAGAATTATAAATTCTAAAGTTATATTGAAATTTCTTGTGGTCTGTTCAGTTTTCGTTTCGTACATGAACCTTATACGAAAACTAAACATAAAAGTAGGTCTCCTCCTGCACTAATCAGTAAGGTGAAGGAAACTTACTGAATAATGTTCATTAAGTAATGTTCAATATGTGCACATATTTTTGAAATAAACCTACTCAAATATTAGCTACTAAAACTTACATCTTGTTAGATTGATATAAACATCCAACCACATATGTATAAGCAATGTGAATAAAAAATGAATAGTACCAAGTGGAATATAGTCAACAAGAAAATATTGATTATACGGCACTGGGTTTATTGGATTAGAATTGTTTATTTGTAATAGATCATGACTAAATAGATGTATTGAACGGCTGGAATAGATGGATGTATTTAATGATTAGAGCTTCTATTTGCTATGGTATTTTGAGTCCTGAATCGGCATTTTTTTGGGAATCTTTGGGTAATTATATTGTGATCAAAATATTTCCTTTACAAATTCCTGAGTTCTAGAGGTATGTAAGTCAAATTTATGCAAAATATAATTATTTTTGAACACACAACGTATATATGAGTTTTCTATTACAGATCTACTATAGTCCATGGCTAACAGTATGTTTTTTGTTCGATTCAGTCTGTTCATAAAGTATTCTCTAGTACAACAAGTGCGGGCTTTCTCATAAAGTCTAGGGAAGCATGCACATCAGCAACTTTCAGCTTCTCGTTGCTCGTCTCGCATCACCTTAGCGATCGCAGGACCCACCCCCTCACATTCTTGCCCAGAGAGCAACTTCTGTTCAACAGTTTTGAATTCGCATAGCCTTTCCTAGTGCTCTGTTTCAAACCTATTCTGGTGATTGATCCTCCTGTATCGCAGTCGGTTGGCATCCTTTCCACTTCTAACAATACCTCACATATCGATGCTCCCGTTTCTGAGCTCCTTCCCCACCACTTGGAGCCGGCACACTTCTCAGACAGTTCTTGACACTGGTGTCCTCCCCACCGCAAGACGTATAACACTGTTCAGTACTCAGCCACCGTCCTACACCTTCGCTTTCTCATAATTTCTCTACAGAGAGGAGCACTAATCAAAAAGCGTTGATGGCCTTTTGACTCATCTCGACTAACTCTTTCTAGAGACCCACACTCTCTTTCTAGAGGCTATGATGAACTATTAACCAGTATTCTTCCACTATTCATTTTGTCGATTCAGCGATAGGACCGTCTGATGCCGTTTCCGATTCTTCTAGATTTGGAATCCTTCATCTCGTCTGAGGATAGGACATAATTTTCCTGCACGAGGTGAACTCCTTCTATATAAAGACGTTTCTGACCCTCCTCTCAATTTTGATCGTCCGTTCCCAGTAAACGTTTTATAGGTTGTAAAGTGACACTTCTACCCGCGCCTGCGAAACACTGGTCACACTATGGTCCCTTATGATCCACGGTCTTACTCGATGCCATCGTCCACCTCACCGTGGGCGCTCTCGGTATCTAAACAGAGCGGCTTAAAGGCAGTGTGCCACCTCATTTTGTGGGCTAAAGATACCAAGAGACTCTAGACCTCCTCGTCACGCCAATTCCAAAGATGTACATCAAAGCTCATGCAAATGATGAACCATTCTCAGAGGGTCCGGAAGTGCAGTTCAGGACCACTTTGGCGGAGCGGTCCGTGAATGTGCTGAGTGCCCGCCACGTCTGCAACGTTGGCCAACACGTCTGCACGTGTCCGATCGATGAGATCAATGGCGTCATGCGTCCACTCGGCTCGACAAACTGTTGCAAACCCCATCCCAAAAACGTCTAAAAATAGGGTTTAAAGACCTTTTTGTAACATTTCAGGTACACCGTTGGATTCAGCGTATCGAGGAGATTCAGAATTTGGTAAAAACTCGGACACAAAAACGAGGTGACACACTGCCTTTAATTTACTTCACATCGGTGCAGTCAGTGACCGTTGAAAGTGCGTTCACCACTAGAACTAGATTATCCCAATTCAAGAACTTTATTCCTAGTGAACAGAATCTTTTTCTCACAGAAATTGATCAGTAGTTTTATGCTGTTTCCGGCATGACTATGCGGAGATTTCGATAAAAATGACTCTCTTGAGCCACACATCTAATTTTCCTCTTGAAAGTTGTTGCTGGAAATCAAAGATTGTTTTTTGTTTCAATTCTTCCGCTCGGTAGTGTATGAATACGACTGGACAAATGCTAAAAGGAACAATTTTATTTTCTTTGAAGAGATGTTGAGCTTAGACCAATATTATTGGTGTTCTTCAATTCGACCAAATTTTCAGCACCTTCGCCTTTGTTTATTATTTTTTCCGCAAGTTTTGAAAGGCCACATGGAGTCTGCTTTTATAAAATTTGCCAAGAAAACTTCAAGTGAAATCCTACTTGTATTGTGGTCAACCATTTCTGACATCAGCATTTTTGCATATACTCATCCTCATATCGCCTAAGCAATGATCTCGTCGTTTGGTCAGCTGAAGAGTGTGGATCTTGGTGAGAAGGCAACATACGACAATAATGTCGAAACAAGCGCTCCAGACTTCGCGAACTTATGAGACGTATCTTCGGTCATTGACGCTGTATACAAAATTGTTTTCGTTGTAGATTTTCCGGGTATGAAAAAGCCACCAAGGTGGGATGTCCCGTGGGTACATGTTTGCGAGAGGGGTTCCAAGTGGCAATATGTCAGTTCGGCAAGTATGTTTGTTCTGCATCATGATCACTGTAAGAAGATATCTCCCCTCCATGAAAGCTGAAAATTAGGAAAGTCGACTGCACTCCAATGTTTCGTAATGATCTGAATGAAAATCCATCACCTTTTTAGTACCGCTGCTGCCGTAGGCAAGTAGGAGAGTACACCGTCGGTCGGTAAAACATGCTCGGGCTGCGCTGCCACAAAGGTGTGCTTGGGATATATGCATGAGGAAAATGTTCAGTCTACGATTTCATCGAATAAAATCCGTGTATTCTTAAGTATATTCGAATAAAATTAATATATTCTTATGCAGTATCTTCGAATTCCTTCTGCACATTTGAAAGCTTACCTTCGCACGATCTCAGCGAGTGAACAATACATGGAAGGGAGGGAAAAGCTGTTTGGGAGTAAAACTACGGGAAATCCCCATCTACGGAAAGAGGAAATTCCTAGAGGGAATAATCGCTGAATATAGGATTCTTTATGGGAAATAAGGTCTTACGTGGTATCACACCGAACAGGCTTTTCTCGTACTGAGTTCCCAAAAACCCGTAAAATAATGCCTCATAAAAAGGCATTTGATACCATCCCTCAGCAGTTTGAGACAAGTATACCCCTACAATTCGAAGAATGGAGACAGTTGAGAAGATGTGGATGCAGACAACACTACTTACTACCCCAACTCGTATAGACGATGAGCTCTGCAAGTGACAAACAAGTATCCACCACAGTCATTCCGCCCCCGATTGTGAGACATCATAAATACGTTCCGAAAGAGTCAGGAGACAGTTACGGATGAACCCCACTTTGACAGTATAATAGTAAAACACGGACAAAGTGAGGCACTAGCATCACCTTATAGTCACAGTCATCACCAGAGATCAGTCTTATCCTTGCTCCGCACTTTTAGAACGTAGAGAAAACGTACGCCGCCCACCATCACATAACCACACACCCACGAAAAGCAAACAAATGTTGTAACACTAATACGGAAACAGTACAGTATCACCAAAACAGCTAGTACAAAACTGTTGTAGTTCTAAACAATATGAAACGTGGATAGGAAGTTCTTGGGTGCTGTTGGCTACGTGGGAGTAGTATGATTCAACACAACGATTCAGAGCGCAAATAACTTTAAGACCAATTTCTGGCCTCTGGAGAAGATGTTACCGTTGAAACGTCAATCCCATTTCTAATAAAACGCTCTACCTATCAATCTGCACGGCCAGGAAAAGTACATCAAGTATATTTGTGTTGAACTTTTGCTTTAGAGTCATTCAACATGTAAGTCAGGAATTCGACATAAATTTTCTGTGCCCACTTTGTCCCAGAACTACGTACACAAAAATATAGTTCGAGCACTGTCTCAGAATACTTCACATGACTGTCACAAATTTCACATCGCAACACCATTTTTGTGCAGGTGCGGCACAGATCAAGCAGCATGACATTGTTATGAGAGTAGCGGAAACGACGGCCAGTAGTAAAGTGTCATGGCGGTGAGATGAACTCCAAAACTCACCACCACGCTTTAGGCGATGATTGCATGCCAGCTCACATCCACGAAGTGTAGGATAGCAGATCATTTCCACCCACTCACTGCTAGAGCATGCATGTGGCAACAGAGGAGATCATCGCCCTGTTGTGAGCTGATCACCTTCCCAAGCTGTGGAAATAGTGCAAGAGGCGAGTAGACGCAGAGTGAGACGGTTGGGGTAGCAAATTCTGCGTCCACTCGCCTGTCACACTATTTCCACAGCTTGGGGAGGCGATCAGCTCCCAACAGGGCGATGATCTCCTCTGTTACCAGATGCATGCTGTAGCAGTGACGTGGGTGGCAATGGTCTGCTATCCTACACTTCGTGGATGTGAGCTGGCATGCAATCATCGTGGTGGTGGGTTTTGGAGTTCATCTCACCGCCATGACACTTTACTACGGGCCAACCTTTCACATCTCTCTAATGCACACCTATCGTAAATCTTCAAAAATGATGTTCGGATGCTAAACAGATATGGCGTATGTAAACAGGGCCAGCATAGGAACAATTCTAATATGCCAGCTCTCAGAAAAATCTGATG
Organism: Ancylostoma caninum; assembly: GCA_037903475.1. Classification (NCBI taxonomy): domain Eukaryota; kingdom Metazoa; phylum Nematoda; class Chromadorea; order Rhabditida; family Ancylostomatidae; genus Ancylostoma; species Ancylostoma caninum. The sequence goes on along the minus strand of JBAJFG010000015.1, from coordinate 263,966 downwards.
TTTGCCACACATCTGAATTCTGAATCTCACCGTTAGTGAAACATTTACTACGGAGCATTGGCATTCCTTTATTGTCAGCCTAGTTTCTCCTCGTTGATACTTGAAAAGCCTTCAATATTTTTGCACCTACGCTTCCTTGTCTTATTGACGACTGACTGCCCAGAGAAAATGTTCTGCGTAGACGAGGTAATAAACAAGGATCTAACGAAATCATGTCACCACTACCTGTGTTTGGACTGCATCAGGCCCGTTTGGTGCATTAACATGAATCTTTGCGAATTTATTGTTAACATCTGGATACTACTACAAAAGAGAGGAAACGATGAAACGTTGAGGTATTTATTCCATTATTTTCCAGTATTGCGGGCAGTAAGAATTATAAAACATGGACAACGTGAGCCACTAAAGTCAACTAATAGTCACAACTCATCTCTGCTCAGCACTTTCACCGGAACATACTCCTCCCACTATCAGATAAACATTTACCCACGAAAAACAAATATTATAACACTGCCACAAACAGTACAGTAACACTAAAACAGCTAGTACAAAATTGTTGTAGTTCTACACACTATGTATGAAACGTGGACAGGAAGTCCATGGTTGTTATTGGCTATGTGAGGGTACTATGTTTCAACACTGGCCCCTGTTCAAATAACTGCGCAAATATGTATACTGCTGGTGAAAATATTTCAAGAATCAGTATAAAAGAGGACTGTTTTTGCAGTAAAAGCATCGAAGAACTCTTCCACTACAACAGTTCCAGCTCTCATCTCAATTTTCGAGATGAGTTCTAAATAATTTCTTTTGTTCAGAATGAGGCTTCTACTGCTCGTCCTGTTGTTGTCTGTCTGCGTGAGCGGAGGCATTTTCGACACAAAATTTGGTCAAAAAATCAAAGGAATAGTGGACAAAATAAAGACGGTTAGGAATTCGATAATATTCTAAGCAGCGTGACTCGCTTGGTATCGTCCACTGATGAAGTTCTGCAACCCAAATTATGTTTCAGAAGCTGAACAGCACCGCTCTTCTTGCAATTCGCGAAAAAATACATGGACTAAATGAGAAGATAAAGGCAAAGTTGACACTTTCTCCAGAGCGGAAGGCAATCTTGTCCGAACTGCTGAAGGTACAAGCAAGTTCAAGCGGATATGACTCATTACCTGAAGAGATTCAACTAAAACCCCTTCCAGCAAATTGGTTTCATCAAGAAGGATCGCATCCTGCCAAAGGGTGATTCGATTGAAGAAATTAATGCCAATAATGAAATAGGAGAGCTGCTGTATCAGGGCGACATAGTTCTAACAAAGTCAGTTTGCGCTGGAACCCTACTGAATGGCACAGAACTAATGGAGTACACATCGCATTCTTTCAGCGAACAAGCTGATGAAATTGTACAAGAAGCTGAAGGTGAAGGAAGCAATCGCACAAAACGTCAAGCGTTCCGTGACCAAAATTATCCTCGAACATTGTGGTCAAATGGAGTGAACTACTTTTTCGATCCTAGTGCATGTTGGTACTAAAAATGCTGATCCTTTGATGAAAGGCCAATTCACAAATAATGTAACCGTTCAGCTCCGATCGTACGAAGCGTTTTCACGAAAGGAGCAAGACTTTGGATGAAGGACACATGCATTGACTTCCGCGAGAACAAAGAAGGTATGTCCAGAATAAGTTGAGAATCGTTATTTAGTTGAAAGATGGAGTCTAGCACACAGATTCACCTACATTTTAGCACCTGATAGGATTCGGGTCTTCAAAGAGGACGGTTGCTGGTCATTCGTTGGTAGACTGGGCAAACAACAAGATTTATCCCTGGGAGATGGTTGTGAAACAGTAGGGATTTCTTCTTCATTGTCACTAAAGCAAAGCGTAACTGTTATAATTGCTCTATAATAAGTGTAGGAAATAATAACTAGATTCAGCAGTACTTGTTTTGACCATTACACAACTCCATTCGCCTAGGTCGGAACAGCTGCTCACGAAATTGGACACGCTATCGGTTTTTTCCACACGCAGTCGAGGCATGATCGTGACAACTTCATAACCTTCAATGTTCAAAATGTGAAGGTAATGACTATGATTTTGTCGGTAAGCTGAATGCGAAATGCTAAGAGATCGGAATTTGCAGCCAGACTGGGTAGATCAGTTTACTAAACAGACCACGGCAACCAACGAGAATTACGGGATACCATACGACTATGGAAATATTATGCATTATGGAGCCAACAGGTTCCTACTCTTTGGAGAAATTATCACGAGTCATACCTTTACCACGCCAAAAACCACTCTTACAGTGCCTCGTACAATGGGAAACCTACTATGATTCCGAACGACCCTAAATATATCGAGACACTCGGTTCTCCCATAATATCTTTCTACGAACTGCTTATGATCAACCAGCACTACGGTTGTATGAGTAGGTTCACATCGATTGGATAAGCAGTGTCAGGTAATATGGGTGTGGAACGATTCAGAGAGATGCGATCCAAACAATTCTGCAAAGTGTGCGATGGGAGGATTTCCGCATCCTCGAGACTGCTCCAGATGCATATGTCCGAGTGGATATGGAGGCCGCCTATGCAATGAACGGGTATATATCAGTTTTCCCCGCAACTTCTACTGTTTCAGTGAGAGAGCTTCAATAGAAGCGCTAATTATAGCCATCCGGGTGTGGAAAAGTGTATCAAGCAACTGCGCAATACCAGACCCTCACTGATGAGGTAGGAAATCCTAACGCTGGACAAAGGCCGAGAGAAGATATGGACATGTGCAACTATTGGATCACGGTAGTAATCTTTGCTAGCACTAGTGCGACTGATGCTCACATATTTTACTGAAGGCACCTGCTGGAGCAAGAATCGAAGTCAAACTCGTAGCATTCAATAAGGGCCTTGCTGTTGATGGATGCCCATACGCAGGAGTAGAAATAAAGACTCACGCCGATCAACGCCTCACCGGATATAGGTACAGTTTACTCTAACACTTCATAGTCGGCAGCAGCAAGTCTGGCTCCTTGACATGGCATTTTTAAAGGTTCTGCGCGCCGGAAGACGCTGGTGTCACTCTGGTATCGAAGCACAACATCGTGCCGATTATAACCTACAACAGGTTTTATGCAACGAGAACCGTTCTTCACTATCGAATCGGTGAGTACCTTGGTCTCAAAAAAGGGCTTCGACTTTCTCTAGCACATACCATCAAGGTGACCTGCTGTGCTGTAACGGTTTTTTTTTCGGGACAGCCGCATACAATGTCATTTAGTTTTATTACCGATTTAGTTTCCGGAGGTCAGCCAATGCCTCAGCCCAAGCCGAATCCTGGTCAGCCAATGCCTCAGCCCAAACCGAATCCTAACTGTGTGGACAATCAACAGTAAGCAGAAAGTTGAAGTTCATGTGCAGGTCGTCGAGAGATGTTCTTTCGTTCAGATGTGCCGCTCTGGTAAAGACCAAGAACTTCTGCAACAGTAGATCGTTCCCTGACTCTGTCAAGCAAGGACTTTGTCCGAAATCATGCGGTTTCTGCTGAATTTTTTGATAACAACTCAATAAATCTTCACGCATAGCCGTAGCATCTCAGATAACTGGATAAGGCAAACGCAGCACAACCTGCCAAGCCACACCTCCAAGAAATGGAAGGCAGACATTGCTGCAAGAGAAAGAACTGCTGCATTCCGACTGCTGAGAGCAGCAAACCCAGTTCTCGGCTGCGTTTTTTGCCCGATGAACTGTGGTGCCGTTCAACCTGCGTTCTGCATGCTCCTTGGCGGAGGCAAGGCGAGCCCAGCGAGACTGGTCAAGTCGGCTGAGGCCGGGTAAAACCGATCGTGGCCCAGTGCAATAATCGGTGAGATGAGATCTGTGGGACGCGGGTGCGGCGCGGATCTGGAAGTCCGCCGCGGGACCGCAGCGTCCCTAAAGCGCTGCCGCGGAAATTGCGTACGCGTTCAGGACCATTTTTGGATGAGCTTGGGTAAGCATCCACTTACCCAAGTCTACAGTACGAACACAGCCCTGCACCTAGGTTGAGGTGCGACCCTAGGTTTGAAACAACCAAAACCAGTTCATCGCCCTCGGAACACAGCCTTTCCGGGGCAAGCGCAGCTCATGGGGCGACAAATTGAGCTTTTACCTCGCTGTGTAACTGTTGTTCAAACGTGTTCGGCCTGCGTTCGTCGTCCCGGAATCTCTAAGATATAACACTACACACAATTGCACATAAAAAACACAAGGAAAACCAAGATGAATCAGGTTGTGCTACCAACAGCAATCTGGATTTTGAGCGAAACTACAAGAATTTAGAAAATAAAGCCATGAGACCAACACATTTGAAATTCTGAAAACTAAAGACGCGAATATTCTAATTAGAGCGTTTAATAAAACATATTCGATCATGGAAAGCGAAACTATTGTATTCAATCCCCACAAAGAGAAAGATATCGTTTCACTTGGAAATGTACAAGCAACTTTACTTGTAGAATAATTATGAGGTTGCTGAGACAGACTATTCCTCAATTCCAAGTGCTACAGAAAGCGAGAAACAACTAGCGTTGCTAATGCTCAAAAATAGGACGGCAAAAATGACTCGGTAATGGTGTTTAAAATTTTAACCGGCAATATTGGAACTTGCTTAGTCCATAGCTAGTAGTTAAATCAGATCAACACCTTTCTCGCACACTACAACCAGACTACTTACTCCATTGTCAAAAAATGGTGTATTAAATCTATACAGTCTTTCCCAAAAATCCTTGCCTCACGCTTCACCTTCACCATCCATCTGCTAAGCCGCGCCGCTTTCTTTATGCATTACCATACATGGTGCGATCTGGCTAAGCTGACGGGTGGTAAAGCGGGAGGCAAGGATTTTTGAGAAAGACTGTCTATCTCTTAGCAGATTCAAACTTTGCCTTGACTGCCGACCAAAGACACAGCAGTAGATTTTCCTTTGTTTACGTGTTATCATTATTTCACTACATCTTGAAATACGTTTTAGACTTATCAAGTTCTTAAGATGTGCTTATTGACATTGGCATAATGCTATTCAGTGCTGGATTGCACTGCACACGTGACATTGGTGCTAGCCTCAAAATGAATGAATAAATAAATGTGGTCAGTATTGGGGTCGGATCGGCAGGACGCTTGCTCACCCATCGATTCGCGACAATTTGGAGGAGGCCCCCACTTCACAAACAGCACTATAACTTTACATCCTGCTCTTGCTCTTTTTTGGGCTCATATTGAGCGAATTAAAAGGATCTTATACTAGATGCGTGCGTTTGACTCGCGTGCGTCAATATAATGTAGGATAGAGCCAGTCGCTGAGCCAGCTCAGGCGCCCGAGTTTTCAGCATCGCGGGGTATTCGTGGTGGTCGCGCGACACCGCTGCGTGAGATTATGCAAGACGAGGTGTGAGGTAGTAATTCACTGGTTTCATGACTTGTGCGCCAATTTTTCTTCAAGAAATCTACCAACATTGCTCTACGCATCTCGAGAGATTTCTTGGACCAACTGCCGGCTGTATGAGAAATAAAGTTCGGGCCGTGCAACAAATCGTCTATATTATTAACGGTGAAGAATGACGCGTTTGCTGCAATCACAGCTAATGGTGCAAACTCAGTTACAAACTTCTCTCACAGCGTTTCCACTGCGTGAATCAGTCGAGCGACTGATGCACCACGCATCCAGTAGAAATTGTACTTCAAGGCAATAGTAAAAAACCTGGCAATCGTAAAAACCCCGATCATGATCAGAGAAGGAAACTTATATAATGTCTATAATCGTTCACGTCGATATATAGCGCTGTTCGTTCGCCTACTTTCTCGGCGGTATAATAAGATGCATGGACACTCTCAGTAGAAGGGTGATTGAGGTGATCTTTGGTAACCGGTTCCCAGTTTCTCTGCTTCAAAGGATCTAAGCGAAGGATGTAGAGGCGATAGGTATGTAGGCGTTGGATTGCTGGATCCAACCTCACTGCAAGTATTCGGTGATCACGAAAATCCGGGGACTTCAGGATTACAACATTCGCAACCTTTTTCTTTTGGCATGGCGTGTCACGTAGGACCCTTACGGGTTCCGCGCATAACCGCTTGATGAAGTGGTCCCTCTTGGTAGGTCACGTCTGCGTCACAATACTCCGAGTTTGCGCAAATCAGACTGATCGTTTTCTCTTTTGTGGTCGTCAAAAGAGTTTCCAAATGTTTTTCTTCCATTCGCTTGATATTGATTGACATTTCTTTTTCATACATATGTTACGCTTTCTGTTGTTTGTTTAAGCAGGTGTTAAATAGTTTGAGGTAAGATCTGCTCGGTCCCAATGCGTGTATAGAATATATGTATACCACTACATATAAATAATTGAGAGTTTGCCAATTATGACTGCTTCACAAAAATATAACTCTGAAAAGCGCGTGCTCACCCCCCGGTTTAGATCGCCATTTTCTCCTCTACACATACACATTTTAAAAAAGTTGTATTTGCGAAACCTTTACCGTTTGTGCGCTCGATGAGTCGTGTTATGAAAGCTAGGCGCACATAATAGCAGGCATATGACAACTACCAATGTTGACAAGCTACAAAGTACCCTCCTTTTCACAAAAATTAAAGAAATCCTCATTTTTTCATGCATGCAATTTTGTCCTTGCGTGATCCCTGCAAGCAACAAGATGTTATGGATCGTGGATAAAAAACGTTAGAAGATAACATTCCTCAGTGTGTTATTCGTTAAGTAGGAGGAAGTTTACCACCAAATTTCTCGATATTCGCTGTTATTTGCCTAGCAACCACAGCAAGAATTGGTTCGTGTTGAGTGTAGTGTGCTAGAAGGAACTAATCCTATGGAATGCAGAAAGTTCATTGATCATGAAGCGATCGCTAGCACAAGTCAATTCTTGATGCATATTCCTCCGCCTAGAGCAGTGTCGCACTTGTATCCCTTGGGACAGCGCGAACATGGTTTGCCCACTTGGTAGATTGGATCCTTTGCGGTAAATAACCTGCAATATGACAGGATTAAAAAGTTTCTTGGTTCGTATTGTATCTTATTCATATTTATCACATGTTGAACTGAAAATAAAAACAATTACAAAGGAGCAATGCTGAGTAAAACACATCTATGTAAATTCAACCCGCGCAGCATGGATACCGAACAACTTGATGCCTTCAGGTATGAGATATTGAGCTGACTTTATAAGGAGAAAATCCTCGGCATCCATAAGGATGCTCATTTTGCTGAGTCTCTCGTAAGCTGTACAGCTTAATATGTATACGAAGCATAGCTGTCTAAAATTTCTCGTAGATCACTTTCTCGTCGCCTTTTTCGGTTGAGCCCCAATTATTCAGTACCGCAATTTCGAGCTTATGCGCAGCTTAGAATGGACCCAACCAATGTGTGCACAATTTTCTTCACCGGACGTCGTGATCACGTCTGCTGTGGCTCAGAGAAACAGTCCGAGTTGTGGTTATTTACTCCTGTGCAAGAAGTACCTTAATCATTAGTTCGAGCGTCCTCAAGAGTTTTGCGCTGAGCAAGAAGTACCTTAATCATTAGTTTGAGCGTCTATCTACTCTAACCACTCTTCACCTCTGAAACATTTCAGTCTAGCAGCGAACGAATTTGGAAAAAATGTTTTGTCTAGTTACTCGGTAATATCATACATGACCATCTACGATTCGTTTTCGAACGTACCCGTTGTATTCACATGCGACGAGTGTGAATGCCTGCGTTGGGCATTCCTTTACGGAGCACCCTACGAATGAGAGAGATTGGAACATCATCTATAATAAAGTGGAGTTGCATCAGAAATTACCAGAGGTGGGTTTTGTTACCTTAGCGAAATCGCTGGCTTTCTGTTCAATTTCGCCTTCATAGTAAATTCCTCCTGCTATCTTTTGGAAGTCAATTTTCGCTGATTGATTGGCCCACGTTGTGATCGCCTGGAAAATAAGAGTTCGCAGTACAGCTCACTGATTATGAGGAAGTGCTTGCTCTTCAATTGGGTTACAATGATGTCCGCTTTTGTCTCGAAGGTGAGGATCCCTTGAGTCAGTCGAACATAACGCTTTAACTTTCGGGGAAGGGGTAGCTGACTCATTTGTTATTCGTGGTATTTACTACGCAAAGATATAATGAGAAGTGCAGATGAATTCTGTTGTGATTACCTCTTCAAGAACCTTTTTCGGATCAAGACCGGTCCCCATGACCTTATGGTGACTAAGCATCCAACCTTTTCCAGGATTATACGGTGGTTCGTTGCAGTCTTTTATTACTGATTTAGCATGCACTCCAAGCGCGTCGCAGTTGTATCTCTAAATGAGTTTCTGATTAGAATGTTTCCTCTTTCAATTTTGATCTTGAAATATCAGTTATCACCATAAGCACTAGCCCAGCCGCTATTGGAGCATAACCATTCAGGTCTCGTGCCCAGCCAGTTCCAAGAACCCTTCTGCAATATTGAGAAAGGTGACAACAATCAATAGACGCATAATCAGCGCAAGGTAGTTCTACCTGTAATAGTTGATCATGTTCACAGTTGTCCTTTGCATTTCGTAAGTCATGTCATCATTTTTGCCGGCGCTGCACATAGTTTGAGGAAGTGCTTGTTGAGCTGCAAAAAATTTGGACCTATGAGAGAGTTCAATTACGATGTTACCATGTTGGATAAGTACCACTATAGAGTTTCGTAAGGCAAGTGTGCCTCATAGCTTAAGCTATTTTGGGATATGAAAACGTTTCGTTCATGTTTTGTTTTTCTTTCTCTGTGATAATTTCGACTGCGAAAGCCGTTCTCACACGGTGTGTATCCCTTATCTTGCTGGCAAAGAAAATCCACACAGGAGCTAGTTCCTTTTGTGCAGCCATCAACCTTAGTGCAGGTATTCCCGGTTGCGTAGAGAGGATCGTCCTTGACCGGTCTTAAAAACACTTTAATAACACTAATAATAACACTAAAAAATCATCAAAACGAACTTCTGGTCATACAAACAAATCAGTTTGTCAGAGCACGCCTTGTTGTAGGTGCACGCGAAACCAGTGACCTTATTGTAAGCCATCTGAAGCAACAGCTTACAACACTTGGTCAGAATATTCCTAAGAACGAGTACATACAATGCCAAAATTCTTTATAGCGTCGGTGTACTTAGGGTCCGCCGGATTCGCGTCTTTGATCTCACTCCACCATTGTTTAAGGACATTTGTTGTCGTTGCATTGATGTTGCAATTCGCTACATTCAACTTTACTCTATAAGCAGCGAATAAGTAAAGCATTTCTGTACATAAATAGCCATAATGTATGTGCCACTAACGGTGCAGAAATTTCTGTAAAACTCGCTGGAATACCAACACTACTGTTGCAGTTATTCAAGAAAGCATTGTACTCGATGTTGCAGTCCCAATACTGAAGCAGAAACAATTAGCGGACAAGTGTTTAAAAGGAGAGATAAAACAGCAGTTATGGCATGTGTATTATATAGGAAACTTTCAGAAGTTTTCCTATGTTACTATTCTTAGAAAGCTACGCTACCAAAGAAAGTTATTCAGTAGACCACATCGGTATGCGTGCAACTGTTACGAGTGCTGACGTGACACGAAGACGAACATAAAGCGCAGTGCATTTATGAAAACATTAGCTACTACAAAAAACAACTACTCTGAAACTTGGCAGAGCTTAATATATTTTGGAAGAGCTCTATAACAGATTCTCGGAAAGGATTCCATAAAGTTGTACATGGTCTATCCTATTTTTCATAACGTGATGGCGCTTCACATACCAGTTCATTGATGTCGTTCCCAGGAGGCATACTTGTACTGCCAGCCTTCAGTTTCCCTTTGGCAAGCCTTCTTCGATATTTGTTATGGAAATCCAGTACTCCCTGCCGCCATTCATCGGTAATTAGACTGTCTTTGCAGCCGAACGCTGAAAATCGAAACCGTGCACATGCACCATTTAGGGGAGCGTACGAAAAATTTTCCTCATGTACACTATTCCACATTAGAGGCCCCAAAATTTTTATAGAAAATTTTTCGCCTAAACTTTGCATAGACTTGTTATTTGAGATACTGAACACGGATATCGTATTCATTTTGTACAGCGACCCCACTTCTGAAGGATTACGGTAGGTACACGATAGATACGGTCAGGGCGCAGCACTAGGTGGTCATTGACCACCAGGACTTAGTAGCGTCCTGCAGATTCAGGGGGTCTAGCACCAATATCCGGGGCGTAGCCAACCGCAAACTGTCTACTGATATTAGAGACAAGCAGATTTCAGAGAAGCACTTCTGGAGGATCATCAAACTCGTGGCTGAACACCACCGTTGTTCAATCATTTACTCCATCCCTACCCTGCACTCTGGTGCGCTCCAATGATAATCAGGTGATGCTCAACCTGTAGGAGACGTATCATGTTGGAATTTTGAATGTAGATGCGCACTATACCAACAAGTATCCCCCCAAAGTGGCACACTTCGTTTTTGAGAAACCGTCTTCGTTTTTGAAAGAAAAAATGTCAATAATGGTCAAAAAGTGGTTTTTGACCATTTTTTGACGAAGACGGTTTCTCAAAAACGGAAAAATGGAGAGTTGGTACCACTTAGGCGCATTTTCTGGAGTTGACAGCGTATCGGAACACTTCCTCAAACGAGAGAAATTTCCTGGGAAAGTTCCGGGTTTGAGAGAAAAAACCACGCTCCAATGACAATTTCTTGTATCTGACAGGTCCTATAACAAGTTTCAACGAGTTCTAGCGGCATCAAACAGTTCCGTACAGAGATAGGTTTTTCGAGGATTTTAGCTTAAATTTGAAATGATTTAGGCTGTCTTCGCAAAATGGTACGCATTTCTTGCTGAAACATCATTCGTCGTCTCACTAACGCTTATTTAAGTCACTTTTCAGTGCCATCTGCTTTTCCTAAAAGAACCCTAGTGTGTAGGTACTTAGTAGTCCATTTCGGAATCCGACTGGACTTAGTACTCCCCAACCGACACTGACCACCTAGTGCTGCGCCCTGGATACGGTATCTCACAGAACGCTCAGAAACTTTGCGTAGAGGGGTTGTTCTAGGCGCAGATCACGATTATTGTTATTATTTTGGGTGACACCTTCGTTTTCCACCCAAAATCGACAATTTCGAACTTACTACCATATACCTACCGTATCCCTGCGAAATAGGGTTTACGGTACAAAACGGAAGTGATATTTCTGTCAAAATTTGAGCGAATTCCATGAGGTACCGTGTCTACGGTAATCCCATCGTAACCCCACAAAAACAAGGTTACCGTAAAAAAGGAATATGAGATTCGTGTTCAGCACCTCGAGTAACTTCCTCTGTACAAAGTTTCGGTGATATATATTTTTTTGGAAATTATGGGGCCCCTAATGTGAAATAGGTGGTACAAAAGGCCGTGATAGATTATAGATACCTGTGGCGTTCGAGACGGCTACATTGACGAGGAGCTGAACGAGCACAGTCACTCCCTGAGATAACAGTTGTTTGATACTTGATTCAGAGGTTGCTTTTTTACTTGGCTATGTTGAAACTCAATAAATGACTACGCAGTTGTGCGGTTTACAGTTCGAAAAAGCCCCTACTCAAGAATTGGTCACTTCCAAAGGGAAGGATCTCAGCAAGCAGACGAACAAGATCCGTTCGCTTATGGTTCTACTAGCCTGAATCATCACTCGATGCAATGGTGCAATATTATGTAGAAACAGTCACTTTGTGTCTACCCAGGAGTAGTTATGAGAACTTGAGGAGTGCACCTTGCCAACGTGGAGCGTGAGCCAACCTGCATTTAGTCTTGGGAGACTTCCTACACAGAAGCTCAGCTGAGATGTTGTGGAGCTAAGGATGTTCATACTTTTAAGGTATAGCTATGTAGAGAGAGGAAGATTAGAGAAAGGTAGGGAACTCACGAGGACTGAGAGATGCATTTGGGAGAATGAGAGAATGAAGAGCTTCTCTGGATCATCACCCTTTTATTTCAATGGAAAACCAATATGAGGCATTGTTGAACTACACATTTTTTGCGTTCTATGACTGCTTCCATGCACAGTTTTCTCTGAACTCTCTCGAATTGCTCAATTGAGTTAGGCAAAAATTAACGAGAGGGGAACCTGTGTCATGACGTACTCTAGCCGAGTCCGCCCTTGCCTGCAGAATACGGTATATTTCTTTCATCGTCTGCGCTTCTCTACGTTCCCACAACGCTAATCCGCCTCACTCTCTGGCCTGGGCTCTGGCCTCTTACGTCAAGTACAGGCAGAGGCTTAATGCACTATATATAATCTATTGAAGCATCAGCCATATATTTCATCGGATGGAAAGGTTATGTACATCACCATCGCACTCGCGTGAAAAGTGTGACGTGATGCATTGACTGATGGTATGAGGCTAGATTATGATGGAAATTTCACTGCGACGTTTTCTATCGCAATCTGGGCCACCAAATCTCCACAAAGATCAGCACTAGTGCCCATGAGGATATGGTGGAATGTATAGGCGTCTTCGCTTAGGTAGCCGCTATACTCCTCGAGGAGTATAGCACCTTGCGTCGCTATCGCCGGCGACGGCGGCCGCTCACAATCGATTTGCACCGAAGCCGCAGTCGCCAACATTGGCGGCCGCCGCCGCCGATAATATATATACGTCGCCTTCGCCGATTATATATATATATATATATATATATATATATATATATATATCAATAAAGTCGAGTTGTGAATTGGGGCACGTGGAGCCGCTGAGGGATGGTAATTTCCAGAAAAATTTGAAAAAAAAACCGAGCAAATGCCTCCGCTTTCTCAACCTCTGAACTACACAAATGTCAATCCAACTCTTGTTATTGTTGTATTTGTTTTTTTTACATGCTTTCTTACCACGTTACCATCTCTCCTACTACCACCTTTCCAACACCCCATAGATTCAGTTTCTTCAATAGTTTTATTCCAAACAGCTGCTATGCTGCCACGTCGTCCGCGTCGCCTCTACATTTCCCACCAAATCATCTGCCCATCGTTTCCGATGGACTGTACGTGTGTACTTTATGTTGAAATTGCAAGGAAGAAGGTAGTTATTACTTGCTATCGAGGACAACGCAGGAAATATGTGCAACGCACTCGAGATCAGCGTTGGGAGCAGCATCTGGTAGTAGACATCACATTAAGAATGGCCACTTCAACCAAGTAGCCGTTCCTTGTAAGCTGTACACCAGCACCGTCATGACAATTTTGAAATTTTTCTTCCTCATAACGTGGTTGTAACGCCAACGCATACTCTACACCTGCAGAGCTTAATGCTTACCACCAACTTATGACAAGGAACAAACAAAATGTTGCAGCAACCTGAGAGACCATCACAGGGAGCAATTTAGGAAATTTCGAAAACGGATCTGAGGTCAGCAACGCAACATGCGTAACACAATGTACAAGACGGTATGAATGGCCATACTGACCAAATATCCTTCCCTTGTAAGCGCTATGGCTTCAGAAAATTCCATGCTTCTTTCTTTTGTGTTGGGATCCTCAAGGTTCAAACGATGTAAACATTATTTTGAGACGCTCTGTATCATCTATTACTCTGATCTTCAGAGTGACAGATTTGGCGCGGAAGGTTGTTGTTATCCATACATCTTCCTGAAGAAAAAATTTGGCGAGACCTATATACAGGGGGGGGCCATAAGTTATTGTACAACGTTTGCTCATTTATTTCTCCACCAGCAACACATAGATTATCCTGCTCTTTTCGCTGCCGAATAGAGCAGGGATCAAAGTATCTTACAGTTAAAACCCGGTTTCCCGGGAGAGTTTTGCTTTGGAGCAGTTGGACTTAGAACAGGTTTTTGAAAAAAGCGGGTTGATGTGGAAATTTTTTACGAAAAATCCACCAAATCTCTAAAGTGGGGTGTACTGCTTAGATGCATCTTAAAGAGCAAAGAATGCTCTTTCTAAAAATATCAAACTGTTTTTGTGGCTGTTTTGCTCGGAAATTGCGGGCAGAGTTAGTGCATTTTGCGGCACCGAAAGTCTGCAATGAATGTTTCCGATAAACTTTTTTCGTTATCTTGGAAGTATCCAGGAGGTTTTTGTGATCAAAAGATAGAGCAAATCCAGCTCTATTAAACAGTGCCTAGTGCGGCAAAAAATATTTTACTACTGCGGAGAAATGGGCCAGCAAACGTTGTACAATAACTTATGGCCCCCCCCCTGTACATACTCCTGGCGTACGGCAGTGCAAGTGGCGGGATTTCTTTCACCAGCACATTATGCGGAAAACATGTTCATTCCTTTCTTACTCGGAAGTTTAACCATCGATCCCGACACGCATGGTGCGGTTAGTAAGCTAGCGCACTCTAAAGATTAGCATCATGGCACGATTCCTGATTTTATCGAAATATCTGCGTGGTTGATAATCTTTTTGGTTTGCAATACATCCAGCTCGAATTTATAAATGGCAAACCAATTGGCTAACCTCGTTTGCCTGGTCAGTCTCACATTTTTTTTGCTAGACAGGCCACAGATTGCCAATTATTGCACCAGACTCTTCCCGTTTGTAAGCAAGACTTGAATGCGAACTGACCAGACTCGAGAATGGGCATGTTCAGTATTTCTGCTTCTAGCTTCTCCAGTGCCACTGTTGCTTTCTCAGCAATTAAACCCACCACAACACATTTTTCCGCTGGTGATGATTGCTAAGGGTCACGAGGTTTTTCAAATATTGGTGGCTCATCAATAACAATTTCCATAAAAAAGAAAACCGGAAGTTATTACATTCAAAATCATCAGCCCATATACGTAAATCACCAATGAGCAGAACACCGTAATTTGCAACAAAGAGAGGAATTTCGCCGATTTCGAACAGAGCAGATCTTTGCAGGTTTGCATCTGTGGTGAGTTGCTCCGTTTCTTCCAGGTTGAAGTTTGTGCAGACCATTTCAGAGAGCTCCGTTCCTTTTCAAAAACAGTGGGTTACTGAATTGAATAAAAACCACTTCACCGAACCGGAGGTACCAACCTAAGACCGCTATGTTTCTTCGATCAGCAAGCGTCGGCCCACTGACACTTCAACTTGTTCGTATTCCAGAGTATCTCCGTGTTTTTTTTTGAGGTGAAACCGATCTATATAATAAGGCTTTATACGTCTCCCCACTACTTGACTGCGTTGCGCATACCTGTCACTCGTTGTTATGCTCAAGCCGTTTGGAAATGCAAAGCCAACTCGTTGTTCGTTTTTGACTTTGAGTCAATGTTTAAATGTTCGATAAAATTAATTATATCAAAAATGAAAGCAAAACTCATGGCGAAATTGTGCGACAATACCACTAATTTTGTTATTACACTATTGATTTAACCCCCAACGGCTACATTTCATTACTTCCTACATGGGAGCCAAAAATATAGTTAAATTACATACTCTTGAAAGGCTTCGTATAAAGCATTTCAAATGAATGACGAAAAAAGCAGAAGCTGAGATTGAGATGCACGTATCGAAATTACGACATTATGTTAAGAGTCTCCATGATGTGATTGTCAACCGGAAAGGTTTAAAGCAGATGGCTGAGAAGTATTCAGTTCTCTAGGACGTATGTGAACACCATGTGTATCCCAAAACAATGCCACTGTGTGCCTGCTGCCTACTCCTAATATACAGCGTAACGTACAACTGAAATTTTAAAAAAAATTTGAAATAATTTTCAGATCAGCGTTGCTGCAGAGTCATTATAATGGATCTCGAGGGAGAATGAGAACACTCGGAATGGAAGATTTGTTTCTACTTTACAGAACTCCGTCTCTATTTTCATTCCCTTACAGCATATAGCAACGAACACTAGATGCGATTTTCGTGCCGTCACTGTTTGAAGCCCTTGTTCAATTATGAGCGATATTTTTCGCATGAGTTTCCCAAGGTAATTTCACTTATTCACCTAGATGCCTAGATAGATTACTTACGAGCTTCAGATGACGGATATTGCAACTACCAGATAATTGTCTGGCACATACCAGTGGCGGACGCAGAAAGTGGGCGGGAGGGGGGGAGGCGTGGGAAAAAAAGTGGGGTCTCCGCTGTTTTGGGGACCCAGACGGAAAATACAATTAATAAAAATATTAATTATAATAACAAATGATTAATAAAAAATATATTAAAACAATGTTAAAAATAAACAAGAAAAAGTAAACTAATGCAAGATTTTTACATGTATTGTAAAGTAATTTCAAAAATTTGCCGACCCATTCTCGGGAGGTGCACTCAGCCGCCCCCCCCCCCTCGTGCGCCACTTGTATGTACCTATGGAAAGGCTTCGGAAGACGACAAAATAATTCCGGAAACCCCATTTGGTACTTTTTTCTAAAGTAGGTTCGATAGATACTTGCTTTTCGATTCACGGTACTTTTGAACTTCGCTTTCAGATTTTTCGATGAATAAGTCCACTCGTAAAAATATAGCAAGATCCAAGAGTTTGCCTTCCTCTGTCATCGCAGAGGTTACACTTGGGCTAGCGTATTTATCGATAGAAACATGAAGCTGAGTGAATTCAAGTAGTTGGATTTTTGTAGTTCCGCGACGTGGTGTCGAAGTCGAACTACGACAAATGCGGATGAATGGGGCAGCGGTGAGTTTGACGAGTCAGAAGAATTAAGGCTCAACGCAGATTCACGCGCTTCATGTCTCGTGTTTCTACACTGAAGTTTCAATAGTGGAAGAAAATGATTCGTGACTCGTGTTCCGATGAAGTCACAATTGAACTATGCATACGAATATGTTGGAGTAGACATTGACAGAGCTGAGTACACGCCTGCGACGAAAAGAAGCAGGTTTATACGATGCTAAGAGTTTATTCATCATAAACAGATCGCTATTATTTGTTGATACATAACCCTCCGCCAAGAGCATCTTCGCACTTCTTATTAAATTTAGCGCAGCGCGAACATGGCTTGCCGACAGTGTAGATTGGATCGCGAGAAGTAAAGAGCCTGTAAATGTAAAGTTAGAAAGTACAGCATTAATGTCAATGGCACCATACGTTCAAGCATTTTGTTGTGGACGTTTATAGATAAAGCATCTCCTCCACAAAGTATCAGGTTGATGAAAAATTTTATCATTTTCTCGAAAGTCTATAATTCTCCCTAAATGTCGTATGCTTATTAGGTATGGTAGACTGTAGAGCGATCCTGTTTTTTTTTTTTTTTGCTGTAAGCATGAACTAGGAGAATTAACGGAAAATTCACAGACATTGCATTTTCAATTTTCCGTTTCTCCTGTAATTTTCCTGTAAGATTGCAAGCCATTTCGGTTGAAAAACCTTCTTCGCTCATGATTTCGTTTTTTTTTCTTTCAAAACTCTACAATTTGCCCTAGATGTCGTATACCTACTAGTTATGGTAAAGGACTTGTAGAGCAATCCTACTCCTGTCATTCCGCTCTCGAGCAGGTTGAACCGTTTCCGTTTTGGAGGAATGCAGACAGGCATTTTTTGTGGTATTTTCTTTTCCTTTTCTGGAATTTTGCTAAACGATCCACTTCGTGCAGCTAATTCGAAGCAATACACCCACTCCATTAGTTAAACCTCGAGTATTGGATGGTCTAAATTCAGACACTGAGGTTGAGCTCAACTGATCCGATTGTGTCCATTAGAGGTCGTGTTTACGCATCCTGTATCTCAAAGAGGTAATGCTCTAGTTCTTATTCCTCAGCCCACATGGACGAATGAAATCATCAGAGAAATTTATCACCCAGTTCACTCATGTTTGAAGATGGATTTTAAAAAAAGTTTGATGTTGTGGACGAGATATTGAACGACGGCAGAATCCTCCTAAGTTACTTACGGCTCCCACCAACTAAAACTTCCTTTGATATTGTGGTCAAAAATATTTTTTGGATAACTTCCACAGGGCAATTATACACACCATTTGGGGGATACATGAAAAGTCAAAGATAACTGCTTGTTATGTGTGTTATAACGTACCCGTTATACTGACATATGACAAGTGTGTATTTCTTCGCTGTGCACTCCGATATGGCGCACCCAAATCCCGAATTTCTGTCGGTTATCATCTGCAATAGAGTAGTTTTTTTTTCGCAGAAACTTTGGCGTCAGATTTAGTTACTTTTGCAAAATCGCTGGCTTTCTCTTCGACTTCATCCTGGTAGAAAACTGCTCCTCCTATCGGGTTGAGATCAACTAATTTTGCCTGCCCCGCCCATGCTTTGATTGCCTGCAAAATAAGCGATTGCAATAGGACACAATTACTGTGAGAAACATCTGTTCTCAAGTGCTCCAGCATGTTGAGTGATGTTCACTTTTGTGCTAGGTTCCTGAGAGTAGAAGCCGTTTGCGTTAGTCAAACAACGCAATTTATTCTTGATAAAGAGCAATCTGTTCATTCGTTCTCCGTGGTTCTTATCTATTAATTACTTATACATTCTACAGTAATTACCTCTTCGAGAGCTTCTTTCGGGTCAACATTAAGTCTCTTGATAATGTAATGAGTCTGCGTGTGACCTTTCGGGACCGGAAATGGTGGATCCGAGCATGCATACCTATCCACTAACACTTTGGTTGCTTTTCCAATTGTACTGCAGAGATACACCTAAATGTATTTTTGCTCAAAACCTTCACTGATTAAATCTTAGTCTCGAAAACTAAGTCCTCACCACTGACCACAACGCTGTCGCTGTTGGCGCATAAGCGCTCTTGTCTCGAGTCCATCCGGTCGCAAGAAGTCTTCTAGAATATCGAAAAGGTTTGCCATGCAGTGTAATCTATGCGAGGTATTTCTACCTGTAATAGTTCATCATGTACTGAGCTGTAAGGTGTTGTTCGTAGGTCAATCCGTCGACGTCCGGGTGGCAATATCTTGGAAGAAAGTCCTTAGCTGAAAAAAGCAAAAAGCTGTGGCCGAGTTCACAAGGTTTCATGGAAAATGAAGATCATTTTCGTTTTTTTCCCAAAGATTGTATGTATATATCTTTGAATTAAAGCTTCGGTTATGCTCCCGAATCAAAGCATAAGAAGTATTTCACACGCGCTTTGGTTGTACGTATTTCTCACTTGGGGTGTATTTTGCTAGTTGGCACAGATAGTCGACACAGGTGCTTCCAGCTGCGCAACCACTTGCTTTACTGCAGTCGCTGCCCGGCGTATAAAGAGAATCACCGTTCTTCGGTCTCAAAAACAACATAGTAATCTTGATCAAAAACTCATGTTCGGTCTATGAAAAGGGGGACCAGAACGAACTTCCGATTGTACCAACAGAGCAGTTTGCCCGAGCACTCTTTGTTGTAGGTGCACGCAAAACCAGTGGTCTTCCCGTAAGCCATCTGAAAGAAGACTCCAGCGACTTATTCACTATAGTTTTTCTATTCTCAAATAGGATAACACTCACTATGCCAAAATTCTTTATTGTAGTGTCACTGTATTCCGGTTTTGCCAGATTCACGTTTTTTACCTCATTCCATAATTTATTCAGAATGGTGGTCGTCTCTTTATTTATGTCACAGGGCTTGCCAGTCAGCTTGATGCTATAACCAAACAATTTCTGAAGTCGGGTTATGAATTCACATGTAATAATTCACCACTCACTCCGTTGAAATTGTTGAAAAATTTGGCATAATGCCGATTTGGTTGTTGCAATTGTGCAGCGAAGCATAGTTCTCTATGTTACAGTCCCAATGCTGTAATAGAAGCAATCATGTAGCTTACAAAAGATTATACGTGAACAAAATCATCATGTGTGCTATGAAAAGTGTGGTGTAAAAAAGCATCTTCTTACGAGCAGTCAAACGCTTGCTCAAATGCTCTGCGTTAAACAAATGTGTGGAATTTCCTTCAAATGTCAGCAAAGGACATGCTACTCTGGAACTAAAGAACGTTAAAAATTTGACTGCCTCCTCCCCTCTTTTCTGAAGAATCCGTGTCCTTTGCGTTGGAACAACATCAGCAGATTTTTTGGCGAGAAAATTTAATAGACCAGCGGAAGATCTACAAAAAGTGCTATTCTAGGCGCAAATAACCTTTCTAAAATTTAATTCGTTAAATCGTTACACTGGCGATTACACCTTTCAAATTGAGCTAATGAACATTTCCAGCTTCTAAATCAAAATATATTTACACCAAATGGCATGTCAGTGGACCCTAATGCTCCAAAATGTTGGGAGTGCCGTAGAAGTTATTTTATCCAATATGTCGTGACAATCACGATCATCAAAAGCCATCTCAAATCTGGTGCCATACTACAGTGCGTAACATAAATATACGGGCACCCCAAAAATCTGCTTTCCTTCACATTCCTGCCAAAAGCCACTGCTACCAGTGAATTCGGCATGCCCGAAAGCCCTAGTCGACTATTCTTCACATACAAAAACAGATAACGGAAATAGATAGTGGTGGTTTTCTAAGACTCCTAAGGGCTGATTTACCTGTTCAGGTGATCTTCTCCGATGAGAGGAAGTTCAACTTGGACGGCCCAGATGGCAACGCATACTACTGGAGGGATCTCCGCAAGGAGCCGCAGGTCTTCAGCAAGCGAAACTTTGGTGGTGGCACAGTGATGGTTTGGGGCGAGTTCTGCCAAGACGGAGTGCTCGACATCGCGTTCGTTTCGGCTCGCATGAACTCTAACGATTACCAGGAAATGCTCAGCCACCATCTCCTGCCTTTTCTGCACCAGCACGATGCGACGCCGTTCATTTTCCAGCAGGACAACGCGGCAATCCACGTCAGTCGTTCGACGAAGGCTTGGTTCAACGACCACAACGTCACCGTTATGGAATGGCCCGCCTGTTCTCCCGATGCCAACCCCATAGAGAATCTTTGGGGCATCTTGGTGCGTAAAATCTACCGCCAGGGAAGGACGTTTTCCAATACCACAGAGCTCAAAGCAGCCATCACCAGTGCTTGGAGCCAACTGGACCACGAAATCGTGAAAAGACTTGTCAACTCCATGCCTCAGCGCATTTTTGAAATAATCAGCAAACACGGAGGACCGATTAATTACTAGGAATTGATTGTTGGTAGATTGACATAATAAAACTGTTGATTTTTACAAGTGCCCGTATAATTATGACACACAGATTTGGGGGGCTAAATACAGATTACACCATTATCTATTTCCATTACTTGTCTTCCTACGTGAAGAATGGTGGTGTAGGGTTTTCGGGCCCGCCGAATTCACTGGTAGTAGTGGTTTTTGTCGGAAATGTGAAGGAAAGCAGATACCGACATTTTTGGGGTGCCCGTATATTTATGGTACGCACTGTATGCCTGAGTGTTATACGTTGCCTGAGTATTCAATCTGCTGCCATGTTTGGGCCGGAAGAGGACCAGAGCTTCCGACGTTCCCGTCGTCCCCACAGACCCCGATGACCTTAATTGTTTGTTACTCATGATTGCTTTCTTTCTTATTCATAAACTATTGCTCACACTGTGTAAGAAGAGCCATCGGCGCAACACAATACGTAATTTGCAGTGGCGAATGCAGGGGAGTGGAGGAGGGGGTTGTTTACCAATATTTTTGTTTTCATTTTCAGTTCTGGTTCCCAAAGGTAGGTAGAAAAGAAAGAACTGCTCTGAAGACTTGTGACGCCTTTTCAATTTTGACGAAGCTCTGTGATAGATTCTCAGAAACGATTGTGGAAAGTCTTACGTGGACTTTCCTACTTCTGAAGATACGACTTCAACGCACGTACCAGTTCATTGATGTCGTTCCCCGCGGGCATCTTGCCACTTTTCATGGGCTGATTTCCTTGAGCAAGTGTTCTTCGATGATCATTATGGAACTTCAGTATCATCTCCCTCCATTCGTCGGTAATCAATCTGTCATTGCACCCGAATGCTGAAAATAGAAAGAAGGGACCACATATGTATGTGCACTTTCATAGTTTCATATGGAAACTTAGAAATTTCTTTTGCCTATCATCGTCAGATGAAATCAAACGCTATCAGGCTACAGTGACTGGGGCATTCAATCTCTTCAAAAAATCTCTTCAAAAATTGGCCAATCACCGTAGCTGAATAGCACCCCCTTTCCCGTTACGATGAGACTCCTCAGAAATCCACTCCTCCCTCTGTTATACCCTGAGAATGGCGAAATTACCATCGCAACTATGTTACCTGTGGCGCTCGAAACAGCAGCATTGCAGAGGAGCTGAACGAAGATCCCCTGAAGAATAAAATAGTTTTTTGGACCTTAATCGCATGCTCGGCTCTTATAATATTCGATGAACCATTATAGACGTGTGCGGTCTGCCATTCGCTAAAGTCTTTATGGAAGAATTAGTAAGTCTCTGCAAGCAGACGAAAAAGCCTTCTTCTTCTATACTAGCCCCAACCCCGAAAATCACTTTACTAGCTACGTTGGTGGTCGTTTACACCGCCTGTGGAAAGACTATGTATCGTCAGGAGATTATAGAAAAGCACAGAACTCACCAAGAGCCAGAGATACATTTGGGTAATTGTGAAGCTGCTCTGGGCCATCACCCTTTTATATTAATGGAAAACCAATATGTGCGTGAGATTTCTAAATTACACATTTTTTCATTATGTGACTTTTGCCCGATTAGTATTTTTCTCTCAACTCTCTCAGAATGCTCAGTTGAGCGAAACTGAACGAGAGTCCTCCCACTTCAACAGGCTCCGCCCCTATCTACAGCCCACGGTATTTTCTCTCGTCCTCTGCGTTTCTTTATGCGTTCATAACCCTCCTGACACTTCATCTCCTCTTCCTTGTATTCGCCCTGGCTCTTCACGCCAACGGCGAATCACAAGGGGAAGCGTTGCATTCAATCCATGGAAGCTAAATGTTGAATAGAATAGAAGCTACAACATTCCCATGTACACTCTTTACGGAACCTGAACATGATGTCGTAACATAATTACTTGTACTTTTACGCCTCACAGGATGTTATATGAGCAATGCTTGTTGATCTTCTACTACACATCATTTTCAGAGATCTGAACGCTTCAGAAACTGACTCATCAAACGCCACCTCTCAAAACGCGTCGAAACAAACAGCTAACAGACATATAATAAAGACTAAAAAGGTACTAAACTGAATAAAAACAAAAACTAAACTAGACTATTTGATATTAGCTTCAAAACCAAAATCCACGAAAACAAGGTGTTATCCTCCATGCGCTTCACTGCTCGCCTATTAGCGTCTGTGGGTCCCACCACGCAAAAGTCATGTGAGTATGCGCAAGCGACCTAATCTGGGTAATTTTGCGGGCGGAAACACGACTACGTCCACACTGACATCAACGTCCACGGCAATATCTTCTCAGGTAGGAAGCGATTGCTCTTGTTCTACCTACTACTGTGATTCTCTAGATACACGGTAAGCGATTGATTTCAGAAGTGAAGCTTCCCGTGAATTCCCCTTTCAAACGCAGCACGTGCGGAAATTTCTGGGCCCGAAGTCTTTATTGTTTTAATAATTAGCAACTGTACCAACAATTCTACGAACGGTGCACAACAGTTGGACGCACTAGCACTCTCAAGGTACAGATAGATTAGATATGTGCCAGCGTTCATGTATTGCGTTGTAGCATGAAATGAGGGTTTTCGCTTATAATCACTTCCGTATCCTATGATAGAACTTGCCTTCACTTCCACCTCCTTCCACTCAAAGGCCGGGCAACTGGACCATCGTTTGTAAACTGTCTAAATTGGCGACAATATAAGAAGCCTTTTTCGTGGGCTTCGACAAAATTGATCGCTCCCTTCGTTTTCACTATGGTGCTAAATCTAGGGACAGCAAAATCTGTGAGAGCAAAATTAGCGTTTGTGCTGCCGTTAAGTTCTTTATGCTATGATGTTATTAACCCTCAATGAAAAGCGAATGTCAATGTTTGGATGGATTTTAACGATCACGAGATTTTTCGGGTATTGGTTTCACATCAGTATCAGTCTGCATAAAAAAAGAAAGTCGACAATGAAGTTATTACATGCAAAATCATCAGCCCATGTAAATCAGTGGTGAGCTGGATACCGTAATCCGCAACAGAGTTGAGCAATCAGGCCGATTCCGAACGGGGTAAGTTACATTACTGGACAGATCTGACTGACAGGACCGTGAGCGGACATTGCCGAGATCCTCATAACTATTCATGAGCTTGCTTGTTGAAATAATCGCCTGCAACTTTGAGTGCCGTGGTTGCGTTTTTGGAGATACTATGATACTTGGTGATTTTTGCTAATATTGGGCTCCCGTGGGACATTTCACGCAAAATTCGTTCCCTCGAGGACACTATATCGCTACATCGCTATGCTATATTGAACTGAAGAAAAACCATTTCCCCAGATTTGTGATCCGCTGAGCTTTTGCTTTTTCAGGTGAGTGCCGGTACCGTTCTATAAGTGTTATGTATACCTACCAATTCTCAACTGTGGACCTGTTGAGGTAAAAAATGCGCTCAACGGATTTTTCACCTCCGAATTAAGGCAAAATCTGCTCAAATCTTCGTGTTTGAGATGGTGGATTTTGGGGTTGTAATGGACTCAGGACTCATAACTACGCGAGAAATTAACAAAATTGGAGTGCTGTTTCCTGTGCGACTAAGCGCGCTCTGTTTCACTCTTGTCGGTCCGCCACGATGAAATCACACACGCTTGCACCAAGCGACCGCGGCCTGTGTGCGCTGGCGCATGAAAAGCAGCTGTGTTCACGGTGACCAGGTGTGTTGGCAGCTTCGATTTGGATTTCTACGCAGGTAAGTCATGATTTTTTGTGTTCGTTGAACATTTGTGATGTGCTGACGTGTTTCACAGGTGCTGTCTTTAAGCTGGTAATGACGAAATACATCTCAGGCCGTTTAAGAGGCAAAAATAAGCAGTGACGAAGACTCTGAGACCACCACCATGCACTCGTTATGAATCATGGGGGCGCAGTGTTAAAGGCAGCACGCACGGAAATTCTCACTTCTGAAGTGAGTCGCTTACCTTGTAGCCGGCCGCTGGACAATCGCAACAGTAAGTTCAACACAGTGAATAGCCGAACTGTAACCTCAACGTATCTGGAACGTTGAAGCGTTCTCTGGGAACTGCACAATGAACGATGGAAGCTAACTCGCAATCAAGGAGGAGCAAGGAAGGGTTTTATCTTCCTTTCTGTGGATACTGCCATAGCTTCGATAACTCCTCTGTTCATATAATATGTGCGAGGTCGTTTGTTCTGAAATGCCCTGTCACCGGCGTCGATTTTGACCGTATTTTCTAATTGTATCGACATCGATGGTGGCAAATTGCTGTTTTTCATGCATTCTAAGTGAACACTTGATTCGAGCTCCGAAATTCATTTGTTTTGATTCCATGTATCTCGCTTGTTAATGTCAAACGGCACAAGCAGACAATACAGCATATGACATTTATTTGGATTTCACCACTTTTGTGTAGGATTGAATTTTCCACTAAAAAACAACTTTTAGCAGCGCATAGCAGTCGCACCATCCCAAAAATGTAACTTCTCCTCTGGTAAGTTCTCCTCTTTTCAGGGCACCTGTGCCACGGAATGGATCTGCGGAGTATAGCAACCTCTTTTATATGCTGCGCCAAAGATGTACACGAAATTGGTGGACGGTCAGAACGCAGCAGTAGGAGGGATAGAACTGCATACAATGACTAACCAACCTTCTGGAGAAGGATTACTTCCGGACTGTTGTCGAATCCTGTGAATTCTGTAAGGGTCTAGAGAACTGATTGTGAGATCATGGCAAGTGCTACGAACACGACATACTGAAACCAAACTCCAAACCAGTACCGAATTACAACATAGAATCACAGCACTTTGCTAACATGAGCAGAACTATGCTTTCCACCGCTTTCCTCACTTGTCAACCATTACACAATCATACCTCAAAGAGTCTCAAAAGAAATATCGCAATGTCAAAAAGACAAAAAAAAAGAGTAAAAAGTACAATACAACCATTGGTCATTCTGTGAACCGTCCTTGTTTTTCGTTTTGATTTATGAAACTGTCTTTAAGATGTATATTTCTCATAAAAGAGTTGGTGTGAATGCGTTAAAGACCAGAAATTACATTTGACGGTACCGCGACCTAATCTTGTCGCAGCATTAGCTTTTCAAATATGTAAGCGGTCTCTTGAGAAACATTCAAGGTAGTCTGTTTACCTAAAGCATGCACTGTAGGTTATTGCCCAATCGGACGCGGCGGCATCGTTCGAGAGGCCAATCACTAGATGGTAACGAATAGAGGAGTTGAGCAGCCATTCTTGCCACGCCGCCGCGTTCGGTTGGAGCGTTATCTGCTGTCTATTTACGCTCTAAGTGAATACACTGTACATAAACTAGTTCTCAATACGGCCATTTTGCACAAACCTGCAGTAACTAGCTATACTTCCATCAGTACATGATTTACTTTGCTTTGTGCGAACCGGAATATTGTTCTAAAGTATAATATTGCACATGCAGCGAGAGGCATCTTCCAGATATTTTAGTAGAAAGTGGAAGCCAACCGCTAAGACCTCGGGCCGAATTCAGGCGTGTTCATTGACGTCCACCGTCCACCAATCCTTGGACTTATAAATCGGTGCTCAATATCTTTTTAGCAAGATAAGTAATAGATTTTAAGAGTTGCTTCGATATTTTCGCACATTTTATTCACTGCTAATGCCATTTGTTTTGTGGTTTCTTGTTATCATCGCTGTTTTTTTCTCTTACCATGTATTTGTGCTATAGCAATGTTTTGGAGGATACTGCGAGATGAAGTGGCGAATAGAGGAGGTTGAGAGCGAAATGAAGAGACAAGAGACATCTTCATAACACCACTCCAAATGAAGCATGATAATGGAAGTTTCTGAAAAAACGTCGGAAGCACACTACTCATTAGTCAATACTTTTATCCATTCATTATACTGTTGATGTCGAAGAGGAAACTGTCAAACCCAAATGGTGGGTGATGCATATGACGTTGAATGCTTGTAGGTAAGCATTTGTGTACGACAAGCATTTCGGACCTTTGAAGTAGCGGGTGCTCCCATCAGCGCTGGTCGATCCGGTGCAAGCTTCCCTGGTACAAAGCTAATTGCAAGTACGGTACAAGAGCTCAATATAAAATTTATCGCGATGTCGTTACCGTTAATACGATTCGTCTCCTTTTTTTTCCTAAGGCCTACGGCATATTTCACAGCGACGCTGCCTCAGCGACCGATCAGCCCCAACAGTTTTATAAAGTTGCTCCTATTCTAGCACGCTATTCGCCGTGAATTGTGTGATTCTCTGAGATTCTCCAAGAAGTCCATCCTGCCATGTTTAATATTAGAGGCAGGTAATATAATATAATATAATATAATATAATATAATATAATATAATATAATATAATATAATATAATATAACATAATATAATATAATATAATAATAATATAATATAATATAATATAATATAATATAGTATAATATAAGTATAATATAAGTATCTGAATGATTATGCTTACGGATTTATCGTGTATGCATTGTACTAACTTCACTAATTTACTTCCATCTTTGAGCAGTTACTACTTATTGTTATCGCTTCGATGTCTTCTATGCATTGTATATGTCTTCTTGAGATTGTTTCTGTACACTAACGTAGTATAGCCACATACCAACAAATTAATAAATAAATAAGAGGAGAGAACTTGTAGCGTATCGTTCTCGTCATTTCCATTCATTTTCTTCACAGCGGCGGTGTCGCTGTGAAGTGTGCCGTAGACCTAATATGTACGTATATGACACTTACATTGCTATATTGATATAATCAATATAGCAATTATTGTGCAATGTTTCTACACTGTGTTTCAACGTCAGCATAGAGAAGGACAAGGAAGGGCATTCACAGCAACTCTTATGTTGATATCCAAAAGATCAGATCATGCAAGAATCTTAAGCGATACACAGTCCTCCGCCTAGCGTATTATCACACTTCTTCCCTGCTCCGATGCAGCCTGAACATGGCTTGCCGGTAGTGTAAACTGTGTCCCCACTCGCGAGAGGCCTGCAAAAAAGTTACGGCTTTGTGAAGAATGATGGAGAATTGTTTTTTGTAGTTATTGAGATATTACATAGAAACAAAGTGCAATCTCCTTTTTTCTATCGACTATCTTGGTTCAGCTCCGTTTTTAATCCATTAGGTGGTGCAGAAGTTACTCAACATTTATAGCTATGAATTATATTTGTAGGCTTGAATTATTTATCTTCATTTATTGTTGCCATTCCTGTTTGATTGCCAAGTGGGGTTTAGGCTCGACTTTATGTAGTTGC
Organism: Ancylostoma caninum; assembly: GCA_037903475.1. Taxonomy (NCBI): domain Eukaryota; kingdom Metazoa; phylum Nematoda; class Chromadorea; order Rhabditida; family Ancylostomatidae; genus Ancylostoma; species Ancylostoma caninum. Next base: position 235,713 of record JBAJFG010000015.1, on the reverse strand, counting down.
CAACATGAGGCATCAAACTTGGTTAAGTAAACTTCGTCTCCGTAACACGAACAATGCACGTGAAATATTGCACAAAAACGGTAAATCATGAGATTCGCACAATGAGATACAAATAGATGAATGGGCTGAGACACGAATGAATGAAGGAGTAAATAAGCGGAAGCTATGAATAGCATTGATACAAATGTGTACCTCGAAACTGTACCTCCTTGTACATAAAAGGCGGGGATGCAGCTGCAGCAGTGAATCTGTGAGTATAATACTCTTTCGGCATGCCTGCGCCTTAGTTAATGCATGAAGAAAATGCAACATTTTGAGGAATGTGCATTGTCACACATTGACCGAACATTGAGACATTGATCGCACAATGGTCGAGAAATGTATATGTTGGACGACGGTGGAAATCACTATGGAATTGTATATTATTCTTTAGATAGGCATGACATCAACATGTGGTATCACTTTTAGGCTGGCAGGCATGTCAAACAAAACAAATATTGTCACTTGTTTGAAAGGCATAAATCTACATGAACGTGTGCACCTCTCAACAGCCCTATTTTAAACTTTTCCGGCAGAAACGCAAGCAATGCTGCCCTCGAAAGCCCTTCACCTGTTTGGTACAGGTCATCGCTACCGGCCCTACGGAAAGTTACAGATGCGGTGGCTCATTTGCCTAGGATACGTACGGTTCGTAGCATTTCCCCCTTTGCTGCTAGTATTTTCGTGGTTGAATCGTTTCGAGTTGCCTTTTCTTCAAAGATATTTAGCGATACTGCCTCTTCTCCCATTTTGTCCACTTTCAGAACAAAAAAAAACTTTCCAGGCGCTCCACTCTCCAGTTACTGCAATGCAGTGGTCGGCCACATTCCGATTCAGAGATGTACGTATTGTCTTCTTCACTAAGTATGGGCAATAGACCAAGTTCTGGATATGGTGAGTCTCGCTACGTGGCTATTGTCTGGCTCACGTCCAACATGATAAAGAGAGTGTGGGTCACGATGTGGCAAAATGGGACGGTGTCTCCCCACCCTTCGGTGCCAACTCGTCCACACTCACATTCAAATTTGCATGGGCAAGTATGGTGAAATCGCGTGCGAGTTAATGCGAGTGGATCGTAAAGGGCACGGCGAGGATCTCATTGAAGCAATGTTCTGCCTCATCACGACCCACACGCTGATAAAGAATATGACTAAGGTAGCCGCTATACTCCTCGAGGAGTATAGCACCTTGCGTCGCCGTCGCCGGCGACGGCGGCCGCCAATGTTGGCACCCCTCACAATCGATACGCACCGGCGCCGCAGTCGCCAACATTGGCGGCCGCCGGTCGTCAATGTTAGCGACCAATCGATATGCACCGACGTCACAGTCGCCAACATTGGCGGCCGCCGATGTTGGCGATCGCCAGTCGCCGGCGACGGCGGCCGCCGCCGCCGCTCCGCCCACAATCGATGCGTATCGGCCTCACAGTCGCCGGCGATGGCGACGCAAGGTGCTACAGTCCTCGAGAACTACAGGGGGGGCCATAAGTTATTGTACAACGTTTGCTCATTTATTTCTCCACCAGCAACACATGGATTATCCTGCTCTTTTCGCTGCCGAATAGAGCAGGGATCAAAGTATCTTACAGTTAAAACCCGGTTTCCCGGGAGAGTTTTGCTTTGGAGCAGTTGGACTTAGAACAGGTTTTTGAAAAAAGCGGGTTGATGTGGAAATTTTTTACGAAAAATCCACCAAATCTCTAAAGTGGGGTGTACTGCTTAGATGCATCTTAAAGAGCAAAGAATGCTCTTTCTAAAAATATCAAACTGTTTTTGTGGCTGTTTTGCTCGGAAATTGCGGGCAGAGTTAGTGCATTTTGCGGCACCGAAAGTCTGCAATGAATGTTTCCGATAAACTTTTTTCGTTATCTTGGAAGTATCCAGGAGGTTTTTGTGATCAAAAGATAGAGCAAATCCAGCTCTATTAAACAGTGCCTAGTGCGGCAAAAAATATTTTACTACTGCGGAGAAATGGGCCAGCAAACGTTGTACAATAACTTATGGCCCCCCCTGTATAGCGGCAGTGTAAGCCTAGACTAAAAAGTTGGCGGTGCAATCACAGTCAGTATATTCTATTACGACGAATTTCGAAATCTGTGATGGCTTCGGCTTCGAGAACACTGCTGGCCGTTCCCAAACCACCTAGTTTACAGGGCATCGCCACCTTTCTAGCACCTACTCAGTCGGGTGAAAAAACCGAAGGGTTTTTTCACTGGAAAATATGAAACAAATACGACAACATGGAAATGGAGGTCTCTGAATCCGTCACTTATCAGTTCTTGAAGTTCGGCGCAGGTTATCTTGGAATGGATCATTTGACAAGCAATGCTTGTAGCTAATTATGTAACTTACTCTATAAACAAATGTCACAATTCTAAGCGAGATTTTCCAACGAAACTTCTGCACCACTCTAGTGTAAATAAAATATGCAGAAGAGCACTGTCACACGTAAGACTTTTACAGGATAAATAAATTATAGAAATTATTCTATGACGGTTAACTAGGTAATAGAAAACTTACGCATCGTACTGACACACTGCGACGGTGAATTTCTGCGACTTGCACTCCTTCACGGAACATCCTACCCTCGTGGCTTTTTCATTCAGCATCTACAACGAATAAGAGTGTTGTATCGTGACCTGTGACCAGTGGTGGACGCAGCGGGGGCGCCCCTCCCCGATAATAGGTCGGCAAATTTTTGAAATAGCTTTACAATGCATATAAAAATCTTATTAGTTTATTTTTACTTCTTTGTTTTTAATGTTATTTTTAATATAATTTTTATTAATTATTCACTATTATAATTAATATTTTTACTAATTATATTTTCAGTCTGGGTTCCTAAAACGGCGGGGACCTCACATTTTTTCCCACGCCCTCCCTCCCCCGCCCACTTTCTGCGTCCGCCACTCCCTGTAACATATAAAGTCTCTCACTTTTGCAAAGTCGCTGGCTTTGGCTTCGACGTTGCCATCGAATCTAACTTCTTTATCCAGATCAACCAACATCGACTGCTCTGCCCATTTCGTTATTGCCTATAAAAAGATCGCAGATCAGTCCACCGAATCGTAAAGGGTATAGGATTCGTGTCGTAGTATTCGAACATTTGCACGTTTATAAAATAGAAATCCAGTCCAACTGAATGTGGTCACAACAAAGAAGTACACAAAGCAGAGGTCCCAGATTTGTCACTCTCCTCATATGAACAGAATGGTCTTTTTCTCAGAATTGAATCGCAAATCCATAGAGAAAATCGCTAAACCGGACTATATCTTAAGTTCCAGGCTCCCTACCTCGTTGAGCACTTGCAGTGGAGTCTTGGTGAGGTCTGTAACCTTGTAGAAGCTCAGAGAGTATCCCGGCGTGGCTGTATATGACTGCACAGTACAATTGTCAGCTATAACTTTAGTTGCATTACCAATGCCGTCGCAGTCGTATACCTAAAAAATGCCAAGTGGAAGTCGATTGTTTTTTTTCTGGTTACTCTTCCATAGTAAAAGTGTACGTTACCACAGCATTCATCCTCTCGGCAGTTGGCCAATAATCCTTCTGATCTGGAGCCCATCCTGATCCAGCAAGTCTTCTGCAAAGTTGAAAAAATAAGAAAACACCCCAATCGATGCGGCTCACTCCCACCTATAATAGTTGATCATATCCTGAGCCGTAACTTGCATTTCGTAGGTCATTCCATCCTTGTTTTGTCCTGTGCATAGTGGTTGAGGGCTTGCGTCCTCAACTGCATAGATGTGAATTTTCAACAAATCCTGGCAAATTCTACTTTGTGTAGTTGGAGCCACACGAGGTTGTTATAATTTCACTTTATTGGCTGACGTTTGGGCGTGCTCGCCTTCGTCGGAGCCTGATTCTCAGAGCCTAATGCCGAGGCTCAAAGGCAGTCGGACATGGGAACGAATCCTGGCAAAATTTTGTAGAAATGCGGAGGTCGGCTGTGCGGAGAATCGCTGCCAGAGGGGGGAGAGATAAAAATAATAGGAAATAATAGTAGTTTGTCCGAAACTCGCTTCTCGTTCTACACCTATACTTTAGACGCCTTCCAACGTACTTTCTTATCAATTTGCCAATGCTTGAAGCAATTTCTAGGCTTAGTGCTTTTTTCTCCAGATTTTAGTGCTTTTTCTGGTTCTCTGTTGTTATTTGATCAACTAAATATTTTCCGTACCCTTTTTGTATGAGAGAACAAGAAAAAAAATTCCGAGGGAGGTAGATCAGCTGACTAGAGAAGAACTCATGGTGTTCTTGGACATCGACTGTGCATACCGTGGACAGGTGCTTGTATGCTGAAAGAAGCATCCGTTCACCTCGTCTAACCTAAGACTCCCTTTGTGAGTCACGATAACACAGTCTTGAAGTTTTTAGAGGTTTTCAATGAGTTCTTGGTCCGAGAACCCAAAATCCGAACGAGCAAATTCTGGCAGAGGTAGGAAGCTCGGTTAAGCGAGTCGAGTCTGGATACCTGGAAGACTCATCCAGCGGATCAAAGAAGATAGCCAGTATCACACATTTTCCTTGTTTTTTTTACTTGTTTTTCAAAAAAATACTTCCTATCACCTTCAGGTCCCTCAACACTCCCTTCCATCATATGATGAGTACTTCTATTTTCTCAAGCAGCAGTTGTAAGTGGTACTTAATTTCCTCCAAAAAGGTTATGATGATCATGTTGTCGCCTGAGCAGGCTACCGCCAAAGCTAAAACTCTAATAACGCTGCCTCATTGATTTCACTTTTTTCATTTCCATTTTTTTCCTTTCCATTGACGAGACGAAATCTCTTACCTGGAACGTACGGGTCCTGTGTGCAAAGATTCTCGACGCACGTAAGTTGACAGTTAATGCATTCGTCACCAACTGCACCCTTATCATAGAGGGGATCACCGTTGTTGGCAGGCCTTGAAATGTGATATTATAAACAATGGAACTCATTTTGAAGTTGAAACTCCCATAAGCATCTCGAGATTGTAAGCTGCGAAGCAACGGAGAAGAAACGAACTTCTTGTTGTACAGACAAAGCAACTTGTCAGAGCATTTGCTGTACGTGCAGGCAAAACCAGTAGTGTCATGGAAAGCCATCTGAAACACAGTTTTTAGGCAAAAGAACAATTATTAGCTTATGAGATTATCCTCACTATCCCAAAGTTCTTCTGCTCCATTTCATCGTAACTAGGATCAGCCGAGAGATCCTTTTTCCTGACTTCGTCCCACAATTTTTCCAAGACATGTAACGCCCTTTCAGTTGCGTTGCAGTTCTCATCCGCCAGTTCAATGCTGGAAGGCAACAATATTTTGCATCAGATGGTGGTCATTTAATTGCTGCTCACCTTGCAGTAACTTCACCGTAACCTTTTGGTAAAGGGATGTTGTCGTTACAGTTGCGCAAGAAAGCATTATATTCGATGTTGCAGTCCCAATACTGAAATGATGAAGTAAACGATTTTCAAATTCCTGACATATATAGTGTCAATGAAATTCCTTTTGAAATCATCAGTTTCCCTTTAGGAGGCTCGAGGAGGATACCAGGTGAATCTAAGGGAGTAACAACGTGTAGCTCATGGTGAGCGTAGTAATTTTGTTAAATGAGCCCAAAACATAAGAAGTGTTTACAATTGAGACCAATAGCCTAGAAATATACAAGAACAACGAGTTCATCACTATAACGTGTTGTTTATTGAAAGGAATGGTACAGGGAGCACTGTCAAGCTTTGTGTTGGTCTACGTTTTATTTTTTTTGTTTCATTGGCGCACCCTTGAATGCATTAAATAAATAAATAAATAAATAACCGAGGAGAAGAACGTTATCAAGAGCTCTGAGCGCTGGAATTTGTTTTTTTCTGGCTGATCACTAAAACTTCTTAAGAACAACTAGTCAAAGGGCTTGGGAGAGTACCTAGGATAGGATTGAGTTTGATACCACAGACCCTGACGTCAAAACTTTGACTGTGAACAGGAATACGAGGGGAACCACAAGGCAGGAGGTACCAGATGTTCTAAGAAAATCTGACACTTCCTGCCTTATGGGTCTCCTACATTGAAAATAATTTTCACATTTAAATAGCCAAAATAAACATTCGAAAACAGCTTGTGGAGAAATTCTGGGATTTTCGCAAGTCCGTGTTACTTCGCAAGTAGCGAAACAAGCCAGTATTTACTAAAGGGTTTCCTTTCCCTCACTAGTTAATTAGTGAATATGAAAATGTTGAGACAAAAAGTAATGCGGTTATAGGTCCACAAGTACACATGTAGCTTACCTTTTACCAACCTTCAATAGAATATTATCCCAGTATTGACAATTTCACGTAAGTTTTCCCACCCCGATTTGGTTATTCTTTAAATGCTCCCCGGCCAACCCCCATATCACCGACTTGAAGCTAAACCATCAGGACTTTGAAGGAGAATGCGTAAACAACTCACCACTTCATTCATATCCTTTGCAACAGGCATCATTTTACCAGGTTCGGACTCCTGTTTGCCTTCGGCAATCATTCTCCGATTTGTGTTGTGAAAATCCAGTACGGCTTGCCTCCATTCGTCGGATATCATGCTATCATAGCAACCAAATTCTGAATGGTTCGTGTTTGTATCAACTGTTGTTACTTCACAGATTTCACGCAGATATTCAGCAGGCTAACCTTTCTTCGTTTGATGTGAAGGAAAAAGCAATAGAGATAGCGATGGTAACTCGCCCATAGCTATCGTAGCTGGAAGATCAAAGAGCGTATAGGCGATGACAGCTACTCTCTGAAAGGGGGAGAGGTTTTATGTTCAAAGAAAATTCACCACATTGGGCTTGTAAACGTATGGATATGGAAGATACTTCATTGTTGACTGTTATGAAATTTAAGTAATGGGTTGGTGCCCTCAAGCCAAAGAATCACCCCATTTTGAGGACTTTATCACTGATCATCCCTGTTGAGCTAAGAGCTCATTGACAGATGTGACATCAACATTGATGTTCCAACACTTTCAGAGCTACTCCAACGAAATAATCCCTTCCATTACCGAACAACTGAGCGTTCAGGCTAGGTCATGCTCGGCAAGCTCAGGAAAACTTGCCATTATTAATCCTAGCAGCTTCAATGCTATCAAAAAAAAAAAAAAGGAAAACAACTCACCAGCGCTGATAGCAACATCTGTGACGATGCGAATATGATGTGCCACGTGAGCTAATCTTTCGTGGGAGTGGCCTGCGAATATCTGCGTCAAATCGACGGACTTCATTTTTTTTCATCCAATGTTCGTTTTTGATTTCAAAAAATTTTCCTGATAGTAATCACATGATCAGATTTTTCTTATTGTTACGCCTAGACAATGGGAGTGATCAGTCGTATCGATGAAAAGCGTCAAGTCCGAACTGAGTTGGCAAGGAGAAACCCAGCAAGCCCTAGTTGAGCTACGGCTCTTTAGGACGCAATGCTACGTGGAAATTGTATAGAACTCAACGAGAAAGTGATTTATTATGAGTTAAACTCCAACTAGTGAGATAAGCCCTCCTGTACCAGACAAGTACTGCATAGTGACGGATTGCGTCCGTTAGGTACTTCGAAGAAATCCTCGACAATGCTGTTTAGTCTTAGTCCGTCGAGGAGGTATAGAGAATGAAAAACAAAAACAATTTTGTTGAACAAATTAAAAGCTGGGAGTCTTCCCAGCCATTTCCAAATAGCCTGCTCAGTGAACCAGCTGAGGATTTCCTCAGTGCTCTGTGAGATCTTACATCATTCCTCCCTACGCTTTTCCTCTTGACAGATCCATAGGAGCAGAATTCAATCTATACATTCTCTATTCCATTCTCGGTAAAGAAAAATCGTTATGCTAGCAGTCGATATACGTCACAGTCACCACGTGCAGCTATACATGTGTTCCATGGCTGGAAATTCGTAACATGTGACAGAAGCCTAAACTATCAGAGCTATTCATCAGAACTCTGAATCCTAGGTCCACCAATTGGAGCGGTCATAGGAATCGTTGAAATTTCACTTCCTGAGGAGGATAAGCAAGGGAAACTTTCTGATTGCATTTTGACCTCACAGAAGCGGAATGTTGCGAGTAATGATGTGTTGGGTAATTCTTTTCCAATCCTTTCATCGACATGCTGTGCCTAGGGGTTACCTAGCAGGGTAACGCGACTACCTTATCAAGAAGTGGTCGTATCAGCTTAACTTTCATGCATGTACTCTCACCCAGATAGGAATCTTTGGCAGTATAAACGTTACTTCACTGCCTTCAATACAAATGGACATTTCAGGTTTCAATTTAGTCGATTCTCTCCTTCGCGATCCTGTAAGGTTGATAACTTGACTCTTCCACATTTAGAGTATCCACGGAAAGGGTCTACGACCCGGGGGCGCCAAGGAAGCTGCCCTTCCGGTCTAGTTCAAGCCCCGAAACCGGCTAGTGCAAAAATCCTAGGAACGTTGACTGTGTTCTTCATATTATCCTTACTAATCGATCACTTCATGCTCTCAGATTAGATGCCTTTAACTTCTCACAATGAGTAAGTTACTAGAAATCTCCATTTATGTCTACGTTCCATATATGTGCTCCCCTAGTGTACGGACACCTTTGATCGTGTGGAAACTGTGAAGCAAGTGATAGCACAGATATTACGTAGGTGTAAATGTTTATCCTGCTCTTTCGAGATATCCTTAAGGCCAGGAGGAAGTGCTCCACACACCCCGTTGTGAGGGCGGAGCTACTGTTGCGCTATTGGTTCGTTCAGACTTTGTTACCCACAGTTTGATGCGAACTCGTCTCTCCTTCTTACGCAGTTACAATATAAGTCAACAAATTGCAAATGGACGAGGGGATGGGGTGGGTTGAGAGTGGAGGGCGGGGAGAGCGCTTTCTGGATGCACAAATCATAGCAAATACGGTGGTTTCTGCTGATGATGCACCAAATCCTTTCGTGGTTGGTCGATGGAATCAGCTAGACACAAGTGACGGTAGGAGACAATTCTGCAGAAAATGACGTATCTGAACCCCCATATTCTTCGGATATTCACCATCACAGCGTTAGGCCACACTTTTTTGGTAGAAAACTCGTTAGGCCACACTTTTTGCTAGAAAACTAAGTCCGGCGACGTCACCTTCGTAATCCTTGCATAGGTTAAGTATAAACATGTTCCTGAATTTCGCAGTTTTTTTTTCATTTCCGGGATCGTGTACAGATTCGTGCTTTGTGGCGCATAATTCAAAAAATGTTAAATTGATCGGAAAATGGCGAATATGAAGGCATTTCTAACAAAGGCCATGTAACAGCTGCACTTTCAAGCTTATCGATCTGAATTATTGTCTGATAGCGTCGCCCACTAACCAATAATATCGTCAAATCACAGCTTTCAAAGGGAAACACATAGTTTCACACCAAGACAAACGATTAAGCAAAGTGGACCAAAAAAGCGCTAGAAAGAGGTATTTGGGTTGTCGAAGGACTCACGTCATTTCACTAAACATCAGGAGAAATCACCGCTAAAAAAGCAATAATCTAAACAATACACCATGGATTGGAACATAAAGGCAGTGTGTGACCTCGTTTTCGTGTCCGAGCTTTTCCCAGATTCTGAATCTCCTCGACACGCTGAATCCGACGGTATACCTAAAATCTTACAAAAAGGTCTTCAAATCCTACTTTTAAACGTTTTTCGGGACGGGATTTATAACAGTTTGTCGAGCCGAGTGGACGCATGAAGCCATTGACCTCATCGATCGGACACGTCTAAACGTGTTGGCCTACGTTGCAGACGTGGCGAGCAGCCAGCACATTAGGACAGCTCCGCCCAGGTGGCCCGTGAACTGCACCTTCGGACCCTCCGAAAACGGGGTTTTCGTCATTTTTGTGAGCTTTGACGTACATTTTTGGAATTAGTGTGACGAGGAGGTCTAGAATCTGTTGGTATTTTCAGCTCACGAAACGAGGTGACACACTGCCTTTAAGATGAAGAGGACGGCTGTACCTTTATTTCATACTATTCCTCATGCGAGAGCAAAGCTAGAGCAGTGGAGCTTTTCCTCTCTTCCTCAGCTAGTAAATGGAATCCTTGAGCTAGAACAAGGATGCAGCTCGAAGGAAATGACTCCAACACCATGTCGTGATCATCTTTTCCTCGATTTGAAAAAAAAACATCATGGATTTATCAGCTTGACAGCCAATCTGATTGCGTATCTCCGATTTCTGTCAATGATGGAGTTTTGCAGCTTTTTGCGGATTTATCACAAAACAGTGCTCCTCGTCCGAAAAATGGTGCAAAATCTTTTAGAGAGTAACACTAGGTCATCATGTAGGGTATAGGGCAATTTATACTGGATGCGTGCAACTGACGCGCGTGCGTCTATTTGATGAAGAATAGGGCCCAGTCACATGGTTGTCGCATCGCAGTCGCATCTCAGACGCACGCATCTACGGCCTCACGGCGGCTGCGTGTTCTTTTCATTGAGGATGCACATGCCGCGTTGACCGGTCTTCATGGAAAATCCTTTGCAAATGGATGCGTGCGACTAATGCGCGGCTGACGCACGCAGGCTGACGGCTAGTATAAATTACCCTTATGTTTTCTCTCTATTATTTGAGAGATGTACCATTATATTCTTGAATAAGCGAATCAGAAACTTAATATCTGTTTATTGCCTTTTTTCATTTCTTGTACATTACCAGTTTTCAAGTGGTACCCTTGGAGACTCTTCAATGCTACAAATGCTCAAAGGCTTACGTACCTCCTGTCCAGAGAAGCTAACGCTCAGACTCTTCTAGCAAATTCATAGCATCAACTAATACGACATACCTTTATTATAATATAGGCTATATGTACATTCCAGATAATTCAAACACATAAATTATTAGCTTATTACCACACTATTGCTCATAAAACCGTCTAAGACGTTAAGAGAAATTAGAGGAGATTCCGGTAGAGGTAGATCACAACCTGAGATTAACATTTAAAGTTTTATATGAATACAGAAATCCTATGCAATTACAATATTCAACAATACACAGCAATAAAAATCAGGTGAGTTTGTTGCCATTTCGTGACGAATACGACCGGCAGATATGTAGATAGATATACAGTAGTTAGTGTCTTCATTGGTTATACTGTAAGCAGATGCATTAGGTTAGCTCTGGGCATTCATAGATAAAAATTAAGACACCAGAAATAAAGGTCCTCGCCTACCTGAGGATTGCTCGGCTCCATTCGGTTTTGGTACATCGCCAGTGACATCTTGGCGTAGTTCAGAAAAGCATTGCACCATGTGGATTGGTTAATAGGACCGAATGTGTGAGTGATCTGAAAATATGAGACATGACGTCAACAATTATCAGCTGATTTCGGGATAATTGACCCACCAAGTTAAAATGATTCATTCCAACTTCCAGCTCATTGTGGATGGGAACGTTGTTCTGAATGCGAACGGGCAGTGGAGTCTGTAGTTCGTTGAACATCCCGTTCAGCTCGTCGAGGATCCTTCTGGAAAGTTATACTAAATGAAGAAAAGATCTTGTAGAGCCGTAAAACCTAATAAAAGGAGAAAGAGTCGAGTCAATTGCGAATTTCAGCTCGAGAATTTCGTTGAAAAACGATTTTCCAGCGTAAACTGTATAAAAAACTACGACCCTGGCAGTTTCTTTCGCTCAAGTTCTGGAAGGGTTGGTGAACTCACATCGCTCCGATGAGATCCCTTCGCCTCTCCTCCGGGTGGCTGACTGACTTGCGGGCAGCCATGTCGATCAGTGGCCGGACTGGGTAGTGTTGTTGAACCAGCGTGTGCATGTCGCGTCCCAGCTGAGTGGCTTCTTCTGTAAAGTGTAGCATTTCGTGTAGTCGTACTGTTAAACATTCACAATTAATCTTACGGTACATTTCTGTACCCTGTTTGGTTACTGTAGTTACAGTAGCGGAACCATACCTTCAACCAGACATGTGAACACGGTGTTCTGCACTCCTTTCCTTCGACCAGACGGCAGTGATATGCCGTGCTTGGCTAGATTGTCTCGTAGCTCCTTGCCCACCTCCTTGGTCTTAGCCCTGAAAAAAAAGTAATGAAGCAAAGATGTTGAAACTTACTTTCAAAATCAAAGGTCAAATCGATGTTCTAATCATTCTTTCTTTTAGGTAACCATCCCGATGTGAAGACTCCATCGAACTCTATGAAGTGATCTAACACCCTGAAAAAAGAAACGAAAAGGAAAAAGCAAAAGAAGATGCGGACAGTCTGAGGTAGATTCCAAGGAAGCTGCTGTTGAGGCATTCTGGAGCGGCGATTCTTCGTTTCAGTTCGGCGAGGGTGACCTGGAATCGCGTGTATCGCTGTTATCCTGGACGTGTAGAAACTTATAGAAAAATTAGAGTGAGGAGAGAACAGGTGAGCCGTGGCATAGCCTCTGCACATATTTAGGAATACAGAAAAAAATGTAAAATAAGCACAACAGATACAATTTTGTAAGCTAATGTGTCATTAGAACTGCCGGTCAGCAAACATGTTAATCATTATTTCCTGAGGAATTGCACAAATTTTGCCATGAATCCCAGCTTCCGACTGTCACTCAACACACCAGAAATTTGAAAAATCAAACTGGCAGTGATATGCTTCAAATATCCACTCACACTTTTGCCGAAAATTTGTTACTAAGTAGGAGATGTTGTAAGATATGTGGCAGCACCCTACAGTTGGGGGCAAACGCCTCCCTCAGTCATTCTAGCTGTGGGTAAAGAATAGGAACAATAACAAACCAGCAGTGCAGAAGGCTTTGTTTCATTTAGTACAAAATGCAAAGGATATGGTAAGGTAAGTTCACGATTAGGAAGTTAAACCGTAATTCAAGCCCCGTACTTTTAACCTCTAGTGAACTCCAGGGTTACCTGTTATCAAAAATAAATAATGCGGAAAACAGGATCGAATAACTGAGACTAAACGCTAAAGATGTACCTTTCCACATCCAAATACCCTCCCAAAATATTATAGGTACTCTGAATCTGAATTAGACACAGAACTATTTCGACTTAGCCTTTAATAACTTCTGTTACCCAAAATTATATACTAAATCTTGAGGAAAGTTTACTAAAATGTAAAGGTCGTTCTTTATACTGTGCACTACCACGTATCTCTTTGTGGGGCACTCCCATGGTGGAGCTAGAAATAACTCTAGAATGCGTATATATCCTAAATTTTGACAGCTGGACTAAATTTGCGAAATTTCACGGAAAAGGAACACAAGAACTCATGGCTTCTACTCGGGAACCAACTGGAAATCCGATAATTTTCATATGCGTTGAAATCCTAGCAGAATCCCGCGAAATACTGAGTTCAGGGGTCGATTGATGACAAAAATTGAGGCATTACTGCACGTAAACTGTGTGAGAAAACGTACTTTATTCTTGCTGATGTGGTTCAGCCGGCTGGGCACTTGGAACAGTACTTCGTCGTCCTTGGATTTGGGCTCAGATGATGTAGACGGTGAGTTCTCACAGCTTGACGACGACGTGCCACCACCTGCAAAGATTTACACTAACACTTCTGATTGTGTTAATGATTACAAGGTAAACAACTATACAATACAAGTTGACAGTACTCACTGATGCCTGAGTCGTTGCTGGACGAGTTCGACAAGATGGACGAGTTAGCCGAGGAGCAGCTGAACGGTGTGTAGGGAGGAAAAGCCATCTGAAAATACTTATTAAATTCGGGAATATCTGGTAAGGGTAGACAGTAAACCAACCGGGTGGCAGAACTCGCCGGGCATAAAATGCGGGGGCGGTTGGTTCTCGTCACCTCGCATTGAGAACGGGCTCGACTGAAACATCGGTGGTGGGGTCATCTGAAATCGAGAAGATTCTGAAATTCTGAAAGTGTTCTAGGTCCCAAAAAGAAAATGTACCATATTCATGTAGGGGTAGGGCTGGAAAGGCTGGTAGTACTCTCGCTTGGGAGTGTTCATCTCTGGCGCATCCGAAAGCGGTCGTTTCCGGCTTGGAGCTGAAGAGTTGCTCATCGCCATGTCACTGGACATTTGCTAGATCTGGAAATTGAAAGTTCGTGAAAATTCTCCGAATTCCTGGGAAAACAGCTCATTCTAGGACGAAATTGAGATCTTATGGAGTCGTAATCAAGGAAAAAGGAGAAATTCTCCCATGAACGGGGGAAAAGCCCAGCTAGTACGGCTACAACCGTGCAAAATGTAATAATTGTCGTGCAACTGCAGCACCGCCCACAAACACCTCGAGAAACGCCCAAAATATCCTGAAACCATTTTCTCACCACTCTCATGCCCTCCTAACGACCACCGAACTCTCGGTGGGAGCTACATGGCAGCGCCCACGAAGCCACGGGGCATGCAGCGACTAGCTGGACTTTGTTAACAAGGTGTGAATAAGCGAGGATAAGATATAAACCACCCCTTGTGGGCGTTGGTATCACTACTATCACTTCCTGGTGGAAGTGGGCGACATCGTTGACCCCTAGGACAAAGGTTTCCCGCAATCAGTCGCTTCTTTTGTTGGTGAATCTAGGGGTTCCACAAGATATGACTTATCTTAATTCAAATTCTATGTCTCCAGATGACTTATCTTAATTCAAATTCTATGTCTCCAGCAGGTTTTGCATCACTATTATTAATCTCAGACAACACCATTAACCTCTCCTGTGAGATTCACGAGTGTTCCCAGTGAAGGTTCTGGTCCATCCACTCATTGAGGACCGGGGTTTGACCATGGCGAATAATTCGAAAAAAAAAACTTTTCCCAAGAAGAACTTTTCCACTTACGGAGTGTGTGGCATTAGTTCCCCTGGAAATGTTCATGGATCTCGCTATTGCTCAGTTTCCAAAAAATAGTAATGACACATCTATGCTCCGCGCCGTAACTTGGATTCAAACCACACCACAGATCCCTTAGTCTCGAATTTGAACTGAATAAAGGATAAGATTCCCCACACTTGAAGTGATAGGCTATAATTGTAGAAAATATTCACAAAAAAAGAAGAGGAATGGTGGTTTCTCAGAATATGATTTGGCTTTATGACACCTTTTATTTCATTATGGAATCTAAGTTAAGGTGGATGAGAGCATTTTTTTTCGGGTTGCAATCATGCCAGGAGCATTGGAGTTCTCAAGAAAAAGGTTGCTTCATGGGAAAACCTGGAACGAAGAACAGTTTGATGGCTTAAAAATTTAACGTTACTTTATTCAATATACGTGGCTTAAAAATTTAACGTTACTTTATTCAATATACGTTTTGACAAAGAAAATTCCAGAAACGCCTACTGCGTAAAAATCATATCCACTTTTTGCTCATATGTAGCAGATCTTTGTCTCAGAAATGCAAGAACAAGGGACAGCAGAAATTTTCAAGTAACCAAGTGCTAATCATTTGGCGATTTGTTCAATCATTTCTATTTCAAATACCGGGAAAGGAATGTGGAAGATCCAGCTATCTGTTGTTTCCTCGAACATTCCCGAAGATGCAAGGTTTCATTGAAGTTTCTAACCTAAGCATACGATCATATGGCGAGCATCGACTGTCAGCATATCGGATAGGCCCTTCCTACGAACAATAAAACTCGGTAAAATGCTTATTGTTTTTAGGCCTTATCCACCTTATCCATTACCTCTTCAATCCCTTTCAGAGTCACGCCTCTCTTCTTTTTTTTTCTAGTCCGAAACGCAATGCATTGATGTTGAGCATAAGGAGTGCCTCAGCACATATCCCTTAATTATACGTGCCTAGGTGTGAAGTTACTAGGAAATTAACACTGTGACCCATTGAAGACATTCCTGCAATTTCTCAATGACCTCTACGTAATCTTTCGTGCTCGAAACGGTTCCCATGAAAAAAAAATTATCCACAATATAAAATTAAGTAATATAAAACGACATCCTTGCAAATATAACGGGGGTAGAACGTAGAGGAAGCACCCTTATGCAAATATGGTGGATATAATGACAGGCAGTTATTTGAAACACGTTCAGCTTACAAAATCTCCTGCTTAAACGGTTTTGAAGTGGAATTACTTCTCAAAAAACACCTCATGGTGGCCAAACTGCAACAAACGCTACGTCGCTAAGGAAGCAATAAAAATATAAAAAAGCTAAGCTATTGAGTAATCAGTTGACTTGATGCGGGATTAAATCAAGAATTTCCATTGAAAGCTGAAGTTCAAGCACCTTCATTCGGAAAAAGAGAGAGGAAAGACAGAAGACATCACACAGGTATCCAAATGCGCTTAGTCGATAATGGCGCGAAAAATCAGCAAATGGATCAATGAAGTGATCTACAGTCCTGGGAAGTTTCTCAGGATAATCCCATTCAAGATTTTCAGGAAGAACAAAACAATTTGAAACAGCTGTAGAACCAGTACTATGGGAAAATAGAAATACGAATGCAAGAGAAAAAGAACAGAACTGGTAAATGGCGTTACCAGATGATCTACTAGAATAGAAGTGATCTCGGCGCTGCTGTCAGGAGCTATGTGGGCAGAGTTTGACCTTTGATGAGGGCATAGTGTTAAAATGCCATGGGGAATTGTAGGAGTACAGTGTGGTTCTTGCTTTGATGTACATATTGTCTTTTTGCAATGGTTTTTTAGCCAGATGTTGGCATGGTGTGTTAAATAAGAGGTGTAGGTGCTCAAAATTGAACGAATTGGTTAACTTTTTGAATAATTAAGGTGACTAGGGATAGTTATTCGATGTATGGATACTTATATGTTGTTATATGTTATATGGTTACTGGCCGATAATTGGAAATTTCGCAAAATATGGTATGAAAGAAAAAAAATGAAAACCATCCAGAAGCGGAAATGATGGGATTCAGATTTAGGATGGAATGAAAAGTGAACAGCTCATTTAGTTAAGTTACTGATAGAGAAGCAGTACGGAAATTCCGAATGCTCGAAGAAGAGAAAATCCCAAACCCATTCATGTCTCAAGGATTGTACATCTCCCTTCTTCGCAAAAAATCGTAGTTTCGACTTACTCAAAATCGAATTTTTGAATTCGAACATATTTAGTACACTATTCGGTCTAAAGTATAACATTTAGGATTGGTAAGGGTATGATAGAATACGGTGAAATCCACGAGTAGCCCCACTCATTTGTTGTTTTTGTTGTTAAAATTTGTTTATTCCTTCTATTTGTGCTTCTATGCCTTTCAGAATCTGAGCATGCAACATTTCTGTTATTCAATGTGAACTCTCGTAAATAAACTATGCCTATTATCAATTCTAAAGAGGAAATTAAAAAATGGAACCGTAAGTTTACAGTTTTGAAATATTTGTTTCTACCTATTCCATCTGATTTTCTTTTTTTTTTTGTTTTTGGATCAGTTCCCCTCATCACTGATGAGCCTCAGGGGAACTGATCCAAAAGTGGTTCGTCTGATTTGAGGCGAAACGAACCACCTCATTAATCCATTTAACAATCACGCCTCTTTTCCTTTTCTAGCTTTTCTTGGTCGACATTTCCATAGCATAAATTCTAGTTCTCACAAAATTCCTTTTTTTCCTCTTGTATTTTCCTTCTGTTTACTTTCCTAAAAATAAACACTGGCTAAGTACATGCCATTAACTATTACTTCTAGGCGACGACGAACCTCCCGAAGCTACAACGGACTCGAATAAATTTCTCTAAGGGCTTTTTACTGCTATCATCAGACAATTACAACATGCCGCCTTATTTACAAGGGTCCGCGCGTGATTGCATTGTTACCTACGGACTCGTGATGGGGCACACCTTGGAGGAAGGCTATGACCCTAAAGGATCATCAGGATTGTTTGTGGATTCAGTGGAGTTACCTCGGTGTTCACTGATTTTCCGAGAGTGGCTTGCTCAGCTAGGTTGGATCTAGGGAATTAAGTCAGTTAATTATTAAAAAATGGATATTCTCTGGAATATAATGCATTTGTGTCTGAACGGCAGGCAATGATAATAATCAATGAGTAGTTTGTACAATAATAGTAGATGGAATGTAAGTGATGGACAAACAAATAAACTTTTTTCTTGTCGAGAATTCCTCTTGTTTCTGGTTTCGTTGAAATGATGATTCCTGAGGGAGAAGGACGTTGATGGATCCAGCACAAGGAACAGTTGTGGTAGATGATAGACTTTGCGCTAAAGCCCAAGTCTGGACACAGCTTTGGTGCCAAAGAGATTTGCCAAGCTCAGTATCAACTCATAAATGTCCTCATGGCAAGATCCTTTTCCAGAATTGAAAGGAAATTTATCCTTCGGGTAGTATAATACATCCATGTACTCGTAAATAAGAAAAAAAAAGAAATAAATAAGGAAAAAAAACAAAGAAATGCGAGCTCATAGACATGATTATCGTCGTTCATAAAAGGTTTTATGGAGAAATTTGTCGACCCAAGTAGAAAACTTCCTTTGTTTTTGAATACATCCTTGTGGCTTCTCTGGACTTTGCTCTGCAGTGACATTGCATCCATAAGAAGTAGATCCGGCAGAAAAAAAAATTGTAGCATCTACAATGGCTGTGGCAGCAGATAATTGATGAGATTATTCAACGATTCTTAACCACTGTTTTGTTATTTTCTCTCCATACTGTTTCAGAAGGTATTCACGCACTGAATTTTAATGTATTACTGGAGAATCTGGAGAATTTTGTGGTGCTAGCACTACCACTGTCCCCTCAAGAAGCGCGATGAAGAGATCCTTGGAAATCGAGGACTAGGCGAAGAGTTCAGCTCTTAACTAAGCTGATATTTATTTACGTGTTTATTTTCATGCTCAGATAAAGTCTTATGCTCGGAGCAGCCCACGAGCTGATTACTCCGTTATCATCTATATACCTTTTCATTCATTTCCACGTTCTTTCTTCGTTATACCTGAGCATTCTGATATAAACCTCATTTCTGTAATTGTGTCGATCAGTTTATTTATCAATTTTATTACTGATTGTAGCAGGAAGGTAGCTAAAACTTTAGGCAGAGGAGTACAAGTCGAGCACATAAAGTAGTTAGTTTTTAGTGTCTCTGTGAGCAAATACTATATGCACTGCTGACTTTTTTCTGGAACAAAATGATCCTTAATTTATTATATAATATTTTGGGAGAACACATAAATATATGAATTCGTTGTTCTTCGTATTGGATTGGGACTTTTAAGCATTTTACGGAATTATTGCAGCACATTCATTTATATCACATTTATAGCATCAATTACGGCCATTCCATTCAGATCGCACTTTTACGGTAGACTCTTTCATTTTGTTGATGTTTTATTTTTTCATTTTAACGTGGATCTTCAGATGGATCGATGAATGAACATATATTTTTTGAAACAGCATTTTTGCTACTTCAAATTGAGTAAATTGTAGAGTACCTCAAGCTACCCTCCAATCCACACTGTCATCTCAGACAATCATCACCACTTGCCGCCGCTAAAGACGATCAGATCGCTGGCGCCAACACCTCGAGAGCCATGGCGAGGCATGCCATGGGCAAAAGCGGCGGCGACGGGGATATGACACCTTCACGGATGGTTTGAATAGGATTAGCCTTGGTGGGTATTGTGGGATGCTGGGGTCCAAGCAGAAAGCTGCCAGGAGATAAATAATAAGCAAATAAAGTGAGAATTTCAGTGGGCAATGTTGTCATCTCTTTTTTTAAAAAGTTTCTTATAATTTAAATTATTCTGCTGCTTTCATTTACCTTGTTAGTTAGTTTAAAAATGTCCCAACTTCATCCGTCGTTTTAAATGGCGAATTATTGAGTGCAGTCGAATAAGTAAATAAATAAATAAATAAATAAATAAATAAATAAATAAATAAGTGGCTGAAAACGTCTGAAATAGAAATTTATTTGAAATCAGCTGGAAAAATCAAAATTTCCAAGGAAATCCATGTTTATTGTTGTATAGAGCAGGCGAAAATTCTCTGATCAAGCTATGCACTAAAATATGAGAAAGATCAGATCGAAAAATCAAGAGCTACCGGCTTTTTTTTAGCCTGCCCGTGATTTCAAATGCTATTTTTAATATTAAGAGCTCCTCCTATTGTTGGGCCTTCTGGTGTGCTCCGAAAGGAATGGAGTAAGAAATGTGTAAGTCAAGGAGTAGACAACACATCAACTGCTTTCGATATTTGAATAATGAAAGGATTTTTTCCCGCAGATCCATAGATAAACCCGCAATTCCTGGAGGATTCTCTGATTGTTCTTCTTAGTTGCCGAAGGTGCCGATCTGTCGCGCCTACTGCTAGAAATGCCCTGATCCATCCCTCGAAGGCCTAGCAGTCAATTGGTGAGTGAGCGGTTACAGTATCCTTGACTAGCGTCAATAACTGGTAGTACTGTAGCATGGCGAACCATTTCGAGGAAATATTAGCGTCAGATTATGTTGGATTCAGTGATTGCTGCCAATTTCACAGTAATTGACGCTCCATCACTGTTGGAATGAAATTAATACTTATTCTGTAACCTGGCCACAATTTAGTTTCATTTGTTTAAATTGTTGGCTATCTAACTGATTAAATCTACTCTGCCTTCACTGGTATAGCTGTTAGGACGTGATGTATATACGTACTGCGCAAATTTCCTGTGGCATAGATGGGCTAATAAATAGCTTTGTCCTAAATAATCTGCTGTTACCCTGCAATGCTTCTTGGAATCTTCCGGGGCTCAGCTGACTAGAAACTTTGAGGTATGGTAACACGGTGTACGTTGTGAAAACAAATGAGGCGACCAGGCATCTGCAGCGAAATTTCGCAAGGTTGTGACTAATTTTGCAAATTTCTCGCAGATTATTTAAGTTACGGCAGTGACTTCCCCAGAACTATGGGTCTTATTTATGCCCAACCAAATAAATGGCGTAGTTTTAACCTTGTTCGTGATTGTGTTTCGCATCCAGAAAGAACACGTAATTGAACTCAAGCAAATGATACATTTCGGTTAATGAAACCATTGAATCATGTTTTTGTTTCTGTCCTTGAAACCTTCGGAAAATCCGATTAAGGAGCTCCTAAACCACTAACTTTGAAAGGGCATTTTATGCAGTTCAATTTTTAGGGCCAATGACGCTGGGTGCTAAGCTGAGCTATGTATAATAAATTAAAGAGCTCTTAAAATGGCGTGTGAGCCTGGACTCGTACCCATTACTCTTTGTCCAGGCAGACAAATGATACGTATATGCGTGTTGATTATGTTGAGGTAAACTAACATGTTGTTGTAATTTGGAAATACAGCCATCTAGTGAAATCTCATTGGCAGGTGTTCATATCCACTCGTTCAACTGCAGGATATCTTTATCCGATTAATAAAGATCAAATTTTGACTGTAGTCCGTCTAAGGCTAGGGGCGAAACGGACATTCTGTTTTTATGATTTTTCATTCCTACCTTCTTAAAGCTTGTGTTCACTTGTTATTCAAAGAATAGCAGAGCTCGCGCTCCATGGGCTAATTCAACCGCTCCACAACCGGCAGTACGGATTCGGGGGACGTGTTCATGTCATCAATAGATGGCACAGGCATTGCAGCTTCCGTTTCCCCCTCATCAACCAAAATGGTTAAATCATTCATAGTCATTTCACCGCACGAGGAAAACAGTGAAAATAGGACAGGATTGTAAGCTTAATGAACACAACCGTTCGTCACTAGTTTTGGATTAATACGTTTTTTGATAGATAACATGAAGTGAGCGGCAACGAACGAAAACGAGTGTATTTGCTAAAAACCATGTGAAACATCGAGCTAAACATTTAGGAGTTTAGCGGATTACAAGTGATCGTGGTGCTTTCCACTTGAATGATGGTGAACGCTTAAAGGCAGGAGACCACCTCACATTCGTACTTGAAGTAATTTCAGATTCTGCATCTCCTCGACACGCTGAATACAGCGGTATAGGCAAACTGTCTCGAAACGATCTTTGAACCCGTTTTCCGGGACGGGGTCAGTGACAGTTTGTTAAGCCGAGTTGACGTGTGAAGACGTTGATCTTATCGATTGAACACGCTAGGACTCGTTGGCCAACGCTGCAGCCGTGGCAGGCAGCCATGGCCTAGAGCGATCCGCCTCCGGGCTCCAAAAATGCAGCCAGTTCGACCCCTTCAAAAATGGGGTTTTCGTCGCTTTTGAGCTTGTTGATGTACATCACTGGAATCAGCATGGCAAGGTCTAGGATATGTCTATATTTCAAATAGGCGGAATGAGATGGGCCCCTGCCTTTAAAAAAGTACACGGAAAACTATCCAGTGAAAACACTCTAGAGGGCTAAAGTAAAGTCATGGAATGCCTCTGCTCGTGATGCCAAGGTTGTGATACGAATGTAATCACCACAAAGCGTTCTTCAAACCGCGATAGCTTCGTTATTGATTCCGCAAACGAAACGTTGCCGTTGTAGGCTACATTTACACTTTATCGTAAGGCTATGACGTCACGGCCACGGTCATAACGTGCGCGACCGTCGTCAAGCAGGTTGTAGGATGAAGTAGTTGGAGGTCTGAGGAAACAACTGCAGATCCTAGTCCAAATCGTACATGAAATCGTCGCATAGCGCCTGCTGGCAGACCGAAATGAACAGGACCATCACACGGTTTTCGAAGTGAAAAACTATAAGCAGCATTCAACAGAGTCGCGTTTGGGAATAACCACCAATTATGGCGAAGCTATCGTGGGATGTCCATGCTGAGCAGGTCGCCCGCGACGAGGTATAAACGATCATGCTGTCATTCAAATTTAGCCACATCCGGGGCGGATGCCGTGATTTGGACGACCTCACCCTTTCGCGGGAAAATTCCACAAAAGTCTGTCGTTTTCTTATTTGTAACCGCGATTCATAGGGCTACTTACTTACCACATCATAGCACTTTATGCAACCTGACAACTTGATCTAGTTCCTGATGATTCAGGCTGAACACAGCCCACTTAACTTTGGCACCTATTGAGCTGACAATTTTCGTTTTCATTAATCACTTCTCATGAAACGCATAATGCGATGTGTGAAGACAAAGATAAATATATGTCAAGACAATAGACTTTGCTCGTCTTTGTTCTAACTCAATCTCACTAAAGATCGTTGATACTCCCTCATAGCATGGGTCTGAGGTGGAATTACGCAGTTCTTTGTGGTGTTCTTTGTGTCTAAAGGTTGACGTCTGTTATCCACGTATAACAGTTCAAAGCTGCTATATTTGCGGAACCGTTACTGTTTGGATTTTTGCGAGCTGATCGGCTTAACGCAACTGGATGAAAGTGAGTGGTGATTAACGTCATTTATGTGGGTGACGTTTCTTCAATACATCGATTTATAATTGCAATGCTATAATAGTAGTTCCATCCAAAATAGATGAATGTTGAAAAACCTGGAAAATCTGGTGCGCACGGCCATGCAAATCCTAGATTGGAGTAGTGAGGTTGCGAAAACACGTACACGTTTGGGGTTAATAAAAGGAGAGGTTCGACTGCACTCAGCTAACTCCCAAAATGTGGTCGCCTGTTCTAGTAAGTTTCCCTCGTGTTCACGCATTCGCTAAAAAATCGTGTAAGGAAAGACAATGTAGATATTCACTGCAACATTTTTTAAAACCTTTTTTTTGACGTGAAATACCGCGATGGTCTCGTCATCATCCTATTACATAATTCTATATGTCTGAGTAGCGTTCCCTCTATCCAAGCATACATATCTCAAACTGTGCTTCAGGGAGAAACTGTTATCGTTCAATTGTTGCTCATTGTCACCGTTTCTGAAGCCACTTGTAAGTTCCTCACTTCTCACGAGGCTGTTCAAAGTGCTCAGGAACGATAGGCCAGAACACTAGCATAAATCTAGTTTCTAGTTTCTTTGCTTTTTTTTTCAGCATTTGGCTGTAAGAACACGCTGATCAGCGACGAATGGAGACAAGCTGTTCTGGATTTTCACAACAACAACCGGAGGAAGGTTGCTCAAGGGGTTCAGGCAACTAAAGGTGGCAAAGTCATGCCAAAAGCAGATGACATGTATTATTTGGTGAGATTTCCAGAAAGTATTATTGGCTAAACTCGTCATCAGTTTGCCCATTCGAAGCATTTTTGTGGGCGTAGCAGAGAGGTCTAGATTCTGAATAAAAGCTGTCTCTTACCTTCAAATGGTTCTCAAAATTTCCATACGAGAATGATTTCCGGGCGGCGATGATCACACTGATTTGCTGCATGCAGAAAAAAAAAACCGTTTTGAGTTCTTACTTTTGTGGAGAATTTAAGACGTCCACCAAGGCATTTGCCACAAAGAGGCGCTACGTGAAAACAGTCGATACCATTTTCGCCTGTAGAGCCTGTGATATATAATAATTCATAATTGTGCTCACTCTAGTCCTCGATGCCGAAATTTTCTAAGAGATAATGGTTTGAAAAAGTGACGGGAAATCAAGCTTCCGAATATTCATTGTTTTGTGGGGTGATGAAGTACGGTGCCGGTCAATCACTCTTGCATTACGGAATACCGAAATCTGGTCTGCCGCGCTGCAGCACCTTTGCGGCAGACTAGCCGGGTGGTGCGCCCTCGAAATGATAGCCAAGCCGTGAAATCTTATTGATGCTGATTGATTATTTCTATAGTTTTTTTTTATTTATTCAGAACTGGGATTGCAATATAGAGAACAACGCGTTTTTATCTAGTTGTAGCGGCAAAGTCCCAATTCCTGCAGACTATGGAGTGAACAAGGCAACGTGAGTGGTTCCTTGGATAAGGGGAAAATATAATAATGAATGTTTCGAAATTATAGCATCAACATGAACAAAAAATGTAACATCAAGGACGACACAATGAGTGTACTAAAAAGTTGGTGGGACCAGGCTACGGCTGCGGATCTGTCGCAGGATACAAAGTACGACTTAAATTCGCAAAAGGAGTTTGGCGTTGTAAGTATTTACTTGCAAACTTATTTGAGGTGATTTAGGCTGCTTTTCCAGATGGCAAACGGCCCGACCACTGGCTTTGCATGCTCGTACAACAATTGCGGCGGTAACACAGGCGAATTGCTTTGCCTTTACAACAAGAAGTGATTTTTTATGAGTTTCCATGTTGGCCGGCCACATTGAATAATTCTCTCCAAAAAATGCTCTTGAAGGCCCGCAGCCGCTCCCAATAACAATTTGTACACTGAAACTCAAGGAGATGTGTGTGACGCTTGCCCAGGCACTGATCCATGCACTGTTTACCTCTGTAAACCAAACGTATACAATCCAGGTATGGAATGGTCAACATATCATTCATATTTTCAGTGGCAGAATCTGTACAGTTCAAAGCACTGACGAAATGATATAATATTGCATTTGAAAATAATACTGGGTTGTTGCGAAATCGATGTCGGATTTTCACAGTTGAATTTGAATTGTCATAATTCGCTAAAAACTGAAGCTTTTTCCCTGATTAAGGTGTCGTTTGAATTAGTGCATCTTTGCCATCTTTCAGCCAAATTTTGGTTCCGCTGGATTTGGAGCTAAGCTTTTTGGAGTCAGCAAAATCTGCAAAAGCGTTTTGAACAGAGGTATCTTCACCTGCTCTTCCTCTCCGGGATGTTTCCAACAGCCTGAATACAGTGGTGGTCGGTAGCGAAGGTCAATTGCCCGAGGCCGCCTCACGCCGCCTCACGCAGTGCCGGTCCTCGGGTAAAAAAGAGGTTAATTAGTTAGAAAAGCATGAATTCATTGGAATTCTAGCGTGTAAGGACTATACTTATTCCCGGCCACACAATTGTGTGAAATTTGTTTTCATATGCACATTTCAATTTTCAAAGAAATTTTAAAAATAGCAATTTCGTAGGGGCACACGTTCTTCATGCGTGCTCTTTCGGTGTGGTTTGTTACATATTTATAAAACACAATCCGTGTTGCAGGCAAATCCTGTGGAAATACCGGTTACGGTTTCACGCAGCAGCCGGTATACAACAGGAAACCAGCAGTGATACGAAAATTTAGTCCAACAGTGTAGTGATCTCGTATTGTTTTACTTTTCAAAAACGGAGGAATGCATTCGCCGACTACAACGTACATCTACGCTTTATGCGAAAGCAGATAGTACTAAAAGGGACGTTCTCCAACAGTTTTTAATTTTCACTCCAAAAATTCAAAGACAAGACTCGCGGTCCTGCCTGTTCATAGGAGCTGGCACTAACCGCTCTAATTGGCAATGATGGAGAATTTTTACTGTTCACCTAATCGTCAAATGATAGTCACTTTTTGCTGTGGTAAGCAGTGAAATGAGAATATAGATAGTGCAAAATAGAAAGCGTGCTCTCATTACAGATGGAAGTGAAAAATTACACTTTTCTTTTCTTTTCTTTTATTCTACCCTCAAAACAACGCTTCTAACTCGACTATCGTGTGGATTATCATTGTGTTCTTCGTCTTAGGGATTGCCTGACAGCGCCTGTGGGAATCTCTCCTTCACACATTCCAAAACTGAGAAGTAGGAGGTCATCACTTAGGGGTAAGCAGTGACCTGCCCGCAGATTAACACATCAAAATCTTCGCACCAAAACCGCAAGGTCAATGAACAACCAAAGTAAGTGTTACAAATTAATTGTCGTGCTGCTTCTTCTTGCTTAAGCAGGAGTCATTTCACTTTTTGGTCAAAGAACTTCCATTTTTTGCATCTTAACAGCTCTTGCTTTCCTACGTGGTAAATTAAGCATTCTATGACTATTAAACCTATGTTATACCTTCCATATAGTGTATTCCTCCCTTGTAATAAAAGCGTGTGACATTCGCTTGATAATCGAGTGAAGAGCAGGAACCTTCCGCTTTTGTTAGTAATGGCGCTTAGTGCCAGCTCAGAGGTTCAGCCAAGTCAGCTAGGCCCGTTATTGAATTTTTGTGGGCGAAAAATAAAAATTGTTGAAGAACGTCCACTCCAGTGCTATATACTTTCGTATCAAGTGTGGATGTACATTTTCGTCGTTGAAGGCATTTTTCTGTTTTTGAAAGGAAAATAGTGCTAGATCATTACACCGATGTGCTAAAATTTCATATCACTGCTACATTGCCGTTGCATTACGGCTGTTGTATTAAAGAGCAGCTTCTATTTCCGCTGGATTCCACTACGATACAGAGTGTGCTCTACAAATCTAAACCAAAGTATACCAAAAGATCACGCGTGAACAACGTGTGTCTCTCTAAACTTCTAGTTTTTGAAATTTCACTAAAAATTGAAGTGCATGAATGAAAACAAATTTTACTTCATTGCGTGAATGAAAATGCATATGTTCCATGAATGCTATGATTTCGACGATTTTAAGCTCCTCTTGTCAGTTAACCTATTTTTTGTCTGAGGACCGGCATTGCGTGAGGCGGCGTGGGGCGGCCTGAGGCAATTGCCACTTGGCAAGCGACCCCACTGTATGTGGTTATCTGTAGGGGAACAGTCCACTGAGTAAGATATATGGAGGAAAGTCTCGATTTCCTCTTGCGTCTTCTTCCAGATGGTCTGAAGTGTGAAGTGTGGTCTTCTGCTGTCGTGAAACACAAGAGGATAATTCGAGGAGAACTCACGTGCCCAATTTTTTCACCGTGTCTATCCCTTCCACGGCGCCAAAAATAGGAAAATAATAAACCTTAAAGCCACCTTCGAGATACTGAACACGTTCTCTGGTGGCTCTCCTCGTTCTCGAAGCACTGGTGATAGTTTCCACCAGTGAAGGACGTTGACGTCATTGAATTTAAGTTCATAACTCTGAAACATTTATCTCGAAAACTGGATTACTTGGACCAAAGTTGGGCTCTGATTTTCTTTAACATACCCTCACGCATACGCTGGAAATATTCCAATTCCTTGCTGCTGCGTTGTTACCGAGTTCGAATCCATGATACAGTTTAAGATGAATTTTTACAATAGGCTACACTTCAATCCACCTACGAAAAATCGAATAAAAGGATATAAATATTTATATCCCGATGGAAATGAAAAATCAGCAAGAGGAAGAAATAAGCTTTCAAATAAATACCAAATGTGCTTCTGAAACATCACTTTCTTCTAGCGTACTAGTCCAACTTTCGAGGTTCGAAAATCTGAAATCGATTTTGCAACGACCTAATAGTTACCAGTTTGAAAAAGCTAAGTAAGAGGAGTAGTCGATTGAGAGGTAATAGTAAAAAACTTCTTTTGCTTCGGTCACCCGACCACATCTCTTTGCACATATCGACTATTAAAAGTTGCAGATACAAAGGCAAATCCTCAACCAGATTGCCCGCAGAACCCAGGTAACCCAGGTCCTGATGAGATGACGTACGACATGCAGATTACGGCCAGAGATATGGCCAACTACTACAGGTTGGAACACATAGAGGAAGCACTTCTGTCAAGGAACTAACTACCAGCGTTGAATTTTCCAGAAATCTTGTGGCAACAGGTTGGGCCCAGGACAAGAACGGTTATGCACCAACAGCAAAGATTATGAATGCCTTGGTATGATTTTAAGGCTCCATATAGAAGATTTGATGCCATGATCAATGTTCTGTAAACAGGTATACGACTGTGACACTATTGGAGCAGGTTCTAAGGCTCAAGCAGATGATTGTGCTGCTACTTCCTACACTCCTGCAGGCGGTTCCGTTTTGAACTCCTACAAAACCGATAATTACAACTTACCAGAAGAACAAGTGCTCAGACAGGTAGTGGAAAACTCTAGCTGAAACTCCATTTAGTACTGTTTGGCACGCTCAAGGAAAAACTCATGTGGTCTTTGTTTTCCTAGGCAATGTCCTCGTGGTTTGGAGAACTGAAGAATGTCGATCTTGATGAAAAGGCGACATACAACAGCAATGTCCAAAACAGTGCTCCCAATTTCGCGAACGTAAGTATTGTTTCTCCCATCATCAACGACATACAGAATTTTTTTTTATTACAGCTGGTGATCGGAGATGCCACCAAGGTGGGATGCTCTGTGAAAAAGTGTCTAAAGGAAGGATTCTCAGTTGCAGTATGTCAGTTTGACGGGTAAGTTGGTTCCATTACTTTTAGTGCAACGAGGTGATGCGAAGCTTCCAACGGAGGAGCACATGAGAATAGGTCGAGCATCCTCCTACGTTCATCAATGATTTGATCTCACCACCTTTTTAGTACCGCTCCTACTCCTGATGATCCTCTCTACACGGCCGGTAAAACATGCTCGGGCTGCAGGGTTACTAGCAAGACCTGCCATAAAGCTCTTCCTGGAATATGTATCTAAAACAATTCCAAGCCAGCAATTTCATAGTATCTGAATAAAGCTTCCATTCCTAAACAGTCTACGTTATTTCTCCGTATTTTCACCTCCCATTTAAAAGCCCACTGTCAGGCGTGGTGTCGGTGTATCAACGTACAGCAAAAACTACTTCACAGGTTAGCCAAAGGTCTATTAGGCACTGATCAGCCTTTCTCGTGCATAGTAATAATGGTAATGAAAAGGCCTTGGAACTTCCCCTCCTCATCACAATTAATAGTGCCCGAATTCGAAAGAAATGCACTCTTCGTTCTGGAAGAGCACAGAGGCAGCTGGCAAAATGTGGATTTAGGAAAGAAGCAAGGAATAGCAGAAGAGACTCATCGATGTGAGAAAAATAAGAGAAAATTAGACAACTCTGCATCTTTTTGGAATTCAAGCACAGTTAAACGACTTGTTTCTGCTCCCGGCTTCATTTCCAGTAGCACTTTTGAATACGAAACTGCTTCCGCTGCTTGTCTTGCGCTTCCTTACCCAACTATTTACAGAGAAACCACTTTTTGCGCAACTATAGGTTTAGAAATTCTTAATAGGTTTGGAGTGCTACCAAGTATCTATCTATCTATGAAGTTCAACAAAATTCAGGTAATATTATAAGGCAAGCCTCATAAGGAGTGATATGGGAGAATTTTTTCATGTGCGGGCGAATGGTCGAATGGGCGAATAGGGTGAAAAAGTCTGTATCTTATTTCCCGTGAGTAATTTCTTTAAAAGGCCTCGTCTCACCTGAGGGCTCTTATTTTATGAATATCTGGCTCATTGCACTTCTATCCTACTAGAGAATAAACGATGGGGAATTTCCAAATGAAGTACGAATTCAATCAAATGGTGCGTCTTGGTAGTGCTTCACTCAGAAACCTCGTTCTCTTGGCTTAGCTTTGACAGCATAATAGTAAAACACGGACGAAGTGAGGCACTAGCATCACCTTGTAGTCACAGTCATCACCTTATAGTCTTATTCTTGCTCGGCATTTTCAGAACGTAAAGAGAACGTACCCCGCCCACCATCACATAACCACACACCCAGCAAAAGCAAACAAATGTTGTAACACTTATACGCAAACAGTTCAGTATCACCAAAACAGTTAGTACAGAATTGTTGTAGTTCTAAACAATATGAAACGTGGATAGGAAGTTCTTGGGTGCTGTTGGCTACGTGGGAGTAGTATGTTTCAACACAACGATTCAGAGCGCAAATAACTTTTAGACCAATTTCTGGCCTCTACCGCTGGAACGTTAAGCCCATTTCTAATAAAACGCTTTACCTATCAACCTTGACGGTCAGAAAAAGTACATCTGTATATATAAAAGTGAAAGTTTGTGTGTGTGTGTTTGTGTGTATGTTCCTTATAGAAATCGCGGAGGATGAACCGATCCGGACCAAATTTTGCACACAGGCCCAGCGGGGGCTGGCGGAGGTTATAGGCTACTTTGCACCTGGGATTATCGATTGGTTTATCGATTATATCGATTTTATCGATTTTCACAATTTTTGTCCAGGGGTCGATGAGGACATGTCTACTAGGGTTCTTCAATATGCTGAACACGACTATGACAGCCGTTTTGCATGGCGGTATCGATTTATTGAATTTATTGATTTTCTACAACTTTCGCTCGGTCATCGGTGAGGACATGCCCACTGGGGTTTTCGAATGTGCTGAATACGAATATGGCAACCCTTCTCAATGACGGTATCGATTTATCGATTTTATCGACTTTTTTCAACTTTCGCTCGGGGATCGGTGAGGACATGCCCACTGGGCTTTTTGAATGTGCTGAATACGAATAGGGCAACCCCTTTCAATGACGGTATCGATTTACTGATTTTATCGATTTTTCGCAGCTTCTACTCAGGGGTCAGTGAAGACACATCTACTGGAATTATGCGCTGATCACGAATATGACAACCACTATGCATGGAACAGTTATTGGTTTTATCGGATTTTTGATCAAGTTTTTGACTTTTTCCCCTACTTCTCGGTTAAGAGTAAGAGCTCATTTACTGAGGTTCTCAAAGATGCTGATCGCAATTATGGCATGCTTTTTCCATAAAGTTATTATCCAAATAACTTCACTATTTCATTTTTCGCCAATATGTCGGTTAAATGAGGGTCATTCAGGTCCGTCATCATGCTGATCACCAAAATGATGAGCATTTTCAATGGATTTACCGGTAGTAGCAGATTTCCTCATCAGTGTGAAATAGCCGGGGTAGTAGAACACCCGAGCGAAGCCGGGCATACCATCTAGTCAAGTATATTTGTGCTGAACTTTCATTCAACATGCAGGTCAGGAATTCGACATAAATTTTCTTTGCCCACTTTTTCCCAGAACTACGTACGCAAAAATATAGTGTATAGCACTGTCTCAGAATACTTCACATAACTGTCACAAATTTCACATCGCAACACCATTTTGGTGCAGGTGCAGCACAGATCCAGCAGCATGCCATTGTTATGAGAGCAGCGGAAAGGGCGGCCCGTAGTAAACTGTCAGCGCGATGAGATGAACTCCAAAACTCACCACCACGCTTTAGGCGATAATTGCATGCCAGCTCACATTCACGAAGTGTAGGATAGGAAATCATTGCCACCCACGTCACTTCTAGAGCATGCATGTGGCAACAGAGGAGATCATCGCCCTGTTGGGAGCCGATCGCCTTCCCAAGCTGCGAAAATAGTGTAAGAGGCGAGTAGACGCAGAGTGAGATGGTTGGGGTAGCAATTTCTGCGTCCACTCGCCTGTCACACTATTTCCACAACTAGAGAAGGCGATCAGCTTCCAGAAGGGCGATGATCTCCTCCGTTGCCACGTGCGTGCTGTAGCAGTGACGTGGCTGGCAGTGATCTGCTATCCTGTACCTCGTGAATGTGAGCTGCATGCAATCATCGCCTAAAGCGTGGTGGTGAGTTTTGGAGTTCATCTCAGCGGCATGACACTTTGCTACGGGCCGACCTTTCACATCTCTCTACTGCACACCTATCGTAAATTTCAAAAACGATGTTCCGATGCTAAATAAATGTGATGTATGTGAACAGGGCCAGCATAGGAACAATTCTAACATGCCAGCTCTCAGAAACATCTGATGTTTGCCACACATCTGAATTCTGAGGCTCACCGTTAGTGAAACATTTACTACGGAGCATTGTCATTACTTTATTGTCAGCCTAGTTTCTCGTAGTTGATACTTGAAAAGCCTTCAATAGTTCTGCACCTATGCTTCCTTGCCTCATTAATGGCTGACTGTCCAGAAAAAATGTTCTGCGTAGACGAGGTAATAAACAAGGATCCAACACAATCATGTCACCACTAACTGTGTTTGGACTGCATTAGACCCGTTCTTTATTTTAGTGGTGCATTAACATAAATCTTTGCAATTTTATTGTAAACATCTGAATACTAGTAGAAAAGAGAGGAAGCGATGAAATGTTAGGCTATTTATTCCATTATTTTCCAGTATTGCGGGCAGTAAGAATTGTAAAACATGCACAACGTGAGTCACTAATGTCACCTAAAAGTCACAACTCATCTCTGCTCAGCACTTTCACCGGAACGTACTCCCCCCACCATCAGATAAACATTTACCCACGAAAAACAAACAAATATTATAACACTGCCACAAACAGTACAGTAACGCTAAAACAGCTAGTACAAAATTGTTGAAGTTCTACACACTATGTATGAAACATGGGCAGGAAGTCCATGGTTGTTATTGGCTATGTGGGAGTACTATGTTTCAACACCGGCCCCTGTTCAAATAATTGCCCAAATATGTATACCGCTGGTGAAAATATTTCAAAATTCAGTATAAAAGAGGACTGTTTCTGCAGTGAAAGCATTGAAGAGCTCTTCCACTTCAACAGTTCCAGCTCTCATCTCAATTTTCAAGTTGAATTCTGAAAAATTTCTTTTGTTCAGAATGAGGCTCCTAGTTCTCGTCCTGTTGTTGTCTGTCTGCGTGAGCGGAGGCATTTTCAACACAAAATTTGGTCAAAAGATTAAAGGAATAGTGGACAAAATAAAGACGGTTAGGAATTCGATGGAATTCTAAGCAGCGTGACTCGCTTGTTATCCTCCACTGATGAAGTTCTGCAACCCAAATTATGTTTCAGAAGCTGAACAGCACCGCCCTTCTTGCAATTCGCGAAAAAATACATGGACTGAAAGAGAAGATAAAGGCAAAGTTGACACTTTCTCCAGAGCGGAAGGCAATCTTGTCCGAACTGCTGAAGGTACAAGCAAGTTCAAACGGATGTGACTCATTATCCGGAGAGATTCAACGAAAACCCTTTCCAGCAAATTGGTTCCATCAAGAAGGATCGCATCCTGCCAAAGGGTGATTCGATTGAAGAAATTAATGCCAATAATGAAATAGGAGAGCTGTTGTATCAGGGCGACATAGTTCTAACAAAGTCAGTTTGCGTTGGAACCCTACTAAATGGCAGAGAACTAATGGAGTACACGTCGAATTCTTTCAGCGAACAGGCTGATGAAATTGTACAAGACGCTGAAGATGAAGGAAGCAATCGCACAAAACGTCAAGCGTTCCGTGACCAAAATTACCCTCGAACATTGTGGTCAAATGGAGTGAACTACTTTTTTGATCCTAGTGCATGTTGGTACAACAAATGCTGATCCTTTGATGAAAGGCCAATTCACAAATATTATAATCGTTCAGCTCCGATCGTACGAAGCGTTTTCACCAAGGGAGCAAGACTTTGGATGAAGGACACATGCATTGACTTCCGCGAGAACAAAGAAGGTATGTTCAGAATAAGTTGAGAATCGTTACTTAGTTGAAAGATGGAGTCTAGCACACATATTCACCTACATTTTAGCACCTGATAGGATTCGGGTCTTCAAAGAGAACGGTTGCTGGTCATTTGTTGGTAGACTGGGCAAACAACAAGATTTATCCCTGGGAGATGGTTGTGAAACAGTAAGGATTTCTTGTTCATTGTCACTAAAGCAAAGGGTAACTGTTATAATTGCTCTATAATAAGTGTAGGAAATAATAACTAGATTCGACAGTACTTCTTTTGACTATTACACAACTCCATTCGCCTAGGTCGGAACAGCTGCTCACGAAATTGGACACGCTATCGGTTTTTTCCACACGCAGTCGAGGCATGATCGTGACAACTTCATAACCTTCAATGTTCAAAATGTGAAGGTAATGACTATCATTTGTCGTTGAACTAAATGCGAAATGCTAAGAGATCGGAATTTGCAGCCAGACTGGGTAGATCAGTTCACTAAACAGACCACGGCAACCAACGAGAACTATGGGATACCATACGACTATGGAAATATTATGCATTATGGAGCCAACAGGTTTCGAACATTTTAGAGAATTGTTACTTGTCATTTCTTTTCTACGCCAACAGCAACTCTCTCAGCGCATCGTACAATGGGAAACCTACTATGATTCCGAATGACCCTAAATATATCGAGACACTCGGTTCCCCCATCATATCTTTCTACGAGCTGCTTATGATCAATCAGCACTACGGTTGCATGAGTAAGTTTACATTAACTGGTTTGGAAGTGTCAGGTAACATGCGTGCAAAAAAATTCAGAGAGGTGCGATCCAAATAACTCTGCAAAATGTGCGATGGGAGGATTTCCGCATCCCCGAGACTGCTCCAGGTGCATATGTCCGAGTGGATACGGTGGCCGCCAATGCAATGAACGCGTATGCATTAGAGCTCTCCTTACGAATTCTTCTCCAATTACAGTGATAGAACTCCAATAGAAACGGTAATTTTAGCCAGCCGGGTGTGGACAAGTGTACCAAGCAACTGCGCAGTACCAGACCCTCACTGATGAGATAGGAAATCCTCCTAAGGCTGGACAAAGGCCGAAAGAAGATATGGACATGTGCAACTATTGGATCACGGTAACAATCTTAGCTAGCACTAATGCGACTGATGCTCACATATTTTACTGAAGGCACCTGCTGGAGCAAGAATCGAAGTCAAACTCGTAGGATTCACGAAGGGCCTTGCCGTTGATGGTTGCTCATACGCAGGAGTAGAAATAAAGACTCACGCCGATCAACGTCTCACCGGCTATAGGTACAGTTGACTCCAACATTTCATTTCATTTCATAGTCGGCAGCAGCAAGTCTGGCTCCTTGACATGGCCTTTTTCAAGGTTCTGCGCTCCAGAAGACGCTGGCGTCACTCTGGTATCGAAGCACAACATCGTGCCGATTATAACGTACAACAGGTTTTATGCAACGAAGACGGTTATCCAGTATCGAATTGGTGAGTACCTTGGCCTCGAAAAAAGGCTTCGACTTTCTTTAGCCCATACCATCAAGGTGACCTGCTGTGCTGCAGCGGTTTTTTTTTCGGGACAGCCGCATACAATTTCATTTAGTTTTATTACCGATTTAGTGTCCGGAGGTCAGCCAATGCCTCAGCCCAAGCCGAATCCTGGTCAGCCAATGCCTCAGCCCAAACCGAATCCCAACTGTGTGGACAATCAACAGTAAGCAGAAAGTTAAAGTTCATGTGCAGGTCGTCGAGAGATGTTCTTTCGTTCAGATGTGCCGCTCTCGTAAAGACCAAGAACTTCTGCAACAGTAGATCGTTCCCTGACTCTGTCAAGCAAGGACTTTGCCCGAAATCATGCGGTTTCTGCTGAATTTTTTGATAACAACTCAATAAATCTTCACGCATAGCCGTAGCATCTCAGATGACTGGACAAGGCAAACGCAGCACAACCTGCCAAGCCACACCTCCAAGAAATGGAAGGCAGACATTGCTGCAGTAGAAAGAACTGCTGCATTCCGACTGCTGAGAGCAGCAAACCCAGTTCTCGGCTGCGTTTTTTGCCCGATGAACTGTGGTGCCGTTCAACCTGCGTTCTGCATGCTCCTTGGCGGAGGCAAGGCGAGCCCAGCGAGACTGGTCAGGTCGGCTGAAGCCGGGTAAAACCGTGACCCAGTGCAATAATCGGTGAGACGAGATCTGTGCGACGCGAGTGCGGCGCTGATCTGGAAGTCCGCCGCGGGACCGCAGCGTCCCTAAAGCGCTGCCGCGGAAATCGCGTACGCGTTCGAGACTATTTTTGGATGAGCTGGGTAAGCATCCACTTACCCAAGTCTACAGTACGAACACAGCCCTGCGCCTAGGTCGAGGTGCGATCCTAGGTTTGAAACAACCAAAAGCAGTTCATCGCCCTCGGAACACAGCCTTTCCGGGCTGTACGCAGCTCATGGGGCGACAAAATAAGCTTTCACCTCGCGGTGTAATTGCTGTTCAAACGTGTTCAGCCTGCGTTCGTCGTCCCGGAATCTCTAGGATATAACATTACACACAATTGCAAATAAAGAACACAAGGAAAACCCAGATGAATCAGGTTGTACTACCACCAGCAATCTGGATTTTGAGCAAAATTACAAGAATTTAGTAAATAAAGCCATGAGACCAACACATTTGAAATTCTGAAAACTAAAGACGCGAATATTCTAATTAGAGCGTATAATAAACATATTCGACGATCATGGAACGCGAAACTTAATTTAATAGTTTCCAAGAACTGGTGACGATCAGCCATCTCTTCCGGAACTCGTGATAGTACTCGCCGTAATTCAGTTGCTCACTTTGTGAGCTCCTTATACTCGGGAATGTGTTCATGACCTTGAACCACAAGATCATCTGTTAGAGAACTGTCGTACATTCTGAGGTACGCTTCCTGGAGGTTAATGTTAAGTTCAGACTCCATCAGCAAAATCTTTGCGAAGTCAAATAAAAATGATGGAGATGCGCTGCTAGAGGCTTTCATAGCGGACCGTAGACGATGGATAGCAGCCAAAGCACGATCATCATCTCTTTTTGAAAATCGAAGTTAGTCGAGAATTACCACTGTATAAGCACCTGTAGGTCATTGCACCAAGATATCCATCTTCTTCGTTCATTGCTCAAACTTGGGTAATTGAACCTGTTAAATCTGCTAGGAGATAGACAGTCTTTCTCAAAAATCCTTGCCTCCCGCTGTACCACCCGTCAGCATAGCCACATCGGACCACGTATGGTAATGCATACTGGATGCGGAGCGGCTTAGCAGATAGGTGGTGAAGGTGAAGCGTGAGACAAGGATTTTTGAGGAAGACTATATAGATCTAATACACCAATTTTTGACGCTGGAATAAATAGTCCCGCCGTCATGTGCGAGAAAGTATTTGATCTGATTTGACTTCTAGCTACGGAGTAAGCAAGTTCCAATATTGCCGGTTAAAATTTTAAACACCATTACCGAGTCATTTTTTGTCGTCCTACTTTTAAGCATTAGCAACGCTAGTGGTTTCTCCCTCTCTGTAGCACTTGGAATTGAGGAATAGTCTGTCTCGACAACCTCATAATTATTCTACAAGTAGAGTTGTATTGTACATTTTTAAGTAAAACAATATCTTTCTGTTTATGGGGATTGAATACAATAGTTTCGCGTTCCATGATCGTCGAATATGTTTATTATACGCTCTAATTAGAATATTCGCGTCTTTAGTTTTCAGAATTTCAAATGTGTTGGTCTCATGGCTTTATTTACTAAATTCTTGTAATTTTGCTCAAAATCCAGATTGCTGGTGGTAGTACAACCTGATTCATCTGGGTTTTCCTTGTGTTCTTTATTTGCAATTGTGTGTAATGTTATATCCTAGAGATTCCGGGACGACGAACGCAGGCTGAACACGTTTGAACAGCAATTACACCGCGAGGTGAAAGCTTATTTTGTCGCCCCATGAGCTGCGTACAGCCCGGAAAGGCTGTGTTCCGAGGGCGATGAACTGCTTTTGGTTGTTTCAAACCTAGGATCGCACCTCGACCTAGGCGCAGGGCTGTGTTCGTACTGTAGACTTGGGTAAGTGGATGCTTACCCAGCTCATCCAAAAATAGTCTCGAACGCGTACGCGATTTCCGCGGCAGCGCTTTAGGGACGCTGCGGTCCCGCGGCGGACTTCCAGATCAGCGCCGCACTCGCGTCGCACAGATCTCGTCTCACCGATTATTGCACTGGGTCACGGTTTTACCCGGCTTCAGCCGACCTGACCAGTCTCGCTGGGCTCGCCTTGCCTCCGCCAAGGAGCATGCAGAACGCAGGTTGAACGGCACCACAGTTCATCGGGCAAAAAACGCAGCCGAGAACTGGGTTTGCTGCTCTCAGCAGTCGGAATGCAGCAGTTCTTTCTACTGCAGCAATGTCTGCCTTCCATTTCTTGGAGGTGTGGCTTGGCAGGTTGTGCTGCGTTTGCCTTGTCCAGTCATCTGAGATGCTACGGCTATGCGTGAAGATTTATTGAGTTGTTATCAAAAAATTCAGCAGAAACCGCATGATTTCGGGCAAAGTCCTTGCTTGACAGAGTCAGGGAACGATCTACTGTTGCAGAAGTTCTTGGTCTTTACGAGAGCGGCACATCTGAACGAAAGAACATCTCTCGACGACCTGCACATGAACTTTAACTTTCTGCTTACTGTTGATTGTCCACACAGTTGGGATTCGGTTTGGGCTGAGGCATTGGCTGACCAGGATTCGGCTTGGGCTGAGGCATTGGCTGACCTCCGGACACTAAATCGGTAATAAAACTAAATGAAATTGTATGCGGCTGTCCCGAAAAAAAAACCGCTGCAGCACAGCAGGTCACCTTGATGGTATGGGCTAAAGAAAGTCGAAGCCTTTTTTCGAGGCCAAGGTACTCACCAATTCGATACTGGATAACCGTCTTCGTTGCATAAAACCTGTTGTACGTTATAATCGGCACGATGTTGTGCTTCGATACCAGAGTGACGCCAGCGTCTTCTGGAGCGCAGAACCTTGAAAAAGGCCATGTCAAGGAGCCAGACTTGCTGCTGCCGACTATGAAATGAAATGAAATGTTGGAGTCAACTGTACCTATAGCCGGTGAGACGTTGATCGGCGTGAGTCTTTATTTCTACTCCTGCGTATGAGCAACCATCAACGGCAAGGCCCTTCGTGAATCCTACGAGTTTGACTTCGATTCTTGCTCCAGCAGGTGCCTTCAGTAAAATATGTGAGCATCAGTCGCATTAGTGCTAGCTAAGATTGTTACCGTGATCCAATAGTTGCACATGTCCATATCTTCTTTCGGCCTTTGTCCAGCCTTAGGAGGATTTCCTATCTCATCAGTGAGGGTCTGGTACTGCGCAGTTGCTTGGTACACTTGTCCACACCCGGCTGGCTAAAATTACCGTTTCTATTGGAGTTCTATCACTGTAATTGGAGAAGAATTCGTAAGGAGAGCTCTAATGCATACGCGTTCATTGCATTGGCGGCCACCGTATCCACTCGGACATATGCACCTGGAGCAGTCTCGGGGATGCGGAAATCCTCCCATCGCACATTTTGCAGAGTTATTTGGATCGCACCTCTCTGAATTTTTTTGCACGCATGTTACCTGACACTTCCAAACCAGTTAATGTAAACTTACTCATGCAACCGTAGTGCTGATTGATCATAAGCAGCTCGTAGAAAGATATGATGGGGGAACCGAGTGTCTCGATATATTTAGGGTCATTCGGAATCATAGTAGGTTTCCCATTGTACGATGCGCTGAGAGAGTTGCTGTTGGCGTAGAAAAGAAATGACAAGTAACAATTCTCTAAAATGTTCGAAACCTGTTGGCTCCATAATGCATAATATTTCCATAGTCGTATGGTATCCCATAGTTCTCGTTGGTTGCCGTGGTCTGTTTAGTGAACTGATCTACCCAGTCTGGCTGCAAATTCCGATCTCTTAGCATTTCGCATTTAGTTCAACGACAAATGATAGTCATTACCTTCACATTTTGAACATTGAAGGTTATGAAGTTGTCACGATCATGCCTCGACTGCGTGTGGAAAAAACCGATAGCGTGTCCAATTTCGTGAGCAGCTGTTCCGACCTAGGCGAATGGAGTTGTGTAATAGTCAAAAGAAGTACTGTCGAATCTAGTTATTATTTCCTACACTTATTATAGAGCAATTATAACAGTTACCCTTTGCTTTAGTGACAATGAACAAGAAATCCTTACTGTTTCACAACCATCTCCCAGGGATAAATCTTGTTGTTTGCCCAGTCTACCAACAAATGACCAGCAACCGTTCTCTTTGAAGACCCGAATCCTATCAGGTGCTAAAATGTAGGTGAATATGTGTGCTAGACTCCATCTTTCAACTAAGTAACGATTCTCAACTTATTCTGAACATACCTTCTTTGTTCTCGCGGAAGTCAATGCATGTGTCCTTCATCCAAAGTCTTGCTCCCTTGGTGAAAACGCTTCGTACGATCGGAGCTGAACGATTATAATATTTGTGAATTGGCCTTTCATCAAAGGATCAGCATTTGTTGTACCAACATGCACTAGGATCAAAAAAGTAGTTCACTCCATTTGACCACAATGTTCGAGGGTAATTTTGGTCACGGAACGCTTGACGTTTTGTGCGATTGCTTCCTTCATCTTCAGCGTCTTGTACAATTTCATCAGCCTGTTCGCTGAAAGAATTCGACGTGTACTCCATTAGTTCTCTGCCATTTAGTAGGGTTCCAACGCAAACTGACTTTGTTAGAACTATGTCGCCCTGATACAACAGCTCTCCTATTTCATTATTGGCATTAATTTCTTCAATCGAATCACCCTTTGGCAGGATGCGATCCTTCTTGATGGAACCAATTTGCTGGAAAGGGTTTTCGTTGAATCTCTCCGGATAATGAGTCACATCCGTTTGAACTTGCTTGTACCTTCAGCAGTTCGGACAAGATTGCCTTCCGCTCTGGAGAAAGTGTCAACTTTGCCTTTATCTTCTCTTTCAGTCCATGTATTTTTTCGCGAATTGCAAGAAGGGCGGTGCTGTTCAGCTTCTGAAACATAATTTGGGTTGCAGAACTTCATCAGTGGAGGATAACAAGCGAGTCACGCTGCTTAGAATTCCATCGAATTCCTAACCGTCTTTATTTTGTCCACTATTCCTTTAATCTTTTGACCAAATTTTGTGTTGAAAATGCCTCCGCTCACGCAGACAGACAACAACAGGACGAGAACTAGGAGCCTCATTCTGAACAAAAGAAATTTTTCAGAATTCAACTTGAAAATTGAGATGAGAGCTGGAACTGTTGAAGTGGAAGAGCTCTTCAATGCTTTCACTGCAGAAACAGTCCTCTTTTATACTGAATTTTGAAATATTTTCACCAGCGGTATACATATTTGGGCAATTATTTGAACAGGGGCCGGTGTTGAAACATAGTACTCCCACATAGCCAATAACAACCATGGACTTCCTGCCCATGTTTCATACATAGTGTGTAGAACTTCAACAATTTTGTACTAGCTGTTTTAGTGTTACTATACTGTTTGTGGCAGTGTCATAATATTTGTTTGTTTTTCGTGGGTAAATGTTTATCTGAAGGTGGGGGGAGTATGTTCCGGTGAAAGTGCTGAGCAGAGATGAGTTGTGACCTTTAGGTGACATTAGTGGCTCACGTTGTGCATGTTTTACAATTCTTACTGCCCACAATACTGGAAAGTAATGAAATAAATACCTCAACGTTTCATCGTTCCCTCTCTTTTCTAGTAGTATTCAGATGTTTACAGTAAATTTGCAAAGATCTATGTTAATGCACCACTGAAATGAAGAACGGGACTGATGCAGTCCAAACACAGTTAGTGGTGACATGGTTGTATTGGATCCTTGTTTAATACCTTGTCTACGCAGAACATTTTCTCTGGACAGTCAGTCATTAATGAGGCAAGGAAGCATAGGTGCAGAACTATTGAAGGCTTTTCAAGTATCAACTACGAGAAACTAGGCTGACAATAAAGTAATGACAATGCTCCGTAGTAAATGTTTCACTAACGGTGAGCTTCAGAGTTCAGATGTGTGTAAACATCAGATGCTTCTGAGAGCTGGCATGTTAGAATTGTTCCTATGCTGACCCTGTTCACATACGCCACATCTATTTGGCATCGGAACATCATTTTTGAAGGAGTGCAGTAGAGATGTGAATTAGGCGATGATTGCATGCCAGCTCGCATCCACAAAGTGTAGGATAGCAGATCATTGCCAACCACGTCACTGCTACAGCACGCGCGTGGCAACGGAGGAGATCATCGCCCTTCTGGAAGCTGATCGCCTTCTCTAGTTGTGGAAACAGTGTGACTGGCGAGTGGACGTAGAAATTGCTACCCCAACCGTCTCATTCTGCGTCTACTCGCCTCTTGCACTATTTCCACAGCTTGGGAAGGCGATCAGCTCCCAACAGGGCGATGATCTCCTCTGTTGCCACACGCATGCTCTAGCAGTGACGTGGGTGGCGATGACTTGCTATCCTACACTTCGTGGACGTGAGCTGGCATGCAATTATCGCTTAAAGCGTGGTGGTGAGTTTTGGAGTTCATCTCATCGCCATGACACTTTCCTACTGGCCGTCGTTTCCGCTACTCTCATAACAATG
The DNA here is from genome assembly GCA_037903475.1 of Ancylostoma caninum. Taxonomy (NCBI): domain Eukaryota; kingdom Metazoa; phylum Nematoda; class Chromadorea; order Rhabditida; family Ancylostomatidae; genus Ancylostoma; species Ancylostoma caninum. The sequence goes on along the minus strand of JBAJFG010000015.1, from coordinate 193,042 downwards.
TCATGCAGCTTGATATGTGGTGCACCTGCATAAAAATGGTGTTGCGATGTGAAATTTGTGACAGTCATGTGAAGTATTCTGAGACAATGTTCGGACTACATTTTTGTGTACTTAGTTCTGGGACAAAGTGGGCACAGAAAATTTATGTCGAATTCCTGACTTACATGTTGAATGACTTCTAAGCAAAAGTTCAACACTAATCTACTTGATGTACTTTTTCTGGCCGTCCAGGTTGATAGGTAAAGCGTTTTATTAGAAATGGGCTTGACGTTTCAACGGAAACATCTTCTCGAGAGGCCAGAAATTGGTCTAAAAGTTATTTGCGCTCTGAATTGTTGTGTTGAAACATACTACTCCCACGTAGCCAACAGCACCCAATAACTTCCTATCCACGTTTCATATTGTTTAGAACTACAACAATTCTGCACTAACTGTTTTGGTGATACTGTACTGTTTGCGTATTAGTGTTACAACATTTGTTTGCTTCTCGTGGGTGTGTGGTTATGTGATGGTAGTCGGGGTACGTTCTCTTTACGTTCTGAAAGTGCCGAGCAAGGATAAGACAATAAGGTGATGACTGTGACTATGAGGTGATGCTAGTGCCTCGCTTTGTCTGTGTTTTACTCTTATACTGTTAAAGTGAGGGTTCATCCGTGACTGTCTCCTGACTCTTTCGGAACGTATTTATGATGTCTCACAATTGGGGGCAGAATGACTTTGGTGGATAGTTGTTCGTCACTTGCAAAACACATCGTCCATACCTGTTGGGGTACAGTAACAAGTAGTGTTGTCTTCATCCTTACATTGCGAAGGCGTACATTTGTCGCGAATGACTGCTCCCAGTCAAACATTATGAGTGGGATCACGTGAAGTGCCTTTTTATAAAACATTATTTCAAGGAATTTCACGAATCAAGTGCGGAGCTTTTCCAGAGTTTCAGGACCAAACAGCTTTCTCCCTCCCTTCCATGTATTGTTCGTCTCTGCTGAGGCCGTGTGACGGTAAGGGTTTAGATGTGAAGAAGGATTTCGAAGAAATAAAGGAAACTAAGAATATATCAACTTTATTTGGATATGTTTAAGAATCACAAATTGTATTCGGTGAAATTGCAAACTGCACGTTGTCCTCATGCACATATCCCAAGGAGACCTTTGTGGCAGCTCTTTCCGGCAGCAGTGCAGCCAGAGCATGTTTTACCGACGGTGTACAGGGGATCGCCAACATTAGCACCGGCATTAAAAATGTTGAGAGATGAGGTCATTTCGAAGCATAGAAATGCAGTCAAATTTTGTTGTTCTTTAATGGTAAAATCGCACACACTCTTCCTGCTCTGGTTGTGATAGGAACGAACGTACCTGTCGAACTGGCATATTGCCACTTGGAACCCTTGGGCCAAACATAAACCCACAGCACATCCTACCTTGGTAGCTTCTCCATACACCAACTATAACGGATGAGTTTGTACATATAATGAGTGCTAAGAAGAACGTCTCTCACATTTGCGAAGTCCTTGGCGCCTGGCAATAAAATCGGTATCGAGAATCAGTATTGTAGTTGTGCCGTAATTACAATGCTTCGTAGTAAATGTTTCACTAACGGTGGGTTTGAGAATGCAGATGTTTGTCAAAAATCATAATTTTCTGAGAGCTGGCATGTTAGAATTGTTCCTATGCTGGCCCTGTTCACACACGCCACATCTGTTTAGCATTGGAACATCATTTTTGAAGATCTGAGGGAAGGTGTGCAGTAGAGAGATGTGAAATGTCGGTTTCGCTACTCTCAATAACAATGGCATGCTGCTGGAGCTGTGCTGTACCTGCACAAAAATGGTGTTGCGATGTGAAATTTGGGACAGGCATGTGAAGTATTCTGAGACAGTATTCGATATTATATTAGGTTGAGGGATTATAAATGTCCGCTGCATCCGTTTTCCTTTCTTTCCCTATTTTCTGCAGCATCAATATTCTTGGTAGGGCATGTGGATTCATTTGAAAGAGAACTTCATGGTGCTTCGGAAGATATGTGATTTGTTTAGTATCCTCCAACTTTTTACCTCTGGAAAATTATTTTAAATTGTTAGCGCACGTACTCAGAGCGGACATAGTTTGTGCGCGAGCCGCCATCGGCCGAATCTTTCTCTGCCGTGTAAAGAGTCGCCACCTCTTCGAAACCGTTATAGTGTCAGATAATACAGATAACAACAGAGTATGTCTTGAACATGGGCGGACAGGGGCCTATTCGGACTCGAAAATCTGACAGTCACAAATGGATGGTGACACTTTGTTTACGGCAAAACATGAAAGGAACGCTACATTTACGGGTGGTGAATACTGGACAGACATCCATTACTGACCTCTCCGCACAATAGGACCGCCTGGACCAAGATCTTTATCGTCATGATATGAAAACATCGGCTACAAAACTGATCCACGATATGGCCAGAACGACACATCGCAAGAATGACCCTATAGAAGACCACAAAATATGGTTGGGAAGCCCTCCCTCCTCCGCCTCCTAAATCAGTATTGGATTTCGGGTGGCTCGCTACTGCGTCTCGAATCGCTGCGATTTTTTCACATAGAGCCCTCGTTCGTTGTATGGAGGAAGTAAAAGAGTCACCCTTCAATTTCGGAAATACCACTTGTATAGAGCTTTTGTAATTTTGTTGTTGTAGTAATTTTCATTTGAAGGTCAAACGGACATTTATAACTCCTCAACCTAGCTTATTTTTGTGTACGTAGTTCAGGAACAAAGTGGCCGCGAAAAATTTGTGTCGAATTCCTAAGTAACATGTCGAATGACAAATAGCTACTCGACTATTCAATGGTAACATCTTCTCCAGAGACCAGAAATTGGTCTAAAAGTTATTTGCGCTCTGACTCGTTGTGTTGAAACATACTGCTCCCACGAAGCCAACAGCACCCAGAAACTTCCTATCCCCGTTTCATATTGTTTAGAACTACAACAATTCTGCACTAACTGTTTTGGTGATACTGTACTGTTTGCATATAAGTGTTAGAACATTTGTTTGCTTTTGGTGGGCGTGTGGTTATGTGATGGTGGGCGGGGCACGTTCTCTTTACGTTCTGAAAGTGCCGAGTAAGGATAAGTCTATGAGGTGATGAATGTGACTATAAGGTGATGCTAGTGCCTCACTTTGTCCGTGTTTTACTATTATACTGTCAAAACTAAGGCGGGTGAACGAGGTTTCTGAGTGAAGCACTACCAGGACCGTTCCATTTGATTGAATTTGTACTTCATTTGAAAATTCCCCATCATTAATTCTCTAGTAGAATAGAAGTGGAATGAGCCAGATATTCATAAAATAAGAGCCCTCAGGTGAGACAAGGCCTTCCAAAGTAATTACTCACGGGAAACATCACCCTATTCGCCCATTCGACCATTTGCCCGCACATGAAAAAACTCTCACATATCAGTCCTTATGAGGCTTACCTTGTAATATTGCCTGAACTTTGTTAAACTACATAGATGGATACTTGATAACACTCCAAACCTATTAAGAATTTCCAAGCCTATCGTTGCGTAAAAAGTGGTTTCTCTGTGAAGTTGGGTGAGGAAGCGCAAGAGAAACAGCGGAAGCAGTTTCGGATTCGAAAATGCTATTGGAAATGAAGCCGGAGAGCAGTAACAAGTCGTTTAACTGTGCTTGAAATCCGTAGAGATGCAGAATTGTCTAATTTTCTCTCATTTTTCTCACATCGATCAATCTCTTCTGCTATTCTTTGCTTCTTCCCTAAATCCACATTTTGCCAGCTGCCTCTGTGTTCTTTCAGAACGAAGAGTGCATTTCTTTCAAACTTCAAATCCCTCAGCTTCAGATCGGCCATTATGAGTTGTGATGAAGAGGGAAGTTCCACCTAAGGCCCTTTCATTACCATTATTACTGAGCACGAAAAAGGCTGATGAGTGCCTAATAGACCTTTGGCTAAGCTGTGAAGTAGCTTTTGTTGCACGTTGGTACACCGACACCACGGCTGACAGTGGGCTTTTAAATGGGAGGTGAGAATATGGAGAAATAACGTAGACTGTTTAGGAATGGAAACTTTATTCAGATACTATGAAATTGCAGGCTTGGAGAGCTTTATGGCAGGTCTTGCTGGTAACTCTGCAGCCCGAGAGCATATTTTACCGACCATGTAGAGAGGACATCAGGAGTGGGAGCGATACTAAAACGGTGGTGAGATCAAATCATTAGTGAACGTAGGAGAATGCTCGACCTATTCTCATGAGGTCCTCTGTAGGAAGCTTCGCATCACCTCCCTGCACTAAAAGTGATGGAAACCAACTTACCCGTCAAACTGATATACGGCAACTGAGAATCCTTCCCTTGGACACTTTTTCACAGAGCATCCTACCTTGGTGGCATCTCCGATCACCAGCTGTAATAATGAAAATTCTGTATGTCGTTGATGATGGGAGATAAAACACTCACGTTCACGAAAACGGGAGCGCTTTTTTGGACATTGCTGTTGTATTTCGCCTTCTCATCGAGATCAACATCCTTCAATTCCCAAAACCTTGAGGCCATTGCCTATGGAAACAATGATCACATGGGTTTTTCTTGGTATTGCGAAACAGTACCATATAGAGATTTTGTTAACGTTTTCCGCTACCTGTTTGAGCACTTCTTCTTTGGGCTGAACATCAACATGTTTGGTAGGTTGTAATTATTGGTTTAATAGGAGTTCAAAATGGAACCATCAGCGGGAATGTAGGAAGTGGTCGCAAAGTTATCTGCTTGAGCCTGGGAACCTGCTCCAATAATATCACAGTCGTAAACCTAATTTCAGAGTAATGTTGGGTTAGATGGCACAAGTCTTTCTACCTGGAACCGTAAAATCTAACCAAGGCATTCATAGTCTTTGTTCTTTTGGTGCACAACCGTTCTCTGTTGGTGCATAACCGTTCTTATCCTGAGCCCAACTGTTGCCACAAGATTTCTGGAAAATTTAGCGCTGATAGCTAGTTCTTTTGATAGAGGTGTTTTTTCTGTGCGTTCCAACCTGTAGTTGGCCGGGCTCGTCGCGTTTCTTACCCAGACAGCCGGGTAATTAGAGGTGTGAGCCAAGTGTGAGTGCCATTGGCAATCACCGGTACTGTATCCAACTTATTGATCTCACACTAGTCCCACCCCTTGTCCGCCTCCTTACCGCGTCACCGCGTGCGATCGCCACAATGCCTACAGAAGCTCTATGCGCAAACTTTTCGCAGAAGAAAAAAGAAATTCAGAGTACGGTGCCACAGAAGCAAAGGAGGATGTTTCGTTGCTGTTTTAACACGTTCGATTGAATTTGAAAACTTGTACTTCTTTCTAGGAGTTTAGAACGAATTTGAAAACTTGTTTTTTTTCAAAGTCCAGAATTACAGTTTTTCTCTGAGGAAAAGTGCCTATTATTGCTTTGGTCAATGCTTAACTGCAGGTTAGCTACTTTTACAACTTTTTAGTTAGCTTTTTTGGATTTCAGTTATGCCTCTATGCAAAATGTTTGGTGACCCACGAAGGCTCCTTAATGCATCTCAAGTGCGAAAACCATCTCGAAGATATAATTAATACCTCTGGGGCTAGCCGTAGGGAAAATAAAGGATGGAAATATAAGGTATCATTATGCCATCAAAGTGTGTTAACACAAATATTGATCCGAAAAAAGGTTTATTCAAGACTTCCAAACTTAGAGCTAGGATGTTACAAGCTTCATAGGAGTTGAAATTCAATTTTCATGGGAGTTTGTTCGCATTCAAGCAGGATTATTAACTGAGAAGGTAATTTTTCCTTAAAATCTTGAAATGAGTGATTTGGTGGTCAGTGATTGAAGATTACTGGCTTACTTGATATCAATTCGGCATTAAACCTCAATAAGTTTTCCTGATATCCTAGCTCAATTTTTCTTTTATAAATGGAAATCAACTATGCGCCATGCGATATTTTCTGTCAAGAATAAGTGTGTTTGGCGGTGTTCAGACTCATGACGCTCACAGTTTAGATGAAGTAGGATGAGCCAGGTACTAGCAAGTGGGCCTCCTCCTACTTTGTTCAGTTCATTCCACTTAATTCTAGCAAAATTTTCTTGTTTTTGCGGAAATAGAGTACGAGTTTTTGCTTTTGTACTATGTTACATATTCTACTAAACTTTGAAAGGTCCTATCCAGAAAGATACAATGTAGGCTGGGCAGGAGGCCGGGCTTAGTGAGATGCCGAATCGGTTGACCTTCCCCAGGCAATGCTATGAAGGCTCATCCAGCTGCCTGGGTGAGAAACGCGGCGGAGCCTAGTTGGCCACATCACTGGCCGTAATCTGCGTGTCGTACGTCACCTCATCAGGACCTGGGTTACCTGGGTTCTGGGGGCAATCTGGCTGAGGATTTGCCTTTGTATCTGCAACTTCTAATCTTCGATACGTGCAAAGATAGATCATTAGAGAATTTCAATATAAAAGCAAAAGCTATCCCTATTGTTACTTCTCAATGGACTAATTCTCTTATTTACTTTCTTCAGACTGGTAACTACTATCATTTTCAAATGCAACAATACATCATTTCGTCAGTACGTTTGAATTGCACAGATTTTGCCATTGGAAATATGAAAGATATATTAACCATTCCATACCTATGTAAGTAATTATAGCAAATTTTACACAGATCTAACTTATTTAGACAACGGCTTCCTTGAAATACTGTTTGTACTTTACTGTATCAAATAGCTCTTAAAATAGACGACAACACTAGCCTGAGGTCGAAACTACTACACTTTATCCGGCCCGATGAATGCACTTTAACGTCAATATAACGTGAATACATGTTGTTGTCGTGGTTTGGATATACTGTTATCTATCAAAAACTTACTAGCGGATATTCGTTTCCCTGCAAGTTGTGTTCATTGCTTTCTAACTCACGAAGATCTGTTATTTGTTGCATCCTCAATTCGTGGTATCCAATGAACAGTATTTGCGCCAAGAAATGAACGCGTTGATGGCTGAATTTTATTAGAGAGCAGAGGGTATAAATACATTGGTAGTCCTTTTTCCTTCCACTGCTAAATATACTGTGTGAGGGTCAAAGAAAGAAAGAACGAACTCATGGGGAATACAAGACAAGGTGGTACCGTAAGCCCAGCAGTAAGAACATACTGATCCATTACCTGTCTGCACACCCCACCCAGGTAAAGAGGTCTATCATAAGAAACATGTATCGTACAGCTACAAGAGTAACGTCGAATGCACATGAACGAAAATGGTCCGTAGACTTGGCCCACGAAATTGCAATATCGAATGGGTATCTCGCAAAGCAGAGTCCCCCACATTTCACAATTCACCGTACCCCCCATTTGAAGGATAGCTTCGAGAAGATTCCGTTCCATCTTCCCTTCATTTCAGATGAAATGAGTGGCGCGGTAAGAAGAAGTCTTCGTAAGGCGGGTCTACGAGATGTGGTGAGGGTTGTGGATATTCCACCCACAAACCTAAAACGGCAGCTAGTTCGCAATCGCGCGTACGACCGCCTCTGCATAACATCTGGATGCGTTATATGCCCATATGGTAGAAGTGGTGATTACATGATGTCTGGTGTAGTTTATCTCATCACTTGCCAATCATGCGGGGATGAATACGTGGGAGAAACAGGGCGGCCTCTTTGTACACGGGTAAAAGAACACTTAGATGGGCTTAACAAATCAAGACCTTCTACCTCACTGGGAGCACATCGCAGACTACGCCACGAAAATTCTGTCATTCAAATTGGAGTTACGATCTTATCATCAGAGTCCGAGATCATAGCGCGCAAAACATTGGAGGCGTGTTGGATTGCTGCTAAAAACCCAAAAATGAATAGGAAAGATGAATGTATCGCTATCACAAACGAGCTGGCCTTGTATCAGAATCTGTGCAGATTCAGATCTGTAGCCGGATCGTTAAGATACTGCGCACATATAAAGACCACTAGGGGTACTGTCTCACCATTAGCGGTCTGTGTCTCGACGGCATTGTCGAAAGCTGAGGTGAGCACTGATCAGCGTGTGTTCCGTTTTTGTTTTTTTTTTATTTATTTATTTGTTACGCCAAAGGCGCGCATGCACTTCAACAAAACGAAAGACACTAGAACCAAGTAAAAAAAAAGACCATAGGCAGGTGATCACTAAAAATACGGCAAACATAAAAAAAAGTCAAACATGAAACGGCAGACACGGATAAGGCCCGCTGAAGTGAGTTGATGCTCCACGGCGAGGCTATGGAGTCACGGCGATGGCCTCAATCTGAGCGACGTGAAGTTAAGCAGGTTGTAGGTAGAAAAGGACGAAGAAATGTTCTTCTGCTCATGCCGGGTAGGCCGATCTTGAACAGTTTGCGAGTGTGCGATGAGGTATGAACTATCTTGCTGTCTTTCAAATTTCACAACATCAGGAGATTTCACAACATCAGATGCCGTGATTTGGGTGATTCGTACAGGTATTTTGCGGAAAACTTCTGCACGAGTGGCTTTTCCTTCCTTACTTTACCATTTCGCCTACTTATTCTTTAGCCGCGATCCATAAGGACTATTTACCTACAACAACGTAACGCTTTAAGCAACTTTATGCAGCTTTATGCAACTTTATCTAGTCCTTCTTGCTGATTCTGGTTAAACACAGCTCAGTCAATTTTGATGTACAGTGGCAGGCACATACTTAGCACACCCATGATTTTGGACCACAGAATTTTTTGCATATCTCAGCCCAAAGATGAGCAATCAAAACCAAGTCCGAGTATGCGTTGCAGCTCTACAGAGGCTTCCATGCTGTCGCTTTCCTCTGCCATAGAATTAGTTGGGATTGGGATGAAAAACAAAATTTCAATTTCGTCAGTTTTCTCAAACTAGGTATAGAGGTTTTGTATCTACTTACAGAGAGAAGTGAAGTGGTTTCGAATTAGGCACTTTTCTGCTTAACATTTTGCTGTGAACACTATTAGCATAATCTCCATACCAGCTTGAGCCAGGGACAGAAATGAATAGTCAAACTTGTAGAAAATATCATTTTGTTGAATCGCAAGAATAAAGCAAGCTTTAATATTTTCTCATGAGTATCTGAATGCCTGCTAGTAACGCAAATCAGAGAAAAATCCACAGCCTAAACGCATGTTTTCTCTTAGTATTCACCCTGAATTCTTTTTTCGCATTTTTTCAGCTGTGTGGGCAGCTCATTTTCTTCCATAAGGTGAAAAACTACGCATTAAAACCAGTATGGACTGTTTCAAACGCGACAATAGTTGAGTAACCGCGCGCATAATTTGAGTTTCTCTCATTCTTCTCCTACTGCTACACACTTTCCCGCGTTCTTTTTCTCCCTGCTGTCTTCCCAACTATCGTCCATGGTGAAACGCGCTTTATAACAAAATGCGCACTAATCGGGAATAAAATCACATTTCCCCTTGATTCGATGAAATCGAGTAAGAGAGAAACAAAAATATTTTCGAAAATACTGCATTCTCAGCTCTAAATGCAAAGAGTGTGTGTGCAAATCTATTCAGAAACATTTTCTTGAGGAATAGAGTAGTGATGAGAAAGACAACGTTATGCTCTATCACATTCTCGAGTATTGTCTTGATAGCTCACCCCAAGCCTGAAATAAGGATGAAATTGGCAGTGTGCTTAAAGGCAGCACTCACGGAAATTTTCAGTTCTGAAATGAGTCGCTTACCATATAGTTGGCCACTGGACAATCGCAACAATAAGTTGAACACCTTGAATGGCCGCCTACCTGCGAAGATACTGCCGTGGACACATCTGCTGCTCTGGACATTAGGGTTCCGTCGCGCCACCTAACGCCGTTGACAGGGTGTGCACATGTGGTTCAGCGGGGGCATGTTAATGAAATTCGTACCATTTGCAGGGTTCCGTGGCGGGACCGATCACGGAACACTCGTCCGCGCTGTGGATACACATGAAATACCGCCGTCATTTTCTGTGTTTTTCGCGGGTTTCACGCAACTTCATCGTTGTCAATGAGTTCATCGTCTCTAACAACCCCGATATACCGCGAAATCTTCAACTCAAAAATCTCCGTGAGTGCTGCCTTTAATAAGTGAACGCCACTGTATATTGAGTTGATAATTTTCGTTTTTAGTCATTAGTTTCTCACGAATCTTATAGCGCTATGTGTCAAGGCAAAGATATGTCAAGATATGCAGTAGACTTTGCTGAGCTTTGTTCTAACTCGATCTCACTAGGGGACTTACACAGAGTTCTTTGTAGTTTTTTTTACGGCCGAAGGCTGGTTTCTCTTATCCACGTATCACAATTTGAAGTTCCTGTTTTTTTTTTTGGAACCTTTACTGTTTGAGTTTTTACGAACGGATCGGCTTAACGCGACTGGATGAAAGTGGGAGGTGATTAACGTCATCTGTGTGTGGATGATACTTCTTCAATACATCGATTTGTAATTGCAATACTATGATAGTATTCCATCCAAAAGATCAAATGCGGAAAAAATCTGGATAATCTGGTGCGCACGACCATGCAAAACCTGAATTGGAGTGAGTGGTGTGGTTTGCCAAGGCAGCGACACGTTTGAGGTTAATAAAAGGGGAGATTTAACTGCACACAGTGAATCCCGAAAATGTGGTGGCCTTTTCTGGTGAGTTTCTTTTACTCACGTATTCATAGGGAAATCTTCACGTAAGAGAAGACCTGTACACTCATTACATACCTAACATGACGCAATGCCATGACTTTTGAGCTGTTCTGCTACCTGCCTAAGTAACATCCCCTTTAACGAAGCACATGGGAGCAATGCGAAGACAAGCTCTACAGGAATTAGTGCCTAAAGACAGAGCACTAGCCATTGATCCTTATACACCTAGTAAATTGGACCGCATACTACTTACTACTTCGCCTACTGCATATTCCAAGAAACGAAATAAGGTCTTACTTCACAGAATTTTGGCAAATGCTGAATATTCCAAACTATTTCTTAGGGAGAAGCTGTTGCCGTGCAACTCGTTACGCTACTGTTGCTGATTGCCACCACTTCTGAAGCCACTTGTAGGTTGCTCCCTTCTCATTAGTCTTCTTGAACTGCTTAGACTAAGGTTATTGATGGAGCTTTCTTCGAGGGATAAAAAACTAGCATGAACCTAGCTGCTGTTTCCAGCTTTTGGCTACAGGAATACGCTGATCAGTGTCGAATGGAGAAGCACTGTTTTGAACTATCATAACACCATCCGTAGGAAGGTTGCTCAAGGACTTCAGCCAACAGGAGGAGCTGCTGGCAACTTCATGCCGAAGGCCGGGAAGATGTATGAACTTGTGAGTACTTCAAAACATAATGTTAAATTTATGTATATGTATTTGGTTAGGGAATAAGTTCGTGCACTTTCCCATGGGCATAGAAACCACTATTTTCCATGAACGACATCAATCACACTGAATGTGTGAAAACCTTCTTCCCTCCCCTATTAATGCTGCCAGGGACAGATCAGCTTCTCAACTCCATGTCTGCGAAAAATTGCTTTGTTTGGGAGTCAGTTTGCAGCCCGAAACGCAACTCTTTAAACCTCAGACCTGTAAATCCGCACTGGTGGAAATTCCCCACATTCGAGTATCTCGCTTGCTGTTTTGGTGAAATTTGCGCAGAAAAATCGCGCATAGCCAGTGTCGATGATCACATCATATCAAGCATTTTAGGGCTTTGCAGAGAAGACGTTAGCTAAACTTACATATTGTTTAAAGTTAGTGTAAGTGCTGTACTTTTTCTTACATTCAAGGCAACCTTAACGGATAACAGCCTCTGTGTCTCACAAACTAGGCGTATAAGCGAGAAGCAACATCAAAGCCAACTTTGGGGAGAAAAAAAAATGAGAATGTCACTTATAGTATTGAAGCCTGTCTAGAGCGACCATACCACTTCTGTGCTGTCCTTCCAACAACAACGTTTCCTCTTCAGACGTCATCGATATGTCTAGCCACTTGAGCCAGATTTGACTCACGAGTGAAATCGAATGGTAGTCGTTTGCGGGGATGTTCAATTTCGTCGACTTGGAGGGTCACAGTCCATGCGGTAAGAAACAAGGTGAACCGAGAATTGAGAAACGCGGAAACGCGGTTATGTCACCGGTAAGGAGCAAGAGTTAAAAACGGCTGCAAATCAAGTGAAGTTGAAATCACAGTGAAAAAACAAGTTCAAAAAAAACGCACGAACTTATTCCCCAATCCAATAGTTGCAAGTGCTTGAACAAGGCTCCTAGTGTTTTAAATAACTCCTTAACTTCTCTGTTAACATTACTCTCCACTGTGATGCATTCTGAAGTGGTGGCAGCACCGTAGCATCGCCACTGGAAACGATTTTAGGTGAAACAGCATTATCTGCAGCTGGTTGGTACGCTCACTACTAATGTTCATGAGCGCGTCCCCGCTGCAGTGCGCAGCAACTGTGACAGGATTTTTCTTGGTCACGCCAACTTTTACCGAAGGAACGATTTCTTACCAGCTGTCGGTAAATAGTAGTTTGGTCATTAGAGATTTCGCGAAAGCCCAAAGCAGTAATCTACAGTGATTAGATGTTGTGCTGACAGTTCAGCTACTACCACCCACATCGTGCAGATAATGCCAAATACCCTTGCGCCATAGTACTGAGATCAAATTTAATGCCATGATTCAAAGCTGCACAAAGTTTTGAGCTTGTCAGTTATCCCCAAGACAACAGTACTTCCTAGGTAGTGCACATGCTTCACGTGCTACAGTCGCAGTGGTAATTTTCCAGCGTCTCCTAGGCCGGCTGTTTTCCTTCCACTGTTCCGGCTCAGTCGTTTAAACAATGCTTCCTTATTTCAGAACTGGGACTGCGACATAGAGAACAATGCGTTTCTATCCACGTGTGACACAAACACTGTCCAAATTCCTCAGGCCTACGCTGCTAATAGTGGCACGTGAGTGTTCTTCTGATCACTCGGACACGACAACACAAGAAATGGAATGAAACTGAACCTATAGGTTTAAAATAAAAGGAGACAAGTGTAAGATAGAAGACAACACGATGGCTGTCCTAAAAAAATGGTACGACCAAGCCACTGCAGTAGATCTATCGGCTGGTGCAGTGTACGACGAACAGAATCAAAAAGAATTCGGTATTGTGAGTGATTGCTCACATTTCAAATTGGTTTACACGTGAACTAAGAAGGGTTATTGTTCCAGATGGTTTTTGGTGAGACCACTGGCTTCGCTTGTTCGTACAGCAAGTGCGGCAGCGACGGAAAGCTGCTTTGCCTCTACAACAAGCAGTTCGTTGCTTTCAGTTTTGTTCAAAAAAGTTGTACGGAATGACGTTTTTCGAAAAAAAAATTGAAGGGCGCCACCAAATAACGGCGATTTATATGATGCGCCTACAGCAGATACCTGTGACAAATGCCCACAAGATGCACCATGCCTGCTTGGATTTGCAAGCCAAAGCAATACACACTAGGTATGTACTCCTTGAACAGTGTGTCACTCAGTTATATTCGTTACAGGGATTTTCACAGAAAGAGGATCTGTATGAGACGCTTACCACAGTAGTATACATGATTCCCTCAGAAATGGGCAGAAAAGCCCGTTTTGAGCACCTTATTTGTGGAGAGTTCGGGTTGCTCAGCGAGACATCTGCCACCAGTGGGCGCTAAGTTCCAGCAGTCAATGTCACTACTGTTATAGCTGTGTAGTAGTGACCAGTGTCTCTTTGAGGTTCTTTTCGTACGGAAATCTTGAAGACGATTCTGTGGTGAGACACAGCTTTTTGCATTCAATTCTTCTTTTCATCGAACCATTAGTATCAGATGTCATTTGAGAAAAATAATTAACCCTGACTGAATCAAACAAAAAACTTCACCTAATGAAAGGTAACATTAAAAATTTTGGTCACCCACAAACTGGAATCATCATCAAAATTTTCTATTCGCATAGAAAGCTAGAAATTACAGATACCAACGCAAATCCTCAACCAAAGTGCACCAACGCAGGTGATGATGGGATGACGACATGCAGATGACAGCCAGATATATGGCAAACTACTACAGGTTGGAAGATCGTAAAAAAATCCCATCGTCAAACAGCTGCCCTTAGGTAGAAAAGAAATTTGCAGGAGCCTTGATGCAACAGGTTGGGCTCAGGATAAAAATGGTTATGCGCCAACAGCAAAGGCTATGAATGCTCTGGTGAGTTATTAGGAAGAAGGAAGCGTGAGAAATACGATAAACTTACGTGAAAACAGGAATACGACTGCGACGACGCTGGAAAGGATGCTAAAATTGAAGCAGCGAAATGCGCTGCTGCTGCCTACACTCCCACGGCCGGTTACGTTTTGAACTCGTATAAAACCAATGACTATAATCTCCCAAGGGAAGAAGTGCTCAGACAGGTAAAAAATCTAACGGTATTTTGACTTCTTTACCTCGAATCACCACTCAGTCATTCGATGCTGGCCTACTTTTGGTCTTAGCGAAAAATGTTATGCAAACAAAATCGAGTTGTTGATGGCCATCCTTCAACAATTTTCTGAGGAGAGGACCAGATAGGTGTTAAATACATAATTTGGAGCTTAGAAATCCTGTTCTGATTATGGAACTACGGAAGCGTACATAGATGTATTCCATGTACTATACTGTAATCATGACAGATGTCCTGGATGGGGCTTAACATGTTTTTCTGAGAATTGTACCACTTCTTCCGTATATTTTCTCTAGAAAAAAATGTGCACGGAATCGTAGGTCCACGGAACAACATAATATCGATAACTTTCCTTACATTATGGGAAGATTTGAGGCAAATATCCTCAATTGTTTACATGTAGAAGCGAATAAAAAGCAGAGCAAAAACGAACTTTTGCCCCTTTAACTGAATGGATCCCGAAAAGCCGTAATACATGAAGAGTTAGAGGGACTTGTAGTTTTCAATACAGTCAAGCAACCTTCATTAGAATTGCGTTACCTCTAGGAGCTGCACTATCCTCAGGATCTTTAGGAAAGGGTGAGCTAGAATAATAAATAGCTCGGAAGACTCACGGTTACATTGAGATAAAGTGAATCTGGTTATTCTCAGTCAATAACAAGTGTAAGTGCATTTTCCGCCAGAAATGGGAAGTGCCGATTCACAGACTTCAACACTAGTGAAGACAAACTTTTTCCCTGAAGAAAGTAGTTAGCAGAACTGTGGAATTTTAGTTTATTTCCACGGGGTAAGCCAAAGCGCATAGTATTGCAACGATAAAGCTATCTCTATAAAATTAAATTCCGACGTTCCTTCTCTACTTCTTAGAAACTCTGAGCGGGTAACAAGAAGGGAATAGCTCCGGAGCGTTGGCCGTTCTGAATAAACTGCCTGCTAATCTCGCGTGCGGTTCAAAATAAAACAATACGCACACTAGGTATGAACTCCTTGAACACTGTGTCTCACAGTTACGTTCGTTATAGGGATTTTCCCAGAAAGAGGATCTGCATGAGACGCTTACCACAGTAGTATACATGATTCCCTCAGAAATGGGCAGAAAAGCCCGTTTTGAGCACCTTTTTTGTGGAGAGGTTGCTTCGGCTTGCTCAGCGAGACATCTGCCACCAGTGGGCGCTAAGTTCCAGCAGTCAATGTCACTACTGTTATAGCTGTGCAGTTGTGACCAGTGTCTCTTCGAGGTTCTTTTCGTACAGAAATTTTGAAGACGATTCTGTGGTGAGACACAGCTTTTTGCATTCAATTCTTCTTTTCATCGAACCATTAGTATCAGATGTCATTTGAGAAAAATAATTAACCCTGACTGAATCAAACAAAAAACTCCACCTAATGAAAGGTAACGTTAAAAATTTTGGTCACCCACAAACTGGAATCATCATCAAAATTTTCTATTCGCATAGAAAGCTAGAAATTACAGATACCAACGCAAATCCTCAACCAAAGTGCACCAACGCAGGTGATGATGGGATGACGACATGCAGATGACAGCCAGATATATGGCAAACTACTACAGGTTGGAAGATCGTAAAAAAAAATCCCACCGTCAAACAGCTGCCCTTAGGTAGAAAAGAAATTTGCAGGAGCCTTGATGCCTTGAGCCGCTATTTCAAGATTTAGCGCAGCCGTATCTTCCTAAGGAGCAACAACTGCTTGCGTGGAAGATGTTATATGTTCGAGGTTTTGTTGTGTGGTTCCCAGTAAAACAAATTGTTTCACACAGAAACGCTCAATCCCAATGCTTAACACACATTGACAAGTTGCTTCGCCTATGAAGCGTCTTCTGTAGTTTGCTAATTGAAAAGAGGCTCAAAGAGAAATATTCCCCTCCATTTCTCTCGGATCTACACCTTGACTGACACTTAAATTGTTACTCATAGAAAGGCATTGGAATGCTCTGGTTTTGTAGTTGTGAACAACACATCTGAGTTTTCCTTGCGATAGCTATGCATAAGTGCGTGTAATATTATATGCTACGAACATGCTTAGAGACTTATTACGAAATTTTTAGAAAAATCAGCAGAAGCCACATGATCTCGCGCAACGTCCTTGCTTGACTTAGTCAGGGAACGATCTACTGTTGCAGAAGTTCTTGGTCCTTATGAGAGCGGCGCATCTGAACAAATGCACATGTGTCCAGGACCTGCACAAGAATGTCAACTTTTCAATTCTCATTGATGGAATAACAATTCTTGTCTCATTAGAAACATACCATCTCTGTTCTCGCGGAAGTCAATGCATGTGTGCTTCATCCAAAGTCTTGCTCCTTGAAAACGCCTCATACGACCGGAGCTGAACAATCATATCATTTATGGGTTGGCCTTCCATCAAAGGAGCAACACATGTAGTACCAACATGCACTAAGATCAAAGAAGTAGTTCACTCCATTTGACCACAATGTTCGAGGGTAGTTTTGGTCACGGAACGCTTGACGTTTTGTGCGATTGCACCCGTCACCTTTAGCGTCTTGTACAATTTCGTCAGCCTGTTCTCTGAAAGGGTTCGATGGGTATTTCACTACTGGTCTGTCATTCAACAAGGTTACGGCACAAACTAACTTTGTTAGAACTATGTCTCCCTGGTACAGCAGTTCACCTATTTTATTGTTCGCATTGATTTCCTCAATCGAGTCACCCTTTGACGAAATTTGATCCTTCTTGATAGAAGTAATTTGCTTTTGTAGAATTCGTTCTATTAACGAGTCACCTACATTTGAGCTTGCTTGTACCTTTAGTAGTTCAGACAAAATTGCCTTCCGCTCTGGGGAAAATGTCATTTTTGTCTTCACCCTCTTATTCAATCTATGTATTTTTTCGCGAATTGCAAGAAGGGCGGTGGTATTCAGTTTCTGTAATATAATTAGATTTACAGGACTTCATCAATGGAAGACAACAAGCAGGTCATGTTTGTTTAGAATGTGACCAAATTTCTCACCGTCTTCATTTTGGCCACCAATCCTTTAATTTTTTGACAAAGTTTTGTGTCGAAAACGCCTCCGCTTACGCAGACAGATAATAACACGACGCGTAGAAGAAGTCTCATTCTGAACAAGTAAAGGTATTTAGAATTTAACGTAGAAATTGAATTGATGGTTGGATCCATTGTAGTGAACGAGGTCTTCAGGCTTTCACTGTGAGAACAACCTCCCTTCATGCTGATTTTTGAAATATTGTCAGTAATATTATACATATTTGCGTAGTTATTTGAACAGGGGCCGGTGTTGAAACATTCTACTCCCACATAGCCAACAACACCCAAGAACTTCCTGTCCACGTTTCATATTGTTTAGAACTACAACATTTTTGTACTAATGGTTTTAGTGTTACAGTACTGATTGTGCTAGTGGTATAATATTTGTCTGTGTTATGTGGGTGAATGCTTATGTGATGATGAGCGAGGTACGTTCCTAGGAATTGCAGAGCAAAGATGAGCATTGGCTATTCGGTGACGTTAGTGTTTCTCATTGTTCATGTCTTACTAGCTTTTATGCTGCGGAATGGATATTTTGCTTTATGGGGCCATGACCGGTCTGCTTGGAGAGCATCAGGCCCAATTGGTATTTTGGTGGATCACTAACATAAATCATTGCGAAATTAATGGACGTTTCAACCATTACCCACAGTGCTACGAGTCCGTGAGAAAATGACAAAATGTTAAGGAATTTGATTTCGTTATTTTCCGGTACTGCTTTAGAAAGTGAATGAACAAGGTGAGGCACTAACGTCACCATATAGCCACTGCTCATCTTTGCTCCGCAATTCCTAGAAACATACCCCGGCCACCAGTAAATAAGCATTCCGATTCATAATCCGATAATCACAGATTTTGCATCTTTCCCAAGCATGTCACTGAAACACTGGCAGCATGAATAAGACACCCAGCTTTGAGAGATAGGCCAGTCATGGATGAGCGAATCCTTCTTTCCGTAGCGTGAGAGTAGAAAAAACATGGATAAAGTGAGGCACTAACATCACCTAACATCAACTAACATCAGTAATGGCCACAGCTAATCTCGGCAATTTCACAGGGACGTACCCCGCCCACCATCATTCACCCATGAGAAGCAAACAAATATTATAGCAATAGCACAAACAGTACTGTATCACTTAAACAGTTAGTACAAAATTGTTGTACTTCTAAACATTATGAAACGTGGAGAGGAAGTTCTTGGGTGTTGTTGGCTAGGTGGGAGTAGTGTGTTTCAACACTGGCCCCTGTTTAAACAACTGCGCAAATATGCAAAGTACTGATGACAGCATTCCAAGAACCAGTATAAAATAGGCTTGCTTTTGCAGATAAAGCACTGAGGACTTTTTCCTCTACAACAGCTCCAACTCTCACTTCAATTCACGATGTTAAATTTTAAACACTTTCCCTTGTTCAGAATGAGACTCTTACTGCTCCTCCTGTTGTTGTCCGTCTGCGTAAGCGGAGGTTTTTTCGACACGAAACTTGGTCAAAAAATTAAGGGAGTGGTGGATAGAATAAAAACGGTAAGGAATTCAATCATATTCTAAGCAAGCCTAGTTTGCTTGTTGTCTTCCACTGATGGAAAATAAATTATACTTCAGAAGCTGGACAGCACCGCTCTTCTTGCAATTCGCGAAAAAATACATGGACTGAAAGAGAAGATAAAGGCGAAGTTGACACTTTCTCCAGAGCGGAAGGCAATCTTGTCCGAACTACTGAAGGTACAAGCAAGTTCAAATGGAAGTGACTCGTTAATTGAACGAATTCTACAAAAATGCATTTCAGCAAATTACTTCTATCAAGAAGGATCACATTTCGTCAAAGGGTGACTCGATTGAAGAAATTAATGCCAATAATGAAATAGGAGAACTGTTGTATCAGGGCGACATAGTTCTAACACAGTCAGTTCGCGTTGGAACCTTATTGAATGGCAAAGAACCACTGAAGTACTCATCGCACTCTTTCAGTGAACAGGCTGATGAAATCGTACAAGACACTGAAGATGAAGGAAGTAATCGCACAAAACGTCAAGCGTTCCGTGACCAAAACTACCCTCGAACATTGTGGTCAAACGGAGTGAACTACTTCTTCGATCCTAGTGCATGTTGGTATCATACATGTTGCTCTTTCAATGAAAATCCGGCCCACAAATATTATAACCGTTCAGCTCCGGTCGTGCGAAGCGTTTTCACCAAAGGAGCAAGACTTTGGATGAAGGACACATGCATTGACTTCCGCGAGAACAGCGATGGTATGTTTGGAATAAGTTGAGAATTGTTATCTCAATGGAAGGTGGAGTCTAGCACATAAATTCCTACATTTTAGCACCTGATAGGATACGGGTCTTTAAAGAGGACGGTTGCTGGTCATTCGTCGGTAGACTGGGCAAACAGCAAGACTTATCCTTGGGAGATGGTTGTGAAACAGTAAGGATTTTTTACTTAGTAATGCAAAGCGTAACTGCCATAATTGCTCTGCAATATGAAGAGAAATTCATAACTAAATCCTTCAGCAATCCTTCTTCTGACCAATTCATCACTCTATCCACCTAGGTCGGAACAGCTGCCCACGAAATTGGACACGCTATCGGTTTCTTCCATACACAGTCGAGGCATGATCGTGACAGCTTCATAACCTTTAATGTTCAAAACGTGAAGGTAATAGCTATGATGTGTTGGAGAACTGCATGCAAAATACAAAGAGATCGAAATTTGCAGCCAGACTGGGTAGATCAGTTTACTAAACAAACCACTGCAACCAACGAGAACTACGGAATACCATACGACTATGGAAATATTATGCATTACGGAGCGAACAGGTTTCTAGCATCTTAGAAAATTGTTACTTGTCATTTCCTTTCTACGCCAACAACCACTCTTACAGTGCATCGTTCAATGGGAAACCTACAATGATTCCGAACGATCCTAAATATATCGAAACACTCGGTTCCCCCATCATATCTTTCTACGAGCTGCTTATGATCAATCAGCACTACGGTTGCATGAGTAAGTTTACATTAACTGGTTTGGAAGTGTCAGGTAACATGCGTGCAAAAAAATTCAGAGAGGTGCGATCCAAATAACTCTGCAAAATGTGCGATGGGAGGATTTCCGCATCCCCGAGACTGCTCCAGGTGCATATGTCCGAGTGGATACGGTGGCCGCCAATGCAATGAACGCGTATGCATTAGAGCTCTCCTTACGAATTCTTCTCCAATTACAGTGATAGAACTCCAATAGAAACGGTAATTTTAGCCAGCCGGGTGTGGAAAAGTGTACCAAGCAACTGCGCAGTACCAGACCCTCACTGATGAGATAGGAAATCCTCCTAAGGCTGGACAAAGGCCGAAAGAAGATATGGACATGTGCAACTATTGGATCACGGTAACAATCTTAGCTAGCACTAATGCGACTGATGCTCACATATTTTACTGAAGGCACCTGCTGGAGCAAGAATCGAAGTCAAACTCGTAGGATTCACGAAGGGCCTTGCCGTTGATGGTTGCTCATACGCAGGAGTAGAAATAAAGACTCACGCCGATCAACGTCTCACCGGCTATAGGTACAGTTGACTCCAACATTTCATAGTCGGCAGCAGCAAGTCTGGCTCCTTGACATGGCCTTTTTCAAGGTTCTGCGCTCCAGAAGACGCTGGCGTCACTCTGGTATCGAAGCACAACATCGTGCCGATTATAACGTACAACAGGTTTTATGCAACGAAGACGGTTATCCAGTATCGAATTGGTGAGTACCTTGGCCTCGAAAATGGGCTTTCAACTTCCATTAGCACATACCATCAAGGCTACCTGCTGTGGTGTGAAGAACTCTTTTCGGGACAACCGCATATAATGTCAATTATTCAGTTTCCGGAGGTCAGCCAATGCCTCAGCCCAGGCCGAATCCTGGTCAGCCAATGCCTCAGCCCAAGCCAAATCCTAACTGTGTGGACAATCAGCAGTAAGCAAAAAGTTGAACTTCATGTGTAAGCCCTGAACTATATTTATTTGTTCAGATGCGCCGGTCTTGTGAGGACCAAGGACTTCTGCAACAGTAGATCGTTCCCTGACTCAGTCAAGCAAGGGCTTTGCCCGAGATCGTGCGGATTCTGCTAAATTTCCTGATATTATCGCAATAAATTTTCAAGCATGGAAATAACTTATATCGTTGCTCATACTTACACATAATGATTCCAAGGAACAACCATATACAGTAGCGAGCAAAAAGATTGCAACTTTTGATTTTTCGTCTGTAACTTCGTCCAAAGCAGAGCTGGAGTGCCCAAATTTCTAAGGGTGTTGTGAATACTCATGCGAGACAGGAAAAAGTTAGAGCCTGCCCATCTCACTATTTTTCTGTTTTTTTTTAAGAAAAATTTATTTCGCAGAAGTCGAAATCTGTGATTTGGCACCATCGACAACGTCTCGCGAAATGACGTCTATTGTTGGTATCTGACCACGCTTTGGTTCCTTGATGCAGAATCAACCCGTATACGCTAAAAAATATGCGTCCGTACACCAATGGTTGACATACGCAAAGTCCACTTGAGGTTACTTCAGCAGTGATCCTCTATGAATGTATCTGTCAGTCTTGTTCCTTCTATCGGCTCTGTTTAGAAGGGAAAGGTACTGCTGACGCTTCCACAAGTTTAGTTCCGAGTATTCGGTTTTAATGAAGTTCATTACTCTCTCGGAACTCCGAAATATTCTTGCTGATTTCAGTGCACCCAATTGTGCACATCACGGAAAATAAGTTTTGGAATTTTTTCTGTCTCTGGGGGCAAGACGCCTCAACGATCCCATTACTGATGAAGATGCTACAGGGCTCCTAGAATATTGTCGTGCACACTTGGATACATGCCGCCTTGGATTTATCGAAAGAGGACTACTCAAAGTGAGCAGTGCCGGTCACTAAGACGAGTGCACGTGCCCCCTTGCTCCACACACGAAATTTCTCAGTTGATCCGGAGCCTTTTGCCCTAGAAATGTCTCGTTTAGTTCACTTAATCCAAATCAAGCTCAATTAGCCAATTTGCAATGTTCCAAGTTACAATATCCCGCTTCGGTGGTGTCTCGTATATTTCATTGCACCTTTGTAAGACCTACCTCATCAAATCCAAGGCGGCATGTATCCAAGTGTGCACGACAATATTCTAGGAACCCTGTAGCATCTTTATCACTGATGGGATTGTTGAGGCATCTTGCCCTCAGAGACGGAAAAAATTCCAAAACTTATTTTCTGTGATGTGCACAATTGGGTGCACTGAAATCAGCAAGAATATTTCGGAGTTCCGAAAAAGCAATAAACTGCATTAAAACCGAATACTCGGAACTAAACTTGTGGAAGCGTCAACAGTACCTTTCCCTTCTGAACAGAGCCGATAGAAGGCTGACAGATACATTCATAGAGGATCACTGCTGAAGTAACCTCAAGTGGACTTTGCGTACGTCAACCATTGGTGTACGGACGCATATTTTCTAGCGTATACGGGTTGATTCTGCATCAAGGAACCAAAGCGTGGTCAGATACAAACGATAGACGTCATTTCACGAGACGTTGTCGATGGTGCCAAATCACAGATTTCGACTTCTGCGAAATAAATTTTTCTTAAAAAACAGAAAAACAGTGGAATGGGCAGGCTCTAACTTTTTCCTGTCTCGCATGAGTATTCACAACTCCCATAAAAATTTGGGCACTCATGCTCTGCTTTGAACAAAGTTACAGACGAAAAACCAAAAGTTGCAATCTTTTTGCTCGCTACTGTTTTATTGATAACCACAAACTAAAGCTCTCCAACTTTCCAATTTTTCCGATTAAAGTGGGAATACGCATTTCTGTGTGAAACAACGTTTTTCCTCTTGAAATGACACAACAGAACCTCAATCCGAACATCTCCCACGCAAACGTTACTGCTTTTTAGAACGGGTTGCGCTGTGGCTTGAAATTCTCGTCACACCCAAACCTTGGCTCGTCTTTTAACTGTTGCAGTTTTTGGAAATTTCACCAAGGAAGGATATGTCAACGGAAGCAAGCGGATTAATAATAGTGCCATGTCTGGGCCAAGGGGTTTCCTAAGGGCGACATCCAGTTCCCAGTGTGAGGAGAGGACAATGTGAGGAGGTTTCACTTTCTTTATCGACAAATGAGTCTGGATTCTCTCTGGAACCGGCAAGCCTCACTGGATGTCTAAATAGGTCTGAAAGCGGTGAAATATTTTCTGGAGCAATGCTGTGAAGGCAAAATTCGGCGGCGTAGCTTTTGGGTCACGTCGGAAAACGGGCGTGGCGTATGATGCACCATGGATATGCAGGTGCTACGGCGCTTCTGTTCACAGCCACACACACACTTACGAAAGAGGGAGTGACTATCGAGCATTTGGATCACTCTTTCTCACCAGAGACTATGAATAAACATAAAGAAGCATTTCGAGTGAAACTTTTGTATAGGTTCGAAAAATGGAAATTTTGTGATGAAACTTTGTGTTGAAATTTGTACTCCCGGAACATTTTGCTGGATTATTTAACGAAGAAGGTTAGTTGTTGGGCTAGCCACAAAATCCCCGTCCACTTCATCAAATGATGTAATTTTTGAGCAGTGACGGTTAAACCACTTCTACATGCACTATCCAAAATTTCGAGTCCGTAATTTTAACAGCTTTGAAGCATCAAAGACGTCCTGCTTTTATTTGTTGAAATTTCCGATGTCATTCATCTTTGTTGGTAGCAGAGGTGCTGCAAACACTTAGTAGTCACTCCGTTCCTTGTGTGTGCACGTGGCTGTCAGAAGCTGAGTAACACCCACATATCCGTGGTTCATCGTTAGCCATGCCCACTTTTTGACGGGACCCAAAGGCCCTCCCTCCTAAAGTTCAACGTAGCTTTGCCTTGCAACTAATCGGTTCTCGGATGCTCGCTTCCATCAGCTTCGAAGGTGGCGAGCTTGCACATAATGGTCGTCAATCTGCAGTTGGCAGCGAACCAATACTAACTCGTTAAAATTCAGATGATGACGAGGAATCGATGCTTGTTGAGGCGCTAGCATATCTTCACGTTGTGAGACAGCGGTGTCGGCCTATAGTTTGCACAACACACAGGGTCTCCTTTCCTCTTTCAGATCGGGATTGTGATGCTCCCCTGTCAATCAATGCCAAACAGAAGTTTTGTTCTTTTCCGAGACCTGCTCTATAAACTCTGTCATCCATTCAGTTGAGTTTCAGTGTCCTGACCTCCATTGTACCGCCGCTCTATAGTAAGGATCTGTCGCTTTCTCTGGCTTTACTCCCTTCAGCGCAGCCGTGGTTTCGACCACAATAGCCTTTTGTAAAAGTGCGTAAGTTAGCTGAATGGGAATGAGTAGATACGCGCTGAAATTTCCAAGATCTGATGAGATTTTCTCGCACTAGTCGCATCGTAGTTGGGTTCCTCTTCATAGCGGTGCGCGCGCTGAGGCAAGTCTGGATACCTGTGAAGTTAAAACTTTCAATGCGTTTGACCAGTTTTGGTAACTGAAGATCCTAAAAAGCTCAAGCTTGTGGTGGGACTGCACTCCCCTTGAGCAACGAATGCTTCTCTTCCAGGCTAGTCTGTCAGATGAAAACAAGCTCCGTCTTCTTCTACTAGTCGGCTTAATCCACTGCCGGCTCTTACTGTCCGGAAAGCAAGCGCTGAAACCGGACACAGCTAAGGCAAAAAAGACAGAGGACCTTATCATGCAGTGGTGGGAAACGGGTAGGAGGGACCTATCTGATGCCGTTAGCAACTGCCACAGCATCAGTTTATTAGCTCGAACATCGGCTTCCTTCAACTGAACAGAAGGGATTACGTTTATTTGATCCATAGAATCGAGCGAAACGGAGCAAAAGGAGCCTCTGCCCTGCACATGGACCGACGGAGCACAAGTATTAGGTTGTTGCGAAAATAATTGTCGTTTCACGGTATGCTTGAAAAAAAACTTTTTTCTTACCCAATTCAACAACTTCAAGCCAATTTGACCGATGACCAGCAATCCACCCACTACGAGATCTGTTCTAACTTCCTCGTTCGCCAGAAAAACGAGCAAATTCTTGACCGTTTAATAACTGTAGATGAAAAACGGCTCCTATTTAATGGTAAGAAACGTGGTTATGCATGTGTAGACAAGTTCTCCAAGCTTCCCTAAACCAGATCTTCACCCTAGAAAGGTTATGTTGACAGTTTGGTGGTGTTGCAAGGGTGTAATTCATTATAGCCTTCCGCAACCTGGTCAAGCTGTTACATCAGTCTTACTGTTGTGACTTAGACCTGATGTATGAAAAGTTGCGACAAATGTGGCCGGCAGTGGTAAACAAAGGTGGGCCTCTCCTGCTCCAGGATAACGCTAGGCCTCACACTTCAAAACTCACCCGGCAAAAACTGACGCAGTTAGGCATCGAAGTTCTCCCTCACCCACCTTACTCTCCAGACCTCTCCCCTACCGACTATCACTTTTTCCGGGCTCTCGAAGCAAACCTGCGTCAGCAGCAGTTTCCTGATTTGGAGCATGTTGAAATTGCCTTCCAAGAATTCTTAAAATCTTGTGATCTCAGCTTCTAATGCAAAGGTGTAAATGAATTAGAATTACCCGATCGTTGGCAGAGATGTGTAGAATCTGAATGATTTTATCTCGATAAATAAAGTTGAGTTTGAACAGAGTTACAGCATTTTGAACTGGGCTGTTTATTTCGTCAATTAATTTCGCAACAACCCGATATTTCTAGGCGCGCGAAAGCTGACACAACCTTGGGAGGACCAGGATTCATCGTGTATGTCGCCAAATCCTTACGGGAATACGCAAAGTTTCATCACAAAATTTCCATTTTTCGAACCTATACAAAAGTTTCACTCGAAATGCTTCTTTATGTTTATTCATAGTTTCTGGTGAGAAAGAGTGATCCAAATGCTCGATAGTCACTCCCTCTTTCGTAAGTGTGTGTGTGGCTGTGAACAGAAGCACCGTAGCACCTGCATATCCATGGTGCATCATACGCCACGCCCGTTTTCCGACGTGACCCAAAGGCTACGCCGCCGAATTTTGCCTTCACAGCATTGCTCCGGAAAATATTTCACTGCTTTCAAACCTATTTAGACATCCAGTGAGGCTTGCCGGTTCCAGAGAGAATCCAGACTCATTTGTCGATAAAGAAAGTGAAACCTCCTCACATTGTCCTCTCCTCACACTGGGAACTGGATGTCGCCCTTAGGAAACCCCTTGGCCCAGACATGGCACTATTATTAATCCGCTTGCTTCCGTTGACATATCCTTCCTTGGTGAAATTTCCAAAAACTGCAACAGTTAAAAGACGAGCCAAGGTTTGGGTGTGACGAGAATTTCAAGCCACAGCGCAACCCGTTCTAAAAAGCAGTAACGTTTGCGTGGGAGATGTTCGGATTGAGGTTCTGTTGTGTCATTTCAAGAGGAAAAACGTTGTTTCACACAGAAATGCGTATTCCCACTTTAATCGGAAAAATTGGAAAGTTGGAGAGCTTTAGTTTGTGGTTATCAATAATATATGGTTGTTCCTTGGAATCATTATGTGTAAGTATGAGCAACGATATAAGTTATGTCCATGCTTGAAAATTTATTGCGATAATATCAGGAAATTTAGCAGAATCCGCACGATCTCGGGCAAAGCCCTTGCTTGACTGAGTCAGGGAACGATCTACTGTTGCAGAAGTCCTTGGTCCTCACAAGACCGGCGCATCTGAACAAATAAATATAGTTCAGGGCTTACACATGAAGTTCAACTTTTTGCTTACTGCTGATTGTCCACACAGTTAGGATTTGGCTTGGGCTGAGGCATTGGCTGACCAGGATTCGGCCTGGGCTGAGGCATTGGCTGACCTCCGGAAACTGAATAATTGACATTATATGCGGTTGTCCCGAAAAGAGTTCTTCACACCACAGCAGGTAGCCTTGATGGTATGTGCTAATGGAAGTTGAAAGCCCATTTTCGAGGCCAAGGTACTCACCAATTCGATACTGGATAACCGTCTTCGTTGCATAAAACCTGTTGTACGTTATAATCGGCACGATGTTGTGCTTCGATACCAGAGTGACGCCAGCGTCTTCTGGAGCGCAGAACCTTGAAAAAGGCCATGTCAAGGAGCCAGACTTGCTGCTGCCGACTATGAAATGTTGGAGTCAACTGTACCTATAGCCGGTGAGACGTTGATCGGCGTGAGTCTTTATTTCTACTCCTGCGTATGAGCAACCATCAACGGCAAGGCCCTTCGTGAATCCTACGAGTTTGACTTCGATTCTTGCTCCAGCAGGTGCCTTCAGTAAAATATGTGAGCATCAGTCGCATTAGTGCTAGCTAAGATTGTTACCGTGATCCAATAGTTGCACATGTCCATATCTTCTTTCGGCCTTTGTCCAGCCTTAGGAGGATTTCCTATCTCATCAGTGAGGGTCTGGTACTGCGCAGTTGCTTGGTACACTTTTCCACACCCGGCTGGCTAAAATTACCGTTTCTATTGGAGTTCTATCACTGTAATTGGAGAAGAATTCGTAAGGAGAGCTCTAATGCATACGCGTTCATTGCATTGGCGGCCACCGTATCCACTCGGACATATGCACCTGGAGCAGTCTCGGGGATGCGGAAATCCTCCCATCGCACATTTTGCAGAGTTATTTGGATCGCACCTCTCTGAATTTTTTTGTACGCATGTTACCTGACACTTCCAAACCAGTTAATGTAAACTTACTCATGCAACCGTAGTGCTGATTGATCATAAGCAGCTCGTAGAAAGATATGATGGGGGAACCGAGTGTTTCGATATATTTAGGATCGTTCGGAATCATTGTAGGTTTCCCATTGAACGATGCACTGTAAGAGTGGTTTTGGCGTAGAAAGGAAATGACAAGTAACAATTTTCTAAGATGCTAGAAACCTGTTCGCTCCGTAATGCATAATATTTCCATAGTCGTATGGTATTCCGTAGTTCTCGTTGGTTGCAGTGGTTTGTTTAGTAAACTGATCTACCCAGTCTGGCTGCAAATTTCGATCTCTTTGTATTTTGCATGCAGTTCTCCAACACATCATAGCTATTACCTTCACGTTTTGAACATTAAAGGTTATGAAGCTGTCACGATCATGCCTCGACTGTGTATGGAAGAAACCGATAGCGTGTCCAATTTCGTGGGCAGCTGTTCCGACCTAGGTGGATAGAGTGATGAATTGGTCAGAAGAAGGATTGCTGAAGGATTTAGTTATGAATTTCTCTTCATATTGCAGAGCAATTATGGCAGTTACGCTTTGCATTACTAAGTAAAAAATCCTTACTGTTTCACAACCATCTCCCAAGGATAAGTCTTGCTGTTTGCCCAGTCTACCGACGAATGACCAGCAACCGTCCTCTTTAAAGACCCGTATCCTATCAGGTGCTAAAATGTAGGAATTTATGTGCTAGACTCCACCTTCCATTGAGATAACAATTCTCAACTTATTCCAAACATACCATCGCTGTTCTCGCGGAAGTCAATGCATGTGTCCTTCATCCAAAGTCTTGCTCCTTTGGTGAAAACGCTTCGCACGACCGGAGCTGAACGGTTATAATATTTGTGGGCCGGATTTTCATTGAAAGAGCAACATGTATGATACCAACATGCACTAGGATCGAAGAAGTAGTTCACTCCGTTTGACCACAATGTTCGAGGGTAGTTTTGGTCACGGAACGCTTGACGTTTTGTGCGATTACTTCCTTCATCTTCAGTGTCTTGTACGATTTCATCAGCCTGTTCACTGAAAGAGTGCGATGAGTACTTCAGTGGTTCTTTGCCATTCAATAAGGTTCCAACGCGAACTGACTGTGTTAGAACTATGTCGCCCTGATACAACAGTTCTCCTATTTCATTATTGGCATTAATTTCTTCAATCGAGTCACCCTTTGACGAAATGTGATCCTTCTTGATAGAAGTAATTTGCTGAAATGCATTTTTGTAGAATTCGTTCAATTAACGAGTCACTTCCATTTGAACTTGCTTGTACCTTCAGTAGTTCGGACAAGATTGCCTTCCGCTCTGGAGAAAGTGTCAACTTCGCCTTTATCTTCTCTTTCAGTCCATGTATTTTTTCGCGAATTGCAAGAAGAGCGGTGCTGTCCAGCTTCTGAAGTATAATTTATTTTCCATCAGTGGAAGACAACAAGCAAACTAGGCTTGCTTAGAATATGATTGAATTCCTTACCGTTTTTATTCTATCCACCACTCCCTTAATTTTTTGACCAAGTTTCGTGTCGAAAAAACCTCCGCTTACGCAGACGGACAACAACAGGAGGAGCAGTAAGAGTCTCATTCTGAACAAGGGAAAGTGTTTGAAATTTAACATCGTGAATTGAAGTGAGAGTTGGAGCTGTTGTAGAGGAAAAAGTCCTCAGTGCTTTATCTGCAAAAGCAAGCCTATTTTATACTGGTTCTTGGAATGCTGTCATCAGTACTTTGCATATTTGCGCAGTTGTTTAAACAGGGGCCAGTGTTGAAACACACTACTCCCACCTAGCCAACAACACCCAAGAACTTCCTCTCCACGTTTCATAATGTTTAGAAGTACAACAATTTTGTACTAACTGTTTAAGTGATACAGTACTGTTTGTGCTATTGCTATAATATTTGTTTGCTTCTCATGGGTGAATGATGGTGGGCGGGGTACGTCCCTGTGAAATTGCCGAGATTAGCTGTGGCCATTACTGATGTTAGTTGATGTTAGGTGATGTTAGTGCCTCACTTTATCCATGTTTTTTCTACTCTCACGCTACGGAAAGGAGGATTTGCTCATCCATGACTGGCCTATCTCTCAAAGCTGGGTGTCTTATTCATGCTCCCAGTGTTTCAGTGACATGCTTGGGAAGGATGCAAAATCTGTGATTATCGGATTATGAATCGGAATGCTTATTTACTGGTGGCCGGGGTATGTTTCTAGGAATTGCGGAGCAAAGATGAGCAGTGGCTATATGGTGACGTTAGTGCCTCACCTTGTTCATTCACTTTCTGAACACAGTACCGGAAAATAACGAAATCAAATTCCTTAACATTTTGTCATTTTCTCACGGACTCGTAGCACTGTGGGTAATGGTTGAAACGTCCATTAATTTCGCAATGATTTATGTTAGTGATCCACCAAAATACCAATTGGGCCTGATGCTCTCCAAGCAGACCGGTCATGGCCCCATAAAGCAAAATATCCATTTCGCAGCATAAAAGCTAGTAAGACATGAACAATGAGAAACACTAACGTCACCAAATAGCCGATGCTCATCTTTGCTCTGCAATTCCTAGGAACGTACCTCGCTCATCATCACATAAGCATTCACCCACATAACACAGACAAATATTATACCACTAGCACAATCAGTACTGTAACACTAAAACCACTAGTACAAAAATGTTGTAGTTCTAAACAATATGAAACGTGGACAGGAAGTTCTTGGGTGTTGTTGGCTATGTGGGAGTAGAATGTTTCAACACCGGCCCCTGTTCAAATAACTACGCAAATATGTATCATATTACTGACAATATTTCAAAAATCAGCATGAAGGGAGGTTGTTCTCACAGTGAAAGCCTGAAGACCTCGTTCACTACAATGGATCCAACCATCAATTCAATTTCTACGTTAAATTCTAAATACCTTTACTTGCTCAGAATGAGACTTCTTCTACGCGTCGTGTTATTATCTGTCTGCGTAAGCGGAGGCGTTTTCGACACAAAACTTTGTCAAAAAATTAAAGGATTGGTGGCCAAAATGAAGACGGTGAGAAATTTGGTCACATTCTAAACAAACATGACCTGCTTGTTGTCTTCCATTGATGAAGTCCTGTAAACCTAATTATATTACAGAAACTGAATACCACCGCCCTTCTTGCAATTCGCGAAAAAATACATGGATTGAAAGAGAGGGTGAAGACAAAGTTGACATTTTCTCCAGAGCGGAAGGCAATTCTGTCTGAACTACTAAAGGTACAAGCAAGCTCAAATGTAAGTGACTCGTTAATTGAACGAATTCTACAAAAGCAAATTACTTCTATCAAGAAGGATCAAATTTCGTCAAAGGGTGACTCGGTTGAGGAAATCAATGCGAACAATAAAATAGGTGAACTGCTGTACCAGGGAGACATAGTTCTAACAAAGTTAGTTTGTGCCGTAACCTTGTTGAATGACAGACCAGTAGTGAAATACCCATCGAACCCTTTCAGAGAACAGGCTGACGAAATTGTACAAGACGCTGAAGGTGACGGGGGCAATCGCACAAAACGTCAAGCGTTCCGTGACCAAAACTACCCTCGAGCATTGTGGTCAAATGGAGTGAACTACTTCTTTGATCTTAGTGCATGTTAATACTACATGTGTTGCTCCTTTGATGAAAGGCCAACCCATAAATGATATGATTGTTCAGCTCCGGTCGTATGAGGCGTTTTCAGGAAAGGAGCAAGACTTTGGATGAAGCACACATGCATTGACTTCCGCGAGAACAGAGATGGTATGTTTCTAATGAGACAAGAATTGTTATTCCATCAATGAGAATTGTTATTTTATTAAAGGATTTAATATAGCACACAATTCACCTAAATTCTAGCACCTGATAGGATTCGAGTCTTCAAAGAGGACGGTTGCTGGTCACCCGTTGGTAGACTGGGCAAACAACAAGATTTATCCCTGGGAGGTGGTTGTGAAACAGTGAGGATTTCTTGTTCATTGTCACTAAAGCAAAGCGTAACTGTTATAATTGCTCTATAATAAGTGTAGGAAATAATAACTAGATTCAGCAGTACTTCTTTTGACTAGGCAGACGGTAGACTGGGCAAACAACAAGAGTAAGGATTTTTTGTTCAGAAATGCAAGGTGTGACAGCTATGATTGCTTTGCAATATGAAGAGAAAACCGTAACCAAATTTAGCAATCCTTGTTTTGATTATTTCACCACTCCATCCGCCTAGGTCAGAACAGCTGCCCACGAAATTGGACACGGTATCGGTTTTTTTTCTCACACACTGTCGAGGCATGATTGTGACAACTTCATTACGTTCAGTGTTTAAAATGTGAAGGTACTTCCTATCATATGTTAAGGAACTGAACGCGAAATACGAAGTAATGAGAATTTGCACCCAGACTGGGTAGATCGATTCACGAAACAGACGACGGCAACCAACGAAAACTACGGAATACCATATGACTATGGAAATATTTTGCATTATGGAGCGAAAAGGTTTCTGCTCTCTTAGAAAACTGTTAAAAGTGTGAAACGATTCAGAGAGATGCGATCCGAACAGCACTGCAAAATGTGCCATGGGTGGATTTCCACATCCTCGAGACTGCTCCAGATGCATATGTCCGAGTGGATACGGAGGTCGGCAATGCAATGAACGGGTACATATTAGGTTTTCCTCCCGATTTCTCTCACTACAGTAAAGGAGCTTTAAAATAAGCGGTAATTATAGCCATCCGGGTGTGGACAAGTGTAATGCGCAATACCGGATCCTCACTAATGAAATAGGGAACCGTAATGCTGGGCAAAGACCGAGAGAAGATATGGACATGTGCAACTACTGGATCACGGTAATCAACGCTTTCATCCCGTACGACTGATGCTCACCAACTTTATTGAAAGCACCTGCTGGAGCAAGAATCGAAGTCAAACTCGTAGCATTCAATAAGGGCCTTGCTGTTGATGGTTGCCCATACGCAGGAGTAGAAATAAAGACTCACGCCGATCAACGTCTCACCGGATATAGGTACAGTTTACTCCATCATTTCGAAGCCAGCGGCAGCAAATTTGGCTCCTTCATTTGACCTTTTTCAAGGTTCTGAGCTCCAGAAGACGCTGGGGTCACTCTGGTATGTATCTAAGCACAACATTGTGCAGATCATAACGTACAACAGGTTTTACGTAACGAAATCCGTTATCCAGTATCGAATCGGGAGTACGTTGGGTTTAAAAAAGTGCTCTTTCAACTTCCTATGCAGCATACCAAACAAATTCAAGGTTGTATGCTGTGCTGCAACGAATTTTTTTCTGGGCAACCGAATATAATTTTACTTATTTAGTTTCCGGAGGTCAGCCAATGCCTCAGCCCAGGCCGAATCCTGGTCAGCCAAGTAGAAACAATCAGCAGCAAGAAAAAGTTGACGTTCATGTGCAGGTCCTGGAGAGATGTGCATTTGTTCAGATGCGCCGCTCTCATAAGGACCAAGAACTTCTGCAACAGTAGATCGTTCCCTGACTAAGTCAAGCAAGGGCGTTGCCCGAGATCATGCGGATTCTGCTAAATTTTTTAATATTATCGCAATAAATATTCAAGCATAGACAAAGTTTTTACCATTGCACATAAATACACATCATTGTTCCAAAGAAAACTCAGTTGATGTAGGTTATGCTATCAATAGTAACCATCATTTCAGGCAACATTGTAAAAATTTAGTAAATAAAGCCATTGACATATTTACAAACCTTTAATGCCCTGAAATCAATGGCGCGGATGCCCTAATTCGAACATATAAAACGTATATACTATTCAATAGCACTAGTGTAACATCAGAAGACATTTGAAAATGTGTAACATAGAAGACATTTGAAAATGGTATCTCTCCGTTGCAGTGCTCAAAGAGGTGGAGGTTTTTACATTTAGTTGGTTTCGGCTACTTTGCACCGTTGCTTCCTTATTTCCTTCCTTATGAAAAGAAAGTTCCTCAAAAATCTTTCACTGAGAACCCTATATTGTTGTTGGTTGCCTTGCTTTCTCATAATTCCAGTGCCTCCAATAATTATATTATAGCTCACCATGTTGGTTTTGTAACCTCCTTGGGAACTTCTGATGAAAGGGCCGTGGGCTCGGGGCACCAAGGAATGACACAACTGATATATTTCTTAGCTCCATAACATGAAGATGAAGTGTAGGGATTTTCTCAATGATATCACTCTCATTTTCTCATTGCACAACATTGTAGAAGCTATTGGAAGCAATTCGATACTTCAGTTTAATAAAATCGACCAATGTATCGTAGCCGCATTGATAATCTCCACCTACATGGGCTTCTGCTGGATGTGGATGACGTCTCAAATTTCCGGGCCGCTTTCCTTGTTTTTATACTTCAATTATATATGTTGCCGTGATCCTCCCTTGGCGTCTTAACTTAGCACCGATGCGTGTTGGGCAGTTTTCAAAAAAAAGTCTCATAAGTGTTACTATGTTTTATATCTAAAATCCTACCTCACATTCAACACAATTGTATCAAGTCGTCTTTGTTCTTAACCACATATGGGGAAAAACTAAAACGAAATTTTGAAGCAAATAAATGCAGATCCACTGAAGTTAAATGCACCTTTAAACTTGCCATATTTCCCTTGCGTTAGTATAAACACCAGGTGGAGGCTCTGTTTTTTTTTGTCTGGTACAGCTGAAGCGCCTGCTCTTATGTCACAACCTCTCTGAACGGTGGACGCTGAATTCGCTAATTTCTCTATGAAAATCCCCATATGTGCTCCCTTGCTCATACCCAGAGAGCTTCGCAGCAATCTAGGATCCCTACAGTAGTGCGGATGATTGCCACAACGTCGTGATGTGCTGGAATATATTCTACACCAATATAGTGGAAAACAGATGTAATGTTGACGAGTGCATGGTGGAGAAATTGGTGGCAATTACAACAGGCATTTTTTTCTCAGATCCACGACTTGGCCACACGATAAAACAACGCTTAAATGGCTCTATATAAGTGACCCGCAGTAGGAGAACAGCCGTTCTCTTTTGTTTTCTTAGTTGTTATTTAGGCCCTTTTTTGGTTGGTATGAAATTAATTGCCGTTTTAGGGTAGCACAATAAACTTTTTTCTTCTTCTTTTCTTTTCTCTTTCTCATTTTCATTTTCATTTAATACGTCTAACGACGTGCTAAAACAAAAGAAAAAAGGAACACTATAAACTCAAACTAACTAAGATTGGAACAGAACAAACAACAAAACGAGTTGAACATTCAGTACCGGACCCTTCTAGCCAGCTAACTGGAAGAAATGCAGTTTGCATCTCCAAAAGTCTTAGAACACCTGCCCTTCTTTTTCTTTTCTCTGTAGAATTTGCGCAACTTCAAGCCAACTTGTGTGACTTTCTGAAAGGGCTTTTCTGATGGCCAGCGTCTCACCTGGTGTGACATCTTTTCTAACTTAATTTCTCGTCCAGAAACAACTCATTTCAGATCACTAAACACTGGGGAATGAAGCTCGGTTTCTGTGCGATAACAGCAAATGCGAATGGATATGGGCAGAGAGGTTTTCCCACTTCTAAGATTTCCTAAACTAGATCATCCGTCCAGGAAGGTTGTGTCAGGAGTTTGGTGGTGCTGTAAGGGTGTGATTGACTGTATCCTTCTCCAATCTAGTCATTCATTGACAACAAAGTCCTAGTATTGTAATTTCGAGTTGAGGTCTGATAATCTGCAGTAGATGTAATTGGCAGTGATGAACAGAATCAAGATTTTCCTTACTCAAGGTTAGGGCTAGCCTGTCACTGAAAAGCAAAAAGCTAGACCAGTAAGGCATCGAGTTTCTCATTTATTCCTCTCGTTCCTCATACCTTTCCCTTACCGTATGTCATTT
This sequence comes from Ancylostoma caninum, assembly GCA_037903475.1. NCBI lineage: Eukaryota > Metazoa > Nematoda > Chromadorea > Rhabditida > Ancylostomatidae > Ancylostoma > Ancylostoma caninum. The sequence continues at coordinate 157,017 of JBAJFG010000015.1, read as the reverse complement.
TTCCCGAGTCCCAGATGCAAACCTGCGGCAGCAACAGACTGCTGATCTAGAGCATGCTGAAGTCGTTTTCCAAAAGTTTTTAGATGTTTGCGATCTTAGTTTTCATTGTAGAGGCATATCATTTTCATAAGATTGTTAGGAAAGATTTGCGAATTGAAGGTGCATTGAACTGATAGAGAATGTTGTGTTTAAGCCAAATTACAACAATTTAAATTGGAGGGTTCGTTTCGGCAATTAATTTTGCACCAACCTGGTACTTATTTGAAACGGTTCAATAGCTAAACGTGATATTCATTCCATCCATAATTGCATATAAGAGAGCATGGCTGGGCGGTCCAACTGGAGCACTGAAAGATATTGTACACTTGCACAAATTGCTACTATTCTATCTGTCCGTTAATTGTTCCAAAGTTGTGCAGGAGCAGTAGAACGCATCATCTCTGCACTGCAAATGTGGGCCCCGTAGAAGCGGTTGGTTCCCATCAAAATCGAGTTACATACGTCGGCATTCTAGGAAAAGAGTTCCACGTTAATGCCCCACCTGGTAGCCATCACTTCGATCGGTTCCATCCTGGGCCAGGACACACCATTGGTTACCCAGGACAAACATGTTCAGGTCCAAAGTAACGGTGGGTAAACTCGATGGTGCTAGTACGTTTACCCTCGGTTCTCCCAATGATGCATGCGGCTCCTGCTCTGTAGATGACCTCTTATTAAGGAAGTTATTCCGTGATTCAAATTTGCACGCAGTTTCTGGGAATTCAAGAGACACCTTAGTGGTGAAAACACCAGTGATAAAACGTTATCGTTAGAAGAAGTACATACATGCGTTACTGCAACATCTCACAGCTATTGCATACTGCGAACATAATGCATGAATGAGATGCTGCATTGTGGAATGAACTCTCCATTATTTGGAGTGAGTACATTTTGTCCCTTCGATAGCTGATTCTTCGTCAAGGACAGCTGTCTCCTCCTTGCTGTCGTACGCTGTTTCGCTGCGGTTTTTGATGAGCACGGGAATTTTTTCTGACACGCGAATTTGATAAAGTACAACGCGCATGGAAGAAAAACTGGAGCAATTGGTGGAGGTTCTCTTACCTATTCAGTGCAGGCCAAAATTATATAGCGCTTTGGATCTTCCTTCTTAAATTCTGACGAAGTAAAGCTTTGCATCGAAAAAAACCAAGACGCCGTTTTGTAGCATTTATTTATTTATTTATTTTTGGGGCGTGGAGTTCACGCATGTAATACAATCAATATCTGGCACACATAAATACAAATGTCAGTAAGCACCCATCTTGGAAAATTGATGAGATTATAATGTAAACAGAGGAAAAGCTACTATTGCATCTTCAGTCGATGGTCAAGGTATAGCTTGAATCTGTTAACAGACATGTTGAGTATTCCATCTTTCAGTAATGGTGTAAATAACCCAATCGTTCTGTGCAAGAGAAATGAAGTATGAACCTTATCGTGGCCATCTTAAAATTGTAACCGGGAAGAATGAGCTAATTTGGCACAAATCGTTGCATTGGTTCACTGCTGAAATCAACTCACTTTTGTTTCTTGAGCGTCGATCATTCTGAAAACACATGTTTTCATCTGAAGGTGAGCTGGTTCTATTACAAGGAGTATAAGTTTCGTTGAAATACTGCAAATCAGAGCCCTTCTGCAATCCTTTGTAGATGACGCAAAACATCGTATTTTTACCTTTGTGAATGAAAATTTGATCTAAAGGAAAATATATGACAAAACGGTATTCCATCTCTATCACGTGAGAATGTCTACAACCTTCACAAAAATATAAGCTTCAAAGCTCAACTCTAAAGGCTCTTATAGAGGGAACTCAAAAAGGCTATATAACTTTGGCTTGTGTTGTTCGTAATTATCGCAGGGGATTCGGCCCTGATAGGGAAGCCTTGAAAAATCGAGGACAGTAATGCCGGTTCTTTCACTAATCAGTGAAAACAATGCAATTATTGTTAGCTGTTCGTGCATCGGTGTCGATTAATGAAAGGTGGCTTCTTCCGGCAGCTGTTCCCGATGTCCAGGTGATATTTATTTTCTTCTTATCAGTATTTACAGTAACTCTTAAATAAATAGCATCGCTATTCTGACTCAATTACAAAGAAAAACTCGGAATTGTGATCGTGACTATTGAAAGCTTCCAAGCCGCAAAACAAGCCCTCGTGATCCTGTGTCGCGCCACAAGGTGAGATTGGCTGTTCGGTGGGCTGGCCAGAGCAGATAAAGGTTAAAAACGATAAAAACGACGAATCGGCAAATATCAACAGCCCCCAAACAACAGATAAGAAACGGGGCTTGACTGCTTCATAGGGTTTCACCGATGCACTCTCTTTCATGACTTCCCGTAATGATTTGCTTTTCTGCTGTTCTTCTAAAGCCTAAAATCATTATCACATTGTCTTCCAACAGTTTTCATGTTCCTTCTTCTTTAAATCTGTCACCCGGGAAACGTGAGGTCGCAAGTAAACATTTCCACCTTGACAACCTGGTGCGGCGAAAAGGAAATTCTATGAGTATTACCACATTATTATTATCACAACCCAGTCGCAGAAGATTTTTACTCAGTATGCTCTGCTCCATCTTTGCATCTTTGGGACGTACTATACCGTCTATTAGTTGTCAAAAATTCTATGAAGTTGTAAAGCATTCTCATACTGAAATATGGCTTTTTTCTTTTCTCCCTGAGAAAAAAGGCTAGTGGGGTTGGAATGGTGACCTCTGGAACAGTTCCTTTTTCGAAGCGATTATATATCAGGTTGTTGCGAAAATAATTGCCGTCTTGGGATATGCTCAACTAAACGTCTCTCTTCTGTCCAATTTGAGCAACTTTAGCTCAGCTTATGTAATATTCTTGTAGATCTTTTCTTCCCCTTTCAAGGTTTCTTGAAAATTCTGGTTAGCTCCTTCCCGAGGATTTTTATGGGGTCGCGAACAAATGATGAGCCGAGGCGATTTTCGGGTGACTATGGTTGATGACTTCACACTGAATCACTCTTTGTTGGAGGCATACGGCAGTTTTCTTTTGTTTTGGCTTGGAATCGCCTTGGCAATGGTCCAGAATTTGGGTAACTGAACCAAAATTTGGACCGCCATTCGATCCATCGCTTCTGTTCTTCTTCACCTGTGATTCGGAAGCCGTGCTTGTGGTCACTTGATAATCCAGGTTTAGCTAGAATATTCTTTGGCGAAGGAGAAGTTCAAAAACGGCTACAATGCCAAAATTAGACGGGTGGCTATTTCAGGCCAAGACGCAGCCCATCTTTCATCTATGGAAACTACGAAAAGATATCAACGGTGATAAGGTGAAGCTGGTTTTGGGCCTGAAAATAAGCTGTATAGGCAGTTTTTGATCTGTTGGTGCATCCCTAGTGAGTGCTTCAAAAATTAAGATACATATATGTCAGTATTGTTGGCTGGTGTATTAGGCATCAGCCTTAGAACCCCACCGGTTCCCACAAACTCGATAGTTTCTTTCAATGTGGCCAGCGAAACCACCAGAGGAATAACAATGTCCCCCAGCTGGTCAATCTATTCATATTCTTGTAAGAAAAAAAAATAACGCAATAATTAATCACGACTGACACATCTTATAATTTAGCTTCTTTTTATTTCAAGAAGGTGAGGATCAGGTGGTTGCACGTTCTTTGCAGGGCTTGATCATAACACTGTAGTGTTCTCATGATATTCTTGGCGCACGAAAAAATTTGTTACATAACGTCCCCAGTGGCTATGCACGCTTCGACATTTGAGAATCTTGATCCTTCTTAGGAAAAAGAGTTTTCTTTATAGGAAATTTCATAAAATTGTCCCGCTAGGCAGCATTTAGGCTCCAGAATCTGAACATGTATTTCCTTAATTATTTCACTGCACAACAAAAAATGCTAACTCAGGCACTTTCACCTTGCGGACCCCGACCCTTATTTTTGCGGCACCGTGCAGGCCCCGGTCAATAGCTTGAATGAGGCGGCCATAGAGGGCAGGCCGCCCACAAAATTTTAAGACCTGGCAAGCGGACAGGCCGATTTATGATACAAGTGACAACCACTACGAATAACATGGGCTTTCAATTCATAACTTTATTTTCGTCCTTTACCTATCACTGTTTGGTAGACAGCGTCTGTTGTAACATCTTCGGCGGCATTCTAAGGCTAAGTTTGACGTGAGCTATGCCTTGATGTCTTCTTTAACCTACATTGGCAGCATCTCGGCTCCCGTTATGTTACGGGGTGTTTCTTTTATGAAGTAAAAATTGTTTTAGCGGTTTTTTTTTTCAAAAAGAGACCAAAATCGACTTGCTGGCGCCATTAATTGTATTTTAAATCTGTAGGAAATCATGTTAAACAATAAGCGATGAGGATAAAACTGCAGTAATTTTATGAAGGCTAGTATTTTATGGTGTAGAACGTATGACAGCTGTAAATCTATGTTCCAGGAATTGGAGTGGCCATTTGTTCATCTTCCTTGTAGGCGGGGTTAGTGGTGGCAGAAGATAGCCAGTATGCCATTGAGTACTTGATGTTGAAAGTCTCCAGAAGAGTTTTGTAATACAAGAGTGTTCCCACAAGAACGTGGACTAAAATGTCAATGGCGAATGGTGTAGGCGTATGACAGCTTTAAACCAATGTAAAACAATTGAAACATCAGTATTAGCCTTGTTTGTTGACGTTTTTGATTGAAAAACCTATATAATGCATAAAGGATGGTTCCCCAGTGCATTGGGCGGTTTACTGGGCAAGCCCTGAGAGAACACCGGTCAGCGTCGCATATCTCATACCAGGCAGGCCGCGTGGAATGCTGCGGCCTCCCCAGTATTTGATGGCAGATAAGCCGGAGAAAGTGCCTGAGAAAGAGAGGGACATCGACCATAACAAGTGCACATGGATCGCTGCTCAACTATAAACAAAACATGTATGTGAGTGCCTTGAAAAAAAAAACTGCACAGTAGATAAACCAATGTCCAGTTTTGTATTTCTTCCCCCCCCCCCGTCATTGAAAGGGTTGTTGTGAAATTGTTGCTATTTTCGCTGGGGAAAAGAAATGCAAAATATGAGCAATAACGACAAGTACAAGGGACGCGCCAAAGATAAGCAGAATGTGGAAATGTGAATACAGTGAACGTATGATTACCTTCTGGACATCAAAAATCATATATTTAGTCGTCTTATCTTGAAAATTTTGAAGTTAATAGACCAGAATGGTTCTTGTTCTGTCGTAACGGAATTAAAGATGTACTTTAGGTTTTTACGACTCTTCCGCAAGCGATTCACCAACGACACTCTTTTTTGTCTTGGAAGGATGATCGTTCCCCTTTTTACACTATCAAAGTTTAAACAATCTCCTATCAGCAGAAAAAGAATCATTGAGGGAAACAAATGTCGATCTGATGAGCAATAGACCACTTTATGAACCCTCGGAAATCTCAGTGCTCCAACTCTGCCTCAATCATCTTCTTTCCTTCTTATTTTTATTTATTTAAGCATATGAATCGTTTAACACATTGACGAAAATTGACGTCTTGGCGAGATGTGCCACGTGGGACCAAGGCGAAATCCTTGTTCAGTCCTTCCAGTACAGCAATAATAGATTTTATTCTGATAAATGAATAATAAGAACAGTATTCATGATATTATCAGGTATGATAATGCATTGTTATCACTTATTAATATTCTTACAGTTATTATCGACAAATAATCAATTAATGACAACAACTGAAATCAATCAATAAATAAAAATTCCAATAATATTGATAATTTTCTAATAAATTTCAGTGATTATGACATTTATCGTAAATATGGAATTATAGTACAATTTGACATAAATTTCAGAATATACGTAAAATCATCCTATTATCATTATCTTTGATGTATTTTTATCGATTTTTTTTCAAATGAAAGTGATAAAATATCCCTACCGTAACCTGCGGATTTGCTTGTACGGTACAAAATGATAATCATGTTCAAACTCGGCGGGTGAAATAACCCCGTATGCAAAGTTTCAGGAGATTCTGATTTCGGGATCCTCTTTTTTTGACGTGGGACCACCGGTGGGTCCCTCTCCGAAGACAGAACTGCTGTATTGAACAAATTGTGTAGATCTACACCTGATTGTTTCTGGTGGAACTCAGAGGAATGGCACGGTTCCGCAAAGTGGCAAGGGCATGGAAAAGAAATAAGACGAACGCGTGGATGCACCGGGACTTATCATGTGGTCATCCTGGCAAAGAAAAAAGAAATCATTCTTGTATCCAGCCTCCGTCGCAAATTCTTTCATCTCGCGTTTGCCTCAGATCCTCGCAATATCTACCTTCATGTGATTCCTAGAAGCATTAACGTCAGCGCTTCGTAATGAAGCCAAAATTGAATGAATAAGAAACGTAGTATGCGAACCGCTGGAGACGACCCACGGTGGTCCACGCCGTATTGGATGAGAGTCTGCTCTCCTCAGTTCAGTGGTATTTAGGAGCGGCAAAAAACATTGGACATCTACATGCTCTCATAATCTTGGTTCTATCAATCACCTTAGCGGAAAAGAACTGGAAAATTAATTGTAAACTCAGCCCCCTTGGACTCATCTCCAGAGAATGGATAGTTGTAATTGTATCAGCAGTGGTAGTTTTTCTTCTCACAGTGTAAGAGTTGCTGTAAGAGTTTTGAGCCTTGACCGACACCAGATTGCAAACCTTCACTTTTTGTCCCGTGACGAGCGCTGATGTTCAAACGACGTACGCATGACACACCCCACCTACTTACGGGAAAAATGTCAGGAATGACGATGAGCGGAACTATCGTTAATGCGGCTTTCCCGCTTCTCTAATTATTTTGGTTTAGCCATTCGCTTTTCACTAAGTTGGGAATAAGTTCGTGCGGTTTTTCTGGCAGTTTAGTGTATTTTTACGAGGTGGACTAGTTGAACTTGGCTTTTTCTGAAAATTAATTTCCGCAGTACATCTTCTTCACGTCTAAAGCAAGTCCTCGCGAAAAATCGTCTCATTGTTCTACGAACAGAACACGATGCATCCTTCAGCCCAAAATCGACCTCTCTGAAGCAGACATCCACTTCTGCGCAGTCTCTTCAGCAGTGATGGCTTCCATCTAGACGATGTTAACATCCGCAGCAACTTGAGCCGCATTTGTTTCACTATTGTAGTGGAACAGTTAGAGGTGTCGGAGATGTACGCTCTTGTTAAATAGGGGGGCAAAATCAATTTGGAAAGTTGCGGGAGAAAGATTCTGGCGCAACTTCTAGTGCAGATTTTCGGTACCGCAAAATAATTCATGCCGCAAGTTTCAGAAAAGGAACAGAAAAACAAACATTTTTGACTACGTTTCTGGGTGAGATAAAGTATACATGCATTGCACTCGACACGAGACTTTCGCACTCATTCCCTCGCATTTGAACCTATCCTGGATTTTCGCCGGAATCGAAACTCTTGTTAGAATATTGTTCTTGTTCTAAGCTATTCTTTCAAATTCTTGTCCGAATTTCGTGCGTTATTCATTTGGTATTGCATTGTTTTTTTTAGCAGTGCAATTTTCTCGTGGTAGTCTATTTTGTGCATATGATTTGAATCCTTGCGACGATTACAACATATCAGTAGGTAACTATTAATGAATTACACATACCATGCATGCTGTCTTTGAAGGGAATGTTGCATTTTAGACGTGTCCCAAATGCAGGCTGGAAAGGAGAGGTGCTGGTTCTAGCGCTGCGCCGCAACTCTGCAGAATTCCAAGATGGCGTAACTGCTAAATATATTGGAGTCAAGCTGTTGGCAAGCGTGTTGCGACGCGTAGCATCACATGCACAACAGGCTGAGCATAAACGCGTGCTAAAGGACCGCCAGTGTCCCACGTGGCGTACCATGCCGAAAGCGTAAGGTCGCGAATGTGTTAAAAGCTATCAGCATTGGACGAAGTCCTCATCGCTAGAGGACATTCCATCCGTCACGAGTTTGACAAAACTAAGGAAGCGTCATACGTGGGATTCATCTGTCTTGCTGTCAACTGAAGACCGATAGATAGAGGGATTGATGTTAGATTGATGTTCGCGGCCATAGTTATCACTGAGCGATCACCATTACGGGGATGTCCATATTTCGCTCGTGATCGTTGCAATCGTCGCCAACCTACTGACGATCGCAAGAATGCGACGGCCGCCGTAGATCGCAACATAGATGAGGCGAACCAGACGTTGAATGGATGTTGAGTGATCATAATTGGTGTGAAGTGGTGAGAGATGTTTTTTTTTCCGAAAAGGAAGCAATATTATTGATAGTTACTCCTCCGTTGTAAGCATCGCAAGGATTCAGAAGTAAGAATAGATGACTACGAAAAACACGCGCCGCAAGAAAGAATGCAGAGAATAACACAACATCAGATGAAGCACGGGCGAGATTCAAGCGAAAGTGTAAGGAGAAGATAACAAAATGCAAAAGAAATGCAATGGGTAATGAACTGTGTGCAATTCAAACAAGAATCTGACTGCGGGCGTTTTGAGAGGAATCACTCTAGAATTAAATATAAATAGGACGGGAAAATGAATTTCACATTCTCGAATGTTTGCAAGATCACGCACTTCACACATAACAGACAATACGATCCACCGGTGGGTCGTATTTGCTTCAACCGTTCTTCTTCGTGGGAGTTCTTTCAGACTTCTCCTATTAAGAGGCCGGTTTGAAAAGTTTCCCGAATGACAATAAAGACAAAATAAATCTGGTGCCCTCTATATTTAATTCATAATTCAATCCCCTCGTAGGTCAGCACCCCTGGTCCGATCTGTTTTTAATTTTTCAATTTCTATCTAGAATAAGTTTCTCTGAAATATTCAGAATAACCGGATAAGGCCAGGATTAATTCGTCTCTTGATCGGAATTTTGTCCTTGACGGGAAGATGTTAGGATTTCAAGACAGGTACAGGTACGAGGAAGATAATGCAGAAATACGGTTGAGTGAAGTGGAATTTTGGATTTCATTATTACACGTTTTTTATGGGCCATAGCCCCTTATTCTGCGGTCAAGCTGACATGGATGGCCAATTCTTTTTTCCTATTCAAACCCCCTTGTCGCTTGGGTCACAAAAGCTAAGATTTCTAAACATTTCGGCTAATATTCAGTTGCAGTGGCTTCCCCATCAATCCCTTGGAGCTCTAAAAACATATGCCGTCACTATTGCACCTCTGTGGACATTACTTTCTTCTACAGAATGCATTCTTCATGTCTAACCTACGGTATTCATTGCATCTTTTGTGAACAAAGTGAGCGCCTGATCGGAACTTCAACTTGGACCACAGTTCGATTTGAAATCCAATTCAACCATTTAAAATAATTTTCTGATTTTCATGTTGGATTGCATTTTTGTTGGGGACTGAGCAAATAAAGCACTCATTTTTGAAAACGTTTTTTTTTCAAAATTAGTTCGTCGGGTAAAATTAAAACTAATGACTCACAAGAGATGCGCTAGGCTCCCGTTATTTAGCACGCATTTGCATTCTATCCGTCAATACCTTGCCAACGATTTCATTCCCTTTTTCTGATGTGGTCACCTTTTCTTAACATTTTGCGCATGCCCTACTATTTGCTTGCGCACAGCAATGCTTAGTTTCAGAACCTAGAAACTATGACTGAAAAATGAAGGCGATGACTCTCCGAAATCACCATCCAAAGGTGGTCGGTTAACTTGCGGTTTTCTCTCCCAGTTGACAACATTAATGGCCACCTAAATCTAGCATCTCTCTGTAACTAAGTGCAGTCGTAGTTGCTTGGCTTCATCCCCCTGTCAAAAACACAGGCTTTGCCAGATCGAATTGATATTCATAGTCAATTCATTCGAAGGATACTCAAACATAATCGCATCTAAATTTTTGAAAAAGAACAACGTGATTCTGGAAACTTTTCAAACGGCCCTCGTATGGTCCCTTCACACGCTGACCACGAATATGACATCCATCTTGTACCGTAGCGCAGTAATGTAGGAGGTACTGTAGGTCTATTTTTGCCAGAATCTAATGAGATTTTGCACGATAGGGTTATTTGATACGTTGAACACAAAACCTGACATCTCTTTTGTACAGCAAGGCAATTTCATCTACCGTTGTTGCGAGCGTACTGCGAATATTACTTTCACAGTATAGACACTGGAACCTTACAAAAAAGCCTCAGCGTGCTAAATAGCCTTCATATTCGCTTTCACTGCATCAAATATGCCCTTGTTACCGGCAAGACCATAAGAACAAGGCACAAATTTGCTTCATTTCAAAAATACGAACCCTGCATAGCAGCGAGTGTTTTGAAACGGTATATGGAGATGTGCGAAATATAATCGATAATCATTTATTAGAAGCCTTCAAGTATCTCTTTGCGAAAACAGCGGAGTCTTATATTACAACACATTACTATACTGTATCGCGGTGTAATGTGTAACGCAGCCTTTTGAATGACATTATTCGGCAGACACATCTCAATCTATGGTGGGACTATTAGTAAGGAATAAGCTCCTATCAATCTGTCAGTGTCGCAAATCTGACGTGAGAACGCTCCAAATGATAAAAGCTAGACGAAAAAGGTAAATGCTACTTGTAAATCTCAAGACTTAACAAGCAGTAGCAGTGATAATCCAGCTGCATCGAAAAAGCTATGTTCCTCTCATATGATGCAAGCGCTTCCACGATAATTGTTTATATAACTTTTCTTCTCAGAAATCATCTTGGGTGCAAGAAAAAACGCTGGGTGAACCGCAGTTCTAGCTGAATATTGGAATGCAATTGTTTTACAGTACATAGTTGCAAGCACGGGTCAGAATAGCGGCCAGTTGCTGCTGGGATATCTCCATTTTCGACGCATATTGCGCAGTCGGACTGGGGGGGGGGAGGGCTCGATGGTGCGTTGTCCGGACCCACGCCTGAAGCGTATTACGGCGGGGTTCTGATTCACGTAGGTTCACAGAAATTACAATAGCCTTTATTCGAGAAAGTTTTTTTTTGAGAAGCCGGCAAAAAAGAATGCGCGAACCTTGTATTGGCACTAGTTCCCGCACTGGCGTTGTTCTTGAGGATTTATTGTTCTGATATAAATTCTGACCCTTTCAACGTTATTTAGCACTACAATGTCGATTTACTGATCATATCCTCTCAGAGTTATGCACTTGTTTTTCTTAGCTGGCTAAAAAAACTGCGGGCACATGCTCCATCATAGAATCATCATTCTTCTGGAGTTCTGTTGTAACGTATTACATCGCTCTGGTTCTTCTGTTAATAAAAATGACATCTTCGCCGCCTAAGATTTTTCGTGGGGATCGCCGGAGAAGCTGCCCGCATCGTAAACACCACTTGTTTCCGGAAAATGACGAAATGGTTCACAACCGTTGGGAGGAGGTGCTCACGCGCGGAGTAGTAAAAGCAGTACGAGAAAACCACCTGACCTGCTGGAAATAAACATACTATTTTCACTTTGGCTATTTCCACTTTATCTCTAACTAGCTCACGTACACATGATTGATGCCATGGAAGAGTCCACTTCCGCTCATAATTCTTCTCTGAAAGAGATTGTAACACACTAGAAACACGACAATCACGACAAGCTAATTCCTCGTTTCTTGATTGAACGCCCTATTCCTATGCACTCATTCAAAACTCTGCTTTCACTGATTTCACTGTTCATACCGCGAAAGAAAAACGGCTACATGTACGACATCCCGAGAGTGTGATAACCCGATGAGAAAGTGATAAGCCATTGTTGCGTAGCATTTGGTCACTGAACGGTGCTTTTCCGATCAAATGACGAACACGTCATGAGAATCTCTTACAAATCTGCATTCCTCCATCACTTGTGATTTTTCCCGCCTCTTTGACATTTAAAACATGCAGAACCCCGCTTTTTCTGTGCAATTCTTTGACTTTCCTTTTTTCAGAGCCACTTCTCGGCTAAAGTTAAGCCAAGCTCCTGATTATGAATCTGTACATTATTACCATTCTACTTTTCTCTGCAATACTCAGCTCCGTGGATAGCAAGGTGAGTTCGTGGTAGCAGTTTCTTCTCTCTAACTTCGTGTCTACCTTAAAAATTTATTGATTGGTTCGAATAACTGTGGAAACAGATGAACCACGCGAAGTTGAAAGTCAAACAAAAATAAACGAATGCAGATGCGGGAGGATTCCCTTCCTGAGAGGTTCAACTCCAATTCAAAAGCATATTAAGACAGATATTTAGAAAAAAAAGCTCGGTATACGAATCTCATGTCTTATAAGTTAAGTGTTACGTATGATGTTTGCAAGAGATAGCAAGTGTGCGTCCGGATTCTGATTTTGGTAGATCAGCGCGGCAGCTGCTCAGCCGAGAAGGCGAGAATACAGAGAAAAAAACATGGAAAACATAGGATCGCAAACAGCAATAGCGATCAAACGCAGCAGTACAAAACAAAAGCATTCTCTCACCAAAAACTGTGCTGCAAACACTCGACTGTGTTCCGGTGAACAGCTGAGTAGCGGCCACGTTGATCTACTGTAATCAAAGCCGCGCAGAGCACGTACAACATAGTGCAAACATTTGCCAATAGAACTTATGGAGTGTATTTGTTAAATACACTTCTAATTTGCAGCTAAGCTGAAAATTATCCTAGATCTCTGACCTACCTCAGCAACAATAACTTTTCTTTCTCTGCATTAAATATTAGGGCAGCACCCACAATAGCATCTTTGTCTGAGATATTTCTCGAAGAACAAGCCAGCTATAGCCCCAATAGTTCTACGATAGTTGAATCCTCAGAGACATATGGTTTTCGAGATTCAAGAACTTGAGACAAGCTGTCCCTATACTCCCGATGATTTCTAGCGTGACATGAATAACTGATTTCATTTGCAATCACTCAATTTTAATATTATAGAGCTTGCTCCCTACACTTTACCCCGCTACTCTCAAATTATGATAAATCTAATAAGATCTTGATTTTTTACTCCTCTTCTTCGGTAACTCTTTGCCATTTCTCCACCCAAAACACTCATTTTCTCCTACATTGTGTACTTGTATCATTTCTCTGTTGTCCTTCCCCTAACTTATCATTTTTGTTCATAGTACGTCAGTGACGGACGCAGCCCCCCCCCCCCCCGAGAATTGGTCGGCACGTGTTTGAAAATACTTCACAATACATATAAAAATCTTGTATTAGTTTATTTTTACCTGTTTATTTTTAATGTTATTTTAATATAATTTTTATTAATTAATTATAATTAATATTTTTATTAATTTTGTTTTCCGTCTGGGTCCCCAAAACGGCGGAGACCCCACTTTTTTTCCCACGCCCTCATCCCGCCCACATTCTGCGTCCGCCACTGTAGTATGTCTATACTCCTACACTCCTACTCCTTTCTTCTGTCTTCCATTCTCTTTCCATTTGCGAAGGTTTCACAACCAGCACAATATCCGTAACTGTCAAGAAAATCCGTGACGATAAATACAGCATTAGCGACTTTTTTGCCCGACCCCAAACTGAAAGTCGGCCATAGCGGTCAACTGCAACAGATTCAGAGTATTTTAAAGTCGCTTTTTTTTCGTCTTTTTTTAATTTCGAAATAATGTATTTGCGCTCAACACAGTCCTTAGATGATTATCGCTCTTCCTTGCTACTCCATGCTTGGCTTGACTAGCCCACCTTTTTCGAGGATATGAAAGTCTTGCTTACGTGTTTAGCTGACTCTAGTGCTGATTTGCGCATACTCTAGAATCTGAGAATAACTGGAAATCAAGAAACAGTTTTGTCCGGATACTGTAGAGCACTGCAGGCATCGATTTTGCGTCATTTTTTGTGTCTTTAACCACTCCAAGAAATTGTTTGTGAAAGTCCTCGTGTCATTCTGTGTACTTTTTCACGTTTTCTTACTCTCTACCTCATTTTCCCGCCAATCATGTAATTCACACCTTCCCATATATTTAAAAGCATGATGCAATAAGGGTACCATGACAAGGAGCAAAACACTGTCCTCCGGTGCTTGGGTAAAGAAGGTTGAGCCGCAAACGTCTCCTTTTTTCATCCTATGATAGACCTCTATCTTCTAAAACTCCCACTGATCCATTTCTCGATTGAATACATCGTCGAATACATTGCAGGAATTTCGTGAAATTCAGCAGCGTGCTTGAAAGCCGGTAAGTCTGGACATCAGCTGTAATATCGTTTTCTAAGTCAACAACATAATGAGAATCGTCCTGGTTGGATCGTTTTTACATGAGATATAGAGGAACGTGACTGACGCATCCTTCTCCTTCAGAATTCCGGAGGCAGTTCATCAAAGAAGTTGGAGATCTCGGTTTCGACTTCATGTTAAATATTGAACTTCATTTTTGTGAGGAGATTATTCTAGGCTCTAAAGAGATGACAGTCAGATGACCTCTCACCACTTGCAGTTGCTCCCACCTCGGAGGGAGGGAGGACGTACGCAAAGAGCACACGTAGGACGCGAAAGTGAGCGATCACTTGGCATGCACAAAACTAAATAAATATAACACAAGGGAGCGATCATAAGAAATATTCTTTAGCAGGACGGTTCAGTCTTATCTAATTGGTAGCGATAACTTACGGCTGGCGCCACCTCACATCGTGAATTTTCCTTGCTTTGCACTCTGCTTTTTCTTCCGCTAAGCTCCTTAACAGTCGTGTTGAAAAGGACAGACACCTTAGTATTAGCTAACCATAAAGAAGAAGTGAACGACCAGCAAGCTTATGGGAGCCACCAATATCGACAAGAAACTCAACATTGGTTCTCCAAAGCTATGTACAAAGCTTACCGTCAGGTCCAAATTACACATTTTTCGTGGAAGAGTGGACTCTTTGAAAGCATTGACTCTTGACTAAGAGTGCCAATGGTGGAATATAACCATCTCAATATAAGGTGAACACAAAGAATGATGACTCATCTGTGAGGATCAATCGCAATCTTGAACACTGCAACCTTATCTGAACGCACTTTTTATGATGCAAATTTACGCAGACGACACCCGCAAGGGCCAAGCCAACGCTTTCAAAAGCAGAACCCGTTCTTTTTTGGATTCCTCGCTTGTTTCGCATTATTCCAACATTGAACATAAACTTCACCTCTTCCACCATCCGAGATGAATCGTTGAAGCGTTATGATATTTTTACCCTTCTCTTATTGAACGAAGTGCATTGAAGTGACACTTAATTAGGCTAAGTACCACATCAATCATGTATGAGAAATCAAATCCATTAAACAACACGAAGGCATGGGCAACTAGAGAAAGACATGGATACTTTCCTATATCAGCGGACCTTGAATTATTGTAGAATATTTGGAGGTTCATTTCCAAATGTGGCATGCTTTTAGCGCGGCTAAGTTGCATACAACAGGGCTGGATTTCAACACTTTTTGATCACAAGTATTGGAGATTCGCGAAATTGCAAAAAAAATTGTTTCAATTTTTTAGCGCAGATGCTCAGTGCCGCTGAAAACACTCATATAATAACCTGCGTGGCGTAGCAGTTGAGAATTATTATAAAACCAAAGCATGTCCTGGTTTCAAGACGAGAGAACATGGAGCTAAATACACTGATTCTGCCTGAGTATGCAACCAGGAATACAGGCTTCCACAATGGTATCAAGTGGGATATAACATTGGCTCTTGTTCTTGACGAGGTGATTATGCGAAATGCACGCAAGATCGGTGTTGAAAGCAGAGAACAAGCCTCTGCCAAACGTTGTATGGATGGAAAAAAAACCAAGCCTCACGTTGCAGAATTCACAATCGGCCTACAACCGAGCCCATTAATGGACTCGCACAGCCATCTTGTAGGAATTCAAATCTGGTTTTTGGACCACCTCTAATGACGTGCTGTGTTAATTTCCAGGAGGAAAAGTTCTCAGAAACAAATTAGGTTAAAATTGGCTCTTATCGGGAGCATGGACGGGCCGTGTTTTTTCCCCTTTCACACTTCTTATAATACATTTTCGTAGGGAACCATTCGAACAGTTACAAAGAACACTCCGTGCACATCAAAGACTATCTAGGCAATGAAAACCCTTCGAAGATCTGGTGGACTTTGCAGGAAAAATTGCTACAACAAACCGCATTTTTCGGTAATGTGTTTCGAGGCCAACTGCTCCAAAGAAAAAGCCTTCAGCAGCATCCGTCTGAACTCTGAAAAATTTCAAACATTTCTCTATGAGGGAGAGAAGAGCAGGACGAAGCATGGTCTTTGACAGAGGAGTGCCTGTTCAAACGTTGCACAATAACTTACGCCCCTGTATTTCATGGCTTTTAGCACGTTTTCTCAATTACTATCTAAAAGCTTGCAAGACCAGCCCCATTAGCGGCTCATTCCCACCTAGTAACAAATTTAAGCATTTTGGAACTTTGTAGGTGAGAAATTTTGATCTATCCTGCAACTATGACAAAAGCTGAGTTCTCCTGATCTGGTTCTCGTTAGCGAAACACCAAAGTTGGGTTTGAAGAAAACCTTCTCGTAAGGATCTTCTTCATAAAATCCATGTTTCTTCTTCGTCTCTGCAACGTTGGTAGAGCTACTAACTTAAAATCCTAGGACGCTTAGGAAACCATGCTGTGGAAAGGGATCGCTTCATTTCCCTGTATTCGTGCACCACCATGTTCATTTAAATGACCAAACAAAAAATAAATCGATTGAAATGAACAAGGTAAAAATACACCGACAGCATTGCTCCATGATCAAAACGGCAGCAGATCTTGTTGTGGTTGAAAGCCGTGCTAACATCTTTTATTATTCAGACTGAGTGTTTTTAATCCATAAATTTAATCCAAACGTTTCAAAGTTCGCTTTTCCAGAACTCTCTGCGGAGGTTATTTTCCAACACTGTTGAGAAATTTTCCTTAGGATCAAAAAAGTTCTTTAGCCAGTGCCAGGACGATGTCGCAAATCCATGTCAAAATGTGCACGGAAGCGACTACGACGTCCTGCCTTCCCAGAAACACCGTAAGCCGTACATAATTTTTCCCGCCTCGTCGCAGGACCCTCTAAATCACAACCCCAGAAAAAGTTGTGTACTTTCAGAGAACGTCTTCGTGTCACGTGGTCTTCCGATGGGCTCGTGGGCAATAGGCACTTTGAACGTGATGGGAAGCATTTCATAGAAATACAGGTTAGAAAAGGGGACTTGATGAACTTCTCTGTTGTTCAGTGAATTTATTTCATCATTGAATATGCAGATAGCGTATGCCTTTCAAATTAAATCCAAAACTAGCCAGTAAGCACGAAATGCAGCACTTACCTGTTACCTCGTTATCAAAACTCCGATTTATGACCTAAAAAACCTAACTGGAAATAGAAGTGTCGTGATGGTGCCACTGCTGCCTTTTAACTAGGTCACACTTAAAGGCAGCAGGAGCTGAAATTCTCGACTCTGAGCTGAGTTGCGGGTGGTGAAGTACAGACTCAGCACATCATAAATGTGAAACGAACACTGGCACTGATGGCTTACCTGCAGAGAAAATGGAACATTCGTCGCGAACACGCCTGGCCGTGTTCGTGCGCGGACGAGTTTTCCCCGACACGAAAGCCATTGCGGCGCGTGCTTTTGGAAGAGTCCCGCCATGAGACCCTGTGAATTGAATGCATTTCGTTTTCCCTTTGCGCCAAACCACTCACCGCAATGGCTTTTTGCGCCGGGGAAAACTCGTCCGCGCGCGAACACGGCCAGGCGTGCTCGCGACGAATGTTCCATTTTCTCTGCAGGTAAGCCATAATTGTCTGTGTTCGTTTCACATTTATGATGTGCTGAGTCTGTACTTCATCACCCACAGCTCAGCTCGAAGTCGAGGATTTCAGCTCCTGCTGCCTTTAAGATTACCATAAGAAATTCAGTGACGCTAATTCTGGAAAAAAATGACAATGGGATTGAAAAATATCGTCAAATGTTGAAAAATAACGTGTGCAATGTTCCACAAGACTTTAAATGACGTGTACATCATGAACCTACAGAAAGGTGGTTACATTACAAGAAGAGTGATTCCTACGATCGCGCATCAAACCACCCCTCCTCTCTCGCCCTCTTCAAGTGAAATTGAAAATTAAGAATGAGGATTAATGAGAAATTAATGAGAACTGTGGTGGGAGATAATTTGTACTTATCAAGAACCAACAAAATATAAGTTTCACACTGCAAAATATAAGTATTAAAAAGTCGAATTATAAGCAAATCAAGTACTTCTTAGCTACTGTAATCACTTCGCATAGCAACCAGTTGCGAAATACGAAGAACTCTGGTAGTTATCATGCGATAGCTGAACATAAGAGAAATGCTAGCTTATTTGATAGGACGACTTTCAATGGATTAAAAAGAAACATATGGAAATGAGCATTATAGAAAATTAATGGATGATAAGTAATCCATGTGATCAATAAGCTCCATCGTACTAGTGCGAGAGCACCGACAACTAGCGTTTCAAAAGAATTTTAGGGACGTGATGATAGAATGGCACGCTACACTCTGGTCAAAGCCTCGGACAAAGGGCACGTAACATCCCTTAACTATTGGTTGAAATTCATGTAAGAGGAAATACACGATCAAGATCAGAAAGTGAAATCATGTATATCTGATTGGCAAAATCATCATCTGATTGTCAATCTTATCGACGAGATTCTAGGAAAGTTCATGTGGTGACCGATATGGTGGAACCTTTCTCTATTCAGGAGCTTGTCCCTATCGGTGATGGAAAGTATCGCATTCAATCAAGAATAGAGGAGACGACACCACCAAGACGACATCCACTAACTCAAGTTAGTCTTGGCTCTGTTCTCACAGCTGTTATCCAATGTTTCGGGCAATTAATTGTCTTTTCAGGACCAAAGTTTACGAGAAAGCTATTCTCAGCAAACCCCGGCAGAGAATAACAATCATCGAACACCAACGTGGATAGAAGAACTAGCATCATCACAAGCCGGGATATGGACTAACTCAAGAGATCATAGGGTAAGAAAATGTCATCCTTATACCTGGTAAATTTGTTCGATATTTGCTCCTATTTTTGTTAATAATTCGTTTCTTCACTTGTGAGGATCAACGATTGATCCCTCCAAACGTTGAAGCATTGCGTCCGCAAATCCAGCCTCCCTTTAGGTTGCACACAATTTCCCATAGTACTTGCATCCTTCTAAATTGAATCTATAGGTTCAAATTCAAATGAATGATATCGTTACAACATGCATTCTAATTTGATTATGTAGACAGACGCGCCTTAGAGATCGCCTTTCTCTTAAACTTTTTTTTTCTCAGCGACATCACCCTGGAAGTAACGGAAACCAGCAGACAGAAGCGAGAGCACAGCAGCCTGCACGACCGAGAGTTGAGCCCCATCCCATGTCACAGAAAAGTGAGGTTAGTGTTTTGTCACAAGTATGTAACCCTTGCTGCAGCTGCTCTGCAGTACCCCAATCCTCCCTCTGCCTATCACAATTTCCGAAGTAAAGTTATTCTGAGGCACCCATATTCTCAGAGTTCTGTTTTTAAAGCATCATCACTACGGAAGAAACGGGAACCATCGGACAGAAGCGAGAGCGCAGCAGTCTGAAAGGCCGGGAGTAGAATCACAGCCTGTCCCATACAGACATGAGGTTAGCTCACCGTGTTTAATTCTTTGGTTTGCTTCAAATTTTTATAGAGTCCTGAAATGGAAATTCAACAACTGAGAAGCACTATTTCCTACAATTAACTCGCTCCAAACGTTCATTGAACTACCCCAGTAAATTAAGTAAAAAAATTCTAGTAAAACATCTACTTGATTATTTAATCAATACAACAAGTAAGTGCGCCTTAAAGGCAATGTCTTAGCTCAATTTCGATCCTGGGATATCAATAGAATCTTGATCTACTCGACGCCCTTCGCTCGACAAAGTATATGATTTCTAATAAAACTCTCGAAAAACCCGTCTTCGAGGGACCAATACAATTTGGCGCGGATGAGTTCCTCAGCAAGGAAACTGCGTTACTTCTCCGTGCCTCTTTTGATCTCACTGATCGCATAAGTGTTCTCATCGCCGAAAACTGCGCCGCAGTCTCGGCCTGCCCTTGGAAAGGCGATAGGTACTTCGTCTCACCTCAGCTAAACCGGCCGAGAATTTGAGCGAATTTGTTTACTAAATTCTTGTAATTTTGCCCAAAATCCAGAAATTTCAAAATGTTGGTAGTACAACCTGATTCATCTGGGTTTTCCTTGTGTTCTTTATTTGTAATTGTGTGTAATGTTATATCTTAGAGATTCCGGGACGACGAACACAAGCCTTTAAAGACCAGTGGTATCATATTCAGTGAAACTATGTCAGTATGCAAAACCGATGAAATAAAAGCTACACCTTGGCTAAATTATCCCCCAATTAAAAGTCACTCATTATTATCTAAGGCTGTTTAACGTATTCCTGCGAATAATACCGCTTGGGAGAGAAATCAATTTTCTTGCAAATGGCAAAGACGCACTTTCCAGAATAGCAAAGCCAGGTATACTCATACAAGCCAACCAGGTACCTTCAAGCAGTACTCTTTCCGAGCATCTTGGAGCTTCGGAACACAGGCACACTGCCTGAATCACCCTGCGGACCGACATGCCGAGTATCCAGCCAACCCCTTTGAAGGCGAGCCAATGGTCATAAAAGATAGATGAAGTAGTGAAAAGGTCTGCTAGATAGCCAGGCCAGAAGTAAGCGAGTGAAGATATACAGAAACTGCAAAAAGAAAATGACGATAAACCGAGGCAAGATTGCTTTCAGTACGTATCACAGTTAATACATTTACTATACTCGTAAAACCACACTCATGAACTACGGCATAGTGAGGGAGGGATACTAGAAGTGATGTTGCAGTGATGCTTATTCCATTTCGAGATTCGCGACAAAAGAAGAGTTGCCTTATTAAAAAGAAGATCGAAGTTCAGGCTCAGACAATTCAAAGATGTTTTGTCAACCAAAAAAATGCTACTAAGGACAAATCCTTTCTCACCCGCTGCTTCGTTGAAGATACATGCATATTGTTATAGTAAACAAGAATATTCTTTAATCCAGATCACACACTCAAACTTCAGTAAGTGGTATTGCTATTGCGATAATTGGCATTTAAGAGAGTCCAATTTTTCCAGGAGTTGATTCCTTCTGCTTTGCAGCATCATCATTCTGGAAGAAACGGGGACTATCGGACAGAAGCGAGAGCACAGCAATCTGAACGGCCGAGAGTTGAGCCACAGCCTGTCTCAGAAAAGCGTGAGGTCAGCTACCATATTTCGGCTCAAATTTTACAGAAAGATGGTAATAATAAGATAGTAAGTTAGCAATTGGATAGCAGTGGAACATATTTTGCTAAACACGACATAATTCCTACTAACGCTATTCACAACCCTCTCTTTCCAACCATATATCTTCCATATTTTAGGAGCATATCCGTGAAGGTGGCGAAGGACATCGAACAGAAACTAGGGTAGATGAACCTATACCACCACGAACAGCTCCTGTGCCTGTACCTAAAGACCACGAGGTAGGTTCTTCATACAAGTTCACCCTTATTGGGGCTTGGGCCTATTCCTATACCATGAACTGCTTCAGAAACAGGCTCCTACTGGAGCTGAAGACCACGAAATGGACCCGAGGATGGAAGCAGGTCCAACAGCAGCACCTGTTCCTGCAGCAAAAGAACACAATGTTGGTCCTTCAAGTAGAATTACTAAGCTCTACTCTGAGAGGGTAATGATCGACCCCTTAAGGATACTCTTGCAGAGGCGGGTCCCACCAGAAGCTGCACGCCACTCCCAAACGGATTTGAGGGACAAAGCAGCTTCGCAAGCAGAGGCGGTACCACTACAAATTCCAAGAGCATCTGAGGTTGGTCCTCGCTTGCTGTCATATTTAACTCTTCTTTAATCAGTGTTCAACGAATCAGTACTTCTGTGTTAGTAGTTTATTCTAGTTGGCTTTCGGCGCTTAGCGCCTTTCCCAGACCTTAATACAATAAACTACAATATATTCAAACATAATAGTTCTTCACATGTGAGACGATGAATCTCCTCCACTTCCTTGAATCGCAGTGGTGCATCGTAATCTCGAGCACTCCCTCGAAAGGAAGATCATGGAGGCTCGAGAAAAAAAGCGGTACAAGGTCCTAAAACTCATTGCTCGAAGACGACTGCTCCACTGGTCTGGGCATCGTACTTGTTTACTGTAATTATCATTGTGCAACTTGTTTGTCACGATGTGCACTGTATCAACATATCTTGTCTTCTCCCCTCTGTGATCGGTTAGTCCCACATGTAAATAACTGTTGTTTTTGAATGTATTGTGGTTTACTGCGTTAAGGTCTGAGGAAGGCACTAAGCGCCGAAATTTAACCGGAATAAACTCCTAACACAAAAGCTCTCGCCCAGTGGCGGACGCAGAAAATGGGCGGGAGAGGAGGGGAAGGGCGTGGGAAAAAAGTGGTGTCTCCGTAGATTTGGGGACCCAGATGGAAAATAAAATAATAAAAATATTAATCGTAATAATAAATAATAAATAAAAGTTATACTAAAAATAATTACAAAAATACAAAAATAAGCAATTAAAAATAAACTAATACAACATTTTTACTTGTATTGTAAAGTAATTTCGAAGACACCCGCCCCCCTCCCCCCTGCGTCCGCCACTGTTGAACACTGATTAAAAAAGATGCAACCATATAAATACTGAAGCATATTTAACTCTATTCAGATGAAATTTTTTAGAGTACACCGAGAGAACGTTTCAATTACTATGACGAGATCTGGTATGAGCCTCCTGACCAAGGTTCTTATCCAAGATTGGTTAGTGCTGGAGTATTCTTTCTGAATTCTTTCTGAGGTGATTACAATATATAAGATAATTTTCACTGCTGATTACAATATATAAGAAAATTTTCACTAGAAAAATAGCATTTCGTCCTTTTCCTGAACGAAGAGTAAAGTGTTGACATCTTTCCGAAGAAAAAAACTCGTTTCTCTCATAATACGCAGACCTACAGCAAATTTTCGATCAGGTCAAGTCTTACCAGACTCCTCGAATGCTGACCCATTACCGATTTCGGGAGGGTTCGCGTAAATTTCGCTCCTACTATACATTAAATATTCCTACAATGCCAGATTATGACCTAGTAAGAAGCCAGCAAGAACAACAATAATTTGAATGTGGTACATTGTGGAGGAAAAAGGGGCAGTACCATCGCTCTACAACTGGCGCGTTACACTGCCGCTACTCAGAAACTTCTGAGCACCGGTGCCGACCCAAACGGGCACAAGTGCCTCTATGGGCGAGTGGTGGAACTATTCGTGGCGAGAGTAAAAATCCTGGGACGGCGCCACTCCGCATTGTGACGAGAGCGCGAAATAATCCATGTGTGGACTTTTCGTGCGCTGTGCGGTCACTGATGTGTCGCCATTCCTGTCGCCAGTAGATAGTGGTGCCAGCCAGGGATCTTTACAGTCGCCGTTGTTAATTTCGTCACTGGCACCGGTGCCCCTCTGGGTGTGCACCGGTTCCTGACTATAGGCCTCGAGGATTGTAGCACCCCGCGTCGCCGTCGCTGGCGACTGTGAGGCACGTTACTGTCGATTGTGGGCGGGGCGTCGCGACGACCGCCGTCGCTTGCTACCGCGACGCAGGGTGCTAAACTCCTCGAGGAATATAGCGGCTATCTTAAAGGCAGCAAGAGCCGGAATCCTCGACTCTGAGCTGAGGTGCGGGTGGTGAAGTACAGACTCAGCACATAAATGTGAAACGAACACAGACTATGATGGCTTACCTGCCAGAGAAACTGGAGAGCTGTCGTCGCGAACACGCCTGGCCGTGTTCGCGCGCGGACGAGTGCTCCGATGTCGAGTGTGCAACTCCCACCACGAAACCCTGCGAATTGAACGCATTTCGTACTACCATTGCACCAAATAACGCGCCGCAATGGCTTCGGCGCCGAGGAAAACTCGGACCGGCGCGAACTCGGCCAGGCGTGTTCGCGACGACGTTTCCATTTTCTCTGCAGGTAAACCATCATTGTTTGTGTTCGTTTCACATTTGTGATGTGTTGAGTCTGTACTTCACCAACCGCTCCTCAGCTCCGAGCCGAGAATTTCGGCTCTTGCTGCCTTTAAAGGCAGCACCCGTAGAAACCCTCGACTCCGAGTTAAATCGCAATTAGTGAGACGCATTGTCAGCACTTCACAAATGTTCAACGAACTCAGAGAATCACGTCTTACCTGCCAAGAAATCCTGATCGAAAGTAAATACAGCCGCCCTGCATGCGCCAGCGCTCGCGGTCGCTCTGTACCGCGTGTGGGACTTTCGCGTGGCGGGACTCGCGAGTGTCAAACCTAGCGGCACCAAAAACAGCACCTCTATTTCGTGAATTTCTCGTGTGTTTCGCGCTGTTTCACGGCTGGATATGAATTAATAGAGTTTTAGGTCCTTCACAACCCTCAAATCTAGCAAAATCTCAAACATGAAGATTTGTGCGTGCTGCCTCTAATCCACACCTTTGCGATATTTAGAGTGAACTTGCCCTCCCTTCAACTCTTCATCGTACAAAAACCGTTGATCCTTTGTAAAGCATTCAGGAATGAAACATTCCAAGAGAAAAATAGGAGGGAATTTCGAGGTTCCAGAAACAAGACTCTCAAAATGGAGAGATTTCGAAAAAGAAAAGGCAGTAATAGTAGAAAGACGGCATCGCCCGTATTTTCCACAATGTATCACTCTTTAGTGATGGAAATTATCTTAAATTCAAGTTATAAAGAGAATTATTTTTCATTCCAAATGTAGCAGTAAACCTAAAGAAAATAAAGAAGCACCAAAAATTATCTTTCAGTTATTTTCTCCACGTCACGGCTGGCGCGAGTTCACCTGGGAAGAAGCGCGGCGAGTGCGAGAAATTCGTCCAATGCAGGACAACAATCACATTCGATCCAGTATGGTGCAGAGTGTTCCAGAAAACGAGCACCCCGAGCCACTAGGGCACAAACACCAACACCAGCAGCAATCCAGTAATGTGCAGAATATTCCAGAAAACGGGCACCGCGAGCCAGTAAGGCCCGAACACCAGCAACAATCCAGCAGTGTGCAGAATATTCCGGAAAACGGGCAAAGTGACCCAGTAAGCCACCAACATCAGCAACAGTATCAATACCGGAACGGACAGAGGGGTCATCCCATCTCTCACAGCTCGTCCGTCCAGCAGGGCTCTGCGCATTCTCACTCTGGTGGACCCCATCAGAATAATAGAAGCCCTCATTCCCACACTGCTGCATCTAATGGAGGCAGCCAGCAAAACGACCATCCCAGCATAAATCGAGGCGCGCTCCCTCGTCAAGGTACTGTTGAAATATCGACAGAGCATAAGGTTGAACAGGATGGCGGCACATGGATATTCCGCAGGGGAGAATGGCAATTTGAGCCTCGTGGAGCCGGTGGAGTTGCGCAGGCGGGTCCGACAACGACAGCGGAGACTTTCGCTCCAGCTTACGACTCAGGAATGTGGGTTTACCACGAAGGCGCTTGGCATTATAAATCTCCGTCACCTCAGCCGGCTGAAAACCCTGTTGGCCAGAGGACCTCAGCTCCAGCAGCGGGTGTCGCTGTGAATCGTGCTTCGGGAGCGAAGACTGTGGTTAAAGTGAGAAAATTCCAGAAGAACAACGAAAATCAGGGCAATCACCACGATCTGCTAGCCAAGGCCGTGCTCATGGACACCGAGACCGAGAAGAACAGATATAACAAAGACAGCGACACCGACTACAATAAATGGTACGCGTCAATTCGTAGAGAGCAGAGAGATCGTCAAGATCGTCCCTCATCTCCTACATCTAAAGGCGGCTACTGGTACACGTACGAAAGTGTGCCGGCACGAGAAGCCACCGTAGTTGACGATCAGATTAACGAACTGTCACAAATGCAGTCTAGTTTAGCACAGTACGTCCGCAAGGGGAACCTGGGGGTTATGGTCATGATAAACGATGAAGAAGAGCAGGAAGAGGGAGACAAGAAAGAAGAAGATGGAAGGAAGTTCCGAGGAGCGAGTGACATCGCTGAGGAAGGCAACGTTGAGTCGTCCGCCTACACGGAACCTGTGGTGAAAAGCGAAAACTCGGTGAATGATCAAAAACAGCAGGAAGGGGAGGACAAGAACGGAGAAGAGGCGATAAAATCCCAAGGTGTGAGCTATTTTGTGAGAGAAGGCAACATTGGAGCGCACGTCTACAGTGAACCTGCTAGAGAAGGCGAAAACTTGTCCGGTGGAAGTGTAAGGATTGTCCAAAGCAGCGCAAATGGCGGTGACGGGTCCACACATCCGCAGAAAAATCTTTCATTGGACGAGTTGAAGCGCCTACTGCAACAGAAAGGGTACAATCTCTCAGAGGACGAGTTGAAGAGCTTACAAAGTCAGAAGGGTAACATCACATTCAGAATCTCTTCAAAGAATGATCCACACAAGCAAGAACAGGAAGATAAGAAGAAAGGGGAAGGAAGCACATCCCAAGGAGCGACTTACTTCATCAAGGAAGGCAACATGGGAGCGCACGTCTACACTGAACCGGCGGGAGAAGGCGGAAACTCATCCGGTGGGCGTGTAAGGATCGCCCAAGTTAAGGCAAATGGTGGCGACGGATCCATACAAAAGAAGATAAACCTTTCACCAGACGAGATAAAGCGTCTACTGCAACAGAAGGGAAACGTCACAATCGGAGGAGCAACCTACTTTGTAAAGGAAGGCAACATGGGAGCTTACGTCCGCACTGAACCAATGGGTGGAGGAGAAAACTCGTCCAGAGGTCCTGTACGGATAGTCCAGTACAGCACAACTGGCGGCGTGGGGTCCAAACCTGGAGATGGAGACGAAAACTCATCCAGCACCCTGGTGAAGATTCTCCAAGGTAGTGGCGCCAAAGGGCCGGTACAAACGAATGTAAACCTTCCACCAGACGAAATAAAACGCCTAGTGCAACAGAAGGGGAACGTCACGATCGGAGGAGTGACTTACTTTGTTAAGGAAGGCAAACCCGTGGGTGAAGACAAAAACTCGTCCAGCGGCCGAACAAGGATCTTCCAAACTAGCGAAAGTGGCACGGGTAGGTCGGAACCATCCAAGAAAAATCTTTCATTGGAGGAGTTGAAACGCCTACTGCAACAGAAAGGGTACAACCTCTCACAGGACGAGTTGAAGCGCCTTCAAAGCCAGAAGGGAAAAATCACATTCAGAATCTCTTCAAAGAATGATCAAAACAAGCAGGAAGAGGAACACAAGAAGGAAGCAGAAGGAGGAGAACCTCAAGGAGCAAGTTATTTCGTCAAGAAAGGCAACATTGGAGCCTACGTCTACACTGAACCTGTGGGCGAAGAGGGAAAGTCATCCGGGGGACGTGTAAGGATCGCACAATCCAGCACAACAGGCGACGATGGCTCCAAAACTGAAGATAGAGGCGAAAACTCGTCCCCCGGCCGGGAAAGCATCGTCATCAGAGGTAGCGCAACTGGTGGTCCTGCACAACCAATGAAATACCTTTCTGTGGACGAGTTCAAGCGACTACAGCCTTCTAGCCACAAAATTCCCGCGCTAAAATTGAAGGACGCTTCTGGGATAAAACCATGTGACAGCGAGGGTGCCACTTCAGGAGCTGGAGACTTTTGGCTGCTGAGAACCCGCCCCTGCAGCAAGAATTCGCCCGAGGGTCGCATTATACTGCCGAATGGAGACGTGTTGAGGTTTTACGGACAGCCTCAGCTAGTGAATGTTTAGCCCCGCCTCTGTGGATCTCAGCGCTTTTAGAATTCTTTTTGTACATAATTTTTTTTTCAATGAAAACATCTTTGTAAGACATTCTTTGAACATAATCTTTTAGAACAAGCATTTTGAACGAAGGTTTTATTCGAAATAAAGGATTATGTTAGCGGCTATGGGTGGATTTTCTGTGGGACGTTGTCTCTGAAAAATGTTTCTAGCAGTTGTGATCTGAATAAAAACAAGTGTCTTGAGACAGGGAAATGAAGCGACGAAGTGGTGCAACATAAGTTAGTACCTACTAGTATTATATAATAGCAGTTGTCGAAAGCATAGTACTACATTCAACAAAGCTCACAGAATTATTATATGAATCAAGGAAGGACCATGTCTTGTCCATGAGTTCTAGCATGACAACGCTCACACAGATGCAGTTCATGAGTAACTTACAACCAGAGCAACACAACTCGTCCAAACACCAGCAGTAGGAATCTACCATTGATTTCACTTCTAGGGATAGTAAGACCACGAAAGTGGAGGGACTCACCTCTGCAAGAAGTGTAGCCATTTTCACTGAGTTTGTACCACAAACATAGCATACAGTTTGAACGTCAATGCTGGATCTTACCTCATCTCCGATCTACTCATGGTCAGAGATATAAGGTACAGGGTGCACCACAATTATAGCGAAGAGGGAAAGAAATCGCCTGGAGCGAAAATGTAACAGTCTTGAGAAACCAACGATGTAACAATGATTGTCGGTCTATTGTAAACCAAAAACCAAACTACAATTCGAAAATATCTCCATTGAAATCACTGTAAAAAGTTAGTTTGTCTAAGTTAAAATGCTGAATTATAACGGCGCCGGTGTTGCAAAGTGGGGAAACGCCTGGAGTCGGGTCCAGCGGTAAGGTAAGGGGGCGCCGGCGTCCAAAAGTAATTTTGCATAATTGTAATTTAATAATTGGTAAAACAAGTTAAAATGTTACTTAATAGGTTGAAATGCTGTTCCATGTAGCGAAAAGTACCATAAAGTTCACCATAGATTGTGCTGAATTATTGTATTTGTATCCATTGTATTATAGTTTAAGTATATTGGTGTGAAATGGAGTAACTTGGACACAATCGAACGAAGCGTAGATCTATCTCCATATCTCACACACCTTTGACTCCATTTTAAAGAACTATCATTGACAAAAATGGCATCCTTTGATCTATCCACACGAACGCTGACTGTTAACCCTGGATGAATAGCGTAAGGAACGTGGAATTAAGGCGTTTATGGTAAGCACAGCTCACACAGACCCCTACAGGAAACTTTGCCTGAAAACTGGTGAAAATTATTATATTTCGTAATGCAGTAATGTCCGCTTATGGGACTTGTCAGTACAATTCACATTGTGCGTTATTGCACAATTTTTTAATGATTTTGCTTTTTGTAGCGTTTTCGCGTTTTTTCTCTCCCAAAATAAAGCAAATATGTGGTCGATTTGTGTCAGTATGACAAATGATACAATAATGGCGAGCATTAATTAAGCGCATGCTCACATCCAGAAAAAAAACTAGCGTGGCCATGGAAAGCAATTAGCTTCACATTTAAATGGCAATCTATACTAAATGTATGCGTCATTCAAGCGCGTGTGTCCATAGGTTGTGGAGCGTCATACAAGGAGAGGGCGATGCGGAGAAACTCTGGGATTGGCCAATTAACGCACCCGCCAATCGAAGAGCTCGGCGCCACCGCCTTTTCCAGGTATAACGCCCCACATCTGTGTCTACGAAATGAATGGGAGGCCCAGTCGCATCCCTGACGCGACATTGACGCTCGTCAGACGCACGCGTTTCAGGCTGCCATGGGATATTTTCACACTTCTCATGCTGCGATGATCCGTGTTGACGGGAAATCCTCCTTGAATAGACTTTTACGTCTGACGCACGTCTTACGCACGCATCTAGCATAAACTTAATCTTAGTACGGAAGAAGGTATGAATATAAACTTCCTCGAATAACCAGTACATCCTCCATGAAAATGTTACGTGAATGTGGAACTTCTCGTTTACCAATTTGAGCAGTTGGTAGCACGTCTGCTACAGGGGTGCTCTGGCCTCGATGTATTCATTGAGATTATCCAGGGTAAACGTATTGATGCCCGTGTTAACGATGTGCGATTTGGGCGACTTGTTTACCCTAGGTGATCTCGATCATGTATACTTCCCTTGAAAAAAGAAAACCCAAGTATATGTATCCCATCTATATGCATCCTCTCAATGCAGCTTACTACCGGCCAACAAATGAAACAATGCTCGTAGCAAAATCAATTATAGCAGCAAATCCAGTGATTTTTTGCGCAAAACGCCTCTTCTATGTGCCCTTCCTGAAAAGCTACCCGGGCATGTGGTCATTAACGTAAGCAAATCGATCTATTGAACACCGTTTATAAGCTGGACAAAGTTGGTAAAACCTATCCTTGCAACGATGGGGGTGGCTGCGCTGGTAAGTCTCTAAAAATTTTGACTATCATTGCTGGCACCTATAGCAGCTGCAATGAATCTCTAGGTGAACATTTAACGCTTCTTCCAGGGAATATTTCTTTTCATTGCTCTAATTTCGGGCCTCATTGAAGCATTTGATGTTCCTAAATGTAAGTTGAATTTCAAAAACTTCATGGCACAGTAGGTAAGAAACCGATGTCCAGCGTTCAACTGTCGAAATTCGTTGGTGGCGGACGAATGGAGAAGGATGGTGTTGGAGTTTCATAACGAGAAGCGACGAATAGTTTCTGAGGGCAAACAGGTGAACGCGGACAAAATAATGCCATCAGCCAAGAACATGAATGAGCTGGTAAGAGAATTCCCTTTCAATCTTGAGTAACCTTATGAATTACTCGGCTATAACTGTGGTATCAAATACAGTATATACAGGGTACGTAGGATATTGCGCGCACGAAATGTTGTCGAGAGGCCCAGGAGTCTTTGCACCCGAACCTTCTAAACTTTGACCTCCCCACATCCAAGCACCTTACAAATTACGACGGACCAGTGACAGCTCACGTAGCCTAGACCCTTTCTGACTGTGCACAGAGAACTCTACTCCGAACCTCAGAGAAAGAAAGTGCTGTCACCAGATTCACCTTTTCTGAGCCGTGAAAACGTTTTTTACCTCCCGAAGTTCCAACTGGTTGGTATCTTGGATGAGATATTCGTTCAAAAGTGAGTTTAGAATAAATTGAGCGGAACATTCGAGGGCTTAGAATGTCGCCGAAATGAATATTTTGGGGAGGAGGCATGACATGATGTTTTCTACGTGTTTCCAGCTGTCATTTAATCAGACAAAACGGTCTCCAATGGATCACTTTTGCGTAGGAGAGATTTGGAGGGTTTTCTAAATTTCTGGCTCGAGAACAGAGGTCGAATCGTGCAGTGCATGTGAGAATGTCTTGATGCGAACTATATTTGCTCTGTTATCATGCTGCTTACGATCTTTGCTTACACTGAATTAGAGGCATCGACACACATCAGTTTTGAGATTTCTACACGAAAGAAATCTCCACTAAAGGTAATTCCTTGCAAAACAGCGAAGAAACTCCGTTTCGAGTTCCAATGTTGGGTAGCTTGTGGGCCGAACCAAGGGGGTACCACGGTATTTCCGTGGTACGCACTCCTTTGATGATCAAACAATAATCGCACTTCTATCATGCCAGGGATGGGATGATGAGGAGCTCTTAGAAGATTTAATATTATAATTAATATTTTCATCATTTTTATTATCCATCTGAGCCCCCATTGTGGAAAAGACCCCACTGCTTTTTCTTTGTCAACCCACCCCTCCCTCTCCGCCCCTTCGTTCTGCATCCGCTACTGGGTGGACGGGGCTGGAGTAGCCTACCCCACGGAAATGGGTTGTTGAACTTCTCAGAAGAAATTGTCTAATTTGATTAATATTTTTTGAAAATCTATTCTCAGTGCTTTGATTTTGATGTTAATGTCTATGATGGTTTTATCTCCGGATTTTCGGTCGTCCGAACCACAAGTAGCAGTGACTCCAATTTTTCCCACGCTTCCTTCCCCCCCCCCCCCCCCCCCCCCGAGCAGCAGCCGAACAGTTCAAAACAGACACTATGAGGTTGTGAAGTGGAGCAAAAAAGTAGTGCTAAATTCATACAGAATCCTTGTTCCAGGTATGGGACTGCAATTTGGAGCAAGAAGCACTGAAAGGAGTAGAAGCATGCACGGATTACGCTGGAACTCGTGCAGCTAATGCAGCAGAGTACATCAAATTTGGTAACTTACAGAAATAATCCGAGAAGAATTTTGATTTTTTTGAGGATCACTGAGAAACCTTGCAATGTCACAAGTGGCACAAAAAGTATCCTAAGAGAGTGGTGGAACGAAGTCGTGAAAGCGCCTGCGTTGAAAGACGAAAACAAATACAACAAGAATACAATCCCACATTTTGGGGTGGTACGTCTGCTTCATAGTTATCGATCGATTCATCTGCATCAATCTTCTGCCAAGCAGTTCAGATGGCTTACTTTGACAGCACAATAATGGCTTGCGCATATGGCAAGTGCGATGCAACTACAAAGCTGCTCTGCCTCTACAATAAGAAGTAGGTTCTGTTCACCACCCTGCTTACAGGAAAAGTGAGCCAATGCAGCTTTGCCAGCCAGCCATCGATATTCTGTGTAAACAGATAAACAAACAGAAGTCCTTGCAGTAGAGTGGCTTTACATGTTCGCACTCTGCTAGGGGTTCATCTCCCGTTAAGAAATGCCAATGTTGTACAAAATTAGTAGGTGCGTACTTGGGGCAGCATGCAACACTAAAACTACCCAGGGTAATACCATATACCCATCCAGGCCCTGGCTTGTTCTCAATTTCCAAGAGAGATCATGATCCACTGGACTTCTGGAGGCGGTGCCCGCCTTTCGACTATGAAACGGCTCCTCACCCGTATTTCTGCCCAGCCTGTCTCAGCAGGATTATTCATAGAGAAGTAAAGACTTTCGAATTCTAATTTTCAAACTCGAGATCTGGGGATGATTTTGTGATGTTTTTTTTTGGGGGGGGGGGGGAGGTGGCACCCCAGTCCACTGCTGTTCCTCGCGCCTCTTTTCGCCGTAGATCATTTCGTTGTGGTGAATTATAGCGCTGGAACGAAAACAACGTAAATTCGCGTTCCGAACGTTCATTTTTAACGACGTTAGTACGGGTATTGTACGTAGGAAGATAAGAACTCAACTGTCAGAACTTCATCCTAACAGAAATCACGTTAACGGGTACTAACTTATTGTTGCAGACCAGGAGGAAATAAACCTCTATACGAGAAAGGAGACATGTGTGGCAGCGGTTGCGACTGTATAAACAGGCTTTGCCAAACGGCACCGAAACATAGTGAGTAATTCAATCATTACTCTAGATATAGTCTGTTCCACGGGGAAGATAGTTGGGGAAACGCCACAGAGAGGAAGAGGGCGGGAAAGTGCGCAGAGATTGGAGAGGGTGCAGAGAAAAACAGACACTGTGCACGAATACTCAACTATCATCGCAAGCGGAACAGATTATATAGTGTCTCGTTAGGTTAAAAAAAATCCGCGAAAGAAACGTGTCCAATGGGCAGGATTTTTGCAACATTCTGGAGCTGATTGATCCGGTTTTGCTATGGGTTGTCCTAGTTGAGTCGCACAACAGTCAAATGATCGTTTTCCATCAGCATTACAAGAAGCATTATAAGGATCTGCAAACTCTTGTCACAGCTGTTCGAAAATTCAAAAACTCACTCCAGGCTCAGCGATTGTCCGATGTTGTTTAAATTTTTAAAACTATGAAAATTGATAAATCGGCAAATCGTAAGTTATTATTCGAGAGAGGAGAAACGAACACGATTGCCTTACTTCTAGTATTGTCCCCTTATACGGAATTAAACTGGAAGCGTAGGAATTTCCTTATATCTAGCTCATCTGTGAAGTAAAAGAAGCCCAAGTCGAGCTAGGGACTATAGTAAAACCGACAACTCACCACTCCATCATGCAGTTGAACTGGAGAATGTAGCAGAAATGAAATGTATAACAATAGAGAATAACAGTGGCGGACGTGGTTGTGGGGGAGGGGGGGGGGTTCAAACTTTTGAAATTTCCTTACAAAACAAATAGGAATTTTGCATTAGTCCTTTTTTCAATTGTTTAATGTTCAATTTTATTATTATTTTTTAAATAATTTCCATAGTTTATCTATTATTTATATAGGGGGATTATAGTCAATATTTTTATTAATTTTGTCGTCCATCTAGGTTTCTAAAACGGTGAAGACCCACTTTCCTCCACTTTCCTCTCCCCCCCCCCCCCTCCCGCCCACTTTCTCCGTCCGCTACTATGGGATAAGGATTCTGTGGTGCTGGGATTATCCACAGTTAAAAACAAATGGCTGAGGAAATTTTATAGAGAATCAGCTGCACTTGTAGACGAGAACCAAACCCCAAACTTCAAATTTGATGCACGGATTTTGCAGTTGCCGACCCATCCACTTGCAAAAAGGCCCTCATGACGGATGAAATGGAGAAAACAGCGGAGAATATGCACAATTATTACAGGTAATTGCAAATTATCTCCAAGGTTTCGGCTTCTTTAAATTAGCTGTTTTCTATTCAGGAGACTCATTGCAACAGGATGGGCTGAGGATCCAAAAAGCATATATGCTCCTAGGGCATCTAAGATGAATTATGTGGTGAGAATTTCGTGCATTGGTGGCAATAGGATTGAGAATAGAATGACAAGAAATTAAAAATTCAGAAATTCGACTGCGACAATCTAGCAGCTCCCATGAAAGCAGCAATAAACAAATGTCAAGTTCCTGCAGAAGCTCCAGGCCAGAATGTTCACGTCGTCGGCACCTGGGACATTTCCCGTCAAGCTGCTCTTGAGGAGGTAGTTTTGAACATATTTTCTCTCAGCTTCGTAAATAATGCAGACGTAGTGTACATTGAAATGGATTTGGTTCTAGGCGATAACGGCTTGGTATGAAGGACTGGAAAAGGGTGGAGGTCTTGGCGAAGATAATACTTACAGTGCAGAAGTGGAAGCTAACAAAATGCTGAAGCAATACGCCACCGTGAGCTAATAAGACTCATTATTTCGATCTAATCTTGCGTAAACTCCCTCTTCAGCTGGCTAACGACGAAGTCTCGGCAGTTGGTTGTGCTGTGAAAACATGCCAGGCACAAGGAAATACAATTGTAGCGTGTAAATACGACGTGTAAGTTCACAGTGTAGAGGTAGCTCACTATGATAGACCCGAATAAATAAGCCCGAATAAATAATAATAAGTTTAGCCAACCATTCTTGGACGATCCGATCTACACAGTTGGGAAGCCATGCTCGGAATGCTCTAAGAATACAAACAACAAGCAATGTGAAGCGGACAGCCTTAAAGCACTATGTGTAGCCTAATTGTAGTTGATAGTCACATAGAGAATAAAGGTTAAGCATACCTGCACTACAACCTGCCTCAGTAGTACTCCATGTATTGTGTAAAGCTTGATGCGAGCCTTCGAAATGATCGCGTGAGAGATAACGGCAATTTACACTAGATGCGTACGTCAGCCGTTCATCAGACGCACGTATCGCATTTGCTAAGAATTTTCCAAAAACATCTGAGAACGCGACATGCACACTATTGAAAAAGAAGCCACCGATCAGCCAACGCGAATAGCCGTGACGCCTTAAACGCTCGTGTATCGCCTGCGTCTGAGCTGCGTCAGGACTTGGAAAGTTTTTTCATCATATTAACGCACGCACGTCAAGCGCACCCATCAAGTACAAATTGCCCTACATAAACTGCAGTGGAGCACAAAAACCACAATCACAGTAGTAGTCACAGCTGATGTGACTCATCATAAACCATCCCGGTGTGGGAGCGTTGTAACTGGGGGGAGATGCGCTGCCGAATTCTGCGATTGGCCAGCCGGATGAGTTGGCCAATAGTAGAGACCATTCGCTCCCCCTCCCCTCTCCCCGCCCTTCCCACTCCCCGGGTGCAACACTTTACAATTACGTTAGCTATAGCTTAGCCTATATAGGCAGTACGCAGAAGACCGCAGTATAGCCACTACTTATTTATTATATGCACACAAAGGTGCGCCAAACAAAGAAAAATTATTTATTATTGTAATCGATATTTTTATGAATTTTATTTCCCGTCTGAGTCCCCAAAACGGCAAAGACCCCCCTTTTTTCGCACCCCCTCCCTCTTCCATCCACTTTCGCCGTCCACCGCTGGTTTCATGTGTTGGATCCGTTGGATATACGCGATCATCAACAAACACACAAATAGATGATTTTTACTATATAGTGATGGTGAATCGGTCAAAAATCGATAAAATCGAATTTTTTGATTGCCAGAAGAGTATGATTCTGAGTCTAATTATAGGTATAGTTCCGTATGTGCTCGTCTCAGAGATCACGAAACGTGAGACATTGCCAGCAGACGTACATCGAACAGTACAGTCGCTGTGTTATCCACAATTTGTAGTATGGATAGCAAGAAATCTCCACAAGAAATAGTCGTGTGAAATGCGAGTACTTGATATCCGTCAACGAAAGAAGAGCAGCCACGATAGGACACCACTGTAGAAACACAATAGTTCAGACATGGCACTGCAGCTACAAGAGAATATAGCTGGGAAAAGACATGAGATTTGAAATCTGACAATGAGATTGACAGCCGTCACTTCGTTTATCACTTCATGAACATCTTTGCCTGAATCTGCTGATCATAAAATGTCAGGTAGACGGCTTTTGTTCCCATATAAGATTCGTTCTGCATGTCTCCCTGCGAAAAAACCATCCACACGTTTTCCGTTGCTTCTGAAGAACTACCCCTTTCCTCGAATCCACAATATTCACCATAGATTCACATCTCACGGCGTCTTTAGCGTTCTCTTTATTTCTTTACCCTTCCGCTCGGCGATCCTCTTCCTTACATCTATGGTCTCATTACTTCCTCGTCATTATTTCCGGAAAATAGATGTGATTCCTCATAGTAGATAATGTACACTTTAGAAAAGATGCCGCAAATGCTGCAATGTCATTAATTCGGACCACAGCATTACTATTGCAGAATAAATCTCCCCAAGTATCGTGACCAAACAAACCTGACAAAAAATCGTTTTGAACTTTACTTGTAACGAGAAATACCTTTTAAATTTTCTCTTGTTCCGTTTAATTTCGATTCCATGCGGAACAAACACGGCACAAGTAATAAAATTTCATCATAATAAACATAAAAAGACCGGTAATCAAAAACATATCAACAGAGATCATGACAGTGGATGAACAGCAAAAACGAAAAAATGGAGAATTGCGAAAAAAAAAAACAATGCGAAACCCTACAAATTCATCTAGAA
Source organism: Ancylostoma caninum (assembly GCA_037903475.1). Taxonomy (NCBI): domain Eukaryota; kingdom Metazoa; phylum Nematoda; class Chromadorea; order Rhabditida; family Ancylostomatidae; genus Ancylostoma; species Ancylostoma caninum. The sequence goes on along the minus strand of JBAJFG010000015.1, from coordinate 119,857 downwards.
GTGAGCATCAAACAGTTGCGCCGCAAGGGTTCGCAATAATCGCTGACACCTCCTAGACTGCTCTCTGGCTAGAACATCTCGCCCTTCTGGATTCATACAACTTCTGTACGCGTAGGAGAACTGAAAACACAAGGATGTTTACCGAGCCATGCATAGGATACCTAGCTATCTTAACTGGTAGATAATTTACCAGTAGGTCTGCACTTGGCTGCATGTGATTCCTTTCGTAGACATCAGAGAGAAGTTCCGCTAGAGTATTGTCGAATACCATGCACGAGTAGTCGGCTCCAGCATCCAAGGAGAGTTGGGAGTACAGGAACTAAACGAAATTGACTTCTCAAAATAGGGAAATGTTCGAAATTCGCTTAGTTCCAAATGATATGACAGCAACATCTCAAAAACCATTCCTAAAAACTAGAATCATTGCTTATAAAATTAATGTAAAAAACCTGAAACTAAGATGTGGAAGACCTCATCAGAGAACCAACAAAAGAACACAGTTGAAGCAGATGAAATTTGAGAGATCAAAGTAAAAACTTCCCGAATGAAGCGAGAAGTGATGAAAATTGTCACATGTCGATTTTTCGGATTTTTACGCAAGCAATGAAATTACTGCTGAAACCAATGAATTTAATTGGAACGAACAGGAATCGTGTTTACCTCCATAGCTTTTATATACTCTTCTTCTCTCTTATGCTCAATATTCTGACACACTAAGGCAGCTAGCGTAAACCAGTGGGACTTCGATAGGCAAATCCGAAGACGTCGCCATATCTGCAAGAAATTCATTGGCTAAACAGAGTTTCCTAAAGCTCAGCTGAATATGAGAGAAATAGAAGTACCACGTGGTCAAATTCTACTAAAAGTAAAAGTATGTATGAAGGTCAAATAAATTAAATAGTGCTGTTTTAAAAAAAATCCGGGAAGACATATGGACAACGTACGAAAACATTTCAACAATTAGAACTTCTACAAAGTCTCCGCCTTAGAGTTGAAACAAAACAGGTTAGTCTTGAAAATAAAATGAAATCTTTCCCACACAAAAAACATAGAACAGGTTAGAAATTTGATATTCAAATGAGGTAGCAATAATTTGAATTCCCAAAAAATTATGGAATAGACTTAACCGGTAAATAGAGCACTGTAAATGAATGAATTAACAAAATATAGTGTATTATAACAAAATAACATAAAAACAACATAAGTGTATTGAAAAACAACCAGGAACTTGGATACACCAAGCCAAACGTCAATATTCTGAGAAATAATAGAAACCATGTAATTTCTAATGAATATTCCACAAATTCAAAAACTTAATTTGAAAACTTTAAAAAAAAAACGCACCAGATCCTCCACAAAATTCTCCTGTGGCGCTACTAACAATGGTGTTCTAGATGCGACCAAATACTCCATATACAGAATTCCAGCTTCACTAAGTAGACCTCTCCCTTGAAGAAGGCAATAAAATCAATAATGCCAAAATCTTTATTAAACCTATTATGTAGGACAACTAAAGGGACTTACAGCTCATATAAAGCCCACTAAAATATCTTCACACTACCGTATTTCAAAAAAAAAGAACTACCGTATCGGAAATCAGCCGCGGATCTCAACCACTGTGGATGTGTTGGATTAACGAGGAGCGCATTGCGGAAGAAAATCTCCAGCAACTCCTGTACAGCCAATATGTTCACGTGACTCAGCCTAAACAGCTACCAAACCCTTGGACTCCCAACAACAAAAAAACTCGTCGAAAAATAGCTGTTTCGATGTATACACATATAAAAATCCTGTGTGTGATAAGTATTCGAAGGTATCGAAGAAGGGGATTGACCAGAAACTGGAGGGTCAAAGTGGTCGCTGCTGATTGGCTCACTTGAGGGGCAGTGTACTTTCCCACATCTGTAAAAACAACTTACTCCGACTCATGTCCAAAGATCTCTCCAAGGGGTAGAGTCATCCGTAAGTGTGGCCTTTTCTTTGCCAGTAGGTAGCGATTGAACAGATAGCCGAAGTAGGTGATTAGCAGTGACAACAGCGACTCGTTCTGGAAAAAAAATGTCAATCAATAAGATCGATTACTATGGATTGCTAAAACTGACATGTAGTTCTTTTTTTTAACAAGGCCCATTTACAAACAAAAAAGCAAAAGTTCCAGCACAATTTCCTTTTTCTTCAGAAAACCACAGTGAAACGAGAAACTTGTCAGTGATACTCGTAATAAAACTCTGAGAGGAAATATGATAGAAAGTGGAGAACAAAAAGGCCACTACTGCTGAAAGCAAGAAAAATGGGGGGAGATTCCTTTCTTCAAGGTTCAGGAAAGCCTAGTGGGAGCTTGGAGGAGCTACAAAAGAACAACTAATTTTTTATTAGCAAAAAAAACGAAAAATTTCAGAGGACATGCACAGCAGCCCTCCAGGAATTTTCATTAGCGCGTTACTTTTCATTCAGTAACAGCTAGGCAGTGAATCGGCCTAAAAGCTCTCCAATAAAAATTTCACATCTTATCCTACATCCAAAAATTTGGATCCAAAGTCAGAAAAGCAGCAGTAACCCACGGCGTGGTGGAACTGCCACGCCCAGACACTCTGACACTCTCACGGTTTTTTTTTCAACTGTACAGAACGGTTCTACACTTTATAATTAGCCCAGGAGCTATTTCTCGTATAGATTCCTTACCCTTATAAGACGGAGGAACCTAGTCAGCTCTAGCACCGTAGCCGTACGGGCCTGATCTTCTCTGTCTCTGCCGCGGTTGACGTCACGGCGAGCATTTCTACTGAAATTAATAATTCAACTAATCTTAGACCTATAAATACACACATCCCAGTACTATGTTAGGCAGCAGGATAGGTAATCTTTCTTTGCAAAAATCGCCTAGATAACCAGTGCTCAGGAACAAAAAGACTGCAACTTTTTGGAAGCATTCACAAATATCTAGTTAGTTCTCCAAACACTTACTTCACTTGATCGAATAGTGGCCCAATGTGTGCGTTGAAGGTATCACAGACTTTGCGCAGTTGACTTGCATCTTTGCCTGGGGCTGAACTCATCAAATAAGCAGCCAACAGTTGCGCCATCGTCGTGGTTGTCGAGGGAAATCTGGAAGAATCAGTAGGACATCAAGACATGTAGGCGATATAAAATTCAAATAACTGTGTTCTGTTCCTATCGTACTCTTCAAAACAAAACAACGGAATAGAAAGAAAAAATAACAAAAAAAAACCGTAAACTCACTTCACTTCAGTCGTGATAAAATCGAAATCCTCAGCGTTCAGAGCTCTTGCAAATGTCTGCAAATAGAAAGATAAAACAATGCTCGCAAAGTTAACTCCAGGAGCAACACCATCTAACGAACCAGGATTCATCATTCAGCATTCAAATCGAATTTAAAAGCTGCTTTTATCACTAAATTGTGATATAAATTAGGAATAAAACTGTCTAGGTAATATCTTCTTTTTAAGGTTTGGCTGAACATTTCTGGGCAACTTATTTTACCTAGGTTTTAGCATAGAGCACATGCGTTGCAAAAATAACTTCGGAACCATAAAATCCAAGAATACCTGGGCAGCAAACGCAATTCCGCCAGGCTTCTTCAACAAATCTGCGTCGGCATTCATTATGAATAACTTCTTCATGGATCGCAGCTGACGCTCATCGCCGGCGGCGTCTGGGCCATCATGACGCAGTGCTCTGGCCGAAATGCACTGCGCTTGAACTCTCACAGCCTGCAAACACCAGTAATCATAAAGTAGAAGATTGTTCTATCAAAATTGGCTTAGCTAGCTTCGGAACTAAAAAATAAAACTAAAAAAAGGTTTTTCAGACAACAAGTAAATACTAAATTAATTAAGACGACATGAGATAAACAAATAACACTATTGTTTGCAAACCTCTGTCAACATCACTATTTGACAATTCGCTGGCAATCCAAACTCCTGCCAATATGTTTGACATTCGGCATCCCACTCTGTGCGGTTCTGAAATCCATTATCCAACGAAATAAAAACAAACGTTTCACGCCAGAATGAAGAAAAAATCAACCAGTTACCATCATTTCAGCGAGTTGATTCAGTTTCGCAAGTAAAATGGCATGGAGCTCATTGACTGGACGAGTAATGAGGACACACTCAGCAAGCATTTCCGGCATAACAAACTGCAACTCAGTTTTTTTTCAATACCCAGCAAAGAAAAACTGCAGTAAAAATCACCATGAACGGTCTCATAAATGGTCGTTCAATGTTGTTCACTGCCAGTTTCAGTTCAGCCGCATTGAAGGAAGTGAGCATCGTCCAGAATGGGTTGTCGCTAGTGAGGATCACTGGAATCGAAGAAAATTCTCGGCTGTGAAATAATTCGTATGGGAGGGGTATACGAGAATAAAGTCATAATTCAATAATCTTAAAACATCTATATATCCTCACCATAGCCTCATTTTTCTTTTGAAAATTTATCAAAAAAGTAAATTTCACACCTAAAAAACTACTGCAAAAATTACAAAGAGGTCCTGCATGGAAAAATCTTCTTAAAATTGTCTTTTCTTGTGAAATTTCCCCGCTACAACATTTTTATGTCGTTTCCTCGGGATTTTGATTATCGGTACTTTTTCTCCAAGGTTAGAGTAATAAGCCGTTAACGGTACCAACTCTTTGTGGATGGAAAGATTCTCCCTCTAAGCTCTCTATCAGGAGGGAAGTTCCTAAATTTACCCGAATTTATAATTCAGCTAACCTTAAAGAAACAAACCATCGTAATTTCCAAGGATTATGCACTCAAACATGAGCTACTGTTCTAATTCAATAATTAATGAAAACTAAAGTTTCATTAAATTATTACTAGTATGAAACAGCAATGGTACTATCCAGCCTTTTCCAGACGATCTGTGGGTCTCCAGGTGGTTGATAAGTGGTTTCCCAAGGATTAATGTAGCTGAAGTCTGCAGCACAAAACGACTGGGGAATACTGCGGTTGTAGGATTTTCCCAACCCTACTTTAATTCGCCATCGTTTTTTTTTTCAGAGAAAAACGCATTTAACGCACAGTTCAGTGTGTTCCTCAACCATGCCTTTCTACCTTGGCAGTTCCACCTTTGATAACTTACTAAATAATATTCGAAGTTATTATAGAAAAAAAACATCTCTAAGACAATAAAATAATTAAAATAATATACAACAAAGGAGCATAAAAATCCAAATATTAAAAAAAGACGGAATAAATAATATATTAAAATTCAATAAAATACTTCTAGGTGAAGAACTACCAACAATGTGAGGTAACCTTCCAAAAGTGAGGTTCTCCGAAGACTAGTCTGAATTGTGTTACACAGGGCGATCGCACTCAGACACTGCTGGTCGAGGCTGTCTTCAAACCCCGCAGGGGACATTTTCTGTTACAGCCTCCCATTCTCACGAATGGGGTCCTTCTCAAACCCAGATGACCTTTTCTCAGACCTTCCCGGGGGAATGGAGGCCACGTGGGCCTGTGAGTCACCCCCCACGCCTTCTTCCGGAAAACCTGCACCAGCGATGCCCGGCGAACTCCCACATAAGCGCGTTTTCTAGTGCGCCGTATCTCAGCCGGGCATCCCAGCCGCGCTCAACACGCGAAAAATCGCAATGTCGCTAGTTTACAGGTGGGTACCTGTTAATTCAATTAGAGTGGAAGAGCAGTAACTAGGATTTTGGAGGAAAACATGAGAATTCAAAAAATAAAAGCGAAAATGCTGTTTTCAGGGGATGAAAAAGGAGTAAAGTGCAAAGACAAACAGTGAGCTAAGACATCTAAAGAACAAAACGTTTGGTAACAGTGGTTTTCTCAATAATAAAAAAAGAGTTTGTTGTACAATAAGTAAGTTACTGGATAAATGAAGAACACATAGAATTTGATGTCCCTGAAGAATGTTGATGCAGATTAAGGTGAGCCCAAAATCATGAAAACAAACGTATCTAACTCTTCAGATTTCACTAATCAGTAGAGATGAAAGAAAATCTGTTAAACTTGCTAAGAATAGAAATACTTCAAACCAAGAAAACCCCTTCACCTCTAGAATGTGACTAATAAATCTAATTTTTTTTCAACCAAGTGCAGTATTTTTACCAGGAAGAGATTGAAAACATCCTCAGACAGAACTCTTGTTTCCTAGGAAAATAAAAAAGCAGCATAAGCCCGACTCCAACGTCGTTGCAAGCTTACCCTGATAGTTTTATAATAATGAGACCAAAACAACACCTTGAAGGGCCCCTAACAACCTCCAAAACATCTGTCTACTCAAGAACTAGCAGAAGAAAACTAGAAGCAGATCCTTAAAATAAGCAGTTCCAGAACAGCCTTACATTCATATTTGGGCAGCGATGCTCTTTTTCCTCTCAGTAACTCAAATAAGCTTAAGTGGAGCACTGATAAGTCGTGGAAAAAATAGTGTACGTAAATGTTGAAGATGTAGCACATAAGTTATCTCCATGAGTATTTTTGCTTGGAATTTCCGGAACAACGCCGTCATGGAACATTGATATGTAGTTAAAGAGCTAAACAAAAACATATACGAACTCTTCACAATCTGCGCACTCAGCGAAGGCGTGGCGGTCTTCGGAGCCTGCGACGCCAGGGAACGAAGTCTGGAAGGCGTATCCCAACCGCATCGCAGCAGCTCTTCGCGCATTCCTGACACCGTTGCACATAGGAAGATGAGCAATGCGTCAATTCTTCTTCTGATGACGACATCGCGAACAGAAGATATTTGACGTTGTAGGGACTAAAACCGTGGATTAATTCAATTTCAAACTCTCACATCTAAGAATCATAGAAAGATAAAAAGATAATGAAAATGAGCTACATATTTATAAGAGCAGAACAGGTTTTTCATCATATTAGAATCAACGAATTTCAAGCTTTCTCAGAAACTGGAGCAAATATTAGGGTAACCACTCCTCCTTCACTAGTTAGACAGAAAAAAATTTGTGAAAAACGGATTTTCAGGGACCCTGGTAGATAAAATTTCGAATTTTCAGGAGAGAGGAACAAAGAGGGAGTGAAGGAGAGAGAGAAAGGCGACGAAATGATGTAGAAGACGAATAAATTCAGCGCAAACTTGGCCAAAGAGGGCGAAACCTTGAGCGAAAGCAGTAGAATCTTCCGTGTTAAAACTGCAGCAGACCTCGTATTTTTATATAAGCAGATTGTGAGTAGTAGTAATTTCTAGGCAATTTATTTGAATACACCGAATAAATCACAGAAACAGAAATTCAAAAGATTCTCTTTAACAGCAGTATTCTTGAGTGGCTACAACCGCATAGAACAGAACTATGGTTCGTTCCAAACCCGACAATAGTTGAGTAACCGTGCAGAGAAGCTGTTCCCTTCAATTGCTGCACATCTTTCTTTTATTCTTTTCTTCTCTGTTGCCCTCCCAACTGTCGCCCACGCTGAAACGCTCTTTATCCAGGAAATCCTCAACAAAGCAGAGATAAGCAGGAGAAATTTCTAATAGAGCAGGAATATTCAGAAATTCTCCAATAAATGAGGTGCGCAAGAGAATTTTCCATGTGTGACGATGGCGAGATATAACAGAATTGGAGTTTGAAGATCGGCAAAGAAAAAAATTAACAGCAATCGTATTAAGAGTCATAAAGAAGTTCCTTGAGAAATAGCTGCAAGCGGGATCACATGAAGAGGTCAGCAAATAAATGATCAAACGGTAGTACCACCTACCTTGATAAACCGCTGCTGCACAACTTTTTCTAGCAGTCGCTGCCGAACTGAGGTAGCTCGGCCTTCCAGAACATCCTTAGCCGAATTCTCAGAGCGGTACGCCACCTATAGAGCATCACTGTTTATCAATGAATCCAATTAAGATGATTCCAGGGAAATAAAAGCATGCATTGGACATCATACCTGCAGCTGACCACTTGTTCTGTTGACAGCTCGCAATCTCCACATTCTTGAACGCCGAAACGGCGACGAGTCATCGGTAAGGAGCTGGAAACTTGACTGGGTTACAAATCGATGACATAGTGAATGTGAGAAGGCTCACCTTCTGATCTGGCAGAAACTCCCTAACAGTGAGTGGCATAGGTGGCATGGTGGAAGGCACGTTTAACGCCAGATAGTATCCATTCAGTTCTCTCTTGTCGATGACGACAAGTGGAGATGTGCTGGTTGGCAGGGTTATCTGCAAGTTTACCATATTCACCACTTTCATCATATTCACCACTTTCTGTAAAGTCCCTTTCCAGCATAAAGAGATGAGGATAAGAGACTGCGATAGATTTACCTGTTTGAGCAATTCTTGAGCAATATCCATGGAACCGTTAGCAAAGTGAAATCGAAGCAGTTCGAAACGGCACTAAAAAGGAAATTTACCAAGCCAAGTTGTGCTAATAGGAATAAGGAAAGAGCGGAGGAACGAGGAACCGCTACCCCCTGATCTTGAGAAATCGTTCTATACTGTTGTGAAATCAGCTCAGGAAGTAAAAAAAACAAGCGAGCAAATCCTCAAACCAACACATTTTGAGCTTATATGTTCGGCTTACTTAGCCGAAAAAGCTTCAGATTGCCGAAGGATTGTGTACTTTCCAAATTTGAAGTGAATAGGGGTCAAGTAATAGAAATGAACTCACCGCGCTGGCTATATCTGCTCCTGACAACAAAGTCGTCGACAAATTGAAGATCGGACGTGGAGCCCACATGCACAAAACGTTCATCCCGACTATACCAACACCCAAAGACATGCTTCCTTTCTGGAAAAGGAATCCTGGTTGTGTGTAGTTTCCCAAAACAAAAAAAAACAACAAATAAGCTCACCTCCAGAAATGGCGACAGAAAGCAGTTTACACCAGGCACGCTGAGATCCTTTGCTTCTCCAATAAACTTCTCTAATGAGGAAACAACTTGTGGGAACCAGGTCCTCGTATCTACTACCATTTTGCGGATATTCTCGTGTTTTGTGAGGTGTAGGTCGGGCACTAACAGACTAAAGAAAAAGATTGTTCCCAACGCTAGCGAGGATGACAATTCACAATTTAACTTGAAACCTACGGATTATTAACTGTTTGCTTAGCAGGTGGAGGTGGTAGACGAAATCGACGATCTACTGCCATTGCCCATCTGGCGAACAGATATTCAGCAAACTGAAATAAGACGCTGAGTGAGGCACCGAGTGAAGTGCAGTTTTCAAGAAAGGAGGAGAGATGTAGAGCTAGTGACGGGGTGTGACAAGATTCAGGGTACCCGAGAAAAACTTGGAAGAAAATTTTCTTTTATTCGCTAGCGTAAGCAGAAATACGAATGCTAGCGATAAGAAGGTATACCCCCTTGCTTAACCCACGGAAACTTGAGTAATAATCCGAGCGCAACAGTGGTAATGGCTTAGGAACGAAAGATTGTACTTTCGATTTGAATTCAGCAACCGCCAAGATTTTCTTTCAACGAGGCGAGGTGCCAACGGCGAATTTAACGGAAAGTTGCAACCACACCTGAACATCTGACGGCGTCTCACTAGATCGGCACAGTCCAAGGATGTTGTCTATCAGAAGGCGAACTGATAGAATCTCATTGCTGAAGGAACAGAATCAGAAAGAACTAGCATTAAAAATACCTATAAAAACTTACTATTTATCTATCAAGTACTCAATATCCCACTCAACATATGCAAAACAGGCCATGGCGCATAAAATAAGGCACGCTGCTTTCCTTTCGGCAAATTGAACATCTTCTAAAACGAATGCGAATCAAGACGATAACGGCAGCACAGAAAAAACACTAACCATTAGGAAATCCTTTGGTCATCATCATTTCTCCCTCTTTTTGAGTGGTGGCTGCTTGCTCGGCAAACTGTATAGCTAGACGACCAACAGTTTCTAAAACTCCTTCTGAGTATACAACTCTTCATCTTCCCTAGTAACTACCGAAGAGCCCAATAGAATAAACCAAATGTACAAATTCTCAGCGAATGATAACAAACCTTGACTTCCCGGTTTAGAGAGCAACTGCGCGAGCTTCTGAGCGTCTACAAAGTAGTCGAACCAGTTTTGAGCTGGCGGCCCCCAGTACTCATTTAAGTTCTGTATGGTATCCACTATCTCCATTCTGAAGAAATCCATGATTAGGATTCGGAATTTAGTGATGAAGAGCAGAATCGCGGGAAAGGAGGAAATTGGGGGGGGGGGGGCACTCTCGTGAAGCCTAAGCTTAAGCATTAGGCTTAGGCTTAATCCCATGTTCAAACATAGGATTAGGCTTGGGCTTAGCATGGGCTTAACCTAGGATAGTGCTTGGGCTTAGGCTTTTAAGATGAAGCCTATGACCTTTTATAGAGTGTCCCCGCCCCAAAACTCCCTTTTCGCCCAGAAATGACAAGTACAGAAGTCATAGCAAGGAATATACTGACAGCAACTCATAAAGTGTCTAATTTCCAACGAGTTTACTAATTTTTTTTTATTTTGAACACATTCTCTACACCGTGTTAGCTCATTGTAATATAACTGTAAAGCCTAAAGAAAGGAAAGATATTTAGGATGTCACCACGCTTCCAGCTGGAGAGAAAGTCCTTTTAAAAAAGTGTATTTACATGATTGGAAAAATCCCATAACTCTGCCAGTCTTTACTAGTTATTAGTTTACTAGACGAAAAAATAAGCAGGACAAACAAATCCATCTTCAGTAAGATTGCCACCGCATACCGCCCAAGGGATTTATCTGTAGACGGGTACATGACCGCAGCAAGTGTTTTGAACCAGATTCCATTTTGAAGCGACTACTCGTATAAGATCAGTTATTTAAGTTGTAGTTTTCTAAGAAAGGAGTCCACAATACAACGATGCAAATTGCCCTCTTATGCCTCTACCCCTTTAAATTCAAGATGTGGTAAAGTAGTATTGCAGGAAATTTCGCTGTAATTCGTTTCCCAGATTGGTAGAGGCTTTCTGAGCCGAATGCAATCTCAGACAAAATGTTAGAAGCCTAACACTGTAGGTTTTTAGAACACTTGCAAGCATTTCTACATGTTTCTCTTTGGTTAATGCGTGAACTATATTGTAACTCTGTATACATACATGTATTACGCTGCTCAAGACAGTCGCTAGGAATAATCATCATTACATGCAAGTATGTAGAGATCAGTGTTACCATTTCATTCGATGCTGCCATTACGAGTAAAACTGCACCTTTAATAGGTAGTTATCCTGGTGATAAGAAATCTGTTGAAGACAGGCAAGAGTGCTTAGAGGATGTACATACTCGCTCAGAGAGAGAGAGAGAGAGAGAGAGAGAGAGAGAGAGAGAGAGATCGCATCCCGATCGCACTATATTTCAATTTCGGTGACTCAAAGTAACCTAACCTGAACCTAATCAAATTGTCGCCTTAACTGCTGATGGTTGGTATCGCGTTCATTTCTGCGTATCGTAAGGCAAAAGAATGAACAAAATCTATTTATAGAGACGTCCATAGCGTTTATAGATACTCTAAAAACGGCCGCGGAACTTTTACAGGAATCTGCACTCGCATCCAAATTTAGGGACTTCATGTGTGATATCGAAACCGGTCTCGGATCAAAACGCGCTACAGCTGTGCCCCAAAAAAAAATAACGAAGAAACCGCGATACTAGTAGCTGCATCACAAATAGAGTATGTATGATTATGGTACGTAGATGTGACCAAAGCATCTATGTGAAGCAGACTTCCACAAATTTCTAAATATATATTCCTTTATTCATGGCATTCGATGAGTACAAATGTGAAATACTTCACATACCTTTTATGAATTCTCACAATCAAAGGCATCACTTTTCGAGAACATGACCAGAAATGCAATTCACATAGACAAAAGCATTGTAAACGATCAAACACTGAGTATGTAGACTAGTGAGGATCTATAGGAATGACAACTCTATCAACAATGTAACGCCTTCGTTAAACGATATTCTGAGACATTCTGAGAGAAACGATAAAATGCGGATTCTGAAGGTTCTGCAGAAGAAAAAAAAGAAGCGTAAAGCAGTCTAATGTACTGAGTGGACATATATTTAAGTATATAATCAGAGAGGCTTAACGTTGCAAGCCTCACAGAACAAATATCTAGATATTTGAAGGGAAGAAAGGTAAATCGCCTTCAAAAAGGCTTGTAGCCAAGTCGACTACATTGAGAAAGCAACAGAAAAAAAAGGATACAAAAGTTGGGAAACCACTGGACACCCACTCGTCAGCACTCATCAACGCTGTCCGTTACTGCTGAGTACGATCCGTTCTGTGTATCGTGAATCTTCTTTATCAATTTCACCACATTCATTGTCGGGACTGAAATAAGGCGATATTCGTGAAGTAATAAAAAGAAATAAAAGTAGAACATGAGTTGGCAGGTCTTCGATTCTTCAACCCCAAGGAAAAGCTCAAAAATCACGTTATCTTACAGATTCCCTGAGGTTTTTTTTTTCATCATAGTATTAGAAGAAAAGTATGCTTTCCTCAAGTTGTTAAGAAGGAACCTCATATCTCGAGCGCAGAAGAAAGTCGGAGAAAGAACCATATTGGTAATCGAGAAATAAGTGGAACCATTAAAGAGTAAGTTAAACACTTATCAAACAAGGAAATCCTAGAAAGCTAACAATAAGAAGAAAAACTCACAAAAGCCAAGTCCCTGTAAGAAAAGCATCATGCTCTCTGTGACCACTTCTGGACGGTCATCCAAAACAAGTCCGCATGCGTCTGAGACCTGAACAAAAAGGCTAAAGCGTCTAACGACTAGATTAAGTCTAATTATGCCGTCATAGACCCCGTTTCTGCAAGGGGATAAATCGAAAATCGCACTGAGAAAAACAAAGCAACCCAGATTTCATAATGCATAGCATATCTAATGCATAGCATATATATCTCCGTGTAAAAGCAAGCACCCCAACAACAGCGTTCGCCAAAAATAAAACCCCGCTAGCCTCCATCACAGTCGTTTTCAAACTTCATTACCTTGATCCAATCAGAGTGTGCAGGATCCAGTTTCGTATTCACATCCACCGTATCATTCACAAACGGGCTTCCGGCTCCAACAATCTGCAGAACTGGCACGTTCAGTTGCGGACCGGTCTGACCATCTCGTGAAATTGCAATGGGTGAACGGCTAAAAGGGCATATACAATGAATTCACGAAATGTTCTCGGATCTCTTCAGCTCAAAAGAATTCGAAATACTGCACTCCACATCTGAAGTGACTTTAGCTCAAGATTAGCGCCTTGCGCTCGCTTTGAGTGCAGACATAATATAACCACTTTGTTTAAATTACGTGAAACGGGAGTCTCTCGCCGAGGATAGAAAATAAAGAACGGTTTGAATGATATGAACACTACAGTTTTGATCCCGTGCGTTAATACCTTTAAAAATCGAGGACATGCACAGCTAAAATCTTAACGTCAACGTGAACTCGAAACTCTGCAGCGTCGAAAGTATAATCTTAGGCTGAGCAAACTACAAACAAGCCAGTCCTTACCAAATACACAATAAAATATGACTAAACACAGCTGAAGCAGAGCTTCTTCCAAGGAGAAAACTAATGAAAATTAGGAAACATCTAGAACTAAAGCCGCTTACTTCACATAAGATTCGATGAACATGGCTAGATTCGTTGGATTGGGCAAATGCTGGAAATAAACACGATATTGGCGAACAATGTCGGGGCTGCATTCATCTAGACGACGTCCGAAATGGTGCCACATGAGGTAATCCACAGTGAATGTGTTCATACCAGAACCACGCAAATATCGAAGATTCATCTGAAACAAGTAACATTGGTTTGGAAGGCCACCTACAAAGATTATACAAAAATTTCAGCAGGAAGGCCAAACCAAGAAGAAGAATAAAGCAATTAAACAGTTTGTAAGATGTAAGTCATCAAAATACGTACATAGATTGTTCCCCAATTCAATTAATGACCATGGGACATCATAGGACACCAGTGTTTGTAACGAGAGTTATAATTACATTACCTTCTGATAAGCCCACTCGATCCACCCTGCAGTGTCCGCCACACAATTAACAAGGATGAGAGCGTCCAGGCGACGCTGGTTCAAAAGCTAGAAAATGATAAAAATATATTGTAGTAGTAAGGTTTTCGTGAGCAAAGAATGTATTCAGCAGAATATATGCTATAAATTCAATGATAAACGGAAAATCCAAGATGTAATAACGTAGAAAACAAAACTAAGGCGCATCAAAACTTACCGCATATCTGAGCAAAACGTTTGCTCCGACACCAACGCCAAAAGCAATCAGGGATTGAAGCCTAAATCAAGTAATTGCCGAACTCAACAGGACTGAAAACATCAAGCAAAAACAAGAGTACAAAGAACACAAGGCAAGGAATAAGTAAAAACTCACTCGAAATGATCAACAACATTTTCAACGATCTTAGCCAGACCGTCCATCGAAGGGTACTCGTAACTAAAATGAATTGGATGAAATAAGATATTATATAATGTATGCTGACGAACAAACCCTTTAATGAGATCTCCTACCTTTCAGGAAGGGGTTGAGCATCAACTTCCTGTCCAGGCGCATTGATATTGTAAATGCAGAATTTCTCCGTGAACTCAGCAATTGAAACGAATTGGAAAAAGTTTTGGAAGTTGCTTTCAGCTAAAAGAAGGATCAACATTACACGCTTATCTCGTAAAGTGTAAAGTGACATTACCGGAAATAAGCTGTAAAGAAAGAAAAATATAGAACTTACAATCGAGTGCGAGGTCATGGAATGTTACGAGAGGATGCTTGCCGCGATTACCGTAGATTGAAACTTTCACCTTTCCATAATCAGTATCTACTCTTTCCTGAAAAACAGCCGTTTTGAAGATACTAAACTCAACCACGGTAATATTCAACAGCTTTTCTCCTGTCAGGCTACTGATTCACGAAAACAGAAAGGACATTCTTTATAAACGTAATTGGAGCACTTTCACAGCAACAACAACGGACGCTGAGAAAATTAAGGACGCGGTCGAGCGCGTGACGATGAATTATCAATGGGTGAGAGGACGGCGGTGGTATGAGAGAATGAGGAGGTCGCTGGGTATGGTTAAGAATTTGTCAACGGGGGTCGTACTTCCTCCGTCTAAGAGTGGATCACATGGGGAAGAGGATCGTTGTGAAAGTAGAGGTTTTGTGTGCAGAAGGGGAGAGGATCGCATTTCTTGGACAGAAGGAGGTCGTATGAAGGAAGGAGATCGTTATGGCGTTAATTCATAGAAAGGAACGTTTTTTCGCCGGCTGCGAAGAGGAGAAGAGGTGTCGTACGGGTGTCCATTTTCTATTATCACCAGTCTTGACCCTGATTAAAGCTCAAAATCGGAGGAATGGATCTTGCTGGAGATTTGAATTTGCTCAAAAACCAGTAACTGCTATTTTTGAACGATATTTTGGTTGCTGGGCTCAGCAGCCACTTGTATCTCATTATGAGTGAACAGAGCCCAAGTTTGACTGCGTCTATACCCTACCCCTTTTCAAGCAGTCGTATAGATGCTATAGTAGGGCATGCGGGCGACAAGAACAAGGATGGACCGAAAAGGAAAAAAAGAGTTATCAATAGCCATATATCATATCGCAGAATGCTTGATAAACTATCCTCTTGGATAGCTGACTGAACGTTTAACGTATAAGTGAAATGACAATGTCAAGGGAGAGAGGAGCAACACATTTTGAGATTTTGGGGCACAAGATGAGGGCAAGAGTCGAAGAGAAAGAGAAAAGCTGAGCAAGAAGTTGGGCTCAGGCTTTCTTTGCCAGTACATGCTAAAAGCAATAGGATTCGGCACTTTTCCACTTCTTCTGCACCAAAACCTCAAAATCAAATAACTCTGTCTTGGGGGTGTTATTTGGCACGTTAATCGCGAAAATCGTGCCAAGATTGGGCACTGTTCGGCTAGTTCTGGCCCAAAACCTCAAAATGAAAATTTTCGCTCAAGATTCGCCTATAGGCGGTTACTTGAGGTGCGGAACACGAATATCATGTTCTTTTTCTACCTCAACTTCGCTTCCGTAGAGTCACGGTTAATACACCAAGAGCGTAAATACGGTATTCCATACACGGTATTCCATACAACCCTCTCAACTCTTGCAGAGTGTAGTTTCAAGCGCCGGTTGCAAATACCGTACCCGTTTCCCATCTCCATAGAGATACGGTAGGCATGCGGTAGGAAATTTAGAGAAAGTCGTATTTGGGAAGAAGATAAAGATGGCATGCAAAATAATGTTGATAATCGCGATCAGCGCCTAAAGTAACTCCTCTCAACCCCAAAACTTAAGAGGATTCTGTGAGATACCTTATCTGCAGTATACCTGCTGTAACCCTGTAGAAACGGAGCTAAGTACGGTACAAAGAGAATTCAATATTCATGTTCAGCACCTCTAATACGCTCCCCCCCCCCCTTTTCCCAGGCGAAGACAGCGAAATTTTTTTCTCGAAATTTTGGGGCAGACCCAGCCGAATAGTGATCAATTTTCATGTTAGAGCTTGGCTATGCTGCAATATTATGAGTCAATAACAAAAAGAAGCGCTGCGACAGTTTCCACAATGAAAAATAAACTAACCAAAAAAAGACAAATATAATCTAAATCAAACTCACCTCATGCATATCTGGAAGTGGGTTGTCAACCAATGGTTGAGCGTCCGAATGAAATGCATGCATTTCCATAGCAGACATTTTCTTTTCCTGAATACATTAGATATTACAACGGTAGAAATCAATGAGAAAGCAAGGAGGAGATCGAGATGTGACAAGGCGGCCGAATGTCAATTTCTTCTCACAAAAACGAAAACGATCAATTTGCACATGCGAGCACGTGAGCGTTCAAAAGCAGTCGAATCCATGAGTCACCATTTGATTGTGCATAAATTTCGACACCCGATCGAAATGAAAGGAGGGAAGTCGTCAACACTTCTTACTCACTGTATACGAAGACGAAAGAACGGCCAAAATCGATCCGAAAATCATATGTTTGCTTTATTGACTACGGTGCACATCAGCAATTGAGTGCAATTGCGACACAAGCGATTTGACGCAAAAACAAAACAATCACTTGTTGACACAGTTTGTCCCTGTGTGAATACTCCTCATGTTCTGCTTGGTTGACACATGTCCTCAGGAAGTTCAACTAGGTGAAAGGGATTTAGGGGGGGGGGGGGCACCCTATAAAAGGTCCTAGGCTTCACATTGTAAGCCTAAGCCAAAGCACTAGACAAGATGGATTTTGCACAACATTCGCGGTCAGTCTGACCGTTATTTGGGCGTGAAATTAGATGTATTGGCGGGCTGCAAGCACCCCACGGTTTCCATATTCGACGCCAAAACACCTGTGAACTTGATTTCGTTCTATTTTTGCGCGGAGTACTATTAACCTGGCTAAGAAGGTTGACGAAAAGTGTCCAGTAAGCGGGCAACAAGCGAATTACAGGAATGTCCTGGCAAATCGGGACAAAAACCGCTGGTTCTGAGTTACATGTGATGTTTAATTGTCTCATCTGCCTTTAATACTTTCTTAAACGTGAATATCCCTTTCAAAGAGATCTAAGTGCCGTTAAACAGGATTGATTTTCCATCGAATACGAAGCCCGTGGTGCATTTGCAGTCTGCCTTCAATTTCACGATAGGACCAACCGCAGATAAGCCTAAGCCTAAGCATAATCTTATGCTGAAGCACGGCTTTGAGCCTAAGCCTAGAACTTAGGTTTAGGCTGCACTAGAGTGGCACCCCCTCCCCCCTCCAATCCATCTTCACCTTCAACTGATAAAGGGGTGTACATAAGTTTATTTGCTCGTACACTGAGGAAGGTGATCAAAACGCTACTGACAAGATCTAAGCAACAATTAATATTTGAAAAGAAAATTAGTAGGAAAAAAAGCTGAGGTTGAGAAGAAGGGAATACCTAGATGGGAATCACAACTATGGGAAATTCCAGTCAAACATACTGATGTGCACATTCCGCACATCATGTTTGGACAAGTTGGAACAGGAAGCTGGATGCGGAGGACTGCGATGTCAATGAAATATGTGGATGCGCAGACAGTTAGAGTGTTGCATGTGGTGCAGCGCATGCGAGCGAGACTGCATCAGTGGAGTTTCCTGTATGCAAAGTATTAATACTTCTTAGAGCATCTTCAGCTTCGTGTCGGGTTCGATTATTCATCAACTCTACATATTTAAACTACTTTATGACTGCCCTCCCAGGTGTTTTATTAGTTCACCTGCATCACAATATATTATGCATAGTTACAATCGTACAGACATTTAGGGCATTTCAAACGGCCGTGTGCAAGGGGCAGGACCGCGGCGAGGCTCTCTTGGGCAAAGACGCGGAGGCTCTGCATGCTGGCTCTGGTTGTCTGCCTCTGCCAGCTCCCACGCCACACCGCGGTCCCGCCCCTTGCACACCGCCGTTTGGATTCCCCTGTGAAAAGTGGCCATTTTGAGTAGCTGTTAGTAAACACTGAAAAGAAGCATTATAGAATGAAGAATGAGGTGGTGAAATTTAACGCTAGAGCCGAACTCCAACCAACTCGTAATTGGTGTAAGCGCTGAGGCAAGCGCATTTTGCAATTTTTCGTAGAGTTACCTAAGGTGAGCTCCAATGAAAGTCCGCTTTCGGGAAGCATGCAGCGCCGCTCGCGCTGGAATCGCTGCCGTAATAGCAAACCAGACTTCTTATAGCTTTTCGTCCTATTCGATGTCAGTTATTGAGAAAACTAATTAATATCAAGTGAACGTAATGGCTTGTTATCACGACGATGGTAATGATTAGAAGTAGCAGTAATTTAATAATGATTTTGTTGTGTGCCTATGCCTATACGCCATCAAAAGAGATAATTTCTTGCTCTTTTCCATCAACAATGTTCAGTGCTTCATTGCAGATTAGCCCCTCGTAATCTTCTGATGCATATAGTTTTCGCAAAAAAATCCTGAAAAATGTGATATGATCTCCTTTGCTTTGAGCCCATACGCATGAAATGTCGACTCTATAATGTTTAGACTCTAGCATGCAGTGGATTTAGCATAACGTGCAGCTGAAGCATAAATTAAAGAAGAGGTCGCGAGTCAAAGCTCATACAGACACGGAAACGGCCGTCCCAACGGAACTATTCGATTTCCAGTGGCGGGATTCATCAGCGTTCTCCGGAAGTCTGCAGACGTCGCGCTTATTCAGAGCGGACGAGCTTGACTAGCAGACATTTGTCTACTTGACTCTCCCAAATGTTTCTGCTTTTGAAAATGTTTCGGACAGAAAAGACCAATTTTGCACGAAAATTTCTGGAGGAAGACTGTGTATTCCCAGGAGCATTCATGAATCTCGCCGCTCTTACTACTCCTGAGACCCACAGAAAATTTCTGAAAGATGATGGAAAAGTTGGGGTCCTTTCAAAGTCTCTGGGACATATTTTTTCACTTTCGCCTTCTCAGCGCCTCCTAGCCGGTTTTTGGATGTTTTTTCTTGAATTTCGATTCGTCATTTGGCTCATTAGCGTGAGAGTAGAAGCATTTTTTCTAGAAATGAAGTTGGAAAATTCAATTACGTTATGGCGCACAACAATTACATGTAATAAGATCTTTCTGATAATTGAAAGGCAAGGTCTTCTGGGAAACTCCACTGCAATAGGTGAAGACAAAAGCTGTTTCTACAATTCATATGTCTTCAATGCTCTTTCGTGCATATCAGTGAACGATAAATAGAAGAGAATTCCTGTGGAACAATACTCTTTTTATCTATTTGCGTCAATTATAAGTTTTTCTGAAAGAAAACATGTTAAGAATCTGCAGATGATGTGAATATTTGGGAAACACTCAATCCTGAAGACCATAAGTTGCATTTCGGATTATCCAGCAAGGCCGAACTTGAGATTCGGGACCTATTCTTACAGAAAAACTGCTAACTTACTTGAATTAGCCGTCAAATACACATAACAATTACTACGTGAGCCAATAAAAATTTGCTGGAATCTAATTCAACAATTCTGAACTAAAAAAAAACCCAAAACCCAAAACTGAATGCAACAATCTAGTGGAAAACGAAAGGAGCTACTCAAAATTATTTAGATTTAGGTGAATTCCACTAGGAGTTTTTATCTATGATCTCCCGACAGAAAAAAAAACCGGAGGCTGAACCTTGGCCCGTCCAAGATGACCTGATTGGTTTGAAGCGTTATACCTGGAGTGGATGGTGGTCACGGGCCCTGTGATTGGCCGATTGGGAGAATTGACCACTCGTAGAGGTTGGCCGCGCCCTCTTTTCAGATATAACGCTCCACACACGACCAGATTTAGTCTCTGCTATCTGTTATGTCAATTAAAATTTATGTATGTAAACATATTTAAACTAGTTGAGCAACGAAAATTATCCAGGTTAAGCAGGAATTACTTAGTTCTAGGACAACTGCGAAGGACAGAAATGACATTTGCCCAGTAGGTGGCCTAAGAACAAATATCCGAAGCCATGTTTAGCCGTTACACATGTTGGAATCCAGTATACTTACAGATAGCAAAGTAGACAATTTTGGAAAGGAGGGAATCCAGGACTGGTTTTCTTTTCTCCGTGGATATTCTTTTTCTGAGAAAGGTTCAATAAAGTCTTTTCAAGGTCAATATTTGACAAGAAGATTGAAACGTTCAAATTAATGAAGGTTTTTTCAAAGCCAAATTGAAGCGCCAAATAAGGTTACGGGGCCGTTGCAGGCCGCAAGAGAAGCAAAGGAATTCTACCATTCTCTGGATTGTGCACGTAAATGAATGAATGAAGAAAAGTTAATGAAACCAGCAGAATTCCATTTCAATGGGGCATTCATGGGAAAAATGAGAGCTTCTGAACAACACTGTGGGTAGTTTTGAATTCGTAATGAACACCGGCGTCCGAGCAATAACGCCATGTCGATATGGAAGCCAAGGGCTCGTCGTGCGACTTCCAGCTGACTCAGGAGTTCCCTGGAAACATCTACGCGAATGTCGTGGACGAGAGTACACTTAGGCACATGACCACTTCGAGGGTTTTTCAGCTGAGAAAAATCGAATAAAGCCTGCCGACGTCTCATGGTGCGTGTTATCCATTGAAAACGCGCCTTCCGGAGGAGCCGGCCGAGAAAAGTGCACGAGCGGTGTGACACGCTTGAGATATGGAAGCTCCCTGGCGACATGACGTGAAGACATCCATTACTGGACGATGTATCGCGCTTTCGAGGAGGCATCCACAAGATATTTTTCGTCGCTATCCTTTGCTGATGGAATGTTAGGGTAGTCTGGAGCAGTGTCGGTCGCTGAGAGGGTGGAGAAGGAATACGGGAGCCGTACTTTGTTTTAGTGCTGACGTTTTACAGCCATTCTGCGCTTTTCTTCGCCATTTTGCACTTTACTGCAGGAGAATCTAGCTATTTACTTTTTCTACAGCCAAGCAGCACTCAGGAATCTTAGGAATTGTGTTATCTAACGGCTAAAAGCAAGTTGTGGTTATTATTTCCGAAATAGCTGTCGGAAGTGAACAAGAATTATCTTCATACCTCGAAATTTGCTCTATCAGTGGAAAGATAAGCCATAAGGAATTCAAGAAAGACGTGCACAGCAGCGCGCCGAGAACCTCTGCAGAGATAACACCATGTATTTTGAAGCAATTTTTTTCCCATTTGTAAAGTTATAGACTATGTAAGAATTATTGACGCATGAAATGAATCTGTAGAAAAGACAGGATGTGTCGACGTTCAACATTTGCATATGCAAAATAAAGCACATGTTTGGCGATCAGAATAAATGCACTCTTGTTTGCAGCCGATTCCTTCCTCGCCGAAGCAGTCACGAAGACGACGACGGAGCGCAGAGCCTTAGCGTGGCATCTCCTTCAGATCAGGCTCTGATGATTTGTTATTTCACTAAGAAGTAGGGCAACTCTTATACTTCAAGCGGCCTGCATGAAATAATCCAGCAGACTGGCATTCAGGCTACAAAAAAGCCACATCTGAGCCAGTATGAAGTCTTTTCAGTAAATTCCTGGAACCAGACATGCACCATTTTCATTTCCTGCACTTGTGCCAAGCCCTACCATTCCCTGGCGAAAATGCGATTAAATTTGCAAATAAGGAATGAATTTCATGGTGCACTTGCAAACTGAGATCTGCACTATTCCTGCTGGGAGCAACAATTTCCTGAAAGCCCACATATTCGTAACATGCGACAAAAACGGACGTGCTGTACATGCTGGCGTCATCGTTGCTGTTTTCTTTCGAAAACTAGCAAGGATACAGAAAGCGCAGATTTTAGGAAAACTGGTGGGAGGGTAACCAAAAAAGAAAGAAAAATAAGTTAGTACTTCCAGAACAGCAATCATTCAGTCAAGGTTAGAAACACTTATCAACTTCGCTCACAAAAGAAGAGAAGAAGGAGTGCGTAGTGAGAAGGTGTTTCGCTTTTCTCCTCTTGCGATGGAGTAATCGAGATAATTTCAAGAGATACCGAACAGATTCGGATGAGGTGAATGGCACTACGACTCCCCAGGGATCTAGCGATAGAGGAGTACGAGAGTGTCGCGAAATGACCGCCTAGGCTTCGTGCACTTAGGATGAACGTTCTCTCAATCCATGCTTTCTCCGAGAGAAGTAAATATCCAAGCAGAATATCAGTGGTAAGCCTAAATCAGGAAACATGGCTAAAATAAGCACTAAGTGTTATAAATTTTGAGCATTTATTTATTTATTTATTTATTTACTGATACACTCAAGGTGCGCTAGCCAAGCAAAGGCGTGAAACTAAAACAAAAAGATAATTTAACTTAACATGCAGTGATCAGTAGAAAAAACAGGAATGGGTGGGAATAATGGTGAGATTTGCCAGTAGAGGGGAGGGACCAGGTACCACTGAGTTTCTTTCACAACCTATTCCAAGAATAAATTGACGTCCCTTAAATAGCTTCAGCACACCTATTTATTCACCAAACGCACATATTCCTTACAAGGAACACAGTTTTTCTCTTTTCGGCAAGGAATGCATGAATAGCTGCTGTGGAGTGAGTGTTCGAAGGTTTCCACCTGACTTCGTGTGAAATCACGCTTAAATTCCCATGAATAGAGTAAGGAATACGGTGTAAAAATAAGCGAGATTATTACGGGGAATAACATGACACTGCTCGAACTTTGAGTAAGGCGGTCAATTCCCTGATGCCCTTCGAAGTGCATGCCTCAGGGGGTAGTATAGTAGGAATTTACCAGAACGCTACCAGTATTCCGCAGAATGAACGATCTACAGTCCTTCCCAAAAAGTTGGACGGATTCCGTGACTGCAGAAACGCGGTGGGACCTGAGCGAAGGATGCGGAGAGAGCATGCTCCAAATAAGAGGGTCAAGTTGGTCCTGCCACGATTTTGTGACTGCGACGCTATGAAAACGCACGCGCAATCCGTCTACCTTTTTGACAAGGACTGTACGTCGTCATTGTCGAGAGTTTACCCCGGGAACCAGCTGGTACATGTGAAGCTGCCACTACATAGTCTGAATCAACAAAAATTTGGAAATCCTTATAAGGACAGGTGCTTTGGGACGCATCACTGTGATTACCCAAGGTAGAGTTTTAAACCCACACAAGTTTTCCTACCATTAACACAACCGTCCACACGATCACCCTGGGTAATCTCAGCAATGCATCTAGGCCCTTAATGAGGATAGCGGAGCGGGAAATGGGGAGAAGGGAGGGGGCTATGAAAAATTGTGAAGGAGCTTCGATCTAGATTGTTCCTTGAAGTTGTAGAGTAAATCCTCAAATGTGAAAGTTTCCTTCCTAAGTGGTGAAAGTTGCGCTTCTAAGGACACAAGGAGCATTTCTGCTGAGCAGGCCACAACGAATTAACGCAGTGCACTTGTTTTTAACGGTATGGTTTAATGGAGCAATGAAATAAGAATTTCTTCAGGGCGTATCGCTTTGAATCCTTGAATTTGTGAGGATGGGAAAAGCTTGTGTCCTCACTGAATCGTATTCAAAAGGCTTAGATTCATATAAATAAAATTAAGCAACTTGGATGCTGGCAAACAATACAAGTGAGAACGCCTTAAAACACATTTGACTCATTTTTTCTCAGGTGACATTGATTTTTGTGATTTTTTTCTCCATATTCTTGAAAAATGTAAGAAAATGAGATAGAATCTTTATTATTCGAGGTGGGGTTAATAGCCGGGAGCAAGACGAGCAGGTGGACAATGATCGCAACTTCCGGGTGATCCGTTCTCTCCGGCATTTCCTGGGCCTCCAGCGGGTCCGGGTGGTCCGGGGGGTCCGCGTTGTCCTGAAATTCAGCCAATTTTTGTAAGATGCAAACTGCATTCCTGTATTTCACTTTCCAACATATAGCTCACCAGGCTCTCCAGTCGCTCCAGGGCTTCCATTTTCTCCATCTCTTCCGGGGACTCCAGCTTTTCCAGGTTGTCCAGGTGCTCCTGGTCGGCCGGGAGGTCCAGGAGGGCCGGGTGGCGCAGGTCCTCCAGGCACCAACTGTCCGGGCTCTCCAGGTGGTCCGCGCTGTCCAGGCTGTCCAGGAGGTCCAGGTGGTCCGGGTGGTCCTGCGGGTCCCTGTTGACCTGGGGCTCCATCGTTTCCATTGCCACCAGGCTGTCCTGGGGATCCGTCCTGTCCTGGTGGTCCAGGCGGTCCTGGCATTCCAGGAGCAGCCATGCACGGGCACTGTGGAGGCACTGGCAGGAGACGATCGTGCAATTCGGCATCGGGCCCTGGTGGTCCAGGCTCGCCGGGGCCAGCGCCTGGGGCGCCGTCTTTGCCGTCGGGGCCTGGCAGACCATCTGGACCGGGTGGGCCTTGCTGGCATGTGCAGCATTGGGCTTCCGCTTGACGGGTGGCACGGAGGAGGACGTCCAGCGAATCTTCGCCACCTTCCGGCGTCACCTCGACCATTTCACGCCACATGTCTCGCGAGCGCGACTTACAGTACTCGACTTCACCCTGAATCAGGAAAAATTTCACAGGGCTTTAAATTCAATTGTCCTATAGCAATTGGTAGCAAAAATGTACCTGTACGGTAGCTTGCAGGGTCTGCACATAGTGGAACACCAGAGGGAAGGTGACCAGACATGCCGACACGGCCACAGTGGAGAAGACGACTGCGGCGAAGGCCACGCCCCTCAACGAGTCCTTCTTCTCGTCCATTTTCTGCAAGCATTAGCGAATAACGACCAATTAGGAGCGCCTTTATCGCCTCTATGACGTCACTCTCAGAAACCATTGATGGGCAGTTAAAATTAACGATGTCTTAACGATGCTTTTAGGCAAAAAAACTCTATGAGCCATTAAAAACGGGACTTTGCACGCAAGGCGTCGGACCGGTTACGTGGCCAGTGGACCGGAACCGGTCGCAGCTAAGTCGACGGCCTTAAGTAGTGAAAACGCATTACGTGCGAAGACTTGTACAGCAACTTTTTTTCCCAAGGAATTCAAGTGTCTATTCATAGCAAGTGCCTCAAATAAGAGCTGGGAAGCACCCGAATGCAGCCTATTGCTGATTCAAGACGGAGAAGGGGGTGGTTTTTTTAGATTCACGAGTCTATAGGGATATGTGTGCTATCCGATGGTGGAAAAACTGGCCGAAAAATTTCCCAGAGGATCGAGAAAGGTTTGCTTCGACTAAATTTGGCTGATGTTTGCCATAGCGCATATTTAGCCTAGCAGGTTTACCGCCTACGAACACTTACCACCCTCACGCGTAGCGTCAGGCACTTTTGCCTTTTTCAACTTTGGGAGAAACAGCCATAGCTTGTTCAAAAGATGGTTTAACTCACTCTAGCCCCCTTATTGGTCGCCACAGGTCGAAGATAACATGTAAGTTCTGGGGAAGAACCGGGAACAGCGGATTCCTGTACACGCTCCTACCGGGGCTTGGCGAGCGGGGGTCGTAGGTAAGTCTCCAGTAATCCTTTAGAGCGTTTTGCTGAATTCACCTCAGGTGACCCAAACCAGATAGGCCTAGATGCTTTTGTGTCCTAGAGCAAAAATCCGGGATACCAGAACTGTCCAAGCAGCGCTGGTACTGGCTTAGTCGGGATGAGCGGTGCTTCAGTAATAAATGTGTCCCCACTTTTATGGATTATTCCGCGAATTTTAAATTTTTGCTAGAAATTTTTGATTCAGATTTATTTTAATCTAAATAGGTAACATAGACGGTGGTTGACTCTCTAGGCTTCTGAATTTCTTTTCTTTTTTCTTTTCTTGCTTTCCAAAAAAAAAAGAGGCAAAATTTCAAAAACCGCCTGGTTATGGGCTGGGAAATGTTTTTGCAAGCAAAATTCCTGAAATAGGCTCAGGATAGGCGCTCTAGACCGCAGATCACAAGCCCTCCTTGGTGAGCATATAAATTATGCATTGTTCTTAAAGGCAATGGCAAAATCCAGATTTTTTGGGCATTCACGTTGTTATAAGGTTTTTTTGTGAGAGAAGAAAATCTGTCTTGAGAAGTAACTTCATAGAAAAACCACCCCATATTGTTGGTTTTTCGCTAATTTTTCGAGATTCTTCTCTTGGACAATGGATATCTAGTAGTACATTGAATTTCCTGAAGTGTGAGGGAATTGTGTGGACATAACATAAACATGGAAAGCACACTATAGAAACAACCTCCGCTGAAACATCCAAAATAGCCAGGGCCAGCTAGGTTTGGTTCGGAACGAACTGTTCACATAACCAAAACTGCGCGATTACTCTAGAAAAACCGAAAAAGCATGTAGTACTTGTAGATTTAGAAAGTTTTGTAATTGTAGAGTTTCGAAAAAAAACACCGAAAGATCCGACAACATATGCAACCTCTAAAGCAAGCAACATAAGCTAATCCCAGCGTTTTAGGTGCAGTTTCGAGAAACTGCGGCAACGGACCAATGAGCAGCTGGGGGCACAGTTACGGTAATGTAACATTAGTTACGAGTAAAGTAACTACATTATGTGAGGGCCACAGGTATGAGAGAAGGAAGTGAGGCGCCGAGGCGACGGTAGCGGTGGCTGACGACGAGCTCTCGGATGGGGGACTAGCTTATATGCGGTTGTGGAGGTGGAACGAAACACCATCGCGTACACACAAGCGACGAAGAAGCAGCGCGCGCCTGCGCGAACACTCAGCAGCCGCCGTCGCCGTCGCCAGGTCGTACTAATCACGGACGACCGCCGGTCGAGCGTGCACGTAACCCGTGAGTAGGAATTCGACCTTCGGGATGAAATCCTTAATCTGGGAAACCTTAAAGGCAGCACTCATGGAAATCCTCACTTCTAAAATGATTCGCTTGCCATGTAGCGGGCCACTGGACAATCGCAACAGTAAGTTGAACACAGTGAATAGCAGCAACCTGCGATGATACTGCCGTGGACACATCTGCCGCTCTGGACAATAGGGTTCCGTCGCGCCAGCTAACGCCATTGACAGGGTGTGCGCATGTGGTTCAGCGGGGGTTCGTTTATGGAATTCGTACCATTTGCAGGGTTTCGTGGCGTGACCCATCACGGAACACTCGTCCACGCTGTGGACGCACATGAAATACCGCCATTATTTTCTGTTTTTCGCGTGCTTCATGCTACTTCATTGTTGTGAACGAGTTCATTGTCCCTAAAAACCCCGATATACCACGAAATCTTCGACCCCAAAATTTCCGTGTGAGTGCTGCCTTCAAGGAACATATGGTTAGTCTACCTACTCTGCAATAGGACTTTACTTATTTCTACCACTCTGAATGAGGTAAAAGGGAAAAAAGAAGGCGCAAATATAAGGAAAAAATTAGAATGTCGCGTCCCATCCTGCAGATGATCTTGATTTTTCTGCTCCTCCTCCGAGAAATGCATTGCCTAATCCATTAAACAACTAGAGCTGCTTGGACATTGATGTGAAATTCTCTCAGTAAGGGTTGAAACCACAAAGACGGCTAAAATTTACGTGTAAAATGGCTGGGTGAGTTAGAACCACCTCATTAGGTTGGGTTGGATTAAATGCAGAACACCCTTGGACCTGATAAATGAATTTTTCCAAATGGTCCGCACCATCTAAAGGTCCCGTAAAATTTGCAGCAAAATTAAATTATCTCGACATTATGCGTTTTAGGTAACCGTAATGTATAAACTATGTAGTTTTTCAGGATTCGGATGAATCAGTGACATTATTCGAAGTAAACATGTTAATGCGCCTTGTCCTGGATGCACAGTGATTACCGCAGGTAAGCACCTGCGGTTATGGTTCTATAATTAGTGTTTTTGCCTTGTTTTTGTTTTTATGTGTGTTGCTTGAGTCTTTTTTTATTCTAGTCATCGTTTGACTGATAATTAAGTGATAATTTTATTAATAGAAGTCCAGAGTAGATTAAAGCCTCGTGTCAACGGAGAGTAAATTTGTTTGGTGTGACAGGGTGTACGTTGGGTAGTTTCAATGATCCATGCGGCTCCTAACCCTTTATCTGACACCCATGAACATTTTCATTTATACATGACGTTCCCTACACCTAGCCACTACCCGTGGGTAATCAAACCCATAACTACGAGATGATAGATTATTCTGACGATTCACCCGGGCCAAGCGGAAAAAATTTTTCTTTGAGAAAAAAATGAGGCCAAAATTTTGTAGTTGAGCTAGTGCTTGTTTTCTCCCTTAATTATTACAGTTTTATTTACCAAATTTCAAAGTGTTCAACGAGAAAATTGTAGACAGGCATCTTCACTCTTGAAGATTTAATCTTGGATTCAAAGATTCCAATTCGATGGTTTTTGTATTTAGTCTATCCTTTATTTCTTCTTTTTTTTTGCATTGTGTCGTCATCCAGTTTCTAATCTGAAGGAAAAGAATCGGCGTCGTTGAAAGTGTGGAAAAAAGCTGTATCAACGTATGCGAGTGGACGTATCTTACCATCAGCATTCATTCATTCATTCCATTCCTTCATTGATTGATTGGTTGATTGATTCATTCACTCATTCATTCGTCCATTCATTTATTTTTCGTGCTTTGTTTCGCGTTCTCTAAAAACTGCACAAACAATAGGTGCACACACTCACTTTTCCTGTAAGAGCCATGGACCCACGGGATCTGAACTGACAATCCTCCAAAAGAAAAACTTTTGGCAAAGATCGGTTCCTTGTCTGTCCACGGACAATTTCCCAGCCAAAATTATGCTAATCTGCACAACTGCCTCTGAATTCTCTCTCTGTCGCTCGATTGTCCTGGTTAATTGCTGTCATTTGCACTATACAACCATCCTGTCTCTTGCAGATCTCCAAAAAAAAAAAAAAGAACCGTCAAAGCTTGCGTCGGCCGGTATTCTTGAAGGAAATGAATACAAGCAGAAATAGTATGGCTAGAACCAAGGTTTTGTCTGGACTCCTTTT
This sequence comes from Ancylostoma caninum, assembly GCA_037903475.1. NCBI lineage: Eukaryota > Metazoa > Nematoda > Chromadorea > Rhabditida > Ancylostomatidae > Ancylostoma > Ancylostoma caninum. The sequence goes on along the minus strand of JBAJFG010000015.1, from coordinate 90,508 downwards.
TCCATCCAGGAAATGGTGAGTTTTTGAAACTTTGCAACCGTGCACTGCCTTCTATCACAAACTTTTTACAACCTACTTTTCGAAGATGTTTGATGTAGTCACAAAAAGTTGAGCGCAAGTAGTTGTGGCGAACACAGAAGTGGGCACTTGTGATACATTTCCAAGAAAGCTCTAGTGGTTTCAAGAGAGTTGTTCAAGGAATTCGAAAAATACCAGCTCCAAACCGCACCTGAATTGTTCAGTGTTGCTCCAGTTTAGTCATATAAAAGCCAGTAAATGTGAATTATTCCCATCTTGGCAGCGGCATTCACGCGGAGGTGCCCTGAGGAATTTTTGAATGAAGTGCCTTTAAGATAGTTCATTGTATTATACGAGATAATTTATTTCATCGTTCCTATAATAGCAAGGCTCTCTCCAGCTCCCCTTTTCTTCACCCTACCAAACCACAGGCCTGATGACGGCATGGCCGCGGTCAGCCACCTTTGGCCGGCCAGATTTGGCCAACGACATGTATGCTGTAGACACGGTATCTCAAAGAATTCTCTCAAATTCCGAAAATCGGGGTTATTTGGTGCGTTAAACGCAAATATCGTATTCATTTTGTCCCAGAACCTCGCTGTGGGGAAATTACGGTAGGTGGTGGAAAACGTAGTTAATGTGGGAAGGCGAAGGCATGGGCGGGGTTAAAGAAAAAAAAATTGTGTACATATTTCTTTCTAACTTTTTCTATGCATTCATTCTTTATTATCTAATGATAGAACTGATTTATTCATTATCTTCATTATTCTATTCTAGTCCCCAGAGTGGCTTAGTTGCCACCCCCCCCCCCCCCCCACCTCTCCCTGGTTTGCAATCCTGAAGCCAGCACTGATGTATACCCAAGGCAGCGATCGAGTGTAGAACAATCTAAATTCATACTTTTGACTTGCGTGCGTCTATATGATGAAGGATACAGGCATTGCATGTTTTATACATACTAGGTGCGTCTATACTAGACGCAGTCGCGCGCCTGACGCACGCATCGATTTGCGGAGGATTTCGCGTGAAGATCGGTCAACGCGGCAAGCACCTTTTGAATGTGGCTGTCGCAGATGCTCCGCGGTACTGTGAACGCCTACGCCTGATCTGTATCAGCGACTGGCCCTATACTTAATTATAGGGACGCACGCGCGTCAAACGCAAGTGTGTAATATAAATGGCTCTATGGGTCCTGACCTGACACAGTAGCTCCTACTCAAGTCAAGTGCATGGGTTTGTGGCTTCACAACTCTTCATGGTGACCGTGTTATATCCTCATCCAGGATTAACATGCCGCGTTGATAATTTTTTATGGAAAACCCTCCACAAATACGTAGATGCGTGCGTCTGACGCGCAATCGACGGATACATCTAGTGCAAAATATATCACTCCATGGGTCCTGTGTAGGCATAGTAGCTCAGACTCCTAGACCCTTTAGGCCTTTAGGCCTGCTTGCTTAGTTGTGGGTATGGAGAACAGTGTAGGGTTAACAACGTCTTCCAAAATGTAGCTCTTGATGGGGAATTATTGAGCTTATGATGTAGTGAATATTCGAGTTCCCTCAGAGACCCCAAGGATAAAATCCCTCGGAGGGAAATTAAGATTCTTCTTCAGAAAACTACACATATACAGGAGGGTAACCACTGCTTCTAGGGACCTTAGCTGACAATGAGTTCAGTGAATTTGGATAATTTTACCAAATTTATTGGCTCCATAACACCTAAAAATGAACAGATTCCGGATGGAAGAGATCTCAGATGACATCACTTTGATCGCTTCGTCGACAGTGGTAATTCACGCAAAAAATTCGCCCAATTTCAGCTACCGCGCTGATGGAACGTGCCTCGAAATCTGCTTTGGGGTTCTAATGGCACTGTCATGCTTGATTGAACGACGTGAGAACAACAAGCAAAAACGTGTACTTTTTGCCTAACACAACAATTTTTTTTCCATATTCCTTTTTCAGCGCCTGACAAATCGCCACACCTCACTTCACTTTACCTCGATGCCACCCTCACAAAGCCAGTTCATCAAGTTCTGCAACCGGTCTAATTTACGTTCTTCTTCATTCTTCATTTAAAACGAGGCACGTTCCTCATAGGGATGGGCATAGAACTTGTTTTGTTTGGCATTGTTAGGAGGCGCTATCATAGTTCAAAGTGTAACACAACTTTACTTTAGGAAGAAACTGGCTTGTGAGAACAACAAGTTGCGTTCTAACCAACATCACAACTGGCTTCCGTTATGGGAGAATGCATGCTCCAAACGTTCCTATGTCGTTAACCCAATAAACGGCTATCTATTTCTCAAGAGCTGGTTAGAGGCTTTCTTTCATAACGATCAGGTACTGTTCTATCAAGAAATGTGGGTAGAATTGACAAGACAAGCTCATGGAGCTCTAGTAACACATTTTACTTATGAGGTGTAGAGCGCTTTTAATGGAAAGGTAAGATGTCAAGTCACGTTTTGCAGTAGCAACCTGTCCACTCCGGAAAAGATTTGAAAATAAAAAAAATATTCGTGAAAAGAGCACAGTCAGAGATACTAAAACCATATTTCGAGCCCTGCGGTTTTCCAAGGTGGGGAACCTGTCAAGCACAGCAGAATTCCCCCAATTGCTGCTACTCTGGAAAACTCAAAATTCGGGAAACTGTATGTATAGCTTTTAGTCTTTTCCCCTCCTTAGAGGAGTTTTGCGGAGTGAACTTCGTCTTCTATTGCATGAAATCTCATCCATTGAAGTCCTACGGGAATCGCCATGTTGACTATCCTCGACGGAAAAGAACACCTACTTTATCTATACAGGAGATTTCTATGAAATGCATTATATTGTATTTGTCAAGTATAACGCACTGTCTTTACAGATACCTTGGCGTACATGTGTCCACTCTATCGTTTCTGATGCTCCAAACACTTCAGCAGCAATTGTCGTTCGAAGACAATATTAGAGAAGTTGTGTACGATAATCAGGAGAATGCTAGCCCTTTATTCCCAATACAAGAAAAAAAAAACGAGAAGTTTTCTGTCGTCCTGCTCAGGGGACACACAGCCCCTGAAGTGGCGAACATTTGAGGCCGTTTGAGCACTTGCATGGAGCGCCGACCACGTAGATAGCATCTCCATCAGTTGGGCTTAACCTGCAGTTCATTAAAGTTTTAAAAATGACTCATTATCCACGCCTTGCGCATGCAACCTGTTAATCCTCATTTTAACTAGCTGCAAGCTAAAGAATAACTAGAATATGAAGTGAAAAACCCACTGATTGTATTGGCATACCACAGCGGACGCTCCTACATTTTGGCAGATTTTCACAGCACAAGCGAGTTTGTCGACCGTATCATGAGCCAGCTACAGTAAAATTGCTCTTTTTCAAATTCATGAATGCTCTCTGTCTATTATGCTCACATTGGCGTAGTCATTCAATCCTTTACCATCCTCGAAAATGTTTTCTTTACCAATACCAACTGTACTGATTTGATCTGCCCATGACTTTATTGCCTGCAAATTTTACTCATCAATAGGATTATGGTTTGATTTGCATATTCAGTATATAACACTCAAGAATGGATAAAAATGAGGAATTAGAAAATAAGTAGCACAAGCGTTCACTAGTAACGTCGTTCCACTATACTTTATGCACCTATAGTCCTTCGCGCAATCGACAGAAGACTTTCGAGCGCGCCCAGCATGCGGCGCGTGCGCGGCGCGGCCCTTTGTGGCAGTGGTCCCCAGTCGTTCGTCAGATTCTTGGCTCAGGTGAGTGGTTTTCTTTCATTTTTTACTTTGATTGAAGTTTATCTGAAGCTATGAGGCCTGTGGCTGACCGATATCGACCGGATGGCCCCACGCGCCTCATATTTTGCACGTTTTCCTCACGCATTCCCCCAATGCTTGTTTTTTATTGTTTTTATAAGGAAAGCGGGGCCGTCCGGTCGACATCGGTCAGCCACAGGCATCACACCTTCAGATAAACTTCAATCAAAGAAAAAAATGAAGGAAAAACACCCACCTCGGCCAAAAATCTGACGAGCGACGGGGGACCGCTGCCACAAGAGGGCCGCACCGCGCACGCGCCTCATGCTGGGCGCGCTCGAAAATTTTCCACCGATTGCGCGTGAGGACTTTACATTCCCTCACTTTATGCTGATTCCCATTCTGTAGCGTCGTACAGCAGTACCTTCATTCGATACAATCTAGCGGTGGAGGTGCGGATTTGAGCACAGAAAAGAATAGTTCAGCTCGTCCAACGCTCTATTGTTTGAAAATAATAGCACAGTGGAATCGACACAATGATACATTGTGATAACAGTAGACACAGAAAAAAGCCATGATGTGTACGCGCTGTGCAGCTACATCCATAAAATTTAGGAGCAATACATGTACTTCTTCCTGCGTGGGCTTTTCAAGCTACTCAATATTCATGATTTTCGAGAATAGTAGTATGTAAGTGCACAGATGTCCAAGAAATTACTCGCACTACATTCAACACGAAGGCCTGCCCGGCTTTGCTCAGGAGTTTTACTACTTTTTCCACACTGATGCTGCCTGAGTGGTGGCTGAGTTCAATCGCCTCAACCTTTACACGCACGCGTAGCTGAGTTTGCGATCGTAGAGATGAATTCTGTAGAATATGTGCAGGTACATATGTGTGCAGGATTTCAATGCGAAGAAGGACGAGCAGGGCGCAGCACTAGGTGGTCACTGTCGGTTTGGGGGTAGTAAGTCCAATCGGATTCCGAAACGGGCTACTAAGTACCTACACACTAGGGTTCTTTCAGGAAAAGCAGATAGCACTGAAAAAGTGACTTAAATAACCGTTAGTGTGACGAATAATGAAGTTTCAGCAAGAAATGCGTACCATTTAGCGAAGAGAGCATGAATCATCTCAAATTCAAGCTAAAATCCTCGGGAAACTGATCTCAGTTGTTTGATCCCGCTAGAACTCGTTGAAACTTGTTACAGGACCTGTCAGAGACAAGAGGGAAATTTCCCAGGAAATTTCTCTCGTTTGAGAAAGTGTTCCGATACGCTGTCAACTCCAAGAAATGCGCCTAGGTGGTATCAACTCTCCCCCAAAGTGGCATCTTTCGTTTCTGAGAAACCGTCTTCGTTTTTGAAAAAAATCGTCATTAATGGTCAAAAACCACTTTTTGACCATTAATGCCGGTTTTTCTCAAAAACGAAGACGGTTTCTCAAAAACGAGCGGTGCCACTTTGGGGGGATACTCGTTGGTATAGTGCGTGAGCAACACCTGATTATCACTGGAGCGCACCAGAGTGCAGAGTAGGGATGGAGCAAATGGTTGAACGACAGTGATCTTCTGCCACGATTTGATGATCTTCCGGACGTGCCTCTTTGGAATCTGCTTGTGCCTAACATCAGTAGACGCTCAGCTCCGGACATTGGTGCTAAACCCCCTGAATCTGCAGGACACTACTAAGTCCTGGTGGTCACCTCGTGCTGCGCCCTGAGGACGAGTCAGCACTGGGCTTCGAAAAGCCACCGACTGATTATTTCTCGCAATGACACAAAACAGAAATGAGCAGTTGTTCTGGGCAAAATGTAAAAGTCAGTTTCAAAAAATTCGACATCAAGCATAATAGCTCTTCTAGAGCAAAACGCGTTTAGCAAAGAACGGGTTATGGGTAGTCGGGATTGACTCACCTCTGCTAGGATCTCACTCTCCGTTAACTGGTATTTGTTCACACGGTAGTAGTTCAGCGCGTAACCCGCTGTTGCTGTTGGTTTTGTAGTAGGACAGTTGTCCACCGCAGTTTTACAATTTTGTCCAATGTTGTTTGTCGTGCAATCATATGCCTGGGGTAATAGACTTCTTCTGCACGGCTTTTCGGTAGGATTATATAGGATTTTTCTTACCAGGCCTAGCATATTCTTCGCTCTAGGTGCATATCCGTTAGTCTTGTCAGGCATCCATCCCGTAGCGACTTGTCTTCTGTAACGAGGCTCAAATACAATCGGTGCAAAGCTAATGAAATTTGCAAACCTGTAGTAGTTGTGCATGTTCAAAGCTATGTCCTGTAGATTGTTATTCATGCCATCCTGTGCAGTGCACGCTCGATTCTCCAGATCAGCTTGTGCTGCAAGTCAAGTTTTTCAGGTGGCTTTCCTACTCGTGTTACAATGCAAATATGATTGGCTCTTTTGTCGTATTGAATCCCAAAAATTCTTTAAATAATTTCTGCACGTAAGTAGCTACCATGTATTATCCCCTATACCCTACGTTTGCTAAAATTCCAGGGTTGAATTCCACGTAAATAGTATTAGGTTGTCGGGAAATGATTGAGACACTTCACCAAAATTTCTTCCTTGTATCCCTCCCACGTGACCTGTCTCCATGGTATGTGAATATGTGATACCCTGCCTCAGAGCATCTTTGCCATGACTATGGAAGGACGTGGGGCTGCGCTGTTTCTTATCTAGGAGCGAAAATGGACGAGCAACCAGTTCGTGCGATTTTCTTTCACGAGCTCTTGCGGAGCGTCAATGCGAGCAAGAGGGACAGTAACATCATCATGACATTCGGACCGGGGGTCGTCAGCAATGCAACCGTGATCCGTCGTTCGTAACGCTTCGTTTCAAGCGATATGTCCCCTCCAAGCCATTTTCCTACTTTGAGATCTCCTGAGCTTAAGTGCAGGATGTTTTCTACCAGAGTTGTCGGTAAGCACATAATGGGCAACATCAACATTTGCAATAGTCAAATCAGAGTGATGACCGTGCTATTGGGCAAGACATCAACGTATTTGAGGGTGCGTTTTGTTGTACAAAACGCACCCACAAATGGTTTTGTTAACTCATCGGCACTCGGAGGAGCAAGCACGGACTACGATGCCATACACACCACACTTGCCCAACATCGTGCTCTCTAAATAACATCTTGCCTGGACGCTGAAGTTCTCCTTGGTCGAGCCGCACTTCACAACTTTGAAGATTTTTGATCAGTGACTGATGAATTCTTCGACTTGTGACATGATTACTGACCCCGCAGTGCTGGAACTGTCCCTGATAGATGGCCCCAGGTGATAGGCGTACATGATCACTACAGCATTTCCTGGATTTTTCTAATAGAAGAGAAAAAGTTTGAAGACTGCAAAAAATTCAGAGTGTCTCAATCATTTCCCGACGACCTAATACATAAGCATTTTGAAGTCCTGAGAAGACGCCTGAAATTTTATAACAGGGAAGCCTGCTAGTTTAGAGTGTGAGCTAATTTTATTCCATTTTAACCAGGAGATTGAAGTTTCACGCTCAAGCGTTTGATGTTACCCTAAAAAGAAATTCGCATTCACATGTACGTATGTGGAACGTAAAATAGATCAACAAGATTTTGGAATTGTGAATAAAGTTATCATCACACAAATGCTTCTATTATGGGCCTGAAATCGCAGCCATTCTGAAGGTACTATCCCATGCCAGGATCGTTCTCTCGATTTTAACATGAAAAGAATGTCCAGGAGCTGTTGATCAGGAATATACACGCGATTTCGTGTAAAGCTGCTGCAAAACGCCGTTTCCGAGCCCAAACTCTTGTTGGGCTTGTGGACGGGGCAAAGGTGGGATTATGGAGTTTCCGCATCACAGACCTCCTTGGTGGTCACACATGAAGCGCATTTTCTAGCGTGTTAGGACGTTGATGGAGAGAAACTCTCACGCAATATATGGATTTCCTCAAAAGCAGAGCTTCTAGCAGTGCATCGTTCAAAGACTCCATTCTTCCGCCCTGACTGTTCCCGCTCCTCGTATAAGCTTCCCAGGAATTAGCTCGATTACGGGCTTTTCGGCAGTTCTAGAAGTGCGAACAAAGTGAAGAAGGTGAGGAGACAACGACAACTATGGCCTCGACTCTACATACGGAGACAAGATCAGTTTTCCACAATGATCCGATATCAATAGACTTTGTCTTCTCCTTGCACAAACATTACGACGTAAATATAGTGTATTAAAACTCATTGATGATTTGTCGATTTGACATCTACGTTCACTTAACTCTTTTCTTCACGTTTCCCTATCTTTTACTAAGTTTATTACCTCGATTACTTCGTTTAGGAAAGATTCTTATCAGTGAAGAAACTGGCGCAACCCTGCACCTTCTACAGTACGAAGACATTGTCAATCCTTTTATATAAATCATGGTAGTGCAACAAAATTTTCTCGAGCGCAGGCGGTGGAGGGCCTGCGATACCTCAAGAGGCTACCCCGCCCCGTCCCGAAGGGGCGCTAGTCTACATAGAACAAAAAGTGCGTATCACTTTTGTAACGTGAAGCTCTGTTCACACTTCTCTGATAGCTAATAAGGCTATTTTTACAAGTAAAAATGATTTGTGGAACCCACGAGACGTATATTCCTGTTGACAGAGGAAGGCGACACAGTCTGGGTTGAGTTGTGAATTGCATGCGGTGCATACCTCAGTCTCAGCAGCTCCCTTTTCATAGATGTTGGTTTGTCCAAGTGTCAATCTAAAACATTATTAAGATCTGAAACGTAGCAAGTAAACAGAAGTGGTTCGTTAGGATCTGAAACGTAGCAAGTAAACAAAAGTGGTTCGTACAGTTTTTCGTAGACACAGCTCAACTCCGTTTCAATGTTGGAGCAGTCTTTGAGAGCACACGCAAAACCCTTCGCTTGACCAGCCGCCATCTGGAACAACTAATTCCAGCTTCTAATCCGGAGCCAAAGCTTATTTCTGATACCCACCGGACCAAATTGTTCGAGACCCGCAACATATTTCTGTTCGGCATCGAGGTCAACAGCTCTAACTTGATCCCACCACTCCTTCAGAATTGTATTAGTTTGTTGAGTAATATTGGTGCATTTCTTCGACTTGAATCTGAGAAATACACAACTGAGACTCGTCCCATCAACACGCAGCAGATACCTCACTTCATTGAGTTTTGCACGAAATTCTGGTTGACTGCGCCGCCACCACATGCAATAGACCATGCGTGCTGTTCTATGTTGCAGTCCCAGATCTGGAAGGTTTTGTTGAGAGTTCAGATGCGATAGTTACTAAGCGACATGCCTCCCTTGACGAACATACCAGCTCATTCATGTCTTTAGCAAACGGCGCCACTTTGTTGTTACCACAGGGTTGTTTGTTATCGGCTAGTTTTCTCCGATTTTTGTTATGAAATTCTAGAACAGATTTTCTCCAGTCGTCGGAAATCAGCGAATTTGTGCAGCCAAAATCTGAAAGCAGTAGACATCTATATTTTACCTCTCAAGAAAAGTTTACGTAATTTCGACACTTCGTTGCTGTTTAGGTTCCGAATCCAAACAGTAAAATCTTCCTGGCAAATAAAGGTGTATAAATGGAAAACAGAGCTTACTGGTCGGAACATTGAATCCTTCAGCATTGCGGAAATATGTCGCAATAATTAAAGCAATTACCTAAAGTAAGATCAATTGACAGTTTTACATGAACTGATGTGTTGCAGGTAAAAAGTTAAGATATGTCAATTCGGAACAAGCAAGATCAAATGTTCTCGCAGCTGACAAAATGCGTAGCGAAGGAACAAAACTGCGCTCGATATGTGGACGCTCGCCTTTGGAGGAGAATAGTGGGTGGGTCAAAGTCGATTTGTGATTGTATTAATCGATCTTACAAAGAAAGTTCGAGGTTCTGCTCTGTAAATCACGTAATCACCTCTCACGGCAACCCATGTCCACCTCTGTTCAGCGTCACGGTGGTCACAAAACACCTGTCGAACAGTACGTGCCAGAAGTATCTAGAGTAACTGTGATTGGTGGTCTCACACTTTCTCCGAATGCGCGCGAAGTATTAGAGTTGGGCGCTAGTTTCTCACCATCACAGCCTATCTCTAACTCAGTTTTCCGCAAAATTGTTGGCAATCTCCAGGCACTTCAAGATCGACTCCGTCTCAAAGCAAAACTCGATAGTATTGGCATGTCTGCGCAACAAAGCACAAGCTCGATTCCTGCTCCACCTTTCCCTAAGACGTTTTACAAACGTCAAGAGCCTTGTGATACTGTTGATAGTAAATTCCGTTTGTTTGCAAATGACCTTTTTAACATTCTTAGTCGCTTCGGCAAAGAAAGACACCGCTCCAATCTCACTGCTGCACAAAAATGTGGTATGAATGAGATACGAGACTTGATAAGATCTCAGTCAATACGGTTATCTGTGAGCGACAAAGGAGGGGGTTTCGTTGTGATTCCAAAATCACTAGACCAGGCGATAACTGAACAACACCTAGGAGACACCACTTTATATCGCCCGTCATCTCCACAGCAATTCCTCTCGCAATCACGAAAGCGGAACAAGACTTGGGTTAAAGTTGCGAAATCAGCCAATCTACGTCTACCATTCATTAGCCATTTAAAAGTGGGAATGCCAGTCTGTCCTGTTCCCTACTTACTTGTAAAGACGCATAAACTATCTGCTAATGATCTGGTCTCTACTGATCCATCTGTATACAAAGTACGACCAATCATAAGCTGCGTCGGCGGTCCTACTGACAGAATTTCATGGTTCTTGAATATTATTCTGGTGCAATTACTCAATTACGTTCCGGCTCACCTAAAAAACACAACCATGTTTCTGGATCATCTACGTAATGCACGCTTCGATAACAACTGTGTGATGGAGTCATTTGATGTTAACGCACTTTATACCAACGTATCGAATGACTCAGCCATGCAAGCGGTGTTTGAACTTCTCAACGAACACCAAGGAACCATCAAAATGCATGGTTTGTCAATAGCGCACATTATGACACTTCTCAAGGAGTGTCTCAGCTGCACAACTTTTAGATGGTCTGGTGAATACTTCGCGCAAAATAGGGGATTAGCCATGGGACAACGCCTCGCACCAGTACTTGCCATAGCTTTTATGGCAAAAATCGAGTCTCCTGTCTTAGAATCGCGCCCGCTCTTGTATTGTAGGTATATCGACGACTGCTTCATCATCTGTTCCACTCAAAATGAGATGGACAGATTTTTTGAACTGTTGAACGAACAATCGGAGCACATAAAGCTAACTAGAGAAACACCAAAACAAGACTGGCTCCCATTCTTAAACGTGCAGGTCCACATTTCTGGGGGTACTCTACGAACAAAGTGGTATCGTAAACCAAGTAACAAGAACATTATTGTTCACAACCTCTCTGCCCACCCTAAACAGACGAAGAGATCGGTTGTTGGCAACATGTTCAAGACAGCAGCAAGGGTCTGTTCAGGGAGGGAAGAGAAGTGTGAATCGCTCCACTTGGCTCAAGATATCGCCATTTCTAACGGTTATGCCCTCAGAGGATCCTATGGTTGGCGGCGCAACAAACAAACGCGAGAAGAACATGCCAATATATCCAATACAATCCAGTTTTGCATGCCGTTCATCTCCGATGATGTTAGCAGAGCCACGCGACTCTGTCTGAGGAGAGCAGGTCTGGAAAGTTTGGTGAGGATCACTGAAATTCCACCAAACAATCTGAAACACCAATTGGTTCGAAACCGCTTATACGACCGCCTCTGCGTAACGCCCGACTGTGTCATTTGTCCATTTGGCACAGAGGGTGATTGCATGAAATCTTGTACTGTGTACATGATCAAGTGCAGAGTCTGCGGGGACGAATACATTGGTGAAACTGCACGGCCACTCTGCGTTAGAATTAAAGAGCATCTTGAAGGGAAACTAAGTTGTCGCTCGTCTAACCCTTTGGGTGCTCATCGAATGCGAGTGCATGACGGCGTCGATTACGAAGTAGAAGCAACGATTCTTGCACTTGAAATTGAGATATCAGCACGCAAGACGCTCGAGGCTTTTTGGATTCATGCCAAAAACCCGAGAATGAACCGCAAAGAGGAATGCCCCACCATCACCAGTGAGCTCTATCCATATCTCGCACTGTGTAAGATCTGACTCGAGATATGACTAATGGCAGAATGTCTCATACTGTTTCCAAGTCCAGCGTGTTCGGCCGGTCCTCGAAGTCATCACACGGTCGGCGGAATTGTGAAGAAGTGAGTGGGCTACCGCTGGGGTTATTCGTGATTTTCGGGTATAATCTGGATCGAAGTTGGATTGAGGAGGTGTTTGTCCGAGTACTTTCACGGATCGACTTGACTCTTTCAGGCTCTGACGAAGGCGAAGTCGCCGAAACGTCGGCCAATAAAGAAGTTTGACAACTTCGTGCGTCGCTAACAGGAGCATACAAATATTAGTTAAGATATCCACTGCCACACCAGGTTGCAGTGGATATTTTTCCTTTTTGCCTGACGTTTCGATGTGACGGTCATCTTCGGAGGCCTAAAAGTGGCTCACAGTCCTTACCTTTGTTTTAGACCCCGAACGTCTTCTCTAACACTCTATTTTTCAACCTCATTTTCCTCTTTTTACCGATTTTCTTCAAGTGACGAGACATTGTTGACTGAATTTCCCATGATGTCACTTTGCACACTTTGCATAGGGTCTGGTTCAACCTGCTCTTTCCTGGCGCCTTTGTGAAGATCAAATCTCTGACCACCTTGTGAAGCATTTTCCTGCTCTCATTTCCGCTCAGAATTCCTAGGAATCCGCCAGCAAATGGTGTTTTAGAGAACATACTCTCCAAACGCAAACGCATTACTAATGCTATGGGTCGCTTCTCTTGTTGGTCACCTAGTTTTGGTTTCATAGAGCGACATTCCCCAAATTATTGCACAGCTCATAGCATTGGTTTTGCACCCCCCCCCCCCAAAAAAAAAGCAATGCTGTGGTGTAGATATGAGCCAAAAGTGGTATAGGTAGGAGATGTTTCAGGCTACTAGCGTACATGAAAACCGTTGCAGGATATGGCAAACTCAAGGAGCAAAAGGAAGTTGAACGTGAATTACCACCAACTGCCTCGGAATTTTTGCACACACCTAATAGTAGAAGGATATCCTATGATTCCCTTTCGAAGGAAACAACGAACTCACCGATGGACAAAGCCACATTTCGAGAATGTGATGACCATTGTGATCGCCTCGTCATCTTTTATTCTGGAAAAATGGGTGGATTTATCCACGTGGCATGAGGCCCACATAATTCGTGCGCCGTCATTGATCGGTTAAATGTCACAGTAAGCCAGGGCAAAAAAAAATTGAATCAGAAAAATGAGAAAATCTGACTTTGGTGTTAGCATTTCACTTGCACCGCAGTACTTCAGACACCTAATGCCTGGCATAGTGATCCAGCACTAACTAGTGAGCTCTTGGCCTCTTATAACTAGCAAAGATGAACTGTAGTACTCGAATATGAAATTTGCAGAGGAACTTCCTTAAGTACGGTATTTCACCCTAAAATATACTATTTCAGGATTAAGATGAAAGAGGGATGGTTACGGAAAGCAATGGCGTCGCATCGGGAGGATGCCTGCCGAAATTATGAAATTCCTTCTGGCATTCTCATAAGGTATTCAACATTGTGAAGAAATCCACAGTGAGGCCAGTTGAAAAGCCATTTTTGATGTGGAAATCCAAGAATAGATGGAATCAATGGTTTTCTAACAGCGAAAGGTAGATTTTGGGAAACTCGACCGTGAGGCAACGTTGAGGTAACCTTCGACGGTTACCTCACGGTTAGCTCGGGGTTTCGACCAAATTACTACCACCCTTGATTTTTACCTCGATTTAAAGGTGTTTGGGGCCTATTTTGTCATGTTCAGACATGTTAATGGCCGATAGTTGTTTTCACCACAGTAGGAATGATTACAGAACCGTATAAAACGAAAGAGACTGGCAGGACGCTTTTATAGCGGAGGAGGAACCAAGCAGGCGAGGGATGATATGGATGAGGGTTCCGGCATAGTGTATGGCGGTGTGATAAGCATGCTACGGCGTCCAAAAGTTGAGGAACGCATGGAGTTGGGTCCAATTGCGTGATAAGGGTGCACCGGCGTGCAAAGTGAAGGAAGGTCTGGAGTCGGGTCCAATGATATGATAAGGGTCCACCGGAGTCCAAAAGCGGGGAAACGCCTGGAGCCAGGTCTAATTGCATGATAAGGGTGCACCGGCGTCCAAAAAGGGAGGGACGCCAGGAGTCGGGTCCAACCGCGTGATAATAGTGCGCCTGTGTTAAGGTCCAACCTCAATTTGCACTGATTTGGTCACTTTCTACTATCTACGTCCACCACAGCAAACCGAACTGCGTTACCGCAAGTGGTTGGAAAGGAGCTGCTCATAATGGGTCAATGGTTCGTGGTAAAGACTACTTCATTGTGGGTTGTGTCTGTTGATCCACCTGCATTAATCTTATATGATCCACCTGCATTAATCTTATACACTGAAAATATGCGAACGATGAGAGCACGAAAAGAAGCCTGAGAGTCCGGCGTTAGCCGGACGATCAGGCTAGTAGTAAAAAATGATGGAATCAGTGCAATAGATCGGAACACCGGCCCACCCTTTCCACACGGTTGCACCGTTGAAGCGTCTTCGAGCATTTCCTCACTTTTCGATGCCGGCACACGAGTATCACACCATCGGCCCCAACTCCGGGCGTTTCCCCACTTATGGCCGTCGGAGCAACAATCTCGCAGCTGTTGATCCCTTCAGCGGCTATTCTCCCACTACCAGGCGCCGGCGTATTTCTAACATACATCATGGACCCGTTTCTTTCAATCTTCCCTCCATCCCTACATCGAGAAAATCTGTCAGAAAGCAATGACTCGTAGTTTCCAATTTTCTAGAACCCTGTGAACTAAGGATATGAACCTGTTATTACTAGCGTATAAAATGTATGTAAGACCCATACTGGACTGGGGTTCCACGGTCATCAACCCCTGCCGTAAACAAGATGATCTCATGTTTGAAAGTTCAGAATAATTATACCTGAAAATTTTTGAGAAAGACTGTATACAGCGACGCTATCGCTGCAACTTTTCACCACTAAAAGTTTTCGCACAACTGCTCCTATGCCAGCACGCTATTCCATGCAAGCTGTTTAGATATAAGGACTCGTAATGTTTTGTTCTCGTGATTATCAATCATTTTCTTCACCGCGACGGTGTCGCTGTGAAGTAAGCTGCTGGCATTATAAAGGCGTCCTACTCATCTAATTCCTTTTATACGATCCTGTAGCCACATGCTGATCTCATTCATTCCGGGTGTGGTGAAAGCAACTGTCGACCATTAACATGTCTGAACATGAAGTGGACCGGAACACCTGCAAATCATAGTAAAAATTAAAATTTGCCACATATTCGTACATAACTCGACGAGCTGAACACGATGGTCTGGATATTTTCTTTTTCTTTTTTTTTTTTTTTTTTGATAGCTGGCTCACACACACACACACACACACAAATGAAACGCCAATCAATAAGAAGTAAGATCCTCGTTCCAGAGCAGTTCAGTGGTTTGTCCTGGAATAGCTATCCGTACTACCATGCCAAACCAGCAGTGTTTCGGGCCAATAATCCGTGCTTAATGCAGGTAGCATTACTCCTTTTACAAATGTCACTCTTACAAAACCTATTTTGGAACTGCCCCTAAACGAGATTATTTGGAAATCATTTAGAAATATATATAAAATTCATGTATAGTATAATATAATTCCTACCCAAAGAAAAGTTTTTCACGGCACCGGACCCTAAGACACACAAATGAGAAAACCACCAATGTTCACGGTCCGTGTGCTGCATCGACATCTAACTAGGACTTTGGAGAGAAAAATAATGGAAGCTAGAGAAATCAGAAGACATGAGCCAGAGATAAACAACAAGGACGAGTTAAGGGAAATATTAAGATCTCTTGATGATCATCCCTCGACCACTTAAGGAGCTATGGTTCTGATACCCCCACTCTACTGCTGCGAACGAAAGTGGTGAGGTCCTTCTATGCAGCGTGCTCTTCTCTATCCTTCTTAGTGAGAATCTTCTGTATAGGTTTGCATACCGTGTTGGTAGAGTCATTTTCAACGTCTTGCTGAACGGTATTGTTACTGACTAGATTGTTGTATCTGATGTTGTTGTATTCGTTCTGAATATTAAGGTCTGACGAAGGCTTCAAAAGCCGAAAGCTAACAAAAAAGAATAAAGGCATTGAAAAGAGTCTCAACAACTCAAGAAAACAAAACTTCAAATGAGGCTCAGAGACAGAAGCATATAAGAATCAGTCAGGACGTATTCTTTATTCTTCATTCTCTACATCGCAGCGGAACGGATGATGTCGTCCTAAATTTTCGCAGAGTTCAGCAGTTTGCTTAGTCTCTTCATACATCTGTTTCTTTAACTTTGTCGTTATATCATATGATCAGGAGGTATTATGAAAATGAAAGTTCATGCTCCTCCTCTGCGGAGCTTCCCTATTTTGTTCCCAATGTATTTCTCCCTTTGGTAACTCTTTTTATGAGAACGAATGTATATGCAGTAGGTTTAGAGCCAATTGAGGATGAAAGCCAATCATAGAGAGGTTTTTAGAGCTTTATTTTATTGCATCTCTACGTGACTGAACAGTGATCGTTCAAAGAATTTTTATCGTACCACGTTCGCTACCTTTTTACATTTCTGGCACATGAATGTCGCTTCTATTCAGAAGTGCTCGTCGATGTGGCAAAATTAGTCCACTAGTACTGCACACGCATGATGTGGCGGATATTATTATATTTCACTGGCAGGGTCCAAAATTAATCTCATATTTCTCACCAATTAGGTTGGCATAATTTCCATTTCATCAGAGCAACCCAGAGGGTTTTGTGTTCAAAAATTCCCAAGGATCTGAAGTTTGAGAAATTTCTCCTATAACTTTAGGCTAACAGAAGAGTTGAGAGCTTCTGTGCTTCTAAGAAGGAATAGAACTGGAAATGGAGGAGAGTGATCAGCTCGACCAGCACTGGTGCCGCTCTATAGGATTTTGGCTGGAGTTTGCTGCCAGGGCATTGCCAAATTTTCGAATTTATCCGCTTTTTCTGCTTCAAATTTGCAGGCTAACTTGACTATTTCGTAATTCACAGAATTGCTCAAGCCTGGATATCTTGACCTGTAGTTGTGGATATTTGCTTAATTAACCGTAGTAGACCCTCTGCAAGTAACGTCAACTTTTGCCCCCTCGAGAAAAATTATTGGTGAACTCAGTTTCCGGTCCTCAATGTGCGCTTAGATCCCGTGTGTCTGTACCCAATAGCTGTAAGGCTACTCTGGCTGTTGGTTATGAGCTGTTTTACTGTAAGGAAGGAATGAGGTAAACGTTCCGCAGTACGCTTATCCATTTGCTTACCAGGAAGTATACTAGGAGGAGGGGAGGGGGGGAACTCGTAAGGAAATTCATACTGTCACATGCAGTTTTTGATGCTGATCTCAGTTCCGTTTTCCTTATCTGCTTCGGAGCTCTCTGTGAAGCGTTAGTATAATTTCGGCTTGTCTAGATCGCCCAAAGCTAACTTTGAAGTTAGATTCCGCTGAAAATGTGAGCGAAAACCACTTCAATCTTATCAATTAATTGGAATTAATGAATGCTTCTGAAACCTCCTCAGATCCAGATGAGTTCCTGCGATCTTATAGCAGAATATATACTCCTTCCATAGCTAGCTGAGTCAGCTCTACCGTAAAAAAGCTCGAAGGTTTTTTTTTTTGGAAAGTAAACACAGTGCCCACATGGAAGGTCTGAGTGGCTCAAGAAATGCTCCTAGATTATACACATGCCAACCAGATAAAGATGTTGACAGTTTCGGTACTGTAAACCTTTAGTTATGCTCACATGTTTCCTCTCCACGTCACCAAGCGGTTGACTCGATTGTTACTCTGCCTAAGCTCTACGTTGGCTCTACTGAAGGGAGTACAAGCCCTAAAGGTAACGTTCTGATTAGTTGCTAGCTTTTTCACCGAGGTTTCCAGGTCATCTTCAATAAGATCACAGTTCTCGAAACGTAATATAGTTGTTTCGTTTCAGTTTTCACACGTTTCGTCAACGGGAGAGGTATTCCTCCCGTTCTGGTTAGTCTTCCTATGTCTGAGCACCATCGGAACCGTTGTCTTTGGTCAGCACTGTACATATCCTTCAGTTTTAGCAGTTTATCTCTGCTTTTCCAGTTATTGGTTACATGGCGGTCATCAACAGAAGGCGCATCATCATTCGGAGGATCTTCGCTAGTCCGGAGTACGAGTTGTTGGAAGACGTTAGTACAGTTTCCAAACACAGAAGAGCTTACGCTGTACTCCCCCCCCCCTTGCATTTAAATTTTTCTTTGGTCTTTTTCGAAAAGTTGTGAGGAGTCGTCTTCCTATCCAGACTAAGTCAGAGACTGAACAGCCAGTTTCTGAAAAATTAGTAGATTGCACAAATGATTACGAACATAGTTCTCTACATGCTAACTTCCCTTCAGTTCTTGGTCTAACGATAGAAGCTGAAATATAATGGTATTGCAGTACGATAATATAGCTACTGATTCCGACTGGAAGAACCTTGGTATAATCATCCCGAGAAGCCAAAAGGAAGAAGTTGCTACCCCGGAAAATGTAAAATTTTCCAAAAAATATGTTCTTCCAGTTTTACAGTTTAGTTCTACAAAACTCACTTGTAGGAAGGAGGTTTAACACCAGACACACCGAAGACAAAGAAGGAAGGATTGGACACAATGTCACCGCGCTTCAGAAGCCAGGATGTTTCGAAGTCGCGAAGCAAGGAGCGATCTATCAAGCCGCCGAATAATGCGCAAAACTTAAAATCCCCGAAGGCCCGAAAGAATGAGCAGAACTCCAAGTCGGATGATAATCGACTTCAATCAGGAAGGTCTCGCAGAAAGTTCAAGGCGTGATACCTAGACGATGATGTCACTAATGAACCCATACGTAAACATAAGCAGATTAGATAAATAATTAATTGCTGTGCGGTGTTGTGCAAGTCGTCCAATTCAGTGCTTCTTCATCGTCAGCGTCTTGGAGAAAAAAATCGCGGTTCTTCCGCGACAGGACTAACAAGCACAGCAATTGTCTGGATGAGATGGGGTAGCAAATTGTTATTATTTTCTAGGATGTATAGAACGTTTTTGTAGTTCCACTGGCTAGCTACTCATGGGGATCAGTCCCCGCCCGGCTCATCCTCAAAGACTTCGTTCAAAAAATAGGTCCTTAGAGAGTGCGGTATAGAAGACATAGGCAGGAACTGGCTCTCAGAACTCTGGATCACATGGTTAATGGAATAAGTGTAGGTTGCGAGAGGTCTGGGATCGAAGTGAATGAAGTGGTCACTCTCAGCTTTTGTTGAATAGTGAATTTTGTTGAATGGTTACTGCTTTGAAACCATACTGATCATAGACACTCTTCTAGTCTATCTCTACGTACAGTTGTCACGATCAGGGCCCTGCCATGGAACTTCAATCTGAATTAGGTGAACACCAGAGAAGCTTTTCCTTTTGAAGTCACAGTTTCCCACATCATAGTTTGACAACCATCGTTGGACCCTCGAGGAATTCTATAGGACTTGCTAGCTTATCTCATGGTCTCTCAGCTTATCTCACCTTGATGAGTCTCTCTCCTAGTTTGGTCATCACTGCTTTCCATTTAACGTTTTTTGAACACCGGCCAAAGATCTTCAGCACACCCCATGCTTTTTTTTCAGTCACTTTTGCAATTCCACAGATTTTCAAAGCATTCATGCATCATTCAACATGGATCCAGAACGTCGAAAACGACATTAAATTCCACTCTTTTTGGTCAACAGTTTTTTTTTTGGTTAACAATTCGTGGTTATGTAGCGCTATCGAAATATTTCCCATAGCTCATCCTCGCTAGACCTTAATCGAAGAATACTCCGATCTGGAAAATAACTGCCATTGATTCCACACACATTGTCCACGCCTGATCGTTCACCTATCGTTCATCTGTGCTTGCACAGTCACACCTGCAGATGATTCCGATGAATATAGTAAGGATACAAAAAGCATGAAAATCCAACCATTAACTCCTGGTCTGAACAGCAAAGCTTTCTATTGTTGTGGCGCTATGGTGACCGCTTGGGATGCGAAAAAAAAACGAAAGTCGAACGTGGCAATTACTTCAAAAAATTCTTTGTTTTAAATCACTGGGAACATGTTTCAGACGAATACGAATGGAACCACAAAGTCACTGTATAGGGCACCTACGCATTCAATGCCTCTACGCATACCAGATGAAGTCGAGTGCGTGGCGCACTCCACAATTTATTCTTTATTCTTTATCCTCAGGAGTTCGGCTTGCTGCTTCATTCCATGCACATCGATGTATCAGTTGGAGGACTCTTTGTGCGCTGCTATCAAAATGCGATGTATATCTGGAAGGCAAAATGGATGCACGCATACATTCAATCGCAGAAGAATTTTCCTACGGAGCGCTCAATGTAGCTCAATTAATCATAAATGGGAACGGAATGAGCTCGATGTTGGTAAGAGGACCGTCTTACTTGCATTGCTTCTACTATGATGTTCGCGACCGGACCAGCTGCTTTCCAAAGTGGTCTGGGAAGTTTTACGGGTCCGGCTCAAATTGCGGGTATTGGCTTACCAGCTTCAGGAATCGCTGTTCTCTGGCCAGGAAACGGGTGTCGCTAGACCAGGTTTGCATCACCTGTAGCCTATCCGGTAAACGGTTGATGCCTAGTTAGAATGGTAGACAAATTGTTGCCTGACGCATTACAGGTGATGTTAAGCAATTTTGTGATCACCCTTATAATTTTCTAAAGCGCTAGAAGATTTCGAGCTGAAGCTCAGGCTGAATGGATGTTTCCTTGGTGTCCTTCCACGGTGTCAAAAATCGAGGAGTTTTCGAATCAAAAAGTATTTTTTCGAAGCTAATATGCTTGTCGAAACCAAGAACAAGCTGTGTCTTGAGAACATCTGAGCCTTTCCTTTATCATATTATTGCACGTGTAACTCGTGCAGAAACTAGCATAAACTGCTTTTAACTAATCGAGGTAGTCTTCTCAGATCTTTTATCATGCATTCTCCTCTAAGGAGCTCCTTTTCTCTCGTTTCTTTCCAATTCTGGAATTTTATCTCACACCCACGACGCACCGGACTATATATGACGCTGCCAACCAATTTGTCCTCGCAAAAATGCAAAGTAGAAAGTGAATGGCAAAATCCGAACGGTTCGAGTTATGCCACCATTTCATTTTCACTGTACCATACCCCGAACGGGCCGGATTGTGGCCATTCATTCCCAACTTGCATTTTTACGCGGACAAATTAGTTGGCGGCGTCATATATACTCTTTTTTTTTGAGCTATGACGTTAGAAGGTCACGATCCTTGCAATTTATCAATTTTTCACCAGTAGAAACAACCTTAGCCATTTTTTCTCTAGGAAAATTTCCCAACTTGTAGTTGATCCTCTACCTGACAATTGCAACGATTCGAGGCATCTTTATGATCTTTGATGATCCTGGACGCAGAACTCCTTAGTAACGAGTTCTAAAGCTGGCCTCATGTCGCGCTATTGTTTAGTATTAGCGGCGACGGAACATACCTGATAGCATCGAAAAATCGTCATATGGAACGTCTGCAAGTTTTCGCTCACTCGCCGAGTCAGATCGCCTGATTTGCTTAAATCAATTAGCTAGTTTCTCCAAGAGTTCCTTTCCAGAAATATCAGCTAATTTTCCGAGTCGGTCAGACCTCTGAAAACATTCTGTTTCTTTTTCCTAGCAATGCCAGACGGATCTCTCACGAAATCTTCTGTGAGAAGCTTCATGTATAATTTTCTTCTATGTATTCATATCATTCATCCTCCCATGGTTCTTATTTTATGATATTATATCTCAAAGCCATAGGGATTTTGCTCTCTGTTCACGACATAGAACCACTGATTATTTTTGGCAAGCATTTCACTCAAAAGTGGGAAGCCAGGGAGTCTCATATGCCATAATTCTGAATTTTCACGGGTGTGTCCAAGTGTCTATCAACACTGTTTTGTCCTATAATTTTTCAGCAGCAGTCCTAGACAATCAGCAAATCCTTAACCTCCTTGAAACATTCCTTTATCCACCCCCTTTTTACCTTTTTTTTTTGTTTTGTGCACTGTTGTACTATGTACATTGTATTATGTATATTTTTTTCTGTTTTTTCTTCTGTGTGTATGTTTTCCAGATGTCAAAAACTCGGTTGAAATCACTGCTTTCATCTGCACTACTCATTCAAGTTTTTCTATACGCGGGCGAAAGATTCCACGTTCCTCTCTATGCACCAGACGTAATCGAAAAAATGCACGCAATTCAATACTATGTCCAGAAATTAGAAAATCAGGTCGTGTTTTTCGTTTATTTCTATTTTCTAATTTAGTTAAATTTTCATAGAAAACTAGAAGCTACATAGTGGAAAAGTTCGAATATATTTCTCCTTACAGATCAGCATAGAAAAGTTGGAAGCGAATCCAGGCCTATCTACTTTTCTGAAAGGCGTTTCAGAACGTGCCCGACAGTTCAGTAAAGTGCCGAAGCCTAGTATGATCATAATGGTAAGTCTATCGTACTCTTATCTGCCACCTTCAAATTTTATTTTCACTGTCATTCCTCTATGATGAAACGGATTTCTATTCTTCCAAATACCGTGGAAATTGTTTTCTGAGAGATTTATTGGTGACCCACGATGTCAGGGTGTGTTGTTTAGCAGATTAGATCTGCATATTCTTACAAATTAAGATATTTATATTGAATTATAGTGATACGAATTAAGAAACATAGACTGCACTGGTTTATGTTTCTTCTTTATGTAAGACCTACTATGCAACTAAATATTTGCCAACTCAACAGGTCCTAAGAGTTGATTGCTAAGGATTTTTCAGTAAGTTGGCTTATGGTAAGTAGGCGTCTCTCCAATCAGTGTGCCGGATGAGCGGGGTTAGCCAGTATACACGTTTGTCGAATTTCCGGTAGCGCTACTATGACTCTGCTAGAGAACGAGGGCATCTTGCTGGCTGATGTGAGTGGTCTCAGCTCCAAAGCCGTTGGAGCTATCTGTTTACCATTTCTTACAGCTTCTGCATCCAACAGCCTTACGCGGTTACTTTCATACATAGGTCTCTAATATTTCATACCTAACCAGTGCCAACGCGCTAGCTCATAATTAGTAATTTCTCTTTTCACCGATCATAAATGAAAATCCCGTAAATGATCCAAATGGCAGCAAATTGGTAACAAATGATTTCACGTAAGTTTCTTCGATGTATCTTCCAGTTTCTATCTCTTGGCGCACCGTGAGTGCATTGAGCCAATAAATAAAATAAATATTCCACTAGACGCCAGTCGGTTATCCTTTTTTTTCATCAAAGAGTTCGTAGAGTTGACCACCATATGCGATCACGATTTTCAGGCAATGGAAGGAAGCTTCCCGTGGATTCAGAATCTCGCTTGTAGTGTGGCTGGATATGACATGCTCACGCGTATATCCGTCATCACTATCGATCATGAAACTACAATATCACTCGGCTTAGAGTTCCCCATGATGCCCGTTTGTGAACTCGGTTTTGATGAGTTCTCGGTAAAAGCCAAAGATTTTTCAATTCCCATGGGAAAAAAGAGAAAGTCCTCCCAGGAAATCGTTCCTCCCAACCTTGAGAAGGCTGTGCGACGTCAACTGTTCGATATCCTTCGATTACGCATCGGGGCAATGGTGGCCAAAAAGGATATGGATGTGCTTATCGCCGCTCCTAACCAAGTATGGACTAGTTATCTACTGAACAGGTAAGACATTTATGGTAAGTACAGTGAGAAAGTTTGATTTCAGCTTTTAGGATGGCTCCTTCTATTTCAGAACTATGTACTTGTTCAGAAATCATCAAGATCGTGAAAGCCTACTTCTACAAAAATTAGTGAGTGATTTTTCAAAGAAAGCGAGACCATAGTATTTAGCCCGATCGCGGAGACATCTCTTCATGTAATTCCTCCTTTTTGGAGCATTTACTTGGTAGTTAATGCATGATTTATGTTTTTCTTCCATTCAGAAACCTTTCGATGAGAACAGCGATCTGATCGATTCCTCTTCGTTCATCGTCCTGGGCCGCTTCAACCCAGCAGGGTCACGAATTCTAGAGAAATTGAGTTGACTTTTTTTCATCAGATGATCACCTCAGGTGATTCCAGCTCCGCACAAGGTTCCAGTGGTAGAGCGGCTTTCTAAGGACCCTCTCCCCAGCACAATGCACCCTACCTCGTTTTCTTGTCTGAGTATGGCGATGTACAGCACACGGAGTACTGAATCCTCCGTAAACTGGCATAAGGATTCGGAATTAAAGCTTGCATTTCAGAGCGCACATATAATGACTCAGAAATACACTACAGCCGACTCCGCCCTGACGTATGCTTGTGATGTGCCAGAAGGATATATGTGTCGTCGTATTTCGCCGGAGTAAGAATTTCCTGCTTCTCTCATGGAGGCCTAAGGTTATCAGTATTCCAGAAGAATGAGTGGAACTGGCTGGTTCAACAATAAACGAAAAGTGGCGCCTGATATCGTGCACCTTCCTATGAAGACAAAAATCTCCGTGCTCAGCAAAGCAGGCCTTTGGTTACTTACAGATGGAGGAATATGCATGGCCTCTTTAAGAGAAAATCTCATGTGGGTTTGAGATATCCATATTCTGGTTGTAGGGTTTTGCTCATGCTAGACCCGTTCTAGCGCAATCGATTGTCAAAAAGTGTCTATCAGTGAGGAGAACAATGCAATATTTTTTTGGTACAATCTCTCCATAACAATTTAGGGAATCTCTACTCCACAGCAACCCCAAGTTGAGAGAAGGACTTCTCGAAGAAATGAAGCCTCAACAACTTCGAACCCGAATCCGCCCACCTCATCCCAGTGGTCACAGGAGTTTTTTGGAAGAAAGCGGCTTAGCTGATCTCTGATCGAATAATATTCTAATAATATTTAGGTCATCCATTTCTCTCTTGATGCACAAGTTTAAAACGGACAAACTAACAAAGAAGAGTCAGTAACATGACACCTCCTCTATGAAATACAACCCTATTCTTAAACACTACCACTCATTGTGAGACACAAGCAAATTTCTCTTCCCAATTCACTCCACAAATTTGCCGTTAGCTCTTGCTAGGGTTTCGGATAAACTGCATGATGTTTTTTTTTCATCTGGCTTAGAACACGGAAAAACGCATCTCAGTACTTTAGAGGGGATTTGGCCACTGCAGCCAAGGAGTTGACGGAAATCGAGTTGTGGGGTTGGACAGATGGAAATCTGCCTAGGCTTTTCAAACTTCGTTTATTCTTCCCTACCCCAATGAATATTTGTTCCATTTCCGCAGAACACTGACATATTCAGTTTATTATGATAATGATAATGATAATTTTGTGATAAATGCTTACCCCTGCTTGAACAGATGTACTCCAACCTAGCGCTCAAGATGGTGCACCGATAATCATTCTGATGCGATTTGTTGTTGTCGCTCATAATAGTTCATCACTTGTGATGATTACATAAATATAAATAAATAAATATTTGATCAACCACCCATTGTTTATTCTTTACTCTTCTATCATCATCCTGAATTTCTCTACTGTGCAGTTTTCTTGTTACTCCTCGTCCGTTCGCGCTCATTGTAATAATGCCTTTCTATCGTATTGTACCTTATCGTATGTCGCAGGTACCTCCTCGTATATTGCATGTACATTGTACACATGTTCTTGTTTGTGTCGTTTTACATGGTATTTTTCAGTTATTGTATAGTTGAAGAACTGCTGGAATTATAAATGATTATATGGTGCACTCGTCGAAAGATCGATAAAACTCACTCCACACATAAACCTGCTAGCAGTCGAAAAGCGGATTTATACCGTAGTGCGAGGTACGGAGGTATGAAAAGCGATTCAGAATGTTGTTGCAAGCGAGCCGTTCCAAACAAAAGGAAGGTGGTTAACCGAGTGACGTCTGCCTTCAGAAGGGATAATCGCATCATATAAAGAAAAACTTTGTAGTACGTGTTTACAGTTACTCTCCAGGGAAATCGTCTGAGGTTTACGAGTCGATATTCTCAAATATTGAATTTTTAGTGTGCAAAGAAGATTCTGGTTTCATTATTCCTATTTCTCAGTACGTGCAATAGAAATTCCTGTGTAAATTGGAGGATGCAGAACTGAGCGAATTCAAAGATTGATTGAAGATCGTGATGCAATGTTTGTTACCACATGCAGTTTCCAACAGTGATCTCTATTCTATAATTAGCTTTGTCTAATCTTTTTTCTCTAAACTACACAGCTGGTGTGCAAACCAGGATCAGGGTTAGAGTACATCAGTGTCTCACTACCAATGCTCTGGTTTTCCCGACGTGCATTAGGTGATTTCAAGGCTCTGAAATAGCCATCATGCATGGCTCGCAGCTCGTACATGCATGTATACTCTATGTTGAATCTGCTCTGAAAGAAGTTGGTTCACTATGGAGATTGCCGCAGGGAATTCAGGGAAAGGGTTCGAGATCAGCGTTGAAAACTGCATGTGGTAATGCCATCCCATGACAAATGATCTGTTCAACAAAATATCCTTTCCTTTTAGGCAAATCTTTTTGCCTTCCGGTTCTGCTTATTCTAGTATGTATTGGTCTGAACGATAGTTTTAAACTTATTTCAGAAAATCATTCCAGTCTGGAGCACAATTCTTTCACTATAATCATTTCATTCTAAAGCACAAAATTTTCCGGTTTTTAACAATTTCCGGAATGTTCAATGTTTCCTGTAGGTCCATTGGAAATACTGCAGCGCTGTCGCTCACAGAAAGCACTCGAAAATATTACTCTCAGCAAATTGTTAGGAGCCTTCACTAGGGAACTTGAAAGGAAAATAGTCTACATGTCTACCCTAACTTCCTTTCAGGTTGGTGTATAATTAATGCTGCTTTTGCTACTTCTTTTCTCTTTGAAAATGAATGCTTTTTGAAAGTTTTGTTGATGTGAATAATCCTCTTCTTTCACTTTGTAACGGTGTTATCGAAAATAATATCCAAATTCGCGATCTCGTGCTCTATCATTCGAGAAAAGATGGAGTGCAGTACAGTCATTCTGCGATTTCAACGAAATTTTGGCTGAAGAAAAATCGGCAAAACCACGTCGAAAAATACTTAATTAGTTCAGGTAGGTAGGTGCAATCCTATAGAAAAGAGCTATACAATCGAATTTTGAAGCTCAGGGACTTGGCAGCCCTAGGAGGCAAGGAGGTTCGATTGACGAAATTCCTCAGAAATGGAGCTCGAGAATTTCGCTGCAGAAATTTGGTGGAATTTCGAACACCCTTGCTCTTTGAGAGTTCCTGTGTGTTCCATTTAGTCAATCTCCATGCTTTTCTAAGCCTCTTGAGAGGAAGACCCATGGTCGGATGGTCCATATTGAAGAGTTGGGACAGCATTCCCGCTTTCAAGCTTTCGTCCTCTTCCACGGCTGCCCAAAATTCTTGGTGCTCTGAATTTGATGGCCAACCTCTTCTTTCTTCATCTGTGAAGCTCGCACCTCATGACTATGAACAATTTTTCAACTTAGCCTTTCTGATTGTTCCATCCTTGAAAGGCTCGTTGAGAGCACAAAATGACTGTGCTGCATTCCAACTTTTCCCGAAGTGAAAGAGCATATTATGGCGGATGTGGACCCGGCTTTCGATAGCACCTTTAATAAGCGGAAAAAGAGGATTGCTTCCATGGAGAAATCATTTGAATAGCTTCAATTTTCATTGAATAAAGAAGTCGCCAAAAACGCCTCATCACTTATGCACCAACTTAATACAACCGTACTGCTATGACATTTTACCTTATTATCGATGAGTTTAATGAAATATTTTTGATGAGGTTGTCAACTTGCTGGGTGTCGTCTGAGAATTCTCAGCTGTTTCTTGAGAGGAGCAAATTCATTATCACAAAGCTTTTTCTGCAAAAGTTATACATCAATCAAAATCTCAAAATTTAAAGATACTCAAAAGCTCTTCTTTTCAAAACAAAAATGTCACTGACGAGATATCTTTCTGTGGTTTTAGTGATATTCTTCGTTTGCGTATTTAATGATGCATACAAATACTAGAAATGTAAATGGATTTTAGCACACATCACTAGGTATAACTCTGCTCCTCTCTATTCCTCATAGTGCCACTGCTGACCACCTGAAAAACTCCTTCACCTTGGTCAAAAACTGCTGCAAGTTCAGCTCAAAGCAGCTTCCAGTTTTACGTCGTCGACGTACTCCGCGAAAAGGATTCGCCCCTCTAGCCGCTGCTGATGGCCGCTGCGATAGGTGATCGCGATTATGATCGCATAAAGCACACTCCGTTCACCATGCATTTCATTTTAGTGCTTGTGGAAGAAACTGCTGTGTACAGGTTTTTCCTAGAAAGCACTGAGTCAGTGAAAGCGGTTCTTTCCTGCAAAACGAGGAATTTTCAGCACATCCTAAAGGATTTCTTAGCTTTATGGCTCATTTTTCATTTTTCATTCTTCATTTTTCATGTTCATCGTGCTAATTTCTAACCAAATCTGTTCGTTCTCTGATTTCTTTTATTCCAGAAAAAAAAAACTAAGGCAATATGTTAATACTACGATTTGCACTGAGTCTTCCAGTGCTGGTACCGTTATTCCTACTCATAATCCTATTTCTTTACGCATCCAGTGGTCTCAAGTTAGTTTTCCAAGCATTTTCCATTCCTTTTATTTCTTCTCTGTTTCCATACTGTATTAGAACTACAGAAGTGACCATAACCAATTTCATTCACTACTGGAATCTCATTCAGATACATTTTTTACCCAAACGTTAAATATGAGCCTCCCGAAGCGCCATTTGAGATGTTTTTGCTGTCAGCCTACTACTACAAAACGTCAAAGAGGTAAGCATGCTCTTTCTGGTAAGTTTATGCGATTTCTCTCACTAAAAAGAATGATTTTCTTGTGCACCGCACCCATTTTTATACGTAGGGATATTTAAAGTATAATAGCAGAAGTCCCATTTACCTGTGTCAAATCGGATCTTATGTTTTTTTTTTCTTTGTTCAGTCCTTAACCATTACAAGTTAGGGTTTTTTCTTTCTTTTTGAGAGAAAAATCAGCAACAGCATCAATGCGAATCCTACCTTTCATGCATTTTTTTCATCCTCTTTTCCGCTTACTATTATTTTGCTTTTTTGACTAGCATCTTATTGGCAAACTAATATAATAGAAATAAGAATCTTACTATAAGAAGAAGAGGTCTTCCTTGCATGAATTTCCACACTATTTCTCATATCAAAGAACGCCAAAATAGTTTTATTCAAAATTATAGCCTCGGTGACAACTCGATCGCTCTGGTGCTTACTGGCGACTTTGCTGCTGCGAAAGTTCTGAAAAAATTGCAATTGGTCGCTTGGAATAATAACACAAACGTCGTTGCAAAGGCCGACATACAGCGGTGAGAATTTCCTTACAGCGTCTTAATTTTAAGCATCTTATTAGTAAATCCTGCCATAATTCCATAGTTTCATCCTTTACTGTACATATGAATCAATTATTCGTCGAATTGTAGAAGAAATAAATAGTCGTTTTCGGAAGGATTGACGGATTCCGTCACTGCAGAAACGCTGTGGGACCTAAAGGAATGCGGAGCAAACTCCTAGTGAGAGGAGCGGATAGGTCCCGCCACGATTCTGCTGCCGCGACGCTATTAAAAAAGCGCGATCCGTCTATTTTGTCGGCGAGGACTGTAGAAGATGTGTGGATACCGGCAAAGAGCAGCGTCAACATCCTGGGCGGCTAGTAGTGAAAGCCATTTCACACCCACCATTAGCGTTGACATCGAAAAACTGATTATAATTTAGCAGCAACAACGTTATTATCTAGATTACTCCAGAGATCCTGGATCTAATTGAGTCACACATGCTGTTTCATTGTTTCTGAACGGATGTCCTCGGAAAGTTAAGGAGTGCAAAGAGGAAAGACAGCGAGTTGTGACACAGAGGCATAAAAAACCCTCTAAAGAACACTCCTTTCTCCCTTGTCCTGAACTAGAAAATAAGACTTTCGCAGTTTTGCAGTTACAAGAACTAAACAGAAGAATAGAAACTTCACCTAAATTTATTACGAATTGGGGCAGCTCTACCACTTATGAAGGTATTTGTATATAATCTTTCCGAACACTTGAAGGATTACTCCACACAACGTATGTCGATGGATTTCCATGTTCGTTACTGCTCCTCTATTGCCGGACCCCAACAAACTGGCTCTCTCAGTAGGGAACAAGCTTGTAGAGGTACGTTTCCGCTCAGTTCTCCCGCTTAGCCGAGAATTCCTCGGATTTGCAGATTCCATTCCGCGAGGCAGTCGCCAAGAAACACGAGGTCGTCACTTGTATCGCGCCACTTTTCGGCAATGAACAGTGGCAACAAGCACTGTTCGCTGCTCATGTTTATAAAAAGTAGGTTGAGCTTACTTTTCAATTTCAGCAGTACTCTAATAAACCGTAATAACGGTCGTACTATAGATTTGGCACACATATGCACTTATACGTGAGGAGTATGGTGTCTCCGGTCTTTGAACTGTTGAAGATCTACGAAAGTGAGGTAGGGCTGCACTTATGTACATACATGGCAACGTTTTAATTGCCAATTCGATTTTCGTTTTTTCTGGATCTTTGGTTCCTTGCAATCACTTCTAATTATTTTACATTTTCTTACTCCACATTTCATATACAGTGGACGTCAAAGGCGTTGGCCCACCTGGCCTTGAGAAGGACGCGCGCAACCGCGCCGCGCGCGCGGTAAGCCATGTATTTTGCTGCTGTTATGCAACTTCTTACAGCTTTTCTACTCAATTATCAGGATTTTCGAGCAAATCGGGGAGAAAAGACCCTAGAAATAGTATTCCGCAGGTGACGACACCGATCTCGGCGCGCGCGGCGCGGTCGCGCTGCGTTCTTCTCGAGACCGCAGATAAGCCACTGCCGTTGCCGTCCACTGTAGTTGATTTTAGAGAACTATTGATCAGAAAAAGAGTGTTTTTAGGTGATCCATGTGTTCTTTTTATGCAAATCTTAGCAACGATTCTTCACTCCGTTGATTATTATAAAAGATTTTTATTCTGCTGGAGAAAATAGTGAATAAAATAGAATAGGCCTCACTGTTCCAGGGTTACCTAACCATTCAACCTTGGCTCCGCATCACTCTGCTGACAATTTCCGAATTAGATTTCAATCCAAATGTCAACGTCGAGTTCCGCAACCAAGCCGCAGCGCAAACTGATTGCTTACTACAGTATAAGGTCAGTCCATAAGGATTGCTCAAAAAGAACAGTTCTCCAGTTCCTGACAAACCACAACCAGTTTTAATTCAAAATTTCAGGAATCAGCTTCTTATATTTCCTTCGTCGATCTAGACGATGTGTTGATTCCTAGACTGGCTAGCAGCTACTTGGAGGAGTTTGCTCACCTCTTTCACTCTATGCCCAATGTTGCCTACATTCATTATACAAAGGAAAACACTAAACTTGTGGCAGGTGAGGATTTGAGGAGTAACTACGTAGGTGAAGGCTGGCAAGATTGCTCTGAAAAATCGAAAAGATTATAAGATTTATTAATTATTTCATGTCATCATTATGAACTCCCACCGAGGAAAAGTCTTTATGCTTTATCTTTATTTTATGTTTCAATTTTGAGTAATTTTAATAAGCTTTGAAGTGGCCAATAGTTAAGGAAGACAGTGCAGATTTGAACCATCCAGAATGCTAAAACCTTGGAGGTAACAGCGTACTGAGAAGAGTCGCTCCTAAGATTTTCACAAGAATTTCCAGTAGCTGCTGATCTCAATGTTTTCCGTGATTCCGTGCGAAACTTCCGAAGAAGTCTGTTCTCTTCCCCATTTGTTGGGGAGCTTGTGGGCGGAGCTGACGAAGGAGGAAAATAGGGGGACGAGGTTCCCGAATAAGGGATTCTCGAGACCACATCTCTGAGGAGATTCGTGCTCATCGTGAGAATTCCTTATCACACGCGCTGCCCTTTATTTGTGACCAGCGAAGGAGTGTATGGTGCCGAAACCCACAGCACCGCCTTGGCTCCACCCACATGCTCCCCTAACTCTGATAACTAAGCAGCACGAACGCATCCCAAACGGCGTAATGGTTCGAGTAGGAACCCCGGCAGCAACGGTTCTCAGCTACTGCCGTCTCCCCCTTGATTGCTGCCGCCCCTCAGCAGGTGCTAAAGCGCCGACAGCTCGAGCAGCAATCGGGGGGAGGATGACAGCACCTGGCAACCGTTACTGCTAGGGTTTCTACTCGAACCATTATGCCGTTCGGGCTGCGTTCGTGCTGTAAAGTTATCAGAAAAATTTGAGGCTTGAAGACAGGTCTACCGGCAGTTTTGCAGGGAATCACATGCGCCGCTGTGATCAGGAGCTCATGATGATTCTTTTGATAGACAGATCTCAGACACAATTCTGAGGTAGAACAGTACCTTTGAGGGAGTCCTGGCAGGGTTCAACGTTCCCCACCTACTCAGCATTTAATCCCATTTTTACTTTTTTTTGTCTAAATGCTGCGTTTTCACTAAAAGAAATGTTGGATTCTGGCCATGTTTATTACTTCTTTTGGTTAGACAAACGCTTTGTATTTCAGCCAAGCGGCCTTCTGACTTCTCTCTGAAGGAAATGCTTACAAGCATTCAATTCGAACGAGTCAGTGAAACCGGGAAATTGGTCGCCGATCCACGCTACGTGAACAGCACTTGGATTCACTTCCCTGTTTCGATACCTGAGGGCATGGAGAGGTAGTGGCCCAGCTGCGCTGCCTGACGGACATTTGACTTAAGCGATTCCGATCGTAACTGAAACAGTCGAAATTCGAATGAATCGAATTTTCGAGATGCCGACTAGTCTGAAAGCATCGAAAAATTCAAGCTATCCGATGTAGTCAGTGTAGTGCAGCGAAAGCAATTTCGGCTAACTCCCAAGTTCTGAAATAACCGCTTCTTGTTTTCAGGTACATCGTTCCAAACAACGTCAACGCCATAACACATTTAAAACACATGAAATTGGTAGAGTTTAACTCTAGTGCGGATTCCTGCAACAAATCTTATTTCCTTGGTTTCCAGGATATAAGCATCACCAGATCTCAGAAGAACAGTCCACCTTTTTTCAATCCAAATACATTCGATTTCGTTAATCAAGGACCTCTGTTATCACTCCGAAATATCGATGAAATCCAGAGGGATTTCGAAAGGTGCGCACTCACAGAGCTCTAGAATACTGTTGTTACAGCTCTAGTTCCAATAGTTGTCACATATTTTCATAGCTTCTTTTAGAATGAAAAGCAAACCAGAAGTGGCTAGAATATTCCCGAAGCTCCCCACCAAGTTCGTCTATCTTAAAGCAATTGCGCAGTGTTTCGAAGACACCTACTACAAGTACCATTATTCTGGTCGTATGAACGAAATCAAATGTCCAGGACCAGATCGATGTGTGGTTAGTTTAAGAAAATTTCCGGAAAATTCCGAAAATGAAATGGAAATCTAGTTGAAAAACACGAAGCTAGGGCAAATACTTCTAATTGGCTGATCCATCAACCAAGATGGCTTCTGCGCTCTGTAGTCATACTCTGCTCCAATAGCAAAAATATCCACCACACCGAATTTGAGTTCCGAATCGAGATTTTTCCAGTTTCCACGTGGAATACCCTGCTACAACTCGGCAGCCGATTACCATTCAATCAATGATGGCTTACACGTTAATCTACACTTCGCCACTGATCCATCATTCAAAGAGGAGGACGGTTGTAGACCATAATATCACCCGGATCAAGCAGAAGTACCTCAGAAACAGCAGTCATAATATGATAGTATGTGTTGGTTCTCGGATTCTGTGTGAAATTCAATGTTTTAGATGTTTTGATAGTTTCTACGGTGATTCCTGATCTCTTTGCTCTGCGAAAATTAGCCTTTCGGGTTCTATAGGGTTAGACGTTTAATTATTTTTGCGAAGTGTTTGTGATTTGTTTTATTCTGTAATGGCAACCATGAATATAAAGGTGTATAACAGTGTTCATCTTCAGGATGAAGAAGAAGATAGAATAGTTTCTTCACCCCCGGTTACTCTCTCTCCCTCTCTCCAGAGAGTGTGAAAACGTATTATATTAGGGTGGTAAGTTTGAAATGCGCGCTGAAGTTTCGACGTCTTCATATGGGGTTTGGGAATGATTCCGTGCGGTTTTTTTTTTCAATTAGTTTTTTTTTGACGATGATTCGAGCTATGCTTGACTTGGCGTCAGAGCTCATTTTGTAGCTCTTGATCTGCTATTTCCAACATTGCAACCTCGTTCCTCAATTCTCGCTTTACCTCGTTTTCTACCTCTTGGAATGTGACCCTCCTGACCCTCCCAGTCCTTGAATTTGAACCCCTCCGCCACCGATTACTGTTCGACTTCAATTGTGATCAAATGCGGCTTAATTGGCTAGATATATCAATGTCTATAGAGGAACCTCTACTGCTGGAAGGACAGCACAGAGGAGGAATGCCCGCTTTAGAGAGGGGTAATTTTGGCCTCGACGTTGGCTGTCGTTCTGGATGCCCAGTTTGTGGGACATAAAGGCGATTATCCACAAAGGTTGCTTTAGAGTAAGGAATAGTCACTATTGATGCTAACTCTCAACAATGTGTAAGTTTAGCTAACGCATTCCGTGGAAAACCTCAAAATGCTCGATATGAGGTGATCTTCAACATTGTGGATGCTTGATTCCTCCACGCAAATTTTACCAAAATGACTAGCAAAAACCTCGAATGTGGTAGCTTTTCACTACTATCGACTCTACAGGTCTAGTGCAATTATATACAGCTTATATTCTTCAGTTCCTTATTCATTTCATAAACTCTATCAAGGAATTGTGGTTGCGGGCCACAAATCGAATCGTCTCAAACAAAGCAATTTTTCGTAGAGATTGAGCTGAGAATCTGCTCTACCTCTGGCAGCATTAACAGAAGAGGGAAGGAGCTATGCAATGCATTCAGTGTGGTTGACAATGTTTGTGGAAATTAGTGGTTTCTATGCCCATGAAAAACTCATCTTCCAACCCAATAAATGCAGTGTCTAACCGCTCTTCTCAAACTTTTGATATTACCTGAAAGGGCTTTTCATGGAGAATTTTCTGATGTACAGATTTCTAAATAATACTTCATTCCCGATTTTTAAAGAATTTTATTAGGAAAACGACCGAAATTTTCGAGTTTCTATTCCATGTGTTTCATGTCGTTAAAGAATGCAGAACTGCAGCGGAGCACTACTGCGAGTTATATAAGGATTTAGGAAAATTTTTGCTGTCATCCAACTACAGGATGCGTCATAAATATTGACGCACTGAAGTTATGCCGTAAATAGGACAACATCCCGAAAACCACTACATATGCATATCCAAAGTGAAGGTCATGTCCTAGCGAATATAAAAAATCCACTCCTTTTCGGAGAGCCTCTCTCCTTGTAAAAGCAGCCACGAATATGTTAGTAGAGAAAATCGCCGATGCGCCGCAAATGAAGTTCGTCCATTATTCTTCCACATCATAAAGAAGGTAAGCTTCACAAAAGCGATACTCCTATGGGAAGTATGGCAGGTCTTGCTCTCCAAGTGTCATATGAAAGCATGTCCTTGTTCGCAAGTCTAGTCGTGCTCCCGCCAAAGAAAGGCATCTGTGTTTTACTATAGAAAATTTTTTCGTTTTCTTGTTTCTCGTCCAAGCAATTTTCTAAGGGCACATTTTCTTGCTTATATTAGTTCTCATCACAAGGTGAATTCATAGGTACTTTGGCAGGGCTTCGCTGTTGTGCAAGAGACAAAAGTGGTACGGGCCCACTTTCAAAAATCTACTTAAGGCACTTCAATTTGGCGGAGAATAAGCTTCCTTGTGGACCGAATTCCAGTCTAGGGATTACCCCATATGGATATCCTAGAGAGCAAGAGCTGCGCTATAATCCACAGAAACATCAAGCTCCCAAAGGCTTATTTATTCAAGATTTGGGACAAAGTCGACCTAAGTTAGTTGCGGCACAGAGGCTGTGCGATCCCTTGTCTTCTC
Source organism: Ancylostoma caninum (assembly GCA_037903475.1). NCBI lineage: Eukaryota > Metazoa > Nematoda > Chromadorea > Rhabditida > Ancylostomatidae > Ancylostoma > Ancylostoma caninum. Next base: position 54,526 of record JBAJFG010000015.1, on the reverse strand, counting down.
TGTGACTGCTTCAGCAAGGAAGGAGCTTGCTGTGAACAAGAGTGCATTTATTCGGATCGCCAAGACATTGGCTTTATTCCGCATATGCTCAGTTGAAATGTTTTTGCATCTTGTCTATTCTACATACTCATTTTGGGTGCGTCAATAATTCTGACGCACCCTGTAGAACCATGCGACAGTCGACGACTCGAAAATGGTCGCGAACGTGGGTCACTGAGAAGAAATCGTGGTCGTCAGTCGATTCTTGGACTACCCTCCCCTTCATATCTGGAATCAGGAGTCGGCGTACCTCTGCAGATAGCCCAGGACTTGCGCGAGCACTTGCTTCATTGGTAGAGTTCCACGGCAGAGAAACATTCCAAAATCGCGACGAAACCACGATTCGAGTGACACGCTGCTTCAGGTCAAGTAAATATGGAACCACAAACATGGATCTCTCTTATATGAATCCTTGCATGATTCTAGAATGAAGTGAGGAAAGATCGAGAATCAGTTTACGACATAGGTAGTATTAGCTGATATGCCAAATTATTAACCAAACATCCTACAAGCAGATCATGTATCTGGATATTGCGGAAGCAGGTGCCATTATGGTTTTAGGAAACATAAACGTGACGACCACAGTGACGAAAGTTTCAACGCTATGTACACAGTTCTCGCTTACGAACCGGATATTTTGTGCCTCCATTCGGATTACAAAGGTGAGCGACAGAAATGGCCGGCAGTGTGAGCAGATGCTCAACGCCTCCAAGCAGACCTTACTAACACCGAGTTACTTCTCTTGGCGCTGCTCCTCTTCTATCCGCGTTCCGGTGCTCGATGGTATACGGCACGTGTGAAATAACATCTACATCGCATCCGCTGACTTCTTTCGCAACCGCTCCCTTCGAGTGTCAACGCAGGAATAAGACTTGAGTACACACGCGCTGGCTATTTATGCAGTTCCGGCGCAGGGGCCGGAGCCTAACGTGCGTCTGCGAGGAGCGTAGGACCATTTCGCGCGGCGAACTGGCGACCAAACGATGGACTTAAGATAAGTCGCACGAAGACGCGACAGCAGCTCTCAGAAACGCCAAATCTTCGGCACACATCTGAATCCTGAAGTTTACCGTTGGCGAAACTTGTACTACGTAGCACTTGCATTACTACACAACCACAACACCACCTGGTTTCTGAGCTCTCAATGGCACTGATAATAAAAATCTGCACATTTTTCCGAAAAGCGTCTACCTCCCTCGCTGATAATCCGTAAACCTTCCATATTTCTGGCACCAGTACTTTCTTCTCTTTTTGCATGACTTGCTCAGAGAAAGCGATTTACGCAGATAATCAGTTCTACAGGTAATAAAAAATTATCCGAAACAATCATGTCGCCACCAGTACTGTTTAGTCAGCATCAGTCCTCAACTGTGTTCAGAGTGAGAAAAATGAGAAGAAACGACGAAGCATCAAAGGACTTGATTCCATCATTTCCCAGTACTACGAGCAGAAAGTAAGACATAGACAAAGTGAGGCACCATCATCATCTAATAGCCACAGCTCATCTTTGCTTGGCAATTTCACAGGAACGTACCCCGCCCACCATCATTCACCCACGAAAAGCAAACAAATATCATGCCACTAGCACAAACAGTACCGTATTACTAAAACAATTAGTACAAAATTATTGTAGTTCTAAACATTATGAAACGTGGACAGGAAGTTCTTGAATGTTGTTGGCTATGTGGGAGTAGTATGTTTCAACACCGGCCCCTGTTCAAACAACTGCGCAAATATGCAAAGTACTGATGACAGCATTCCAAGAACCAGTATAAAATAGGCTTGCTTTTGCAGATAAAGCACTGAGGACTTTTCCCACTACAACAGTTCCAGCTCTCACTTCATTTCTCGATATTAAATTTTAAACACTTTCCCTTGTTCAGAATGAGACTCCTACTGCTCCTCCTGTTGTTGTCCGTCTGCGTAAGCGGAGGTTTTTTCGACACGAAACTTGGTCAAAAAATCAAGGGAGTGGTGGATAAAATAAAAACGGTAAGGAATTCGATCATATTCCAAGCAAGCCTAGCTTGCTTGTTGTCTTCCACTGATGGAAAATAAATTATACTTCAGAAGTTGAACAGCACCGCTCTTCTTGCAATTCGCGAAAAAATACATGGACTGAAAGAGAAGATAAAGGCAAAGTTGACACTTTCTCCAGAGCGGAAGGCAATCTTGTCCGAACTACTGAAGGTACAAGCAAGTTCAAGTGGAAGTGACACGTTAATTGAACGAATTCTACAAAAATACATTTCAGCAAATTACTTCTATCAAGAAGGATCACATTTCGTCTAAGGGTGACTCGATTGAAGAAATTAATGCCAATAATGAAATAGGAGAGCTGTTGTATCAGGGCGACATAGTTCTAACACAGTCAGTTCGCGTTGGAACCTTATTGAATGGCAAAGAACCAATGAAATACTCATCGCACTCTTTCAGTGAACAAGCTGATGAAATCGTGCAAGACACTGGAGATGAAGGAAGTAATCGCACAAAACGTCAAGCGTTCCGTGACCAAAACTACCCTCGAACATTGTGGTCAAATGGAGTGAACTACTTCTTCGATCCTAGTGCATGTTGGTATCATACATGTTGCTCTTTCAATGAAAGTCCGGCCCACAAATATTATAACCGTTCAGCTCCGGTAGTGCGAAGCGTTTTCACCAAAGGAGCAAGACTTTGGATGAAAGACACATGCATTGACTTCCGCGAGAACAGCGATGGTATGTTTGGAATAAGTTGAGAATTGTTATTTCAATGAAAGATGGTCTAGCACACAAATTCACCTACGTTTTAGCACCTGATAGGATTCGGGTCTTTAAAGAGGACGGTTGCTGGTCATTCGTCGGTAGGCTGGGCAAACAGCAAGACTTATCCTTGGGAGATGGTTGTGAAACAGTAAGGATTTTTTACTTAGTAATGCAAAGAGTAACTGCTATAATTGTTCTGCAATATGAAGAGAAATTCATAACTAAATCCTCCAGCAATCCTTCTTCTGACCATTTCATCACTCTATCCACCTAGGTCGGAACAGCTGCCCACGAAATTGGACACGCTATCGGTTTCTTCCATACACAGTCGAGGCATGATCGTGACAGCTTCATAACCTTTAATGTTCAAAACGTGAAGGTAATAGCTATCATTGTTGGAGAACTGCATGCAAAGTACAAAGGGATCGAAATTTGCAGCCAGACTGGGTAGATCAGTTTACTAAACAAACCACGGCAACCAACGAGAACTACGGGATACCATACGACTACGGAAATATTATGCATTATGGAGCGAACAGGTTTCTAACATCGTAGAGAATGGTCACTTGTCATTTCTTTTCTACGCCAACAACATCTCTTTCAGCGCATCGTACAATGGGAAACCTACTATGATTCCGAACGACCCTAAATATATCGAGACACTCGGTTCCCCCATAATATCTTTCTACGAACTGCTTATGATCAATCAGCACTACGGTTGCATGAGTAAGCTTACATCAACTGGTTTGGAAGTATGAGGTAACATGCGGGCGAAACAATTCAGAAAGGTGCGATCCAAATAACTCTGCAAAATGTGCGATGGGAGGATTTCCGCACCCTCGAGACTGCTCCAGGTGCATATGTCCTAGTGGATACGGTGGCCGTCTATGCAATGAACGCGTATGCATTAGAGCTCTCCTTACGAATTCTTCTCCAATTACAGTGATAGAACTCCAATAGAAACGGTAATTTTAGCCAGCCGGGTGTGGAAAAGTGTACCAAGCAACTGCGCAGTACCAGACCCTCACTGATGAGATAGGAAATCCTCCTAAGGCTGGACAAAGGCCGAAAGAAGATATGGACATGTGCAACTATTGGATCACGGTAACAATCTTAGCTAGCACTAATGCGACTGATGCTCACATATTTTACTGAAGGCACCTGCTGGAGCAAGAATCGAAGTCAAACTCGTAGGATTCACGAAGGGCCTTGCTGTTGATGGATGCTCATACGCAGGAGTAGAAATAAAGACTCACTCCGATCAACGTCTCACCGGCTATAGGTACAGCCCAACAGTTCTAGTCGGCAGCAGCAAATCTGGCTCCCTGACTCGACCTTTTTCAAGGTTCTGCGCTCCAGAAGACGCTGGGGTCACTCTGGTATCGAAACACAACATCGTGCCGATTATAACGTACAACAGGTTTTATGCAACGAAGACGGTTATCCAGTATCGAATCGGTGAGTATCTTGGCCTCGAAAACGGGCTTTCAACTTCCTTTAGCACATACCATCAAGGCTACCTGCTGTAGTGCAAAGAATTTTTTTTCGGGACAACCGCATATAATGTCAATTATTCAGTTTCCGGAGGTCAGCCAATGCCTCAGCCCAGGCCGAATCCTGGTCAGCCAATGCCTCAGCCTAAGCCAAATCCCAACTGTGTGGACAATCAGCAGTAAGCAAGAGTTACACTTTATGTGTAATCCCTGAATTATGTTTATTTGTTCAGATGCGCCGGTCTTGTGAGGACAAAGGACTTCTGCAACAGTAGATCGTTCCCCGACTCAGTCAAGCAAGGGCTTTGCCCGAGATCATGCGGATTCTGCTGAAATTTCTAATTTTATTGCAATAAATTTTTCAAGCATGACATAACTTATATCGTTGCAAATAATTACACATTATGATTCTAACGAATACCCATATGTATTGTTCACAACCACAAACTGAAGCATTCCAACTTTCCAATTTTTCCTATTAAAGTAGGAATATGCGTTTCTGTGTAAAACAATGTTCTTTTTTTCTCGAAACGGCACAACAGAACCTCAATCCGAACATCTGCCACGCAAACGCTGCTTTTCAAAACGGGTTGCGGTATGGCTTAAAATTCTCGTCATACCCAAACCTTGGCTCGTCTTTTAGCTGTGGCATTTTTTGGACATTTCGCCAAGGAAGGATATGTCGACGGAAGCAAGCTGATCACTAATAGTGCCAGGTCAGGGCAAATGGGTGTACTAAGGGCGAAGTCCGGTTCTCAATGTGAGGAGAGGACAATCGATGGATCGATTTGTACTGACAGTTTTGGTTCTATTACCCAAGTTGGGCCTCTTTCAAGAATTTTATTAGAAACAAGTCTGGAACCGGCAAGCCTCAGTGGTTTTTGTATGCTGGTATTCAAGCAAAGTTGCATCCACTACGAACAGTCAATTTGTCAAGGCGCTGAGGACGTGGACGAACATATTTCCTAATTGTCAGCACTATCATGATCTCGACAAGCTCTGAAAAACAAGGGTAATCACAGATGCTGTTGTGGCCCCCTCATTCAATACAGGTACAGTCCATCGTCGACTGGTTGTTAGATTTCACTTTGACCCTGGTCGTTTCCGGCTAACAGTCGTACTATCGAGATGCTTGCGGTCAACCAACATTGACGAAAAAGCGACAAGAACAATCATAAAAGAGCAGAAGTTCGAAATGATAGGAAAAATGGGAAATAACAAAGGTGACAATTAACGTCTGGTAACATGGGTAGAACGATAGCAAGGCACTGCCGATATTTACCTTCCAATCACAATAGTGGAAGCATTTCAGCCTCTAGAGACTGAACGGAGTATAATATTCGAGACAGGCTCAGCGAGTCTGCCATTCTCGCTAAAACAGGCTGGCCCCTTCACCGAGCATACAACTTCTTGATTCACATATGTTTTGTGATCTGGTAACATACATCTATTGTGAGTTATATGTCGCTTCTTCAACCCAAATTTGTTGTGATTGGGTTTAGTCTCAACTTGACGGGAGAGCCCTGCAACTCCAGCCCTCTAGAGCTCACTCACTCAGAGAGTGAACGTGAGCATACTTTTTCTTAGTTCACAAAGGTTTAATTTCCTTGCTATCGTTCTACCCATATTAATCAGACGTTAATTGTCACCTTTGTTAACTGCCATTTCGAACTTCTCCTTTTTGGCGATTGTTCATATCGCTTCTCCGTCAATAAAATTATTAATGTTATAGAAAGGTTTATAATGAAGAAAAGAGGCTAGTTCATAGCGAGCATCTTGATAGTACCTTCATTAGCGATTAGACTTATCCACGGTCAAAGTGAAATCTAACGACCAGCCGGCGATGGACGCTACCGGTATTGAATGAAGGGGCCACTACAGCATCTGTCACTACAGCATCTGTGATGGCCTTTTTTCAGAGCTTGTCGTCGAGATCATCGAAATCATTAGATTGCCTTGCTCCTTCTCGTTCTTCTCGGCCCGATGACCCACATTGTGGAAACATCCATCTCCTTCGACAGTGAGGCAGTAAGCACTCCCAGTTGGTGACAATGGAATATAACGCCCGTTGGGATTTGGCGACGTACACCATGAACCCTAGTCATGCTAAGGTTGTGCCACCTTTCGCTCGCAAAAGAACAGAACTTCTGTAGATTGGCAGGGGAGCGCTACAATACCGATCTGGAAAAGGAAAGGAGATCCCGTGTGTTGTGCAAACTATAGGCCGACACCGCTGTCTCACAACGTGGAGATATGATAGCGCTTCAACGATCATCGATTCCTCGACATCACCTGAATTTTAACGAGTTAGTATTGGTTCGCTGCCAACTGCAGATTGACGACCAACATGTGCAAGCTCGCCACCTTCAAAGCTGATGGGAGCGACCATCCGAGAACCGATTAGTTGTAACGTGAAGCTACGTTGAATTTTACTCTCACAGCATTACTCTAAAGAATATTCCGCTGCCTTAAAACCTATTTAGACATCCAGTGATGTTTAACGGTTCCAGACTCATTTGTCGGTGAAGAAAGTGAAACCTCCTCACATTGTTCTCTCCTCACATTTGGAACCGGACTTCGCCCTTAGTACACCCATTTGCCCTGACCTGGCACTATTAGTGATCAGCTTGCTTCCGTCGACATATCCTTCCTTGGCGAAATGTCCAAAAAATGCCACAGCTAAAAGACGAGCCAAGGTTTGGGTATGACGAGAATTTTAAGCCATACCGCAACCCGTTTTGAAAAGCAGCATTTGCGTGGGAGATGTTCGGATTGAGGTTTTGTTGTGCCGTTTCGAGAAAAAAGAACATTGTTTTACACAGAAACGCATATTCCTACTTTAATAGGAAAAATTGGAAAGTTGGAATGCTTCAGTTTGTGGTTGTGAACAATACATATGGGTATTCGTTAGAATCATAATGTGTAATTATTTGCAACGATATAAGTTATGTCATGCTTGAAAAATTTATTGCAATAATATTAGAAATTTCAGCAGAATCCGCATGATCTCGGGCAAAGCCCTTGCTTGACTGAGTCGGGGAACGATCTACTGTTGCAGAAGTCCTTTGTCCTCACAAGACCGGCGCATCTAAACAAATAAACATAATTCAGGGCTTACACATAAAGTGCAACTTTTTGCTTACTGCTGATTGTCCACACAGTTAGGATTTGGCTTAGGCTGAGGCATTGGCTGACCAGGATTCGGCCTGGGCTGAGGCATTGGCTGACCAGGATTCGGCCTGGGCTGAGGCATTGGCTGACCTCCGGAAACTGAATAATTGATATTATATGCGGTTGTCCCGAAAAAAAAATTCTTTGCACTACAGCAGGTAGCCTTGATGGTATGTGCTAAAGGAAGTTGAAAGCCCGTTTTCGAGGCCAAGATACTCACCGATTCGATACTGGATAACCGTCTTCGTTGCATAAAACCTGTTGTACGTTATAATCGGCACGATGTTGTGTTTCGATACCAGAGTGACCCCAGCGTCTTCTGGAGCGCAGAACCTTGAAAAAGGTCGAGTCAGGGAGCCAGATTTGCTGCTGCCGACTAGAACTGTTGGGCTGTACCTATAGCCGGTGAGACGTTGATCGGAGTGAGTCTTTATTTCTACTCCTGCGTATGAGCATCCATCAACAGCAAGGCCCTTCGTGAATCCTACGAGTTTGACTTCGATTCTTGCTCCAGCAGGTGCCTTCAGTAAAATATGTGAGCATCAGTCGCATTAGTGCTAGCTAAGATTGTTACCGTGATCCAATAGTTGCACATGTCCATATCTTCTTTCGGCCTTTGTCCAGCCTTAGGAGGATTTCCTATCTCATCAGTGAGGGTCTGGTACTGCGCAGTTGCTTGGTACACTTTTCCACACCCGGCTGGCTAAAATTACCGTTTCTATTGGAGTTTTATCACTGTAATTGGAGAAGAATTCGTAAGGAGAGCTCTAATGCATACGCGTTCATTGCATAGACGGCCACCGTATCCACTAGGACATATGCACCTGGAGCAGTCTCGAGGGTGCGGAAATCCTCCCATCGCACATTTTGCAGAGTTATTTGGATCGCACCTCTCTGAATTGTTTCGCCCGCATGTTACCTGATACTTCCAAACCAGTTGATGTAAGCTTACTCATGCAACCGTAGTGCTGATTGATCATAAGCAGTTCGTAGAAAGATATTATGGGGGAACCGAGTGTCTCGATATATTTAGGGTCGTTCGGAATCATAGTAGGTTTCCCATTGTACGATGCGCTGAAAGAGATGTTGTTGGCGTAGAAAAGAAATGACAAGTGACCATTCTCTACGATGTTAGAAACCTGTTCGCTCCATAATGCATAATATTTCCGTAGTCGTATGGTATCCCGTAGTTCTCGTTGGTTGCCGTGGTTTGTTTAGTAAACTGATCTACCCAGTCTGGCTGCAAATTTCGATCCCTTTGTACTTTGCATGCAGTTCTCCAACAATGATAGCTATTACCTTCACGTTTTGAACATTAAAGGTTATGAAGCTGTCACGATCATGCCTCGACTGTGTATGGAAGAAACCGATAGCGTGTCCAATTTCGTGGGCAGCTGTTCCGACCTAGGTGGATAGAGTGATGAAATGGTCAGAAGAAGGATTGCTGGAGGATTTAGTTATGAATTTCTCTTCATATTGCAGAACAATTATAGCAGTTACTCTTTGCATTACTAAGTAAAAAAATCCTTACTGTTTCACAACCATCTCCCAAGGATAAGTCTTGCTGTTTGCCCAGTCTACCGACGAATGACCAGCAACCGTCCTCTTTAAAGACCCGAATCCTATCAGGTGCTAAAACGTAGGTGAATTTGTGTGCTAGACCATCTTTCATTGAAATAACAATTCTCAACTCATTCCAAACATACCATCGCTGTTCTCGCGGAAGTCAATGCATGTGTCTTTCATCCAAAGTCTTGCTCCTTTGGTGAAAACGCTTCGCACTACCGGAGCTGAACGGTTATAATATTTGTGGGCCGGAGTTTCATTGAAAGAGCAACATGTATGATACCAACATGCACTAGGATCGAAGAAGTAGTTCACTCCATTTGACCACAATGTTCGAGGGTAGTTTTGGTCACGGAACGCTTGACGTTTTGTGCGATTACTTCCTTCATCTTCAGTGTCTTGCACGATTTCATCAGCTTGTTCACTGAAAGAGTGCGATGAGTACTTCATTGGTTCTTTGCCATTCAATAAGGTTCCAACGCGAACTGACTGTGTTAGAACTATGTCGCCCTGATACAACAGCTCTCCTATTTCATTATTGGCATTAATTTCTTCGATCGAGTCACCCTTCGACGAAATGTGGTCCTTCTTGATAGAAGTAATTTGCTGAAATGTATTTTTGTAGAATTCGTTCAATTAACGTGTCACTTCCACTTGAACTTGCTTGTACCTTCAGTAGTTCGGACAAGATTGCCTTCCGCTCTGGAGAAAGTGTCAACTTTGCCTTTATCTTCTCTTTCAGTCCATGTATTTTTTCGCGAATTGCAAGAAGAGCGGTGCTGTTCAACTTCTGAAGTATAATTTATTTTCCATCAGTGGAAGACAACAAGCAAGCTAGGCTTGCTTGGAATATGATCGAATTCCTTACCGTTTTTATTTTAACCACCACTCCCTTGATTTTTTGACCAAGTTTCGTGTCGAAAAAACCTGCGCTTACGCAGACGGACAACAACAGGAGGAGTATTAGGAGTCTCATTCTGAACAAAGGAAATTGCTTAAAATTTAATATCGAGAATTGAAGTGAGAGCTGGAACTGTTGTAGTGGAAGAGGTCGTCAGTGCTTTAGCTGCAAAAACAAGCCTCTTTTATACTGATTCTTGGAATACTGTCCCTTAGTACTATGCATATTTGCGCAGTTGTTTGAACAGGGGCCAGTGTTGAAACATACTACTCCCACATAGCCAACAACATCCAAGAACTTCCTGTCCACGTTTCATAATGTTTAGAACTACAATAATTTTGTACTAATTGTTTTAGTAATACGGTACTGTTTGTGCTAGTGGCATGATATTTGTTTGCTTTTCGTGGGTGAATGATGGTGAGCGGGATGCGTTCCTGTGAAATTGCCGAGCAGAGATGAGCTGTGGCTATTAGATGATGATGGTGCCTCACTTTGTTCATGTTTTATTTACTCTCATGCCACAGAAAGGAAATGATCTGTGTGCATACATGACCAACCCCTTTCTCAAAGCTGGGTGTTTTGGTCATGCACCCGGTGTTGCAGTGGCATGCTTGAACTCATCATCTATGCAAAACATTTATCTTGAGCAAGTCTGGTGATTTCATACCTGCCATTTCGGCCTTGAATACCTAGGAAATTCCAAATATATTCCTAGAGAAAGTGTGAATCCTGTAGAGAAATAAGGGGAATTTCGTCGAATTCTTGAGGATATTTAGCGGAAATTTACAAGAATTCAGGTGCAAACGGGCAAGTGCTCGTTGGAACACCAACAACGGAGGAAGGTGTGAAGTCTTGATTTATAGACCACAGGCAGCGCCAGCAAGCCGTGGCGTTGCAGCCAAAAATGCGTTCAAAGCATCTCTCCAACTGGCTGCGATGAGGCAACACAACGATGCAGCACTTCGGCTTATCTTGAATCAACGATTGAACGCCGCTACGTTTTGGAGCTGTTGCTCCATATTATGGCGAGGTGGTTTTTGTTTTTTCAACATGAGCAAATTCTGTAAGTTTCAAGTTTGATGGCGATTTTGCCATTGAATGCAGAAGAACATCAAACGGGCATATTAATTATTAATTCATTTATTTTCATTTGTTTTCACCAAACGCACGCTATATGGCAGCGCAAAACATACTACTCTAGGTCATTGATTTCTAGGTGGGCAAACTGTGTACAAATTCGCTGGTTTCCGTTTATGTACCATGTAAATTCTAATTGAATTCCATGTCACATCCATCATATTTCCTCTCAGAAGTTCTGGCTGAAATCACCGTTATGGAGTCACCTAATTGAGCTGGAAACATGTAAAGGCTTTCACGAGAACAAGGCACCATGAACCTGCATTCTGAAGCAACCATTTCAAATAGCACTTTGAACACTAAAACGTGAAGTTCATAAAGAAATTTAGTGCCGCATGTCAGTCCTCGAAAGTTTGCAAAATTTTCGCGTCCGAGCTTACCTGGAATTTAGGCGGAATTAAAGAATTAAGGAATCCACCGGTCGACCGGATTTAATCAGAGTTTACCCGACATTTAAGAGAGATCCTCCGGTACTTTCGAGAATGCACGATTTACATGAGATTTACCCGCCAACCGGCGGAATTTCAAGAAATACACGATTTACATTGACTTTCCCAGGTAATCAGGAAGAAACCGCTCGTTTAAAATTACCAGAGAATAGTGTAATGAGAGGAGAAAGCATAGCTAGAAAAATATTGAAAAATCTCTTCAATACTGGAGTTGTATCCCGCTATGGAGCTTCGTTGTAGAGCAGAACACCGCTGTCATATCCTCTAGCAAACTGACTGTTTTTCCCATCAAAGAACATCACTAAAGTGCATTCTTTTCTCACCATCAGTAACGGATCCGACGCGAGAAATACTTTCCACCCGTACTTGGCCTCTATTTGAGAAATTCGATTTCATTAAGGACTGTCCAGTTTGTGGGGTATTCTGGGATTTTTCGATAAGTAACACGTGATCCGGTCATGGGAAATCACTTTCGTCCATCTTGCCAGCGAAGTGATACTTGGACGCGTCCTCGGAACAAGAAGCGATTGCATTAGAGCAGGCGAACTTTGGGGAAGTTTTGAGAGAAGCAGAGTCGCTGCGCTGATTCCGTGCTCAATCTGAATGAGCCGGGAAAATATTAGAAAAACCTGTGATTTTCAGAAGAAATTACTTTGTGGTATTTGGAATGATAGAAAAAGAAAAGGATGACGCATATACTGCTTATTGACGAATGTTTTTCTTGCTCAATTTTACTATTAGGTTGTCCCACAATAAATGGCCGCAACCGAGTAATGGATTTTTGGAAGTTCATAAATACATTATTTCAGAAGCTAGATAGGCAAGCTTTAGGTTATTATAAAGAGCGAGATATGTTATCCTTATCCTAAAAAGGCTTCCTCAATTCCCCTTTCTGTGGTTTCTGCAGACGAAATTGTACGATGAGGCAAAACATGGTTCTTGTGTTCTTCCAGTTTTCAGACTATTTTTTCGCTTCATTAGGATAAAAGCCAGATTTGCTGTCAGCTTTGCATTTGGCCAGGTGGTCGTGTTGTAAGCGCAGAAGCTATGAGTACAGTAACACTTCCAGAACGATGCAGGTTTCCAAATTTGACCTGGTGACGGTCATGAAACTTCTCAGATACGAAAGCAGAGTTCTGGAGGCGAGACGAGAATTCTGAAACAGTCCATAAAAATGTTAGCAGCTAGGTTGGGCACAACTAAATCACTGGTTGTTCTGCATTCTTGGCAGCCAAACATGGCAAAAAAGGCCAAAGTGAATTTTGAACAAAAGCATTGCTGGTCAATGCTTAACTTGCGACACTCTAATAAACATTGTCGCGAAATTTTTCGGAAAAGTGGTTCATTTTTAGTAATGAGTAGACATTGCTCATTAAAATGAACTTTTGTCTTGTTTGTATCGCTGAGAGTGATCTGGATATATCCAACGAACTTTGACACCTCAGAAAACGGTAACTTTTTCTGGGAGATGAAACGCTCCTCGAGGTGTTCGGCAGTAGTTAGACCAGGCCCCGAGTAGAATTTACTAAATGCCTCACCTGTTACCATTTTGGGTTTAGCTTCGAGATTCAGCTGAAAATGCCTCAGTTCTGGTGAGCCGAAGAAGTGCATGTCCACAGGCGGGGCGGGAAAACCTACACGGGTTCACATCCTACCAAGAAAAATCTGACTGAGTGAGACGTTGGTTCTCTCCTTGTAATATTTCTTGATTTGTTTCGCTACGCTTGTTGTTACAGATACTTTTATTTGCCAACGTTTCGGAAATACGCTGTTTTCAGGGCCTGAAAGTGGGTCAATTTTTATGAATTCGTGTTCGATACCATCAAGCGCCTCCTCTGAACTGTGCATTCAGCTCATTCAACGGCGAAAATCAGACGTGGGAGACCAAGCGTCCCACCAAGAGGCGGAGAAGTTATCCGCACCGCAGTGCCATATTGTCACCAGCGGATGAGTGAGCTTCACTCAGCATGAGCCTTCGATGACAATCTTATAGCTCGCATAATGGTACGAACGGCATTAGATCACTAGTTATCGATATGTGCTCATTTCTGTTGTTCATTCTGGGGTTTCGCACGGAAATCCAGAATGTTTCGAGAGCGTTTCTCGCCGAGATGCCTGGTTCGTAGGCCAGATTTCTGCATGCTACATCGAAATCGTTTCCATTGTGGTCTTCGCGTTTGTGTTTCCCGGGTGGCTTTACCAAACGTTCCCTTTTTTTGCTAGCAAGGTGTTCATTTAATCGTGCATGAAGAGGTCGTCCGGTCTCATCGATGTAGGTCACATGGCAGCTTAAACATTCTATTTGTTAAACGACCCCTGTTTTAGCACAGCCTCCGACTTTACCGTATGGGCATGCGACGCAGTTTTCTGTGATACAAGATCTATCGTATAGCCTATGACGGATCAACTGTTTTGATGTTATCGTTAGGGATGTTGATAAGAACGACATCATTCTCTAGTTGGGCCCGCGCAAGACATTTCTTTATTGTGTCACTGATCCTATCCGAAATGAAGGGTATGAACAGGAGAAGTTTGTTATGATATTCGCTAGTTTTACTACCACTGCGAGCTCTACGATATTGTTGCTCCCGTGAAAGGTAGCCATTTTTGCACGTTATAACTGACGCAAGTCTGGTGTATTCTTGGCGTTCTGCCTCACCACTGCTCACCTCTACTGCTGTTTTAAACATGTTGCCAATTACAGCACGCTCGAGCGTCATGGGGTGCGCGGACCTTGCGTGTACAATTATGTTCTTGGAACTCTCTTTGCGATGCCATTTTACATGAACCATGCCGTTAGAGATTTTCAGCTGCGTGTTGAGGAATGGTAGCCAACCTTCGTGTGGAGTTTCCCTCGACAATTTTATGTACTGTGATTGTTCGTTCAGAAATCTGAAACACTCGTCCTTCTCTGACTGGGTGGATGTAATTACGCAGCAGTTGTCGATGTAACGACAGTACAACAATGGTTTACGTGATAGCACTGGTTAATCTATCTTGCTCATGTAGCAAATAGCGAGAACCAGCACTAGCCTTTGACCCATGGCTAGCCCTCTAATCTGGGAGAAATATCTTCCAGACCAGTTCCCAAGTCCGGTCGTCATTGAACCTCGGCATAGTAGTCAGTTGGTAAACTTGTTAGCCGAACACGAGGTTAGTAATACTTTTTATTGGCCAACGTTTCGGCGGCTTCGCCTTCTTCAGGGCCTGAAAGGATCAAACGATGTATGAGAGCAGCCGCACAAACGCCTCTTCAGTCAAACAATAAATCGAGGCCATACTCAAGAAACCAGCAAACCCCTTGGAAGTCGGAATCTCACCTCTGCAAGTCCACCGAGCGCTGGTGTTGTCAGTGACGACCGAACGCGTTAGACTTGTCAGTAGAGTGAGGCTTTCTGCCACAAGTCATATCTCGGCTTAGATATCACATAATTTGAGATATGGAAGGAGTTCATTGGTTATGGTGAGGCACTCCTCCTTGCGGTTCATTTTTGGATTTTTGGTGTGAATCCAAAACGCTTCAAGTGTTTTGCGTGCGGAAATCGGAATAAATATGCATGGTTTATCCATTGCAAATGTTATGGCACTACCAAGTGGATGTCTAAGCTGCACAGTTTTCAGATGGTCTGGGAATTATTTTGCACAATGTAGAGGTTTGGCGATGGGACAACGTCTTGCACCAGTACTTGCTATTGCATTCATGGCAAAAATAGAATCTCCTATCCTAGAGGCGAGTCCGCTTCTGTATTGTAAATACATCGACGACTGTTTTATTATCTGTTCCACTCAAAATGAAATGGGCAGATTCTTCGAAATGATGAACCAGCAATCAGAGCACATGAAGCTGACGAGGGAAATACCGACGCAGAACTGGCTCCCATTTTTAAACGTGCAGATCAACATCTCCGGGAGTAACTTACGAACGAAGTGGTATCGAAAGGCAAGTAACAAGAACATCCTTGTACACTGTTTCTCTGCTCATCCTACGCAGACAAAGAAGGCCATCATTGGCAACATGTTCAAGACCGCAGCAGGAGTCTGTTCTGGGAGCGAAGAGAAACAAGAGTCACTTGGCTTATTGTTAGATACCGCTATTGCAATTTCTAACGGTTATGCTTCGGGAAGATCTCAAAGTTGGCGGCGAAGCAATCAAACGCGAAAGGGGCACACCAGTATTGAAAACAAAATCCAGTTTTGCATGCCGTTCATCTCCGATGATCTTAGCAGAGCCACGCGACTCTGTCTGAGGAGAGCAGAATTGGAAGATTTGGTCACGATCGTAGAAACACCACCAAGGAACCTGAAGCACAAATTAGTCCGGAACGGTATTTATGACCGCCTCTGCATAACACCTGATTGCGTAATTTGCCCGTTTGGCAGAGAAGGTGACTGCATGAGATCGTTTGTCATATACATGATCGAATGTAGGAAATGCGGTGACGAATACATTGGTGAAACTGCACGGCCACTCTGTGTTGAAATCAAGGAACACCTCGAGGGGAAATCGAGTTCTCTTACATCTACTCCCCTAGGTTGTCATCGAATGCGAGTGCACGACGGTGTCGATTATGAAGTAGAAACCACAATCCTTGAATTCGAAACTGAGATTTCCGCACGCAAAACACTTGAAGCGTTTTGGAACCAAAAATCCAAAAATGAACCGCAAGGAGGAGTGCCCCACCAAACCAATGAACTCCTTCCATATCTCAAATTATGTGATATCTAAGCCGAGATATGACTTGTGGCAGAAATCCTCACTCTATTGACAAGTCTGAGGCGTTCGGTCGTCACTGACAACACCAGCGTTTGGTGGACTTGGAGAGGTGAGATTCCGACTTCCAAGGGGTTTGCTGGTTTTTTGAGTATGGCCTCGATCTAATGTTTGACTGTGCGGCTACTCTCATACATCGTTTGATCCTTTCAGGCCCTGAGGAAGGCGAAGCCGCCGAAACGTTGGCCAATAAAAAGTATTACTAACCTCGTGTTCGGCTAACAAGTTTATCATCTTCCAGACCATTTAAAAACGTTGCATGCTAGACATTCCTTGACCAGAGTCATAACCCGTGCTCTACCAAGGCCGTAAGTCTCAATCCCCCTTTCGTACAACCCTAGCATTTCACTCAATGCCTGTGAAGCATCGTTCACTGAGACGTTCGTGTAGAGCGATGAAACATCAAATGACTCAAGCACACAATTTCCACTAAAAAATTTTGCATATTTGGTCAAGAAATTGTCGGGTGTTAGTCAAATGAGAGGATACCCTGGTTAAGCGTTGGCTCACGATCTTTTTTAAAACCACGATATTCTGTCGCTTGGACCTCTCACACAGAAAACTCTCGGTCGAATTTTGTATTCTGTTATCGGCAACGGTTCCATGTCAGTGATCGAGAGTTCATGAGTCTTTATAAGACTGTAGAACACGGGTCAGTTTGGGTTATCAACTTTGAGCCGACTCAGGAAAACTTCGTTCAGACCTGCAGCTTTGCCGATCGTCATCCAGATATGGTTTAACCTTTTGTACTGAGAAATGAATTCATTGCGCGTAGTACAATGGTAGACGGTTGTATCCGTGAGGTGAAGTTCGGCGATTTCTCGGTCTAATGTTTGTGGCATTACCACAAACTCGCCGAATTTGTCGCTGTGATGTTGTGTTGGATGTTCTTCTTGTAATGTTGTATTGGACAGACCTTTGCCTAGTAGGGTATCTTTTCGAGCTTGCGGTGAATCCTGTTTTCGGCTAGAAAATTCATGCGAATCAATGTGTACTGAAAATTGACCTTTCACACTTCGTTGAATCCTGTGATTTCGGCTTCCCTCTTTACATAATTTTCAGTGTACTGCTAAAATGTGCAGGAAATGCTGATCGTAATACTTTTTTTTCAAGGAAAAATCTCAAGCCTGAGTTGAGCTACGCACCTTGGAATGCGCACCTCCAAAACTGCCATTATTTATGGGACAACCTTATACATAATTGTCTACTTCGGGCTAGTTGTTGCTTTCAAGCCCTCAAGTCTCCATCAGGCGGATCGTCATGGGGGCTTGGTGGAGCAAGCGGACCTATAAAGTTGGTATCCAGAGTCGTTCGTATTTTTTCGGCTTGCAACATTGGCAGGCAACTGTCGCTCCACGCCAAGTAATCAACTCCTCTCAGCGTTCATTACGTTTTACTGGAGTTTTATTTTATCACATGAGCTTCGTTATTTGCTCTTCCGATCCAAATGATTACAATAAACATTACAATGCAATAGCTATGATTAGGAGGCACGATGTAAATCAAGGATAATTATACTGTACTTGAATGAAGTTTCATCTGTCACAGGAAACAACTCTCCCAGCTTAAACTAAGCACACATAGGAGTTTAACTTTTGAGGTAGGCCGCTTACTGTGTAGTGCACTATAGACAAGTGAGTGGAACTCCAAGACTTGTCACCCGCCTGCGAAGATGTTGCCAGTGCGGGCGTTTCGGTGTACGTCTGCGCATGCCACCTATAGGCTCGGTCACCTGCCCATGAGTGCATGACTTCCGCATAGAAGGATCTGCTGACGGCGATGGGCATGCGGTGAAGCGCAAGCAAGTCAGCGCCTTGTTTTTGTGTACTTCTTGTACGTTTCGTGCTATTTCATCGCTAGATAGGGATTACACATACAGTACTGCGGATTCGGTCGCTCCGCGGAGTCACCGTCGCTCACAGTCGCTTTGCCATAACTTCTGTAGAACTATAGTAATCAAAGCGATTTAATCACCATCCGATTTGACTCAAAGAGATCTTTCAGATGACCTACTTAATATCGAGCAAAACTTTTGGCTTACTGGTTTTGTCCAGGTAATCGATATATCGATTGATGCGGTGTAATGGATAGTTAGTAGTAGCACAAAAACGCGCCATGAACTGGATTTCAAGCTTAGATTCAATTATGGAAGCTGATCTTGGCAAACTCCACACTGATTCAAGAAAACCGCATTTTTTTTGCGAAGCTGCTGGTAGCGCACTCTATGCAGCAGACCCAGCAAACTTGAGCAAGGAAGAATAACAGGTTCAAGACAACCCTTTGTGAGCTTTATGCTATGCAAATGTCGTTAGTGCAGACCTACTAGTCTTAATCTAACCCTTGCCCAAGGTACAAACTTTCGTTGTGCCTCGTGAAAACCTTGATACACTATTCCACTGAAGTTATTCACTGAATTCGCTACATTAACCCATTGACGTCCGCGTGGCTCACCGGTGAGCCGCGCTTTGAGCCGCGCCCTTCTTATCAGGTACTGGACATCATTTCCGATCTATTTCGCTGTATTTCCATACGGAATGGGTGCAATTCTTCCTAAGAAGATCTAAAACAACTGTGGTTCAAAAAAAGTTCCTTTTTATTGCGACTAACATCAGGAAAAAGATGGGATTTTAAAATCAAATAGGACTGCTTTTCATTTTTTGTGTTGTGAATGGAAATAATCTGGATAAAAGCCATTTCCTGCATAGAAACACTTTCGTTACATCCTGCAGCTCCTTATTCGCCAGGCTAGGGCCACACGTACATGTATACCCTCTGAACACTCCGTTATATCACTCAAAACACCATTTGCAAACTTCCTTCGCCTTAATGGAGTCCAGAAGCGTTAGGATCCCCTCCTTTATTTGGTCCGATGATACTGGTAATCTTTTGGAACTAGATTTCAAATTATTTCTACAAAATGATCTGTTTTTGTCCCCAGCAATTTCACAGGAACCTACCCCGCCCACCATCATTCACCCACAAAAAGCAAACAAATATCATGCCACTAGCACAAACAGTACCGTATTACTAAAACAATTAGTACAAAACCATTGTAGTTCTAAACATTATGAAACGTGGACAGGAAGTTCTTGAATGTTGTTGGCTATGTGGGAGTAGTATGTTTCAACACCGGCCCCTGTTCAAACAACTGCGCAAATATGCATAGTACTAAGGGACAGTATTCCAAGAATCAGTATAAAAGAGGCTTGTTTTTGCAGCTAAAGCACTGACGACCTCTTCCACCACAACAGTTCCAGCTCTCACTTCAATTCTCGATATTAAATTTTAAGCAATTTCCTTTGTTCAGAATGAGACTCCTAATACTCCTCCTGTTGTTGTCCGTCTGCGTAAGCGCAGGTTTTTTCGACACGAAACTTGGTCAAAAAATCAAGGGAGTGGTGGATAAAATAAAAACGGTAAGGAATTCGATCATATTCCAAGCAAGCCTAGCTTGCTTGTTGTCTTCCACTGATGGAAAATAAATTATACTTCAGAAGTTGAACAGCACCGCTCTTCTTGCAATTCGCGAAAAAATACATGGACTGAAAGAGAAGATAAAGGCAAAGTTGACACTTTCTCCAGAGCGGAAGGCAATCTTGTCCGAACTACTGAAGGTACAAGCAAGTTCAAGTGGAAGTGACACGTTAATTGAACGAATTCTACAAAAATACATTTCAGCAAATTACTTCTATCAAGAAGGACCACATTTCGTCGAAGGGTGACTCGATCGAAGAAATTAATGCCAATAATGAAATAGGAGAGCTGTTGTATCAGGGCGACATAGTTCTAACACAGTCAGTTCGCGTTGGAACCTTATTGAATGGCAAAGAACCAATGAAGTACTCATCGCACTCTTTCAGTGAACAAGCTGATGAAATCGTGCAAGACACTGAAGATGAAGGAAGTAATCGCACAAAACGTCAAGCGTTCCGTGACCAAAACTACCCTCGAACATTGTGGTCAAATGGAGTGAACTACTTCTTCGATCCTAGTGCATGTTGGTATCATACATGTTGCTCTTTCAATGAAACTCCGGCCCACAAATATTATAACCGTTCAGCTCCGGTAGTGCGAAGCGTTTTCACCAAAGGAGCAAGACTTTGGATGAAAGACACATGCATTGACTTCCGCGAGAACAGCGATGGTATGTTTGGAATGAGTTGAGAATTGTTATTTCAATGAAAGATGGTCTAGCACACAAATTCACCTACGTTTTAGCACCTGATAGGATTCGGGTCTTTAAAGAGGAACAGCGATGGTATGTTTGGAATAAGTTGAGAATTGTTATTTCAATGAAAGATGGTCTAGCACACAAATTCACCTACGTTTTAGCACCTGATAGGATTCGGGTCTTTAAAGAGGACGGTTGCTGGTCATTCGTCGGTAGGCTGGGCAAACAGCAAGACTTATCCTTGGGAGATGGTTGTGAAACAGTAAGGATTTTTTACTTAGTAATGCAAAGAGTAACTGCTATAATTGTTCTGCAATATGAAGAGAAATTCATAACTAAATCCTCCAGCAATCCTTCTTCTGACCATTTCATCACTCTATCCACCTAGGTCGGAACAGCTGCCCACGAAATTGGACACGCTATCGGTTTCTTCCATACACAGTCGAGGCATGATCGTGACAGCTTCATAACCTTTAATGTTCAAAACGTGAAGGTAATAGCTATCATTGTTGGAGAACTGCATGCAAAGTACAAAGGGATCGAAATTTGCAGCCAGACTGGGTAGATCAGTTTACTAAACAAACCACGGCAACCAACGAGAACTACGGGATACCATACGACTACGGAAATATTATGCATTATGGAGCGAACAGGTTTCTAACATCGTAGAGAATGGTCACTTGTCATTTCTTTTCTACGCCAACAACATCTCTTTCAGCGCATCGTACAATGGGAAACCTACTATGATTCCGAACGACCCTAAATATATCGAGACACTCGGTTCCCCCATAATATCTTTCTACGAACTGCTTATGATCAATCAGCACTACGGTTGCATGAGTAAGCTTACATCAACTGGTTTGGAAGTATCAGGTAACATGCGGGCGAAACAATTCAGAGAGGTGCGATCCAAATAACTCTGCAAAATGTGCGATGGGAGGATTTCCGCACCCTCGAGACTGCTCCAGGTGCATATGTCCTAGTGGATACGGTGGCCGTCTATGCAATGAACGCGTATGCATTAGAGCTCTCCTTACGAATTCTTCTCCAATTACAGTGATAAAACTCCAATAGAAACGGTAATTTTAGCCAGCCGGGTGTGGAAAAGTGTACCAAGCAACTGCGCAGTACCAGACCCTCACTGATGAGATAGGAAATCCTCCTAAGGCTGGACAAAGGCCGAAAGAAGATATGGACATGTGCAACTATTGGATCACGGTAACAATCTTAGCTAGCACTAATGCGACTGATGCTCACATATTTTACTGAAGGCACCTGCTGGAGCAAGAATCGAAGTCAAACTCGTAGGATTCACGAAGGGCCTTGCTGTTGATGGATGCTCATACGCAGGAGTAGAAATAAAGACTCACTCCGATCAACGTCTCACCGGCTATAGGTACAGCCCAACAGTTCTAGTCGGCAGCAGCAAATCTGGCTCCCTGACTCGACCTTTTTCAAGGTTCTGCGCTCCAGAAGACGCTAACAGTCCTTTTGGTATCGAAATTCAGAATCGTGCCGATTATAACGTACAACAGGTTTTATGCAACGAAGACGGTTATCCAGTATCGAATCGGTGAGTATCTTGGCCTCGAAAACGGGCTTTCAACTTCCTTTAGCACATACCATCAAGGCTACCTGCTGTAGTGCAAAGAATTTTTTTTCGGGACAACCGCATATAATGTCAATTATTCAGTTTCCGGAGGTCAGCCAATGCCTCAGCCCAGGCCGAATCCTGGTCAGCCAATGCCTCAGCCTAAGCCAAATCCCAACTGTGTGGACAATCAGCAGTAAGCAAGAGTTACACTTTATGTGTAATCCCTGAATTATGTTTATTTGTTCAGATGCGCCGGTCTTGTGAGGGCAAAGGACTTCTGCAACAGTAGATCGTTCCCCGACTCAGTCAAGCAAGGGCTTTGCCCGAGATCATGTGGATTCTGCTGAAATTTCTAATTTTATTGCAATAAATTTTTCAAGCATGACATAACTTACATCGTTGCAAATACTGAAGCATTCCAACTTTATATAATCTAATATACTTCTGTCTCTGAGCCTCATTTTTGATTAATAATTCTTGGTTTATTGAGGAGCTCCGTTCACAGTTTATTCCGGCTAGCTTTCGGCAATTAATGCCTTCGTCAGACCTTAATTTCATACAACACAACATTATCGGCATGCAAACAAATCATCGGCATGCAAACAAACACAAGCGAATTGACAACGGTACCGTGTGGTGAGACGAGAAAAGATGACCCTAGTGCTAACACAGTGACGTTAACCTCTACAAGAGAACTTATTTTAACTGAAGGAGTTGACTACAAAGAAGGAACGAGGCCTCACCCCTCTCTGGCGGTAGTAGAGTGGGTGTTACTGGGACCAGGACGCGAGTGAGCCAAGCAATCTAATCAGCTGATCAAGCGTAACACTTCTTTTAGCTCCTCTTTGGTGTTTATTTTTGGTAGACTCCTTCTTATTTCCCTGGCTTCCATTATCTTTCTCTCCAACGTCCTCGTGAGGTTACGGTGGAGAACACGGACCGTAAACACAGGTGGCGGTAAGTTCGTGTGCCTTAGAGTCCGATGCCTCGAAAAACTTTCTTTCCGGTATGAAGCAGGGTTTGCCAACATATGTGGGAGAGAGTTGTGCTCGGAAAATAAATCAGGCTGTGAGGGAATCGCGACTGCCCATTCGACTTGTATTCCGCTCTCCACCGACGTTGAAAGACCTGCTCACGTCCACACGCATTTACGAGAATAAGTGCCTCGAAACGGACTGTCGTTACTGCACTGAGGAGAAGATCTGCGACCTTCGGGGTACTGTATATATGATTAAATGCGCTGGATGTGGTAAAACGTATATCGGAGAAACGATGAGGCCGCTGCGCGGAAGGCTAGATGGACACAGGCGGGCGTTGGCAAACCCTGCTTCATACCCGAAAGAAAGTTTTTCGAGGCATCGGACTCTAAGGCACACGAACTTACCGCCACCTGTGTTTACGGTCCGCGTTCTCCACCGTAACCTCACGAGGACGTTGGAGAGAAAGATAATGGAAGCCAGGGAAATAAGAAGGAGTCTACCAGAAATAAACACCAAAGAGGAGCTAAAAGAAGTGTTACGCTTGATCAGCTGATTAGATTGCTTGGCTCACTCGCGTCCTGGTCTCAGTAACACCCACTCTACTACCGCCAGAGAGGGGTGAGGCCTCGTTCCTTCTTTGTAGTCAACTCCTTCAGTTAAAATAAGTTCTCTTGTAGAGGTTAACGTCACTGTGTTAGCACTAGGGTCATCTTTTCTCGTCTCACCACACGGTACCGTTGTCAATTCGCTTGTGTTTGTTTGCATGCCGATGATTTGTTTGCATGCCGATAATGTTGTGTTGTATGAAATTAAGGTCTGACGAAGGCATTAATTGCCGAAAGCTAGCCGGAATAAACTGTGAACGGAGCTCCTCAATAAACCAAGAATTATTAATCAAAAATGAGGCTCAGAGACAGAAGTATATTAGATTATATAAAGTTGGAATGCTTCAGTATTTGCAACGATGTAAGTTATGTCATGCTTGAAAAATTTATTGCAATAAAATTAGAAATTTCAGCAGAATCCACATGATCTCGGGCAAAGCCCTTGCTTGACTGAGTCGGGGAACGATCTACTGTTGCAGAAGTCCTTTGCCCTCACAAGACCGGCGCATCTGAACAAATAAACATAATTCAGGGATTACACATAAAGTGTAACTCTTGCTTACTGCTGATTGTCCACACAGTTGGGATTTGGCTTAGGCTGAGGCATTGGCTGACCAGGATTCGGCCTGGGCTGAGGCATTGGCTGACCTCCGGAAACTGAATAATTGACATTATATGCGGTTGTCCCGAAAAAAATTCTTTGCACTACAGCAGGTAGCCTTGATGGTATGTGCTAAAGGAAGTTGAAAGCCCGTTTTCGAGGCCAAGATACTCACCGATTCGATACTGGATAACCGTCTTCGTTGCATAAAACCTGTTGTACGTTATAATCGGCACGATGTTGTGTTTCGATACCAGAGTGACCCCAGCGTCTTCTGGAGCGCAGAACCTTGAAAAAGGTCGAGTCAGGGAGCCAGATTTGCTGCTGCCGACTAGAACTGTTGGGCTGTACCTATAGCCGGTGAGACGTTGATCGGAGTGAGTCTTTATTTCTACTCCTGCGTATGAGCATCCATCAACAGCAAGGCCCTTCGTGAATCCTACGAGTTTGACTTCGATTCTTGCTCCAGCAGGTGCCTTCAGTAAAATATGTGAGCATCAGTCGCATTAGTGCTAGCTAAGATTGTTACCGTGATCCAATAGTTGCACATGTCCATATCTTCTTTCGGCCTTTGTCCAGCCTTAGGAGGATTTCCTATCTCATCAGTGAGGGTCTGGTACTGCGCAGTTGCTTGGTACACTTTTCCACACCCGGCTGGCTAAAATTACCGTTTCTATTGGAGTTCTATCACTGTAATTGGAGAAGAATTCGTAAGGAGAGCTCTAATGCATACGCGTTCATTGCATAGACGGCCACCGTATCCACTAGGACATATGCACCTGGAGCAGTCTCGAGGGTGCGGAAATCCTCCCATCGCACATTTTGCAGAGTTATTTGGATCGCACCTTTCTGAATTGTTTCGCCCGCATGTTACCTCATACTTCCAAACCAGTTGATGTAAGCTTACTCATGCAACCGTAGTGCTGATTGATCATAAGCAGTTCGTAGAAAGATATTATGGGGGAACCGAGTGTCTCGATATATTTAGGGTCGTTCGGAATCATAGTAGGTTTCCCATTGTACGATGCGCTGAAAGAGATGTTGTTGGCGTAGAAAAGAAATGACAAGTGACCATTCTCTACGATGTTAGAAACCTGTTCGCTCCATAATGCATAATATTTCCGTAGTCGTATGGTATCCCGTAGTTCTCGTTGGTTGCCGTGGTTTGTTTAGTAAACTGATCTACCCAGTCTGGCTGCAAATTTCGATCCCTTTGTACTTTGCATGCAGTTCTCCAACAATGATAGCTATTACCTTCACGTTTTGAACATTAAAGGTTATGAAGCTGTCACGATCATGCCTCGACTGTGTATGGAAGAAACCGATAGCGTGTCCAATTTCGTGGGCAGCTGTTCCGACCTAGGTGGATAGAGTGATGAAATGGTCAGAAGAAGGATTGCTGGAGGATTTAGTTATGAATTTCTCTTCATATTGCAGAACAATTATAGCAGTTACTCTTTGCATTACTAAGTAAAAAATCCTTACTGTTTCACAACCATCTCCCAAGGATAAGTCTTGCTGTTTGCCCAGCCTACCGACGAATGACCAGCAACCGTCCTCTTTAAAGACCCGAATCCTATCAGGTGCTAAAACGTAGGTGAATTTGTGTGCTAGACCATCTTTCATTGAAATAACAATTCTCAACTTATTCCAAACATACCATCGCTGTTCTCGCGGAAGTCAATGCATGTGTCTTTCATCCAAAGTCTTGCTCCTTTGGTGAAAACGCTTCGCACTACCGGAGCTGAACGGTTATAATATTTGTGGGCCGGACTTTCATTGAAAGAGCAACATGTATGATACCAACATGCACTAGGATCGAAGAAGTAGTTCACTCCATTTGACCACAATGTTCGAGGGTAGTTTTGGTCACGGAACGCTTGACGTTTTGTGCGATTACTTCCTTCATCTTCAGTGTCTTGCACGATTTCATCAGCTTGTTCACTGAAAGAGTGCGATGAGTATTTCATTGGTTCTTTGCCATTCAATAAGGTTCCAACGCGAACTGACTGTGTTAGAACTATGTCGCCCTGATACAACAGCTCTCCTATTTCATTATTGGCATTAATTTCTTCAATCGAGTCACCCTTAGACGAAATGTGATCCTTCTTGATAGAAGTAATTTGCTGAAATGTATTTTTGTAGAATTCGTTCAATTAACGTGTCACTTCCACTTGAACTTGCTTGTACCTTCAGTAGTTCGGACAAGATTGCCTTCCGCTCTGGAGAAAGTGTCAACTTTGCCTTTATCTTCTCTTTCAGTCCATGTATTTTTTCGCGAATTGCAAGAAGAGCGGTGCTGTTCAACTTCTGAAGTATAATTTATTTTCCATCAGTGGAAGACAACAAGCAAGCTAGGCTTGCTTGGAATATGATCGAATTCCTTACCGTTTTTATTTTATCCACCACTCCCTTGATTTTTTGACCAAGTTTCGTGTCGAAAAAACCTGCGCTTACGCAGACGGACAACAACAGGAGGAGTATTAGGAGTCTCATTCTGAACAAAGGAAATTGCTTAAAATTTAATATCGAGAATTGAAGTGAGAGCTGGAACTGTTGTAGTGGAAGAGGTCGTCAGTGCTTTAGCTGCAAAAACGAGCCTCTTTTATACTGATTCTTGGAATACTGTCCCTTAGTACTATGCATATTTGCGCAGTTGTTTGAACAGGGGCCAGTGTTGAAACATACTACTCCCACATAGCCAACAACATCCAAGAACTTCCTGTCCACGTTTCATAATGTTTAGAACTACAATAATTTTGTACTAATTGTTTTAGTAATACTGTACTGTTTGTGCTAGTGGCATGATATTTGTTTGCTTTTTGTGGGTGAATGATGGTGGGCGGGGTACGTTCCTGTGAAATTGCTGAGATTAGCTGTGGCCATTAGTGTTGTTAGTTGGAATGTTAAGTGGTCTTATTGCTTCACTTTATCGATATTTTACCTACTCTCATGCTACGGAAAGGAGGATTCGCTCTGTGCATCCATGACTGGCCTATGTTTCAAAGCTGCGTGTCCTAGTCATACTCCCAGTATCACAATGACATGCTTGTGAAGGATGCAAAATCTGTAATTATCGGCTTAGACAATTCTAGATTAGAGTTTATTCCATCTATTACAAGATCACTCACCTCTTGCCCGAATATTTATTGGTGTGCTGCCTATTGTCCATACTGAAACAAAATACAGAGAGCAGTTGCTGCTTTTCCGTTTCAAGCCATCTTATTTCCTTCAGACGGATCGTCATTTCTTCTTGGTGGAGCAGGAGGGCCTACAAAGTTGGTAACCAGAATCCTTCATGCATTTTCGGCTTGCAGCGTTGGCAGGCATCTGCCCTTCGGTAAGTAATCCTTTCTAACCTCCTCTTCCCATTTATTACGCTTTATCGAAGTTTTCTTTCCCACATGAACTTCTCCACTTCTTCTTCCGACCCAGCTGATGATAATAAACGTTACATTGCTTTAGCCATGATTAGCTTAGGAGAGAAGATGCTGTAATCCGGCGCCAATTATACTATAACTGAATAATAAAAAGTTCCACTCTTGAAAGAAGACAACTCTTCTGATTTAGAAGAAGCACATATGGAAATTTAGCTTCTGAGGTAAGTCTCGTTTACTGGGTAGTGGGTTGCAAGACAGCTACAACAGTGAGTAGAACACCAAGATTTTTCACCCGCCTGCGAAGATACTGCCTTGGACGCAAATGCCAGTGTGGGCGTTCTGGATCGTCCCCGCAAGTCCACGTATAGGCGCGGTTACCTGGGCGTGCGAGAATGACTTCCGCCTGGCAGGATCCACTGACGTAAACTGGCAGGAGGTAGAGCGCATGCACCCTGTTTTCGTGGACTTCTTGTGCGTTTCGCGCTTATTCATCGCTAGATACGAATTCCATGTACATACGTATATACGTCCTCCAAAACATCAGAATATGTCGAAATTTTCCGAATGAACATCTGCATGAGGGCTGGCTCTAACGTGGAAGAAACCCACTTAGAGGCCGAATCATTCCGTATATAGCAGTGAGATAACATACTGAAGTGTTCCACAGTATATCATTCATGCATTTATAGCTTCCTAAAAGAAAATCACATTCGAAACATTAAAAAAAAAACAAAAAGTTGCGTGGAACTCATAGAAAATTCAGAATTATACAGTTAGCATCCTTAAATAAACGAAGTTTCGAAAAATAAATCAAGTCCAAGTTTGAGAGAAATGGGTGAGAAGGGAAGCACAAACTAGGAAGATGTGAGGCCTGAGGAAAAGCTAAAGTTCTCAAAAGGACATGCAAATCTTCCAGCTATTAGAATAGGCCTGCGCGGAGCAGTACCTTTCAACGCAGAGCAGAATTGGCTGTTGGTGGCGCCCAATAATCCAAACTCATCCACTAGCCCATTACACAGGGTTAGCCGCTCAGCAGGGAAGTGCACTGCGTTGTGCGCGCATCAGTAGCCTCAACTTGGTGGAATTACAATTACATTTAATTACAGAGAACAATTTGTAATCACATATCACATATCACATATCACAAAAAAAAGTTCCCACGATGTGAATTGTTAGTGGGCGGAACTTATTCACCATGGTAAGGAAGCACTTCCTCCTCTGGAGAGACACATAAAGCCTCATAAACACGACCATGGCGTAAGGATGGAGTCCGTTCCCCGGCTGGACTCGGCCGCACCTGGGAGGCAGACGACGTCGTGGGCTCCTCCCTCGGCACCTCCAGCTCAGCCCTCGTGAATCCGTGCTCTGCCCGAGGTGCTTCAGTTTGTTGCGTAGTCATGGAACTCGCCGAAAGATTGGGATTGGGCAGAGTTGTCTTCTTGTAGATCACCCATAAAATCAATAGAGGCGGTGCTATCATTAGCAGGACGAGCAGCCCAAAAATAATCAGCACTCTGCTCAACGCGTCTTCTTCGAGGAAAATTCGCGCAGCCCTGAAATAAGTGGGCCTTAATGGAAATTAGAGGAAGGGCATCCAGTGGAAATCCACATGGAGCCAGGAAAAAAATGAGAGGTTCTAAATGTTTTATCCGAAAAAAAATTAGTGTAGCACTGAAAAAAAAGAGGAGCTACTCCTATTTTTGCTATCGAAAAAATACCTTTCAGTCTATTAGTAAGGAAAGAAATTAACTAACTTGTTGAGGTACAACTTCCTGCCATTCATGGATTGAATCTTTCTGGAGTTATGCCCCTCCACTGAGTCATCTTGACTTTGAGCACCCCTTAGGGCAGTTAGCTGAACAAGCAGTCAAAAAATTCTATAACTAACGAGCACATAAAACAAATGAGGCGGCGAAAACTGGTCCCCACGTTCACATCTTCTAGACTAGTTGATGTACTAATATTCTACAAAAGCGCACGGATCTACAAACCGCATAAAAATTAGGAACTTCAGGACAATGGTAGGGTTAGAAAGGCCGGAGACCAGTTCTCGCTCTAACGCACAAACGATGGGGTCCAATTCCCGCCGCTAGAAATGCTATGTTCGCGAACCAGAATGAGACTTTCTTCCACAATGGTGAAAGCTCTCAGGAACAGGCACTAATATCTGAAGCGTCTCATTAAAGAACAACTTGAACTGAGCTGTACCTGCTCAGCTGTTAGAAGGACTGGTTCTGCCATGATTGTCCATGTGACTCCCTCTGTGCATGGTGGAGTGGTGAGGGATCCTTAAAGAATAATTTGATGTAATTCAGCAGGTTTACCTTTACAGGCGAGGTGGTGTTACATCCATGAGGGTTTACTACTGTGAAGTCGGTGGGTCTCTCACTTTCCTTTCTTTTTTTTTTTTTTTTTTGAAAATCAGGAAGTTGGACGGGTCCTTTGATATATCCTACTTTCAAAAATCAAAAAAGTCGTACAACCTTAGTATTCTCATCTATACAGCGTGAACACTCACATAAACATTAGAAAGAAGCGAATGGAACAACGTACCTGAATATCTATAGAATGTCTTCGTATCTGTAGGCAGGAGGACACTGGGACTAAAGGAGACCTTTCCTGATAACTCTAAAATAACGAATTTCAAAATGAAATTTTCTCCCACACTTTCGTGCTAACAGTTCTTTTTCAAGAGCAGTTTTCCATGAGGAAAGTAAAGCAGAAAGGGATGCGTAACGGGGATTTCGCAGGTAATTTTCTCTCTAATGCCAGAAAAAAATCTGAAGGTGTGTTATATAGAAACACATTTTTGATGAAATAGAATAACTGTTCAATCTGCTCTGATATGCTATCGGTAATGCAAGAAGAAAGACCTGTCGAATTCTCCTCCACGAAAAGATTTTTAATCCCATCAAGAGCCGCCTCAGGATCTCCTACTTGGAATGGAACAGCCACCTATGGATAATGATGCGTGATAAGAATAAACCAAAATCAGAAAAGCATCTACGAGAGCAACTCACCACCGCTACATTCCCGGAAAGACTCATATTTAAGCTGGGATCATATTTATCAGATACATGCACAAGATGAAGCTAAAATGAAATTAATTGAGCTTCGCTTCCATACACATTTTGTAAAGTAGTATATTCCAAGACCTTGATCGTAATCATTAAACATAACGCATAACGACAAGAGAAAATAGGATGATTTGAAAGATTTTTTGAGGAAATTCACATCATTATGACCAATAGAGAATCGACTATTTTGAATTTATCCAAAAATAGTACTGTACTATCGATTCTGATTACCCCCACATAGAATATTGGGGCAGAAAAGTTCTGTAATATTCTACTGTGGCTGGTCCATTTGGACTCTTCAAGAATTCAAAATCCTTCATAACTTTTCCATTCGTGATTTCGATGGTATTTTTCTATGCACCACGAGGAATGTAGTTATTTATTAGACACAAAATAGATTCAGAATAGTTTCTGAGATCTTCACACCAGAAGAGAATCCAAGAGCCGCTGATCCTTACTAGTATATAATTCATGATTCCCTTCGAAAATTCCAAGGAGCCCTACCGAGGTCCAGCCTTTCCGGAGCTTGTGGGCGGAGCCAAACAGTGACCACGGGGTCCACATCATGTAGTTCCTTGCTCGTCTAACATGGAAAGCAGTCCCGATTCTCAGTGTCTCTTGTCTCTCACGAGGGGTAAAAACTTTCTCAGAAGGTGAGTGCCCGGAAATGGAGATAGCTCGTCCTACCGTTCTCGCTCCGCCCACAAGATCCTCAAGAATTGGAGCTAGAAGACAAGTTTTTCGGCGGTTCTGGGCTGAATCACGTGGCCATTGCTATGAGCAAATCCTGGAGATTCTTTACATGTGTAGATCTCAGAGACGACCCTCTAACCTGGTTCTACCTAATGAGACACTGAACGCGACTAATTCAACAGAAACTTCGAAACTTTCTTCCTTGACACTTCTCTCTGTGCAGCTACTCGAATAAGTAACTTAAAAGTAAATCCAGCGCCATTACTGGAACTAATTCGTAGACAACCTATCAATTACGTATTATTACTGTTAAAACGTGTTAAATTGCCGCTCAGTCAGATGGTCAACTACACTAGGAAAGTGTTTTTATCGCTCTGTTTTGGAAAGGGGGAGTAGCCACAGAGGTACGACTGGTCCATCCCGCAGGGCCTTCCACCATTTTGGGTCAACTCGTTTGACATCCACGTTCAGGTGTGAAACAAAAGATTACTTTTGAACGGCGGACGAGATGACATCACCGGGCAGGAAGGCCGTCAGAATGGACCAATCACAGAACGCTTTCGACGCAGTCAGCCAATAACCTAGAGAGTAGTCAGTAAAATTGAGTAAGGCGGAGACAACCCACCTCCGCATCATAGTGAAGGCCGTTGAACGTGTGTTCACTATTCCAATGAAAGTGTAACTGCCGCAGGAAATAAGTCGTGCCCAGGTTGCCACCTAAATCGATCAATATGCATGACTTCAATAGATACAACGACTGTTGACTTGCCAGTGATCGATGGTGGTTGCTCCCATGCAAGGAATCCATTCACTGTTACTGAAATTGATAGTTATTTTTCTATGAGACTTTCTCAAGAAAAAACTGTTATAATTATTAAGGAGCTTTGAATCAATAAATCGATTTTAGGTCTATTGCAAAAGATACTACAATTTTTCGCCCATTTTTGCTAGTTTAGTTTATTTTTGTGTTTATTTCAAAATTAGTAGATCCATAATGTATTCCATTTAGTGATGTATCATAACAGCATAACCCATGTTAAAAGCTTGTTAGTTTTTCATGGGAATTTTAACCAAGAAATCAATAAATAACTGGAATCGCTTGCCTGAACGACCGCTGTGGTCCACCTCAACTGCTCCTGTGAGATGGTAGTTGTTGAACTTCACGCTGTCAAAGTTTACCACCTCTGCTTCACCTAGGAATATTAAAGCGCCGTACCGATTGCTTGTTTACGTAAAACAAGGAAGTGAACAACATGAGGCATAAGATAAACAAGTAAACATGGGCGTAAGAAACAAACAATTTCCAAGATTACATGTTACATCCAAACCTGTATGTTTTCTGCAAGGATCACAGCTCCATCTCAAAGACTGCTAGGGAATAAATTTCCGAGAGCTAAACAATTTAACGGGCAAATAAATAAAGAAGAAAGGTAAGAAGAAAAACAAGCGAAGGACAAGAAGTCGGACAACATAACC
This sequence comes from Ancylostoma caninum, assembly GCA_037903475.1. Taxonomy (NCBI): domain Eukaryota; kingdom Metazoa; phylum Nematoda; class Chromadorea; order Rhabditida; family Ancylostomatidae; genus Ancylostoma; species Ancylostoma caninum. Next base: position 21,675 of record JBAJFG010000015.1, on the reverse strand, counting down.
ACGATTATCACTACCAAAATTTTTCTCATAATGACTAATTCTATTTACGATAGCGAAGAGTACGGAAAAAATTTATTTATTTATTTATTTATTCATGCACTCAGGGTGCACCAAAAAAAAACAGAACACTAAAACTTAGGTGGAATCACTTCATTCGCATCTACCCTTGTAATACAGGGGAGACTTGTCCCAATCCGTGACGGGTCAACAGGCCATTCTCCTTCTCCGGGAGGTGAAAAGCCCATTCCGAGATCCTGTTCAAATTAACCCGTTTCTCTCTACTTTCTACCCCATGCTGCCCAATTTGCGTCCTTGTGCTTTAATTTTACTTTTCACCTGTTTATTCATAAAATTTGTCCTCTAGCAGCATCAATGTTCTGTGGCACTATCAACTAGATACCCTTCTAACGTTTATATAACAATTTTTCACCTCTCGCCCCAAAAAACCACCGTTATATCGCAGATCCTGGTGATCCCAATAACACGCACAGTTCTTCGTTCGAAATTCTCTGACAAAGTGCAGAAAAGCTTTGAAGGATGAGGTTCCCCTAACTCGTCAAGCCAGAACAATTGAGAAAATAAATAAAAAATTAGGCTGGCTTGCGGACAAACCTAGCAAGAGATCCACGGGCGATTGGCTGCGCCCAGCGGCACAAGTGCCAGTCCACTGGCTCTGGTCGTCGTAGCGCCAGCGTTCATCCGTTGCGGCTGTAAATGGAATGCTCAAGGTAATAAAATCGATGAATTTGGAAAAATCCGATACGGAAAACTAGTGTTCGCACAAAGCAAATCCTGGGGACAAAATGGCAAAATGGAAAAGTGGGTTGAATTTTTTCCAAGGAAAAATCATGAATATCTCTTTTTATTTATCAGATATTAAAAAAAACTACCTTTCAGACGAGCTTGCGCAATGCCAATGCCCATAGAGCGACCCGCTATCATTTGCTGTAGCGAAATGAAGAGTAATAATAGAAGGATGGAAGCCATTGCCAAGCAGAAAGATGGTGTTAGCTATCACGGCTAAATAGTGTAAGGATTTCCAGTGCTTCACAAAAAAAGGATCGTTGAGCACAAATAAGGCAACCAGTTGGTACAGCCTACAAATTAACTGAGGTTATTACTTACCTTCTGAGAGTCAGTAGATAAACGGGCACACCAGAAGAGTCCCACAGTTGCAGACCGGCTGCCAGCAATCTATCCATTTCTCCAGGTGCCATTTCTGACAAATTGACTGGTAGATCATTTTTGATCTGCCTGGCATCACTCGTACAGGACACAGCTGGGGCACTTTCGAAGGCTTAAAATTCACTTTAATTAGTGGTGCAGACGATGGCAAAATAAAATTCCTAAAGGCCAATGAGTAATGACTTTGGGAAAACTGTTTCCTGCTGTTTTCTGCTCGTTGAGCATATTTGTTAGAGATAGCAGATGTTTTGCTTGTAAGAAATCTCCATGGTGATTTCGGTTGTTGATAAATTTGACCGAAAAAAAAATAGATTGAAGAAAACGACCCGCCCAATTTTCTCGATTCTTGGCAATGGCTTCCATCCTTTTACCTAAACGCATAGAAAAACCTGCTAACCTTCGACCAAATAATAAGAGGCTGACTCTTTCAGTTTCACTTCCATGATCCACTAGCCAAAAACCAACGTTACGCTCTCGCACACATTACTATTTCTAATAAGACTTTGATTACATCTTATATGAGGTTGCAAGTGCCGATTTGAAGAGCGAAAGCGGTATTTTCCTCGTTTGAGCTGCCATGTCCGCATATCTACTAATGAATCTTGTAATAATTTTACTGAAAAAAGGTCATAACGGATAAGATTTTACTGAAAAAAAGGTCATAGCGGATAAGATTTCCCGATGGGTCACATTATTCCGCTATGTGTTGAGGACTAATTTTCTAACAAAATCATTCTTGTGTATATAGGGCCCAAAGAAAGGGAAAGAGTTAATATGTATCACAGAAATGATGAAACAAACAATATGGGAGAGATGAGCACCAGTTCTCGTGCCCATTTATGTATTTTTATGGTTGACGAAAGTGTGATGTGATCGGGTATCATGCTTCTAAAACTTTTGAACGTGAAGGGCCTGTGGAGGTCTCACTGCTGAGTGGAGGTGAATTTTCCTTTCATAAGATAAAAATCATTTATCCAAAGCAAATAATTTGCTGTGAAATATAGTAGCGGAAAAGACCGTTCCGATCTGTAATTGGTCTTTTTTCAGGGTTGAGCAATTGTAAAGTTCTACTTTTTCACTCTATGCCCCACCCATCCAACTTTGCACAACAACCGCATTACATGCCTTCTGAATTTTGTGGCTCTTATATAAATATTATATGTATATACTTTAGCCTTATTATTCCGTTAATTTTTCGGTCGCCGTAGCAGTGTCCAAGAAAACCTAGTGGGAAAAAATCGGCATCGGAAAAAAAATTTAGATTAGCGAATAGCTGGTTAATTTCCAGTACAAACTCCGGAGATAAGGTAAAAATAGAATAGCAATCCATAAAGTCAACATTGAATTAGCTGATTTCTTTTTCTTTTCCAATTTGTTTCGAAGTCTCTCCTAATCGGCAGTTATCAGCCAGGAACAACCTCTCGAGTTCTCTGTGTTATACGCGTTAACAAACTGCTATTACAGCTTTGATTACTCCGTAATATTGGATTGTAGGTGCCGATTTAATGGCAATGTGGTAATTTCTCCGCCAGAGGTGTCGGTTTAGCAGAGAACACGAACTCACCCGCTGTAGATCTGCTCGATTCCTTGTTTTCGCCGAGCAAGGAATATCACATCTGATGTTTCGCTGCTCGTTTCCAGCGCTGATAGCGACCCTGTATACTATTTCTTCCGATTTTTCCGTCAATTCTCAAGGTAAGGCGATTGAGCAAAATACTAGAATATCTTAATTTATTGGAAACTAGCTGCCGTACCCAGCTTCGCTCGAGTGTTCAATTTCTCCCGGCAATTTGAACCTGATGTCAACACTTGTTGAAGCAAAACGTCCACTCAAAATGTTCATCATCCCCTCCCCCTTCCCTCAAAAAATGGGGTGAACTTGCTTGACTGGTGAATAAATACTTCTAAAATGCTTGCCTTACCCACGTTCAGCGTTTCAAAAAATCCCAGAAGGCACTTCATCACCAACCCGTGTGCAAGAAAGCCGAAAAATCAATAAAACCAATGAATCGATAATTTGGCGATAATTTAAAAGGAAATAATGACGAAACATGCACCTATGCACCCGTAGGCCTAACCTTAAATGTTTGTTTCTTTATCCTTACAAGACAGAACTGCAAAAAAAGGAGATTAGTTTATGAACCCCAATTTTTTTCCAGGTATACTCAGTGATCTGCCTCCACCATGCGAATTCTACGGGACACTGTCGGCATCCATAAAAACACCTTGGTCCACCGACTGCACGTCGCTAGTCGGTGACATCGTCATTGACTCCACCTCCAACATGACAGCAACTCAACTCCAGAAGCTGTTCCAGAATGTTTCTTCCATTGAAGGAAGTCTTATTATAAGGAACACAGCTCTAAAGCAATTGTCTTTCTTGAAGAATGTGAAAGTTCTGACCAAGGGATGGTTCGAAAGTACGCACCTTTCCTACTTTTTTTCCTATTTCATATGAGAAGAGCTAAAGAGTTGTGCTTTAGATGTTCTCGAGATCGTTGAGAATCCCCACCTCACTCAAATCAACCTGGAAAAGCTCAATCGCTCCAATGGAGTTATTATGATTCAAGATAACCCAAATCTGGATCTGGCGATGCACTGTCACCTGTTCGACAAAGTGCTTCTCGACAATAGAGTGATTTTAAGGAACAAAGTCAACTGTGGTGAGTGAAATACATTTTTCCTCATATTTTCTCGCTTTTTTTTCACAAAAAGAACACGATATGAAAGAAGAAAAAAGCAGAACAGGTGTGTGGTGTTTTCATTTCAAAAAAAAAAATTCATTTCTTTGGAGAAATGATTGTCACTCAGATAATAGACCGCCTCGGTAACATGCACTTGATGTACTAACTGGGAACGCCTACTAACAGTTTCCAGAGCCTTTACAGGTATGCGCGATTTCAGGCTCAGGCTAAAAAATATATATATATGCTCCTAGATGTTTGATTTCGGAAGCTTAGCCTCAGCTTAGCCAAAATAATCAAATCTGAGCTTGAGATCCGGTTCATCACAAGTGTTTCGGCCACTACTAATCCGATCCATCACACGACACCAATCGATATATCGATTACTTGGGAGAAACCAATACCAGTACGTCTTCTGGAAGATCTCCTCGAGCGAATCAAATGGTGACCGAAGCGCTTTCATTGGGGCAGTTCTAAGGAAGTTGTGGCGAAGCGACGGTGAGCTACAATGACTTGAGCAACTGTCGGTTTTCGACGTACCGTGAGGGTACATTCGTTACCTAGTCTTATAAAGGGCAACCGGTCCTACAGCCATCGGATAGATCTTAGATCTCAGTACCATCTTCTGGAATAGATTTCGGGATCCTAGGACAAACAGAATCTCAGGAGGTACTGATCACAATGTTATACGTAATTTCAGGCAAAACTATCGAAGACCTATTTTCTTGCTCAAGGCTTGGGAGATCTTGGGCGCGACAGGGGCGGGGCCGTGACGGGAGGACGAGGTTTACGAGGTGTAACACTCTCCCGGAAGCGCACTTTCTGAGGGGAGTCGCGCTTCTCGTGGGAGTTACTCATTATACCTAATGATATCGAAGGTGTACTCTATGCGTGACCAGCAAAGGAGAGCTTGGTGGTCAAACCACACACTCCTACCAAGCGCCGCCCACAAACTCCTCGAAATTTGACGTTGGACAGCTACTTTTTCGTTTTTTTTCAGGTTTGCACCGAACCACGTATTCCATTTTTATCAAGAGCTGCTGGATATTATTTTCATTTGAAAGCAACGGAATTGATTCTGAGGCGGGACGTAGCTTGCCAGTATAAGTATTGGCGATTTCTCGTCAAAAACGTGCTCAACGCCCCCTCAGCAATACATGTTGTGTGCAAAATAATGAAAGAAAAAAAATTCTACCCTCACCTCCCTGTTTAGGGTTCCAAATCGATTTCGGCCTGACATTCACATCCATTCTAAACGTTCCCGCAAATCTGTCCATAATCTATGGCAACCTTTTCTTCGACGATACCGGTAAGTTACAACGATTTCAAAGGAACAGGTTCAGATTATAACAGGTTTCTTTTGAACCAACAACAGCCATGCACGTGCAGAGAATTTGTGTACATAGACTTTGATCCTGTTCTGAACTAACGCGTGTTTCGCATCGTGAAGGAGAACAGGGCGGAGCCACTGACATTCTATTGGTGCAATTGGTGCATTCAAACACCGCTCTACGTCCGTCATCCTAAACTCGTTCTTCGTAAATCTTTAAAAGCACTACCTTGAAACACATGACGGCATGACGCTGGAGGGCGGATAGGCGTGTTTGAATGCGTTGTGGTTTTTTTTATTTACAAACCGATCTTGGCCTCTGCTTGTTCACAAATAAATCACTAAGATATCCTAACTCGTGCATTTCAGCAATTAACCCGGAACGTCTTGCCGTTCTACGATCCGTCAAGAAGCTTTATGGATGTCTTCGGGTTTTCCAAACCAATTTCGAAACTCTCTCGTTCCTCGAAAACTTGGAGGAAATAGTCTGCCAAAGTGGGTCCCGTGTTTAGCAACGTCCATGTCCGCACTCGTAGTTCTTTTTTAGGTCAAGAAGCCATTAAAATCAACGGGAACCATTATTTAGAAACCTTGGGTTTTCGAAAACTCACAAAGATAACTACTGCTCAACAGTTGGATATAAGCTATAACAGAATTCTGGAAATAAATTTTGATGAGGCTGAATTGTTTGCGTCTTCGAGTGTTCCAAGTTATAAGATTTCGGGTTTGTACCCCAACGGCGAGTATTTCTTATCTTATTGTTATCATCAATTGATTCACCTTCTTCTTACAATTCTCGTTCTCTTTTTTTCGTTCTTTTTCCTTCTGAGAGAAAAAATGAGTCAGAATTTACCGCCCTTGAAATCGCTTGCTTCTTACACATAGTTTTTCAGAAGGTTTACCACCAGATACTTGCCTATTTAATTCATGGAAGGATGACATCACGTTGCTACCCGAGAACTGCACTTCAGTCGTTGGTCTTCTGAATTACGTAGGCGGTTCATTTTCGGACAGACAAGTGGAAAAGTTCCAACAAATCCGGAAAATCTACGGAAATATCGATTTGGTCAGGGTAAACATTCAGGATCTCTCCATGTTCTCCTCACTTGAGACGATAATTTCGTTGAACGGTGAGCTGCATTCCCTATTGTTTCGTTCTAAACGTCAGTTGAGTTGTGTCGTAGAGCTAACGTCTTCTACAAACTCAGTTTCTATGAAAATTAGAGCCCTTCTGGCATCATTTTGATTGGAATCTACGTTGCTGAAGACTAAATTTTCCAGAAACTTTCCCTGCTATCAGCCTTTCATCGATGCCGAACCTGAAATCCATAACGTTGCCGAATCTACAGAATCTCCTCGCTCCCAGTCAGAACAAGTTCAGCATCGATGGCACTCCAAACTTGAACATCACCCTTGCAGACTGTAATTTCTTTAAAGAAATTATACACGAACCTGTTATTATCGACTGGATGGACTGCGGTGAGTTACAACTATGCAGCAAATGAAAATCTTCTCATCGCAATGATACCTGTTCTGATGATTTGTGCATTTACAGACGAGTGGTTGAATACGAAAACTACCACAACCTCTCCTGGTCCTACTCAGTAGGATGCACATTGTGCTGATTTGTTCTATTTATGGTAGATTTTGTGCTGAGCATATATAGGTCACAGTGGGTTCATTAGTCTTTAGTCACCTACATATTAAAGTGCTTCTGACCGATTCTTCTAGATTTTATCGTGACTTTTAAGTTTGAGAACATTTCTAATGTATTGCTCTCCACGTGGTGGTACTGTTGGTCTTGGAATAAAAGTTTCAAAGTAATAGCTTAGTTGCCTGAATACGACATGCCAAAAGTCCTACTATGCTTGATCTTGATGTATGAAAAGTCGTCTTAGGCAGCAGATCTTATCTGCATCATCACAACTGGAGTAATTGACAACCTCTGGGAATGTTTTTATAGTCACACAAAGTAAAAGTCGTCTGAGTTAATTAAACAACGCTATAGGGAGCTAACTCCTAAACTGCTAATCCACTGACAACTATATATGCTCAGCTTATCCTATTTTTGCTTTTTCTCATTCTCCACAAAAATTTGGTGGATTCCTCAGTTCTGCCTGTAGTGTGTAAAGTGGATCATGGGTTTTGTATCCCACTTCAGAGTCGACTTGGAGATTTTAACATCAGAAGCAAAGATGAGCCGAATTCCGACCTCAGAACGTTGGATGTTCGTGAATTTTGGCGTTTTGCCGGCTTTTATTATAATTCTGAGTTTCTAGAGGATCAGCAATAGCCAAGTTACATCAACGCATATGCTGCTTTTATCTCTACAAGTCTCTCCAAGTTTCGGCTGCAGAATTCCTGTGTTACGCAATAATTCCGCTCATCTCTGATTAGAAGAACCTTTATTCGACGCCGATCGCAATGATAAACATTTAATATTTCTTCACAAAAATGACAAGAACAACTCTCCGATCATTTTGCGACTATTACCACAGAAAGTTGCACTTCCAACACGTTTGACGCTGGCAATCGTTATCAAGTCTTCTACGGCCCGCCGTAGGTCCACAACTTTTTGCGGTTGCTGTCCAAAACAGGGAGATGAAGAGGGGTTTTTTGGCGTTATTCTCAATTCTTTCAACAATCTTTATCACATCAACACGAGATTGTAAGTCGCGCTTCTGTGTGAAGACTTCGGCAGAGTTCTGAGATCGTCAACATTTTTGTTCGGCCATCGACGATCTCTCTCAATTGACGGCGATAGGGGCACGAAAGAGGATTCAGCCCCGTGAAAGACTCTTTATAGCTGCCTCTGCTCGTGAAGAAAGACCAAACCATTGCGAAACTCAGGCTGTCTTCATGGAACTCTCGCATCGGGTAAGCTAATGAAAAGGAATTCATACTTCCTCCTGTTCACTTCGAGATCCTTTGATTGTTCCAGTACTGCCCTTGAGAAGACGGTGACAGCAGACGTAATGCAACAAACTGCCGATAGTTCCGATTTCTTTGCAGAAAAATATGCATGTAAGCAACAATATGATCCTGAAGATTCTTCTGATGTTAAAACGCTCAATTTTACCAGATCGGAGTATGGCGCTGCTTACTGTTAAGCCACAGGAGAGACAGGATGCTAAAGAATTTGAGAAATCAGGAAAGAAGAAAAGAAGGGAATGTAATAGGCATCCATTCATGGGGTTCTCTTTTTTTGTTGGTGATTTTCCAGTGTCTTGAAGACGCGGTGGATTTTAAATCCATGATCAGCGCTACTTAGACTACCTGACTGACCGTGGCTCCGTGGAGTGGCTGAATGAGACGTCTCTGTTCATGATTTTCACTGAAATACACGACACTGCACACAGGTGAACATTCTTTGCGGGACCTTCACCGTAGTGATGCACTGGCGATCGTTGAACGTAAAAATGGTTATCTGATTGTGAGAAGCAAAAATCTGCGCAGTTTCTGTAAGGATTTGTGTAAATCGTGTTTTATTATATGCGATCTGTGTATTCCAAGCACGCAGCAGCTAGGATAACAATTATTTAGAATCTCAATGTGTGGCATGGTGTCCTCAACTATTTTCTATTGAAGCACATCGTTCTCGCTACTGTTGCATCGCTTAAGGCCAGTCACAGTTATCGCCGCAGACACTTTCGGCACACATTCTTACCACGCTGTTGAAAAAATAGTTCCATGCAGAAGTGTTCTTCATTAGGTCGTATTCTTCTGTGCCCTGAGAGAACATCAGGATTTTCATCACATAGAGAAAATGATCGAGGCCACGGAAAAATATTCACGCAAACCTCTGTTTTTACTTTGAACCAATCTGCTATGCCTCTAATGGTGCGAAGGAGATAATCACAAAAATCCGGACGAAGACCACGATGTGGAAATGAACTCTTTGCATAAGTCAGAGTGTTGGTGCAGTAATCGTCTAGAAGCTGTAACAAGAGACAGATTTACATGCGCAGTCTCAGCAGCTATTGAGTGGCGTAGCTCACTTCGTTCTTGTTATAGTACTCCAACCGGGAACTGATAAATGCAACTTGGCGACATGTGACTTGACAAGCAGTTTTCCAGTGGCATGGAAGACGGTCTTTAGAGTTTATCAGGATGAAAAGTGAAACGAAAGTAAGGTAACTCACACAACGCATGTCGTTGTCAACAGCAATGGGAGCTATCAAAGAAACAGTTTTGGACACTAATGTGCATGAATATTCATTCACACAGAGAAGCTTTCAAACTAGTGCACAACATGTTGCCATTATTGACGGTTTGTATTCACTGACTCCCACAGCGGCATATTTCTGAATTTTTTCTTAGCTATTGAGGAGAAGGAACAGAGAAGGAGTACCCTCTCAAGGGTAAGACTGTGATTTAGTCTCATCGCAGCGCTCGTACTCCATACCATGAAGCTACTGGAGTAGCAAGAATGTCCACCATGTCATGTGATATTGACAGTTCCTCCCACCCATAGCATACCTTCATTTGTATACAGTGTGGTGTTCAGGGGCGATACATTTGGTAGCTAGCAAATGCGCTCGCAATCTGTGGGGTTGTTCGTCAATTAATGTCGTTTTTTCTTACAGGTGACGTAAACTGCATATTTCATGTAGTAGCGATTGTGTGGCTTAACACTATTTTAAAAATTAGACTTTAGATTATCTTCATCCAAAAACTGAGCGTCATTAGTAGAAAAAAAAAACAAGTTGGCTAAAAATTATGTTGGAAATGGGCAACCAAAGGGAGCATTATCAGCATATTTTATTGTTTTACTTCTAAAAGGGCAAAATTGCGGAGCAAGCTCAGAAGAAATCTTCTGAACGACATTGTCACCATTAGTTTGCTCGCTTTGGTTCTGGAAATTTTAATGTGCATGATGCACCACATACTGGCCTTCCAACCACTACTGATGACGACAAAATAAACGCGTTAATCGAACCTCCGCAAGTCCCGATGGTTTTTCGTGCCTAGATCGCACCCCACGACAATCTTCTCTGCATCTCCCGAAGCGGGCGGTTACTGCATGACCAATAAACTTCCTTAAGAAATGAAGGCTATTGTCCTCCGCATGTCCTGACATTTTTGTCTGAGTACAAACAGGCACCTCTCTCGTTTTGCTCCAACAAACAACAGAAATATGCCTCGCCAACATCCTTTCTCTGCATCCTGTATGTACAAGCACAATCTTCCGTCCAATGTTTAGTCCTCGAACATAGAGTGAACTGTCAGTTACAAAAACTCCCGAAGGTTATGCAATTACAACAATCGGTAAGTGGGTCCTATGAGTAAAGAATCCTATGACAGAATAATAGTCCTATGAAAGAATAATAGCGAACAGAGCAGAAGTGCTAGGATTTAGCCGGGCCTTTCCCAGCATTTGCATCAGAAGTCTCTGAGAATTCATACAACTTGGTCTCAGAGCTATCACGCCTTGCACTGAGAACATCTTAGATTTCAGAAAAATAGTATGAACTATCGAGCCGAATAAACGAGGTCAGTTTTAGAGACTGGTTCACACATGTTTCTAGACAACTTCCACGGAAATTTCACATGTGATATGATAGAGATCACAGCGATACTACTGTTAGTTTTATGAAGAGAAAATGAGTTGACTGTAACCTAAATGATTGTGAGCGCCACGACACTAATCAGTTGAGCCCTGTTCTGATAAAAAAAATCAGCTGCCATTAACAACCATGAATAACGTGAAATTGCATAATAGAGTCACCGCATAAGTACCTCACTTTGTAATAAAGTACCCTTTGCCCACATCCAACTTATGTGAATAGTTTCATCCCTCGTGCGAGCCAGTATTGCGAATGAAGCCCTGCGTCCACGAATGTGAATTTTTTTCACTATCAACCTAAGATTCTTGAAGTTAAACGTGTAAGTCGATAAAAAAGTGAATGAATTATTGGAAAAGATTGGTTCAGCAATACAAAATCTTACTGAAGCCGAGGTGAGCCCATTTGGAAAAGACATGCACAAAGGGTTAGCAGAGGGGTTAGCTTCATTCAGGTGCTAAGTGATAGTGTCACGGCCAAGCTTGTTTTAGGCCATGACACTATCACTTGAAAGCAATCTATGCCAAGAATTACGTTGTCTATCGATGCATCCTTCATCCTACTCTATACATATCTTGCTCTATACAAAGGCTGGTGCAAGGTAACCCCATTATTGCTGCCCTCGCTGCCCTCGCTTCACTCCACCTCCCTCATCCCCCGTGTCGTGCCCGGCCTGGGCGTCGGTGGTAGCACCCAAGCCAGACACGGCAAAAGAGGGTTTTACCTGAACCCACAAGGCTACGAGAGGGTAGTACCGCGGCGCATTGAAGCAGTGGGCTCGCAAGCCAGCGGGCAAAGTGATGAAGGCCTACTACCCTAGGCGAGCGGCAAGCGGGCGCGGGCAAGCTTAGCGGACTTAGCGTATTGCGACTTCTCTAAGATCCAAACGATCCGACCATTTCTGGATTCTGTCCCTTCCCGACACAACACAACTAGTTTCTTCAATCGGACATCCCGAGATATTCAATGTCTCTATCATATCTTCCATGATCTCAACACAATGTAAATAGCCACCTTCATGATCCCCATCGAATATGACATCAATACAATAGAGAGGCTATAACCACAAGATGGAATGGGTTAAGTCATAACCGGCCTGATGGACACGCGCGGCACTGCAGGATCTTCAGCGGCTCGACATGGACTTGGATCGGCGTCGTCTGGAGGCGGTGGACATCTTCGAACAGCGGATTGCATCATCATCTTCGTCGGCAGGACTTCTGGGCCATTGCGGCAACGGAGCGATCGATGGAGCGGCGATTGATTGACGATGGCGAAGAGTGAACTCGATCGAACGCGAGGGCTCTTTATATACTGCTGCCGGCGTGGGAAAGTACCGTAACCCATGAGAGCGCGCTGATGGAAGGGCGCGCTGGCCACGCAAGGGGATTTGAACCGGTAGAGGACGTCGGCTCAATGCATCCCAGCTTGCTGGCGTCCAGACCGGAAGGAAACGTCGTCGGTCGAAGGAGTCCTGGGAATGGAAGTCGTGCGACAGTCACGACACTCCGGGCGGCGCGAAGATGGAACGACTGAGTTGGCGAAGGAGGTCCATGACGAGTTCGACGACGGCGTCTTCTTTCTTCTTTCTTCTTTTAGCGCGTTGCGTGTCCGGTTACCTACGAGTCAGGCAAAGTACAACACCTACGAGTTAAAAACCCTAGTGTTGAACGCGGTTACCTACTGACTGACTTGGGGCCTACTATTGTTGACGTTTTTGCAGCGGATGGGCGAAAGATGATCTTGACTTTTCGCTGCGGGTGAGGGCGAGCTTTTCTTTTTGAAAAGTTACCTACGGGGATGGTGGCGGTGCTTCTTCAGGTAGGAAGCATAGACCGTTGGGCGTCTGTATCGCGACGCAACATCATGACGTTGACCATAGACTTTGAGTGGCGACCATGAGACCATAGGATATTTGCGGACGTTGGCATAGACTTTGACGATGGCATTGAACTTGACGTGGATTCGACGGCGTGGCATGGAGCAGCGGCTCGACATTGGCGTTGACGGCGAATCAGCGGCTCGACATTGGCATTGAACGGCTCGAACGGCAGGTACCTCAGTGAAGAAGAGATGGAATGAAAGAGGGTTACCTACTGAGCGTGTTTTTACGCCGTTGGGGAATGCGAACGATGTGAGGGAGAGATGGTTTTACCTCACTGGAATGTCGAGGGGGGTGTCAAGTCCCGTGTGCGAAAGATGGAATTTGAGTGCTATGCGAACGTGATGATCTGGCGATCTCTCAGCGCCGGGGTGAAGATGTTGATAGCCCCGAGTCCCTGGTGAGTGGGGTCATGATCACAACGATCTATGAGGATGTGAAGGAACTTAAGGTTCACTTCGAAAAGGACCGAAATAAAGCTGCTAGATAGCTGTGATATATACACTATAACTATATACAATTATGTACAAAAGTGTGTTGGACTAGTGTCCAACGAGCGGTTTTTGGGCGGATTTTTCACCCAGTTGCACAAGACAGATGGCAATTTGGTCTAAATGCAAAAGGGTTGTAGCGGATAAGCGGAGCGAAGTTGTTCTTTCTTTCTGTTCGTCTCATTCTCTTTTCCAATTCTGTTCTGGTGTTTCCTTCGATCTGTTCTATCTCCTTCTGTTCTTCTTCCCCAATGAAAGCGGAATAAAACGAAAACAAGTGAAAACAAAACTAAAATAAAAAGGTTTGCGGGTCGCGAGCTTAAAAAGCGGGTAGTTTTGAACGGCGGGCGAAACAATACCAAGCGGGCACGCGTGTGTAGCGGCAGATAAGGCAATTACCTAAGCGCAAATAAGGCAATTACCTAGGCGACAGTTGTAAGGCGAGCGATGAGCGGGCAATAATTTAAGGCGATAATAAGGCGTGCGAGCTTTAAAGGCGAGCAAGTAAGGCGAAGTAAGCGGGCAAATAAAAAATAAGCGAGCTATATAAGGGGGCAGCTAAACTACTAAATAAACGCGGGAGGTTAATGCTAGCGGAGATGGGTGTACGAAGTGCTTCTAGTGAGGAAGCAGATGGAGGTCTTCGTACCTCTCTTCCGAACGATCCATCATGTGCCTGTAGAATGACAGGATGTCTCCGTCGACGTCGTTGGTAACACAACGTCGGTTTTTATAACAGAGAGCTGGATGATGGTACTTGTCACCACAGACAGAACAGGATCGTTCTCGCTGGCAAGAACCAGGGGCATGCAGGTAAAGGCATTTGAAACACCTTCCTGCGTCAGCGATAATGTGAGCGCGGTCGTAGAGGCTTTTTACAACCTCACAACTGGCTGTCCAGTGGTTTGCTGAGCAGAAAATGCAACCAGAAAAACCAACTGGAGGGTCGGATGGTGGAGCGGGCGAAGGCGCGGCAGGTGCAGCACTAGAGGCTGAAGCGGATGTAGTTACTTCATCTCTATGTGCTGCGGGCTGAGATGATGAAGAAGCGGGCTGAGGAGGCGGAGTAGGTGCGGGCGAATAGCGGCGCTTAGCGGGTCGAACAACAGGAGTTTGTTCCTGATTCTGTACCGACTCGCTAAGGGAGGTGGATGTAGATGCAGCAGGGATGGTTGAGGTGTTAGAAGGTACGGCTGCTGCATGAGTAGATGATGCGGACGGTTGCGGCGAAGTAGTGGATGTGTGAGCGGAGGGAGCAGGAGGCTCCAGGGTAACAGCTGTCACGGTTACAGTAGTGTGCGAAAGAGTAGTAGAAGTTGTAGGTGTGACCGTGGTAGCTGGTCTCCAAGAGTTACCTGCAAGGGTGTGAGCGGGCGGAACGCTAGCAGGGTCTGCATCCAGGTTCTGTTGTGAACCCGAAGTGCAGAGGCGACGAAGGCGGTCAGTCAGAGCTTGATGCGCGTTAAACGCATGTGTAAGCTCTGCTGTGGCGGCATTATAGATGATGGGAATGGAAAGCGGAGGAGTGCAATGATAGTCGAGCATATCCGCAAAGTTACGGATATCCTCGGGGAGAGCGGTGATTTGCGGCGTGATGTGCATATCCACGATAGCGCGACGGTGATCAACATTGTAGATGAGAGTGGCCAAGTGATCGAGCGCATCAATCACCTGTGCCGGTGACTCCCAGTGATCGACCTTCTCGAAGAGTTCAATACGGAAGGCTGTAAGCTTTTGGGTACAAGCGTGCAGGCCCTTCAAGTTTTGAACGACTTCAAGAATAGGTAAGTCGCGAATGCATGGATATGGCTGGGCAGATGGAAGCGGAATAGAGGCTTCTCCAGCGATTACATCGCGGAGATGCACGTAGATGTCGTCGCGTAAGAACGCGTCGATCATCATAAGGTCGCGAGCGGAGAGGTGCGCGATGCTGAACGTGTAGTCGAAGTTAGCGGCTACAGTCAGCGTTTGAGCTAAGCGGAGAGCAGCGCGAGCATGCGTGGGAACTGCAAGACGCTGCGAGCGAAGGTCGGCCTCGACAGGTACATCGAGGAATTCGAACTTGCCTTGTGCGTACATAAAGCAAGCTTCGAATGGGGTCATTGTGCGGTAACCTAAGCAAGGAGGTTGGAATTGTTGATCCGGATCTTCAGCATCGAAGAAATGCTGTCGACGGATGGTAGGCTTAGGCTGCGAGCGGAGCTGCGGCGAAGGATCAACTCCTGCAATCGACTCCAGAGTGGAGAGAAGGAGGCGAAGATCCATGTTGGCGAAAGAAAGAGCGGCTTGGGCGTTAGCGGGTGTTAGAGCGGGAGGCTGCGAAGACGTGGAAGCGGTTTCCACTTCCATGTCCGCAGAAGCGGGCGTGGGAGCTGCTGCTGAAGTAGTAGGAGGCTGTGCGGGCTGGTTAGCAGTAGACAATGAGCCTTGCGAAGCGAAAGAATGCGGCTGATTTTGCCTACGCATGCGCACAGACCTAGGCAACGTAGATGTTACAGTTGCGGCGGGACTGATGTTAGCGTGCGAAGTAGCAACAGCTTGAGAAGCGGGCTGAAGGATTTGCGGGTTAGGCGGCGGATGAGAAGCGGCTTGGGAATGAGCAACACTAAGGAAAGAAGAAGCGCATGGGTCTGCAAGTAACGCACCAGCACTACGATGGAATGAGTGGGATGCGATGGGAGTATTCTGAGAAACACTCACCTGAGTAGCACGATCCATGGCTCGAGCGGATGTGGCAGCTAGTACGGTAATAGGAATGCCAGAGATGGACATCGAATAACCGGTAGTAGACTGCATGGTTGAACGCTAGGAATGTGTGAGACGATTGGTTGGTTAGACCAGAATAGCACTTACCTAAACTAGAGAGTTTTGAAACTAATCTTGAAAGAAAATAAATGTTACTCATTCACAAGTATGCGATAGAGTGGATGGATATAGCGTAAGGATGAATGTGAAGCGTGCGCGGCGAAGGATGGAACTACAGCACGATAGGATAGAACGTTATGCACTAAGGTAAAGCGTGAAATCGGAAATAAAAAACGTGCCAAAGATGTTATGCACGAAAGCGAACGAATGTTATCTACGAGCGTGCAAGCAATCTACACAATGCAATAGGACAAGAAGGATGTTAGCGCGATGCCTACTGCAGAAGGTCAACCAGGATATGCGAAATGGCTGACAGATATTAATTTGGAGAGAGTGTAGATGACAAACACGACGAAGAATCACAAACGTGCGCGAGAATGCGTAAAGATGGGTGTAAGCGATGGGAGAGGACAAATTAGGCGGCATATAGGTACCTTAGGGCATTACGAAATATCTATGCGGCTGAGAGTGAGCGCGCGCGGAACGCGGATGAATAAAGGGGACTAGCGTTGCGCTATGCTGGAGCACCTAGTGTATTACCGTATATACCCACTGAATCAGGGTATGTTAAGCATTCAAACATGATGATAAGCGGATTTTTGACCCGTATAATTTTGATATGCGAAATATCGACGATGTGAGTGTCGATAAAGGAGTGATACCCGTATTGATTGAAATTGCGAAAATGAGCATGTTTGAAGGCGTTAACAGGTCCGAGCTGATCCAATGCGTATAAGATGAAGCAAGACCAATTAGAGCTGACTAAATGCAGATAAAGTGAACGCGGTTAAGCAAGCAGTACCTACAAGTAGAGCAGCTAAGAGACCTAACTGGGCAAGCGTGATAATACAAGAGATGAGCGAGCAAAGGAAGCAAACGCTGTGAAAGCGGGCGATGAGCGAAAATTGGCGAAGTGAAGAGGAGAAAACAACTACAAGGAGAACAGGACCAGGACAATCGAAATAAAGGAATCTGATACACCTATCTGAAATCCAGTATTACCGACTGTAGGAACGGACACGTTTGGCGGCACGAGGCGGTTGTACTCGTGTCGGAGACCGTTTTTCGCATTCCTTAGGTTCTGGTTGATCCTCGAAAGCTGTTATCTCAAGCGGATAAAGATGGTTAAGCGATCTAGTGAGTTCACGACCGTTGGGCATCCGGACGGTCGCTGAACGCGGTATTCCTGACCGATCGTATCTCAAGGTAGTGATTACACCCAAATGCCATTGGCCACGAGGAACCTTGCTGTCTGCGACGAGAACGACATCCGAGACCTGTGGAATGACTGGAGTGGATCTACCTTGGCGGATACGCTTCTGATGACGATCGGCGATGGTCGACAAGTAGTCCTTGTACCAGATGTTCCAGAAACGATCAAGCGCGGAGATGGTTTCGCGGTACCAACCGGCTAGACGGTGACTAGGAAGACTTGTCGAAGAGCGTTCTGACGGAGGAATCTGAAGGTCGACTCCTGGTGAAATGAAGTCGATCGGCTTCAGAACTTGCGGAGCAGTACAGGTATCCCGAATTGACAAGAGAGGACGTGCGTTGAGGACTGCCTCAATTTCAAAGACGAGAGTCTGAAACTGCTGGAGCGGAAGAAGGTTGCGATGGACGGTTTTGCGGAAGGCGGACTTGAAAAGACCAACAAGGCGTTCATAGAATCCTCCTTTCCATGGGGAAAGGGGCGTTATGAACTTCCAAGTGATCCGACGATTAGCGAAGAAGTGAGTCAGTTTTTCGACTGACGACCGGGCATAGATGACGTGTTCCAACGTGTCGCTAGCCGAGACGAATGTAGTTGCATTGTCGCTGAGGATGTGATCCGGAGTTCCTCGGCGAGCAATGAAACGGCGGAAAGCGAGTAGAAATTCCTGTGTGGAATTGTCCAAGACGACTTCTAGATGGACAAGACGAGTCGCCATACAAGTGAAGAGACAAATCCATACTTTGGCTTTCGTATGGAAAGTGTCCCTATAGTATAGCGGACCAAGATAGTCCAATCCTACTTTCTGGAACGGTCGAGATCGAGCAACACGTTCCTGAGGCAGGCTGGGCATATCTGGATAGCGATAAGGGAGACAATTAGCCTTTTTACAGACTATACAGTCGCGTAGGATCTTAACGACTGTGCTCCTAATGGATGGAATGAAGAAGCGGCGACGAAGGGCTGCGATTGTAGCATGTACACCAGAATGGAAGTTCTCCAAGTGGTGATGCATGACTACAGCAGTGGTGAACGGATGAGCGGGAACGAGAAGGATTGGTACAGCAGAGATGGTAGAGGTCTCAGCGTGTTCTAGACGATTTGGGCAACGAAGGAGACCGTCTGCTGACCGATGGACGTTAAAGCGATGAAGGGGAAGCTCCTTAAGCTGATGTTCACTTTCACGGTAGTGCTCTGTTATAACCAGAGTTTCCGCGATCGTGAATTCTTCAGCGTTAATGAGCTTGGTCGGAAGCGAATGGGATAGATTAAGCGAAGACGGACGACGACGAATTTTTAGGAACAGGGTACCAATGAACTTAAGAACGTAAGCCGTGGAACGAACGAGCTTAAGATAACGATTAGTAGCCTGAAACCTGAGCGGAGACTGGTAAGAGTAGACCTGTGTGGCTGTAAGCGCTTGGAATTCGTTCTCAACCTCTGGACTGACGTCTGGAGGAAGAGTGAATTCGCAATTTGCTTGAGGCCATTGTGACGATGGTAACACAAGGAACGAAGGTCCACACCACCAGATGTGGTTATGTGCGAAGCGAGTAGACAATCCACGTGAGGCACAATCGGCCGGATTCTGATCCGATTGCACGTAGTAGAACTTCACGTGGGTGCCTGACGTTTGCAGAGCCGAGACGATGGAACGGATTTCTACGACCCTGTTATTGACGAAGCGTTTAAGCGGACGAGAAGAGTGAATCCAATGCAGAGCTATTTGTGAATCCGAGAAGAAATGAACTGCTGCTATTGGACGGCGAAGTTGCGAATGGACGAAGCGGACAAGACGGGCACTAATAAGTGCGGCGAGAAGCTCCATACGTGGCATTGTCAACGGCTCGACTTCTCCAAGTCGTGACTTTGCCATAAGGAGGTGCGAAGTTGTGCCAACCGAGGAGTGACAAATTAGATAGACACAGCAAGCATAGAGACGTTGGGAAGCGTCTCCGAAAACTGCGAGTTCTAACTTGGAAGATGGATCCGACGGAACGACACAACGCGGAATAAGCGGAAGCGGGTCTTCCAGGTCCTGAATGAGCAGTTTCCAACGGAGAAGATCTTCCTTATCGAAAGGATCATCCCATTGGTACTTCTTCTTCCAGGTATCCTGTATGAAGACCTTGAACGGAGCCAGAAACGGTACAAGAAGTCCTAGCGGATCGAACGTGGAGGACAATGCACGGAGAGCCGTGCGCTTTGTACTGACTGGCTGATGGACGATTTTGAGAGGAACAACAAGATTGTCGAGATCCGGTTTCCACGGTATTCCGAGAAGCTTGACAGTGCTTGCATTCCTAATGCGATCGGACGGCGAAATAGCGGAGTTGACGACATCCGAATTGCACAAGAATTCGCGGAGATTCATGTGCATCGACTCGAAGAGGGACTTGGATTCGCGATACTTAGCGATAGCCTCTTCTGGTGTGTTCGCACTCAGAATAACGTTATCGACGTAAGTATTCTGCTCGATTTCCTTCTTCAAGGAAGAACGAGGATCGCGATTCAAGTAATACAAGATGGAAGCGGCTAAGAGGAACGGAGAAGCGGTGATCCCAAATGGAACCCTTGTGAAGCGAAAGATGCGAAGATTCTGCGGAGACGGTGGAAGCGATGGATCCCTAAGCCAAAGGAAGCGAGTAGCATCTCGTTGATTGCGCTGTAAGCGAATCTGCAAGAATGCTTTCTCGACATCCGAGACCAAGAGAAGTGGTGTTAGCCTAGAACGAAGTAGAATGCCAACGAGATCTGGTAAGATGGCAGGACCAGAGTGGAGACAGTCGTTTAGGCTAGGCGAGTTGCGGTAGTGCGAAGACGCATCGAAGACAACACGTAGCTTGGTAGTGGACGACGTAGCCTTGATAACCGCTTGGTGCGGGATGTAATAGACGCGGTGGTCGTCGAATTTGAATTCGTCGACCTCTTCGATGATTCCCTGTTTAACGTAGTCATCGAAGGTAGCTGCGTAGTCCTTCCAAAGTGAAGGCTTTGAGACCAAGGAACGATATTGACTTTCGAGACGTTTATAAGCGAGAAGTTTGTTGTCGGCGAGGCGCGGATGCGAAGATTTCCAGGGGAACTGGACGTAGAGATAACCTCCAATTTCCTCTGCCGTGTTCTGAAAGCGACGAAGAACACGGGCATCCTCATCCTTGTCGACGGACGGGTCTGGATCATCGGTGATACCGAGGAGATCCAGATCCCAAAGGCGAGAGACGGAATCGACGGAGCGTTCTGGGGACAAGTGGTCAACCACTTGTGCCATATTGACGAAAAAACGAGAGACCTGAGACCGTTGGACCGAAACGCGTGTGTGCCAAGACGAGACCTGATGGAAGTACAACTGGTGTGTCCGTGAACAAGACATCCCAGAAGTAGTTGATACCAAGAAGAATGTCTGGTTCCACAGTTTGCGTGACGAGCAACGAGTCCGGGTCGACTCGATTAGCGAGAAGCGAGTCAAAGTCTTCTGGATGGAGTTGTTGAGCCTGGCGTGGAGCGGCAACGACATCCTTAACGTAGAGCCGGACTTTGAACGGCTGATCGGAGTTGTCGAACAACTCGACATCGACTAAGGATGTATCTTCAGTCACTTTGTGACCTCCGAAACTAACCGTTGTCAATGTGCGAGTGTCGGACGGATGGAGCGAAAGACGAGAAACCGTAGCACTAGTGATGAAGCTTGTTTGAGCACCCGAATCCAGAAGGATGGAGACTGGTTTCCAAGTACCTGTGCGTTGATCAAGCGCGTAGGCCCTGACGATCATCAGCATAGGCTGATGTTGCGGTGCTGCAAACGAAGGAAGTGCCGAAGACTCTTTAACAGACTGGTAGCACTCTACGGCCGTTTTGTACTCCAAGTCTGTAGAGACTGTCTGAACAGAGGAACGGTTTCTAGACGGAGAAGGTGATTCCTGTCGTCTCCTGTGGGAGGAGGACGACGTGGAATCGCTGAAGCGGACGGACGGTGGAGAGCGAGACGGATACGGAGACGGACGACGATAAGTGCGGAGAGACGGACGTGGTGAACGAGAGCGATACGGAGAACGGTGACGATAATATGGAGAACTGTAACGTGTGGAATGATGACTATCCCTGTCGCGTGAGCGACGTCGAACAGGCGAACGCGAGTAGTCCCGAGAAGTGGAACGAGAACGACGACGATGGTAGATGTCGCGAGAAGAGTTCCGAGACGAACGACTACTACGAGATGGACGATGGCTGTCTTCCGGACGACGGCTATCGTTGCTTGAACGACGACTACGGCTAGGAGACCTAGGAGTTGGATTACGCAAACAGAGAAGTGGATGATGACCTTTACCACAACGATTACAGTTCGCAGCGGAGCAGTTGGCTGCAATATGACCCAAAATGAGGCACTTGTAGCACAACCGATGACGATCCACGATGAGGCGTCGATTAGATGGAGCAAGATACCGGCTACAACTACTGGACGAA